>OX336388.2:1710049977-1712549977 GCA_946902985.2 Meconema thalassinum | reverse complement strand
CGAAAATCTCACATGCATTGACCGGGAATCGAACCCGGTCCGCCTTGGTGAGAGGCATACAGAATGTGAAAATCATTTAGATTATTATTAAGAGTATGGTGTTACCAAAACTCGTCAAATCTACAACCATAGCGAGCAAAACTCTCCTTGTTCAACATTAAAGATTTCCTACTGCGTTATTTGGGACTGATTTATGAGATAATGAATGGAAATATTATAGCATTAAAATGAATTTAAAAATACCAATATTTGCCTAATAAGAGTTTTTCTGTTTTCTGAAGAATCATTTTACCTGGATAAAGAGAGTTTTTCACTTGACGGACTCATTGTTCTACCTTCGCTGTTGGCCTCTCACCCAGGTGGACCGGGATCGATTCCAGGTCAATGCATCAGAGATTTTCGAAGTGGAATGCCATGTTTTGTGGTTCGGATTCCACGTAAAAATGAGGTCCCATCCCGTGGCACATGATCGCATGACTAACGGTCACGCAAAACTAAAAGCTTCCTTGTTCTACCTACAAGAATATTAAACTCGCTTTACTGTGGTGATGTCATACACACTTAAACCACTACATTAGTGATAATGGCCGTTTCACTGAGCACCTGGTAGATCAGGAGGCATTTCAAACACGTCGATCGCCATCCTTTCGTAAGTGAGAAGTGTAGTTTTTTCAAACTTCCCAAACTTCAAAAAAGGAACATACTGTATTCTCCAATGATAAAGCTGCTATTGAGGATGGTAATAACTTCGGGGAGTCACCTATCGTCAGTAGATGCCTCTTGGAAATATGAATCTTGAGAGAAGTAAAGTACAACCCCTGCAATCCATCACCTTTGGGACTGAGGGTATGGTCGGAACGTAAAAAGGTCGGATTATCCGAAAGTACAGAAAGATACGGATTTACATTAAAATAAACAATCTCTGAACTCAAGATTTCCTTCTTTCTTGGTGGAACCACATCCACAATGCGTTGTCAAGCAGTTCAGGTTTTGGCCACTGTTTTGCGATTCTTAAGAGCGTTTTCACCATCAAACGTCACTATACATGCTTCTTTCTGATTTGTTCTCCAATCTATTGTCGTAACGCCTACATTGAGTTCCTTGGCAATTTCTTGGAGTGATTCCCCTTTGTCCAGTCTTCGTAGCACTACTAATTTTTCATTTAATGAAAGAGTAACGTGTTTATGTTTCACTCCTGACATGTTGAAAATACACACACTATGTACAGTAAAAAACCAAGATGTTCAGGAAAGAACATATAGCCTACTTTCTCCTAAATGCATGGGTATTGTTATAACTCTTTGTCCTTTTCAAGGAGTATAATTGAATGTTGGTTGTAGTAGCTTGTTGAAATACAACGTGCTATAGGGATATTAAACATGAATATGAGGTGCCCTTTGCTAGTGCTACCTCTGTACCAAATTTCACTCAATTCGGTTTCACCGTGTTTGAATTGATAGGGGGAATCGATTTGCACACATACTTGGCCACCATCTGCAAACTATTGGGCTAATGTTCTTGCAGTTTGGTCAGAATATGTTTCCCACATAAAGATATGGTGTTGCAAAATTTGGTAGAGACTAGATTATTAGGTTGGTCGTAATTACATTTTAGCTTTTAACATTTGGGTGGCCGCGATTACGTTTCCGCCAAGATAGCGGTGATATAAAACATGACACTGAGGTGCCCTTTGCTAGTGCTACCTCTGTACCAAATTTCGTACCATTCGGTTTCACTGTGTTCGAATTGATAAGGGGAATCGATTTTCACACAAAGATGGCCGCCATCCGCAAAATATTAGGCTAATGACCTATTAGTTTGGTCGAAGGATGCTCCCTCCATAAAGGTATGTTGTTGCTAAATTTGCTAGAGATCGGATGATTAGGCTAATCGTAATTTGATTTAAGCTTTGAACATTTGTGTGGCCGCCATTACGTTTCCGTCAAGATGGCGGCGATGTAAAACATGAAACTGAGGTGCCCTTTGCTAGTGCTACCTCTGTACCAAATTTCGTTCATTCGGTTCCACCGTGTTCGAATTAATAGGGGGAATCAATTTTGACATAAAGATGGCCGCCATCCGCAAACTATTAGGCTAATGACCTATTAGATTGGTCAAAGGATGCTCCCTCCATAAAGGAATGTTGTTGCAAAGTTTGGTAGAGATCAGATGGTTATGTTAGTCGTAATTTGATTTATGCTTTAAACATTTGTGTGGCCACCATTACGTTTCTGTCAATATGGCGGCGATATAAATCATGACACTGAGATGCCCTTTGCTAGTGCTATCTCTGTACCAAATTTCGTTCCATTCGGTTTCACCATGTTTGAATTAATAGGGGGAATCGATTTTGACACAAAGATGGCCGCCATCCGCAAACTATTAGGCTAATGACCTATTAGATTGGTCAAAGGATGCTCCCTCCATAAAGGTATGTTGTTGCACAGTTTGGTAGAGATCGGATGGTTATGTTAGTCGTAATTTAACTTAAGCTTTGAACATTTGTGTGGCCGCCATTACTTTTCTGTCAATATGGCGGCGATATAAAACATGGCAATGAGATGCCCTTTGCTAGTGCTACCTCTGTACCAAATTTCGTTCCATTCTTTTTCACCGTGTTTGAATTAATAGGGGGAATTGATTTTCACACAAAGATGGCCGCCATCCGCAAACTATTATGCTAATGACCTATTCATTTGGTCAAAGGATGCTTCCTCTATAAAGGTATGTTGTTGCAAAATTTGGTAGAGATCGGATGATTAGGTTAATCGTAATTTGATTTAAGCTTTGAACATTTGTGTGGCCGCCATTACGTTTCCGTCAAGATGGCGGCGATATAAAACATGACACTGAGGTGCCTTTTGTTAGTACTACCTCTGTACCGAATTTCGTTCCATTCGGTTGCACCGAGTTCGAATTAATAGGGGGAATCGATTTTCACACAAAGATGGCCGCCATCCGCAAACTATTACGCTGATGACCTATTAGTTTGGTCAAAGGATGCTCCCCCCATAAAGGTATGTTGTTGCAAAATTTGGTAGAGATCGGATGATTAGGTTAGTCGTAATTTGATTTAAGCTTTGAACATTTGTGTGGCCGCCATTACGTTTCCGTCAAGATGGCGGTGATATAAAACATGACACTGAGGTGTCCTTTGCTAGTATTACCTTTGTACCAAATTTCGTTCAATTCGCATTCACCGTGTTCGAATTGATAGGGGGGGGGGGGCAGACATTCAGAGTACACACACACACACACACACACAGACTCACACACACACATACACACACACAGACAGACACACTTTTTTCGCCCTGTGTTGATCTCATAAGTCTACTTTCATTTTTTGCAAAAATCGAAAGTAGGCTAAAAATACTGTACAGTAACTATAACGAACACAGAAGAACAATGTCGTAACACGAACAGAAAGCACTAAAAACTCCACAGAGCAGTACGTACTGTACAAAACACGGACGACAGAAACGATACGAGATATGACGGAGCACTAAAACGGACTAGCGATAACAAGTACTGTACCTGGAAACAACAGTGGCGCGACGGGTAGTGAGTCACCGTAACGAGTCGGGGCAAGTTCAGCTCGAGTACGGTCGGATCAACCAGAGCGTCGGACCAGCATACAGCATACTGTATGTATGCATGTCTACCCCCTTCTTATTCCCGGTTTTACAGGGTAGGAAATGAAATGAATTTATTTAGATTATGTTATTATTATTATTATTATTATTATTATTATTATTATTATTATTAATAATAAATAATTGGGTATATATTCGTGTTGACCGACTGAACGTTACCATTACAATAAATGTATATGGAGTTGATTGTTTTTACGGTCGGGTGTCATTTCTGACATCAAATAGAGAGGAGAGGTATTGATTGTTTTTACGGTCGAATGTCATTTCTGACATCAACTAGAGAGGAGTTGATGTGATGAAGTGAGTTAAACTGGACAAGAAGCTGAAAGAAGGCGGCCGTGGTCTTTTAGAAGGTACCGCTCGGCATTTACCTGCAGCTGGAAGTGCGAAACCACAGAAAACCATTTCAATACCATACCAATATAACGAAAAATGTGAAATGCTCCATATCCTTTTTCTTTGGGAGTATATGACAAAGGTGAACCACCATGAGTTTTGGAGACAACTGCACTTTTAAGGCACACCATAGTTAGTTAGTTAGCTATTTATTGGAGTTTTAATGGGCGGAACGGTGAGGTCATCTGCCCCTTAAGTCACACGATCTAGGACAACGTTAACACTTCCTCCCTATTCCCCAGTTCCTGGATTCTGACTATATCACTGCTCCGGCGTCTTAAAGTCACAACAGTTAATAGGGACTCGGAACCCATAACATTAAGTTATACTATTATTATTATTATTATTATTATTATTATTATCAAGTAATTTTTAAGGGAAGAGGTAAAGTACGATTGTTCACATTACCTCACCATGGTGACTGTGGTGGAATAACATACCATCCTGTTTTTAAAGCAGGAACCTCGCCATTCTTGTTTACATTCAGGGCGGGTTATGCGCTGTCTATTGGTATGTATAGCGTGCGGCTCGAATCCATAGAGAGCTCCATGCTGTTTAGATAAGAGAGCCGAGTGTTATACAGGATAAGAAGCAAAGAGGAAGCCTCTAAATGACCACATCCCACAGGTACAGCGCCCCCCAACAATGGTATCTAACAAATTCAGGTCGTTAGTGGCGACAGGCGAAAGCAGCTAAAAACTCCTTATGTGAATAGAGAGAAAAAATCTGAAAGATGCTGCGCTACTCCTTTCAACAACATCCCTTTATTTACAAGATAGGTCTCTTGGCTGGAGTCGAGTATAGTGACCTAAATAATGCCTCTTAGTGATAAGAATATCGGACGTTTATTTTCTCTACTACTTCCATCGCTTCATTGAGCACTTGGTGTACAGAAAGCATTTCTGAAGAAATATGTCGGCAGATGATATAGCCTATTCTTTTCGCTTAAAGGGGAAATGTCCCCAGAGCGCACATCTTGTGGGACGTGGTTTGTCAACTAAAACCTCCAGCTAGTGGCATCACTTAAGCGTGTTTGTGTGAGGCTCTTCTCTTGCATCTGAACTGTCCGATCTCTTGTTAGCCACCCTTAGGTACCCAAATTCAGTCTTAAAGGTCCTAGGTTTGATTCCTGGCTCTGGCAGGGAATATAATTCTGATCTGAGGATTGGAAAGGGGGTTTGACACCCACCCTAGCCATCTTGGAAGTAGTTATCAGTTGTTTCCCAATTCTACTCTTAGCAAAAGTCGGCATGGTTCTTAGCTAAAGACCTCGACCACCTCCTTTCCAATCTTAGCCTCATTAAACTTATTCACACTACTACAGACACCACAAAAACACTGGTTGTCAGACAAATTCTATACACACACACACTCTAGTACATGGAACTGTATGACCATGATGCCTCAAGGTCCCTAAATATTATATATGAATTGCAGCCAATGTCCATAGAAGAGTATTTTAATTGAACCCCCGTAGGCTCCCAGCAAGTTTAATTTCAAGTAGTTCCAACTTTGGATACCAGATGCCACTGTTACTGACACCTAGCGGCTAACGTTGGAACTCGATAGAGCATTTCTAACCAAATATAACCTACAAATTTGGCTACACTACCAATTTTAGTGGTAGGTTCTTTTACATGCCATAAATCTATGACATGGGCCCGCCGGCTTTCCTTTCCTTCCGGACGAAAGCATACTGAAGGACTTTAACGCTCTTAAAAATCCGACGACTTCGGCCGGGTTTGTACCCGCGATCTTGGGCATAGCAGTTCAGCATGATACTGACTACGCCACAGAAGCCTATTCAAGGTCCCTAAATGAATTTACAACAACAAATAATTATTGATGCTTTGTTTTTACAAGTAGAGAAACTCAAAATGTGTTTTAACACACCTAGCCTAATACATCTCGACATGCGCACCACAAGTGGCGCGACAGACGTCCAATTTGTATTCCACCTCTCTCCATGTGTTGTGTAACATTGTAGGTGTAATATTTGCGATAACTGCTCGAACGCGAAGGCTTAGATCTGGTTGATCACGAATTGGTGTTTGGTACACTTGATTCTTGACAAAATCCCACAATAGAAATCAAGTGGGGTAAGGTATGGGCTTTTAGAGGGAGAGGGGGGACAAGATATCGGATGAGTACCGGTACCTCTTCCAATCCAGCGGCCTGGAAAGTTACGGTCGAAGAAATTTCTTATAATATCCGCATAATGACCACCACCATGTTGGAAGATCACACGACAAGGAAGTTGAGGAAAAAGATACAACTCCCAACATATCTAGGTACCTTGGTGAATTGACGGTAATCTGAGTAACTTCAACAATGCGCACCAGTGGTGTAACTACGGGAGGTGATCAGGGGTTCAATCCCTCCTAGAGCCAAATAATATAAATATGAAATTTGTTGATTTTTTAATTTAGAATCTTCGGATTGATGACAAATGATTGATTATGTAAGTTTACACTCACTAATTTGAAAGCGTTACCCTAATAATAATATCGTATGGCCTCGGTGCCGGGTGCAAGCTTTGTTATTTTTCATCCAGAGGGCAGCTTGCATGTCGAATTTAGTCATTCCTTGGAACGCTATGAAAGTCAAGAGGTTAGATATTTAAGCTCCTTGACACTATAGTGCTTTCTAGTAGCGAAAGTAGGAACTTTTGTGTGGCAAAAAATCCCGAGATTAATTTTGCCATTATGAACATGGCCTGCTGAAATAAAATGAGTTCTTTAACATGCCAACAACGTATGACATGCATGCCGTGATTTTTGTCGCCTTTCAAAAATCAATTACCACGGCCAGGAGCGAACCCGCTAGCTTGGGGTTAGAAGTCCGACACGATAACCACTCACCCACCGTGGCAACTTAACAGTTAATGAATGAGTAAAATGATCAGTTGTTCAGTTAGCCATATAGGTGGCAGTGAGATGGGTGTGGCGTTATCTTTCCTCATCCCTTTCCAAAAATATACCTTTTGCTAGTTGCCATTCTGTTAATATTAGAGTGTGAGTGTCATTTTGGAAAGTGAATACTATTGCGTTAAGTTGTATTGCCGTTTTAAGTTACTCTTAATAATAATAATAATAATAATAATAATAATAATAATAATAATATTGGTTTTACGTCCCTTTTAACTACTCTGGCTTTTAGAGACGCCGGGGTGCCGGAATTTGGCCCCGAAGGTGATCTTTAATGCCAGTAAATTTACTGACACGGCTCCCTCGCATTTATGCACTCTCAAATGCCAGCTAACTGTGCCAGGATATGATCCTGAAAACTTGGGAACGGCAGGCGAAGTTAAACTTAAGTTGGAAACTGTAGTTTTAATATTTATAGCCTACAATGTCGGGGAATAGACTAGTCCAGATGATTTTGCGAAAAAAAAAACTGGACTTAATAATTTAATATCAACAGAATTGTTAATTTTCGAACATTAGAACAAGTGCAAAGACAACGCGTCATATACTTTTTTTTAGTCGATTTACTCTCTAGGTTGGTCTTTTCCAAGGACTCAGCGAGGGAACTCACCACTACCACCGCTACGGGCAGTGTCCTGGAGCTTGGAACATCTAGTCAGGGTGGATACAACTGGGGAGGTGTGATCAGCACTTCGCCCAGGCGGCCTCACCTGCAAAGCCAACAGGGGCCTCATGAGTGATTGGAAGGGAGGGGAAGATTGGGATGTATAGGCAAGGAAGAGAGAAGGAGGCGGCCGTGGCCTTACTCGTAAAAATCGAGAAGGTTCTCGTTGGTCATCCAAAGCACAGCTGGATTATAAAAAAAACTGAAAGTCCCGGCTAATGAACTATCGCAATCACGCCAACGAACTCTTCAGGATTATACTCAGTAGGCTTGGATTACGTTATGGATAAAAACAAACTAGCTTTATATGGTAGAGTGCAAAACTTACCTTCATCTCTCGGGGCTTTGTTGGAAAGAAATAGACATCCTATCTATTTTAGGCTGTTCCATAACATGTCTCAATGTATAGAATAATTAAGGTACACGAAACAAGGCGTATAAAAATATAAATTTATT
The DNA here is from genome assembly GCA_946902985.2 of Meconema thalassinum. NCBI lineage: Eukaryota > Metazoa > Arthropoda > Insecta > Orthoptera > Tettigoniidae > Meconema > Meconema thalassinum. The sequence goes on along the minus strand of OX336388.2, from coordinate 1,712,541,878 downwards.
AATAAAAACTAAACAACAATTAATAACAAAATAACATCTTAATATATTTATTCATTCACGCCACTGAAGCTGGCAAAACTTCTTACACACACGCTAACGTAACTGGTTAAAAATAAAAAGATTCTGCCGTCTACAAAATTATAAAACAATCAAAACATTCTATTGGAACTTCACTGAGACAGGCATTCCGTTTAAAGTTATTTACATTTTTCTCTGGCGCGTACCTTACCGCATAGCTGAACTGGTTATATAAAAAAACTGTGACTTGGCCGTGAATCCCTTCCAAACACACGTGCAACAACTCTGCACATTTATTCATCGACCTTGCTTATAACGGGACGAGATCGCTTGCCACCTGGCATGGTCTCCCATCTTAACACACAAAATACGTAAAATGAAACGCGATGAAGCATCTCGTATTTCAAACAATAACATTTATAAAACTGTCTCTATTAAAGCCATTTCTCATTTAAACACATCCATACTTCAAAACGTTCTTACTAACACTTGCTTCCGTCGTTCATGACCGACGAAACCTCCATACACACGACAATCATAGCTAACATCAAACACTCACGTTAAAAACATTCGCTCTTTCTAACTATTATCAATCTCAAAAACATTTAGAAACATTAATTATTTTAAACAATGAAAACCATCAATTTAAACAAATGGAAATATTTATATACACTATCTACACGTGTCTATCGTTTCAAAAGTATCATTCTTTAGTGATATGACTTCGTTAATATACTTATTAACCCTTTCTTCAGTATAGTTCTCTTCTTCTATACTTTTTAATATACAAATGCTATACCAATTAATGTCAAAATCATGTTAATAGTCATCATCGGTTTAAATATGACCGGTCAGCAAAGATTAGTTCATATTATTGTTACAATTCCAGGTTTAATATAAATTAATAATGGTAACGTGGACTAGGATAATATATCTTTTCCCAACGAATTTCCATCTTCCCACGACTTTTGTGTCGCAGATCTAATCACATTTAGGAGTCTTCCATCACTCGACTAATATACAACAATGCTTTCACCACTCATGCAGTACTTCATTACATTTAATACGGAACCACCCTCGTATTTCACAAGCAACTATATACGGCAAGAAACTCTCGTACATCTCCAATACATAACTTAAATGACATCATCTCAATTGTTTCCAGCAATTGTTCCATAGTACTTGCATAACGTCCTTCTAGCATTGACTTTATCGTTGTTACACTCCACTGCTTACACATGAACAGCAATATCTGTTCTACTCAGGCGCGGATTCAAGGGGGGGGGGGGTCACAGGGGTCATAAACCCCCCCAAAACGGAGACCAAATATTTTTGCAAACTCAAAAAACGAAAACACAATAACCAGACAAATAAAACTTAACGAATTTTAACAGAAAAACAGTTTTTTCATGTTATTCAATACTGAAAATATCTTTATTGCAATTATTATGTTCTGTTACAACTGTACATATTTACAACTTCATGCCTGTTATATAAAAACGATTATTTCTATAACAAAACCAACTCTTCTATTTTGTTTAGCAAACCTTGTGATTACGGAAACGATGTTTATAGTGATGTCACGATGAATGTGCAGCTATGCACGGATAGGAATTTGGGGCTTTTTTTTTCGCACCAAAAAATTTTGCCGACGTCCAAACTGCAAGCTTGGTTGGCAATTTAAGCTGTGACTTTCTCCCTTTGTCGGTACCAACTCGCCTTGCCGAAAATGTAACGTACCTTGATACTTTTCTCGAAGCTCGATGTAAAAGTCGCAAAACACGCCGTTGCAATTTGTACGAATATTTTTGGTGCGCTAAACGCATCAAATTTCTATCCATGTAGCTTGCAAAAAAATTGGCCTGGTTTTGTACGTTTGGTTATTTTGTGATTGCTTTTTTAGTGATACCATTATTCTTAACAATTTCGATTCTCTGACCCCCCCCCAAAAAAAAAAAAACCAAACTCTAGATCCGCGCCTGGTTCTACTAATACAACTTATCGTTCTCAAACGATTATACTGACAGATCTTCGAGGTTTACTAATCGAAGTTACTACGATATAAAATACAATGTCTATATACATTTAATAAAAATAAATCCACATGTTTCTTCATACTAGCCATTTCTACAAATATACACGGCTGCAATACTACATTGACAAATAACGTAGTGTGACTTTTGTGTATTAATAACAACTCGTGTTATTTCAACGTTCAATAAGGATCACTCACGACTGGATGAGATTTTATCTAACTTTCCTATAGTCGGATGAATATCTTTCAAAATATAGGTCTCATATAACTTACATTTAATGAAGAGCCAAGCCTTCCTTCAAATCAAAATAGGTTTGCCATCGACTGAATGTAACTTCATTCTACACAAAGAATGTTCATAAATGTTTGACTTCACGTCGTAATCATAACGAATATAACTTGCCAAATCGGTGAAATGTTTATAGTATTTGGTGATATTTCACAATATATCACGCGCAGATCTCTTCTCCTAACAATGAATTCTTCTTACAAAAAAGTGCCCAATTCATTTTAAACAAAACGAATTTACCAAAAATTATCAAAGACAAAATGCCTGAAATCTTGAATTAAAATCGAAAATCGTCGAATAATAACTTCCTTAATGATTTTCCCAGAGGAAAATAATTTCCTCAAACAACTGACTTCGGTTTAGAAACTGAATCGGGGGCGTGGTGGCTCAGCGGTCTAGCTGTATGCCTCTCAGCAAAGCGGTCCGGGTTCGATTCCCGATCAATGCATGTGAGATTTTCGAAGTGAAATGCCATGTCCTGTGGTTCGGATTCCACGTAAAAAGGAGGTCCCGTGGCTCATGATCTCAAGATTAACGGTCACGTTAAACTACAAGCTTCCTTCCTTTTCCTTAGAAACTGAATCATAATAATTTCCAAGTATAGATGACTGAATGACCATCATCTTATACGATCTTGTAAAATAAAACTTAACAAACATCGAAGTGAAAATACATGAATTAAATATGGAGAATTGTTGTTCACAAATGCCGTTAAAATACTCAAACTATTAAATAATGTAAAACATTTCTACCTTAGTATTGTAGACAACTGAAGTTCATTACCAGGTATTCGAAAATACCTAGCTGGATCATCTCCCAGGTATGAATTGCTGAAACCAAATCCGCTCAACGCCAGTGGACAAGGACCGCGACCTCGGAAAGAGAAATATTTCCTTCCCGGCATACTCGTCTCCTCCGGACGTCGACCCTCGTTCCTCGAACATGGATTCCATCTCGAACAATCATCGGGCCTAGTATCTTCTGTCTCCTGTCTCCCCGTTGATGATTCTTCAATCGCCGACATCTTTCGAAAGTCCTCCATCATTATCGAGCAATATATTCGTAATAGTTCCATCGTTACAAATAAATTTGTAAGTTGTACATCGAATCCCTATCGTAGATGTCAATGTTCATTTGATTGGTCAATGAAAGATTATATCTGCTCATAGTCGAGAATTAATGTACATGAATGTACATTAAATGTACTGGATGGAAGTGTACATAATGTATCATGTTGTCTCGGCATTAGATAATTCTACATGTTATACATATTCTTGTTGTTACTTAACGTTGTTCCATGTTGCTATTCACAACTCTGAATCGACATATCCCAATCGCGTAATAGTTTTAATCCATCATTTCACTCATAATCACAGTGTCATAAACCAATTCCACTTTATAAATGTTTGTACCCATCATAGTGTTCCAATACAACAAAATCTCAATGTTCATACAATATCATTTTACTTACTTATTTCTGCGACGTGGACTAGACTATGCTGAAGTCTCGCTGCACTAAAATGATTCTCTCTGCGTTGAGATAAGCAACTTTCTCTGACAATAAAAATTGTCCTATAATTGTCTAATTTCTCAGTTAATCCACTCAAAATCTTCTTATACTGTAGCCTTGTAACTAAAAGTATATAATGTATACTGTTTGCTTTCCGAAAAGTCGAACACTTGTTCGCTATTAACTTGTATTCCTTCGCTAAATTTCACTTAGTTTCAGCGAGGCTCTAACTAAATATTGGCGGCGTTTGGCACTGTCTCTCGAGTAGCGTAGGACCGCACTCGGTATAGTGTCTACCGGAATGAACTACCCCGGGTAACACGTCCTGTGCCTTCAAAGTCAGTCGAGATAAGAACGCTTCTACAAGCCGTCCCCACTATAGCTCGCCTGAAATAAACATTCCTGTTCTGCGGCAATGCTGGCTGCATCTTCTGCATTTAAGAGTCCAACACGGTTTTTACTTCATTGAAATGTTCTGCGTAGTATGACACAGACTTTAACCACGAACCCCATCGAGTTAAAACTGGCTGAGGAGGTAAAGGCAAATTTGGAAGGATTTCATGAAATTTTTGAACTCTAATCGGTGACTATACAAACCCTTTCTTCTCGCTAGAGACAAGAAGATCCACGTCTGTATATTGGCTCCTAATTGTTTCAGCGACACGATGTAAACCGTGAGCAAGACACGTCAGGTGAACTAACTTAGGATAAAGGATTTTTAATCCAGTTCCTGCTTTGACAATATGGAGCAGCATCACTCAGAAATAACAATATATTGTCATACCATGCCCCTTCTGGCCACTCGATAGCTAACGAGTCATTGAAAAGCTTGGCAATAGTAGAATGATTTACTCGGTCAAGTACTTGTATATTAAGAAGATATGATCTACTGCCTGCTTTCATAGCACAAACTACAGCACTACATACACATTGCACTGCTGCATCTGTGGTTTCATCAATAGAAATCCATATATTTTCGTGCTTTAGTTGACCCCGAACATGTCAAATAACGTCATGAAAACACTGTTGCAAATAGTTATTTCGCAATGTAGATTCGTCCGGCACCCTTCTGTTTGTGTATTTTTCTAAAAATTGCCGAAGCTCATTATTTTTTCCACAATTGAATGTCCGAACTCACTAATGTTATACACAAGTCTTTGAAAATTGTATCAGTTGAACTCGATTGTTCGCCTACAGTGCCTGTAATTAGTTGCCGAGTTTACTGAGAATTTATTCTTAACCCTCTTCCTATGTCGCGTTGTGTTGATATGCTGTACAATGTCATACATTTTCTTTTCAATCTATATACTCACGACATACCGGAAACATCTTCAAGGAAATTCATGTATGCTGATGATATTTGTTTGGTGTCTCAACGTTCTACCTCTTTGGACGCAGAAACTATTTTATCCTCTGATCTGGAAGTCTTGGTTGTATATTTAGAGAAATGGTGCCTCCACTTAAATCCCCAGAAAACAGTCATATCGGCATTCAATCTACGAAACATGCAGTCTAATTATAAACCAGAAGTCAGAGCCAGAGGCCTTTTATTGCCGTTCAGTAGATCGCATAAATATTTGTGAATAACATTGGATAGATCCATGACTTTCAAACAACATCTCTCAAATGTGGCTGCTAAAATCAAAACTAGAAATAATATCCTGCCCAAACTTGCTGGCACATCATGGGGAGCTAACGCTCAAATCCTAAGAACCACTGCTTTAGCCCTATCGTATTGTGTTGCTGAATACTGCTGTTCAACCTGGATTAATAGCGCTCACACAAAGAAAATAGATGTTCAGCTCAACCAAGCAATGCGTATAATTACAGGTTGTATTCGGAGCACGAACACACTTTGGCTGCTTGTCCTCTGCAACATTCCTCCTCCAGCCTTGAGAAGCTCAGAGGCACTCTTAAAAACATGGAAGAAAATCCAGCAGAATTCCTATTTGCCCATTCATCAAGATATTGCACGAATAGCTCACCAACGTTTGAAGTCAAGGAAACCACCATGGCGCACATCAGTTAGTCTTGAGGGATCATCCTTTAATGTGAATGACTCTTGGAAGGTCCAGTGGGAGCATTCTTCAGTAACCAACAAACATCTAGTTGGGAACCCTTTTGAACAGGTACATGGATTTGATCTTCCCAGACGCCAATGGAGGATCTTAAATCGGATACGCACAGGACAGGGCAGATGTGCATGTTCACTGCATAAATTGGGCTGGTCTAGCTCTGCAGTTTGTTACTGTGGTGCCTCCTAACAGTCAATCCATCACATTGTCGCTGACTGCCCTCTCCGAGCTTTCCACGGAACGTTGACGGATGCCCATCAAGCATCAGTTGAGGCCGTTGAATGGGTCAGGGATCTTGACCTTGAACTGTAAGATTGTATGCACTTGTGTGTGCACATTTTCTTTGTATATATTATACATCATTATATTCATCATACGATAAATAATTTGTAGAAACACTCTCTTCGCACACCAAACAAAACAAGACCCTACCGTCTTCACTAAATATATCACTTCCAAACTCGTTTAACCTACGTATTTGCGCAGCAAAGCCGATTGAGATGTTTCTATGGGTGGCATTTCTTAACTTACTACATGACCGATCGCGATCATATAGGCCTACACCTTATCACACGAGCACGTGTTGCACGACTGAAAGAATACTGATTGCATCAGCAAGCTGTGATCTAATAGCTTGGGAAGCGGTGATTCACCAACCATGTACCGACAATAGTGGCTACGCTGGCTAAAGTGCAGCATTAAGCCATGGGGTCAAGCCCTCTGCTGACTCGGTAGATGCGTGGGTTCGAGCCCCACCGTCGGCCGTCCTTGAAATGGTTTTCCGTGGTTTCCCCATTTTCAACACCAGGCAAATGCTGGGACGGTACCTTCTGACAGGCCACGGCCGCTCCTTTCCACATCCTTGCCCAGTTTCATTCATTCATCTTCATCCATTCCATCTCTCATCCCGACGCGCAGGTCGCCCACGGGAAAAAAATAAAATAAAATAAACTAACCATGTGACAACATACCGATACCGGATTGAACAGCATAATCGCAGTAGAAGATATTCGGTGGGACATCCCGAGTTTCTCTCGTAATTTCAACTACGGAGTGTTATTTCACAATATCCTGGGGCTTCCCCCTTTTACACTTAAACCGCATTGCTTATTAGTCGATATAAAATGGGGGACGAATTGTTTGAACGATAAAATGATGGCTAGGAGTGAAAATGTACTTTTAAATTTACATGTTTTGGGTAAAATAAGATATGTTAATTAAAAATCATAAAATAAGTAAGCAAATCCGTATTTCAGCGAAAAAAGCATTTATAAGCATTTCGCTGAGAAATCCGGGCTCTAGTGATGATCCATGGGATGACGTTCAGCACACGTTCTTTGCATGTTTGAGGTGGAGAAATCCTCGAAGACTTCTGCAGACAAAAGTTGGAGTCATTACACCACACAATGTGGTGGATAAAATGCTCAGCAGCAGAGAGAGTTGGGCACAGATTGCTGACTACATCTCTGAGCTGCTGAAAACAAAACAAAACAAAAAGAGAAGGAGAGAAGGTTGGTTGCTGAAGACAATGAGGATGAAGATGGATCATCAAGTAAAATGAAATTGACTGAGACCCCTGATCGTAACAGTGGCTCCACCCTGCAGTAAGGCTGAACAGGCATCTCCGGGGTGGCTTTCCAGTCAAGTATAGGGATTGTGGGGTTTTAGTAGGTTATTATTAATCGTGTCAGAGAACATACATTATAAAACAATACAGTAGAAAAATTACATTTGGTACTATAAGAAAACCATGAAATCCCTGTATACATTGCATAATTGATTAAATATAATTATATTTGACACGCACTCGTACTCAAATCAAATACTGAGACCAGAATTTTGCCAACTCGCAAGCTTCAGGTGTTCCGTCCATCAGATTCCGTGGAGAACATGTGATGGGGCACAACCAGCAAACAAGGAGATGACTCATAGCATAGCGTTTAGAAGAGAAAGTGACGCGACTTGTGGAGTTTGTATGGTCCAGCCGCTAGGTGGCTCTAGCGTCGGCTAGCGCTGAGTGAGGACGGTATCAATACAAGCAGTTGAATGTTACTTTTCAGTACTTGAATGTTATCAGCTTACACTACGTTGTAATAGACATGATGATCCAAATATAAAATTGTCCGCACTGAGTATATAAAACGCTGACGTCCGTTGTGTTGATTATGAAACATCAGATTGCGTCATAGGTTCATATAATAAGGAAATAAAACATTCTGACGGGGGTCAAAATGTAACTGAATGAGTGAAAATCGTAATGCTACAGACCATTCACTACTGCACAAATAAAGTAAATATAATATAATACAGTTTAATGACAAACTCACCCATATAACTTATAGCTCTCAGTTGTCCGAAGCTTTGGACAGCTTACGCGATGATTTTCCAGACTTAGAAGTTGACTACTCTTTCCTAATTTCTTTCGTACGAAAGAAAAAGCGCACTTCATGAAATGAAAAACGAGTTTTCCAATAAGGTCCAGTTTATGTTCCATACACCATCAAAAAATCACGGCCCTAAAATAATCTCATCAATGCTGTCCTAACACTCATAAAATATATCAACCCACAAATTTGAAAGGGAAGATAATTCCATTTCAACGACTACTTCGACCTGTAAAAGAATGTTGAAGACACTGTCAGACGGTTGAGTTAGGTAACTAAGGGCATTTATTGTGCCAAAGTCCTTTATATTAGTGAAAGTTGCAGCTGTTGTGTCCGACGGCCTTTTCACTTTGAAGGGTTGTTGCACACTTCACACAGCTGATCCATTTCCTTAGTTGCTTGACAATATACCCGGCTAGATAGTGTGGGACTGCACCAGGCTTCAAACTCCATCTCATTCTCGCCATTTCGACTGCCTTTCCTTCCATAATGAAAGTGTCCGTTTTTATAAGGAAATTATCGGAGCAATGTTTGTCACATAGCCTGCATATGACTTACTTGACAATTTAATGTCTTTCCTCGGAATGGCCTTAGCCCATTTAAATAAATCATCTTCGGCTTTTGGAGGTCTAAAAAAGTGCCTACATGTTGCAGATGACTTGTCGTATCCAGATCGGCACCCGGGAACAAAACAACACGGCATATTCACTTACACAGTTTTGTTTGACGAATCTTACCAGGTTATAATTCACTCGACAGCACAAACGTAAAGAAATAAGTGTAAAGGCTTACAAATACTAAACACACCAGTGTCATAACGTATGTATTATTTCACTATCGCTTCTTGATCGCATACACTTTTCAACAACAAGAAATAAGGACTAAACACGGCAGCATTTCCATGTTTTCAAACTCGCGAGCGCTTAGAAAGTGTCTCCAGCCAGCCACAACCAACCGCTGCGCAGTCTACCGGCGGGCGCAGCAACTACCCATACTAAAGATACGGCAAACTCAGGAGTCGGCACACTTTCTCTTCTAAACGCTATGCTCATAGTCTGCTCCTCACCACACTCACACAAAGTCGAGTCACAGGCAAATCCCCACTTTTTCAAATTCGTCTTTGACCTCCCCACTCCTGTGCGCAGCCTGTCGGGGGTCTTCCACGTTGACCAGGATTCGTCGTGTCCAGTGGACAGGTGTTCAGATGGTAGCGTCCATCCTGCAGAGTCTTTAGATCTGGAGCGCCAAGAGAGCAATCTAAATACTGAAGGAGAGACTGTCAAATTTTCAGTGGCGTGAAGAAAACTTCTTCTTGATTTGAGTCTTTGAGCTGCAGGTAAGTAACCATACAAAGGATGGGTCTATTGGGTCAAATCTTTAGATTTCTCTAATCTGGCTGCCGATTCACGGCGGATATCTGGAGGTGAGATACCCGTCAGATAGTAGATTTTATCAAGCGGCGTAGATCTGAGACAACCTGTCATAAGTCTGCAGGTCTCATTTAATGCAATGTCTACCTGCTTAGCGTGGCTAGATCTGTACCAGACAGGACATGCGTATTCTGCTGCTTAATAGCAAAGGGCTATGCCTGAAGTTCTTATGGTGAGATGCTGCGTTCCCCAAGTTGTACTGCACAGTTGCAACTCCAACGGTGTCCCTCGAAAAAAAAAAAAAAAAAAAAAATGTATATATATATATTACTATACATTATCATAAGGGTGACCCTAGAACAATACATTTGAGGAACACTGTACAAAGTGACACTTGGGCAATGCTCCCGTGTATGTATAGGCATAAAAGACCTGTCATGAAATACCTGTGCTCGATCCTGGTTCCCCGCAGGCCTACACGCCGTTACTCATCCTAACCGCTGCGGTAAACTCACTCCACTAAGTGTGGGCGGTTGGTTAACAGTTTGCCGTAAATTTTGAACACTGGTTGTTTCCTATTGAAACGAAAATCCAACTGTTACAAATTAGAAGGTGTCTAATTCCAAATGGCAACAATAAATGTGATTGTGTGCAATGATGTTCAAATCAGTGACATATTACAACCTGTTCGTGTTTATCTCAATACAACTAGGATTTATATATTAATGGCTCACATTATTATTATTATTATTATTATTATTATTACGCTTTCATTCATTTCGTATCGGCCATTTATGGACTACATCATTCCAACTGTCTTATTCTTCGGGCTTTGATGTTTGCCCAGTACGCCCGCGTTCGTTCTCGGTGGTTTTCCATCCTTTCCTGGGTCCAAATCATTCCCGTTTTCAACTTCGGTTATTCTTGGAAACCTTGGCATGCTTGAAGTGTTCTCTAATGAGTAGGATGCGATACTGAATGACAGTTGATGTAATTATTATTATCATATACTATAAAACATCAAGGCGTATGTTTCACAAAACTGAAGCTCCTAGACCAGAGCGGGTTAGGAGCGGTTTGAGCCAAAATATTCCAAATCATCTCAATAGTACAGGAGAAATCTTGCATTTCTTGAAAAATCAGCGAAAATACATTTATTTGTTTAAAAATTGCGTTTAAAGAAATAAACAAGACGATAGTCCCTGCCAGAACTGTGTCGCGTCGAGTCCGCATAACTGTTAAGCCGGCCGGGTGGTCTATACACATGGGGCTAATACAAGTAACTGATCGTAACAAATGTGCATTCAGAAGAAAAATATTTATTTGCAGCAGTGACGAAATGCACAGTCAATTAATAAACATCGACAATTTGTTTATAAAAATGTTTAAACAAATACACAAGACGATAGCCCCTGTCAGAACTGTGTCGCGTCGAGCCTTGCTCTTGTGCGAGCCTAATGCTCAGCAACAATGATGTTGAAATGCGAGATTTCTCGCACAAGTCCCCCGGTTATTATTATTCATACAACACATTGCTGGTACATCAAACATAACTGGGTTCCAAGTAACCGTATTTGCTGAAATAGCCAGTTCTATGTTGAAAGCCGAAATCACAGCCATGAACTTCCGGACGATTCGGGTTGTTGAACTGAGATTACGACTGTCTTCTAGTTTGTGCGAATGATTATGGAGATCCAGTTCTTTTAAACTTTGAAGCAAGGTACTTGGGATCACGTCTGGACTTGAGCCAGTGATAAGTAAGGTCTTCACTCGTTCTACATTCCACCAACTCGCTATATTTACTGATTGTTTCTGTCTCCTTTACTTGGAGATTCATGTTGTTAGTAATCGCAACGTCAATTACGGTGGCTTCAGTTGTCTTTCTGTTGACGACCACTAGATTTGCCTTGTTATGCGATACCGATTCATCAGTCGGAATAGTCAGATCCCAAAACAACTTTTATTATTATTATTATTATTGTACGTCTACCCCTTATTATTGCCGTTGTACGGGGTGGTGTATGAGGAAGGATATCTTTTTATGTTGCATATTTTTTTTACGACTGGATGACCTCCTGGTGCTAACCTCATCGAAAGAGTTATTAAGAGATGAATGATGATTGAAACTGGGCAAGGAGTTGGAAGGAAGTAACGAACAACTTACGATTATGGCATTTGCCTGGACGACGGTGGGGGTGAGAACACACACATTTTCCGAGTCCGGAGGTAGCCTTGCGCCTTACTGGGTCATTATTATTATTATTATTATTATTATTTGTATGTAAAATTTACATTCAAATAAAAAAAGCATCACCGTCGGACTCTTTGCGAGCCAAAGACAATGATGATAGCACTGGATCTCAAGACGTTCAGAGCAAGCCACTGAAGAGGGAAAACCTTACGTACTATACTTGCAGTACCAAGGAGGGCAGCCGTTTGCATTATCTGTATCTGGTGTTTCTTTAAGCAAAGTTTCTCCTTTGCATTTTCCCAGTCCTTTGTAACTAAATCCCTCACAGAGACAACAATTGGGATGATGGAAACTTCTTTTAAGCCGTATATGTTACTGAGCTCAGTAGCAAGTGGCTGGTATTTGCGCCTTTTCTCAGCTAATGTGTTCTGTAGGTTTTAATTGAGTGGAACAGCAACGCTGACGATGGTAGCCTTGTGTGCTTGCTTGCCGAATGTCACTAGGTCTGGCCTGTTGGCTTCTACAAAACGAACAGTTATTAGGCCTATATTGGAATCCTATAGGATCTTGGCTTTGTTATCTTCTTATATATTAAAACACTAAGGTGATTTTTGTTACCACGAGATTGAGAAAACGTCTTAACCGATTGACTTCGTAATGCATTCTAACTAGAGATCTTGGCATGTAGATTTGCAGAATGTATTTAAAAGGAAAATATATGTTAGGGTACATTTTAAAATTATTAAAGAAAAAGATGTTCAGTAAAGAACATATAGCCTACTTTCTCCTAAATGTATGAGTATAGTTATAACTCGTTGTTTTTATCAAAGAGTATAATAGAATCATTTCTTGGTTGAAGACCTTAAAAAACTATTTACCCCTACCAAACACCACAACCTCGAAAACAACTGCTACCATCATTGAAGAAAGAAAGATAAGAAGTATCTAAAGAATGTTATGGATCTGGAGACATAATCGACCGGACTGGCTGCGTAGCTCAGCGGTAACGTTCTCGCTTGCTGGGCCCTATGTTGCAGGTTCGTATCCAGGCGCAGTCAGCTGGTATTTGAGGGTGCACAAATGCGAGGGAGCCATGTTAGTAGATTTACTGGCACGTTAAAGATCCCCTTCGGGGCAAAATTCCGGCACCCCGGCGTCTCTAAATGCAACAGTAGTTAAAAGGGACGTAAATCCAATAACATTATCATTATTATTATTATTATTATTATTATTATTATTATATAATCGGCCTGACGCGGGCAACATCCAACTTTGAGTTGAGGCATGTCTTTACACGTCTGGATGTGCATGGCTTTCACAACTCTAATTGAATTAACAAATCTTTCCATGATCCTACAGAGACGTGTGTATACCAACTATGTGGATATTTTTGATTGCTATTTGGCTGCAATAAAACTATTAATTAATATCCTGAACTAGCACCAACGGCTAGAGTTCAGATACGATGTGAAATCGTTTTGTTCTTTACTTCAATTAACATTTTCAAATAACGCACAATAGGCTGTTACAAACCCTTTAAAATAAAAAGTAAAAATGTATCGTAGTATCATCTTGTCATTCTTCAAATTCGATGCGCATAGAACGCCGATGGTATATTAATAAATGGAGTCCCATGTAGACCAGTCGTGACATCTAATGAAGAAGTATCGACAAGATAATCCTGACAGGGGGAGTGCATTCTAGCGGCCATAAACATACACTTTTCAATAAAATCTGTAAGTTAATCTTTTGGCCGGCGTGCAGTTCGCCATGATAATTCACTTTTTTGTTCCTAGATGTCTCGTGCAAATCTGCTGGCGAATTTTGTTTTATTTATATATTTTCCATCGTACTATGCACAATATAACGATTAATTTTAAAACGTCTGAGTCATTACAAAACAATAAATATAAAGAAATTCAAGCTAAAAACCTAAGTCTGATAGGATTTGAACCATAGCCATAAGATTGATAGGCTAACGCTTTACCACGGAGCCAAACGTGTGAACGGACATTAACCGATATCAATGAGTTACATACAACGTGTTAGTAATTAAAGATTTACACTAAACGATTTCATCAGTGGAGTATATTATTTATATATAAAGCATTTCATACAAAGTTTATTTATTTTGTATCAGTACGCTATATTGCATGCAATACTCAAATTAGTGAAATATAAGTCAGGCACAAGATATCCGCTGCCATCTTGGCATGTTACTGAGACGGCTCAGCTTTTTAAAATCACTTCTGCACTATAGTATTACAAAATAAACTTTTAATTTCGAACGTGCCTCTTCCTTTAGAACAGTTAAAACGATTCTCGGCTCGATAATCGGAACTGGTAGGTCCCATGATATGGATTATAATGTTTGCATAATTCGCACGGCCGCCATCCTGAAATGGTACGGCGGATGACCTTGTAGTTTGGTCACAAGAATTCTTGAATTCCTAGGAATTAAATGATTTGGCTCCACATACTCCAAAGGGCTCCTAAATGCAACCACATTGCTGGGATTTGGAAATAATTGGTGCAGTTAAATTTAACTTGATTTAACACCATCCGATAAAACACTATCATTTTCTTTTAAGAGGCAACATTTTCCAATTCGCTTGGCATACTTTATCACATTCAATAAAGCTCAAGGCGAAACTCTGGAACATATAGGTCTCAATTTGCCTCATCAAGTTCTCAGTCATGGCCAGCAGTATTTTGCAATGTCGAAAGTGCAATATTTAGACACCCTTAAAGTTTCAGTAGAGTAAAAAAATAATCGTACAAAGAATGTGTGTAAGGAAATTCTCCAGTAAATATTGTCCCATTGGCCGTCATGTTTTGACGGGTTTCAACTAGTTATTATTATTACTATCCTTAAGGCTGACTGTGAAATAACTCATCCTCGGTCCCCGCCCAATCACTCGGCTGATTTAGTCGGAGTGAGTAGCTGAAAAGTAAAAATAGTGATGTCTTAAGTGTGAGTGATCATCAATGTAGTGTACCAGATAAAATATCGTTGCTGTTTAAAAAACGCTTCAAAATGCTAAAACAATAGTCCCAGAAAAAGATATTGCAGCTCAAGATAGTGGATTGTTTGTTAAAAAGCATGTATCATCTCCTCAGAAAGTCGTGTTAGGACAGTTGTCAATGTCTGAAAAACTCCCAACATTATCAAAGGCAACACAGACTGTGCAAAATGTGGTATTGCAAAAGGATCAATAAGGACTATATAGTAATAGTGATGAGGATTATAATGATGATGAGGATTATAATGATAATGGTTATGATGTTTTTTTTACGAGGGACTGTGGAAAATCTTCAAAAGACACTTGTGAAGGGTCCGCACTCCACAGTAGTGTGGGATTTGTACCCACTAAAAACCACATCCCTTTTCCCACGATGCTTTCATCACCCCGGAACCGCTCTCGCATTACTTCAGGGTGATGTCCTGCTTACTTAGTCTTTCAGACTTCTTCTTTCTTCATTTTTTCTTACGCTTCCAGATCTCGCTTTTTCTGGCGAAGGACATCCTCCACATACACTGCTACATGATCCCATGATTGCTGGTTCCGTAACATCACAGAAATAATATTATCTGGTGTCAGTTCTCCCAATTCAGTTTCCACATATTCTCTCTTTATTATCCAATGGCCGCACACGAAGAAGGTGTGAAGTACATCATCGATGTCCTGACAATATATGCATGTTGCACCACTCGCACCGCCTACTCTATGCAGGAATTTACGGAAATATCCGTGTCCTGTTAGAAGTTGTGTGAGGTAATAATTGACTTCACCATGGACTCTTTCGACCCAGGTATCCAGGCGTGGTATCAGTCGATTGGTCCATTTACCACGAGGGTCACTTTCCCATCTGAGTTGCCATCGCCTCATCCGTTGGTTAAAGGCACGCTTCTTTGCACATTTTTTTTCCCCAGCTCTCCTTGGGTACGCCAGATTTCTTGTCGCTCCAACGCAAGTAGATCTCTTGGGGCTATTGCTGCCACCGTGAGGATTGCAGTTTCAGAAACCGTGCGGTATGCACATGCAATACGTAAAGCTGCTCTCCGTTGTACGGCAGCTATCTTTCTCCGATACCATGCAAATCTCAAGGATTCGGCCTAAACTTCGGAGCCATAGCACTGACTGAACCGTCGTCATGAGGAGGCGTCTTTTACTTGATTTTGGGCCATTAATATTGCCCATCAGCCTACTAAGTGCTGTCATGTATTTTACTGCCTTATCTGCCACACTCTGAATATGGTTCCAGAATGTGAGCTTGGAGTCAAGTGTCACTCCTAAATATTTTGTACTCGTAGATGTTTCAATCAAAGCCTCCGTGGCTTAGGCGGCAGCACGCCGGCCTCTCACCGCTGGGTCCGTGGTTCAAATCCCGGTCACTCCATGTGAGATCTGTGCTGGACAAAACGGAGGCAGACAGGTTTTTCTCCGGGTACTCCGGTTTTCCCTGTCAACATTTCATTCCAGCAACACTCTCCACTATCATTTCATTTCATCTGTCATTCATTTAATCATTGCCCCAGAGGAGTGCGTCAGGCCTCGGCAGCCGGCACAGTCCATATCCTCGCCGCTAGATAGGGGCTCCATTCATTCCATTCCTGACCCGGTCGGAGACTGGAAGCAGGCTGTGGATTTTTTCAGATGTTTCAATCACTGTATCTCCAACAGTCATTGGTACAAGAGTCTCAATCCTTTTCCTCGTCAGAAGAACTATCTCCGTTTTATGTTCTGCTAATGTTAGTCTGTGACTCGTCATCCAGTTTCTTATGCGCCGCATCACCTGGTTCAATTTGATTTGAGCCATCTCAACATTGCGGGCCACTATCAAGGCAGCCACATCATCAGCGTAGCCCACTAGATTCGTATCCTCTGGCATCTCCAGACGTAACAAGCCATCATACATCATGTTCCAGAGATCTGGACCAAGGATCGATCCCTGTGCTGCTCCAGCCGTCAGTCGTTTTGCCCTTTGTCCATATTCCGTATCATACAGCAGAGTGCGATCCCTGAAGTAGTCTCTCATTATGCGCATAAGATACTGTGGTACTTTGAAAGTCTCTTCAAGAGCTTCCAACATGTCATTCCAACTTGCCGAATTAAAAGCATTCTTTACATCCAGGGTCACAAGAAGTGTCACTTTACGAGAATGATGATTGCCCGTTTGCGCTCTTTCTACTGTGCATCATGGTTATGATGATCATGATGATGATGATGATGATGATGCTTTGTTTACACCAAAAATCATTTGTTGAATTTGTCTACTGGAACAATCCAAGTAAGCTAATCCGGCGGCTTCAGCAACTGCATGTTTATAAACAGGCTGGTTATACTGAATATGAGGAAGAACTATTGGATATAGAAAATGAGCTTCGTCGAGCCAAAATTATTATGTAATGGATCCACATAACCGCTTAAACTATTTATTAACAATACATGTAATATTTTCTACCACTCTGCTACCATTTTGCTCTCACTTTTGCTATCACTTCAAACTGTACATATTAAATATAAAAGCCAACGCTAAATGATTTTATTATCAGAACAGTTATAACCTTTGTAGTGAGCAAATCATACTAACAGGTTAGTTGCTACTATGGAACTTGCTACAACTAACAAAGGTAAACAACGTTTACTCTATAAAGGCTACTCTTATAACTATAATCGTCAAAATGTAAAAGGAATAATATTTTGGCGATGCTCAAAAGAGAGGTCAAAAAGATGTCGAGGCAATCTAAAAAGTAGAAATGGTAAGGTTTTAAGTGTGAGTGATCATCAATGTGGTGTACCAGATGAAACACTGTTGGTGTCAACAAATAATCATGACAATGCTAAAAAGCTAGTACAAGAAAAAATGTTGCTCCTCAAAATAGTGCAGTGTTTATTGAGCAACATTTAACCCCTGCTGTAAAAGTTATGTTTAATCCATCTTCCACATCTCAAGAGTCATCAACATCACAGACTATGCAAAAGGTTGTGTTGTTGTTGTTGTTGTTGTTTTAAGGGGCTGAACTGCAAGGTTATCTACCCTTCGTATGCAAGAGAATCAAAAAGGACTAAATCGTAATGGAGAAAAAAGAAATGTATTTTGAATGTAACTATTGTACAAGTACTTATATTAAATAAATAAATTAGTTAGTTAGTTAGTTATTGTTGTTTTAAGGGGCGGAACTACGAGGTCATCTGCCCCTCTTAACACAGATTAAAGAATACACATTTTGAATTGAATTTAAAATTTTGAGGTGGACATCTAAATTTAAAAAGACCAAAAATTAATAAAACAAAAACAAACAATTAAATAAAAAATAAAAATTATAAAAATAAACAAAAATTACGGAAAAAACAAAACATTATCATTCAAAAACGAACAAGTCGTTGAGTCAATGTTCACTGGAAAATTTAGATTGCTGGCCCTAACCCACTCTCACTTATAAAGCGGATAACGCGATCAGCAGCCACCGCGTCATCGGCTAATATAAGTTTGAGTGTCGTCTGCAAACCAAGGTTTCTTCGTAAGTCAGCAAGATCCACACACTCGGTAAAAATGTGGGCCACGGTGAATACGGCTCCACAGGTACAAAGTGGGGGGTCTTCCCTTCTCATTAGGTACGAGTGGGTGGATCTTGTATGACCTATCCTTAGCCTACGCAAAATGACGGACTCTCTCCGGGCCCGGAAGGAGCTCCGCCACACGCGAGTTGTTCCCTTGATCGCTCTCAGTTTACTTGGCAGTGGGTCAGCTAGCCACTGACTCTCCCAAAAAGCCAGAACTTGTAGGCGTAACTGAGAGCGAATATCTCTAGCGGGTACCTCCATTGGTCGAGGTGGTAGTGATACCGCCTCTTTTGCAGCTTGATCTGCTAACTCATTTCCCACAATTCCCATGTGGCTTGGAAGCCACAGAAAGGTGATTCGAGTGTCAGCGTGGCACAGCCCGGCTAGTAGGTCGTGGATTCGCTGCACTAGGGGGTGTTGCGGGAAACATGTAGCAATTGACTGCAACGAACTCAAAGAGTCGGTACACACGAGAAAGTGGATTCGAGCATCCTGTAGTGCAAACTGCAGAGCTTCATAGATGGCAACGAGCTCCGCAGTAAACACACTACAGGCCTCAGGCAAAGAGATCTTGGTATTTGCACCATCAATAACGTAAGCACAACCCACTTTCTCGTCCACCTTCGAACAATCCGTGTATAGAATGCCAGCGTCCGGAAATTGGTGAACTATGCTGTGGAACTGCCTCCGGTAAACGGAGGCATCCGTGTTCACCTTAGGACCTCGGTGCAGATCTAACCGAATTTCCGGACGCGGGACTTGCCACGGAGGCACCTCGCTAGATGTCCGGATCATACAGGGACCTACAGCCACTCCTATTTCAGTACACGAGCTATCAAGTCTAATACCAACCGGCCGAGTGGCACGAGGCCGGTTGGCGTAACCCTGGTGGTTTTGGGTACCGAAGAGAGCTTGATAGGTCGGGTGTTGCGGCATTTGACGCACATTGGCAGCATATGCTAAAAGCATATGTTGGCGTCTATAATTTAAAGGTGGAACACCCGATTCGGCGAGTAGGCTGGGTATCGGGCTGGTCCGGAAGGCACCGGTAGCCAGCCTAACGCCACTATGGTGGATACTGTCCAGCATTTTCAAGGTTGCCGGCCTTGCTGAACCGTATGCCGCAGAACCATAGTCTAGCCGGGACAGGACGAGGGCTTGGTAGAACCGTAGCAGCACCGCACGGTCAGCCCCCCAAGTAGTGCCACTAAGAAACCTGAGCATGTTCAGTTTCCTGAGACATGTCATTTTCAATTGCCGTATATGGTGCTGCCACGTTAACTTGCTGTCAAAATGGAGCCCCAGGAAGCGATAAGTGTCAACCAACGGCAACGCAGCATCCCTGAGATGTAGTTCAGGGTGTAAATGTAGCCTCCGTAGCCGACAAAAATGGACGACGGAGGTTTTCGCTGCTGAAAAACGAAAACCCCGGTCGTGAGCCCACCTGTCGACCCGGTTGATAGCTAGCTGCAATTGCCGTTCCACGACTGCCATACTTCCAGAGCTGTAATGCAGAGCTAAATCGTCTACATACAGCGATGGAACTTCCGCGGACCCGGCGGCGGCAACAATGCCATTAATGGCAATCGCGAACAAGGTGACACTCAGCACTGAACCCTGAGGAACTCCATTTTCTTGGGTATAGTATTGCGATAATGTCCTACCGACCCTTACACGGAAGAGTCGGACGGACATGAAATTCGCAATGAAAGTCGGTAAGTTACCACGGAGTCCCCACTTGTGAAGGGTGGAAAGGATCCCGTAGCGCCATGTGGTGTCGTAGACTTTCTCGAGGTCAAAGAAAACCGTGACTAGGTGCTGCTTTCGGAAAAAAAGCCTCCAGTATGGCGCTCTCAAGTCGCACCAGATGGTCAGTGGTGGACCTATGAGAGCGAAATCCACATTGGTACTCAGACAGGAGACCTTTATCCTCCAAGAACCACACCAGTCGACGGTTCACCATCTTTTCGAGCAGCTTACATAGGCCATTTGTCAAACAAATGGGCCTATAGCTGCTTACAAACTTGGGATCCTTTCCAGCCTTAGGAATCGGTATCACGATCCCCTCTCGCCATTGAGATGGAAACTCCCCTTCAATCCATATACGATTAAAGAGGATCAACAGTTGTTTTATACTGGATTCGCACAGATGTTTTAACATTTGATTATGTATGTTATCCGGTCCAGGAGCCGTATCCCTGCACAGTGCAAGCGCACTGTGCAGTTCCCATTCAGAGAATGGTACATTATAGGACTCCGAAGCAGCAGTGGCAAAGGACAAGGGGTGAGTCTCTGCCTCCCGCTTCAGAGTCAGAAATGTAGGATCGTAACTCCCGGAGCAGGATACATCGGAGAAGTGCGAGCCAATGCTGTTGGCAATGGCGAGATGGTCCGTGATGATGTCTCCATTGATGGACACTCCGGGTATCGACAGTGATGTCGGGAGTCCGGAGATCCGACGAAGCTTAGTCCACACTTGAGATGATGGAGTATGCGCCGTCATGGACGACACATACTTTTCCCACGTCGTTTTCTTACTCTCCCGAATCAGATATCGGGCTCTGGCACGCATCCTTCTGAAGGTGATAAGGTTGGCCATGGTGTTTTGCCTCCGATAGCATTTGAAAGCACGTCGACGATCTTTAATGGCTGCTGCAATCTCGGCTGTCCACCAAGGGACAAGCTTCCGGCGTGAGTTTCCGAATGAGGAAGGTATTGTTTCCTCAGCAGCAGCCAAAATACCATTCGTTATGTGAATGGTATGATCGTCGACACTCTCAAAGGTATCTTCGGCAAACACCGCACGTGCCGTGAAAGTTGGCCAATCAGCCCGACGGAGAAGCCATCGACTTGGTAACTCGATGGCTCTCTGGTTCGGAAGAGTAACGATAATTGGAAAATGGTCACTATTACAAAGGTCGTCGTGTACACCCCACTGTAGCAGGGGAACCAGCGCACGACTGCACAAGGTAATATCGACAGTTGAATAAGTGCCGTGTGCAATAGAGAAGTGCGTAGGTTCCCCTGTGTTCAACAAACACAGGTCCAGCCGCCTGATCAGCCTCTCAAAATCTCTCCCTTTACCGCTAGTGGTAGCGGAGCCCCAGATGGTGTTGTGGGCATTAACATCTCCCAGAAGGAGAAAAGGAGGGGGGAGCTGAGAGACTAGATCCTCCAGCTGTCCGTAATCCGGTTGAGAATCAGGCGGGATGTACACGTTACATCCTGTTGCCATTACTGGCAACGAAGTACGAACTGCAACTGCTTCTAGCTGAGTACGCAACGGCACCTCTTCACTAAAGAGACTAGAGTGGACGAGAGTGCAGACGCCACCAGCGGCCACAGCTCCGTCCACCCGGTCTTTAGAGAAGAGTTTGAAGTGTCGCATTGTTGTCTCATGTCCAGGACGAAACCTGGATTCCTGAAGACAGACAATGTTTGCCGTAAACTGAGAAATCAATTGGCGTACTTCAGCGAGATGTCGAAAATAGCTATTACAGTTCCATTGTAATAGTGCCGTAGTGTGGACTTAAGTAGAAGGTAGTCGTCTACTTATGCTTAACCGTTTGCCAACCATCCCTATCCTTAGGAGTGGGTGATAGGGTAGGAGAGCATTCCTCAATCTCCACATCTCCTTCGGAGGACGAAGAAAACGGAGCGAATGCTCTCTTGGTTGGCTAACGGTTATCGCCGGACTTTCCGGGTCTCGTCCTTGGTGAAGAGCGAGAGCGGTGACGAGGGACCTTCTCCCGGTCCGATGACTGGGAGTCCGTCCCCGGCACGTCCCGACTATTTTTCTTCTTGAACCGGCGTTGACGTCTATTTGGGGAAGTAGTTGGTCCCTTCCCCCCTGACGTCTCCGTCCTGCCAAACAATGCAGCACTTGCTAGGACTGCTCCTCCGGTGGTCGTGGAAGTAGAATTGCCAGCAGGTATTGGAGCTGCCTTTTCAGCAGGAGGGCAAGAGAGACGGCGATGAACAGTCTCTTTCTTACCCGCCGTTCCTGTTCCCTGTTTTGTTTGGCTGGATGTGGGTCCAGTACTTATATTAAATAATTAAAACTATTGTATGGGTATTGTCTGTTTTTTCTTAATTGCTATACCCAAGTCCTACTATATTAATGCCATTGTTAACCATCAACAGTCTCCACCTATGTTCAGAAAGAAAGTGATCTTAAACAATACACTCTATCTATGGTTTGTGTACCGAGTATCATAATAATACAGTGTCGTCAAGCCATGTTCAGGTAATAGTAATGTTAGGTAAGGGGTTCGAACCCTTGCTTCCTTGTACAGGATTAGTTTTTACTCAACAGCTATCCATAATACTGTACTTTGAAACATGTTACATCTCATTACAAAATGTCAACTGTATCGTTTTCTAAGACCCCAGCTGCTGGCTACTAGCTAGCAGACTGTGAAACAGAAACAGTGTCACCATGTTCATCCTTTTAAAAAATTCAACATTTATTATTCTTTTTCTTATTATTGCTCATTTAGAGTAGTGTAAAGTTGTCTTTGTGACGTAATGGTTAGCATAGTTGAGCTCTTGAGTTCAATTCGAGCTTTAACATAAAATTTTAAAAGTATATTAGGACTAAAACAGGTCTACTCAGTCTCGGGTCATCCAAATAAGTAGATGTGGTTTGATTCACACTTTAACGATAGAACACGATGTTTCTTTTTTAAATAATGATAGCCATTTGTTCATTTTTTCATTTTCACATTTCACACATTGCCATTTGTCAATTTTCCATGTACACGATTTGAAAATGTCAGTTTAAAGTTTTCGGATTTCATGATATGGAAACATGAATTTTCCATTTTGTTGTTTACACATTTGTCAATTTCCCATTTACATTTCTTAAATGTCAGTTTTAAGTTTTTAAATTGTGTTGATATGGAAACATGGATTTCCTGCTTTTTCCATATCACAGACGACACGTTTATGATTTAGTCCAAGTTGAAAGTTTAGTTTTGTAAAACACACATTTGCTGATTTAAATTTTCTTGAAATCGTCTTAATGGAAGTGCTTGGCCATGGCAATAGTGCATTCTCTTTCTGTTTGTTTCCAAAAACATATAGACCTACTACTACTACTACTACTACTGTAGGTAAGACTGTTTTACAAAATAACACCTATCGACCGCTGCATTTAAAAAAACTCAAGTGTTAAAAAAACTAAAGTATACTATTTACCATTTGCTATATACATTAATTACCCCACCATCTTACCTTGCCGTGTTTGCTTTGGTTGAACAATCAATGCTACCCACACACACACACACACACACACACACACAAGCTTTCTCTCTCTATCTATCATTCTATCTATAGTCATACATTCACACAACCATACCTGTCTTTGAAAAACAATTACAACCACGCTATTTATCCTTGAAATACACACTTATCCCAAAGAACTTTTAGTTATACATTTAACATTTACTATTACAAAAAAAAAAATGTTTCCACTATTTACAATTACAAAAATGAATATTTACAAAATACTAAATCTACTAAATCTACTGGTTACAAAAAAGCCATGTCTCTAAACAATAAAATATAGAAGTCACACCTCCACCTCGTGGTTATAACCCTATGGTAGGCTAATGCATAGGTCATTCATCTGCACTCATTTGCTATCCATCAAGGTAAAAGTGCATTTTCTCTGTTCCACAAGATACAAATTTGATTGCTGGATTGTATACTGCACTGTTTATGCGATATAGCTTTGCTAGTTCATAAAACCGCTAGGTAGTTCTCTACATATAGCAATTTTACCACTGCTCTACCTACGCCTTTTGCTCTTTTGGCTTTCTTACAGTCTAGTGTGTGATAGACAGCATTAACTGTATATCAAACCCAGTTCACCTTTGTATTTGTAATCCAAGTAATAATTTGAAAAGACACAAATGTAATCAGTTTAAACGTTATCTCTGTTTTGTTTTGTTTAATATGTTTATGACATGCATATTAACCTGAAATCGAACCCTGGTGAAAAGGCTAACAGCTTAACCACTGCACCACCATGCCCTTGTTTCTTAGTTTGACTCGTTCTAGGCCTCAGACCTGGAAATCGACTTAAGACCACCAGTACAAGAGCTAAAAGTGCTTACCACTGCAACACAAAATTGATAGCTGGTAACATTATACAACCGGAAATGATTATATTTCTGTTAGCAATGCATTTTGTCATCAGCCTACTGTCTGAGCACTGACAGCAACACAGTTTAGTTTAGAACAAGCGAATGTGTGTGTATAGATTATTAGCCTCAAGTATTTAAAGCTTGTTGTGTGTAGCGACCATCTTGTCCCGGTAACCACTGAGCATTTTTGTGTTTTAGCTATCCTCTTTAACCAATCAATTAAAGATAGTCTACTCTTAATTCTTGAATCGATAAATCAGAGTTTGTGTACACCGTTTGTCATTTATTAACCCTTACCTGCAACCTATACTCTCTCTATACTGCAGTTTGATCTGAAAACAAGTTTCAATGGTAAAAGACTTGTCAGTCACCATACAAGTAGCCTACACTAATTCTTTCTCTACCTAGCTATGTTTCATCACACATGGTAAACATCTCACATGTTCGTATCCGATTATTAGTTTATAAAATCTCAGGTCGATGACCTTGATATATTGGGTATTTGGGTAAATTCATTGGCCATGGGAACGGGTTGACCATTCTAAGTCCTATGACACCTCGCATGTTGATATTCGATTATTAGTTTATAAAATCTTAGGTCAATGGCCTTGCTGTTTTGAATCTTTTGGGTAAATTCGTTGGTCATGGAAAAGGGTTGACCATCCTGAGTCCCATGACACCTCACTTGAGCCTCTCTGATTATTAGTTTATAAAATCATAGGTCAATGACCTTGCTGTTTTAGATCTTTTGGGTAAATTCATTGGTCATAGAAAAGGGTTGACCATCCTGAGTCCCATGACACCTCACTTGACCCTCTCTGATTATTAGTTAGCGAGATATTAACAAAAGTGCAGTTAGGCCCTTTTGACAAAAATAAATAATACATTCAAAAACAGAATGTCACCTCAAGTCCAACAACCTCTCATACAAGTCCCTAGCCTTATTGGTTCATGAGATATTAAAAAGCTAATGACCTATTAGTTTTGGATCTTTTGGTAATTTAAAAAAAATAACTCATCTATAAATCATTATTCAAAAAGCCCGCCCGCTTGCAAAAAAACCAAGTGCGCATGCGTAAAAACAAAAAACAAACATGTTAATTCATAGTAGCAATCGGCTCTTCACATGCGTTTCATGTGGAACAACGTTTAATTTCATCATAGCATTAGGGACCATGGGCCAGTTCATAGGGACCAGTCCAAAGAAACCGGTCTAAAGGGATTAGTCAAAAAGAACCTGTCACCAAGGACCTGTCCACAGGGGCTCGTCCACAAGGACTCGTCCACAAAGACCTGTCAACAATGACCAGTCCAAAGGGGCCCGTCCACAGGGACCCGACCACAGGGACCCGTCAACAAGGACTCATCCACAAGGACCCGTCAACAATAACCCATCAACAGGGACTCGTCCAGAGGGACTCGTCAACAAGGACCCGTCAACAATGACTCGTCAACAATGACCGGTCAACAATGACCCGTCAACAAGGTCCCGTCAGCAGTGACTCGTCAACAATGACCTGTCAACAATGACCCGTCCACAGGGACTCGTCAACAATGACTCGTCAACAATGACCCGTCAACAGGGACCCGTCATAAAGGACCCCCTTCAAAAGGACCCGTCCAAAGGGGCTAGTCAACAAGGACATGTCCACAGGGATCCGCTCCCCCACCCCCTTACATAAGCTATGAGTGGGCATGCATAAAAACAAAAAACAAGCATGTTAATTCGTAGTGACTATCCACCGTATACATGTCTCTTGTGTAGAACAACGTTTCATTCCATATTGGCATTTAAACTCGCACATGTTGCACTTGGAAAGAGAGATTCTCTAAAAAATTACAATTCCACCCCCTAGTAGGGGTTGGTTTTATTTTGGGGTGGAAATATGTTGTCCATTGGAAAGGGGGTATCAGCCCGAGTTCAATGACACCTCATTCGTCAAAATCTGACCATGCGTTCGAGAGATATCGCGCCGTCGCCATCTTGTGCGGTGGGGAGGTGGAGGTGGTGCTAGAACCGCTCAAAACACACTACTTATTCTCATTCCGATTGTGTACACAAATACCCTGCATGTGCTGGGACAACACTTCAGTAACTCGGTGCTTTCTTCTCTCCTACTTCGGAATCTGTTTGATTTCTTGCTAATAATATTTATCTATAATTACTGAACTTAAATAAAAATCTTGATAACTCGCCAAAAAGCTTCTTATTGAACCACAAAAACACCCATATAGTTCCTGTAACTGACACCAGATGACAGAATATCGCCCATATACGAAAATTCTACAATCCGCCAGCTACCCTCTCAATGATAGAAACCCTTCCTGTGGGCAGTTATATGTTTTAAAATTCTCCGAAGCTAACCAATTCCGTCTTGGAAATTCATCAAATAGCTCCTTCAGAGAAGATATTCTTGAAAGAATACACCTGAGCTTAAGTCGTTGTAACCCTTACATTCGGTCTTACAAAACTATGCATCAAAAGATACGCGAGGAACAAGAAATAGCTTCCAGACAAAATCGTGCATCTGTAAATTATTGTTGCGCTTCTATCATGGACCTCAGTCAGATCCCCGGAGATATATCTATCCAACATGTTCTGAGGTAGCGGCTGTTTATAGTCACCCGATGGTGCTCCGCCCACCCCCCGCCCCCTCTCACAGACACATTGCCGTTTATGCTTAACAGAATGGCCTTACAAATATAGATTTTGACAGTATGCATTGCGATCCTATGACCTACGTACTTATTTGGCCATATGAAGAGGCAGGATGGCATATTTGAATGCCAACTGGAGGAGAGCGGAAAATTAAATCCTCCAGAATATCTCTACGAGAGAATATATTTCATACAGACTTCAAGTCGGGGGTCATTCACCAACAGGATACTTTAATTCTGTTATTAATCCTGGGAAATTAACTCAACAATTGATTGTTGATTACTATTGCCGCATCGAAGGTGACAGGCTAAAATTTGTCCGTAACCAACAGACACGACTGCGAGTAGACACATACGCAGGTTTAGCAGACGCACTGCATGTAAGAGCTGTAAACGAGAATTTAAGGGTTGGGCTTATGGTTATATTACCTTCTTCTTTTACGGGAAGCCCTTGAAATATGATACAAAATTACTAGGATGCAATGGCAATGGTAAGACAATTTGGAAAGCTTGATATTTTCGTAACGTTCACTTGCAATCCATTATGGGCTAAAATCACTTCCAGTATAAACTCAGTCAATAAGTTAAGCAATTGCGCGTGCGCACAATGGCGTTCCTTCACGAGAGAAATGGCGGATAAACAAGTAGTTCCGTGAAGAACTATACATCCTATTTTCATATATCCTACTTATGTTAATTGCCTCTATCAACATACAAAATTTCAGCTTAATTGCTGTAATAGATTCGTAGATATTGAGAACCGACTAAATACTTCGGATGGTCGCCATGTTGGATTTTATATATGTAGGTCCTAGAGTTATGTACTGTTACATGAAGATTATTGAGTACGTGTTGCATTCAAACTTCAATCGCATGATTAGGACAAAATAAGTAACAAGGAGATTTTAAAATTTCGCACAGCTGCCATCTTGTGGTTATTGAAACAATTAAAATAAATTACATGCCAGTGGATTAACATTCGTATAAGGATTTACTGTACCAAGTTTCACTGCACTTGGATGGTTAAATTGCGAGAAACATCCATGTGAATATTTATACTTCGCGTCGCCGCCATATTGGATTTGTGATCACCAGGTTATTTAAAGTCCTATAGGTGAACTTAAGTTCATAGCCCCTATGAACATAAAACAATCAGTTTGATTGCTATAATAGATTCGTAGATATTCAGAGCCGTCTAAATATTTCGGATGGTCGCTATGTTGGATTGTTAAATGTATAGGCCACAGAGGCATGTACCATTAAAGGAAAATTATTGCGTAGGTTCATTATTCAAACTTTCACATCGATCGCATGATTACGACACAAGAAATAAAAACTTAATTTTAAAATTCGCAAAGCCGCCATCTTGAGGTTATGTAAACAATTGAACTAAATTAGATACCAGCGTATTACAATGTGTATAAACATTTCTTGTACCTGATTTCATTGCGGTTGGAACATTAAATCGCGAGAAAGGTCTATTTAAAATTTTCAAATTCGCTTGGCCGCCATGTTCGTTTTGTAGTTAACCGGTTTTTGAAAGTCTTATAGATGAACTTCCAGTAGTGCCCTTTATCTCCGTACAAAATTTCAGGGTGATACCGCTAACAGTTTCAGAGATATAGAATGCCGGTGATATATTTCGCACATCCGCCATCTTGTGGTTATGTAAACAATTGAACCAAGTTAGATGTCTGTGCATTACAATATGTATAAACATATACTGTACCAAGCTTTATTGCGTTTGGTTGGTTAAATAGCGAGAAACGTCTATTTGAAAGTCGCATATTCTCGTGGCCGCCATGTTTGTTTTGTAGTTACCAGTTTTTCAAAAGTCACATAGGTGAACTTCTAGTAGTTCCCTTTATCAACGTACAAATTTCCAGAGTGATATAGGGAATAGTTTCGGAGATATTGAATGCTGGTGAAATATTTCGCACAGCCGGCATGTTGGAATGGTGAGACGTAACAAAATTTGAAGGGCACGGTCGGGGTCACCCGGAATAGTGCTATGAACTAACCGAGTTTCATTGAAATCGCTCCAGCCGTTTAAAAGTTATTAGGGGGGGGGCACACACACTCCACACACACACACACACACACACGCACACGCACACGCACACGCACACACACACACACACACATGGTGATCTCATAAGCCTATTTTTTCAAAATTGAAAATAGGCTAAAAATCCACCACATCGTAGTGTGATCCTTGTTTATGAGAATTAAAAAGAGGAAATATCGTTTATGATGTCTCAAGATATATATTGGAATAGAATCATAAAATAAGGGAAATATTTAAGAACTTTAACTGGCAGTTGAGTGCGTTTGTTGTTTATGTAACTTAATATTTCACGCAAACTACGTAGTCTGTGTGGCTCAGGGGCTAATATTGCGAACACAGGAATGAACTTTTTCATCGTCGTAGGAGATCGAATCCCACCTCAGACATGTAGGCTATTTTTATTTCCAAATTATTCTTTCTTGCAACTGGTATTATTGTCTAAACATATTTTACTTTTATTATTCCCGTAAAGTGAGGCATTCTCCACAATATACTGCATGTTGCCATATACTTTTAAATTATTAAATATAAATGGCCACCATCGCTTTCGCCATGAGAGACAATTAGCGAACATAATTCATTTGATGGACTCAGACATCGTGGTCACTCAGCCCCGTCTACTTTGGTGTGTGAGTGAAACATTTTCTCTGATAACATGTGTTAATGTGAGGCTGTATTGATGTGTGCATTTGTAATTAAATAGAGGAATGGGGAGTTGACGACCGAGGCTTTAAGTTAGGAACTATCCCGGTATTTGCCTGGAGTGGAAGTGGGGAACCACAGCAAACCACATCCAATATTGTTCAAATGGGAATCAAACCTTGTTCTTCTTAGTTTTGCCTCAAGAGTGTGCCCCGTTCCAGCCCTCAGACTAGAATTAAATTTCTTGGCAGAGCAGGGATCGAACCCGAAATCCGGGGAGATAGTTCAGAATGTAGCCTTAAGAGTGGGCTTCCCTGTGCTAATACGATTTTTGACAAACACTGAACACATAATTCTAAAACTCCCTCCATCACGGTGGCTGGTGAAGTGAGACTATGCTCATTCCAGTAGTTGGCGAAGTGATTCTATGCCCCCTTGCATAATTTACTGTCATGGAAATGTAAAGGATTGTACCTACAACAGGTGATGGAAATTGCTTACTTAGGGAGTTTCATACTGTTTATTTCAAAATTAAGAACGTCATCCTGAACTGCGTTTGCAAGCAAATTGCAAAAATTTTTGCTGGCAGGGATAATTATAAGGATTTTATTATTGGCGATCAGTCTCATCGCATTCTCATCAGCAAAGAACTTGAGAATGGAAGTCTCTGAACTTCATTGTATAAGTGAATATTATTGTTTATTGATTATTTTTTAGAGTACATAACAATGAGTCTAACCACGCTGTTGATTTTGGCAATGGAAGTAGTTAGTTATTGTTGTTTTAAAGGGCAGAACTGCGAGGTCATCTGCCCCTGCAATGGAAGTATTATTTGCCATTTAATATTTGGCAGCTACGTTGATGCAGGCCACTATATTGATATTGAATATACCGTTAATTTGGGGAGAAATGCTACTATAAATAAACCCATTTGACGAAAAAGAACATTAGCCGCAAAAAAGTGGGAAGTCGGAGAAAAATACGATGCCTCTTTTAAAATCCAATATAAATATGCCATTTCAGAAACAATTCCAGATATTATGCCGTTACAGTGTAGGGACCTTGACGAACAATGTAAACATTGTTCTGCACTGTATTTCTGTAGCGAGAAATCTACACTTGGTTACTTTGACCTTTGCTGTTGTAATGGTAAAATTGATCTGACTAAATATAAAATATTTGACAGGCTGCAACAATTCACTGGAGATGATATCTCAAGGAATTTCAGAGAGAGTAATCGGCAGTACAATGCTATGTCCTTCGTTTCATTTGGTGTCAATGTTACTGTGTCACATTCATACGGTCCATATTGTTTTAAAATGTATGGAATTGCATATAATCGCATTTCTTCGTTATATTCCAAAATTATAAACAACGGTTTGCGGCCAGTTGTATATATTAGACTCCTCAGAATTCTAGAATTCCTAGGAATTAAATGATTTGGCTCCACATACTCCAAAGGGCTCCTAAATGCAACCACATTGCTGGGATTTGGAAATAATAGGTGCAGTTAAATTTAACTTGATTTAACACCATCCGATAAAACACTATCATTTTCTTTTAAAAGGCAACATTTTCAAATTCGCCTGGCATACTTTATCACATTCAATAAAGCTCAAGGCGAAACTCTGGAACATATAGCTCTCAATTTGCCTCATCAAGTTCTCAGTCATGGCCAGCAGTATTTTGCAATGTCAAAAGTGCAATATTTAGACGCCCTTAAAGTTTCAGTAGAGTAAAAAAGTAATCGTACAAAGAATGTGTGTAAGGAAATTCTCCAGTAAATATTTTCCCATTGACCGTCATGTTTTGACGGGTTTCAACTAGTTATTATTATTATCCTTAAGGCTGACTGTGAAATAACTCATCCTCGGTCCCCGCCCAATCACTCGGCTGATTTAGTCTGAGTGAGTAGCAGAGTAATTCCTGGGGACCGCCCCTACAGGATGATAACCCCGCCACCCGCAGCGTGTCCCTTCACGCCGGGCTAGCAAGAAGCGCCTACAAAACATACAGTACTGTACTGTATTTTAATTGAGGGAAAATGTATTGCTGTCATCAGGAATTAAAGGGTCTTCTACATCTAACGTGTACCGGTTTGATGTCAAAACTGTATACCGTATTTTCAATTTTCCCAGCAGCATAGCCGAACGCGAAGTCTTACTCCACATCTACACTGGGTAGCTGCAGTTCGCATATCCGAGGTTCGTATCTCAGCGTCAACAACGGCCGATATGAGGGTGGTGTTTTACCGCTTTCCCCCCTACACCCCGTCCAGGCAAATGCTGGAATGGTTCTTTATTTCAAGTCCTACCCAAATCTTACAATTTACTCATGTTACCTCAACGTCACAGAATTGCAAGTTATCAGACAAATAGAACACACACAGGTGTAAGGCCAGATGATTAAGATGTCTCATGCCCCAAACGAAGCTCAGTACAAATTTTTCCATTTTTGTTCATTAATGTACCTCCTTGTTGTTAATAATTAATTGTAGGGGTTTGAGGCATCTTAGCAATTTCCCCGTGTGCATGTATATACGTTGAATTTTTCTGATAAACTGTGTTTTAGCAGTGGCTATTGTAGTGTGTAATTTTAGGATTAGGGATTGGTTTAGGC
Organism: Meconema thalassinum; assembly: GCA_946902985.2. Lineage (NCBI taxonomy): Eukaryota > Metazoa > Arthropoda > Insecta > Orthoptera > Tettigoniidae > Meconema > Meconema thalassinum. The sequence continues at coordinate 1,712,509,301 of OX336388.2, read as the reverse complement.
ACCCCGGGAATTGAAATAAGTTACCATCTCAGCATTTCTTTGGAGGGAGTGTGGAGGAACCCGGGGGACCCACACTCAAGGATGCTGTCTACACGGGGGTTTGAACCACCGATCTTCGGTCTTGCTGCAGATCTCCATTGCAGTCATTGTGGTACACTACGGGGCATACTTCCTTGCGTGTTTCATTTTGATAGATGTTACAATCAAGAAACGAAAGATCTTCAAGTGCCGTCGTGGAGTGGAACCCACAACCGTGAAATTTTATTGTTGTTGATGGATTTAGGGGCTTTGTGATATCGTGATCATGTAGACCCGTGTACTTGGGTGTGTGTGGGGAACTTATCTGATAACCTGTGTCATTTTGATGGCTGTATTATCGTGTGTATTTGTAATTCAGGTGAGGATTGGGAAGAAGGTGGCCATGGCCTTAAGTTAGGAACCATCCCGGCATTTGCCTGGAGTAGAAGTGGGAAACCACGAAAACTCTCTTCCAAGTTGGCTGAGATGGGAATCGAACCCTCCTCTCCTCAGTTTTGCCTCACGAGGCTCAGTGTACCCCGTTCCAGCCTTCAGACCTGGACAAAAAATTCTTGGCCGAGCCGGGAATCGAACAAGGACCTCCGGGAGGCAACAGCCAAGAACGGTAGCCGCCAGACCACGAGGTGGTCTTGGAATATGAAGGTCAGCAGTTACCCGACAGACCTAATCGAGACGACAAAAATAAAAGAACTTGACAAAGGAGTGTTTGGGATATATACGCAAACCATCTTTTAAAATATCGCAGTACTGTGTTCAGTACAGTAGTTGCAGTTATACGTTGGAATGCTATTCATACTCACTCTGGTGGGTGGCAGTCCCACATTTTTTTTGCTGTGCGGGCATTGCACTTCCCTCCGCTCCTCAATGATAATACAGGGTCTTTATTTTTGCTTGGCAAGGACATTCTCGCTCACGCGCTCCGCCAGTGACAGCTCAGTCCCCGGCTGCCGCGCGCGCGTGTAGACGGCAGAATACGGTGCTGAAAATCTGTACCATGCATTTTTACTCACCATGCCTACAGTAGATGCTGAAAATGTTCCCCATCCGCTGCCAAACATTACCGGCATCTCCTTATGAAGTTTTCGGTTACTCTGGTTAATTTAGCTTCAGTAAGGAAATAACGACATTTACGTCTATTTTTATTGTTTGCTGAACCTGTACATTTGAATTTCGTAGCCAGATGCCTTACTGTCCGATTTATAGGAATGCCCCCCCCCCCCCCTTGGAAATCTCATTCGAATATTTTGTGAGCGCGTGGGCAGTGGCGTACGCAGGATTTCCTTCTGCGGGGGTTATTAATATAGTAGGGTATTTGAGTACACTAATAAAGGGGCAGATGACCTTGCTGTTCCGCCCCTTAAGCGACAGTCATCATCATCATCATCATCGTCATACATTATTAAAATTATATGTCGATTAACATACTGTACATAAATACAATAATTAAATAAACATTATCTTTGCATGAAAACAATTTTAGGCCTCATTATTTTTTCAGCACAATAAAAGAATGAAAAAAAAAACCACTTTTAAACATGGAAAACAGTACAGTAACTTAGTATTAAAACTGAAATGATGCAGTAGTAGACTATCACGTGACTGCTTATAATATTGCTATTCAGTGAGAGAGAAATGATGTTTTGGTCTCCATGTTCTAACTGCCATTAGGCTACTATTGACTCTCAAAATCTGCCTTTCTTGATGGTTTTATCTGCATCGTTGATAGGAATAAATTACAGAAACTCCTCATGTACCGAGAAATGGACACACACAAGCTACCGAAGCGACGTGAAAAACGTTACCGATCCCACACTTTAACAGCAAAACCGATCCATGGCTAGCTCCAACACCGAAGGAGTCGTCTCGCAGTGAGTACAGTAAAGGACATTTACCAAGTGACGAACGTGATCACTTATAAAATATATACAGGAGTTAAACAGTGTAAAACTGGTGATAGATGGGACAATATAAAGATACAAGTAAATAAATGTCTCGGGAGTGGGGGTGGGCCGTTAGACGCCAACCCCGCCCCCCCCCCAGTCGGTACGCCACTGATAATTGGTAAGAGGTAATAGATTCACGTTATTAGTCTAAAATAACTGAGCCGTAGATTAATCCCTGCTCTTTGGTGAACGCAAGCCAATGACTAGTTAATATTACCTCACTTAGAGTCCCTCAGGCAGTAATCGATACCAATTATGGTCTCATCGATATCTGTTGTGTGATCTCAGCAACAGTGGCCCTAGGGAAGCTAGAGGGCGACTGTCATACAGGCCTCAGGCGAGTGGAGGAGAATTAGCATGAGAGGTGACATAATGTCATAGTATAGTTGCTACTACTACACCCACTACTATTATAACTACTAAGCATTAAACTTTATTTTTGACTCGTATGGTTTTAGAATCGCCTCCGTGGTGTAGTGGTCAGCGTGCTTAGCTGCGAACCCGGAGGTCCGAGGTTCGATTCCCAGCTCTGCCACAAAAATTGAAAAGTGGTATGAGGACTGGAACGGGGTCTACTCAGCCTCGGGTGGTCCAAATGAGTAGAGGAGGTTTGATTCCCACCTCAGCCATCCTCGATGTGGTTTTCCGTTGTTTACCACTTCGTCTTCGGGAAAATGCCAGGATGGTCCCTACCATCGGGCCACGGCCGCCTCCTTCCCTCTTCCTTATCTATCCCTCCCATTCTTCCCATCCCGTCCCATCCTTCATGAGGTCCACTGTTCGCTTTGAAAGTGAGGCCGCCTGGGCGAGGCGCTAGTCCCGTCTCCCCAGTTGTGTCCGCCAACTGGATGTCAAGCTCCAGGACACTGTGCATAGAGGCGGTTAAGGTGGGGTCCCTCGCTGAGTCCATGGAAAAAGCCTACCTGGAGGGTAAACTGACTACGAAAAAAGAATGGTTTTAGAGATGTCGTAGGCTGATAGTGAAATACGCAACTTCACGATAATCCTAGCCGTTGTTTGCAATAACGGCATATAGTGCACTAACGGATAACGATAAACGGACTAGAAATGTCTGAAGTAACATAACCTACACACTCGAACAGATTATGAATATCATTTGCGTAATATATTTAGACTTTTCACGGTGTTTCAGACGAGATCTGCTCTGTCCTGTTCTGTTTTGTCCTGTTGTGTCCTCACTCGCACACACAACACCTTGAAGAAAAGCCTGACAAAGAGTGTTGCTGGCTCCTAAGTTTTTCAATTCCTCTTGTATATCACAACAAAAAGGAACGCGTCTCTAGTAACGATTAGAGAGAGGCAAGAAGAGAGAGCGATGGATATTAGGAGAAGAGGGACACAAAGGATGATTAGACGAGCGTGAAGGAAAGCAGTGGTATGTGAAGAGATGACAGCGGTGTGTACACACGCAAGGAATAGTGTACGAGAGGAATGCACGGGATCATACTATAGCAAAGCAAAGTGGTTGAGCGTGACGTGATCCTCGCAGTCATAAGTCGCAGAACCTCTTTTTTTTCCAGCATGGAATCCGATCAATTAAACGTGATTTTTGATTACGAAATTTTCATTTGCATTACCTAAGAATTGCCGGCCCCGTGGTGTTGGGGTAGCGTGCCTGCTTCTACCCGGAGGCCCCGGGTTCGATTCCCGGCTCCATCATGGATTTTAGAAACTGATGTGAGGGCTGGAACAGGGTGCACTCAGCCTCGTGAGGACAATTGAGTAGCTGTCTGACAGTGAGGCAGTGCCCCGGTCATGAACACCAAGAACACCGTTTTGTTGGGGGTATCAACGTGGAATGTCCAACGTGTCTACAAAACACAAGTATGACTCGCAGTAATGCGAAATGCCTTATGAACCGAAGCCGTAAAACATCCTGACAAGAATCGGTGACGCCTTGTCAATCGAAATCAGTTTCTAACCCGGGTTCTAACTCTCGGTGACCAAAGCTGCCCGGTGAGCATGCTGTGAACACTCCCATTTTCTAAGATGACAACAGCCATGTCCACAGGGCTGAACGTATACGCGACATGTTTAACTAATACACAGGCACCAAGACACACCTCGAATCACCGTACAAAAATCACCGGATCTTAATCCTACAAAAATGTGTGAGACTATTTGGGCATGAAGGTGAAACGCAAAAACCAGTATCCTCATAATTTGGTTGTTATATGGGATCTGGTCATGCTAGAAATGGCATATCTACAGAGACTTGTAGACTCCATTCCTTGCTGAATCACGTCGATTATAATCAAGGCTAGAGGTGGTGTTACATGGTATTAGAACGGTGTCTAACAAAGAGTGACAGACTCTTTGTACGGTGAGATTATTATAAGGTCGCTGGACGAGAGTTGCGGAACAGTGCTGTAGTTTGGGGGGAGGCAACACCGTTAGCATAAAATCAAGAGAAACGCATGCCAAATAATAATAATAATAATAATAATAATAATAATAATAATACTAATAATAATAATAATAATAATAATAATAATAATAATAATAATAATAATAATAATAATAATAATAATAAGAATAAGGAAAAAGGCTTGTAGTTTTACGTGATCATTAAGGTTCAGATGTTAAGGAAAAGTCATATTTTTTTCCTGACCTCATTTTACCCGAAATCTGAAAAATAAGCTTGAATGACGTGTCCCTGACCACGTTTAAAGCAATTTGATGTTGCCTATAAATGCATATTTCGGCCATTTTTATTGTTTTGGTCATATTTTAGTGATATAAGGTCATATTTGGTTATAATTTCAGCATTTTTGTATAAATTGAGGCGTCGTTAACAAGGTACGTGTTATCTGCGTCGAGTTTCAAACACAGCGTTTCCGAATAGTGTAGTAGATATATTTTTCTTTCTTTTCCCGGAACAGGCAGATAGTAGGTTTAGAAGACCTGCTTCCAAGAAGGCGCTCCTCTACGGACCTCTTTTAGCACATCTTTCTGGACAAGTTAGATTGCATCGCTGTAAGCATGAGGTCACTGAACATGACGATAGGATGTCACTCCAGTAGATATTAGCTCAGAAGCAATCAGGAAACAAGGAGATGGCATGTTATATCTCGCCCTGTTCTTCCTTGCAGGGCCGAATGAAAGCTCCCTTGCTCCTTCACTACCAACAGATCTCAACAGATTGGTCACACGTGTAGTACTGCAGTGAACCCCATCATGCCGAAAGTGAAGTGTAGTGAATCTGTAAAGTTCAGAAAATAGGTGAAAGAGTTCGGTGAAGAGATGTTCAGTGCTGACGGAACAATCGTTTAAATGTGTCTGGTGTATTATCGCTGATCACATTTTGGCACTTTAGACGTTTACTCTATGTTAGTGATACTCTACCTATCCCAAAAATTCATGTCATATTTCATAGCTTTTAAGTCATATTTAGCTAGTTTTTAGGGCATATTTGCTAGCATATTTTGTACTTCTTTAGGTCTTAAACTTCCGAACCCTAATGATCTTGAGCCACGGGACCTCTATTTTTACGTGGAATAGGAATCATAAATTTCACGTTGGAAATCTCACATGCATTGGCCGGGTATAGAACCCCGTCCTCCTTGGTGAGAGGCAGGCAACTTGACCACTGCACCACCACGCCCCGTAACATAATAATAATAATAATAATAATAATAATAATAATACATTACATTTTTTTTCATTTGAGACGGTTTTGCCTTGCAGCGCCCAGACCAGCCTGCAAGCCTCTGTTTGCGAATAAGTCGCCTCCATGATCCCCTATTAGCAGTTAGCACTGCAGCCTCCTCTGCTTTCAAACCTCTCACTTTGAAATCTCGTTCATCACTGAACCTGACCATCGTCTCCTAGATCTACCTCTGCTTCTCGTACCCTCTACAGCCAAACTCATTAACCTCTTTGGTAATCTCTCCTTCATATAGCTAAGTGTTCATTTTTGTACTACTACTGTTATTACTGCTCAATCCCCACGAGGAACTACCTAAAGTTCATTCAAGGATGCATCTGTGCAAGATGACCAATGCAGATACGGTTGCTCGACATCGGAGACTGTTCAGCATATTATTTCAGGTCGTCGCCATTTCGCAGGGACAGAATATAGACCTGATTTTCTTGCCAAGATAGTACATCAAGAACTGGCTATACACCTTCAACTGCTGAATCAAGTTTTTTCCGGGGAGGGTTGTGGTGGGAGGGGGAAAGGTTTTCCGCACCCCGCGCGTGACAGCCGACCTGACTTACTGCTGTTAGACTACATAGTAGAAGAAACAGAGTGGGGTTTGGGAAGGAGTGCTCTTTGAGGCTTAGCGCCTGTCTAGTTAGTTAGTATTGTTGTTTTAAGGGGCGGAACTGCCCCAGCGCCTGTCTAATTGCGGTTGCAATTTGCCAGACATCATGATGGATATTAACATAGGTATATTGGAATTGGTAGATTGAAGGGCCAGAGAAAAACCGCATAGGCATAAAGATAGATTGCCTACACGTAAAACCTGACAGCTTGGACAGGATGAGGAAGGACATGAGTAGGTTTGTTAGTACGGGAGGTGTGTCATGCAACAATTGAAAAATCAATTTCCTCGCCGAGATTTTTTCTTTGTGGGGAATCAGTTAGCTTGGTACTGCTGGGACTAGCGCGAGCGCATTCCACCCGCCTAGTACCAAGTCTCCGTGATCGGGAGAGGGGTGCCTTGCCTGCAAGCAGGGGCGTCTTCTCTCGTGTCCTGGACATAGCTGTTTGTTGTCATCAGTCAGTCCGCTGCTGCATACAATCGTCCTGAATCTTAGAAACTAAGGTGATTAGTAGTCCTTCCCGTGGCAAGCCAGGGGCAGTTTTTTGTTGTTGGCCTTAATCTAGACTTAACCTAGTGCTGAAACAGACAAACAAACTACTGAAACAAACAAGCAGACATACACATAAACAAATAGTGGTTAGTACATATACACTTCATGTATGCAGCATGTGGAGCACGTGTGGCCGCTTTGGTTGGGCCGAAGCCGTTGGACAAGGGCTTCCATGGGATGAGTGGGAAAATAGGGTGATCCATGGGGGTGTTCCATAAGATGTGTGGTTGGAGGTGACATTTGTGTTGTATGTCCCTGGGGATGGTGCCGCTTTGTGCTACTCCAGCACCTACCTTCACTGACTTCACCTGAAGAGAACGGTGAGTCAAGAGAAAGTGCCGTACTATAAATATGCCCCAGAAAGTCTACTGGAAAATGACAATTTTACCTTGTACTGGGATCGTACTGTATTGACAGACCAGACAACCGTGCACAACAGACCTGATCTGGTCCTTGTTGACAAATGCATGAAGCACACCACCTTCAAAGATGTGGCAATCCTAAACAGTGGTAATATGCTAACAAAACATGTTAAAAAGCTGTCAAAGTATAAAGAGCTTTTAGAACTGATCAGAGAGCAATGGCACATGGCATAAGTCAGAACTGTTCCTATAATCATAATTCCGTTGCAACAACTCTCCCAGAGTTGAAATTAGACCCAGGTCTTTTTAAGCTGACGCAGAAGACAGTCATACTTTCGACGTGTCGCATAGTAAGGCTGTTCTTGCGCAATCAAGCCTGAAGGAGTGAGGGAAAAGTGTAAAGCTACTACGGAATGCAGTCACCGAGAATTTGCTTCTTAAGTTATGATGAATATCTGGGATTGTAAATGTTTTCTTTCCGGCAAATATTGTTATGGCCCCCTCAGACGTATGGACGGCAACAGGTTGCCAAAGGAAAAACCTTATTTAAAAAAATTCCGACTACAAAACCACAATGTCCCGGTGTAGAAACACCAAAGAAGACTTCCGTCTTCTTGCCGTGCCGTCTTCTATCGAAGGTTGGTGATCATCATGCCTATTCTAGTCTTAGAGTCTGCCACACGGAAAAGGGTCGTTGTGTTAAGACCTCCATCCAAATGCTTCAAATCAATCCCGACGACGCATTGGACAAAAATATAGTGACGAACGGGCTCAACCGAGTCTTGCCTCCAAAAATAAGAAATGGTGCGCCTTGGACAGAGAAACGCAACCAGGCTCATTCCAAAAAGAATGGGAGAATTCTGGGCACAACAGAAAGCCAAATGTGACAAGACTTAACGTGGTCCTAGATGGCCCAAGCGAAGTATATACCGTATAGTAATAATAATAATGATAATAATGATAATCGTATGGCATCACCTACTTTGTGCAGATCATAGAAACATAGAAATTAATTTAACGGAATATTTATTTTTGAAATGATGCCATTTAGACGATCTACTTTACAAATTCAACGTTCCGTTTGTACTACCAGTGAAAGTGGAACTCCATTGCGTGACCTGTGACTGAAGATTAATTTATAATTCTTCTTCTTCTTCTTCTTCTTCTCCTTCATCATCATCATCATCATCATCATCATCATATTCTTCTTCTTCTTCTTCTTCTTCTTCTTCTTCTAATCACAAAATGTGATAAGAGAGATGTTTCGCAAGCCGACATCGCACGACTCATAATGCCGTGGATATTCCCCGTCGTTCAATAATTCGACTTTATCGGCCAGGGATCGAATCCGTGATTGTAGGACAAGGAGACGTACACCGAGGAAGGAACAGGATTGTGATGGTGGACAAGTCAAAGGGCATGGAGACTAGCTGCACCTTATGACAAGCCACAGCGCTCTTTAGAATGATAATGATGATGTCTTTCCTCACGCCCACTTATAGGTTCTCAATCGAGATTCGATACATGGAAATCGATATTAATGTTCATGGATGCCCTGCAGATAGCACAGTAATGTTAGGAGTGGGAATATAAATATTGTATGGCCCGGGGGAAGCTGTGAGCCGCTCTGGCCTCCTGGGATTAGACTGATCTTTCCACAAGTACAGCGAGAAAACCATACATTATCAGGAACGGAAGAGACTGCTTAAAATGGTGCTGCGCTGTATTCAAAACGATATGACCTATTTGAGTCGTTTATTACCACTGAACTACAGACACGTTTCCATTTTTTTAGAATTAGAATGCATCCGCTTCGTTGTGTAGCAGCTAGCATTCGTGGCTGTCACCGCGGAGGCCCGGGTTCAATTCCCGGCTCTGCCAAAGAAATTATTTATGGTCCGAGCGCTGGAACGAGGAACACTCGTGAGACAAAACTGAGAAGAGTTGGGTTTGATTACTACCTCAGCAATCCTGAAAGTTGTTTTCCTTGGTGTCCCCATCTCTACTCCAGGCAAATGTTGGGATGGTGCCTAACTTAAGGCCACGGCCACTTCCCAACCAAATACTACCTCGATTACAAATACACACACTAGTACAGACATTACAGTTACACAGATTATCAGACAACCTCTATACACACACCCAAGTATACGGGGCTACATGACCACGATGTCGCAAAGCTCTAAGGAATCAACAACAACAACGAATTTGAAATCCCTCTGTTCCTGATCTTGGATTAATGTTGTTCATTCACTTTGGATATTTGCGACATCGTGGTCATATAGCTCCGTGTACTTGGGTGTGTGTTAAATATGTCTAATAACTTGGGTCATTGTGACGGATGTACTACTGTAGGGCCTATATTCGTAACTGGGGTTAGAACTTGGGGAGAAGATGACCGTGGCCTTAGTAGAGATACACTCCTAACATTTACAAAAAAGGAAGGAAAGTGAGAAACCAAGTAAAATAACTTCTGGGCTGGCTAAGAGGGGAATCGAACCCACTTCTACTCATTTCTGCCTCACGAGGCCATAATTCAATTTCTAGAAAGAGCCAGGAATCGAACCCGACGCTCCGTGGTGACAGCCAGATTCACTACGCCACGGGATGGACATCAGAGAGTGAGTTAGAGTAGGCCTATTTTATTTATTGCACCATCAATTGATGTTAATTAATTTCCATATATACATTATATGCTGTACATATGCATTTGTCGGTTGGCACAGGCTAGAGTAAAATGTGGTTTTCCACCAATGTCTCCGCCTCATTCAGGGATATGATAGGTATGGAAGCTACCAAGGTATGGGTGGTGCTGAGTAACGACATTCAGGGTACAACCAGTGTTAGGATCTACTCATAGGGTCAGTGACATTGTTCTGACTCAGTGAGGAAAGCAATGGCAAACTACCTCACTCCTCACCTTGCCTATTACGCCTCATTTTAGTCCAGCCTTGGGTTTTTGAGGGTTTATGCTCACATAACCTACAGCGGTATTTTTGAGTATCCGACCAGCCCTCCGGATTGATTACCGTACAGACAGATGCGTTGTCGCAGCCCCTAAACTGAGGAGGAGGAGGAGACAGATGCGAGTACACAGTATAAAGGAAAACAAAAAACAAAGTAAAAAAGTAAAAAAATAATTAAAATTGGAAGATTATACTACTACTACTACTAGGCTACTACTACTACTACTACTACTACTACTACTAATAATAATAATAATATCATATGGCCTCGGTGCCGGGTGCAAGCTTTGTTCTTTGACACCCATAAGGGCAGCTTGCGTGTCGAATTTTATAGTTCCTTGGAGCACTATGAAAGTCAAGGAGGTTAGATATCTAAGCTCCTTGACACTATAGCGCCTTCTAGTAGAGAACGGAGGAACTTTGTTTTGGCGGAAAACCCCGAGATTAATTTTGCCACTATGAAAACGGCCTACTGAGTTCAAATGGGTTCTTTAACATGCCAACAACGTATGACATGCGTGCTGTGATTTTTTCGCCTTTCAAAAAAATCACTTACCACGGCCAGGAGCGAATCTGCAAGCTTGGGGTTAGTAGTCCGACACGATAACAACTCACCCACCGTGGAAGTAAAAAAAAATGTTATTATTGGAAACAAAAATAAGTCAACTGCAATTTAACTTTGTTAAACAGTTATGTCCTAGGGAGCTATATTGGTGTTTACATAGAACATAAAACCTATTACGTAAAAATATCATTCTCTTATATATAATCCAAAATTGACTCATCACCGCAGAGCTCAAACCACTAGACCTAGAAAGCTGAAATTTTGCATACTGGTTGATCCGAGTATGTAGAGGCTCACTAAGAAACGGTTTTTGAAAATTCTATTTGTAAGTGACTTTTTTCGGCCCTTTGCCATTGATCATCCAAAATTGACTCATCGACGCAGGGCTCAAACCACTAGACCTAGAAAGCTGAAATTTTGCATGTTGGTTGATCCGAGTATGTAGAGGCTCACTAAGAAACGGTTTTTGAACATTCAATTTGTAAGTGACTTTTTTCGGCCCTTTGGCACTGAGCAAGGACAGTCGGTACAAAGATTTGATTTAGCTCATTTTCAGCCGCCAGATACGAGAAACAATACTCGGAGGTCCTGTGAGGACCCCGAAACACGCCTTTTAAGTTCCTAAAATGAACGGTTTCGGAGATATTCCCAAATAACTGTGTTCCCTCTGAGATACAGATCAACGTTACTATGGCAACCGCTGAAATTTCGCAGACTGGGGATAGTTTTCTGGCAATATATCGAAAACCGTTCGTTTTAGGGCCTTAAAACGCGGGGTTCGGTTCCCATTTCATGGACGTGGAGACCACGAACATTGCTCCTCGCATTCATACGCTCAAAATGAGCTATAATCCATATTTCTAAGAGCAAATCGACTTGGAAAGTCTCATCTCTTATATACCAGGTGGCCCACCAGCGCCGTGCAATCTACTTATAAATGTCCCGCATGTACTAGTGTTGAACGGGAGGTCTAACAACTGACTTGCTAAGGGGTAACCTTGCATACAAGCAGGTTACGTCAGAATGCCAAGAGATAACAACCAGACGGCCGAACACTGCATGTTCCTCAGTGCTCCCGTCTAATGCGCCCCAAAGCGGTACGAAGCCTCGCTGGCGAGCGCAGAATAGTAGCTTTGTACGTGGCACAGCAGTATTAAAGTTGCTATCAACACATCGACAATGGCTGAGGTATTCACCAAAAACGAGCGCGCACACACATAATTCTAATCTATGGAGAATCTGGTCACAATCCCACCAAAACTCGCACATTAATGCACAGGAGATTCCAAATAGACGCCTGCCTTTTGTATACGAATTTCCCCGAACAGAGCTGTAATTAAGTGCTAATGGATTGAAGCACATACCAGCATGGCTGGGCTAGACCCGTCTGCAACAATTCTGATGTTGTGCAGACTGTACATCAGTATTGTAATCGAAGCCTTCACACGGTACGTTGAATTTCACCGTACTGAAATAATGAACTGTTGAATTTCAGGGGCTTTACAACACAGTGAGCATGTAGCCCCGTGTACTTGAGTGTGTGAAGAATTTGTCTGATAACCTGTGTCTAGTGCAGACATCATAGTGACAATAGTAGTAATAATAATAACAATAATGATAGGAATCCTGTTACAGTACTTGCGTAGTAAAACTACTGCTAAATAGTTGCACAACATGCAACATATTGTATACCACGTTGTAACGCTCCTTTGCAAACAGCGATTTCTGTAATAAACAGGGTTCGTTTGTAAATACGCCAAAGATGCAGAAAGTTAAATAACACATTAATTTGTACATGTAGGCTACAGAAATTCCACTCTACAATAGCATTGCTTGCTAATTGGACAAAAACTCACATATTATTGCATCAAAGCTTAGAAAATAAAATAAATTACAATGTCACACTTGGACAGCTATTCATAATGAATATGCTCCAAGACATGTCCCTGGTGGCGAATACAATGTTGAACACGTCTCGCAGTGTCTGCATGGACACGTCGTAACATTTCAGGTGTCACTGCAGCACAGGCCTCACCAATACGTTGTTTTAATTGATCGACATTTTCTGGCGCCGTTTCGTAGACTTTTGATTTTATATAGCCCCACAGAAAGAAGTCCAGAGGGGTTAGATCAGGCGATCGTGCTGGCCACTGCCATGGGCCTCCAAGACCTATCCACCGTTCAGGGTATCGTGCATTTAGATATTCCGTAACGGCTCGGAAGGTGTGAGGTGGAGCACCATCATGCTGGTACCAATGCTGTAATACAACCTGGAGTGGAATATCTTCTAGAAGGTTTTCCGGAGTCAAGTCGGTTTGTAAAAATTCAAGATAATTCCTACCTGTGAGTCTGGGGGCTATAAAAACAGGCCAATTATGTAGTCTCCCAGAATACCACACCACACGTTAACTCCCCAGTGGATCTGAACGTGCTGTGCTCGAACCCAGTGGGGGTTCACTGGAGCCCAGTAATGCAGATTGTGAGTATTGACGTTGACATCATTGGCAAAATAGCATTCATCACTCCACAGAATATTCCTGGCAAAATGTGGATCTTGTTGTAATGCAGCGGCCATTCTTCGGCAATATGCTACCCTGCGATCGAAATAATTTCCATACAGTTGTTGGTGTAGGTGCGGCTTATAAGGATGCCATTTTCGCTCCTTCAGGATCCTCTGTATTGAAGTTCGTGGCACTCCTAGGTCCCTTGCAGCTTCTCTTTGCCCTAAGCAACAATAAATATGTGCACATTGTAACATAGATGGTTCGTATTATTATTATTATTATTATTACTACTACTATTATTATTATTATTATTATTATTATTATTATTATTATGGTTTCAAGAGACTAAATTATCTTGCACCAGCACTATTTAACGAACTACTACCTCGATTGTCCAACATGAACAGCAAACAACTAGCTATACGTCGCATAAAAATCATTACCTAAATAAACATTAATTTATAACATAAACGTATTATTGTATGCACTCTGGTATTGGAATACAAACCGTATAATGCTGTGAAGTCGCCTCCGTAGCGTAGCGGTCAGCATGCTTAGCTGCCGCCCCGGAGGTCCTGGGTTCGATTCCCTGCTCTGCCACGAACTTTGAAAAGTGGTATGAGGACTGGTACGGGGTCTACTCAGCCTCGGGTGGTCCAAATGAGTAGAGGGGGTTCGATTCTCACCTCAGCCATCCTCGAAGTGGTTTTCCGTGGTTTCCCACTTCGTCTTCGGGAAAATGCCGGGATGGTACCTACTGTAAGGCCACGGCCGCCTCCTTCCCTCTTCCTAGTCTATCCATCCCAATCTTCCATCCCTTCCCCTCCCTCATGAGGCCCCTTTTCGCTTTGCAGGTGAGGCCTCCTGGGCGAAGTGCTGATCACATCTCCCCAGTTGTATCAATCCCAACCAGATGTTCCAAGCTCCAGGACACTGCCCATAGAGGCGGTAGTGGTGAGTTCCCTCGCTGAGTCCGTGGGAACCACCAACCTAGAGGGTAAATCGACTAAAAATAAAAAAATAAAAAAAATAATGCTGTGAAAAATAATTAATGTCTCACAGGTAATCTCTACTGATTCCGCCGTCAGATTCTGAGACATATCACAAATGTATTATCAATAGTAATTAATAAATAAATTCTAATACAAAATTCAAATTATTATTATTATTATTATTATTATTATTATTATTATTACTATTATCAGCAGTAGCTCAGTAAGGTGAAGTGTAACTGACCGTGTGTAGGATTCCGTTCGAAGTACTCTTGTACATTCCGTACAACTTCAGCATTACCGCCGACGGGTCTAGTCCTGCTGGTATGTGCCTGGAACATTCCATTCGTTCGCAATTGCAGCTCTGTTCGGCGAAATACTTGTCGCGACGGTAGACGTCTATCTGGAAACACCAGTGCATATCGTCTATGAGCTTCAACGGCATTACGACCAGCTTCTCCATATATTAGTATAATGTCCGTGTACTCATCGATGCTGAATACACAAGCCATTGTCAATATGTTGCCAGCAACTGTCGTGTCGTTCTACCACATTTTATGAGTCTATTGCGCTCTCAAATGCGAGGGTCGAAAATGCATTGGGGTGCATTAGACGGGTAGCGCTGAGGAACATGCAGCTAGCGGCTGTCCTGTTGTTATTCCTTCGTATTCTGACGTAATCGGCCAGCATGCACTGTGACCCCCGTGGAAATCAGTTATTAGGCATCCCATACAGCAGTAGTGTATGCGAGACATCTAAAACTAGATTGCACGGGGGAAACGGGCCACCTGGTATAATCCAAAATTGGCTCATCACCGCAGGGCTCAAACCACTAGACCTAGAAAGCTGAAATTTTGCATGTTGGTTGATCCGAGTATGTAGAGGCTCACTAAGAAACGGTTTTTGAAAATTCAATTTGTAAGTGACTTTTTTCGGCCATTTGTCATTGATCATCCAAAATTGACTCATCGACGCAGGGCTCAAACCACTAGACCTAGAAAGCTGAAATTTTGCATGTTGGTTGATCCGAGTATGTAGAGGCTCACTAAGGAACGGTTTTTGACCATTCAATTTGTAAGTGACTTTTTTCGGCCCTTTGGCACTGAGCAAGGACAGTCGGTACAAAGATCGGATTTAGCTCATTTTAAGCCGCCAGATACGAGAAACAATACTCGGAGGTCCTGTAGGGACCCCGAAACACCCCTTTTAAGTTACTAAAATGAAGGGTTTCGGAGATATTCCCAAATTACTGTGTTCCATCTGAGAAACAGATCAACGGTACTATGGCAACCGCTGAAATTTCGCAGACTGGGGATAAAACCGTTCGTTTTAGGGCCTTAAAACGCGGGGTTCGGTTCCCACTTCATATAAGTGGAAACCTCGAACATTACTCCTCGCATTGATACGCTCAAAATGAGCTATAATCTATATTTCTACGAGCAAATCGACTTGGAAAGTCTCATCTCTTATATATAATCCAAAATTGACTCATCACCGCAGGGATCAAACCACTAGACCTAGAAAGCTGATATTTTGCATGTTGGTTGATCCGAGTATGTAGAGGCTCACTAAGAAACGGTTTTTGAAAATTCAATTTGTAAGTGACTTTTTTCGGCCTTTTGGCATTGAGCATCCAAAATTGACTCATCGACGCAGGGCTCAAACCACTAAACCTAGAAAGCTGAAATTTTGCATGTTGTTTGATCCGAGTATGTAGAGGCTCACTAAGAAACGGTTTTTGAAAATTCTTTTCGTAAGTGACTTTTTTCGGCCCTTTGGCATTGAGCATCCAAAATTGACTCATCGACGCAGGGCTCAAACCACTAGACCTAGAAAGCTGAAATTTTGCATGTTGGTTGATCCGAGTATGTAGAGGCTCACTAAGAAACGGTTTTTGAACATTCAATTTGTAAGTGACTTTTTTCGGCCCTTTGGCACTGAGCAAGGACAGTCGGTACAAAGATCAGATTTAGCTCATTTTCAGCCGCCAGATACGAGACAATACTCGGAGGTCCTGTAGGGACCCCGAAACACGCCTGTTAAGTTCCTAAAATGAACGGTTTCGGATATTCCTAAATAACTGTGTTCCCTCTGAGAAACAGATCAACGTTACTATGGCAACAGCTGAAATTTCGCAGACTGGGGATAGTTTTCTGGCAATATCTCGAAAACCGTTCGTTTTAGCGCCTTAAAACGCGGGGTTCTGTTCCCAACCACGAACTTGGCTCCTCGCATTGATACGCGCAAAATGATATATATTTTATTTATAGAGGTGGTTTTTGGGGTCGGATACGATCGTGATTTTGAGTCTAATTTTATGCTCTTTTAGCTGGTTATTGTAAGCGAGCTTTCAAATCTTTACTCTAATTTACAGTGTTAAGATGCTTTATATTTTGCACGGTATGCTTTCATTTTCTCTATCTATTTGGTTTTTGTTAACTGAATATTTCTGTTTGCCAATATTGATCTGCTCTTTTTCGTTTTTTACCATGATCAGCAACCCATATTCACAGACGAATGTGTCGTATTCTACCAGCAGTCACGTTAAATTATTATTTTTTCTTAATTACTCTTACTGAGGAATTGGGCAAACTTATTTCAATAAAGTTGGTATTTTGTCTTTCACGGCCATTGAATCCCCGCACATGGCACGGCTTAAACCTAGAAAAGTTGCTGAGTTGGACTAATGGAATAATGGTGCAGCAGAAAAGAGGAGAATTGAAGATTTTAAAATATGGTGATACAGGAGAATGATGATCAGATGGGTAGATAGGGTAACAAATGAACAGGTATTACGACGAGTGGGAGAGGAGAGATGTTTCTGGCGACTGCTAATGAAGAGAAGAGATAGGAGGGTAGGACACATATTAAGACACCCAGGAATAGCAAGCTTAGTTATGGATGGGATGGTCGAGGACCAGAACTGTAGGGGTAAACCAGGGTTAAACAGATTGCCTCGGATGTAGGGTGTGGTAGCTATGTAGAGATGAAACGATTAGCTCAGGAGAGGGAGAAATGGAGGGCTGCATCAAACCAGTTAGAAAACTGAAGACTCAAACAACAACAATCAAGAATTTTAATTACTTAGAGAGGCATGTGAGACAAAAGGGTTGTTGGAGAATTTCAATCTCTGGAATGTAAAATTGGAAGAGACTGCATAATGTACATCAGCAGCCAAGGTGAGTGATATTTAACTATAGGTCTATCAATAGCGATATGTTGTCGTTCAATTCATCAATAAGTATGGCCAAATTACATCCAGAATAGCTTAAGTAAGAATACTTTTAATTCCCCATATTCCGATAGATTTGCCATTCCAGTGTGCAAGAGTGCAGTTCCCTCTTCAAACAATATTCACAATTTCTTTAACAAAGCGCAATGACACACACTTAACAGTAGCACGTGTATATTTAGACAAAACCATTTTTTCCCATGGGCAACTGTATGTGGCGTGCTCGCGAGCATCCGGACAACAAAATCGTTATGTCTCAGGAGAAGATGGCAAAACCAAAAACGTAATTTTATAATGTGTTAACATAATGTAACATCGAACCCTGCAGACTTTCAAAACTCTATAAAATTCCCACTTTGCTGCTCATATTAATATACTGTATGTATCAGAATATTCAGAATTAGAATGGACCCACCTGTAGCCGCGATTGCTGTAATAGAATAAACCAACTATCAGCAATAATGCATCGTCCCCATTGTCTTGATCGCGGGCGAAGCCGCGGGTACCTGCTAGTATCTAATATGTCTGTTATATCTTGTTCTAATTGGTTGAGAGAGGCTATCCTAGAATTCAGATAAATAATTGTGCAATTTTAGAATAGATATGGTCACGGAGGAAGAAGTCTATAGTGAGGGGAGAAGAGTTAGTTATTGTTGTTTTAAGGGGCGGAATTACGAGGTCATCTGCCCCAAAGGGGAGAAGAGTGAGGGGAGCGTTGATACCCCCTTTCTGATCTGACTCGCTCGCTGTTGAAACATGTAGACCTACAGTCCACTCAATAATATACTCGTCACGAGGGACAGTATGAGCACTTCTAGTCGTATTGAGTGGTGCAGTTGGTTGAGGTTCGATGCCGGTTTAGTCCCATAACAATTAAGTGGAAACACCGTGTTAGTATAAGGTGCGTTCAAAAAGTAACGAGCCGGAGGCTGGAATGCGCAAACCCGTGATGACATCGTTTAATCGTGGCGTGTGTAACGAGGTGTGGTTCCGACCAGAGCGTGGAAGGTCACAGCCCGTCGCTAGAGGGCACGCGTGCAAGTCACGACTACGATAAAAAGCGAGCAGCAGCATGCATCTATCGTCCAACCAAGACCAAGACAGTAGGCCATTCGACATGCTTCCTGGTGTGGTTGAAGACTGTGGGGCACCCATTGGGCACACACTTTCCCCAAGTGCAGTCGTTTCTTCATGATGGTGTGCACACTTCCGACGCTCAATCCAACCACGCAGGCTTATGGCATTCACTGTCACTCGGCGGTCCTGGGTGATGAGTGCATCAACCAGCTGGACGTTGTCATCGGTAATGCAGGGGGTGCCCCTGACCGGGCATCATCGGCTAACGACACCCGTCCTTCCCTGAAGCGCTTGTGCCACGGCTTGACCCTTGCAAGGGACATGCAGTGCTCGCCGTACACTTGTGACATTCGGCGATGAATGTCCGTTCCCCCTCCCACTTCCGATGTCAGAAACCGAACAACACCTCTTTGCTCTTCGGTTGACGCCTCCATGTCACTGTTTGCAATGCGACTGGCAGTGTTGGACGATTGATGCATGCTGCTGCTCGCTTTATATCGTCACGTGACATGCACGCGTGCCCTCTTGCTATGGGCTGTGACCTTCCAAGCTTTGGTCAGAACCACACCTCGTTACACACGCCACGCTTAGTCGATGTAGTCACCGGTTTGCGCATTCCAGTCTCCGGCTCGTTACTTTTTGAACGCACCTTATAGATTTACTAGGACATTCAAGACACCATCTGGCACCATGGTGGCTATAAAGTTATGGGAGTTATGACCCTGCTAAATGAAGAGGTTCTGGGACCACCTCGTGGTATGAGGGCTGAAACGGTGTACACTGAGTCTTGTGAGGCAGAACTAAGAAGAGGAGGGTCCGATTTCTACCTCAGCCATCGTGGAAGTGGTTTTCTCCTACTTCTACACCTGACAAATGCTGGGATGGTTGCAAACTAAGGGCCTCCTTCCCATCCTACCTTCCATTTACAAATACACACAATAGTACAGACATCACAATAACACAGGTTATCACAAATATTTGAAGGGGCGTGGTAGCGCAGCGGTCAAGCTGTTGGCCTCTCACCACGGTGGACCAGATTGATTCCCGGTCAATGCATGTGAGTTTTTCAAAGTGAAATGCCTTGTATAGTGGTTCGGATTTCACGAAAAAAGGAGGTCCCGTGGCTCATGATCACCAGATTAACGGTCACGTAAAACTACAATCTTCCTTCCTTTCTTTTATCACACATATAGCGCGCGCGCACACACACCCTAAAATACACGGGACTATATGACTGCGATGTCGCAGTCCCTAAAATAAGCAACAACAACAACATCGTGATTATAGAAGTTTACTGAAGAGGTGTAGCTTTACCTAAGGTTTCACACAGTAACTTTTGACGAGAATAGTGCAAACAATTTATTTACAAGCTGTAAGCTGCTTTTCGCAGATCAGAAATACATATTTGAATAACGAGTTGAAATAATGTCGGCAGTTTAACTTATTGACAAGGCAGCATGTGTTCATGTCATGCTGCTATTATTCACCGAGACAGACTGAACATAGTATGGGAGAGCAGCATGTGTTCGCTGGATGTTATTCTAACCTCTCGCTGCGCCGCCGCGCCGAGCGCCGGCCCAAATGACAGCACTGTATTCTAAGCAGGTTGGCTACACACTACACAGGCCTCCCCAAACTGTAAAACACTAAGAACCGATTCCAGGAGATGAGTGTTCATAATTTTACAATTATTATACTTAACGAAAGCTTTTCAGTCGGTCAACACGATTGTACCCAAATGAAATGGGTTATTCCCCAATCCTGAAAAAAAAAAAAAAAATGAGATTATAAAATAATACACTTGGATATATTTGTTAATCTCAAAAAAATTACATGAGATTATAAATACACTTGGATTTATTTATTAATCTAAAAAATTACATGAGATTAATAAATACACTTGGATTTATTTAATAATCTCAAAAAAATTACATGAGATTATAAATACACTTGGATTTATTTATTAATCTCAAAAAAATTACATGAGATTATAAATACACTTGGATTTATTTATTAATCTAAAAAATACATGAGATTATAAATACACTTGGATTTATTTAATAATCTAAAAAAAATACATGAGATTATAAATACACTTGGATTTATTTAATAATCTCAAAAAAATTACATGAGATTATAAATACACTTGGATTTATTTATTAATCTCAAAAAAAAGTACATGAGATTATAAATACACTTGGATTTATTTATTAATCTAAAAAAATTACATGAGATTATAAATACACTTGGATTTATTTATTAATCTAAAAAAATTACATGAGATTATAAATACACTTGGATTTATTTAATAATCTAAAAAAAAATACATGAGATTAATAAATACACTTGGATTTATTTAATAATCTCAAAAAAAATTACATGAGATTATAAATACACTTGGATTTATTTATTAATCTAAAAAAAAAATACATGAGATTATAAATACACTTGGATTTATTTATTAATCTAAAAAAAATACATGAGATTATAAATACACTTGGATTTATTTATTAATCTAAAAAAATACATGACATTAATAAATACACTTGGATATATTTTGTTAATCTCATGTGAACTTTTTTCAGGATTAGGGAATAACCCATCTCATTTGGGTACAATATTGTTGACCGACTGAAAAGCAGCAAACTTTCGTTTACTATGGCAACACTGAAAATGACTTCAAACACCATAATATTATACTTAAGTAGGGTTCTGAAACCTTGGTTGGCAATTAATATTTAAAATCAACAATGAATTAGAAGAAAATAATAAATGGAGTTTTAGAAATAGGATTCCCTAACCAAGGGCACTACTTCCATGTGCCAATGTTAGCAACTCGGAGAGTTGGAAATTTCAGAAGCTACCTGTTTCGTATTCGTGTTAACATTTCATACTGTGACTCTGACGGAGTCTCTTTAGAAAACCCGAACAACCTCAAGAGATATACGTCTCAACAAGCATCCGCAAGGAATATAGTAGAATTGTAGGAACCTTTTCCAACCCCTTCAACTTTACTGGCTACACAAAGCACAGAAATAGATGTAGTTATCCAGAGATTCATCAAGAATACATATAAGTATATTTGATACAAAGGGCCAACTAAGTAGATTTTCTTTAGTAAAAATTACTTACCAGTGCAATAGGGCTCCGTTATATCATCTTCTGTGTTATATTTATTTCTCATGAATGCGTTTTTAGCCTATTTCCATTTATGAAAAAATAAGCTTATGAGATCACAGTGTCCCTAAAAAGATCTAAACGGCTGGAACGATTTCAATGCAAGTCGGTAAGGTCATAGTACTATTTTGTTTGACCCCAACCGTGTCCCTAAAATTTTATTACGTCTCACCAATCCAACATGGTGGCTGTGCGAAATATTTCAGCGGCATTCTTTATCTCCAAAGATGGCGCCTGTGTGAAAATTTAAAATTGTTTATTTCTTGTGTCCTATCATGCGATCGAAGTCAACGTTTGCATAATGAACTTAAGCAATAATCCTTATCTAATAGTACATAACTCTATGGCCTACATATATAAAAAACCAACATGGCGACCATCCGAAATATTTAGATGGTTCTCAATACTAAGTATATGACAGTAATCTAACTGGAATTTTGTATTTTGATAAAGGCTATTAACATAAGTTCACCTATGGGACTTTCAATAACCTGGTGAGCACAAATTCAACATTGCGGTGACGCAAAACTTAAATATTTAAATAGACGTTCCGCGTGATTTAACCATCAGAGTGCAGTGAAACTTGGTACGGTAAATGCTTATACAAATTTTAATCAACTGACATCTAATTTATTTCAATTGTTTTCATAACCACAATATGACGGCTGTGCAAAATTGTAATATATCGTATTTTTCTTGTGTCCTAATCAAGCGATTGAAGTTTGAATAATACACCTACGCAATAATCATCATGCAATAGTAGTCTACATAACTCTATGGCCTACATACATAAAAATCCAACATGGTGACCATCCGAAATATTTAGACGTTTCTCAATATCTACGAATCTATTACAGCAATCAAACTGAAATTTAGTATTTGATAGATGCAATTAACATAAGTAGGATACATGAAAAAAGGCTATTTAGTTCTTCACGGAACTACGTGTTTGTAATTGGTTTTACGTCCCTTTTAACTACTGTGGCTTTTAGAGACGCCGGGGTGCCAGAATGTTTCTCTGAAGGGGATCTTTAACGGGCCAGTAAATCTACTGACACGGCTCCCTCGCATTTGCGCCACTCAAATGCCAGCTGACTGCGGCAGGATACTTTATGTTACACATTCAACGTTTGTCGATTCATGAGTTTCTTTTGGTTCCTATTATTAAGTGGTATATTTAGATAATATTACTTTGTCTACTATTTGATGTTTATTTTTATATCAAGTTGGCTGTGGGGTAAACAAAATAAATAAATAAATAAATAAATAAATAAATAAATAAATAAATAAATAAATAAATAAATAAATAAATAAATAAATAAATAAATAAATAAATAAATAAATAAATAAATAAAAACCCACAAGACGCTGGATCGCAGTCTCCAATACCGGCTAATGCGACCTCTAGGCCTACATGCTAGCCATGAGCATTGGACAACGTGAAGAGAAGCTTTAACACTGAAATCACAGTACCAGTTCTAGACACTCCAAGCAAACTAAACATACAGTCATAAATGTGGTATGTTCCATTACAGACTGTAAAAAAAACAAAAAAAAACAAAAAAAAACAAGGAAAGTCCTGGAAGAACTCACGTCAGGCGAAGATTTTTTGTCAACAAGACCCGATAAGTAGACTGCGTTATTTACCCTAGTATTGTTGTTTCATTAAGGGCTTGGCCATAGTGGGCCCCGTGTACTTGGGTGTATGTAGAATTTGTTGTACTTGTTTCATTTAGGGGCTTGGATATAGTGGTTTTTAGACGCATGCACTTCGGTGTGTGTATTTTATTGTGATGTCTGTAGTAGTATGTTTATTTGTAATTGATATTAGGGTTGGGAAGAAGGTGACCACGGTCAAGTTAAGAACCATCCTAGCATTTGCTTGGAGTAGAAGTGAGGAAACCACACCAAATCACTTCTACGAGAGCTGAGGTAGGATCTGATCACATCTCCTCTCAGTTCTTCTGAGTGTACCCCTTTCCAGCCCTCAGACCACTATTACATTTCCTTGAAGAGCTGGAGATCGAACCTGGACCTTAAGGGTGGCAGGCAAGAATGCTAACCACTCACTACACAACGAGATTTTACCCCATTGTGTCGTCGTGGTTGATGAGAACGAAGTCCAGTGCGAGTAAGTGGAAGCTGTACCAATTTTGCAAATCGGTACATGTTCATCTTATCTTCGAGACGCAGCAGGAGCTCCAGGTCTGGCCGGATTATCATGAGAGCATACACTAGGCCTCTTCTGAGAATTCCTTTCGCCAAGCTGGCGCCTGGCTACTGGTGAAATGGGATCGCCTAGCCCTTTCTGCCAGGATTTGTGCCCTTGTGTGTGCTGTCACCTAAAGGCTTATCGTAAATGGAAAAGAGGGATAAGTCAAGCTTTGATCCGTGAACTTTTGAAAGGTGAACATTTCCTGTCAGCTTCATTCGCCAAGCCTTTCTGCCAGGATTTGTGCCTTTGTGTGTCCTGTCACTTATAGGCTTATCGTTGATAGACACTTGTAAAGGGAGATAAATCGAGCTTTGTGTCTGCAAACATTGGAAAAGCGAACATTTACTGTCAGCTACATTCGCCAAGCCCTTGTTCTGAGAACAATCTTACAAAGGACATTGTGTAACGCCTCGACTCCTAGAAGGTTTCTACGCAGTAACCTGAGTAGGGTGGTGGGGGTACGCTGGAATATACAAGGGTGCGATCTGTGACTGCAGAGACAGTGCGAGAGGAACCTTGCTGACGGAAGGGCTCTTAAGCGATCGCCTCCGGGGAACTGAGGGCAGTTCTCCGGAGGGCTGAAATACACCAGGTGGTATGAACTCAATTTGTTAGAAGGGGCAACCGTTCGATGGAACATTAAACTGTGTCATTTGGTAGTGTTATTTTAAGGCCATGTGTCGGTGGACCATCAACTTAATTAGATATAGACTGACATTTTATTTTAGCACTTTAGTATGTAATATTTTGGAAGGGTTTGTATAATTTGGTTGTACCTTTATATGTAATTACTGCAGGGCGGGTTATTATTGCCCTATTTCCCGTTAGCTGGATGGGAACCTCGTGGATTTAACTTTCGTCAGATAGGCTTCAGAAGACAGTCAGTGCTGGACTCTGAAGCTTCTCAGACGCTTTCGTTCACTAAGGAACGCGTAAGTTGCTTATGTAACATTGTTTTAGAAGTGGCACTGAGTCTAACTTCATGTTGTTATTCCTTTAGTTTTGTCGTCAGGGGAATCTTTCTAATCAAATTCTTTTCTATCACAAATGTAGATGTGTGTAATCTTGCCAAGCGGGCAAGTGTCTGGTTTGTTTAGGTTAAGTCATTTCATTGGTGTTTAATTAGATCATATTTGTCAGATGGTTAATTTTAGTGGTGGAAGGTTTATCTTGCAATTTGTTTGATCTTAATGTTCAATACATGTTAGCTTATTTTGATTTGTCATGTTATTTATTGCATGAAGTCACTAGGAAGATTATTCCCCTTTTCCTTCTTCATCTTTGGCAGGGTCATTTTTATACGGCCTGCTGAGATACGCATCCAGCCTTCCACTCAACAAGCTGGTCTTGACATTAGCTTCGTCCCGCCTGATCTCTTTTCCTAAATCAAATCAGGGTGTTCTTGAATACCAAGCAAATCGGAACATTCGCTCCTAGGCTTTTTTTTGCTGTGAACTCAGCTGACCTAGCGAGTAATTAAATTAGGCCTTTTCTGTATGTTAATTAAATTATAATTTTGATATGCTAATATTATTATTATTATCACATCTTGGGTTAACAAAAGGGAAGGGGGGGATGAGGCCACTGTTACAGAAGCAATGCAGAACAACGCTCAGGACCCCATGGTTGAGGAATTCTGAGCCTCTGAGAGACTTACCACCGAAATACATTCACTGTAAATACTGTTGTGGAATAGCCGGAGATGATGGAGCAATTGCCGCCATTAAAAAGAGAGAAACGTATGAATGTGCAACATTAGGCAAGTACCGCTGTAAACCAGTACAAATAACTGTATCGGGGCATTACTGTTCACACCTTCATAACATGGGATGGCCGGACTAAACACGCATGCTAATAGCTTGGCTTCACAAAAGCGCCACCAGTTTTTGCAAAGCAATAAAACGACTTTTGGTGTGTGCGACAGAGATACGATACAAGTGGCGCAATGCACACACATAATTTTATATTTATTCGCTACTTCCTACAACGGTAGGAATGGATTTTGTGAATTAATGTAACTTACTGTTCTAATTGTTCCTCATTTGGCTGGCTTAACAATCTGTTAAGGGGTACTTACACTTTTAAAGGTCAAATTACGTCATTTTTCAATGCTTTTATCTATGTTCATAGAAACTTCCTCTTCAAATCACCACAAAAATTATTTGTTGTGCCGAAGGGCGTACTATATTGTGTTACACTTTATTTTTTTTACCCAAATGAAGTACATTACGCATTAGTTGTTACGTGCACCTTATCAACATATCTCCTTGTAGTTTTATGCATTTTTGCCATCGATGTGTCAGTCTCTCCAGACCTTCCTGAAATCATTTTTTCGGAGTGCTGCGCACCCATGTCTGGACACAGCTGTCAAGGCTGTGTACGGGTACGCAGCACTCCGAAAAAATGGTTTCAGGAAGGTCTGGAGAGACTGACACATCGATGTGTAATGTACTTCATTTGGGTAAAAATAAATAAAGTGTAAACCAATATAGTACGCCTCTCGTATCATACTTTCGAAGTTACGGCTAAAAGACGTGCAGGACTGTCATCGAGGTGAGCCTACACATTGGTAACCTCGTTTTCCGAAACAAAGGATTTTCAAATCCGTTTCCTTAGTCACTCCCAAGAGTTTTCAAGATAATTAAGTGATTTTGTATACATTTGTATCTCATAGGGAAGAAAAATATAACCTAGAACTATTACTGTACATATAACAGTTTAATTTAAAAAAAAACTAGCAAAACGTTCCACTTGAAAATACGTTTTTGAAAAAAATATTTTTTCTTTCTGAATTCCAATGATTCCTGGTTAATCTGTAGCTATAACATCAGTAATTACAATGATTTTTTTGGGAAATCAATTATATTTCTGTAAAATATCAGGGATACGTTGGAACAGTGCCGCCGTTTTGAAAGCCTAATTTTCTGAAATGTATTGCCCATATGGCATGTAAATACATGGACCTATTGGCAACGTAGACTAAATTACAATTCATTTGTATTTTCTGTTGTTTAGGAAAAAAAAGTGTAATGTAAATTATTTTTTGTGTTTTAAGGTGAAGGTCCCCCTTAAGATTTGCTTTTCAGTCGATCAACACAAGTGTTCCCAATAAGATTGGGCGGGTAGTAACAATTCTTTTATCATCTTACTACCTGAAAGAAATGTTACAAGAATTATTTATGCATTAACACACTTCTCCAACAAATGGGTGTTAATTGGGTGACATGTTTCGCTCGTCAAGCGGGCATCATCAGAACCAAATATACAAGACAATAATAATAATATAGTACGGCCTAGGGTGCCGGGTGCAAGCTTTTTTAATTAACGCCCAGAGGGCAGCTTGCATGTCGAATTTTATCGCTATGAAAGTCAAGGAGGTTAGATATCTGAGCTCCTTGACACTATAGGGCTTTCTAGTAGAGAAAGGAGAAACTTTTTGTGCTGGCGGAAAATCCCGAGATTAATTTTGCCATTATGAACATGGCCTACTGAATTCAAATGGGTTCTTTAACATGCCAACAACGTATGACATGCGTACCGTGAATTTTGTCGCCTTTCAAAAATCACTTACCAGGGCCAGGAGTGAACCTGCAAGCTTGGGGTTGGTAGTCCGACACGATAACCACTTACCCACCATAGCAAGCAATATATAACACAAAATACTTTTACAAAACACTACCAAAGCTACACAGCCACCCACGAACAGTCACAGCCCTCCAACAACAACCGCTAGAAAAAAAGTAATGTGGCTAGTTCTGCTGTGAAATACTAAGGCATTAAGCACCCGAAAATTAACATTTTAATATCTACCGGTACTGATTACAAGACTCAGAAACCACAAACAGTCTTCTTCCACCAACTATTTCATGAAGTGTGGCTACTATTGCTGTGATACACCAAATCGATAAGCCCCAAACTAGAATCGCAAACAAATATGCAGAAATGCAATGTTTCTCTACTAATACTGTGATGAAATACATGTGATATGGGAACTGTCTTCAAGCTACTCAGACAACAACTGTTCTCTGCTTAATTCAACAACTTCTGTGTGGAACCATAAGCAAATCACAAATTTATGGACCACCTCGTTGTGTAACGGCTAGCATTCTTGGCTGTTACCCCGAGGTCCGGGTTCAATTTTATTCTGGTTTGAGGGCAGGAACGGTGTTAACCCAGCCTCGTGAGGCAAAACTGAGAAGAGAAGGGTTTGATTCCCAACTCTGCCATCTTGGAAGTGGTTTTACGTGGTTTCCCAGTTTTACTCCATGCAAATGCTGGGATAGTTCCCAACTTAAGGCCACGGCCGTCTCCTTCCCAATCCTCACCTGAATTGCGAATACACACCCTAATACAGCCATCACAATAACACAGGTTATCAGACAAATTGCACTCACACCCAAGTGCACGGGGCTACATGACGAGGATATCGCAAAGCCCCTAAAACAATCAATAACAACACTAATTTATGAAGAAAATATAGGCTAATTAGAAATCTATTTTACCATGACGATGGCCAAACAGAATCTCATCTCTGAAGTCGCTAACAAAGAAAGTACAGTATTACGTGATGAAGGAGCTGTAAAGTATATTTCCTCCGAATTAAATTCCTGCTCAGCTTCGCTCTTGTACAACAATGTTTCACACCCGTCAGGTTTTTCTCTTTTGTCGTGTAGCCTTCTGAGAGGCCGAGTGCAGGTCTTTCTAGTCGACGCCCGTGGGAGACCTGCGCGTCGGGATGAGAGATGGAATGGATGAAGATGAATGAAACTAGGCAAGGATGTGGAAGGAAGCGGCCGTGGCCTGTCAGAAGGTACTGTCGCAGAATTTGCCTGGTGTTGAAAATGGGAAACCACGGAAAACCATTTCAAGGACAGCCGACGGTGGGGCTCGAACCCACACGTCTACCGAGTCAGCAGAGAGCTTGTCCCCATGACCTAACGCTGCGCTTTAGCCTGCGTAGCCACTACTGTCAGTACTCGTCAGGTAGCGACCTGGCACCGGGTTCTACGGCTCGGATGGCTGCACTCGCGCGAACGTAGTGTGCTGCTTGCGTGCGAGGTAGAAATAACATGCTTGACGTTGCCCAATCCACCTCGACATCGCTTGTCAAGTAACCTCGGTTGAGTTGTTAGGTCTCTTTACTACGAAGGTAAAGGTGGAAGTCTGGGACAGCCTGGCCGACTTCTGTACGAGCGCAAGGGTTATTCATGTGAGCAGTTTTCCTGGCCAACCCTATTCAATGATGAATTCTACCAATAACATTATTT
Source organism: Meconema thalassinum (assembly GCA_946902985.2). Lineage (NCBI taxonomy): Eukaryota > Metazoa > Arthropoda > Insecta > Orthoptera > Tettigoniidae > Meconema > Meconema thalassinum. The sequence goes on along the minus strand of OX336388.2, from coordinate 1,712,480,120 downwards.
AATCACACGAATCGGCCACGGTGGCCGATAGTGGTAACGCACTAACTCGTGCCTCGCTGGCATCGGGAGAGCGTGGGTTAGAATCCCACCTCGGCAGTCCCTAAAATGGTTTTCGTGGTTTCCCATTTTCACGACCAGGCAAATGCCGGGACGGTTCCTTTCAATAGGTCCACGGCCGACTACCTTCCCTTACTCGTCCTGAAACGTAGTGGCCAGCACACTTGGCTGTCACCACGGAGGCCGGGATTTGATTCCCGGCTCTGCCAAGAAATTCAATTCTGAAACGGGGTACACTCAGTCTCGTGAGGCAAAACGGAGAAGAGAAGGGTTTGATTCCCACATCAATCACCCTGTTCTTCGTGGTTTCCAACTTCTACTCCAAGCAAATGCCGGCCACGGCCGTCTCCTTCCCAATTATCACCTGAATTGCAATACACACACTAATACAGACATAACAATACCACAGGTAATCAGACAAATCCCACACACACCCAAGTACACGGGGCTACATGAACACGATATCGCAAAAGCCCCTAAAATGAATCAACAACAATCGTCGTCCTGAAACGCAAATAAATGGCAATTGGCTGAATTAATAAAATTATTAATCACACCAGGACAATTAATCTTTATTCAGTTAAAATGTAACAACTTCACGCCCGAGGTTCGAGATTCAACGACTTAAGCGAAATAATTATATGACCTTAAAACTCATGTTGCTTCGGGATGAGCATTAGAACTTCATGCAAAACCAAAATGGACCTCGGTAGTGTACTCGTCAAAGTTCCTAGGATGCCGACTCTAGCTCGGGGTAATGGTCTGTTCGGTGTGGCTCAAACTTAATTTAAACACCCTAGGGATATCATCAAGGATCACAGGAGGCTTAACTTAAAATCAGTATGTCAGAGAACTCCTAGTATAAAATAATTTATTCACAAAAATAGCATCTCCCACTTGCTCCCATCCACAGACAATAAAACAACAAAAATACACTCCCTTAAATTATTCTAATCAACAAATCAAATTGTAAAATATAAATGATAATCACACTGGCTGAAACCAAGAAAAGAAAATAATCTAATTCGCTGAAGTCCACTGCTTCAAGTTCAAAAATAAAATGTCAACATACTTAATTCATCAAACTATGGTCTGAATAGCCCAGCCATTCTGTCAAAAATGCGCACTCATGTTTACAATTGAATGGTTACCCCGAATAAAGATCTAACCCACAAATAGAAAGTTATTGGGAAACAAAATAAAACGTTTATTTTTATTTTGAGTCCAAGCTTGTCAGTAACTCATTCATTTATCAATTGTCTATGTAATATAAAAACATATGTATGCCACACATTAGGAAAAATAATACAGTTTTCATAGATACAAACATAAGAATGCAATATTTATTGGATAAGAGATCTATCTGTAAAGGGTGGAAAAGTGATCTAAGCTATAATTATAATATAAATGCTACAATGAAGTGAAAAATGCAATATAAATGCAACAATGAAGTGAAAACTACAATAAAAAGCAACAATGAATGAAAAATACATATTGGGTATTGCTTTAGATATAAACAAGTTGTTATGTCACTCTCACTCCGTTTCTATCAGATTCTGATAGCTCTCGCGGTATTGGTGTGGGACGAACTTGCACATAAAAACCTCTTCTTAGCTTTCTTTTTAGCAATACCTTCACTATACAGTTGTTGACATAGACCTGAGGGAAGTTGTTGTAGTTGGAGCTTCTTTTGTTGGTTCGAAGTATCACGAAAGTAAACCTAAAAATAATATGTTTAAATTACTTTGATATCTCAAATCATCATTCCTGTGTACTGAGTAAAACGTTAATTAAATACGCTTTTCTGAACATTGCTAATGTTTATGAACATAGATATAGCTATGTAAACAACTTACACTTTAAGGTTAGATCACTGTTCCACTCACTTGTTGTGATAAGGATTTTCCGGGCACGAAAAGTCCTTTCCTACTTTTGTAGGGCTCCCCAGCATTCCTCAATGCTTTCTTTCTATTATCCTTCCATTCAGATATGTTAATTCTGAGTTTTCTACCCTTGTTTAATTGTTTTTCAGTACTGCTGTTAAGAACTTTCTTGTGTTCATCCACCCTTTTCTTACAGATAGATCAGTATTCGCCGGGATGCCAACATTGAAAAATAAATAACTCTGCTTTCAAGGACATTTATGTTGTTTTCCGTTCACGAAACCGTGAGCGCATTCAGATAGATCATGATTCCACCCAAAGCTCAACTTGAGATTTTTTGTGGGTTAGATCATTATTCGGGGTAACCATTCAATTACAAAATTGGCTTTTGGGGTTCGGACAGGCTTTCTCGTACAATCATCATTCTTTCTCACAAGAGTCCGATGATGAAGGCAATAGGCTTATTCTAGGCCACAGGCATGTGTGCATGTTCTAGCTTATAAAAAAATTAACTCACTCAGAGCTATGACTCTGCTAATTACGGTAAACCAAAACAAGTCAAAATACATGAAACATCAAATAAACACACTTCGGTGGCCGGTGCCCCGTGACTTTTAATAAACAAACAACTATAATGAATGCACTCAAAATGATATTACATGACATCGCTTCCTGAAGCGGTAATAAAAGAAACAAACCCTGGGAGGTTCGACTACCTTCCCTCACAAAAGAAAACAATACTATTCAAAGTGGTTTAGCGACCTTGTGACAGACACCCTCACACCATAATAAACCAGCTGGGTAAGCAACGACCTTCGCTGCTCCTTTCAGAATTCAGACGGCTGACCACAATTCTTATACCTGCTTTCCGTATGACTGCCTTGGGCTCGAGCTGTAGAGTTACCTTTCCGACGGAGCTATAGTGCACTCTCATCAGACAATGAATTCAATCATTTCACTCACCAATTATATCATCGTAGATTCGCGGGAATTTCGCCTCCGCCATTAATTCACTTACCATTTATATCATCGTAGAACACGGGAATACCACTTCCGTCTTTAATTTCAGCTCAACCAAGGATAAACTCTCAACGTTTTCTGAATATTATATTGTCATCCAGCCATTCCATCTTACCTTTCTTTACCTTGGTGTGGTCTTCAATACCTTACTTACTGTTCACCTAAATGCAGTGTCACTACTGGTCTTGTCACAAATGTCAAGCTATATCCCCCATACTAGCTTTTACGTTATGGTCGTGCGTAAGCACTATCAACCCAATTATTCCCTTAAATGTGCATTCAGCAAAGTTACTGAAACCCTCAAACAAAACAAAATTAAGCCAGATTTGATGCTCATATACGAATCTTACCTTATAAAAACACACACAAAAATCATAAATGACAAATATACACAAATTTACACAAAACATGCCTGCTGTGCCCCAAATACCTATTTTATCATAATTACTTATGATTGAGATAAACTTATCCGACTCCCATGATGGGATGCGCTATGGCAAACATGCCCCATGCAATATCTACTTATCTCGTATACATTGCTAATGAATTAAATGTCTTTTACGGTAGTGTGTTCAATAAATCCAATAGCTGTGTGTTGGACCTTAACGACGAATCAGGGGTTCCCCTGTTCCAAATAAACCAGTCAGCAATTGTAAATCTAATACAAAAACTACGTTTCAATGTATCAAAGGGTCCTGATAATATTGTTAGTGAAGTACTTAAACTAGGAGTTAGGGCCGTGGCACGATACTTGGAGGTGATGTTTAATGTGTCCATAAACAATGCGCAAATCCCAGATGACTGGAAAAGAGCTACGGTAGTCCCAATATTTAAGGGAGGGAGCAGACTTGAATTGGGCAACTACAGGCCGGTTAGCCTTACGTCCATCGTTTGTAAACAGATGGAGTATCTCATTTGCGACTACTTGAGGGAACAGTGGGAAACATTATCATGGTTTAATGATAGGCAACATGGATTTCGGAAAGGTTACTCATGAGAGAGTCAGATGCTATCACTTTTTCAAGACATTAGCGAATCGTTAGACCATGGAGTTTCAGTCGACGCCGTGGTTATAGATTTTGCGAAGGCATTTGATGTCGTGCCGCATGATATGCTACTCCATAAATTAGCTTCGACGAAGATTGATAGAAGAGTAATTTTATGGATCCAAGAATGTTTGACGGGTCGTTCACAGAAAGTGAAAGTCGAAGGCATATTCTCGGATGAAATTACCGTAACGTCGGGTATCCCTCAGGGCAGCGTAATCGGAACTTTGTTATTTTTGGCGTTTATAAATGACTTACCAAATGGGATTCGCAGTGACTGTCGATTGTTTGCGGATGATTGTGTAATATATCGAAAGATACATGACTCACAATGCAGTGCTTCAAGAGGACCTGAACCTGGTCTATAAGTGGGCGATTGAAAATAAAATGTAAATAAACACAAGAAAATGTAGTCTCTTAAAAATAGGGAAAGTGCGGAGGCAGGATTTTCAATATAACATTGGCTCGGAAATACTTGTAGAAAAAGATTCTTGCAAATATTTGGGCGTTCACGTAAGGAATGATATGAAATGGAGTAGTCATGTAGGATGTGTAGTTTAAAAAGCTTACAAATCCCTGCACTTTGTAATGAGGGTATTAAAAGGAAGTAGTACCTGTGCTAAAGAATTAGGCTATTTGTCACTTGTAAGACCTATTCTGGAATATGCCTCGGCGGTTTGGGATCCATATCAAGTAGGGCTCATCAATGAGTTGGAAATGGTACAAAGAAAGGCCGCTAGATTTGTGCTCAGTGACTTTAATCCCAGGAACAGTGTGAGCCGTATGTTAAAGAAACTTGGGTGGGAATCACTGGAGGCTATGAGGATGAAATCTAGACTCTGCGCTATGTACAACACGTATACAAATCAACCAGCATGGGGTGAGCTTAGCAAACGATTGGGAAAGCCCACGTACATGGGTAGGAGCGATCATCCTTTCAAAGTTAAGGGCCGACCACAGCGAACAAATTATGGTAAATATTCTTTTGTAAACCATGCCATTGATAACTGGAACTCTCTACCTGCCGCAGTCTTAGAGCCTTTTCCCAAACATATAGGTGTGTTTAAGAAAAGACTGACTATTTGTGTAAATACTCCAGTTTAATTGTTGTATAATTGTTATTGAATTGTTATGTATAATTATTTATTTATTATGTATATCCAATTTGCCACCGGGGGACACTCCCCCCATTGCAAATAAATGAATGAATGAATGAATGAACATCATGATGGTGATGATCTGGTCCTTGATATCAGCCTTCTGGATCAATTGGTTCATCTTGCAAGGAGGAGAATTTTACACACGGTTTCCAAAAAAATTTCACCAAAGCAAAGGTCCACTGTGAATTATTATTATTATTATTATTATTATTACAATGCACGGTTCTCGCGTGTGTAGCTCCTACTTCCTAAAGCTATCATCAACCTACTCAATTCAGCTGATAGTTCACAGCTTTCTATCTCACTGACTTTGATGCTAATAGCACGTGTGGCTATCTCTACCATATAACTGTTTCGTACTGTCAACGGTATGCACACTCGCGGTACTGTTCCGATTCGCACTCGTGAATACTTAACGATATTGAAATGTCCCAAGATAGAACTGCTTATCCTTAAAAATTTTTCTTAATTTCAGAACGCGGCGAGCGTGGGCTCGCGCCTCTGCGATGCTCAAAGTAGAACTGATGTACTTATAAAAAATTTGTTAATTTCAGAACGCGACGAGCGTGGGCTCGCGCCTCTGCAGTGCCCAAAGTAGAACTGTAGAACTTGTAAAAAATTGTTAATTTCAGAACGCGACGAGCATGGGCTCGCGCCTCTGCAGTGCCCAAAGTAGAACTAATGTACTTATAAAAATTTGTTAATTTCAGAACGCGACGAGCGTGGGCTCGCGCCTCTGCAGTGCCCAAAGTAGAACTGTAGAACTTGTAAAAAATTGTTAATTTCAGAACGCGACGAGCATGGGCTCGCGCCTCTGCAGTGCCCAAAGTAGAACTAATGTACTTATAAAAATTTGTTAATTTCAGAACGCGACGAGCGTGGGCTCGCGCCTCTGCAGTGCTCAAAGTAGAACTGTTTTCACTGCGTGTCCAGCTATTATTTATATGATTTGTCGAATAAGTACTCGGAGTGGGAAGCTTTTAGAATTTTATTCTATAATAACACTCGCATGAATATGTAAATTAGCTCATTCGAACGTCCTCATTTTCAATGTCTCATGGCTTCTTTTAATCCAAAATCCGATCGCTGGATTCTTAGATAATGAGCTCCGTAATTCCCTTCATTGTTCCTTAATTTCGCCGGGATTTGGTCGCGTCTTGCGTCCCTCGCTGCTATTGGTAGTTTCAAATCCGCCCCCTAATTTCGTTTTACTTCTGGCAAAAATCACAGAATGACTCAATTTAAATTTTGAAAATACTTCTGAGAGGCTGGGATTGTCCCCTATACGATGGTGTAATTCCTGTTTCTGCATTTTAATTACTGCTCCAATTTCTCTCAAATGGGCGGGGTTTATCTAGTAAGTGATCGTTGAAATTTTCGTATCTACCCGCTTGGTTGAATGACCGTTTCGCGTTGTCTAAGCCCATGTGGTTACCAGATGCTTGCCTTCTCCTCCTTTCTCTATTGTCCGCGCTCGGTGAAAGTTGTAGAAAAAGCACGTACGGGTCTTCCTTTGTTGTCCTCTGGTCTACAGGCAACGTCTTTCTCACATCAGCTTTAAAACATGAATAAAATCTTGTTGAAATAAATATGTAGAATTTATGCAATCACAGATGCATAAAGGTTACAGTAGATCCAAAGTCTTCTAATAATTGAGAAAAACTGAAGAAAGTACGGTATTAATTTAGTAATATTTTGCATTAGACCTCTGAGATAGACCAACCAGAACAGTTGGTGAGCACTCGGCCTGTTTCCTGAGGGAATGACGCACTAGTCTGCTATCGTTAAAAGGGCTCTCTGGTCACTGTTCCGGTCGGCTTGCAACACACTCATTTTTGCCGTTCTCATGTTCGGCCTGCTCGCCGGATATTATGTTTCTGGCCACTGCCCACCTCCAGGCAAAGTTGCAGCTTTTTTTAAAATCCTCCATCATGAATCTCAGTTGGGATGACTTTACTTCGTTCGCCGGGCGAAGGAGGTGTACTTGGAATGAGCACTTGTTCATTCTACTTTGCACAGAACTCCCCAACTCTTGAAATTACTGTATTTAGCAGCCAACATACTACTTTGCGTTGTATTTTCTTAACAAATATCTCCATACGTAAGGGGAAGTTGGAGGTAAGAAATCACATAAACCTTTGTTGGAATGCTCATAAAATTTCCTTAGGTTTAGTTTGCTGTTGTTTGGGTCTTCAGTCATTTGACTGGTTTGACGTAGCTCTCCATGCCTCCTTGTCCTGAGTTAATCGTTTCACCTCTACATAGCTACCACACCCTACATTCGAGGCAATCTGTTTAACATATTCTAACCTTAGTCTACCCCTTCAGTTCTTGTCCTCGACCCTCCCTTCCATAACTAACCTTTCTATTCTTGGGTATCTTAATATGTGTCCTACCAGCCTATCTCTTCTCTTCATTAGCAGTCGTCAGAAACATCCCTCCTCGTCCACTCGTTTTAATACCTCTTCATTTGTTATTCTATCTACCCATCTGATCTTCATCATTCTCCTGTAACACCACATTTCAAAGGCTTCGATTCTCCTCTTTTAGGCTGCACCAATAGTCCAAGTTTCACTTCCATATAGTGCCATGCTCCAGACAAAGGCTTTCAAAAATGACTTCCTAATACCTAAATCTATATTCGATGTAGGTTTAGTTTACGGTAAGCTATTTCTTATCCCTCATAAGTTCAAAACCTGTGGTAACATATGGATCAGAAACATGCACTCTTACTGTGGCAGATGAAGAACTCCTCAGGAGATAGGAGAAAAAGTAGACCTGTTGAAATTAAATGAAATTAACCACTATCGTGACTACTTATGTGAGTTAGCCGTGGTCGTTATGGCATGACTGCTGGCAGTCGCTCACATCCGGGAGGCGAGGAGTTTCGAATCTCCCCGCCGGCAACTTTGAAGATGGTCTTCTGTGGTTTCCCATCTTCCTTCCAGGCAAATGCCGGGATTGGTCCCTAACTATAGGCCACAGCCGCTAACTTCCAACTCCTTGTCCTTTCATTCAAACTTTCCTCCCCAGACAACACTCCACACGCGACGGTACGTGTAGCTCACCCATTGGGTGTCCGCCTCGAAGCAGCTACAAAACTGTCGAGCCGAACATGTCCTTGGACACTCCCGGCACTAAAAGCCATACGCTTAAAAATAGACTTAATATTTCGGTACATAATTATTTTGGCTAAGTTTCCCTATAAGGCAATCATACTAATTGTAGTAACGTGTAAAGCAATAATCCGATCCCAACGAAACTAAGTAGGCTATAACGAACCAATACCGTAAGTTAAATATTCTTATATGTGATGTAAGTCCAGTTTTCATAAGCTTATGTCTCTGACGTTGATTTCTAGAAATGAGTTAGGATGTCATGGAGCGACGATTAAGTTTCTTTCCTCCCAATAAGGCAGACCGGGTTCGAATCCCAGTCGATTCAGGTGGTAATTTTCGATGTGAAAAATGTCACGTCTGGTAGTTCGGATTCCAGGTAAAACAATGGTACAATGGCCTATGATCACAAGATTTAAAATCTCGTAAATAACTACACGCTTCCTACCTTCCTTCCAAGAATCGAATAGCTCTTAGTCGTGATTTATTGAGCCGTTTGCAGAGAAAATTTATCAAATAAACCAGTGGATGAATATAATTATTGTGGCACGTACTTATTTGGTGTTGTGCTCAGAAATATTATAGATGGCATGAGAGTAAATTTTACATTTAATGTTCTAAGATCGAAGTATTCGTACTTACACGGAACACTCGCATTTAATCATCCTTACGCCCGCCTCGTTGCGTAATGACTAGCATTATTGGCTGTCACAGCGGAGGCCCGGGTTCGATCCCCGGCTCTGCCAAGAAATTTAATTCCGGTCTGAGGGCTGGAACGGGGTACTGTCAGCCTCGTGAGGCAAAACTGAGAAAAGGCGGGGTTGATTTCTACCTCAGCTATCTTGGAAGTGGTCTTCGTGGTTTCCACTTCTACCCTTTTGCCGGGATGGTACCTAACTTAAGGCCACGGCCGCTTCCTACCCAAATAATACCTAGAATACACACACAAGTACAGACACCACAGGGTCACAGGTTATCAGACAACTTCTATACACACCCAAGTGCACGGGGCTACATAACCACGATGTCAGAAAGTCCCTAAATAATCAAGAACAATTAGTCATCCTTAAATGCCACCGGACTGAGATGAAACCACACTCGCAGTCTTTGATTTTGAAGGACGTTACTAAGCCAAATTCTGATAACTCAAAACAAAATTGAGTTTTTACTGCGATGTAATTGAAACATTTGTGGGCAATTAAATCCACATTCAATCACTGACATCATCGAGGATGGAGGTGGGACAGTTGAGTGGTACTTACCCCCCTTCCTTTCCGCAGGGATACCTAGAAGAGAGACTGCTAGGATTGATGTGCCCCGTCACAGGTTGGTATTTTAACCCAAATTAATAACCTCAATACTGAACGAATTTAACGCCAGACAAACCGCATGTTGCAGTATCTGGGGATCCGTTGAAGTGAAATGAAAGTGAAATTGACTTTATTTCGTCACGCGACCTTTGTGACACCCAAGGGCGCCAAGCGCGTTGTAATACCAATTGTATCAACACGCTCGTTAAAGAGAAAAAAAAACAACAATAATTCCACAGCGTGCACCAATTTTTGAACAGTTGGCACCATCATGCAAATTGTATTACCTGCATAACGGGGAACATGAACTCCACTGCAGAGAGCCTCTGCATCAGCGTTGTCTCACTCGAGGCGAGTAAATAATATCAATATCAATATCAAAGGCATAAGCATTGGTACTCTGGGACAGAAAATGAAAGTAAAATGCCTAGCTTTTGCTGATGATCTAGCTATCTTTACCAAGGCTAATGAAGAAACGAAGTATGCCATAGAGAAGTTATATGAGTTAGCATCAAAGACACGACTCCAAATATCGTATGAGAAGACACATTTCATAGTAAATGGGCACCAGAATATCCCAAGATCCCCACTACAGACGAACTATGGAATAATTAGACACGTGCCTTCCTTCAAATATTTAGGAGAAATTATTGTACCAACGGGATTGGACAGGAAAGCTAAGCCACCAAACTCCAGAAAGCATACCGAATAACATGGAATCGCTGTAATAAAAGAATGATGTCACGAAATGCAAAACTACGGCACTACCAGACAGTTGTCCTTCCGGAAGCATTGTACGCCTCCGAAACAATATCTGTAGGAGGCCACTCTCAAATTGGTGAAATCGAAATCCAGGAATGTAAAATTCTCAGGAAAATAATGGCCCCGTTTATGTTAATGGTATATGGATTAAAAGGAAAACCACAGACTTATACACAGCAATCAATAAGTTCACTGATACCGTGCGTAAGAGGCGATTGAAATTTTATGGTCACATCTGCAGAAAGGACAACAATATATATATATATATATATATAAAAACTGCTTGATATAATTAATTCAAAGAAGGCGAAAATCAGCTGGTTAGAAGAAATCAAACAGGACTTAAAAGATATAAACATTACAGAAGATATCATCATGAATCGCAAGACTTTTGGAACTATAGTTACAAATCACTCTTTCACCGAAAAAGTTAAAAAGACCACTGGAAAAAAATGGACGGAGGAACGTAAGAAGGGGCATAGTGAGTTCATGAGGAGATTCTGGGAGAAGAAGAAGAGGAAAACCCCATGAACCCGAGTCAACAAGTTCAAACGCGCTCCCTAAGTGGGAAAAATGAAGAAAGAAAAGAATTTATTTATTTATTCGTATCAGAAGTATACATTTTAGGGGGAGTGGGATGGCGCAGTGGCTTTGCTGCTCGTCTTTCACCCGGACGGCCGGGGTTCGAATCCCGGTGACAGTGGGGTGGAATTTCACCTGAAAAATCACGAGGCGTCAGGAAGAGCATCCGGCCTTAAATCCCAAAACCAATATGATCCTGATTGGCTCCGGCGACCCCAATTAATTCGGAAAAGCCGAAAGAAGAAAGAACGAAGTATACATTTTACATTAAAAAAAAAGTCCTCTCGGCACGCCGGAAGGCGGACATAGATTTCACCGGACAAACTTGAGGATAGGCGAAAATAGGCAGAATAGGCAGGTTTTCGTAGAAGGATCAGACCTCATTTATTGCGAGAAGGTATTTTATAATTGGAGCTTAATTAACTTTGTTTTTCGTCATTTTATGCTTATTTTAAACATTTTATTGTCTTATGGGAACGGTAACCTTCTTGTCATTTGGGGTCCATTTTTAGCCTACTTTTCACATTTTGCAAAAATGAGGAAAAAGTAGACTTATGAGATCGGGCAAATGTGTGTCTGTCTGTCTGTCCTTCTGTCTGTCTGGCTGTCTGGCTGTGTGTGTGCCCCCCCCCCCCTATCAACTCCTAAACGGCTGCAGCAATCGAAACAAAATGTGGTAGGAGTAAAGATCTATACCTGAATATCTCACGGCCATATTTGAAAATGATGTCAGTGCTACCAACTGCTGAAAAATCGGTATTGAAATTTGAGCTCCATGTTGGATATCTTGGAAGGTATGAATGGGAGCTATTTAAAAATTGGCACACGTATAGATAAATAATATTGTAGTTTAATTTCCAGGAGGCCATACATGGCAGTGTTGCCAAAATGATTAAAAGCCTGCTGATAGGTCCAAATTTTAAATGCATATAACTTCTATGCTATCAATTGGATTTCAACCAAATTTCGTATGTGCTATGTGTACATACACAGATATGACAGCGTATTCTTAAGAGCCACCAGGGCTGCCAACTGTTAATAAAGGCTCTCATTTTTTAAAAATCCGAATACCCATATATCAGAAAGTATGCAAGCCGACAGCTTTAAACTATGAAGATGTATAGTACCTGACATTCTATATTAATTTGGAGTGACTTATATCAGTGCTACCAACATGGTTCTAAGCCTGATGATAGGTCCAATTTTAAAATGCATGTAACTTCTATACTAACTAATGGATTTCATTCAAAATTGACAAAACAATAGATCATATTATTTCAGATTATTTCTGACCAATACATGTATGTCACTGTTGCCAACATGATTTTACGCGCGCTGTTAGATCCAATGTTTAACTGCGTGTAACGTCCATGCTATCCTTTGGACTTCAACCAAATTTTGTATTCTGTACCTTAAGAGATGGAACTAAGAATATATTCAGTCACCAGGGATGCCAACTGTGGTTCTCTATTAAGCTACATTATGCCAGTATTTCGACCTAATTAGAAATTTCGATATTACCAACTTAATTTCGTCATTATTCTAGATACCGTAGACTAATCAGTGGCATGAATCTTAAATTTTAAGAAAAGTAGGCTCTTTAGTTCGTCACGGAACTTCTTGTTATACTTGTGGTCACACTGTCCTTATGCAAGGTTTCGACACTGATGTGTAACTATGTAACGGTCTGTTACTTCTTCACGCAAAATTATATCTCCCGCAGAGATTTTGGTTGGTTCCTCAGTTTAGGGGCTGCGACAACGCTGTCATTTAACCCCGTGTACTTTGGGATGGCTGTATTAGTCTGTAATTCAGGCAAGGACTGCAGACGGTCAATTTCAAGCAGTAGTTCCTAATATTGCTACCAGGTACTACCGTCAACGACACCTAGCTGTGAACTTGGCTACTAGATGCCACCGCAACCAGCAACTCGCAACGAACGTTGGAACTTCCCCTCCAAAGGAAAGCATACTGAGGGATTTTTAGCGCTCTTAGAAAATCCGACGACTTCGGCCGGCTTTGAACTCGCGACCTTGGGCATAGACATTCAGTATGCTACCAGTTACGTCTCCGCTTCACACTTAGTCAGATGGAAATCTGAATCTGATCTCGTGCAAGTGCGTTGTCTTGGCAACGTCTGATGGCTCATCCCTCATCAATTTAGTAGTGTTGCCATGGCAACCACTGATAGCTCTTGGCATTTTCTTATAATTCCGAAATCATTTTTCTCATCTCTTGGCATAATGGTGGGTCATATCAAAAATTATTTCAGACAAAAGTTTTAGGTAATTATTAGGGGAATATTGTCCATTTTGTACGGTTTTGATATTGTGCCTATTAAGAGAGATATGATTAATGTTTCCCGAAAAACCCACTTTTTCCCACCCCTTTGGTCAATGGTTGGTGCTATAAAAAAACTCTTCAAACATAAATTTGTGGGCTTTATCCGACACATAGTATGAACGTTGAACGGATTCGATGTTTCACATATTAAAAGAGTTATAGCAATATTTCACTTTTTCGAAAAAGCCCCCCATTTTCACCCCCTTCTACCGATTTATCCCAGTAACGAACTCGACCGAGATTTTATAAGTATACATATTCGGTAAAAAATTCAAAGTGATTGGTGCAAAATTACGGCAGTTATCGTGTCCACAAAAAACTGATATACATATACAGTGAAACCCCTCAAATCCGAACCCCGGAAATCCGAAATTCCAGGTAATCCGAACGACTTCTTTTCCGACAATTTTAAGTTAGAAAAACACACGCAAAAAAGAGAAAATTATTTAAGTCATAAAACAATTATGTATTCGACATTATCACCTTAATTTACATAATTATTGAGAAATTAACAAAGAAGTTAAGTTAACATACCTGACAAACACGCTACAAACTTATCTCATCGAGGATTGAAAAACAGAATAGTTGGTTATTGTAATTCCTCAGGTTAATCACTTTGCAAAAACAATGAAATAACAATAGAAACACACTAAATATCACGTAATCTTTCACTAGAAATCAGTTATCTTCAATTGTCGAAGTGATGAAAATCTTCCCGCGTGACAATTGAGCGCCAGCGTCGCATGAACATGACATCGTTTGGCGTGGCTGCAGCGTGATGTTCTACGAAGCGCAATGCGACGTCAAGAGCAGATGCAGCTTCAGTATAAGTCACATTGTCTGTCGAAGTTTCTTCATCCTCACTGTCACTAGCCTATCTCGCTCAATGTACTGTCCGATACAGTAACGAGGGCTTGTTATTTTTCGGATAATCCGAACAAATTGAAATCCGAACAGGCTACAGCCCCAATTAGTTCGGATTTGAGGGGTTTCACTATATATATACACACATCAAAAAAAGTTTTGCATCACCTCGGTTCCCAGATCTCCGGCATATAGACGTTGACTGTGTATATTGTATCAAAGATACAGTCCCTTTGACTGTTCATAGATGTCACTAAAACTGCTCAAAGATGTAAACAACCATGCATGAGCAGGGCCTATTAGACGGAGGGGGTACGACAGCCGATCAGTTCCAGTCATTCCACCAGGACGAAGGTACGCTGCTCATGTTGTCTGTAGTTCTACCATGCCTAGAAGGTCAATACCGCAGTTCGATCGCGTCCGCATTGTTACTTTGTGTCAAGAAGGGCTCTCAACAAGGGAAGTTTCCAGGCGTCTCAGAGTGAACCAAAGCGATGTTGTTCGGACATGGAGGAGGTACAGAGATACAGGAACTGTCAATGACAGGCCTCGCTCAGGCCGCCCAAGGGCTACTACTGTAGTGGATGACCGCTACTTACGGATTGCCGCTCGGAGGAACCCTGACAGCAATGCCACCATGTTGAATAATGCGTTTCGTTCAGCCACAGGACGTCGTGTTTCAACTCAAACTGTGCGCAATAGGCTGCATGATGCGCAACTTCACTCCCGACGTCCATGGCGAGGTCCAGCTTTGCAACCCCGACACCATGCAGCGCGGTACAGATGGGCCCAACAACATGCTGAATGGACCCCACAGAATTGGCATCACGTTCTCTTCACCGATGAGTGTCGCATATGCCTTCAACCAGACAATCGTCGGAGACGTGTTTGGAGGCACCCTGGTCAGGCTGTACGTCTTAGACACACTGTCCAGCGAGTGCAGCAAGGTGGTGGTTCCCTGATGTTTTGGGGTGGCATTATGTGGGGCCGACGTACGCCACTGGTGGTCATGGAAGGCTCCGAAACGGCTTTACGATACCTGAATGACATCCTCCGACCCATAGTGCACCCATATCGGCAGAATATTGGAGAGGCATTTGTCTTCATGGACGACAATTCTCGACCTCATCGTGCACATCTTGTGAATGCGTTCCTTCAAGATAACGACATCGCTCGACTACAGTGGCCAGCATGTTCGCCAGACATGAACCCTATCGAACATGCCTGGGATATGTTGAAAAGGGCTGTTTATGGACGTCTTGACCCACCAACTACTCTGAGAGATTTACGCCGAATTGTCGTTGAGGAGTGGGACAATTTGGACCAACAGTGTCTTGATGAACTTGTGGATAGTATGCCACGACGAATACAGGCATGCATCAATGCAAGAGGACGTGCTACTGGGTATTAGAGGTAGTGGTGTGTACTGCAATCTGGACCACAAATGCTGAAAGTCTAGCTGTATGATGGTACAACATGCAATGTGTGGGTCTCATGAGCAATAAAACGAGCTGAAATGTTGTTTGTGTTGATCTCTATTCCCTTTGTATTTAAAGGTTCCGGAACTCTTGGAACCGAGGTGATGCAAAACTTTTTTTGATGTGTGTATATATATATATATATATATATATATATATATACATGTTGTTGTTGTTTGAGTCTTCAGTCTTTTGACTGGTTTGATGCAGCTCTCCATGCCTCCCTGTCCTGAGCTATTCGTTTCATCTCTACATAGCTCCGACACCCTACATCCGAGGCAATCTGTTTAACATATTCTAACCTTGGTCTACCCCTACAGTTTTTGTCCTCGACCCTTCCTTCCATAACTAAGCTTGCTATTCCTGGGTGTCTTAGTATGTGTCCTACCAACCTATCTCTTCTCTTCATTAGCAGTCGCCAGAAACATCTCTCCTCTCCCACTCGTCTTAATACCTCTTTGTTTGTAACCCTATCTACCCATCTAATCTTCATCAATCTCCTGTAACACCACATTTCAAATGCATCAATTCTCCTCTTTTCTGCTGCACCAATAGTCCAAGTTTCACTTCCATAGAGCGCCACGCTCCAGACAGAGGCTTTCAAAAATGACTTCCTAATACCTAAATCTATATTCGATGTCAGCAGATTCCTTTTTTGTAGAAATGCATTCTTTGCCTGAGCCAACCTACTTTTAATATCCTCTTTGCTTCGTCCATCACTGGTTATTCTGCTTCCTAAGTAACAGAAGTCTCCTACTTCCTTCAGCTTTTCACCTGCCAATTTGATCTCCATAGAGGTTTCTGATTTATTTCGGCTGCATTCCAGTATTTTTGTTTTACATTTATTTATTTATTTATTTATTTATTTATTTTCATCATGAATTCTTTCCGTAAGACGGAGTCCATACCATTCAAAAACTCATTCAAATCCTCAGGCTTGTCGGCCAAGATGACGATGTCATCAGCAAATCTCAGAGTTGAAATTATTTCTCCTTGAATCTTCACTCCCACTTGAAATTTTTCTCTAATTTCCTTCATTGCTTGTTCAATGTAAAGATTGAAAAGTATGGGTGATAAGTTGCAGCCTTGCCTTACACCTTTCTGAATATCAGCTTCTCTCTCATGTCCTTCATACATACATAAATTATATATCAACTTTTGAACTGACGGTGGTTTTGGGGTCTGGGGGATGTGAAACGCGATGATATGTCGAAATTTTCCGGAAGTCTAAACATGGGACCCATTGCAATAGTTAGCTTTCTAATGAAATCTACCTTAAAAAAGATACTTTATAACGCACATATCAAATAGTGTCTGTCCAAAATTTTGCCAAGTCACGGGCGTCGCAGCCATCAAGTCCTCAGTGTGCAACTTAAGGGACACTTAGTCTACTCAATTCATGAAATTGACTGAGGTTTGGTCTTCACCACAATCACATTGCCTGTATGTGCCAAGAAAATCCCACTTTATCATATTGATTCTTGATCTACCAACACCATTGCGAAACCTGTTCAACGACTTCCACGTGGACCAGTGTTCCTCATGTCCTGGAGGGAGATGTTCAATTGGTAGCATCCAGCCATCAAGTTGAGTATATCTAGATCTCCATAATCTTAACCTTGTGGACTTAGCAGATTCGTGTAGATCTTCTGTTGTATTCAGGAAACTCCTCCTAGACCTCAGTCGTCGATGGGCAGGTTCATATCCGTACAATGGGTGTGCGCATGAGGTAATTGATTTGGTTCCCTCAGTCATGGCTGCAACTTCTCTTCTAAAATCCGGTGGGGCGATTCCACCCATACAGTAGATTCTATCTCGTGGTGTTGGTCTCAAACGGCCAGTGGAAGTCGGCATGTTTCATTAAGAGAAGTGTCAACTTGTTTAGAATGACTGGAACTGTACCAAACAGGACAAGCGCACTCTGCAGCGCAGTAACACAGAGCCAGGGCTGTGGTTCTCATCGTTTTTGGCTGTGTACCCCAATTGGTTCCAGACTGTTTGCGAAGGATGTTGTTTATAGCTGACACTTTCTGCTTGACGTTTATGCAATGCTGTTTATAGGTGAGAGCACGATCCAATGCTACACCTAAATATTTAGGTGTTGGGCAGTGGTCTAGTTGAGTTTCTTCCCATGCTACCTGTAATTTCCTTGAAGCCTGTCTGTTCTTTAGATGGAAGGCACATACCTGAGTTTTAGATGCTCCATAGTTCGTTCGTTCCTCAACATAGATAACTCCACTCCATCTTGCAGCAAATGCCGATGAAATGGTGAATTGTACCCAACGATGTGGTGAACATATGAGACGAAATAATAATAATAACAGAATACTCCAGCTTATAGCCTACTGTCGAGACTATGGGCAAAATAGTGTCCCTGATTGAGAAAACAGAAAGGAAGTTCTCAAGAGGATTTTGGAGCCCAAGAAAATATCAGAAGGGTTTACGTTCCATCTGAGGTCGTTGTTGTTGCTGTTGTTGGTTCATCTAACAATAAGAATTTGTGACATCGTAGTTATATGCCTCCGTGTACATAATTGTACACTATGATTTGTCGGATAGCCTCTCTTATTATGTTGTATGTAACAGTGAGTCTATTTGCAGTTGAGACTAGGATTGGAAGGGAAGCAAACGTGGCCCTCAATAAGAAACCTTCTCGGCATTTGCCTCAAATAGCAGTGGAAAACCATGGAAAACACTTCTAGGAAAACTGAGGTGGGAATCGAAACCCATCTCTTCTCAGTTTTGCCCAACTACACGGGGCTCAAAGGAACACGATGTTCAAGCCCATCCATATGGCTGAATGAGGTGCACGAAGACCTACAGAAAGGAAGAATAACTCCTGTTGAAATTCACAATAGCGTTTATTCAAGAGCAATACTCAACTTTTCAATACAAGTTACTTTGACGAGGTATAATATCCTCATTTGGTACATGTTTCGGACCTGTTAAGGTCCTTCATCAACCACCTGCTAACATGTACCAAATGAGGATATAATCCCTCGACAAAGTAAGTTGTATTGAAAAAAGGGTTATTGTTCTTGATTAATTGTTATATCAATACAGAACAAGTAGTTCCGTGAAGAACTAAAGCCTATTTCCATAGGCCTATGTTAATTACCTCTATCAACACACAAAATTTCAGTTTGATTGCTGTAATAGATCCGAAGATATTGAGAACCGTCTAAATATTTGGGATGGTCACCATGTTGGATTTTTATATACGCTATGTAGGTCTTAGAGTTACGTACTATTACATGAAGATTATTGTGTAGGTGTAGTATTCAAACTTCAATCGCATGATTAGGATACAAAAAATAAAAAACGAGATTCTAAAATTTCGCACAGCTGCCATCTTGTGATTATGAAAACAATTGAAATAAATTAGATGCCAGTGGATTGAAGCTAAATTATATAGGTTAGGCCTAAGAATGTAAACAACGCTCTTAGGTTCCTACGTTCGTTGCCAAGAGCCGACTGCGGTGGCGTCTAGTAGCTAAGTTCTGAACTAGGCCTAGTAGTTGTTGACGGTGGCGTTTGGCGGCAAAAGTAGGAACTATTTGAAAAATTCAAAGTTGCAGTCCTTACTTGAATTAAAAACAGATACACACACTAATACAGCCTTCACAATTAACACCGGTTATCAGACAGATTCTACACGCACCCAAATTAAACGGGGCTACATGACCGCGTTGTCGCAGCCCCTATAGCCCAGGCATTTTAGTCAAAAAATAGTTAAAACCTAAAAAAAAATAATGTAAAGCTAATTTTCTCAGAATTTGATAATTTGACCCTGGGGAACAACATAGTAAAATTCTCCAAGCTTCCGATGCCGGCTTCCTTGTTTTCCAGGCCTGGAAACCTGGAATTTCAGGATATTCCTGGAGCGCCCACAGAAACCGAATCGTTTATCCAAAATTGACAAAGTATGGTATCAAATGAAAGAGGAAAACATGCTGGTTCTAAACAACTGAAGAAAAACCACATTCGGTCACTTTCGGTCGAATAAAAAACAAAAGAACGCGCATTTTTTTAAATATTTTCTTTCAATCAACGCGCTTTTAAGTGGCCAAAACATGGGGTTAAAGGAATATGAGCTAAATAGAACGAAAGAGCATGTTTTTAGCTTTCCAGAAGTGTATTTTGTTTGTTTGTACGTCTAATAGTGTACGAGCTACAGCTAGAATAAATTGAACACCGAATTAAGTTTGTAGCGCCGTCGCGTCGTGTACATTGTTGGGTCGAATGCTCGTTGCTGCCCCTGGGCTGCGGCTTACGCTGTGCAAGGGAAGGCATGTTGTTGCTATTGAGTTTAACGTGTATTGGTGGTACGTTGCGATATAGGCCTACTATAAAAGTACAGTGAAGAAGGTCGTGTGAAAATGTGGAATTGCGTTTTATGTAAAGAACCTTTAAATCCACTTCGAGGATGGCTGAGGTGAGAATTGAACTCCCTCTACTCATTTGGACCACCCGAGGCTGAGTAGACCCCGTTTCAGTCCTCATACCACTTTTCAAATTTCGTGGCGCTACGGAGGCGCCTTACACTCATTGATAAAGTCTTAAATGTTGAAATTTAACGGATTTCGAGCCAACTGAAATTGCACAATTCACATTTGCTTTGTCGCGCAAGGGAAGGTATGCCAGAAAGCTATGTGCACAGCCATCGGCCTAGCGGCTTAAAGTGCTAAGGAGAGAGAAAACAATTGCTGGGTTGGAGTGAGTTTTGAACCCAAGACGCACTCAAGCTCTGCAGCATAAGGGGAGCGCCTTAGCACCCGCGGCCGCCAGGCCGACACCTGTAAGCTATGCTTGCTGGGATAACTTCGCTTATGCGACAAAGCAAACGTGAATTTCATGTTTTTAATCGGCTCTAAATCCGTTAAATTTGAGCGTTTGGAATTTTATCATATACCACCGAGTTCGCCTTAACGAGACCTACGCAATGGTAAGGGTTTTTGAAAAAAGTAAATCCGTTAGCTTTTTTTACGTTAGAAATTGGGATACCGTCCAAAGCTTTTTTACAGCTTACTTCTTACAGTTTTTACAGCTTTTTGTGCATGTTAGTAACGTTTTTAGTCGAAGTAGTGTGCCCGTTTAGACCGGAGTCCGCACGACCACATATGCATTTTACCAAGAATCAGTCAGCACGAGAGTCAAAATATCCCGGGGCGCCAGATGGGTTAAAGCTAATCGCAAAAACGACATCAAATGAAAAAAATGCTTTACTGATTTTTGGCTCAATGCAACAATAAGGATAGAAGGAGATTCAACTGGGCATAACACATCATGTAAAATTATCTCATTTTATTCTGAATTTAAAATTGACTGCAAAATAAAATGCTCAAAGCAGCATCATTCATGTGTGGCGATCCACATCACTATTTACACAATGTACAGAAATTTTCCAACACATTGGACAATTATCTTTGGAGACACAAGTCTGATTATCAGTCCTGTAGACTGTGTTCCAAAATTATATCCGTTATTTATGATTAAATCCAGTTCAAATTTAATTGTCTTTACTGGAAATACTGTAGTTCACTGGTTGAATTTTTACATAATATTAACACTCGTAGAATAATTGTTCATAGAATTTTAAACTTTCACTTATTTTTCCAGTTTCAAAAAATATTGTCAAAAAAATATTATTATCTCTGAATCAACACAAATTATGTACACATATTAATAACAACATCTGAAAAGTATTTAACCTTTGAGCATAGCATCGAAGAACTGTGCGAAGCACAACAAAATTAATTGTTCTTCTGACATTAAACGTTTCGAGAAGTGACTCGATTATGAACTTCAAGTTCCTAACAAAACATATGATTTCTGAATCATCAACTTGATCAAAAAATTGTTGGACCATTCAACTATTCGATTTTCCACTTGGAATCATTATTAAGAAAAATATTTATATTTGTGGCCATTTTAGAAACTTTCACAACTTGCAATTCTTCGACAGAATGCGGAAATAAAAATTGTAGCTTCATAATAAATTCATTTAGTTCATGGCACTAGGATTGAAAACATCCTTCAAATTATTCGTGGTTATAGAATTATTTTTAACTGGCAGTGGCCCATTCTATTATTTTTATAAGAACACAATATTCCAACAACAACGGCAAAGGTCTTCCTCTGAAGAAGAATAAAATACTATCATGACAAATCCGGGTTCCAGCAAAATCAAAATCTTAATGGAATCCGTAAACAAGGTTGAAATAAGAACTGATGGTTTTTAAGAAATAACCTTTGGGTCATTCATACGACGCAATGTGTAGTTCCAATACTCCTTCTTTTTTAACACTGAGTCATCGAACCTGCTATTTGATTGATGCTCAAATAAAAACCTCCTCATTCCTGCGACTTAAACATGCGCACCTGGGAATGGCATCTCAACTACTCCACACACATAAATTTTCTTCCCAAAATTTATACAATAAATCAAGCCTCTGCTTGTTATCAACACTGGAAGATTTATAAACTTACAAGTTTATTTTATTTTACCATTCAGTTCAACCCGTGAAGTTACCATACTTATGATACTCTTTATTTCACTTTCGAATGTGTATCTACGTCATGATTTTATATAAATACAAAAATATCCTAATTGATACAAATATCATTTGCTTCCCGTTTTATGCCTATCCGTGTTATCTGAAAAAATATACTTTGCTCATTGCAAATATTAACTGTTCAACCAGAACTGTAATGTTGGTTGAATGCGGGCTTGCGCTAACCACTATCCTTCGGAAAATCACCTGTTCCAAACTAGAAATGATTAAACTACTTCATAAGCTCTCTCTCAATAAATGTGATTATTAGAAAATATAAGATCCAAGAATTATTTAGAAAAGTTATGAAAATCATTATTATTATTATTAGTGGATTATTATTATTATTATTATTAGTTATATTATTGTAAATGTGTTTAATTATTATTTCATTATGTGAGAATCCACATGTTCGATTCTTCAAATATGGATAAAATATCCATTTCTCAACAAAAACAATTATTAACTTTTACAGTTACATCGGCTGATTACCGTGATTATCAAAAAATATGAAACATTCAAATAAATGTTCGTTATGCTCGGTCATCGATCCTAAACTGTTCTGAGTGCTGAAAATACTCAGAATAACTCTAATATGTCTTGCGTAAATCATTGCAAGATTTAAATACGAAGAAAAATAAATGTGTTGGTCATCTGCAGAAAATGAGTTTGTTCCAATTAGCTAGGCATAATATAAAATCAAATGTGGCTTACATTTCTCGTTGGTCTTGAAGCGTAGTGAACCTGGTCTGTACCAGATTTATCCAGATACATGCCCTATCGGACACGCACGTCTAATCCTTGTATCGGCCGCCATTATATACCCACAATCTGTCTAACACGACATAGTGGGGATGTGTCTTGAAGTTTGAAGTAACTGCTGATCCATTTTAATATTGACTTCTGTTAAAGCCATAGCAGTTTGCTTAAATTGGGTTAGATCCAAGTGATCTATTCTCAAATATGTCAGTTGTAACATAACTCACGGTAATCTTTTCAGTACAAGAAAACACTGACAGTCTAAACCAATCAACGGCTGTTCTGAAGATCGTTCCCTGGGCATGGCTTATCACCATCTAGCATGCGCAAAGCAACATATAGTTTCCCTTCGTCGGCTAATGAACAACACCGTGATAGACTGGCTTTCAATATACTGATAGATCGGAGTGGTTATCGAGTTACAATTATGAAACTGACTAATTGGACTAAAATATCCAAGTATTAAATTATTATTACTGGACTGTGACAAAGTACTTTCTAGACAGAGTCTAGCATATGTCCATATAGAAATAAAGTATTTCACCAGTGTCCGTAGAAAAATAACAATCACCTTAGTGATTCTCTCTGCCGGAAACTTACTATGTTCCACATGTATCGCAGCACTTTTGTAACTATCACAATTTAAAGATATCTTCTGCGTAGATCCGGCAACCATGTGCCTTGGCTCAACGTGGCAGCACCTTGTCATGCAAGAGCTTGGTTCGAAGTGAGCTGATGTTGCTTGGGCCGGCCGGCTTTTATTCAAAACGGTCAGGTCCACGCTGCATCACGCTGAAATCTGGAAATCCTCATATCTCTGGTATCCCTGGTCCGATTTACTTGAAACTAAGTACATTCTCTTTCATTTGGCCGTGCCAGTAATCTGATCCAAGTCTCAAGTCTCTACTCCATGGCTAACTATTTAATCAACAAATAGTCTCGACCTCTGCTACTACTCGCTACGTCACTTGACATGCTCTTGGCTGCATAAAGTTTCCATTCCCTTCTGGAAGTAATGGAGCGCGATATTCAAATATCTCAACTTTCAAAAGCGGCTGTAGCCTTTCACTTGATATCTAGGTGTCTGAATCTTGGAATACCCATTCCTAGAGTTGGGAACAGTAGGGCTTAATGAAGTTTAATTTATGAAAACTGACCAGGAGTTTGTTTTGATCTTAAAATCTCTGCTTCAAAGTTGGGGTGCACTTTCTCGTAGTAGAACCAGGTAAATATTTAACACATTTTACTTATTTTATTTTTAGGATCGCTTACACGCGGCCTGGTTCGATAAAGGCATCTCTAGATAAAAGGCCCGAAGGAGAATTATCCAATGAGGAAACGCTCTTAAACCCTACTCTTCGTTCTTCTGTTGACCCTTTCAACATAAAATAAGATTGTCTATTATGTGGCAAAGAGGCCTCGTCTCGGAAGGAAACGAAAAAGGAAGTTAGGTACTGATGTATTATCCTCGAGATCCGAACACTTCCGGTTATTACAGGCATCCGACTCCGAGCAATCGAACGTGGCGATAAATGGGGACGTACTCTATGTGCTCGTGTGGACAGCATAATAGAACTTGTTGCTGCCGAGGCCAAATATCATCGAGAATGTCATCTCCGATTTGGATCTGGAGGCGTTTTGGAGAGTGATTGTAGCAGCGTCAAGACTGGCCGTGGCCGTCCTGCGGACCCCGAAAAACACGACGTCTTTGAAAATCTCTGTACGTTCTTGGAGACCAATGAAGATTGCCAGTTCGCGCTTGGTGATCTTCATGACTACCTTGAGAAAGTATGTAAAGAAATGGAATGGGGCCCATACGCGCAAAAGTATCTAAAAGAAAAACTACTTAGCCACTATGGACAGCGAATCTTCATCATCGAGCTGCCAGGTCGAAACTGCATTGTAAATATGAATGAAACGGCAGAAAACATTTTGCACCACAAATGGTACGAGGAACGTGGGAAGTCCGAGGCCGATGAACGTCGGCGAATCGTAGAAAAGGCCGCTCAAATTATAAAAGAAGATATTCGGACGCGTGCATATAATCTGGAGGAATATCCGTCCGCAGATGAGCAGTCGTTAGATGCCGACATTCTACCGAATACTCTAGCTCTGTTTCTTGATCGGATCATCAGGACCAAGTTAGAGGGCGCAACCGGAAAATCCGCCAAGAAAAAAACCATTGGGCAGGCAATTATTTCAGCTTGTGGTCCGAAGTCCTTTTTATCTCCTATCTTGTTGGCAGTTGGCGTGTATGTCCACCGACACTACGGGTCACGGCAGCTTGTAGATCTTCTTCATAACATGGGTTTCTCCGTGTCCTACAACGAGGTTCTTTGTTACGTAATAGCTTTCACGACCAGTGAAAATGACACAGGCGAAGACCAGCTTGCCGAAACATAACCGAACAAAGAATTTGTTCAATATTCCTTTGATAACACTGGCGTTAATGTGCGCACGCAGACCGGACACGGGTCGTTTCACAACATGGGTGATGTTATGATGTCTACACCAGCCCCTACTTTACCTCGGAAAGCAATACCACGGCAACGAAATATATCAGCTGCTGCTGTAACATTTAGATTATAGATTTCATGTTTCAACATGCTTTTATGTGTCTATAAGCCTAGGATTTATTTATATTTTTTATACATATTTCTGTCATTTTAATCATTTGAACGATTTCGCGAAAAAGAGCTAATTTTTTTTTTAACTTTCCAGGAGGAGGCCGTGTCATCCATAGACACCGACGTAGGACATTAGTCGACCCTGCATGTACAATATTGCACCAAATATAGTTTTAATTTCACAAATGTTATTTTATTTTTATTTTTATAATTGTCGCTGTTAAAACCACAAACCAAATGTCCATTAAAACGGATGTTATCAACTGTACATGTGAGTGTGTTTTTTGTCGGTCTTTGTTATTCATTTAGGAAATCTTGCGTCGTTTTATGAATTTTACATGGGCGTCGCGTAACCAACTCTACGTGGCGTTCAACTTATTCTGGCTGTAGCTCGTGCTTTATTAGACGAACGAACAAACAAAAGACACTTCTGGAAAGCTAAAAACATGCTCTTTCGTTCAGTTTATCTTGTTTTCCTTTAACCCCATGTTTTGGTCACTTAAAACCGCGTTGATTAAAAACAAAATTAAAAAAATTGATTTTGCGCGTTTTTTGTTTTTTTTATCGACCGGAAGTGACCGAATGTTGCTTTTCATACGATGTTTAGAACCTGCATGTTCTCCTCTTTCATTTGATACCATACTTTGCCAATTTCGGATAAACAATTCTGTTTTTACGGGCGCTCCAGGAATATCCTGGAATTCCAGGTTTCTAGGCCTGGAAAACAAGGAAGCCGGCATCGGAAGCTTGGAGAATTTTAGTATGTTGTTCCCCAGGGTCAAATTGTCAAATTCTCAGAAAATTAGATATACATGATTTTTTTCAACCTTAAATCCTAAAATGCCTGGGCTATAAACTGAGGAACCGACCAACCAACCAAAATTTGTATAAGCATTTAACGTACCAAGTTTCGCTGTACTCTGAAGGTTAAATCGCGAGGAACGCCCATTTAAATATTTATATTTCGCGTCGCCGCTATGTTGGATTTGTGGTCACCAGGTTCATAGCATCTATGAACACAACACATTTTAGTTTGATTGCTGTAATAGATTCGTAGATATTGAGAACCGTGTAAATATTTTGGATGGTCGCCATGTTGGATTGTTATATGTAGAGGCCATAGAGTTATATACTATTAAATGAAAATTATTGCGTAGGTTCATTAGCCGCCATACTGAGGTTATGTAAACAATTGAACTAAACTAGACGCCAGTGCGTTACAATGTGTATAAACTTTTTACTGTGCCATATTTCACTGCACTCAGATGGTTAAGTCGCGAGGAGAGTCTATTAAAATGTTTCAACTTCGCTTGACCGCCATGTTCGTTTTGTACTTTACAGGTTTCTGAAATTTACATAGATAATAATAATATCGTATGGCCTCGGTGCCGGGTGCAAGCTTTGTCATTTGATCCCCAGAGGGCAGCTTGCATGTCAGATTTCGTCGTTCCCTGGAACGCTATGAAAGCCAAGGAGGTTAGATATTGTTACGTGCCACCCCCTTAGTGGCACTTACGTTAACTGGGCGAGGACGGAACCCTTCAGCTCATCACAGGACTTCGCCTGGCGGATGTGCTACACAGTGTCGAACCCGGTCCCGAAGATCTGCCATGATGAAGCCTCACACTGTTCCTGTCGTCAGAGCTGCTAAGTCTCGGCCCGATTTCCATGCCCGTGACGCTTCCCAGTGGCTCGTCCCTGACTCGCTGAGCATTCCGAACTCCGGACTCCACGAACTGTTTGTCTTGGCCATCAGCGTCCTCGGCCGCCCCACTTTCCATATCACCTCCAAGCTTGTTATACTCCGGTCTTGATTTCAGGTCATATTTCAGCTCGTCCTGACTAGTTCCCTGCTCCATTTTCTTTTCAGAATTTTCGGAACTTTCCCCAATTTTCTTTTCCAAATTTTCCGAATATATCACCATTTTCTTTCCCAGGTTTTCAAAATGTTCCGTCATTTTCTTACCCACTTTTTCGAAATGTTCTGTCATTTTCTTTTCCACATCCTCTATCTTGGAAGTTAACTTTTCTAGCAGGAGTTGTATTTGCGCATCCATTTTATTTGTCTGACTTGTGACGGGCATGCACTCGCAGGAGAATAATGAACTGTGATACAAAGATACCTGCACGATTTTGAACCTAGGACCTTCAGGTGTTGTGCTTGCTTGGGTTCGTAATCCGGCTTCTGACACCAGTTGTTACGTGCCACCCCCTTAGTGGCACTTACGTTAACTGGGCGAAAAGCACAAACACAATTGTTCCTTTAAAGAAATATAATTTTATTGCAGCCCACAAACATACACAGTGCACACACATACACACACACTGAGTCTAATTCAGAAAACACTACTGGTCACTATTAGTTTCCACATTTATGTTCTCTCTGTCCGTGAGGCGTTACAGTGTTCCAACTTACACTCACACGTACAGTCTACACAGGTTCTCTACAGCCTTGTCCCTGCCACTACACTTACTTCCAGAGTCCTCTTGCTGCTCCTTGTGCGCTGTTGCTCGTCCCGTGTCGATCCCACGACCACGACTTCCACGAAGCACCGCGACACCTCCACCCACTAACAGTCCTGACTCAAAGTTGCACCCTGGCAGACAGGCTTACACTCTGTTACCGTATACGTCCAGTAATAATCACTGTACTGCTGCGCACTCACTCACTCGACCACACTTCAATACACCCTAGCACTGACCAATACTGCCCAATACACACCAATACACTGCAATACACACTGCCTCCTCGCCGCGGCTCGCTGGTTTATATGGGATAAGTCCCTGACCTGGAAAGTTCAAAATGTCACAACCCCTTTGCCGCATTGAGTCTGTTCTGGTTGGTTCCACATCCAGAATCGTCACGTATTCTCTGGCCGGCTCGCACCGACTCACAGGTGCTTTGTTAATGTATGGCCGTGGGAGGAACCGAGAGGGTGTGGGCACTCTCTCCCTCCCCCTGCGGGGTTTGTCCAAGGCCACTAGACTGTCACACTGCCCCTCCCCCCGGGAGCCTCCTGCTGGCCCCGCGGCAACACGCAACAATATCTAAGCTCCTTGATACTATAGCCCTTTCTAGTAGAGAATGGAGGAACTTTGTGTTGGCGGAAAATCCCGAGATTAATTTTGCCATTATGAACACGGCCTACTGAATTCAAATGGGTTCTTTAACATGCCAACAACGTATGACATGCGTGTCGTGATTTTGGTGCCTTTAAAAAAAAATCACTCACTTCGGCCAGGAGCGAACCTGCAAGCCTGGGGTTAGTAGTCCGACACTATAACGACTCACCCACCGTGGCAAACATTTACATAGATGATCTTGTAATAGTGCCCTTTATCACCGCACAAAATTTCAGGGTGATATCAGTAATAGCTTCGGAGATATGCCGGTGAAATATTTCGCACAGCCGCCATCTTGAGGTTATGTAAACAATTGAACTAAATTAGATGCTAGAGCATTACAATGTGTATAAACATTTCCTGTACCAAGTTTATTGCGTTTGGGTGGTTAAGACTCGAGAAAAGTCTATTTAAAAGTTTCAACTTCACTTGGCCGCCATGTTCTTTTTGTAGTTAACAAGTTTTAGCCCGGTCAAGTTAGACGTGCAAGGTTACAAAAATTCGCATAGAGATGAAAATTTGTACTAATGGTCGAAACACCATTATAAATGAAATGTGAAAAGTCCCCATCGATCCGACAACAGAAAAAAAATAAAATATATATATATATATATATATATATATATATATTCAAGGTCAAAGTTCGCAAATATGTTCTTTTTGCATTTTTCAGCCAAACGGTAATTTTATCATAAAAATAGATCAGACTAAAATTGTAGATCATGCCATTATCTAAAAATATTGTCTCAACACTTTTCCCCCTAAGAGTCACCGTTTTTGAAGGAGTTGTATTCTTCATAATATGCACACGTTTCCACGCCACCTGTGAGGTAATGTACTTGGCGCGTTTCTTTAACGTGGTTTCCCCGGTAGGCCTATTCCACTATCTATTGTGATCCTTTTGAATTCAATACTACTACATACTACATTCTGCGGCTTTTCCCAATTAATTGGGGTCGCCGGAGCCAACCAGGCTCATTTTGGTTTTGGCCGGGGATTTAAGGCCGGATGCCCTTCCTGACGCCACGTGATTTTTCAGGTGAAAATTCCACCCCGCTGTCACCGGGATTCGAACCCCGGCCGTCCGGGTGAAAGACGAGCAGCTAAGCCACTGCGCCATCACGCTCCCCCTGTTGAATTCAATAATATTTAATAATAAAAAATGGTACTATTCGAAATTATGAAAATTTAAAAAATTGGGGGAAATTATTCGGAATCATCTAATATTTCTGCATCCTCATGTTCTTGTTGTTGTTGTTGTTGTTGTTGTTGTTGTTGTTGTTCTTCTTCTTCTTCTTCTTCTTCTTCTTCTTCTTCTTCTTCCTGCTGGGTGCAGGTAAATTGTCCTAACAGTGATGAATCAGATGTTTCCTCTCTGATATCGTATGAACACTCTTCTGATGGCAATCAACATTGGAGCATGACTGGCCTTGTCAACTGGCACATGCTAATGAACAAAATAATCGAATTTTTTTGCAGCCGCATTTTGCATTACATCCCTTTTAACATTTGCAAAAAAACGTTGTTGAGGAGTTTTCCGGTGCAGGTGGGAGTAAAGTCTGGATTGGTTCCAATGTATTGTCGATTAACTCCAATATTAACTTCTGGGTCTAGTTGATTACCAAGCCACACTTGAACTTGATAATATACCCGAAATAGATGTTGATGAGCAGAAACAGAGGTTGGAGGAAGACAAACTAATTGCACTTGTTTTTTGTTCCAACTGATGTTGAGCTTTCCCAGGTTTTAAAAAATAAATAATTTCTTCGGTTGGAGTTCCAGCAGTAAGTAATATCAGTAAGTAAACGTCTTCACCAACAACAATAGTTGTATTTGTCAAGTTAAACTGTTCTATTGGTCTTTCAATTATCAGGACATCAGCAATTGTAAAAAGAGATGTAATACTAAATGCGGCTGCACAAAAGTTGGATTATTTTGTTCATTAGCATGTACCAGTTGTCAAGGCCAGTCATGCTCCAATGTTGATTGCCATCAGAAGAGTGTTCATACGATATCAGCGAGGAGACATCTGATTCGTCGCTGTTAGGACAATTTACCTGCACCCAGCAGGAAGAAGAATAAGAATAAGAAGAAGAACAAGAAGAAGAAGAAGAACATGAGGAAGCAGAAATATTAGATGATTCCGAATAATTTCCCCCAATTTCTTAAAATTCACACCGCTTTCATCATTTCCAATAGTACCATTTTTATTACTAGCGGACCCGTGCGAAAAATCTTGCACGTTCATAAACCACACTTTCCCCAATAGGTTTATAATGAGAGACTTAAAGAGAAAGGTTGTGATGTTCTTATTTCAACCAAATGATTATAGAACACTATTTACATTTCAGTTAGAATTCCAAGTTCTACGTTCCCTAACTTAAGAAGGCAATCACTGAAAATTGGATCATCATAACACCCACCGGTTATTCGATATTTACGAAATTATACGATTTGAGTATTCATTTCTTTGATTTACTGTTTCTAAAATCCATGAACACTGATAAAGGAAAGACCTCAGATGTTAAAAAAGACATGAAACAGGCGTCACAGAGGTTAAAATGTGAAGTGGACAGCAATTATGGAGCGTATTTTCCTACAGCAACAGTATATGCAAATCGCACACTTCTTACATTTTTTTGAAAGTCACTTTTTAAGGAAAGTATTGATATTTATGAAATTAGAGTGCAATTCGTCACTGCTAATGTCTATTCTCTTTCATTAGAATGCTCATTTGTCACGATCGGTCTCTTGTAAGCGCCGGAGGAAGGATCTATACTACTGAAATAATATATACTAGCGGACCAGTGCGAGAAATCTCGTATGTTCATAAACCACTCTTTCCCCAATAGATTTATAATGAGAGGCTTAAGGAGAAGGTTGTTATGTTTTCATTTCAACCAAATGATTATAGAACACTATTTACATTTCAGTTAGAATTCCAAGTTCTACGTTCCCCAACATAAGAAGGCAATCACTGAAAATTGGATCATCATAACACTCACCGGTTATTCGATATGTATGAAATTATACGACTTGAGTACTCATTTCTTTGATTTACTGTTTCTGAAATCCATGCAAAATGATACAGGAAAGGCCTCAGAATGTTAAAATTACATGAAACAGGCGTCACAGTGCCCAAAATGTGAAGTGGACAGCAATTATGGAGCGTATTTTCCTATAGTAACAGTATCTGCAAATCGCACACTGCGTACATTTTAAACGTATTTTTTTAAAAGAAATTATAGATATTTATGAAATGAGAGCGCAATTCGTCACTGCTAATGTCTATTCTCTTTCATTTGAATGCTCATTTGCCACGATCGGTCGCTTGTGAGCGCCGCAGGAGGGATCTATACTACTGAAATACTATATATGATGATTAAATATTATTGAATTAAATAGGATCACAATAGATAGTGGAATAGGCCTACCGGGGAAACCACGTTAAAAAAAACGCCAAGTACACTACCTCACAGGTGGCGTGGAAACGTGTGCATATTATGAAGAATACAACTTTTTCAACTTTTTGAATCGTTATATCTCAAAAAACGGTGACTCTAAGGATAAAAGGTGAGAAGACAATTCTCATATTTGCGAACTATGACGTTGTTTTTTTTTTTTTTTTTTTGCCGTTGTCGGACCGATGGGGACTTTTCACATTTCATTTATAATGGTGTTTGGACCATTAGTACAAATTTTTAGCTCTATGCGAATTTTTGGAACCTTACCCCTATTTTTTGGGCTAACTTGACCAGGCTATTTCTGGAAGTCACATATGTGTATTTCTAGTTGTGCCCTTTATTACCGTACACAATTTCAGAGTGATAGCGGTAATAGTTTCGGAGATATAGAATGCCGGTGAAATATTTCACACAGCCGCCATGTTGGATTGGTGAGACGTAATACAATTTGAAGGGCACGGTCGGGGTCGAGGTTAATTGAAATCGCTCCAGCCGTTTAGAAGTTATTAGACACACACACACACACACACACACACACACACACACACACACACGGACAAAAGGTGATCTCATAAGTCTATCTATATATATATATATAAAAATGAAAGTTTGTCTGTTTTTTTCTGAATTTCCACGGAATTTTGCGATATTTGCGCGTTTCAGGCTGTTTTATGACGGATGCGCGCAAAAATATTTTTTTTGTCTGTCTGTCTGTCTGTCTGTCTGTCTGTGTGTCTGTGGACAACTTTTACGAGTCCTTATAACTTGAGAACGGCTGGGTGGAACAACGTAAAATTTGATACAGATATCCATCAGAGGCACCACACTAATCATTGATGTAACTATTCTCCATACCTCTCATAAAAGGGGCCCTACCCCCTTAAAATACATGCTGAAATAGGCGTAGAAGGGTGAAACAAAGCTCATTTTCAGCCCCTCAATGTGAGAAACGAAACTCGGGGCCACATTTTAAGGTCCTAAAACCAACAGTTTTTGAGATATTCCCAGAAAACTAATTTCACTTGATAAATTAATGAAAGAATGCATGGCGGTAACCATGGCAACTGAATCGCAGAGGTCCATCTATTTCTGTAAGACGCAATGCAATTCCATTTATTACATTATTGTGAAGGTTTGCAAACGGCTATAAGGTTATAATGGATCCAAATTAAGCTGAAATATTCATTAATACATACAATGCGCTTAAGGGGTCAAGGGGTACTCTAGAATATTTTCACGCGATTTACACGTGCGGGTGTTGTACGGAAGGTCTATTATATCCCTTCTCTATTATAAAAAAATGAATGTTTGTCTGATTTTTCGGCTTTTCTACGAAAATTTGACATATTTGC
Organism: Meconema thalassinum; assembly: GCA_946902985.2. Lineage (NCBI taxonomy): Eukaryota > Metazoa > Arthropoda > Insecta > Orthoptera > Tettigoniidae > Meconema > Meconema thalassinum. The sequence continues at coordinate 1,712,446,620 of OX336388.2, read as the reverse complement.
CCGTTTCAGACTGTTTTGTGACGGATGCACGCAAAAATATATTTTTGTCTGTCTGTCTGTGGACAATTTTTTGTGTCCTTATAACTCGAGAACGGCTGGGTGTATTAACGTAAAATTTGATACAGATATCCATCAGAGGCACGACACTAATCATTGATGTAACTCTTCTCCGTACCTCTCATAACAGGGGTCTACCCCCTTACAATACATGCTGAAATAAGCGTGAGACAAAGATCATTTTCAGCCCCTCAATGTGAGAAACGAAACTCGGGGGCCCTAAAAGGACCCCGAAAACCACATTTTAAGGCCTTAAAACCAACAGTTTTTGAGATATTCCCAAAAAACTAATTTCACTTAATACATTAATGAAGGAATGCATGCCGGTTACAATGGCAACAGAATCTCAGAGGTCCATCTATTTCTGTAAGACGCAATACAATTCCATTTATTACATTACTGTGAAGGTTTGCAAATGGCAATAAGGTTATAACGGATCCAAATTAAGCTGAAATATTCATCAATACATATAATGCGCTTAAGGGGTCAAGGGGTAATCTAGAATTTTTTCACGCGACTTACACGTGTGGGTATGGTCCGGAAGGTCTATTATATCCCTATCCCTATTTTGTTATATTATTATTATTATTATTATTATTATTAGTATTATTCTTTTAATTATTATCATTATTATGGCGTACAACGAAGAGACAAAGCTCATTTTCAAACCCTTGGGGTCAGAAACAAAACTCGGGGCCCCTCAAGAGCCGTAAAGGGTCCCCGAAAACTATATTTTAAGGCTCTAAAACCAACAGTTTCTTAGATATTCCCAGAAAACTAATTTCATTTAATACATTAAGAAGGAATGCAAGCCACTAACCATGACAACAGTATCTCAAGAGGTGGCATCCAACTTTCCATCTATTTCTGGAATAAGTAACGCCACTCCATTTATTACATTTCTGTGAAAGGTTGCAAATGGAGTAACCTAGATTTTTTTCACGCGACTTACACGTGCGATATGTCGTACAGAAGGTCTATTATATCTCCAAACATCAACATTATTTTCAAAAATTCCTGAATAGAAATAGTAGACTGTTTTTTGCTGATTTTAGGAATTTGGGCCATTGGGGGCTAAAAACACTGAATTTTCATGCACCACAAGCCTTTATAATTTATAAAAGGGGTCTTCCTGTAGTTGGGCACTTGACACAACGGTTAGGGTCAGTTCGTATGTGACGTGTATTGCGATTCTTCAACGAAGTTTTCAATTTTATTTTCACGCCAGGAAGAACACGTTAGGTAAATTTAGTTTGAGAGCACATTTTAACTAATAATTTTTCTTTGCCAACAAACAGGTTCCAAGCCCCTAAACATTGCAACAGTAGCTCAATTGATAACATCTGGTTATTAATACAGAAGACCGTTCGAAGAATGGGTACTTCTGCTAGTCTTATATATAAAAGTGAAAGTCTGTATGTATGTATGTATGTATGTATGTATGTATGTATGTATGCATGTGGGTATATTTGTTCCGTATACAAATCTACACCGTTCCACCAATCTCTACCAAATTTTGCATACACATAGTTTGGGACCCAGCAGGAACGGCTGGCTACGTGAATGTTCGATAGTCTTTCTCATTCTTCTGATTTCGGCCCTTTTGCACTCGAGGCAAGGCTAATAAAATCAGAAAATAAATTGATGAAGTAAGGTTGGTTGGTTCTTAAGTTTAGGGGCTGCGACAACGAGGTCATGTAGCCTCGTGTACTTTGGGTGTGTGTAGAATCTGTCTGATAACCGGTGTTAATTGTGATGGCTGTATTAGTGAGTGTTATCTGTTTTTAATTCAAGTTAGGACTTTTGAATTTTTCAAATAGTTCCTACTTTTGCTGCCAAACGCCACTGTCAACGACTACTAGTTCAGAACTTAGCTACCAGACGCCACCGCAGTCGGCTCTTAGCAACGAACGTAGGAACCTAAGAGCGTTGTTTACATTCTTATCTATACAATTTAGTTTCACAGAGGTGTAATTAGTGGAAGGTTCTTTAACATGCCATACATCTATGAAATGGGACCACCGGCTTTACTTCCCCTCAGAAGGAAGGCATACTGAGGGATTTTTAACGCTCTTAAAAAATTCGACGACTTCGGCCGGATTTGAACCTGCGATCTTGGGCATAGAAGCTCAGCATGTTACCAACTACGCCACCGAAGCCGCCTTGATGAAGTAATGGCAAGGCCAGCCATCTCTATGGCAACATTAGCTCAAGTCGAGACACGGCCGACTGGATGCGAGTTGCGCTCTCCACTACCAGTATAGAAAATGAGGCTCTTTACATGACATCCCGTTAGTTACTCAACTGCTCACACAGCACTGTCAACCCAGTATACCATAACAAAGACTTGACACTATTTGTCAATATAATTACCGCAATATCAAAATGCAAATTATATCACAAAATACACGATACCTATCTTCAAAAAGAAGGGAAGTCCAGCCGAGTGTGCTAATTACAGACCAATTCGACTCCTCTGTCACACCATAAAGGTCTTCGAGCGCATTCTTGATAAGAGGATACGTGCAATCACCCAGCTGACCAAAAACCAAGCTGGATTTGTGAAAAATTGCAGCACAACAGATGCAATCCACGCCACACGGCTTTTAGTTGAAAAGCATCGTGAAAAGAATAAGCCGTTGCACCTTGCTTTCTTAGATCTCGAAAAGGCTTTTGATCGTGTACCGCACGACTTGATCTGGTTGACTCTCCGACAACATGGCATCCCAGAGTACCTTGTCAACTGGGTACAGTTGCTCTATGCGGAGCCAAGAAGTTACGTCCAAGCCGCCACAGGAGCGTCGGAAAACTTCCATGTAACGGTTGGTGTTCATCAAGGTTCACCATTGCTGTTCATTATGGTCATGGACACGGTTACTGCAGATCTACAACAACCGTTGCCTTGGACCATTCTGTACGCTGATGACGTTATGTTGGCCGCTCAAAACAAGCTGGATCTCCAACATCAAGTCCAGGAATGGAGTGATCGTTTATGTCAATATGGCCTGCGGCTTAACAAAGCTAAAACAGAATATATGACAACGGATGCTGGAGAAATCGGAACAATCCAAGTCGACGGCGATGATCTGCCTCGAACGACAAAATTTAAGTATCTTGGCTCTACGATAACTGTTGAAGGTCGTCTCACCGAGGAGGTCAACATAAGAATTAATGCTGCGTGGATGAAGTGGCGAACAACGACAGGTGTCATGTGCGATCGCCAGATGAAAGACCACCTAAAATCGAAGATTTACCGCACTGTCATTCGTCCCGTAGCGCTTTATAGTACCGAATGTTGGCCGACCACGAAGGAAGCAGAACGTCGGCTAAGTGCCATGGAGACCAAGATGCTTAGATGGACAGCAGGCATTACTAGGTTGGATCACATCCCCAATCAAAGAATAAGGGACCGATTTGGTATCGCAGCAATCAGTAACAAAATGCGTGAGGGTCGTCTGCGATGGTTTGGGCATGTGCTACGGTCAGGATCGGACACCATTGCAAAACAGGGCTACACACTGGAGGTCGCCGGGAAAAGACCAAAGGGGCGACCGAGACAACGTTGGGCCGATACACTGCACAGGGATTTGAAAGGCGTCAACCTTCACCCGGACATGGCCCATGACCGAGTAAAGTGGAGACAGCGGACTCAAATAGCGGACCCTGCCACGAGGTGGGACAAACGCTAAAGAAAAAGAAGAAGATCACAAAATACAATAGCGTGATATTAAAGACAGAAACTAAACATACCTTTGCACCTTAATAAATAGAAATCCATTAGGTTCACTCGATTTTTATAAAACTTTATGAACTTTCCTGCTGAGTGGTTAGTACATGAATTATTTGAAAGCAACCGGTATTTCTGCTTCCGCAATAATATTCGTAATCGGTGATACCAATTTCTCTGCAATGACGCTGGCAAGACCGCTGCTGCGGTCAGGTTATTGAGTGGAGAGGATTAGAGTTTTGAGAAATGCAATCCAAACATTTCATACAATAAATTCTTTCCACTGTGAATACAACTTAAACCAGACTTTCAGTTTTCATTGTCGAAAAAGATATTGCTGAAATTGTAATTTGATGATGCTATTTGATGTTAAAGGGCCTGACATGATTGCTTTAGGCCTCTTAATTCTTTGGGATGAAAATGAAGAATGATGATAAAATGAACACTAGAACTAAAAATAACTACAACTTACAACCAACTTACGGATTGGGAGAAGAAAAGGACGAAAACGAAAGAATAAGGGAAATAAAATACAGGTAAAAGAAATGCTCTCAACCCTTAAAAAGGAGAATTGACGGATTTGGTAAGGTGTGCCATGAAAGGCAGATAGGAAAGTAGATAGGAGATAGACCGCCCCAAAATCACTGGAAAAAGGGAAAAAACAGATCCAGCTCAGGTATCCCCCCAAACTCAACAGCCGTGAGTCCATGAGGGTGTAGCACCTCCAGTGGTGGGGCTACACACACCCTGCCTCCTTTATGACATCGTGCAGAAGGCAGGAGATATGATGAAAACAAAAACAAGTGAAGAATGAGGGTATCAGGAAAGATGAAACAAGGTCCAATTAAGGTGGGAATTTGAAAGACTCCTTAGACCTCGGATATCCTAATACCGTCAGAGTCGGAAGAGAACAAGAGTTGACCAAGGGAGGCCGACAGTAAATATGTCAGAGAGGACCCCGGCACAATTAAGTGGAAGCAATCGCGAACTCAGCTGGGGTCCCCTGATCGCTAACCAACGTCCCACAAGTTGTAAGACCCTGAAGGAGGGCGAGTGTCATAATGTCGTAAGTGAACGAGAGGTGACCAAGGGTGGTCGACAGAAAAGATGACAGAAAGGAGCCCGGCACAAGTAAGTGAAAGCAATACCGCACTCAGCTGGGGTCCCGTGGTCACCTAACCCACATACCATTAGTCGTGCGCCCCTGGGGGATGTGCTGAAGAATGATTCAACAAAATCGCAAGAAAACATTATGATACCCATTTTTTAAAAGATAACTTATGGATATGCACAGGACGGTTGATTCCGTAGTTAATTGGATATCATCGTAGGTCTCAGAGGCAAAGAAGTCCCTATCATGTGCGTTACTAGCAGTGGTCAAGTACTATTCCGGCATTTTCCTTGACAGAGTGTAGAAAAAACACACTCAGGATAGTTTTGAACCTACGATGTCTGGACTTGCTACAGCTGCCATCGCAGCCGTGGTGCACGATTAAACGATCACAACTACGGCGTGGGACTCTCAAAATGACGACTACACACAACAGACGAAGGAGTGATTCTGTCCGGGACAAAGTTATCGCCGGAAATCACGTAAGCCAATCATCACACCTAACTCTGTCTCACGTAAACTCGGGAAATGAAAGCACAGCTCCTGTGGGGGAACAAGGGTAGTTGAATGCGATATCTACCATCATTACTTGCAACTGGCATATGTAATGCCATTGAAGATATGTTTTGTTCTATTTGATAATAGATTGCTATTAAGAAAAATGTCGACGAAGTGTTTCTATACGTAATTAAACTACGACATATTGGTGCCGAAAACTCAATCACGATGACGTACCACTACGACATGCTACGAAAGGTTTTCAGAATTACTCCTGACATACGATATACGAGCTAAAAGGAGTAGTGACGTGCAATATCTTGCATGACATACGGCGCTTCACAACTACGCACGGGGATAAACGACGTAAGTAACCATTCAATACAGGTTCTATTTTCATAACGCAGCTTATTACGAGGTAACATATGGCATGATATTTCTTGACTAGACAATTGTGGTAATTTTTTTATTGATAACCTCATTGTTCACGAGTAGCAATATTCATTGCCATTAGCACGACCATCTACGAATAAGCACGTGACAGGTGCTACCATCTGTCGGCAACTACTGAAACCGTCTGCACTTGTTCAGTGATTCAGGTCTTCTTTGACTATTCCCCATTTTCACAGCCACACAAATCATAATAGTACATAATGCAACGAGCCTATAATGGCTATAATTAAGACACGAGCATTTTTATAAAACAAGCGTATGCGAGTTTTATAATTTCCATACGAGTGTCTTAATTACCATTATAGGCGAGTTGCATACGACTGTTTATGTTCGACAATAATTATAACTTTATTATATGTTTTAACTTAAATACTCATAAATATCTGTTCAGTCACTAGAATGTTGTGATCGGGTGCTGCGGTGGGTAGTATATCTCTCTCTTCCAAGCTCTCTGGACAACCGACGCATGCGCTCTGTGTGCTTCAATGCCATATGTTCCGATTGTGCACCGTTATTCAGTAAAACTGTCACCGAAGTCGTTTCAAAACCACGCGCTGTGTAGAAAATGGTTTTGGGGACATTAAGGTACAGTGCTATTTCTTGTCTCATATTCACCAGTTTATTTACGCGAACATATGGACGGTGCACTTTCGGTAATTTATATACACATGTTGGATTTTGAGCGCATGCGCGAAGGTATCCTTCTCTAATTTGCCACACAACTGTTTCTTGAGCTCTGATTGGTGGGAGAAACTGTTTCATAATGAAAAATAGTGTTATAATGAGCCTCATTATGATACAGTTTTCTGACACATAATAGCTAGGGTCGAACATAAATCACTTTCAGCTATTCACGTATTTTCTCTCACACAATGACTGACCACGAAAAACAACTCAAAACTCTTAAACGGAAACGTGCCACTCAGCGCACTAATTCTACACGTTTCGCAACATTTTTAATAGACAGTAATACTACTACAGACACTGCTGAGATCAAGCATATCCGCGATCGTCATCAGGATACTATAACATTGTTGCACACCTTAGATGATTCTATCCATGAAATGCTACAAGATGAAGAATACGAACTAGACGCACATACTTGTGAAGAATACTTAGACATCTCAAAGCGCGCCATGCAAAAGGCCAATAGCCTTCTACTCCTACTTCCAGTTCTGACGATCAGCACACGATTATGCAAGGTGTCAAATTACCAACGATCCGACTCGAAACGTTTTCGGGTGATATAGAGACTTGGTGCAGATTCTGGGAACAGTTCCAGCCTTCAGTCGACAAGAACCCGACAATATCAGACATTAATAAGCATGTGTTCCTCAGAGGTTACCTCGAAGGCGAGCCAAAGCGGCTCATAGATGGCATAGCGGTAAGCGCAGACACACATGAGCAGACGAAGGCGATACTTATAGCACGATACGGAGATAAGGACAAAATAAACCAGGCCCACCTGGACTTCCTAGAGAATTTAAGGCCTGTTTTGTTATAAGTCCTCATGAATTGAACCCGACGTACGTGGAGTGTCATCACAGAGTGCAGGCCCTCAAGGCCCTAGGAGAAGATGTGAATTTGTACGGACGTATATTAGCTCCAAAATCCTGCGAGCCTTTCCAGCTGAGATATGTAGACGCTGGCTCATACACGCAAAGAGAACAGGATGGTGGGAAAGGATGATATGTTCCACCAAACGCTGTCTCAGAAAGGTACTCTGTCGATCGCAGGTCGATGAAGAAGGACTCAACTCTGTACTGATCAGTATTGAAGCCATCCTGAATTCACGTCCCATTGTTTAAGACGGGAGCAACCATGAAGCTGTTACACCTTCTCACTTTCTGAACGGAGAGAAACTCACGACCCTTCCAAATGGACCTGAGCCTTAATGGAAGAAGAGATATGATCAAAGAATTTCGATTAAAGATGAACATATTTGAATAATTCTGTCGAAGATAGAAGAGGGAATACCTCTTACAACTGCGGATTTACCACGAGGTTAAGTGTCCAGCTGGTAAATACCCGAAACTGCGAGTTGGAGACCTTGCCCTCTAACAGGAAGACGTTCTGCCTAGGTATATGTGGAAGAGAACCCGAGTCGACGAAATACTGAAAGGGAGAAATGGCCGAGTGAGGACAGCCATCCTGCGTCTCCCCGATGGTTCTAGAGTCAGCTGACCGGTACAACTGGTGATTCCTCTCGAAATCGACCAGGGTGGGGAGGATGTGGGGGACCAAGGGTAGTTGAATGCGACATCTACCATCGGTACTTGCAACTGGCATATGTAATGCCATTGTAGATATGATTTGTTCTCTTTCATAATAGATTGTTATTAAGAAAAATGTCGACGTAGTTTTTCTATTCGTAAATATGCTATTTCCTATTTAGAGTGCAAAATGACAAACAACAGTATGACATACTGGATTTGAGCATCGGCGTTAAAACCATAGTTTATAATTTACCCCAGTATTTTACAATTTCATCAGCAAACACTCCAAACAATGTAGGAATTCAGTATATTAATACCGACTACTTACAATAATTGAAACTGAAACACAAGTTCGTTGTTCTAAACGTAACACTGTGAGAAACACATTTAATAAACCTATTGAACAGCTGTTTACTAATCGCGCCTATTCTTGGGTGGGAGTGCGTTCAATCGGCAACTAGAGGAAATTTTTCATTTACACGTTATGCATGGGATCTAACTGGGAGGGAATGTCAAGGCCGGTATAGAGCGCAGCTCGCATCCAGTCGGCCGTGGACGAGACTACCAAGTTTCCATCTATCTCTCTAAGAGGCCATACCACTCCATTTTCTCCACGACAACAGCGGTTCAAGGTATGACCACCAGGTTTCCATCTATCTCTGTAAGACACCATGGCACTCCATTTTTAGCCAACTTTCGATTTTTGCAAAAAATGAAAGTAGACTTATGAGATCAACACAGGGCGAAAAATTGTGTGTCTGTCTGTGTGTGTGTGAGTCTGTGTGTGTGTGAGTGTGTGCAATCTGAATGTCTGTCCCCCCTATCAATTCGAAGACGGTGAAACCGAATTGAACGAAATTTGGTACAGAGGTAGCACTAGTAAAGGGCACCTCAGTGTCATGTTTTATATCGCCGCCATCTTGACGAAAACGTAATGGCGGCCACCCAAATGTTAAAAGCTTAAATCAAATTACGACCAACCTAATCATTGATCTCTACCAAATTTTGCAACAACATAGCTTTATGTGAGAAGCGTTCCATGACCAAGCTACAAGGTCATCAGTCCAATAGTTTGCATATAGCGGCCATGTATGTGTGCAAATCGATTCCCCCCATCAATTCAAACACGGTGAAGCCAAATTGAACGAAATTTGGTACAGAGGTAGCACTAGCAAACGGCACCACAAGGTCATGTTTTATATCGCCGCCATCTTGACGGAAACGGAATGGTGGCCACCCAAATGTTAAGAGCTAAAATCAAATTACGACTAACCTACTTATTTGATCTCTACAAAATTTTGCAACAACATACCTTTTTGTGGGAAGCATCTTTTGACTGAACTACACGGTCATTAGCCCAATAGTTTGCAGATAGTGGCCATGTATGTGTGCAAATCGATTCACCATATCAATTCAAACACGGTAAAACCGAATTGAATGAAATTTTGTACAGAGGTAGCACTAGCAATGGGCACCTCATATTCATGTTTAATATCCGTATAACACGTTGTATTTCAACAAGCTACTACAACCAACATTCTATTAGACTCCTTGAAAAGGACAAAGGGTTATAACAATACCCATGCCTTTAGGAGAACATCTTGTTTACCTTATGACGAAAGGTATAACGCGTAATATATTGAATGTAATGTCCACTAGAATCGAAGTTTTATACTCTCCGTTAAGGTGTGTTCTACTACTGATATGTTGACCTTTACGTTTTATTAATCAAAATGTCCTTATACCGCATTTTTTAAAATTGTTGACCAGCTGTCTTTTGTATTACAAATCAGAAATACAGTCACTTTTGCGTGATAATGCAGATTGTTCTATGAATAATATTTCCTTCTGTTATTCGGGGTATATTGTAATTGGTACTGCTCTATGACTATGCTAATTTGTAATAGAACCGGATGTTAAATTATGAATTTAGTTGATAGCATGTCAATAACATACGGTAATTAAACTACGAATATATATTATTATGCGATAATTTTCTACTAGAACCAAACAGTAAGTAACGATACTTTGCCATAAGAATAGCGGACCCCATTAAATAAAAAAATAAGCACTATCAGGAAAGTAATTGCGAGACTGAGTTCTCGAGGAATTGTGTATATACATCCCTTTTTACTATTGTTGCATTCTCCGCTACGTTATTGTACTCCACAGTACTGTCCCTTTCGACTATTTACAGTGAGTTAATATTGAACTTGAGTAACATCAGAATCAAGGAGAACCATGTTCTAAACTCACTTAAGGGCAAAATGAATACACACTGCGAAATATATTGGCATGTATCTATCAATAACATATAAAGACACCTCCCGGGCAACGCCGGGTACAATAGCTAGCTTGTTCATAAATGAAAATGGGCTAAACATGATGATTGTAAAATATATTCACAATAGAGCCCATTTTAGAAAGGTGTTATGGATTTAAGGCAAACTTCTAAAAGGCCTGCTAAACCGTGGAACGTAAAATGAGGAGTCTAAAGTCACGTTTTCCTCTGAGCGACTAATGCGATTATCATTCAACGATAATTGTTTAACGTTTTTAACGTTGAACGGTAATCGTTGATACTATGTTGCTCGGATTGTTGGTCTAATTTTCAATTCATATTTCAATACACAGTATTTGTCACTAAACCGTACGAGTGTCACTATAATTTGACAGTTGATGATGACACTCCTTAACGTCACCGGCCTTTGAGGATTTGATCATTTAAGACACTAGCAATTGTACCCGGTTTCGCCCGGGTGAGCATCCTCCCTCTGTTACAGTAGGTACATCACCGCCATCTGCTATGCTCTAATAGCAGACGGCGCCGGCGATGGTTATACTGTACATTACGTAATAAACAGATGTTAATGGCAAGTGTATGTTGTCATGGTTGCAGGCGATATTAATCTATATATATATAAAAGAAAGTCGTGTTAGTTACACTATTTATAACTCAAGAACGGCTGAACCGATTTGGCTGAAAATTGGTGTGGAGGTAGCTTAGAACCAGGAGACGGACATATGCTAGTAGTAAGTGTTTGTTAGACTCTAAATATTGCATCATCATGACCAGAAATTGCGTAATCCTGATGACGTCATGGGATGACGTCATGGGTCCTTAGAGCGAGCACGTGGTCCAGGAGCGAGCATGTGCAGTGCACGTGTTAGCGTGGGAAGAGGTTGACCCTTTGGCTTGTTTGTGCGATGGTGATAAAAAGTTAATGGGTGTTGACGTCATGGAGGATGTTTATTAGGATGCTAACTGTCATCTGACACCCATGCGAGTGTGAGCACCAAAACAAAAGGTTATTCGCGGGTAGTGGGGTAGTGTATGTTCTCTTGCAAGTCGCGTGTGTGCTTGAATACGTATGGCTATGTTGGGAAATGTTTGGTGGCGGGCGAGGACTAGGGTTGAGTGAGGGTTCGTTTAAATGCTATTTTTCCCGCTCTATTTGATGGTGAGGTAATTTTTTAAAATGGGTGGAATTTGGAAACGCAATTTGAGGTAAACGTGCTTTTTTGACATTTTGGCGAATTTAATGAGCTTGTAAGGCTAGAACGATGCATATAGGGTGTCGTAGGACTTGTGGTGAACCACCCCTTGCTATGGATGGGAGTATATCCACCCCAAAATAAATCTACCCTTACCCGGAGGTTAAGTAGTGGTTATTTTTGTATGCATGCGCACTTGAGGGCTTTTGTAAGAGAGCGGAATTTTTAAAAGATTCTTTATAGATGAGGCTTTTTAAAAAATTTATTAAAAAAACAAAAAACTAATAGGTCATTCGATTTTTAGTATCTCGCTAACCAATAATGCGATGTAAACATATGGGGTGTCATAGGACTCGTAGTGAATTCTCCTTTTGTATGAATGAGGTATGTCAACCCCCAAAATAAAAACTACCCTTACCTGGGGTGAAAGAGCAATTTTTGTATGTATGCACACCGGTGGCTTTTGTCAAAAGGGTCTAACTACACATTTGTTAATATTTTCTGAACCCAGGATGGGATTTTCCCATAGGCAGTATCCTAGCACTTGGGGTGACACCTCGTTTTTGAAAGTATCATTCATTTATTTTCTTGTCAAAAGGGCCTAACTACACTTTTGTTAATATCTCGTGAACCAATCATGCTAGGGACTTGTATGAGGGGTCCTAGCACTTGGGGCGACGTCCCCCTTAATGGGGTGAAACTACCCCCCCAAAATTGAAAACTCAATATCTTGGAAACTATGAACCCTAAAATTAGGCGTTATAGCTTTAAAAATAGGTGATGACATAGGCTTTTACCTGGATTGGTCATTTCACCCCTAAAACAGTAAATAGTCATGTTATGGGGAAAAAACGTGTTAAACACCTAAAAATGATAAATGAAACTAAGATCTTTTGTTTTTGATGAAAAATAGCAGGAGGGGTGAAAACTACCCCCAAATTGAAAAATCGATACCTTGGAAACTAAGAACCGTAAAATTATGTGTAATAGCTTAAAAAATTCGTTGTGACATAGGCTTTTACCCGGATAGATGATGTCACCCCTAAAACAGTAAATAGTGATTTTACAGTGGGGAAAAAGGTTTTAAACGGGTAAAAATGATAATTGAACCTAAGATCTTTTGTTTTTGATGAAAAATAGCAGGGGGGTGAAAACTACCCCCAAATTGAAAAATCGATACCTTGGAAACTAAGAACCGTAAAATTATGTGTAATAGCTTAAAAAATTCGTTGTGACATAGGCTTTTACCCGGATAGATGATGTCACCCCTAAAACAGTAAATAGTGATTTTACAGTGGGGAAAAAGGTCTTAAACGGGTAAAAATGATAATTGAACCTAAGATCTTTTGTTTTTGATGAAAAATAGCAGGGGGGTGAAAACTACCCCAAAATTGAAAAATCGATACCTTGGAAACTAAGAACCGTAAAATTATGTGTAATAGCTTAAAAAATTCGTTGTGACATAGGCTTTTACCCGGATAGATGATGTCACCCCTAAAACAGTAAATAGTGATTTTACAGTGGGGAAAAAGGTTTTAAACGGGTAAAAATGATAATTGAACCTAAGATCTTTTGTTTTTGATGAAAAATAGCAGGGGGGTGAAAACTACCCCAAAATTGAAAAATCGATACCTTGGAAACTAAGAACCGTAAAATTATGTGTAATAGATTAAAAAATTCGTTGTGACATAGGCTTTTACCCGGATAGATGATGTCACCCCTAAAACAGTAAATAGTGATTTTACAGTGGGGAAAAAGGTTTTAAACGGGTAAAAATGATAATTGAACCTAAGATCTTTTGTTTTTGATGAAAAATAGCAGGGGGGTGAAAACTACCCCAAAATTGAAAAATCGATACCTTGGAAACTAAGAACCGTAAAATTATGTGTAATAGCTTAAAAAATTCGTTGTGACTTAGGCTTTTACCCGGATAGATGATGTCACCCCTAAAACAGTAAATAGTGATTTTACAGTGGGGAAAAAGGTCTTAAACGGGTAAAAATGATAATTGAACCTAAGATCTTTTGTTTTTGATGAAAAATAGCAGGGGGGTGAAAACTACCCCAAAATTGAAAAATCGATACCTTGGAAACTAAGAACCGTAAAATTATGTGTAATAGCTTAAAAAATTCGTTGTGACATAGGCTTTTACCCGGATAGATGATGTCACCCCTAAAACAGTAAATAGTGATTTTACAGTGGGGAAAAAGGTCTTAAACGGGTAAAAATGATAATTGAACCTAAGATCTTTTGTTTTTGATGAAAAATAGCAGGGGGGTGAAAACTACCCCGTATATGAAAGGAGTGTAGACTTATTGATGTTGCAGATTGGAAACAGTGAAAGTTATCACTTTTGTTTAATTAGAAATCTTGCTCGCCTTGTGCGTTCAAGCATCACTAGCACTCAGAGAAGGATTTATATATGTAGACGTTGTTTGTCATATTATCTTCTTGAGGATGAGTTAAATGTTCACTTTGCAGACTGTAAACAGTTTCCTGTTGCAAAAAGCATAATGCCGACTGATGAACAAAGATTTGTTAATTTTACAGAATTCCGAGTTAAAGATACAGTTCCATTTATAATATATGCAGACACTGAATGCGTTTTGTCTCCAATTTCCTCCTGTTTTCCAAATAGTGACATTCATAACTCTACTTTAACACATAAACATATTCCTTACAGCATTTCTTTATACCTTCATTGTAATTTCGATAGTGAATTGTGCAGTTTCAAGCTCTTTAGGGGAAATAATTGCATTGAATTGTTTGTAAAGGAACTTTATAGTATTGTGGATAAACTTCAAACATATTACTTATCGGTTAAGCCAATGTTAAAGATGACCGAAAATGAAGAAAGATTATTTTTGTCAAGTAAAATGTGTCACATTTGCGAGAAACCGATTGCAGTTAATGAACTCAAAGTACGCGATCATTGTCACTTAACTGGAAAATATAGAGGAAGCGCACACAATAGTTGTAATTTAAATTACAAAGTAACAAAGGTTTTGCCTATAGCATTTCATAATCTAACCGCCTATGATGGACATTTTATAATTAAAGAAATTTGCGAGAAACGTGATGGAGAGGTGTTACATAATCCTGGTCATATAAAATTGTTAGCGATGAATATGGAACGTTACAAAGGGTTTACAAAGTATGTACGGGCTAAGAATGGATTCATTCAGTTAAGATTTTTCGATACATATAATTTCTTGTCCTGTTCACTAGATCAATGTTCATCTTCGTTAAGCGAAGATTCAAAGCAAATAACACGACGTTATTTTAATGATGATGCACAGTTTCGACTTACTGCGAGAAAAGGTGTGTTTCCCTATGAATACGTCACGAGTATGGATGTTCTTAACGAAACTAAATTACCTGAAATATCCAAGTTTTATAGCAGCCTTAATGATCAAACAATATCGAATGAAGAGTATGAGTTTGCTCAATCGGTGTGGGAAACGTTTTCCTGTCAAACATTAGGAGAATACGCAGATTTGTATTTAAAAGTTGACACACTTCTTTTGGCGGATGTCTTTGAAAATTTTAGATCGAATGGCATGGATTCACAGAATAATTGAATTCAATCAGAGCCAATGGCTAAAACCATATATTGATGTGAACACAGAGAAACGAAAACAAGCCAAAAATGATTTTGAAAAGAATTTTTATAAATTGATGAATAATGCAATTTTTGGTCGTTCACTGATGAATGTGAGGAAGTTAAGGGACATCAAATGGGTCACCAAATGGCATGGAGCTCGTGGTGGTAGGTCTTTA
The DNA here is from genome assembly GCA_946902985.2 of Meconema thalassinum. NCBI lineage: Eukaryota > Metazoa > Arthropoda > Insecta > Orthoptera > Tettigoniidae > Meconema > Meconema thalassinum. The sequence goes on along the minus strand of OX336388.2, from coordinate 1,712,431,283 downwards.
ATAGCTAAGGCTAATTTTAAACATAGAATTATATTCGATGAACAATGTATGGTCATCGAGATGAGTAGACTAAAGATTTTTCACAATCAACCAGTATATGTTGGTGCATCTATATTAGATTTGTCTAAATGTAAAATGAATGACTTTCATTACAATGTTATTTTAGCAAATCCTGAATCAAATGTGAGGTTGTTATACACAGACACCGATAGTTTTATGTATATATTCTATTATGATATTTATGAGTTCATGAAACAACATTCAAATTTGTTTGATACTGGAAACTATGAAACAAACAATCCTTTTGGCATTGTGAGACAAAATAAAGGTGAAATTGGTTTAATGAAAGATGAAAATGCTGGAAGGATTGTTGAAGAATTTGTGGGGTTACGACCCAAAATGTATGCAATAAAATTGTGTGATGAAATGAATAGCTTGTGTAAGGCTAAAGGCATTAAGAAGAGTGTGAGTAAAAGTATGAATATTGATGAGTATCGAAAGTGTCTTTATAACAGAGAAAAAGTCAACAAAGTTCAAGTTTGTATAATTTCAAAATCTCATTCTGTATTTACTGTTCGGCAAAATAAGTTGGCAATTTCATCAAACGAAGATAAAAGACACATAACTGAAAACGGAATTGATACTTTACCGTTTGGTCATTTTTCTCTGAAAAATGATTAGAAACAAATTGAGATTAAAGCAGTTCATCTCACTTACTTTATTTCTTTCACACACACACTTTTATGCTGGTAATAATACTAATTTTTGTGTGTTCCTTTGCTTATGAAATCCTAGACTAGGAGTTCCACATTCGACATGATAGCGGAGTTTCATCTCCCATAAACTCGTCTCTGAGGTGGGTGCCAGAAAAGGCATCCAGCTGTAAAAACCACACCCTCACATAGACTTTCATAACTTCTTACGTTGAGGTTCATAACACTACGTTGATTGATTTATCGGTTTCCTTTTCACAATTCCTGTCTATACATTCCTCTTGAAGGTTGCAAGATGCTTGCAAGGTTCCTAAAATGCAATTAAATTTAATAAATACCTTAAGATGGTTTGATTTGTTTAATGATATGGTGTTAATAGTATTTTTAGGTTTTGACTGGCTTTGCATTAAGAATTGACTAACCAAACATGAGTTACCTATCAGGGAAACATTTTGGCCACTATGTTGGCTATTGACCAGTGAGTTTAGCTGTTTATCATTTTTTTAAATCATAAACAACAGAGGGTTAAACGTATAGATAAACCGTGTGACCATGTTTGTTAAACAAGACATTATACCAGAGACAATTAGAATACTTATGTAGAGTTTACCAAAAATAATGTTGTGTAACAGTAAATGCTAGTCAACAGTTATACACTTCTAAAAAAAATCATCATACAATACCTGAGAGCTCTTCTAAAATTATTGATGTGTAACATGATTCCACTAACTTGCTATGTATTTTTTGGCTTGGGGGTGATTTTCAAGAAATGCAAATGGAACTGAAATGCAATACAAACAATGAGCGTGCCTGGTGGCTGAGATTGATACCACGACGTACTGTCGGTTATGTAGCTATGTGGAATGTATATCAAATATGGTTTACTTCAAGGTCTGGAGATCCCTACAATTCCTACAATAAATGATCTTGAAATGGTCATCCTATGGTGTGAAAATATTTATTAGGTATATATATTTACTGAAAACAATTATGATTTATTAAATGTTTATATGTTTACAGTATTGTTATTTAATGTAAGCACTTGAGGCACTACCGACCAATGGGAAGCAAAAAGTGGGAGCATATATGGGATGAAATGTGGGAGCAAAGCAAATATAAAAAGTGGGAGCAAATATGCTAACAAATATGTCAACAAATATGCCGGCAAAAGTATATACACAATTCAAGATAGTTGAAAGTAAAGTATATACACAATTCAAGTTAGCATATTTGCTCCCACTTTTTATATTTGCTTTGCTCCCACATTTCATCCCATATATGCTCCCACTTTTTGCTTCCCATTGGTCGGTAGTGCCTCAAGTGCTTACATTAAATAACAATACTGTAAACATATAAACATTTAATAAATCATAATTGTTTTCAGTAAATATATATACCTAATAAATATTTTCACACCATAGGATGACCATTTCAAGATCATTTATTGTAGGAATTGTAGGGATCTCCAGACCTTGAAGTAAACCATATTTGATATACATTCCACATAGCTACATAACCGACAGTACGTCGTGGTATCAATCTCAGCCACCAGGCACGCTCATTGTTTGTATTGCATTTCAGTTCCATTTGCATTTCTTGAAAATCACCCCCAAGCCAAAAAATACATAGCAAGTTAGTGGAATCATGTTACACATCAATAATTTTAGAAGAGCTCTCAGGTATTGTATGATGATTTTTTTTTAGAAGTGTATAACTGTTGACTAGCATTTACTGTTACACAACATTATTTTTGGTAAACTCTACATAAGTATTCTAATTGTCTCTGGTATAATGTCTTGTTTAACAAACATGGTCACACGGTTTATCTATACGTTTAACCCTCTGTTGTTTATGATTTAAAAAAATGATAAACAGCTAAACTCACTGGTCAATAGCCAACATAGTGGCCAAAATGTTTCCCTGATAGGTAACTCATGTTTGGTTAGTCAATTCTTAATGCAAAGCCAGTCAAAACCTAAAAATACTATTAACACCATATCATTAAACAAATCAAACCATCTTAAGGTATTTATTAAATTTAATTGCATTTTAGGAACCTTGCAAGCATCTTGCAACCTTCAAGAGGAATGTATAGACAGGAATTGTGAAAAGGAAACCGATAAATCAATCAACGTAGTGTTATGAACCTCAACGTAAGAAGTTATGAAAGTCTATGTGAGGGTGTGGTTTTTACAGCTGGATGCCTTTTCTGGCACCCACCTCAGAGACGAGTTTATGGGAGATGAAACTCCGCTATCATGTCGAATGTGGAACTCCTAGTCTAGGATTTCATAAGCAAAGGAACACACAAAAATTAGTATTATTACCAGCATAAAAGTGTGTGTGTGTGAAAGAAATAAAGTAAGTGAGATGAACTGCTTTAATCTCAATTTGTTTCTAATCATTTTTCAGAGAAAAATGACCAAACGGTAAAGTATCAATTCCGTTTTCAGTTATGTGTCTTTTATCTTCGTTTGATGAAATTGCCAACTTATTTTGCCGAACAGTAAATACAGAATGAGATTTTGAAATTATACAAACTTGAACTTTGTTGACTTTTTCTCTGTTATAAAGACACTTTCGATACTCATCAATATTCATACTTTTACTCACACTCTTCTTAATGCCTTTAGCCTTACACAAGCTATTCATTTCATCACACAATTTTATTGCATACATTTTGGGTCGTAACCCCACAAATTCTTCAACAATCCTTCCAGCATTTTCATCTTTCACTAAACCAATTTCACCTTTATTTTGTCTCACAATGCCAAAAGGATTGTTTGTTTCATAGTTTCCAGTATCAAACAAATTTGAATGTTGTTTCATGAACTCATAAATATCATAATAGAATATATACATAAAACTATCGGTGTCTGTGTATAACAACCTCACATTTGATTCAGGATTTGCTAAAATAACATTGTAATGAAAGTCATTCATTTTACATTTAGACAAATCTAATATAGATGCACCAACATATACTGGTTGATTGTGAAAAATCTTTAGTCTACTCATCTCGATGACCATACATTGTTCATCGAATATAATTCTATGTTTAAAATTAGCCTTAGCTATTAAAGACCTACCACCACGAGCTCCATGCCATTTGGTGACCCATTTGATGTCCCTTAACTTCCTCACATTCATCAGTGAACGACCAAAAATTGCATTATTCATCAATTTATAAAAAATCTTTTCAAAATCATTTTTGGCTTGTTTTCGTTTCTCTGTGTTCACATCAATATATGGTTTTAGCCATTGGCTCTGATTGAATTCAATTATTCTGTGAATCCATGCCATTCGATCTAAAATTTTCAAAGACATCCGCCAAAAGAAGTGTGTCAACTTTTAAATACAAATCTGCGTATTCTCCTAATGTTTGACAGGAAAACGTTTCCCACACCGATTGAGCAAACTCATACTCTTCATTCGATATTGTTTGATCATTAAGGCTGCTATAAAACTTGGATATTTCAGGTAATTTAGTTTCGTTAAGAACATCCATACTCGTGACGTATTCATAGGGAAACACACATTTTCTCGCAGTAAGTCGAAACTGTGCATCATCATTAAAATAACGTTGTGTTATTTGCTTTGAATCTTCGCTTAACGAAGATGAACATTGATCTAGTGAACAGGACAAGAAATTATATGTATCGAAAAATCTTAACTGAATGAATCCATTCTTAGCCCGTACATACTTTGTAAACCCTTTGTAACGTTCCATATTCATCGCTAACAATTTTATATGACCAGGATTATGTAACACCTCTCCATCACGTTTCTCGCAAATTTCTTTAATTATAAAATGTCCATCATAGGCGGTTAGATTATGAAATGCTATAGGCAAAACCTTTGTTACTTTGTAATTTAAATTACAACTATTGTGTGCGCTTCCTCTATATTTTCCGGTTAAGTGACAATGATCGCATACTTTGAGTTCATTAACTGCAATCGGTTTCTCGCAAATGTGACACATTTTACTTGACAAAAATAATCTTTCTTCATTTTCGGTCATCTTTAACATTGGCTTAACCGATAAGTAATATGTTTGAAGTTTATCCACAATACTATAAAGTTCCTTTACAAACAATTCAATGCAATTATTTCCCCTAAAGAGCTTGAAACTGCACAATTCACTATCGAAATTACAATGAAGGTATAAAGAAATGCTGTAAGGAATATGTTTATGTGTTAAAGTAGAGTTATGAATGTCACTATTTGGAAAACAGGAGGAAATTGGAGACAAAACGCATTCAGTGTCTGCATATATTATAAATGGAACTGTATCTTTAACTCGGAATTCTGTAAAATTAACAAATCTTTGTTCATCAGTCGGCATTATGCTTTTTGCAACAGGAAACTGTTTACAGTCTGCAAAGTGAACATTTAACTCATCCTCAAGAAGATAATATGACAAACAACGTCTACATATATAAATCCTTCTCTGAGTGCTAGTGATGCTTGAACGCACAAGGCGAGCAAGATTTCTAATTAAACAAAAGTGATAACTTTCACTGTTTCCAATCTGCAACATCAATAAGTCTACACTCCTTTCATATACGGGGTAGTTTTCACCCCCCTGCTATTTTTCATCAAAAACAAAAGATCTTAGGTTCAATTATCATTTTTACCCGTTTAAGACCTTTTTCCCCACTGTAAAATCACTATTTACAGTTTTAGGGGTGACATCATCTATCCGGGTAAAAGCCTATGTCACAACGAATTTTTTAAGCTATTACACATAATTTTACGGTTCTTAGTTTCCAAGGTATCGATTTTTCAATTTTGGGGTAGTTTTCACCCCCCTGCTATTTTTCATCAAAAACAAAAGATCTTAGGTTCAATTATCATTTTTACCCGTTTAAGACCTTTTTCCCCACTGTAAAATCACTATTTACTGTTTTAGGGGTGACATCATCTATCCGGGTAAAAGCCTATGTCACAACGAATTTTTTAAGCTATTACACATAATTTTACGGTTCTTAGTTTCCAAGGTATCGATTTTTCAATTTGGGGGTAGTTTTCACCCCCCCTGCTATTTTTCATCAAAAACAAAAGATCTTAGGTTCAATTATCATTTTTACCTGTTTAAAACCTTTTTCCCCACTGTAAAATCACTATTTACTGTTTTAGGGGTGACATCATCTATCCGGGTAAAAGCCTATGTCACAACGAATTTTTTAAGCTATTACACATAATTTTACGGTTCTTAGTTTCCAAGGTATCGATTTTTCAATTTGGGGGTAGTTTTCACCCCCCTGCTATTTTTCATCAAAAACAAAAGATCTTAGGTTCAATTATCATTTTTACCCGTTTAAAACCTTTTTCCCCACTGTAAAATCACTATTTACTGTTTTAGGGGTGACATCATCTATCCGGGTAAAAGCCTATGTCACAACGAATTTTTTAAGCTATTACACATAATTTTACGGTTCTTAGTTTCCAAGGTATCGATTTTTCAATTTGGGGGTAGTTTTCACCCCCCTGCTATTTTTCATCAAAAACAAAAGATCTTAGGTTCAATTATCATTTTTACCCGTTTAAGACCTTTTTCCCCACTGTAAAATCACTATTTACTGTTTTAGGGGTGACATCATCTATCCGGGTAAAAGCCTATGTCACAACGAATTTTTTAAGCTATTACACATAATTTTACGGTTCTTAGTTTCCAAGGTATCGATTTTTCAATTTGGGGGTAGTTTTCACCCCCCCTGCTATTTTTCATCAAAAACAAAAGATCTTAGTTTCATTTATCATTTTTAGGTGTTTAACACGTTTTTTCCCCATAACATGACTATTTACTGTTTTAGGGGTGAAATGACCAATCCAGGTAAAAGCCTATGTCATCACCTATTTTTAAAGCTATAACGCCTAATTTTAGGGTTCATAGTTTCCAAGATATTGAGTTTTCAATTTTGGGGGGGTAGTTTCACCCCATAAAGGGGGACGTCGCCCCAAGTGCTAGGACCCCTCATACAAGTCCCTAGCATGATTGGTTCACGAGATATTAACAAAAGTGTAGTTAGGCCCTTTTGACAAGAAAATAAATGAATGATACTTTCAAAAACGAGGTGTCACCCCAAGTGCTAGGATACTGCCTATGGGAAAATCCCATCCTGGGTTCAGAAAATATTAACAAATGTGTAGTTAGACCCTTTTGACAAAAGCCACCGGTGTGCATACATACAAAAATTGCTCTTTCACCCCAGGTAAGGGTAGTTTTTATTTTGGGGGTTGACATACCTCATTCATACAAAAGGAGAATTCACTACGAGTCCTATGACACCCCATATGTTTACATCGCATTATTGGTTAGCGAGATATTAAAAATCGAATGACCTATTAGTTTTTTGTTTTTTTAATAAATTTTTTAAAAAGCCTCATCTATAAAGAATCTTTTAAAAATTCCGCTCTCTTACAAAAGCCCTCAAGTGCGCATGCATACAAAAATAACCACTACTTAACCTCCGGGTAAGGGTAGATTTATTTTGGGGTGGATATACTCCCGTCCATAGCAAGGGGTGGTTCACCACAAGTCCTACGACACCCTATATGCATCGTTCTAGCCTTACAAGCTCATTAAATTCGCCAAAATGTCAAAAAAGCACGTTTACCTCAAATTGCGTTTCCAAATTCCACCCATTTTAAAAAATTACCTCACCATCAAATAGAGCGGGAAAAATAGCATTTAAACGAACCCTCACTCAACCCTAGTCCTCGCCCGCCACCAAACATTTCCCAACATAGCCATACGTATTCAAGCACACACGCGACTTGCAAGAGAACATACACTACCCCACTACCCGCGAATAACCTTTTGTTTTGGTGCTCACACTCGCATGGGTGTCAGATGACAGTTAGCATCCTAATAAACATCCTCCATGACGTCAACACCCATTAACTTTTTATCACCATCGCACAAACAAGCCAAAGGGTCAACCTCTTCCCACGCTAACACGTGCACTGCACATGCTCGCTCCTGGACCACGTGCTCGCTCTAAGGACCCATGACGTCATCCCATGACGTCATCAGGATTACGCAATTTCTGGTCATGATGATGCAATATTTAGAGTCTAACAAACACTTACTACTTATGCTACTTTTTTTTTTATCCCGTGACGTGACATAAAACGTCAAAGAGAAAACAAGTCACTATAAAACGTAACGCAAATTACAGCTAAGGCAAGTCGTTTCCAGGCAACAGTAGCTCTTGACGAGACACGGCCGACTGGATGCGAGTAGCACTCTCCACTACCGGTATAGAAAATGAGGCTCTTAATAATTATGAAATCCCGTTAGTTATTCAACGTAATTTTTATAGGGGTAATAAATCCAATTTACAATAGATGGCGCGAGTAGCTTCAACAAAATGGCGTGCGTTTGTTTCATGAAAGTCCCACATGCGTTCATATACCGTTCATCCCATTGCGATGAAACTTGGGTGAGATGTTCTGCACACTTCAGGTAAGGTTTCTGGCTGAGTAAATCCACTTAACAATTTGGTAGCGCACGAGTAGATTCAACAAATGAGCGACGACGGCCGAAGCGTTTCAACAAAGTCCTGTATGCGTTCACATACCATTCGTCCGATAGCGATGAAACTTGGGTGAGAGGTTGTGTATACTACAGGCAAGGTTTCTGGCTTAGTTTTTTTGTCGTGTAGCCTACTGAGAGGCCGAGTGCAGGTCTTTCTAGTCGACGCCCGTGGGCGACCTGCGCGTCGGGATGAGAGATGGAATGGATGAAGATGAATGAAACTGGGCAAGGATGTGGAAGGAAGCGGCCGCGGCCTGTCAGAAGGTACTGCCCCAGCATTTGTCTGGTGTTGAAAATGGGAAACCACGGAAAACCATTTCATGGACAGCCGACGGTGGGGCTCGAACCCACGCGTCTACCGAGTCAGCAGAGAGCTTGGCCCCTTGTCCTAACGCAGCGCTTTAGCTCGCGTAGCCACTACTGTCGGTTCTGGCTTAGTAAATCCATGTTATAATAGGTAGCGCACGAGTAGATTCAACAAATGAGAGATGACGTGCGAAGCGTTTCAACAAAGTCCCGTATGCGTTCATATACTATTCGTCTGATAGCGGTGAAACTTGGGTGAGATGTTGTGTACACTTCAGGGAATGTTTCAGGCTTAGTAAATCCACTTAACAATAGGTAGCGCACGAGTAGATTCAACAAATGAGCGACGACGGGCGAAGCGTTTCAACAAAGTCCTGTATGCGTTCACATACCATTCATCAGTTAGCGATGAAACTTGGGTGAAAGGTTGTGTACACTTCAGGGAATGTTTCAGGCTTAGTAAATCCACTTAACAATAGGTAGCGCACGAGTAGATTCAAAAAATGAGCGACGACGTGCGAAGCGTTTCAACAAAGTCCCGTATGCGTTCATATACTATTCGTCTGATAGCGATGAAACTTGGGTGAGATGTTGTGTACACTTCAGGGAAGGTTTCTGGCTTATTAAATCCACTTTGCAATAGGTATCGCACAAGTAGATTAAACAAATGAGCGACGACGCGCGAAGTGTTTCAACATTGTCACGTATGCGTCCATATACCATTCGTGCGATAGAAACTAAACTTAGGTGAGTTGTTGTGTACACTTCAGGGAAGGTTTCTGGCTTAGTAAATCCACTTTACAATAGGTATCGCACAAGAAGATTCAGCAAATGAGCGACGGCACGCGAATCGTTTATACAAAGTCCCGTATGCGTTCATATACCATTCATCCGATTGCTATGAAACTTAGGTGAATTGTTGTGCACCCTCCAGGAAAGGTTTCTGACTTAGTAAATCCTTTTTACAATCGGTAGCGCACGAGTAGATTCGACAAATGAGTAATGGCGCGCGTATCGTTTAAAAAAAGTTCCGTATGCGTTTGTATACCATTCATGTGATAGCAATGAAATTTGGTGAAATGTTGTTTCCACTCCCGCGAAGATTTCTGATTTTGTAAATCCATTTTACAATAAGGTAGCGCACGAGTAGATTCAACTAAAGAGCGACAGTGCGTGAATCGTTTCAACCAAGTCCCGTATGCGTTCATATACCATTCATCCGATTGTAATAAAACTTTGGTGAGTTGAGTACAGTCCTGCGAAAGTGTATGAATTAGTAAATCCGTTTTTCAATGGGTGGCGCACAAGTAGATTAAACAAATGAGTAACGGTGCTCGAATCGTTTATACAAAATCCCGCATGCGTTCATATGTCATTCATTTGATTGTGATGAAACTTTGATGAGTTGTTGTGTACACGCCAGGGAAGGTTTTCGAATTAGTAAATCCATTTTACAATAGGTAGCGTACGAGTATATTCAACAAATGGGTGACGGTGCTCGAATCGTTTCAACAAAGTCCCGTATGCGTTCATATGCCATTCATTTCATTGCGATGAAACTTTGGTGAGCTGTTGAGCACGCTCCCAGGATGTTTTTTGAGATAGAAAATCAATTTTACAATAGTTTAGAGGCGGTTAACGGAAAAAGAAAAAAATATTGGGAATCCAAAAGCACTTCAACAAACAAAGTTACAACACCAACACTTTCTTTGATTGGGATTGCAACGCATGCCGGGTACAGCTAGTATACTAATATATAAAAATGAGATGGTGTGTGTCTGTCTGTCGTGCTGTCTGTTACTAAATCACGCAAGAACCACTGGTCCGATTAATATGAAATTTTGCATGGATGTAACTAATTTACAATTTACTTTTAATTTCGATATTTTGCACTATTTAAAAATGGGGACCATTTTATTGACGTCACTACACCCTTTGGTTTCAACATTTCATATTTCCTTTTCACATAAAAAGAGAACGTTATGAAATAGCAAACTTTTGATGGCACATACGAGCTTTAAAATTTAATTTTCTATCCGAAAGGTCCTATCACTTGTCGTGTATCTCCAACGGTTTGCAAGTAAAACCTATAAAACACGGTCAACGCCGAACGGTGCAGTATTGGTTGGTTGGTTCTTAAGTTTAGGGGCTGCGACAACGCGGTCATGTAGCCCCGTGTACTTTGTGTGTGTGTGTGTAGAATCTGTCTGATAACCGGTGTTAATTGTGATGACTGTATTAGTGTGTGTTATCTGTTTTTTATTCAAGTAAGGACTGCAGACTTTTGAATTTTTCAAATAGTTCCTACTTTTGCCGCCAAACGCCACCGTCAACGACTACTATTTCAGAACTTAGCTACCAGACGCCACCGCAGTCGGCTCTTGGCAACGAACGTAGGAACCTCAGAGCGTTGTTTACATTCTCAACCTATACAATTTAGCCTCACACAGGTGTAATTAGTGGAAGGTTCTATAACATGCCATAAAACTATGACATGGGACTGCCAGCTTTACTTCCCCTCCGAAGGAAGGCATACTGAAGGATTGTTAACGCTCTTAAAAATTCCAACGACTTCGGCCGGATTTGAACCCGCGATCTTGGGCATAGAAGCTCAGCATGCTACCAACTACGCCACCGAAGCCGCCAGCGGTGCAGTAGGATATTTCTATATACCGTATATAAAAATGAAAGTTTGTGTGTTTCTTCTGAATATCTACGGAAATTAAAGTTATTTACTCGTTTCAGACTGTTTTATGATGGATGCGCACGAAAATATTTTTTGTCTGTCTGTTTGTTTGTTTGTTTGTTTGTTTGTCTGTGGACAAATTTGTTCCCTTATAACTCGAGAACGGCTGGGTGTATCAACGTAAAATTTGGTACAGATATCCATCAGAGGCACGACACTAATAATTGATGTAACTCTTCTCCGTACCTCTCATAAAAGGGGGCCTACCCCCTTAAAATACATGCTCAAATAGGCGTAGAAGGACGAGACAGAGCTCATTTTCAGCCCCTCAATGTGAGAGACGAAACTCGGGGCCCTAAAGGGTCCCCGAAAACCACATTTTAAGGCCCTAAAACCAACCGTTTTTGAGATATTCCCTGAAAACTAATTTCATATAATAAACTATTGAAAGAATGCAACCCGGTAACCATGGCAACAGAATCTCAGAGTTCCATCCACCGTATTCCTGTAAGACGCAATGCAATTCCATTAATTACATTAGTGTGAAAGTTTGCAAACGGCTAGAAGGTTATCATGGAGCCAAATTAAGCTGTTAAATTCATCAATACGTATAATACGCTTAAGGGGGTCAAGGGGTACTATATAATTTTTTTCACGCGATTTACACCTGCCGGTGTGGTCTATTATATTCCTATCCTTATATTATTATTATTATTATTATTATTATTAGTAGTAGTAGTAGTAGTAGTAGTATATTATGGCGTACAACGACGAGACAATGCCCCTCGGTGCCAGAAACAAAACTTGGGGGCCCTAAAGGGTCCTCGAAAACTACATTATAAGGCTCTAAAACCAACAGTTTCAGAGATATTCCCAGAAAACTGAAAATGAAAATCCACAGCCTGCTTCCAGTCTCCGACCGGGTCAGGAATGGAATGAATGAAGCCCCCATCTAGCGGCGAGGATATGAACTGTGCCGGCTGCCGAGGCCTGACGCACTCCTCTGGGGCAATGATTAAATGAATGACACATGAAATGAAATGACAGTGGAGAGTGTTGCTGGAATGACATATTGACAGGGAAAACCGGAGTACCCGGAGAAAAACCTGTCTGCCTCCGTTTTGTCCAGCACAGATCTCACATGGAGTGACCGGGATTTGAACCACGGACTCAGCGGTGAGAGGCCGGCATTCTGCCGCCTAAGCCACGGAGGCTTCTTCCCAGAAAACTAATTTAATTTAATTTAATTTAGCAAAATAATGAAGGAATGCAAGTCGGTAACCATGACAACATTATCTCAAGGGGTGACATCCAACTTTCCATCTATTTCTGTAAGAAGCAATGTCACTTCATTTATTACATTTCTGTGAAAGTTTGCAAATGGCTATAAGGTTATCACGGAACCAACTTAGACTGTATAATTCATCAATGCAATGCAATTTTTCACGTAATTTTCACGAGCGACATATAGTACAGAAGGTCTATTATATCTCCAAAGAGCAACATTATTTTCAGAAATTCCTGAATTGAATCAGCATTTTTTGCGACTTTTAGGAATTAAGGCCATTTGACGCTAAATAACCTGAATTTTCAAGCACCACAAGCCTTTATAATTTATGAAAGGGGTCTTCCTGTGTATGAGACCTAACACAACATAGAGGGTCAGTTTTTATTTGACGTGTATTGCGTTTCGTCTACAAGGCTTTCAATTCTATTTCACGTCAGGAAGTACACGTTAGGTGAATTTAGTTTGAGAGCACGTTTTAACGAATCTTTTTTTTTTGTCGACATACGGGTTCATCGTAAGGATGATTTTTTTGATACTGTGTGGTAGATATACTCATATTTGGATATCTGGGTGATATGTTGTAGACAATAGAATTGTCTGTCTGTCATTCTGTGTATGTACGCCTATAACTCGTGTTCGGATGCTTGGTGCATCGTAAAATTAGGTATGGTATCCAGGAGAGTCAATACACCAATCATTTATAAAAAAAATCACCTTACTTTTCATACAGTAGAAAGGTGGATATAGGGAATAACTTCACAAAATACATGCTAAAATAGGCGAAATATAAATTTATGCTAGAAGGACGACCAAAGCATATGTTGTGCTTCTCAATGTGAGACACAAAATTCGGGAGTCTATAAAGGGTCTCCAAAAACCACATTTTAAGGCCCTTAAATTAACAGTGTGTGTGATATTCCCAGAAAACTAACTCGTTCTGATAAACAGATGAAGGAATGACAAACCGCTAACCATTGCAACAGTAGCTCAATTGATAATTTCTGGTGTTAACACCGAACCCCGTTCGAAGAACGGGTACTTCTGCTAGTTTGTCTATAGTTTTCACAAGGAGAGAACATAATATATCCCGCGATACTCAGTATATTCCGTTAGTATACAACAAATAGCGATGCAATAGGACTAAGAACAAAAGTGGCATATGCTAGAAAGTGTATGCCTCAAGTCTGTGATGTTATCCAAGTCGAGGCCCGAGGGCCCATGGTTAAAATACTTCCAGCCTTACTCCTGGTTTTTGGGATCTTTCGGGCAATGAGTTTGGTTTCTCGCGTCGAACAACTTCAATTAATCTTTGTCCGGTCTTAGTGTGACAAAAAGTCCAATAATTTCGAAGGGGGTTTCCAATGATCTTATTTTAATTAATTGCACGTTGAACATTATAACAATGATTGGACCCATCTCGATCTCGAATGTACTGTTGACAATAATTTTATTTTTGTGCGCATTTGTCAATCAGTCTAAAACACATAAAACTCTACGGAAATTCGTAGAGGAACAGAGAAGCTTTGAATTATACAAATGAACAGGTGAAACTGCACAGAGGGTGAACATTGATGGATTAGCCCTCTTCAGCTGGCCTCTAGCTTCTTCGTGCGCCAAGATCCAATGTATAAATCTATAGGAGGATGAATGGCATCGTTCAGGACGGTAATGAGATCGTCACTGCTGTCTCACTCGACCTCAGTCACCATTAAGTTCATGGCTCTCAGATCGGAATGAGGGTGGAAAATACATCACAATGAGAGACAGTCGTTTTTTTCTGGTAATTCACATAGGTGACATATGTTGGCCTAACCACTTTGTTCAGAGGAGATCTCTCATTCCAACTGACACCCCAAACTTGCTCTTAAGTCCACAAATAAAAAATAACAAATGAAAAGAGCTGCAAGAAGAGTTTGTTCACCCAAGGGAACTTGAAATCCAAGAAGGCAGCCCTAGCTACAGACATTTTCCATGGATGATGATGTTGATGATTCTTCTAATTCAGACAGCTCATCAGATAATGAAGAAATCGAGCTCCTAACATTTCATGAACTTGCTCGCAAACCTAAGGAAGGTGACTTTGTTCTGGTTGAGTTTTCAGGGAAACACTCAAGATTTTACATCGGGGAATTGAAACGAGATTTAGATGCTGGAAATTATGAAGTAAAATTCTTTAGAAAAAGTGCAAAAATGATAGGCAGTTTTTTTTTACCAGAGGTTGAAGATATTGCTTCAGTTCCCGCAAAATACATCAGATCACTGTTGCCGGTTCCCTGTGCATATGGCAAAACAAAAAAGGCAAATGTCATATCTCAAATTTTCTGTAAATGTTGGGAATCTGAATATGCTGTAGTGTTTTCTGGCATTAATTCTTTGTTGTAGTGTTTATTTATGTATTTAACCAGTTATATTAAATCCCTTTCATTGTGTCTCAGTGTGGACCATCATCTGTCACAGTGTGGACCACGGGTGGGCTACAGTGAGACGGCTGCAACATGTTCACAGTTTATTATTTATACAGAAAAGTGTGGATGCTTTAAAAATTCTAAGGGTATGAAATTGATGAGCAACAATCAACTTATATTTCAGTATATAAAGACATTTTCATATATTGAAAAATAAGACAGTATACTGTACCCGTGGTCCAGGGGCCTCATGTCGTCATCCTAGTTTGAAAGAAGCGCCGAGCGAAGGTTTGAAATAGCGCTCACGGAAGGAGAGCCAATGCGAGGAGCGCACGCGCTGGCGTGGCGAATGAGAAATTGCCGAAGGTGCTGAAAGGTTGTGAGCTACCTTTTTCTTTAAGCAAGAAAGAAAAATGTTTTATCACGAAGTAGCCTCTGAATTTACACTGATATTATTGAAAGAATTAGGATGATAGCATTTCGCATTCAGGAGATATGAACGAAGGAAGTTTATAGCATGACGTGCCTGAACAGTATATAAGATGCAGGGAGCAGACCACAGCAGCGACAAGTGTACAGCGACAGAGAGAGTTCTACAGTACAGCGAGAGTATGAAAGGGCACGACAGTGATTATAGACAGCAGTCTCTATGTGAGTGAAACGTCATGGCCGCGAACATTGCGGGTTGCCGAGGTACACGGATCAGGAAAGTTCTGGTATACTCTGTGAGCTACCAGAATGGGATTGACAGTTCTCGCCTCGCCATGTGGTCAGGGAACGAGGTCGCCAAACTGCTCGCTCCTACCAGCGCGCGCGTGGGCAAATGAGTTACAGTAGTTCATTCAACTGGCTATAATATATTTAATAATTATTTCAGTGATAAGCTACAGAATTATTTAAAATCTAGAATAGTTGCTACAGATGTAGAATATGCAGTACAATATCTAGTTATGTTTTGCGATAAGAAAATGCTGAGTTCGATAACTTACAATAATGTTAGCCTACATTTTTTCTATGGCAATCTACTGCTTCAGGCTTAAAAGAGGATTTTGCTCCTATATTGCGTACGAAATAGTTAGGCCAGGTTTGCACTTAAACCCGAGAAATATTTACTCACATGCTTTCAACTTGTTTTTCTTTACAGCTTATTAAGTACCGTATGTTCGAGTAAAATGTATTTTAGCTACTGCCTTTCTACTCTACAGTACTACACAAACAATTATTAAAGCACTATTACTACCACTAAAGCACCAATACCCGGTTAGAATAACAAGCGATCACACTGTACAAGTCACAGACAGAGTTAACCAAGCACTGACGCACGTGGGCTGTGATATTGCAACGCAGAGAATTATGACATCAACTATGCGATCATGGATTGGTCAAGAGGCAGAGAGGTGATGACTGAGGTGAAACATCCGGCCAAATGTCAATCCTATTCAGGCAGCTCACAGAGTATAGGCAGGATTTTTTCCCTAAGTGTTTAACTACAACCGTTGCTGGTGGAGTGATGGGCTTAGAGATACTTCAAACCAAAGTGAGTTTAACAAACTTTATTATTTTTGGTGAACTGTTATGTCAGAAGTGATAGCCACTAGAAATCGGCCAGAGACTTTGTTTTGGAACAATGCATCACATTTGTATGTGGAGATAGTGAGAGGAATGTGCGGGCAGCTATTCAGCGAAGAAATAAATTCAAAGTATTGCCGCATAGTTGTATATGAATTGTGAGGTCGGGGATATCAGGTCCCAACAATTTAAATTTAGCCACCCGGTAATCAAGCAGATAAAAGTCGAAATGCTCTTCAGTAAACTTTGGTCATATGTAAGAGGACTTTACACAAGTGTTAACTGGTCATGCAACCATAAGCCGTGAGTGAAGGACTTGGAAATTGTGTGTGCAACTATAAGCATAGCGTGCTTAATGAAGTGTGGGAGATACACGTATCAAATGGAACGAGTAACCATATGGTGCAAATACAGTGAAGGACACTCTAAAAATATGTGTGCGGAACATCGTGGTAATTTTTCTAGTTGCATATTGTGACTTTGTGATACAATGACCATGCACTAAAAAAGCAAGGATGGGTTAGATCCAAGGAAATGTGGAAAGGATGTCACCGTTACCAGCCCATGTGGAAAGCCGGAGGAAGGTTCCCGAACATCTCGATGGGGCATCAGGAAGATGGAGCTCTACCCGAGGTCGCCGACGTGCAGTCCAGGGTGTGGTGTGACTTGTGTGAACATACTTCCGCCTCATGGAGGAGCTATTTTACTGCGATTTTCACCATCTGGCAGCCGATACAAATTCACAACGTGGAAGATATGAAGAAAGATCTCTACATATTTTGTAGTCATGCTGAGTGTAGTCATGTGTATTATCCCAAATTCTTAGGTCAGTTTATGCTAGTATTATTTTTCTTCCTAGTTTGCATAAGTTAGGACAGCCAGGGTTTGCAAGTAAACAGTTTTTCATATTTCACTTTTGAAACTTTGTGCAGATATTATCGCATTATGTGGAGCTTCCATGATTGGCTATAGTGATAGGAAAATTTTGGTTATTCCTGAGTGGATATTCCAAATGTGGATGTTTTGTAAGTGAATAAATATCAGGCAGTTGGATGCAAAGAATGATAATAATAAATATGGTAAATGACTCTCAGTTATAAATTATTACTGCAAATAGAGTTAATGATAATAATAATAAATTAGGAGGAATCATTAAGTGTGATCACGATAATTGTAAATTGAATCAGTTGTAGAATTTATTTATTTACTGATAAATAGCTCAGACCAGATAATAACAATTCCGAGTTGAATAGGAGATACTATTTTTGCAACGTCTAAAAGTAGTCGAGGTCTAAATTGATTATACATGTTTTTTTTTTTTACAAATGAAAGTTAAGAACTCTGTTGTTGTCGGAATGGAATGACAAATCAGATCGTGACAAATGTGTAATTTTTGAATTTAGCATTCAGTTTTATAATGGGCATGTTGTGGACATTGCACCGATCAATAATGTGATATTTGGGCATCAGGAAGTGGAATTTGAATGTACCATGATTTGTGGAGTAGTGGTTTTTGGTAATAATGAATATGTGGGACACACGGCGAAGATTCATTTTTTCTGAATGCATAAGTATGTGGAGGTCACAATAGATCTGAAATACAAAGGGATTAATTTCTTTCTTGAATAATCAAATGGCATCTGACGTAGTCAAAATCAGAATAATAAGTCTCGCTATTAATCTGAAAATTACGAGGAAAAATTATTACATTAGGATCTGATCAAACTACTACATTCTTTAACATGCTGGTGATTTTTGTATAAATAATTTTTGCAACAAGTTTTTTTTTGGATAAATAGCTAATCATTTATGAATAGATAAACCATGATATGTTTGGGGATAATGAGCCTTTATTCAAGTATTTTCTAGTGAAATGGAATAGTGCCTCGTGTGGAAAATAGAAAGTGGCAACAAGTGGAGATATTTTCATAAATGTGGGCATGGTGGACATGCCTAAATAGTAAGACTTGTTGTCTACTGCTGACATGATTTCTTTGCTTTTATTCAATAAAAGTGGTGTGGGTTTTATGAAAATTTTGTGTGTATTTCATCCTTGCTATATTCGGGCGTGAGTCTTGAACACAGTTCAGCACCTCTTAGCCCTTACCCGTTAACCCCTGAGTTTTTCCGAGTCTTGTGTTCAACTGTGATCAAGGCTCCCGCATATGTGGGCGTTTATCTTCAGGCAAACGGGCACAATCGAAAATATTTTTTTTCTGTCTCACTGTGGCCCACCCTCCCTACTTAAATTAGCGGCTAAATTTGACAATTTACTTGTAATTATTCTCGATGCCCTTGTGATAGCGCGTCTCGCTGAGTCTATATATTCTTCATAACTCTGAACATCAGTATCGTATTCAATGTCCGATAGTAACTCATGTATAGAATCATCAAGTGTGGTAATTTGTTCCGAGTTTCTTGTAGTCTATCTCGGTAGTGCTCCCAGTCTTAGAATGAAGTATTATTAGTGAAACTGTTAATTTCCGTAACAAAGCGTGTTGTATTTGCCCTCTGTCTGGTTCACTTTCTTCTTCTTAGACTGTGTAAAATGCCATCTGTTTGATCGTTATTGCTCATGTTGTACGTGTGTTCACGGAAATGTGCAAGGCAAAGAGCTGTTAATCTGTTATCTTAAGTATCGAATTATTTTCGGTCAGGTGCTACTAGGATCGCTAGTGTGGACGCTTGGATTGAGTGTTAATTACTATGGTCAGTTTTATATTATCTCTTGCCTGCGCTCCAAATTTATAATATCTGTGTTTATCACCAGATGTCACTACAATATCCACGAGTGAAAAGCAATGATATTATACACATACATAACCAAATAAGACGTTATTACGGACATTCAAACAGTTATTAATTTTACAATTGCGTAGCTTTGTCACTTATCTGTAGCCGGCCAAGAATACTTCCCTAGCATCCAACTGTGTAACAGAGTCAGCACAGGCAGAGCCAATAGGAAGACTACAGGATGTGTCACAGCGTACACACGGCCACATCAGCCATCTTCTAGCCGAAAGAAGAGTCTGGCAAGGGAAGGGGGAAGCGGGAATTTCAAAGTTCAGAAATGTTCCAAAGTTTTGAAATCTCTCCCCGGGGATGACAGAACCAGGGGAGAGAGGGTGGGGGCGAAATAAGTGGCAGTCAATAAACTGCCACAGCTTCCCTTCTGCTAACGAAAACCAAGGGGTGGAAGGGGAGGGCACTGACATGGGGGCGTGCCCCTAGAGTACACTTCAATAGTTGCACACAGTAGTAGTGTAGACACTCGCAGATGTTCTAAGTAACGCATGCTCCACCAACAAGAGTATGTTCCTCTCAAATTGCATGCTATACCAGTGTACCAGTCCAGTACTTATCTTCAAGATGCCCAGCTGGGCCAGGACGACCAGGTAGGTATCCTCTTCCGAACCGCCAGCAGCCGTCAGAATCCACTACCAGATGAAGAAAATCGTCGGGGCCGACCGCGACCCTGTCCTCAGGTCACTGCCCCCATAAGTGTGAAGTTTGCACCCTTCACACAGGACCACTGCTGAAACAAACCAAAAACCAGCAGCAGACTTCTTCCACACAGCAGGCGACTCGGCAGGACAAGTCGAGCAGAACTCCTCCTGTCACAAGCAGGAGCGAAGATAGTAGGGGGAGTGTCACAGTTGCACGTGACCACTCGAAGAACTCACTTGGGAACAACACATTATTGGAAGGAGGGCATAGCACACTATGTGCTCACTTGAGACGAGGGCCTCTCTCATCACTATGAGGGGTCATCACTTGGCATGACCAAAGCACACGCACGCACCGCTTGAGCAAAAATTAAGTTACAATTTAACTTTAAGAAATTAACACCAGTTAAAACTTCAGGACCAAACATTAAAATGTTACCAATAAGGGGTATGGAGGACTTCCCACTTAAACCATAGTTAAATTAAATGTCTGAAGGACCAAGCTATTTACCCAACCAAAATCCTGAGATTCACATGCTAAGTATCAGAAAAGAAATTAGCGGATGAGCCACGTAATAGTACATTATGCAACGAGCCTATAATGGCTATAATTAAGACACGAGTATTTTTTATAAAACGAGCGTATGCGAGTTTTATAATTTCCATACGAGTGTCTTAATTACCATTATAGGCGAGTTGCATACGACTGTTTATGTTCGACGATAATTATAACTTTATTATATGTTTTAACATAAATATTCATAAATATCTGTTGAGAGTCAGCTACTGGAATTTTGTGATCGCAGAGCGAGCGTTGGGTGTTATATCTTTGTCTTTCAAGAGCTTTGAACAACCGACGCATGCGCTCTATGTGGTTGCAATGCCATATGCAACCATATGTTTACATCAGCCGTCCCTCAGTAATATTGTCACCGCAGTCATTTGAAGACAATGCGCTGTGTAGAAATTAGTGTTGGTGATTTTAAGGTACAGTGCTATTTCTTGTCTCATATTCGCCAGTTTATTTACGCGAACATATGGACGGTGGGTATTCCATGTCGGTAATTTATTATAGTTCGATGTTGTGTTTATGTCCGACATGTTGGATTTTGAGCGCATGCGCGAAGTTATCGTTACCTAATTGGTCAATGAACGAGCTCTGATTGGCTGGAGAAACTGTATCATAATGGAAAACAGTGTTATAATGACCATCATTATGATACAGTTATCTGACACATAATAGTGAGGGTCGAACATAAAATACAGAAAGCTCCCAGAGTGACAGGGTGACTCGACTCTCATACCGGTAGACCAACACAGGGTCACTTACCAACATGCCTGCCGAGTGGCCCAAATAGTACAGTCATTTACATTTAATTAATATAGTTGTCTCAAACGCACTGACAACAAGCAGGCTCTTTACTCCAAGGAACGCCAATCAAGAGGGCACAGAAACCAAAGGAGATACAACAAGACGCAAAGACAAAATCAGGAAATGCTGCTCGAAAAATAACGGAAACACAGGTCCAGTATCTATAAGGCAATAAAATATAGAAAGAACCAAAGCAACGCTCCAGGACCACCACTCAATATCAGCACACCAAATAAAATTCAAAATTTACCCTGAAACACAAATATCAATGTACGTGAAACTCCATCCCAAACAACATCAAACGTCAGAGAGAGCATGGCATGACACGACATCTCTAACCTTCACTGCAGAGGACCAGAATTCTACGTAGACAAATACTGACCACTCCCGCTAGGTTAAAATCCACTTAGGCGTTATCAGCACCAACACTGAAACACCATCGAACTGCTCCATAGACATCTTGCGTAGCCGAGCTCACTCAGGCCACACGATTACAACACTAAATCACCACAAGAATTACCGAGCAACTCAGGCAATACTATCAACACTTTACCTGATACGGTTCACCACACCGACCAAATACGACCTCTACGGTCCAACAATGACATTACTTCTCACCAGAAGTACTGACGTAAGACATCGTCAGACGATAGAAAACTTCAAGAACAATGGCACCAACACACAAATCGACATTAGCCGATAGGAGCCAATCATAACACAAAAACACAATAACCCTAAAACATAAACAACACTCCGACACTGGTACCAACGACTAATCGACGCTTGTCGACAGGAACCACAACAAAATGAACGAACAAGGCCCGACACCTACACACTAGAGGGGAGAATCCCTCATGCCGAGCATAACGAACAAGGACGCAATAAGCCAGTCGACCAAAAGGATAGACACCAAAAAACCGGAGGACACAAGAGGACCAAACGGAGACAGGCACCCACCCAAGGAAACACACGGTAAGTAAAAAAAAAAAAAGACAAAACCCTTAATAACCAACAGCAACAACCATCCACACACACCAGGTCCCAGCGCGTTCATCCAAACAGCTCCCCAAACAAGTCCGAATTCCAGAAAATGTGGCCCGCTGAATTGAAATCATTTAGACAACTCAACTCCATGTGTCACCGACTGAAAATTAAAAAATAAAATTTTCTACGCCCAAGAAATTCGAAAGAACCGGAACTCACGTCCACTCTGCACCCAGCAGGAACAGTACACCAGCACTAAGTCGAACCGACTACCGATCACGTCAAGGTAGATGTCAGCACCAAAGTTCACGGGACTCTACGAACCAAAAACCTGGAATAGAACGACCGAAAGCAACAACACCTTTTCGCTGGCACTGCGTCAGGCTAACAGGAAAAGTTTACAATCACCCAAGATCAAAGGTAGAACAACTCAGAAGTACCAACTTGGCAATATCTGCATCTCTTATACCAGGCAGGAACACTCGTACTAACGGCTCACACGTAGTATACTCCAATCATGCCTCAAAACACACCCAAGTGCACCAGTTATACAACCCATAACGATCGAAAACAGAATTACAAGAAACCTCCCACCGAAAGAAAGATAACGGAACTACAGGATGAAGTTATGATTCGCCAAAATACCATAAAAAAGCTCAACCCTAAAATTGAGACCAATAACAAACAACACGAAGTTGTAGCCTCGACACAAAACAGAACTTCATCAATAGGCCAGCTTACATCGAAGAAACCTAACATGCCACTTCAGGAGACCCGAATCAGGTAACACGCACTATGTACACCCTGCGCCTGGAATTGAACAGAAAAGTCACACGACCCTGTCGACCCAAACCACAGTAGGTATTCCAGCGAGAGCACAATATCATACCGACGTATCCAAGACAATCAAAACCTGAAATAAAATTAAATGAATTTCGACCTAAGATATTTCCCCAGAATAGACATAACAACGCAGATCCAATTTCTGCTTTCCCAGAAAACAAGGCAAAACTAACTAGCACGCACATGTTTCACAGCAACACAATCAGCTTCCATGTGTGCAGTTGGCAGACCTGGTTCACCATAACACAACAGACACTCTTGGCACTCCAGGTTCACGCAGTACATAACCTCACACGAGGTCATAAGTATGAGATTCGAAATTTTTAAAAGAAGGATATAACACATCAACATTAAATATTACAATTCCAAGGCAGTTAGCACTTCGTCGCTCATAACACAGCGTCGACACTGCTGGCTGGAAGGTGTACGGTATGTACACAGATAATCAAATTACACTCACGTTCCCTGTAATATAAACGTTTGACACAGCAAACAACAGCTGAAGGGTCTACTTCAAGATCTACAGGATCAAACTACTGGCAACAGCTACGTTAGTAGGGCAGGAGGACAACCACTACAATAAAACTAATATTGGCCTTTAAATTATGCGGATGACACCAACAAAATATCCACCAGTACAGAACGGTGCGTTAAGAAGAACTACAGCTTCTATCATATGGCACACAGCCAGAACAATTACCACTGATAACCTTAAACAGTTGGCAACACTGCCAAAACATAGCTTTCACGTTTCAAGAGACAACACGCCAGAAAATTCCCTGAAACAACTTTCACTTGGCTCACTGCCAGAAAATAATAAACGGTACGGCTTTCAACTCGAGTACCAGCCAGAAAAACTTTCTGTGACAACATATCAACATGAACATATCAATAAACAGCGCAATCCGGGATACATCTGGGCACAACTTCCAGATAAAATATATTGACAACACACGGTCATAACATTGGCAACAACACAGTCACTTGGCTACACAGCCTTACACTAGTCTTAAATACAGCTCGATAACTGCAGAAACATTACTGCGACTTCCAAAAAATGGCAACATGGCCAGAAAAAATCTTTCCACAAAATCACAATTAACATCATGGCCAGAATAATCACCTGATTTCACAGAACGTAGCACGTAGCAACTCAGGGCGACAGCACGACCACTTCACACGCAGATTAGCCTTAAGACGAAGAACACACCAAAACACAGGAGAGGAGTTGAGCGCAATACTTGTTAACCGTGTATGAACTAGGCACAACAGTCTACAGGTTACATCAAAACTACTAGTACTATATTGGACTCACCACGGCGAGGTCTTCAGTTGCAGAAGCAACTCAGCAGAGAAAGAAAGAAAGCAGCAACCACCGAGCTCACCAAGGTCTAGGGAGACTTTCCTCATTTACAAATGATCATAATAGATGTAATAAGCTTCACAGCTTTTGCCAAAGGCATTTGTGGCGCACCATTTTGGTACGAGACCATGAAAACAAGGAAACAGACAGAGATTAAACAATGCACAAGGCATACACATACAATATATCAGGGTTTCCTATCCTTACTGATTTTAAATTACATAAGTTACATTTACTTGCCCCAGCAATAAAAAAACATGACTACAGGAAAGGATAACAATGTTAGGTAACCAAAATATCCATCCAAGAGAACACGGGGTAGCATCAGCACGTTGGCACTTCGATAACTAACCCTCTGGTACTACCACTGTAGTGAAAATCCACAGCCTGCTTCCAGTCTCCGACTGGGTCAGGAATGGAATGAATGAAGCCCCCATCTACCGGCGAGGATATGAACTGTGCCGGCTGCCGAGGCCTGACGCACTCCTCTGGGGCAATGATTAAATGAATGACAGATGAAATGAAATGATAGTGGAGAGTGTTGCTGGAATGAAATTTTGACAGGGAAAACCGGAGTACCCGGAGAAAAACCTGTCTGCCTCCGTTTTGTCCAGCACAGATCTCACATGGAGTGACCGGGATTTGAACCACAGACCCAGTGGTGAGAGGCCGGCGTGCTGCCGCCTAAGCCACGGAGGCTTGCGGTACTACCACTGTAGTACCGGAGTGAAAATAAATCGATGATCACGCTCTGCTACCACTTACTGTCCCAAAACTCCCCCGAAAGGAAGACAGGACAGCCCCTCTTAGTGACCCAAGGTCTAAATGTTTAGGCTACCTGGAAGACTAAGGGAAAGAGGGGGCTTGATCAGAAAGATCATTGAGCGGAGGGCTGGGTTGGTTAACCTAGAGGGTGGTTTTCAGTTACTGGCCAAAAGAAGTAGTCATGTAATCAAATTAGAAAACAAATAAAACAGAGGTATATTTAAAATAAAGGGATACATCAGTAGACGAGGGCACACATAAATAGAAGCACTGGTCCTAAGTAAAGGTTGGAGGTCCCCATAAGATGAACTGGTCTTTCCAGGGCAACACGAGGCCCGAGGGTTAAATAGCTCAGGAGAGCGAAGCAAAATATCTTAAATAAAATGCCCATATGAAGGACTAGTAAGCGGCAAAACGTGGCGTCAGAAAATTACAGAAGTAAAATAGCTATCACAACAAGTGATGCAACCAAGGGAATAAATTAAAAATAAATAAATAACCTAGGAAGGTATTGGCAACTCAAACTAACACTTGGGGCGCTGCGGTCGGTCTGGATAAGTAGGGTTTAACATACTCAATAACACGCGTTTGATATGGAACACTTTTTATTTTCCGGTTATAATCAGTAAATGTGGTCTCTAAAGTAATGACAGTTTTATTTTTAATTGTATATATGTATACCTGTGCGATACACGTGATCTAATGTGTGTGTTCCACTGGATTTGTTTGTGTCAATTGCATATTATCAAGCATCAGTTTTTATGGTTGATGTAGATCAGCTGATTCAAATATACACAGGGCTACATTTCGGACATTATTTCGGTGCTATTATGCGCAATAGAATGGAAATGTCGATCCTGAGTCAACGCCGAGGACATTCAAATAGAGAAATACGGCACATAAATAAATAACATACCGAAGCTATGCTACTTTTATCATTCCGAGACTAGCATCCATGCAAACCAGACGCCACTGCTCCAAGCTCCGACTTATATCGTGAATTGATGTCAAACTGATGATCCGCTAGCCTTTCCGCCAAGCCTACATCTCGTAATCGCCAAGTTCTTCGATATTTGAGCTATTCCACTACGAGTCATATAGGCCTAATTTGCCTCCCCATGGTAACACTGTAGAATGAGTGATTCCGCTACCATTCAAATATTCAACACCAAACCCACCTTTTAACTATCCAAATCAAGCAATTCCTGTCGTCCCCTGAGTTTTAATACAAGTTAAATTCATCCCTTTTCCCTACCAAGCAGCCAATAATTACTTATTTAATTAATTATTCAAGTAACTTCAATCTTACCAGCGCGCCCATCGTAACAGCTGTTTTTAAACTGGATAACCTTCGCTGGCTTTACGTCGCAGGTCTTCTGTCTGTCTACCTCGACAAGTGTTAGAACTTTCCCGGGGTGGAAAGGTATTATTATTAGGTATTATTAGGTATCATCACATTTCGGCTATTGCTATTTGCATCTTTTGGAAAGTGATGAAAACGTATATCCGCAGCCCTCTTATACATCGACTTACAGCCGTAAACTGAGCAATACACTTTGCTTTTACTCATTTTTTACTCTATCAACGAGTAAAACTTATTACTTATGTATAAAGACACGAACAATTTACCACGATCTGTTTACCAATACAAGAAACCATATACAAACAGTCACCACGTGACAAATGTACCCTACTTGGTAAGTTTCTCATTTTTACCGCTAGATGTCATAACAGATAGCTGGAGTTGCCAATACTAAGCCAAAAGCTCGAAATTAAACATTGCAAGTAAGGCAATGATGAGACCAAAATTAGGCCTAACAATGGCCTGCGTGAAAAAAATCACGCCAATAATGGAAAGACCAAAGCGGGTGACAATTGAAGGGAATGCCACCGCAAAATTAACTAAAATTCCCCGCCAAAATTACATTTTGATTATATATCAATTAGGCAAATAAGGTCCTTTAAGGTTAAAGATTAAAATTCAATTAAGCGCAAAATGTTAGGTAGGCGTCCTTTTGGTGATCAGATCATACATGCAGTTGCCCAAGCATTAGGGAATATGAGTAGCGAAAATGCAGACGAGCGAGAAGCGATAAATATCAGAATGTTGGCCATAATAACTTCTCGTATGTAGCAGAAGGAATAATTTAGAATTCGACGTATCTGATCATTTAGTGGTTACACAAAAGTTACAAGTCTAGGACACATGGCTTCCCCCACACTGAAGCTGCATTAAGTTAAATAAAACTCCGCCGGGAGTAAAATATAGATTTAAGAAATAGCTTAAGGCTCTTGAAATAAAACAGCGCACAGTACCTGGTTATTGGCGCATTTGCCAATTAATTTCACTGTTGGCCGACCTCCGAGAAGCCGACCAGAACACTTCTTTTCGCTACATGGTTCCAAGTTTTACTCATCGCGTCAGAAGCCAAGAATACTTCCCTAGCATCCAACTGTGTAACAGAGTCAGCACAGGCAGAGCCAATAGGAAGCCTACAGGATGTGTCACAGCGTACACACGGACACAGCAGCCATCTTATAGCCGACAGAAGAGTCTGGCAAGGGAAGGGGGAAGCTGGAACATAATGTTCCAAAGTTTTGAGCTCTCTCCCCGGGGATGACAGAACCGGGGAAGAGGGGGTGGGGACGAAATAAGTGGCAGTCAATAAACTGTCACATTAAGTATCGAACGATTTTCGGTCAGGTGCTACTAGGGTCGCTAGTGTGGACGCTTGGATTGAGTGTTAAGGTTAATTACTATGGTCAGTTTTATATTATCTCTTGCCTGCGCTCCAAATTTATAATATCTGTGTTTGTCACCAGATGACACTACAATATCCACGAGTGAAAAACAATGATATTATACACATACATAACCAAATAAGACGTTATTACGGACATTCAAACAGTTATTAATTCTACAATTGCGTGTCACTTATCTGTAGCCGGCGGCGATGTAGGAAACCTTCCGTCCAGTATAGTCTAATTGCAAGTCTTCCCTCACAGTCTTGAGGTTCCGTAATGCAATTGCAGAGCAAAAACTTAAGAGAGGCTTCAATTCCTGTAGTATTAGGCCTAACCGGATTATTCCTCAGAATCACTTGATATCATGCGATATCCCGGGTTTCGGCGCCAAATGTTGTGGTTAATAGCCTAATTTCAACTCTGTGAGAGATTCCTTTCAATTATTCGGAATCAAGCCAGTACTGGAGATGATTATAGGAACTATCCTGACGTGTACCATGTGCGATTGCTTTCAGATCAGTTCTTTATTTATTTATGTATTTATTTTACACGTTATATGCCTATTAGACCACGCGAAGCAATCGTGACTACTTGTTCTTCCTGTTTTTCCAGTACTCTGTCATTCGTGCACTTAAGGCCCTCTTCCTTTCTTCGGTCCACTTTGGTCTTTGGGCTGTAGGCGCTGCTTTCTCTGATATCATTTCTTACTTGTATACCCTGCGTCGAAAGACGCTTTTGACTATGACGTCCTCTGGGTCGACCTGTGCTGTTTCCAGATCAATTTTGACTTGCATCATCCTTGAGCCGCTGTATGTATCTAAGAATTTTGTTGGTGAGTCTGGTTTGTGGGAGTCTGCTGATGTGGTCGTAAAACTTTAGTCGCCTCTTTCTGATGTCTGCTGCGAGGTTGGACAATTTATGTGTGGTGTCTCTGGAGTGAAGCCTGTATCCTTCATCTGTGTGCTTTGGTCCAATAATTTTCCTTATTATCATTCTTTCCTCTCCATTCCTGACCCGGTCGGAGACTGGAAGCAGGCTGTGGATTTTCATTTCATCATTCTTTCCTCTGTGAGGATCCTTTCCAAGCCGCCCTTAGCGTGTAATGTCAATGTCTCACTGGTATAATGAATATCAGGTTTATTCTTCTTTAATCGTATCGGCCAACTAAGGACCACGTTATTTCAACTGGCTTCTCTGGACTTTGATCTTTGCCCAGTGTTCCTTCATACGTTGCCGGTGTTGCCCTTTTCTTTCTTCCGTCCACATCTTTACCGTCTTCAACTTCGTTTTTTCTTGAAAACCCTGGTGGTCGTGTAGTTTCTTCCTGAGGGGATTGCGTTCTTGAATATCCCCACAGGTAATTTCCATCTATTGCAGGTCACTTTCCACCTCTTCGAACCAGGCTGGCTTGGTCTTCTTATTTTTAAAATAGTTAAAGATCCGGTTCGTCAATCGTGTGGGTTTCATTCTAAGCAAGTGGCCATAAAATGCAATCCTCCTTTTCCTCATTACATCAGAGATCTTCTGGACATGAATATACAGCTCATAGTTATGCCGTCGTCTATATTCACCGTTGTCTTTAATCGGGCCAAGAATTTTCCTCAAGATCTTTCTTTCCTTGATCTCCAATTTTTCTACCAGGATATCAGGTTTATTATTATTATTATTATTATTATTATTATTATTATTATTATTATTATTATTATTATTATTATTATTACTATTGAGGAATGGTCGTTGTCTCGATATTCAGGGCACAGCCAGTGCCTGTGGATGGCGAGGGTCTGTACTGATGCATTAATCAGCGAGGACAGCAATGGCAAACTACCTCACTCCTCACCTTGTCCACTTCGCCTCATTATAGTGCTGTATTGTTTTACCCACATAACCTACGGTGGTACATTTTGAGGATCCGACCAGCCTCCGGGACAAACACAGTGAATGTTTACATCTGTGCTGCACATACCAGTATGGCATTATATCAGCCGCTAAACGACAGCGGATGACAATAATTCGCGGTCCTTTACCATAATATATTACGTGTACGAATATTTTTGACACGGGAGATTTGTGTACTTTTGATTGATATGTTTCATTTGTACAGTTTTCTAATTTTGTTCGAGTGGTACAACTAATGAAATGTGTACAATGGTTAGAACTCGAACCCAAGTTCCTGATGCCAGCTCTTGATGTAATGCCTATGTGTATGGAGCACCATTCGGTAACCGACTCAAACTGGGGAATTACAAGACGGAATTCACTCATATTGTTGGTAGCTCACTGCAATAGAGGCATACGACTCTAGAGAATGGTCCCGGTAAGCAGTGTCCTCTGTGCTAGAGCACGTCAAGCACTCAGCTAAGAATGCACGTTATAGATATTGCGCCCACTCTCTCTTCTCATTTTGTGCGAAATTTTCAGCAGACTGGTTGGTTATCATCGCTGTGGAGAGCTGAGCAAGCCTGCCGAGTGTTTGATATGGCGCAATATAAAACTGAACTTGTGTGTGTGTCACGGGACTGCGCCTTTTTCAAGGAAATTATTAGTTATTGTTAGTTTACGTGTAAGTTAAATACCCTGATGAAGCAGCGGAATTAAATCTCCGTTCCTTGTTGTTATGTGGAGTAACTTAATGTTTGCAGGCTGTCAACTGAGTGAGCTTAATTCGTCTCCCGGTCCCCATGTTGACCTGCACGTTCGTGAATTCGTGGCTCGAATCCCAGCTGGTGGCTTGCTCTACATTATTTCAGGTCCTAGGCTTAAGTAGAGGAGATTGTTTGATTGTTGTGGCTTTAAGGGGCGGAACAGCGAGGTCATCTGCCCCAGAGGAGATTGATGATGATGATTGTTGTTTTAAGGTGAGCGGTGTTCAGTGTACTAGAATGCGCCGAGCACTCAGCTAAGAATGCATTGCCATCTAAATAATCACAGTTACAGATAGGGTATACTACTACTATAAGCAGCTTGCCACGGTGGGTGAGTGGATAGCATGTCGGTCTACCAACCCCAAGATTGCAGGTTCCCTCCTGGCCGTGGTAAGTGATTTTTGAAAGGCGGCAAAAATACGACACGCATGTCATACGATGTTGGCATGTCAAAGAACCCATTTGAATTCAGTAGGCCGTGTTCGTAATGACAAAAGTAATCTCGGGAGTTTCCGCCAACACAAAGTTCCTCATTTCTCTACTAGAAAGCGCTATAGTGTTCAAGGAGATTAGATATCTAACCTCCTTGACTTTCATAGCGATTCAAGGAACAACGAAATTCGACATGCAAGCTACCCTCTGGGTGTCAAATTACAAAGCTTGCACCCGGCACCCGAGGCCATACGATATTATTATTATTATTATTATTATTATTATTATTACTATAGCAACAACAACAACAGGAACTTGATTATTTATTTATTTATCGTATGGCTTTTAGTGCCGGGAGTGTCCGAGGACATGTTAGGCTCGCCAGAGGCTGTAGCTACTTCAAGCGGACACCACTAGGGTGAGCTACAAGCTCCGTTCAATTTCAAGTACCGGTAGTTCCAACTTTCACTACTAGATCTCAATGATACCTAGTGGTCAACGTAGGAACTTCAATAGAGCGTTACAACGAAATCTAACCTAGAAATTTAGCTCCACACAAGTTTAGTCTGTGGAAGGATCTTTTACATGCCATAAATCTATGACATGGGACCTCCGGCTTTACTTCCCCTCCGAAGGAAGGTATACTGAAGGATTTTAACGCTCATAAAAAAATCCGACCACTTCGGCCGGGTTTGAACCCGCAATCTTGGGCACAGCAGTTCAGCATGCTACCAACTACGCCACCGAAGCCGCTACAGGAACTTGATGACATGCCGTTAGGGGTTTGGAAATTGTCGTCAATTCAGCCCTGTCTACTTATGTCTATAAATAAATAATAAATAATAAATAGTCGCCTCCGTAGCGTAGCGGTCAGCATAGTTAGCTGCCGCCCCGGAGGTCCTGGGTTCGATTCCCGGCTCTGCCACGAAATTTGAAAAGTGGTATGAGGACTGGAACGGGGTCTACTCAGCCTCGGGTGGCCCAAATGAGTAGAGGGGGTTCCATTCCCACCTCAGCCATCCTCGAAGTGGTTTTCTGTGGTTTCCCACTTCGTCTTCGGGCAAATGCCGGGATGGTTCCTACTGTAAGGCCACGGCCGCCTCCTTCCCACTTCCTTGCCTAACCGTTCCACTCTTCCCATCCGTTCATCAGGCCCCCTGTTCGCTTTGCAGGTGAGGCCGCCTGGGCGTAGTGCTGGTCACACACCCCAGTTGTATCCCATACTCAGTCTCGCTCCAGGACACTGCCCTCAGTGGCGGTAGAGGTGGGATCCCTCGCTTAGTCCGTGGGAAAAAGCCAACCCTGGAGGGTAAAACGATAGCGAAAAAAATAAAAATAAATAAATAATAAATAATAAGTAATAAATAATAAATAATAAATTTTGTCTTATAACCTGTATTATTGTATTGTCTGTAGTAATATGTGTATTTGTATTTCAGGTTATGGTTGGGAAGGAGGTGTCCGTGGCCTTAAAATTGAACTATTCCACTGAAGTAGAAGTGAGAAACCACATTAAACTGCTGTATCGAACACTTATAAAGAGAAGTTGGCTCTCACATAGAGAAAAGTTGTTAAAGTGCCATTCTGCTATTTTATTAAGGTAACAGATATAGAGGTGGGGTACGAAACCACCTGTCACGCAAGTGTCCTAGTTCTTTAGCGCATAGCTAGCTTACACCATTCGGTTATTATTATTATTATTATTATTATTATTATTATTATTATTATTATTATTATTATTATTATTATTATGTAAGTTACTTGCGCAAAGACGAGCATTCTAAGATATGCGTGAAGAGGGAGGAAAGAGACAGATCTCTTCTGGAATGGCAGGAAGAATGGGAACGTTAACATCGTGGCAGGTGGACTGCTAGGCTCATCAAGCAAATGAAGCCATGGTTGTCGAGGGAGCATGGTGAGGTTAATTATTACATTACCATGTTTCTCTCTGGCCATGGTTATTATGAAGCATACCTCCATCGAATGGGAATTTCACCGAGTTCACGGTGTCGTTATTGTGATGATCAATGGGACGATGTTCAGCACACATTCTTTGCATGCTTGAGGTGGAGAAATCTTCGAAGGCTTCTGGAGACAAAAGTTGGTGTCATTACACCAGACAATGTGGTGGATAAAATGCTCAGCAGCAGAGAAAGTTGGGCACAGATTGCAGTCTACATCTCTGAGCTGCTGAAAACAAAAAAAGAAGAGGAACCGAGAAGATTGGTTGCTGAAGACAGTGAAGATGATGATGAGCAATTTCATTATCATCACATTTAATGAAATTGACTGAGACCTCTGGTCGTAACAGTGGCTCCACCCTGAAGTAAGGCTGAACAGTTCCGGGGTGGCCTTAAGCCAAGTATAGGGTTTGTGGGTTTTTAGTAGGTAAGAATCCTGCACAGTTGTAAGTCCGGAAGCTTGCAATCTGTCTTTTGAAGATTTCCCCACGTTTCCCTCGAAAAAAAAATAAAAAAAATAAAAATAAAAATAAATAAATAAATAAATAAATAAATAAATAATAATATGTAAGTTACTACTGCAAGGATGAAGATAAGTAGTATTTTATACGAAGATGGAATCAGTTGATATCAGAGCATAGTTGTTTTGAACAATTTTGTATTCATCTTATAACTGATGAAGATCAGATGGGTAGATAGGGTTACAAACGAAGAGGTATTAAGACGAGTGGGAGAGGAGAGATGTTTCTGGCGACTGCTAATGAAGAGAAAAGATAGGTTAGTAGGACACATACTAAGACACCCAGGAATAGCAAGCTTAGTTATGGAAGGAAGGGTCGAGGACAAGAACTGTAGGGGTAGATTGCCTCGGATTTAGGGTGTGGTAGCTATGTAGAGATGAAACGATTAGCTCAGGACAGGGAGGCATGGAGAGCTGCATCAAACCAGTCAAAAGACTGAAGACTCAAACAACAACAACTTATAACTGTACGTATCATTAAGTAATATATTTCACTCCTCGGTACAGTGATTGACAATTGCACTGAGAGTGCAGTCCCTAGTCCCTTGCAGTGTTATGTTGGCAGTACTGCTACTGTTTTACATTCAAGGAACAGAGCGCACAGAATTTATAGTAGCAAGTCGGGCTGTATATAGCGGTATCGAACTGTCATAAAGAGAAGTTGGCTCTCACAGAGAGAAAAGTTGTTAAAGTGCCATTCAGCTATTTTATTAAGGTAACAGATATAGAATAAATTGCCCAGTCACTTCCACCCCGCTGCTAGGCTCTTCACAACTTGATAACGCAGTTCATATGATCCTGAGAGTGTACCGTACGTTAGATAGAACAAATAGATCTCCATAACCGTTTGAGTAGGTGAGACGAACAAGAGAGAAAGGTAAATCAGGCTGCAGCCCTTTGAAAAGGGGCCTGCTGTAGTATCTGTAGTAGGCAACTCCACATTTTAAAATTGTTGTAGGCTGAATTCGATAATAAAAATTCTACGAAAGCAGAACATTTTTTTTGCAGAATACTGAAATAGCTATGTAGTTGAAGCATAGAAATGGCTCTAGGCATCGCCGTCTACAATTCTCAAGCCGTGTCATAAGGTTTGGCAACACCGACCATCTGTCATCTGGGAGGCCTATAGCAAGCACGTGGTAAATGCTAACACTGCGTAAACACATAGATTTTGACGCCAAATGTTTCCGAAAATACAACAGAACAGAACATCCGCTAAATCTATCACAAATAAAGGTTACATATTATCATGCTACTGTCAAGGTAATAATAAAAGTCTGTACTGTACTCAATGTCCCAATGTCTGAAGTTATCTTTTCTTGTTGCTATGCCTACTGCCGTCATTGACGTGCTCAGAAAATATATTTAAGACTATTCTTACTAATTTAGAGACAGCCTTTGATAATGAATCCTTCACTTTTTGTTCACAGATGCACTCATCATAGTCACAATAGGCCTCCCAGCGTAATGCTGACAGTCTAACAATAATGTTCCACTGGTCACTTAATTTAAACATAGGTAGCTTTCTAATGAAATCTACCTAAAAGCACTTGCCAACTGAGTACATTTCATAATTTACTGGAAAATAGAGGGCACATGAAGATATAACCTAAACTAAATTAGGCCTACTAGACACAGAAAGTCCACCTCGCTGTAGTGATCAAAACGTTGTAATATAACCGTTGTTTTAATAGTGCTGCCATAATTTGACTTACAGCCAGGCACACAACACTTCCTAGTTTAATGAAATGTTAGTGAAGAATTTGTTGGTTAAATTCATTACAAGGCATTGGTTACAAAAACAACTTAATACGGAAAATACTCACTTCCACAACTTTCAGTAGGTCTGATTTGCCACGAGGAATTTCACGTGTGTTGAAATAGTTAGTACGAACTGCTTTTAGATGCTGTCATATCAAAATAAACAGTATTTATGAATACAACTTAGCATGTGATCTTACGTGTTTATAGAATTTACGGGCTCTTCTATACGTTACCAATTCTACCAACGGCACGGCTTGAGAATATTGTAGATGGCGATGTTTTAGGGCAAAGCTCCAGTCTTATATAGTTAGTAAGACATGAAAATGTGATCGCAGCTGGACACACGTTTGAGTTGGGTCCACGGTCAAAACATTCCTCCGCGGATTACTGTCGATCACCGAAAGGTTGGGGTCTAGTTGTGCCCCTGGTCTGAAGGGTAGGTCTCTTCATTTGTTAATGTTCAGAGCTCGTCTTTAATTTGAATGTACTTCTTGATATTAACAAGTATCTCTATTACATTTCAATATCAAAGACAATTATTGAAATTCTTACAGCCCCATTTAATGATTGGTTGGTTGGTTCCTCAGTTTAGGGGCTGCTACAACGCTGTCATGTAGCCCCGTGTACTTTGGGTGTGTGTAGAATCTGTCTGATAACCGGTGCTAATTGTGATGGCTGTATTAGTGTGAGTATCTGTGTTAATTCAAGTGAGAACTGCAGACAGTTAATGTTTTTCAACTACTAGTCGGGGAAATAAGTATAGATACTCGAGTTTAGAGGTCAATAAAACCTTTACCCTTAGTCTTACATAAGAACAACCTACACCAAAATTTTCCTTGTTTTATTTGTCGTTTAACGATATAGAGTAAATATTTGCATTGTAGCTCGTTAAAATTTTATAGCAGATTGAACAAAAAAGTACCGGTTTTTCTTACCAAGTTCACGGAGCGGTCACTTAGAAGGATCATTACGTTAAAAGTATTAATCGGATCGTAATGAAACTCTAATACGTCTTAAAGGAACTTATTGTTAATGCGTATATGAAGTTTTAATCTGATCGGACGTTTCTTTAAGTAGTTGTTGTGAATTTTATAAAACATCTTTTTCTCGGGCATGGGTGGTCTTAGCAGTATGAAATATGGCTTGTTATGAGGCTCATAGCAATGCAAGGCTTAACGTAAAACTACATTTTATCTACTTTTGATAATTGCTTTTATATCGATTGATATTTAATCGAGTGGTTATGTGAGAAGAATGTATCGTAGCAAGCGACGGGAACGATGCGCTCGGTCGAGGAAACTCGTGCGACGTTGCCCAATACGCGCGCATTCCAAGCCGTAAGGTCTGTGAATTTCTGTTGTTGTATTGGAATTTGTGTTAGGCCGGTATTACACTGCCAAAGAAATGTGTCAAATAAATGTTATCAAATATTTTATAAAACTGAACTTTTATCAAAGTTATACAAAGCAATTATCACACCATTACACTACATCAAATATTTTATCATAATTCAGCAAAATGGAAGAAGGACAGTTCCGTGTTCACTTAACTATATTATGGTAGTTGAAATTCTGTGGTGGCAATACCGGTATATAAAAGAAACGGAAAGATAAAGCGAATGTCTTTGGGTTAAGCCATGGGTCGCTCACGTGACAAGGAAGATATTTTGTTATACGAGTAAAATCTTGGTGAAGGAGCTGCAGTACGAGGATTTGAAAAATGACATTAATTAAAATAAATTAAAAACCATACGTGAAATTGACGAATTATAATACAAAAATTATTATATATATTCGCCTCCGTGGTGTAGTGGTCAGAGTGCTTAGCTGCCACCCAGGAGGTCCGTGGTTCGATTCCCGTCTCTGCCACGAAATTTCAAAATTGGTATGAGGATTGGAACGGGGTCAACTCAGCCTCGGGTGCTCCAAATGAGTAGAGGGGGGTTCGATTCCCACCTCAGCCATCCTTGAAGTGGTTTTCGTGGTTTCCCACTTCGTCTCCAGGCAAATGCCGGGATGATACCTTACGTAAGGCCACGGCCGCCTCATTCCCTCTTCCTTGCCTATCCCTCCCAATCTTCCCATCCCTCATAAGATCCCTGTTCGCTTTGCAGGTGAGGCAACCTGGGCGAAATGCTGGTTACACACCCCAGTTGTA
This sequence comes from Meconema thalassinum, assembly GCA_946902985.2. Classification (NCBI taxonomy): domain Eukaryota; kingdom Metazoa; phylum Arthropoda; class Insecta; order Orthoptera; family Tettigoniidae; genus Meconema; species Meconema thalassinum. The sequence continues at coordinate 1,712,393,776 of OX336388.2, read as the reverse complement.
TACCCGATCCTGAAGTTTCAAAATGGAGGCGGTAAATGTGGGATCCATCGCTTAGTCCGAGGGAATAGCCAACCCTGGAGGGTAATACGATTAAGAAAAAAAATACACTATCATTCACGTCTATTTAACTTAACTATTTAATTCTTCTTTATATCCTGAAATATGCGTCCCTTATGTACAGCGCTCATAGCCTCTGCTAATTTTACCTACAAGTTAGAGAAACGTGTCTTATATTTCATTTTCGCAAGAAGTTAAACATTTCCCAACACCTTTTTTAATGAGGGCTTTGGACCTCCATTGGCAGGTTTAAAAATGGTGTGTCAGCTGAAAAGCTATTATTATAAGATTAATTGTTTGAAGTAATTTACACTTTGAGATTATAAGATTATAAAACTGCTCCTTTATTAACTGTCTGAAAAATCACTGCCCGATGAATCAGATGAACTGTCATTTAAGTTTATAACAAGTGGCTCAACAACGGGGACGTCTTCTGTTAGCCAATCCTTTTCCCAGTAATGTTTCTCTATATTTTTGGTGTGTTCGATGCATTTTTTTCATAGCTCCGGTGTTACAGACCTCAAGACTTCTTTACAGAGATCTCACATCACCTCCATTGATCTTCCTCTCTCCGCCTGGTTACTCATATTCACTTTAGCTATTTTATTTTTCACGTAGGACCAAACCAGCTCTGTGGGGTTGAGCTCACAATGAGCAACTGGCAACCAGACGAGTTCGACGTCAGGACGAACATTCTTGATTATCTGTTCCAGCTTCATTTTAGGTGCCCTGAAGTGAGGTTAGGCGTGAACAATTAGCTCTGCTTTCGTCATACTTTCATACTTTTGGATTCTGGGAGGAAGAGGAATATCATTCATTGCAGCGGCACATCCCTTCACCGTGGCTATCGACCTTCCAATACACTTGGATACTATTTGCTAAACCCTCTTATCATTATTACTTTCTCTCTCGCATCTAAAAAAACATATTGCACTTATAATCATGGCAAATTCTTCCTCCGTTAACTGCGGATTAGCTGGCATCTTGATCGATGTGCAAACAATAGATAATACAGACAGTGATAGTTGCTGCTTGTTGCTAATGACTCAACGAAGAACAGAGGTCAGAGTTTGGTGTGCGTAGGAACGAGCGCGCAGCAACTGGCAACATTGCCAGACTGCTGCGGTAGTATCGCTGCCCTCAATGGTCCGATTAAATATCAATCCATATAAAATCGATAATCACAAGTAGATAAAATGTAGTTTTATGTTAAGCCTTGCATTGCTATGAGCCTCATAACAAGCCATATTTCATACTGCTATGACCACCCAGGCCCGAGAAAAAGTTGTTTTACAAAATTCACAACAACTATTTTAAGAAACGTCATATCAGATTAAAACTTCATATACGCGTTAACAATAAGTTCCTTTAAGACGTATTAAAGTTTCGTTACGATCAGATCAATACTTTTAACGTAATGATCTTTCTAAGTGAGCGCTCCGTAAACTTGGTAAGAAAAACCGGTACTTTTTTTGTTCAATCTGCTGTAAAATTTTAACGAGATACAATGCAAATATATACTCTATATCGTTAAACGACAAATAGAACAAGGAAAATTTTGGTGTAGGTTGTTATTATGTAAGACTGAGGGTAAAGGTTTTATTGACCTCTAAACTCGAGTATCTATACTTATTTCCCCGACTAGTAGTTCCTACTTTTGCCGCCAAACGCCACCGTCAACGACCAACTAGTTCATAACTTAGTTACCAGATGCCACCGCAGTCGGCTCTTGACGACGAACGTAGGAACCTAAGAACGTTAGTCAAATGTTTAACCTATACAATTTAGCTTCACACAGGTGTAATTTGTGGAAGGTTCTTTAACATGCCATAAATCTATGACATGGGACCGCCGGCTTTACTTCCCCTCCAAAGGAAGGCATACTGAGGGATTTTTAACGTTCTTAAAAAATCCGACGACTTCGACCGGGTTTGAACCCATCATTAAATGATTGCTATAATAAAGTCTTGAGATAGTATTTATTATAAAACATTAAATAAAGTTGAATAACCTAACCTAACCTCAACCCAACTAACCTCACCTATCCTAACCTCACCTCACCTAACCCAACTTCATCTCACTTCACCTAACTAACCTCACCTAACCTACCCGAAACTAACTCAACCTAACCTCACCTAACCTAACTAATCTTTCCTAATCTAACCTCACCTAACCTAACCTAATTTCATCTAACCTCACCTAACCTAACTAACTTCACCTAATCTCTCCTAACCAAACCTGAATTAATTAACCTCATCTAACATAACTAACCTCACCTGATATCACCTCACCTAACCTAACCTAACCTCACCTGACGTGACCTCATCTAACCTCACCTAACCTAATCTCACCTCACCTCACCTAACCTTACCTAACCTAATCTAAACTAACCTTACCTAACCTAATTAACCTCGCTTAACCTCACCCCACCTAGCCTTACATAATCTAACCTAACTAGCCTCACGCCACCTAACCTAGGGATGATCTGACGGTGGCTCGAACTCAAACGTGTCCTGACTACTGGGAGCATTTCTATGGGACCAACTCAAACCTCCGTCCGAGCCGACCAAACTAAACCGTCCTTTTTATGGGCATCATTGACCATGGGTCAAACTCAACATCACCCGCAGTCGGGATTCAAACCCGAATCTGTGGGCAGGCTCGTTAAGCTCCTAACTTGACCGCGGACCACGCTAAAACAGGGATACATTTTCAAGATTTAAATGGAGATGCGCTATTGGAGCTTTTCTGGAATGACAGAACTATCTGTGCGCCAAAGTCTAAACTTGATTTAAGTTCCAAGGGGAAATATTTCTATGTTTACCCTGTAATTCCTAGATTTTAACCTGAAAGCTCTAACGGTAAAAAGTAGAAGCTCCGTTTGTGCAAGGAAAAGTCACAGCTGATCGCAGTTTTCACATGGTGACGCTAGCGCTGAAGTGACGTTTACAAGTAATTAATTATTTCATCTAATTTATTGACAGTGACATCAGCCATTGTATTGTGGTAACGTTAAGATTTATTAACCACATACACTGCAGCGTCACGTGAAATGAACACCCCATCAGAGGCTATTTATCGCCGGTGATTTTTTAAAAGTAATTGATCTGCCATTCACTTGGTTGTAAAATTGAGACCACCAAATTAAGAAATGCGCTTCTCTGGGGTTGGGCTGACACGTCTGGTACAATGTATGTGGGGTGATTGATAACATAATCCTAGCCAGACGTCTTCATGCTCTACGACAGGCCTCTCAAACTCAACTGTCCGCTGGCCGTCTTGGCAGCTGCTCACAAGCAAACATTCTGATATGGCAGACAAAAGAAAAGTTAAAATTTCTACCAAAATGTTTGTAATGTCTAGAAAAGAGCTGGTAGAAATGTTTGCAATGAGAGTGCGATTACTTGGCAGTACATTATAAAATTAACAAGAGTGAGGGGGAAGGGAATCTTAGTCTTAAATGTAAAGAAATCAACATTTCTAACGTGAATTGAAGCTCTTAGGGAATAGGGTACTACACACCTCAAAAAGCGGTTAGTCGTGAGTAAGAAGCGCATTCTTAGTTTTTTACCTATTTGTTTCCTTACTTTTAAATACAAAAATATTTGAATACTTTTCTGAAACAGACTCATTAATTATGTAATATCTAAACAATTACTTCCGTGAAGAACTATAGAGCCTATTTTAATGTATCCTACTTATGTTAATTGCCTCTAACAGCATACAACATTTCAGTTTGATTGCTGAAATAGATACGTAGATATTGAGAACCGTTTAAATATTTAGGATGGTCGCCATATTGGATTTTTATATAATTATGTAGGTCTTAGAGTTATGCACAACCGCATGATTAGGACACCATAATTAAAAATGAGATTTTAAAATTGCACACAGCTGCCGTCTTGTGGTTACGAAAACAATTTGAAATATATCTTATACCAGTAGATTAAAATTTGTATATGCATTCACCGTACCACGTTTCACTTCACTCGGATGGCTAAATCGCGAAAAACATCCAATTAAATATTTATATTTCGCGTCGACACCATGTAGGATTTGTGCTCACCAGGTTATTGAAAGTCCCATAGGTGAACTTATGTTGATAGCTTCGATGAACATTAAAAAAATCAGTTTGATTGCTGTAATAGATTCGTAGATATTAAGAACCGTCTAAATATTTCGGATGGTCCCCACGTTGGATTGGTATATGCATAAGCCATATAGTTATGTACCATTAAGTAAAATTATTGTGTAGGATCATTATTCAAACTTTCACTTCGATCGCATGGTACGACACAAGAAATAAAAACTTAATTTGAAAATTTCGCACAGCCGCCATAATGAGGTTATGAAAACAATTGAACTAAATTGGATGCCAGTGCATTACAATGTGTATAAACATTTACTGTAGCTTATTTCACTGCGCTCAGATGGTTAAATCGCGAGAAAAGTCTATTAAAATGTTTCAACTTCGCTTGGCCGCCATGTTCGTTTTGTACTTTACAGATTTTTGAGAGTTACATAGATGAACTTATACTATTCCCCTTTATCACCGTACAAAATTTCAGGGTGATATCAGTAATAGTTTCGGAGATATAGAATGCCGGTGAAATATTTCGCACAGCCGAGATGTTGGAATGGTGAGACATAATAATATTCGAAGGGCACGATTGGGATCGGCCAAAATGGTGCTATGACCTTACCGAGTTTCATTGAAATCGCTTCAGACGTTTATACGTTATTAGGGGGATACACCCACGCATACATACGCACACAGATACACACACACACGGACAAAAGGTGATCTCATAAGCCTATTTTTTCATAAATGAAAATAGGCTAAAATATAAGAGTAGGTCTACATAAAAATACCTAATTGCAGTTTTGTTCCATTTATTGTAGTATATTTGAATCTTTAGTCCATGATTTTTAAGAGCTACTTGGTTATTTACGCTATTCAAGAAGAGAGAGGCTAAATATCTGAACATATTCTTAAGCAGCCCATAGACGGTCAATATTATTGCGCAATATTTCGGGTTGTGCAATATAATTGACCGTGTGTAGACGATATTGAAAGTTTGTGCCATATATTGCGTGATTTTTCAAAAAGCTGAAAATATTTTGTCGTCTTTTGGCAGTATTGCGCAGTGTCTCGCCAGTTGGTATCCAAAAGTGGTCGAGTTCGGGTTGTCATGGGTGACAAGAATGCAGAAAAACAATTTATTTTAGAATTTATTGAAGTGTATCCTGGCCTTCCGGCTCTTTGGGATGTGAAGTGCAAGGATTACAGTAATCGTGCCAAAAAGAGGGAAGCAGTATGATGTGCTCTTAGAAAAATACCGCGAACAATACCCAGACGCGGACAAACAACATGTGGTAAAAAGATGAATTCTTTGCTCACCAGCTTCCGCAAAGAATTGAAACGTATTCGCGATGCTGAGGAGTAACAAATGCGTAGAGTTCATCGAATAACTCTCCGTCCATCCGTAAAAAGTTGCGAAAAGCATTAGGTTCAATGATTCTTGGTTCATTGAGTAACGTTTCGTGGGTATACTTCTCCCGATCAATAAACCACTGTTTGGCCCATTTCCTTCCTTTCCTTCCTGACTTCTGTTTCTTTTTCTCACCTACGCCCACAGCAAAAACACAACACAGCTCAGTATCCAACATCATCAACATGAAACTCTGTAGGAGACTGATTTTGCCGTTGTGTGGAGGTTGCACAATATACTGCCATTGAGGTTGTACGTCTGTGCTCGAGTTTGCGCAAAATATTGCACAACCTTCAATATTGCCTTCACAAGACAGGTTATTGCGCACACAACATTATTGCACAATATTATTGAACGTCTAGAGATAATCGTCAAAATATTGAGCAATCTATATTGTACAATAGGCTAATATTGACCGTCTATGGGCCGCTTTACAGTCAGGAAAGTGGGAATAAATCTCTTATTGTTTCCAAGTTCTCTATATGCTAAATAAACAAATTTAATTAAACAGGCTAGAGTTGAATCACCTCTGACATCCTTGGATTTATTAAATTTGAATAATTTATTAACATATTTAAGGAGAGCAAATATTCCTAAAAGTGTGAAGTTCTCGGTGATAATTTAATAAAAGGCATACATTCCTTGTGTTTCGGAAATTTATTTCCAGATAGTTCAGTCAGCATCCAACCGTAGTGGTGTAAGCATTGAAATTGCGGAGAGAGGTGCTACTGGACTACTAAGGACTGTAATCGCGCTGCTGTAAGGTGTCCGCTGTCTGATCAGAATCAACGTTACGGTATGTGAGAGCTCACATATCATGTATGTGTGCATACGGAAAAATATACACACATCAAAAAAAGTTTTGCATCACCTCGGTTCCAAGAGTTCCGGAACCGTTAAATACAAAGGGAATAGAGATCAACACAAACAACATTTCAGCTCGTTTTATTGCTCATGAGACCCACACATTGCATGTTGTACCATCATACAGCTAGACTTTCAGCATTTGTGGTCCAGATTGCAGTACACACCACTACCTCTAATACCCAGTAGCACGTCCTCTTGCATTGATGCATGCCTGTATTCGCCGTGGCATACTATCCACAAGTTCATCAAGACACTGTTGGTCCAAATTGTCCCACTCCTCAACGACAATTCGGCGTAAATCTCTCAGAGTGGTTGGTGGGTCAAGACGTCCATAAACAGCCCTTTTCAACATATCCCAGGCATGTTCGATAGGGTTCATGTCTGGCGAACATGCTGGCCACTGTAGTCGAGCGATGTCGTTATCTTGAAGGAACGCATTCACAAGATGTGCACGATGAGGTGCCTCTCCAATATTCTGCCGATATGGTTGCACTATGGGTCGGAGGATGTCATTCAGGTATCGTAAAGCCGTTTCGGAGCCTTCCATGACCACCAGTGGCGTACGTCGGCCCCACATAATGCCACCCCAAAACATCAGGGAACCACCACCTTGCTGCACTCGCTGGACAGTGTGTCTAAGACGTTCAGCCTGACCAGGGTGCCTCCAAACACGTCTCCGACGATTGTCTGGTTGAAGGCATATGTGACACTCATCGGTGAAGAGAACGTGATGCCAATTCCGTGGGGTCCATTCAGCATGTTGTTGGGCCCATCTGTACCGCGCTGCATGGTGTCGGGGTTGCTAAGCTGGACCTCGCCATGGACGTCGGGAGTGAAGTTGCGCATCATGCAGCCTATTGCGCACAGTTTGAGTTGAAACACGACGTCCTGTGGCTGAACGAAACGCATTATTCAACATGGTGGCATTGCTGTCAGGGTTCCTCCGAGCGGCAATCCGTAAGTAGCGGTCATCCACTACAGTAGTAGCCCTTGGGCGGCCTGAGCGAGGCCTGTCATCGACAGTTCCTGTATCTCTGTACCTCCTCCATGTCCGAACAACATCGCTTTGGTTCACTCTGAGACGCCTGGAAACTTCCCTTGTTGAGAGCCCTTCTTGACACAAAGTAACAATGCGGACGCGATCGAACTGCGGTATTGACCTTCTAGGCATGGTAGAACTACAGACAACATGAGCAGCGTACCTTCGTCCTGGTGGAATGACTGGAACTGATCGGCTGTCGTACCCCCTCCGTCTAATAGGCCCTGCTCATGCATGGTTGTTTACATCTTTGAGCAGTTTTAGTGACATCTATGAACAGTCAAAGGGACTGTATCTTGGATACAATATACACAGTCAACGTCTATATGCCGGAGATCTGGGAACCGAGGTGATGCAAAACTTTTTTTGATGTGTGTATGTCTAGATGTTGAGTGTTGGCAGGTGTTGTCTTGCTACGTGGCGCTGCGATAACGTTCTCGCCTACTGTGTCCCAAGTTGCATGATCATATCCTGGCGCAGACAGTTAGACCTACATTTGAGGGTGCGCAAATGCGAGGGAGACGTAATATTAAATAGATTTACTGACATGTTAAAGATAGTCTTTGAGTTGAGATTCCAGCACCTCGGTGTATCTAAAAGCTGCAGTGGTTAACAGGATCCTAAAGCCAATATTATTATTATTATTATTAAGTTATAAATAATAACATCACATCACAGAAGTGACAAAGAGGAAATCTGACATTCTACGGATCGGAGCGTGGAATGTTAGAAGTCGGAAGTGGAAAGTTAGAAAACTTAGAAAGGGAAATGGATAGGTTGAGGTTAGATTTGGTTGGGATTAGTGAAATGCGCTGGCAGGAAGAACAGGACTTTTGGTCAGGAGACTTTATAAGGTAATTAGCACTAAATCAAACAATGGCCTAGCAGGGGTTGGTCTCATATTGAGTAGGAAACTTGGACAGCGGGTGGAATATTCTGAGCAATATAGTGAACGGATTATTGTAGCAAAAATCAATACTAAACCTACGTGCACCACAGTGGTACATGTCTATATGCCTACCAGTCAAGCTGATGATTAGGATGTTGAAAAAATCTACGAATTGATAGATGAAATTCTGAGGTATATCAAGGGTGATGAAAATGTTATAGTAATGGGAGATTGGAACGCTGTGGTAGGAAAAGGGAGTGAAGGGAAGATAGTAGGAGATTTAGGATTAGGTGAAAGGAATGATCGAGGAAGCAGGCTGATGGAATTCTGCACCGAGCATGAGTTGGTCATAGCTAACACCTTATTCAATAACCACAAGAGAAGAATATACACATGGATGAGACCAGGAGATACAGGGCGTTACCAAATCGACTTCATTATGGTCAAGCAGAGGTTTCGAAACCAGATTTTGGATTGTAAAACATATCCTGGTGCTGACATAAACTCTGACCACAATCTGGTTGTTATGAAATGCAGGTTGAAGTTGAAGAAACTGAAGAAAAGTCAAAAGCCAAAAAGGTGGGCAATGGACAGACTGAAAGTAAAGGATGTAAACGAAAGATTCAAGAAGAGTATAATGGAAGAACTAATGAAAAACCCTAAACAAACTTCAATTGCAGACGAATGGGCACTTTTGAAGAATGAAATAACAAAATCCGCAGAAGAAAACATTGGTAGGAAAGAAAGAATAGGTAGAAAACCGTGGATCACTCAGGATATACTAGAATTGATGGATGAAAGGCGGAAACACAAGAATGTAAGAGATGAAAAGGTGAAAGCAGAATACAGACGTCTGAGAAATGAGGTTAACAAGAAGTGCAAGGTAGCGAAAGAAGAATGGTTGAAAGAGAAATGTGCAGGTATAGAAAAGTGTCTGAAATTAGGAAAAGTAGACACAGCTTATCGAAGGATTAAGAATACATTTGGGGAAAAGAAGACTAAGTGCTGTAATATTAAGGACACAAATGGAAAGCCTCTAACAGATAGGGAAGAAAAGGTTGAGAGATGGAAAGCTTACATAGAGTGTTTGTATAAGGGAAAGGTGATTGAGAATCATGTAATGGAAAGGGAGGAGGAAATTGATTAGGATGCAAAAGGAGATTTAATATTGAGATCAGAATTTGACAGAGCATTAGAGGACTTATGCAGGAACAAAGCACCAGGCATAGATGATATACCGATTGAGTTGCTACGCTGCATAGGAGATAAAGGTCTGATCAGGTTATTTCACTTGGTGTGTAGGATTTATGAGACAGGTGAGGTACCCCCTGATTTCAAGAAGAATGTAATCATCCCTATACCGAAGAAAGTGGGAGCTGACAGATGTGAAGATTACCGTACAATCAGCTTCAAAGATCCTGTCTAGAATAATTTACAAGAGGATTGAAAGCCAGATAGGAACGGAGTTGGGTGAAGACCAGTTTGGTTTCATGAGAAATGTAGGAACAAGGGAAGCTGTACTAAGTCTTTGGCTGATTTTGGAAGGTAGAATAAGGAAATATATAATTTTCAAAAGAAAAATATGTATTGTCCGTTGAGCCATTATATATTTAAACGCAAATTGTGCTAAATGTTCCGGCATAACTCAACAAAATGACAGTGTTTCGCCCCGGTGTGCAATTGGGCTCTTCAGTTGGTTAAAGCACACCTCACCAAGACACTGTCTAGTACACTCTGGGAAGGCCATTGCAAGACGTATTTGATACATGTGTATCCACGTCACGAGCAAAGCCAGTGCACTATAGGAGTCGAAACTCCATTCCAAAGCAATTATAACCTTACCTTGGCACTGAATATATAATTTTCAAAAGAAAAATATGTATTGTCCGTTGAGCCATTATATATTTAAACACAAATTGTGCTAAATGTTCCGGCATAACTCAACAAAATGACAGTGTTTCGCCCCGGTGTGCAATTGGGCTCTTCAGTTGGTTAAAGCACACCTCACCAAGACACTGTCTAGTACACTCTGGGAAGGCCATTGCAAGACGTATTTGATACATGTGTATCCACGTCACGAGCAAAGCAAGGCCTTCCCAGAGTGTACTAGACAGTGTCTTGGTGAGGTGTGCTTTAACCAACTGAAGAGCCCAATTGCACACCGGGGCGAAACACTGTCATTTTGTTGAGTTATGCCGGAACATTTAGCACAATTTGTGTTTAAATAGAATAAGGAAAGATAAGAGAACGTTCATGGCATTTGTAGACTTAGAAAAGGCTTTTGATAACGTTGATTGGACTAAATTGTTTGACATTTTGAAATCTATTGGAATAAAGTACAGGGATTGGAGGGTGATATACAATCTATACAGAAACCAGACAGCAGTCATTCGAGCTGAAGGACATGAGAGAGAAGCCGGTATTCAGAAAGGTGTAAGGCAAGGCTGCAACTTATAACCGATACTTTTCAATCTTTACATTGAACAAGCAATGAAGGAAATTGGAGAAAAATTTAAAGTGGGAGTGAAGATTCAAGGAGAAATAATTTCAACTCTGAGATTTGCTGATGACATCGTCATCTTGGCCGACAATCCTGATGATTTGAATGAGTTTTTGAATGGTAAGGACTCCGTCTTACGGAAAGAATTCATGATGAAAATGAATAAATGTAAAACAAAAATACTGGAATGCAGCCGAAATAAATCAGAAACCTCTATGGAGATCTAATTGGCAGGTGAAAAGCTGAAGGAAGTAGGAGACTTCTGTTACTTAGGAAGCAGAATAACCAGTGATGGACGAAGCAATGAGGATATAAAAAGTAGGTTGGCTCAGGCAAGGAAAGCATTTCTACAAAAAAGGAATCTGTTGATATCGAATATAGATTTAGGTATTAGGAAATCATTTTTGAAAGCCTTTATCTGGAGCGTAGCGATCTATGGAAGTGAAACTTGGACTATTGGTGCAGCAGAAAAGATGAGAATTGAAGCATTTGAAATGTGGTGTTACAGGAGAATGATGAAGATCAGATGGGTAGATAGGGCTACAAACGAAGAGGTATTAAGACGAGTGGGAGAGGAGAGATGTTTCTGGCGACTGCTAATGAAGAGAAGAGTTATGTTGGTAGGACACATACTAAGACACCCAGGAATAGCAAGCTTAGTTATGGAAGGAAGGGTCGAGGACAAGAACTGTAGGGGTAGACCAAGGTTAGAATATGTTAAACAGATTGACTCGGATGTAGGGTGTGGTAGCTATGTAGAGATGAAACGATTAGCTCAGGACAGGGAGGCATGGAGTCTGCATCAAACCAGTCAAAAGACTGAGGGCTCAAACAACAACATATAAATAAATAAATAAATAAATAAATAAATAAATAAATAAAAGTTTTGTGATGACCTGTGTTATTGTGGTATCTGTATTATTGTGTGTATTTGCAATTGAGGCGATGATTGGGATGGAGGCGGCCGTGGCTTTTCTTAAGTTAGGTACCATCCTGGCATTTGCTGAGAGTAGAAGTGGGTAACCACGGAAAACCACTTCTAGGATGGCCGAGGTGGAAATCGAATTCGCTTCTTTTCAGTTTTTCCTCGTGTGGCTGAGTGTACCTCATTAGAGCCCTTAGACCGGTGATCGAGCCTGGACCCTCGGACGACTGCCAAGAATGCGAGCCGTTGCACCACGAGTTGGTCTTAAGAATGAGAAAGGCTTATATGATTAAAAACGTTAAATACAGATTTGTACTTACAGTATACACAAAACTCCTGTTTATGAGTACTTGGTGTGACCGAGGTCATTCGGTTAATCGAACATTCGTACAACCCGGAAATATTCGGTCTCCGCGATAAAGTGAGCATACGACACCTTACAGGTCTGAGGTTTGTTTTTGGCCGGTGCTTGCTTGTTGCGTACAGGTCTCCGACCAGCCAGGATGCCTTCTTTTTGTGAGCATGTGTAGTAACAACTGCATGCAAGCACGCACGATCAGAAGGGACGAAGGATAGAAGGAAGCAGGTTGAATGGTTGGCACAGTGGATGCGCGGATTTCACGGCCACCGGCCAAAAACACGCCATCAATTCGATAATACGCACATTTACCGTCTATAAATCAATCTTAAAATTAAGATTTTGAAACAGTAAAATAACGTATTAGCCTAACTTCGATTTTTTCAAAAAATGAAAGTAGACTTTTGTGATCTAATCGGGCCAAAATTTCGTAGGTGCGTGTGTGTGTGAGCGAGTGAGTGTGTATGTGCATGCCTGTCCCCCCTATCACTTCAAACGTGAACCGAATTGAACCAACTTTGGTTCTGAGGTAGCACTAGTAAAAGGCACCTCAGTGCCATGTTTTGTATCACCACCATCTTAAAAAAAATGAAATGGTGGCCACACGAATGTTCAAACTTAAATCAAACTAGTTGAAACCCGTCAAAACTGACGGTTATTGGGAAAATATTTACTGAAGGATTTTCTTATATGCATTCTTTGTATGATTACAAAGAAAGATCAGCTTTGCAAATTATAACTGGCCATGACTAAAAACTTGATGAGCAAATAGAGACCTACACGTTCCAGAGTTTCCCTTGAGCTTTAATGATTGTGATAAAGTATGCCAAGCGATTGGATATTGGTGCATCTTAAAGGAAAATGGAAGTGTTTTATCGGATCGTGTTAAATCAAGTCTAAGGATTGGAACTCTGTGCCCAATATTATCTGCACGTATTATTTCCAAATCGAAACAATTTTCATACTTATTTCTTACAATTAATCTGGCTACATTTAGGAGCCCTTGGGGAACGTTCAGATTCCTAAGGAGCATAACTATGGCTCGAACTTTTAGAGTAAGAATATGTGGAGGCAACTCACTTAATTCCAATGAATTCAAGAAGTCTGTAGGAAACTGAAGTAGCTGGCTTTCATCTTAATTATTCGTTAACGCTGGTGTATATTTTTGAACTACTGGTTATAAGTTCAATGTCTTTATTAATTTCATTAGTGTTCATTTTTGTTGTAAGATTGCAAAATTTCGATACATTTATTCTATCCTTCGCAGAAGTGTATAATTAGCCGTAAATCTCGGTCACGATACCATCATGAGTTGGCAGTCTGGTCGGTAATTCAATGACATTTGATTCCTAACCACCAATTTTGGGGTTGTCGTGGTTAACTTGTAGCAACATATCATAACATTCCATGTCATCTGGTTTCTATTGAGTGTTTTTATGTAAGCGGCGTATTTTAGTGAAGGGCCAGAGAGAAGAGTAGTTACTATTTGTGAATAACTGTTTGGCGAGAAGCTTCCGGCACAACAGGCAAAACCTACCTGAAGTCTCCTCCAAGAGCAATAACTTTCCCACAAGAAAGCATAATATCGTTACGTATACTATCTTTTAGATGTCGATTCACACACATTAGTGAATGAACATTTGCCATTGGGGCTTCATCCCATATTATGAGGCATGCTAATCAAATATCGTCAGCTGGATTGCAATTTAATTTTATCTAGACACTGAACTCTCATTTAAATTCAGAAGTATTTTGAATATTGAATGTAGGGCTTATGCTCTTGCAAAATGTAGTTTGAATTTTGTGAAGTGTGCCCTTCCTGATGCAAAAATTCATCTGATTTACATACATGACTTGATTAGCTTCTAAGGAGTCTAATATATACAACTGGCCGTAAGAACCGTCGCTTATATTTTTGGAATATAAGGAAGAAATGCGATGATATGATTTTCCAGGAATTGTAAAACAATATGGACCGTATTCATGTGGAACGGTAACATTGGCACCAAAGGAAACAAAGGACATAGCATTGTCCAGCCGAATATTCTCTATGAAATTAATTGAGGTATCATCTCCAGTGAAAAATTGTTTCAGCCTGTCAGGTTTTTTATATTCCGACAGATCAATTTTACCATTCCAACATTAAAGGCCAAAGTAACCAAGCGTTGACTTCTCGCAAGAGAAATACATTGCAGAACAATGTTTACATTTGTTCGTCAAGGACCCTACACTGAACGGCATAATATCTGGAATGGTTCCTGAAATAGCATATTTATATTGGGTTTTAAAAGTGACTTTTATTTTGTCCGATTTCTCAGTTTGATAAGTCTATTTGTAGTTTACATACGACCGGCCAATGTTCCATTTCGGCGAACGGGGTTTTTATAATAGCATTTCTCCCAAAATTAACGTCTTATTCGATAACACTATAGTGTCCTGCATCAACAGAGCCGCTAAATTCAGTATTAAATGGCAAATAATACTTCCATTGCAAAATCAACAGTGTGGTTAGACTCATTGTTATGTACTCTTAAACAAGCAATCAATAAACAATTGGCTTATACAATGAAGTTCAACACGACCAGTGTATTCACCGTCCAAAGACATTCATACTCAAGTTGGTTGCTGAAGAGAATGCGATGAGACTGATCGCCAAAAATACAAGATGTTCAGTAAAGAACATACAGCCTACTCTCTCCTAAATGCATGGGTATTGTTATAACTCTTTGTCCTTTTCAAGGAGTATAATTGAATGTTGGATGTAGTAGCTTGCTGAAATACAACGTGCTATACGGATATTAAACATGAATATGAGGTGCCCATTGCTAGTGCTACACCTGTACAATATTTCATTCAATTCGGTTTCACCGTGTTTGAATTGATATGACGAATCGATTTGCACACATACAAGGCCGCTATCTGCAAACTATTTGGCTGATGACCTCGTAGTTTTGTCAAACGATTCTTCATACATAAAGGAATACTGTTACAAAATTTGGTAGAGATCAGATGAATAGATTGGTCGTAATTTGATTTAAGCTTTGAAGATTTGGGTGGCCGCCATTACGTTTTCGTCAAGATGGCGGCGATATAAAACATGAAACTGAGATGCCCTTTGCTAGTGGTACCTCTGTACTAAATTTCGTTCAATTTGGATTCACCGTGTTTGAAAAGATAGGGGGAATCGATTTGCACACAAAAATTTTCGCCATCCATAAATTATTGAGCAGATGACCTCATAGTTTGGTCAAAAGATTCTTCATACATAAAGATATATAGTTACGAAATTTAGTAGGGATCAGATGAATAGGTTGGTCGTAATTTGAATTAAGCTTTGAACATTTGGGTGGCCGCCATTACGTTTACGTCAAGATGGCGGCGATTTAAAACATGACACTGAGGTACCCTTTACTAGTGCTACCTCTGTACCAAATTTCGTTCAATTCGGTTTCACCATGTAAGAAAAGATAGGGGGAATCGATTTGCACACAACCATGGCCGCCATCCGCAAATTATTGGGCAGATGACCTCGTAGTTTGGTCAAAAGATTCTTCGTACATAAGGGTATAATGTTACAAAATTTGGTAGGGATCAGATGAATAAGTTGGTTGTAATTTGATTTAAGCTTTGATCATTTGGGTTGCCGCCATTACGTTTTCGTCAAAATGGCGGCGATATAAAATATGACACTGAAGTGCTCTTTACTAGTGCTACCTCTGTACTTAATTTCGTTCAATTCGGATTCACCGTGTTTGAAAAGATATGGGGAATCGATTTTCAGACAAACATGGCCGCCATCCACAAATTATTGGGCAGATTACCTCGTAGTTTGGTCAAAAGATTCTTCATACATAAAGGTATAAAGTTACAAAATTTGGTAGAGATCAGATGAATAGGTTGGTCGTAATTTGAATTAAGCTTTGCACATTTGGGTGGCAGCCACTACGTTTACGTCAAGAAGGCGGCGATTTAAAACATGACACTGAAGTGCCCTTTCTAGTGCTACCTCTGTACCAAATTTCGTTCAATTCCGTTTCACCGTGTTTGAAAAGATAAGGGGAATCGATTTGCACACAAATATGGCCACCATCCGCAAATTATTGGGCAGATGACCTCGTAGTTTGGTCAATAGATTTTTCATACATAAAGGTATAATGTTGCAAAGTTGGTAGAAATCAGATGAATAAGTTGGTCGTAATTTGATTTAAGCTTTGAACATTTGGGTGGCCGCCATTACATTTACGTCAAGATGGCGGCGATTTAAAACATGATACTGGGGTGCCCTTTGCTAGTGCTACCTCTGTACCAAATTTCGTTCAATTCGGATTCACCGTGTTCGAATTGATAGGGGGACAGACATTCAGAGTACACACACTCACACACACACTCACACTCACATACTCACACACACTCACACTCACACTCACACACACTCTCACACACACTCATACACTCACACTCACACACTCACACTCACACTCACACACACTCACACACACACTCACACTCACACACACTCACACTCACACACTCACACTCACACTCACACACACTCACACACACACACACACACACTCACACACACTCACACACACTCACACACACTCACACTCACACTCACACACACTCACACACACTCACACTCACACACTCACACTCACACACGCACACTCACACTCACACACACTCACACTCACACTCACACTCACACTCTCACTCTCACTCACACACACTCACACTCACACACACTAACACTCACGCTCACACACACTCACACTCACACACACTCACACACACTCACACACTCACACTCACACACACTCACACACACACTCTCACACACTCACACTCACACACACTCACACTCACACACACACACTCACATTCACACACACACTCACACACACACTCTCACACACACTCACATTCACACACACACTCACACACTCACGCTCACACACACTCACACACACACTCACACACACACTCACACACACTCACATTCACACACACACTCACACACTCACGCTCACACACACTCACACACACACTCACACACACACTCACACACACTCACACTCACATACTCACACACACACTCACACTCACACACACTCACACACACTCACACTCACACTCACACACACTCACACTCACATACTCTCTCTCTCTCTCACACACACACACACACACACTCTCACACACACACTCACACACACACTCACACACACACTCACACACACTCACACACACTCACACTCACATACTCACACACACACACTCACACTCACACTCACATACTCACACACACACACACTCACACTCACACACTCACACACATACTCACACTCACACTCACACACACACTCTCACATACTCACACACACACACACTCACACACACAAACACACAATCACACACACACTCACATACTCACACACACACACACTCACACTCACACTCACACACACACTCACACACACACTCACACACTCACACTCACACACACACACACACTCACACACACTCACACTCACATACTCACACACACACACACACTCACACACTCACACACACATACACACACTCACACTCACACACACACACACACTCACATACTCACACACACACTCACTCACACTCACATACTCACACACACACACACACTCACAGACACACAATTTTTGGCCCTGTGTTGATTTCATAAGTCTACTTTCATTTTTTGCAAAAATCGAAAGTAGGCTAAAAATCCTTATATTTATCCTTACCAGCAACAATTTTTGCAAATGAAGCTCAGGGCGATGTTGTTCATTTTTATATAAATAGTACGAAACTGCTCTAAATAAGCAAATTCCATCACCTGTTATAGTAGCATGCCGAGCTTCTATGCCCAAGATGGAGGGCTCATATCCGGCCGAAGTCGTTGATTTTTTTAAGAGCGTTATAACTCCCTCAGTATGCCTTCCTTCGGAGGGGAAGTAAAGGCGGTGGTCTCATGTAATAGATTTATGGCATGTTAAAGAACCTTCCACTAATTACACATGTGTGAAGCTAAATTGTATAGGTTAAGAATGTAAACAATGCTCTAAGGTTCCTACGATCGTTGCCAAGTGCCGACTGCGGTGGCGTCTGGTAGCTAAGTTCTGAACTAGTAGCCGTTGAAGGTGGCGTTTGGTGGCCAAAGTAGGAACTATTTGACAAATTCAAAAGTCTGCAGTCCTTACTTGAATAAAAAAAGTGACAGTCAGTCTGAAAGACTAGACTTTGTATCATTTTAAATGCTACAAATGCTGAAGAATGCTAGAAAGGCTGGAGGCTTCTCGCTTCGCTCGAAGCCAAAGACTCTTCACATGTTAGAAAATTATCTGCATAATACTTATCTTGTTTCTAATTACTCGCGAACGGCAAGTGCAAACCAAGGGCAAAGCAAGGACAAGCGCGCGGGATGCCGTCACGCTCACCAGAGCGCGCGGGGACGTGCCCCTTCCATCCAGTCTAAAAACACTTATAGTGGGCGATGTATTGAAGATAGAGATATGCTCTCGCGGACTTTTATAATTTCAAATGATCTTGTCGACTTCGTCGATATGCTTGGGTCCAACGTTATGCGTTACGGAGACGGTTACGGCGTGTATGACGTCATCATGTTGTTCAGTGCATATGCACCGAGTCTGAGTTTACTCCTGGGAGACGGCGAGTACGTGACGTCAGACAGGAATACAGGGTGACTCCTAAAGAGGTGTGCAAGATATCTGACAGGAATACAGGGTGACTCCTAAAGAGATTTACACGATGTCAGATAAGAATACAGGGTGACTCCTAAAGAGGTGCACAAAATGTCAGACAAGAATACAGGGTGACTCCTAAAGAGGTGTACAAGATGTCACACAAGAATACAGGGTGACTCATAAAGAGATATACAAGATGCCAGATAAGAATACAGGGTGTCTCCTAAAGAGGTGTGCAGGATGTCAGAGCCAAATTCAGGGTGACACTTAACGAGGTGTATAGTATGTTAGATTCAATTCAAATACGGGTGACCCTTAAAGAGGTTTGCAAGATATCAGATTCAAATAATGGGTGACCCTTAAAGAGTTGTAAAAGATGTCAGACTCAAATACAGGGTGACCCTTAAAGAGATGCCCGCGCGGGAAGCCTAAGTTAATGGGTAATGGAGTCTGTTAAAAGAATCCTGGGGCCCTCCTGAGCCTTTCTAACATGTGTAGCATTTGTAGCATGCGTCATTTGAAATGATATAAAGTATAGTCTCTCAGATTGACTGTATCTTTTTTGTAGAACTTTTCATGCTGACCAATTCTTACGCTCATAATATATTGATATTTTCAACGGTCTGCCCAGCGTAAGCTTAAGAAGCGCACGGACGCCAAATTTGTTTTCGACTTTTTCACTGAAATCGTTACTGCTTGGCTTCCTTGGATCATACATAAATTATTTTCTACAGAATCTTTCCTCGAGATATCCTTTACAGAATGGTGAAAACCGCATCAAAATATATCCAGTGGTTCTCGAGATTACCCGTGACATCCAAGAATCGTTGATTTTTGTCTTATACTTATCTTGGAAGACATGCACCAAGCAGTACTGTAACGTCATACACCTCAGTGCATCTGGGTACATTTCGTCCCGTCACCGTACTGTAACGCCAGAGCCCAGCGTAACGACGAAGTCGACAAGATCATTTAAAATGATAAAAATAGATAAAACAAACTAATACAGTCATCACAATTAACACCGGTTATCAGACAGATTCTTCACACACCCAAAGTACACGGGGCTACATGACCGCGTTGTCGCAGCCCCTAAACTTAGGAACCAACCAACCACCTGTTATAGGTACAATCCTTTGGGTTTCTATGACAGCAAATTATGCAGGGGAGCATAGAATCACTTCGCCAACTACTGGAATGAGCACCGACTCACTTCGCCAGCCACCATAATAGAGTCAGTTTTAGAATTATATGTCCCGGGCATGTCAAAATCGTATTAACACAGGGAAGTCCACTCTTAAGGCTACATTCTTGGCTATCGCCTTGGAGATCCGGATTCGATTCCCCGCTCTGCTAAGAAATTTAATTTCGGCCTGAGGGCTGGAACGGGACGCACTCAGCCCCGAGAGGTAAAACTGAGAGGAGGTAGGATCGATTCCAACCTCAACCATCTTGGATGTGTTTTTCTTTGGTTTCCCACTTCCACTCCAGGCAAATACCGGGATGGTTCCTTACTTAAGGCCTCGGCCTTCTCCTTCCCAATTCTCACTTTAGTTACAGATACTCACATTAATATAACCATCACAATAACACAGGTTCTACGAGAGAATATTACATGCACACTGAAGTACACGGGGCTGAGTGACCCACGATGTCAAAGCCCCTGAAATAAATTATGTTCACCAATTGTCTCCTATGGCGAAAGCGATTGTGCACACATGCGAGTGACTGGAATACTACATTTTTCTTTAATAATTTCAAAGTATATGGTAACGTAAATCACGGAGAATTCGTTACTTTACGGGAATGATAAAAGTAAAATATGTTTTGACAATAGAATACCAATAGCAAGAAAGAAGAATACGGAAATAAAAAAAAAAACCATATCCGAGGTGGGATTCGAACGACTTCGACGATTCATAATTAAATCCGTAATCTGGAACGTTAGCCACTAAGCCACCCAGACAATGAAAGGAAAGTGCAATATTAAGCAACCTATACAGCATACACACTCAACTGCCAGTTTAAGTTATTCAATATTTCCAAAAATATATAATGCTATTCCAGTTTATATCGTAGAAACATCATAAACAATATTCCCCTCTTTTATAATTCTCGTAAACAAATATCACATTGAAACATGTCATGAGCCAAGGCGATTGTGCGCATGCGTGAGTGGCAAGAATTCTGCTTTTTTAGCCTATTTTCATTCATGAAAAATAAAATAAAATAGGCTTATGAGATCACCTTTTGTCCGTGTGTCTACTGTGTGTGTGTGTGCGTGTGTGTGTGTGTGTGTGTCAGAGGATTTTTGTGTGTTCCCCTTATAACTTCTAAACGGCTGGAGCGATTTCAATGAAACTCGGTAAGTTAATAGCACTATTACGGGCGACCCCGACCGTGGCCTTAAAATTTTGTTAAGTCTCACCAATCCAACATGGCGGCTGTGCGAAATATTTCACCAGCATTCAATAACTGCGAAACTATTACCGATATCACCCTGGATTTTGTACGGTGATAAAGGCACCTACTAGAAGGTCACCTATGTGACGTTTGAAAACCTGGTAACTACAAAACCAACATGGCGGCCAAGCGAATTTGCGACTTTTAAATAGACGTTTCACGCGATTTAACCAACCAAACGCAATGGAACTTGATACAGTCTATGTTTATACACATTTTAATGCACCGACACCTAACTTCGTTCAGTTGTTTACATAACCTCAAGATGGCGGCTGTGCGTAATATTTCACCGGCATTCTATATCTCTGAAACTATTATCGATATCACCATGAAAGTTTGTACGGAGATAAAGGGCACTACCGGAAGTTCATCCATGAAACTTTCAAAAACCGGTTAACTACAAAGCGAACAGGCGGCCAATCGAAGTTGAAAGTTTTAAATAGACTTTTCTCGCGATTTAATAATCCAAACGCAATGAAACTTCGTACAGCAAATGTTTATACGCGTTGTAGTGCACTGGTATCTAATTTAGTGCAATTGTTTACGTAACGTCAAGATGGCGGCTGTGCGAATTACGAAAATTAGGTTTTTATTTCTTGTGTTCTAATCATGCGATCGAAATCAACATTTGAATAATGAACGTACACAATAATCATCATCATATAATACATAACTCTATGGCCTACATATATTAAAATCCTACATGGCGACTATCCGAAATAATTAGACGGTTCTCAATATCTACTAATCTACTACAGCAATCAAACTGAAATTTTGTAAGTGTATTGAGGCTATAAGCATTAGTTCACCTATGCGACGTTCAATAACCTGGCGATCACAAATCCAACATGGTGGCGACGCGAAATTTAAATATTCAAATGGACGTTTCTTGCGTTTCAACCATCCGGGCGCAGTGAAACTTGATACGGTATATGCTTATACAAATTTTAATCGCCTGGCATCTAATTCATTTAAATTATTTTCATAACCACATGATGGCGGCTGAGCGAAATGTTAAAATACCGCTTTTATTTATGGTGTCCTAGTCATGCGATTGAAGTTTGAATAAAACACCTACACAATAATCTTCAAGTAATCTTATATATAAAAGTTAATGTCTGTATGTATGTATGTATGTATGTATGTATATGGGTGGGTGGGCTGGTTCCGTATACAAATCTACACCGTTCCACCAAACTCAACCAAATTTTGCATACACATAGTTTAGGACCCAGAAGGAACGGCTGCCTACATGAATTTTCGATAGTCTTTCTCATTCTTCTGATTTCGGCTCTTTTGCACTCGAGCAAAGGCTAATAAATTCTTAACATATACTCATGAAGGAATGGCAAGGCAGGTAGTTCCCATGGCAACATAGCTCAAGTCGAGACACGGCCGACTGGATGTCAGTGGCGCTCTGCACTACCGGTATAGAAAATGAGGAGCTTTACTTGAAATCCCGTTAGTTACTCAACTGCTCACACAGCACTGTCAACCGAGTATAGCATAACAAAGACTTGACACTAGTAGATATTTGTCAAATACCACTCACTCACTCACTCACACATTCATCACGAAATCTCAGAAACCACCCAACGGATTGGAATGAAATTTGGTATGCAGCTTCCTCAAGTGCCGCAAACGCCCACTAAGAAAGGATTTTTGGATATTCATGTTCTAAAGGGGTGTTAAGGGGGTAGACCTGCATTTCATTGAATAGCAATATCTCCCGATTGGTTTCATTGGGGGATGTGATACTCGGCATAAAAACTCATCATTAAAAATAAGAAGACATGTGTCTGAGGGGTTTTCGATGTGGTTGTAAATTATGAGGTGAAAGGGGTGAGAAGTGAGGGTTGAAAGATTCCTAACAGAGCCTGTATCTCTTAAACGACATAGGTGAAAAGTTTGAAACTCAGCGGAAAAAAATCAGCAAGTAGACGTTTGACCGTTTTGTTCATAAATCCAATTTCAGGGGCCCATGGGGAGGGGTGAAATTCTGGGGGAAAAACAGGAAAGAAAGTGTCCTATCTGATTGACTCACTCGCTCTTCAAACTCAGGGGGAAAAACTGCTTAAAAATAAAAAAATGTGTGTTCGACAGTTTTTTTGATAAATCAAATTTAAGGGGTTCATCGGGAGGGGTGAAATTCTGAAGAAAAAAATGAAAGAAATTGTCCTGACTCACTCACTCGCTCATCATCGCCCAGCCAAAAATATTGAAGTTGGAAACATGGCATTTTCGGGATATGTTCGTTGTATGTCAAAACCATACACTAAGGGAGGATTTTTGAATATTCAGGTTTTAAAGGGGTCTTAAGGGGGTTAAACCTGCATTTCATTGAATAACAATATCTCACAAGTGGTTTCATTTGTGGATGTGATACTCGGCATATAAACTAATCATTAAAAATAAGCAGACATGTGTCTAAGGGCTTTTCGATGTGGTGTATTATTATGAGGTGAAAGGGGTGAAAAGTGGGGGTTGAAGGATTCCTAACGAAGCGTGTAGGCCTATCTCTTAAACGACATAGGCGAGAAAGTTGAAACTCAGCGAAAAAAATCAGCTTAAAAAATAAGTAAATCGGTTTTCCACCGTTTTTTCATAAAATAATTTAATGTGCCAATGGGGTGGGGTGAAATTCTGGGAAAAAAGGAGAGAATGTGTCCTAACTGACTGACTAACTCACTCACTCATCAAACTCAGGGGGAAAAGACAGCTTAAAAAATAAGTTAATAGGTGTTTAAGCGTTTATTCATCAATCCAATTTAAGGGGCCCATGGGGAGGGGTGAAATTCTGGTAAAAATAATTGAAAGAAAATGTCCTGTCTGACTCACTCACTCATCACGCCCAGCGAAAACTATTAAAGTTAGAAACATGAAATTTTGGGAATATGTTCGCTGTGTGTCGAAAACGTCAACTAAGGAATGATTTTTGTTTATTCGGGTTTTAAAGAGGTGTTAAGGGGGTAAACGTGCATTTCATTGAATAACGATATCTCATGAGTTGTTTCTTTGGGGATGTGATATTCGGTATATAAACTAATCATTAAAATAATCAGAGATATGTCTAAGGGTTTATCGATGTGGTGTATATTATGAGGTGAAAGGGGTGAAAATTGGGGGTTGAGGGATTCTTAACGGAGCGTGTATCTCTTAAAAACGACATAGGCGAGAAGTTTGAAATTCGGCGGAAAAAAACAGCTAAAAATATAAGTAAATAGGTGTTCGACCGTTTTTTTCATAAATCCAATTTAAGGGGCCCTTGGAGAGGGGTGAAATACTGGGGGAAAGAACAGGAAAGAAAGTGTTCTGATTAACTCACTCACTCATCAAACTCAGGGGGGAAGAGCAGCTAAAATATAAGTAAATAGGTGTTCGACCGTTTTTTTTTCATAAATCCAATTTAAGGGGTTCATGAGAGGGGTGAAATTCTGAAAAATAAATGAAAGAAAAAGTCATGACTTACTCACTCATCATCGCCCAGCCAAAATTATTGAAGTTAGAAACATGACATTTTGGGGCTATGTTCGTTGTATGTCAAAAACGTCCACTAAGGAAGGAATTTTGGATATTCAGGTTCTAAAGGGGTGTTAAGGGGTAGACTTGCATTTAATTGAATAACAATATCTCCCGATTGGTTTCCTCTGGGATGGGATACTCGTCATATAAACTCATCATTAAGAATAAGAAGACATATGTCTGAGGGTTTTTCGATATGGTGTATATTATGAGGTGTATGTGAGAAAAGTGAGTGTTGAAGGATTCTTAACGGAGCAAGTATCTCTTAAAAGACAGAGGAAAAAAGTATGAATCCTAGGGAGAAAAATCAGCTTGAAAAAGTAGTAAATAGGTGTTCGATCGTTTTTTCATAAATCCAATTTAAGGGGCTCATGGGGAGGGGTGAAATTCTGGGGAAAGAAGTCCACTAAGGAAGGATTTTTGGATATTCACTCATCATCCCCCAGCAAACCTATTGCAGTTAGAAACTTGAAATTTTGGGGATATGTTCGTTGTAGGTCGAAAAAGTCCACTAAGGATGGATTTTTGGATATTCATGTTCTGAAGGGGTGTTTCATTTCATTGAATGACAATATCTCACGAATTGTTTCATTTGGGGATGTGATATTCGGCATATAAGCTAATCATTCAAAATAAGCAGACATATGTCTAAGGGCTTATCGATAGGGTGTATATTATGAGGTGAAAGGAGAGAAAATTGGGGGTTGAGGGATTCTTAACGGAGCATGTACTGTATCTCTTATTCAACATAGGCGATAAGTTTGAAATTCAGCGTAAGAAGCAGCGTAAAAATAAGTAAATAGGTGTTCGACCATTTCTTCATAAATCCAATTTATGGGGCCCATGGGGAGGGGGTGAAATTAGGGGAAAAAACAGGAAAGAATGTGTCCTAACTGATTGACTCACTTACTCACTCATCAAACTCAGGGGGAAAAACCGCTTTAAATAAGTAAATAGGTGTTCGAACGTTTTTTTTTTCATAAATCCAATTTAAGGGGTTCATGGGGAGGGGTGAAATTCTCAAAAATAAATGAAAGAAAATGTCCTGACTGACTGACTCACTCATCATCGGCCAGCCAAAATTATTGAAGTTAGAAACATGACATTTTGGGGCTATGTTCGTTGTATGTCGAAAACGTCCACTAAGGAAAGAGTTTTGGATACTCAGGTTCTAAAGAGGTGTTAAGGGGGTAAACGTGCATTTCATTGAATAACAATATCTCACGAGTGGTTTCATTTGGGGATGTGATACTTGGCATATATACTAATCATTATAAATAAGCTGACACATGTCTAATGGATTTTCGATGTGGTGTATATTATGAGGTGAAAGGGATGAAAAGTGGGGGTTGAAAGATTCCTAACAGAGCGTGTATCTCTTAAACGACATAGGCGAGGAGTTTGTTTTTCTGCGAGTTTCAATCAGCTTAAAAATAAATAAATGAATAAATAATTAAAATAAGTAGGTGTCCGACCGTTTTTTCATAAATCCAATTTAAGGGGCCTATGGGGAGGGGTGAAATTCTGGAAGAAAAACGTCCACTAAGGAAGGTTTTTTGGATGTTCACTCTCATCGACCAACCAAAACTATTAAAGTTAGAAGAAGGGGATATGTTTGTTGTGTGTCGAAAAAGTCTACTAAGGAGGGATTTTTGGATATTCAGGTTCTAAAGGGGTGTTAACGGGGTCAAACCTGCATTTCATTGAATAACAACATGACACGACTATGACGCGAGCGAAGCGAGGCTAAAAATCAGATGGTGTGTGTCTGTATATTACTCAATCACGCAAGAACCACTGGTCCGATTTACATGAATTTTACACGGAAGTAGCTGATTTAGCTGGTTAACATATAGGCTACATTTGATTTCAATACTTTGCACTATTTAAAGATGGCGACCATTTTAGTGACGTCACTACACCCTTTGGTTTCAAACTTTCATATTTCCATTTCAAATAAAAAGTGAACGCTAAGAATTAGCAAACATTTGATGGCATATACGAGGTTCAAAATTACATTTTCTATCCGTAAAGTATCTCCAATGGTTAGCGATAAAACCTACATTTGTGCTATAAAACACGGTCAACGCCGAGCGGTGTAGTTGGACAAAATGATCCATCCTTAATCTCCCTCTGCGCAGCACCTCGCCCATCCCCTGTTTTAACTGTCACCTTCACATTTTAATTTATTTATGACGCGTAGCGAAGCACGGGTACTTCAGCTGGTAGTACATAAATCTAAGGCCTAGAATATAAGAATCCAACATGGTGACCATCCAAAATATTTAGACGGTTCTCAATGTCTACGAATCTATTACAGCAATCAAACTGACAATTTGTATGTTGATAGTGACAATTAATTTTAGTAGGGTATATGAAAATAGGCTATTTAGTTCTTCGCGGAACTGTTGTTCTTTATTGATTTAAAAATATTCCTTAACATATTGGTTTATTCTATAGATACTCTGCAAATCTACAGGCCAAGAGCTTTCGTCAGAGTACTCTACGAAATGAATCGGTTCAGTCGTTCTCTCAATCTCGCGGTAACAAAATATATAGATTATGACTGAACTTATCATTCGATCTTTATCACATTTCGGAAATATATACTTTCATGTGGGAAGTGTTTGTTTCCCAAACTACAAGGTCACCAGCCGTATAGTTTCAAGATGGCGGCCATGTGAACCATGCAAGTATTATACGCTAAGCCGTAACTTGTGATCCAACAAGACCCGGCTTTACCAGTTCCGCTTATGCTACAGAGGGTGGTTTAAACTGTCCTCAGGGAGGTGACCCGTTGGATATTACAATTTTATATTGGAATATTATACTGTAGCAGTGACTCGAGTGGTCAGACGGAGTGGCCGTCCCGTACAGTGCCATGCACCGAGTACTTAAAGCTCACTCGTCAAAATGGCGGCTTTTGTTCGCTGGCTGGTGCATATTTCAGTAGCTTGAAATTCTTTTATGTAATGTACTGAACAATATAATACAAAATTTAGTATGAAATGTTTTATAATAAAGACTGACGGAATCGTTCATTCCAAGACATTATATGCTAGGCAGTTATACCATGACGAATAGAAGGACCTAGTGTGAGGACTCCGCCATTATAGCACGGTAGTTTGTGGTCCCGCCGCTACAAGCACTGCAAGCGATAATGTCCAACAACGTGTCCTGTTGTTGGGTCGAGCCGGGTCTTAGAAAAGTGCGCGAGAAGTTACTGTGTGAGATATTTGTGCGAATTAAATTGAATTTTCTTTGCATTCAGTTCTTAAATTCAGTCCATTGTGTCTTGTGTACATCAGCGTTTTGTGTTGTGAACTTTAAACATATTTCTTATGCGGCTTTGTTAATTGAATAGT
The DNA here is from genome assembly GCA_946902985.2 of Meconema thalassinum. Classification (NCBI taxonomy): domain Eukaryota; kingdom Metazoa; phylum Arthropoda; class Insecta; order Orthoptera; family Tettigoniidae; genus Meconema; species Meconema thalassinum. The sequence goes on along the minus strand of OX336388.2, from coordinate 1,712,365,571 downwards.
TCAACATGCCGTACTGGTTTTTGCCTGGCTGTAAGTCAGGATATGGTAGAGTAGTTGACGATATACGATCTTCTTCACCACCGAAGAATACAAATCAATTTGAAAAATGGGCCAGAGCTATTCCACGAAAGGATACGGAGTTAACGCGAAGTATTAGAATTTGTCAAATTCATTTCTCTGATGATTTGATAGTAAAATCAGGTAATTTTATAGTGAATGGTGAAGAAGTGGAAATCTCTCGTGTGTGGTGGAAGTTACGACCTGGAGCAGTGCCTCATTTTCCCCCTAATTTACCGAAGTAGTGAGAATAAGTCCCGTAAAGCTCCCAACAGGAAAAAGAATCTCGACACCACCAGTAAAAGAAGAAAGAAGATTGAAGATGGGAGTGGAGCAACGAATGAGGCATTAAAAGGTCAATCCAGTGTTGATAAGAATTTGGGTCATTCTAGTGTACTTACGGATGCTGAAAAGACTATAATATTGTTCAAAAGGCGCCTTAAGAATGCTAACCGTAATTTAATTCGCGTTAGATCCTGCCTTAACTCAGCAAAATCGAGAATTAATTTGCTGGAGAAGCAGGTTCGAAATTCACTGGCATTTAATTACAAAGATAACGATTACAGTGGGGGATCCAGGCCTTGCGAGGCCCTGGGCGATATGATAAGGTGGGGCCAACAACAATAGAAACAAAAATCGAATCAAATGGAAAATAGTTTGGTAATAATAATAATAATAATAATAATAAAATAAAGAATAGTTACAATATTTTGAATACACTACAGTACATTATTTTAATAATATGAAAGAAACCTTTATGTCCCTTTGAATAAGATTATGTAAACAATGAAATATTAATATATTACTTTGCGACTTTTTTCCCGGCTGAAGTCTTCTATTATTTCACTGAAATCTTAACTTGCTAAACGGTCACGAGAGGTCATAGCTACACTGAAGAAAGGAATATGATTTATAAATTAGTTTGAAAAGTATACTTAATTAATTAAATGTAGAAAAATCCATGGCGCGGGGCCCCTAGGACCGCGGAGCCCTGGGCGGTCTCCCTCCTCACCCTCTCCTGGATCCGCCCCTGATAACGAACACCTTAGCAAGAAGGAAAAGATGATAATATACACTATGCTCAAGAAATGCCAGGAAAAATCTCGCAATGGAATGAGGTACAGCAATGAATTCATTTTAGAGTGTTTATTGTTGAGAATAAAATCACCGAAAGGATTCCGTCATTGTCGGCGACATAATCTCTTGCCTCTGCCTTCAGAAAGTCACTTGAGAAAACTTTGTAAAGGACTAAAGTGCCCTTATGGAGTTAATGCGCATAGTATAAATGCTATTTCAGACTATTTTAAGGAAGAAAAGAATGATAATTCACGTTACGGTGTTGTAATTTTCGAAGAAGAGAAGCTAAGAGAAGAAATCGAGTTAAATAGCTTTTATGATAAAGTAGATGGATTAGTTGATTTAGGTGAACACACACCTGACCTCCAGAAGACCGTACTTGCAAATCACGCTCTAGTGTTCATGTTCGTACCTTTCATGCATATATTGGGTGCAGCCAGTTGCTGTTTATGCAAGCGGAAATGCTGCTCCAGGGGACATTCTAGCAAAAATTCTAAGTCTAGGTGATTTTGCAGTTAGAAAAGGCTGGGGCGAGGGTGGCTGGTTTTACTTGTGATGGTAGTCAATCAAATAAAAAGGCCAGGAATGCGTTAGGAGTCAGTGGCAAGACAAGCTCTCTACAACCTCACATCCTTAATCCTGCAGATGTTACGAGAAAGATCTGGGCTTTCTCCGACTGTATATTACAGGAATCTGTGTGTTCCGTAACATTGTAGCAGTTTTGCTAGCCCACACTGTTGGGTGATAATTGTAGCTGTTGACCTTTGCCTAAGCTATGTTGTTTTAATGGGCGCCAAGACCTCAATGCAATGTTGAAATCTAAATTTGTATTTAACAACGTCTAGCTCGGGCAGAACACATTCAAGACTCTATTCACTCAGATCGTGGTATGATTTGATCATTAACCCAACAAACAATTGTATCAGGAGAAGGAATTGGTCTATATCTAATGCTACCTACTGAAAGCAAAGATTGCATTGTAAAAGAAATGAATTTATTATATAAAACAAGTATAGCAAAATTAATAATAATAATAACTATAAAATTTAAATTGGAGCGTTGTGATTTGAATATTACCGATAGAAAATTACGTGAAAACGGAGTCTGATAAATTGATTTTACTCTTATTTCCAAGCTATGAAGTTACTGAATTATGAAATATAAAACAAAGAAAAATGAGAGATTGCGTATTTCCGCGTCATTTGCGCTTACCACTGGAAATTGCCAAAGCATTTCCCTCGTTCTTGATGATGTTGTGAGCTTCCCACAGTCTCCTGGACGTCGTCATCTCCGTCGGAATTTGATGATATTCTGGTAGATTAGATAATTCTATGGTCCGTACCTCGGACCCAAACACTCGTACAACCAAGTTTTACAAAAGTTCGTCGCTAACTCCACTGAACATCGGAGCGACACGCACTTGCGACCGTACTCTGCAAGTTCTACACAGATTGTCCTTAACTCCACCGAACATCGGAGCGACTCGCACGCGCATCCATACTCCTCAAGTATTTCACAGATAGTCCTCGTTTCACGGCGCGTCGAACGATATATCCACACGTTGGCTCCCCCACCATGGTACCGACATCTAGCTTACGTCGTCCTCACTGATTGGCAGAGCACGCCGCTAGTTCCCCTCCTCTGGTTTCTTTACACTCGGCGCGCGAGAGGGAGAAGTCGTTTTCCGTCCCAACAATTCGCCTTTTCTAGACCTTGCGACCCAAGATTGCGTCATGCTTCTCGACAAGATTAAGCGTGTACTTGAAATCCCAGTGAGTCACGTCTCTCGATATACCCTAACTGACGAAAACTCCGTAAAATTCCGTAATCACATAATTTTCTATAATATTGTCGTTCGTAATAATTTGCTTGATAGCGTTTTCTAAGACATAGAAAACCTATCTGCATGCTAATAATTTTTATAAAATGCTCCGAAAATACCTTAATAATAATTATAATAAATTAATAATAACTAGTTGAAACCCGTCAAAACATGACGGTCAATAGAAAAATATTTACTGAAGAATTTTCTTATATAGGCCTACTGTACATTCTTTGTACGATTATTTTTTGACTCTATTGAAACTATGAGGGCGTCAAAAGATTGCACTCTCAACATTGCAAAATACTGCTGGCCATGACTGAAAAATTGTTGGGGCAAATTGAGGCCTATACGTTCCAGAGTTTCCCCTTGAGCTTTATTGATTGTGATAAAGTATGCCAAATGAATTGGAAAATATTGCCTCTTAAAAGAAAATGATAGTGTTTTATCGGATGGTGTTAAATCAAGTCGAAGGATTAGACATCTCTGCCTAATTTTAACTGCACCTATTATTTCCAAATCCAAGCAATATGGTTGCATTTAGGAGTCCTTGGGAACCGTTCTGATTTCTAAGCAGCATAACGGGCCAAGCGTTTGGAGTATGTGGCGGCCAGTCGTTTAGTTCCAAGGGATTCAAGAACTCTGATGAGTCTAATACAACTGGCCGCAAACCATCGCTTATATTCCATACATTTTAAAACAATGTGGACCGTGTGCGTGTGGCACAGTAACATTGGCACCAAATGAAACGAAGGAAGGAAGGAAGCTTGCAGTTTAACGTGACCGTTAATCTCGCGATCATAAGCCACGGGACCTCCGTTTAACGTGGAATCCGAACCACAGGACATGGCCTTTCACATCAAAAATCTCACATGCATTGACCGGGAATCGAACCCGATCCGCCTTGGTGAGAGGCATACAGCTTGACCGCTGCGCCATGAAACGAAGGACATTGCATTGTACTGCCGATTAGTCCCTCTGGAATTCCTTGAGATATCATCTCCAGTGAAAAATAATTGTTAAAGCCTGTCAAATATTTTATATTTATTCAGATTAATTTTACCATTACAACAGCAAAGGTCAAAGTAACCAAGTGTAGATTTCTCGCAAGAGAAATACAGTGCAGAACAATGTTTACATTTGTTCGTCAAGGACCCTAAACTGTAACGGCATAGTATCTGGAATTGTTTCTGAAATGCCATATTTATATTGGATTTTAAAAGTGGCTTCGTATTTTTCTCCGATTTCCCACTTTTTTGCGGCTAATGTTCTATTTCGTCAAATGGGTTTATTTATAGCAGCATTTCTGCCCAAATTAACGTCATTTTATATAAAACTATAGTGGCCTGCATCAACGTAGCCGCCAAATATTAAATGGCAAATAATAACTTACTTCCATTGCCAAAATCAACTGCGTGGTTAGACCCATTGTTATGCACTCTAAACAAATAATCAATAAACAATAATATTCACATATACAATGAATACTTCCATTCTCAAGTTGGTTGCTGATGAGAATGCGATGAGATTGATCGCCAATAATAAAATCCTTGCAATTTTTGCAATTTGCTTGCAAACGCAACTCAGGATGACGATCTTCATTTTGAAATAAACAGAATGAAATTGCTGTAAATAATGAATTTCCATCACCTGTTGAAGGTACAATACATTGTATTTCCATGACAGTAAATTATGCAAGGGAGCATAGAATCACTTCGCCACTACTGGAATGAGCATAGACTCACTTCGCCAGCCACAGTAATGGAGGGAGTTTTAGAATTATATGTTCAGTGCTTGTCAAAGATCGTATTAACACAGGGAAGCCCATTCTTAAGGCTACATTCTGAGCTATTGCCCCGGATTCCAGGTTCGATCCCCGCTCTGCCAAGAAATTTAATTCTGGTCTGAGGACTGGAACGGGGCGCACTCGTGAGGCAAAACTAAGAAGAGCAAAGTTTGATCCCCATCTCAACAATCTTGGATTTGGTTTTCCGTGGTTTCCCACTTCCACTCCAGGCAAATACCGGGATAGTTCCTAACTTAAAGCCTCGGTCGTTAACTCCCCATTCCCCACATTAATTACAAATGCACACATCAACACAGCCATCACATTAACACAGGTTATCAGAGAAAAGTTTACACTCGCACACCTGTTCGCCAATATGTTAACGCTGATGTATGTGTTTGAACTACTGGATATAAGTTCAATGTTCCCCATCTCTTGATGAATACAGTACTTTTGCATTTGTCAGTTGGCACAGGCTAGAGTAAAAGGTGGCTTTTCACCGATGTCTCAGTCTCACTCATGGCTGTGATTATATGGAAGCTACTGAGGTATGGGTGGTGCTTAGTAATGGCATTCGGGGCACAGTCAGTGCCTGTGAATGCTGTGAAAGGTTCAACTCATAGGGTTAGGACTACTGTTCTGACTCAGTGAGGAAAGCAATGGCAAACTACCTCACTCCTCTTCTTGCCTAGAACGCCTCAAAATAGCGCTGCCTTGGGTTTTTGTGGGTATCTACTCACATAACGTAACGGCGGTACTTTTTGAGGATCCAACCAGCCTTGGGGCTGACTACCTAACAGACAGACAGACAGACTTTAAAATTAATATCATTGCATTGTTGCAGCTTGGCAAATATTTTATATTTCAGCAGATCAATTTTACCATCACAACAGTAAAGGCCAAAGTAACCGCGCGTAGATTTTACGCAAGAGAAATACAATGTAGAACAATGTTTACATTTGATCGTCAAAGACCTTTCACTGTACTGCATAACATCTGGAATTGTTTCTGAAATGGCCTATTTATATTGGATTTTAAATGTGGCTTCGTATTATTCGATAACACTATAGTGACCTGCAGTATCGGAGCCGCTAAATATTAAATGGCAAAAAATACTTCCATTGCCGAAATCAACTGCGTAGTTAGATTCAGTACTCTAAACAAATAATCATTAAACAACTGTCTCATACAATGAAGTTCAACATGACCGTCCAGAGACTCTCATACTCAAGTTGGTTGGTGAGGAGAATGCGATGAGACTGATCGCTTACAATAAATTCCTTATAATTGTTCCTGCCAGCGAAATGTTTGGCAATAGCTTGAAAACGCAGCGCAGAATGACGTTCTTCATTTTGATATAAACAGTACAAAACTGCTCTAAATAAGCTATTTCCATCACCTGTTATAGTTTATGGCAGTACATTTTGCAGGGGAACATAGAATAACTTCGCCAACTACTGGAATGAGCTTAGGCATATACTCAATACTCACTTCGGCAGTCACCCTAATGGAGGCTGTTTTAGAATTCTATGTCCCGTGCATGTCAAAAATCGTATTAACACATGGAAGCCCACCCATTCTTGGCTATCGCCTCGGAGACCCGGGTTACATTTCCTGCTCTGCCAAGAAATTTAATTCTGGTCTGAGGGCAAAAACGGGGCACATTCAGTCTCTAGAGGTATAACTAAGAAGAGGAAGGTTTGATTCCCACCTCGACAATCTTAGATGTGGTTTTCCGTGGTTTCCCACTTCCACTCAAGGCAAATACCGGGATGGTTCCTAACTTAAGGCCTCGGCCGTCACCTTGCCATTTCCCACCTTAATTACAAATACACAAAGTAATGCAGCTATCACAATAATACGGGTTATCAGAGAAAATTTTACACTTACACACCAAAGTACATGGGGCTGAGTGACAACGATGTCGGAGCCCTTCAAACGAATTATGTTTGCCAAGTGTCTCTCATGGCGAAAGCAATTGTGGACACGCGCCAGGGCCTGGAAAACTACCTTTTCATTAATAATTTAAGAGTATATCGACGATGCATAATTTATAACTTTTAGTCTAGGATGCTACCAACTTTACCACCGAAGCGTTGGGAAGAAATTGCAATATTAAAGTACATAAACAACATAGCCTACACACTCAACTGTCAGTTAATGTTCTTCAACGTTTCCCTTCTTAAAAATTCCCCTCTATAACTCTCCATCACTTGAAAACGCGCCATGTTTTGTGTTTTAAATATATCAATGCAATGGTGCTGCCATCTGTTGTTAGTTACTGAAACTATATGGGCGAGGTACTGCCATCTGTTGTCAGTTACTGCAATTGATGGCAGATATTAGCTCTTTTGACCACATGCTGTAATGCAATGGTAAAACGGAAATAAAACTTATTGAGAGGGAATGTAGGAATCTTTAACTGACATAAAACGTTACTAATAATCCTTGATAAAACAATATTTAACTATCACGCGAAAACTCGCCATCAAGGCCATGCCTTGTGTTTTAAATATATCGACGCAATCTGCTCTCAGTTACTGGAACTATATTGGCGAGGTACTGCCATCTGTTGTCAGTTACTGGAACTGATTGCAGATATTCAAACGACGTATTGAGGACATGCTGTAATGCAATGGTAAAACGGAAATAAAACGTGTTGAGAAAATGTGTAGAAATATGTATCTTTAACTGACATAAAACCTTACTAATACTCCTTGATAAAACAATATTTCAGTGGCAAAAAAAAAATACTGGCGAGAGTTGGGATCGAACCTGCGATCCTTGGATCCACAGTCAATCGCCTTAACCAAATAGCTACTCGCGCACTCAGATTTAGATGCAGACGCAACCATTCACTATCTTCAAAAGCCGCTATCTGAAGAAAATAATCCAATTCATTATCAATAAAATCAATATACATTTGTATATGTTCATACTGTTATTATATTGTATTGTCAGAACTTGGTTAATGTATGTTTTCAATTACATGGAAGCTTATTAAATAACTTACATTTTAATGGACTTCTCACCGCCATTTTGTCATGAGCCCAGGCGGATTGTGCGCATGCGCGAGGGGCCAGAATTCTGCTATTTTCTATATTTATTTAAAAATATACCGTCTTATATTTGTTTATTTTAGAGACACTCTGCAAATCTACAGGCCAAGAGCTTTCGTTAGAGTGCTCTACGAAGTAAATTGGTTCTGTCGTTCTCTCTATCTCGTGATAACAAAAATCACCTTACTGTTTTAAATATATAGATAGATAATAATAAATTAACATGAAAAATTCTCTTGGCTGAACAATTTGCCGCGTAAATAAATATAGAATGGCTTCCTACTGACTTATGCCAGTTGCATAAAACCCCACGAAAAACACGTTACATATTCGCCTCGGATCATCGGATGATTTACCGTGACGACGGTCCATTATCCGATTATCCCAGACACGTTAATAAACCCCATCCAAAATACATATTACATAAACGAAATCACCCTAAATTACAGATATATACACTCATATTTTTTTCTTCACGCACTTTGCGTCAAAGTTTGTTGTCACTATGGATTGCACTTTGCAACCAGTCCAATGTTTTACATATGGAATAGTGTTCCACGGATATTTCCGCCTCTCAAATTTCTCTATGTTGGAGAAATAGACATAATTAATGTGTGAGCACTATGTATTTATGATGTCATATCACACGCATTGAAGGTGTTCTGATATATTTATATCACCATAGAACTCCCTAATTTCACTGGAGGTCCCCTCCTTATGGTGAAATTTAATCTCACTTATCACTGAGCACATGATCACACTATTGTGGCAGCGCCTCGTGACCATAATACTTGATCTCTCTTTATAGTAGATTAAATTAATATTGACTTCTGAAAACAAAAACAGTAAATGCGCATTACATATAACACCAAATATTTCTGTGCCGTAATCGCCCTGTCTTGTTAAGTTCCCGTAGACCATATTCTACTTACTAGTTCTCAACACAGAAATAATACCATTGTACAAATTACCTTAAATTACACACTTACAAATCTTACATGGCGAGGCCGTAAACAGAAACCACGTGTGCTGATATGTATGAGTTTCATGAAGGACTGTCTCGCATTCTGATGGCCCATCTTTTATCTCGTGGACGCCTTAAGCTAACAAGCCCTATACAAGCGCTCCCCCATCTCTTGGAGATAAATGGGAACCCATCAGCGCTGCCAAAATGGCCTTGGTGCATCGAGACAATTTAGTGCTCAACAGCATCCGACAATCCCGTCATATTTCCCTGTACCTTAAAAACTCTCATTTACTTACATACTACCCCCCTGTGTGACTTCTGATACGCCTGCCTTAAGACCAGATCCTCCCACGCACCAAATACCACACTTACTCATTTGATAGGCTGGCTCGCCAGCTAAACACACTCACTTTATGACACATATTTTCGTAGACTATGTATATTATACGTCCCGTATAATCTGTTTCCCTCACTATTCTCCAGCACATATGCTGTTTTCCCAATACGTTTGGAAACTATAAATGGGCCCTCGTAGAGATAAAAGAACTTGGACATGACTTTCTCTAGCTTATTTGACTGTTTCGGCACTCTAAGTAAGACTCTGTCTCCCGGCTCGAATAGGTCAAATTTAGTTTCTTTTTGTTGGCGAATTCTCTTTTGTGCTGACTTAGATAAATTCTGTTTCGCCAACTGGACAGTGTAATCCATCCCCGGTTGCTTACCCTCATTTAATCCCAACACCCTCGCTAGTTCATTTTGTGGTCTTTTTCCGAAGTGAACTTCGTATGGCGTCAATTTCGTGCTCTCATGATGGACAGAATTCAGCCAAGTCTCGACCTTGGGAAGATGTCCAACCCAGGCCGCATGCTTGTCATGCACTAGAGTCCGAAAAAGACGAGCCACTTCCCTTAATGGACGCTCTGCAGAATTACCCTGAGGGTACCTTACAGAGGAATGAACGTGTGTTATACCAGCTTCCTGCATACTGGTTCTCCATTTCTTTGCAGTAAACTGTGGTCCACTGTCAGATAGTATCCTGAGAGGAATGCCAAACTCAGGTACATACTTATTAATGATCAGACGGCTACACGCTAGTCCCGTGGCTTTCCTTAGCGGATATAGCTTGACATACTTACTAAAAGCGTCAATAACTATAAAAATGTACTCGTAGCCGTACTGTCCTTTAACGATCGGGCCAAATAAATCCACACACAGTAGTTCGCCGGGACTACTGGTGAGAACTGCAGATCTCTCCCCCACTAAATATTTAACTGGATATTTACTCCTTTGACAGGTGTCACACTTAGCTAAAATCCTCCTAACGTCCCTTCCCATTTTACTCCAAATGAAGTCACGACCAATTTCATAGAAGACCTTGGCAGCACCAAAGTGTCCTAATTCCCTATGAATGAACCAAATTAGCTCCTCCCGCAAAGTGGCAGGAACACATATTGCCCACCGATTATTCCTACATTTCCTTGCAAGAAGCCCATCCTGCATCTTGTACGTGAACCGTCCTACTTTCACATACTCTTCTTCACCTATTTCCAACCTTTAACTTAACGTCATCACGTTGCTCCACTAGCATATTTCTCAGTGTCTGTAACGATGCCCTGTTGCTACTGTCCACACATGCACATATTAAAATACCATCCTCTGCTTTAACCACAGGATAATCCCTACATAAATTAGTGTCCCTCGATAGCATGTCTGCAAGAATGTTATCTTTACCTTTAATATATTTTACTGTGAATTCGTATTCCTGCAGAGCAAGAATCCACCTACTAACTCTGTTAGAACTGAGTTTACAAGTCCTCATATACAGTAATGCATGGTGATCTGTGTGGATCTCAAATTTCCCCCCTACTAAATACATTCTAAATTTCCCTAAACTGAAAACAATACCTAAAAGCTCTAACTCAGTAATCGTGTATCTTTTCTCTGCTGCAGTCAGTCCTCGCGAGGCTAAAGATACAATGTACAGATTACCCTCATCATCTTTCTGACATAATACTCCAGCAATGCCTATATGTGAAGCATCTGTCATAACCACATATTCCTTATCTTTTAACGGATATTTCAGCACTACAGCTTTCTCAAAACCTTCCTTCAGCGCTCTAAAAGCCTGTTCATGCTTGGACTCCCATCTCCACCGAGTCCCACTTTTAAGCAATTCCCTGAATGGTTCTACCAACCCTGAGTATTTAAGAACGAACCTCCTGAAAAAGTTGCAAATTCCCATGTAAGTTTTTAACTGTTTAACATTCTGTGGCACCTCTGCGTTAAGTATCTTATTAACCCTACTTTCTTCTGGTGTTACACCTCTACTCGACACTCTATGACCTAAAAATGTCACTTCTGACTGACAGAATGACGACTTAGACAGCTTCAAAGTGAACCCTGCCTGATCTAACTTCTGAAAAACTGTATTTAAATGACGTAGATGCTCCTCAAAACTGCGTGAACTAATTACCATATCATCTATGTAAATGGTTACAAACTCTCCTGTGTCATCCCCTAATGCGATGTTTAAAGCCCTAATTAAATCTGCTGAACTACTCTTTAACCCATAAGGTGTTCTACAAAATTGATAAAGGTTATATTTATGACTAAAAGCTGTAAATGGTCTATCTTCGTACATAAGTGGCACTTGCCAAAAACTGGAACTCAAATCTACACAAGTGAAATACTTCTTCCCCTCAAATGTTTGCATTAATTCTTCTATTGACATAGATTTCAGCTGATCTGAACTAATTCTACTGTTAACCAAACGAGCGTCTAAACAAATACGAACAGTGCCGTCGGTCTTGGGTACCGTGATCAAAGAATTAACATATGGACTGTTCGAGTGCTCAATAATCCCATCTTCAAGCATCTGATTAATTTGTGCCTCAACTGCACTCTGATAAGCGAAAGGTACAGGATATCTATGTCCTGTGAATACTGACCTATCAATAACGTTCAATGAATGTGTATAGCAATTGGCCATACCAATGCGATCCTCAAAAACTCTCCTATTACACCATAACACATCATAGAGCCGAACACACTGTTCATCCTCTATATTTCCCTGAAATGCAGCCTCACGTAACGAGTCCTCTAGACTTCCGTTCGTAATCACACTGCCCACAAAACATGGAGAACCCCGCTCTACGGCTGGCGATATCTCATTTAAAGTACAAATCACACCTACAATACTACTCCTCTGAATATGGTCATTGAACGCTACTTCTACTTCAGAATCTCCCCATTTAAATTTCAAACTCCCTACATCATAACATAAGTTACCAGAAACTCTACTTAGCCACTCTGAACCCAAGATAACACTGAATACTAAATTTGGAATTACAAGACAAATCTGCTTCTCTACATGATTATTAATTTTAATGTCTACTAAAACTTGCTTAGAAATTACTTTAGACCTCTTCCCAACAGCTGTGATAACAAAAGTGCTTTTAATTGGCATCTCCTCAAAATTTACTCCAGTTCCTTTCATTTTATCATAAAATGCACTACTTATGCAACTCTTCATACAACCACTATCAATTAAAACATCTGTGTACGCCTCGGACACGTTAAATTTAACTATGGGGCTCTTACTAACCACTTCCTGAATAATACCTTCATCATTTAGTTCATGTAATAATTCATTTCTTACATTTAGGTCATAGGGTTCCTGTATAATTGTATGGACAGGGCATGCTACAGACTGAGATTCTGACCTTACTTCGCAGCCTGGTTCGCGTTTAAAGAACCGCTACAGCTGGCCGTCGTACTACTAACTACTGAATTGGTCTGGTTGTTCTGGGCTTTGTTGTCATTGTTTGGCTGTATATTACTACCACTAGGCTGTCCTCTTCCTTGACCCCTATTCTGGTTGTAATTATTGTCATTATCATTTCTCCCTTGATTTCCCCTGAAATCATTGTTTCTCCCTTGATTTCCTCTGTAATCATTGTTCCTCCCTTGATTTCCCCTGAAATCATTGTTCCTCCCTTGATACTGATTACCATAGCCATTTCCTCTGTTCTGATTTAGCTGATTATTATTATTTCTATTTTGAGCGTTGGCCCCTTCGCCACCGTTCCCTTGAACTTCTTGATGCCTGGCTTCATTAGGTCTATTATTATTATTACCCTGGTTCCGATTGAAATTGTCCTCATAACCCCCTCTCCCTAGTGCATCAAATGTGCTTAACAAATTTTCTACTTGTGATATAGTCTTTACATTCTGGATACAAGCAGCCTCCTTGATCCTATAGGGAAAGTGCCTAAGTAGCAACCTTACCACATCACTTTCCTCCTTCAAGCCATCCAGATATTTACACACTAATACCTGCCATAAAAAGTATTCGGTCATGGTGGAGCTTCCTTTAGGGTTATATTTACCACACACTACTCCCTCACGATGCTGCGACTGAATAACCTCATTCCAGAACTTTTCACAGAATTTCATTTTAAAATCATTAATATCAGTAAACTTGTCTCTGTAGACAGCAAACCAATTCCTCGTTTCCCCCACAAACACTTGTTCTAAAATTTCAACTACCTGGCACCACTCAATACTACCATTTTCCAACCTCTCCCCGAAATTATTTTCTATAGTGTTCATGAACTCCATTGGGCACCCCTGTCGATTGCTGAACTTACCCAGTTCTACCTCCCTGTGTGTGCTATTCACAAAAACTGGCCTATTCTGACTATTTTCTTGCCTGATCCTAGCTTTTAATTTTAACTCTAATTCTGCGATTTTCTCCTCAGCCTTCCTCTCAATACTGTTTACTGTTAATTTAATGTTTCCTTCTGATTCTTCTACTTTATCATATAGCTTTGCTTGTTTCTCCTCAATCTTGCTAATGCTCTCTCTATTACTCTCTCTTAAATCATTTACTTCTGCAAATATTTGCGAGTGGACTTTCTCAATTCTACCCCCCAGCTGTTCCTTAACCTCTTTAGTTGCTACCTGAATTTTGTCAATTTCTCCCCCGAATTGCTTTTTGACCTGCTGTGTTTCCAGTTGCACTAGTTCTTTTAAATTTTCAGCCTGTGTACTGATTCTAATTTCCAACTCCTCCTGTACTTTTCCTAATTTTCTGTCTACATCTGCAATAATCTCTTTAGCCTTTTCTTCCATCACCCCCCTGATCTCACCTCTAATCAGTTCGAATTTGTCACTCATTTCCCTACTGTTTTGTTCTAATTTAGCATTTAAAGTTTCAGTACTCTCTCTATTTTCCTTACTGTTTTGTTCTAATCTGGCGTTTAAAGTTTCATTACTCTCTCTATTTTCCCTACTGTTTTGTTCTAATCTGGCATTTAATGTTTCATTACTCTCTCTATTTTCCCTACTGTTTTGTTCTAATCTGGCGTTTAATGTTTCATTACTCTCTCTATTTTCCCTACTGTTTTGTTCCAGTTTAGCATTTAAAGCGTCTGTACTTTCTTTATTTTCCCTACTGTTTTGTTCTAATTTTGCATTTAAGGCATCACTACTAACTTTGTTCTGATACATGAACTCGAGAAGTAAAGTTTTTAATTCTGGTTGGCCGCCTACACTCCCTGTTTCAGTATCGGGATTTACCTCCGCTACCCCGTTACTACCATCACTCGACATACTGCTCGTATCATCACTCTCCCGTTGATGACCACTACGTAACCTCATCTGTCTTTCTTTCTCATCCCCCATAATGATATACACTGATACAGACAAATAACCCCCAAAATACAGGCACAGAAATATATACCCTTCTCCTTCCACAAATGTTATCAGGTGTTCATCCCCACGTTGGGCGCCAAATGTAGCAGTTTTGCTAGCCCACACTGTTGGGTGATAATTGTAGCTGTTGACCTTTGCCTAAGCTATGTTGTTTTAATGGGCGCCAAGACCTCAATGCAATGTTGAAATCTAAATTTGTATTTAACAACGTCTAGCTCTGGCAGAACACATTCAAGACTCTATTCACTCAGATCGTGGTATGATTTGATCATTAACCCAACAAACAATTGTATCAGGAGAAGGAATTGGTCTATATCTAATGCTACCTACTGAAAGCAAAGATTGCATTGTAAAAGAAATGAATTTATTATATAAAACAAGTATAGCAAAATTAATAATAATAATAACTATAAAATTTAAATTGGAGCATTGTGATTTGAATATTACCGATAGAAAATTACGTGAAAACGGAGTCTGATAAATTGATTTTACTCTTATTTCCAAGCTATGAAGTTACTGAATTATGAAATATAAAACAAAGAAAAATGAGAGATTGCGTATTTCCGCGTCATTTGCGCTTACCACTGGAAATTGCCAAAGCATTTCCCTCGTTCTTGATGATGTTGTGAGCTTCCCACAGTCTCCTGGACGTCGTCATCTCCGTCGGAATTTGATGATATTCTGGTAGATTAGATAATTCTATGGTCCGTACCTCGGACCCAAACACTCGTACAACCAAGTTTTACAAAAGTTCGTCGCTAACTCCACTGAACATCGGAGCGACACGCACTTGCGACCGTACTCTGCAAGTTCTACACAGATTGTCCTTAACTCCACCGAACATCGGAGCGACTCGCACGCGCATCCATACTCCTCAAGTATTTCACAGATAGTCCTCGTTTCACGGCGCGTCGAACGATATATCCACACGTTGGCTCCCCCACCATTGTACCGACATCTAGCTTATGTCGTCCTCACTGATTGGCAGAGCACGCCGCTAGTTCCCCTCCTCTGGTTTCTTTACACTCGGCGCGCGAGAGGGAGAAGTCGTTTTCCGTCCCAACAATTCGCCTTTTCTAGACCTTGCGACCCAAGATTGCGTCATGCTTCTCGACAAGATTAAGCGTGTACTTGAAATCCCAGTGAGTCACGTCTCTCGATATACCCTAACTGACGAAAACTCCGTAAAATTCCGTAATCACATAATTTTCTATAATATTGTCGTTCGTAATAATTTGCTTGATAGCGTTTTCTAAGACATAGAAAACCTATCTGCATGCTAATAATTTTTATAAAATGCTCCGAAAATACCTTAATAATAATTATAATAAATTAATAATAATAATAATAATAAATTAACATGAAAAATTCTCTTGGCTGAACAATTTGCCGCGTAAATAAATATAGAATGGCTTCCTACTGACTTATGCCAGTTGCATAAAACCCCACGAAAAACACGTTACAACATGTAATGAAGACCGTAGTTCTTATTTCCGTGAATTATATTTTCCAATGTGCCCTGCCATGCTATTTTAATTGTAACCGCTAATTACTTTTTAAAATAGTATTAGTTACAAAGTAATTAGTTTCCCTTAGCACCATCCCTAAGACCAGCTGACCCCGGCTGTGTGGAACTTGTCCACTCTAGCGCTGCCTGGCGGGGCGCGCTTGAACTTCAGGAGTCTTCTCACTTTCTCCTTCTATTCGTCATGGTTATACTATAGTATGCAACGAGCCTATAATAGGCCAGGCGACAGGTCGAAAAAAAAGCCTCAATAAGGAATTAATTAGTGGAAAGCTGGAAATTGCTTTAATCGCTTTATTTGGACCCAGATATTACTCTCCCAAGTTTTCCCCCTCGAGCGAATTCGGCGTTGGCCCTTCTGGCCCTAAGAAGGTACTATTTTTCGGTTTTATGCAAATATCTCCCACACCATCAACTTTATCAACGAAATACCTACGGTATTATAAAAATAATTTAGAGTAAATTTCCTACAAAAATGTTCTATACCTTTTGTCTCTAATGTGAACCGTTACGATGCTACGACCATTCAAAATGGAGCCCTTTTTGATTCTTGCGGAAAATCTATGGAAATGATATGCCATATCAAAGTTTCTTCATGTTATAAATATTTGTCAGCATTCCAGGTGCACAAGCTGTTAACTTGTTACAAGTATCAAAGAAAAAAATGGTCAGTAAGAACATTCAGTTCTTATTCAGTACATTTTTCATGCAGACTTCATTACTTTCTCACCGAGGGCGTTGGCAACAATGTGTACAGATGCAGCTGGCTTGCCGCGCTCGGGCTCCCATACAGCTGGCAACCACAGCAGTCTCGTGAAAGATCTGGTTGAGTGCATACGTGTTTACGGACAAAATAATCAATCAAGATTGTAGTTTGAGAAAGTGCGCCAATAGCCTGGGCTGGTAATCCAACCGTTTGTTTTATGTGTGAAAAAGGTTTAGAAGATGGAGACACTATTATAGTGAAGCGGAGAGGATTAAGAACCTTGCGTGAAAGTAGTGTGAAAAGACATGATAATAGACATGTGCAATTACAAGGATTGCAGAATGTTACGGTTCATGCTAAGTGCCAAAAATCGTATACCAAAGACAAAAATATTGCCGTGGCAATAAAATCTTGAGAAAGGGCAACAACGGACCGAAGCTCGCGATCGTGTGAACAGTTCGACTTCAAGGTTAATTGTATTTAGTGCGGCAAAAATGCATCCGAAGAATTTTTTAAAAGTGTTATTAAAAACCCCATTGACAGTCGCCATACAGTTCACCGCGTGGAAACACTCCATTTCAACAACACACTAGTAGAGACAGCTGGTAAGCGTGACGATGCATTGGCCAAGGCTGTTACTAGGAGAATTGCACATGTAAATGATTTTTTGGTCGCTGCAGAGGGTCGATATCACGGCTCTTGTGCAAAAACATTCTTCAAGAGTTCTTCCACATCGAGAAGGCCACCTGGTCGGCCCGAAGAAGAAAACGTCACTTCTGCTTTCAAGTACGTTTGCTCTTATATGGAACGAAATCGAGAAGAATGTCAGTTCACATTCAAAGAGATATTCGAAGATTTTGAGGGCTTTATTCCTTATGAGAAAACGTTGAAAAACAGGTTGCTTGGTAAATATGGTGTTGATGTAATTGTCACAACAAGAAAAAACAATGAATCCGTGATTTGTTTTCGCGACACAGGGTACAAAATACTTACGGAAAATTGGTACCATTGTCGAAAGATCGATGATCAGGAGGAGCGTCTAAGAATTGTAAAAGCCGCAGCAGACATAATAAGGGAAGATATAAGAGCCACGATCTATGATACACAAACCTATCCTCCATCCGATTCATTTTTTGCGGATGCTACAAGTGATGTTCCCCAATCTTTAAAGTATTTCCTGGGAGAAGTAATTCTAAAAAATAAACGCGCAGCGGAAAACACATGGAAGAAGAAGTGCACATCAATTGCACACGCTGTTGTAGCGGCAGTCAGGCCGAGATCATTTCTGTCTTCCGTGCAAATAGGTCTTGCGCCTGTTTTGTCACGAAAGTATGGTTCTAAAGCACTTTCCAATGTCCTTTCGGGCCTAGGATATTGTGCTTCGTATGATGAAGCCAGGCTGTTCGAAATCTCCACTATACAGCATCCTCAAAGCAATATAATTCCTCAGGCATTCTCGCAACGCAACGTACCGATACAGACGATGGAAGCTATGACAGAGAAATTGAGCCAGACGATCAAGACTGACAGCCTTCATTAAAACGCTTTAAAATCGACTAACTTTGACATTTGAACTGTGGATTAGGCCTTCTGGGGACACCACTTTAAAATATGCGCCACTTACTCTACCGCCAGGTGGTGTGGAACAGAGTGATTTTATGCCAATACTACGCAATAATAATAATAGTCTACTAATGGTTGGTACTTTGCCACAGCTGTTTACATAGAAAAGCTGTTATACTTGTAACAAGTTAAAAGCTTGTGCACCTGGAATGCTGACAAATATTTATAACATGAAGAAACTTTGATATGGCATATCATTTCCATAGATTTTCCGCAAGAATCAAAAAGGGCTCCACTTTGAATGGTCGTAGCATCGTAACGGTTCACATTAGAGACAAAAGGTACAGAACACTTTTGTAGGAAATTTACTCTAGATTATTTTTTATAATAAGTATTTTGTTGACAAATTTGATGGTATGGGAGATATTTGCAAAAAAACGAAAATTGGTACTGTACCCGATAACCCGATAGTAGGCTGTCAGATGTCCGCCCCCTCAATCGGATTGCCAATAATCAAACGCGCCGGCATAGCTACATCAATGAAAATGGCACTGACAGATACTATCGAGATTAGAGCACAATAGTTAACAAGAAAATTATTGTGGAACACACCAAAATATACGGGGGTTCATACTTACCTTTACTTACCTCTTAAATATATCTCGGGGACTGGGTTGTCAACTGGATCACTTAAAAGTATGTCCTCACAATAACCTCCACCATGATATTTAAAATGAACCAAAACGAAGACGAGAAACTTTAAACTGCACAGTAATTTATTTCACATAAAGAGTGATTTTTAACAAAAATGAAACAACAAAATCAACGTGGCAATCAGAAGCCATCGACCACATAACCATGTCCTCCTGTAGGACCTGTATTCTCTACATATAATGTTTTAGCTTTCTCAAGCTTATAGCAACGAAAAATATTAATGCACTGGGAATGGAAACGGGATTTGGGATGAGACACATATATCAATTGCTTTGCGTGTTTATATACTGCACATTTTATTTATAGCCACAAGGCTATTATGAAACGCCCTTGGCCTCGGTAACACAGTTGTCCGGACCAGCTGCAAAGCACCTGTATAGTCAAAGCGGACACCCGTTCGTTCAACCCTAGCATAAGCGTGCTACCTCAGAGCTCGGCTCTCTCCTTTTCCAAACACGTAAATGTTCACATCTCAACTGAAATATTATCACGCAAATGTCTTACATGCTTCATTCAAACTCCAGTGGTTTCCTCCAACAATCCCAAATCATGATTATTTGTTCAAACCACTTGCTTAACTTGCGTTGTTTAGAGTATAAAAAAACTCTAAATGTTAATAACAAAAGTTCATTAATTATTTATAACAATAATAAATTGTTTATAACAATGTCAAATGACGATTGAAAATTTAATACACGCTTCTATTAATCACTATCATTTCAAATTATTTAACAAAGATATTTACAAAATTATTTTACAATATTAAATTGTTTATATTATTTATACAAGGAATACATTGAACCACACGTTTATCCGGTTGATAATTACTCAAATCGTGTTGATATAATCGACCAATGAAGGTTAGTTATATTTGACTGTCAAATTCAGGTTTAATAATGTTTAATAATAATTATTAATATTTGTGACTGTAACCTCCATTCAAAATCTTTATCTCAAATTATTTAACACTCTTGTTAATTTTAACAGTATCTTCATATGAATAATCTTTCAAAGAACAAGAACAATAACATTCAGCGGGAAAATACTTCGCTCATAACGCACAAAAATGGCACAACAATAGGCCCAAAATTCATCATATATCTTTATATATAAGGCATAAAAATCTTCCAACTACACAAAAACCTCCACTATTAATTCATCAAATTCATTAATTATTGTGGGAACCTCCTTCATTATTCAAGGGCATTACTCAACAGCGACTTTTACACGTCCACTGAAATAACGATTATACATCCATTGTTCCTCTTTAAAAATTCTTATATTCATCAATTGTAATAATGACTGTTATTATTTAACCTTCGTGGGTTTCATTCATGAATCGATATGAAGTAAAAATTTGCCAATCACAAATAAATTTAATAGCAAATACGGTTAGACACTCCTGCCTGGTCTATCAAAATTGAGATTAACATCTTCAAAGTGACGCAGTATAAAAATACTATCTTCAAACAAAGATCAACTAAACTGCAAAATAGTCGAATAGAATACAATCAGATTGTGGAATGCAAACATTATTATTCCGATCTAGAATTGAGAAAAACTCCTATCAAATGTTCATTACTATAGTGTATTCAATAAATTGTAATTAACGTTCGTATTTCATAAAATTGTCTATAATGCAATGATAAATGTCTATGTTGCAATCATGTTCATAAGACGACTAGTATTTCAAAGATCGTCGATATCGTAGTAGATTTTAATGCTCTAAAATCTTTTAAATTATTCTTCTTTCTTGAGGATGACAGAAAATTGGTCAAAGTAATTTACTGAATAGAATTACTTTAATAAAATGACACGCTGTCTGAATTCAAATCTGCCATAGCAAATCGTTAACTTTACAGTCAAATCGTGACTACAAAAAGTACGCAAATTACTGAAAGAATCTAAATCATCAGTCTCAACTGATCCAAAATTATTTAAGTATGCCAATGACATGACAATGTCTCAAAAATCGAAGAAAAAGGCATAAATCATCGAAGTGTACTGACTACAAAAATATCAATCAAGAAAATGGGGCAAAAGGTAGGACAGAAAATATGGGAAGAATGGTTGCTCAAATATCGCTACAAGACTCAAATAATACAAGAAACGTTCACGACTACCTTATCTGCCGATTGAAGTTCCAGAGGAAAATTCCCCAAAGAAGACTGCTGATGGATCCATTTCACCAACTTAAAGATGTACTCCATCCTCGAAACAGGAATCAGCGTCCTCGGAGAATCGAACTGCTTCCTCCTCCGAAATTGCACTGCTCCGTGGATACAAAAAAACATCCTTCCGGCAAAATTCTTCATTGTGCGCCGGGATAACCCTGGCCTCTCTTGAAAGTTCTCTGAAGTTCTTGCAGGAATTCGTCATGAAGTTTAATGTAGTTATTTCCGCAGAAATATTCATAGTTGTGGAGTATGAAAATATTTCCACTGTTATCTGGTATAATTCAGCGATGGATTAACGATGCATGAGTGTAGTTGGATGTTCACTACATGCTCGCTTTTGTAGAAAGACGATTAACGAAGTTCCATGCTGTTACTTTACTCCAATAATATATGTCCCAATTGCATCAACGCCTTAGCCTTCCATCTCGACTACGATTATAATCATCAATAGCACTACAATATTATAGTGTTCCATAGTCGAATGTATCGTTGTAATACCAAACTGTTGCACTCCACGTGTCAGCCGTAGTGTATAATGTGGAATATAAAAGTGTTTCTCCTGTGGCGAGAAAATCACTTTTGTTGGCAGCCTAAAAGTTCCAATATCTTTCGAAGTATCACTGTGAAATCGTTCAAATCTTGTATACACCTCAATGTTATACTGCCTAATAGAATTATAATACAGGCTGAAGTTAGCGCTTGATATCTTGACTGGTGGAAACGTTAATGTGCGCGTTTCAACTTCACCTAGTTTCGAGCAGCGTGAAATGGAACTGCTCCGAGTTCGTTCGATGCGGCAGGCTTTCACCTCACGCTAAAGACAACTTACTTCACTGAATCACTTGAAAATAACTCTATATCACCAGAAATATATATGAGATCTGAGCGTATGAGATCTGAGTATGAGATCTGAGTATGCCAGCTCCTCTCTCCTGTGCACGACCTTTTATCAACTTCTTAAGGGGCGTATCCATCCCTACCATAGCCTGTTGCTGTGTCATTGCTGGAAGTTTTAACTTTGGCTATACTTGACGGATTTTCAAAATTCAAAAACTCAAAATTAATTTCTTCAAAATTCCAAATCAATGCCATAACTGAAAATAGATTTCCACAAATCTGCAGGCCAAAAGTAATCGAATATCGTAGTTTCAGCAATCTCCGTCTTCCTTCCAAACTATCGTTCATTGGTTCTCGTCTCTCCTCCAATAGCGTAGCTTCTTCCTTAGCACAATACCTTGTTTCCTGCGACTGCGTCGTAAATCTAAGATCTTTCTCGAATAAAATCATGACGTCACCAAGAATCTCAGCTCAATCAGCCTACTGGCATGAATCCTACGTCATCCGTGCCTACGTCATGAATATCTACGTCATAACTATGACATCCATAACTTTACTGATATTTTCCAATACAGCCATCGTGGTCTCAATATAATTCAATTTCCGGGGACAGTACCTTCTTAGGGCCAGAATGACCAACGCCGACTTCGCTCGAGGGGGAAAACTTGGGAGAGTAATATCTGGGTCCAAATAAAGCGATTAAAGAAATTTCCAGCTTTCCACGAATTAATTCCTTATTGAACTACCTGTCGCCTGTCCTATAATGGCAATAATAAGAAACGAGTATGTTTATAAACGCTCGTTTTATAATTTCCATACGAGTGACTTATTTACCATTATAGGCGAGTTGCATACGACTGTTTATGTTCGACGATAATTATTATAACTATTTTATGTTCGAACATAAATATTCATAAATATCTGTCGAGATTTCGCCAGTTTTATGTACTGAACAGAGCGCATGAGACGCAGAGAATGCCTTGTAGTTGACCATGGCCTCCTCGATTACCCTACTGTGACACTAGGCCAGGCAGTGAAATTTAAATTAGAAGGCCGTGGAACTCAGCGCATCTAATTATCTAATTGGTCAAACAACTGTTTCTTGAGCTCTGATTGGCGGGAGAAACTGTTTCATAATGAAAAATAGTGTTATAATGAGCCTCATTATAGTACAGTTTTCTGACATATAATAGTCAGGGTCGAACATAATAGTACATTATTTAACGACCCTATAATGGCAATAATTAAGACACGAGTATGTTTATAAAACGAGCGAAGCCAGTTTTCGCCAGTTTTATGTACTGAACAGAGCGCATGGGACGCAGAGAATACCTTGTATTTGGCCATGGCCTCCTCAAATACCCCACTATGACACTAGTCACGCAGTGAAATTTAAAATATGAGGCCGTGGAAGTCAGCGCAGATGCGACGCTATCGTTAACTAATTGGTCACACAACTGTTTCTTGAGCTCTGATTGGTGGGAGAAACTGTTTCATAATGAAAAATAGTGTTATAATGACCCTCATTATGATACAGTTTTCTGACATATAATATTTACATCTCGACATCGTCGAACATTAAGACTATTGATAACATTCTTCTAGTAACGGTCAGATTTAGGCAATGGGTTAGAGAGACAGACTCTCATCCTTAGGACTGGGGTTCAAAAACAAATTCCTGCTTTAATTGATACTTGTCATTTCTTTCCTGTTATTCTCTCTTTCTTGAAGAGCCAGACCTTTTTATTTTTTTACTTACTGCAAAAAGCCCCAAGGAGGCAGGGTGAGTGTTGTTCTAACATGCATGGTGCACCCTGTAGAGCGCTACACTCTCAAGGCTAAGTGCTAGTGATCTCTGGATTTGGTGACCCCGAGGCATTCCTGAGCTGGGTCCGTTGTTTTACTCTTTTTCCGTTGACTTTGGGGAGGACCATCTTTTCTTTCCTATGCCTGTCTGCCTTTCATGTTCTACTTAATGACTGCGACTCCTCAATGAAAATCTCATTATCTATCTTGTAGTTTTCGTTTTCTTTCTTCCCTTCATGATCGTCACACGCGATCTGTACATCATGTCTAATAATCATAATAATACATTTGTAAAGATTTAATAAATTGTTATTATGTAAATTTTATACTTAACCTATAATTAATTTATCGTATGGCTTTTAGTGCCGGGAGAGTCCGAGGACATGTTCGGCTCACCTGAGTCTGTAGCTACTTCCAGCGGACACCCATGGGGTGAGCTACAAGTTCTGTTCAATTTCAAGTAGTTCCAACTTTCGCTACCAGATATCAATGATACCTTGTGGTGAACGTTGGAACTTTGATAGAGCGTTCCGACGAAATCTAACCTAACAATTTAGCTTCACACAAGTTTAGTCTGTGGAAGGCTCTTTTACATGCCATGAATCTATGACATGGGACCGCCGGATTTACTTCCCCTCCGAAGGAAGGCATACTGAAGGATTTTTAACGCTCTTAAAAAATCCGACGACTTCGGCCGGGTTTGAACCCGCTATCTTGGGAACAGCAGTTCAGCATGCTACCAACTACGCCACCGGAGCACTTAACCTATAAAAGTAACCAATAAACATTTATATAATAATAATAATAGTAATAATAATAATAAATACAAATATTTGGGATAAATTATTCAGCCCTCTGGTTTAGACTGTGAAGCAAATAAAGAAAGAATTTCCAAATTACAGAAAGCTTAAAGGATCATTCGGAACAAGTATAATAAAAAATCAATATCTCGGAAAGCAAACCTTAGACAGTATAATACAGTAATCAAACCTGAAGTGTTGTATACATCGGAAACCTTAATCATTGGTGGCGGATCTTTAACCAAAGACACAGAGAAACAAGAAAGGAAACTTTTAAGAAAAAGTTTTGGCCCAGATTGTATAGAGGGAATATGGATGAAGAAATCGTCCCAGGAAATATATTGTCATTCTGAATAGATCTCTCACACTTTTCGGAAAAGACGATTGGAATTTCATGGACATATTATCAGAATGAACTGTAACAGACTAAGAATTCTTAACCTGGCCCTTTCATTAAAAACCCAGAACAGCTTCGTGAAATTGAAACAGATCTCCAGGAAAAAACTTCTCAAAATACATTGTACGGGACAGATGTAAATTCAGAACCAAAATCGACAATCACCAATTTGGAGACAAACCACAACACCAGAGCCACTACTGTATAACTTGGACAGAATAACGAAGGAAGAAGCTCAGTGAGAGGATGAAGAGATTTTGAGAGCGAAAGAAGGCCAACACATCAGCTAAGCAGGTTCAACCGTGCTCCTGAGTAGTGCATAACGATGTCAAAAAATAAAAAAATAAACAATAATATAGCCTCAGTTACCTCGTGTACAAAATTTACCTTGAAGCCATTTAGGCGATCTAATCCCCCACTATTACGTTTGTTTAGCACTTCAATCTGTCAGTGAAACCGGAACTCTATTGGGAGACATGTGTCAGTTAATTAATTTTGTCTTATCACCAAAGGTGATACGAGAGGTCATCTACGTGGGATCGTACAACTCAAAGCACCGGGGATACTCCCCGCCTTTAAGCGACTTTTTTTTTATACTTCATGTCTACTGTAAATCTTTTGTTTTTTTAGGGACGTGCAACATCGAGATCAACAGTTCCGTTTTCTCGAGTGTGTCATATGACTGATAGCCGGTGTAATATGACTGATAGCCTGTGATAATCTCGTGTTTGTGCTAATAAAACAAAAGTTTGGTGCTTTTCAGTCGGTCAACACGAATGTACCCAAAAGAGTTGGGTTATACCTTAATCCTGAAAAAAATTACATGAGATTAATAAATGAGTTTTTTTTCAGGATTAGGGTATAACCCAGCTCATTTGGGTACATTCTTGTTGACCGACTGAAAAGCACCAAACTTTTGTTTACTAAGGCAACAATTAAAAATGGCTTCAAAGCCCATAATGTCTATACTAATATGTGTATTTGTAAATGCTGTGCTTTAAATTTGGCGCTATCCTGGCATTTTCTTGGAGCAGAAGTGGTAAACTTATAATCCCTTCTAGGATGGCTGAGTTGGAAATCACATCCAACATTTCTTAGTCATCACCAAGAGATTGAGTGTACCCCATTGAGGCTTTCAAATCAGAATTAAATTTTTTGTCAGTTCCAAAAATCGAACCCAGAACCTTCGGGGCTGGAGTCTAAATACGTATCTCTGGATCACAGATTACTGCTATTTGAGATTTTTTAAATATAGTATTTTAATTATGAGTCTATTTTTCTGCAGCCTACCATTGTAATTTAACTATTTACTTTTCCGTAATATTCTCAAGCACCGAGAGCAGAGTGAGTTCGCATATTTCCAGGGGTCAGCGCTCCAAGGTTAATTTCTAATATTGCGAGGGAGCTCAGAGTAATGGGCGTATTTTTGTGAAGGAATTTCAATTAGTTACTAGACGTATGACATGAAATTGTGATCGTATATGTCAAGATTACTCTTCTAGGTTATTAGCTCAGAAACGACTTGAAAGTTTCTCTTCAAAGTTGGTTACCATGGCTTCAGGTTTCACTCATCAGCGAGAAGTTTCTCGATAGAGAAACATGAAAGGGGATGGATGGATTGAAGGAGAGACGGGAGTGTAAGAGGGATAGCAAAGGCAAGAGATAAAGAATAGAGAGAGAGAGGGAACAAGACAAGCATTTTCCAATCAATAACAAGCGACAATCGATCCTCAGCATGTACAGTTGGCTGTTGTCAAGGCGACAGTTGGGAAGTTGGAGCGCGATCCGCTCTTCCGTCACTCTCGGCAATTTCATTTTTTTTCTTAATTTCCATTCTCTTAGAATTTAACCCTCAATATCTCATTCCACCGCTCCCGGTTTTATAAAACTTTTATTTGATCATCGAACCCTCTTCACGTCACCAACTTCTTCCCTTTATCGGTAGGCTGCTACCACCTGACAAGAGTCACTATCGGCAATACGACTCTGTAGGAAGATTGGTTGGTTGGTTCCTCAGTTTAGGGGCTGCGACAACGCGGTCATGTAGCCCCGTGTACTTTGGGTGTGTGTAGAATCTGTCTGATAACCGGTGTTAATTGTGATGACTGTATTAGTGTGTGTTATCTGTTTTTTTAAATTCAAGTAAGGACTGCAGACTTTTGAATTTGTCAAATAGTTCCTACTTTTGCCTCCAAACGCCACCGTCAACAACTAATAGTTCAGAACTTGGCTACTAGAAGGGACCGCAGTCGGCTCCTGGTGACGAACGTAGGAACCTGAGCGGTGTTTACATTTTTAACCTAATTTAGCTTCACACAGGTGTAATTAGTGGAAGGTTTTTTAACATGCCATAAATCTATGACATGTGACCACCGGCTTTACTTCCCCTCCGAAGGAACGCATACTGAGGATTTTTAACGCTCTTAAAAATCCGATGACTTCGGCCGGGTTTGAATCCGCGATCTTGGGCATAGAAGCTCAGCATGCTACCAACTACGCCACCGAAGCCGCCCACTCTGTATTTATTTATTTACTTTATTTGCAAATGGGGGTAATTCCCCGGTGGAAAATTGTACAAATACAGGAAATAATAATATCAAACTCACTTAATGATTTGGGAACTAGAGTAATTACACCATAGCGGCATAACTCAGCTCCCTAAGAGGACCAACAGCTTCCCTTTAGGTGGGGTGATGGGCCCCTGGGTGGAGGAAATGCCCCCAACATCCATAAAGCAGCGTCTGTACCCCAGGTTAGGGCTCCTATACTGGGCAGCAGCAGTTAGGAGAATGTCTGCGGCAGATGATCATTTTATGACAATGGCAAAGATTCCACTGAGTGCGAGAGAAGGCAATGGTAAACCATTTCGTAAAGTACTGTTACGGCTGTGAGTTTGTGTCATCACTCGCCGCATGAGTCACAACTGCCCCAGGGCTGGGCTGTGGCCTGCCTCGTGTATTGCGTGTGCCTTATGCAACAGGGCTACTAGGACAAAGGGGTAGTCCAGAATATTCGTGACTGGACCAGCGATGGAAACCTCGAGAAGCCGTGAACCCTGGATGGATCTAGAAGCATTTATTGAGTCACCGTCCTGCTATATAAGTGCGACCTGTCTAGCAGTTGTTGTTGTTGTGTTTTACGAGCTAGTGCGAGCGATTATCTTATGCGACAGAAGTGTGGTGACGAAGTGCTGTGCGAGTTACGAAATCCAGTGACATTGTTTCTCCAGCTTGTGGACGGCGAAATAGCCTGCAGCAAGTGATCGTAAGTAATTGTGGTCGGTGAACATAAAGGAGAGGAGCAGGTAGTTTCTGTCAAGGCCACCGTACTCATTAGGACGGATTAACTCCTGTGATCTGTTGACAAGTGGAAGGGCCAAGAGCGCTCAAGGAAGAGACTTGAGGAAACTGGAGTAAGGCTCCTAATTGCTTGTATTTGCTGATTAGTGTAATTTTCTGGCCACAATAACGTTAATTATTTCTTTAAGCAGTAATTGGTGATGTGCTTTGTACCCCCACCGTAATCCAGTTAACAAAAGTGCCACTAGGGGGTGGCACGTAACAGTACAATTTCACCAAGAAAACTGCATGGAATATGACTGACGGAAATTATGATGGTATAGTGCCGGAAGAAGAGACCCTCAGGTTGGAAGGCACTCAATATGCTACAGGGGAAGAGCTTCGGATCTTTCAGTACACTGGTGATGCTAATGATGCGGCAAATGCTGCTGATGCTGCCACTCAAGAAATGAGAATCCGCAGTTGCATGGACAGATTAATGGCGGGTACATGGAATGTGCGGAGTATGTATCAAGGTAAATTAGAAATTGTAAAAAATGAGATGACCCGCTTGAATGTTGATATCTTAGGAATTACCGAACAACGATGGAGTGGTTTTGGTCAGTTCAAATCAGGAGAACACATAGTCTATTACTCAGGACATGAGGAACGGAAAGAGCAAGGCGTGGCTTTTGTAATAAACCAGCGAACTGCTAGAACTATTCTGGGCTACGACGTCATTAGTGATCGAGTGATGCCCATTAGGTAGATTCCCCAACAACTGATGCTGCTGCTGATGATGTTGATGCATTCTATGGTGAGGTTCAAGCAGCTATGGATAAGACCTGCAGACAAGATGTGTTACTTCTGATTGGCGATTGGAATGCTAAAGTTGGGAAAGGCAAAGAGGGAAATGTTGTAGGTCTTTATGGCTTGTTGTTGTTGTTGTTTAAGTCTTCAGTCTTAAACTGGTTTGATGCAGCACTCCATGCCTCGCTGTCCTGAGCTAATCGTTTCATCTCTACATAGCTACCACACCCTACATCCAAGACAATCTGTTTAACATACTCTAACCTTGGTCTACCCCTACAGTTCTTGTCTTCAACCCTCTCTTCCATAACTAACCTTGCTATTCCTGGGTGTCTTAGTATGTGTCATGCCAACCTATCTCTTCTCTTCATTAGCAGTCGCCAGAAACATCTTTCCACTCCCACTCGTCTTAATACTGCTTCGTTTGTAACCCTATCTACCCATTTGATCTTCATCATTTTCCTGTAACACCACATTTCAAACACTTCAATTCTCCTCTTTTCTGCTGCACCGATAGTCCAAGATTCACTTCCATAGAGTGCCACGCTCCAGACAAAGGCTTTCAAAAATGACTTTCTAATACCTAAATCTATATTCGATGTCAACAGATTCCTTTTTTTTTTTGTAGAAATGCTTTCCTTGCCTGAGCCAAACTGCTTTTTATATCCTCTTTGCTTCGTCCATCACTGGTTATGTTGCTTCGTAAGTAACAGACGTCCCCTACTTCCTTCAGCTTTTCACCTGCCAATGTGATGTCCATAGAGGTTTCTGATTTTTTTCCCGGCTGCATTCCAATATTTTTGTTTTACATTTATTAACTTTCATCATGAATTCTTTCCTCAAGACGGAGTCCATACCATTTGATCACTTTCGTGATGTTTCACGTGTTGATTTTTTCTTCGTAATTTAGCTGTCGTATTTGCTGGTCAAATGCTTATAGTTTCCGAGACCACCAAACGAGTAATATTTACTTATTTATGCATTTCTGTTTATATTATATTGTCAGTTGCTAGTGTTTACTCTCTTCAAATATCTAAGACTCTTACCTCAGCGTGTTTAAGGTCATGCGTCTCCAGCGTCCGCTCACATACTGATAGTTGTGTCGCCTTGTTTGCTGCCTACCTGCTGGACTGACGTCACATCTACCGCCATGGCCAATCATCGCCTGCCAGCATGTAGGCTTCCAGAACCTTCTCTGGTACCATTATTTAAGCGGCGGCGTTCTACTCCCCGTTGGCATTCTTCCTTCGGCATTCTTCATTCAGCCGTAGGCATTCATGCCTTCAGTCCTTCTACGGGGGATTCTAAGCTTCGGTCCAAACTACATTCCATGGTTGGAATTACCATGCGACGCTACAACTGGGAACCTCTGCACTGAGAAAGTCCAAACAGCACATCACTTCAATCCGCAAGAAGCTACGCAAAATTGCAGTCATAACATGCCATGAAATTGGCATTGGGGAAATATCATCACGACGAAGGATATTCTACTAAATGTAACGCTGGTGAAGAAGAGGCTTGCTTTATGAAAGGCTGTTTTCCGGATGCTGGACATCCCAACTACTGTACAAATTCTAGCCATTCAAACTGGAAACTCCTGCCGCTCAAATATCAAGCTTCGGCCATGGCAGGCTCTCATCAACAAGCTCTCTAGTCATCACCGCTGAAGATAAGTTTGTGCTTTTTTTCTATTGTCTTAATAAACTGTCTTCTTTGTTTTAAGTGTTTTTAATTTTGCTAGCAAGTGCAATAATTTACTAAACTTGTATGCGTCAAGAATGATGAACTTTTGCTGAGTAGCACAATGTGGTGCCAACGTAATTGAATTAATGTACTTTTGCAATTGCACCAGGCGTGCCAACGTAACTAATTTTCTAATTAAAGCTTGTACATTAATGTGTTTGCATGTTTCATAATAGAAATAAAAATTATTGTATTCACTCTCAAACGTTCAGTAATGCAGTTAAAGAACCAGGCCGCATTTCCTTAGCCCAATCATTTCAGTTTAAAAGCTCCTCTCAAATAAGTTGTTTTGTCCAGGCTTTCTGCCCGAAGGTGTTCTCCCGTTTATGCGGACGAACATGGGCTGTTCTCCACATAACCATATGGTGCAGAAACGCCGGGAATGCTTGTAAACTTTCTGTTTAACAAAATCTTCAAATTAATTAATATTGGAACTAATTCAAAATTTAAATGTCATACTGAACATTGAGTGTATTAATATTTCAAAATCGTGTTTTCTAATCCATTTCGAAAGTTTCAGCTCAGGTGTACATGGTTGGCATTGGAAAGGGAGGCAAACAGCAGGTCTGCATTTCACCATTAGGGAAGCCGCACTCTCTTTTCTGGCAGACTGTCAACTTCTTACGAAGCAAGGTGTACAATTTCACAGTGCAGTCGTGAGTACACAACAAACTTCCATAATGCCAATTGACGAGAAACTCATTAATGCAAGTGCTTCTGTCAAAGGCAAGTTAATGCGTTTTCGCACCTTTTTGAATGAGCTACCGGAAACAGAACGTAATATTGATATAATTTCCCAAAGGCTGAAAAGCTACGAACAGGCCTTTGATAAGTATGACGAAGTTCATAGTAATATCGAGATACAGTACCCCGACCACCTGAGTGATCGTTGCGAGGGGGAAAATTTATACTATATGGGTTTTGAAGAGGCAAAGAAGCTTTTAAGAAGTTTAACATTGCAGGAGAGAAAGGAACAAACTCCTTCAGTAACTGCTTCTTTTTCTTCTCGTGTTGTACTTGCAAAAATAGAACTATCCAAATTTGACGGGGATGAAGCCTCATGGGAGCCATTTTTGAATTATTCAATTCAATGGTGCACGATAATGATTCTCTTCCTTTAATACAAAAGTTTCATTATTTGTGTGTGTCCGTTCAAGGTAATGCACTTAAACTTATACAAGAACTTGCCCTGACAAATGAAAATTATGAAATAGCCTTGGAACTTCTCAAGGATCGTTTTGGGAATGCTCGTTTGAAAACTCAGCGTCATGTACAGGGCTTATTTAATTTACCCATTGTTCAAGCTGATAATGTTGCATCGCTTCGTAGCCTTATCGATAGCGTAGAACTCCATACTCGCGCACATGCTAGCCTAGAGCAACCAGTTGCTTATTGGGATTTAATTCTGATTCATCTTATTTCTGCTAAATTAGACCCTAAAACTTTAAAAGATTGGGAAGTGGAACTTTCTCAACATTCGCTATGTACCTATGACGCTATTATTAAATTTTTAAAAGCGAAATGCCAAGTTATTTCTGCAGTGGCCACTCAAAAAGTAGTTCCTCTTTAAACCTTCTTCTAGCAGCAAGGTCATCAGCCCTACTCAGGTCGCACGCCTTTTCTACTAATATTCGGTCTTCTAACTAAGTTCAAGCTTGTGTCAACAACCTCATATCTTATACCAATGTGCTCAATTCAAGTCTTTATCTGTGGATGAAAGACGTAGATTAATTACCGCCCAAAAACATTGCTTCAATTGTCTCTCAGGGACACATATGATAAGCAATTTTCATTCGGAACGGTTATGTTATCACTGTAAGGAAAAACATCACACTCTCCTGCATAGTCATGAGAAGCCGCGGTCATCAGCACCTAGTAGTTCTTCTGCTAAATCTAGTTCTGAGACTTTGCTGGAAAATGCTCAATATTTCACTCAGAGCTCTGTCTCGTTCAGTAAAACTCAAGTTCTATTGTCCACTATTCAAGTCCTATGAGGAATGTTCACGGAAAATGGATTGCTGTAAGAGGATTGTTAGACAACGCTGCGACCAATAACTTCATCAGTGAATCATTAGTTCGCAAGTTAGGTTTACAAATATGCCCTACTTCTATAGAAGTGACAGGAATTAATAGCTCCAAGTCACAATCTTTAAGTTATGCTAAAGTTGATCTAAAAGATTCTAATAACCTCGGCATTCATTTAAATTTGGATTTCTTAATTATTAATTCTATAGGTAATGACACCCCCATTACTTCCTTTCCAGTTTTAGTTGGAATATTCAGCATCGTTTGCAGCTTGCCGATCCAAATTTTAACACAGCTTCATCTGTGGAAATTCTTTTAAGTGCCTGCATCTTTTGTCAATGTTTACATTCAGAAAGAGTTAAAGTTGCTCCCGATGTTTTCTTTCGTAAAACCGATTTTGGATGGATCGCCACTGGGCAAATATACCGCAAACCCCGTTCAACAGAAATCTCATTGTTATTTTGTTGGCCCTGATTTAAATCAAATCAAGAATTAATTCTGGGACATTGAGGATATTCAAGCCATCTCGCTTCCTTCTTTTAATAATGAGTTCTGTGAAACATTGTACAAAGAAACTATTGTTCGCACTAATGAAGGCAGATTCGCGGTAACTCTTCCTCGCATCTCTAACCCCTCTGTCATTACAGATTCGCAGCCCGGGGATCTCAAAGTTTTATTCGCAATTGAAAATCGCTTTACGAAAGATGTTTTCTTAAAGGCTAAGTATACTTCTTTCATGGAAGAGTACGAGTCAGCAAACCACATGGAAGTGGTCCCTAAATCTGAAGAAATTAATAATCCTACTAAAGAAGTAATTTATCGTAATCATCATCAGGTATGGAAGAATTCTTCCACCCGAGAAAAGATAAGAGTGGTTTTTAATGGTTCATCTCCAAATGCTAATGGTGTTTCTCTTAATGACACTCTGCAGTCTGGACTTGCTATTCAAACAGATCTTACCTCAGTCTTACTTAATTTTCGTCTTTTCCCCGTTGCTGTCCTTTCTGACATTCAACAAATGTATAGGCAAATCTTAGTAAATTCAGAACAACGTGATTTGCAAAGAATTTTGTGGAGGGACGACAATACCAAACCTATAAAAATATTTCGTTTACGAACTGTAACATATGGCCTTAAGCCCTCTGCTTTTATAGCAATCCGCTCTCTTCATATGTTGGCCAAACAAGATGGTCATCTTTTTCATCCTCTTGCCTCCGAGGTATTAAAAACCGCATTCTATATAGATGATTTTCTTTACTCTTTTCCTAGCACGTCTGATGCACTTCTTGTCTGTGAAGATTTAAAATCCCTCCTTTCTGGCGGTGGGTTTACACTTCATAAGTGGAACTCGAATTCAACTGAATTCTTATCTAACTTTTCTCGAGAAACTCCTGTTGACAAATGTGTTGCGCTTTCTACTGAGGAATCGGCCATTAAAGCCTTGGGTGTTTTTTGGTCTCCGGTTTCAGACACTTTTTCATATCGGGTAAACTTATCTGAGTTGCACCCTCAAATGATAAGGCAAGTACAATCATAGAAATTGGTCTAGTATACAGACCCTTACTAGTGAGAACATCTACAACTCCAACATGCCTATCACGGCCTAAATGGCAATGAGTAAAGCGATTTTCAATTGCGAATAAAACTTTGAGATCCCCGGGCTGCGAATCTGTAATGACAGAGGGGTTAGAGATGCGAGGAAGAGTTACCGCGAATCTGCCTTCATTAGTGCGAACAATAGTTTCTTTGTACAATGTTTCACAGAACTCATTATTAAAAGAAGGAAGCGAGATGGCTTGAATATCCTCAATGTCCCAGAATTAATTCTTGATTTGATTTAAATCAGGGCCAACAAAATAACAATGAGATTTCTGTTGAACGGGGTTTGCGGTATATTTGCCCAGTGGCGATCCATCCAAAATCGGTTTTACGAAAGAAAACATCGGGAGCAACTTTAACTCTTTCTGAATGTAAACATTGACAAAAGATGCAGGCACTTAAAAGAATTTCCACAGATGAAGCTGTGTTAAAATTTGGATCGGCAAGCTGCAAACGATGCTGAATATTCCAACTAAAACTGGAAAGGAAGTAATGGGGGTGTCATTTTGTGGAGGGACGACAATACCAAACCTATAAAAATATTTCGTTTACGAACTGTAACATATGGCCTTAAGCCCTCTGCTTTTATAGCAATCCGCTCTCTTCATATGTTGGCCAAACAAGATGGTCATCTTTTTCATCCTCTTGCCTCCGAGGTATTAAAAACCGCATTCTATATAGATGATTTTCTTTACTCTTTTCCTAGCACGTCTGATGCACTTCTTGTCTGTGAAGATTTAAAATCCCTCCTTTCTGGCGGTGGGTTTACACTTCATAAGTGGAACTCGAATTCAACTGAATTCTTATCTAACTTTTCTCGAGAAACTCCTGTTGACAAATGTGTTGCGCTTTCTACTGAGGAATCGGCCATTAAAGCCTTGGGTGTTTTTTGGTCTCCGGTTTCAGACACTTTTTCATATCGGGTAAACTTATCTGAGTTGCACCCTCAAATGATAAGGCAAGTACTATCGGATTAGCGAAAGTTTTCGATCTTTGCAGTGCATTACTCCCGTGGTTATTACTGCAAAAATTTTCTTGCAGAAACTCTGGTTGTTGAAAATTGGTTGGGATGAAAAGGTACCCTCCCCCCTTTTGGACGACTGGTTAAAATATCGTAATAGTTTATTATATCTTTCTAAAATTTCTATTCCCCGTATTTTAATTACTGATCCTTCATGCCAGTATTTTGATTGACACCTATTTGCCGACAGTTCTGAAAAGGCATATGGTTGCTGCGACTACTTAGTAGGCCACCATTCAAATACTTCATCTGGATTTTCCTATTTAATTTGTGCAAAATCAAGGGTGGCTCCGCTTAAATCCACACCTTTTCCTAGATTGGAATTATGTTCCTCTGTGATGGCTGTGGATTTAGCCAGTAAATAAAAAATCAGAATAAATTTGAAATTTTCGAGCACATGATTTTGGAGTGATTCTTCCATTGGCTTGGCTTTCAAAACCTTCTTCACATTGGACCACTTTTGTCGCTAATCGTGTTTCCAAAATACACGAGTTGTCTCATTTTGAACAATGGAACCATGTTCCGGGGAAAGAAAACCCCGCTGATATTATTTCACGTTGCTGCTTGCCCAAGAAATTAATTTCTCTCAAGTTGTACTGGAATGGCCCGTCGTGGCTCAGTCAGGATTTTTCTTGTTGGCCTCGTTCATCTAATCCACTTGCAGAAGATGTTCCTGATGCTCGTATTGTTACCGCTTCTCTTTTTCTAACGTTTATTGCTACTAGTCTTTTTCATCGTTACTCTTCATTCACAAAATTAATTCGGGTTGTAGCATGTTTATTCCGATGGAAATTTATTATTCTTGACCAGCCTGTGAAACCGCAACCCTTCCTTACTAGGATAGAGTTGGAATTTGCTACTCGTAAGATTTTGTCTTTTATGCAACAGGAAGTATTTGCTCTTGAGTACCAGATGCTTTTAAGCGGTAAGGTCCTATCAAAGTCTAGTAGATTGTCACCTCTCACCCCGTTTTTGGACCAAGATGGGTTAATAAGAGTGGGAGGCAGACTAGAAAATTCTAGTTTCCCGCATGAGAAAAAACATCCCATTGTTCTCCCTTCTAGGCATCCTATTACTACTCTCATCATCAAGAAATTTCATTACCAGCACTTGCATGCAGGTACCCGCACTTTACCTTGCTTAATTCGAGAGCAATATTGGCTCATTAATGGTGTTCATGAAGTTTCCTCAGTAGTTGTTTTAAGGCTAAACCCCGTCCCGTCTCGCAAATTATGGGAAATTTACCCTCTTTTCGTTCCGACCCTTGTAAGCCGTTTGCCCTCACGGGTATTGATTACGCAGGTCCTTATGCTTATCAAATCAATTCCAGTTTAACTAAGCGAAAGGTGTTAGGTAAACTTTATATTTCATTATTTGTGTGTATGGTAACAGGTGCCATTCATCTTGAGTTGGTAACAAGTGCCTCTACCTACTATTTTTAGCAGCCTTATCTAGATTTGCTGCCAGAAGGGGAGTTCCCTCTGAAGTTTTTCCAGACAACGCCAAAATTTTTGTTAGTACCTCTGATCTTTGGAAAACAGCGCTAACCTCTCCTTTAGCTAAGGAACAATTTTCTAATTTCTCTTTTGCTAAGGGATTTAAATGGCATTTCACACCCCCTTATGCCCCCCATTTTGGTGGACGTTGGGAATCATGCATAAAGCTCACGAAGAGACAGCTGAAGAAAACTCTTGGTTCAGATATACTTTCCTATGAAGAATTCAATTCACTCGTTATTCTGATTGAGGGTATTGTAAATTCTAGGCGGCTCACTCCTTTGACAAACGATCCTAGAGTTGTTCTTTTTTTTTAACAACTAGTCATTTTTAATTGGCTGTTCCTTAACCTCCACGCCTCCTTTGCTGTTTCGTCGCTGCGATCTCGGTTTAACTGTTTTTTGGATAAAATTAGAATCTCTGCGTAATTCTTTTTGGCGTCGTTGGAAGCTGGAATATCTCAGCTCTCTCAACAGAAGGGGGAAGTGGCGGCTTTCCCAATCTGATGTACGGGTGGGAGACATGGTTATTTTACGAGATCGAAGCCCCCCCCCCCCCCCCCTCTTGTCTGGAATCTTGGTAGAATTACTCATTGCCATTTAGGCCGTGATAGGCATGTTGGAGTTGTAGATGTTCTCACTAGTAAGGGTCTGTATACTAGACCAATTTCTATGATTGCCATTTTGCCTATTGAGGCTTAGTGTCAACCCTTTTCATTGTTGTTCGTGTGGTTACTTCTGACTGATTCTTTGTTTGTCTTCTTTCGGAGGTCTCGGAGCATGATCACTTTTGTGATGTTTCACGTGTCGAATTTTTCTTCGTAATTTAGCTGTCGCATTTGCTGGTCAAATGCTTATAGTTTCCGAGACCACCGAACGAGTAATATTAACTTATTTATTCATTTCTGTTTATATTATATTGTCAGTTGCTAGTGTTTACTCTCTTCAAATATCTAAGACTCTTACCTCAGCGTGTTTAAGGTCATGCGTCTCCAGCGTCCGCTCACATACTGATAGTTGTGTCGCCTTGTTTGCTGCCTACCTGCTGGACTGACGTCACATCTACCGCCATGGCCAATCATCGCCTGCCAGCATGTAGGCTTCCAGAACCTTCTCTGGTACCATTATTTAAGCGGCGGCGTTCTACTCCCCGTTGGCATTCTTCCTTCGGCATTCTTCATTCAGCTGTAGGCATTCATGCCTTCAGTTATTCTACGGGGGATTCTAAGCTTCGGTCCAAGCTACATTCCATGGTTGAAATTACCATGCGACGCTACAACTGGGAACCTCTGCACTGAGAAAGAGCAAACAGAACATCACTTCAATCCACAAGAAGCTACACAAAATTGCAGTCATAACATGCCATGAAATTGGCATTGGGGAAATATCATCACAACGAAGGATATTCTACTAAATGTAACGCTGGTGAAGAAGAGGCTTGCTTTATGAAAGGCTGTTTTCCGGATGCTGGACATCCCAACTACTGTACAAATTCTAGCCATTCAAACTGGAAACTCCTGCCGCTCAAATATCAAGCTTCGGCCATGGCAGGCTCTCATCAACAAGCTCTCTAGTCATCACCGCTGAAGATAAGTTTGTGCTTTTTTTTTCTATTGTCTTAATAAACTGTCTTCTTTGTTTTAAGTGTTTTTAATTTTGCTAGCAAGTGCAATAATTTACTAAACTTGTATGCGTCAAGAATGATGAACTTTTGCTGAGTAGCACAATGTGGTGCCAACGTAATTGAATTAATGTACTTTTGCAATTGCACCAGGCGTGCCAACGTAACTAATTTTCTAATTAAAGCTTGTACATTAATGTGTTTGCATGTTTCATAATAGAAATAAAAATTATTGTATTCACTCTCAAACGTTCAGTAATGCAGTTAAAGAACCAGGCCGCATTTCCTTAGCCCAATCATTTCAGTTTAAAAGCTCCTCTCAAATAAGTTGTTTTGTCCAGGCTTTCTGCCCGATGGTGTTCTCCCGTTTATGCGGACGAACATGGGCTGTTCTCCACATAACCATATGGTGCAGAAACGCCGGGAATGCTTGTAAACAATCTGTTTAACAAAATCTTCAAATTAATTAATATTGGAACTAATTCAAAATTTAAATGTCATACTGAACATTGAGTGTATTAATATTTCAAAATCGTGTTTTCTAATCCATTTCGAAAGTTTCAGCTCAGGTGTACATGGTTGGCATTGGAAAGGGAGGCAAACAGCAGGTCTGCATTTCACCATTGGGGAAGCCGCACTCTTTTTTCTGGCAGACAGTCAACTTCTTTCGAAGCAAGGTGTACAAGTTCACACTGCAGTCGTGAGTACACAGCAAACTTCCATAATGCCAATTGACGAGAAACTCATTAATGCAAGTGCTTCTGTCAAAGGCAAGTTAATGCGTTTTCGCACCTTTTTGAATGAGCTACCGGAAACAGAACGTAATATTGATATAATTTCCCAAAGGAGAAAGTTTATAAACAGGCCTTTGATAAGTAAGACGAAGTTCAAATTAATATCGAGATACAGTACCCCGACCACCAGAATGATCGTTGTGAGGCGGAAAATTTATACTATAAGGGTTTTGCAGAGGAAAAGAAGCTTTTAAGAAGTTTAACATTGCAGGAGAGAAAGGAACAAACTCCTTCATAATCTGAATATTTTTCTTCTCGTGTTGTACTTCCAAAAATAGAACTACTCAAATTTGACGGGGATGAAGCCTCATGGGAGCCATTTTTTGAATTATTCAATTCATTGGTGCACGATAATGATTCTCTTCCCTTAATACAAAAGTTTCATTATTTGCGTGTGTCCGTTCAAGGTAATGCACTCAAACTTATACAAGCACTTGCCCTGACAAATGAAAATTATGTAATAGCATTGGAACTTCTCAAGGATCGTTTGGGGAATACTCGTTTGAAAACTCTGCGTCATGTACAGGGCTTATTTAATTTACCCATTGTTCAAGCTGATAATGTGCATCGCTTCGTAGAGTTATCGATAACGCAGAACTCCATACTCGCGCACTTGCTAGCCTAGAGCAACCAGTTGCTTATTGGGATTTAATTCTGATTCATCTTATTTCTGCTAAATTAGACCCTAAAACTTTAAAAGATTGGGAAGTAGAACTGTCTCAACATTCGCTATGAACCTATGAAGCTATTATTAAATTTTTAAAAGCGAAATTCCAAGTTCTTTCTGCAGTGGCTACTCAAAAAAGTAGTTCCACCTTTAAACCTACTTCTAGCAGCAATGTCATCAGCCCTACTCAGGTCGCACGCCTTTTCTACTAATATTCGGTTTTCTAACTAAGTTCAAGCTTGTGTTTTGTGTCAACAACCTCATATCTTATACCAATGTGCTTAATTCAAGTCTTTATCTGTGGATGAAAGACGTAGATTAATTACCGCCCAAAAACATTGCTTCAATTGTCTCTCAGGGACACATATGATAAGCAATTGTCATTCGGAACGGTTATGTTGTCACTGTAAGGAAAAACATTACACTCTCCTGCATAGACATGAGAAGCCGCGGTCATCAGTACCTAGTAGTTCTGCTAATGCTAGTTCTGAGACTTTGCCTTAAAATGCTCAATCTTTTACTCAGAGCTCTGTCTCGTTCAGTAAAACTCAAGTTCTATTGACCACTATTCTAGTCCTAGTGAGGAATGTTCGCGGAAAATGGATTTCTGTAAGAGGATTGTTAGACAACGCTGCGACCAATAACTTCATCAGTGAATCATTAGTTCGCAAGTTAGGTTTACAAATATGCCCTACTTCTATAGAAGTTACAGGAATGAATGGCTCCAAGTCACAATCTTTAAGTTATGCTAAAGTTGATCTAAAAGATACTAATAACCTCGGCATTCATTTAAATTTGGATTTCTTAATTATTAATTCTATAGGTAATGACACCCCCCATTACTTCCTTTCCAGTTCATAGTTGGAATATTCAGCATCGTTTGCAGCTTGCTGATCCAAATTTTAACACAGCTTCATCTGTGGAAATTCTTTTAAGTGCCAGTATCTTTTGGCAATGTTTACATTCAGAAAGAGTTAAAGTTGCTCCTGATGTATTCTTTCGTAAAACCGATTTTGGATGGATCGCTTCTGGGCAAATATACCGCAAACTCGTTCAACAGAAATCTCATTGTTATTTTGTTGGTACTGATTTAAATCAAGAATTAACTAAATTCTGGGACATTGAGGATATTCAAGCGATCTCGCTTCCTTCTTTTAATAATGAGATCTGTGAAACATTGTACAAAGAAACTACTGTTCGCACTAATGAAGGCAGATTCGTGGTAACTCTTCCTCGCATCTCTAACCCCTCTGTCATTACAAATTCGCAGCCCAGGGCTCTCAAAGCTTTATTCGCAATTGAAAATCGCTTTAAGAAAGATGTTTTCTTAAAGGCTCAGTATACTTCTTTCATGGAAGACGAGTCAGCATTGGAAGTGGTCCCTAAATATGAAGAAATTAATAATCCTCCTAAAGAAATAATTTATCGTAATCATCATCAGGCATGGAAGAATTCTTCCTCCCGAGAAAAGATAAGAGTGGTTTTTAATGGTTCATCTCCAGATGCTAATGGTGTTTCTCTTAATGACACTCTGCAGTCTGGACCTGCTATTCAAACAGATCTTACCTCAGTCTTACTTAATTTTCGTCTTTTCCCCGTTGCTGTCCTTTCTGACATTGTAACGTGTTTTTCGAGGGGTTTTTATGCCACTGGCATAAGTCAGTAGGGAGCCATTCTATATTTATTTACGCGGCAAATTGTTCTGCCAAGATAATTTTTCATGTTAATTTATTATTATTATTAATTTATTATAATTATTATTAAGATATTTTTCGGAGCATTTTATAAAAATTATAAGCATACAGATAGGTTTTCTATGTCTTAGGAAACGCTATCAAGCAAATTATTACGAACGACAATATCATAGAAAATTATGTGATTACGGAATGTTACGGTGTTTCGTCAGTTAGGATATTATGAGAGACATGACTCACTGGAAATTCAGGTACAGGCTGATTCTTGTCAAGAAGTATTACGCAAGCTTGGGTCGCAGCGTCAAGAAAAGGCGGATAGTTGGAACGGAAATCGACTTCATCATCCGCGCGCCGTGTGTAATGAGCCAGAGAAGGGGAAGTAGCACGTGGGGTGCAGCCAATCAGTGGAGACCACGTAAGCTGGAAGTCGGTACCGAGGTGGGGAGCCGACGTGTGCATATATCGTTCGGCGCGCCGTGGAACGGGGACAATCTGTGTAGAACATGCCGGGTATGGTTGCACGCGGGAGTCGCTCCGATGTGCCGTGGAACGAGGACAATCTGGGAAAGACTTGACTAGTTCGGTTGCAAGTGTGTGTCGCTCCAATGTTCCGTGGAGTGGAGAACTTTCTGTTTAAAACTTAACCAGTGTGGTTGTACGAGGGTATGGCTCCGATATTTGGACCATAAAGTCACCAAATCTACAAGTATATCATCAAATATCGACGGAGATGACGACGTCCAGGAGACTGTGGGAAGCTCACAGCATCATCCAGTACGAGGGAAATGCTTTGGCAATTTCCAGTGGTAAGCGCGAATGACGCAGAAATACGCAATCTCTCATTTCTCTTTGTTTTATATTTCATATTTCAGTAACTTCATAGCTTGAGAATAAGAGTAAAATCAATAATTTATCAGACTCCGTTTTCACGTAATTTTCTATCGGTAATATTAAAATCGCAACGCTCCAATTTAAATTTTAAACTTATTATTATTATTAATTTTGCTATACTTGTTTTATATAATAAATTCAATTCTTTTACAATGCAATCTTTGCTTTCAGTAGGTAGCATTAGATATAGACCAATTCCTTCTCCTGATACAATTGTTTGTTGGGTTAATGATCAAATCATACCACGATCTGAGTGAATAGATTCTTGAAGGTGTTCTACCAGAGCTAGACGTTGTTAAATACAAATTTAGATTTCAGCATTGCGTTGAGGTCTTGGCGCCCATTAAAACAACATAGCTTAGGCAAAGGTAAACTGTTACATTTGTCGCTCAACGTGAGGGTCAAACTGTTACACTTGTCGCTACCAACACGGGGCGATAAATTTACGCTACATTTGTCGCCGACAACTTGGGGCTGAAAACCTAATAACATTTGTGGAAGGAGAAGGGTATATATTTCTGTGCCTGTATTTTGGGGGTTATTTGTCTGTATCAGTGTATATCATTATGGGGGATGAGAAAGAAAGACAGATGAGGTTACGTAGTGGTCATCAACGGGAGAGTGATGATACGAGCAGTATGTCGAGTGATGGTAGTACCGGGGTAGCGGAGGTAAATCCCGATACTGAAACAGGGAGTGTAGGGGGCCAACCAGAATTAAAAACTTTACTTCTCGAGTTTATGTATCAGAACAAAGTTAGTAGTGATGCCTTAAATGCAAAGTTAGAACAGAATAATGCAAGATTAGAACAAAACAGTAGGGAAAATAAAGAAAGTACAGATGCCTTAAACGCCAGATTAGAACAAAACAGTAGGGAAAATAAAGAAAGTACAGATGCCTTAAACGCCAGATTAGAACAAAACAGTAAGGAAAATAGAGAGAGTACTGAAACTTTAAATGCTAAATTAGAACAAAACAATAGGGAAATGAGTGACAAATTCGAACTGATTAGAGGTGAGATCAGGGGGGTGATGGAAGAAAAGGCTAAAGAGATTAATGCAGATGTAGACAGAAAATTAGGAAAAGTACAGGAGGAGTTGGAAATTAGAATCAGTACACAGGCTGAAAATTTAATAGAACTAGTGCAACTGGAAACACAGCAGGTCAAAAAGCAATTGGAGGGAGAAATTGACAAAATTCAGGTAGCTACTAAAGAGGTTAAGGAACAGCTGGGGGGTAGAATTGAGAAAGTCCACTCACAAATAGTTGCAGAAGTAAATGATTTAAGAGAGAGTAATAGAGAGAGCATTAGCAAGATTGAGGAGAAACAAGCAAAGCTATATGATAAAGTAGAAGAATCAGAAGGAAACATTAAATTAACAGTAAACAGCATTGAGAGGAAGGCTGAGGAGAAAATCGCAAAATTAGAGTTAAAATTAAAAGCTAGGATAAGGCAAGAAAATAGTCAGAATAGGCCAGTTTTTGTGAATACACAGGGAGGTAGAACTGGGTAAGTTCAGCAATCGACAGGGGTGACCAATGGATTTCATGAACACTATAGAAAATAAATTCGGGGAGAGGTTGGAAAATGGTAGTATTGAGTGGTGCCAGGTAGTTGAAATTTTAGAACAAGTGTTTGTGGGGGAAACGAGGAATTGGTTTGCTGTCTACAGAGACAAGTTTACTGATATCAATGATTTTAAAATGAAATTCTGTGAAAAGTTCTGGAATGAGGTTATTCAGTCGCAGCATCGTGAGGAAGTAGTGTATGGTAAATATAACCCTAAAGGAAGCTCCACCATGACCGAATACTTTTTAGGGCAGGTATTAGTGTGTAAATATCTGGATGGCTTGAAGGAGGAAAGTGATGTGGTGAGGTTGCTACTTAGGCACTTTCCCTATAGGATCAAGGAGGCTGCTTGTATCCAGAATGTAAAGACTATATCACAAGTAGAAAAT
The DNA here is from genome assembly GCA_946902985.2 of Meconema thalassinum. Classification (NCBI taxonomy): domain Eukaryota; kingdom Metazoa; phylum Arthropoda; class Insecta; order Orthoptera; family Tettigoniidae; genus Meconema; species Meconema thalassinum. Next base: position 1,712,320,966 of record OX336388.2, on the reverse strand, counting down.
TTGTTAAGCACATTTGATGCACTAGGGAGAGGGGGTTATGAGGACAATTTCAATCGGAACCAGGGTAATAATAATAATAGACCTAATGAAGCCAGGCATCAAGAAGTTCAAGTGAACGGTGGCGAAGGGGCCAACGCTCAAAATAGAAATAATAATAATCAGCTAAATCAGAACAGAGGAAATGGCTATGGTAATCAGTATCAAGGGAGGAACAATGATTTCAGGGGAAATCAAGGGAGGAACAATGATTACAGAGGAAATCAAGGGAGAAACAATGATTTCAGGGGAAATCAAGGGAGAAATTATAATGACAATACTTACAACCAGAATAGGGGTCAAGGAAGAGGACAGCCTAGTGGTAGTAATATACAGCCAAACAATGACAACACAGCCCAGAACAACCAGACCAGTTCAGTAGTTAGTAGTACTACTAACTACCGAGCTGTAGCGGTTCTTTAAACGCGAACCAGGCTGCGAAGTAAGGTCAGAATCTCAGTCTGTAGCATGCCCTGTCCATACAATTATACAGGAACCCTATGACCTAAATGTAAGAAATGAATTATTACATGAACTAAATGATGAAGGTATTATTCAGGAAGTGGTTAGTAAGAGCCCCATAGTTAAATTTAACGTGTCCGAGGCGTACACAGATGTTTTAATTGATAGTGGTTGTATGAAGAATTGCATAAGTAGTGCATTTTATGATAAAATGAAAGGAACTGGAGTAAATTTTGAGGAGATGCTAATTAAAAGCACTTTTGTTATCACAGCTGTTGGGAAGAGGTCTAAAGTAATTTCTAAGCACGTTTTAGTAGACATTAAAATTAATAATCATGTAGAGAAGCAGATTTGCCTTGTAATTCCAAATTTAGTATTCAGTGATATCTTGGGTTCAGAGTGGCTAAGTAGAGTGTCGGGTAACTTATGTTATGATGTAGGGAGTTTGAAATTTAAATGGGGAGATTCTGAAGTAGAAGTAGCGTTCAATGACCATATTCAGAGGAGTAGTATTGTAGGTGTGATTTGTACTTTAAATGAGATATCGCCAGCCGTAGAGCGGGGTTCTCCATGTTTTGTGGGCAGCGTGATTACGAACGGAAGTCTAGAGGACTCGTTACGTGATGCTGCATTTCAGGGAAATATAGAGGTGGAACAATGTGTTCGGCTCTATGATGTGTTATGGTGTAATAGGAGAGTTTTTGAGGATCGCATTGGTATGGCCAATTGCTATACACATTCATTGAACGTTATTGATAGGTCAGTATTCACAGGACATAGATATCCTGTACCTTTCGCTTATCAGAGTGCAGTTGAGGCACAAATTAACCAGATGCTTGAAGATGGGATTATTGAGCACTATAACAGTCCATATGTTAATTCTGTGATCACGGTACCCAAGACCGACGGCACGGTTCGTATTTGTTTAGACGCTCGTTTGGTTAACAGTAGAATTAGTTCAGATCAGCTAAAATCTATGTCAATAGAGGAATTAATGCAAACATTTGAGGGGAAGAAGTATTTCACTTGTGTAGATTTGAGTTCCAGTTTTTGGCAAGTGCCACTTATGTACGAAGATAGACCATTTACAGCTTTTAGTCATAATATAACCTTTATCAATTTTGTAGAACACCTTATGGGTTAAAGAGTAGTTCAGCGGCTTTAATTAGGGCTTTAAACATCGCATTAGGGGATGACACAGGAGAGTTTGTAACCATTTACATAGATGATATGGTAATTAGTTCACGCAGTTTTGAGGAGCATCTACGTCATTTAGATATAGTTTTTCAGAAGTTAGATCAGGCAGGGTTCACTTTGAAGCTGTCTAAGTCGTCATTCTGTCAGTCAGAAGTGACATTTTTAGGTCATAGAGTGTCGAGTAGAGGTGTAACATCAGAAGAAAGTAGGGTTAATAAGATACTTAACGCAGAGGTGCCACAGAATGTTAAACAGTTAAAAACTTACCTGGGAATTTGCAACTTTTTCAGGAGGTTCGTTCTTAAATACTCAGGGTTGGTAGAACCATTCAGGGAATTGCTTAAAAGTGGGACTCGGTGGAGATGGGAGTCCAAGCATGATCAGGCTTTTAGAGCGCTGAAGGAAGGTTTTGAGAAAGCTGTAGTGCTGAAATATCCGTTAAAAGATAAGGAATATGTGGTTATGACAGATGCTTCACATATAGGCATTGCTGGAGTATTATGTCAGAAAGATGATGAGGGTAATCTGTGCATTGTATCTTTAGCCTCGCGAGGACTGACAGCAGCTGAGAAAAGATACACGATTACTGAGTTAGAGCTTTTAGGTATTGTTTTCAGTTTAGGGAAATTTAGAATGTATTTAGTAGGGGGGAAATTTGAGATCCATACAGATCACCATGCACTACTGTATATGAGGACTTGTAAACTCAGTTCTAACAGAGTTAGTAGGTGGATTCTTGCTCTGCAGGAATACGAATTCACAGTAAAATATATTAAAGGTAAAGATAACATTCTTGCAGACATGCTATCGAGGGACACTAATTTATGTAGGGATTATCCTGTGGTTAAAGCAGAACACGGTATTTTAATATGTGCATGTGTGGACAGTAGCAAAAGGGCATCGTTACAGACACTGAGAAATATGCTAGTGGAGCAACGTGATGACGATAAGTTAAAGGAGCCACTGGCTAGGTTGGAAATAGGTGAAGAAGAGTATGTGAAAGTAGGACGGTTCACGTTCAAGATGCGGGATGAGCTTCTTGAAAGGAAATGTAGGAATAATCGGTGGGCAATATGTGTTCCTGCCACTTTGCGGGAGGAGCTAATTTGGTTCATTCATAGGGAATTAGGACACTTTGGTGCTGCCAAGGTCTTCTATGAAATTGGTCGTGACTTCATTTGGAGTAAAATGGGAAGGGATGTTAGGAGGGTTTTAGCTAAGTGTGACACCTGTCAAAGGAGTAAATATCCAGTTAAATATTTAGTGGGGGAGAGATCTGCAGTTATCACCAGTAGTCCCGGCGAACTACTGTGTGTGGATTTATTTGGCCCGATCGTTAAAGGACAGTACGGTTACGAGTAAATTTTTATAGTTATTGACGCTTTTAGTAAGTATGTCAAGCTATATCCGCTAAGGAAAGCCACGGGACTAGCGTGTAGCCGTCTGATCATTAATAAGTATGTACCTGAATTTGGCATTCCTCTCAGGATACTATCTGACAGTGGACCACAGTTTACTGCAAAGAAATGGAGAACCAGTATGCAGGAAGCTGGTATAACACACGTTCATTCCTCTGTAAGGTACCCTCAGGGTAATTCTGCAGAGCGTCCGTTAAGGGAAGTGGCTCGTCTTTTTCGGACTCTAGTGCATGACAAGCATGCGGCCTGGGTTGGACATCTTCCCAAGGTCGAGACTTGGCTGAATTCTGTCCAGCATGAGAGCACGAAATTGACGCCATACGAAGTTCACTTCGGAAAAAGACCACAAAATGAACTAGCGAGGGTGTTGGGATTAAATGAGGGTAAGCAACCGGGGATGGATTACATTGTCCAGTTGGCGAAACAGAATTTATCTAAGTCAGCACAAAAGAGAATTCGCCAACAAAAAGAAACTAAATTTGACCTATTCGAGCCGGGAGACAGAGTCTTACTTAGAGTGCCGAAACAGTCAAATATGCTAGAGAAAGCCATGTCCAAGTTCTTTTATCTCTACGAGGGCCCATTTATAGTTTCCAAACGTATTGGGAAAACAGCATATGTGCTGGAGAATAGTAAGGGAAACAGATTATACGGGACGTATAATATACATAGTCTCCGAAAGTATGTGTCATAAAGTGAGGGTGTTTAGCTGGCGAGCCAGCCTATCAAATGAGTAAGTGTGGTATTTGGTGCGTGGGAGGAGATGGTCTTCCAGGCAGGCGTATCAGAAGTCACACAGGGGGGTAGTTTGTAAGTAAATGAGAGTTTTTAAGGTACAGGGAAATATGACGGGATTGTCGGATGCTCTTGAGCACTAAAATGTCTCGATACACCAAGGCCAGAATTTGGTAGCGCTGGTGAATTCCCATTTGTCCCCAAGAGATGGGTGAGCGCTTGGACAGGGTATTTTTGCTTAAGGCATCCACGGGACAAAATATGGGCCTTCAGAATGCGAGACAGTCCTTCATGAAACTCATACATTACGGCACACGTGATTTCTGTTTACGGCCTCGCCATGTAAGATTTGTAAGTGTGTAATTTAAGGTAATTTGTACAATGGTTTCATTTCTGTGAGGAGAACTGGTCTGTGTTGAGAACTAGTATTAAGTAGAATATGGTCTACGGGAACTTAACAAGACAGGGCGATTACGGCACAGAAATATTTGGTGTTATATGTAATGCGCATTTACTGTTTTTTTTTTCAGAAGTCAATATTAATTTCATCTTTTATAAAGGGAGATTAAGTATTATGGTCACGAGGCGCTGCCACAATAGTGTGATCGTGTGCTCAGTGATAAGTGAGATTAAATTTCACCATAAGGAAGGGACCTCCAGTGAAATTAGGAAGTTCTATGGTGATATAAATATATCAGAACACCTTCAATGCGTGTGATATGACATCATAAATACATAGTGCTCACACATTAATTATGTCTATTTTTCCAACATAGAGAAATTTGAGAGGCGGAAATATCCGTGGAACACTATTCTATATGTAAAACATTGGACTGGTTGCAAAGTACAATCCATAGTGACAACAAACATTGACGCAAAGTGCGTGAAGAAAAATTATGAGTGTATATATCTGTAATTTAGGGTGATTTCATTTATGTAATATGTATTTTGGATGGGGATTATTAACGTGTCTGGGATAATCGGATAATGGACCGTCGTCACGGTAAATCATCCGATGATCCGAGGCGAATATGTAACGTGTTTTTCGAGGGGTTTTTATGCCACTGGCATAAGTCAGTAGGAAGCCATTCTATATTTATTTACGCGGCAAATTGTTCAGCCAAGAGAATTTTTCATGTTAATTTATTATTATTATTAATTTATTATAATTATTATTAAGATATTTTTCGGAGCATTTTATAAAAATTATAAGCATACAGATAGGTTTTCTATGTCTTAGAAAACGCTATCAAGCAAATTATTACGAACGACAATATCATAGAAAATTATGTGATTACGGAATATTACGGTGTTTCGACAGTTAGGATATTATGAGAGACATGACTCACTGGAAATTCAGGTACAGGCTGATTCTTGTCAAGAAGTATTACGCAAGCTTGGGTCGCAGCGTCAAGAAAAGGCGGATAGTTGGAACGGAAATCGACTTCATCATCCGCGCGCCGTGTGTAATGAGCCAGAGAAGGGGAAGTAGCACGTGGGGTGCAGCCAATCAGTGGAGACCACGTAAGCTGGAAGTCGGTACCGAGGTGGGGAGCCGACGTGTGCATATATCGTTCGGCGCGCCGTGGAACGGGGACAATCTGTGTAGAACTTGCCGAGTATGGTTGCACGCGGGAGTCGCTCCGATGTGCCGTGGAACGAGGACAATCTGGGAAAGACTTGACTAGTTCGGTTGCAAGTGTGTGTCGCTCCAATGTTCAGTAGAGTGGAGAACTTTCTGTTTAAAACTTAACCAGTGTGGTTGTACGAGGGTATGGCTCCGATATTAGGACCATAAAGTCACCAAATCTACAAGTATATCATCAAATATCGACGGAGATGACGACGTCCAGGAGACTGTGGGAAGCTCACAGCATCATCCAGTACGAGGGAAATGCTTTGGCAATTTCCAGTGGTAAGCGCGAATGACGCAGAAATACGCAATCTCTCATTTCTCTTTGTTTTATATTTCATATTTCAGTAACTTCATAGCTTGAGAATAAGAGTAAAATCAATAATTTATCAGACTCCGTTTTCACGTAATTTTCTATCGGTAATATTAAAATCGCAACGCTCCAATTTAAATTTTAAACTTATTATTATTATTAATTTTGCTATACTTGTTTTATATAATAAATTCAATTCTTTTACAATGCAATCTTTGCTTTCAGTAGGTAGCATTAGATATAGACCAATTCCTTCTCCTGATACAATTGTTTGTTGGGTTAATGATCAAATCATACCACGATCTGAGTGAATAGATTCTTGAAGGTGTTCTACCAGAGCTAGACGTTGTTAAATACAAATTTAGATTTCAGCATTGCGTTGAGGTCTTGGCGCCCATTAAAACAACATAGCTTAGGCAAAGGTAAACTGTTACATTTGTCGCTCAACGTGAGGGTCAAACTGTTACACTTGTCGCTACTAACATGTGGGCTAGCAAAAACGCTACAACATTAAACAAATGTACAGGTAAATCTTAGTAAATTCAGAACAACGTGATTTGTAAAGAATTTTGTGGGGGGACGACAATTCCAAACCTATAAAAATATTTCGTTTACGAACTGTAACATATGGTCTTATGCCCTCTGCTTTTATAGCAATCCGCTCTCTTCATATGTTGGCCAAACAAGATGTTCATGTTTTTCTTCCTCGTGCCTCCGAGGTATTTAAAACCGAATTCTATGTAGATGATTTTCTTTACTCTTTTCCTAGCACTTCTGATGCACTTCTTGACTGTGAAGATCTAAAATCCCTTCTTTCTGGCGGTGGGTTTACACTTCTTACGTGGAACTCGAATTCAACCGAATTCTTATCTAACTTTTCTCGAGAAACTCCTGTTGACAAATGTGTTGCGCTTCCTACTGAGGAATCTGCCATTAAAGCATTGGGTGTTTTTTGGTCACCGGTGTCAGACACCTTTTCATATCGGGTACACTTATCTGAGTTGCACCCTCAAACGAAAAGGCAAGTACTATCGGAAATAGCGAAAGTTTTCGATCCCTTGCAGTGCATTACTCTCGTGGTTATTACTGCAAAAATTTTCTTGCAGAAACTCTGGTTGTTGAAAATTGGTTGGGATGAAAAGGTACCCTCCCCCCTTTTGGACGACTGGTTAAAATATCATAATAGTTTATTAGATCTTTCTCAAATTTCTATTCCCCGTATTTTAATTACTGATCCTTCATGCCAGTATTTCGTTTTACACCTATTTGCCGACAGTTCTGAAAAGGCATATGGTTGCTGCGCCTACTTAGTAGGCCGCCCTTCAAATAATTCACCTGGATTTTCCACTTTAATTTGTGCAAAATCAAGGGTGGCTCGCTTAAATTCACATCTTTACCTTGATTGTAATTATGTTCCGCTGTGATGGCTGTGGAATTTGCCAGTAAATTAAAAATCAGAATAAATTTGAAATTTTCGAACACATGGTTTTGGAGTGATTCTTCCATAGTGCTTGGATGGTCGCCATGTTGGATTTTTATATATACCGGTACCTGCTTCGCATTGGACCTCTTTTGTCGCTAATCGTGTTTCTAAAATTCAAGTGTTGTCTCATTTTGAACAATGGAACCATGATCCGAGGAAAGAAAACCCCGCTGATATAATTTCACCTTGCTGCTTGCCCAAGAAATTAATTTCTCTCAAGTTGTACTGGAATGGCCCGTCGTGGCTCAGTCAGGATTTTTCTTGTTGGCCTCTTTCTTCTAATCCGCTTGCAGAAGATGTTCCTAATGCTCGTATTGTTACCGCTTCTCTTTTTCTAACTTCTATTGCTACTAGTCGTTTTCATCGTTACTCTTCATTCACAAAATTAATTCGGGTTGTAGCATGTTTATTCCGATGAAAATTTATTATTCTTGACCAGCCAGTGAAACCGCAACCCTTCCTTACTAGGATAGAGTTGGAATTTGCTACTCGTAAGATTTTGTCTTTTATGCAACAGTTACCAGATGCATTTAAGCGGTAAGGTCCTACCAAAGTCTAGTAGGTTGTCATCTCTCACCCCTTTTTTGGACCAAGATGGGTTAATAAGAGTGGGAGGCAGACTAGAAAATTCTAGTTTCCCGCATGAGAAAAAACATCCCATTATTCTCCCTTCTAGGCATCATCAAGAAATTTCATTACCAGCACTTGCATGCAGGTACCCGCACTTTACTTTGCTTAATTCGAGAGCAATATTGGCTCATTAATGGTCTTCATGAAGTTTCCTCAGTTGTTCGAAGATGTATACCTTGTTTTAAGGCTAAACCCCGTCCCGTCTCGCAAATTATGGGAAATTTACCCTCTTTTCGTTCCGAACCTTGTAAGCCGTTTGCCCTCACGGGTATTGATTACGCAGGTCCTTACGCATATCAAATCAATTCCCCTTTAGCTAAGCGAAAGGTGTTAGGTAAACTTTATATTTCTTTATTTGTGTGTATGGTAACGGGTGCCATTCATCTTGAGTTGGTAACAAGTGCCTCTACCTCCTATTTTTAGCAGCCTTTTCTAGATTTGCTGCCAGAAGGGGGGTTCCCTCTGAAGTTTTTCCAGACAACGCCAACATTTTTGTTAGTACCTCTGATCTTTGTAAAACAGCACTAATCTCTCCTTTCGCTAAGGAACAATTTTCTAATTTCTCTTTTGCTAAGGGATTTAAATGGCATTTCACACCCCCGTATGCCCCCCATTTTGGTGGACGTTGGGAATCATGCATAAAGCTCACGAAGAGACCGCTGAAGAAAACTCTTGGTTCAGCGATACTTTCCTATGAAGAATTCAATTCACTCGTTATTCTGATTGAGGGTATTGTAAATTCTAGGCGGCTCACTCCTTTTTTCTAACGATCCTAGATATGCTCTTTTTTTAACACCTAGTCATTTTAATTGGCTGTTCTTTAGCCTCCACGCCTCCTTTGCTGGTTCGACGCTGCGATCTCGGTTTAACTGTTTTTTGGATAAAATTAGAATCTCTGCGTAATTCTTTTTGGCGTCGTTGGAAGCTGGAATATCTCAGCTCTCTCAACAGAAGAGAGAAGTGGTGGCTTTCCCAGCCTGATGTACGGGTGGGAGACATGGTTATTTTACGAGATCGAAGCCCCCCTCATGTCTGGAATCTTGGTATAGTTACTCATTGCCATTTAGGCCGTGATAGGCATGTTAGAGTTGTAGATGTTCTCACTAGTAAGGGTCTGTATACTAGACCAATTTCTATGATTGCCATTTTGCCTACTGAGGTTAGTGTCAACCCTTTTCATTGCTGTTCGTGTGGTTACTTCTGACTGATTGTTTGTTTGTCTTCTTTCGGAGGTCTCGGAGCATGATCACTTTCGTGATGTTTCACGTGTTGATTTTTTCTTCGTAATTTAGCAGTCGTATTTGCTGGTCAAATGCTTATAGCTTCCGAGACCACCGAACGAGTAATATTTACTTATTTATTCATTTCTGTTTACATTATATTGTCAATTGCTAGTGTTTACTCTCTTCAAATATCTAAGACTCCTACCTCAGCGTGTTTAAGGCCATGCGTCTCCTGCGTCCGCTCACATTCTGATAGTTGTGTCGCCTTGTTTGCTGCCTAGCTGCTGGACTGACGTGACATCTCCATGGCCAATCATCGCCTGCCAGCCTGTAGGCTTCCAGAACCTTCTCTGTTACCATTATTTAAGCGGCGGCGTTCTACTCCTCGTTGTCATTCTTCCTTCGGCATTCTTCACTCAGCTGTAGGCATTCATGCCTTCAGGCCATCTACGGGGCATTCTAAGCTTCAGTCCAAGCTACATTCCATGGATGGAATTACCATGCGACGCTACAACTGGGAACCTCTGCACTGAGAAAGTGCAAACAGCACTTCACTTCAATCGGCAAGAAGCTACGCAAAATTGCAGTCATAACATGCCATGAAATTGGCATTGGGGAAATATCATCACGACGAAGGATATTCTACTAAATGTAACGCTTTTGAAGAAGAGGCTTCCTTTAATCAAGGCTATTTTCCGGATGCTGGACATCCCAACTACAAATTCTAGTAATTCAAACTGGAAGTTTCTGCCGCTCAAATATCAAGCTTCGGCTATGGCAGGCTCTCATCAACAAGCTCTCTAGTCATCACCGCTGAAGATAAGTTTGTGCTTTTTTCTATTGTCTTAATAATCTCTCTTCTTTGTTTTTATTTTTTTTATTTTTTTCTAGCAAGTGCAATAATTTACTAAACTTGTATGCGTCAAGAATGATGAACTTTTGCTGAGTAGCACAATGTGGTGCCAACGTAATTGAAATTAATGAACTTTTGCAATTGCACCAGGAGTGCCAACGTAACTAATTTTCTAATTAAAGCTTGTACATTAATGTGTTTGCATGTTTCATAATAGAAATACAAATTATTGTATTCACTCTCAAATGTTCAGTAATGCAGTTAAAGAACCAGGCCGCATTTCCTTAGCCCAATCATTTCAGTTCAAAAGCTCCTCTCAAAGAAGTTGTTTTGTCCAGGCTTTCTGCCTGATGCTGTTCTCCCGTTCATGCGGACGAACTTGGGCTGTTCTCCACATAACCAACAGAATCCTTTCTTTTTGTGTAGAAATGCTTTCCTTGCCTGAGCGAAATTTCTTTTGATATCCTCTTTGCTTCGTCCATCACTGGTTATTTTGCTTCCTAAGTAACAGACGTCCCCTACTTGCTTCAGCATTTCACCTGCCTATGTGATGTCCATAGAGGTTTCTGAATTTCTTCGGCTGCATTCCAATATTTTTGTTTTACATTTATTAATTTTCATCATGAATACTTTCCTCAAGACGGAGTCCATACCATTCAAAAACTCATTCAAATCCTCAGGCGTGTCAGCCGAGATGACGAGGTCATCAGCAAATCTCAGAGTTGTAATGATTTCTTCTTGAATCTTTACCCCCACTCTACATTTTTCTCCTATTTCCTTCATTGCTTGTTCAATGTAAAGATTGAAAAGTATGGGTGATAAGTTGCAGCCTTGCCTCACACCTTTCTGAATACCAGCTTCTCTCTCATGACCTTCATTTCGAATGACTGCTGTCTTGTTTCTCTATAGATTGTTGATCATCCTCCTATCCCTGTACTTTATGCGAATCGTTTTCAAAATATCAAACAATTTAGTTCATTCAACGTTATCAAAAGCGTTTTCTAAATTTACAAATGCCATGAACGTTCTATTATCTTTCCTTATTCTACAATCCGAAATCAGCCTATGACTTAGTACACCTTCCCTTGTTCCTACATTTCTCCTGAAACCTAACTGGTCTTCACCCAACTCCATTTCTATCTGGCTTTCCATCCTCTTGTAAATTATTCTAGACAGGATCTTTGAAGCATGCATAATCAAGCTGATTGTACGGTAATCGTCACATCTGTCAGCTTCCACTTACTTCGGCATAGGGATGATAAGATTCTTCTTGAAATCAGAGGGTACATTACCTCTCTCATAAATCCTACACACCAAGTGTAATAACCTGATCAGACCTTCATCTCCTATGCAGCGTAGCAAATCAATCGGTATATCATCTATGCATGGTGTTTGTTCCCGCTTAGGTCTTCCAATGCTCTGTCAAATTCTGATCTCAATATTAAATTCCCTTTCGCATCCTCATCAATTTCCTCCTAACTTTCCATTGCATGATTCTCAATCTCCTTTCCCTTATAAAAACACTCTATGTAAGCTTTCCATCTCTCAAACCTTTCTTCCCTATCTGTTAGAGGCTTTCCATTTGTGTCCTTAACATTACAGCACTTAGTCTTCTTTTCCCCAAAAGTATTCTTAATCCTTCGATAAGCTGTATCTACTTTTCCTAATTTCAGACAATTTTCTATACCTGCACATTTCTCTTTCAACCATTCTTCTTTCGCTTCCTTGCATTTCTTGTTAACCTCATTCCTCAGACATCTGTATTCTGCTTTCCCCTTTTCATCTCTTACATTCTTGTGTTTCCGCCTTTCATCATCGATTCTAGTATATCCTGAGTGATCCACGGTTTTTGACCTATTCTTTCTTTCCTACCAATGATTTCTTTTGCGGATTTTGTTATTTCATTCTTCAAAAGTGCCCATTCGTCTGCAATTGGAGTTTGTTTAGGGTTTTTCATTAGTCCTACCTTTATACTCTTTTTGAATCTTTCGTTTACATCCTTCTCTTCCAGTCTGTCTATCATCCACCTTTTTGGCTTTTGACTTTTCTTGTTTCTTCAACTTTAATCTGCATTTCATAACAACCAGATTGTGGTCGGTGTTTATGTCGGCACCGGGGTATGCTTTACAATCCAAAATCTGGTTTCGAAACCTCTGCTTGACCATAATGAAGTCGATTTGGTAACGCCCTGTATCTCCTGGTCTCATCCATGTGTATATTCTTCTACTGTAGTTATTGAATAAGGTGTTAGCTATGACCAAACTCATGCTTGGTGAAGAATTCCTTCAGCCCGCTTCCTCGATAATTCCTTTCACCTAATCCAAAATTTCCTACTATCTTCCTTTCTCCTCCTTTTCCTACCACCGCATTCCAATCTCCCATTACTATAACATTTTCATCACCCTTGATATACCTCAGAATTCCATCTATTTCTTCGTAGACCTTTTCAACATCTTCATCATCAGCTTGACTGGTAGGCATATAGACTTGTACCACTGTAGCTCACATAGGTTTTGTATTGATTTTTGCTACAATAATCCGTTCACTATATTGCTCTTAATATTCCACCCACTGTCCAAGTTTCCTACTCAATATGAGACCAACCCCTGCTTGGTCATTGTTTGATTTAATGCTAATGACCCTATAGTCTCCTGACCAAAAGTCCTCTTCTTCCTGCCAGCGCATTTCACTAATCTCTACCAAATCCAACCTCAACCTATCCATTTCCTTTTCTAAGTTTTCTATCCTTCCATTTCCTAGGAGACTTGTAACATTCCACGCTTCGATCTGTAGAATGTCAGATTTCCTCTTTATCACTTCTGTGATTTAACCCCCTCTCGAGTAGTCCCCACCCGGAGATCCAAACGGGGGACTATTTTATCTCTGTATTGGAATTTTACAAGGGAGGAGGCCATCATCACATGTAATTATGCATAGAGAAGTGGATATCTTCGGGAATAGCATTGCGGCTGTAGTTTCCCGTTGCTTTCAGCCGTGCAGCAGACCGCAGTGTAGCCATTAGTTGGCTTATATTATCAACTAGGTGACCCGGCGAACTCTGTTCCGCCTTAGAGTCAATAAATAAGCAGATTTTCGATTTTATTAAGTTCAATATTTTATTAGGAAATACAAATAAAAAAATTAAGTTTTTTAATGATTATTTATTGTTCATGTATTTTGGTGCATAGTTTGCACTCTTCAGTTAAGTAGCTTGTGACATGTTTTGTTATATTATCAGGCGCAAGAACAAACAACGCAGATGGTCTTCCGACCCGTGAACATGCCACATATAATTGACAAGGGGAAAAACATGGATATTCCAGATTCAAATCACAAACTTTCAAGGATTGGCCTTGTGATTTATTAATGGCCATGACGAATGCAAGACGGATCGGAAATTGAAGTCTTTTAAACTCAAACGCCATATGGGTTGGGATCATCGTGATCCTCGGAATGAGAACTTCCTCACCTTCGAATTTTCCTTTGAGTATCGTCGCGTAAATCACATAGTTCATCAATTTACTTACTACCAAACGCTTACCGTTGCACAGTTTTGGTTGGTTTATGTTTCGAAGCATGATTACTACGGAACCAACTTTTAGGCGTAAATTGTGCGGTGGTAAGCCAGGTACATCCAAGGAGTTAAACAATTAAATTGGATAGTTGGTGGCTTCATCTTCATTTGTTACACAGTCAATAGATTTGAATGAATGCATTGTTCTAATGATCTCATCCTGAATTACGCAGTTTAGGTCATCTACATCTTTATTCTTAGCCGCTAAAATTGCCCGCTCACTCAACCATTCATTATTTTTAGCCTACTTTTCACATTTTGCAAAAATGAGGAAAAGTAGACTTATGAGATCGGGCAAATGTGTGTCTGTCTGTCTGTCTGTCTGTCCTTCTGTCTGTCTGTCTGTCCTTCTGTCTGGCTGTGTGTGTGTTTGTGTCCCCTATCAACTCCTAAACGGCTGCAGCAATCGAAACAAAATTTGGTAGGAGTAAAGATCTATACCTGAATATCTCACGCCCATATTTGAAAATGATGTCAGTGCTACCAACTGCTGAAAAATCGCAATTGAAATTTAAGCTCCATGTTGGATATCTTGGAAGGTATGAATAGGAGCTATTTCAAAAATGGCACACGTATAGATAATAATATTGCAGTTTAATTTCCAGGAGGCCATACATCGCAGTGTTGCCAAAATGATTATAAGCCTGCTGATAAGTCCAAATTTTAAATGCATATAACTTCTACACTATCAATTGGAATTCAACCAAATTTCGTATGTGCTATGTGTACATAAACAGACATGACTGAACGTATTATTAAGATCCACCAGGGCTGCCAACTGTTAATAAATGCTCTCAATTTATTTTATCCAAATACCAATATATCAGAAAGTATGCCAGCTGACAGCTTTAAACTATGCACACGTATAGTACCTGACATTCTATATTAATTTGGAGAAACTTATATACGTCAGTGCTACCAACATGATTCTAAGCCTGCTGAGAGGTCCAACTTTAAATAGATGTCACTTCTATACTATCATTTGGATTTCAACCAAATTTCGTGTGTGCTATGTGTACCATAACAGATATGTATATGCCGATTCTTAAGAGTAACCAGGGCTGCCAACTGTTAGTAAATACTGCCTCTATTTTTGTTACCCTAATATCAATATATCAGAAAGTATGCAAGCCAATAGCTCTAAACGTTGCACACGTACAGTACCTGGCATTCTAGATTAATTTGGAGTAACTAATATACGTCAGTGCTGCCAACATGATTCTAAGCCTGCTGATAGATCCAATTTTAAAATGCATGTAACTTCTATACTAACTGATGGATTTTATTCAAAATTGACACAACAATAGGTCATATTATTTCAGATTATTTCTGACCAATACATGTATGTCATTGTTGCCAACATGATTTTACGCGCGCTGTTAGATCTAATGTTTAACTGCATGTAACGTCCATGCTATCCATTGGACTTCAACCAAATTTTGTATTCTGTACCTTAAGAGATGGAACTAAGAATATATTCAGTCACCAGGGTTGCCAACTGTAGTTCTCTATTAGGCTACAGTATGCCAGGTATACAGTATTTCGAACTAATTAGAAATTTCGATATTACCAACTTAATTTCGTCATTATTCTAGATATATCCATATAGATTAATCATTGGCATAGATCTTAAATTTTAAGAAAAGTAGGCTCTTTAGTTCGTTACGGAACTTCTTGTTGTAATTAGTAATGATGTTTGGGAATACTTTGTTGATAAGTTCGTCTTTCGATGAGACAAAGTTACAGAAATTATGAGGAAATGAAATCAATCCGCTCGATTCGTCGACAGGTACTCGATCATTACTGATAGTCAGCAATTGCTCAGAGAAATCTTCAGCAGATGTATCATTAAGCAATGCAATTCTCATGTTTGTTGTCAGCTGAAGTTTCTTCACATAGTGCCATAGATTCGATGATTTGAGGCAAGCGTTTATTTCGTCGGCAGCCGTTGATGTTGGGGTACTGGCAGTGTTTTGCGGAAATCGCCAGACAGTAAAATCATTTCTCCTCCAAAACATCTGGAGTCATTGCGTAGATATTTCAATGTTCGGTTAAGTGCTTCTAATGCACGCTTATGCGCCATTGTGCATTCGTCCCAGATGATGATTTTCGATGCTGACAAAACTTTGGCCATTGCTGTTTTTTGTTGTTGCAATATTACATGTTGGTTCTTCAATAGTTTGAAGATTTAACGGCAATTTTAATGCTGAATGAGCCGTAAGACATCCTCCTAACAATGTGGCTGCTATTCCAGAAGAAGCAATTGCAACCGCAATGTTGGATTTCGAACGAACAGTGGCTAAAACTACTCACATGAGGAATGTTTTACCAGTTCCACCAGCGGCATCCAGGAAATATAAACCACAATTTCCGTCATCAATTGCCTTCATTAATGTATCATAAACTTCCTTTTGTTGGGGATTCAACAGGGGTACATTCGTTTGAACTACTAAATCTAATTCCTGGTGATCATATTCATGTTCCCGTTGCAGCGTCATTCATTTCACGATTTGGCGCTGGCATTCTTAACGTGACTAATAAACTACCGCACATGAGGTAAGACATGTCTTCGATCAAGAGTAATGCCCGATTATGCATCTCCTCTTTCATCTTAAGATCGTGATTTCTGGAAATGACACGAATTTGATGTAAAATATCTTCTGAGATTGGTCTATTATCCTTGTGTTTGTGCCACAGGTTAGATGGGTTCGATGGATAGCATGTCGAAATGATGATAGCAAATAATGTGCGTATCTGACTTGGAGATGCAGAGATAATGGGTTCTACGATTGTCGTATCCCAATGGGTATCGTTTTCTAGTACATTGAGTTCCTCAAATGCAGCACGATATGTTGGGAATATTATACCATTAACTGTCCGTAGTGTCTCAGTCTGGAAATATTCGATCGTCTTTGTCGCGGCATTGTTAATGATGATTCAAAGAATACAAATTACGTTCAGTAACTAACGGGATTTCATGTTAAGCCTCATTTTCTATACCGGTAGTGGAGAGTGCTACTCGCATCCAATCGGCCGTGTCTCGTCAAGAGCTACTGTTGCCTGGAAACGACTTGCCTTAGCTGTAATTTGGTTTACGTTTTATAGTGACTTGTATTCTCTTTGACGTTTTATGTCACATCACGGGATAAAATAAAGTATCCTATGTCCGTCTCCTGGTTCTAAGCTACCTCCACACCAATTTGCAGCCAAATCGGTTCAGCCGTTCTTGAGTTATAAATAGTGTAACTAACACGACTTTCTTATATATATAGAGATATCTTAACCATCTATAAGATAAGTGAAGAATTGATTTATTCTGAAAGGCTGCTACTCCCTTTCATAATAAGAAATAGAGCAATTCTACTAACAAAAATACTAACCTTCTACTAACAATTAAATACCAAAATTCTACTAACGAAAAAATACTTATGTTCCACCAACAACAAAATACTACCACTAAAACAATCTGTCACCAGGCACACTCACAACCTAACCTAACTCTAAGTGAGCGCAATTTGACGTGGGCGCCATTTTTAGCCTACTTTCGATTTTTGCAAAAAATGAAAGTAGACTTATGAGATCAACACAGGGCGAAAACAGTGTGTCTGTCTGTGTGTGTGTATGTGTGTGTGTGAGTCTGTGTGTGTGTGTGTGTATGTGTGTGTGTGAGTCTGTGTGTGTGTGTGTGTGTGTGTGTGTCTGTGTGTGTGTGAGTGTGTGTACTCTGAATGTCTGTCCCCCCCTATCAATTCGAACACGGTGAAACCGAATTGAACGAAATTTGGTACAGAGGTAGCACTAGTAAAGGACACCTCAGTGTCATACTTTATATCGCCGCCATCTTTACCAAAACAGAATGGCGGCCACTCAAATGTTCAAAACGTAAAATCAAATTACGGCTAAACTAATCATCCGATCTCTACCAAATTTGGTGACAGCATACCATTATATAGGACGCGTCTTTCACCCAAAATTCAAGGTCATCGGCCAAGCCATTTCAGGATGGCGGCCGTGTGAATTATGCAACCATTTTAATAAATAGCTTAAGACCCACCAATTCCGATTATCGAGCCTAGGGGGGTTTAAGCTATCCTGAAGGTCATGATCCGTTATTTATTTTAATTTAATATTATAATATTATACAGTATGTGTGGCTTAAAAGAGCTGGGCCGTTTGTGTCACACGACAAGATGGCAGCTGTCCTCATGTGCCTGTCTTATATTTCAGTAGTTTTAGTATGTTGTATGTGATATACCGTACTGATACAATAATATAAACTTTGTATGAAATGATCTTTAATGAAGATGTACTGCAGTGAAGAAATCGTTTATTTAAAGTCATTATTTGCCAACAGTTTGTATCTAATATGTCAGTTAAGAACACCTGACGTCATGGATACGGTTAGCTCTGGGCTAGCATGTTAGTCTGACACGCGGTTGACTGGGGATCGAATACTGCTACAGTTAGGTTTTTTTTTCTTGAATTCTTTTACAAATGATGTGCACGAGCTTTTCCCACAGATACTGAATAAAATGTCATTTAGCTCAAAGGAGAGGATAAAGTATACACTCGTATATTAATAAAATCACAGTCCCAGCATCGCACATAAACAGAAGACATTAGAAAAAGGAGAATAGAAGAACTAGATACACGTTGTCATTAACCACAGCCTTCTTAATGTCTCTGTACGGTGCTGTCCTCTTGTGGGTTATGTGGGTAATATTGTTCCAAACATAACGCTGTGTAAATGCCTGAGCTGGCCTCCTGAAGTATGGCAATTTTGTAATACTGGTAGTTCAACTATTAGCCACGATCGCGCTCCGAATACCTTTAAACACTGCCAGCTGGATCGCCTCCCTCTTGGCTACTTTAAACTGCCTACTCATTCAACACCCATAGAACACTGCCATCGTAGTACATTACGATGGCAGTGCATAGGCGTACAAGATAAAGATTAATTCACTGATAGGTCGCAGCACCACCTACTGTGATTGGGGCGGAAGATGATTGGGGCGGAAGATTCTTAATTTTGCAGGCTGGCTTAATATAGAGATTAACGGACGTGAATGCATTACAATAAGTTAGTAGTTTTGTTATTCAATCATCATAAAGTATATAATATTGATCTTGACACTTACTGGCTTATTATCAATATAAAAGAAAACAAACAATACATTGTGGTTGGGGTGATTGTTTTAGGGATGAGGACAAAGAGTCATAAAGATACCCATACATTTAGGAGAAAGTAGGCTATATGTTCTTTGCTGAACATCTTGTTTAGCCTACTTTCGATTTTTGCAAAAAATGAAAGTAGACTTATGAGATCAACACAGGGCGAAAAAAGTGTGTCTGTCTGTGTGTGTGTATGTGTGTGTGTGAGTCTGTGTGTGTGTGTGTATGTGTGTGTGTGAGTCTGTGTGTGTGTGTGTGTGTGTGTGTGTGTGTGTGTGAGTGTGTGTACTCTGAATGTCTGTCCCCCCCTATCAATTCGAACACGGTGAATGCGAATTGAACGAAATTTGGTACAAAGGTAGCACTAGCAAAGGACACCTCAGTGTCATGTTTTATATCGCCGCCATCTTGACGGAAACGTAATGGCGGCCACACAAATGTTCAAAGCTTAAATCAAATTACGACTAACCTAATCATCCGATCTCTACCAAATTTTGCAACCACATACCTTTATGGGGGGAGCATCCTTTGACCAAACCAATAGGCCATCAGCCTAATAGTTTGCGGATGGCGGCCATCTTTGTATGAAAATCGATTCCCCCTATTAATTCGAACACGGTGCAACCGAATGGAACGAAATTTGGTACAGAGGTAGTACTAACAAAAGGCACCTCAGTGACATGTTTTATATCGCCGCCATCTTGACGGAAACGTAATGGCGGCCACACAAATGTTCAAAGCTTAAATCAAATCACGATTAACCTAATCATCCGATCTCTACCAAATTTTGCAACAACATACCTTTGTAAAGGAAGCATCCTTTGACCAAATTACTAGGTCATTAGCCTAATAGTTTTCGGATGGCGGCCATCTTTGTGTGAAAATCAATTCCCCCTATTAATTCAAACACGGTGAAACCGAATGGAACGAAATTTCGTACAGAGGTAGCACTAGCAAAGGGCATCTCAGTGTCATGTTTTATATCGCCGCCATATTGACAGAAACGTAATGGCGGCCACACAAATGTTCAAAGCTTAAGTTAAATTACGACTAACATAACCATCCGATCTCTACCAAACTTTGCAACAACATTCCTTTGTAGAGGGAGCACACTTTGACCAATCTAATAGGTTATTAGCCTAATAGTTTGCGGATGGCGGCCATCTTTATGCCAAAATTGATTCCCCGTATTAATTCGAACACGGTGGAACCGAATGAACGAAATTTGGTACAGAGGTAGCACTAGCAAAGGGCACCTCAGTGTCATGTTTTATATTGCCGCCATCTTGACAGAAACGTAATGGTGGCCACACAAATGTTCAAAGCTTAAGTTAAATTACGACTAACATAACCATCCGATCTCTACCAAACTTTGCAACAACATTCCTTTATGGAGGGAGCATCCTTTGACCAATCTAATAGGTTATTAGCCTAATAGTTTGCGGGTGGCGGCCATCTTTATGTCAAAATTGATTCCCCCTATTAATTCGAACACGGTGGAACCGAATGGAACGAAATTTGGTACAGAGGTAGCACTAGCAAAGGGCACCTCAGTGTCATGTTTTATATCGCCGCCATCTTGACTGAAACGTAATGGCGGCCACACGAATGTTCAAAACTTAAATCAAATTACGATTAACCTAATCATCCGATCTCTACCAAATTTTGCAACTACATACCTTTATGGAGGGAGCATCCTTTGACCAATCTAATAGGTCATTCGCCTAATAGTTTGCGGATGGCGGCCATCTTTGTGTCAAAATTGATTCCCCCTATTAATTCGAACACGGTGGAACCGAATGAACGAAATTTGGTACAGAGGTAGCACATGTTTTATATCGCCGCCATCTTGACGGAAACGTAATGGCGGCCACACAAATGTTCAAAGCTTAAATCAAATTAAGATTAGCCTAATCATCCGATCTCTAGCAAATTTAGCAACAACATACCTTTATGGAGGGAGCATCCTTTGACCAAACTAATAGGTCATCAGCCTAATATTTTGCGGATGGCGGCCATCTTTGTGTGAAAATCGATTCCCCTTATCAATTCAAAAACGGTGAAACCGAATTGAACGAAATTTGGTACAGAGGTATCACTAGCAAAGGGCACCTCATATTCATGTTTGATATCCCTATAGCACGTTGTATTTCAACAAGCTACTACAACCAACATTCAATCATACTCCTTGAAAAGGACAAAGAGTTATAACAATACCCATGCATTTGGGAGAAAGTAGGCTATATGTTCTTTACTGAACATCTTGTTTTTTACTAGAATGGCTTAGTTGATGTTGATGTTTCAAGC
This sequence comes from Meconema thalassinum, assembly GCA_946902985.2. Classification (NCBI taxonomy): domain Eukaryota; kingdom Metazoa; phylum Arthropoda; class Insecta; order Orthoptera; family Tettigoniidae; genus Meconema; species Meconema thalassinum. Next base: position 1,712,299,930 of record OX336388.2, on the reverse strand, counting down.
AACCAAAACGTCGGCTGTATTCCTGGACATCACTTGATGTGAAATACCGGAATCAGATCGATTACATAATTGGGTCTAGAAGGTGGCGAAGTTCCACTATAGCAGCAAAAACCTGGCCTGGTGCTGACTGTGAATCAGATCATGAACTACTGACATGTAAATTACAAGTCAAAATTAGAAGGAAATTAAGGTAGTCCAACACCCGAGATATGACTTTGCAAATATTCCCACACTATTTAAAACATCAGTTAAGAATCGTTTTGAGATCCTAAATCTCCTTGATCGAGAACCTGAGGAAATTTGGTGCGAAGTTGAAGACATTGTTAAGGATGAATGTTAGAACAAATTGTTGAGGGTTGAGAAGATGAGAACGTCACATTGGATGACATCAGAAACTATTAAAATAGCGAAGAGAAGGAAGGAAGCCAATATTCAGAAGGACAGGGAACTCGTGACTCTTTTGAATATAGATTTTAGAGAAATGTTCGCAAAGATAAGCAGCCCCCCAGGGGCTCACATCTAGTGGGACGTGGGTTGGTGACCACGGGACCCCAGCTGAGTCCGGCATTGCTTCCACTTACTTGTGCTGGGCTCCTCTCTGTCTTCTTTCCTTTCGACCTCCCTTGGTCAACTCTTGTTCTTTTCCGACCCCGACGGTATTAGGGTATCCGAGGCCTAGGGAGTCTCTTCCTTTCCCACCTTCATTGGCCCTTGCCTCATCTTTCCTGATCCCTTCCTTCTGGGAGGGGTCAGCCTTCTTTTTCTTTTCCTGTTATCTCCTGCCTTCTGCTCAAGGCCCTCAAGGAGGTAGGGTGTATGTAGCCCCACCACTTCTGGTGCACCCTAGAAAGTGCCACACCCTCAGGGGCTCACGGCTGGTGAGTTCGGGAGTTGGCGACCCCGAGGGATTCCTGAGCTGGGTTCGGTTTCCCCCTTTTGTCCCTTACCTGTGGGACGGACCCTCTCCTCTTTCACTTTCCTGTTGTTTTTCTTTTCATTATATTTCCTTTTCCCTTTAAGATTCCCGCACTGTTATTTTTGCATCTCCACTCCATTTTGTGGGTGTTTTCAATCTCCGTTGCATTTTGTAAGTCTTTTCGATCTACGTTGCATTTTGTGAGTGTTTTTCAACCTCGATTGGATTTTGTAAGGATTGAGAATCTAAATTGCTTTTTAGTAAGTCTTTCAATATCGTGGGGGTTATTTTGTGAGTATTTTGAATTTCAATTGCATTTTGTATTTTCAACCTACACCGCTTTCTTGCAAGTAGTTCTCAATTGTATTTTTGTGGGTATTTTGAATCTAAATTACATTTTGTAAGTATTTTCAATCTAAATTGCATTTTGTAGGTACTGTCCATCCAAATAAGAAGTTTGAATCTACCATACAGTTTGTAAGCAATTGCGTTTTGTATTTTCAACCTACCCCGCTTTGTTCAGGTAGTTAATTCTCAATTGCATTTTTTGGGTATTTTGAATCTAACTTACATTTTGTGCGTATTTTCAATCTCATTTTCATTTGTAAGTATTTTGATTTCACTTGCATTTTGTAAGTATTTCGACTGTACTTTGCATATTGTACGTATTTTGAACTTCACCTACATTTTGTGCATATTTTTCGCTTTATTCCTTTTGTGAGTATTTTCGTTCGAAATTTCCTTATGTTCGTATTACCGCTCTCCATTTTGTGAGTAGTTTCAATCTGAGTTCTTTGTTGTAAGTATTTTCCTGCCCACTTACTTTTCGTTCTGGTTTCCACTTCATTGACATTTTCGCTATCACACAGACCATTAGGGGCCGATAACCTGGATGTTAGGCCCCTTAAAACAACAATTATCATCATCAAAGATAAGCAGCAGTACTATAAAAAGATCTGTACTGATTTGGAAGAAGAAAATAAAAAGGTAACATGAGAAAGGTCTTCAAACATATTTCCACCTTAAGAAAGAAGTTTCAGGCAAGAATTAGAAGGCTGTTAATGGTAATACGATTAATGATGGTGAAGGGATTAAACAGAGATGGAAAGATTATACAGAGGACTTGTATAGTCTAGAGAAAAAAAGTGACGATTCATTACAAGAGGCAATTTTGATCTAGAACCTCCAGTTTTAGAAGATGAAGTCAGAATAGCTTTAAAGTCATTGGCACAAACCAAGGCCTCAGGAACTGATGGAATTGCAGCTGAAATATGGCAAGCCACAGAAGAAACATCTGTTAAAGTTTTAACTGTAATATGTCAACAGATTTGGAAAACATTCACTTGGCCCACAGATTGGAAACGATCCATCTTTATTCCTATACCAAAAAAGGGAGACCTGTTGGACTGCTCCAACTATCGCACAATTGCTCTGATACCACATGCCAACAAGGTGATGTTGAAAATCATACAACGAAGATTAGAACCATACATGGAGCATGAAATGTCCGCTACTCGAGCTGGTTTTAGGAAAGGTAGAGGAACCAGAGACATCATTAGTGATGTACGTTGGATGATGGAACAGCAAAGGAATACCAGAAGGAGCTGTACATGTGCTTTATAGATTACAGGAAGGCCTTTGATAGGGTGAATCATGCGAAGATGTGGAATGTACTTAGACAGATGGGCATACTTGAATATCTCATTGTCCTGATGCATAACCTATATGGTACAAGAAGCCAATGTTAAAACTGAGCATGGTGAAACAGAGTGGTTCCCTATTAGTAAAGGTGTGCGACAAGGCTGTATACTTTCGCCTTACTTTTTCAATCTATATGCTGAGTACATCATGAGGAAATCTGGATGGATGAGTCGCCTCATGGTTTTAAGCTTGGTGGATTGAATATAAACAACTTGAGGTATGCATATGACACCACTTTGGTTGCTGAAAGCAAGGAAGAGCTCGAGGATATCATTATGAAAGTTAAAGAACAGAGTGAAACCATGGGCTTGTACTTGAATATCAACAAGACAACACTAATGACAACAGGTTTGCAATCAAACCTTATGATTGATAATAAGTTAATCACAGAGGTGAATAGTTTCTGTTTGTTGGGATCAACCATTAGTAGTAGTGGCTCATGTAGTCAAGAGAATCGCCGAATACTTGCCCTAGGAAGAGCAGCTTTTAAAGGACTGGATAAGATATTCAAGTGTTCCGATGTTTCTTTGTCTACTAAAATTCGAATGGTTAGGGCACTAGTCTTTCCCATAGCTACATATGGTTGCGAAAGCTGGACCATAATGAAACGAGATAGGAGTATATTGATGCTTTTGAGCTCTGGTGTTGGAGAAGGATACTGCGTATTCCTTCGACAGCCAAGAAGACAAATGCATGGGTGATTCAAAAAATCAAACCAGATCTGTCTCTTGAAACACTGATAACACCATTACAGCTGTCATAGTTTGGACATATTATGAGACGTTCTGATTCGTTGGAAAAGACAATTATGCTTGGAAAGGTGGAGGGGTCTCAGAGACTAGGGCGGCCAGCATTGAGATGGATCGACTCCATCAAATCCAACATGAATATGTCAGTGAAGGACCTGACACCCAGAGGGCAATTTGCATGTCGAATTTTAATGCTCCTTGAAGCGCTATGAAAGTCAAGGAGGTTGGATATCTAAGTTCCTTGACACTATAGCGCTTTCTAATAAAGAAATGAGGAACTTTGTGTTGGCGGAAAATCCCGAGATTAATTTTGCCATTATGAACACGGCCTACTGAATTCAAATGGGTTCTTTAACAGGCCAACATCGTATGACATGCGTATTGTGATTTTTGTGATATACCTAGTATACAGCGCTAAATATGCACCATCTGCAGTACTCGAAAATGCCACACAGAAGCTCTACTGAGTCAGAGGAGTTGTGACAGATGTTGCCGTCAGTAACAACAGGCCAGATATCATTGTCATTCAATAAAGAACACCGAGTGGCATTACTGATAGATATCGCATTTCCCAACACTCAAAACATCCAAACAACAGCTGCTACTAAAATATCTAAGTACACTGAGCTGGGAATTGAGGTAAAGCAGATGTGGAAACTTGAGTCGGTGACTACAATCGCAATAATTGTGTCATGTACTGGTGTTATACCCAAAACCCTCCACATTAGTCTATCAGGATTGAATATGAATCCGTAGATATACTATATATTGAACTACAGATAGCAATTCTGTTAAACACTTGCCATATTGTCAGGAAGTTCCTTGGTGAAAATACTCCGGTCCATAACTCAGCAAGGCTCGAAGATGACACAGATGGAAATTTAGCTCATCCTATAAATGAAGGAGACTCGTGAAGAGTGCGGGCACGAAATTAATGCAATGTGAGGTTCCTGTACACGAACAGTGTAATTTACATACAGTACATTGTATTTCAGTACAGTTGGTTCCTTGTTAAGGCCAAACCAGACTGTGACTTTAAATGTAACCGGATATTTGCCGTGATAATGATGTTAAAATTAATAATAATAATAATAACGTTATTACATCATCCAAGGAAACAGAAGACATGGAAGACGCGGGGCTCACGTTCAGAAGAGTATAAAATTTATCACGTAGCCATCTCATCCAAATCTCATAAAGAGATCTGGAATGTGAAAGTACTCAGAAATGCGAAAGTTGACTCTGATCACTACAGCTCCAAAGTAAAACTAAACGTTATCCCCAGAAACCACAAAATTAACCAGAAGAAAGCACAGAAACCCATCCCAAAATTGGTACCATTAAAATTAAAGACCACACGACTTTCATAGAACACATAAGTGAACGCATCGGAAGTTCACCTCCGGAAGCCTGGGAACAGCTGAAAGAATCAGAAATCACAACCGCACAAGAAACAGTCCTCTTAAGAGGACCCACCCATGGTGGAACTATGAATGTGAGGACGCCATAAGGGAGAGACAAGAAGCGTGGGAAATGTGGAACAAGAACAGAAATCAACAAAATTAATTCTACTTATTTGAAACAAGAAATAAAACCACCAAAACCATCCGGAATAACGAAAGGGACCTTTGAGAAGGAGACCTTTGACTCCATAGAACAAGACTTCAGGAAAAACAATACAAGAAATTTCCACAAAACATTCGAAAGAAGGGCAGATCATTTATTGAACAAATACACAACCTTAAATCCATCATTATGCAGACTATTTATTTATTTAATCGTATGGTGATACAATACAGAATACAAATAAGACAAAATTAAACTTTAAAGTCCTTCCTTTTCAACCATTCGGTTAGACTAGGTGTGAGATCAAACAAGTCGTCAGGAATTCCAGGGTATGAATGAAGAGGACAGCGTAGGACCAGGTGTTCAATCGTCTGTTCTTCTAAGTTACATTCACACATTGGTGAACTGATCCAGCCCCACTTGTACCTGAAATAATTACAACACCCATGTCCAGTCCTCAACCTGTTGATACGGCACCAGAGGTTCCTTGGTAGGTCAAAACCATTTGGCTTCTTTGTGGGATCAAGATGGTGGACACTTGTTCCCAATGTTTTTGTTGACCACTCATGCTTCCAGCTTTCCTTTATGTCAAATCCATCCGCGATGAGTTGCCTTGCAGTGACACTTGCCGGTCTTCTGGATTGCAATCGTTGTTGTGACGGATGGCAGAATTCCTGATGCAGTGGCAAAGAGGGTGATGCAAAGATTTTCTTAGCCTCCCTCAGTAGAGCTTGCTTCCGCCTTAAGTGAGGTGGAGGGATGTGGCTCAGCACGGGTAACCAGTGACATGGAGTTGATTTGATGGTACCAGTAATGCAACGCATTGTATCGTTCAGTTTCGTGTCTATCTTCTTCACATGTACGCTTTCCAACCAGACAGGCGCACAGTACTCAGCAGCTGAGTAAACAAGACTGATGCCAGTTGAACGTAGACAGTCAGCAGAGGCTCCCCAGGAGGTACCACTGAGCTTATGCAGTATGTTGTTTCTTGCGGCGACTTTGTGAGAGAGCTTGGTGATGTGCTCTTTGTAGCTCAGGGTTCTATCTAAAGTGACTCCGAGATATTTTGGGAAAGGATTGTACCTCAGCTCTTGTCCATTGAACAGGACTCTAGGTTTGTAGTTTGCGACACGATTCGCTAGATGGAAACAAGAGACTTCAGTTTTTGTTGTGCTTGGGATCAATCTCCAGGTTTTAAAGAAAGTTGACATCTTCTCCAGGTCCTCCGTAATGATTTGTTCGCCATCTTCAAAGTTATTGCTCTGAGCTACCAGCGCGATATCATCAGCATAGATGAACTTACTTGATGTTGTAGTTGGTAAATCATGGATGTACAAATTGAATAGCAGTGGGGCTAAAACAGATCCCTGTGGTAGGCCGTTATTTAGTTTTCGTTTGCGGCTTTTAGTGTTTCCTAGGAACACTTCAAATTGCCTTTCACTAAGCATGCTAGATATTAGATCCACAATTTCTCGGCTTGGTACAACTTGCAATAGTTTGTAGATCAGTCCTTGTCGCCAAACAGTATCATACGCAGCTGTCAAGTCGATGAAAACAGCTGTTGATTTCCGTTTACCTTGAAAACCTGCTTCAATGTGTGTAGTTAGGGCAAGAACTTGATCAGTGCAGCTGCGTCCGTGTCTGAAGCCAGCTTGTTCAGGAGGGATAACAGCCTCAATGAGCGGTGCTATTCTGGTTAGAAGGATTCGTTCAAAAAGTTTTAATATGCAACTGAGCAGTGCTATTGGACGATTATGCAGACTAAGAAACAGTATAAAACTTTCGTGATCACATTTATTGACTTTAAAAAGGCTTACGACTCTATTGATAGAGCAGTTTTTTTCAATATCCTGCAAGAACTCGGACTTGGTCGTAAAACACTGAACATCGTCAAATGTGCACTAACAAACACCATATTATCTAAAGTGAAGTTTAGAGGTAAAATCTCTGACCCTTTTGATATTAAAACAGGAGTAAGGCAGGGAGATGGAATCTCGCCCATATTATTTAATTGTGTATTAGAGAAAATAATCCGAGAATGGAGAAAAACACTCCCTGAAACAGGTCTAAGAGTAATAAACAGGAAACTCAAAATCAATACCCGAGTGGACTGTATCGCTCTCGCAGATGATGTTGCTATGCTAGCAGATTCGGTTGAAACAGCAATAGACCAGATCAATACTCTCCAATCTATAGCCTCCAAGACTGGCCTTCAGTTGTCTTACGAGAAAACAGTGTTCATGACAAAATGACAAATCTGAAACAGAATCTCTTCTTCCCAACAACAGGATTCGTTAAGTCGGAGCTTTTAAACATTTGGGGGAATTGATCGGTGAAGACCTCAAGAACAATAAAGCATTTGAAGAAAGGATTCTGAAACTGAATATTGCATACAATCGATGCAGAAAAGTTTACCAGAAGAAATCCAGGTCAGAAGCAGCTAAAGAACTACGAAGTCAGAAAATGAAGGCGAATGGGCTAGGAAGAAGACTCTTAAGAACGTGAAACCAATCCCAAATCATCAAGCTGAAAGCCATTTTGGTTAAAATCCTTAGTTGGCTCATTCGAAGAAAGAAGAAGAATAACGTTATTGGTTTTACGTCCCTTTTAACTACTGCGGCCTTCAGAGACGCTGGGAGTGCCGGAATTTTACCCCAAGGGGATCTTTAACGCGCACCCTCAAATGCCTGGTTACTGCACAAGGATTCGATCCGCAATCTTGGGAACAGCAGGCGAGTACGTTACCGCTGCGTCACGCAGCCAGACGATATTATTCAGAGTTTGAGTCGTGCCTCTGCTTCCAATTTATATGTACACAATATATGCATTCACCTATGTACTCTCGAAGTACGTAATGAGATTCCGGTCCATAAGGTTCTGGGTTTGATTCTCATCTCAGCTATCCATTGTTTTCCATTTCTATTCCTGGCTTAAGGGCTTGGGCACCTCTATCCCAATCCTAGACTCAATACTGCAAACACATTTTCACGTCTACAGATACCACAACAATACAGGTAATGAAATCAACTCTACTCACACCCAAGTATACGGGGCTAAATACCACGATGTCGAAGTCCCTAAATGAAATAATAACAACAACAACAACACAATATATAGACCACAACGAAACATACATACAGTACAATGACACAGAATTACATCCACAAGTATGAGGGTGGCTTCGGTGGCGTGGTTGGTAGCATGCTGAGCTTCTATGCCCAAGATCGTGGGTTCAAACCCGGCCAAAGTCGTCGGATTTTTAAGAGCGTTAAAATCTCTCAGTATACCTTCCTTCGGAGGGGAAGTAAAGCCAGTGGGCCCATGCCATATAACTATGGCATGTAAAGGAACCTTCCAATAACTACAATAAATTGTGTGAAGCTAAATTTGTAGGTTAGATTTTATTAACGCTCTATTAGTTCCAACTTTCTTCGCCAGGTGCCGGTTATGGTGTCATCTAGTAACCAAATTCGTGACTAGGTGTCGTTGACGGTTGCATTTGGTAGCAAAAGTAGGAACTACTTGAAATTGATCGTCTGCAGTCCTTACCTGAATTACAGATAACACACACTAATACAGCCATTACAATTAACACAGGTTGTCAGACAGATTCTACACACACCCAAAGTACACGGGTCTACATGACCGCGTTGTCACAGCCCCTGAATTGTGGAACCAACCAACAAATATACGGTATTAATTCTGCTGATAATTACATACAATAGTTACATATAACGTGGTTTAGCGGAAACGTTGTTGTTGATTCTTTTAGGGGTTTTGTGACATCGGGTCATGTAGCCCCGTCTACTTGAGTGTGTGTAGAATTTTTCTGATAACCTGTGTCACTGTGATGTCTGTAGTAGTGTGTGCATTTGTAATTGAGGTAGGATTTGGGTATGGAGCGGCCGTGGCCTTAAGTTAGGTACCATCCTGGCATTTGTCTCGAGTAGAAGTGAGAAACCACGGATAACCACTTCTAGGATGGCTGAGATAGGAATATAACCCTCATCTTCTCAATTCTGCCTCACGAGGCTGAGTGTGCCTCGTTCCAACCCTCACACTAAAATTAGAATGTCTTGACAGAACCGGAAATCGTCCGAGGCGACAGCCAAGAACGCTAGCCCCTACACCACGAGGTGGTTTTATCAAACTCATAAGAGAGTGTTTATAATGTAAAGCTACAAACGCAAGTAATATTTTTGCAGATACTTATCACTCCAGCCCACAGCAGAGCCGAGGTAAGGCTTCCATTTATGAGGGGACCCAGCACGTGCCAGATTACAGGGAGGAAGCAATTTGGAGCGGCTCATACCACTCTTATCCTCAGAGAGAGGTACCGGTAATTCCATTCGTTAATAGAAGCAGCACTTAGATCTTTCTGGAATGAAGTTGATATGAAGCTAAATTTCTGTATTTCTAGCCACCATAATGACCCTAAACTGTATTTACCGGGGGTTATAATTACATTATCTATACAACGAAGCTGCGTGTGCTGAGGCGTAAGGTCATGGGGCCAGGCTATCACCGAATTCGGAGAACGTGTGAGTTCAAACTCCACCATTGGTTTCCCATGTTCAACTACAGGCAAATGGTGGGGTGTCCCTAGTAGTCAGCCATGGTGATTTCCAAATCCTTGTCCTATTTCATGCTCTTTCATTCATTTAACTTTTCATTAAGGCCTACCATGAGGTTGGCTTCAGGTAGGGCATCCGACTGTAAAACTACTGTTAGCCTACTTAAAAACCCATTTTAACTCATCTAAGACCCCGTAGAAACAAGAATCACGGGCGGCATAAATGCACTGGGCTACATTAACTGTACAAATATAATAATAAAATAAATAATAAAACATCAAGAAAGCTGAAAGGAAAATCATCCGAAAAATTCTTGGCCCAAGACTTACAGATGAAGGATATCGTTTACAATCGCACAAGATCACAGCAAAATATTCAAATATTGAAACCGATTTCCGTAAACGACGCACGAAATTTTATGGACACATTATGAGGCTAGATGACAACCGATTAACAAAGAAAATATTGATATACTCACAAAAATTAAAGACGACAACGGTTTGGATTAAACAAGTCCAAACTGATATCAATAACGCCAACATCACACCCACAGATATCGAAGACCGCAAAACTTTCAGACATAAGATCTACACTTGGGAAGCTGCATCAGAAGATAAGCCCAGCAGACCTAGGGGAAAATGGACTGACGAACGTCGAGCTAAACATAGCGACATGATGAAAGAATTCTGGAAGAACAAGAGAAATAACAGCAACAGATCATAACTTGCTTTATGTGATCCTGTATGGGTCAAAACATACTTAATAATAATAAATAATAAAATAATAATATTATTATTTATAATAATAGCAAACGTATGAACTTAATCGTGCCTCCTAATTAAAAGTCAAGAATAACTGAATTATCGACAATGAAAATAATCTTCAAAAATGAACGTAACAGTAGTTGTTGTTTCATTTGATGGGATAGGGCATCGTGATCATTTAGCCCCGTGTAATTGGCTGTGTGTAGAATTTGTCTGATAACCAGAGTTATTGTGATGGCTGTAGTAGTGTATGTATTTGTGATTCATGTGAGGATTGAGAAGGCGCCGGTCGTTGTCTTTTAAGTTAGAATCCATAGCGACATTTGCCTGGAGTAGAAGTGGGAAACCACGGAAAACCACTTCGAGGATGGCTGAGGTGGGAAGCGAACTAATTTCATCTCTGTTTTGCCTCACGACGTTGAGTGTACCCCGTCCCAGCCCTCTGACCAGAATTACATTTCTTGGTAAAGACGGGAATCGAACACGGAGCTCCGGGGTGTCAGCCAAGAATTCTAACCGCTACCCCAAGAGGTGAACAGACGTACTTTTATGGGACGTTGGTGAACAAACATCATATTGCTGGATGAGAGCTATCACTGTCTGGTCAGAATAAAGGAAGACAAATCATATTGAGAAGAGAAGAAAGCTAATTCATATTCATCTGGTGTTGTTATTTGAATCTTCAGTCTTTTGACTGGTTTGATGCAGCTCGTCACGCCTCCCTGTCCTAAGATAATCGTTTCAACTCTACATAGCTACTTCAACTTACATCGGAGGCTATCTGTTTAGCATATTCTAACCTTGGTGCCCCTAATGTTCTTCTCAACCCTTCCTTTCATAACTAAGCTTGCTATTCCTGTGTGTCTTAGTATGTGTCCTACCAACCTATCTCTTCTCTTCATTAAGTCGTCAGAAACATCTCTCCTCTCCCACTCGTCTTCATACTTCATTTGTTACTCTCTATCCATCTGATCTTCATCATTCTCATATAGCGCCACATTTCAAATGTTTATATTCTCCTCTATTCTGCTGCGCCAACAGTCCAAGTTTCACTTCCATAGAGTGCCATGCTCCAGACAAAGACTTTCAAAAAAGACTTTCTAATACCTAAATCTATATTTGATATCAACAGTTTACTTCTCTGTAAAAATGCTTTTCTTGCCTGAGCCAACATACCTTTTATATCCTCTTTCCTTCGTCCATCACTGGTTATTTTTATTTACAAGTAACAGACGTCTCCTACTTCCTTAAGCTTTCCACCCGCCAATTTGGCGTTTTTATATTTCTTTCGGCTTCATTCCAATATTGATGTTTGACATTTATTAATATTCATCCTGAATTCTTTTCTCAGGACAGAGTGCATATCATTCAAATCCTCTCGTGTGTTGGCTAAGACGATGATGTCATCAGCAAATCTCAGAGCTGAATTATTAGAAATTGTAATTTTACTTATTTTTAAAATGTATTTTGTGTGACCAAAACTAGCTTAGTTGACTGTTAGTTTTTCTATAAAAACTTTCAATTAGATTTTTAGCCTATTTTCAATTTTGAAAAAATACGCTTATGAGATCACCTTTTGTCCGTGTGTGTGTTTGCGTGTGTGTGTGTGTGTCCCTAATAACTTATAAACGGCTGGAGCGATTTCAATGAAACTCGGTAAGTTCATAGCACTATTCCGGACGACCCCGACCGTGCCCTTCAAATTTTGTTACGTCTCACCAATCCAACATGGCGGCTGTGCGAAATATTTCACCAGCATTCAATATCTCCGAAAACATTCCCGATATCACCCTGGAATTTTCTTGGGTGATAAAGGAAACCACTAGAAGTTCACCTATGTGACCTTTGAAAAACTGGTAACTACAAAACCAACATGGCGGCCATGCGAATTTGCGACTTTAAATAAACGTTTCTCGCGATTTAACCAACCAAACGCAATAAAACTTGGTACAGTATATGTTTATACACATTGTAATGCACCAACATATAACTTCGTTCAATTGTTTACATAACCACAACATGGCGGATGTGCGAAATATTTCACCGGCATTGTATATCTCTGAAACTATTAGTGGTATCACCCTGAAATTTTGTACGGAGATAAAAGACACTACTGGAAGTTCATCTATAAGACTTTCAAAAACCGGTTAACTACAAAACGAACATGGCGGCCAAGCGATTTTGAAATTTTTAAATAGAACTTTCTCGCGATTTAATGTTTCAAACGCAATGAAATCTGGTACATGTAATGTTTATACACATTGTAATGCACTGGTATCTAATTTAGTTCAATTGTTTACATAACCTCAAGATGGCGGCTGTGCGAATTTTAAAAATAAGTTTTAATTTCTTGTGTCGTAATCATGCGATCGAAGTGAAAGTTTGAATGATGAACTTACGCAATAATTTTCCTTTAATTGTACAAGACTCTATGGCCTATACATTTAACAATCCAACATGGCGACCATCCGAAATATTTAGACGGCTCTGAATATCTACGAATATATTATAGCAATCAAACTTAATTTTTTAATGTTCATAGGGGCTATGAACTTAAGTTCACCTATAGGACTTTAAATAACCTTGTGATCACAAATCCAACATGGCTGCGACGCGAAGTATACATATTCATATGGACGTTTCTCGCAATTTAACCATCTGAGTGCAGTGAAACTTGGTACAGTAAATCTTTATACAAATGTTAATCCACTGGCATCTAATTTGTTTCAATTGTTTCCATAACCACAAGATGGCAGCTGTGCGAAATTTTAAAATCTCCTTGTTACTTCGTGTATCCTAATCATGCGATTGAAGTTTGAATGCTACACGTACACAATAATCTTCATGTAACAGTACATAACTCTAGGACCTGCATATAAAAAATCCAACATGGCGACCATCCGAAATATTTGGTCGGTTCTCAATATCTACGAATCTACTACAGCAATCAAACTGAAATTTTGTATGTTGATAGTGGCAGTTAACATAAGTAGGATATATGAAAATAGGCTGTATAGTTCTTCACGGAACTACTTGTTTGCTTCTTGTATTAGAAGATTCCTTAACGCAGTACGGTAGTGAATTGAGTGATCTTGGTACTAAATCTTTCAATTCTAGTTTCCCAAATGATTAATGTGAAGGGGAACAATGTAGTGACCATTCTCTTTTAACCTGGTTTCTTTAGGGTTTTGTGGTACTACTTTGTATCTATTATCTCTATAATGATTGTGTTAGAACAGTAATTATAATAATAATAATAGTAATAAAAATAATAATAATAATAACATATTAGAGGAATTCCAAGTCGAGCGCAAAACGAGGGAACTGATTAGAGAATCTCTTACCAACACAACATCAAAAGTTAAGTTCTTGGGAGAAATTCCTGAACTGTTTGATATCAGAACTGGTGTCCGAAAGGGAGATGGACTATCCCCATTACTGTTCAATTTAGTTTTGGAAAAAGTGATTCTTGATTGGAGAAAATAAACTAAAGGTATAACCATTGACAGACGCCTTAAAGACAGAATTTACCTTGATTGCTTAGCTTTCGCAGATGACCTCGAAATCCTTTCAAACAGCAGACAAGAAGCAATCCACTCCATAGAAAATTTGTATGCAATAGCCGCAAGAACGGGACTCCAAATATCATTTGAAAAGACGCAGTTTATGGAAGGCACTAAATCAAGATTTGACAATCATCCACTAATCACCAAATACGGAGTAATTTCCCAAGTAGACAAATTCAAGTATCTAGGCTAAATTATTCAGCCAGCAGGGTTAAATCAGGAAGCTAAGAAAGAAAGAACTGCTAAATTGCAAAGGGCTTACAAAATCACATGGAACAGATACAGCAAAAGATTTATCTCAAAGAATGCTACTGTAAATTACGACACTACAACTCAGTCATCAAACCAGAGGCACTGTATTCATCCGAAACACTGATAATTGGGGGCAGGTCACAAATGAAAAGCATCGAGTAACAGGAGAGGAACATTCTCAGAAAAATCCTAGGACCAACGTTCGAAAATGGAATTTGGATGAAAAAGAAACCACTTGACATTTTTCAATCCGCAGAAAAAATCACAGATGCTATCAGAAAACGACGATTAAAATTCTACGGACACCTTCACAGAATGGATAACGACAGGCCGACAAAGAGAATTCTAAATTTAGCGCTAACCCTGAAAATCAGCAACAATTGGTTAACATAAATACATGAAGATTGCTGAGAAAACCATTCAAGATAGAGTAAAATTTAGAAGCCTAATAAACAAACATAAATTTGCAGAGAAACCTAAAAGGGAAAATACAGGCTGGGCAGAAGCACGCAGAAATGAACACAGTGAACGAATGAAGAGATATTGGGAAGAAAAGAAGAAGGAACATTGTGCAAAATAAGTCAAAGCGCGCTCCGTAGTTGGGCATAACGATTTAAAAAAAATAACAACAATAACAATAATAATAACAATAATATGATATCAGCTACCGTTGCTTTGGAGATCTTTTGAGCTGGAGCCATTGAAGCTTGTAATCATCAATTGTGATACGAGAGGTCTTTAGCCACTGAGTACCGTGGATGTTTGAATAGTAGCAGCACGAAGTCGCACGAGCTCAGTTGACGGCTCAACACAGTAAATAACAGTTTTGTCTCGTCCCATGTGTTTTATTATTTACTCTTCTTTGAAGTTTAGTTTTAATTTATGTGAGTAGTTTTGTTTACGACATAAAACAATATTTCAGTGAGTATATTCAAAGGTTAACAAACACAGAATGCAATTCACTTTGTGACAGCAAATGTTTACCAAACAGAGATAGGCCTATTTAAATACTGCACGAGAGTATCATGTAGCATCGACTCATGGAATGTGATAATATGGGCTCTCATACAAACCACGACATATTATTTTCAACAAAAAATTGCACATTTTATTTCTAGGAAGCCACAAACAACACGTGTATTCTTATTTCACGTTTTTTGGAAAAGGAAATAAAAAAAGTATTACATATTAAAATAACACGTATTCTCAGCCAACTGGACTAAACCGGAATTCACATCATATTGTGAGATATTTGCATACTTTGACCGCCAACATACAGGAAACAATGAGCGTGCGCGGTGGCGGAGATTGGTACCAAGACGTACTGTCGGCCAACATAGTGTTGCCTCTCGGTTGCTGGATATTTTTTGTGGGAGTGATTTTGGAAAAGGGGCGGAAATGTGTAACAGGAAACCAGGGAAGCGTGCGCTATTTAATTTGACCAATGAGCGCGCGCGGTGACGGAGAGATGGCTGTGAGATGGTGCCAACCCATTTTGCATGAGGTGATGCCCCCTCTTTTCCTATAGCCCCTTAATTTAACCAAAGGACCCAAAACTAATAGGTCATCGGCTTTTTAATATCTCGCGAACCAATAATGCTAGGGACTTGTATGAGGTGTCCTAGGACTCGGGGGGACGCCCCCTGTTTTTCTATAGCCCCTTAATTTATTCAAAGGACCCAAAACTAATAAGTCATCGGCTTTTTAATATATCGTGAACCAATAATGCTATGGACTTGTATGAGGTGTCCTAGGAGTTGGGGTGACGCCTCCCGTTTTTCCATCCCCCTCTTAATTTAACCAAAGACCCAAAACTAAAGGGTCATCGTTTTTTTAATTCGTGAACTAATAATGCTAGGGACTTGTATGAAGTGTTGTAGGACTCGGGGTGATGCCCCTTTTTTTTTTCATGATTTTGTGATTTGCAGAGTTGGGTAAATCCAGAGCAGAATATATGCGAAATTATCGACAAAAGAAACTTGAGAAAAAATTAATAACTGGGGGAGTACTGCCGAAAAAAATTGACATCACACATATTTCATCTCAATTTCATAATAGGATAACATGTCAGATGTTACACATCATATGCGACTACTGTAAGGCTCGTTTTATTTTAATATAACATTTATATATATTTAATTTAATTTTAAAAATAACTAGTAATATAAGATTAATATTTTAATAAAATAACATATCTATATATTAGCTATTTTTTAAATTAATTGGTTTATCTTAGAATTTTGATCCTATTTAATACGGTAGAGAAAATCGAATCATGTGGCCCGCAAACCAATTCACCTTAACGACAGTGGCCCTTTTCCAAAAAAGTTTGGACATGCCTGGTATATAGTGTATACAGGTGAGGCGTTTAAACTGTTTTTCGGAATATTTGGAAAAATACAAATCGGATTAAGAATAAGTTGCAATAAAAGTTGTTCACCTCAAAGGGGGACATCCATTAACATAAAGTTTGAACCCCTTGCACCAACCCCGGGGGCGGGAGGAGGGGAGGGGGACTTTTGAAATCTTAAATAGAAACCCGTATTTTTACTGCATTCCCATGAAGAAATATGTAACTTTTGTATGAAACATTTTTTTCGTTCCATGAGTCCCCTTGCCTCTCACTATCTTGGGGTGCTTGGTAACAAGGAGATTGCCGATTACAACGCCATCTATCACGAAACGAAACAAAAGTTCCATGCAAAAGTTACATAATTTTTCACGGAGAATCCAAATTGGCAATAAAAATAGGTGTTTCAAAGATTCCAAAGTTACCCCCCTACCGCCCCCGGGGGTGGTGCAGGGGGCTCGAGCTTTATGTTAATGGATGTCCCCGTTGGAGGTGAACAACTTTTATTGCAACTTATTTTTATTCCGATTTATATTTTTTCTAATATTCCTAAAAACTTTTTTAAATGCCTCACTTTGTATCTAATGATGATCATACTGATGTAGTACTACGCGCGAGCCGTCGGAAGCAACAGGGAGCGGACAACCACCCAAGTTGCCGGGCCAATGGACAGGGCCGCTTGAGAGACTTCGCAGGGTTGCTACGAGATAGGAAAAAGACTCCTTGACTCCCGACTGTGTTTATTGGAAGCTTGAAGGCCATATCCCGCTTGAATTGAACCAGGAGGACGGAGAAATCACCAGACTGCCTGATGATCTGTATAAGGAGCAGTAGCAATTCAGTCTCAGTGAATGAAGTAGTTAGCTTTCGAGGTAGGCACTGAGCTCTTTTAATACTATTGACAATCGAAGTGAAGTTTGTAGTTTTACGTGACCGTTAATCTCGCGATCATGAGCAACGGGACCTCAATTTTACGAGGAATCCTAACCACAGGACATGGTATTTCACTTTGAAAGTGCAATGCGTACAATGTTTCGACTTCCGGAAGGGGAAATGGAAGAGTTAAGATCCTTCAAAACATGAGAGTATCAGGGAAAGAAAAGGCAAGAGCCATGAAACGCCTTGGACACCCTAAAGCTCTCGGGGTTGGAAGGGAACTAGAATTGATCAAGAAAGGTCGATAAGAGAAGAGTCTGGCTCAAGTACGGGGAAGCAGTGTCAGGATCAGTGGGAGCCCCATGGTTGCCAAATTTCGTTCCAAACGTTGTGAGCCCCTGAAGGGGTAGTAAACTTCACTTTTTTGGGGGGTATCCATCATTAGTACTTGACTGTTGTCGTTGCTTATTTTATTAGGGGCTGCGGAATCACAGTCATATAGCCCCGTGTATGTGTGTGTGTGTGGAATTTGAGTGATAACATGACTTATTGTGATAGCTGAACTAGTGTGTGCATTTGTAAATTGGGGATAGGGTTGGGAAGGTGGTAGCCGTGAATTTAATTTAGGAACCATCCCAGCATTTGCCTGGAGTATAAGCGGGGAAACTACTAAAACAGGTAGGAATCAAACCTTTGTATTCTCAGTTTTGCTTCACGAGGCTGAGTGCACTCCGTTCCAGCTCTCAGACCAGAGTTAACATTACTTGCCAGAGCCGGGAATCAAACACGGACCTCCAGGCCGACAGCCAAGAACGCTAGCCGCTACACCAAGAGGTGGTCGTACTAAAATGTAGTATAATGCTGCTGCCAATCTTAAATTGTAGGCGAAATGTAGTCCTTCCTCACATTAACTTTCAAACAGTTGACATAACTGTGAAGAAGCTATGTTTAAAGAAAAAACTGTAGACACCCGAATTATCCACTTTCAAATTATGTCTATATTTCCCAGCTTAAATTGTATGCAATTGTCTTGTGGACGTATTTTAGATGAGGAGAAACATTACATATGGATGGATATCCTATTCATTATTTTCTGGTGAGATAGCGGGTAATATACGTACGATATAGAAGGTAATTGCAAATTAGCGACGAACATGTAGGCCTACTTTAACTCGGCCGCAGGAGGAAATGCGTGCTGAATAAACGCAGAGGTGACGCCCATTCGAGAGCGAACGACCGTTTTAAGGAGCAATAAATTTTGCTATAAAATTCCTCGTTATTCGGTCAAAAGGCCGTGGTATGCTCGCGGGGGACGACCTGGCTTATAGGAGAGCACGGTTAACAGCAAGACATAAAGTCATACTGCAGAAATATGTGTATCTTGCGAGCGTATAGGAAACTAGGGCATCCAACGTCTTGGTGGAGGTCAGAATAATTGGTAGTCACTAAGCTGATGGCACAGAAGGGCTGTCACAATTATTACATTTTCCGCAAAATATTACATAAATAATTTTTAGCCCAGTTTTATATAGATTCCACTAGAAAGTGCAATTCGTACCACGTTTCGACTTACGGAAAATCCCGACATATCTTTGCGTTTCACGTCCCCCCAAAACGCCGTCAGTTGAAAAGTTTATATATAATTTATATATATACAGTAAACTCTCGATTATCCGCGGGTGGTTTATCCGCTTTGCGGATTATTCGCGGTGCCTGTAGGAGAACATTTTTATGAAAAAAAAAGGAAGGTTATGAAATCGAGAATTATTTCTCAAAAATTGAAATATAGTTACTAAATACTTAAACGTAATAAAAATCGTAAATCGCAAATACAGTACAGTACACTTAATAATGTACAGTACAAAACGTGTACAGTAGTTCAGTATTACTGTACAGTACTATACTGTATATTGGTATACACACTGTACGTCGTGTACATCATAAATCAAGTACGAGGGATTGAATCGATTGAATCGGAAGACAATGAGGAAACGCAGATGCAGAGGACCGTTACTCATGATGCAGCATTAGGACACATTGACAGGATTCTTCATTACCTTGATGAGCAAGACGACGTATCACTTTGTGACAAGATGGTGTTGAGAAAACTCAAATCACAATTAAAGAAAAAGTGTTTCACTACGAAAAAGCAAAAGCAAATGACCGATGACATTAAACAAGACTTTTTAATAACACACATAACATCGACTGAGTTTTGTTACAATGTACGTATTTTTATTGTATAATAAACTTATTTAAAGCACTTGTGTGTTGTTTTTTAGTGCCTTCGACCTTTGTTTAACCATTATCAGCAATTTTGCGGCTTATCCACGAAATTCGATTAACCGCGGTATCTGCGCCAGTCAATTCCGCGGATAATTGGAAGTTTACTGTATATATATATAATGAGAACCCTCCTTATAGAACGGAGACTCGAGGAGGCCGCGAGATGGGTAGCAACGTGTTGAGCAAGACACTGGCGCTAGCAGCAGCAAAGCGCCCAACTAGTTTAACGCATTTACACTTCTTAACGTATTTAATAATCATAATTACATGAATTTCAGAGCAGTTGCTGGAAATGCTGTCCTTCAATTTCTAACCACACGTTGCACCGCCGTAGGCAGTTTTGGTACACTCGCTGTAATTCATCCTGACTCATATTTCGTATAAGTGCAGTTATCTCGTTCCAGGGAGCCTACCTTGTACAGAGTACGTAGATTATTTCTGTACACCTCTTGTTGGAGGTTCCCCCGCAAGTAAAATCGCACGGCGCTGAAAATGTTACTGCAAACTCCTTCATGAAAAGACGTTTCCACTAGGAAAATTCGATGGTTTGTTCTATACTTAACCATGTCCACGTGGTACGAGATAGGCTACAGCACTTCGCAGCAAGTATTAATTATCGCAACTAAGGTATCTTGCCAGCTGCGTATGTAATAAATGCTCAGACAGCATCTAGGTCTTCACGACCCGCTCTTGTAATCGGTACATTGCGACCTGTCCACAGCACGGTCTTTGCAAAGCTCCGTTTTATAGGGAGGGCCTTCACTGTATTTATATATATCACTCTCTTATGGGCACGATAACTAACGACATTTTGCACCAATCACTTTCAAACGTATACATAAAATATAAGCAATACAAATCTCGGTCGAGTTCGTTAATGGGTAAAATCGGACCAAGGGGGTGGGAATGTGGGCCTGTTATTTTTTGAAAAGTTAAATATCGCTATAACTTTCTGTAATATGTGAAAAATCGTATCCATTCAAAGTTCGTACAATTCTTCGGATAAAAACGAAAAACGTATTTCAGTAAAGTTTTTGATAGCACCAACCATTGACTAGAGGGGTAGGAAAAATGTATTTTTGAAAGAAAAAAAAATCATATCTCCCTTAATAGGCACAATATCAAAACCGTTTAAATAGTCCTCTAAAAATTACCTAAAACGTTTGTCTGAAATAATTTCTGATATGACCCACTCGTACAACGAATGATGAGCAAAATATTTTTAGAATTACTGTATTAGAAGATGGGGCTTCTCGTATGCTGAAAAAGGGAACGTGGTAGGTATACAATAGTTGGCAAATTTAGTGAATTCGAAATAATTTCCTTTGGCCGGTGAATTCTACCTCCACCTTCCGGTGTGCCGAGATGGATTTTATTTTAGAGGTACCTTGTACTTACATACGACATTTCATGTCATTCACTCCAGATGTTTAGACGCCAACCTACAGTATAACAAAGAACCAATCAGACAAATAGACTAACAGACCAAAATTAAGCTGGGGGTAAATATGGTCATTATTTCACTTCATCCGGGACAATTAGAACATTTTATTCAAAATTCCAATTGTTCAAACAGAAAGCTTTTTTTTAGACTATTTAGTTTGTTCGCTCCGACCGTCAGTCTAAATTAAATGTGAAAGACCATTATGTTATGAATAAAGTATTTATTGTAGCCAATGGCCATACAACAACATAGAAGTCGCACAAATTTTTCATTTCAGAGTCTGGCTCGAAACTTTTCGTTCAATTTGAAAGAAAGTGGAAAACACATACAGTAGTGTCTACAGTTCCTTTTAGTTTTCTGAAGTGCAAATCTGTGTCAAAGGTTCATGTCTAGCCCTACACCACATTACATGCTATCTGTGGCATTTACATTCTGGGCCTAATAGGTGATACCTCGCTATACTGCAGATCCGGTAATGAAAACCATGCTCTGCATATCTGGTCATCATTTGCCTTAACTCGAAATTTGGTCCTTTCCAGTCCTCTAGTATCATCGCGTCAGTTGCAAAGAATTCCTCCCATATTTCTGTTCTTTTATTGGTTATGGCATGTGAGTCAATTTGTGCATCAGGACGCTACAAGCTTTAAATAAATTCCGTTCAGTGTTTCCGAACTCTCACTCGTGATGATGTTGGTGAGGATGATGATGATGGTAGCATTAATGTGCCCAGTATTGTCGACAGTTTGGAGCTAGTTTGCTACTGTTGCGATGCACTCTCCGGTTCACTAACCACACCTATGCCTAACGTGCATACACCGCTTCAATGCGTTTGCTCTATGATGCTCTACGATTATTGCAATTTGGATGCGAATAACTCGATTGGTCAGGATGTCAGTAGAATATATTCAATGTTAGTGATTAACATTTCCAGCAGTGTGAATTGATCGGAACAACAAGCCCATAGATTTCTACCCGTCACATTCCTACTTTACACAAAAGACCTCTGCGTTGGATGAAACAATTGCACTTCATGCTTTCATCCGCTAGCCAAAAACAATGGTATCGGCCATGTAGTCCAGTTTCACATAACCTAGTTCCCACAATTTGAGTCCCTTACTAATACTAATAATAATTAGAAGGAGTAGAAATAAGAATTATACGCAAAATACTCGGTCCTTTAAAAACTGCAGGATTCTGAAAATTAAAAAGTAATGATAAAATATATCGAAAAATAGAAAACATACCAGAAACAACACGGAAGAGGAGATTGCTATGTTTTGGACATTTGTACAGGATGGATGGCAGAAGGTTAACCAAGCAGATCTTTACCTTCCTGTGGAACAAGAAGTCAAAAAGGATTTGGAAATACATAATATCAGAGAAGAAGATACACCACACAGTTTAGGCAAAAAGTGCTAAAATTGAAGGATTCCAAGGGTGGAAGGGTAAAAAAAAACAGCTCAAAATGGTCCGAGGAAAGGAAGAGGAAACATTGTGAGATGATGAAGGAATACTGGAGGAAGAAGAAGGAACTGCAAAGGACAAAGTATTGAAATTAGCTCGTGGTCCCTAGACGACCGAAACGATAATAATAATAATAATTATAATAATAATAATAATAAATGAAATGAATATGTACATCGCTTCGGTGGCGTAGTCGGTAGCATGCTGAGCTTCTATGCCCAAGATAGCGGGTTCAAACCCGGCCGAAGCCGTCGGATTTTTTAAGAGCGTTAAAAATCCCTCAGTATGCCTTCCTTTGGAGGGGAAGTAAAGCCGGCGGTCCCATGTCATAGATTTATGGCATGTTAAAGATCCTTCCACTAATTGCACCTGTGTGAAGCTAAATTGGATAGGTTAAGAATGTAAACAACGCTCTTAGGTTTCTACGTTCGTTGCCAAGCGCCGACTGCGGTGGCGTCTAGTAGCTAAGTTCTGAATTAGACCTAGTAGTCGTTGACGGTGGCGCTTGGCGGCAAAAGTAGGAACTATTTGAAAAATTCTAAGTTGCAGTACTTAAAATTAAAAAACAGATACACACACTAATACAGTCATCACAATTAACACCGGTTATCAACACACACCCAAAGTACACGGGGCTACATGACCGCGTTGTCGCAGCCCCTAAACATAAGAACCAACCAACCGAATATGTACATCATGCGTTCGTATTATCAGATAACGAATATGGAAACTGACACTACTGCATATAGACAGAAATTGCACGCTGCATTCTGCCAGAAATTCCCTGATATTAATGTTACGGAACAGAGAATAGCAGATCAGCGCCGTGCTATAGTTTTGAAGAAACTTATCCCAGAACATCACCTCAAGCTGCTAATGGTTGACGTAGCTGCCGACAATACTCATACCTCTGTAGACGAATCCATAGATCAGGAGAGTACACGTTTGGTCAACGAACAAAGGCACACCGATCATCGTTCAGATGACAAAGATGTAAGAATATCGTCGGAAGCACTCGGAGATCCAGAGCGGAAACCACTCGAAGATGAATTTGGGAAGGCTCTCATAGAATTTTAAGGGACTGATCCAATAGAGCGGCCCATGATCACGAACCAACATTGCTCTAAGAAACTTGCTACCGCTGTTGTAACAATGAACAACATTCTATCTCAGCATCTGTCCCAGAAATCATATTGTTTCAACCATGTTCAGACTGCAATTTTCGCTGGAGCGATAGCTGTGATACGAGTGACAGGAGGTATATTATGGCGACCTAAATATACGCCAGGTCGACAGAAGAAGATGCCAGATTGGGGGATACGTTTACGAAAGTCTGTTGATGAACTGAGAGTAAATATCGGAAGAATGCATCAGTATGTTGCAGGCAATAGAAGTAAGAAGGTTGTTCAATGTGTTAAAATGTTGAGCCATACGAAGAGTAAACATGCAAAGTATAATCCTCCGAACTGTAGCCCCCATGAGATCCTAGACACATTAAAGCAACAACTTGAGGCAAAGGCACAGAGATTACGTCGATATAAAGAATCGAACGAACGAAAGCAACAGAACAAGCTATTTGTTACCAATGAGAAACGGTTCTATAGGAATCTTGACGATCCTGGAACTCAAATGGGCAGTTCACCGCAAAAAGAAGAGGTAGAGAATTTCTGGTCATCCCTATGGTCGAATGCTGGAGATTATAACAGCAGCGCTAATTGGATTACGGAGGAGGAGGAGAGAATGTCAGAAATTGACACGATGAGTGACTCTTCGGTATCAACTGAAGATGTGACCCGTGTGGTTAAGGAGACCCAAAATTGGAAAGCGGTAGGACCAGACAACCTCCACAACTTTTGGATCAAACGTTTCACTTGTACTCATGAGCATCTTGCCCGCTGCTACACAGATTTCATCCAAAATCCACAGCTTATCCCCTCTTACTTGATGCGAGGTAAAACATACCTTCTGCCAAAAGGTGATAGAACAAATGATCCTTCCAAATATCGACCTATCACCTGTCTGTGCACCCTGTATAAGATATTTACATCTTGCATTGCACGTAAGATTTGTGAACACATAAATCTTAATAACATCCTGGCTGAAGTGCACAAGGGATGCATGAAGAAGTCTCAAGGTTGCAAAGAGCAACTTGTAATCGATGAAGTTACTATGGAACAAGCAGGAAAGATGATTCGTAACCTCTACATGACCTTTATTGATTACAAGAAAGCTTTTGATTCAGTGCCACATTCCTGGTTAATCCAAACCCTGAAGATATATAAAGTTGATCCTGCCATCATTATAAGTCTGCAACATATGATGTCCCATTGGGGGACCAATTTATTAATGTCTAATGGAGACACATGTATGGAATCGGGATTTATTCAAATCAAAAGAGGGTGACAGCTTGAGCCCTCTATGGTTCTGTTTGGCGCTCAATCCACTATCATCATTGCTGAACAATGCAAAGTGTGGTTTTCCAATTAAGCACCATGGTATAGTAAAATACAAAATTTCTCATTTGATGTATATGGATGACATTAAACTATATGCATCCTCTGAGAAACACATCGACAATCTAATTGCAATTACTGCTTCCTTTTTCTTCTGATATTGGAATGTCCTTCGGATTAGATAAGTGTCGCACCCTCACCATTCGGCGTGGAAAATTAGAGGCCCGAGCATTTCAACTTGATGACGGTTGTTTCATAAAGCCTATGGAAGGTAATGATACCGACAAATATCTTGGTCTCCTGCAATCTAATCGAATTGATCATAAAGGTATTAAAGATAGAACCGTAGCTATCTACAATCAACGCCTTAACAAGATTTTAAAATCAAAGTTGAATGGAAAGAACACCTTTAAGGCTATTAATACCTATGCTATTCCTGCCTTGACATATACTTTCGGTATTATCAAATGGACGCAGACTGACTTGGAGAACATCCTAATTAGGACACGTACCATCTTAACAAAACACAGATGTCTCCACCCTAAGTCAGCTGTTGAGCGATTGACAATCCCGCGTCAAAGAGGTGGACGAGGGCCCACGGACATTATCCAATTGCATGCAAGGCAAGTGAGGAACCTTCAGAGATATTTTCTGGGAAGACATGACTCTCCCATACATCAAGCCGCTGTGAAGGCAGATGACAAGTGCACACCGCTGGATCTTCTTCACGTAAGGGATATACAGTTAGCCACTGATGAGGAATGTTCAGCCATCAAGCTTCAGCAGTGGACGCAGAAAGCTCTGCACGGTCGTCATCTGTATGATCTCAACCAGAAACATGTCGACATTGATGCGTCGAACAGCTGGTTGACTCATGCGGACCTATTCACTGAGACTGAAGGATTTATGGTTGCAATCCAGGATCAAGTTGTGGCTACCAAAAACTACCTTAAATATATAGTTAAGGCAAATATTCAGGATGATAAATGCAGAAGATGTCAACTAGAACCGGAAACAATTCAACATATCACAGGAGGCTGCCAAGCAATCTCCTGTACTGATTACATGAAAAGGCACAACCAAGTGGCCAAAATAATGCACCAACACCTTGCTCAAAAGCATTTATTATCTGATAATATTTTGCCTTACTATCAGTATGTTCCTGACGCCGTTTTGGAATATCCCAGTCACAAGTTGTTATGGGACCGATCAGTTATTACTGATAAAACCATACCAGCAAACCGGTCAGATATCGTTCTTGTGGACAAGGTGCAGAAGAGAACCTTCCTAATTGATATTGCAGTGCCCAATTCCCATAATCTGCAACAAACCTGCTGTGATAAGATCACCAAATATCTGCCTTTGGCTGAGGAAATGCGGCAAATGTGGAGATAGGAAAGTGTAGTGGTTCTGCCCATAGTAATTTCTTCTACCGGCATCATCCCCAAATTATTGGCTCGCAATCTACAAATATTGGGAATACATCCTGGTCTACATATCACCATGCAGAAGGCCGTCATCTTGGAGACCTGTTCCATTGTTCGCTCGTTTCTCAATGTGCCACCTTAAGAGAATTAGCCATACCGTCTTGCAAACAAGCCGACGATATGTTGATATGTCCCACTTATGTGGTGAAATGAATGTAGAAATAATAATAATAATAATAATAATAATAATAATAATAATAATAATAATAATAATAATAATAATAATAATAATAATGTGTTTTTCTTCGTTTTCTTTTTTCGAGGGAAACCGTGGGAAAATCTTCAAAAGACAGATTGCAAGCTTCCGGACTTATAACTGTGCAGGATTCTTACCTACTAAAAACCCACAAACCCTATACTTGGCATAAGGCCACCCCGGAGCTGCCTGTTCAGCCTTACTTCAGGGTTGAGCCACTGTTACGACCAAGGGTCTCAGTCAATTTCATTTAACGTGATGATAATGAAATTACTCATCATCATCTTCACTGTCTTCAGCAACCAATCTTCTCGGTTCCTCCTCTTTTTGTTTGTTTTCAGCAGCTCAGAGATGTAGACTGCAATCTGTGCCCAACTTTCTATGCTGCTGAGCATTTTATCCACCACATTGTCTGGTGTAATGACTCCAACTTTTGTCTCCAGAAGCCTTCGAAGATTTTTCCACCTCAAGCATGCAAAGAACGTGTGCTGAACGTCATCCTATTGATCATCACAATAACGACACCGTGAACTTGGCGAATTCCCCGATGGAGGTATGCATCATAATATCCATGGCCAGAGAGAAACATGGTAATGTAAAACCTCACCATGTTCCCTCGACAACCATGGCTTCAGTTGCTTGAAGAGCCTAGCGGTCCACCTGCCACGATGTTCACGTTCCCATTCTTCCTGCCAGAGGCGTAGCGCTATAATACGCCGATACGCCGGGCGTTCCCTGATTTAAAAATTAGAATGTGTATTCATCAAAGAGTAAAATATAACATTGTTTTTATTTTATATAAATGCGGCGTTAGCATATTACATGGCGCTTAGTTATTTTTTTCCGCACCCCCTATATAACTAGTCCTAGCCCGGCCGCGGTGTACTGATGTGCTTTGCTTTTCTTGTCTGTACGCCCGAGCTTCTTGGCGTCAAGAGCGATATGTACCACCCTGGCCAGGCTACGTTGCAGCGCATGCGCGAGCTCATACCTGCTCTCGGAAGGGAAGTGCTTCCGTACGCTGGCGTTTGACTGGCGTCAGCTTTGTATGATCACTGTTCTGTTAACTCAATAACCCAATCGCTGCGCTTCAGGGCCGGATTTAAGAGTATGCCGCCTGTAGGCTAAAGTCCATTTGCCGCCCCCTCTATAGTTCATATTTGCTTAATACATTTGTTTTATACAACAAAAGGATAGAACTCATTGGCGTTTTCATCTTTTTAAACATAAAATTCATTTAGTTTAGATAAAACTACAATTTTAATGGCTTACATAATAAAGGTTATACTGAAATTAGTTACGGTATCTACCTACCTGCCTTCTTTTAAGATTCGTTAAAATATGAAATGGGTTTCGAACTTAATTAATTAATTTGTTCTTGGAGACCAGTGATCACTATTTTACTCATATTTTTATGTTTTAATGCTAATGACTATCTTTTGCATAATTGAAGAACTGTGTTCGATTTGAATAAAGTTGTCCTACATGGTGAAATGAAATTACACAAAATGTAGTTAATTACTGGTTTATTTGTTTAAAAATATACCAACTTCTCTAAAACAATTCACCCCACGTAATCTTGATGTTCAAATTTACATAGCTTTCTAGCGAGATTTCATAATGCCAAACTCGTTAATAATGTCCTCATATGAAAGCGTTTTTGTTGTATTTGCCTCAATACAAAGTACCGTAATGAAAGTGAGTTTAACCGTATTTCAGAAATACTAGTTCACAGATAGTTCTTAACTCTTCTAAGGCAAGAAAAACTGTAGAAGGACTAAACCATAGTTTTAAGTTACATATATTCTTAAATTCGTACGGAAAATATCATCAACGTCTGAAATACTTCATTTTAGCTTTTGAATGAATTGCCAAACTGCCGCCCCTGAAAATTTGCCGCTCTAGGCTGCAGCCTACTTAGCCTATTTAGAAATACGGCTCTGGCGCTAGTGCTAGTTCGAACTGTAAAAGTGTAGTTTCTTTTAATTGTGCGTGTGTGTGATTAATGCTACCAATATGACTGAAGTAAGTTCACCTGACTCTAATGTTATTAATTTTTAAAGACAACTCCTTTGAGCACTTTATCATATGAACAGCGATGTGAACTAAAAACATAAAGACCAAAGCCAAATTTATCAATTAAAGAAGTCGGTAAAAATCGCACAGGGAGTTTTCAGCTTTTTTGGTATGACAGGCTTTCCCGACTAACTGGATGTGTTGAAGAAAAAAAAAGTTTTGTTACGTTTGGGGCGAAAGACACTGACTGAATGGTGCACAGAAGGAATTTCGGACCTGAGTAATTTAATTAAAAAGGCTGCTAAACACCAGTCTTCAAAACACCACTTGTTACATTGTGAAGCATTTCTTCTGCTAGGTAAAACTCGCATTGAGCATGCATTATCTGAAGCTGCTCGATTACAAGCAGTAAACATAATTAGATCGTGTCTTCAAACATGCAGTTTTTGCGACGACTCATTCAATCTGTAGTATTTCTCAGTACACAAGAACTAGCCTTCCGTGGGCATAGAGAAGATGAAATTTCTATTAACAAGGGGAATTATTTGCAATTGTTGAATCTGCTCGCTCAAAATGAATCGATAGTAAGAGACCATTTACAGTCATCATCATTATTAAAAGGAACATCTCCAGACATTCAAAATGACTTGATAGAAGTTACAACAATTGCATTAAATGGAAAAATCAAATCAGAAATAAATGAAGCACCCTTTCTCTCCATACATGCGGATGAGACATTAGACGTGTCGTGTAAGAGCCAGATGAGTATAATATTTGGATATTGTGTGGATGATAGAATAGAGGAGAGATTCGTCGGCTTTTATGACGTTTCCAAATATAAAACAGCTGCGTGATTGTCAGAAGTCGTGCACAAAGTTTTACCTGACTGAGAAGTAAATGGAGAAAAAGTCGTAAGCCAGACATACGATGGCACAGCTGTAGTGACAGGCAGATAAGGAGGAGTTCAAAAGCTAGTGAAACAGTTTTGCCCATATGCTCTTTTCGTCCATTGTTACGCCCACCAATTAAATTTGGTACTTCGGTATGGCTCAAAAACAATAAAACAGGTTCGTTTGTTTGTCTGTGCCTTGACTGATTTTCGCAGTTTTTCAGCAAGTCTCCTTCCAAAAGGACGGTTTTTTGACCGAAAGAGGATTTAAGCTTCCAAAAGCTTTTCGTTCGAAGGCAGTTTTCACCATTAAGAAACATTTCCAAGGATTGTACGTTTTTTTTAATGAAATTATTGATGATGAAAATAGTGAATGGGGCGACGACTCTGTGAACTGCGCCATTGGTCTCAAAAGACATATGGATGACCCAACCTTTGTATATTTGCTATGTGTATTCGAAGCTTGTTTCATTTACACTGATCATCTTTTCAAATTGTTACAATCATCGACAGTGAGTATCGTAAGCATAGAAAACTTAAGAAATGAAGATTTCACTGACAGATGCGTTAAAAAAAGCATCCAGTTGAATGAAAACGTAATGTATGATGGCAAGAAAAAGAACACTTTGAGAGTGCTGACTTTTGAAATAGTAGATTCACTTACAGCTCAAATGAAAAGTAGGTTTGATGATCTTACTCATCTAAATTTTATTGAGTTAGTACAAAAAAAGAAGTTTAAAGAATATACCGAAACATTTCCCCAGAGCAAATTAGATATTTTGGTAGAACAGTATACATTTTTTAATGTTAACCAATTACTAATTGAACTTCACATTGTTTATGCAGATCAGACAAAGCATTTAGCTTCAAAAGATATTTTAAAATATTTTGTTACAAACGGTCTTGACTCCATCTATCAGGAAGTAACTAAACCACTAAACTTAGTACTGACTATTCCAACTACTACAGCTAGTAGTGAACGCAGCATGAGCACGCTGAAAATAATTAAAACCTACCTTAGAAATTCTATGAGCAATAGTCGCTTGTCGTGTTTAAATTCACTGGATATTGAAAAACAGTTATTAGGTGAGCTTTCATCAGAGCCCGCATTTCTTGAACATATCATAGACATTTTCGCAGAAAAGAAGAAAAGACGAATGGAGGTGATGTACAAGACTGTGTGAGGTATGTGACAGTATCTTACATATTAGCTTTTTGATTTGTTCCATAGTTTAACTGTCGTTATAAACTTTGGCGTCCCCAACTCAAAAGTTCACGCTACGCCACTGCTTCCTGCCATTCGAGAAGAGATCTGTCTCTTTCCTCCCTCTTCACGCGTATCTTAGAATGCTCGCCATACACACAAACAATGCTATGTAGCATTTCTTCTGAGTTTTACTTCGTGGATTTCCATATTTCACATGCAGCGGACCTCCATAGTCCACACCACAATGAGAGAATGGCTTGCTAGGGGTAACTCTAGGCTTAGGCAATTGTCCCATGAGTTGACTGGTGTCATTGGTCTTCGCTCGGAAGCATGTTACACAACTGCGGATCACCTGCCTGATAGGAGATCGGCCATTGGTTATCCACCACCGTTGCCGCAACGAAGCTAAGATAAGTTGGCTTCCTGGGTGCAGAAGTCGTATGTGTTCATTCCAAATAAGCAATTTCGTGACATGATGCTTAGGTGGTAGTATCAAAGGAAGTTTTTGTTCAAATGATGCTTCAGCATTCTCTAGCCTGCCGCCCACCCTCAATAGATTGTCATTATCTAGGAAAGGGTGCAGAGTGAGAAGTTTGCTCTGAAGTGACACTGCGTTCTTTTTATGTAAATTATGAATCTCCTGACTGTACGAACAATGCTGAACGATGCGAATGATTGCTGTCAGACTATCGCGAAGTTCGGCAGTAGTCAAAGGTCCATGCCGTCTTGCTGCTGCATCCTGCTTTAGATTGTGAAAAAACCTGAGAATGTAAGCAACTACTCTGTGTAGTTTAGTCAAGCTGGAAAAACGGATGAAAATGTTATCTGCATTGTGATTACTCGCCACGAAACACAATCTTACTCCTCGTTGTTCAGGAATTTCGGTTGGTCGAACAGTGGTAAGTTCAGGCCAGGTTGAAGGATCCGTAATCAGCCAAACGGGCCCCGCCCACCATGCTCGATTGCTTCGAAGTCGATGTGGCTCAGTTCCCCTGGAGATAATACCTGCTGGATTGTCCTGTGATGAGACATGGTTCCAATCTTGCTGAGACGTCAGTTTGTGAATTTCCGGCACCCTGTTGGCCACATATGTTTTCCAAGCTGAAGAATTGCCTGCAATCCAGGCTAGAACAACAGTGGAGTCTGTCCAATAATATCGGCGACATGAATGTAACTTAAGGGCCTCAATCACCCTTTCCATTAGTCTGCTCAGAAGTAGTGCGCCATTCAACTCCAGTCTTGGAAGCGACACTTTCTTCAAAGGGGCTACTCTAGATTTTGAACAAAGTAAATGAACGGAGATTGTCACATTGGAGTTGATGCAACGTTGATAAACGCATGCACCGTAGGCTCTTTCTGACGCATCAGCAAGCCCGTGAAGTTCAACATTGGCATTCATGTCCTCTGCTGTTACCCTCCGTGGTACATGAATTTCATTTAGTTTAGGGGGCTGCTGATGTATCTGTTTCCATTGTGTCTCAAGTTCTGAGGGCAATTTGCCATCCCAATCCAGGTGTTGTTGCCAAAGAACTTGTATAAACAACTTGCATTGAACAATTACAGGCCCTATGAGTCCCAATGGATCATAAATGGACGCTACATTGGCCAACACTGATCTCTTTGTCCAAGTCACATTATTGTAGTTGAGGGCCCCCACTGAGAATTGAAATGAGTCACGACTCGAATGCCACAACAAACCAAGAGTTTTTTCGGCGCCATCTTCAAAGGGAAGCCTGCATGACACCTGGCTCTCGCGAAGTGTTGATGGGATGGCTTCCAAAATATCAGGATTGTTGGATCGCCATTTACGGATGGGAAATCCTCCGGTTTTCAGGAGCGATGTGAGGTCTTTGTATAATTGGATGGCTTCTTCAATGGTATCTGACCCTGTCAAAAGATCATCAACGTAGAAGTCTCTTTTGGTAACTTTGGCTGCTGTAGGGTATATGTCTTGACCATCGAGTGCCACCTGCAGCAAACAACGGGTAGCTAGATAAGGAGCCGCTGAAGTACCATAGGTTACTCTAGTCAATCGGTGCATATCCAGTTGTTGATTCTGAGAACTGCGCCATAAGATTCTCTGGAAGTCTCGATCTGCTTCATGAATTTGGATCTGTCGGTACATCTTCTCGATATCTGCTGTTAGCGCATTCTTGTGTGTACGGAAGCGAAGAACGATCGAGAACAGATCCTGCTGAACAGTTGGCCCAACCAACATCACGTCATTCAGGGAGATCGACGAAGTAGTTTTAGCCGACGCATTGTAGACATCTCTGACCTTGATAGTGCTGCTCGTAGCCTTGATTACCGCGTGATGAGGCATGTAATAAGCAGGTTTCTGCTGGTCACTAGGATCGACAAGTTCCATGTGTCCTAGTTGTAAGTAATCGTTCATGAATTTGCTATACTCGTTCTTCAGGTCAGGTTGTCGATGCAATTTCCTCTCTATAAAGCCAAAGCTCCTCCCGGCATTGTCAAAGGAGTCACCAAGTTCTCCTACTCCTTGCTGAAGTGGTAGTCTCACTATGAACCTGCCCGACTCATCGCACGTGAAGGATTTCTGAAAATGTTCCTCACATTGACTTTCTTCCTTGGAATGGCTACGAGTCGTAAGCTCTTCCTGTTCCCAAAAGCGTTCCACCTGTGTGTGCAAGGTTTCAGCCGTGGACAACAATGATGTTGTTCCATTCTTACGTTGTTGAACTGAGTGAGAGGGGACACATCCAGATAGCACCCAACCAAGTTGTGTATTTTGAAGAGTAGGGTAACCATCGCTAGATTGTTGTTCAGTTCTTAAGAGTTCAAATAATATAGTAGCACCTAACAGTAGATCTATCTCTTTGGGCTGGTAGAAATTCGGGTCAGCTAATGGAATGTTGACGGGCAGTTGCCAGTCCTCGTAATCTATTCTAGATGAAGGCAGTGGACCAGTAATCTGACGCAGGACAGAACATTCTATATGCCGACTATAAGTACTAACTCTCGACTCTATCTGAAGTTGACAGAAGTAAGAGGATTGAGTCGCTTGCGTGTTGCTGATACCATTTATAGGTATCGAATGACGATCCAGTTTGATACCCAAACGGTCCAGTAAGTCTCGAGACACGAAGTTCATCTGTGATGCACTGTCTAATAGTGCTCGACATTGATGCATTCGACCCTTGCTCTCCCTAATGTTAACATTGGCAGTTGATAACAATACTTCATTGTGAGGACATGCGCTTCTGACAGAACAATATGCTTGCTGCTGGGATGCATTTAGTACCGGGGTAGCAGTACTGTTCATATTCTGGTGTATATGTAACAATGTGTGGTGACGTTTATTACATGTTCTGCAGTTGCCTGAGTTACAATTATTGGCTACATGGTCACTTCTCAAGTAATTGAAACAAAGATTAAGTTCCCTCACAACACCTACCCGGCTATTTACATCCATGTACTTACATTTTGGACATTAATGCAGACTGTGAGATGTCTTACATAGCACACACTAAGGTGACGTGGTGACGATAGTTCGGCGTGGTCCCCTTGAACTTGTATCATGCTTGACCTCATCTTGGGTTACAGCAGCTGACTTGTTGGACGTGACTATTTCTAAAGTTTGGCAATTGTTTTCCAAGAATTGAATTAAGTCCTTCAAGTTGGCGTGCGTTTCATTTGACGTACCGTTCTCCCATTGCTTCCTGAGACTGATTCTCTCCAAACCTAAGTGCGACAGCATGAGGTCATGTAAGGGCGTTTCGATTTTTAAAGCTTCTATGGCATTTAAGTTGCTGCTAAGTTGATTTATTAGCAAACGCAGCTCCTTAGGAGAATCGTGCTTTGCATTAGGGAGTGACAACAATGCCTTGATGTGGAGATCTGATATAAGTCTGGGATTGTGATACTGACTGCGAATCAATTCCCAGGCGACCTTGAAGTTATCATGTGAAATTGGTAAATTCTCAATGAGATGGTGAGGTTCCCCAGACAAGCATGATAGAAGATAATAGTATCTTTGAATGTCTGTGATTGTTTCATTATTGATGATCAGCGCTACAAAGGTGTCATAGAAATGCGTGAAATCTTGTAGAGCGCCATTGAACTTGGGTAGTGAAATAGTTGGAAGTTTTAGTGCACAACTATTGCTCATGTTATCACTATTTACAGGCGGAGGTGGGTGTGTATGTTCGGGGCACAATAGCGTTTCCATTTTTGACTTAATGTCCAAGCATAAATCATCAAAGGCTGCTCTATCTAGATCATGTGATTCATTTTCAGCATCATCGATTTCCAATTGTATCTGAATGTCATTATTCTCATCCATTAAACTCGCCAATGATTGCTTCCTAACCTTTATATCGTTAAAATTCCCACCTGCAAATTCATTCACGAATGTACTTAAGCGAGTCACGCGAGATTTGATGACTGCTCTTTTCTTTGTCAATACAGGTTTTTGATTGGTATCCATGATGACCCGATAAGAAAAGGTCAAAGGAAATGTAGAACCAGATTGTACTTACTGGTGTATTTCTGTGCTCTCTAACTCAACCAAGTTAGCTATTTTCATAGATGGTTACGTAGTTCACCAATATCCGGCCAAATTTTGTGTGCAAACATTCTCTCGGGTAGCTCATAAGGGAATTCCACATTTACTTAATTACGACGTTTATTAAAACTAACTGGAATATAAGAGGACAATATACAATAATATAAGACAAGGAGCTCATGAAGTCGGAATGCGCAAGATACCCGACCGTGCTACGGGCGCTGCCGTACGTGGGCACTGGGTGAACTACCGTTAATATAGGGAGCAGCACCGTACAATAATAATAAACCAGACCCCGTAGCACCATAGCACACGAAGGGCCCTGGTCTGCCAAGCGAACGTTGCCAAGAAATTCGACCTACAGACTGCGTGGTGAAACGTGATCCGGGCACTGCCTCACTGTCAGACAGCTACTCAATTGTCCACACGAGACTGAGTACACCCCGTTCGAACCACCACGACAGTTTCCAAATTCCCTGACGGAGTTGGGAATCGAACCCGGGGCTTTCGGGTGGTTGAGAGACAGGCGTGCTATCTCAACACCATAGGGTCAGCAATAGTAATAATAATGATGAAAATGATGATTATAATTACTAGGGAGAACTCTCGCACGTGTATATATTACCCGCCCGACTTTATAGGTATGCGGGCTTGACGTGACAGTCATGGCAGGGGCTATCGTCTTATTTGTTTAAACGCAATTTTTAAACAAAATGTCCATATTTATGAAAGCAGAGTGCAATTCGTCACTGTTGCGATTAATTCTCTTTCTTTTGAATACTCATTTGTTACGATCGGTTACTTGTTATTACCCTATGTGTATATACCACCCGCACGTCTCTACTGTTATGCGGTCTCGACGCAACACATTTCTGGCAGGGTCTATCGTCTTGTTTATTTGTTTCAACTCACTTTATAAACAATTAATATAAATTCCACTGATTTTTCAATAAATGCAAGTGTTTCCTGTACTATTGAGACGATTTGAAAGTTTTGGTACAAACCTCACCTGGAACGGGGTACCCTTAATTTAAATTTAGGTGAATGACAGGAGGGCTCCTAAATTAAGGTCACGGCCTCCTACTACCAAATTCCTAGCACCAATTACATATACACATTAATACAGCCATCACAATGACACATGTTATCAGACAGATTTCGCACACACCGAAGTAGGCGGGACTACATGATCACGATCAGTGTTGCCAACACAGATTAAAACAAGGTGTTCAGTAAAGAACATATAGCCTATTTTCTCCTAAATGTCCGGTATCGTAGGGTTGTATCGTACATACGACCACACGTTTACTTAGTCTTGTTGTAATTCTGCCTTTGCATCCCGATGAATTGATTGTAACAATAGAAAAGTACGTCCATTCACCATCTTGAATGTATAGAATCGTGCATCGTGCGCCTTCTGCAGAGAAAGATGTGACACTACATATATCCTGCGATTACTCACTGTAACTGTAATAAACAGTGGATTGTCGATATTAATGTCTTATATCTTCAAGATGGCGGTTACGTTGAGTGATGGCATTATGATTAATGCAAGCGAGGTATCTTATCTGTGTCTCCCATCTTTCAAAATTGCGTATTATTTGCGCAATGTGATCGTGATTTATAGATTTTTAAGTTTTATTAGTATGCTCAGCCACTATCTTGAATATATAGCGGGAGTGTTTATTTTGCCTTTGGCATGCGAAGTCCATATACGGTTCTGCATTGTTTCTAATATGATATAGCCTATTGTATCTCTAAAATATATAGAATTATTTGTTTGTAATTTCAATAATGCCACTACGTGCTAAATTCATTGTTATTACTATGAATAATGGCAGTGAGGTCTTTTGTATCATACTCCTCTCTCACTAAATTTCGCCTTAATTGTGCTACCATCATAAATGCATGGAGTCACTGTTCTTTTGATTTGCTCATAGGAAGGCACTTACTTGGTTCTACATTACTGCTATTCTTAGCCTATTTTCATTAATGGAAAAATAGGCTTATGAGATCACCTTTTGTCCGTTAGTCTGTGTGTGATTCGTGTGTGTCCCCCTGATAAAATCTAAACGGCTGGAGTCATTTCAATGAAACTCGGTAAGTTCATAGCACTATTTCGGACGAACCCGACCGTGCACTTCAAATTTTGTTACGTCTCACCAATGCAACATGACGGCTGTGCGAAATATTTCACCGGCATTCTATATCTCAGAAACTATTACCGGTATCACCCTGAAATTTTGTACAGAGATAAAGGACACTACTGGAAGTTCATCTATGAGATTTTCAAAAACCGGTTAACTACAAAGCGAACATGGCGGCCAAGTGAAGTTGAAAGTTTTAAATAGACTTTTCTCGTGATTTAATGATCCAAATGCATGAAACTTGGTACAGCAAATGTTTATACAGATTGTAATGCACTGGTATCTAATTTTGTTCGATTGTTTACATAACCTCAAGATGGCGGCTGTGCGAATGTTAAAATTAAGTTTTTATATCTTGTGTCTTAATCATGCGATCAAAGTGAAAGTTTGAATAATGAACCTACGCAATAATTTTCCTTTAATGGTATATGACTCCATGGCCTATACATATATTAATCCAACATGGCGACCATCCGTAATATTTAGACGGTTCTCAATATCTACGAATCTATTGCAGCAATCAAACTGAATTTTTTATGTTCATAGGGGCTATGAACATAAGTTCACCTATAGACTTTCAATAACCTGGTGATCACAAATCCAACATGGCGGCGACGCGAAGAATAAATATTCACATGGGCGTTTCTCGCAATTTAACCATCCGAGTGCAGTGAAACTTGGTACAGTAAATCGTTATACAAATGTTAATCCACTGGCATCTAATTTATTTCAATTGTTTCCATAACCACAAGATGGCAGCTGTGCGAAATTTTAAAATCAGTTTGTACTTCTTGTGTCCTAATTATGCGATTGAAGTTTGAATACTACATGTACACAATAATCTTCATGTAACAGTACATAACTCTAAGACCTACATATATAAAAATCCAACATGGTGACCATCCGAAATATTTAGTCGGTTCTCAATATCTACGAATC
This sequence comes from Meconema thalassinum, assembly GCA_946902985.2. Taxonomy (NCBI): domain Eukaryota; kingdom Metazoa; phylum Arthropoda; class Insecta; order Orthoptera; family Tettigoniidae; genus Meconema; species Meconema thalassinum. Next base: position 1,712,261,560 of record OX336388.2, on the reverse strand, counting down.
TATTACAGCAATCAAACTGAAATGTTGTATGTTGATAGAGGATGTATGAAAACTGGCTTTAGTTCTTCACGGAACTACTTGTTGTTGTTGTATCTTAAAATAATTTGAGTTATTCCCTATCAATCTGCTAACACATGTGAGAACTCTACTGTAATATGATGCTCACCTCTTGGCAAGATTCGTCTTAATTACCCAATTTCATTCGGAGTTGTCAATTTTAATGTTATGATAGTTCGCACAGGCACCATCTTGAATGTATGGAGTGTCTGTTCTTTTACCTTGGTCATACAAAGTCACATATACGGTCCTATCTTATCACTAATATTCGTTACAGCAACTCGTATGTGTTGAGAGTTATTTATTTTTTCTATTTCATAATTTCAAGATTACAGCTGCGCGTAACACACAGTCTCGTGTTGTTGTCACTTTGACTACAGTGGGTCGTTGTAGAAAATTATTTCATTGGCAAATACTATGATCATTGATTCATTGTATCAATAATAATAAGTTATGAATTATCATGATTGCATGAATAACATGGCCGCCATCATTAAATTATTTTCCTGACGACCTTGTAGTTTGGTGGCCAGACACTTCCTATACGAAGGAATTTGTTGCCAAAATTTGACAGAGATCTGATAATTAGTTTTGTCATAATTTGATTTAAGTTTTGAACGTTTGGATGAGTGCCATTTTGTGTTGGTTAAAATGGGGGTGATGTAAGGCACGACACTGAGGTGACCTTTGCTAGTACTGTACTATATCTGTATCAAATTTAGTTAGTTTTCATCATGTTTTAATTGATTAGGGAGACAGACATACAAACACACACTGACACACGGACACTAGGCTCGTGTGGATCTCTTAAGACTACATTCACTTTTTGCAAAAAATAAAAAAATAAAAAAAATTGCTAAGCATTATTCAAACGTCACTATGTTCCTATGTTATCAATAGAGTCATTATTCCTTTTGTCTTTAACAAGAGTTTTATAATCGCTAAACCGTATCTAAATATTGCTAAATTAAAAAGATGTTGTCGCCAAATTTCCGGAGAAGTCACTAGATACAGGTATAGCGACAAAGTGGCAACAGTGACCAGGATGTCGCAAAGCTCCTAGATGAATCAACTATAACTGTGGCGTATGACACAAATCTTCTTGCTACTGCTGCTGTCTCTGATGGATATCTCACGAGCTCTGATGTTGCGAGTGATCAGGGAGTGGGGCTTGTCCGTCGCGAGCCTCTAAGAGGCTTATTAACGGAGACGACGCTAATCCACTGCTCTTAACGTCAATATAATGTGGGAGTGCTCGGCTCGGCTCGGCGTATGACGGAACATTGACACCTACATTACCGCCATGACATCAGCCAACTTTTAAAACGTCAGTTAACCTGCTTACACGCTCTTTCAATTCAGCTGGGAGAGGTATTCAGTTATACTCTGTATTTTGAAAAAAATAACGCGAAGGATATGGCGGGAGCTTGGAACAGCTGAGCTGTGTGCCAAGTTTATATTGTCGTTGTAAATCAGCTGTTTCGAATAATGCACAGGGCTACACTTCGGGCACTATATCAGTACGTAATATATTTTAATAGTCGATCTTGAGTCAACTCCGAACACATTCAAATTCAGAAATACACAAATAACTTACACGCCGAGACCATACTACCTGTTTACCTTTATCAACATGTTTCAACTCAATAAATACGACTAAGATCGAAGACACTCTACAGCTAATACAAAATAATCAGATGAATATTTCAACACCCACCGTGCAATAACCAGGTATCATTGATGGCCATCCTCTAAGATGGAAGACGTCTGGATGGAGGTAGTTCACAGTATACAGTACTGTCCAAAGTTAAGCATAATGTACGAATACGCATGGCAACAGGAAATAGACCACAAACCGCACGACATATGCACCTACCAACCTTACGAGTTCGCTCTGTATAGGAAAGGCGTATTCCCTTCTTTGACTAGCGGCTTAACTGCAAGGTAAACGCAGTCAGTGCTGCGCCCCATATTCCCTCAGTCGCGTTTGCCCTGTTATAGTGTGTGGAGTGTCGCCTCGTGGTAAAAGTGACAACATAATGGCACAACGATGCCATTTGGACTCCGTTTTGAAGGGTAGAATACTCGGCTGCCTGGAAACAGGCCAGACACAGACCGAAGTCGCCGTATCCTTCAATGTGTCTTAATTAAGGCCACGGCCGCCCCTACCCAAATTCTAGCCCCAATTACAAATACACAAACTTGTACAACCATAACAATGGCACAGGTTATTCGACGATTCCACGTGGCTGCGAACTTGGCTACTAGATGCCACCGAAACTGGCACCTGGCGGTGAACGCTGAAACTTAATAGAGCGTTAATCAAATCTAACCTGCAAATTTAGCTTCACACAATTGTAGTTAGTGGAAGGTTCTTTTACGGCCGGCTTTATTTCCACTCCGAAGGAAGGCATACCGTGGGATTTTTAACGCTCTTAAAAATCTGACGACTTCAGCCGGGTTTGAACCCACGATATTGGACATAGAAGCTCAGTATGCTACCAAATACACCACCGAAGCCGCTCGCTACAGTAAATTGTACTGTAGTAATTAATTCAACATAAAATGAGATTCATTTACGGGAGCATAATCACGACTCTCTTGATGATGCTGATAATAATTATTGTTTTTAAGGGATGTAACATCTAGGTTATCGGCCCCTAACACGACTTTGCAATCTAGTGATACACGCTATCAGAAATAAACTAAACTAAACTCTGCCAAGGAGGTTAACATGACTTAATATTTCGAAAGACTGCGGTGATAGAGACGTCTGTCAGTTTGTATCTCTGCCAATGGGAGCGACTAGAAAACAATTTTCTGCGACACAAGTATTCTTTCTCTGTCAATGAAGTGGATGTTCTGAGCGGTCCCCTCCCCACGCCCTGAAGTCCTCAATGTTTGTTTATTTCTTGTTTTGTTTGTCGGTTTATTTTTCCACCTGATGGATTGTTTTACTCGTGTTTCCCTGGCTCCTTTTTTTCTCTCTCCACCATTTTGTAACTTTCGCTTTATTTGTAATCTCTCAACTTTATTATCCCCCTCTCCCCCTCTCACTCCCCCCTCTTTCAGCTTTAATAATTGTTTTGTTTAAACATAACGGTATGAGGTAAATGATCAGGTACCCTAATTGAAGTATCTCTAATCGAAGTGTTGCTCTCCCGATATTCGCAAACCCACGCATATGAGAAAGAACCAATATGATTTCAAAGTTCTGGAATATCTGATCAAAATTTAAAGATTTTTTAATCATATCTTGGTCAGCATGTTCTCTCGCTCTTCAAGGTTGCAAGTTCGAATCCTGGCGCAATCATTTGGCATTTGAGGGTGTGCAAATGCGAGGGAGCCGAATCAGTAGATTTCCTGGCACGTAGATTTCGGGGCAAAATTCCGTCACCCCGGCGTCTCTAAAAGCTGCGGTAGTTGAAAGGGACGTAAAGCCTAATAATGTTATAGAGGCTAACTTATGACGCATAATCTACACTCAGTCCCCACTCAGGTCAGTAATAATAATAAAAATAAAAATAATAATAATAATAATAATAATAATAATAATAATAATAATAATGTCGTATGGCCTCGAGTGTTGGGTGCAAGCTTTGTTACTTGACACCCAGAGGGTAGCTTGCATGTCGAATTTCGTTGCTCCTTGAAGCACTATGAAAGTCAAGGAGTAGCGGCTTCGGTGGCGTAGTTGGTAGCATGCTGAGCTTCTATACCCAAGATCGCGGGTTCAAACCCTGCCGAAGTCGTCGGATTTTTTAAGAGCGTTAAAAATCCCTCAGTATGCCTTCCTTCGGAGGGGAAGTAAAGCCGGCGGTCACATGTCATAGATTTATGGCATGGTAAAGAACCTTCCACTAATTACACCTGTGTGAAGCTAAATTATATAGGTTACGAATGTAAACAACGCTCTTAAGTTTCTACGTCCGTTGCCAGAAGCCGACTGCTGTGGAGTCCAGTAGCTAAGTTCTGAACTAGTAGTCGTTGACGGTGGCGTTTGGTGGCAAAAGTAGGAACTATTTGAAAAATTCAAAGTCTGCAGTCCTTACTTGAATTTAAAACAAGATGTTCAGCAAAGAACATATAGCCTACTTTCTCCTAAATGTATGGGTATATTTATAACTCTTTGTCCTCATCCCTAAAACCACCTCTACCACCATGTAGTGTTTGTTTTCTTTTATATTGATAATTAGCCAGTAAGTGTCAAAATCAATATTATATACTTTATGATGATTGAATAACAAAACTACTAACTTATTGTAATGCATTCACGTCCGTTAATCTCTATATTAAGCCAGCCTGCAAACTTAAGGATCTATCGTTTTGGGTACCTTCCCCTTAAAAAATCCGCGCCAATCACAGTAGGTTGGTGCTGCGACCTAGCAGTGAATTCATATTTATCTAGTACGCCTCTGGGTGTTCAACGAGTAGGCAGTTTAAAGTAGCCAGGAGGGAGGCGATCCAACTGGCAGTGTTTAATGATAGAGCGTACAGTCACTCGTCCTGCTAGAAGGACCTTCCGGAAGTACTTTTGTACACAGCGGTGCGTCCTTCCAGCAGGACTTTGGACCCTTATGGCAAATGTTTGAACTGCCCTTCCAGCAGGACGCGTCCTTCCGGCAGTACTTTGGGTTATCAGAGCGTAATAATATTGCAGTTCTGGTACTGGGCAAACAATAAAAGTCTGTAATTATTCTAAAATATTCAATATGACTCATATTGACTAATACAATAACTGTCTCTTAACAACATATTGACTCTAAAATATATAAACGTATAAAGTATAAACGTGTTTTCTTATAGTACAGAGACTAAATAAATGTATGAGCGACGGCGCGTCCATCACTCGAGAATAAATAAATTAAAAAAAAGCCCAGTTGTGTTTTTGTCAATATCCCACTGCACAGTTGCACAACTACACGTAATTTAAACTACAGTACCATGACATTTACTGATATCATAATTACTAGCAAATAACGAGCGACTCCATGCATCTCCGCTGTTTGGAGCATCGAAATAGGTAGCAAAAACATAAACACAGTCACCATTACGTATAATCGCCGCCATTACTGAACGGTCAGAGCTACCAACTTCAGACTTGCATGCGCTGATTCGTTACATTTCCCTCTATATAATGGAAAAAAGAAACGGTCCTGCCAGCAGGACGCTTCGTCCTCATATAAGCAATTGAATTACGTACTCAAATGAGGACCTAACTTCCTGCCGGCAGTGCCTTGTACGTTCTATCATTAAAGGTAATCGGAGCGCGATCGTGGCTAATAGTCGAACTACCAGTATTACAAAATTGCCATACTTTAGGAGGCCAGGTATTGACACAGCGGTATATTTGGAACAATACTACCCACATAACCCACAAGAGGACAGCACCGTACAGAGACATTAAGAAGGCTGTGGTTGATAACAACGTGTATCTAATTCTTCTATTGGCGGCTTCGGTGGCGTAGTTGGTAGCATGCTGAGCTTCTATGCCCAAGATAGCGGGTTCAAACCCGGCCGAAGCCGTCGGATTTTTTAAGAGCGTTAAAAATCCCTCAGTATGCCTTCCTTCGGAGGGGAAGTAAAGCCGGCGGTCCCATGTCATAGATTTATGGCATGTTAAAGATCTTTCCACTAATTACACCTGTGTGAAACTAAATTGGATAGGTTAAGAATATAAACAACGCTCTTAGGTTGCTACGTTCGTTGCCAAGAGCCGACTGCGGTGGCGTCTAGTAGCTAGTTCTGAACTAGGCCTAGTAGTCGTTGACGGTGGCGTTTGGCGGCAAAAGTAGGAACTATTTGAAAATTCAAAGTTGCAGTCCCTACTTGAATTAAAAAAACAGATACACACACTAATACAGTCATCACAATTAACACCGGTTATCAGACATATTCTACACACACCCAAAGTACACGGGGCTACATGACCGCGTTGTCGCAGCCCCTAAACTAAGGAACCAACCAACCATAATTCTTCTATTCTCCTTTTCGTAATGTCTTCTGTTTATGTGCAATGCTGGGACTGTGATTTTATTAATAAACGAGTGTATACATTAGCCTCCCCTTTGAGCTAAATGACATTTTATTCAGTATCTGTGAGAAGAGCTTGTGCATATCATTTGTAAAAGAATTCAAGAAAAAAAAAGTGAACTGTAGCAGTATTCGATCCCCAGTCAACTGCGTGACAGGCTAACACGCTAGCCCAGAGCTAAACATATCTGTAACATCATGGCGATCTTAACTGATATATTAGATTCAACCTGTTGGCAAATAATGACTTGAAATAAACTATTTCTTCACTGCAGTACATCTTCATTATAGATCATTTCATACAAAGTTTATATTATTGTATCAGTAGGGTATATCGCATACAACATACTAAAACTACTGAAATATAAGACAGGCTCATGAGGACAGCTGCCATCTTGTCGTGTGGCAGATACAGCTCAGCTCTTTTAAGCCAGTCATACAGAATAATATTATAATATTAAATTATAATAAATAACGGATCACGACCTTCAGGATAGCTTAAACCACCCTAGGCTTGATAATCTGAATTGGTGGGTCTTAAGCTATTGATTATAATGGTTGCATAATTCACACGGCCACCATCCTGAAATGGCAAGGCCAATGACCTTGAAGTTTGGGTGAAAGACGCGTCCTATATAAAGGTATGTTGTCACCAAATTTGGTAGAGATCGGATGATTAGTTTAGCCGTTTAGTTTGAGTTTACGTTTTGAACGTTTGAGTGGCCGCCATTCAGTTTTGGTAAAGATGGCGGCGATATAAAGTATGGCACTGAGGTGCCCTATGCTAGAGCTACCTCTGTACCAAATTTCGTTCAATTCGGTTTCACCGTGTTCGAATTGATAGGGGGGGGGGGGGACAGACATTCAGAGTACACTCACACACACACACACACACACACACACACACAGACTCACACACACACATACACACAGACAGACACACAATTTTTCGCCCTGTGTTGATCTCATAAGTCTACTTTCATTTTTTGCAAAACTCGAATGTAGGCTAAAAATCCTCTCTGCACGCCGGAAGGCGGAGGTAGATTTCACCGGGCAAACTAGGGGATAGGCGAAAATAGGCAGAATATGCCGGTTTTCGTAGAGGGATCAGATCTCATTTATTGCGAGAAAATATTTTACAATTGGAGCTCAATTAACTTTGTTTTTCGTCTTTTTATGCATATTTTAAACATTTAATTGTCTTATGGGAACGGTAACCTTCTTGTCATTTGCGCTCCATTTTAAGCCTACTTTCGATTTTTGCAAAAAATGAAAGTAGACTTATGATATCAACACAGGGCGAAAAAAAGTGTGTCTGTCTGTGTGTGTGTATGTGTGTGTGTGAGTCTGTGTGTGAGTGTGTGTATTCTGAATGTCTGTCCCCCCCACCCCTATCAATTCAAACACGGTGAACGCGAATTGAACGAAATTTGGTACAAAGGTAGCACTAGCAAAGGACACCTCAGTGTTAGGTTTTATATCGCCGCCATCTTGACGGAAACGTAATGGCGGCCACACAAAAGTTCAAAGCTTAAATCAAATTACGACTAACCTAATCATCCGATCTCTACCAAATTTTGCAACATCATACCTTTATGAGGCGAGCATCTTTTGACCAAATTAATAGGTCATTAGCCTAATAGTTTGCGGATGGCGGCCATTTTTGTGTCAAAATGCTTTCCCCATATTAATTCATACACGGTGAAACCGAATGGAACGAAATTTGGTACAGAGGTAGCACTAGCAAAGGGCACCTCATTGTCATGTTTTATATCGCCGCCATCTTGGCAGAAACGAAATGGCGGCCACACAAATGTTCAAAGCTTAAATCAAATTACGACTAACATAATCATTCGATCTCTACCAAATTTTGCAACAACATACCTTTATGGAGGAAGCATCCTTTGACCAAATTAATAGGTCATTAGCCTAATAGTTTGCGGATGGCGGCCATCTTTGTGTCAAAATCCTTTCCCCATATTAATTCATACACGGTGAAACCGAATGGAACGAAATTTGGTACAGAGGTAGCACTAGCAAAGGGCACCTCATTGTCATGTTTTATATCGCCGCCATCTTGACAGAAACGAAATGGCGGCCACACAAATGTTCAAAGCTTAAATCAAATTACGACTAACATAATCATCCGATCTCTACCAAACTTTGCAACAACATACCTTTATGGAGGGAGCATCCTTTGATCAATCTAACAGGTCATTAGCCTAAAAGTTTGCGGATGGCGGCCATCTTTGTGTGAAAATCGATTCCCCCTATTAATTCAAACACGGTGAAACCGAATGGAACGAAATTTGGTACAGAGGTAGAACTAGCAAAGGGCACCTCAGTGTCATGTTTTATATCGCCGCCGTCTTGTCGGAAACGTAATGGCGGCCACACAAATGTTCAAAGCTTAAATCAAATTACGATTAGCCTAATCATCTGATATCTACCAAATTTTGCAACCACATACCTTTATGGAGGGAGCATCCTTTGACCAAACTAATAGGTCATTAGCCTAATTTTTTGCGGATGGCGGCCATCTTTGTGTGAAAATCGATTCCCCCTATCAATTCGAACACGGTGAAACCGAATGGAACGAAATTTGGTACAGAGGTAGCACTAGCAAAGGGCACCTCAGTGTCATGTTTTATATCACCGCCTTCTTGACGGAAACGTAATCGCGGCCACCCAAATGTTAAAAGCTAAAATGTAATTACGACCAACCTAATAATCTAATCTCTACCAAATTTTGCAACAACATATCTTTATGTGGGAAGCATATTCCGACCAAACTGCAAGATCATCAGCCCAATAGTTTGCAGATGGTGGCCAAGTATGTGTGCAAATCGATTCCCCCTCTCAATTCAAACACGGTGAAACCGATATGAATGATTTTTTTTTACAGAGGTAGCACTAGCAAAGGGCACCGCATATTCATGTTTAATATCACTATAGCACGTTGTATTTCAGCAAGCAACTACAACCAACATTCAATTATACTCCTTGAAAAGGACAAAGAGTTATAACAATACCCATGCATTTAGGAGAAAGTAGGCTATATTTTCTTTACTGATCATCTTGTTATACTTGTGGTCACACTGTCCTTATGCAAGGTTTCGACACTGGTGTGTAACTATCTAACGGTCTGTTACTTCTTCACGCAAAATTTTATCTCCCGCAGAGATTTTGGTTGGTTCCACAGTTTAGGGGCTGCGACAACGCGGTCATGTACCCCATGTACTTTGGGTGTGTGTAGAATCTGTCTGATAAAGGGTGTTAATTGTGAAGGCAGTATTAGTCTGTAATTCAGGTAAGGACTGCAGACGGCCTATTTCAAGTAGTAGTTCTTAATTTTGCTACCTAATACTAACGTCGACGACACCTAGCTGTGAACTTGGCTACTAGATGCCACCGCAATCAGTAACTCGCAACGAACGTTGGAACTTCCCCTCCGAAGGTAAGTATACTGAGGGATTTTTAGCGCTCTTAAAAATCCGACGACTTCGGCCGGCTTTGAACCCGCGACCTTGGGCATAGAAGTTCAGCATGCTACCAGTTACGTCACCGAAGCCGCTTCCCACAGAGGCAGATGTAAAACTGAAAGTGATCTCGTGCAATGGCGTTGTCATGGAAACGTCTGATGGCTCATCCCTCATCATTTTAGTAGTGTTGTCATGGCAACCTCTGATGGCTCTTGGCATTTTCTTCTAATTCCGAAATCATTTTTCTCATCCCTTGCCGTAATGGTGGGTCATATCAAAAATTCTTTCAGACAAAAGTTGTAGGTAATTATTAGGGGAATATTGCCCATTTTGTACGGTTTTGATATTGTGCCTATTAAGAGAGATATGATTAATGTTTCCCGAAAAACCCACTTTTTCCCACCCCTTTGGTCAATGGTTGGTGCTATCAAAAAACTTTTCAAACATATATTCTTCGGCCTTATCCGACACATGGTATGAACTTTGAATGAATTCAATATTTCATTTATTAAGAGAGTTATAGCGATATTTCACGTTTTCCAAAAAAAGCCCCCCATTTTCACCCCCTTTGACCGATTGTGCCCATTAACGAAATCGACCGAGATTTTACAGGGATACATATTATGTAAAAACTTCAAAGTGATTGGTGCAAAATTGCGGTAGTTACCGTGTCCACAAGAAAGTGGTATATATATATACAGTATACATATATACATAAATTATATATAAACTTTTGAACTGACGGTGGTTTTGGGGTCTAGGGGATGTGAAACGCGAAGATATGTCGAAATTTTCCGGAAGTCGAAACATGGTACCCATTGCAATAGTTAGCTTTCTAATGAAATCTACCTAAAACAGATAACACACACTAATACAGTCATCACAATTAACACCGGTTATCTGACAGATTCTACACACAACCAAAGTACACGGGGCTACATGACCGCGTTGTCGCAGCCCCTAAACTGAGGAACCAACCACCAACCAACCTAAGTCAAGGAGGTTAGATATCTAAGCTCCTTGAACACTACAGCGCTTTCTAGTAGAAAAATGAGGACTTTGTGTTCGAGGAAACCCCCGAGATTAATTTTGCCATTATGAACACGGCCTTCTGAATTCAAATGGGTTCTTTGGCATGCCAACATCGTATGACATGTGTATCGTAATTTTTGCCACCTTTCAAAAAAATAATCACTTACCACGGCCAGGAGCGAACCTGCAAGCTTGGGGTTAGTAGACCGACACGTTAACCACTCACCCACCGTGGCAAGCTACTCAGGTCGGTTATCTCTTGGAATAGTTTTCCACGGTTACCTATTTCAACTTGAGCAATTGCCGGTACGCTACCAACTAATAAGCCACGGACACTTCCTTTCAGCTTCGCCTAGTTTCATTTATCTTCATTCATTATAACTCTGATAAACCATCCGTCACGTACAATAGTTGTTAATTCATTTTAGGAGCTTTGGACATCTTGGTCATCAGCCCCGTGTTGTTGGGTGTGTGTTGAACTTGTCTGATGATCTGTATTTATGTGATGACTGTACTATTGTGTATAACTGTAATGGGGACAGGGATGAGGTAGGTGCCCCGGGACTTGAAGTAAGGTACGATCCCGACATTTTCCTGGAGGTACTGCGGAAAAACCCGGGGAAAACCATACTCAGATAGCTGCTGTCATCGCCGGGATTCGAACCTGCGATCTCCGGACATAATGCAGTTACCCTCGCGGCTGTGGTGCACGTATTAACGAGCAGAGCTACCCATGGTGTACGTACAGTAGAAACTCAAGCACCGTACCTCCGAGCCTTCAGGAACGGGAATCATAAGCTTAGGAATAGAAATTCCAAAGTAAGCGTTTCTGTTTTACAATGATGTTTTAGATTGTAAGTGGGACTGTAGGTCTAGGGGTGACCCTGCTCGCACTCTGCATTATGCGGGGTTTCTCCAGGTGAGTAGGCTACAAAACAATTTCCTCCTCCAGAAGTGATCTTACCTCGCATATTCTTCTTCCTGTGACAAGCTCCAACATGCAGCTGCTCCCCAATTAACCTCACGACTGAGCTGTCTCTTACTGCTAGCTGTGATGGATGATTGAATTCAAAAGTATTTACATTTATATTATGTTATAGAGGATAACTTATTTTTAAATAACGTTCCTATGTAAGACTGAATAACGTGGTGTGTCTAAAATGCTCCGTGAATTGTGCTACGTGTTGATGGTAACATGGGCCGAATCCACACGCATGCACATTGATGTCCAGCGACATTACGAAAAGCACCACCTAACGTGAAGTACACTGCCACTCAGGGTAACCCAGCTGCGGGAAATCAAACGAAGTTCTTGTAAGAGTTAGTGTAAAAGTGCTATGTAGCAACGAGTTAACATCAAATTCTGCTAGACAGAGATTGCGAATACATATGGAATGTTGGTGCATTAAAGGCAAAGTTTTGAAGCCATTCTTTCGGTGTTGCTTATACAAACTATCAGTTGTAACTCTTCAGTTGGTCAACATGAATTTACCCAATTACTGGGCGGAATACAATGCATATACATAGTGAGCCCGAAATCACAGCTGCCATGTGACCTCTATGGCTCATGAGGAATTTACCATCCTTGAGAGAAGCAGAGACTTCCAAGGAGAAGGCATGAGTAGCGCTCATTTGATTTATGTGAGTTGCCGCGCCGTGGATGTATATTATTTTGTGTATTTCATAAGACTGTATTTATTAACCAATATTATACATATTTTTGATGCACCGGAGAGTGATTTGATTTATTATGTAAAGGAAACACGAATGTTAAAACCCGCAGAGAATGCCATAAATATTTCACAGTCGCACATTTGACTGATGGCTAGATAGTGCATCCGGCTTCTTGCTAAACGACTTTTACCGCAAGCATGGTCTTGATATAACGTACGACTCTTACTGCAGGCATGGTCACGTGGCAACGTAGAAATTGTGCTCGTCAAAATCGACAAATATCTGTGGAAGTTGACTTAATCCGACGAACTGTGATACTCGTTTGCGTGCAGCAAAGCTGTTAAGTGGAAATGAGATAATTAGTGAAGGCAAATTGTGGATATTTGTGATATTTTGGTAATATTTCCACGCTGGCATCGAACACGCCGCCAACCACGTTTTTCTAAAGTGCTACGATTTTGCCAGGTACAGTGCAATACGGTAATGAACAAATCACGTGTGATTTAATTCACCAAGTTTTTAGCGTGCACAGTAACACAAGCTGCTGAGATTAAAATCTGTGAGCGGAGAAAATCTATGGCCTTTATTATTTGCTTACCCGCTAACACAAGTGCAGCTTCAGTGAGAAATTGCTACGTATAACTTAACAATAAATTCAGTGTAAACCTACGAATACCACGTCATCATGGCATTACTCATACACATTCTACATGCCGAAGAAATGCCAATTATTCCTTTTATAATGGAATTGGGAATGGAGTAGAAACCCCAGGATGGCAGGGTTCTGTGATGGCTGGATTACACTATGAAGGAAGGCACGCGTATCTTAGGCATCTTACCACCATGCCTTACTTGCAACCTAAACCAGGCAAGACATTTTACTGAGGAAATGTGAAGCACGCACGTGAGTCTGGTTGAAAGCCGAAACATCTTTTTATGTACGATCTCGTAATGAGGATTAGTTTATTAAGATCTTACGCCGCACATTCTTAGGTAGGATTAATTATTAACATGTATTCCTAGTGGTGAAGCAACCACAAGATATGTCGTATCATTTTCAATAGCTTGGGACAAACGCTTTTCCAACGATTTTGTAAATAAACATTTTCTAGTTCGACAGTGCATCGAACCCACACTCTTTAACGTGTAGGATTTCTGTTATATAATCATGTCTGAATAACTGTTTTTTTAACCGTGACAGTAAACCCAGCGACCACCTGTTGGCCGTGGAACAAGCCAATGCCAAATTTTTCTTTTATTATTGACCTTGTAAACGCGACTACAGCGCACTCTTTTCTTAAAATAATTCATTTAGAAGGCTGTGAGTGGAGTGAACACTAGATATTACTGCATCAAAACCTGTTTACGATATGTGGAGAAGTGAAAGAGTAACTTTATAAAATTTGACATTCAGACGACTGCCAAACAAGCTATGAACTGTAATTTTGTAAGATGAACTGCGCAGGCTATCTTGAGTTCGAAGTGAGGGGTCATTTTAGGACTGGAAACAAAAGACCCAGGTTTATTAATACAAGTTTTCCCAGACTTTAGATGTCTGATATATGAGCAAATAATGCATCTTTCTATAAGTTCAGAATGCACAGCTGTCTTTACATTAGAGTTAAATCTTGTCTACAAGCTTGAATTGTATAAATTTAGTCAAACCCATGTTATGATAAAACGCACTACAGAGGTAGGATATGATTACTGTAACGACTTTTAACATCGTTACATGAAGATTGCTACTATTTCGCAACATCCTGGAGCTGGTGTATTTCGCAAGCACTGCTAATTGGTTTCCAGAACTCTTGAACCTACATTTGTTGCCTGAGAAAGGAGCTGACGTTAATACCCTGGAAGATTGACATTTCTACACTGCTGTTGTGAAGTAAACTACTGCGCACAGTTTCTTAGAAAACCCTTTAAGCCCTATTAGTGGGATGAGTTTCTCCCTGGGAACATTTCGTCGTAACACTTCTGAGTAAACTCTCAAAGATTTGGGTCATGGTACCAGTTGTGGTACCAACATTTCTGTTGGACTATGTCGTTATGGTGGTCTGCGCCCCCAAGTTAGGTTGGCACGACCGAACTGTGCAATGGAGAGGGGGTGGTCACATTCTCCCTGGAAAGCAAGCCCTCAGCGAACAATAACCAGTCAGTATCCAGCCTTCTTGAATCTCACACGCAGAACTGGGGAGTGTCGAAGATCCCTTCCCGGAGGAAATTTTCTTTTCCTCTGGAGAGAGGCATTAAACAGTATAGTATTGCTAAAACCTTATCTAACAGGGATCTGACAAAACTTTGAATTTGCTAAGACCTTTTTTTTAATTCTAAAAACTTTTCAATTTGACTCTCGTAGTGCATTTGCTAGCCACGTGTCGTGTGGCAATTCAGATATAAATTTAAGACATGTTTTAGGTTAAGGCATTTTGGAAGGGGATGTGGTCCTTCTCATTTTGCGTTGCATTATTTCAGGGTGGGGATTTCTGCATTGTTTAGTTTCGGTTTTGCTCTTAAGGGGTGGGTGTTGGCTTTAACTTTGTTAGAACGGCTCCTCGCCAACTGAGTTGACAGGTGTCCTTCAGACGGTCTGGTCGCAATAAGCGACTTGTTTAGTTGTGTCAAACAACTTTGTTTTCTGGAGTAGCTTTACCTAACTTCATATCGTTATTTCCTTCATACTATTTGGGAGAATTACTTCAGTATTTTTAGTTGTGAATTATAATGCGGGAATACAACCCATCACTTGGACAAGGGATGTGTTGGTTGAAACGCGTTTTAAATTCACGGGGTTTTTAATTTCGCGTCGGCCTAATCATAACCTTCTGGGACCATGTGTTTATTGTGTAACATTTTTATATTTAAGGTGTTGTCTAGTTTAGTTGTTTGTAATACTTATGTTAATACAATGAGGAGTCATCTTGAGATTGTTATTATTATTTGTGCATGAAGCTCAGCGGAAAAGGTTACCTTATTCCTTCCTCGGCTTTTGGATGGGAAATGTTCGCATTCGGTCTCAGGGTAAGTCCAGCCCTTCCACTCAACAGGCTTGTCCTGACATCGCCTATTTCCTGCCTTGATCTAAATTATTGAGGGCGTTTCTAAGCTCCCTCCCGGTTGCCTTAGTGTCACCGAATTAATTACTTCTTTTAATTATGCTAATTTTGATCATATCAAGGTTGGGAAGAGGTGAGGTGCGACAGTGGTAGCAGAGCGTGGTTGATTCTCTCTCCATGGCCGGAGATAACCATCTTTTCCGCTGACTAATTGCAATTTATTAATCCAACATGAAAATTTAGAAAGTAATTGTACCATCCCCAATTAATTTTTTTCTCTCCACACAGCTAGGATATTAATTGTATTCTGTGTAATGCTTGATTTTGATTCTGTTACATGAAACATCTGTGAGATGGCTAGACGCAACCTGAAGGTGAAATATCTCACTGAGGAGGAGATTACATATGAACTGCTAATACGTAATCTCCAAGTACCTGCCGAAACAGAACTGGCGAGGACGAGTTTGGAGTATGCTGTGGAATTTCCAGCAACGCCACCTAAAATGACATTGGCAGAATTCAAACTAGGTGAGTCAAAGATTTGTGGTCTTGTTCAAGAAATATCAAATGTTGTAAGATTTTGTTTCTCAGAGGTTGAATGCGGTCCTGCCAATTTTACTAAATTACGAGCTCGTATTGAATATCTTTATCTGCGCTGCGTTGATCTAATGGAATCCGATGAAACACGACCTATGTCCGAATTGAAGGGTTTGTTGGATGCTGAGATAAAGTTAGTTGAGTGCGCACAGTCTTTGGATAGTGTCAATTCCTGTGATAAAGATGGTAATTTGCTTAATACTACCCAAATTAGTGATCACAATCCTGTGAATAGTTCTGCCTGTGTTTCTGAAAGTTTGTGTCCCGAGGTTGGTGGCACTGGCGAGCCAGCTGTGAACGAGCCGGGTCTCACCCCCTCTCGCCACGAAGGCCCGAGGCTATTCCCGTCTCGCGAACACAATGCCGTTATCTCTGAGATAATGACGAGTAACTCCGGGTCTAAGGTCGTTGCATTAGAAACTGGTACCTCGCACCCAGAATCAAATATTCCAAATGCTGTAATGGTTTCTGCACCAAATAATAACCATGTGTCCTTTGATTTTCCTATATTTTCCTCAGTAAGTACTGGAGTGACATTGGCCGCTGGAGAGCCGAGTTCATATCTAAGCAGAAGCAATTCTGGTGGCTTGGTCTCAGGGCGTTCCGGACGTGAAAATTCTACTTGCAACTGCGTAACGTGCAATTCTGTGTCTGGTACCATAGTCTCATATCATGCGGGAGAGCCTATGTTTGAACCCCGATCTGTCGGGAATGTTCCATTGCCTAACCAAAATTCTAATAGGACAATCAGTAGTGAAATGATTTCTAATGGTATTGGGTCCTTTCGGTCAGTTAATGCTATGGGTAATGCAGGTCATCAGCCACCTTCAGTGAAACCAAATTCCTTCTTCGAAGGTGCCGGAAATTTTATTGCCGAGTCTCAGGGGTGTTTAAGAAGTAATTCAAGCTCGGGGCGTAACACCATTCCTACTGTTAGTCCCAGAAATCGTAGTTCTCTTCAACAGGATTTGTGTGTAGAGATGCCAGGCCGTGGTGCTTCAAGCGAGGGTGATTCTAATTACTCTATATTTTCTAAGGCCAGTTTTGGTACGGTCAACCACCCTATTGTGAGTTTTGTGTCTAGGCTGTCTGGGCGAAGAATGGACACGGCGGAAGAAATTGTCATTTTTTTAAGGATTTTGGTCGATATTCACGAGTGTGCAGAACAGTTTAATGTGAGTGACCAAGTAGTATTCCAGCTGATATCTCCTCATATGTCAGACACATTGAGAACGTATGTGACTAGTGCCATGAGCGAGGGGTGGAGCGTTAAATATTTTATGACCGAGGTGTTAAGAATTTTTGTACCAATCAGATCCTTGGACACTATGAAGGGGCGGTATTTGTATCGTGCTCAAGGTATGAACGAGCCAATAAATTCTTATATAGTTGATATTTCCAAGTTTGTGAAGGTGTTCGGGGTAATCATGCCCGAAACTGAAGTGGTAAAACTCATTTTGGCTGGAGCAACTCCGGAATTCAGAAATTGTTTGTGTATCGGAACCACCGCTACTACTATTAAGGGTCTCTGTGAAGACGGTATTCAAGCCGAGTCAGTACGTTCAGTTGACATTGCCAGGTATGCTAATAGCCAGCCTTTTCACCGAGGAAATTCTGTTCCTTTCATTCGACCTCCCTTGGTTCGAACCCCGCCTGGGCAGGGTCGTTCTCCCCAAAATTTTAATAACCGTCCTGTGACGTGTTATAAGTGCAAGGAAACCGGTCATATGCAGCGGAATTGTCCAGTAAAAAGGGATTGACAATCCAGGGGCAGGCCTCAAGGTATTCGTTCTGCCCAAAATCAGTTGTGTGCCTTAGGCAATGAATTAACGAAGGACCGCGCCAAAGTTATCGGAGCAAGTGGCGTGTGTTCGAAGGTTTCTGATGGGGTCTTGCCCTCTCCTAGGGTTGAAGTTTCGATAAATGATGCATGTATTATTGCCTTGTTAGACTCAGGAAGTGCCGCTTCATTGGTTAGCGAGAATTGGTATTTGTCTATGAAACTCATTTGTAAATTCAGTAACCTGTCAAATGTAGATGTTAAGTTGGTTTCTGCCAACGGTGCTCAATTGGACGTTCTTGGTTCTGTGAAGTTTAAAGTTCGGATTCATAAATTTTGTTGGAAATTTTCCTTTTGGGTCATTAAGAATTTGTCATGTCCTATTATTCTGGGCGCTAATTTTTTTGCTTATACTGGCTTACTGCTAGATATGCAAAACAAATCATTCTGGTTCAGGTTTTGTTCAGAGGTAAAATTTAAATTTCTTGCTACTGCTGTCCCTAGCGCGAGTGCTCATGTTGTCAGCCGTGATGCAGAACCCGCCTTGTCCACCGGAGTTGAATCCTTGGATTTAAGTAATTTATCTGACGCTCAAGCTAAAGAGATTCGAGATTTGTGTGGGTATTTTCCCGAGGTGTTCACTGACGAATTAGGAATGACTAAGATCCTGGAGTATAAAATTGAAGTAACGGATACTATACCCGTCAGACATCCTCCCTACCGTTTGAGTCCACCCAAAATGATGGAATTAAAGAAATTAATCGATCAGATGTTACTGGATGGAGTAATTCGACCCTCCACATCAGCATATTCCTCACCTGTGTTCTTAGTACCTAAGCCAAATGGTGGTTTTCGGCCAGTCGTAGATTATCGCAGGTTAAACAAAAAGATTGTTTTAGAATCCATCCCTCTTCCTGATTTACATAGCTGTTTTTCCTGGTTCAAAAACGCCTCCTATTATAGCCTCATTGACCTGACGCAGGCATATTTCCAAATTCCGTTGGCTGAAGAATCTAAGCATCTGACTGCATTCGCCACCGATTGGAATCTCTTTGAGTATTGCCGATTACCTTTTGGCCTCTCTACAGGGGGCGCTGTGCTTAGTAGGCTTCTTGATCACGTGTTTTCTGGCATCAAATTTGATTATTTGTATCACTACCTGGACGATGTTGTTGTTTACAGCGAGACGTTCGAAGACCACGTGCGCCATCTTCGTGAAGTATTTGAGAGGTTAAAATCTGCTGGTCTAACCGTAAAGTTGTCTAAAGTGTCCCTTGCTAAACCTAAAATTGCCTTTCTTGGTCATGTTGTTTCTGCTGAAGGTGTTTCGGTCGATGACTCCCGAACCCAGGGAATTAGAGATTTTGCACCGCCTAAAAATGTGAAAGGAGTAGCCCGATTCGTGGGAATGGTTGGCTTTCTGCGCAAATTTATACCCAATTTCGCACAGCGCGCGTTGCCACTTAATCTTCTGCGAAGGTCTGATGTGAAATTCGAATGGGGTCCGTCGCAGCAAGCAGCTTTTGATGATTTGAAGGAGGCACTGTGTAGGGCTCCTGTCCTCGCTGTCCCCGATTTCAGTAAGAAGTTTATAATCCAGACTGATGCATCGCTCGGTGCTGTAGCTGCTGTGTTGTTACAAGAAAGTGAGTTAGGTAGACGACCTATTGGTTTTGCTTCTCGAACTCTGTCCCCTGCTGAAGTAAATTATTCCGTATACGAGCTTGAGGGGCTCGCAGTGATGTTTGGACTGGAGAAATTCCGAATGTATGTCGAACATGTTCCTTTCGAACTTGAAACCGATAACCAGGCCCTGAGCTGGGTCCTGGCTAGACCTCGAACCACTGGGCGAATCGCCAGGTGGGCAACCCGTATTTCATCATTTCAGTTCACCGTTCGTCATATAAAGGGTTGTGAAAATGTCATAGCTGACTCCCTTAGCCGCATGTATGAAGAAGTACCTAATAAATGTAAAAATCTCGTTCCCGAGGAAAATCATGAAAATATTTGTGCTGTGTCACTTAAGCGTCTCTATGGAGAAATTCCTGACGGGTGTGAAACTCCCTCTTTAGAGGAACCTGTTGTTGTTGGGGCTAATTCAGCTCAACACATGTTAGTAAATTCACCGTTATTGTTTGGAGATATTGCTGACCATCAGAAGGAAGATCCCGTCTTGTGTGACTTAATTGCTCGATTAGTTTCTGGAGAAGAGATAAAACCTTATATTTTAAAGTCTGGTGTACTGTGTTGTGTAACTAGGCGTGATAGAAAGCCTAAAGTTGTTTTGCCTACTCAGCTGATAAATGGCATGCTAATGTATTTTCACGAGTCACCCGCTGGAGGCCACCTAGGAATATTCAAAACTCGACAGAAAATAAGGGAGTCTTTTGTTTGGAAGGGTCTCGATAAGGATGTGAGAAAGTTCGTGCTGGGGTGTCATGATTGTAAGGTAAGTAAGCCTACCGTCAGTGGTAAAGTTGGTAAGTTAGCTTCTGAATCTGCGTCCAGGCCCATGGAACGCTTGTATGTGGATTTCGTTGGGCCCCTGCCGCGGTCTAAACTAGGTAATCGTTTTGCTTTTGTTTGTGTTGATGGTTTCTCTCGCTTTTCGTGGATTTTTCCCACTAGAAATTGTGACTCTGCTACTGTCATAAGATGTTTAAAGTCGGTTTTTTCTTCCTTCGGTCCTAGTCAATACCTGGTGTCAGATAATGCCAAGACTTTTGTTTCTCATCAGTTCAGAAAATTTTGTTTTGATTATTCTATTTCCCATGTCACCACGACACCTTATTACCCCAACCCTAGTTTGGCAGAGAGAGTTAACCGAAATTTGAGAGCTGCGCTTATCGCATATCATCGTGATAATCATGCCAAGTGGGATTCGTCATTACATTGGTTACCCTATGCCTTCAATACTGCTGAGCATGAATCCCATGGGAAAACGCCATTCTCACTTATGTATGCGTTCGTCCCAAATTCCCCTCTAACAAATCTGTGGTCACTTCATGATCTGCTTCCTGACCAACCCTCTCCTGATCGTGTCAGAGAAATCTGGAAGGAGGCCAAAGCTGCTATAAAGATCTCGCATGATAAGCTGGCTAAGAGATATAATTTGGGCCGAAAACAGGGTGGATATTCTGTCGGAGGTTTTGTGTATGCAAAAAACTTCTGGGCTAAGGCCCCAGGTCGTCAGGTATCAGGTAAACTGCAACCAAAATATGAGGGCCCCTATGAGATTCTGTCCTTTCCTTCTGAAGTAACCGTTTTATTAGAGGATCTGTCTAGGAAACGTGTTTTTAGGACTCATATATCGAATTGTAAACCTGCTAGTGAACGAGAAACTCGAGGTGTGTAAAAGGTGAAATTATGATGTTCTATTTCCTGTGAGTGCGATGGTATGAAGTTCAGGGCGATGGGAGATGGTCTAGTTGTTCCGCTGAAGTCAAATCTCTTATGTCATCTTTTGTAATCCTCAAGAAAGGCTGTGATCTGCTTCTGTTAGCTGAGTTTTGTTCATCGTATTCGTGGTTGGTATAAAAAAAAAAAAAATTTGGATGATTTAGTGATAATTTTGTTAGGTTGGTAGTGAAATTTTGATTTTATGTGAAAATAAGGTATGATGCTTCAGAGTGATGCTCATTTCGGTGTGTTGTTCAGTTGCTGACGTGAGGGCTATAGAAATTGTATTTGTGATCTGGGAAACCTTCGGGCTACCATCTCTTGTCAGTTGAAAATGTATCTAGTTCAGGTTGGTCAGTGGGTTATTCGTAATCTGCAGCTTGATCTGTTAGACTGCTGACTTGCTAATATTGTTACAACTTGCACCTGATTGTAGTTCGGATATGTAATTCTTGCCTTCCCCGTGTACTCGGGTGTGAATATTTTAAAATTGTGGAACGTCAGTTTCGAGCTGATGGCCAAGCTGAGGCGTCAGTCAGTTGTTCTCTGCTTTGAATTTGTGTCACCTTGAAGTCGTCGTCCCTATTTTGGAGAAATTTTGAGCTAATTATCATTTGGCGAACTCGTTCTTGTTCTGTGCAAGGTGCATTTTCCTTTGGGGACAGTAATCGCCCCGTGCTTTTGAGAATTTATCATCTTGTCGCATCTGTGACCGTGTAGTTCTGTATTTTGGAAATGCTGCGGCATGTTAGGGACCGTAAGGTTGAAGCAATTGTAATTTTGAGGATATTAATTGCCTCGTGCTTATTGAAATGTGTCAGATGACACCTGTCGGTGTTTGTAGTATTATGCGAAACCCTGTATCGGACTATGGGAGTCGTTTGGTGTCCGTGAGTTGTGTAGGGCATGAAATTATTGGTAATTTGTGTTTTTTTTAATGGTGGGCCACGTTCATTTTAGTGTGTTTTGAAAATCGGTTGGTACCAACTTATGTTTGTGTCTGGTTCTGCTGAGCTATGTGCTTTGGGAGTAGAATTGGAGTGTAGCCTGTGTACAGGGCTGGTAGTTATTGTTGGTTTAATATTAGTTAGGTTCCGTGCCTAGAAGAGGCGGTCGACCTGTTCTTCATTTTTGGGAAGATGTTTTTTTTTAGATTTGGAGTTATCCATGCGTAACGTTATGTGAGGTCGTTCTCAATATGGGTGTGATCACCTTGGTGTTCTGAGTTCGAGGGGTCATCCTCCAGAAGTTCATTAAGAACTGTGGACTGGTAGGGTGCGTTGACAAGTTGCGATGAGGTCTTTTTGTGAGATTTGGTTAAATGATGGTATGCAAATCGGTTGACCATGTGTGTGTCAGGCTGTTTAACGTGGTCCCCATTAGTTTCTAGTCTCGTGGAAAGTAGTTGCTGTTTTCTGCCGTTCGTCGGATGGCCACCGTGGATGGTTAGGGGCAGTGACTGGTGAAATGAGGCAGAGACTTTAAATTTAATCATGTCTTTTATGTATCACAAACCTATGACGATCCTTGGTTTTGATTTTGGTATGTTGTGTATATTTAAATGTTTTCTCTGTACTCAAAATGTTCTGTATTCGTGCGGTGCTGCGTTAGCCCATCCGAGTAAATGTAAATTCCTTATTATATTGTTTCGCTGTTTTGGCAGGGTACCAGTGGGGGTCCCCTTGATTTCCCGTCTCAAGGAGGGGGTTTCTCTTTCATTTTAAGGGGTTTGGTAGGATATTTTTGAGAATTCTGTGAAATTTTGCTTGTGTATTCCTGATAACCTCTATGAGTATTCATAATTTTAGTTTAGTTATACATTTGGTAATGGTGGTTAATTTTTTTTTAATTTTCTTAACTCAAAATCAGTCTTCTCGTGTGGTCAGATGCCCTATCGTGTGATACTCCCACCCCCTTCAGTGAACATTTTAGTGATGCCCTGAAGATCCACTCACTTGTGAGGAACTTTTGATTAAGGCCTCAAGCACCCCGGATACAACTTAAACAACGGCTTACTGAGTTTCAGTGACGTACAAATGTGGTGTGACTTTCCTCATCTGTCCTCAGATGACATAACCTTGCTTAAGGCTAGCATGCTAGTCTGGAGCCACCCGTTCCCTCTAAGGGAACCTAAATTGAATTTATTCTGCTGTAGTAATGGTGTGTTTCAGTTGGGAAATTTCATGTGGGACGTGTACTCTCAACCTGGGCCCAGGTTGACAGTACCATACCATACCAAGTTCGATGGCATCCTCCTACCTGAGGGGTTATACTTCGAGATCTGCTGGCGGAGTTCGGAGGTGACCTTTCAACTGCCAGATGTCCAGCTACTCACCACCATTCCTGCTGTTCTCTCCCCATCGTCTTCTTTGGGAGGGCGAGGATGTAACGACTTTTAACATCGTTACATGAAGATTGCTACTATTTCGCAACATCCTGGAGCTGGTGTATTTCGCAAGCACTGCTAATTGGTTTCCAGAACTCTTGAACCTACATTTGTTGCCTGAGAAAGGAGCTGACGTTAATACCCTGGAAGATTGACATTTCTACACTGCTGTTGTGAAGTAAACTACTGCGCACAGTTTCTTAGAAAACCCTTTAAGCCCTATTAGTGGGATGAGTTTCTCCCTGGGAACATTTCGTCGTAACACTTCTGAGTAAACTCTCAAAGATTTGGGTCATGGTACCAGTTGTGGTACCAACATTTCTGTTGGACTATGTCGTTATGGTGGTCTGCGCCCCCAAGTTAGGTTGGCACGACCGAACTGTGCAGTGGAGAGGGGGTGGTCACATTCTCCCTGGAAAGCAAGCCCTCAGCGAACAATAACCAGTCAGTATCCAGCCTTCTTGAATCTCACACGCAGAACTGGGGAGTGTCGAAGATCCCTTCCCGGAGGAAATTTTCTTTTCCTCTGGAGAGAGGCATTAAACAGTATAGTATTGCTAAAACCTTATCTAACAGGGATCTGACAAAACTTTGAATTTGCTAAGACCTTTTTTTTAATTCTAAAAACTTTTCAATTTGACTCTCGTAGTGCATTTGCTAGCCACGTGTCGTGTGGCAATTCAGATATAAATTTAAGACATGTTTTAGGTTAAGGCATTTTGGAAGGGGATGTGGTCCTTCTCATTTTGCGTTGCATTATTTCAGGGTGGGGATTTCTGCATTGTTTAGTTTCGGTTTTGCTCTTAAGGGGTGGGTGTTGGCTTTAACTTTGTTAGAACGGCTCCTCGCCAACTGAGTTGACAGGTGTCCTTCAGACGGTCTGGTCGCAATAAGCGACTTGTTTAGTTGTGTCAAACAACTTTGTTTTCTGGAGTAGCTTTACCTAACTTCATATCGTTATTTCCTTCATACTATTTGGGAGAATTACTTCAGTATTTTTAGTTGTGAATTATAATGCGGGAATACAACCCATCACTTGGACAAGGGATGTGTTGGTTGAAACGCGTTTTAAATTCACGGGGTTTTTAATTTCGCGTCGGCCTAATCATAACCTTCTGGGACCATGTGTTTATTGTGTAACATTTTTATATTTAAGGTGTTGTCTAGTTTAGTTGTTTGTAATACTTATGTTAATACAATGAGGAGTCATCTTGAGATTGTTATTATTATTTGTGCATGAAGCTCAGCGGAAAAGGTTACCTTATTCCTTCCTCGGCTTTTGGATGGGAAATGTTCGCATTCGGTCTCAGGGTAAGTCCAGCCCTTCCACTCAACAGGCTTGTCCTGACATCGCCTATTTCCTGCCTTGATCTAAATTATTGAGGACGTTTCTAAGCTCCCTCCCGGTTGCCTTAGTGTCACCGAATTAATTACTTCTTTTAATTATGCTAATTTTGATCATATCAAGGTTGGGAAGAGGTGAGGTGCGACAATTACCCTTAGTTGCCTAGTACAAGTTTTGGTACTATATGAGCTGATAACGAGAACGACTTTTGTCTCGTTATTGCAGCAGATGATCGATGGATCAGTGGTATTGATCAGCACACAGAGATGCTATTTGATGTCTGGAATTGATTTTTCTTCCAATGATGAATTTGATATTGGATGCTTTGTTACACCAATTTTTCACACTTTACGAAATTAACATGGTCACTAAACAATACAATGAAACTGATAGGACTGAACTAATCTGATACATAAGAAAATAATAACCAAATATCAGGATTTTCTATTTAAAAATGAACATAAACAAAGAACTAGGAAGTCTAATAAAACGTAAATAAACCTATAAACTTAAATGAACCTTGATGACCGGTACTTAGACTTGATTCTTCGACACACTTAAATACAAATATATCTATCCCTCTTGAGAGACGGCAATCAGTTAGTTACGTGTTTAAACGCGGTAGCTAACCTGATAATGTGACGTTAGACATGTTTTACTCATGCAGTCGCCGGCCTAATTTTTCTCTCCCCACACAAATCATGACCCAAGTTCACAAACAGTGAATTTGCGTTGTAGGTAGGCAGGATCAGTGGCGCCCATTGCGCAGTAATTTAAAGGGTTACATGTTACTCATTTGTGTTGTTAACTAGAATAGATTTTCATGCGTTCTGTTAGGTTCAGAATGTGCATAGCTTTTGCTTGGAAATAAATTTAGGATGAAACGCTTCTCGTTTACATAATTGTTATTATTAACGTACGATAGGTATTAGATTAAATGACTGTAACGTTAAATGTTGGAGATGACACCATCATAGCGTAGCTTTAAACTTCTTATGCTTGATACAAGACTGTGTCGTGACTTATCTGGTACAGAATTTGATGACCCTGCTCTATCTGTGAATGAATTTTTGAACTACGTCGCGCTGGTGATATTCTTTGAAGACTCTGTAAGTAGTACCTCTTGTCGCTAACAGAGGACGTGCAGTGTTCTATTCCGCTAGAATTTCAGCGTTGCGCAACTCCTTGCGTGTAAACTAAGAACTTGGTTTCCTTTTGTCGCTACCAGATGGCGAGAAATGCTCTTCCTCCCAAGTGCCTGCTTGCTGGGACGCTCTGGGTGTTGGCTGTAGGAACTAACCTTTGTCCCTTCCGGAAGTTACTGATCATGACCGTCCTGACTGTTTATTTTGAAAATAATTTTATTTGCAACTTGGTATTCCGATATCGTTGGAAATATCGTTTGATTGGAGAAAACGATAGTCAACTGTTCGTGAGTGAGTGTTGTAATTTAATTATTTCACGATGGAAGAGGAGTGAAGGTCTCGATGTGAGGTAAAAGAAGTATTTTGGGGCAGGCTGGCCTCGTGCTAGTCTTGCCGAATTACTGTCTCGTGGGAGATAAATATTATCCTGGATATGTAACTGCCGTCGAGGGAATCTTTTATTTTGCAATTCTTTTTTAGGTTCTAAAACCTACATTACTGACATGGCCAACTTAGGTATGTAAACGTAAGTGTTAAAAGTGACTGAATGTATTATTGGATTAGCTGGTATTTATGTGGTCTTGTTCTGTGGTTTTTCTTGATGTTGTTTGGTGTGTGTTTTTGCTATTTTGTTAGTTTCTGTTATGCCTCTTTTTTTCGTGCCTCTTATGCATGTTTGTGTATTGGTTAGTTTTGGTAACTTTCGACTAGAACAGACCTACGTAGTACCAGACTATGAAGATAATAGTTCAGTTACTTATTTTTATTTTATGCATGTAACCTGTTAGAATTCTTAAAGCCATACCAAGACAGTCATGCTGTCTTGTTTGTCCCTGGCTAGCAATTTTGTAGAGTGGCCTATCCAATTTTATAACCTCTAAATTTAAGTAAACTATTTTTCCTTTATTTTACATGTCTTTTAAAATCCTTGGATAGGTCACGTAGAATGTTCCTTGGAATACTGTTTTATTACCATCTTAGTTATGGTCTTTCATCTTATGTCCTGGTTACCACGTGAACCCTTGGGCATTGTTCCTTGTTATCATTATTAAAAGGGAGTTTTTTTTCTTGCTGATTGGAACAAGAACATTGGATTTGGTTTGGAGCAGTAACACTAATTAAATGCTCCCATATTATCAAGTGTATTTAATTATTTTCTTCTTGATTTTGGGTCATACCTTGGAATTAATTTACTTGGTTATGTGGTCTTCACCACCTTAAGGTAATTTATGATTTTACCAATTTTTCTTTAATTGAATTATCAACTAACTTGATGTTTTTTTCTTCTCTTCTCTGGTTCGGTAACAAGGAAGTTTTAGTTTCACATATGGATTTTTAATTTAGATTCTTCACTTATCTAAGTCAATTATTTGTTCTTCATATTGCCTTTGTGGCAAAACCTTACTGTAATTTGTTACTATGTTAAAATATATTTTGGTTACCCTAAGAGTTGTTTCTTGGTGTTCTCTGTTCACAGTAGACATGTATTTTAAGTCTCTTATTACCTTGGGTTATATTCTGTCCATCACGCTCCTTCCACATATTAATATTTTTTTTGTTGGTATGATAGTGTACCTTACTTCTGGACTACTTTTATCTTGTTTTTTAAATGATCGTAACTGATCAATGCTGTAAATGTAACTGAAACCTTGCATTGTAAACAAGTAAAAAACTTTCTTTGCTGTAGAGTCATGCTTGTACTATCATTATTATTGAATCTCCGAAGTAATTGTATAGGGAAGAACTACGTATCATTCTCTTAGATTGCATTCTTTGATTTTCCATTTTTGCGTAGGACTTCGAGAGGTTCAAGTTATTAGGATTTTCGCACGGAGACGAGTTACATTATTATCAACATTGTTTAGCACGGATTAGCCGTTTTTACCTCTCTGAAGCAGTTAGGGGTCTGCCACTTTTTTGAATAAACGGAATGCGATTTAAATGTAACCCTTGCCTCTTTATTGTATTTGCTGAGTTTGTATTCCTCTGGAATGGTAGTTTTACCTCTTATTACACCCTACACCCCCCCCCCAATACAGATTTTTGAGTGCTTTCCCAGTTCAAGAATGCATTCCTACCCGTCCTATATGTCTTCCTGGGAGATGGGGGTTTCGGAAGGGTCATTTAGGGTCTATGGCTCCCCGAAATTCTCATCAAACGGGCACAATAGGTTGCTTTTTAGTTTTGGCAACCATGCTGCTGCGCTATGTTGCAACGGTGTTGGATTCTGTCATTGTTACTTAAAGTTGCTAACCTGCATTCTCTGCCCCAGAGCACCTGCCTGGCCCCTCCCCCGTTCGTTTGCAGTTGTCACGTGCAGATGAGTAGTTGTGATCAAGCGCTAATTCGCGAAGCGTTAAGTTCCGATTCTTCTCCACTAACTCGGACATCAGCACATTTCATCACTTACTGATGGGTGATCAGATCGAGGTATGTCTTCTATACGTTCGCGCCCTTCTCGAAAGACTGCAACGGTGCAACCCATCTGGCTACCGTTCTGTAAGGTAACGCAGCTGCACCACATGCCTTGTACAGTCCTTGGTGACACAGTCGAGCCGTATGACTCCTAACACACTGCATTTTTACCCACGTTCTCTGCTCCTGCTCGGAAAGCATTGTGACCGTCCTTCGCGATGCTTCGCAAGCGCTTGCTCACAACTGCTCATCCGCACGTGACCACAGCAAACGAACGGGGAAGGCGACGGGCGAGGTCATGTTCTCTGAGGGAGGGAATGCAGGTTGGCAACCTTTGGTAACAATGGCAGAGTCTAACAACGTTGCAACATAGCGCAGCAGCATGATTGCCAAAACAAAAACACCAACAGTAGGAAATATAAGGCGGTTCTGGCGCAGGGGCTAATGCGTAACATGGCCGCCGCGGGCAATTAGTCCTATGTTATTCTTATGGAGAGGTCATTCAGAGCTGACGCAAGGGCTAATGCGCAAGATGGCTGCCAAGCCCTGAGACCGTGAATAATGTCACAGGGAGAGTTCGACCGTATAGTCGCTAAATGGAATATTTATTATTATTATTATCATTATTATTATTATGTAATTATTGATTAATCATGTACAATCAAGACCAGCCTTATATAATTCACTTTATGATTAAGTGGCAGAATTCTTGAATGTCACTGTGGAGTCCCCCGGTCTGAGTCCTGGCTTTGCCAAGAAATTTAATTTCTGGTCTGATAGTTGGAATGGGGTACACTCAGCCTTGTGAGGCAAAAACTAAGAAGAGTGGGGTTAATTCATACCTCAACCATTTTGCCTAACCCAATTTCACCTAACCTAACCTAATCTAACCTTACCTAACCTAACATAACCTAAGTTCACCGAACCAAGCATTTCCTCACTTAACCTCACCTAACTTAACCTAACCTAACTTTACCTAACCTGACCTTTTAAGCTATGCCAAAGGCTAATCAACACACTCAAAGTATAGAAGGTCACATGCAACTATCTTATTGCTAGTCTTATAGAGAGTCAGGTAAAGCTAACAATTGCACTGTGGCTACTGTGCAAGATGTTCGCTACACACAACCAGCTTAGGATTACAAAGTCAGTTAAGTTTTAAAAAGTAAAAGCTTTTATTCATTTTTTTTCTTTTCATTTTCATATTTCACACATTGCAATTTGTCAAATTCCAATTTACAGTATTTAAAATTTTAGTTTTCAGTTTTTTTGAATTTTGTCAGTATGGAAATATGGATTTTTCAATTTTGTTGTTTACATGTTTTTGATTTAGTCCATGTCTAAAGTTCATATTTGCCAAACACGATTTTTTTCATTACATATAACAAGGCTGTATACCTTATCCCAAAGCATATAGGTAATACATGGGATATACTATACTTCTGAGTATTTAGTTTAGCTAACTAAAGCAATTTCTCAAAATTACTAGAGGTTAACAGTTTGGATTAGGAGTGGTAGGTGGGTAGTAATTAAAAATTTCCAAGCAGTGTTCATACAATATTTTTTTATTCATTTTAAATATATTTACACTATTTACACATAATACATTTGTTATAATTACAGTTGTTTTTATTTTGTTTTCTATTTTTATTTATGTTTGCGTATGATTACCATTTTTTTACTTTTTGTGTTTTCTATGTTTAGTGCTATTGTTTTATTTCCTAAATTGTTTTATGTATTTGGTATATGCAGGCAGATGATTTTGATATTCTTAACTTAATTCTTTAAGTATGGTCAATGATTGAGTAATGACCATAGGCATGAGTAGGCCTACCTATACCATTAGTATCGATTACTCTTTTATCATCACCAGGACACAAAGCAATTTTGTTTAGTCTTATAGATGATATGTCATGTTGTTTAGAAGTGATAATGTTCATTGGTATTCTTTTTACATTGTTTTTCATGACACAATCCTTATAATCTTGAAAGCTTATACAATTTTTGACAACACCTCTACTAATACCTTTAATCTTTTTGATTTCTTTACCATTTATGTCTAAAGCATACATTTTAGCTCTAAGTCCAACAAATGCTTTAATAATTTGTCCACAAGCCTCGTCTTTAAATTTCCCCAAAGTTTTCTTGTTTGATATAGAGTAACATATATGATTAGTAGGATAATCAGATGTGTCCAGGTGTTCTAGAAAATCCAACTTGTCTTGATATACATCTTGGGTGTTAACCAAATATATGAACGAATCAGTATCCACATACATGAGTTTAAGGTTGTCCATGCCATAATAGGGTAGCAGGACATCATAGTGGTGGGAATAGATGAGAGTTTTTGAAATATCCAGTATACACATTCCAATATATATAGGCTTATTGAATACAATGTTACGTTTAGCCATGTGGAAAGCAGCTAGGTTAGGACCATAAATTGTTCTGTCAATAAATGTCGGCTTTGCTATTAGCTTTTCAGCCTTTTTGCTGTCAGTCACAAGACGTATGTCTATTCTTTTACGAATATTTTCCATTGTTTTTCCAAAAATGGCATTGTTGAATAATTTGTATAGATTTTTCTCAAAATCATTTTTGGCTTGTTTTCGAAGGTTGTTATTAAAATCAACGTATGCCTTTAGCCAAGGTCTTTGTTTAAACTTTAACACACGATGAATTTTTACCAATTTTAGTCCATGATCTAAAGCCTGTTTAAGTGCCATGTAATGAACAACGTACCGCCTTCGATTTCCAAGATGAGGAATTAGTTTCTTGAGAGACGAATCCTTAGGTTGTGTACACTCTGGTAGGAAAGGTAAATCGTTGTGTAGATCATGAAGGTCGCATGGGTAATCAACATCAACGTCTAGAATGTACCCCACAGGATCGTCTTCCTTTAGTGTTTCTAGATCAACTGTATCTGGAGAAACCCACTGAAATCCACCATAAGGAAGAGAGTGACACATAGCCCACCCATATTGGTTGTTGGCATCATCATAGGTAATAAACTGCGATGGTTTCTCAGAATCATAGGTTTCCATGTATTTATTGTTAGCTTCAGCATACCGATGAGACACCTGACATATGCCTCCACGTATTCCAGACTCTATTAAAAGAATCTGATCGTAATCCTGTAGCAATTCCAGTTCAATTCCAGTGTAAAGGAGCATTGCCTCGAAACTTAAACCAGGCGAAGTAAAGAAGTGTGCAGCATCCACTCGGTGTGTTTCTAATGTTTTGTTTCTGAACGTTTCAAAGCTGTCTGCAAGTAGGAGTACATCTGAAGTTAGGTAGAGGTCACTATACCCCCCTAGAGTTTTAATGTTAAACTGATTCCACACATTTTTGGCATGTTCATAGTCTTCTTTACTAACATCTTCTTGACTTAATTTGTTAAAGAATGCCTCTTTTGGAGGTAAACACGTTTCACTTAACTTTTCCCATGAATCGATGTAATCATAACAAAATACACCTTTACGAGTCATGAGCATTGCATTTTCTTTTCCAAAGTACTTGTCTGTTTTAGGGTATGATGTTAAGTTGGAAACTAAGTTTTCCAAACTACTTGGCATTAACCGAAACGTGTCCACAAATCGAAGCTTAACATTTCCTACATATTTCGTGAAGGAAATGTACTTTTCTTTAGAGTTAGCGATAACATCTACTCTCTCAGTAGTACATCCCAATTGTTTTACAATGAAATTTGCATCGTAGCCACTCATATTATGTAGAAATACAGGAACGTGGTTACGTGTTTTACACCTCAAATTACAGTTATTGTGAGCACTTCCACGGTATTCCCCTGTAATATGGCAATGGTCTCGAACTTTCCAGTCCTCTTTGGTAAATGGTTTATGACACAAATAACAGGTTTCAGAACATTGGAACTCTGCTTCTTGATCCTGAGTTAAGGCCTTTGGAACATTTAAGCTGTAAAGGTGATCAATTTCGGTCCTTTGGACTGATCCCTATGGACTGGCCCTTGCATTTTATCCAAATTATGTCAAAGGGGACCCGCCACAGGGACCCGTCAACAAGGACCCGTCCTCCCGGACCCGAAAAAAAAAATGACTCCCTTCAAAAAGGACCCGTCCAAAGTGTGCGTGCGGGGAACATACGATTACGTCAGCAAAACATCTCATCTAGAGTTTTAAATTTAGCCACTATGACGCGCTCAACACAGGAAGTGCGTGGAAACATTCGATTACGTCAGCGAAACATGAACTCACTTGTTTGTTGTAAGAATATCACTTTAGTAGTGTCATAAGCAGCAAAAGACGTTTTCTTACACTCAATCCATCATTATGGGAAGCTCATTTTTTCTTATCATCATGGAAAGCTCTTAGAATAAAATGATATATATATATATATAGTGATTCTGGTCACTTATAGCTAAACTGTAATAGACATTTTTTTTGTTTCTTTACAGGCTACTACAATAAACATTCTCAATGCTATGGGGCAGAACTGCGGATTAGAGAGAAAAAAGCTCACTGAATTACTAATGCATACTCCATTCCGTATCATCAACATTCAAAAAGTGGACCCAATGTATGGTGATCGTGTACTATGTGTTAGTGAAAATTTTCAGACATTCCTTCCTACACGTTTTAATGATATGTCAGAAAGTGTGCTTGAGGATCTAAATCATGTTGGACATTCTCTATATCTAATTTATGAGGGTATAAAAAACATTTTTTAAGGCATTTTTAATCTACGTTGCATTTTGTAAGTTTTTTCGATCTAAATTACATCTCGCGATTGTTTTCAACTTCAATTGCGTTTTGTAAAGATTGACAATCAAAATTGCTTTTTGGTAAGTCTTTCAATGCAGGTTGCGGGGCCTTTTAGTGAGAATTTTGAATTTCAATTGCATTTTGTAAGTATTTTCAACCAAAACCGCATTTCGCACGAATTTTGAATCTAAATTGCATTTTGTTTGGTGGGCATTTTGCACATATTTTGATTCTTAATTGCATTTTGTGGGTATTTTGAATCTAAATTACATTTTGTCAAGTATTTTCAATCTAAATTGCATTTTGTAAGTATTGTCAATCCACATGAGTCGTTTGAATCTACCGTACATTTTGTACGCATTTTCAATTTCAATTGCATTTTGTAAGTATTTTGAATTTCAATTGCACTTTGTGATTAATTTGGATTGGAACTGGGATATTTCAATCTGAATTGCATTGTGTATTTTCAATTTCAATTGCATTTTGTAAGTATTTTGAACCTCAATTGCATTTTGTACGTCATTTCGATCTCATTTGCATTTTGTGAGTACTTTGAATTTCAGTTGCATTTTGTAAGTATTTCGACGCTACATTGCACTTTGTACGTATTTTGAATCTAGCCTACGTTTTGTGTGTGTTTTACTTTTCGTCCTAAATTCCCTTTTTTCAGACCATATTGTGAGTTGTTTCCATCTGAGTTCTTTTATATACGTATTTTCCGTCTCAGATAATTTTGTTCTGGTTTCCATTTCATTATCATTTTCGCTATCACCCAGATCATTAGGGGCCGATAACCTCGATGTTGGGCCCCTTAAAACAACAATTATCATCATCATCATCATCATCAGTTAGCCCCCCTACCTGGCGGTCTAATGACTATGACGAGTCAAGTCACAGTAAAACACTGCGTCAAACCATGTGCTCACTGCTGTGTTTGCATAGATTACAACACTGCTCGCTGTTGCCATGGAGACTGTTATCCCTCTCGTCTCCACTCCCCACCCTTCGAGCGGATTAGAGTCTTCACCGTTCACCTTTTGTAAATCCGAGTATAGATCATTTTCTGAATTATCATTCATCATTACGCATCTGATTAACATACGAGGTCAAGATCTGCTCCCGTTTAGGTTCACAATTTCCACCAACATTTAAAGCCTGTTTTATAGGGACGTATATACATTGAACCCGAGTGGTGTCATTTTCAAAGACTTTCACCAAGCCAGTGTGCTGTGAGTTGACTTACTGCAGAATAGAAACTTGATGGTCCTTGAAGTTAATATATAAACATTCATTTTTAGCTTTGGGATATTATAAGTTCTTCCAAAGTTGGTGAGGTAGAAACACCATGCATTTTGGGCTGCATTTTAAATTAATTTGACGGCAATGGAACGAACGCTGAGGGTGACGACAATGTTCCCTAGATCAAGGCCAATGATTCCAACTACATACAATAGTGATGATAAAAACTATGCAAAGCTTCTAGTCTGCCATCTAGTGTTGTATTTTATTTGAAATACCAATCAGCATATACAGTACATTTACTGTATTAGTACAGTAATAATAAGTTCATTAAAGAATTTTTTGAACTGATCGATACACGATATTCACATATTTAAAAAGGAACTATGCAAGTTTTGTGTATTTATTCATATAGCCTATACCGTATGCATATTCGTCACCATCGCATACTCGCTGCACTCTACTTTTCAAATACATAAAATTGGTTTATAAAATTTCACTGCATTATCGTCACCTAGCACATTCGTACTTGAGTGCCGGTTAGTTGCACGTACTGTCGCTAACTTACAACCTCTGTTCTTGTACATGATGATACGCTATGGGAGCAGTCTGCATCATCTCATAGCACATTCATATTTACTGTATATCAAACACAAAACAACTCTGAATATGAATGAGGAGCTAGATTCACTCGCTCGCCCTCACAAGCCAATAGTTAAGCGCGGCGTTACCTAGATAACTGAACACGCTAGGCTTGCTGTGCTGTACAAAATCTTTATTTCTCTCCGTGCACTAACATCATTAACTATTCAATTATTTTGATGACCCTATATAACACAGCTAAATATTTTGATGCTGATTGCCCAAACTCCGTTACGCTATGACCAGATGTTCGGGACCACTTGGGACTGAAGGAATAATGTTGAGTGAGAAAGATTAGGTGTTGAAATACACTGAGGAGCAAGAAAATCGTAACACTTCGTCTTTTTCTCTCTTTCCTCTCGAAATGCAAACCACCACATAACGGTGGTCAGAATATAAAATACGGTAACTTCATCATTTTTCAAGGTATTATTTTTTACATGAGTACAACAAGCTTAATGTTCACCAAAAAGGAAGACAATGGAATCCCTCCAATAATGTAAGTCTTTCATTGTCATTATGGTGCCAATACTTAGGTGTTAAACTTTTTTTGCTAGTCATTCAGTGTATGTAGGTTTGCTGGAGAAGGAAGTACAAACAACAGTGGAACCTTGTTAGTACGTTTTTCAAGGCACTGAAAATTTTGAACGTAAAAAGCGGGAAAACTTACTACTGAAAAATGATAAATTAATTATGCAACCATTTTTTTGTTGAGTTAACCAGCGTTAATAAGGGGATAATCATCTGTGTCAAATTCTATAGCATTATATTTAAAACTCTGGGAGTTAAAATACTTTTTTACTGGACTGCAATTTTGCATACGTCCCCCTAATTTGCATTTTGTGACTGTTTTGAATCTAAATTACATTTTGTAAGTATTTTCTATCTAAATTGCATTTTGTAAATATTGTCAATTCAAATAACAGTACAGTAAGTATGTAGTTAGTTTTAGTTGTAAGTAGGTAGTTAGTTTGTCTATTAGATATATGTCATTGTTCTATTAGACTGTCGTGTGTGAGTGTGTCTGGTAGCAGTTGCATTGTTTATTAGTTATAGTTCATTGTTTCAGTAGACTGTGATGGTCGAGGGTGCATGTGAGTGTGCCTGGTGACAGACTGTTTTAGTGGTAGTATTTGTTGTTGGTGGAAATTTAGTATCTTTTTGTTAGTAGAATATTGGTATTTAATTGTTAGTACGGTAGAAGGTTAGTATTTTTGTTAGTAGAATTGCTTTTACTTATTCTGAAAGGGAGTAGCAACCTTTCAGAATAAATAAATTCTTTACTAGTCTTATAGACGGTTAAGATATTGATAATATAAGCCAAATAATGGCTACACTGCGTCCTGCTGCACGGCTGAAAGCAACGGGAAACTAC
Source organism: Meconema thalassinum (assembly GCA_946902985.2). Classification (NCBI taxonomy): domain Eukaryota; kingdom Metazoa; phylum Arthropoda; class Insecta; order Orthoptera; family Tettigoniidae; genus Meconema; species Meconema thalassinum. Next base: position 1,712,225,164 of record OX336388.2, on the reverse strand, counting down.
AGCCGTATGCTATTCCCGAGGATATGCACCTCTCTATGCATAATTACATGTGATGATGGCCTCCTCCCTTGTAAAATTTCAATCCGGAGGTAAACTAGTCCCCCGTTCGGATCTCCGGGTGGGGACTACTCGAGAGGGGGTTAACATCACAGAAGTGACAAAGAGGAAATCTGACATTCTACGGATCGGAGCGTGGAATGTTAGAAGTCTGCTAGGAAGTGGAAGGTTAGAAAACTTAGAAAGGGAAATGGATAGGTTGAGGTTGGATTTGGTTGGGATTAGTGAAATGCGCTGGCAGGAAGAACAGGACTTTTGGTCAGGAGACTATAGGGTCATTAGCACTAAATCAAACAATGGCCAAGCAGGGGTTGGCCTCATATTGAGTAGGAAACTTGGACAGCGGGTGGAATATTATGAGCAATATAGTGAACGGATTATTGTAGCAAAAATCAATACTAAACCTACCTGCACCACAGTGGTACAAGTCTATATGCCTACCAGTCAAGCTGATGATGAGGATGTTGAAAAGGTCTATGAAGAAATAGATGAAATTCTGAGGTATATCAAGGGTGATGAAAATGTTATAGTAATGGGAGATTGGAATGCTGTGGTAGGAAAAGGGAGAGAAGGGAAGATAGTAGGAGATTACGGATTAGGTGAAAGGAATGATCGAGGAAGCAGGCTGGTAGAATTCTGCACCGAGCATGAATTGGTCATAGCTAACACCTTATTCAATAACCACAATAGAAGAATATACACATGGATGAGACCAGGAGATACAGGGCGTTACCAAATCGACTTCATTATGGTCAAGCAGAGGTTTCGAAACCAGATTTTAGATTGTAAAACATATCCTGGTGCTGACATAAACTCTGACCACAATCTGGTTGTAATGAATTGCAGATTAAAGTTGAAGAACTGAAGAAAAGTCAAAAGCCAAAAAGGTGGGCGATAGACAGACTGAAAGAGAAGGATGTAAACGAAAGATTCAAGAAGAGTATAAAGGAAGGACTAATGAAAAACCCTAAACAAACTTCAATTGCAGACGAATGGGCACTTTTGAAGAATGAAATAACAAAATCCGCAGAAGAAAACATTGGTAGGAAAGAAAGAATAGGGAGAAAACCGTGGATCACTCAGGATATACTAGAATTGATGGATGAAAGGCGGATACACAAGAATGTAAGAGATGAAAAGGGGAAAGCAGAATACAGGCGTCTGAGAAATGAGGTTAACAAGAAGTGCAAGGAAGCGAAAGAAGAATGGTTGAAAGAGAAATGTGCAGGTATAGAAAATTGTCTGAAATTAGGAAAAGTAGACACAGCTTATCGAAGGATTAAGAATACTATTGGGGAAAAGAAGACTAAGTGCTGTAATATTAAGGACACAAATGGAAAGCCTCTAACAGATAGGGAAGAAAATGTTGAGAGATGGAAAGATTACATCGAGAGTTTGTATAAGGGAAAGGAGATTGAGAATCATGTAATGGAAAGGGAGGAGGAAATTGATGAGGATGCGAAAGGAGATTTAATATTGAGATCAGAATTTGATAGAGCTTTGGAAGACTTAAGCAGGAACAAAGCACCAGGCATAGATGATATACCGATTGAGTTGCTACGCTGCATAGGGGATGAAGGTCTGATCAGGTTATTTCACTTGGTGTGTAGGATTTATGAAACAGGTGAGGTACCCCCTGATTTCAAGAAGAATGTAATCATCCCTATACCAAAGAAAGTGGGAGCTGACAGATGTGAAGATTACCGTACAATCAGCTTGATTACTCATGCTTCAAAGATCCTGTCTAGAATAATTTACAAGAGGATTGAAAGCCAGATAGAAACGGAGTTGGGTGAAGACCAGTTTGGTTTCAGGAGAAATGTAGAAACAAGGGAAGCTGTACTAAGTCTTAGGCTGATTTTGGAAGGTAGAATAAGGAAAGATAAGAGAACGTTCATGGCTTTTGTAGACTTAGAAAAGGCTTTTGATAATGTTGATTGGACTAAATTGTTTGACATTTTGAAATCGATTGGAATAAAGTACAGGGATAGGAGGGTGATATACAATCTGTACAGAAACCAGACAGCAGTCATTCGAGTTGAAGGACATGAGAGAGAAGCTGGTATTCAGAAAGGTGTAAGGCAAGGCTGCAACTTATCACCCATACTTTTCAATCTTTACATTGAACAAGCAATGAAGGAAATTAGAGAAAAATTTCAAGTGGGAGTGAAGATTCAAGGAGAAATAATTTCAACTCTGAGATTTGCTGATGACATCGTCATCTTGGCCGACAAGCCTGAGGATTTGAATGAGTTTTTGAAGGGTATGGACTCCGTCTTACGGAAAGAATTCATGATGAAAATTAATAAATGTAAAACAAAAATACTGGAATGCAGCCGAAATAAATCAGAAACCTCTATGGAGATCAAATTGGCAGGTGAAAAGCTGAAGGAAGTAGGTGACTTCTGTTACTTAGGAAGCAGAATAACCAGTGATGGACGAAGCAAAGAGGATATAAAAAGTAGGTTGGCTCAGGCAAAGAAAGCATTTCTACAAAAAAGGAATCTGCTGACATCGAATATAGATTTAGGTATTAGGAAGTCATTTTTGAAAGCCTTTGTCTGGAGTGTGGCGCTCTATGGAAGTGAAACTTGGACCATTGGTGCAGCAGAAAAGAGGAGAATTGAAGCATTTGAAATGTGGTGTTACAGGAGAATGATGAAGATCAGATGGGTAGATAGGGTTACAAACAAAGAGGTATTAAGACGAGTGGGAGAGGAGAGATGTTTCTGGCGACTGCTAATGAAGAGAAGAGATAGGTTGGTAGGACACATACTAAGACACCCAGGAATAGCAAGCTTAGTTATGGAAGGAAGGGTCGAGGACAAAAACTGTAGGGGTAGACCAAGGTTAGAATATGTTAAACAGGTTGCCTCGGATGTAGGGTGTCGGAGCTATGTAGAGATGAAACGATTAGCTCAGGACAGGGAGGCATGGAGAGTTGCATCAAACCAGTCAAAAGACTGAAGACTCAAACAAAAATCAATAGATGTATTGTACGTTTAAACGAATTAAAAAACTCTTATGCTGAATAATAATTAATACTGTTTTTATTTCTTACTACCCCCCACCCCACCCCAGTAGTTTTTAAGAGTTCTACAAACACCCTCCTCCTCCACATTCCTCCACACATTTTGGAACTTTTTGATCACTCCTCGTAGGGTTAGGTTAGGTTGAGTTAAGCTACGGCCGCCATTTTGGAACTTTATGATAACACCTCGTAGGTTTAGGTTAGGTTAGGTTAGGTTAAGTTAACCTACAGCCGCCATTTTAGAACTTTTTGATCACACCTCGTAGGTTTAGGTTAAGTTAGGTTAGGTTAGGTTAAGTAAAGCTACGGCCGCCATTTTGGAACTTTTGATCACACTTTGTAGGTTAGGTTAGGTTAGGCTAGGCTAGGTTTGGTTAAGTTGCAGCCACATTTTTGGAACTTTTTGATCACACCTCATAGGTCAGGTTAGGTTAGGCTAGGTTAAGTTAAGCTACGGCCGCCATCTTGTTAGGTTAGGCTAGATTTCGTTAAGCTACGGCCGCCATCTTGTGAGGAGGGGAGGAGGAGGAGGCATCTGAACCATCCAAAACACACACCTACAAGGTGTGATCAAAAAGTTCCAAAATGGCGGCCGTAGCGTTACTTAACCTAACCTAACCTAACTTAACCTAAACCTACAAGGTGTGATCAAAAAGTTCTAAAATGGCGGCTGTAGGTTAACTTAACCTAACCTAACCTAACCTAAACCTACGAGGTGTTATCAGAAAGTTCCAAAATGGCGGCCGTAGCTTAACTCAACCTAACCTAACCCTACGAGGAGTGATCAAAAAAATCCAAAATGTGTGGAGGAATGTAGAGGAGGAGGGTGTTTGTAGAACTCTTAAAAACTACTGGGGTGGGGTGGGGGTAGTAAGAAATAAAAACAGTATTAATTATTATTCAGCATAAGAGTTTTTAATTCGTTAAAACGTACAATACATCTATTGTTTTTTATACCCTCATAAATTAGATATAGAGAATGTCCACCATGATTTAGATCCTCAAGCACACTTTCTGACATATCATTAAAACGTGTAGGAAGGAATGTCTGAAAATTTTCACTAACACATAGTACACGATCACCATACATTGGGTCCACTTTTTGAATGTTGATGATACGGAATGGAGTATGCATTGGTAATTCAGTGAGCTTTTTTCTCTCTAATCCGCAGTTCTGCCCCATAGCATTGAGAATGTTTATTGTAGTAGCCTGTAAAGAAACAAAAAAAAATGTCTATTACAGTTTAGCTATAAATGACCAGAATCACTATATATATATATCATTTTATTCTAAGAGCTTTCCATGATGATAAGAAAAAATGAGCTTCCCATAATGATGGATTGAGTGTAAGAAAACGTCTTTTGCTGCTTGATGTCACTACTAAAGTGATACTCTTACAACAGACAAGTGAGTTCATGTTTCGCTGACGTAATCGAATGTTTCCACACACTTCCTGTGTTGAGCGCGTCATAGTGGCTAAATTTAAAACTCTAGATGAGATGTTTTGCTGACGTAATCGTATGTTCCCCGCACGCACACTTTGGACGGGTCCTTTTTGAAGGGAGTCATTTTTTTTCGGGTCCGGGAGGACGGGTCCTTGTTGACGGGTCCCTGTGGCGGGTCCCCTTTGACATAATTTGGATAAAATGCAAGGGCCAGCCCATAGGGATCAGTCCAAAGGACCGAAATTGATCACCTTTACAGCTTAAATGTTCCAAAGGCCTTAACTCAGGATCAAGAAGCAGAGTTCCAATGTTCTGAAACCTGTTATTTGTGTCATAAACCATTTACCAAAGAGGACTGGAAAGTTCGAGACCATTGCCATATTACAGGGGAATACCGTGGAAGTGCTCACAATAACTGTAATTTGAGGTGTAAAACACGTAACCACGTTCCTGTATTTCTACATAATATGAGTGGCTACGATGCAAATTTCATTGTAAAACAATTGGGATGTACTACTGAGAGAGTAGATGTTATCGCTAACTCTAAAGAAAAGTACATTTCCTTCACGAAATATGTAGGAAATGTTAAGCTTCGATTTGTGGACACGTTTCGGTTAATGCCAAGTAGTTTGGAAAACTTAGTTTCCAACTTAACATCATACCCTGAAACAGACAAGTACTTTGGAAAAGAAAATGCAATGCTCAAGACTCGTAAAGGTGTATTTTATTATGATTACATCGATTCATGGGAAAGGTTAAGTGAAACGTGTTTACCTCCAAAAGAGGCATTCTTTAACAAATTAAGTCAAGAAGATGTTAGTAAAGAAGACTATGAACATGCCAAAAATGTGTGGAATCAGTTTAACATTAAAACTCTAGGGGGGTATAGTGACCTCTACCTAACTTCAGATGTACTCCTACTTGCAGACAGCTTTGAAACGTTCAGAAACAAAACATTAGAAACACACCGAGTGGATGCTGCACACTTCTTTACTTCGCCTGGTTTAAGTTTCGAGGCAATGCTCCTTTACACTGGAATTGAACTGGAATTGCTACAGGATTACGATCAGATTATTTTAATAGAGTCTGGAATACGTGGAGGCATATGTCAGGTGTCTCATCGGTATGCTGAAGCTAACAATAAATACATGGAAACCTATGATTCTGAGAAACCATCGCAGTTTATTACCTATGATGATGCCAACAACCAATATGGGTGGGCTATGTGTCACTCTCTTCCTTATGGTGGATTTCAGTGGGTTTCTCCAGATACAGTTGATCTAGAAACACTAAAGGAAGACGATCCTGTGGGGTACATTCTAGACGTTGATGTTGATTACCCATGCGACCTTCATGATCTACACAACGATTTACCTTTCCTACCAGAGTGTACACAACCTAAGGATTCGTCTCTCAAGAAACTAATTCCTCATCTTGGAAATCGAAGGCGGTACGTTGTTCATTACATGGCACTTAAACAGGCTTTAGATCATGGACTAAAATTGGTAAAAATTCATCGTGTGTTAAAGTTTAAACAAAGACCTTGGCTAAAGGCATACGTTGATTTTAATAACAACCTTCGAAAACAAGCCAAAAATGATTTTGAGAAAAATCTATACAAATTATTCAACAATGCCATTTTTGGAAAAACAATGGAAAATATTCGTAAAAGAATAGACATACGTCTTGTGACTGACAGCAAAAAGGCTGAAAAGCTAATAGCAAAGCCGACATTTATTGACAGAACAATTTATGGTCCTAACCTAGCTGCTTTCCACATGGCTAAACGTAACATTGTATTCAATAAGCCTATATATATTGGAATGTGTATACTGGATATTTCAAAAACTCTCATGTATTCCCACAACTATGTTGTCCTGCTACCCTATTATGGCATGGACAATCTTAAACTCATGTATATGGATACTGATTCGTTCATATATTTGGTTAACACCCAAGATGTATATCAAGACAAGTTGGATTTTCTAGAACACCTGGACACATCTGATTATCCTACTAATCATATATGTTACTCTATATCAAACAAGAAAACGTTGGGGAAATTTAAAGACGAGGCTTGTGGACAAATTATTAAAGCATTTGTTGGACTTAGAGCTAAAATGTATGCTTTAGACATAAATGGTAAAGAAATCAAAAAGATTAAAGGTATTAGTAGAGGTGTTGTCAAAAATTGTATAAGCATTCAAGATTATAAGGATTGTGTCATGAAAAACAATGTAAAAAGAATACCAATGAACATTATCACTTCTAAACAACATGACATATCATCTATAAGACTAAGCATAATTGCTTTGTGTCCTGGTGATGATAAAAGAGTAATCGATACTAATGGTATAGGTACTCATGCCTATGGTCATTACTCAATCATTGACCATGCTTAAAGAATTAAGTTAAGAATATCAAAATCCTCTGCCAGCATATACCAAATACATAAAACTATTTAGGAAATAAAACAATAGCACTAAACATAGAAAACACAAAAAGTAAAAAAATGGTAATCATACGCAAACATAAATAAAAATAGAAAACAAAATAAAAACAACAGTAATTATAACAAATGTATTATGTGTAAAGAGTGTAAATATATTTAAAATGAATAAAAAAATATTGTATGAACACTGCTTGGAAATTTTTAATTACTACCCACCTACCACTCCTAATCCAAACTGTTAACCTCTAGTAATTTTGAGAAATTGCTTTAGTTAGCTAAACTAAATACTCAGAAGTATAGTATATCCCATGTATTACCTATATGCTTTGGGATAAGGTATACAGCCTTGTTATATGTAATGAAAAAATCGTGTTTGGCAAATATGAACTTTAGACATGGACTAAATCAGAAACATGTAAACAACAAAATTGAAAAATCCATATTTCCATACTGACAAAATTCAAAAAAACTGAAAATTAAAATTTTAAATACTGTAAATTGGAATTTGACAAATTGCAATGTGTGAAATATGAAAATGAAAAGAAAAAAAATGAATAAAAGCTTTTACTTTTTAAAACTTAACTGACTTTGTAATCCTAAGCTGGTTGTGTGTAGCGAACATCTTGCTCAGTAGCCACAGTGCAATTGTTAGCTTTACCTGACTCTCTATAAGACTAGCAATAAGATAGTTGCATGTGACCTTCTATACTTTGAGTGTGTTGATTAGCCTTTGGCATAGCTTAAAAGGTCAGGTTAGGTAAAGTTAGGTTAGGTTAAGTTAGGTGGGGTTAAGTGAGGAAATGCTTGGTTCGGTGAACTAAGGTTATGTTAGGTTAGGTAAGGTTAGATTAGGTTAGGTTAGGTGAAATTGGGTTAGGCAAAATGGTTGAGGTATGAATTAACCCCACTCTTCTTAGTTTTTGCCTCACAAGGCTGAGTGTACCCCATTCCAACTATCAGACCAGAAATTAAATTTCTTGGCAAAGCCAGGACTCAGACCGGGGGACTCCACAGTGACATCCAAGAATTCTGCCACTTAATCATAAAGTGAATTATATAAAGCTGGTCTTGATTGTACATGATTAATCAATAATTACATAATAATAATAATGATAATAATAATAATAAATATTCCATTTAGCGACTATACGGTCGAACTCTCCCTGTGACATTATTCACGGTCTCAGGGCTTGGCAGCCATCTTGCGCATTAGCCCTTGCGTCAGCTCTGAATGACCTCTCCATAAGAATAACATAGGACTAATTGCCCGCGGCGGCCATGTTACGCATTAGCCCCTGCGCCAGAACCGCCTTATATTTCCTACTACCAACCCATGTTTTATAAGTAAATAGCACTCCTGGAAAAAGTATATGGCGATTATTAGATATGATCACTATTATAATGGGACAGTTTTAGGAACACGCGTTTCAACCTTCAAGCGGCCATCATCAGATCCTGATCAGTGTGTTAAGGTTTGTATTTATATACAAATTTTATCTAACCATAAAATTGTAGTGCATTTAATTGGTGTTTGTGTTATGATTCGCAATCTGAATCTCGTTATATATAGTTAGTCTGTTTTTATAAGAGTTTGTGAATTACGTATGAGTATCGTGTTTGTGTATACAAATTATAACAACGCAATATAATGAATAAATAAAATTAGAGCATGTTGGTGCATGTGTACTGAATGGAAACTACGGGTAGAACTTGTAGAACGTTTTCACGACCACAGATATCCGAAAGTTGATGTTAAAGGTTAATTTACTAATGTAATGATCGTGTGTCTTCCGGAGAAGCCGACTGCAGGTCTTTCTAGTTGACGCCCGTGGGTGAACTGCGTGTCGTAATAAGGATGAAATGAGGATGAAAACGTCACATACATCCATTCCCCGAGCTACGGAAATTATCGCATGTAGATTAAAATCCCTGATGGCTTGGCTGGGAATTGAACCCGGGGCACTTCGGGCCAAAGCCTAGCACGCTAACCATGTAACCACGGAGCCGGAAATTTGCTGATTAATTGACTAACTAACGTTAAAAGTTAAACGTCTAAGTAATTAATTGATTAATGTTAACCTTAATCAAACCGATTAAAATTAGCGGTAGAAAGTTTTATACTAAGTAGAGATTATCGTGTTGGAAGCCATTTTTCAGTGTTGCCTTAGTAATCGAAATTAATGCTTTCCAGTCGGCCAACATGATTGTACCCAATTGAAAGGAGTGTTTCCTTAAACATGAAAATAATTTACATGAGATTAATAAATTCACTTGGATGACTAGTTTCGATCATCAAGTCCTTTACACTTAGGATATTAAATCTAAGTCTACACGTATGTTGGTGATGGTATTTACAATGAATACATTTATTAGGTTAGGGGCTGATGACCTCCCTGTTCCGTCCCTTTAAAATAACAATAGGCTAACAACATTTATTATGTTACAGCAGTTATTATACAATATGACATCAGCTGACTTCTGCCATGCTTGAGGTGTTGCAAGATTAGTTGTTAGCATGCTGTTGAAACCCCCCACTTTGAGCCTATTTTCATTTATAAAAAAATAGACTTATGAGATCACCTTTTGTCCGTGTGTGTGTGTGTGCGTACGTGTGCATGTGCCCCCCACCCCCACCCCCCGTAATAAAATCTAAACGACTGGAGAGATTTCAATGCAATTCGGTAAGGTCTTAGTACTATTTTGTACGACCCCGACAGTGCACTCCAAATTTTATTACGTCTCACTAATCCAACATGGTGGCTGTGCGAAATATTCCACTGGCATTCTATATCTCCGAAACTATTACTGATATCACTCTGAAATTTTGTACGGTGATAAAAGGCACTACTAGAAGTTCACCTATTTGATTTTAAAACCCCCGTTAAGTTCGAAACGAATATGGCGGCCAAGCAAAGATGACACATTTGAATAGACTTTTCACGTGATTTAACTATCCGACCACAATGAATATGGTACAGTAAATGTTTATACACATTGTAATGTACTAACATCTAATTTAGTTCAATTGTTTACATAACCTCAAGATGTCAACTGTGCGAAATTTCAAAATTAAGTTTTTATTTCTTGTGTCCTAATCATGCGATCGAAGTCAACGTTTGAATAATGAACTTACGTAATAATCGTCATCTAAAAGTACATAACTATATGGCCTACATATATAAAATTCCAACATGGTGAACATCTGAAATATTTAGATGGTTCTCAATATCTAGTAATCTAGCAATCAAACTGAAAGGCTATGAACATAAGTTCACCAAAGGGACCTTCAATAACCAGGTGAGCACAAATCCAACGTGGCAGCGACGCGAAATTTAATTATTTAAATGGACGCTTCACGCGATTTAACCATCCGAGCGCAGTGAAACATGGTACGGTAAATGCCTATATAAATTTTAATCCACTGACATCTAATTTATATCAATTGTTTTTATAACCACATAGTGGCGGCTGTGCGAAATTTTAAAATATTTTTTTTAGCTTATTTTCAATTTTGAAAAAATAGGCTTATGAGATCATAGGGGCTATGAACTTAAGTTCACCTATAGTACTTTAAATAACCTGGTGATCACAAATCAAACATGGCGGCGACGCGAAGTATAAATATTCACATGTACGTTTCTCGCAATTTAACCATCCGAGTGCAGTGAAACTTGGTACAGTAAATTCTTATACGAATGTTAATCCACTGGCATCTAATTTATTTCAATTGTTTCCATAACCACAAGATGGCAGCTGTGCGAAATTTTAAAATCTCCTTGCTACTTCTTGTGTCCTAATCATGCGATTGAAGTTTGAATGCTACACGTACACAATAATCTTCATGTAACAGTACATAACTCTAGGACTTACATATATAAAATCCAACATGGCGACCATCCGAAATATTTAGTCGGTTCTCAATATCTACGAATCTATTACAGCAATCAAACTGAAATTTTGTATGTTGATAGTGGCAGTTAACATCAGAATGAAAATGGGTGGTATAGTTCTTCACGGAACTACTTGTTATTCAAACTTCAATCGCATGAGTAGAACACAAGAAATAACACTTGACATCAAATTTTAAGTTTTTGTTTCCTACAAGGGCAAATATAGTTGATTTATATGGATTTGAGTGTGTTGAAGATGAAAATCACACTTCGAAATCTAGATTAGCTTAGATTTCAATGTTATTGAAACTTTTATGTCATTTACATATTATTATGGGACAAAAATTGTTGGGGTTATTACCACATATGCGGGGCATTATAACAGAAGTTTTGATTCCACACAGTAACTCAAAAACTCACGTAAAAGTCACAATACAAAAATGAGCAGTTTTGATTCCATACAGTAACGCAGAGACTAGTGTCACAATACACAATGAAGACAAGCAATCTTAGTTAGAGACATATCACAGCAATCATTGGTATTCCGGAAATAAGAAAAAACGAGAGCTATAACAGAAATAAGGACGTAACAAACTTCATATAGCACGAAAACGGGAGCTAAAAAGGAAAATTATTGTCATTTTCGAATTCAGCGTACCAAATTCTATGGAGATTGGGTATTTTTGTTTATGTAAAATTTTCATTGTTGAACACCTACGCAATATTCTTCATGTAACAGTAAATAATCCTAGGCCTAAGCATATAAGAATCCATCCGAAATATTTAGACGGTTCTCAATATCTACGAATCTATTATAGCAATTAAACTGAAATTTTGTATGTTGATAGAGGAAATTAACATTAGGACATATGAAAATAGTCTATTTAGTTCTTGACGGAACTGCTTGTTGTACATTAAAGCGTGTTATTGTGTGATACATATCTTATGTAATATTTTTTTCAGGTTAGGCCATATAAATATTTGTTTTCCCTCCTAATGTCTTTGGGCTCAATTTGTGTTGACCAACTGGAAAGCTTCCTATAATAACTTAGAAGAACCCCTGATCGGCTTATGGCGTAAGTCCGTGCAATCAGGCGGGGTTGGTTGGTTGGTTCCTCAGTTTAGGGGCTGTAACATTGCGGTCATTTAGCCCCGTGTACTTTGGGTGTGTGTAGAATCTGTCTGATAACCGGTGTTAATTGTGATGGCTGTATTAGTGTGTGTAATCTGTAATTCTGGTAAGGACTGCAGACGAACAATTTCAATTAGTTCCTAAGTTTGCTACCAAATGCTACCATCAACGACACCTAGCTGTGAACGCGGCTACTAGATGCCACCGAACCAGAACCTAGCGACGAGCGTTGGAACTTTGATAGAGCGTTAATCAAATCTAACCTATAAATTTTTCTTCACATAAGTGTAGTTAGTGGAAGGTTTTTCTTACATGCCATAAATCTATGACATGGCCCGCCGGCTTTACTTCCCCTCCGACGACTTCGGCTGGGTTTGAACCTGCGTTCTTGAGCATAAAAGCTCAGCATGCTACCAACGACGCCACTGAAGCCGCCCCCATCAGGTGGAGATATAACAATATCCTCGTTATGTTATTCTGCTCTTCTACTGCCGCCGATGCAGGAAACTAAAACCCATTTCAAGTATTCAAAGAAGTTCATTACTCAGATAGTCGTACACAATCATATCCATGATTGCATGACTTTTTGTGTGGTGTTGAAAATTCACGAGTTTGTTGTATTTTTTTATAGTCGACATGTAAGGAATAGGCTATGTCACTCAAGTTTGGACACCCTCTATATTTGTCTTGCTCAGACAAGAGCTAGTGTATTAATAGGCTGTCATACCTGCCAAAAAGTGAACAGGTTTCCTCGTAAGAGCACAAAAGAATAGGGAATTATTTTGCTTCACGAAGAAGAATGGGCTGTAATACACTTAAAGTAACGGCTCTCCAAACTTTGTAATTCAGGAAACAAAGGCGAATCCATCATTGCTATTGATAGCAACTAAATACATCGATCAGTATCAGTCACACCAAACTTTCACGTACACCATCAACCACACTTTTAAAGCAGCTGTATCACTCTTCTAAACAGCACATTACCGTACTTCCGGTGCAACCCATTATAATGTAATAAATCATATTAAATACCATAATTCAGAAGTTTATTTCTAAAGTTGATATTGCGACTCTTCCGTTGGCCAACACAATATAATCCTAATGACTGGGATAAAACTAATCTGATTAAATATATATACAGGTTTAGCACAAATTATTTAAGCGAATTAAGGCACATGCATTATTAAAATGTATAGCTTACAGCATTGACACATATACCGATTAAACGAGAAACTCATCAAGTTTTTTGAGTCTGCTTGCTACAAATATTCGATATGTCCACCTCGCGCCACACGGATAATATCGATATGGTAGTCCAACGCCGACCACACACTGGAGCATATCCTGGTCAATTTTAGCTATAGCCGCATGGATCCGTTTCCTCAGTTGAACAAGATTGACTGGCATGGGTGGTTCATAAACTTCATCTTTGATAAACCCCAATAAAAATAAATCACACGGGATCAGATCAGGCGAACGGGGAGGCCAGCGCATAAGACATCGATCTGCACCTATCACAAGATGACAATAATCGACGCTATCAGTTTTGCAATTGAATGGTTACCCCGAATAAAGATCTAACGCACAAATAGAAAATTAGTGGCAAATGGAAAATTACATTGATTTTGATATGAATCTCATACGTAAATCATTCAATTTTCAATCTTCTATGCAATATAAAGCAAATGTTAGGTCACGCTTGAGGGGGAATATTACACACAGATCATGATTCCACTGAAAACTCGACTTTCGATTTCTTGTGGGTTAGATCTTTATTCGGGGTAACCATTCAATTGTTGAACTGAGGAATCGGATCCATGAGGCTGTAGCTAAAATTGACCAGGATACGCTCCAGCGTGTGTGGTCGGAGTTAGACTACCGTATCGATATTTGCCGTGTGGGGCGAGGAGGGCACATCGAGCATTTATAGCAAGCAGACTCAACAAACTTGATGAGCTACTCTTTTAATTCGTATATGTGTCAATACTGTAAGTTATATACGTTTAATAATGCATGTGCATGACATCGCTTAAATCTATTGTGCCAACCCTGTGCATTAATGACATAAAAATTGAGATAATACACACTAGTACAGCCATTACTAAAACACAGGTTATCACACAAATTACACACACACAAAATACACGGGGGTATACGTATGACCACGATGTCGCAGCCCCTAATATAAGCAACAAAAACTCTACAGTACACACTCCAAAGTACATAGAGTTAGATGCCCATGATGTCGCGAGCCCCTATATGAATAAAAGCAACAACAGTATTTGAATCGAGAAAGGAGAGGGGTTTAAACGATCTCAACCGATCTCATAAAGCTGAGTGCTCTCTGTTCCAACTAACAAACCATGATCTAATTCCTCATGGCAGAGTCGGTAAGCGAACCCGGGAAGCTACCTATTAACGCCACAATTAACTCTCTCATTCTAATGGGGCTCTGGCTAAGTGGCCGGGTAATGCTCCTGTGTCACTGTTGGTTTCCGAGGTCCCCCAGTCCTCACCGGCCACTCTGGAGTGGACTACTTGACAGCCGACCATATGTGACCCAATGTGCTTTAGAAGAGAGACGCTTACAAAATATTTTCCTGTATGTTATTTTTTTTTTAGATTTGTATATTATGGAAGGGATTTTACTCTTTTATCCACACAGCTTCACTTCACCGTAGCCTGTTGACTGATGTACAGTTCTCGAGTGGTCCTCGACTACTTTAGTCAACATAGTAGTCAGAAGTTTAATTTTTCTAGTAGTGAAACCAGAAGGCAGCAATGCAAATTCATGATCGTGAAACGAATTTTATTCATCTTTGCACTCCAAAGAGCGTATATTTTTGTAGAGTATTTCCGTGGGAGAGCTCGCATTTAAATTCGCTATAGTTGTTGTTGATTCATTTAGGGGCTTTGCGACATTGTGGTTATATATCAGGGGTAACCACTTTGGGAGCCCAAAGTTTATGAAGCTGTTTCGAAGCGAGCCACATTGTTAAGAAATTAATGGTTTACAAAATGACAACATAATTTGTATTTTATAGAAAATAAATACATTATTTAACTTTACACATAACTCATTAATCTCTTAGGTAATCTCGCCTCCCCTATGCTCTTCACATAACCCCACCATCTGAGTCGGCTCATACGAAGAGCTTCATATTAATTTTAGAGTTGGCTTCCTTGAAATCCAAAGATACTCGTACATTAATTTCCCAAAAAGTTTATATTGAGCGTTTTTGTGATATATGCTATACTAGTAGACTAGTAGTACCCGGATTCTCCCGATGGATTTATATCTGTTTTATGGATGATAATGAATTCTACTACTGTACTGACACAAACTAATAGAAAAACATATTAAAAAAAACTGTCGGGGGAGACTTTTTGTAGTGGTGATAAGTAGCAAAATGGACGTAACGTCCAGGACATTTTGCCTTAATCTTAAGGATAATAATGAATATGTAATTTACTAACGAATTGAAGAAATTGATTACAAAGATGAGTAGATGGAATAAAAGACGCTGCCTATATCTCATTGGTTGTTAGATACATAGAGAGCTATCATCTTTTGCCGATGGCGCTGTAGGAAATAATCGGAGCATTTCGGAAAATTTCCGTTGCCCCGAGCTTCTTAGGAAGCAATAGTCTCATTCATCGCAGCGCTGTTCGATATTTTGTCCGTGTGCCAAAAGGCCTAAATCTAGGGAATGGAGAGGGCTTTCCAATTTATAGAAGACAGTGTCACCTAAAGAGTTCTAAAAGGTAAGTACGTAAAATTGGGTTCAGATCGGTGAAACAGTGTATATTTGTGCCAAAGGGCCTCAATGCAGGGAATGGAGAGGGCTGTCCGAAATTTCAAGTATACAGTGTTATTAGTCGGCTTCAAAATGATAAGTACGTAAAATTTATTCAGATCGGTGAAACAGAGTAGTTTTGAACCCGGTGAAACGGTGTAGATTTGTGCCAAAGGGCCTAAATGAAGGGAATGGAGAGGGCTATTTAAATTATTGTTGCCTAAATCCTTCCTTGGGGTGACTACCAAATGTCAATGCAATCGGTTAAACGGTGTCGCAGTCAATTAATCTCGGACAGATATACATTTCCATTCTTAGCCTACTTTTCACATTTTGTAAAAAGTAGTTCCGTGAAGAACTATACAGCCTATTTTCATATATCCTACTTATGTTAATTGCCTCTATCTACATACAAAATTTCTGTTTGATTGCTGTAATAGATTCGTATATATTGAGAACCGACTAAATATTTCGGATGGTCGCCATGTTGGATTTTATATATGTAGGTCCTAGAGTTATGTACTGTTACATGAAGATTATTGTGTACGTGTAGCATTCAAACTTCAATCGCATGATTATGACACAAGAATTAACAAGGAGATTTTTAAATATCGCACAGCTGCCATCTTGTAGTTATGGAGATATTTGAAATAAATTAGATGCCAGTGGATTAACATTCGTATAAGGATTTACTGTACCAAATTTCACTACACTCGGATGGTTAAATTGCGAGAAACGTCCATGTGAATACTTATACTTCGCGTCAGCGCCATGTTGGATTTGTGATCACCAGGTTATTTAAAGTCCTATAGGTGAACTTAAGCTCATAGCCCCTATGAACATAAAAAAAAATCAGTTTGATTGCTATAATAGATTCGTAGATATTCAGAGCCGTCTAAATATTTCGGATGGTCGCCATGTTGGATTGTTAAATGAATAGGCCATAGAGTAATTTACAATTAAAAGAAAATTATTGCGTAGGTTCATTATACAAACTTTCACATCGATCGCATGATTATGACACAAGAAATAAAAACTTAATTTTAAAATTCGCAAAGCCGCCATCTTGAGGTTATGTAAACAATTGAACTTAATTAGATACCAGTGTATTACAATGTGTATATACATTTCCTGTACCTGATTTCATTGCGGTTGGAACATTAAATCGCGAGATATCTCTATTTAAAATTTTCAAATTACGCTTGGCCGCCGTATTCGTTTTGTAGTTAACCGGTTTTTGAAAGTCTTATAGATGACCTTCCAGTAGTGCCCTTTATCTCCGTACAAAATTTCAAGGTGACACCACTAATAGTTTCAGAGATATACAATGCCGGTGAAATATTTCGCACATCCGCCATTTTGTGGTTATGTAAAGAATTGAACGAAGTTAGATGTTGGTGCATTACAATGTGTATAAACATATACTGTACCAAGTTTTATTGCGTTTGGTTGGTTAAATCGTGAGACACGTCTATTTAAAAGTCGCGAATTCGCGTGGCGCCATGTTGGTTTTGTACCTATTAATTTTTCAGAAGTTACATAGGTGTAATTCTAGTAGTTCCCTTTATCACCGTAAAAAATACCAGGGTGATATCGGGAATAGATTCGGAGATATTGAATGCTGGTGAAATATTTCGCACAGCCGCCATGTTGGATTGGTGAGACGTAACAAAATTTGAAGGGCACGGTCGGGGTCGTCCGGAATAGTGCTATGAACTTACCGAGTTTCATTGAAATCGCTCCAGCCGCTTAGAAGTTAGTAGGACACACACACACACACACACACACACACACACGGACAAAAGGTGATCTCATAAGCCTATTTTTAGCCTACTTTCGATTTTTGCAAAAAATGAAAGTAGACTTATGAGATCAACAC
Source organism: Meconema thalassinum (assembly GCA_946902985.2). Taxonomy (NCBI): domain Eukaryota; kingdom Metazoa; phylum Arthropoda; class Insecta; order Orthoptera; family Tettigoniidae; genus Meconema; species Meconema thalassinum. The sequence goes on along the minus strand of OX336388.2, from coordinate 1,712,207,480 downwards.
AGGGCGAAAAAAAGTGTGTCTGTGTGTGTGTATGTGTGTGTGTGTGTGTGTGTGTGTGTGAGTCTCTGTGTGTGTGCGTGAGTGTATGTACTCTGTATGTCTGTCCCCCCCTATCAATTCGAACACGGTGAACGCGAATTGAACGAAATTTGGTACAAAGGTAGCACTAGCAAAGGACACCTCAGTGTCATGTTTTATATCGCCACCATCTTGACGGAAACGTAATGGCGGCCACACAAATGTTCAAAGCTTAAATCAAATTACGACTAACCTAATCATCCGATCTCTACCAAATTTTGCAACAACATACCTTTATAAAGGAAGCATCCTTTGACCAAACTAATAGGTCATCAGCCTAACAGTTTGCGGATGGCGGCCATCTTTGTGAGAAAACCGATTCCCCCTATTAATTCAAACACGGTGAAACCGAATGGAACGAAATTTGGTACAGAGGTAGCACTAGCAAAGGGCACCTCATTGTCATGTTTTATATCGCCGCCATCTTGACAGAAACGAAATGGCGGCCACACAAATGTTCAAAGCTTAAATCAAATTACGACTAAACTAATCATCCGATCTCTACCAAATTTTGCAACAACGTACCTTTATGGAGGAAGCAACCTTTGACCGAATTAATCGGTCATTAGCCTAATAGTTTGCGGATGGCGGCCATCTTTGTGTCAAAATCTATTCCCCCTATTAATTCAAACACGGTGAAACCAAATGGAACGAAAGTTGGTACAGAGGTAGCACTAGCAAAGGGCACCTCAGTGTCATGTTTTATATCACCGTCATCTTGTCGGAAGCGTAATCGCGGCCACCCAAATGTTAAAAGCTAAAATGTAATTACGACCAACGTAATAATTAGTCTCTACCAAATTTTGCAACCACATATCTATATGTGGGAAGCATATTCTGACCAAACTGCAAGATCATCAGCCCAATAGTTTGCAGATGGTGGCCAAGTATGTGTGCATATCGATTCCCCCTATCAATTCAAACACGGTGAAACCGAATTGAACGAAATTTGGTACAGAGGTAGCACTAGCAAAGGGCACCTCAGTGTCATGTTTTATATCGCCGCCATCTTGACGGAAACGGAATGACGGCCACCCAAATGTTAAAAGCTTAAATCGAATTACGACCATCCTAATAATTTGATCTCTAGTAGATTTTGCAACAACATGCCTTTTTGTGGAAAGCATCTTATGACTGACTACAAGTTCATCAGCCCAATAGTTTGCATATAGCGGCCATGTATGTGTGCAAATCCATTCCCCATATCAATTCAAAACGGTGACACCAAATTGAATGAAATTTATTACAGAGGTAGCACTAGCAAAGGGCACCTCATATACATGTTTAATATCCCTATAGAACGTTGTATTTCAACAAGCTACTACAACCAACATTCAATTACACTCCTTGAAAAGGACAAAGAGTTATAACAATACCCATGCATTTAGGAGAAAGTAGGCTATATGTTCTTTACTGAACATCTTGTTTCAAAATTGAAAATAGGCTAAAAATGAGGGAAAAGTAGACTTAAGATATCGATCCGGGCCAATGTCTATCCGTCTGTCCGTCTGTCTGTCCGTCTGTCTGTCCTTCTGCCTGTCTGTCTGTGTATGTACCCCCTATCAACTCCTAAACGGCTGCAGCTATCGAAACAAAATTTGGTATGAGCAAAGACCTATGCCTGAATATCTCATGGCCATATTTGAAATTGAGGTCAGTGCTACCAACTGCTGAAAAATCGCAGTTGAAAGTTGAGGTCTATGTTCGATATCTCGGAAGATATGCATGGGAATTGTTCCAAAATTGACACACATAGAGAAGATAATTCATCAGACTAATTTACAGGAGCTCATACATGAGAGTGTTACCAACATGATTCTATACCTGCTGATATGTCCAATCTTTAAATGCATGTAACTTCCATACTGTCTACTGGATTTCAACCAAATTTGGTATGTGAATTGCGCACTAGAGCATCCAACTGTCGAAAAATGCACTCTGTGCATTTTTATCCTAATCTCAATATATCAGAAAGTATGCAGGTCAACAGTTATGAGCTTTGCATACATATAGTACCTGGGCATGTAGGTTAATTTTCAGTAACCGATATACGACAGTGCTGCCAACATGATTCTACGCGTGTTGATAGGTTTAATGTTGAATCACATTTAACTTCCATACTAAGTTAATATATGTAGTTCTTTAAAAATTGACACATATATAGTTCATAATATTTGAATTTAAGTTTGAGCATCCCATTTATGGCAGTGTCGCTAACCTTATTTTACTTATGCTGATAAATTCAATACTTAAATACATGTAACGTGCATACTCTCTATTGGACCTCAACCACATTTTGCATGTGTATTGTGTGCCTTAAGGGATGTAACTGAGAATATATTTAGAGTCGCCAGGTCAGCCAACTGTTGATATATGGTCTTTATAATTTTAAGAAAAGTAGGCTCTTTAGTTCGTCACGGAACTATTTGTTATACAGTGGAACGTCGTTTATCCGGACTAATTGGGACCGAAGATATTCCGGATAACGACTTTTCCGGATAATCGAACATGTGTTTATTTCATAGTACAATCATACTACAATAGCGTAGTTTCTAATGCAGTAAACTCTTCTCCATGACTTGGTCCTTCTTCATCTTTCCCGTCTAAGCTTTCATCCTTTTCGTCTTCCCCACTTATTTCCTGCACCATAGAAGCAATTTCATCATCATCATCTAAGATTTGAAAACCTGAGTCACTGTCACTTCCCAACCAAGCTTGTGCACCTTCTCCATCACAGTTGGAACATCCAGCAACTTGGGGGAATAACTCATTTGTCACTGCATCCAAATCTTCGTCAACAGTGTTTATGGTCTTAACGGTCTTTTGTTCTCGTACCAATTTATTCAATGCATTTCGAAGATTCTGTGGTGTTAAAGTGTTCCATCCATCAGCTATCAAGTAACAGTAGTCCTTAAGAGAAAGTATTTTTTTTTAAATATCACCCTCTCCTTATCTTCTGCCAACAGTAAACGACGTTAAACTTTCTACTTGTACATCCGCCTAAGCTTTTTTTTTGCCCGTCCGGATAATTGACGTTCCGGTTGTTTGACGTCCGGATAAACGACGTCCTACTGTATATAATATTAAACACCCCACGACAACATAAACACAAACATAGAGGCGTAATCGCGAACTTATTTTTGAATTTCCCTCCGTTTTGAGCTTCCGGTGGCACTGGACGTTATAGGATATGAATTTCAACTACTTCATGATATAGCTCTATCCTTTGTATTTAATTTATGATATCTCCGGTCGATATTGGTACAACCGTTCGCATTAAATTCCAATTTCAGTGATAACTTGTACATTTCCAGGGCTCCAGAAGTTCCAGGGCCTGGAATTCAACGAAGCCGGCAATGGGAAGTTGGGGATCCTTTAATATGTTGTTAAGCCCATAAAATAGGACCACTCTGCAAGACATTAGCTTTACATTAATTATTTCCTCCTTTAGCCAATTTTTGACAATTCGTGGGCTATTATCGCGTGTTCATGTCTAACTTAGCCTTTATCTCTTCATTACGAGTTCCTTCCTGCCATTGCTACCATTTATTTGTCCGAACAATCAATCGTGCTACCCTCATATCAGTTAACTCTAGTTTAATTATCAGATATCCGGAATCTACCCAGCTCTCACTTCCATATAGCAAGTTCAGTCTTTTGATTCCCGGTCAATGAATGTGAGATTTTCGAAGTGAAATGCCATGTCATGTGGTTCGGATTCCACGTAAAAAGGAGGTCCCGTGGCTCATGATCGCATGATTAACGGTCACGTAAAACTAAAAGCTTCCTTTTTAAGGTCGTTCTAAAAACTGAGCGATTTAGGGAGAGTTTCGTGGCAACACTAACTTCTTTCTTAGAGAATACTGAAGATCTCAACTGAGTACTCACTGCATTGGCCTTTTTACACCTCGACTCTATTTCCTTCCCTAGGGGCAGATGACCTCGTAGTTCCACCCCTTAAAACAACAATAATTAACTAACTATTTCCTTCCCCATACTACCATCCTGAGAGAAGTTGAGGTAGACCAAGGAGGTGATGGTTAGATTCAGTGATGAACGACTTTAAAGTGAGAGGTGTAAAAGCAAAGGAGGCCACAGTGCTAATCCTAATAGGGGGTCATGGAGGCAACTTGTGCGCAAACAGAGGCTTGCAGACTAGACTGGACGCTTAAAGGTAAACCAGTCTCAAATGTATACCCATAATATTATTGTTCAATTATACATCTGCTGAGAAGTGCTTTTTTGAGCGTTCATTTGTGCTGTTAGTTTTTTGAAATCAGGCCGATAATAATTGGTAAGCGCATTTCGATCGAGCTCACTTAAATGTTCATAAGTTTAGTTTGGATCGATATTTAGATTTAATGAACTTAAGCGTTGAGAGCAGTGATTCACGCACATAAGTAGTTGTTGTTCATTCATTGAGGGGATTTGCGACATCGTGGTCATATAGTCCCGTGTATTTGTGTGATAACCTGTGTTATTGTATTAGTGTGTGTAGTCTTAATTCAGGTGAGGATTGGGGAAGAGGCGGGCGTGCCCTTAATTTAGGAACCATGCCGGCGTTCGCCTGGAGTAGAATTGGGAATCCACAGAAAACGACTTCCAGGATGGCTGAGGTGAAAATCGAACTCGCCTCTTCTCAGTTTTGCCCCATCAGTCTGAGTGTCCCCCGTTCCAGTCCTCAGACCACAATTAATATTCTTGGCAGAACCGGGAATCGAACCAGGGCCCCGGCGGTGACATCCAAGAATGCTAGTCACTACGCCACGAGTGACAAAAATTTGTTATAACTTCGTGTCCATGGTGGTAGTGGAATATCACGTGACCTGCATTAAGTCGTGCACAACGACTGCACGGGGAGGTGCAAGTCTGAAGATCGAAAGTTTGAATTCCGGCACTGACAGAGGCCATCCTGAGGGTCGTTTTCCCTGGGTTCTTCCATACTCCTTCCAGGAAAATGTGGGTGAATGGTTCGATGGTCTCGAGGTACCTATCCTCATCCTAGACAATCATAGAACTCGATAATTACAGCAGTACATTCTATTACAGTGACTACAGAAACACAGGTTATCAGTCAAATTCAACACACATATGCGAGTCTGATGAACACGATGTTCAAAGCCTCTAAAATGAATTAACAACAACAACAACAACAACAACAACAACAACAACAACAACAACAACAACAACCAACCACAACCACAACCACAACAGTTGAAGCTGGCAGTGTGCCTGTTGCTGAACGGTTGACACTAAGAAAAGTGTACATTTATGGCGGCATCAAGGCGTTTAAAGCATCTTAAAATGGAGGCATTTTTCTTGATTTTATAAACAGGCGAACAAGGGAAAATGATGAAAGGCCTCTAATTAAAATTCGGAGAGAGAGAGGTATGCATTGATTGTTTCTGAAATGTGCATTTTAGCAGTATATAGCATTGAAAATAAGTGTAATTACTTGATGTGTATCCACGCAATATCAAACGTCCGGTCTCCATGGAGGTACAGTACAATTCCAGTAAAAAAAAGAAAATAAAGTAAAAATGTACCTTGGAATTAATTACTGTGGACTCTTCTTTGCTTTGGTAACGTGAGGACTGAACATTTCTGATTCATTATTGCGGTCTGCTTTTTAAAATTCTGGACTTGGATATGTAATTAAATTTTAATTGTTTTGCGAAAAATTGCTCCCTTTGAGCTTCAAGTATATTTACTTCCGCAAATATTTCGGGAATAATTATAGTTGTAAGAATTGTGGTGGGATCTCGATTTATAATCATCATCATCATCATTATTATTTGAGTGCCATATTCATAATGACGTGAGCTGTGATGACATAGCGGTGAATCTTCTTGCCTATCACAATTGCGGACTGGCTTCGGTTTCCGGTTAATTCATGTGAAATTTTCGAGGTGATATGTCACTCCGGTGGTTTTGATACTATGTAAAAGAAGGTGCCATCGCTTATGATCACAAGATTAACAGTCATGAATAATAATAAGTTTCCTCCGTTTCTCTTTTACAAAGAAAGAGCGTTCCGATTAAAGCCTTCGACGAAGGCATTCTCTAAAGTAATTTCTATAACTGTACAATATCTAATAGTTGAACGAGGAAATTCTAAATATGCAGCATATATATACTAGCCTAACCCGGCCACGCTTCGCTGTGGTTCAGTCTGATATGAAATAGGTAAGTAAATAAAAGTACTGTAGCGAATATAGATTCATCAAGAAAACACGTCATTCAATGCAATATACTTCCTTGCGTTGCTGTGTCTATGCTGAGGAATGAAAGAAAAGGACGAAAACTATGTTTTTCACATGAAAGCATTTGTTATTGTAAAGCTAGTGGATTGACTACATTCTTTGTTTGACCGTTTTCTGCATAAAAATAGAGATCAGATGGTTTACCGACTCTGGAGCATGCGACGTATAATTGCCCGAGAAACAATCGCCTTCTAAATTCAAACCCTACACTTACAAATATTTGTCTTGCGCTTTATTGATAGTCATAGTGAATGCAAGGCTTATTGGAAATTGAAGTCGTTTGTACTGGAACGCCATGTCGGTCGGGATGAGTGGTAACCGAGGAAGTAGTACGTCTTAACCTTTATGTGGTACTATGAGAATACTGTAGTCACTTCAATGAGATAGTTCATCAATTTTTAGCCTACTTTTCACATTTTGCAAAAATGAGGAAAAAGTAAACTTATGAGATCGGGCAAATGTGTGTCTGTCTGTCTGTCATTCTGTCTGTCTGTCTGTCCTTCTGTCTGTCTGTCTGGCTGGCTGGCTGTGTGTGTGTCCCCCCCTATCAACTCCTAAACGGCTGCAGAAATCAAAACAAAATTTGGTATGAGTAAAGATCTATACCTGAATATCTCACGGCTATATTTGAAAATATATTTGTCAGTGCTACCAACTGCTGAAAAATCGCAATTGAAATTTGAGCTCCATGTTGGATATCTTGGAAGGTATAAATGGGAGCTATTTCAAAATTGGCACACGTATAGATAATAATATTGCAGTTTAATTTCCAGGAGGCCATACATGGCAGTATTGCCAAAATGATTATAAGCCTGCTGATAAGTCCAAATTTTAAATTCATATAACTTCTACACTATCAATTGGATTTCAACCAAATTTCGTATGTGCTATGTGTACAAAAACAGATATGACTGAGCGTATTCTTAAGAGCCACCAGGGCTGCCAACTGTTAATAAATGCTCTCATTTAAAAAAATCCAAATACCCATATATCCGAAAGTATGCAAGCCGACAGCTTTAAACTATGCACACGTATAGTACCTGACATTCTATATTAATTTGGAGTAACTTATATACGTCAGTGCTACCAACATGATTCTAAGCCTGCTGAGAGGTCCAACTTTAAATACATGTAACTTCTATACTATCATTTGGATTTCAACCAAATTTCGTGTGTGCTATGTGTACCATTACAGATATGACTATGCCGATTCTTAAGAGTAACCAGGGCTGCCAACTGTTAATAAATACTGTCTCTATTTTTGTTACCCTAATATCAATATATCAGAAAGTACCAGTATGCAAGCCAATAGCTCAAAACGTTTCACACGTATAGTACCTGGCATTCTAGATTAATGTGGAGTAACTAATATAGGCTGCCAGTGCTGCCAACATGATTCTAAGCCTGCTGATAGGTCCAATTTTAAATGCATGTAACTTCTATACTAACTAATGGATTTCATTCAAAATTGTCACAACAATAGATCATATTATTTCAGATTATTTCTGACCAATACATGTATGTCATTGTTGCCAACATGATTTTACGCGCGCTGTTAGATCCTATGTTTAACTGCATGTAACGTCCATGCCATCCATTGGACTTCAACCAAATTCTGTATTCTGTACCTTAAGAGAAGGAACTAAGAATATATTCAGTCACCAGGGTTGCCAACTGTAGTTCTCTATTAGGCTACATTATGCCAGGTATACAGTATTTCGAACTAATTAGAAATTTCGATATTACCAACTTCATTTCGTCTTTATTCTAGATAGATCCACATAGATTAATCATTGGCATGAATCTTAAATGTACGAAAAGTAGGCTCTTTAGTTCGTCACGGAACTTCTTGTTTAACTACTAATCGTGAGCCATTACATAACTTTAGTTGATTGATGTTTCGCATTAATATAATTGGCACTCCAATTTTCAAATTCAGAATGTGTGATGGTTATCCGGGAATTTCGAGAGAATTAAGAAATTCCGTTGGGAAATTCACTGTTTCACTTTGGTTCATGACGGAGTCAATGGATTTGTATGTCACTGTTTCACCTGTAATTCTGTTTAGAATGTTGCTGTTCATACCGTTAACGTCTACATTTTTAGCCGCTAGAATGACTCTTCCGCTCAACCAAGCATGATTTTGATAATTTGTTTCGATGCTTTGGAAAACCTTGTCTACTAATTCTTCTTTTGAATTCACAATGTAGCAGAAATGAGGTGGGAAGTTAACTTTCCCTGTTTTTGGATCTTTAGGTGCAGTGCCGTTACCGAGCTCGAGTAATTGTGTTGAATATATGTAAATTGTTGGATTGTTTTGAAGTTTAACTCTTATATTTCTTGTTAAATGCATTGTTTTCACAGTGATCCAAAAAGTTGAATATTTTAAGCAGGCATGCAATTCATCAGGTAGGGTTGAGCGAGGTATAACTGGAAGCGTTTGCCTGAATTACTGGATAGTAACATCAATGCTCCACCAAATGGAACTTGATTATTTCGCAAGTCTTTCAATGTATGGATACTTCTATTGAGCCATTGTACACTCACTCATCCCATACAATAATTTGGCACGCCTGAAGACCCTTTCCCGTTCCTGATGTTTTTGAAATGTTACTGGTTGGGTTTTCTGAGAATTGCATATTTAGTGACAGTTTGCGAGCTGAATGCGCTGTTCATCCTCCTTCCGTCAACGTGGCAGCAATGCCTGAAGAAGCAAGAGCCAACGCAATATGGCCGTTTGAACGGATTGTAGCCAGGATCAAAGAAATTAAGAACATTTTTCCAGTTCCACCTGCGAGCGTCCAAAAAGTACAATCCACCGGACTGATTGGCCACAAATTGTATGATGGTATCAAATGCTATCTTTTGTTCTGGATGGAGTTTTGGGGTATTTTTTGGATGAACAGCTGTAAGTAATTTATGTTGTATGAATGTTCTCTGTCGAATGTTGCATTGATGGACTGATTTGCCGCTGTGATTCCCAATTGTGCCAAAAACGTGTCACACATTGCAGGTCTAAGATCCCCAATGAGGATTGGAGCTTCATTGTATATTTCTACTGTGAAATCCAAGCCATGATTTTGTGTTTCTTGACGCTTTCTACGCAGAATATCTTCAGCCATGTAGTCTTTGTATTTCTCACACAATTGTGCTGGTTGTGAAGGGGAACACGTAGATAAAATAATTGCCAACAGCGTAGCCTACGTATTTGAAATGGAATAGAAGGGATCGCTGAATCGACGATGAAGATGTGCACTCTACTTTCTATTCACGGTGTTGCCTAAGTTACCCATCTTTTAAAATGAGCAATGTCCTTTAGCAATCTTTTTTACCGGACTATCATGATACAGAGTAAGTTGTTGTTGGCTAGCGACAATCTTTAAGACGGTCCATCTGTCCATCGACGGCTTCGGTGGTGTAGTTGGTAGCATGCTGAGCCTCTATTGCCAAGGTCGCGGGTTCAAACCTGGCCGAAGTTGTCGGATTCTTTAAGAGCGTTAAAAATCCCTCAGTATGCCTTCCTTCGGAGGGAAAGTAAATCCGGCGGCCCCATGTCATAGATTTGTGGCATGAAAAAGAACCTTCCACTAACTACACTTGTGTGAAGCTAAAATTTGTAGGTTAGAATTGATAACGCTATAATAGTTCCAATGTTCACCGCCAGGTGCTGACTGTGATGGCATCTAGTAGTCAAGTCCGCAAGCTAGGTGTCGTGGACGGTAGCATTGGTAGCAAAAGTAGGAACTACTTGAAATTATCGTCTGCAGTCCTTACTTGAATTAAAACAGATAATAATAAAAATAACCCCTGGCACTACAGCCCGTGAAAGGCCTAGGCCTACCAAGCGACTGCTGCCCAGCCATTTGGCCTGCAGATATTGGAGTGACGCGTGATCTGCGCATCGGGTCCCCTCGGCGTTTATCTTGGTTTTCGTGATCGGGGTGCTGCCTCACGGTCAGACAGCTACTCAATTGTCCTTACGAGGCTGAGTGCACCCAGGAATTATAACAGATAACACACATTAATACAGCCATCAAAATTAACACCGGTTATCAGACAGATTCTACACACACCCAAAGTACACGGGACTACATGACCGCGTTGTCGCAGCCCCTAAACTAAGGAACCAACCAACCAATCTGTCCATCAAGTTAGGTTCAGTAGAATATTGGTGCGGCTTTGACTATCATGATACAAAGTTAGTCATTGTCGCCTAGCGACGATCTGTCCGTGAAGTTATTAGATTCAACTTTATTTGTATAAACACACTTTTTAAATAAATACATATATTTCCGTTAACGTTTGAAGAAATTGAAAACTTTTCCTGTACTATTGAGACGATTTGGATGAGTTTGGTGCAAACCACACCTCTAACTCTCTGGTTCAGGAGCTCTAGTGTTTTGTCGGATGAACTTAGCGTATTATATATAGATAATAATAATAATATCGTATGGCCTCGGTGCCGGGTGCAATCTTTGTTATTTGACACCCAGAGGGTAGCTTGCATGTCGAATTTCGTTGTTCCTTGACTATGAAACTACGGAAAACCACTTCCAGGTAGGCTGAGGTAGTAATCGAAACCCACCTCTTCTCAGTTTTTCCTCACGAGGTTCACTGTACACCATTTCAGCCCTCAGACCACAATTAAATTTCTTGGCAGAGCGCTTCCTAGTAGGAAATGAGGAACTTTGTGTTGGCGGAAACCCCCGAGATTAATTTTGTCATTATGAACTCGGCCTACTGAATTCAAATGGGTTCTTTGACATGCCAACATCGTATGACATGCGTATCGTATTTTTGCCGCCTTAAAAAAAAAATCACTTACCACGGCCAGGAGCGAACCTGCAATCTTGGGGTTAGTAGACCGACACGATATCCACTCACCCACCGTGGCAAGCTTATATATAGATGCTTCAGTGCTATTTCACGAAGTCCGCCTCGTTACGTAGCATTCTTGGAATTCACCGAGGAGCCCCGGGTTCAATTCCCGCTGAGAAGAGGTGGGTTTCGATTACTACCTCATTCTACCTGGAAGTGGTTTTCCGTAGTTTTCCACTTCTACTCCCGGCAAATGCCGGGATGGTACGGCCGATTCCTATCCAAGTCCTACCTCATTTACAAACACCACATTGACTCAGGTTATCAGACAAATTATACACATACCCAAGTAAACGGGGCTACATAACTAAGATGTCAACAACAATAACAAGACTGCGTTATTTCGTGATTTATGGATGAGTTATTAACCAAATATAGTATTCCATAACGGAAATGACAGGTTTTCTTTGGCATTTGGAGGATTTAGAGAGTAAAGTCTCGCGAAAAGCCAATATCAGCGGTGCTTATTGAGGATCCGATCAGCTGACTACCTAACAGACAGGGGTACCTTATAAAATTTATGTATGTGTGTCTATCCCTTCGGTGGCGTAGTTGGTAGCATGCTGAACTGCTGTGCCCAAGATAGCGGGTTCAAACCCGGCCGAAGTCGTCGGATTTCTGAGAGCGTTAAAATCCTTCAGTATGCCTTCCTTCGGAGGGGAAGTAAAGCCGGCGGTCCCATGTCATAGATTTATGGCATGTAAAAGATCCTTCCACAGACTAAACTTGTGTGAAGCTAAATTTTTAGGTTAGATTTCGTCGGAACGCTCTATGAAAGTTCCAACGTTCACCACTAGGTATCATTGATATCTGGTAGCGAAAGTTGGAACTATTTGAAATTGAACGGATCTTTTAGCTCACCCTAAGGGTGTCCGTTGGAAGCACCTACAGACTTAGGCGAGCCGAACATGTCCTCGGACACTCCCGGCACTAAAAGCCATACGATACATAAATAAATAAATAATAATAAATATCCCTTATTAAACCTGTTTCCAACGGAACTGGGGATGAGATGAGATGCGATGATATTCTATGTGGAGGACGGTTTTTACGGTCAGATACCCTTCATGACGCCAACCTCGTGGGAGGTGTTAATGAGAGATGAAATGAATGAAGATGAATGAAACTGGGCAAGTTCAATTTCAAGTAGTTCCAAGTTTGGCTACCAGACGTCACCGTCAGTGAACGTTGGAACTTTGATAGATCGATTCTAACCAAATAACTTACAAATTGCTTGTCACGGTGGGTGATTGGCGAACGTGTCGATCTACTAACCTCAAGCTTCCAGGTTTGCTCCTGGCCGTGGTAAGTGATTTTTAAAAGCCGGCAAAAATTACGACACCATGTCATACGATGTTGGCATGTCAAAGAACCCATTTGAATTCAGTAGGCCGTGTTCATAATGGCAAAATTAATCTCGGGAGTTTCCGCCAACACGAAGTTCCTCAATTCTCTACTAGGATAATTTATTAACACTAGGAGAATGAATTTAGAACATAGAACTGTAATTTGCTGCTCTTCAGTCGGTCAATACGAATTTACCCAATAAATTGCCCCATTTAATAGTGTTAATAAATTATTCTAATTGTCCCATTTAATAGTGTTAATTAATTAATAAATGTAATTCCAGGATTGTATTTACATACTAGCAGTAGTGCCCGGCTTCGCCCGGTGGATTTATTATTTTCATGGATGATAATGAATACTACTACAGAACTGGCACATGATACTTAAACTAACAGGAAAAAATATTTAAAAAAATATCTTTTGTGGTGGTGGAGGTTGTAGTGGGGGTGATGAGTAATACAGTATAATGGACGTAACATTCAGTTCATTTTCCCGTAATGATAATAATGAACAGGGAAACGGCTATTTCGTAACTACAGCACTGACACTTGTAATTTACAAACAAATTTTTTAAAAAATGATTAGAAAGAGGAGTAAGTGAAATAAGAGACACTGCCTAGGGCCCATATCTCATTGGCTGTTAGAAATGTAGAGACCAATAGTGTCGTCTTTAGTCTCATAGCGCCGTAGGTAAATAATCAGAACACTTTGGAAAACTTCGGCTGTCCCAAGCTACTGAGGCAGCAATAATATCATTCATCAACACATAGCGCTCAACGATAAGGTTCGGAATAAATGAAGATAAATTTGAAAGCACCAACGCTTATTGCAGCTGGTAACCTCAGTGTACTGCACCAACACCATTGCACTTATACAGAGGCATAATATTTTCATAATGATAACTGTTTTGAGGGGCCTAAGAGATCCTTTTGCACTAATTACTCCCAGTGACTGCAATTTATAAACAGCGCAAGACGCAACCATTTTCGCAATTCTGCACCAGAACACTGGTAGGGATGACGTGATGCAGCGTGAACTGCCCGTCAACAGTAGACTTATTAAAATACTCTTACAGTTACACTACTACGGACATGAATGGTTCTAGGGCCTTAATACTTGGTTTTCAAGTTTATTTTGTCTGTTATTCTAAATGTAGAGAATGGAGAGCGTTTTCCAAAATATCAAGTGGACAGTGTTACCAGCAGGGTTTCAAAGGGTAAGTATACACATTTTGATTCAGATCGGTGAAACGGTGTACGTATCATTAACCATAACGCCAGCGCATGTGGATAGAGCAGTTCGGGAGAGCTTGTTCTGCCGACTTACTGAACACAAATCAATCTTTAAGGTTACCTGATTGGTGTGGCCTACTACCACATAGCCTAAACTATTCCTCCTGAATCTGGCTATCATATAAAAATACTTTTTCGAATCGGACTGGTAGTTCCAGAGATTAGCGCGTTTAAAGACACAAACACACAGACAAACTCTTCAGCTTTATCATATTACTAGCAGAAGTACCCGTTCATCGAACGGTGTTATATATTAACACCAGACATTATCAATTGAGCTACTGTTGCAATGGTTAGCGGTTTGTCATTCCTTCATAAGTTTATCAGAACGAAGTTAGTTTTCAGGGAATATCACACACACTGTTAATTTAAGGGCCTTAAAATGTGGTTTTCGGAGACCCCTTACAGACTCGCGAATTTTGTGTCTCACAATGAGAAGCGCAACATATGCTTTGATCGTCCTTCTAGGATAATTTTTATATTTCGCCTATTTTAGCATGTATTTTGAGAAGTTTTTCCCTATATCCACCCTTCTACTGTATGAAAAGTACGGTGAGGAGTTTTATAAATGATTGGTATATTGACTCATGTTTACCATACCTAATTTTACGATGCACCAAGCATCCGAACACGATTTATAGGCGTACATAAAGATACACAGAAAGTCAGACAGACAATTCTATTGTCTACAACCTATCATCCAGATATCCAAATATGGGTATATCTATTATACGTATCAAACAAAGTCATCCCTACGATAAACCCGTATGTCGAAAAAAAAAAAAAAGTTAAAATGTGCTCTCAAACTAAATTCACCTAACGTGTACTTCCTGACGTGAAATAGATTTGAAAGCCTTGTAGACGAAACGCAATACACCTCACATAAAAAATGACCCTCTACGTTGTGTTAGGTCCCCATACACAGGAAGACCTCTTTCATAAATTATAAAGGATTGTGGTGCATGAACATTCAGGTTCTTTAGCCTCAAATGGCCCAAATTCCTAAAAGCCGCAAAAAATGCTGATTCAATTCAGGAATTTTTCAAAATAATGTTGCTGTTTGTAGATATAATAGACTTTCTGTACTATATGTCGAACGTGAAATTGCATGAAAAAATTCTAGGTTACCCCTTGACCCCCTTAATTGCATTGACGAATTATACAGCCTACGTTGGTTCCGTGATAACCTTATTGCCATTTGCAAGCTTTCACAGAAATGTAATAAATGGAGTAGCCTAATAATAATATCGTATGGCCTCGGATGCCGGGTGCAAGCTTCGTAATTTGACACCCAGAGGGTAGCTTGCATGTCGAAATTTCGTTGTTCTTTGAATCATTATGAAAGTCAAGGAGGGTAGATATCTAAGCTCCTTGAACACTATAGCGCTTTCTAGTAGACAAATGAGGAACTTTGTGTTGGCGGAGACTCCTGAGGTTAATTTTGCCATTATGAACACGGCCTACTGAATTCAAATGGGTTCTTTGACATTCCAACATCGTATGACATGCGAGTCGTATTTTTGCCGCCTTTCAAAAATCACGTACAGGCCGGACGTTTGTTTTAGTCGATTGTCCTTGACCTTGAAGCTTGCGAGTGAGCCTGTACACAGTCACTCTCTCACCCTATCACTTCACATTTGTCACCACCGATCTGATGTAATGGAATTCCAGACTTGAGCAGACAGTACAGTCCACATATTCATACTCCTAATGATCGAGCCACAGTTATGCTCCTTAGTAATCTGAACATTTCCCAAGAGCTCCTAAATGGTGCCAGATTAATTGTAAGAATTATGCATGAGAATTGCTCGGATATGGAAATAATAAGTGCAGATAATATTGGGCAGAGAGTTCTAATCCTTCGACTTGATTTAACACCATCCGATAAAACACTTCCATTTTCGTTTAGAGCACCAATTTCCAATCGCTTGCCATACCTTATCACAATAAATAAAGCAGAAGGGGAAACTCTGGAACGTGTAGGTCACTATTTGCCTCATCAAGTTTTCAGTCGTTGCCTCCGTAGCTCGCCTCTGTAGTGTAGTGGTCAGCATGGTTAGCTTCCGCCCCGTCCTGAGTTCGATTCCCGGCTCTGCCATGAAATTTGAAAAGTGGTATGAAGACTGGAACGGGGTCTACTCAGCCTCGGGTGGTCAAATGAGAAGAGGGTGTTCGATTCCCACCTCAGCCAACCTCGAAGTGGTTTTCCGTGGTTTCCCACTTCGTCTTCGGGCAAATGCCGGGATGGTCCCTTCTTCAAGGCCACGGCCGCCTCCTTCCCTCTTCATTGTCTATCCATCCTAACCATCCCTTATCTTCCCTCATGAGGCCCCTGTTCGCTTTGCAGGTGAGGCCGCCTGGGCGAGGTGCCAATCACACCTCACCAGTTGTATCCACTCCGATTAGATGTTCCCAGCTCTAGGACACTGCCCGTAGAGGCGGTAGTGGTAAGTTCCCTCGCTGAGTCCGTGGGTTCCACCAACCTGGAGGGTAAACGGCTAAGAAGAAGGGAAAAAAATTAAAAATATACGAATTCCTTAGTTTACGGGAATGTTAAGAGTAAAATATGTTTTGACAATGGAATAGCAATACCAAGAAATAGTAATACGGAGGTGGGACTCGAACAGCTTCCATTGCGCGATGCATAAATTTAGAGTCTTTGCCGCTATGACCTGAGCTACCGATTCACTGGTAATGCGATGCAATATTAAGATAGTTAAACAATATAGGTCCTACACACACAACTGTCAGTTTACGTATTTCAACATTTTTCGTCGTGTATAATTGCATTCCAGTATATATCGTGGGAACGTCATAAATAAATGATCCCTTCCTTTTATACTTCTTATAAATAACTTTCTAATTGAAACGCGATCCACTTGAACCGCCATGACTGTCATGAGGCAAGGTGATTGTGCGCATGCGCTAGGGCCAATAAATTTACATTTTTGTTTATAAATCTAAAAACATATTATAACATATTTGTTTTATTTTAAAGACACTCTGCAAATATACAGATCTAGGGGTTTTCGTCAGAGTGCATTGCGAATTCAATCGGTTCAGTCGTTCTGTCAATCTCGCGGTAGCAAAAATCAGCTTACTGTTTTAAATATATAGAAGATTATAACATATTTGTTTATTTTAAAGACACTCTGCAAATATACAGATCAAGAGCTTTCGTCAGAGTGCATTGCGAAGTCAATCGGTTCAGCCATTCTGTCAATCTCGCGGTAACAAAAATCAGCTTACTGTTTTAAATACTGTACTAGTTGAAACCCGTCAAAAATGACGGTCAATAGAAAAATATTTTCTGAAGAATTTTCTTATGTAGGCCTACTGTATATTCTTTGTACGATTATTTTTTTGCTCTATTGAAACTATAAGGGCGTCAAAAGATTGCACTCTCAACATTGCAAAATACTGCTGGCCATGACTGAAAAATTGATGAGGCAAATTGAGACCTATACGTTCCAGAGTTTTCCCTTGAGCTTCATTGATTGTGACAGAGTATGCCAAATAAATTGGAAAATATTGCCTCTTAAAACAAAATGATAGTGTTTTATCGGATGCTGTTAAATCAAGTAGAAGGATTAGACCTCTCTGCCTAATTTTAACTGCACTTATTATTTCCAAATCCAAGCAATATAGTTGCATTTAGGAGCCCTTGGGAAACGTTCAGATTTCTAAGCAGCATAACGGTTCAAGCGTTTGGAATACGTGGAGGCAAGTCATTTAGTTCCAAGGAATTCAAGAACTCTGAGGAGTCTAATAAAACTGGCCGCAAACCGTCACATATAATTTTGGAATATAACGAAGAAATGCGATGATGTGCACCTCCATACATCTTAAAACAATGTGGACCGTATGGGTGTGGCACAGTAACATTGGCACCAAATGAAACGAAGGACATAGCATTGTACTGCCGATTAGTCTCTCTGAAATTCCTTGAGATATCATCTCCAGTGAAAAATAATTTTTGCAGCATGTCAAATATTTTATATTTAGTCAGATTAATTTTACCATTACAACAGCAAAGATCAAAGTAACCAAGTGTAGATTTCTCTCAAGAGAAATACAGTGCAGAACAATGTTTACATTTGTTCGTCAAGGACCCTACACTGTAACGGTATATTATCTGGAATTGTATCTGAAATGCCGTATTCATATTGGAGTTTAAAAGTGGCTTCGTATTTTTCTCCGATTTCCCACTTGTTTGCGGCTAATGTTCTATTTCGTAAAATGGGTTTATTTATAGCAGCATTTCTCCCCAAATTAACGTCATATTAAATAATACTATAGTGGCCTGCATCAACGCAGCGGCCAAATATTAAATAGCAAATAATAACTTACTTCCATTGCCAAAATCAACTGCGTGGTTAGACTCATTGTTATGTACTCTAAAAAAATAATCAATAAACAATAATATTCACTTATACAACTAAGTTCAGAGACTTCCATTCTCAAGTTGGTTGCTGATGAGAATGCGATGAAACTGATCGCCAATAATAAAATCCTTGCAATTTTTGCAATTTGCTTGCAAACGCAACCCAGGATGACGAACTTCATTTTGAAATAAACAGAATGAAACTGCTCTAAATAATCAATTTCCATCACCTGTTGAAGGTACGATACTTTGCATTTCCATGACAGTAAATTATGCAAGGGAGCATAGAATCACTTCGCCACTACTGGAATGAGGATGGACTCACTTCGCCAGCCACCGTAATGGAGGGAGTTTTAGAATTATATGTTCAGTGTTTTTCAAAGATCGTATTAACACAGGGAAGCCCAGTCTTAAGGCTACATTCTGAGCTATCGCCCCAGATTCCAGGTTCGATCCCTGCTCTGCCAAGAAATTTAATTCTGGTCTGAGGGCTGGAACGGGGCGCACTCTTGAGGCAAACCTAAGAAGAGCAAAATTTGATTCCCATCTCAACAATCTTGGATGTGGTTTTCCGTGGTTTACCACTTCCACTCCAGGCAAATACCGGGATAGTTCCTAACTTAAAGCCTCAGTCGTCAACTCTCCATTCCCCATACTAATTACAAATGCACACATCAATACAGCCATCACATTAACACAGGTTATCAGAGAAAGGTTTACACTCACACACCAAAGTAGACGGCGCTGAGTGACCACGATGTCTGAGTCCATCAAATGAATTATGTTCGACAATTTTCTCTCAAGGCGAAGCGATTGTGCCGATTTTTATTTAATAATTTAAAAGTATCTGGTAACGTAAATCATGGAGAATTCCTTACCTTACGGGAATAATAAACGTAACATATGTTTAGACAATGTAATACCAATTGCAATATAGAATAATTGGGAAATAAAATTACATGTCTGAGGTGGGAATCAAACTCCTCCGACGATGCATAATCAATTTCGTTGTCCACAATGTTAGCCGCTGAGCCACCCAGACAACGAAATTAGAGTGCAATATTAAGTGACGTAAACAACAAACGCACTCAACTGCCAGTTATAGTTCATCAATATGCCCCTTATTTCATGATTCTATTCCAGTATATATCGGGATACAACATAAGCGATATATCCCTTTTCAATTATCATAAACAAAGATCACACTACGATACGGTGGATCGTTTATCCGCCATTTCTCTCATGAAGAAACGCCATTGTGGCAACGCGCAATAGCCACATATATTACATTTTTCTTTAAACATATAAAAATATACCGTAACATATATTTCCCTTTTAAAGACACACTGCAAATCTGCATGCCAAGAGCTTTCGTTAGAATGCCATACGAAGCCAATCGGTTAAGTCGTTATCAAAATCTCGTGTGTACAAAAAATACCTTAGTGTTTTAAATATATACTAGTTGAAACCCGTCAAAACATGACGGTCAATAGAAAAATATTTACTGAAGAATTTTCTTATATACGCCTACTGTACATTCTTTGTACGATTATTTTTTGACTCTATTGAAACTATGAGGGCGTCAAAAGATTGCACTCTCAACATTGCAAAATACTGCTGGCCATGACTGAAAAATTGTTGGGGCAAATTGAGGCCTATACGTTCCAGAGTTTCCCCTTGAGCTTTATTGATTGTGATAAAGTATGCCAAATGAATTGGAAAATATTGCCTCTTAAAAGAAAATGATAGCTTTTTATCGGATGGTGTTAAATCAAGTCGAAGGATTAGACATCTCTGCCTAATTTTAACTGCACCTATTATTTCCAAATCCAAGCAATATGGTTGCATTTAGGAGTCCTTGGGAACCGTTCAGATTTCTAAGCAGCATAACGGGCCAAGCGTTTGGAGTATGTGGCGGCCAGTCGTTTAGTTCCAAGGAATTCAAGAACTCTGATGAGTCTAATACAACTGGCCAGTAGGGGGGTGATACGGGTTCTGCTTCACTTGACACTCCTGTGCCCAATAAACCAACATGGCCGCCGCGCGAAGTTGAAACATTTAAATAGACTTTTCTCTCGAACCCATGGTCGGAGTTTCACGAATGAGGTGTTCATAGGACTTGAGGTGACGCCCCTTTGCTATGGACCACTCGTTATACTTTTGAAAAAAAAAAATGAAAATTTTTGTTTTTGAAACTAGGTGATAGTTTGAAAACTAAACATGATAGAACGTTGTGCCATAGCTCAAACGAATGGTCTTTATGCCCTTTATTTTCTATAATGAAACTTTTTTATTTTTTATATTTTTTTGAAAACACTCGAATTTTGAAAATCCTATATTTTGGAAACTAGGAACTCTACAAAAAAAATTGTTTAACGTAAATCAATGGTCCCTACCCCCTCTACCCCCAAAATAAATTTCAAGTCTCTAGGATGAAAACCTGCAGTAGTGGGATGGTGGGGGAGCTGCTTATAAAAGCAAGTGGTGAGCCCCTGCGACCTTGGAATGGAACGAGCCATGCTAGGAGGGCGTGCTTGGATTCGTTTTTTTCGTCTCGTCGTGCTCTTTACGGGAATGTCGGTGTCGAAAATGTGAAAATCTGGAAACACAGTCTTTTTGGGGTAAAAACGTGATTTTAGACTTTTTGCTATATCTCACGAACCAATAACGCTAGAGGCGTGTTCGACAGGTCCAAGGACTCGGGGTAACGTCCTCTCTCCTATGGACCACTCGTTATAATTTTTAATAAAATTGGAAACTCGATTTTGGGGTAAACACATGTTTTTTTGTGATTTTGCCGATATCTCACGAAGCAATAACGCTAGAGGCATGTACGATGGGTCCAAGGACTCGGAGTGACGTCCTTTTTGCTATGAACTACTCGTTGTAATTTTAAAAAATTTTGGAAACGCGATTTTGGGGTAAACACGTGTTTTTTGTGATTTTTGCCGATATCTCACGAACCAATAACGCTAGAGACGTGTAGGAGGTGTCCTAGGACTCGGGGTAACGCCCCCTTTCGAGTGTGGTAGATATTTTTTCCAAAAATAATTCACAAAGGGCCTAACGCCATACATGTTGAAAAAACGTTTTCTTTTTCTTTACCTGTTTATAATGTCCATGAAGCGTGGTGGTTGAGAGAGACGATACGGCTGGGTGTGTGTGCGTTTCAACGAACCTGTCGCTGACCACGGTGGCTGTGCTCAATAGATCAATCGCTATTTCGGCGGGTCGGTGTATGACAGAGCGAGGGTGCGTTTTCTGATATTTTACCTTTAACGTGTAAACGGTGATGAGAACTAGGTTCTATGTTGGTCGAAGCGAGTACAGAAAACAAACTTACAGGAGGTGAAGGTCATTTGAGATTATTGGAAGGCATTGATCTGACTTGACAACAGGTGACGCTTGAAGGTGAAATAATCTGACCATCGTGGTGGCAGGGGAGTGTGAAAGGCATGCACACACACACATTTGTGAAACCACATGTAGGCTAAACCAGTGACATCCTGTCTTGCTTCGTACGTGACAAAATGCAAGTCCAGGTGAAATTTGATCTTTCACAGGTGTTCGCTTGGGTGTTAGCTGTCCACGTGCATGATAACTGTTAACAAGTTACATCCTGTCTTGCTTCGTACGTGACAAAATGCAAGTTCAGGTGAAATTTGATCCGGCACAGGTGTTCGCTTGGGTGTTATCTGTCCAAGTGCACGATAAGAGAATCTTCAAAGCGTGGGAAAAATGATTATACATGCAACATAGCATATATAAAGACATGTCGTTATCATTTCCACGCTCACTTAAGTGACTACCTTTGAACACACTGCGTTGCAAGAAACCCCTGGTCTTGTTTATCAGTTTTGGTGTTGGTAGAAAATACTTAACCTTGTTGTGGGGTAGGTATATATTTATTTATATATTTATTGATTTTTATATAAATACATGCAATTATTTATTGATTAGGTAATTAATGATTTTTATTTATTTATTTGTTTGCAGATAACGTGTATAGCCTACCTGTCGTGTGTCTGTGGGAAATATATATTAAAGAAAGAGAGAAAGACAGAAAAGAAAACCATTTCCACACTAGCCCACGAGACGGGAATATAGCAAAGCATTATACGTCAAGGTGAGATTTGTTTTATTATATAATATAACCTGTTTGATTTTGTTTTGTTTATGAAATACATAAACTATATGGAATGGATATACTTATGGTGGTTTATTTTATTTCTTTTTAGATATTTGGAGAAAAAAAAAGGGTTCACTGCTACAGCAAATACAGTTGAAAACCAAGTGGCTTTAGAGTGGAACCATTGTCAAGCAGTCTACAGCTGAAAACTCAGGTGAGAGTGTTCTTTCTAAAATAATGTCATTTGCTACTGCTACCGATAGCCTAACTTGGGAACCTCTAAACAGTTGTTTCAAATCACGTGTGTGCTCTGGCCGCGTAGTCAATGTTAGAAAAAGTTTGATTCCCAAAGAATTTTTACAATCTTGTTTTGAAATTTTTAAAATTGAAATTTGCACAGCTCAAAGGTTGCATACGGCTTTAAAGGTGAATACAGAACTAGTGTGCGATTTCATATATAAAAAGAAGGACGTAGAGCATAAAGAGACATTTTATATTTGCAGTAAAATGCAAGAGCTATTCATAGCCCATAATTTGGAACAGTGGTATGAAACCCACGTGGTGAATGCCTTGCTATCAAAATTTGATAAACTGCAACAAGGATCGAGTGGCCTTGCCTTAGACAAAATTCACCATTTACAAATCAACATTTGTCATTTCAACCCGTTGAATGCTGGGTCTAGCTTTATTAAAACACCACCAGCAATAGCATTGAAAAAGGCTGTGGTAAATATTAAGAATTATGACAATGATTGCTTTCTGTGGTCCATGGCCGCGTATTTGCAGCCAGCACAAGACCGTAATGGTTCTCGACCAGGAAAGTACAAGGCCAAGTTTGATGAATTGAAACAAACGTTAAATTTAACTCGAGTGTCGTTCCCTATGGACTTAACCGAGATCCATAGGTTTGAACAAGACAACCAGGACTTTTCGTTCATGGTGTATGGCCTTGATGGTGATGAGATTGTGGGTCCTCTTTATGCCACAAAAGAACCGAAACGACACCACATTCATCTTTTATATCTGTCTGAGGGAGAGGTGAATCACTATTGCCTTATTAAGAGCCTAAGTAGATTGCTAAGCAGTCAAATGTCAAAGGACAAGTGTGCAAAACATATTTGTGACCGTTGCTTGCAATATTTTACAACCTCCATGCTCTTAGAACGTCATAGGGTAGATTGTGTTACTCAGGAAGCGGTGAGACTGATATTGCCACAAGGGGACAAGGCTGTGTTAAACTTTAAAGACATTCATAAGCGTGACACTGTTCCCTATGTGGTATATGCAGATTTCGAAGCACTCACCACACCCATGGCGGGATGTGAACCAGATCCCACCGTTAGCTCAACCACACCCATTCAAAAACATGAACCCTTTGCCATAGGATTTAATGTGGTGTGTGCCTACGACCCCACACAATCCGTTTACAAATATCGTGAGGGGCCAGATTGTGCCAAATGGTTCTTGGATGAACTTGTCAAGTTGGCCGACCATGTACAGGAATTACTGGACCACCCAGTACCCATGAGCCTATCTCCAGAACAACAGCAGCAGTATGAGCATGCCATGACATGCCATATCTGCGAAAAGCCTATTTTAAGTGGAGAGGAAAAAGTCAGAGACCACTCGCATTTTACAGGGGAGTTTCGTGGAGCTGCGCATAGTAAATGCAATTTGAACTTTCCAGCTCCTCGTTTCATCGGTGTCTTTTTCCACAATCTGGCAAATTATGACATTCAGTTTTTGATTCGTGAATTGGGCCATGTCAACAAGGGCTCGTTTACCATTATTCCCCAAAACCATGAGCGTTTTACGGCCCTGACATGGAGGTTGAGCAACTTTAGCATTCGATTTTTGGATTCCTTTAAGTTTATGGCATCCTCGCTAGACAGCCTTGTGAATGGCTTGAATGAGGAGGAATTAAAAAATACTAGAATGCATTTTAATGATCCTGAGCAATTTCAGTTGTGCATTCGGAAAGGTATATTCCCGTATGATTTCTGCAACAGCTGGGACGTGTTAAAGCAAAGAAAACTCCCTCCACAAGAGAAATTTTACTCGAAACTAACACGCAGTACCGTTTCCGATGAAGACTATGCACATGCATGTCAAGTTTGGCGAGTGTTTGGCATGAACACGCTAAGTGAATATGCTTTGCATTACCTAAAACTGGATGTATTGCTGCTCACTGATGTGTTTGAAAAATTCCGTAACTTGTGTCAACACATTTACGGTCTTGACCCGGCTCACTATTATACGAGTCCTGGGCTCTCGTTTGATGCCGCTTTGAAATACACTCAAGTGGAATTGGATTTACTCACTGATGTAGACATGGTTCTATTTTTTGAAAAGGGCATTCGTGGCGGCTTTGTGTCACTTAACCAGCGCCATGCTGAAGCGAACAATGTCTACATGCCTGATTATTCACCAGACAAACCAGAATCGTACTTAATGTACTATGACGTGAATAATTTGTACGGTTACGCCATGAGTCAGCCTTTGCCCTATGGAAAGTTTGCTTGGCTGACAGAGAAACAAGTGTCAGAATTTGATGTAATGAAGGCTAGCCAAGAAACAGGCTGTGGATATGTGCTAGAAGTGGATATTGAATATCCCTCATCCTTGTATGATGAACATGCCGATTTCCCATTCTGCCTTGAGCAAATGGTTCCCCCTGACAGTAAAGTGAAGATTGAAAAACTCATGGGCACACTTTACAACAAAAATCGGTATGTGCTACATATACAAATGTTGGTGCAATGCCTCGCCCAAGGCTTGGTGTTGAAGAAAGTCCACAGGGGTATTTCTTTTGCTCAAAAAGCATGGCTTGAGCCATACATGCGACTCAACACAGAGCACCGACAAATGGCAACACAGCAGTTTGAAATTAATTTTTTTAAATTAATGAACAACTGCATCTATGGCAAGTCCATGGAGAATGTCCGCAAATACCGTGACATTAAATTAGTGAATGTCTGGGAGGGGCAGTGGGGTGCCCGGCGGTACATTGCCAAGCCAAATTTTAAATCGATCAAAATTATCGATGAGGATTTGGCTACTATTGAAATGAGTAAGACCAGCGTGACCATGGATAAGCCCATTTACTTGGGTCAAGTCATTTTAGACTTTTCTAAATCGGTCATGTATCGATTCCACTATGAGTTTGCCAAACGCCATTTTGAGGACGTCTCTCTTTTGTATATGGACACGGACTCATTCATTTACCACATTCGCCACTGCAACCCCTATGACGTCATGAGGCAACATAGTGACTGGTTCGACACCTCTTGCTATAGCGCTGACAACGTGTTTCAGCTGCCCATAAAAAACAAAAAGAAAATGGGCGTTTTAAAAGATGAATGCGGTGATTCCATTATGACGGAATTCGTAGGTTTGGCCTCAAAAATGTATGCTTACCGCACACTCGACTGTAAGGAAGCCAAAAGAGCAAAAGGTGTAGGTAGGGCAGTGGTAAAATCGCTACGTGTAGACGATTACCTAGCGGTTTTACGCACGGGCAAAGCTATGTCTCATACACAGTGCAGGATACAATCCAGCAACCATCATTTGTATCTTGTGGAACAGAGAAAACGCACCCTCGCCTCCATGGATAACAAACGTGTGTGGGCTAATGACCTGCTCACCAGCCTGCCCTGGGGTTATGATCGCAACGAGGAGGAGGTGTGATTTCATTGTTTAATCGTTTATGGGACATAGCTTTATGTAACTTGTAGATTTAGTATTTTGTAAATATTGGTTTCCGTCATTGTAAATAGTAGATTTTGTAAATAGTGACAACCCACTTGGACCTTTTGCTCTTTAAAATGTTCTATGCAACCTTATTTTTTAATTTTTTTTTTGATTGGTTAATAGTGTGATTATTTTAACGCTGTACAAAGTTGAGTTTTTTTGTAAATATGAAATAAGTAAGATTTTTAGTAACTTTAATAACTAGTATTTAATTATTTTCGTAATGTAAATGATAAACTAAAAAGTTCTTTTGGGATGAGTGTGCATGTCGAGAATGTGCTTTTGGGAATAAATAAAGTGGTTGTGTTTGTTCCCAAAGACAGGTGTGAATGTATGAGTGGAGAGAGAAAACTGATGTATATGGTTGACCAGAGCAAACACGGTGAGGTAGGGTGGGTGGGTGGGGAGGGGGTAAATGGTCACTTATATACTCATTTTGTTTTAAATAGTTTCGTTTTTTCATTGAAATGTGGCAGTCAAAAGACATTATTTTTGTAAAAACAGTCTTACCTGCAGTAGTCGTAGACCTCGACGTTTCTCCAAACACACATTAACACATTGCAGTATTATCAAGGTCAAGCACTCGCATCAACATCATTGTCAAATCTCAACTTTCGACATACACCAAATGGAAAAAATGTGAAAACAGCAAAATGAAAAATCCATGTTTCCATATCACCAAAAACAGGAAAACTTAAAACGGACATTTTTAAAAACTGGAAATGGCCACGTGTGAAATTTGAAAATTTAAAAACTTCAAACAGACATTGTTTAAAATGTGTCATCAACAAAATGGAAAAATCCATTTCATCAAAAACGTTAGACTTGAAATGAACGTTTTCAAAAACTGTAAATTGCAAATTGGCAAATGACAGTGTGTGGAATTCATTATGTGTGAAATGTGTAAAATGAAAAAATCAGCCATCAACATCACGATTTCTTAAAATTAAAAATAACAAATCATTGTGCTCTGGTAAACCTTTGTTTTTATTTCATAGTCATAGTGAATTGACAAAAGAAAAATAGAATACAAACACATCCCAATTCCTCACTCCTCAATGTTTATGTCCATGCATCATCAACTTTCCTTTCATAGCACTCATGACAATTAGGGCTGCCATTCTTTCACCCACTGAGGCATCACTGGATGTGAAACGTTGTTTAGCTTTCTTTAATAACAATTTATCTGCCACATGTCTTAAACCAGGATGACTATGGCGATAAGAAAGGTCATGTTCCTTGCATGCTTGATCCAAAAGATTAATGGGTACATCACCACGTTGTAAACGTTTTTCGAGACGAGTTCCAGGGCCGCAAAAACGATAACCTGGAAGATGGATTTCGAAAGGTAGGTATTGAATCACTTTGTCAATGACGCCATTGCCAGTACAGGTCTGGCATATCCTTTTCCATCGATGGTAAAAAGGTTTGGTCTTCCTCCTCCTCTGTGGACGATGTTTGTGTTTGTTGTTGTTGTTGTTGTTGTTGCTTTTTCTCGCCATGACACCCATGGAATGATTCAACAAAGTCTTTACATGGACTTTTATGACCGTGATACAGTTTCACTAGCTGGCAAGTCGCACACTGACGCATAGACGGTATTTTTGCCATGGCCACTTGCTTATGGTGATCGTAATCCGTACAGGGTTGCAATTCACTCAACACAGGGTCTTGAGTCCATGATTTTGGTACATGTTGCCAGATTTCTTTCACTGCATTGGCGGCCACATAATAAATGAACGACTTGGGCAGCGCCAAGAGTTCCTCTTTGGTAAAACTGTCTAGTTTCTTTTTGCACACAAAGAACTTGCCGATGGCTTTGTCCGTAGCATTGCCTTTCTCCATGGTATCACGTGCTGTAGATGTTTACACGTCGCTTGTAGAAATCTCACTGACGTCATTCACAGGTAAATCTTGAGTTATAATTTTGTTCAACAACTCCCAGCAGGCATGAGTGGTTAACCAATGAAAGAGATGCCACGCATGCGATAGGGCTGTATGGGTAATGTTGCCACAGGAACAAGTATCCATGAGCGTTTGCAGGGAGGGGCAGCCCAACTCCATGAGGTCGATACATTGGCAGTAAGACGCCAAAAATGGTTGCAACCATTGACGTTTTTCATTACCTTTCACAAATACCACATTGGCCGAGGACAAGTGTGCTTTCATGACCACGTCCAAATATTTATAGGAAATGGTTCCCTGATTCCAGTCTAGTTGCATATGATTTTCAATCCACTGGGTTTGTTTACGGTCTTTTTCACACAACAAATCAAAAGCATGGGGTGGTTTAAATAGCAAATGCGTAGCTTGCGATATCCAAAACGTGGTACAATCGATCATGGCCACTTGTTTAAATATAAATTTGTTGTCACCAATTTTAAACCCTTGGCAATCCACAATGAGTGTGCGCAACATGTTGACGCTTGCCTGGACCAAGTTCAACTGACGACTGACTGACGATCAGGTGTGATCATGACATGGACTTACCTGCCATGCTAGTTTCAAAAAAGAAGGTTAGGGTAGGACAGGGGGACCTGCAAAAATTAGAATTTAAGAATTACATCATTTTATTATCATAACACGTCTTACAGGCTTTTCTCATTTTAGGATAAGGACGATAGCAACTGATACAACAATATAGTCTCTTGTGTTTGTAACGTCCATAACACCGATGATGTCCCAATGTCTCTAAACTAGGCGTTTTTGATGGTGAGCTGCTCACCGAAGCACCATGGATACCATACGGCCCACATGTATCATAACTTGTATTTTTTTCATCACCCAGAGACACAAGTGAGGGATAGCTTGAATGACAGGGTATATTTCCCACTTTCATTCTGCACAGGTAGGGGCAGGTGGGTGACCAGCGCTGATGTTCCTGCATGGGTTCATCGCCCTCCTGCCATTGGTCTATGATGATGGGACAAAAGGCACATTTCACTTCATCTCTTGTTTTTAAATAGTAGAATCCAGCAGCCGCCAAGGCTTGAGGGTTTATGAAAGGCACTGGCCATGTGGCAAAAGTCTTGAAACGTTGTTCCTCAGAGTTTAAATTCATGGATGTAACGTCTCTTGAGGCTTTAAAGCAAGACATGACTGAGCGACTTGACGTGGGTTGAGCTGTTATTTATACACTCGTCACTTGGTTGGACAGTGGATAATAGTTGACTTGTTTGTGATGAATAATTAAACAGTAGGCTGTCGTATTGGCTGGTACATTGTCATGCGTTTCAAAATCTAGTCGAATGTCGATATTGGATGGCTTGACAGACTCTTCCAGGTAAGAACAGTCAAAAACAATCAGTGGTGCTCTTGCCTTAAACGCTTGGGGTAGTAGCATGGGACCGTTCTCTTTTTGATAATACGACCATCGAAATTTAGAAAACAAGTCGTACAGGGGGCCAAACTTATTTTTTGAAAAATCCAAATCCAGTCCTTCATAGGGAAACACAGCTCCGTTGAGGAAAAGACGTGCATTTCTCAATTGCAGGTGATCAAATTGCGTGGCATCTTTGGTTTGTTGATACTTGCGATTCGTTTGAAAACCCACGATCAGGTAGAGAGGTCTCTCTGTATAGCGAGCTGTTTTTACAGACCAACTGTGTGTGTTGGTGGTGGGCAATAGCGGATACTCATGGAGTGCCCAGCTTCTAAATTCCATGGGTAGAGGCATATCTCTCTTTACCATTTTGAGTATGTCCAGTTTTTTGCTATCGTTAAGGGTCACATGAGGCACTTTCCATAGCAAGCGTTGTAGTTGAATTTTTGAATCGATGGAGGCATTGTCGGCCCCCTTGAGTGCATTGTTATCACTCCTGTCTCTCACTAGATAAAGCACTTGCCTTGCGTTAACCACAATGCGTTGGTGATCTTCGGCAAAGCCTAGAACCAGTTTAAGAGGTAAATATCCAGTAAAGGTCCCATCGGTGTGTACCATCCAGTCATTGGTCGAGTCAGGGCACCAAGCTGCCATGCAAAGTGTTTTACCTTCTTCCTCACTATAAGAGGGGTATAGTTTCATGACACTGGAAATACCCACATTTCGAGTGCTATCCACCACGATATCGTTAATGACATAACGTACTTCAGAAAACAGAAAGGCTAAACCATGGTTGGCCAACTTGGATGTAGTGGGTGTAGAGCCATCGGCTTTGGTGAGCCGACCTTCAATCTGAATAACACTTTCATGCGGTAGGGTGTAAATATCTTGGTTGTTGATAACAAATTGAATTTCATCATTGTTATTGAGTCCAGGTGTTTGAGCTTGATAGGAATGGAGATCAATTCTTACCACTCCTGGTTGCTCCTCGATGTGGTTCGCTATCTCTAGGATAGAATTCATTATAAGGGTTGACGTGGTAACCCAAATGCTGTAAAATCTGCTTGCCTTGAGATGTTAACGTGTATTCACGTGGCAAACAACTAACACTGTTCCTAGACGGTGTTGTTGCTTTATACACAAATTTCATAGTGGCTTTAGCACCAACTTGTAAGTCACTGGTGTAGTGGAATCTAGATCAATGAGTTGTTGATCTCTATTGATCAGTCTTAATGTTATATTACTAATACTATCAACAGCCACAGCATGAAAAAGCACCACTGGAGGGTTTTCACGAATAATATACCCATTGGGCGATGTCACAATAAAGTCATAAAGCGAATGCGATGGTTCTTGATTGGTGTACACTTGGCTAATAATATTACACGTCACCGACACATGATGGTCCTCAATGAATTTCACTTCATGGTCCGATTCATGTTTTTTGTTGGGCTCCAACACACGTGGTTTAAATCCGAGTAATGGGCCAATGGAATCGGGGTGTGTTTTAAAGTCAATGTTGAAGGTAGAGAAAATACTGCAGCGATGAGTGTTAGTATTGCCTACAAGTTCAAACTTGTGCGTTCCGTCGAGAAATGACTTTAAACCATACTGATTGATCAACACCACATAAATGTGTTCATAAATATCATCGATCGTGTATCCACCAGAGTTCAGGGTGAGCACAGAATCATCATAGTAAAACTTGTTGTTCACATTTTCACGTATGTTGTATATTCGATTGTACGTTTCAAGAGAAACAAGTCCTAAACCATAGGGTTTTTCACTCAATTCGATAGGCGGGTAAAAGTCTAGGCTGACTTCAGGTCCACGTCCATGCACTGTAAACGTTTTACTTTCTACCGACATACTGGTGGCGTTTTTGCTTATGCTGCGTCTTATATAAAAAAATTAAACACAAACGTCCACACTGTTGGCTGTTAAACGTTTGCTCACGTTTCACATTATAATATATCTTGATCCTGTTTCCAAAATAGGTCACTAGTTCCATGGGCGGGGGCAAATTCCCAAAACTGTCAAAGTACCATACCGTGGATCCCTCTTTGACATAAGCTACATAATGCGTTCCTGGTCCTCGGTGATCATCCAAATTGACAACAGCACATTCCTGTTTCCAGGGTCGTGGGGGTAATTGGTTTCGCATAAACACACCTCGAAAATGAGAAAGCTTTAGTTGTTTAGCATAGCTTTCCACTTGTTGATGCGTCAGGGCATGTCTCGCTATGGCTGAGGTTAAATTTTTTTTTTTTTAATATTTCGAAATGGTGAAATCCCAAATCCTTGTTGATAAAAGGCTGGCTTTAAATTGGCATTTCTAGCCCCCATGGCAATCGCTTCCATCGTTTCATTGTGTCGCTGACTTTCTTTGAGTTGTTGCTTGCCCTGCTGCGCGGCTTTAATGGTTTTCGCCACTGCACTGGCACCGCCCAAAAGTGAGCCCAGAGCAGCCAAACCAGCAAATAATGCAGGTAAAAATCCCGCTCGTTTGGGAACGGGAATCACTCGCCCTTGGTTTGAAACCTGTCGCCGACGTTTTGGAATAACCTGTCTCTGTGCTGCTCGAAGGGCTTTCCTTATGGTCAATACATTATTTTTTCTTTTTTTCTTTCGCAAGGGCTTGTCCTCGAATGTTGTAAGCCCTGGCTTTGCCAAGGACAAAGTCCTTTTTTTAGTCTTTCTCACTGCATACCTTTGTTTCACCATGATGATAATGACCCACAACCTTTCACAAGAAAGTTTAAATCACAACTAACGTCAGATGGTTATTTCATGGCTGTATATTCCAATTCCACATAAAGTGGGAAGTCGTTTATGGTTTTTCCCGCTTGCTTTTCATCCCATGTCAACATGAGATAAAAGGATAATTCGTCACCTGCATTGACCATTTCATGGTTATGAAGCAACATCCTATGACCATTTATCTTTATTTGTAAATGGTTCTCATCAGGTATGGCATATTTGATGTGAATGGTTCCATCATAGTGTAATCGATAGTGGCTTAAACCCGAAGCAAGCGCATAGGTCAAGTGCTGATCATGGACTAGCGGTAAATGGTTTCTGTCATTCACAGGTTTTTCATTTGTCAGATACACTAAAAACACAGATGGGATAAATTTATAAAGCCTTTTCATTTCATGGGTCACGTAACGCTTGGTACAAACATCGTCTTCGTCTTGTGGGTCTTCCACGTGAATAATCCGATGGTGATTAGCGCTATAGCCATTCACCATAAGCTGGGGCACTTTGTCATAAAACTCATACACTTTGTTATCCACATACTTTTTCGTAGTAACGTCTGTAGACACTTGAGGATGTTTTACATGGGTTAACCGCTTTCCCTTAAAGTCATAATCTCCCTGTTTTGTGCGTGGCACTACTGACCTATCCACATAGTGTTTATTAGCAGGATCTGTTTCCTGTTTAGGATCATGTATGGGGACAGGCCTAGCTTTGGCCATCAACGCACGTCCAAAGACATCCATCGTCAACCTGTAGTACCAGTCTACTGTTTCTATGACAAGGCTCGGTGTCCTGTATATAGACAGCCTGCTAGCCTTTCTAAGCCTTAGTTGAAATGAAGATTATTAAGCAGCAAGAGTCATTCCCCGTGGGGGACATGGTTTCCCATCTCTGTCCCACATCACGTGAACAACGCCATGGTTCACTGTTTCCATCTTCCATTCGCTGCATCATTGTGGGGCCTTCCGGCTGTGGAAAGACTAATCTTTTGCTAACGCTCATTACAGCGCCCAATGGTCTGCGTTTTCAAAATATTTATATTTTTGCAAAATCTCTCTACCAACCCCTCTACGTGTTTCTGGATCAAGTCATGTCTGGATTACAAAAAGAGAATATGGGTTATTTTACATTTTCCATGCAAGAAAATGTGATTTCACCGGATGAGGTAAAGCCTGATTCACTCATGATTTTCGATGATGTATCCACTGAACGTCAAGGCATCATTCAAAGCTATTTCAGCATGGGTCGACACAAACATATCGATTGCTTCTATCTTGGGCAAACGTATTCTAAAATGTCCAAACAGTTGATTCGTGACAATGCCAATGTCATTGTTTTATTTCGTCAGGACGAGAGGAACAGTCGTCACATTTATAATGAACATGTGAATCCGGATATGACCTTTCAAATGTTTACAGAATTGTGTGCCAAGTGCTGGAACACTCAACGTCATGCCTGTTTAGTGATTGACAAACAAAGTGAACTCAACCAAGGACGGTATCGCTTAGGGTTTGATCATTTTATTGCTATTTAAGGCCCTGTCTCATTCGCCATCAAGTCATTTGTCAAGACACCATGGCGTTAGCAGAGAGTCAATTGAAAAAGCATATTATTAGAGCAAAAAATACTATTCGCCAAAAGTTTCGTCAATTGAAACAATCACGTGCCAATCATGCTTTGTTTATTCAGCAACATTTAGCACCTCCACTAAAAGCCATGTTGAAACCCTCTTTCAAGCCATCTGAAACGCTACCCACCGTTTCACAAGCCACGCAGACGCTGCACGAGGACCCTGAGGAAGAGGAAGTGGAAGATTTGACTAGTGTTAGTGAAGTTGAGGATGAGGAGGAACAAGTGTTTACGCCTCAAAAAAAGGCCGCACCCCTTGCAGAGTTTTTGAGAAAAAAGAAATCCTTGGCCATGGTCGAAACACCTTGCCCTTCCAGAGCGTCTCCGTTTTCACAACTCTTGGCCACCCCTCAACATAAAGCTCAACTGAAAACCATTTTAATAAAATATTATGGATCAACATTGGAACCCTATTTCACCGATCTATTTATTGGAAACACAGATACCACGTATGGTGTTCGCTATGAGGATGATAGTTTTAAAATTGGCGATTCATCCATTAAATTTGCTCGTACTAAAGCTGTCATTAAAAACATCAACTATAAATTAACGCCAGGACTGTTAAAGCTGCTCTTTTCTCGGACCCCCTCTTCCCATGATTATACGTCAGAGGACCTTGACAAATATAAATCCATTTTATTGGATACCCATGCTCACAAAAGACAGTATGATCCCACGCAACAAGTGAATGCCAATATATCTCAAAAATATAAAACCATCATTGCAAAAATGTTTCCCACCAGTCAAAGTACTCGTCGTAAAGTGTCCGCTTCGGGAGTGACTTTTAAACCATTAAAACCCCTTGTGGATGTTACCTACTGGCACAATCCCAATAAGCTCGTCCAGCGGCTACAATTGTTGCATGCCTCACGTCAAGCTGGCCACACCGGTCACGATTGGGAAATTCAAGAAATTGAACAAGAACTTCGAAATGCCAAAATTATTGTTTAAGCCCTCACCCATTAAAATGGGTATTGCTCACGAGTTGCATCGCCCAGCTAGGCGTCACTATCCGCGACTCAAGGTGATTTCACGAGGTGTGGATGAACTTTGGCAGGCTGACTTGGTTGAAATGATACCCTATGCTGGCGTTAACGACGGTGTACGCTATATGTTGACCGTCATTGATGTCTATTCCAAAATGGCCTTTGTTGAACCTGTGCGTCGCAAGTCTGGTCTACTAGTTACCAAGGCCTTTCAACATATTATTCAACACTCCCAACGTCAACCTCAGTTGCTACAAACCGACCAGGGGAAAGAATTTTTCAACAAGGATTTCTCCAGTTTTCTCAAATCTAAGGATATTCACCATTACACCACGTACAGCAATCTGAAAGCCAGTGTGGTCGAGCGGTTCAACCGAACATTGAAAACCCATATGTGGAAAGCGTTTACTGCTCAGGGCAGTTATCGCTGGTTGGACATGTTACCTGAGCTAGTATCACGTTACAATGACACCAAACATAGAACGATTGGGACCAAGCCACGCCTCGTGACTAAAAATATTCAGCGATTGGATAAACTGTTTAACCCCATAAAAGCAGCTGATCCTAAACGTCACCGACTGAACATTGGGGATTTTGTTCGTGTAAGCAAATTTAAGTCTGTCTTCAATAAGGGCTACACGCCTCAGTGGGGGACTGAACTATTTCGAATTCGTCGAGTCTACTTGGACAGTCCAGTCACCTATTTACTCGAGGACCTCAACCATCAACCCATAAAAGGTAGATTTTATCTCCATGAACTTCAGAAAACAGCATTTCCTCAGCATTATCTTGTGGAAAAAGTGTTGAAACAAAAAGGAAATAAACTCTACGTCAAATGGTTAGGGTTTAACTCTACGTTTAATTCTTGGATCAATAAATTACATGTTGTGTGAACCTGTGTACTTTTTATTTATTCACACATGTTGTACACCACCTATAGCTCTATGTGTACAGCGCTCCGCGCTTCATGCATGTTCATACATGTTTGTCTTTCCCTTTCCTCCTGTGTTCTCTCATACATCACCCCCTCCCCTCTCCCTCCCTTCACCTCCCACCACTGCTGTTTGCAGCTCTTGCCTATCTATTGGTTGTGACATTATTCCGACAAGTTGCATTATACTTTTTACTGATTCAGCGATTCCCACGCTTTGAAGATTCTCTTATCGTGCACGTGGACAGCTAACGTCCCAGGCGAACACTTGCGCCGGATCAAATTTCACCTGAACTTGCATTTTGTCACGTACGAAGCAAGACAGGATGTAACTTGTTAACAGTTATCATGCACGTGGACAGATAACGTCCCAAGCGAACACCTGAGGTAGATCAAATGTCACCTGAACTTGCATTTTGTCACGTACGAAGCAAGACAGGATGTCACTGGTTTAGCCTACATGTGGTTTCACAAATGTGTGTGTGCATGCCTTTTCACACTCCCCTGCCACCACGATGGTCAGATTATTTCACCTTCAAGCGTCACCTATTGTCAAGTCAGATCGGAGCCTTCCAATAAGCTCAAATGACATTCACCTCCTGTAAGTTTGTTTTCTCTACTCGCTTCGACCAACATAGAACCTAGTTCTCATCACCGTTTACACGTTAAAGGTAAAATATCAGGAAAAACGCACCCTCGCTCTGTCATACACCGACTCGTCGAAATATCAATTGATCTATTGAACACAGCCACCTTGGTCAGCGACAAGTTCGTTGAAACACACACATCCAGCAGTATCGTCTCTCTCAACCACCACGCTCCATGAAAATTATAAACAGGTAAAGAAAAAGAAAACGTTTTTTCAACATGTATGGCGTTAGGCCCTTTGTGAATTATCTTTTTGGAAAAAAAATATCTACCACATTTGAAAGGGGGCGTTAGCCCGAGTCCTAGGACACCTCGTACACGTCTCTAGCGTTATTGGTTCGTGACATATCGGCAAAAATCATAAAAAACACGTGTTTACCCCAAAATCGCATTTCCCATTTTTTTTAAATTACAACGAGTGGTCCATAGCAAAGAGGACGTCACCCCGAGTCCTTGGACCCGTCGTACATGCCTCTAACGTTATTGGTTCGTGAGATATCGGCAAAATCACAAAAAGCATGTGTTTACCCCAAAATCGAGTTTCCAATTTTATTAAAAATTATAACGAGTGGTCCATAGCAGAGAGGACGTCACCCCGAGTCCTTGGACCTGTCGAACATGCCTCTAGCATGATTGGTTCGCGAGATATAGCAAAAAGTCTAAAATCACGTTTTTACCCCAAAAAGACTGTGTTTCCAGATTTTCACATTTTCGACACCGACATTCCCGTAAAGAGCACGACGAGACGAAAAAAACGAATCCAAGCACGCCCTCCTAGCATGGCTCGTTCCATTCCAAGGTCGCAGGGGCTCACCACTTGCTTTTATAAGCAGCTCCCCCACCATCCCACTACTGCAGGTTTTCATCCTAGAGACTTGAAATTTATTTTGGGGGTAGAGGGGGTAGGGACCATTGATTTACGTTAAACAATTTTTTTTGTAGAGTTCCTAGTTTCCAAAATATAGGATTTTCAAAATTCGAGTGTTTTCAAAAAAATATAAAAAATAAAAAAGTTTCATTATAGAAAATAAAGGGCATAAAGACCATTCGTTTGAGCTATGGCACAACGTTCTATCATGTTTAGTTTTCAAACTATCACCTAGTTTCAAAAACAAAAATTTTCATTTTTTTTTTTCAAAAGTATAACGAGTGGTCCATAGCAAAGGGGCGTCACCTCAAGTCCTATGAACACCTCATTCGTGAAACTCCGACCATGGGTTCGAGAGAAAAGTCTATTTAAATGTTTCAACTTCGCGCGGCGGCCATGTTGGTTTATTGGGCACAGGAGTGTCAAGTGAAGCAGAACCCGTATCACCCCCCTACTCTGGCCGCAAACCATCGCTTATATTTTTGGAATATAACGAAGAAATGCGATGATGTGCAATTCCATACATTTTAAAACAATGTGGACCGTGTGCGTGTGGCACAGTAACATTGGCACCAAATGAAACGAAGGAAGGAAGCTTGCAGTTTAACGTGACCGCTAATCTCGCGATCATAAGCCACGGGACCTCCGTTTAACGTGGAATCCGAACCACAGGACATGGCATTTCACATCAAAAATCTCACATGCATTGACCGGGAATCGAACCCGATCCGCCTTGGTGAGAGGCATACAGCTTGACCGCTGCGCCATGAAACGAAGGACATAGCATTGTACTGCCGATTAGTCCCTCTGGAATTCCTTGAGATATCATCTCCAGTGAAAAATAATTGTTAAAGCCTGTCAAATATTTTATATTTATTCAGATTAATTTTACCATTACAACAGCAAAGGTCAAAGTAACCAAGTGTAGATTTCTCGCAAGAGAAATACAGTGCAGAACAATGTTTACATTTGTTCGTCAAGGACCCTAAACTGTAACGGCATAGTATCTGGAATTGTTTCTGAAATGCCATATTTATATTGGATTTTAAAAGTGGCTTCGAATTTTTCTCCGATTTCCCACTTTTTTGCGGCTAATGTTCTATTTCGTCAAATGGGTTTATTTATAGCAGCATTTCTGCCCAAATTAACGTCATTTTATATAACACTATAGTGGCCTGCATCAACGTAGCCGCCAAATATTAAATGGCAAATAATAACTTACTTCCATT
Source organism: Meconema thalassinum (assembly GCA_946902985.2). Lineage (NCBI taxonomy): Eukaryota > Metazoa > Arthropoda > Insecta > Orthoptera > Tettigoniidae > Meconema > Meconema thalassinum. The sequence continues at coordinate 1,712,168,986 of OX336388.2, read as the reverse complement.
GCCAAAATCAACTGCGTGGTTAGACCCATTGTTATGCACTCTAAACAAATAATCAATAAACAATAATATTCACATATACAATGAATACTTCCATTCTCAAGTTGGTTGCTGATGAGAATGCGATGAGATTGATCGCCAATAATAAAATCCTTGCAATTTTTGCAATTTGCTTGCAAACGCAACTCAGGATGACGATTTTCATTTTGAAATAAACAGAATGAAATTGCTGTAAATAATGAATTTCCATCACCTGTTGAAGGTACAATACTTTGTATTTCCATGACAGTAAATTATGCAAGGGAGCATAGAATCACTTCGCCACTACTGGAATGAGCATAGACTCACTTCGCCAGCCACAGTAATGGAGGGAGTTTTAGAATTATATGTTCAGTGCTTGTCAAAGATCGTATTAACACAGGTAAGCCCATTCTTAAGGCTACATTCTGAGCTATTGCCCCGGATTCCAGGTTCGATCCCCGCTCTGCCAAGAAATTTAATTCTGGTCTGAGGACTGGAACGGGCCGCACTCGTGAGGCAAAACTAAGAAGAGCAAAGTTTGATTCCCATCTCAACAATCTTGGATTTGGTTTTCCGTGGTTTCCCACTTCCACTCCAGGCAAATACCGGGATAGTTCCTAACTTAAAGCCTCGGTCGTTAACTCCCCATTCCCCGCATTAATTACAAATGCACACATCAACACAGCCATCACATTAACACAGGTTATCAGAGAAAAGTTTACACTCGCACACCAAAATAGACGGGGCTGAGTGACGACGATGTCTGAGTCCATCAAATGAATTATGTTCGCCAATATGTTAACGCTGATGTATGTGTTTGAACTACTGGATATAAGTTCAATGACTTTAAAATTAATATCATTGCATTGTTGCAGCTTGGCAAATATTTTATATTTCAGCAGATCAATTTTACCATCACAACAGTAAAGGCCAAAGTAACCGCGCGTAGATTTTACGCAAGAGAAATACAATGTAGAACAATGTTTACATTTGATCGTCAAAGACCTTTCACTGTACTGCATAACATCTGGAATTGTTTCTGAAATGGCCTATTTATATTGGAATTTAAATGTGGCTTCGTATTATTCGATAACACTATAGTGACCTGCAATATCGGAGCCGCTAAATATTAAATGGCAAAAAATACTTCCATTGCCGAAATCAACTGCGTAGTTAGATTCAGTACTCTAAACAAATAATCATTAAACAACTGTCTTATACAATGAAGTTCAACATGACCGTCCAGAGACTCTCATACTCAAGTTGGTTGGTGAGGAGAATGCGATGAGACTGATCGCTTACAATAAATTCCTTATAATTGTTCCTGCCAGCGAAATGTTTGGCAATAGCTTGAAAACGCAGCGCAGAATGACGTTCTTCATTTTGATATAAACAGTACAAAACTGCTCTAAATAAGCTATTTCCATCACCTGTTATAGTTTATGGCAGTACATTTTGCAGGGGAACATAGAATAACTTCGCCAACTACTGGAATGAGCTTAGGCATATACTCAATACTCACTTCGGCAGTCACCCTAATGGAGGCTGTTTTAGAATTCTATGTCCCGTGCATGTCAAAAATCGTATTAACACATGGAAGCCCACCCATTCTTGGCTATCGCCTCGGAGACCCGGGTTACATTTCCTGCTCTGCCAAGAAATTTAAGAAGAGGAAGATTTGATTCCCACCTCGACAATCTTAGATGTGGTTTTCCGTGGTTTCCCACTTCCACTCAAGGCAAATACCGGGATGGTTCCTAACTTAAGGCCTCGGCCGTCACCTTGCCATTTCCCACCTTAATTACAAATACACAAAGTAATGCAGCTATCACAATAATACGGGTTATCAGAGAAAATTTTACACTTACACACCAAAGTACATGGGGCTGAGTGACAACGATGTCGGAGCCCTTCAAACGAATTATGTTTGCCAAGTGTCTCTCATGGCGAAAGCAATTGTGGACACGCGCCAGGGCCTGGAAAACTACCTTTTCACTAATAATTTAAGAGTATATCGACGATGCATAATTTATAACTTTTAGTCTAGGATGCTACCAACTTGACCACCGAAGCATTGGGAAGAAATTGCAATATTAAAGTACATAAACAACATAGCCTACACACTCAACTGTCAGTTAATGTTCTTCAACGTTTCCCTTCTTAAAAATTCCCCTCTAGCCTATAACTCTCCATCACTTGAAAACGCGCCATGTTTTGTGTTTTAAATATATCGATGCAATGGTGCTGCCATCTGTTGTTAGTTACTGAAACTATATGGGCGAGGTACTGCCATCTGTTGTCAGTTACTGCAATTGATGGCAGATATTAGCTCTTTTGACCACATGCTGTAATGCAATGGTAAAACGGAAATAAAACTTATTGAGAGGGAATGTAGGAATCTTTAACTGACATAAAACGTTACTAATAATCCTTGATAAAACAATATTTAACTATCACGCGAAGACTCGCCATCAAGGCCATGCCTTGTGTTTTAAATATATCGACGCAATCTGCTCTCAGTTACTGGAACTATATTGGCGAGGTACTGCCATCTGTTGTCAGTTACTGGAACTGATTGCAGATATTCAAACGACGTATTGAGGACATGCTGTAATGCAATGGTAAAACGGAAATAAAACGTGTTGAGAAAATGTGTAGAAATATGTATCTTTAACCGACATAAAACCTTACTAATACTCCTTGATAAAACAATATTTCAGTGGCAAAAAAATAAAAAATACTGGCGAGAGTTGGGATCGAACCTGCGATCCTTGGATCCACAGTCAATCGCCTTAACCAAATAGCTACTCGCGCACTCAGACTTAGATGCAGACGCAACCATTCACTATCTTCAAAAGCCGCTATCTGAAGAAAATAATCCAATTCATTATCAATAAAATCAATATACATTCGTATATGTTCATACTGTTATTATATTGTATTGTCAGAACTTGGTTAATGTATGTTTTCAATTACATGGAAGCTTATTAAATAACTTACATTTTAATGGACTTCTCACCGCCATTTTGTCATGAGCCCAGGCGGATTGTGCGCATGCGCGAGGGGCTGAATTCTGCTATTTTCTATATTTATTTAAAAATATACCGTAATATATTTGTTTATTTTAGAGACACTCTGCAAATCTACAGGCCAAGAGCTTTCGTTAGAGTGCTCTACGAAGTAAATTGGTTCTGTCGTTCTCTCTATCTCGTGGTAACAAAAATCACCTTACTGTTTTAAATATATAGATGGCAACAGAGAATTCGTTACTTTACGGGAATGATAAAAGTGATATATTTCTACAATGTAATACCAATCGTAGGAAGGAAGAAAACAAAACAAACAAAAAATATCCGAGGTGGGAATCGAACCCTCTCGACCATGCAAAGGGTGGCAACAGAGAATTCGTTACTTCACGGGAATGAAAAAGTGAAATATGTCTCTACAATGTAATACCAATCGTAGGAAGGAAGAAAATGAAAATAAAAGAACGTATCCGAGGTGGGAATCGAACCCTCTCGACCATGCAAAGGATGGCAACAGAGAATTCGTTACTTTACGGGAATGATAAAAGTGAAATATGTTTCTACAATGTAATACCAATCGTAGGAAGGAAGAAAAAGAAAATTAAAAAAAAACATAACCGAGGTGGGAATCGAACCCTCTCGACCATGCAAAGGATGGCAACAGAGAATTCGTTACTTGACGGGAATGATAAAAGTGAAATATGTTTCTACAATGTAATACCAATCGTAGGAAGGCAGAAAACGAAAATAAAAAAACATATCCGAGGTGGGAATCGAACCCTCTCGATCATGCATAATACATATTTCTAGGCACTAACCTTATCCCCTTGGCCATCCAGACAACTGTGGGACACTTCAGTATTAAGCTATCTAACCAGTATACACGCTCAACCTGCAGTTTAAGTCCTTCAATTCGTGGTTTATTTAATATAATTCTAATTCAATGCATATTGTAAAAAAGTCCTCTCGGCACGCCGGAAGGCGGAGGTAGATTTCACCGGACAAACTTGGGGATAGGCGAAAATAGGCAGAATATGCAGATTTTCGTAGAAGGATCAGACCTCATTTAATGCGAGAAGGTATTTTATAATTGGAGCTTAATTAACTTTGTTTTTCGTCATTTTATGCTTATTTTAAACATTTTATTGTCTTATGGGAACGGTAACCTTCTTGTCATTTGGGGTCCATTTTTATACTTGTGGTCACACTGTCCTTATGCTAGGTTTCGACACTGATGTGCAACTATGTAACGGTCTGTTACTTCTTCACGCAAAATTATATCTACTGCAGAGATTTTGGTTGGTTCCTCAGTTTAGGGGCTGCGACAACGCGGTCATGTAACCCCGTGTACTTTGGGATGGCTGTATTAGTCTGTAATTCAGGTAAGGACTGCAGACGGTCAATTTCAAGCAGTAGTTACTAATGTTGCTACCAGGTACTACCGTCAACGACACCTAGCTGTGAACTTGGCTACTAGATGCCACCGCAACCAGCAACTCGCAACGAACGTTGGAACTTCCCCTCCAAAGGAAAGCATACTGAGGGATTTTTGGCGCTCTTAGAAAATCCGACGACTTCGGCCGGCTTTGAACTCGCGACCTTGGGCATAAACATTCAGCATGCTACCAGTTACGTCACCGAAGCCGCTTCACACTTAGATGGAAATCTGAATCTGATCTCGTGCAAGTGCGTTATCTTGGCAACGTCTGATGGCTCATCCCTCATCAATTTAGTAGTGTTGCCATGGCAACCACTGATAGGTCTTGGCATTTTCTTATAATTCCGAAATTATTTTTCTCATCCCTTGGCATAATGGTGGGTTATATCAAAAATTCTTTCAGACAAAAGTTTTAGGTAATTATTATGGGAATATTGTCCATTTTGTACGGTTTTGATATTGTGCCTATTAAGAGAGATATGATTAATGTTTCCCGAAAAACTCACTTTTCCCCACCCCTTTGGTCAATGGTTGGTGCTATAAAAAAAACTCTTCAAACATACATTTTTGGGCTTTATCCGACACATAGTATGAATGTTGAACGGATTCGATATTTCACATATTAAGAGAGTTATAGCAATATTTCACTTTTTCGAAAAAAAAAAGCCCCCCATTTTCACCCCCCAACGACCGATTTAGCCCAGTAACGAACTCGACCGAGATTTTATAGGTATACGTATTCGGTAAAAAATTCAAAGTGATTGGTACAAAATTACGGCAGTTATCGTGTCCACAATAAACTGATACACATATACATACATAAATTATATATAACTTTTGAACTGACGGTGGTTTTGGGGCCTGGGGATGTGAAACGCGAAGATATGTCGAAATTTTCCGGAAGTCGAAACATGGTACCCATTGCAATAGTTAGCTTTCTAACGAAATCTACCTCTGGTTGGTTCCTCAGTTTAGGGGCTGCGACAACGCGGTCATCTAACCCCGTGTACTTTGGGTGAGTGTAGAATCTGTCTGATACACGGTGTGAATTGTAATGGCTGTATTAGTCTTAATTCATGTAAGTACTGCAGACGGTCAATTTCAAGCAGTAGTTCCTAATGTTGCTACCAGGTACAACCGTCAACGACACCTAGCTGTGAACTTGGCTACTAGATGCCACCCCAACCATCAACTCGCAACGAACTTTGGAACTTCCCCTCCAAAGGAAAGCATACTGAGGGATTCTAGTGCTCTTAGAAAATCCGACGACTTCGGCCGGCTTTGAAACCGCGACATTGGGCATAGACATTCAGCATGCTACCAGTTACGTCACCGAAGCCGCTTCCCACTTTATCAGGCGGCTTTGGTGGCGTAGTCGGTAACATGCTGAGCTTCTATGCCCAAGATACCGGGTTCAAACCCGGCCGAAGCCGTCGGATTTTTTAAGAGCGTTAAATATCCCTCAGTATGCCTTCCTTCGGAGGGGAAGTAAAGCCGGCGGTCCCATGTCATAGATTTATGGCATGTTAAAGATCCTTCCACTAATTGCACCTGTGTGAAGCTAAATTGGATAGGTTAAGAATGTATACAACGCTCTTAGGTTTCTATGTTCGTTGCCAAGAGCCGACTGCGGCGGCGTCTAGTAGCGCAGTTCTGAACTTGGCCTCGTAGTCGTTGACAGTGGCGCTTGGCGGCAAAAGTAGGAACTATCTGAAAAATTGTTAGTTGCAGTACTTAAATTAACAAACAGATAACACACACTAATACAGTCATCACAATTAACACCGGTTATCAGACAGATTCTACACACACCCAAAGTACACGGGGCTACATGACCGCGTTGTCGCAGCCCCTAAACTTAAGAACCAACCAACCAACCACTTAATCAGATGGAAATACTGAATCTGATCTCGTGCAAGTGCGTTGTCATGGCAACGTCTGATGGTCCATGCCTCATCAATTTAGTAGTGTTGCCATGGCAACCACTGATAGCTCTTGGCATTTTCTTATAATTCCGAAATCATTTTTCTCGTCCCTTGGCGTAATGGTGGGTCATATCAAAAATTCTTTCAGACAAAAGTTTTAGGTAATTATTAGGGGAATATTGTCCATTTTGTACGGTTTTGATATTGTGCCTATTAAGAGAGATATGATTAATGTTTCCCGAAAAACCCACTTTTTTCCACCCCTTTGGTCAATGGTTGGTGCTATCAAAAATCTTATTTGACATAAATTTTTGGCACTTATCCGACACATATTATGAACTTTGAATGGATTCGATATTGCACGTATTAAGAGAGTTATAGCGAAATTTCACTTTTTCGAAAAAAGCCCCCCATTTTCACCCCCTTCGACCGATTTAGCCCAGTAACGAACTCGACCGAGATTTTATAGGTATACATCTTCGGTAAAAAATTCGAAGTAATTGGTGCAAAATTACGGCAGTTATCGTGTCCACAAGAAACTGATATACATATATATATATATACATATATATATATATACATAAATTATATATAAACTTTTGAACTGACGGTGGTTTTGGGGTCTGGGGGATGTGAAACGCGAAGATATGTCGAAATTTTCCGGAAGTCGAAACATGGGACCCATTGCAATAGTTAGCTTTCTAATGAAATCTACCTAAAACATAATTAACATTATTTGAGACCCTTTTTAATTCTCATAAACAAAGATCTCAGTTAGACGCGACCGGAATCGCCATTTTCCTTGTTGAGAAAGGCCATTGTGCGCATGCGCGGGAGTGTCAAATATTACATATTTCTTTAATCATTTAACAATATACCGTAACATATATTTTCCTTTTAAAGAAACTCTGCAAATCTGCATGCCAAGAGCTTTCGTTAGAATGTCTTACGAAGCCAATCGGTTAAGTCGTTTTCACAATCTCGTGTGTACAAAAAACAGCTTAGTGTTTTAAATATATAGACTAGTTGAAACCCGTCAAAACATGACGGTCAATAGAAAAATATTTACTGAAGAATTTTCTTATATACGCCTACTGTACATTCTTTGTACGATTATTTTTTGACTCTATTGAAACTATGAGGGCGTCAAAAGATTGCACTCTCAACATTGCAAAATACTGCTGGCCATGACTGAAAAATTGTTGGGGCAAATTGAGGCCTATACGTTCCAGAGTTTCCCCTTGAGCTTTATTGATTGTGATAAAGTATGCCAAATGAATTGGAAAATATTGCCTCTTAAAAGAAAATGATAGCTTTTTATCGGATGGTGTTAAATCAAGTCGAAGGATTAGACATCTCTGCCTAATTTTAACTGCACCTATTATTTCCAAATCCAAGCAATATGGTTGCATTTAGGAGTCCTTGGGAACCGTTCAGATTTCTAAGCAGCATAACGGGCCAAGCGTTTGGAGTATGTGGCGGCCAGTCGTTTAGTTCCAAGGAATTCAAGAACTCTGATGAGTCTAATACAACTGGCCGCAAACCATCGCTTATATTTTTGGAATATAACGAAGAAATGCGATGATGTGCAATTCCATACATTTTAAAACAATGTGGACCGTGTGCGTGTGGCACAGTAACATTGGCACCAAATGAAACGAAGGAAGGAAGCTTGCAGTTTAACGTGACCGTTAATCTCGCGATCATAAGCCACGGGACCTCCGTTTAACGTGGAATCCGAACCACAGGACATGGCATTTCACATCAAAAATCTCACATGCATTGACCGGGAATCGAACCCGATCCGCCTTGGTGAGAGGCATACAGCTTGACCGCTGCGCCATGAAACGAAGGACATAGCATTGTACTGCCGATTAGTCCCTCTGGAATTCCTTGAGATATCATCTCCAGTGAAAAATAATTGTTAAAGCCTGTCAAATATTTTATATTTATTCAGATTAATTTTACCATTACAACAGCAAAGGTCAAAGTAACCAAGTGTAGATTTCTCGCAAGAGAAATACAGTGCAGAACAATGTTTACATTTGTTCGTCAAGGACCCTAAACTGTAACGGCATAGTATCTGGAATTGTTTCTGAAATGCCATATTTATATTGGATTTTAAAAGTGGCTTCGTATTTTTCTCCGATTTCCCACTTTTTTGCGGCTAATGTTCTATTTCGTCAAATGGGTTTATTTATAGCAGCATTTCTGCCCAAATTAACGTCATTTTATATAACACTATAGTGGCCTGCATCAACGTAGCCGCCAAATATTAAATGGCAAATAATAACTTACTTCCATTGCCAAAATCAACTGCGTGGTTAGACCCATTGTTATGCACTCTAAACAAATAATCAATAAACAATAATATTCACATATACAATGAATACTTCCATTCTCAAGTTGGTTGCTGATGAGAATGCGATGAGATTGATCGCCAATAATAAAATCCTTGCAATTTTTGCAATTTGCTTGCAAACGCAACTCAGGATGACGATTTTCATTTTGAAATAAACAGAATGAAATTGCTGTAAATAATGAATTTCCATCACCTGTTGAAGGTACAATACTTTGTATTTCCATGACAGTAAATTATGCAAGGGAGCATAGAATCACTTCGCCACTACTGGAATGAGCATAGACTCACTTCGCCAGCCACAGTAATGGAGGGAGTTTTAGAATTATATGTTCAGTGCTTGTCAAAGATCGTATTAACACAGGTAAGCCCATTCTTAAGGCTACATTCTGAGCTATTGCCCCGGATTCCAGGTTCGATCCCCGCTCTGCCAAGAAATTTAATTCTGGTCTGAGGACTGGAACGGGCCGCACTCGTGAGGCAAAACTAAGAAGAGCAAAGTTTGATTCCCATCTCAACAATCTTGGATTTGGTTTTCCGTGGTTTCCCACTTCCACTCCAGGCAAATACCGGGATAGTTCCTAACTTAAAGCCTCGGTCGTTAACTCCCCATTCCCCGCATTAATTACAAATGCACACATCAACACAGCCATCACATTAACACAGGTTATCAGAGAAAAGTTTACACTCGCACACCAAAATAGACGGGGCTGAGTGACGACGATGTCTGAGTCCATCAAATGAATTATGTTCGCCAATATGTTAACGCTGATGTATGTGTTTGAACTACTGGATATAAGTTCAATGACTTTAAAATTAATATCATTGCATTGTTGCAGCTTGGCAAATATTTTATATTTCAGCAGATCAATTTTACCATCACAACAGTAAAGGCCAAAGTAACCGCGCGTAGATTTTACGCAAGAGAAATACAATGTAGAACAATGTTTACATTTGATCGTCAAAGACCTTTCACTGTACTGCATAACATCTGGAATTGTTTCTGAAATGGCCTATTTATATTGGAATTTAAATGTGGCTTCGTATTATTCGATAACACTATAGTGACCTGCAATATCGGAGCCGCTAAATATTAAATGGCAAAAAATACTTCCATTGCCGAAATCAACTGCGTAGTTAGATTCAGTACTCTAAACAAATAATCATTAAACAACTGTCTTATACAATGAAGTTCAACATGACCGTCCAGAGACTCTCATACTCAAGTTGGTTGGTGAGGAGAATGCGATGAGACTGATCGCTTACAATAAATTCCTTATAATTGTTCCTGCCAGCGAAATGTTTGGCAATAGCTTGAAAACGCAGCGCAGAATGACGTTCTTCATTTTGATATAAACAGTACAAAACTGCTCTAAATAAGCTATTTCCATCACCTGTTATAGTTTATGGCAGTACATTTTGCAGGGGAACATAGAATAACTTCGCCAACTACTGGAATGAGCTTAGGCATATACTCAATACTCACTTCGGCAGTCACCCTAATGGAGGCTGTTTTAGAATTCTATGTCCCGTGCATGTCAAAAATCGTATTAACACATGGAAGCCCACCCATTCTTGGCTATCGCCTCGGAGACCCGGGTTACATTTCCTGCTCTGCCAAGAAATTTAAGAAGAGGAAGATTTGATTCCCACCTCGACAATCTTAGATGTGGTTTTCCGTGGTTTCCCACTTCCACTCAAGGCAAATACCGGGATGGTTCCTAACTTAAGGCCTCGGCCGTCACCTTGCCATTTCCCACCTTAATTACAAATACACAAAGTAATGCAGCTATCACAATAATACGGGTTATCAGAGAAAATTTTACACTTACACACCAAAGTACATGGGGCTGAGTGACAACGATGTCGGAGCCCTTCAAACGAATTATGTTTGCCAAGTGTCTCTCATGGCGAAAGCAATTGTGGACACGCGCCAGGGCCTGGAAAACTACCTTTTCACTAATAATTTAAGAGTATATCGACGATGCATAATTTATAACTTTTAGTCTAGGATGCTACCAACTTGACCACCGAAGCATTGGGAAGAAATTGCAATATTAAAGTACATAAACAACATAGCCTACACACTCAACTGTCAGTTAATGTTCTTCAACGTTTCCCTTCTTAAAAATTCCCCTCTAGCCTATAACTCTCCATCACTTGAAAACGCGCCATGTTTTGTGTTTTAAATATATCGATGCAATGGTGCTGCCATCTGTTGTTAGTTACTGAAACTATATGGGCGAGGTACTGCCATCTGTTGTCAGTTACTGCAATTGATGGCAGATATTAGCTCTTTTGACCACATGCTGTAATGCAATGGTAAAACGGAAATAAAACTTATTGAGAGGGAATGTAGGAATCTTTAACTGACATAAAACGTTACTAATAATCCTTGATAAAACAATATTTAACTATCACGCGAAGACTCGCCATCAAGGCCATGCCTTGTGTTTTAAATATATCGACGCAATCTGCTCTCAGTTACTGGAACTATATTGGCGAGGTACTGCCATCTGTTGTCAGTTACTGGAACTGATTGCAGATATTCAAACGACGTATTGAGGACATGCTGTAATGCAATGGTAAAACGGAAATAAAACGTGTTGAGAAAATGTGTAGAAATATGTATCTTTAACCGACATAAAACCTTACTAATACTCCTTGATAAAACAATATTTCAGTGGCAAAAAAATAAAAAATACTGGCGAGAGTTGGGATCGAACCTGCGATCCTTGGATCCACAGTCAATCGCCTTAACCAAATAGCTACTCGCGCACTCAGACTTAGATGCAGACGCAACCATTCACTATCTTCAAAAGCCGCTATCTGAAGAAAATAATCCAATTCATTATCAATAAAATCAATATACATTCGTATATGTTCATACTGTTATTATATTGTATTGTCAGAACTTGGTTAATGTATGTTTTCAATTACATGGAAGCTTATTAAATAACTTACATTTTAATGGACTTCTCACCGCCATTTTGTCATGAGCCCAGGCGGATTGTGCGCATGCGCGAGGGGCTGAATTCTGCTATTTTCTATATTTATTTAAAAATATACCGTAATATATTTGTTTATTTTAGAGACACTCTGCAAATCTACAGGCCAAGAGCTTTCGTTAGAGTGCTCTACGAAGTAAATTGGTTCTGTCGTTCTCTCTATCTCGTGGTAACAAAAATCACCTTACTGTTTTAAATATATAGATGGCAACAGAGAATTCGTTACTTTACGGGAATGATAAAAGTGATATATTTCTACAATGTAATACCAATCGTAGGAAGGAAGAAAACAAAACAAACAAAAAATATCCGAGGTGGGAATCGAACCCTCTCGACCATGCAAAGGGTGGCAACAGAGAATTCGTTACTTCACGGGAATGAAAAAGTGAAATATGTCTCTACAATGTAATACCAATCGTAGGAAGGAAGAAAATGAAAATAAAAGAACGTATCCGAGGTGGGAATCGAACCCTCTCGACCATGCAAAGGATGGCAACAGAGAATTCGTTACTTTACGGGAATGATAAAAGTGAAATATGTTTCTACAATGTAATACCAATCGTAGGAAGGAAGAAAAAGAAAATTAAAAAAACATAACCGAGGTGGGAATCGAACCCTCTCGACCATGCAAAGGATGGCAACAGAGAATTCGTTACTTGACGGGAATGATAAAAGTGAAATATGTTTCTACAATGTAATACCAATCGTAGGAAGGCAGAAAACGAAAATAAAAAAACATATCCGAGGTGGGAATCGAACCCTCTCGATCATGCATAATACATATTTCTAGGCACTAACCTTATCCCCTTGGCCATCCAGACAACTGTGGGACACTTCAGTTTTAAGCTATCTAACCAGTATACACGCTCAACCTGCAGTTTAAGTCCTTCAATTCGTGGTTTATTTAATATAATTCTAATTCAATGCATATTGTAAAAACATAATTAACATTATTGGAGACCCTTTTTAATTCTCATAAACAAAGATCTCAGTTAGACGCGACCGGAATCGCCATTTTCCTTGTTGAGAAAGGCCATTGTGCGCATGCGCGGGAGTGTCAAATATTACATATTTCTTTAATCATTTAAAAATATACCGTAACATATATTTTCCTTTTAAAGAAACTCTGCAAATCTGCATGCCAAGAGCTTTCGTTAGAATGTCTTACGAAGCCAATCGGTTAAGTCGTTTTCACAATCTCGTGTGTACAAAAAACAGCTTAGTGTTTTAAATATATAGATATAGATAGCTTACTTTCGTATGTTGGCGCTTGCCTTTTCTTATCCAGCCTGTGTTTAATTTTGAGTCAGAACAATTCAAACATGCATGCACAAAGCTTTGGAAGATCTTTGATCCTTTTTGGGAGCCCAGCGCATGAGCTCTGTTCACTAAAGTCAACTGACAGAATCTCAACAGGTATTTATGAATATTTATGTTAGAACAGAGTCGCCTCCGTAGCGTAGCGGTCAGCACGGTTAGCTGCCGCCCCGGAGGTCCTGGGTTCGATTCCCGGCTCTGCCACGAAATTTGAAAAGTGGTATGAGGACTGGAACGGGGTCTATTCAGCCTCGGGTGGTCCAAATGAGTAGAGGGGGTTTGATTCCCACCTCAGCCATCCTCGAAGTGGTTTTCCGTGGTTTCCCACTTCGTCTTCGGGCAAATACCGGGATGGTACTGTCCCCGATAATCCGGATAGTAGGCTGTCAGAAATCCGCCCCCTCAATCGGATTGCCAATAATCGATTGCACCGGCACAGCTACATCAATGAAATTGGCACTGACAGATACTACCGAGATCAGAGCTCAGTAGTTAACATGAAATTATTGTGGAACACACCACTTACCTTTTACTTACCTATTCAATTTAATCTCGGGTCTGGGTTTTCAACTGGATCACTTAATAGTATGCCCTCACAATAACCTCCACCACGATATTTAAAATGAACCAAGTCGGAGACCAGAAAATTTAAACTGCACAATAATTTATTTCACATAAAGAAAAAAAAATATTTTAACAAAATTTAACAACAAAATAATTATGGCTGTCTGAAGCCATTGTCAATGCAACCATGTCCTCCTGTAGGACTGTAGACTTCACATACAAAAATTCAGCTTTCTCTAGTTCAAAAGAACGTAATAATAACAACAATGCACATTGGAATGGATAAGGGAGCTGGGACGAGACATATAGCATTTGTTTCCTTGTTCATGAACTTCATAATTTAATCCATTGACACACATTTATTAATAACCGCAAGGCCGCTAAGTAGTTGACCTTGACCTCCACCATTCAGTTATCTGGCCACCTGCAATACACCCTAAGCAGTGTTACATACTTGCTTCGTCAAATGGACGCAGCTGCCTAACCAGTGTCACCATATATGCTGGCCGACGCAGAGTCTAGCTCTCATTCAAAACAATTTAAATGCTCACATCTCTACTCAGATATTATCACGCAAAATTTATACAAGTTCCGTTCACATTGCAATGGATTACTCTGTTAATCTCAAATCTTATTTAAATATTTATTCCAATTATCGAACTAGCGTTGTTTAAATGTTAATAGCAAAACGCATAATGTTATATCATAGTGTTCAATAATTATTTATAACATTTAGATTGTTCATAACTTAGTCAAACGACAATTGAAAATTTTTTACACGCCTCTATTAATCCCGTTTGTTTCAAATTATTATTATAGATATTTACATAGTTATTTACATTATTTATATTTTATTTATATTTGAAATACATTAACCACACGTTTATCCGGTTGATATTTTCTTAAATTGTGGTAATATAATCGACCGATGAAGGTTACTTATATTTAAATTTTAGATTCAGGTTTAATAAGATTTAATAATTATTATTTGTGACGGTAACCTCCATTCAAAATCTATAATTCAATCAAATTATCACTCTTGTTAATTTTAACAGTAACTTCACATGAATAATTTTCAATGGACCTGAACAATACAACTCAGCGGAAACATACCTCGCACAAACGCACAAAATTGGCCCATAATTCATCATATATCTCATTATATATGGCATCAAAATCTTCCACAACACACACAAAAAACCTCCACTTATAAATTCATCATCATCATCAATATTACTGTGGGAACCTCCTTCACTTATTAAAGGGCATTATTCATCAGCGACTTTTACACGTCCACTGAACTAACGATTATACATCCATAGTTCCTCTTTAAAAATTCTTATATTCATCAATTGTATCGAAAACTGTTATTATATTTAACCTTCGTGGGTTTCATTCATGAAGCGATATGAAGTAAAAACTTGCCAGTCACAAATAAATTTAATAGCAAATACGATAAGACACGCCCCCTGGTCTATCAAAATGAATTAATCTCATCATAATTATCGCAATATAAAAATTCTATATTCAAGCAAAACTCATTTAACTGCAGAAATAGTCGAATAGAATGCAAATAGACCAGAAAATGCAAACATTATTGTTTCAATCTAGAATTGAGAAAATCTCCTATCAAATGTTCATTACTATAGTGTACTGAATAAATCGTATTCAAAGTTCATATATCATAAAATTGTCTATAATGCAATGGTATTTCAGAATTGACTAAAAATGTCTGTGTTTCAATCATGTTCATAAAAACGACTAGTATTTCCAAGATCGTCGATAAAGTAGTAGATTTTAACGCTCTAAAATCTTTTAATCATTCTTCTTTCTTGAGGATGACAGAAAGATGAAAGAATTACTTTAATAAAACGACACGCTGTCTGAATTCAAACTTGCCATAGAAAATCGTTAACTTTACAGTCAAATCGTGACTACAAGAAAAATTCAAATTCTCGAAAGAATATTTAACTTCAGTATAAACTGATCCAAAATGTTTAAATATGCAAATGACATAATAATGTCTCAATAAATCGAAGAAAATGGCATAAAGCTGCAAAGTGTACAGAGTACAGAAACATCTAGCAAAATAATATGGGGCAATCAAATATATGACAGAAAATATGGGAAAGATAGTTGCTCAGATCTCACTAAAATGGCTCAAATAAATCAAGAAACGTTCACGGCTACCTTATCTGTTGGATTGAAGTTCTAGAAGAAAATTTCAAAGAAGACTGCTGCTGGTTCCATTTCACCACAGGATAGATGTGCACCGACCTCGAACCTGGAACCTGCGCCCTCGGAGAATAGAACAGCTTCCTCCTCCGGAAATCGCACTGCTCCGTGTAGACGATAGACATCCTTCTGGCAAAACTCTTCTTTGTGTGCTGGGAAAAACCCTTGCCACTCTTGAAAGTTCCCTGAAGTTCTTGTAGAAATCAGCCATGAAGTTCATTGCAAATATTTCCGCAGAAATGATCATAATTGTGGAGTATGAATTTATTTCCACTGCCATTTGATGTAATTCAGCGATGGATTACGATGCATGAGTGTAGCTGAATGTTCACTACATGCTCGTCTTTGTAGAATGACGATTATCGAAGCTCCATGTTGCTCCTTCACACTACTGATGTATGTCCCAATTGCATTAAAGTTTTAGTCTTCCATCTCCACTTCCATTATAATGTTAGTCGAAAGTACTGCCAGATTGTATAGTTCCATTGTAGAATGTAGCGTTGTATCACCAAATGTAATCTTCAGTATCACGGTTGCAATACACGTGTCTGCCGTAGCATAGAATGTGGTAGTAAAAGTGCTTCTCAGGATTCGAGAAAAACACTTTTCTCTGCAGTCTTTAAATGCGAATATCTTCTGAAGTATTATAATGAAAAAGTTCAACTTTCGCACACGCCTCAATATTGTAATGCACTATTGAATTAGTATAAATGCAGTAGCTAATTCTTGATAGATAAACTTGTAGAATCGTTTATGTGTGCGCTCCAACTTCGCCTAGTTTTAGTAACAGTAAAATTGCACTGCTGGATACCCAATACTGTTCGATGCGATGGACTCTGCCACGCTTGCTTATGACGATATGCTTGTTCTATCAGAACACGAAGTCAGACTATGAAGTCAGAATGAAACCACGAAGTGAGAAACTCCTCTCTGCTGTGCAAGGCCTTTTATCAACTTTGAAGGGGCGTATCCATCCCTACCATAGCTTCTTCTTCCATCATTACTCGAAGTTCCAACATTGGCTATTCTTGACGGATTTTCAGATTTCAAAAACATATAATTAATTTCTTCAAAATTCCAAATCAATGCCATAACTGAAAATAGTTTTCCACAATTCTGCATGCCAAAAGTTATTAAATATGGTAGTTTCAGTAATCTCCGTCTCCCTCCAAGCTATCATTCATTGGTTCGAGCCTCTCCTCCAATAGCGTAACTTCTTCCTCAGCACGTTTACTTGCTTCCCTGCGACTGCGTCGTAAATCTAAGATCCTTCTCGAACAAAATCGTGACGTCAGCAAGAATCTAAGCTCAGCCAGCCTACTTGCTCGAGCGTTGCGTCATCCACGCCTACGTCATGAATATACACGTCACAACTATGACGGCCATAACTTTATTCACATATGCCAATACAGACACCGTGGTCTCAGTATAATTCAATTTACGGGGGTATTCTCCCTTCACCACGTTTTAAAAACAGTTGCAAATTGTTTTTAAACTCTGTTACAAATATCTGAATTCACTTGAACACGAAATTGAATTATTATTGGCTTACTCTTGGATAATATTTCTTAAAGTTTCCAGCATTGAACTTGCCATATACGACATCATTCTCATCATCATAGAGTTCATAACAGTTGTTTCCATAAGCATTCGTAATTCTGAACGGACCCATAAATACTATTCCAAACTTGGGATAGATTTTCTTACTCACGTCAGCCTTGACAGGTCTGCGTAGTAATACCAGATTTCCAATTTCTAAGGGAGTACCAAAACGTTTTCCAGCTACTCTTTTCAGTCGTTTTTGTGCTGCTCTCTGGGGTTGTTCTTTCGCTCTGTCAATTCTCTGCTGCCTTCCTAGTTCGGGATCTCTAGGAACGTGGTTGAAAAAATTGTCCCACGGCCTTTCTGGGTTTCTTCCTAGATGAAGTCTCATTGGCACCTCTCCTGTGCTCTCCTGCACTGAAGAATTTAGACACTCCTCAATAAGGGGTACAAATCTCACCCAACTAGTATGATCATTCGGACAGAAAATTCGACAAAATTTCGAAAATTCAGCCATGTATCTTTCTGAAGAATTCGATTCCGGATAGCGCACGCTTGAAAATATGTGCTTAATACCAAGCCTTTCCATATCTGCAGCAAATTCTAAGGATGTAAACTGAGCTCCATGATCCGATAGTAGATACTCTGGTTTACCAGCTTTTGGAAATACAGCATGTTCCAGTCTGCTTACAACGTTCCTCGTGTTAGCTTTTTGCATGGGACTCATTGTTACAAATTTCGAGAAGACATCCACGGTGATGATGATGATGATGATAATTGTTGTTTTAAGGGGCCTAACATCTAGGTTATCGGCCCCTATCCACGGTGACCAACAGGTACTGATTACCCTGGTATCCCTTCGGACAGGGGCCAAATATGTCCGTCGCCATGAGTTCATTCGGTTTAGAGGGAATCATAGCCTTAGGTTTTCCTTTTAATAGAGCGGAAGCATACTTTGCTCTTAGACATTTATCACATGAACGAATGACATTAGCAATGCTGGAACGCATGTTAGTCCAAATAAACCTCTCTTTAAGAGTATCAAGAGTTTTATCCAGACCGGCATGTCCAGTTGCGTGATGAGCTACCCACACTAAATTGACTACAAGTTTAGGTGGCATGACTATTCGGAGCTTTGTATGCGCAGAGTCAGCATACTTACATACGACGTCTCCACTCAAGACAAAGTGTCGTGAATCTCTCTGTGTATCTGCATAGTCAACATCAGTATTGTCCATGTAACCCTTAAGGAACCTGTACATTTTCCTGATTGGAGCGTGTCTCTTCTGTGACACACCGATTCGGGCTAACCTCCTAACGGTCTCTTGATCTTGCTGCTCCAATTGTACATGGTGTATCTGCACATTTTTGATAGGGTTACGTGATAAAGCATCAGCCAGTAAGTTGTCTTTCCCAGGCTGATGGACAATAGTGGCGTTAAACTGATGGGTGAACAAAGCCCAACGTGTCAATCTATCACTAGACATGTCAGTTTGCAGCATAAACTGAAGTGCTTTGTGATCTGTAATAATGATAACCTTGTGTCCCAGCAGCATTTTCTTCCACGCTTGCAAAGCTGTTACAAAAGCTAACGCTTCTAGTTCTGTCGTAAAGTAGTTTTCCTCGTGTTTCTTTAATTTCCGACTAGTG
Source organism: Meconema thalassinum (assembly GCA_946902985.2). Taxonomy (NCBI): domain Eukaryota; kingdom Metazoa; phylum Arthropoda; class Insecta; order Orthoptera; family Tettigoniidae; genus Meconema; species Meconema thalassinum. The sequence goes on along the minus strand of OX336388.2, from coordinate 1,712,149,904 downwards.
AAAGCAATGTAGTGCTTGTTGCCTGCCTCGTCTTTTTGGTATAAGACTGCACTAATGCCTATTCTTGATGCATCAGACTCAATATAGAACACCTTCTCGAAGTCTGGGTACTCCAGTTTAACGTTGTTTCTGAGCATCTCCTTTGCTTTCTCAAAAGCCTCGTCTGCTGCGGTACTCCATTTCCATCTATTATTCTTCTTGAGTAAGTCATACAGAGGAGCCATAATTTCAGAGTATCTCGGACAGTGGCTGCTGATGAATTGGCATGCGCCTACAAATTCTCTGACTTGTTTCACCTTAGTTGGCTTTGGGAACCATGTGATCGCATCTACTTTCTGCATGTTCGGATGATATCCATCCTTATCAATAGTATGCCCCAAGTAGTTGATCTCCTTCTTCATGAATTGACATTTTCCAAAATTGACCTTAATATTGGCCTTCCTTAAATTTTCAAACAACTTTCTCAAATGCACTAAATGTTCTGCGGCGTTGGGTGAAGATACAATTAAATCGTCAATGTAGCAGATTACATTTTCCTTTACTTCGTCAGTGAGCTTGCTATCAAGTGCTCGAATAAGTGCTGGTCCACTGTTGACCATTCCAAAAGGCATTCTCTGGAAGACCCATGACGTCTGGTCAAATAAGAATCCAGTGTACTGCATACTTTCTTCTTCCAGTTGAACTTGGTAAAACGAAGATGTCATGTCAAGAACACTGAAACATGCTCTCCCTTTGAACTTTCTAAGCAGATCTCTAATCTTAGGTGGTCGGTCATTTTCTGGAAGAATCTTTAAGTTGATGGTCCGAGCATCGAGACAGAGACGTATCTGACCATTACTTTTCTTGACTACAGTGATGGGGTTTATGTAAGACGACGCCTGTTTTTTATAATCCCGTCGACCTCCATTTTTCTGATCAACCCTCGTACTTCTTGGTAGTATTTCTCAGGTATGGGGTATATTTTCTTTTGGTAAGGGGTTTCATCGGTCAGCCTTATCTTATACTTATAGTCTTTAATCAATCCAGGCTTTTCATCAAATATATCTTGGAATTCCTTTATCAAATCCTCAAATTCCCCCTGAATTTCTTCAAATCCTTCAGTTTTTCTACTGGGTATTTCTGTTAGATTCTCCACTTCATTGATAATGGTATTTAAAGTCTCTTCCCTAAGGTCTATCTCCAGACTGTTTTTCACGTCCTGTTCTTCGATCTCTTCTGTGATCATGTACCCATCATTAAAGCTAATAATCCTATTCTTCATATCAATAATGGCTCCAACTTTCGATATAAAATCGATTCCTAGCACAATGTCGAAATGGATCTTGTTCACCACAATAAAGATCTGTTAATAATTCCTTCCAATAATTTCAAAGTTCAACAACACTTGGATCTTGCATTTCACTGCCTTGTCTTGGAAAATTCCTCTCACTTTGACAGTAGAAGCAGGTAAAACTGTCATGTTTTCTCCCTTTAATAGACTTTGATAGCATTCATCAGAAATGATAGAAATAATTGCGCCGGTATCCATAAGAGCTTTGTACTGTTGGCCATCTATCAGTACAGAAATAATAGGTAAGGCACATGGTCTTTCCTCTTTGACGATTCCTCTCTCTTCTAATAAATCCTCATCAGTTACTTCGTAAATTTCATTGATAGTAATTATGTGTGGTGTGGCAATGTATTCATTGTTTCTCACTTTCGTTGAGAAATCGGCGTTTTTTTTTTTTGTGTTACCATTTTCAAAGTTCCCCTGCTGGCTTGTAGAAGGACCAGGATCGATCACTAAATCCTGTCTTTTCTTCTGGTTTTCAGCTTCCTTCTCTCGTAATTCCTTCAAATACTGCTGACTTCCTTTCTCTCTCTCTTGATACTTGTCCGGTGTCATAACCTGACCTTGAGAATTTTGATTCCGATTCTGGTACTGGTTATTTCTGTTGTAGTTCCTATTGTACCCATTGTTATTATAATATCTACCTCTTCCGTTATTATAGTTCCCTCTATTGTTATTCCAGCCTCGTCTTTGCTGATATGGACGGTAACCTTGTGATCTGTTGTTGCGAAAATAATTGTTCCTGTGAGGACCTACATTTTCAGTTTTCTCTTCAGCAGGCGTATCAGTTTGCTGAACTTGATCCATGTAGACTGTATTAATGTCTTTGAATTCGTGCCTCTGACCTTTTTGAACCAAATTTGGCACCGGACTCGTGTAATCAAGCCTTCTCAATAGTTCGTCCATACTGGTCAAATCTCTTATATTTGACGATATAATAAGCCTTCTTACCTCAACAGGTAGCATACGTGAAATGGCATCTATTAACTGCTCTGTAGACAATGGGGGTTGTAAAAATCTTAAGCGCGATAACTGGCTCGTGAAGAAATCAGCGTACCGTGTTGGAAGAGTACCCGAATACTTCCTCGAGTATACCTCAGCTCTTAATGAATTTTGTGCTTCTATTGACCAGAATCGTTTTATCAGTGCCTCTGCAAATTCATCGAAATTATTAAAAGTGTACCGAAATGCTCAGAACCACTCAAGAGGTCCTCCAGCTAGAAATCTTTCTACGATTCTCATTTCTCTTTCTCTAGGAATATGGGCTTCAATAAAATAGTCTTTCAGGTTTCTGATATACTCTATCGGTGTTAGACTATCTGTATTACTAAATTTCTGAGGCTTGTCCTCAAAGTTTCGGATGACTGTCACATTTCTTGGATATGAATCCATATAATTCTTTCCACTATCACGATATTTCCATTCAGGTTCAATATTCCTATCCTCTTCTTCTTCCCGGAATCTGAATATACGTTCCTCAGGGCTAATATCTCTCTCTTCAGTAGCGAGGTTACATCTTCTCACGTAATTCCTATTATCTTCAAAAGTCAACCCTTCTGGATCCTTATCTGTGATTTCCGTGATGACTTTCCTAATCAACTCTTCTTTATACGTTTCCAACATGCTAGCTTCTCCTAGGTTTAAATTCTGAAGTTTGCTCGTAGTTTCATTGACATCAGAGACAACCTTATGAATTTGTTCCTCTAACGTGGTTTTTAATGCTTGCACGTCCTGGCTCACTTGAGTTCTATCCTCTACCTGCTTTTCGGATAGCGAATCCATCCTTATACTCAAATCCTTTCTAATTTGAACTACCTCATTATTTATATCTACTTGTGTACTGGCTAGTTTTCGTTCAATTCGCTCCTGAATCTGATTGACATGTTCCCCACTTGACTTGTTCCATTCTTCTTTCCAAACCGTTACATTTGCAGTTAACATTTCAGCAATATCTACTTCAATGTCTTCCTTAAGTAAACGATTATGATCTAAGACTTTGGTCCTCATGACCTCTACATCATGTTTTAATCCAGCTAGTGAAGCTGTTGTCCTAACAGACTCGTCAACCAATCTAGTTGTTAAAGCACTAATGTTACGAGTACAGAGCGTTTTTGAAGTTTCAATTTCTTCTCTAACCTTATTAACATCAGTTTGAACTTTGGCAATGTCTACAAAAACTGTATTAACTTCTATTTGCACCTTATTGATATCGCTTTGCATATCATTAACATCAGACTGAATATTATTTATGTCTACTTGAACGTTTGACACATCGGTTCGAACATTTCTAATCTCTCTTTGAACTTCTTCTACCTTGTCTTGTACAGTAGCAACATCATTCCTAACAACGATTACTTCTGCTCTAGCACATGAAATATCACCCCGGACATTAGCAACATCAAGATTTAACAAAGTAAGGTCTTTCTGGACTGAATCAACTTTTCCCTGTACATTGGAAACATCAATTTTTACATCTGAAACATCTTTATGGACATTGGATAAATCTACTTTAACATCTGAGACATCCTTGTGAATGTCAGTCACGGCATTCTGGACCTCCTGTGTACTGGTCTGTAAACGCGACATGTTATTTTCCAAATTTGCAGAACTGGTCTGGAGATCCTTCAAATTCTCCTTCATCATCTCCTTCATTCGACTAGCATTCCTAGCTTCCATCTCCCTCACACTTTCATTCATGCTAGCTTTCAAACTGTTGGACATCTCCTCCAACATCTTTCTCATACTCTCATCTGCCATCTCAATAATATTTCAATAATAGACTGCGTTAGGGACATACATCAAATAGAGCAAGATAACAACATCTGAGCAACGCCTTTCACCATATATAAAGTTTGAGCAATTTTCTGTCTTAAATCTAACTTATAATTAGCATATCACTAACTTCATAAACACCCTATGTTGAAATAAACTCAAGCACATGTTCAAATTTCTTTGGTTCATTTTAAATATCCTAACACAAATAATTTATATTTACAATCCAAATAGTTTAATTTTATCTTTAATATGACTAAACATGTCATAAGCCGGTCAAATAAAATAAGACTCCAGATCATAGGCGATTTTTCTAAGTTTCCAGCCTATTTAACCTCTCTCAGGTTGTATAAGATCTGATATTTTCTGAGTGTAATTTTCCTAATACAACACAACATTTAATCCCTATATAATCACACTCTCAAATTCTACAATTGGCCAAGACATCTAACAAAGAATCAACCTCTTTATTTGAGTCTTCACAATCCCATTGACATCGATAACTTGGTAATCCAATGTTATTCGAGCCCCACACGTTGATTGCGCCAATCCTACTGTCCCCGATAATCCGGATAGTAGGCTGTCAGAAATCCGCCCCCTCAATCGGATTGCCAATAATCGATTGCACCGGCACAGCTACATCAATGAAAATGGCACTGACAGATACTACCGAGATCAGAGCACAGTAGTTAACATGAAATTATTGTGGAACACACCAAAATATACGGGGGTTCATACTTACCTTTTACTTACCTATTCAATTTAATCTCGGGTCTGGGTTTTCAACTGGATCACTTAATAGTATGCCCTCACAATAACCACCACCACGATATTTAAAATGAACCAAGTCGGAGACCAGAAAATTTAAACTGCACAATAATTTATTTCACATAAAGAAAAAAAAAAATATTTTAACAAAATTTAACAACAAAATAGTTATGGCTGTCTGAAGCCATTGTCAATGCAACCATGTCCTCCTGTAGGACTGTAGACTTCACATACAAAATTCAGCTTTCTCTAGCTCAAAAGAACGTAATAATAACAACAATGCACATTGGAATGGATAAGGGAGCTGGGACGAGACATATAGCATTTGTTTCCTTGTTCATGAACTTCATAATTTAATTCATTGACACACATTTATTAATAACCGCAAGGCCACTAAGTAGTTGACCTTGACCTCCACCATTCAGTTATCTGGCCACCTGCAATACACCCTAAGCAGTGTTACATACTTGCTTCGTCAAATGGACGCAGCTGCCTAACCAGTGTCACCATATGCTGGCCGACGCAGAGTCTAGCTCTCATTTCAAAACAATTTAAATGCTCACATCTCTACTCAGATATTATCACGCAAAATTTATACAAGTTCCGTTCACATTGCAATGGATTACTCTGTTAATCTCAAATCTTATTTAAATGTTTATTCCAATTATCGAACTAGCGTTGTTTAAATGTTAATAGCAAAACGCATAATGTTATATCATAGTGTTCAATAATTATTTATAACATTTAGATTGTTCATAACTTAGTCAAACGACAATTGAAAAATTTTTACACGCCTCTATTAATCCCGTTTGTTTCAAATTATTATTATAGATATTTACATAGTTATTTACATTATTTATATTTTATTTATATTTGAAATACATTAACCGCACGTTTATCCGGTTGATATTTTCTTAAATTGTGGTAATATAATCGACCGATGAAGGTTACTTATATTTAAATTTTAGATTCAGGTTTAATAAGATTTAATAATTATTATTTGTGACGGTAACCTCCATTCAAAATCTATAATTCAATCAAATTATCACTCTTGTTAATTTTAACAGTAACTTCACATGAATAATTTTCAATGGACCTGAACAATACAACTCAGCGGAAACATACCTCGCACAAACGCACAAAATTGGCCCATAATTCATCATATATCTCATTATATATGGCATCAAAATCTTCCACAATACACACAAAAAACCTCCACTTATAAATTCATCATCATCATCAATATTACTGTGGGAACCTCCTTCACTTATTAAAGGGCATTATTCATCAGCGACTTTTACACGTCCACTGAACTAACGATTATACATCCATAGTTCCTCTTTAAAAATTCTTATATTCATCAATTGTATCGAAAACTGTTATTATATTTAACCTTCGTGGGTTTCATTCATGAAGCGATATGAAGTAAAAACTTGCCAGTCACAAATAAATTTAATAGCAAATACGATAAGACACGCCCCCTGGTCTATCAAAATGAATTAATCTCATCATAATTATCGCAATATAAAAATTCTATATTCAAGCAAAACTCATTTAACTGCAGAAATAGTCGAATAGAATGCAAATAGACCAGAAAATGCAAACATTATTGTTTCAATCTAGAATTGAGAAAATCTCCTATCAAATGTTCATTACTATAGTGTACTGAATAAATCGTATTCAAAGTTCATATATCATAAAATTGTCTATAATGCAATGGTATTTCAGAATTGACTAAAAATGTCTGTGTTTCAATCATGTTCATAAAAACGACTAGTATTTCCAAGATCGTCGATAAAGTAGTAGATTTTAACGCTCTAAAATCTTTTAATCATTCTTCTTTCTTGAGGATGACAGAAAGATGAAAGAATTACTTTAATAAAACGACACGCTGTCTGAATTCAAACTTGCCATAGAAAATCGTTAACTTTACAGTCAAATCGTGACTACAAGAAAAATTCAAATTCTCGAAAGAATATTTAACTTCAGTATAAACTGATCCAAAATGTTTAAATATGCAAATGACATAATAATGTCTCAATAAATCGAAGAAAATGGCATAAAGCTGCAAAGTGTACAGAGTACAGAAACATCTAGCAAAATAATATGGGGCAATCAAATATATGACAGAAAATATGGGAAAGATAGTTGCTCAGATCTCACTAAAATGGCTCAAATAAATCAAGAAACGTTCACGGCTACCTTATCTGTTGGATTGAAGTTCTAGAAGAAAATTTCAAAGAAGACTGCTGCTGGTTCCATTTCACCACAGGATAGATGTGCACCGACCTCGAACCTGGAACCTGCGCCCTCGGAGAATAGAACAGCTTCCTCCTCCGGAAATCGCACTGCTCCGTGTAGACGATAGACATCCTTCTGGCAAAACTCTTCTTTGTGTGCTGGGAAAAACCCTTGCCACTCTTGAAAGTTCCCTGAAGTTCTTGTAGAAATCAGCCATGAAGTTCATTGCAAATATTTCCGCAGAAATGATCATAATTGTGGAGTATGAATTTATTTCCACTGCCATTTGATGTAATTCAGCGATGGATTACGATGCATGAGTGTAGCTGAATGTTCACTACATGCTCGTCTTTGTAGAATGACGATTATCGAAGCTCCATGTTGCTCCTTCACACTACTGATGTATGTCCCAATTGCATTAAAGTTTTAGTCTTCCATCTCCACTTCCATTATAATGTTAGTCGAAAGTACTGCCAGATTGTATAGTTCCATTGTAGAATGTAGCGTTGTATCACCAAATGTAATCTTCAGTATCACGGTTGCAATACACGTGTCTGCCGTAGCATAGAATGTGGTAGTAAAAGTGCTTCTCAGGATTCGAGAAAAACACTTTTCTCTGCAGTCTTTAAATGCGAATATCTTCTGAAGTATTATAATGAAAAAGTTCAACTTTCGCACACGCCTCAATATTGTAATGCACTATTGAATTAGTATAAATTCAGTAGCTAATTCTTGATAGATAAACTTGTAGAATCGTTTATGTGTGCGCTCCAACTTCGCCTAGTTTTAGTAACAGTAAAATTGCACTGCTGGATACCCAATACTGTTCGATGAGATGGACTCTGCCACGCTTGCTTATGACGATATGCTTGTTCTATCAGAACACGAAGTCAGACTATGAAGTCAGAATAAAACCACGAAGTGAGAAACTCCTCTCTGCTGTGCAAGGCCTTTTATCAACTTTGAAGGGGCGTATCCATCCCTACCATAGCTTCTTCTTCCATCATTACTCGAAGTTCCAACATTGGCTATTCTTGACGGATTTTCAGATTTCAAAAACATATAATTAATATCTTCAAAATTCCAAATCAATGCCATAACTGAAAATAGTTTTCCACAATTCTGCATGCCAAAAGTTATTAAATATGGTAGTTTCTGTAATCTCCGCCTCCCTCCAAGCTATCATTCATTGGTTCGAGCCTCTCCTCCAATAGCGTAACTTCTTCCTCAGCACGTTTACTTGCTTCCCTGCGACTGCGTCGTAAATCTAAGATCCTTCTCGAACAAAACCGTGACGTCAGCAAGAATCTAAGCTCAGCCAGCCTACTTGCTCGAGCGTTGCGTCATCCACGCCTACGTCATGAATATACACGTCACAACTATGACGGCCATAACTTTATTCACATATGCCAATACAGCCACCGTGGTCTCAGTATAATTCAATTTACGGGGGCAGTACCTACTGTAAAGCCACGGCCGCCTCCTTCCCTCTTCCTAGCCTATCCATCCCAATCTTCCATCCCTTCCCATCCCTCGTGAGGCCCCTGTTCGCTTTGCAGGTGAGGCCGCCTGGGCGAAGTGCTGATCACACCTCCCCAGTTGTATCCATCCCGACCAGGTGTTCATAGCTCCAGGACACTGCCCATAGAGGCGGTAGTGGTGAGTTCCCTCGCTGAGTCCGTGGGAACCACCAACCTAGAGGGTAAATTGACTAAATAAAAAAAATATGTTAGAACATATAATAAAATTATAATTATCGTCGAACATAAACAGTTGTATGCAACTCACCTATAATGGTAATTAAGAAACTCGTATGGAATTATTGCCATTATTGTCTCGTTGCCTAATATACTATTAAGGACTTGCCAGATTCATTTTAAAATAGAATACAATATCTCCTAAACTAGAAGCTGCCAACTAGTACCTTTTCACTATGCAAGTGCACATTAGGCTGAATCATTTTCGTTAAAACGCAACTGACATTTAGGAGATCTTATGCGAGTCATCGATGTGTTTAATTAGAGCATTTGAAAATTCGCAAGTTATAGAAATCTCATTATAAAATAATAATTCTTTTGATATAGATAAAACGAGCAAGAGTTTAAAATTAACGAGACGCGAAATATGCAATTAGCACCATTAATAACTGGTTGGAGCCGTGGGGCGTTTCAAACCAATCCATTACGTCCATCGTACAGCGTGTGTGATCAGCCGCTCATCAACTAGATCTATCTTCTCTCATTCAGAGTTTAAAACAGCCAGCTCTGTGGCCACTCGCGTTAAATCGAGCACCACAACTGCAAAGGGGCGCTGCAGCAAGTCCAGAGATTGGTGGTTCGAATTCTGGCACTGACAGCGGCTATATTGAGTGTGGCCTATCCCCGCGAATTTCCGCATTCCTTCCAGGCAAATTCTAGGATAGTACCATATTTCATGTCCCAATGCACCTACCTCAATATCCGGCTTTGTACGCCGGTTCTCTGACCACTGGGATAATGGGGAACACTGTAATTCTTACATTACAATGATACATCTATTATGCTGACCTGCACTAAACCCTTTATTTCGAAAGAAATAATCTGAAGCATTTGGCGGTAACAATATAAAATGGCTGCCGCGGGCTCCTATTGGCTGGAGTTTGACAGCTGGCACAACGCGTTGCCAGCCTGTGTTCATTCATCCAGTCGCTTGCTAACCGTCTATGTCGGAGTTCCTTTCATTGCCATTGTTTCGTTCACTTTAAAATTTCTACTACATTAGGCCCATTTCTACTACTATTATTATTATTATTATTATTATTATTATTCTTGTTGTTTCTATTGTTTCCCGTCATAGTGGTCAAAAATTACCGCCTGCCATCCAAAAGCCTAAAACTCGACAAACTGAAAACACGGCTCTAATATCGACACAGAATCACAGAGTGGACTGTTTGAGTGCTTAGAACTAAATATTTCTTTACCTTACTTTTAGGGGCAGATGACCTCGAAGTTTCGCCCCTTAAAACTACAATAACTAACTAACTAACTAACTACCTTCCTTTTGTATTATCTCAAAAGCTATAATTATCCGTAAGGAGTCACGATACAGTGAGTGTGCAAGGTGTTATCCTATACTGAGAATATCCTTCACTCAGACTCTTGTTTCATCATGAACTCATGAAGTATAAACTGTGTAGGTTGTAGTATCGGCTACATTTCCCTGGTAGCTCTTCAAAATAAACATAATCTTTTCTTGATATTAAAAGTCGACTGTATATTATTTTATTAACGATCGCGCTATATTCTCAAACATGGTGTCATGCCATGCTTGCTAAAATCACAACAACTGGCGCTCAGGCCTGAAAACATGGAGTTGCCATGCTTACAAGAATACAATAGCAATGAAACCAAATTAGCTATGATACCAAATTCTCCCGCTCGAGGGAGGAAGCCACTAAACTACACACATCAAAAAAAGTTTTGCATCACCTCGGTTCCCAGATCTCCGGCATATAGACGTTGACTGTGTATATTGTATCCAAGATACAGTCCCTTTGACTGTTCATAGAAGTCACTAAAACTGCTCAAAGATGTAAACAACCATGCATGAGCAGGGCCTATTAGACGGAGGGGGTACGACAGCCGATCAGTTCCAGTCATTCCACCAGGACGAAGGTACGCTGCTCATGTTGTCTGTAGTTCTACCATGCCTAGAAGGTCAATACCGCAGTTCGATCGCGTCCGCATTGTTACTTTGTGTCAAGAAGGGCTCTCAACAAGGGAAGTTTCCAGGCGTCTCAGAGTGAACCAAAGCGATGTTGTTCGGACATGGAGGAGGTACAGAGATACAGGAACTGTCGATGACAGGCCTCGCTCAGGCCGCCCAAGGGCTACTACTGTAGTGGATGACCGCTACTTACGGATTGCCGCTCGGAGGAACCCTGACAGCAATGCCACCATGTTGAATAATGCGTTTCGTTCAGCCACAGGACGTCGTGTTTCAACTCAAACTGTGCGCAATAGGCTGCATGATGCGCAACATCACTCCCGACGTCCATGGCGAGGTCCAGCTTTGCAACCCCGACACCATGCAGCGCGGTACAGATGGGCCCAACAACATGCTGAATGGACCCCACGGAATTGGCATCACGTTCTCTTCACCGATGAGTGTCGCATATGCCTTCAACCAGACAATCGTCGGAGACGTGTTTGGAGGCACCCTGGTCAGGCTGAACGTCTTAGACACACTGTCCAGCGAGTGCAGCAAGGTGGTGGTTCCCTGATGTTTTGGGGTGGCATTATGTGGGGCCGACGTACGCCACTGGTGGTCATGGAAGGCTCCGAAACGGCTTTACGATACCTGAATGACATCCTCCGACCCATAGTGCACCCATATCGGCAGAATATTGGAGAGGCATTTGTCTTCATGGACGACAATTCTCGACCTCATCGTGCACATCTTGTGAATGTGTTCCTTCAAGATAACGACATCGCTCGACTACAGTGGCCAGCATGTTCGCCAGACATGAACCCTATCGAACATGCCTGGGATATGTTGAAAAGGGCTGTTTATGGACGTCTTGACCCACCAACCACTCTGAGAGATTTACGCCGAATTGTCGTTGAGGAGTGGGACAATTTGGACCAACAGTGTCTTGATGAACTTGTGGATAGTATGCCACGGCGAATACAGGCATGCATCAATGCAAGAGGACGTGCTACTGGGTATTAGAGGTAGTGGTGTGTACTGCAATCTGGACCACAAATGCTGAAAGTCTAGCTGTATGATGGTACAACATGCAATGTGTGGGTCTCATGAGCAATAAAACGAGCTGAAATGTTGTTTGTGTTGATCTCTATTCCCTTTGTATTTAACGGTTCCGGAACTCTTGGAACCGAGGTGATGCAAAACTTTTTTTGATGTGTGTATAACAAGCAGATATTAAGTTGAGAAATACGACATAATACATCATAAACACTGAATAGCGACCTTCAGGACGCAACAACCTGCATAGAGTGTGGTTTTATTCATCAGATTACTTTGCCTTGCAATGCGTTTTAGCACAGCTACCTCAGTTGGTGAAAAAAAATAATAATAATAATAATACTTGATTTTCCGAACAACTTGAAGGAAAATCTCACAGATTTGAAGTTAGACCCTGGTCTTTTTAAGCTGACGCAGAAGACAGTCATACCTTCGACGTGTAGCATAGTAAGGCTGTTCTTGGGCAATCAGGCCTGAAGGAGTGAGGGAAAAGTGTGAATCTACTACGTAATGCAGTCACCGAGAAGCTGCTCCTTATGATATATATCTGGGATTGTAAATATTTTCTTTCCAGCAAATATGCTGAGAATGTGCAAGCGCATACGCGAAATAAACAATAATAATAATAGTAATAATAATAATAATTTTTATTAGCCCAATTTGCCGTATTTAATTTAATGAAATGAATACAGGTGATAAAGGTGGCATAGCTTCGGTGATTAATTAATTAAATAATTTACATACCGTATTTCATTTTTTGAATGTACTCGGCGTTGACTCAAGATCGACTTTTAAAATACATAACATAATAGTACCGAAATAATGTCTGAAGTGTAGCACTGTGTATTATTTGCAACAACAATTAAATGTTGGCAACACAGCTCAGCTGTTCCAAGCTCCCGTCATATTTTTCACGTTCTGTCTTTCGAAATACAGTGTATAACTAGAACCCTGCGTGGTTAAACAAAACATTATCCGCATCAACCCGCATCCACACGACTTTTATACGCATCCGTCCCGCATCCACACGACCGTTATCCGCACCCTCCCCCCGTCCGCACGACCGTTTTCTGCATCTACACCGCATCCGCACGACTGTTATCCGCATCCGCACGTTCTTTTATCCGAATCTACTGACATTATAATAATATTTTGAACTACATAAAGCATAAAGTATTAAAGCAACACATTTAGACATTTGAGAAGAAAGTCGTTCCCCTAGGCCATGTATGCCATGTGTTATGTTTAAAATGAATATTATTCAGCCAGAATTGCAACCCTATACAGTTCGGAGTGTTAATTATGCTTATTGACATAATTTGAATGAGATTAGCTTTAATGATCATCTTAAATTTGTCATGGAAAAATCATAACGAAAAGATATATGCCATAACATCCAGGTACTAGTAAAGATATTCAACAAGTTCGGCTTGTAATAAAAAAAAAGCTATCCGCAAATTTACTCCAAACATTATCCACAGTTTATCCGCTATCCACACAGCCATGGAAACTATATCCGCATGACACAGGGTATTAGGTATAACCTATCATACTGTGATTATTGCCCGCTGTGGGTCATCCATAGATTCAAAACGTGGATTTCCACGACTGCAATGATGAGAAATGGCTTTAAGCTATTAGGTCGTGTAATGCACAAATAGTGCAAGCCAGTGCACAGTGGATTTTACGGCCGGACGCCATTCTTGGCACCATTCTCATAAAGGAGTTAGTGTGATGAAATGAATGAAGATGAATGAACCTGACCATGGAGTTGGAAGGAGGTAGCCGTGTCCTTGTAGAAGGTGGGAGTTGAAATTGGGAAACCACGGAAAACCATCGCAAGGTTTCAAGCCCATCCACAAGATTTTTCGCCATGCGAATACAGTTTGTATGGCTGTGCGGATAGCGGATGAGATGCGGATAATGTTTAGAGTAAATTTGCGGATAGTTTCTAGAATACAATGTTGTTTAGTTTAGCGGCTTTAGACATCGTGTTCAGCAGACTCGTGTATATGGGTGTGTGTAGAATGTTAAACAGGATAAAAAAAAAGCTTTTGCTAAGATATCCGTCTTTCACGTTTCATGTCATTTCCCTATTTGCTTTTGCTTGGTTTGTATAATGGCCTGCTTGCCATCTCTTGATGAATGCAGTACATTTGCATTTGTCTGTTGGCACAGGCTAGAGTTAAAAGTGGCTTTTCACCGATGTCTCAGTCTCACTCATGGCTGTGATTATATGGAAGCTACTGAGGTATGGGTGTTTCTTAGTAACGACATCCAGGGCACAGTCAGTGCCTGTGGACGCTGTGAAAGGTTCTGCTCATAGGGTTAGTACTGCTGTTCTGACTCAGTGAGGAAAGCAATGACAAACTACCTCACTCCTCATCTTGCCTGGTAAACTACGCCTCAATATAGCGCTGGCTTTTTTTTTTGGTATCTACGCACATAACCTAACGGCGGTACTATTTGAGGATCCAACCAGCCTTCGGGCTGACTACCTAACAGCCAGTATAAGAATAATAGAGAAGTGAGAGGAGCCATTCTTGGAAAATCCCTCAATTAGTGTTGACTTATAAAAAAAACAAAAAAAAAAAAACAACTTTACACCTGCGCTTGCCTCCGTGGGTAAATCCGACGACTAAGTAAATGCTATAATTAGACACCCGCTCTTTGACATGCCGTTACTCAGAGGAAAAAAATACTACAGTCAACATTGTCTTCCGATTCACATACCGTAGCCTAGGAGAACGAATTTCTCCTCAAATGTCTAAACGTGTTGCTTTAATACTTTATCAAATTATTAATATTATTATAAAGTCAGCGGATTTGGATAACAAACGTGCGGATGCGGATAACGATTTGCTTAACCGCACAGGGCTCTACTAAATACTGTGACTTTAGATACACTTGGGTACCAGATTTTTTTTTGCTGTCATTTTAGGCTATTATTAAGATGGGGTCGCCACTTTCAAATGCATTTTATGACCTACTGCCAGGTATGAACTAGGCCGCTCCTAACATGGAGAATAGACGCCTTTTGTAGCCGCTCCTCTGCAGTACAGACCAAGGATCATGTAAGTATAAGAGATTCGTCACTTTTGGTTATAGAATTTCCGAGAGAGAACACCGCCTGAGGCTATGGATTGTACTGCCGAGTCTGGCAACATAAAAAGTAAAAAGCCATATGAATGTAGCCTTTATTACACGTAAATGAACAGTATGTTCTGCGAAGAGTTATTGATTATTGATGAAAATAACTCAAACATAACTGCGCCTTTCGCTAGGTGCTGAAATATACGTCCAGATAGGAAAAGAATACATTTTGATATATATCAATGTTGGCAATGGATTTGTCACGAAAGACACAGTTATGCCGTTCTAGAGCTTAATTCACCTATAGGCTAATTAAAAAATGCTCTCATACTCTACAGAATAGTTGGGATATTCGATGAATATAAAGAAAATCGTCCAAATGCACACACTACATTGCCATAACTTCACTTTTTGCCTAGCATGCCCGCAACCACCCACCCCTCCCCGTAGCCCTAAACCACAAATTTTATTGCAATGCAAAGGAGAATGGGTAAGAAAACAAACAAGAGATGAAATGCACACATTTATTCTCTATATATTTTTATTCGAGAGTAGTCCATATTGCCCACTAGTTTTTCACATGGTCAACACCAGGAAGATGAAAATTGCCGTATTGTTCTTACTATCATTATAATTCTTACATCCCGGTGCTTGGCAATTTTTCCTCCCTTGCAGTGGCATGATTGACTCTCAATTCAACTAAAATAAACAATCAAAATACTGAACAAATCAAACCAACCAACAACACCACGAGGAATTTCAATCAAAACAGACTATTCCCGCTTCCGCCAGTCGGTTTGATGTGAACGTTAAGGAGTGCCAACTACGGAACCTTAGTGCTAAAATTAATTCTTCATTGGTTGGCAGAACAACCAGTACAGGGCCTTACCCCGACCCACGCGCTCCCTATGAACTGTCATCCCCCTGGTACAGACACTACGAGTATCCATAATATGGACACATATCTTTTACTCTATTAACCCCGAGCACTGGGTTGCCTCTTCCGCCAACTTCGCTGAACCGAAGGACTGCTTCACCACCGCTGGTGTCGTTGAGGTCTTCACTTATACTCATACAAATCATACTATGTTCCTATAATGGCATATGCAGCAGAAACTTGAACAATGACTAAGAGGGATGAGAGCAGAATACAGGCAGCTGAGATGAAATTCCAGAGAAGTATGGTCCAGGAAACGAGGAGAGACAGAGTGAGAAATGAAGATATACGGAAAGAACTGGGAGTACAGAAACTAAATGACAAACTGGGGCAAAACAGATTGAGATGGTTTGGACATGTCAAATGGATGAATGAAGTAAGACTACCAAGACGAGCACTGGAACGACGGATGACAAGGAAGAGAGCACGAGGAAGACCAAGAATGCGTTGGATGGACTCGGTGAAGTATAGCATTAGAAACGGAACCTGGATTGGAACACCGTGTCGGAAGAGGAATGGTGGTACGACAGAACCGTATTTGCCCCCACCCAGTGTCAGCTGGAAAAGGGGAAATGAAGATGATGATGATGATGATGATGACCAGAATTTTGTCCTGGAGGGGATGTTTATATTTCCAGTAAATCTACCGGCACGAGGTTGTCGCACTTCAAATGCCATCGGACTGAGCCGTGATTGAGTTGTTTGGTGCGTTTCGTTACGTAATCGAACCAGTAGTCTTTTACATGAAGGGTTAATGAGAACTCGTCAAGTGAATCGCACAGGAACTCGGAAGTGAATGTAGGGAAGAACAGCAGTAGCAATCACGGCCAGAGAAATTAAAATACTCACGTCACACGCAATCTTTTGTTCTAGCAGTACAAAGGACTTTGTTTTTGGTGTCCATTAAGAAGATGCTCGGCACAAAAGATAAAACATCAAGTCCGGGACTGTACAAACACAAACACAACAGAAAATGAAATGTCGAGACGAGTGCTATCATTCTCCATCTGTCATCTGCGCTGACACACGGTCCGGCCTGTTTGATTGTCTTCAGTGATGTATGAGGTCACACATCAATAATGTTCTGGTAGACTTCTTTTAAGACTTTCCATGGTTAAGGTACAAACTGAGCTCCCCCACGATCAGCAAGCTGACCTAAATGCTCATACGTGTGCATAAAATAATAATAATAATAATAATAATAATAATAATAATAATAATAATGCGGCACAGAATGGCTTAAAGTGGTACATGGAACTTACAAGTAATCAATATAGAACATTTCGAAGACCGAACTGAGTGCCAGACGAAAATCGCGAATGTTAAGTTTGAACCAAGATCATTACGGCA
This sequence comes from Meconema thalassinum, assembly GCA_946902985.2. NCBI lineage: Eukaryota > Metazoa > Arthropoda > Insecta > Orthoptera > Tettigoniidae > Meconema > Meconema thalassinum. The sequence continues at coordinate 1,712,132,670 of OX336388.2, read as the reverse complement.
ACCTGGGACAAAGTGGACGGATGAGAGGAAAGGGGAGCATTCAGCGAGATTGAAGAGATTTTGGGAGGAACGGAGGAGACACACCTCCAAATGACATCATGTTATCAAGTTTAATCGCTCTCCTGTAGGGGAATTTTCGCTTAAATAAATAAATAACAACAATACAAATAATGGTTGACAGACAAACCTTGTTTAACAGACTAGAAGAATTAGGAGTTGACAGGAAGACCAGGGACATCAACTAGGAAACATTATTGGGAACTACCTCAAAGGTGAAATTCATGGGAGAAATCTCAAACTCATTTGCAATTCATATCGGAGTCCGACAAGGGGATGGTTTATCACCACTCTTGTTCATCATCGTACTGGACAAAATCATCAGAGAATGGGAAAAGCATGTGAAGGGTATCCAATTTGGAAAGGAGAAAGGGAAAAGAGTCACTGTGAAATGCTTGGCCTTTGCAGATGATCTGGCCATCTTAACAAACAACAAGGATGAAGCCATATTGGCACTAGACAAACTACATGGAATCTCCAGTAAAATGGGACTTGATATTTCCTATGAAAAAACACAGTATATGGATCCCAAATAACAGGAAACATCACCTTGCGAATGCAATATAGAAAATCTCGAAGGTCACTGAATTCAAATATTTAGGAGAAGCCATCCAACCCACAGGATTGAACACAATTTCTAATGCAGAGAGAATAGTAAAACTGCAGATGGCGTACAAGCTGACATGGAATCATTATAACAAAAGAGCAGTATCTCGTAATGCAAAACTGCGCCATTACAACACAGTTGTTTTCTCTGAAGCCTTGTACGCGGCAGAAACCACAGTCATTAGAGGAATGACGAGAAATCATGATATTGAGAAGCAGGAACGAAAAATTCTTAGGGAAATCCATGGCACTGTTTTCCGTGATGGAATTTGGGTCAGGAGACCAACAAAGGAACTTTATGAAAATACAGACACCATTATAGATAAATTTAGGAAGAGCCGTCTGCAGTTCTATGGACACATATAAGATGGATGAGAACAGACTCACTAAGAAGATTTTCAATATCGTGAATGTAAGATAAATTAAAGACCAGTTGGATAAAAGAAATTCATGAAGACATGGAATTACTTCAAATCTCTGAAGACGACATTAAGGATAGATAACAATTTAGAAATAAAATCAGAAACACGAAAAGTCTCAAGGAAGGACATATTAGGAAGAAAATGGACAGAGGAAAGGAAGAAAAAGCACAGTGAACTAATGAAGAGGTTTTTGGAAGAAAAGAAGAGAGGAAAAAGAAGTGAAGCTGTGATTGGCTCAAGGTCACACGCTCTCCTGAAGGGGAATAATCGGAAATAATAATAATAATAATAATAATAATAATAATAATAATAATAATGGTATATTGGCTTTCACGGCCAGTGAATTAAAACTCAGCAATTGTTCTAGGTTTGTGCCGTGTTTTGTGTGGGGTTTCTCCTAGGACACCAAGCTGGCTCATCAGTGGGCTCTTGGTGCCCCACCCGGACTCCCACAGGAGTAGCGAACTGCGCGCTAACTCCATTTTTGTGAACGCACCTGCGCCTCTTTACTGCGAGAACTAAGAACTCAAGCAGCCATAACCTCCCTTTGAAGGCTTCCAAAAATATGGTGTATTTCACTGGCCGTGAAAGCCAATATAGCATGTGTTTGGGAGCCTTCATAGGGAGGTTAAGGCTGCTTGAGCTTTTAGTACTCGCAATAAAGAGGTGCAGGTTTGCTTCATAAAAGGAAGGCAGCGCGCAGTTCGCTACTCTTGTAGGGTTTCGAGCGGGGACACCATGAGCCCGCTGATGAGCCAGCTATGTGTCCTAGGCGAAACCCCACACAAGACACGGCACAAACCTAGAAGAATTGCTGAGTTTTAATAATAATAATAATAATAATAATAATAATAATAATAATAATAATAATAATGTTATTGGTTTTACGCTCCTCTTTACAACTGCGGCTTTTAGAGACGCCGGGTACCGGAATTTTGCCCCAAAGGGGATCCTTAACGTGCCAGTAAATCTGCTGACACGGCTCCCTCGCATTTGAGCACCCTCAAATGCCAGCTGACTGCACCAGGATTCGATCCTGCAACCTTGGGAACAGCAGGCGAGAACGTTATCGCTGAGCCACGCAGCCAGCTACATACGTGTGCAGCGCCTCAACGAAAGTATTCAGCCTGTTTACTTGATATCCGATGTATCTATTTGAAGAGCCTTATTTGATACTAACTTCGTGCGGGTAAACATGTACTGTACTGGTGTGTGTATCTCACACTCCGGACAGTTTTATTGTTCTAAACTAAGTAAATAAATTCTGAATCGAAAGCGAAAATCAGGCAGCAAGAAGTGTGTGCAAGGTTGAATAAATGCAACTTGTTATGGGTGTATGTTTGCCGGGCTTGGCACGGCAGCCCCTGCTACTGGAATGAAACGTGACTTTTGTCACCATATTGAAACGATGAAATATTTCGAAACAGCAATAGGTCTTTGTTCTTTCCAGGCACGATTACTAAGTTCATGCAAAATTTCAGCTAAATCGGTTGAGTAGGTTTGCGTGAGACAGTAATAGACAGCACCATTAATTTCTTATTGAATAGATAATCATATTTAATTCAATATTGTTCCTTATTGACAAATATGCGAGATTTATTTATTTATTTATTTATTTTCCGTGTCCAAATCAAATAAGATTTTGCCAGGAAGTAGCAACAGTTATAGCATTAGCATTTGCAGCCAAAATATCGTCTTTTGAACATATGTCCTCAATCAAGGGGCAGATCAGCAGGTGTTCTGGGTCTTGTAAAATGCTGCAGTCACAGAACTCATCATTGTTGACGAGCATGTTCCATTTCTTGAGATTGTTCTTGCAGCGTGAAACCCCCGTCCTCAGCCTGTTCAATGATTTCCAAATTCCATATGGCAAGTTGTGACCAGGTGCCATTTTTTCTGATAGAGGAATAATTGGGTCTGTTATCACTGTCTTCCATATCTTCACACGGGCAGCTTCTTGTGAGCCTTCGAGGGCTGTTACTCCCCTCAAAAAGCTGTCTCTGGACTTAAGTCTCTGTCGGGCTGGTTGTCGGCCGAAAAGTGAATGCCTTGAATCGGTTTCTTGCCGTTTCTTCTCAGATGCTGCTGCTACCATTATTCGGACATGAGGTGGAGAAATTCCTATAAGAGGGTAGATCAGATACAATCCTGTAAGTCTCAATCAGAGCTATATCCACCTCTTTGGAATGTGGAGAAGAAAGCCAAACTGGTGCTGCATATTCAGCAGGTGAGAAGCTCCGTCCAAGGGCTGAAGTTCTGAGAGTGGTGGGGTGAGCACCCCATGTCCTTCCTGTTAGGCATCTTAGTATGTTATTTCGTGCAGATACTTTACTTTTGGTGTTCAAGCAATGTTGCTTGAAAGACAGAGCTCGATCGAGGGTGACACCAAGATATTTTGGTGTAAAACAATGAAGGATTGTTTCACCTTGCCACTTAATGTTCAATGTCCTCTTTGCTTCTTTGCAAGTGGAAAGCACAAACTTGCGTTTTGGCTGGATTTGGCTTCAAATTATTTCTGTGATAGTATTGACCAAGTTCTTCCAAGGCATAGGACAAAGAATGTTCTACTTCTTCAAAGCTACGACCTTGCACGGCTACTGCAGTGTCATCTGCGTAGATAAATCGCCTGGTGCCTTCTGTTCTGGGCTGGTCATTGGTGTATACATTGTAAAGCAGTGGTGCTAAGACGCTACCTAGAGGTAGTCCATTCTTCCGGAGGCGCCAACGACTATTTTTCCCAAGGAGAGACACGTAAAATCTTCTGTTCTCAAGGAAATTTCTTAGCAGTGAGGTCAGCCTGTAGTCCTTTGTCAGTTCATAAATCTTACGAAGTAGTGTGTTATGATTAACAGTGTCGTAAGCAGCAGTTAAATCTATGAAGGCTACACCAGTAATGCACTTTTCCTCAAATCCCAGGTTTTATGATCGCAACTACGCGAGCTTTTCTCCATACCTTAGGAATCTTCAGCCTGGATGCACAGTTGTTCATCAATGAAAGCAGCCATTGCAGTGTTGCTGGTCCAAATTGTTTTATTTGCTCCGCTCTGAGATCATCCAACCCAGCTGCCTTGTTCGATTTCAGACCGTCGATTGCTTTCATTAGTTCTTCCATCGTAAACAGGTCCTTAAGGAAATCTGTCTCTTCTTCAATACACGGGGGGCGTGGTGGCGCAGCGGTCAAACTGTATGCCTCTCACCAAGGCAGACCGGGCTCGATTCCCGGTCAATGCATGTGAGATTTTCGATGTGAAATGCCATGTCCTGTGGTTCGGATTCCACGTAAAACGGAGGTCCCGTGGCTTATGATCGCGAGATTAACGGTCACGTTAAACTACAAGCTTCCTTTTTAGGTAGATTTCATTAGAAAGCTAACTATTGCAATGGGTACCATGTTTCGACTTCCGAAAAATTTCGACATATCTCCGCGTTTCACATCCCCCAGACCCCAAAACCACCGTCAGTTCAAAAGTTTATATATAATTTATGTATATATACTGCTCAAAAAAATTAAAGCACCACTTTTTTCAAAGGCCACCAAATTTGGAACGTTGACTGCACAAGGTCGAAATCTCAGTATGACGTTTGCCCCGACGCCTACCAAGCACATGCTTCAGCACAACTCCCCAACTTGTGTAGTTTCGGGATAGCGCCCCCAAAACCAGTCCATTTTTGAAAACCGTAAATTGAAGTTTGCGAAAAACGCTGTAGTACTTGTCGCAGGTTGCCAAAGCAGTCGAAAATGAATGAGTCTTGCTCTTAAGGTTCCACGAACACGTTGAAATCGTTACATTTGACGTTTGGGCATTTTCAACCCCCTTCATCATCCCCTAAACATGGACTACCATTGGGGGCGCCTGAGAAGGTACCGGATGTGTTTAACCACCTGAAAACCTGCACACCGTCCTCAGTTGCTGATTGCAGTAAGTTCTTAAGGCCTCCGGCAATGTTCACCCCTCCTAACACCCTCAACTGGCATGGGACCAAACCACCCCGTCTTGATTCACCCCTAAGGAAGGTTTAAATCGAGATTTTTATCAGTGCTGCTAATGGGGGGGTCTTCCCCTAACGTTTCAAAAGAGGACCTGCGCCTGTGTCGCCACCCCTTCCCTTGCTACCCCTTTTTGTATGATTTTTCGAATCAGGCCCTTTTTAAGGGCTGAAATGAGGTCTTAATCGCTGAAAGGGCTGTAAAGGTCCTTAGAAGTAGTGGTGACACGAAATCAACCCCTTTCGATGTTTGATTGACATTCCATCCCCCAAAGCTGACATTTCTGTACCCTCAACCCTCCCTGTCTGGACGCGTAACGCGTCATGGCAGAGTTTTCAGAGTTGGATCAAAATGAAGCTTATGGCCTGAAATGGAGCCCAAAACAGCAGGTTGGATGGAAATTCATCGGTAGGGTGGGAAACGGGACCAAAAAGTTTTCAAAAAAAGTTAACAGCCTCTAGTAAGTACACCAATGCATAGGCAACCCACATCACGTCATTTTTCTCCCATTGCCAAACTTTGTAACCTATTGCCGATCATAGGCAACCCACACGCACGGACGTGATGTGGGTTGCCTATGCATGGGCGTACTTACTGTAGGCTGTACACTTTTTTGAAAAATTTTGGTCCCGTTTCCCAACCTACCGATGAATTTCTATCCAGCCTGCTGTTTTGGGCTCCATTGCAGGCCATAAGCTTCATTTTCATCCAACTCTGAAAACTCTGCCTTGACGCATTACGCGTCCAGACAGGGAGGGTTGGGGGTGCAAAAATTTCGAATTTGGGGGACGGAATGTCAATCATCGATCGGAAGGGGTTGATTTCGTGTCACCACTACTTCTAAGGACCTTTACAGCCCTTTCAGCGATTAAGACGTCGTTTCAGCCCTTAAAAAGGGCCTGATTCGAAAAATCATACAAACGGGGGTTGCAGGGGAAGGGGTGGTGACAAAGGCACAGTTCCTTTTAGGTAGATTTCATTAGAAAGCTAACTATTGCAATGGGTACCATGTTTCGACTTCCGGAAAATTTCGACATATCCTCGCGTTTCACATACCCCAGACCCCAAAACCACCGTCAGTTCAAAAGTTTATATAAAATTTATGTATATATGTATCTATATATATATCAGTTTCTTGTGGACACAGTAACTGCCGTAATTTTGCACCAATCACTTTGAATTTTTTACATAATATGTATCCCTATAAAATCTCGGTCAAGTTCGTTAATGGGCAAAATCGGTCGAAGGGGGTGAAAATGGGGGGCTTTTTTTTTCGAAAAAGTGAAATTTCGCTATAACTCTCTTAATACGTAAAATATCGAATCCATTCAACGTTCATAATATGTGTCGGATAAGTGCCAAAAATTTATGTCAAATAGGTTTGTTGATAGCACCAACCATTGACCAAAGGGGTGGAAAAAAGTGGGTTTTTCGGGAAACATTAATCATATCTCTCTTAATAGGCACAATATCAAAACCGTACAAAGTGGAAAATAATCCCCTAATAATTACCTAAAACTTTTGTCTGAAATAATTTTTGATATGACCCACCATTACGCCAATGGATGAGAAAAATGATTTCGGAATTTTAAAAAATGCCAAGTGCCATCAGAGGTTACCATAACAACTTTTTTAAATTGATGAGGGATGATCTATCCGAGGTTGCCAAGACAACACCATTGACGAGATGACATTTATTTTTAGCCTACTTTTCACACTTTTCAAAAATGAGGAAAAAGTAGACTTATGAGATATATCCGGGAAAATGTGTCTGTCCTTCTGTCTGTCTGTCTGTCTGTATGTCCTTCTGTCTGGCTGGCTGGCTGGCTGTGTGTGTGTGTGTGTGTGTCCCCTATCAACTCCTAAACGGCTGCAGCAATCGAAACCAAATTTAGTATGAGTAAAGATGTATACCGGAATATCTCAGGCCCATATTTGAAAAAGATGTCAGTGCTACCAACTGCTAAAAAACGCACTAGAAATTTGTGCTCCATGTTGGATATCTTGGAAGGTATACATGGGAGCTATTCTAAAATTGGCACACATGTAGATAATACTATTTCAGTTTAATTTCCAGGTGGCCATACATGACGGTGTTGCCAAAATAATTTTAAGCCTTCTGATAAGTCCAATTTTTAAATGCATATAACTTCTACACTATCAATTGGATTTCAACCAAATTTTGTATGTAATATGTGTACGTAAACAGATATGACTGAGTGTATTCTTAACAGCCACCAGGGCTGCCAACTGTTAATAATTGCTCTCTATTTTGTATCAAAATACCAATATATCAGAAAGTATGCAAGCTGACAGCTTTAAACCATGCACACGTATATTACCTGACATTTTACATTAATTTGGAGTAACTTATATACGTCAGTTCTACCAACATGATTCTAAGCCAGCTGATAGGACCAATTTTTAAATATATGTAACTTCTATACCAACAAATGGATTTCATCCAAAATTGGCACAAAAAGATATAATATTTCAGATTATTTCTGACCAGCACTCGCATGACATTGTTGCCAACATGCTTTTACGTGTACTAATAGATCCAATGTCTAACTCCATGTAACGTCCTTTGGACTTCAACCACATTTTGTATTCTGTGGAGATGGAAGTAAGAATATATTCAGTCACCAGAGCTGCCAACTGTATTGCTCTATTAGGCTACATTATGCCTAGTATACCTTATTTCGAACTAATTAAGACATTACGATATTACCCGCTTAATTTCGTCATTATTCTAGATAGGTTCATATACTGTAGATTAATCTTTGGCATGAATCTTAATTTTAAGAAAAGTAGGCTCTTTAGTTCGTCACGGAACGTCTTGTTCCATCTGACTATGAGGGAAGCGGCTAACTGGTAGCTTGCTGAACTTATATGCCCAAGGTCGCTGATTCAAAGCCGGCCAAAGTCGCCGGATTTTCTAAGAGCGCTAAAAATCCGTCAGCATGCATTCCTTCGGAGGGGAAGTTACAACGTTCGTTGCAAGTTGCTGGTTGCGGTGGCATCTAGCAGCCAAGTTCACAGCTAGGTGTCGTTGACGTTAGTATTTGGTACAAAGTGAGGTACTACTACTTAAAATTGACCGTCTGCAGACCTTACCTGAATTACAGACTAATACAGTCATCACAAATAACACCGTTTATCAGACAGATTCTACACACACCCAATGTACACGGGGTTATATGACCACCTTGTCGCAGCCCCTAAACTGAGGAACCAACCAACATCTCTGCGGGAGATAAAATTTTGCGTGAAGAAGTAACAAACTGTTAGATAGTTACACATTAGTTCCAAACCTTGCATAAGGACAGTGTGATCACAAGTATAAAAAATGAACCCCAAATGACAAGAAGGTTACCATCCCCATAAGACAGTAAAATGTTAAAAATATGCATAGAAAGACGAAAAAATGTTAACTAACCTCCAATTGTAAAATACTTTCTCGCAATAAATGTGGTCTGATCCTCCTACGAAAACCTGCATATTTTGCCTATTATAGCTTATCCCCTAGTTTGCCCGGTGAAATCTACCTCCGCCTTCCGGCGTGCCGAGAGGATTTTTTTTGAAACGTTAGGGGAAGACCCCCCCATCAGCAGCACTGATAAACATCTCGATTAAAACCTTCCTTAGGGGTGAATCGAGAAGGGGTGGTTTGGTCCCATGCCAGTTGAGGGTGTTAGGGGATGTGGACATTGCCGGAGGCCTTAAGAACTTACTGCAATCAGCAACTGAGGACGGTGTATAGGTTTTCAGGTGGTTTAACACACCCGGTACCTTCTCAGACGCCCCCAATGGTAGTCCATGTTTAGGGGATGATAAAGGGGGTTGAAAATGCCCAAACGTCAAATGTAACGATTTCAACATGTTTGTGGAACCTTTAAGAGCAAGACTCATTCATTTTCGACTGCTTTGGCAATCTGCGACAAGTCCTGCAGCGTTTTTCGCAAACTTCAATTTGCGGTTTTCGAAAATGGGCTGGTTTTCGGGGTGCTACCCTGAAACTACTCATGTTGGGGAGTTGTGCTGAAGCATATGCTTGGTAGGCGTCAGGACAAACGTCATACTGAGATTTCGAGCTTGTAGGTCAACTTTTCAAAATTTGGTGGCCTTTGAAAAAAGTGGTGCTTTAATTTTTTTGACCAGTATATATATATACATAAATATATCACTTTCTTGTGGACACGATAACTACCGCAATTTTGCACCAATCACTTTGATTTTTAGCCTACTTTTCACATTTTGCAAAAATGAGGAAAAAGTAGACTTATGAGATCGGGCAAATGTGTGTGTGTCTGTCTGTCTGTCTGTCCGTCTGTCTGTCTGTCTGTCTGTCCGTCTGTCTGTCTGGCTGTGTGTGTGTCCCCCCCTATCAACTCCTAAACGGCTGCAGCAATCGAAACAAAATTTGGTAGGTGTAAAGATCTATACCTGAATATCTGACGGCCATATTTGAAAATGATGTCAGTGCTACCAACTGCTAAAAAATTGCAATTGAAATTTGAGCTCCATGTTGGATATCTTGGAAAGTATGAATGGGAGCTATTTCAAAATTGACACACATACAGATCACAAAATTTCAGTTTAATTTCCAGGAGGCCAAACATGGCAGTGTTGCCAAAATGATTATAAGCCTCCTGATAGGTCCAATTTTTAAATGCATATAACTTCTACACTATCAAGCGAAATTCAACCAAATTTCGTATGTTGTATGTGTACATAACCAGATATGACTGAGCGTATTCTTAAGACCTACCAGGGCTGCCAACTGTGAATAAATGCTCCTAATTTATTTTATCCAAATACCAATATATCAGAAAGTATGCAAGCCGACAGCTTTAAACTATGCACACGTATAGTACATGACATTCTATATTAATTTGGAGTAACTTATATACGTCAGTGCTACCAACATGATTCTAAGCCTGCTGAGAGGTCCAACTTTAAATACATGTAACTTCCATACTATCATTTGGATTTCAACCAAATTTCGTATGTGCTATGTGTACCATAACAGATATGACTATGCGTATTCTAAGGAGCAACCAGGGCTGCCAACTGTTAATATGTGCTGTCCCTATTTTTGTTACCCTAATATCAATATATCAGAAAGTATGCAAGCCAATAGCTCTAAACTTTGCACACGTATAGTACCTGGCATTCAAGACGAATTTGGAGTAACTAATATACGTCAGTGCTGCCAACATGATTCTAAGCCTGCTGATAGGTCCAATTTTAAAATGCATGTAACTTCTATACTAACTAATGGATTTCATTCAAAATTGGCACAACAATAGATCATATTATTTAAGGTTATTTCTGACCAATACATGCATGACATTGTTGCCAACATGATTTTACGCGCGCTGTTAGATCCAATGTTTAACTGCATGTAACGTCCATGCTATCCAGTGGACTTCAACCAAATTTTGTATTTAGTACCGAAAGAGATGGAACTAAGAATATATTCAGTCATCAGGGCTGCCAACTGTAGTGCTCTATTAGGATACATTATGCCAGTTATACAGTATTTCGAACTAATTGGAAATTTCGATATTAGCAACTTAATTTCGTCATTATTCTAGATAGGTTCATATTCTGTAGAATAATCATTGGCAAGAAAAGTAGGCTGTATAGTTCTTCACGGAACTTCTTGTTTTACATAATATGTATCCCTATAAAATCTCGGTCGAGTTCGTTAATGGGCACAATCGGTCGAAGGGGGTGAAAATGCGGGGCTTTTTTTCGAAAAGTGAAATGTCGCTATAACTCTCTTAATATTTGAAATATCGAATTCATTCTAATTTCATACTATGTGTCGGATAAAGCCCAAAAATTTATGTTTGAAAAGTTTTTTGACAGCACCAACCATTGACCAAAGGGGTGAGAAAAGGTGGGGTTTTCGGGAAACATTAATCATATCTCTCTTAATAGGCACAAAATCAAAATCGTACAAAATGGACAATATTCCCCTAATAATTACCTAAAACTTTTGTCTGAAAGAATTTTTGATATGACCCACCCTTACGCCAGGGGATGAGCAAAAGATTTCGGAATTCGAAGACAATGCCAAGTGCCATCAGACGTTGCCATGACAACACTACTGAATTGATGAGGGATGAACCATCAGAGGTTGCCATGACAACACAATTGCACGAGATCACATTTTTAGCCTATTTTCAATTTTGAAAAAATAGGCTTATGAGATCACCTTTTGTCCGTGTGTGTGTGTGTGTGTGTGTGTGTGTGTGTGATTCGTGTGTGTGTCCCCCCCTAATAAAATCTAAACGGCAGGAGCGATTTCAATGAAACTCGAAAAGTTCATAGCACTATTCCCGGCGACCTCGACCGTGCCCTTCAAATTTTATTACGACTCACCAATCCAACATGGCGGCTGTGCGAAATATTTCACCAGCATTCAATATCTCCGAAACTATTACCGATATTACCCTGACATTTTTTATGGTGATAGAGGGAACTACTATAAGTTCACTTATGTGACTTTTGAAAACCTGGTAACTACAAAACCAACATGGCGGCCAAGCGAATTCACGACTTTTAATAGTCGTTTCTCGCGATTTGACCAACCAAACGCAATGAAACTTGGTACAGTATATGTTTATATACATTGTTATGCACCGACATCTAACTTCGTTCAATTGTTTACATAATCACAAGATGGCGGATGTGCGAAATATTTCACCGGCATTCTATATCTCTGAAACTATTAGCGGTATCTCCCTAAAATTTTGTACGGAGATAAAGGGCACTACTGGAAGTCCATCTATAAGATTTTCAAAAACCGGTTTACTACAAAACGAACATGGCGGCCAAGCGAATTTGAACATTTTAAATAGACCTTTCTCGCGATTTAATGTTCCAAGCGCACTGAAACCTGGTACAGGAAATATTTATACACATTGTAATCCACTGGTATCTAATTTAGTTCAATTGTTTACATAATCTCAAGATGGCGGCAGTGCGAATTTTAAAATTAAGTTTTTATTTCTTGTGATGTAGTCATGCGATCGAAGTGAAAGTTTGTATAATGAACCTACGCAATACTTTTCCTTTAATGGTACATGACTCTATGGCCTATACGTTTAACAATCCAACATGGCGACCATCCGAAATATTTAGACGATACTGAATATCTACGAATCTATTTTAGCAATCAAACTGCATTTTTTAATGTTCATAGGGGCTATGAACTTAAGTTCACCTATAGGACTTTAAATAACCTGGTGAACACAAATCCAACATGGCGGTGACGCGAATTATAAATATTCACATGGACGTTTCTCGTAATTTAACCATCCGCGTGCAGTGAAACTTGGTACAGTAAATCTTTATCCGAATGTTAATCCACTGGCATCTAATTTATTTCAATTGTTTCCATAACCTCAAGATGGCAGCTGTGAAAAATTTTTAAATCTCCTTGTTTTTTCTTGTGTCCTAATTATGTGATTGAAGTTTGAATACTACACGTTCACAATAATCTGCATGTAACAGTACATAACTCTAGGACCTACATATATATAATCCAACATGGCGACCATCCGAAATATTTAGTCGGTTCTCAATATCTACGAATCTATTACAGCAATCAAACTGAAATTGTGTGTTGATAGTGGCAATTAACATAAGTTGGATATATGAAAATAGGCTGTATAGTTCTTCACGGAACTACTTGTTTAGCCTACTTCCGATTTTTGCAAAAAATGAAAGTAGACTTATGAGATCAACACAGGGCGAAAAAAGTGTGTCTCTGTGTGTGTGTATGTGTGTGTGTGAGTCTGTGTGTGTGTGTGTGTCTGTGTGTGTGTGTGTGTGTGTGAGTGTGTGTACTCTGAATGTCTGTCCCCCCCTATCAATTCGAACACGGTGAATGCGAATTGAACGAAATTTGGTACAAAGGTAGCACTAGCAAAGGACACCTCAGTGTCATGTTTTATATCGCCGCCATCTTGACGGAAACGTAATGGCGGCCACACAAATGTTCAAAGCTTAAATCAAATTACGACTAACCTAATCATCCGATCTCTACCAAATTTTGCAACAACATACCTTTATGGGAGGAGCATCCTTTGACCAAACCAATAGGTCATCAGCGTAATAGTTTGCGGATGGCGGCCATCTTTGTGTGAAAATCGATTCCCCCTATTAATTCGAACACGGTGCAACCGAATGGAACGAAATTTGGTACAGAGGTAGTACTAACAAAAGGCACCTCAGTGTCATGTTTTATATCGCCGCCATCTTGACGAAAACGTAATGGCGGCCACACAAATGTTCAAAGCTTAAATCAAATTACGATTAACCTAATCATCCGATCTCTACCAAATTTTGCAACTACATACCTTTATGGAGGGAGCATCCTTTGACCAATCTAATAGGTCATTCACCTGATAGTTTGCGGATGGCGGCCATCTTTATGTCAAAATTGATTCCCCCTATTAATTCGAACACGGTGGAACCGAATGGAACGAAATTTGGTACAGAGGTAGTACTAGCAAAGGGCACCTCAGTGTCATGTTGTATATCGCCGCCATCTTGACTGAAACGTAATGGCGGCCACACGAATGTTCAAAGCTTAAATCAAATTACGATTAACCTAATCATCCGATCTCTACCAAATTTTGCAACTACATACCTTTATGGAGGGAGCATCCTTTGACCAATCTAATAGGTCATTCGCCTAATAGTTTGCGGATGGCGGCCATCTTTGTGTCAGAATCGATTCCCCCTATTAATTCAAACACGCTGAAACCAAATGGAACGAAATTTGGTATAGAGGTAGCACTAGCAAAGGGCACCTCAGTGTCATGTTTTATATCACCGCTATCTTGATGGAAACGTAATCGCGGCCACCCAAATGTTAAAAGCTAAAATGTAATTACGACCAACCTAATAATCTAGTCTCTACCTAATTTTGCAACACCATATCTTTATGTGGGAAACATATTCTGACCAAACTGCAAGAACATCAGCCCAATAGTTTGCAGATGGTGGCCAAGTATGTGTGCAAATCGATTCCCCTTATCAATTCAAACACGGTGAAACCGAATTGAACGAAATTTGGTACAGAGGTAGCACTAGCAAAGGGCACCTCATATTCATGTTTAATATCCCTATAGCACGTTGTATTTCAACAAGCTCCTACAACCAACATTCAATCATACTCCTTGAAAAGGACAAAGAGTTATAACAATACCCATGCATTTAGGAGAAAGTAGGCTATATGTTCTTTACTGAACATCTTGTTTAGCCTACTTTCGATTTTTGCAAAAAATGAAAGTAGACTTATGAGATCAACACAGGGCGAAAAATTGTGTGTCTGTCTGTGTGTATGTGTGTGTGTGAGTCTGTGTGTGTGTGTGTGTGTGTGTGTGTGTGTGAGAGTGTGAGTGAGTGAGTGTACTCTGAATGTCTGTCCCCACCTATCAATTCGAACACGGTGAAACCGAATTGAACGAAATTTGGTACAGAGGTAGCTCTAGCATAGGGCACCTCAGTGTCATACATTATATCGCCGCCATCTTTACCAAAACTGAATGGCGGCCACTCAAACGTTCAAAACGTAAACTCAAATTACGGCTAAACTAATCATTCGATCTCTACCAAGTTTGGTGACAACATACCTTTATATAGGACGCGTCTTTCACCCAAACTTCAAGGTCATCGGCCTTGCCATTTCAGGATGGTGGCCGTGTGAATTATGCAACCATTATAATCAATAGCTTAAGACCCACCAATTCAGATTATCAAGCCTAGGGTGGTTTAAGCTATCCTGAAGGTCGTGATCCGTTATTTATTATAATTTAATATTATAATATTATTCTGTATGACAGGCTTAAAAGAGCTGAGCTGTATCTGCCACCCGACAAGATGGCAGCTGTCCTCATGAGCCTGTCTTATATTTCAGTAGTTTTAGTATGTTGTATGCGATATACCCTACTGATACAATAATATAAACTTTGTATGAAATGATCTATAATGAAGATGTACTGCAGTGAAGAAATAGTTTATTTCAAGTCATTATTTGCCAACAGGTTGAATCTAATATATCAGTTAAGATCGCCATAATGTTACGGATATGTTTAGCTCTGGGCTAGCGTGTTAGCCTGTCACGCAGTTGACTGGGGATCGAATACTGCTACAGTTGACTTTTTTTTTCTTGAATTCTTTTACAAATGATGTGCACAAGCTCTTTTCACAGATACTGAATAAAATGTCATTTAGCTCAAAGGGGAGGCTAATGTATACACTCGTTTTTTAATAAAATCACAGTCCCAGCATAGCACATAAACAGAAGACATTACGAAAAGGAGAATAGAAGAATTAGATACACGTTGTTATCAACCACAGCCTTCTTAATGTCTCTGTACGGTGCTGTCCGCTTGTGGGTTATGTGGGTAGTATTGTTCCAAATATACCGCTGTGTCAATACCTGGCCTCCTAAAGTATGGCAATTTTGTAATACTGGTAGTTCGACTATTAGCCACGATCGCGCTCCGATTACCTTTAATGATAGAACGTACAAGGCACTGCCGGCAGGAAGTTAGGTCCTCATTTGAGTACGTAATTCAATTGCTTATATGAGGACGAAGCGTCCTGTTGGCAGGACCGTTTTTTTCCATTATATAGAGGGAAATGTAACGAATCAGCGCATGCAAGTCTGAAGTTGGTAGCTCTGACCGTTCAGTAATGGCGGCGATTATACGTAATGGTGACTGTGTTTATGTTTTTGCTACCTATTTCGATGCTCCAAACAGCGGAGATGCATGGAGTCGCTCGTTATTTGCTAGTAATTATGATATCAGTAAATGTCATGGTACTGTAGTTTAAATTACGTGTAGTTGTGCAACTGTGCAGTGGGATATTGACAAAAGCACAACTAGGCTTTTTTTAAATTTATTTATTCTCGAGTGATGGACGCGCCGTCGCTCATACATTTATTTAGTCTCTGTACTATAAGAAAACACGTTTATACTTTATACGTTTATATATTTTAGAGTCAATATGTTGTTAAGAGACAGTTATTGTATTAGTCAATATGAGTCATATTGAATATTTTAGAATATTTACAGACTTTTATTGTTTGCCCAGTACCAGAACTGCAATATTATTACGCTCTGATAACCCAAAGTGCTGCCGGAAGGACGCGTCCTGCTGGAAGGCCAGTTCAAACATTTGCCATAAGGGTCCAAAGTCCTGCTGGAAGGACGCACCGCTGTGTACAAAAGTACTTCCGGAAGGTCCTTCTAGCAGGACGAGTGACTGTACGCTCTATCATTAAACACTGCCAGTTGGATCGCCTCCCTCCTGGCTACTTTAAACTGCATACTCGTTGAACACCCAGAGGCGTACTAGATAAATATGAATTCACTGCTAGGTCGCAGCACCAACCTACTGTGATTGGCGCGGATTTTTTAAGGGGAAGGTACCCAAAACGATAGATCCTTAAGTTTGCAGGCTGGCTTAATATAGAGATTAACGGACGTGAATGCATTACAATAAGTTAGTAGTTTTGTTATTCAATTATCATAAAGTATATAATATTGATTTTGACACTTACTGGCTAATTATCAATATAAAGGAAAACAAACACTACATGGTGGTAGAGGTGGTTTTAGGGATGAGGACAAAGAGTTATAAATATACCCATACATTTAGTAGAAAGTAGGCTATATGTTCTTTGCTGAACATCTTGTTCCACCTGACTCTGTGGGAAGCGGCTTCGGTGAGGTAACTGGTAGCATGCTGAACTATGCCCAAGGTCGTGGGTTCAAAGCCGGCCGAAGTCGTCGTATTTTCTAAGAACGCTAAAAATCCCTCAGTATGCCTTCCTTTGGAGCGAAGTTCCAACGTTCGTTGCGAGTAGCTGGTTGCGGTGGCATCTAGTAGCCAAGTTCACAACTAGGTGTCGTTAACGGTAGTATTTGGTAGCAACATTAGGAACTACTACTTGAAATTGACCGTCGCAGTCCTTACCAGAATTACAGACTAATACAACCATCACAATTAACACCGTTTATCAGACAGATTCTACACACAACCAAAGTACATGGGGCTACATGACTGCGTTGTCGCTGCCCCTGAACTGAGGAACCAACCAACATCTCAGCGGGAGATAAAATTTTGCGTGAAGAAGTAACTGACCGCTAGATAGTTACACATCAGTGTCGAAACCTTGTATAAGGACAGTGTGACCACAAGTATAAAAATGGACCCTAAATGACGAGAAGGTTACCGTCCCCATAAGACAATAAAATGTTAAAAATATGAATAAAAAACGAAAAGCTAAGCTAATTAAGCGCCAATTGTAAAATACTTTCTCGCAATAATTGAGGTCTGATCATTCTACGAAAACCTGGATACATATTCTGCCTATTTTCGTCTATCCTCTAGCTTTCCCGGTGAAATCTACCTCCGCCTTCCGGCGTGCCGAGAGGATTTTTTTCTTCAATACACCGTTCAAGTTTCTCTGTATTTGACTTAGATTTTGAAGTCTTTCCATTTAAGATCAGTGGGTGTGCTATCTGATTAGCAGTTACTTGAGTAAAGTTAAAAGGCGGGCTAGTCGGATCTCCACTGAGGTTCTTAAGAAGACGCCATGCTTGTCTACTATTCTGTTTCATATCGATATTAGAAACCAAGCTATTCCATCTGTCAGCGCGTGTCTGACCGAGAGAAATCATCAGTGTATGCCCAGCTTCCATTGTTTCCTCGGAGAAGGGGTCCATATCATACAAGTTGCGGTAGTTATCCAAAAGAGATATATTCTGATCGGAAAGACCTGGGATATATTCTGTTCTGCATCCTCTTGGTATGTTCTTTCGCGAGACGTTTTTCACTACGGAAATAAAGGTGTCATAGTTTTCTGGTTGTGGTTCCACTTCCCCTATGGCTACATCAAGTTCAGAACTGAACTTAGGCCAGTTCGCCTTCTTGAAGTTGAACCTACGTTGGAAAGGTGCATTTTCTGGTTTAACAATTGGTTCGATTCTGCATAGTAAGGGTCGATGCTGTGAGCGGGGAATAGCCTTACCAACAATTTTGGTGCACTGCTCAGCTAATTTGTTGGTAATAAAAATTAGATCAGGATTATATCCTCTTCTCCATCGGCCGCTGTTAAACGATGGTGGTTGTTTTGGGTCGTGAACTAGACTGAGTCCATTATTTTCAGACCACTTTTCTAGCTCTGCACCATTTTCATCTGTAGATGTATACCCCCATGTAGTTCCATGACAGTTGAAATCACCAAGTATTAAGTTGACGTTACTATATTTGAAATTGGTAGGTTCCTTAAACACAAAGCTCTCTTCGGGTGGCTTGTAAACAGATGTTACAGAGAACTGCGCTGTTTCGATAGTGAGGATTTCGATGTTGTTTTCCTCAGACAAAGCAACAGACGTGATATTTAATCCGCTCTTACAGAATATTGCACTACCATAATTATCGTGTGGACGTTCCAGAATAAGTCTCATACCTTTGATTTTCGGTCTTCGTCCCGATGATCCTCTATGAGTTTCTTGTACAGCAATGACATCGCAGTTACATTGGCTGCACAGATCTGCTAGTAGATATTCTTTCTGGCTGGATAGTCCCTCGATGTTTATGGACATAACTACGAGTGTTGGCCTTGATAAAGGCCCACTGGTTTTAATTGATTTGGTAGTGAAAGGATCAGCCGTCAGTTTATTTTTAATCATTTTCTGACGTTGCCCAGGGTACGCCCGATTGCTCTTCTGTCACAATCTTCGGGGAGGCTCCTTTCGTGCACCCCATATGCGAGATAAACACACAGTAGTGTAAATGGGCCGATCATTCGTGGCCGGTCGTAAGCGCGTGAGAATTCTTCTTAAAGCCCGAGTAGAACACTGAGACCAGTGAATATGCGCTGCCGAGGACACATTGCACACTTTATTTGCATTGATCACAAATATATTAAGGCTCACTGTGCGTGGAGACACCACTGCGCATGTAATATGTATTGGCCAAGAAGGAACGGCCCACTTATACTGTATTAAGAATGATCCACCAAAAGTCAATAAATTGAGTACTTCTTCAGCAATAATTAACAATTGACAAGTGATATTGAGAGACAAGTGGTTAATAACTACGAGCACGTTATATATTGTGTATGGAGCGTGTAGCTATCTGGTAGCGTGATGTTTTATATTTTTATAGGACTAAATAAAAGCTTTTATATAAAACTTACCTACTATCATTATTATTTTAGAAATATTCTTTAAAATAGGGTGTACCCTACCGACGTCAGCTCACTAGGGCAGTCGCTAGAAAAATTTGATGAGTCTAATTACCTTCGCTGTGACAGCCAAAACAATCCATCTCGATGGTGACCATTTGGCTGCACACTAGTTGCGGATAAATGTACTGCAGGCGCAGTAGCCAACATCCGAGTTGCGCAGACACAGTTATCCATACACATGAGTTGCGTACGCCACCTTGAAGGGCCAAAACTTTCAGTTACGTGTAGTAGACGGGCACAAGTTTCGATTCTATTGAACTCTTAGTGGTGAAATTCAACGATGAACATGCTGTAAGGAGACGTGCAAAGTAATTCTGACAATCGATGTAAAAACAGGTATGACTCGTGAAGAGAACACTTCCCACAACCATGAACCTGACAAAGCCCACTCTAGGCTAAGGCAGAATGTAAGCAACTCTTTGAAACGTAGGAATACGAATTTCTGCAAAATATAATGATTCAATTTCGACAGGATGAAATAAGCAGACTACAATATATTAAATCCGTTGTATATAAATTTCTGCTTTAAATTTTAAAATCTTGAATTGTAATTAAAAGTGCCACATATTTATAACCATTTAACGACACTTATCGAATCGTACTGAATTTGGTAGCCAGCCCTCAGTCTGTTTAAGAGGGAAGGGAAATATGTGTGACCCAGCTCGTATATCTCGGGATATGCAACTCGTGTAACTGGTAAATAATGAGCGTATTTAGTACGCAACTAGGAAACACGGGACCATCTGTACTATCTGTAGAGAAATCATAAAGCTAGATATTGCCAAATGTTGAATCGTAGTTGAGTTTCTCTTCATAACATTGCAACAGAGCATGTGGTAAGATTATAGCTGAAGTTTATACAAAATTTGTCAGAGGAAGTGGTATGACGTTACGAGTAGGCTAGGTGCCGTTACTCCCTTCGTTGTTATTCTGTCTTATGTTAGTGGTACCTCATTGATATTCCGCGAGCCTCTCAGGCCCTCTTTGAAATTTCCCAACATGCGGTCCTTTGAAGAAAGTACCGCAGACTCACGCAGAAAGTACTTTAATACACAGCAAAAAAGGTGGAAATTGAGGAAGAAGAAAGATACGATAATATAATTCAGCTAGTGCGATACAACACCCAAACCATTGTTCAGCCCGTGAAGTGCCTAAGCTAGCCATCTTCACCTGTAATCGCATTATTATTGAGACAGTAGTGGCAAGCCATGGCGCACGGATTGTTTTGACTTCAGCAATCCATCGATTGATTCAAGCCTTAATCACCTAAAATTCAATATTTTATTCCACTGGGCTGATTTTATTCATTTTCTCTTAATGCTCACGTACCAAAACTAAAGCTTATTGCAACATTGTTCGTAGTATACTTAATGAATTCTACAGGCATGCATCATACACCCACTCGCGAGGCAAAACTGAGAAGAGGCGGGTTCGATTCCCACCTCGACCATCCTCGAATTGGCTTTCCATGGTTTCCCATTTATACTTCGGGTAAATGCCGGGATGGTTCCCAATTTAAGGTCCCGGTCGCCTACATTCCAAGCCTCGCCTCAATTATAAATTACCCTCCCTCCCCTCCCCACCACACACACACCCACACACACACATACACTACAATTACACAGGCTATCATACATATTCTACACGGGGTTACATGACCACGATGTCGCAAAAGCCCCTAACTGATTAAACACCACCACCACCACCACCACCACCACCACCACCACCACCACCACCACCACCACCACCACCACCACCAACAACAACAACAACGTTCCATTTGGACCACCAGCTTCAACATTAATTATTAATTATTTCTGAACGTAATTAGGGCCAGCCTTTAAAGTTGTCGGCTATTGGTTTTTCGAATCTAACTATGTGGAACTATGAGTGATCTTTAAAACTGGTGCGGTGATGGTCGGATATAAGCTCGGCTGTTGGTTTTACGAGTAGGACAGTGTACTCTAACTATGTGGGACTTGTAAGTGTGGGTGGACGCCTGCTGGCAGGCAATTAGATCTCACCACAACCCCAGCACAGTGGTCACCACTCTGGTTTTGCATTACTGTGGCATCTGAGGCTTGAAGCGCGGACACTGGATTAAGCCAAGTTACTTTTCACTGTTATGTGAAAGCAACGAAAGGTAATTTGGACTCAGTATAAAAAATAACCAGTTAATAACTGTTAATTAGTTAGTTACTCTTTCACATAAAAATTTCTCCAATCATGACATAAGCAATATAATTAATATGGGAGCATCTCTCGAAAAACGATCTTGCTCAGATAGAAAGGGTAAAGGCCATATACATGAAAAAGATTCTGTGTCTAGGACAAAATGCACCGTCAAGGACGACCTATGAACTAACGAGACAACCATTTTACATTGAAGAGTTACGTATAAGAATGTTACTGCCATCTACAAAGCGATATCAGTTATTACTGCAAGAACTTCAAGAGAAGAAAGCCAACATATGGAGGGATTTCTACCAGACAGATGCCATGACGACCTCAGAGTGGAGGAATTCTATGTATGAACTTCGCCATTTCATGACACGTTTTGCTGTTCATGGTTTTTATTTCAAGCTGTGCTGCAAGAAGGTCTACCATGACCCAGACGATAACTGTATGTGTGAATTGTGAGGAAAGTCGTGTGAATGATAGCATGCAAAAGTTTGTAGTAAGAGAACAGTGACATTAACAGAATTCTGTACATGACTTCATTGTGCGCAATTTTAATTATTATTGTATTTGACCGTTGGTTGCAATAAATATCATTAAATTAGTTAGTTAGTAATTGGAGAACAGCTAGGTCATCTGCCCCTCTTCATGAACTAATGGTAATACAAAATAGTGATAAATATCTATAACCCACCCTTTAACACAAACAGTCGAGATTTATACGCCAAGATTAATTAATGCCAATGACGATGTGTGCAGAATTAAGGTCAGCAGTACAAACCATGACAATGACTTCACTCTAAATTCAGACATCCATACTTATGATACGCTACAAGCAGATGACTTAGCTTTCTTTCAAATACACTAATATAAGAGTGGTAACTGTAGCTTAAAGGTCTCAGCCATTCAAGCTTACAATCATCTTCCAAGTGGTTTAAAATTGAATTCCAATCTGTAGGGTAGACTTACAAAACTAAATTAAGAAAGTGCTTTGGAATCAGTACCTAATAAAGTAGGTAGCGCGGCTTCGGTGGCGTAGTCGGTAGCATGCTGAGCTTCTATGCCCAAGATAGCGGGTTCAAACCCGGCCGAAGCCGTCGGATTTTTAAGAGCGTTAAAAATCCCTCAGTATGTCTTCCTTCGGAGGGGAAGTAAAGCCGGCGGTCCCATGTCATAGATTTATGGCATGTTAAAGAACCTTCCACTAATTGCACCTGTGTGAAGCTAAATTGGATAGGTTAAGAATATAAACAACGATCTTAGGTTTCTACGTTCGTTGCCAAGAGCCGACTGCGGTGGCGTCTAGTAGCTAAGTTCTGAACTTGGCCTAGTAGTCGTTGACGGTGGCGCTTGGCGGCAAAAGTAGGAACTATTTGAAAAATTCTTAAGTTGCAGTACTTAAATTAAAAAACAGATAACACACACTAATACAGTCATCACAATTAACACTGGCTACCAGACAGATTCTACACACACCCAAAGTACACGGGGCTACATGACCGCGTTGTCGCAGCCCCTAAACTTAAGAACCAACCAACCAACCAACCAACCAAAGTAGGTAGCCAAATACACTAAAAAGTATAGGGCCTATCTAATTTCAGTTGTAATTCTTCTGTCAGTCAACACGAATTTTCCCAATGACTGGGCGGGCTACAATGTATGGTCAAGCTACTTGCTACTTCCCGGTCAATGCATGTGGGATTTTTGAAGCGAAAATTCACGTTCTGTGGTTCGGATTCCACGTAAAATTGGAGGTCCCCTGGCTCATAATCATAAGTTTAACGGTCACGTAAAACTGTATAATTATAACAGGGGATGGGAGTAGGAAGGAAGTGTCCTGACCTTAGGTACCACCCCGGTATTTGCCTGTAGTAGATGTGAGGATCCATGGAAAGCCACTTTAAATATGGCTAAGGTGGGATTCTAACACAGCTTATCTTTACGATGTTGAGTTGGCAGAGCCTGGAATCGAACCTTTTCAACAGGAGTCTCAATACGCCAGAGAATTTCCGTTTCCTGATAGAACTCCTTGTTTTATCATAATTCCTTGTTTAGATAAATTCATTGTTTGTTCTTCTGCTGCTTCTGCTATTTTATTTCAACACTCGGCGTAGCCGTTCTCTGTTAAATCATGCTCCTCGACCGCAAGGGCAGCTATAGAAAGTCCAGAAATCATAGGTTCGAATCCCGGTGCTAACAGCGGCTATCCTGAGTGTGGTCTGACCCCGGGTTTTTCCACACTCCCTCCTCGCAAATGACGGGATAGTAGCTTACTTCAAGTCCTGGGGCACCTACTTCATCTCTACAGTCATAATATAATCACCACCACGGAGGGCCGGGTTCGATTCCCGTCTCTGACAAGTAATTTAATTCTGGTCTGATGGCTGGAACTACATTCAGTCTCGTGAAGGAAAACTGAGAAGAAGCGGCTTCGACTCCTACCTCAGCAATTCTGGAAGTCGTTTTTCGTGCTTTCACACTTCTACTCCAGTCAAATGCCGAAATGGTACGTAACCGAAGGCCACGACCACTTCCTTCCCAAATTCTACCTAAATTACAAATACACACACTTGTAGAGACATCACATTGACACAGGTTATCACACATTCTACACACACCCAAGTATATGGGGCTACATGAACACAATGCCGCAAAGTTCATTAAAATTGACAACAACAACGTAGGCTATAAATGCAGTGTTGGCAACTCTGGCACTGTACATACTCTAATGACAGTTGGAAGGTTGTTGACCCATTAAGAGGAAGGGTCGTTTTCTTACCTGCGTCAAGCATGACTCACTAGCAAGCAGGTAGCAGTGGCTACCGGATATTGTTTCAGCGCTTGTACTGTAATATCTACTGTAATTGTTCAGTGTTTAATCATGTACATACAATGTAAAATATATTTCTTTATACAGTCCACCACATCTTATTCTATGTATTCGACATGAGTTTTGGTCCTCCGGGCACGATTATATGGCAAGGAAAACAGTGAAAATTGAACTCGTGTGATCCAAAGACAGCATGGCTTCTCACAAATGGCGTGGGTAGTTACCAGCATGGCGACTACTGGACAACAGAATTCATCGTCTTGGTAAGTCACCGATCATCCTTAATTATTCCTTTGACTCATATGCATTCCTTTGTTTCTCCATTCAAAACTGTTCGTTTGTACTTGCAATGTATTGGTATTGCTAGTGATCACACATGATTTCGCCCGTAAAACTGTATGTTATTTGTACGCAGTTTTCCCGCAACTCTTTGAAAGAAAACCAGGAGTTCATATTTGTATTATGTAACTATGTTAGGTATTTGTCTTTTCGTTTTGTCATTCTTTTACGTATATGCATTTGGTCTATTGTGATTTTATATCATTCAGCAGTTTATTGGGAATTGCTAGTGCAAAATGGAACAAAAATAAAATCACTTTGTAGCAAAAGGGGTAGATTAAAAGCTAGCTTATCTCGCATACAAGGCTTCGTAGAGAAATTAGATTCTCAATCTAAGGACGTAGATCAGTTGGAAGATCGACGGGCTCACTTATCAAAAATCTGGGAAGAATATGAAACAGTTCAATCACAAATAGAGGATTTGAAAGAGGATGAATCATTTCAAGCAGAACAAGAATCTTATCGCTCCGACTTTGAGGAGCAATACTTCAAAACATCTGGTCTTATAAGATCCATAAACAGTGCAATTTCCAAGACAGCAACTTCGCTAAATGATTCTATTGGTGAATCAACTTCCAGTTCGCAAACACGTTCAGTTAAACTGCCTCAAATAAGTTTACCTACATTCGCAGGTGATTATTTAGAATGGCCCAATTTTGCCGATACCTTTAAGAATCTCATTCATGAAGATGCAAATCTGTCAAAAATACAGAAAATTCATTACCTAAAATCAGTGCTATCGGGTAGGACGCAGACGTTTTACAGTCCTTAGAAATATCTGCAGCCAATTACGACATAATGTGGAACCTGTTAAATGAAAGGTTCAATAACCGGCGAGCAATTGTTTCCTCCCACATTAATTCGGTCCTTCAGATAAACAAAATAGAAGTAGAATCTTCCAAGGCATTAAAAGACTTGTATGACGGCTTCAGATGGCACATACAGTCGCTATCAGCGCTTGGTCTGTCTTGTGAAGAACAATTAGATGCCATTTTGATACATTTAATAACGAGAAGATTTGACGCTGGATCGTTAAAAAAATGGGAGACCTCGCTACCAACTTTTGATCAACCATCGTATCAGACACTAGACAAATTTATACTCGAAACATGTAATGCATTGGAATCGATCGAAACTAAGAATTGTGATCGCACAAAACAGCTGAAGCAGGTAGGCGTTTCATCTAAACCGAATGCGTCTGGTTTCGAACCGAGGCCATTCACGAACCCAGGAAAAAATTGTTTCCTTTCACAGAAAAATCAGAAATGCCCGTTTTGCACGGAAGAACATCCCATATTTAGATGCAGAACATTCACTTCTATGGGTGTTTATGACAGATGGTGGGAGATCAAGAAGCATAAGCTCTGTGTTAATTGCCTGTCTGGAAATCACTTCGCTAACGAGTGCACTCGTTCATGTTTTAAGCTGTGCAAGGATAAACACAACACCTTGCTTCACAGGGACCAAGGGTCACCGAGCTCCATTAATAGTCAGACTTCAAACAAGAGTATTGTGTCCAATAATACTTCATTGTCCACCCTTAATGAGCAACGTAGTAGTAATTGCACAATCACAACAATGATGTTTCCTCTCAAGTATTGTTGTCGACAGCAGTAGTGAATGTCAACAATTCAGAGGAAAAAACCGTCATGCTCGGGTTGTGTTAGACAGCGGCTCGCAACTCAACCTCATAACCAGGGAATTAGCTCATCAATTACGATTGTTAAAGAAAAAGACTAATATTCCAATACATGGGTTGCATAACACTACCATCAAGGTGGGGTCGGTGGTAAGAACAAAGATTTCTTCGCGGTTCGGTTCCTTTGAACGAATCATGACATTTCACGTAATACCTTCAATTACTGGTCAGTGCTTGCCCACTAAAAATATCAACATCACAGATTGGAGTATTCCTGAGTTTATATTAGAAAACCTTGCGGATCCTCAATTTAATGTGTCATCATCCATAGACATTCTCATTGGAGCAGAATTCATTTACGATCTTATCGGTGCAGAACAATTTCAGCTCGACAGTTTCTCAAACAAACTACCGTTGTTTCGCAACACGGCTCTTGGCTGGATAGCAGCAGGTAGTGTTGGTTTGTCTGAAAATCACGCAGATAACAGTTCTTCCTGCCTCTTTGTGTCAGGTAAGATATTCAATGAGCCGGGGAAAGCACTGCTTGGCCAATGACATTCTGAGCAAGAGATTAGTGAGAGGCTATTTACTGACGGTTACAGAAGGAATCCACAGGGTAGGTTCATAGTCCCACTACTCCTTAAAGAGGACCCGAGTCAGCTAGGTAGCAATGTTAATGAGGCAATTAGACGGTTTCATAGCCTAGAGAAGCGTTTTGAAAGGCAGCCCCAAGTCATGTCGGAGTACATACAGTTTATGAGAGAGTACACTGACCTGGATCATATGGAGGAAATTCCCAGTAATGAGAAAAACAAACCATTACAGTACTACCTTCCACATCATTGTGTATTTAAGGGTAATTCATTGACAACGCGCACTCGCGTGGTATTTGATGGCAGCTCAAAGGGCGATTCTGTATTATCCCTCAATGATTTGTTATTATTAGGACCGATCGTTCAAGATGATTTATTTTCAATATTGGCTACATTTCGCATGCATCGCTATGTATTGACTGCTGACATAGAAAAATGTATCGGCAGGTCCTCATAGAACCTGCACATACTGACTTTCAGCGTATCGTGTGGAGGGAGTCCCCTAAGGACGAGCTTAAACATTATCGTCTCAAAACAGTCACATATGGCCCGTCATGTGCACCCTTCCTGGCCACAAGATGCCTCTCTCAATTGGCGAATGACACTAAGGAGGAATTTCCTGAAGCTTCGAATGTAAACCGGTGGGATTTTTATGTTGACGATTTAATGACAGGTTGTGAATCAACTGACGGCTTAAGAACCACTCACAAGTGTGTTTCAGATATTTTATCCAGTGCGGGTTTTACCTTAAGAAAATGGTGTTCGAATGAGCCCAATGTGCTATCGAGCATTTCTAACCACGAAACAGATCCCAAGTACATTATTAAGGTAGATGAAGGTGAAGACTTGAAGTTGTTGGGGCTATCTTGGAAACCCATCACAGACACTTTTCAGTTTGAGTTGAGAAGTGATTTCAGTTCGACACAGATAAACAAAAGAATAATTCTATCAGACCTGGCTAAAATATTTGAGCCCTTAGGGCTTTTGACCCCAGTATTGATTAAGGGTAAGATTTTCGTCCAGCAACTGTGGCAAATGAACTTAAATTGGGACGATGTTCTCACAGTAGAACTTCAAAATAAATGGATTCCGTATATGCAGGATATTGCTAAATTGAAGAAGTTCAAAGTGCTTCGTCATGTTAGGGCAGTAGAATTTGTGGAGTATGAAATTCATGGATTTTGTGACGCGTCTCAGATTGCTTACGGCGCATGTGTTTATGTAAGATCTCAGACAGGAGATGGTAAAATAACAGTTCACTTATTGTGTTTTAAGTATCGCGTTGCGTCATTAGGCTCAGTAACTTTACCAAGATTAGAACTATGCAGTGCTGTATTACTTGCTCAGTTGGTCGAAAGAGTCATGCGATCCATAAACGTAACTAAAGACAAGTGTTTTTGTTGGGCTGACTCCACAATAGCATTAGCATGGATTTCGGGCCATCCACACCAGTGGAAAACATACGTCGCTAATCGAGTGTCGCAGATTCAACAGTTGACAAATATTGATTGTTGGCAGCACGTCTCTACTCATCATAACCCAGCAGATATGATCTCGAGAGGAGTTACCGCGGAGAAACTGTTAAATTCATCATTTTGGTTATCGGGACCATCTTGGCTTTCAGATAATAAAGACAAATGGCCTTCACAGCAGAGGCATAACTCTCAAGAATTACCTGAAGTTAGGAAAACTAAAATTGTTCTAGTGTCATCTACAGAATCCCTTGGATCGAATCTGATTAACAGATACTCTTCCTGGAGCAAACTGATGGGAATAACAGCTCTCGTGCTCAGATTTATCAAAAATCTTAAAACTAAAACAGAGAGACAAACAGGTGCTCTTAATCCTGTAGAACTAGAGCAGGCTAAGTATTTATGGTGTAAAATTGCTCAAGGTTCTGAATTTTCACAAGACATAAAGGCTCTCAAACAAAATTTGCCACTGCCCAAGGGAAGTAATTACATGGATTAGCACCGTATTTGGATGAGCAGGGTCTCTTACGGGTAGGAGGCCGTCTGCAAAATACTAAACTATCGGTCAACAGAAGACATCCTATTTTATTACCTGGCAATCATCGCATTACAATAATGTTATTTGATCATTTTCATTTTGTTTTCCTTCATGCTGGAGCTCAGACTTTATTGGCAATGATGCGACAGCAATACTGGCCTCTATGCGGGAGGAACGGTGCTCGAAAGGCAGTGTATCGATGTAAGACGTGTTTTCAATTCTCGTCTCGGCCGTATCAACCGATAATGGGATCGCTACCTGAAAGGAGAGTAGTTCCCAGTCGGCCATTTGTATCTTCAGGAATAGATTTCTGTGGCCCAGTATATTTACGGCCTTCCTCCAGGAAGGGCGCTCGGATTAAGGCATATGTAGCTATGTTTCTTTGTTTTACCACAAAGGCTGTACATATTGAACTTGTAAGCGACCTGTCTACAGCTGCCTTTTTAGCGTCATTGAAAAGATTCATGGCTAGACGAGGAACTTGCACCCACATATTCACTGACAACGCAACTAATTTCGTAGGTGCATCACGTGAGCTAAATAAATTCTTTAATGATAGGAATACCAAGCAGTCACTCATAAGCTTTGCTACAGATAAGGGGATTCAGTGTCATTTTAGTCCTCCTGGTTCACCTCACTTCGGAGGGTTGTGGGAGGCTGCAGTTAAAACAGCTAAGTATCACCTTAAGAGAATAGTAGGAAACGCTGCATTGTCGTTTGAAGAAATGACTACAGTGCTTGTACAGATAGAGGTAGTTTTGAATTCGCGCCCCCTCTGCCCACTATCCTCTGATCCCAATGATCCGGAAGTATTAACCCCATCCCACTTCCTGATCGGTGGCTCATTTCATCTTCCTGTGGAAGAGGATGTGTCTCAGACTCCCTTGAATAGACTGAAGCGCTGGCAACTGCTTTAGGCTATGTTCCAGAAATTTTGGCGTCGATGGTCCAAGGAATACCTCGGACAACTCCAACAGCGTTCTAAATGGCGGTCGCCCGGACAATCCCCACAAATCGACACTCTGGTTGTTCTGAAGGAAGAGGGCGTGCATCCACTTCATTGGAAATTGGGCCGTGTCGCAGCAGTGCATCCAGGAACCGACGGAGTTACGAGGGTTGTTACCATCAAAACACCCAGCGGAGCTCTTTTGAAAAGAGCAGTGTCAAGACTTTGCCCATTGTTGAGTGAAGAGAAGTGAAGTGTTTAAATGTTTTGTGTACATAGTGTTTATTTGAACTCTTATTCCAGTTAATAGAACAAAGTGACAATATTTAGTTGTTTGAAATATTTGCTATTTCAAGGGGGGGAGTATGTTGGCAACTCTGGCACTGTACATACTCTAATGACAGTAGGTCCCCCTGCTGGAAGGTTGTTGACCCATTAAGAGGAAGGGTCGTTTTCTTACCTGCGTCAAGCAGGACTCACTAGCAAGCAGGTAGCAGTGGCTACCGGATATGGTTTCAGCGCATATACTGTAATATCTACTGTAATTGTTCAGTGTTTAATCATGTACATACAATGTAAAATATATTTCTTTATACAGTCCACCACATCTTATTCTATGTATTCGACATGCAGGTTATCACGCAAGTGCCAACGGCCTGTACATGTTGAAACACCAGATCCCATGAGAACTCTGAAGTTAAGCAGCATTGGGCGTGGTCAGCACTTGGATGGCATGCAGGTTCTAGGTACTGTGCGCTGTTAGCAAACATAAGGAGGAGCGGAAGGGCCCTGGCTACCCTACCGCACGTAAACTCCAGCTGAGGATAGCCTCTTCGGAGGCTCGGACCTGCCTTCGGGCAGAATACCAATTACATTACATCACACAAGTACAACACACACACACACCCAATTACACGGGGCTGATGACTAAGATGTCCCAGGCCCGTAAAATGAATGATCAACAACAGTTCTGCTACAATTTCTATGGATTTCCTCATTCTGTAGTATCTGCTTTGTAAACCGCAGTTGCAGATTTACACTGACACTCTGAGTTTTTCTACGGTATATTGTGATATATTATTTGTGAGCCACTAACTTTGATATGTCTTCCATTAAAGCTCGTTGCATGTCATGTGTTTTATACACGCAATTTAAAAACCCCAGTCAGAGTAAAATGGCTTAATAAAGACTCCTTTATTTCAAACTCGACTGCAAAACCATATACAATCCTATGCAAATGGAGGTCAGAAAATACACACTCAATAGACTTCATTTTTCTACTCACAGTTTTTCAAATCAACGTTTTATTTTATTTTAAACATTGATAACTTGAGAAGCCGCTTCAATATGGTTTTGTAATTTAACCAACCACAACCTCCCAGGTCATGAATTTTGTGGTTAAAGTACCCTTTAAAAAGTAGACCTCGCACAACTCCGTTAACGATATTTAACTGTCGCTGTGGGAACATTGCAAGGGAGACTTCATACATGTAATATAGTAGAGTATTGAATTAGAGGGAGGTGTAATCCGGGACATGATAGGGAAAGTCCTTAAAAAGGACTTTAGGAAATTGAACAAGATTAATCGTTGCCTCGCTGGTTTGTACAGCCCATCACGAAATTGCATTACCGATCTCTCCGAGTCTGATATGTAGACTAGTTAACAGTACAACCACACGCAATTCCTGTTGGCCACATCAAACGGACGTGTCTGCATGTTCCAGAAGGCTCTTTGATGCGGCCTCCGTTTCCCTTTGACATGCAGGCACCCGTATAGTAAGCACAGATCCTGATGCAAGAAATGAATAGCAGTGTTTGTCTGTGGCTGGGGATTTAATCACGTTCCCTATTGTTCCCGCCAATAGCTTGCCCTCACAGGGAGTAACTTCACTGCAGGAATATATCGATGGCCTAGTACAGGGTTACCTAACTATAATTTGCGACGATGGGATGGGTCACTATAGTTGATAGCCGAAGTTTCGAACACGGCTTCTTTGTTGTCGTTATGTCATTCGAGGGACTTGGACATAGTGGTCATTTATCAGCGTATACTTGGGCGAGTGTGCAACTATTTGTGACAACCTGTGTCACTGTGATGGCTGTGTCAGTGTGTGTATTTACAAGTCAGTTTTTTTGTGTGCGTATGGCTGTTAGTGCCGGGAGTGTCCGAGGACATGTTTGGCTCGCCAGAGGTTGTAGCTGCTTCAAGTGGACACCCATGGGGTGAGCTACAAGTTCCGTTCAATTTCAAGGAGTTCCAACTTTCGCTACCAGATTTCACTGACACCTAGTGGCGAACGCTGGAATTATGAAAGAGCGTTTCAACGAAATCTCACCTAGAAAGTTAGCCTCACACAAGTTTAGTTAGTGGAAGGATCTTTTACATGCCATAAATCTATGACATGGGACCGCCAGCTTTACTTCCCCTCCGAAGGATGGCATATTGAAGGATTTTAACGCTCTTAAAAATCCGACGACTTCGGCTGGGTTTGAACCCGCTATCTTGGGCACAGCAGTTCAGCATACATATAATTCCCTCACTTTCCCGGTTAACGAGCGGCGACTCAAACGTAAGGCAATACCACGTGCCGACAATAACCATTGTTTGCTACTGACCAATAGCTGATGGTTGTTGACCAATAGAATGCTTCCTCTATCACTCCACGTGATAGCCCTGGTGGCTAGCTTGTGTCTCCGACAGGTATCAGCGTCCAATCTGCACATAGTTCTGTCCAGTCTCGCTGCTTGCCCTCAGTGGCTATGGTGGACATTTGACAACGCTGTGCCTCACGCTGGGAAAGCCTTGGCCCCAGGTGCCATGGAATGTAAACAAATCAGCCCAGCTAGATTTCAAAGGCGAGCCGCGCGTTAACCAGGAAAGTGAGGTGACTATACCAACTACGCCACCAAAGCCGCTATCATGTCTGGTGAGGACTGGGAAGGAGTCGGCCGCGGTCTTAAGTTAGGAACTATCCCGGCAGTCGTGTGTCAGTAGAAGTGAGAAACCACTTTGAGGATGGTTGAAGTGGGAATTGATAAAAAAAAAGAAAAGGAATTAAATCCACACTGTGTGTTGGCAACATTGTTTAACCTTAAGAGTTAATTCCTCTTCGGTAGGGGCGTGATGGCGCAGTGGTGAAGCTATTTGCCTCTCACCAAGGTGGACAGGGTTCGATTACCGGTCAGTGTATGTGAGATTTTCGAAGTGAAATGCCATGTCCTGTGGGTCGGATTCCACGTAGAAAGGAGGTCTCGTGGCTCATGATCGCACGATTAACGGTCACGTTAAACTACAAGCTTCCTTCCTCTACTGCAATACTGCATACGTATGTATTTTAATGACATGTAAATTTTTTCAGGTTATATTTTGCATGTTCCAGGAATTGGGATTGGCCGACTGAATAGTTGTACTATCAATTATCAATAAGACAACACTGAAATGTCTTCAAAGCTTTCTGTATCATAACATTATGTATGTCGCCCAATATTTCTCTTCATATTGCAGTTTCAGATTGGCTCTTACTTCCCGTTACAGCGTGCATTCAATATTTTAGTAAAATAACCAGTGAAGGAAGTGGAAAAAAACCAGAGGCGTTATGCTATCCGAAGATATTTCCCTGTCATACCTCAACTTCAAAAAAGCATACCCCTTCCTTACAACGTAACGTGATATGCAGGAAATTGTTCTATTCACTCAGAGTTGCATCATGCTCAAGTAATAAATGTTATTTTTCTCTTAAAAAATATATGTGTGAATTATTATTTAGGCTATATAGGTAAATAAAATTAAATGAGTGAAGTGGGGAACTAAGTTAATTTTTGTTTGTTTGTTACTGACGTATAATTAGCATCCGTATAAGAGGAACCATTAACAGTAAATAAGTCACAATAGATAGGTCTCAAAATCACACAAAGATAGCATCTGAAAATACAGTACAGCAATATAAACAGTAAAGTCTATATTGTAAAAAATACTTAAAATTAAGACTGATAGGCCTAACTTAAATAGGAAAAAAATATTAAATGCACTTATAATTAACTTAATGTAAATTGTGTTTCGAAATTTGTGCTTTTGCAGAAAGGTTCATTTTACTTGTAGCTTACCATTTTATTCCTGTAGAAACTCCCAGACTACTTTTAACCCTGGAGGAGAGACATCTGACATGCTTCGCTTCATGGAGTTGTTGTCATCAGCACTGCGACGTCCCTTACCTAGCCATGCCTTAACATATTTCTCAGGCTTGAACTTGTGAATTGGGGTCCCAACCAACTTCAAAAAGACTAAGTTTCCAGCAGTTTTCACCTGAATCTGATTCCTTTCAGGTGAATATATTACGTTCATGGCACTAAAAGATCGTTCACATTCTGCTTTGGATATGATTATGGTTTTCACAGCCCTAAGAAGTGGTTTCAGATCATCAGATACTGTTTTGTATGATGCATACAGCCTGAAACCAGTTACACTTTCCATGATGGAACCTATACAAAATTTCTCACTCATATATTTTATTTTACTGTCTCCAAAACAAATATCACTGGCCATATCTTCTGGCCACTTTGTTTCATCAAATACTTCTAAATTACTAGAAGTTCTTGATAATTTGCTGCAAGAGATTGTGCAGTATAAGCAGAAGACCGGCTGTTTAGCATTCGTTTTTCCATTTCTTCCACAAGTAGACTGTAGAAGGCTTGTTCATCAATTCTGTGCACTCTTCCAGGGCCATGCCAGTTTACACCATTTAGTTCCTTACACTCGGCTGCATTTCTTGCTAATTCTGTATACTCCCCAGGTCGGGTTTGTAAAGAAAATTTGAAGTTTTTGGAGTACCGGTACTAGCTTATGAGCCTGAATAACAGACATCTCCCTCTTCTGCAATTGAAGCGACAGATCCTCTAATTCATTCATAGCATCTATCATCAAACCCATATTCAGGATAAAGTTTAATCAGTTAGACGATCCAGCAGTCCTTTGTACTGGGCCCTTTCTTTAGAGTCTCTTGTTTGATCCTCCATGGCGCTTTTAAAATGGAGGGAGAGTGCTGTAAAATCTTTCCAAATGGCCCTAACTGATCTAGCACTTGACGAAACCCATCTAACTCCTAACATTCTTCCTATAACCTGAATTTTAGTACTCAGATTTGATGCACAATGCTGCAATTGGTTTTGGTCTTTGGTGATGCTTGGTATAGGGAGTACAATTTATCAAACAAGTTCCTCATGTGGTTGATAGCTGTCAGCTTGGAAACAACATCACCAACTGTTAACTCGAGACGGTGGTTAGCACAGTGCCATATAAAAAGCTGAAGGCATTCTTGCTGGAGTCTTACTGCCAATCCTGATACATTCCCTAGCATATTAGATGCTCCATCACAAGCAAATGATATACAATTACTGGCTAGAAACTCTTGTGAAAAATGCTGAAGAAGATTAGACTTTAAGGAATCATATATACATTGCTCTGAGGTGTTTGGAAGTTCAACTAGATCGAAAAATATGCTGCTGGTTTCTTCAGAATTATTAAAATTCACCCGACGACAAATACAAAGAACAGATTTTTTACCCACTGAAGTTGACTCGTCCACCATCACACCAATCTTGAGGTCGTTTTCAACAAATTGTTTAACAACAGTTTTCCTCATTTCTTCACCAATCAGATTGGTAATGTCAGCACAGGAATGTTTGGAATGCAAAATCTGTCCCATATCTAAACCATTTGCTCTTATTGCATCAATCCAGGATGGTAGACCAGAAAATGACCTTCCTAGCTTTGCAAGATTGTACACTGTGCGAAAAACTCTGCATGTATTCTCGTGGTAAACCCCTCCTTGTTTTGCAGTTGTGTTTTGAAGAACTTGTTTCTAGGCCTCCTCAAGAATTTTATCACACTGACCATGGGCATGGGAATTCTTGTGATCAAAGATTTTTTTCTTATTGCCTGACGCATTTTCACATTACTATCACCAAAAGCCTTTACAGAATAAGAACACCACTCATTTGATAAGCGAGTTCGTTCTGATTTAAAATCACCCAAAGTTCAACGTGCTCTGACGCATACTTTGCAACCGAATCCTTTTGTTTCGGTTTTGTATTATAACCATTCGTGTTCTTTGAATTTAGTTTTCCACTGATCAGTACTCAGAAATGTTGGCATACATTCAAAATCTGCATTATCTAGGCCTACATTGTTGGTTTCTATTTCACTTGTGCTTTGTTGTCTGTGAGAGGTGAGAGACAAAGCCGATTTCGTCAATTTTTTCCCAGACCGATTATCTTCAACACAATCACCAGTTTCGCTGAAATTTCTCTTTTGTCCTCTTACGGCAAATTTATTCATGATATCAGCTCTGCAGCCGATGCTGATAAGAATACTTTAGTTGCAATGATGCTACTTGATACACAATCGTACTGACCATACACCACAACACTAGTTTTTAACCCGACAACGAGGCGGGAGACAATCATCTTTTTAATTAAGTTCCTCCACGAGTAACCAACCTTGCTTTATAGATTTTCGCCAAGCAGGAGCCCAAAATTCAAGAATATTATGTCTTGTCGATTGACTAAATATTTTAAAGATATTTTAAAAGTAAAGATCTATTTAAACAATGTAAAAGTTATGATATTATCTTACTGAGAAATATGTTTAAAAACATCAGATGTAGCGGTATATTCTTAAGGTGGCGACTATGGTCATCACAAGTTACCGGTCAAAGCCATGTTTTTTTTAAGCGCTCTGCTACAGCGGTGGTGAAGTGATCTCGCTTTATGAGTTTTGCTGCATGGACGGCCATGACCGTTCTTTTTTTCCACTTTAGTTTGCTGCAGCGATGCTAAAGCGTTTTAAGGGTTGGCTTTAAAAAGGAACGCACAGTTCTATATTGGCGATGTTTACAGGGGAATGTTTATTGGTGAAGGTAGCTTGGTACCAGTGGATGAATGATCATGAAAAGTAATGATATTAATTCCTACGGCGCAAACAAGTTTAAGATCCATTGGTTTTCAGTGGCGGTATGCTATTTGACATTGAAAGCAGTGACGGTATTCCATTGGGCCTTTGAAAGCAATGCCGGTATTGCATACTGGCGCATACCGCCTCACTTCCCTCCCTGAAAATAACTGAATAATATATTAAATCAATTAAGGGGCAGATGACCTCGTGGTTACGCCCCTTAAAACAATGATTAAAGATGAACATATCTGAAGACTTCTGGCGAAGGTGGAAGAGGGTATACCTCCTGCAACTGCGAAGTTACCACGAGGTTAAGTGTCCAGCCGGTAAATACCCTAAACTGCGAATTGGAGACCTTGCCCTCGTACAAGGAGACGTCCTGCTAGGCATATGTGGAAGAGAGCCCGAGTCGACGAAATACTGAAAGGGAGAGATGGCCGAGTGAGGACAGCCATCCTGCGTCTCCCCGATGGTTCTAGAGTTAGCCGACCGGTGCAACTGGTGATTCCTCTCGAAATCAACCAGGGTGGGGAGGATGTGGAGGACCAAGAATAGTTGAATGTGACATCTACCATCGGTACTTGTAACTGGTATGTGTAATGCGCCTGTAGATAGGTTTTGTTTTCTTTGACAATAGATTGTTATTAAGAAAAATGTCGGCGTATTTTTTACGTAATTATACTTTAACATATTAAATCAATTCAGGGGCAGATGACCACGTAGTTACGCCCCTTAAAACAATAATAACTAAATAACTTAAATCAATTGAATTTAGACAAGTGAAATTGATTGTTAAGTATAAAAAGATAATTATCATAATTAACTGAACAATGTAACCCACACAAAGAGTAGATTTAATACCTTGAAGGGACAGAATTGACTTATAAGCCTGAATATGCTTTGTATGTCATGCGTATTTTCTGCCGTTGTTACTCACCAATTTCTATTCTAGAACGTTTGGTATTTTTAGTGTGTTATTTTACTGCTCATGAGTTATTTTAAATTCCAGCAAAACAGAGCTAACACGTTGTGCGAATATTCACAGATCAATTCACTGTTCACTCCGGTAGGTTTATAGAATGGACGTAGCATGTTCAAGCGGACAGTGATCCACATCCTTCAATGGTTTAGAATGTTAACTACAGTAAGATTGTTGTAACAAATATTGTGAGATGTTTTCTCAAAATAAGGAAGTAACCTATCTCAAGATTACTGGCATTGTAATTATAGAGGGGAGGATCATAAGGAACTATTCATGAAAACCAATATTTTGAAATCACTATTTACTTTAAAGTCATCCTACATATGGTTTAAAAAACCAATACATGTTTCTATCCGAACAAAATAAACAAATAAAACCACGAATACACATGGAAAATAAATATCTTTGTATCGATAAAAAATGGTTATTGTTTTTTGGAACAGCCTGAATGGGAGCAATTTTCTGAGCGAAGATTGGAACGCCAGCATACCGTTAATGAACCAAGTTCTTTAAAGGCTTTGACCAACCACCATCAGCGTTGGTCTAGTGGTGATGGTATCACCTGTTAATAGTGAATTGAATGGTAAATTAATATTTAATGATTTTTATTTTTATATGGTGTTTACATTTATAATATGATGGTTGGCAGTTGGTATGTAATAGAAGAAGAAACGCGTTAGCATTGGCCACAGACGTCGATTGTTGCCATGGTCGTTTATTATATAGGTTATGATGCGTATGTGGGTGGTGTTGGGGTTGATTGCATTTGAGGACTCCACGGGAAGAACGGGGTAAGTCACATTCCGTAAATTTTTCAGGAGAGTGAATTTAAACTTTCAACAATAAAAAGAAATACTTAAAACACCCCAATTGAGGGTAAGAAATATAGTTTTGTTGTCAAATTTATTTCTTATAAAGGAAGTACATGTAAGACAAATAACAACTCAAGTTAAATTATATAAAAAAAGAAAAGTGAGAGGATATGGGACGTTCTTTCCGTTTCCACTAAAAATGAAAACCTCTGTATCTCGGTGACATTCCGCTTTATTTGAAATTAATTTCAACTGATCTGTAGTGACGATGGCTGGCCACCAGAATGCGCCATAAACTCATTTCAGGAATAAATGGACTTACCCCGTTCTTTCCGTGGGGTCTTCATTAATTAGTTGGTATAAGGCATGGTCATCCGCTGTATATTGTCTTCGCCTGATGTTGCTTAACTCTAGGTTGAAGTTGGATATGTCATATCTTAATAAACAGGTGTGTGTTATTGTTTTGAAGTCTGAAGCCAGTAGATGTTATAATCACCAAAAGAAGTAATAAACTTCATAAGTGGAAGCATTCTCCTTGCACTCTGTCCCAGAATAGTGAATATGTACGTTTTTGACATGTTCTTACTTGTGTATGAGTGGTTCGTTAGTAATTTGTATCGTGGTTCATGTTGTTCAAGTTTTGCACAGTAGTCATTGGAGGGAAGGAAAAGGAAGCTTGTAGTTTAACGTGACCGTTAATCTTGAGATCATGAGCCACGGGACCTCCTTTTAACGTGGAATCCGAACCACAGGACATGGAATTTCACTTCGAAAATCTCACATGCATTGACCGGGAATCGAACCCGGACTGCCTTGGTGAGAGGCATACAGCTAGACCGCTGAGCCACCACGCCCCATACATTGGAGGGAGACCTTGCTTCAACTACTGAGCGTATCATTTGCCAACGTGATGTGTGGTAAAGAGGACTAGTCTTCGTCAGTTGATCGCTTTAGATCTGTGTTGCTGTACTGTGGGTGAGTACAATGAGTATTTAATTTTAATGCCTAATGAGTATTGCTAATTTTAGCCTACTTTCGAGTTTTGTTAAACATGGAAGTAGACTTATGAGATCTACACGGACCAAATGTCCATGTGTCTGTCTGTGAGTGTGTGTGCATGTATGTCTGTATGTGTGTGAGTAAATGAGTACCCCCCCATATCAATTTAATATTAAGAAGGAAATTGATCCACGTAATACACACAATATACCCAACATCTTACGTAACATCTATATAAAAGACATAACCTTGCAACTTGAAAAGAACCAAGACACATACATTCACTTTCATTGCTGTATGGTCTTCCGAATATGTTCTTCAAGTGTATGTAAAATGCTGAATGAGCATTCTTACAATATTACACCACAGTGCATCTCAATGAAGAACACCCAACGCTACTTACGATTCCATGAGTTTTAGAAGAACATTTCCATTTGGTTTTAACATATATTAATATTCCTTTTGTGTGAAAAAATATATATTCAATTTGATTTTAAATCTTGGGAGCAACACAGTACTTTTAAAGTTTTCTAGAATATATTTTACAGAAACTACATATTTATATTTAATCAATTATTTCCGAACAATGTAATTCATACTTTCTAGTTGAATACCTTTATAACAGATCTGATGTCGATAAAATTTTGAATATTTTAAGAGCATTTCAAAAATGCAACATAGTTGCTTTCATAGCTTTTTAAGAATAATCCTTAATTACAAATCTTCCACAGTTTTGATATTATTAAGTTTATCTTCAGACACGGGACAAATTTGATGCAGTCCAACAGCATAATCCAATAGACATAATCAAAATTCCATTACTCGCAACTTATAGTTTCTTACGACAACTTGTTCGCATTGTTGTTGATGTCCTCACTGTGGTTGAAACTTGTCCATTACACAATTAATAATAAAATAATTATATTTTTGAATATATACAACTGGTGGGTTCATGTAATACCATTTAGATTTCAATCATATGATAATGTATTGGGGTGGGGTGTACTGTACGCCACACCATTAAGTGACATGCAGGGGAAGGTTTTTGCTCCTTCTCTGAGATATTGACCTACGCAGAGGACTGGTGCAGATCTTTTGAGTTGGCACCCGTGGACGTCCTGCGCGTTGTGATTAGGATTTTTTTCGGGTGGCTAGTTGACGCCCGTGCGCGACCTGCGTTGTAATGAGGATGAAGTGACGATGAAGATGTCACATACACTCAATCCCCGGGCCACGGGAATTAACCCCAGAAGTTTAAAATCCCTAATGGCCCGGTCGGGAATCGAACTCGGGACCCTTAGGGTCAAAGCCTAGCACACTAACCAATTAACCATGGAGCCGGTAATGATGAGGATGAAATGAAATGAAAATCCACAGCCTGCTTCCAGTCAACGACCGGGTCAGGAATGGAATGAATGAAGCCCCTATCTAGCGGCGAGGATATGAACAGTGCCGGCTGCCGAGGCCTGACGCACTCCTCTGGGGCAATGATTAAATGAATGACAGATGAAATGAAATGATAGTGGAGAGTGTTGCTGGAATGAAATTTTGACAGGGAAAACCGGAGTACCCGGAGAAAAACCTGTCTGCCTCCGTTCTGTCCAGCACAGATCTCACATGGAGTGACCGGGATTTGAACCACGGACTCAGCGGTGAGAGGCCGGCGTGCTGCCGCCTAAGCCACGGAGGCTCAATGAGGATGAAATAATGATGAATATCTCACAACCAGTCGTCGAGCCTGGGATCAACCACAATATATTAAATTCTCCATGGCCTGCCGGGAATCAAATCCAGGACATTTGCTGTCAAAGAGTGGTAGGCAGACCACTTAACTGGCCCGAGATGATCACATGGGCTCTCTGTAAGAGGTTTTAAGGCAGACTGCAGCCACTGGACAGTAGAGCATCGACCCGGGCTGTGCTAGTTACCATGGTAATTCTGTCAGCTGTTCATCGGGAGGGATTATTCCGAACCCGCTGAATGTTCCTCTTGGAACCACGCCAAAAATACAATAAAAACCCCCACGACGAGCCGCAAAGCACTCTGGCATTCCTGGAGTAACGTTGTAGCGCGGGTTGCCGCACAGCAGGGGAGATTTAGACGTCGAGTCCCCTCGTTATAGCTGGTCGCTGCGTACAAGGCTGTTAAATCGTACCGTATTATTACAAGCTTTTGTGAAGCACCGTGCCTTCACTAGCTCATCGTGTCTGTGTTCACCCATTAGCCCTTTTTAAAAACTCTGGAACTAATCCCTTCTTCCTGTCCACGTGTTTGTCTCGTGTGAGCTCTATACTCACATTAACTACACTTACGTGTTCAGTAGGGACTAGCGTGATACCGTACATGGGCGTGCATGGGAAAGGGTCCAAACGTAGGGCATCGAGATCCGCCCTATGAACCAGTATCTAAGTAGTTACTAGTCAATCCATCTAGTTCCCGAAGTGTCCCGGCCGGTCATGGGGAATTTAATCTCCTGTGGTTATTTTCTCTGGCTCGCGGACTGGGTGTGTGTGACGTCTTCATGTGCAAAAAGAAACCAAACCCTGAAAACAAATAGAAAATACGGAAACAAGAAAAAGAAAAAAAAAGATACGAGCCTTACAGTAGTCGCATATGATGTGTAACATCTGACATAGAAGAAACCTCACGTGAAATTGTTGATACACTGGTATTGTATGTCTACCCCTTATTATTCCCGTTTTCCTACGGGGTCGGGGATGAGATGCGATGGAAGTATTTGTGGCGGATGGTTTTTACGGCTGGATTCTCTTCCTGATGCCAACCTCACGAGAGGAGTTAATGAGAAATGAAATTAATGATGGTGAATGAAACTGGGTAAGGATGTGGAAGGAAACGGCCGTGGCCTGTCAGAAGGTACCGTCTCAGGATTTGCCTGGAGTTGAAAATGGGAAACCACGGAAAACCATTTCAAGAACGGCAAATTGTTGATACACCGGTATTTTATAATATTTTAGGTAAAAATATTAATCTATTGTAAAAGGGAGTGTTTTACATATATTGTAGTTTATAATACGCAACTCATTTTATTAGAGGTTTCGTACCTTCCACCAGTACTAGCCTAAATAAAAAATACGATATGGATCAACTAGATTAATAGCCGCGACACCGCTCATAAACTTAAATTCCCTATAAATAGGCCAACATGCGAGTAAATGCAATGTGCACAGCAGTAGATCATGATAGGCTTGCCCAGTTCCCGGACTTCTTGATTCACAGACCAACACGTAATTTCATATGGATTCTGTTAAAATGAGTCATATTGACATAATAAATATCGTTTAAAACGATAATCTGGTAGCAAAAATATCTATTCGAACCCGAGATTTCTAGATTCACAGTCAATAACGTTAACCCCACGGCTATTTCGACCACACGAATATTAGGTACAAGATGGTGACTTATATTCACGTACCAATAATACTGCATCACGGAATTAAATTTCATTTATATTTTGCTTGTTTCGATAATGTTCCTGCGTGAAATTGATTTTAAAATGCCTTATGAATAGGCCCTCTTGTGAGTAAAGAGACTGTGTTCAGCATTAGTCCATGAAGGCTTGCCTAGGTCCCGTATAAACACGATGATATATATTATATTGATGACTGAATTACCATTATGTTGGTTAATATTTGAATAGCCATTGTGCAGAAACATAATACCGGAATTGCCGATTACTTACAATGTGTCATATTAAAGCATATGATAATTTAAATACTGATACGAAGACTTCGACTATGTGCCATGTGCTTTGTGTTCAATCAGTTGACACCAGAGTTCACATGAGCGTTTACCGTCAAATTGAAAGTGTTCAGCAATGCGATCCCGCTTGCAGTGCGTGTTACACCTCCGTTCGATCCACTACTGCCAGCTAGATCGTCCGATCCACTTTCGTCCCATTTTTCAAAATCACTCCCACAAATATCCAGCAACCGAGTGGAAATATGTTACACATCGAAAAAGAAGTTGTGTAGCAAATAGCGTTCTTGGCTGTCACCCTGGTGGCCCGGGTTCGAATCCTGGTTATGATACGAAATTTTAGAGATTGTGTTTCGTTGATCTCCTTTTCTACTCGAGGCAAATGCTGGGATGGTTCCTAATTTAAGGTCACGTCTACCTTCTTCCAAATTCTAGTCTCAGTCACAAATACCCTCACTACTACGAGGGAGTTCAGAAAATAAGTTTCGTCATTTATTTCCCGGACACCCTCTATTGACAAACCGACATACACCATGGCATCATGAACTGTAGGCTACACCTTGTACTATATTTCGACATAGTCGCAACCTACATTGTGACAAGTCGTAGCCTGCAATCAGATTGAAGAAACCACTCTGGTAAAACTCTGTGCTCTGCGATGCAAGGAATTGTCAGACAGGGTGCTCCATCTCAGCATCGATGTGAAAGTGACTTTATGAGAGTCCGGTTTAAGTGCAAGGAACATTTGCTAGCCCGATGGGGCAAGATCGGGGCTATAGGCCGAGTGATCCAATCACTCCCACCCGAAGCGACGAATCTTATCTTCTGTGAGCCTTGCTATGTGTGGTCGTGCGTTATCGTCCAGGAGCACAACACCTTCACTCATAAAGTCCTGGCCTCTTTCATCGAATGGCAGACCTGAGGTTGGTGAGGGTGTTGCAGTAACGTTGCACATTGATGGTCCCTTCATGGAGGAAACCGAAGAGAATCACACCTTTTGCGTCCCAGAACACTGTTGCCATCACCTTTCCTGCCACTTTAAATTTCTTCCTAGTGGCTTCGTTGGCGTAGTCGGTAGCATGCTGAGCTTCTATGCCCAACATAGCGGGTTCAAACCCGGCCGAAGCCATCAGATTTTTTAAGAGCGTTAAAAATCCCGCAGTATGCCTTCCTTCGGAGGGGAAGTAAAGCCGGCGGTCCCATGTCATAGATTTATAGCATGTTAAAGAACCTTCCACTAATTGCACCTGTGTGAAGCTAAATTGGATAGGTTAAGAATGTAAGCAACGCTCTTAGGGTTCTACGTTCGTTGCC
Source organism: Meconema thalassinum (assembly GCA_946902985.2). NCBI lineage: Eukaryota > Metazoa > Arthropoda > Insecta > Orthoptera > Tettigoniidae > Meconema > Meconema thalassinum. The sequence continues at coordinate 1,712,087,999 of OX336388.2, read as the reverse complement.
AAGAGCCGACTGTGGTGGCGTCTAGTAGCTAAGTTCTGAACTTGGCCTAGTAGTCGTTTATGGTGGCGCTTGGCGGCAAAAGTAGGAACTATTTGAAAAATTCTAAGTTGCAGTACTTAAATTAAAAAAAAGTCCTCTCGGCACGCCGGAAGGCGGAGGTAGATTTCACTGGACAAACTTGGGGATAGGCGAAAATAGGCAGAATATGCAGATTTTCGTAGAAGGATCAGACCTCATTTAATGCGAGAAGGTATTTTATAATTGGAGCTTAATTAACTTTGTTTTTCGTCATTTTATGCTTATTTTAAACATTTTATTGTCTTATGGGAACGGTAACCTTCTTGTCATTTGGGGTCCATTTTTATACTTGTGGTCACACTGTCCTTATGCTAGGTTTCGACACTGATGTGCAACTATGTAACGGTCTGTTACTTCTTCACGCAAAATTATATCTACTGCAGAGATTTTGGTTGGTTCCTCAGTTTAGGGGCTGCGACAACGCGGTCATGTAACCCCGTGTACTTTGGGATGGCTGTATTAGTCTGTAATTCAGGTAAGGACTGCAGACGGTCAATTTCAAGCAGTAGTTACTAATGTTGCTACCAGGTACTACCGTCAACGACACCTAGCTGTGAACTTGGCTACTAGATGCCACCGCAACCAGCAACTCGCAACGAACGTTGGAACTTCCCCTCCAAAGGAAAGCATACTGAGGGATTTTTGGCGCTCTTAGAAAATCCGACGACTTCGGCCGGCTTTGAACTCGCGACCTTGGGCATAAACATTCAGCATGCTACCAGTTACGTCACCGAAGCCGCTTCACACTTAGATGGAAATCTGAATCTGATCTCGTGCAAGTGCGTTATCTTGGCAACGTCTGATGGCTCATCCCTCATCAATTTAGTAGTGTTGCCATGGCAACTACTGATAGGTCTTGGCATTTTCTTATAATTCCGAAATTATTTTTCTCATCCCTTGGCATAATGGTGGGTTATATCAAAAATTCTTTCAGACAAAAGTTTTAGGTAATTATTATGGGAATATTGTCCATTTTGTACGGTTTTGATATTGTGCCTATTAAGAGAGATATGATTAATGTTTCCCGAAAAACCCACTTTTTCCCACCCCTTTGGTCAATGGTTGGTGCTATAAAAAAAAACTCTTCAAACATACATTTTTGGGCTTTATCCGACACATAGTATGAATGTTGAACGGATTCGATATTTCACATATTAAGAGAGTTATAGCAATATTTCACTTTTTCGAAAAAAAAAAGCCGCCCATTTTCACCCCCCAACGACCGATTTAGCCCAGTAACGAACTCGACCGAGATTTTATAGGTATACGTGTTCGGTAAAAAATTCAAAGTGATTGGTACAAAATTACGGCAGTTATCGTGTCCACAATAAACTGATATACATATACATACATAAATTATATATAACTTTTGAACTGACGGTGGTTTTGGGGCCTGGGGATGTGAAACGCGAAGATATGTCGAAATTTTCCGGAAGTCGAAACATGGTACCCATTGCAATAGTTAGCTTTCTAACGAAATCTACCTCTGGTTGGTTCCTCAGTTTAGGGGCTGCGACAACGCGGTCATCTAACCCCGTGTACTTTGGGTGAGTGTAGAATCTGTCTGATACACGGTGTGAATTGTAATGGCTGTATTAGTCTTAATTCATGTAAGTACTGCAGACGGTCAATTTCAAGCAGTAGTTCCTAATGTTGCTACCAGGTACAACCGTCAACGACACCTAGCTGTGAACTTGGCTACTAGATGCCACCCCAACCATCAACTCGCAACGAACGTTGGAACTTCCCCTCCAAAGGAAAGCATACTGAGGGATTCTAGTGCTCTTAGAAAATCCGACGATTTCGGCCGGCTTTGAAACCGCGACATTGGGCATAGACATTCAGCATGCTACCAGTTACGTCACCGAAGCCGCTTCCCACTTTATCAGGCGGCTTTGGTGGCGTAGTCGGTAACATGCTGAGCTTCTATGCCCAAGATACCGGGTTCAAACCCGGCCGAAGCCGTCGGATTTTTTAAGAGCGTTAAATATCCCTCAGTATGCCTTCCTTCGGAGGGGAAGTAAAGCCGGCGGTCCCATGTCATAGATTTATGGCATGTTAAAGATCCTTCCACTAATTGCACCTGTGTGAAGCTAAATTGGATAGGTTAAGAATGTATACAACGCTCTTAGGTTTCTATGTTCGTTGCCAAGAGCCGACTGCGGCGGCGTCTAGTAGCTCAGTTCTGAACTTGGCCTCGTAGTCGTTGACAGTGGCGCTTGGCGGCAAAAGTAGGAACTATCTGAAAAATTGTTAGTTGCAGTACTTAAATTAACAAACAGATAACACACACTAATACAGTCATCACAATTAACACCGGTTATCAGACAGATTCTACACACACCCAAAGTACACGGGGCTACATGACCGCGTTGTCGCAGCCCCTAAACTTAAGAACCAACCAACCAACCACTTAATCAGATGGAAATACTGAATCTGATCTCGTGCAAGTGCGTTGTCATGGCAACGTCTGATGGTCCATGCCTCATCAATTTAGTAGTGTTGCCATGGCAACCACTGATAGCTCTTGGCATTTTCTTATAATTCCGAAATCATTTTTCTCGTCCCTTGGCGTAATGGTGGGTCATATCAAAAATTCTTTCAGACAAAAGTTTTAGGTAATTATTAGGGGAATATTGTCCATTTTGTACGGTTTTGATATTGTGCCTATTAAGAGAGATATGATTAATGTTTCCCGAAAAACCCACTTTATTCCACCCCTTTGGTCAATGGTTGGTGCTATCAAAAATCTTATTTGACATAAATTTTTGGCACTTATCCGACACATATTATGAACTTTGAATGGATTCGATATTGCACGTATTAAGAGAGTTATAGCGAAATTTCACTTTTTCGAAAAAAGCCCCCCATTTTCACCCCCTTCGACCGATTTAGCCCAGTAACAATCTCGACCGAGATTTTATAGGTATACATCTTCGGTAAAAAATTCGAAGTAATTGGTGCAAAATTACGGCAGTTATCGTGTCCACAAGAAACTGATATACATATATATATATATACATATATATATATATATATATATATACATAAATTATATATAAACTTTTGAACTGACGGTGGTTTTGGGGTCTGGGGGATGTGAAACGCGAAGATATGTCGAAATTTTCCGGAAGTCGAAACATGGGACCCATTGCAATAGTTAGCTTTCTAATGAAATCTACCTAAAACAGATAAGACACTAATACAGTCATCACAATTAACACTGGTTATCAGACAGATTCTACACACACCCAAAATACTCGGGGCTACATGACCGCGTTGTCGCAGCCCCTAAACTTAAGAACCAACCAACCAACCAACCAAATTTCTTCCTCATTGGGATGCTTCTACATCATTGAGGTGGCCTTGGTTACGGGGGTGAAGTGGTGCACCCATGTCTCATCACCCGTGATGATTCTGAACAGGAACTTATTTTCCTCTCGCGCGTACCGCATCAAGTGATCGAGGCTGATGCCCATTCTTGCACTCTTGTGTTCCAGGATCAGGTTTCTCGGTATCCATATTGGGGACACTTTTCGGTAACCCAACACATCATGGAGCATGTGATGGGCCCGGTCACGCCCAATACACATTGTGGACGCCACCGTTATGCGCATGTCCGCTAACACCATCTCCTGTACTCGAGCAATGCTGTTATCATTCGTGGATGTGGAGGGACGCCCACTTTGATCTTCACCCTTCATTGAACATGCAACACCAGCGACCAACCATTTGACGAGACATGATCGCTTCGCCATGCATGGCCTCTAGGCGTTCATGGATGGCTGACAGACTAGTCCCATGTGCCCATTCATTCCGGACCACGTGGTGACCACGTCAGTACACGTCTGTTAGCCAACGTGAGTTGTAGTTGAATGATATAGGGCACGCCGGTCTGCTGCTCCTTTATCTTCGTCGGCACTCTGCGCATGCGTCATTTACCTCCAGTGACGCTCCTTCAGCCACGGGCGTGGATTCTTATGGCGATTGTTTATATCACCTGGTGTACTATCTGCTCATGCAATAAAATGAAGAAACTTACTTTCGGAATGGGGGCGTGGTGGCGCAGCGGTCTAGCTGTTGGCCTCTCACCAAGGTGGACTGGGTTCGATTCCCGATCAATGTATGTGAGATTTTCGAAGTGAAATGCCATGTCCTGTGGTTCGGATTCATCGTAAAAAGGAGGTCCCGTGGCTTATGATCGCGAGATTAATGGTCACGTAAAACTACAAGCTTCCTTCCTTTTGTTTTACTATCGGAACTTCCCTCGCACATACACCGCAATAACAATAAATATTCTAATTCTACGCACATACACCCATGTATACGGAGCTGAAATGAGCACGATGTCCAAGCGCTTAAAAGAAGTAACAGTAACAGTACCTTAATTCCTGCATATTCTACCACGTGGGCACATAACTTTCGTACAAACACAAGACAATTTCAGGCTATCAGAACTGCAACTCTACGTTTTTCTATAATTGGTGCCAAGAAAGTTGAAGACGTGAGCTGTGAATATGCACCAGCTGGAAGTCTTTAATTAAAGTAGTATTTCAGAAAGTTTCTTCATTTGAGCGACCGTAATTAACAGCTCAGTACTTGTGTATCGGAGAATGGATGGTCTGTAGCAATTATCCAAGTCACCAGTGCGTGAATTATTGAACGTGTTTCCTTAACTGACCTCTATTTTCTTCACCCTGGCACAGCTGTTCTCGAGATATACCATATAATTCAATTTATTTAATATCACTCGCAGGAACTTCAGACAGAAGTTGTTATGCTTTATTACTCTCAAGCATACTGCACGTGAACAAGGCATAAAACATGCTTTCATCTCGTAAATTACACTGTCTTATAGCTTAGTATGATGTGTGCGGTGATCATCTAATAGTAAGACTGATATTTGAAAAATGATATTTTAGACGTATAAGATTCAGGAGGAATTTCTTCAGTGTTTCATTCGTTACCTAGTAAATTAATTCTTTTCAGTCGGTCGACACATTAATGTGCCCAATTAAATTGGGCGGGGAATAACAATTATTAAATCACCAGAATGCGGGTTTTATGTAATACTAGCAGTAGTGCCCGGCTTTCCCCGGTGGATTTATTTGTTTTATGGATGATAATGAATACTAGTACAGAACTGACCCATGATACTTAAACTAACTGAAAAAAAAAATATAACTTCTTGTGGTGGTGGTGGTGGTGCGAGTTATAGTAGTACAGTATATAATGGACGTAACATCCAGGTCTTTTTCCCGTTACGGGACTCGGACACTCAACAGGCGCGGCGTCTCGCGCGCAATAAGACCCTGGCAGATGCGCTGAGCCACGCACTTGAGTTCGAGACGGCAAAACAGGCATCCAGAATGCACGCGCGGGTGCGTCAAGTGGACGTCGACGGACCAGTAAAAACCAACGAGACCAAGCCCCTGGACGACGAATTAATGGAGGCGCTAAGCCGTTTCTTCGATAGTCGCGGCGCCACCAGCAACGACACAGCCGGAAGGCAACCGGAGAGGCGGCCCGGAAGAGGACTACCGACCTGCTGGACCTGCGGTAAGAAAGGCCACCTGAGTAAGGACTGCGGTGATCGCCGCCGCCGAGGGTATCCGACGGGAAATCAGTCGTCTGAAAACCGCGCGACCCAGGGAAACGAGTATTAGCCAGCCTTGGGGGGCAAAGGTTGGCTTGGGACAGTCGTCATGCCCCAGCAGTCCAAGTGCGTGTGACGAAGTTACGGAGGGACAATAGCAGCCTGATGGTCGACGGAGTCGTCAACGGAGTGAGCTGGCCCATGCTGATCGACACGGGAGCGTCGAGGACCATCGTCAGTCCCACCGTGATCCCGAAGTGGAGAGTTCAACCCACACAAAGGAACCTCCAGCTAATAACCGCGACCGGAGAGACCGCACCGGTACATGGCGAAGCATCACTGGAGTTCGTCATTGGTCGACGGGCGATAAAGCATCCAGTGCTTGTGGCTGACGTATCAAATGAAGTGATCATCGGACTGGACTTCCTGGACCAGAACAACATCATCTTGGATCTGAGTACCAACACTCTGCACTTCGGAGGTGAGGAACTTGCTTTGCAACCTGCGCACGAGTCCATCACCGCACGACGAGTAAGGCTGAGAGAAGACGTCATCGTTCCCGCCAGGACGGAGGTCAGCGCTGCCGTAATTGTCGACGGAACTGCTGAGGGAGTGGCGGCTGTCATCGAACCAAAATATGAGGACATCCAGACAAAAGGATTGCTAGTTGCCAAGACTCTCATCAACACGACGTCTCGACCGTACGTCCGCCTGTCCAACCTGAACGACTACGAGAGTACGGTTCACCGGGACACCAACCTAGGAGTCTGCGAGCCCGTTACCTGGATTGCCCGCATCGCAGATACGACGGACGGACACCTGCAGACGGACAACCGAAGAAGACGTGCCCTGTCAGAAGAACTACAGAAGCTGTACAAAGGATCCCAGGACCATTTAGACGAAGAGCAATCACGCCAACTTCAGGACCTGCTACGCGAATTCCAGGATGTCTTCTCCGTGGGGAGCAAAGACTTCGGCAGGACAAGCTTGGTCCAGCACAGAATCGACGTTGGGGACAGCGCACCGATTAGGGCCCCATTCGGACGTGTCCCGCTCGCCAAGCAAGCCGAAGTCGACCGGATGGTAGAAGAGATGAAGGAGCAAGGGGTGATCGAGCCATCACATAGTCCTTGGAGTTCTCCAGTCGTGCTTGTGAAGAAGAAGGACGGTTCCACCAGGTTCTGCGAGGACTACAGGCGGGTGAACGACGTCACGAAGAAGGACAGCTACCCTCTACCCCGGATCGACGACACGCTGGACACCATATCAGGGTCAAGATGGTTCTCCACCTTGGATTTGAAGAGAGGCTACTGGCAGGGGAGGTCCACCCTAAGGACCGCGAGAAAACGGCGTTCTCTGTGGGCAGCGGGCTCTGGCAGTTCACCGTCATGCCATTCGGTCTGTGCAACGCCCCTGCGACCTTCGAAAGGCTAATGGAGTCCATTCTGAGGGGACTACACTGGAAGACCTGCCTGGTCTACCTAGACGACGTCATCGTTCTGGGGAGAAGCTTCGAGGTGCACTACAGCAACCTGAAGGAGATCTTGTTGAAGCTACGGGCTGCCCAGCTGAAGTTGAGCCCCAAGAAGTGTCAGCTCTTCCAGAAGCGGGTCCAGTACCTTGGGCATATCGTCTCCGAGGAAGGGGTGCGCACCGACCCAGAGAAGACCGCAGCTGTGAGGGAGTGGCCAGTTCCGAAGGACAAGTCCCAACTACGAAGCTTCCTGGGACTCTGCACCTATTACCGTCGCTTCGTGAGGGGATTCGCCGACATCGCCAAACCTTTACATCGACTGACTGAGAAGGACCAACTCTTCACGTGGACAGCAGAATGCCACAGTGCCTTCGAACAACTCAAGCAGGCTCTGTGCACCGCGCCTATTCTGGCCTACCCCAGACCTGGAACAAGGTTCATCGTCGATACCGATGCCAGCGACTTTGGCATAGGGGGAATCCTGTCGCAGGTAGTGGACGGCGAGGAGAGAGTAGTGGCCTACTTCAGCAAGGCCTTGTCAAAGCCAGAAAGGAACTACTGCGTCACCAGGAAGGAGCTGCTCGCCATCGTGAAGACCATTGAACACTTCCACAAGTACCTGTACGGGCAAGAATTTCTCATCAGGACCGACCATGCATCCCTGCGGTGGCTCCTGAAATTCAAGCAGCCCGAGGGTCAACTCGCGCGGTGGTTAGAGAGGCTTCAACAGTACAACTTTGAGATTCAGCACAGGAAAGGCCAACTGCATTCTAACGCCGACGCCCTGTCACGAAGACCGTGCCCCGAAGACTGCACCTTCTGTGCCCGAAGGGAGGAGAACACCGGGATACTGTGTTGACGGACTACCGTGGAACTTCAAGGGAGCTGGAGCCGCGAATCTTTCACGCGGGCACAAGCAGAAGATGATGACCTGGGACTGATAGCCGAATGGAAGAGGGCCTGTGTCCCCAGACCCGGGTGGAACATTGTGAGTGACTGCAGCCCAAAGTTTAAGTGCTTCTGGGCAGAGTGGGACTCGCTGATTGTAAGGGATGGCCTCATCTGCCGTACCTGGGAGAGCACCGACGGGAAGACATCTCGGGAACAAGTCGTCGTTCCAAAGGCTATGACGGAGGAAGTCCTGAAGGAAGTTCATGGAGGATCATCTGGTGGACACCTAGGGATAAAGAAGACCCTGGAGAAGCTGAGAGAGCGGTTCTACTGGATCGGATGCCGAACAGACATGGAGAACTACTGCGCGAGGTGCCACGATTGCGCAGCCAGCAAGGGCCCAGGACGAAGACGACGGTGTCCACTGAAGACCTACAACGTGGGCGGCCCCATGGAGAGAGTGGCCATCGATGTTGCTGGGCCATTCCCGTTAAGCGAGGCAGGGAACCGCTACATATTAGTCGTCAGCGACTACTTTACCAAATGGCCGGAGGCGTATGCGCTCCCTAACCAAGAAGTTGCTCATATAGCGCATGCGTTTTGCTGGCTGCCGCTATGGATTAACATTTTTGTTTTTGTACGCATGCGCACTTGGGATTTTTGTAAGAGGGCGAGCTCTTTGAAAAAAATGATTGATAAGAAGGGGTTTTGGTGGTGAGGAGAGAGCCAGATAGTCGCCTACTTTCCTACGAAGTTTGCCGATATCTCTCGAACGCAAGGTCGGATTTGGACGTGTGACGTGTCAAATCGCTTGTCTCAAAGCCCTATATATGTTATTAATAGGTTAAAGTTTAGAGAATGAGGGAAACAGCCTTTTTGGGGATAAAACCATGATTTTAGACTTTTTCCGATATCTCACGAATGCATGGTCGGATTGGGTCCTATGACGTGTCAAATGGCTTGCCTCGAAACCCTCTTTATTTTGGTAATAGGTTAAAGTTTTTGAGAATGAGGAAAACAGAATGTTTTGGTGTAAAACCGTGATTTTAGACTTTTTGCTATATTTCGCGAACCAATGATGCCAGAGGCGTGTACGACGGGTCCAAGGACTCGAGGTGACGTCCTCTTTGCTATGGACCACTCGTTATAATTTTTAAAAATGTTGGAAACTCGATTTTGGGGTAAACACGGGTTTTCTGTGATTTTTGCCGATATCTCACGAACCAATAACGCTAGAGACGTGTACGAGGTGTCCTAGGACTCAGGCTAACGCTCATTTTCGAGTGTGGTAGATATTGTTTCCAAAAAATAATTCACAAAGGGCCTAACGCCATACATGTAGAAAAAACTTTTTCTTTTTCTTTACCTGTTTATAATGTTCATGAAGCGTGGTGGTTGAGAGAGACGATACTGCTGGGTGTGTGTTTCAACGAACCTGTTGCTAACCACAAGGACCACGCTTAATAGAACAATCGCTATTTCGGCGGGTCAGTGTATGTATGACAGAGCGAGGGTTCGTTTTCTGATATTTTACCTTTAACGTGTAAACGGTGATGAGAACTTGGTTCTATGTTGGTCGAAGCGAGTACAGAAAACAGACTTGCAGACGAGAAGGAGGTGAATGTCATTTGAGCTTATTGGAAGGCGCTGATCTGACTTGACAACAAGTGCAATGGAAAAATGACAATGACGCTTGATGGTGAAATAATCTGACCATCGTGGTGGCAGGGAAGAGCGAAAGGCATGTGAATACATGTGAAACCACATGAGGGCTAAACCAGTGACATATTGTTTTGCTTCGTACGTGACAAAATGCAAGTTCATGTGAAATTTGACCTGGCACAGGTGTTCGCCTGGGACATTAGCTGTCCACGTGCACGATAACTGTTAACAAGTCACATTCTGTTTTGCTTCGTACGTGACAGAATGCAAGTTGACGTGAAATTTGATCTGCCACATGTGTTCACCTTGGACGTTAGCTGTCCACGTGCATGATAACAGAATGTTCAAAGCGTGGGAATCGCTGAATCAGTAAATAGTATGATGCAACTTGTGGGAATGATGTCACAACCAATAGATAGGCAAGAGCTGCGAACAGCAGTGGTGGGAGGTGAAGGGAGGGAGAGGGGGAGGGGTAATGTATGAGAGAACACAGGTGGAAAGAGAAAGAAATATGTGGAGCTGAGGACTGTACACATAGAGCTATAGGTGGTGTACAAAATGTGTGAATAAATAAACTAAAAATTGCACAGGTTCACACAACATGTAATTTATTGAGCCAAGAATTAAACGTAGAGTTAAACCCTAACCATTTGACATATAGTTTATTTCCTTTTTGTTTCGCGTACGAACATGTGTGATGTTTACCATGTGTGATGAAACATAGCTAGGTAGAGAAAGAATTAGTGTAGGCGACATGTATGGTGACGGACAAGTCTTTTACCATTGAAACTTGTTTTTCAAATCAAACTGTAGTATATAGAGAGTATAGGTTGCAGGTATGGGTTAATAAATGACGAACGGTGAACACAAACTCTGATTTATCGATTCAAGAATTAAGAGTAGACTATCTTTAATTGATTGGTTAAAGAGGATAGCTAAAACACACAAAAAATGCTCAGTGGTTACCGGGACAAGATGGTCGCTACACACAACAAGCTTTAAATACTTGAGGCTAATAATCTATACACACACACTCGCTTGTTCTAAACTAAACTGTGTTGCTGTCAGTGCTCAGACAGTAGGCTGATGACAAAATGCATTGCTAACGGAAATATAATCATTTCCGGTTGTATAATGTTACCAGCTATCCATTTTGTGTTGTAGTGTTAAGCAATTTTAGCTCTTGTACTGGTGGTCTTAACTCGATTTCCAGGTCTGAGGCCTAGAACGAGTCAAACTAAGAAACAAGGGCGTGGTGGTGTAGTGGTTAAGATGTTAGCCTTTTCACCAGGGTTCGATTTCAGGTTAATATGCATGTCATAAACATATTAAACAAAACAAAACAGAGATAACGTTTAAAACTGATTACATTTGTGTCTTTTCAAATTATTACTTGGATTACAAATACAAAGGTGAACTGGGTTTGATATACAGTTAATGCTGTCTATCACACACTATAGACTGTAAGAAAGCCAAATAGCAAAAGGCGTAGGTAGAGCAGTGGTAAAATTGCTATATGTAGAGAACTACCTAGCGGTTTTATGAACTGGCAAAACTATATCGCATAAACAGTGCAGGATACAATCCAGCAATCAAATTTTTATCTTGTGGAACAGAGAAAATTCACTTTTACCTTGATGGATAGCAAATGAGTGCAGATGAATGACCTATGCATTAGCCTACCATAGGGTTATAACCACGAGGTGGAGGTGTGACTTCTATATTTTATTGTTTAGAGACATGGCTTTTTGTAACCAGTAGATTTAGTATTTTGTAAATATTCATTTTTGTAATTGTAAATAGTGGAAACATTTTTTTTGTAATAGTAAATGTTAAATGCATAACTAAATTTATTTGGGATAAGTGTGCATTTCAAGGATAAATAGCGTGGTTGTATTTGTTTTTCAAAGACAGGTATGGTTGTGTGAATGTATGACTATAGATAGAATGATAGAGAGAGAGAGAGAGAGAGAAAGCTTGTGTGTGTGTGTGTGTTTGGGTAGCATTTTTTTAACCAAAGCAAACACGGCAAGGTACGATGGTGGGGTAATTAATGTATATAGCAAATGGTAAATAGTATACTGTATTTTTTTAACACTTGTGTTTTTTTAATGCAGCAGTAGATAGATAGGTGTTATTTTGTAAAACAGTCTTACCCACAGTAGTAGTAGTAGTAGTAGTAGTAGTAGGCCTATATGTTTTTGGAAACAAACAGAAAGAGAATGCACTATTGCCATGGCCAAGCACTTCCATTAAGGTGATTTCAAGAAAATTTCAATCAGCAAATGTGTGTTTTACAAAACTAAATTTTCAGCATGGACTAAATCATAAACGTGTCGTCTGTGATATGAAAAAAATAGGAAATCCATGTTTCCATATCAACACAATTTAAAAACTTAAAACTGACATTTAAAAAAAGTAAATGGGAAATTGACAAATGTGTAAACAACAAAATGGAAAATTCTTGTTTCCATATCATGAAATCCAAAAACTTTAAACTGACATTTTCAAATCGTGCACTTGGAAAATTGACAAATGGCCATGTGAAAATGAATAAAATGAACAAATGGCTATCATTATTAAAAAAAATAAAAAACCGTCGTGTTCTATCGTTAAAGTGTGAATCAAACCACATCTACTTATTTGGATCACCCGAGACTGAGTAGACCTGTTTTAGTCCTAATATACTTTTAAAATTTTATGTTAAAGCTCAAATTGAACTCAAGAGCTTTAGAGTGCCAGCTAACTATTATAACCGTTACGTCACAAAGACAACTTTACACTACTCTTAATGAACAATAATAAGAAAAAAAGATCAATAAATGTTGAATTTCTTTAAAGGATGAACATGGTGACACTGTTTCTGTTGCACAGTCTGCTAGCTACTAGCCAGCAGCTGGGGTCTTAGAAAACGATACAGTTGACATTTTGTAATGAGATGTGACATGTTTCAAAGTACAGTATTATGGGTTGCTGTTGAGTAAAAACTAATCCTGTACAAGAAAGCAAGGGTTCGAACCCATTACCTAACATTACTATTGCCTGAACATGGCTTGACGACACTGTATTATTATGATACTCGGTACACAAACCATAGATAGAGTGTATTGTTTAAGATCACTTTCTTTCTGAACATAGGTGGAGACTGTTGATGGTTAACAATGGCATTAATATAGTAGGACGTGGGAATAGCAATTAAGAAAAAAAAGACAATCCCCATACAATATTTTTATTTATTTAATATAAGTACTTGTACAATAGTTACATTCAAAATACATTTCTTTTTTCTCTATTACTATTTAGTCCTTTTTGATTCTCTTGCATATGAAGGGTAGATAACCTTGTAGTTCAGCCCCTTAAAAACAAAACAACACAACCTTTTGCATAGTCTGTGATGTTGACGACTCTTGAGATGTGGAAGATGGATTAAACATAACTTTTACAGCAGGGTTTAAATGTTGCTCAATAAACACTGCACTATTTTGAGTAGCAACATTTTTTTCTTGTACTAGCTTTTTAGCATTGTCATGATTATTTGTTGACACCAACAGTGTTTCATTTGGTACACCACATTGATGATCACTCACACTATAAACCTTACCATTTCTACTTTTTAGATTGCCTCGACATTTTTTTACCTCTCTTTTGAGCATTGCCAAAATATTATTCCTTTTACATTTTGACGATTATAGTTATAAGAGTAGCCTTTATAGAGTACACGTTGTTTACCTTTGTTAGTTGTAGTAAGTTCCATAGTAGCAACTAACCTGTTAGTATCATTTGCTCACTACAAAGGTTATAACTGTTCTGATAATAAAATCATTTAGCCTTGGCTTTTATATTTAATATGTACAGTTTGAAGTGATAGCAAAAGTGAGAGCAAAATGGTAGCAGAGTGGTAGAAAATATAACATGTATTGTTAAGAAATAGTTTAAGCGGTTATATGGATCCATTACATAATAATTTTAGCACGACGAAGCTCATTTTCCATATCCATTAGTTCTTCCTCATATTCAGTATAACCAGCCTGTTTATAGACGTGCAGTTGCTGAAGCCGCCGGATTAGCTTACTTGGATTGTTCCAGTAGACAAATTTAACAAATGATTTTTTAGGTGTAAACAAAGCATTACCATTATCATTATTATCTTCATCATCAACATCATCATCATCATAACCATTATCATTATCATCATCATCATTATCATCATCATCATCATCATGATCACTATAATCCTCATCAGTATTACTATATAGTCCTTTTTGATCCTTTTGCAATACCACATTTTGCACAATCTGTGTTGCCTTTAATAATGTTGGGAGTTTTTCAGACATTGATAACTGTCCTAACACGACTTTCTGAGGAGATGATACATGCTTCTTAACAAACAATGCACTATCTTGAGCTGCAATATCTTTTTCTTGGACAAGTGTTTGAGCATTTTGAAGAGTTTTTTTAAACAGCAATGATTTTTTATCTGGTACACTACGTTGATGATCACTCACACTTAAGACATCACTATTTTTACTTTTCAGCTCACCTCGACACTGTTTTGAACGATGTTTTGAACAACGCCAAATAACAGTTCATTTTTATTGGTTCGTTTTAAATATATGTATATCCTTTATAGAATGCGTATGGCATACCATTGCCATTTGTTGATACTTCCATGTCAATTGTCAAGCATGAACTAATCTCTAGCAAAGTTCACTCGATAATATAAATAATAGTTTAAGTGAGAGGAAAAGTAGGTGCAAGAGTGGGTGCAAAAGTGGGTGCAAAAGTGGGTGCAAGAGTGGGTGCAAAAGTGGGTGCATAAGTGGGTGCAAAAGTGGGTGTAAAAGGGAGTGCAAAATTGGGTGCAAAAGTGAATGCAAAAGTGGGTGCAAAAGTGGGTGCAATAGTGGGTGCAAAAGTGAGTGCAAAGGTGAGTGCAAAAGTGGGTGCAAAAGTGGGTGCAAAAGTGGGTGAAAAAGTGGGTGCAAAAGTGGGTGCAAAAGTCAGTGTAAAAGGGAGTGTAAAAGTGAGTGCAAAAGTGGGTGCAAAAGTGGGTGAAAAAGTGAGTGCAAAATTGGATGTAAATGTGGGTGCAAAAGTGGGTGCCGCTTATAGTAGGCATGAATTTTACTAGAATGTGATTTGAGTAAATGTAATTTCTAAACCCCAGTAGTGAATAGTCAGTTGGTTTTGATCTATGCAAGCGTAAACATGTCACATACACTGGTGATGGATACTCAAGGCATTAAGGTCAATGAAAACAAGTACAGTATATATTTAAATAGGTGGCTATCATTGATTGCACAGCACGCGGGTTACCATATCTTTTTTTCGGACTAGTTTTTTTAAACATTTGAAGAGTTTTTTTAAACAGCAACGATGTCTTATCAGTCATGCATTTATCCAAATTATGTCAAAGGGACGGGTCCAAAGGGATTAGTCAAGAGGACCTGTCAACAGGGACCTGTCCACAGGGATCCGTCCACAGTGACCCGTCAGCAGGGGCCCGTCATAAATGACTCTCTTCAAAAAGGACCCCTCCAGAGGGACTAGTCATCGGGGACCAGTCCAAAGGGGCAAATCAACAGGTATCAATCAAAAGGGGTTATCGCCTCAAGCTCTGTCATACCCCCCTTTGATTATTGGTTTGCTTATCGACAAGCGCCGCTTGGAATACTTTTTAATCACCCCTCGTGGGTCTGCCGCCATCTTTAAAAAGGTCGTGGGAACTTAAGTGTTTACCAGCAGTCTTCGGCAAAAAGTCCAACAATACCTCATGCAATGCCCTAGTCTTATTGGTTCGCGAGATATTAACAAAAGTGCACTTAGACCCTTTGTCAAAATTTCAAAAATAAATTCAGTGTTGTGCAATCAATAATAGCTACTTATTTAACTATATACTTGTTTTTGTTGACCAGAAAGCCTTGAGTATCCATCATCAGTGTATGAGACATGTTTACGCTTGCGTAAATCAAAACCAACTGACTACTCACTACTTGGGTTTAGAAATTACATTTACTCAAATCACATTCTAGTAAAAATAGTGCCTACTATAAACTGCACCCACTTTTGCACCCACTTTTACATTCACTTTTGCACTCACTTTTGAACCCACTTTTGCACCCACTTTTACACTCACTTTTGCACCCACTTTTGCACCCACCTTCGCACCCACTTTAAACTATTATTTCTATAATCGAGCTAAATTTATCGGAGATTATTTCATGCTTGAAAATTAATATGGAAGTATCAACGAATAGTTATGGTAAGCCATATGCATACTATGAAGGTTATACGTATATTGTAAAACGAACCAATAAAATGGAACTGTTATTTGACGTTGTTCAAAACATCGTTCAAAACGGTGTCAAAGTGAGTTAAAAAGTAAAAATAGTGAGGTCTTACGAGTGATCATCAATGTAGTGTGACTGATAAGGCATCGTTGCTGTTTAAAAAAAACTCTTCAAATGTTAAAACACTAGTCCGAAAAAAGATATGGTAACCCGCGTGCTGTGCAATCAATGATAGCCACCTATTTAAATATATACTGTACTTGTTTTCATTGACCTTAAACCCTTGAATATCCATCACCAGTGTATGTGACATGTTTACGCTTGCATAGATCAAAACCAACTGACTATTCACTACTGGGGTTTAGAAATTACATTTACTCAAATCACATTCTAGTAAAATTCATGCCTACTATAAGCGGCACCCACTTTTGCACCCACATTTAAATCCAATTTTGCACTCACTTTTGCACCCACTTTTGCACCCACTTCTGCACCCACTTTTGCACTCACTTTTACACTCCCTTTTACACTGACTTTTGCACCCACTTTTGCACTCACTTTTGCACCCACTTTTGCACTCACTTTTGCACTCACTTTTGCACCCACTTTTGCATTCACTTTTGCATTCACTTTTGCACCCACATTTGCACTCCCTTTTACACCCACTTTTGCACCCACTCTTGCACCCACTTTTGCACACAGTCTTGCACCCACTTTTCCTCTCACTTTAAACTATTATTTATATTATCGAGTGAACTTTGCTAGAGATTAGTTCATGCTTGACAATTGACATGGAAGTATCAACAAATGGCAATGGTATGCCATACGCATTCTATAAAGGATATACATATATTGTAAAACGAACCAATAAAAATGGAACTGTTATTTGGCGTTGTTCAAAACATCGTTCAAAACAGTGTCGAGGTGAGCTGAAAAGTAAAAATAGTGATGTCTTAAGTGTGAGTGATCATCAACGTAGTGTACCAGATAAAAAATCATTGCTGTTTAAAAAAACTCTTCAAAATGCTCAAACACTTGTCCCAGAAAAAGATATTGCAGCTCAAGATAGTGCATTGTTTGTTAAGAAGCATGTATCACCTCCTCAGAAAGTCGTGTTAGGACAGTTGTCAATGTCTGAAAAACTCCCAACATTATCAAAGGCAACACAGATTGTGCAAAATGTGGTATTGCAAAAGGATCAAAAAGGACTATATAGTAATACTGATGAGGATTATAGTGATCATGATGATGATGATAATGATGATGCTGATAATGATAATGGTTATGATGATGATGATGATATTGATGATGAAGATAATAATGATAATGGTAATGATTTGTTTATACCTAAAAAATCATTTGTTAAATTTGTCTACTGGAACAATCCAAGTAAGCTAATCCGGCGGCTTCAGCAACTGCATGTCTATAAACAGGCTGGTTATACTGAATATGAGGAAGAATTATTGGATATAGAAAATGAGCTTCGTCGTGCTAAAATTATTATGTAATGGATCCACATAACCGCTTAAACTATTTCTTAATAATACATGTTATATTTTCTACCACTCTGCTACCATTTTGCTCTCACTTTTGCTATCACTTCAAACTGTACATATTAAATATAAAAGCCAAGGCTAAATGATGTTATTATCAGAACAGTTATAACCTTTGTAGTGAGCAAATCATACTAACAGGTTAGTTGCTACTATGGAACTTACTACAACTAACAAAGGTAAACAACGTGTACTCTATAAAGGCTACTCTTATAACTATAATCGTCAAAATGTAAAAGGAATAATATTTTGGCAATGCTCAAAAGAGAGGTAAAAAAATGTCGAGGCAATCTAAAAAGTAGAAATGGTAAGGTTTTAAGTGTGAGTGATCATCAATGTGGTGTACCAAAAGAAACACTGTTGGTGTCAACAAATAATCATGACAATGCTAAAAAGCTAGAACAAGAAAAAAAATGTTGCTACTCAAAATAGTGCAGTGTTTATTGAGCAACATTTAAACCCTGCTGTAAAAGTTATGTTTAATCCATCTTCCACATCTCAAGAGTCGTCAACATCACAGACTATGCAAAAGGTTGTAATGTTGTGGTTTTAAGGGGCTGAACTACAAGGTTATCTACCCTTCATATGCAAGAGAATCAAAAAGGACTAAATAGTAATAGAGAAAAAAGAAATGTATTTTGAATGTAACTATTGTACAAGTACTTATATTAAATAAATAAAAATATTGTATGGGGATTGTCTGTTTATTCTTAATTGCTATACCCACGTCCTACTATATTAATGCCATTGTTAACCATCAACAGTCTCCACCTATGTTCAGAAAGAAAGTGATCTTAAACAATACACTCTATCTATGGTTTGTGTACCGAGTATCATAATAATACAGTGTCGTCAAGCCATGTTCAGGCAATAGTAATGTTAGGTAAGGGGTTCGAACCCTTGCTTCCTTGTACAGGATTAGTTTTTACTCAACAGCAACCCATAATACTGTACTTTGAAACATGTCACATCTCATTACAAAATGTCAACTGTATCGTTTTCTAAGACCCCAGCTGCTGGCTAGTAGCTAGCAGACTGTGCAACAGAAACAGTGTCACCATGTTCATCCTTTAAAGAAATTCAACATTTATTAATCTTTTTTTCTTATTATTGTTCATTAAGAGTAGTGTAAAGTTGTCTTTGTGACGTAACGGTTATAATAGTTAGCTGGCACTCTAAAGCTCTTGAGTTCAATTTGAGCTTTAACATAAAATTTTAAAAGTATATTAGGACTAAAACAGGTCTACTCCGTCTCGGGTGATCCAAATAAGTAGATGTGGTTTGATTCACACTTTAACGATAGAACACGACGGTTTTTTATTTTTTTTAATAATGATAGCCATTTGTTCATTTTATTCATTTTCACATGGCCATTTGTCAATTTTCCAAGTGCACGATTTGAAAATGTCAGTTTAAAGTTTTTGGATTTCATGATATGGAAACAAGAATTTTCCATTTTGTTGTTTACACATTTGTCAATTTCCCATTTACTTTTTTTAAATGTCAGTTTTAAGTTTTTAAATTGTGTTGATATGGAAACATGGATTTCCTATTTTTTTCATATCACAGACGACACGTTTATGATTTAGTCCATGCTGAAAATTTAGTTTTGTAAAACACACATTTGCTGATTGAAATTTTCTTGAAATCACCTTAATGGAAGTGCTTGGCCATGGCAATAGTGCATTCTCTTTCTGTTTGTTTCCAAAAACATATAGGCCTACTACTACTACTACTACTACTACTACTACTGTAGGTAAGACTGTTTTACAAAATAACACCTATCTACTGCTGCATTAAAAAAACACAAGTGTTAAAAAAAATACAGTATACTATTTACCATTTGCTATATACATTAATTACCCCACCATCCTACCTTGCCGTGTTTGCTTTGGTTAAAAGATCAATGCTACCCAAACACACACACACACACAAGCTTTCTCTCTCTCTCTCTCTCTCTCTATCATTCTATCTATAGTCATACATTCACACAACCATACCTGTCTTTGAAAAACAAATACAACCACGCTATTTATCCTTGAAATGCACACTTATCCCAAATAACTTTTAGTTATGCATTTAACATTTACTATTATAAAAAAATGTTTCCACTATTTACAATTAAAAAATGAATATTTACAAAATACTAAATCTACTGGTTACAAAAAGCCATGTCTCTAAACAATAAAATATAGAAGTCACACCTCCACCTCGTGGTTATAACCCTATGGTAGGCTAATGCATAGGTCATTCATCTTCACTCATTTGCTATCCATCAAGGTAAAAGTGCATTTTCTCTGTTCCACAAGATACAAATTTGATTGCTGGATTGTATCCTGCACTGTTTATGCGATATAGCTTTGGAAGTCCATAAAACCGCTAGGTAGTTCTCTACATATAGCAATTTTACCACTGCTCTACCTACGCCTTTTGCTATTTGGCTTTCTTACAGTCTAGTGTCTGATATACAGCATTAACTGTATATCAAACCCAGTTCACCTTTGTATTTGTAATCCAAGTAATAATTTGATAAGACACACATGTAATCAGTTTTAAACGTTATCTCTGTTTTGTTTTGTTTAATATGTTTATGACATGCATATTAACCTGAAATCGAACCCTGGTGAAAAAGTTAACAGCTTAACCACTACACTACCATGCCCTTGTTTCTTAGTTTGACTCTTTCTAGGCCTCAGACCTGGAAATCAAGTTAAGACCACCAGTACAAGAGCTAAAAGTGCTCAACACTACAACACAAAATGGATAGCTGGTAACATTATACAACCGGAAATGATTATATTTCCGTTAGCAATGCATTTTGTCATCAGCCTACTGTCTGAGCACTGACAGCAACACAGTTTAGTTTAGAACAAGCGAGTGTGTGTGTATAGATTATTAGCCTCAAGTATTTAAAGCTTGTTGTGTGTAGCGACCATCTTGTCCCGGTAACCACTGAGCATTTTTTGTGTGTTTTAGCTATCCTCTTTAACCAATCAATTAAAGATAGTCTACTCTTAATTCTTGAATCGATAAATCAGAGTTTGTGTTCACCGTTCGTCATTTATTAACCCATACCTGCAACCTATACTCTCTCTATACTACAGTTTGATTTGAAAAACAAGTTTCAATGGTAAAAGACTTGTCCGTCACCATACATGTCGCCTACACTAATTCTTTCTCTACCTAGCTATGTTTCATCACACATGGTAAACATCACACATGTTCGTACGCGAAACAAAAAGGAAATAAACTATATGTCAAATGGTTAGGGTTTAACACTACGTTTAATTCTTTAATCAATAAATTACATGTTGTGTGACCCTGTGCAATTTTTAGTTTATTTATTCACACATTTTGTACACCACCTAAAGCTCTATGTGTACAGTCCTCAGCTCCACATATTTCTTTCTCTTTCCACCTGTGTTCTCTCATACATTACCCTTCCCCCTCTCCCTCCCTTCACCTCCCACCACTGCTGTTAGCAGCTATTGCCTATCTATTGGTTGTGACATCATTCCCACAAGTTGCATTATACTTTTTACTGATTCAGCGATTCCCACGCTTTGAACATTCTGTTATCATGCACGTGGACAGCTAACGTCCAAGGTGAACACCTGTGGCAGATCAAATTTCACGTCAACTTGCATTTTCTCACGTACGAAGCAAAACAGAATGTGACTTGTTAACAGTTATCGTGCACGTGGACAGCTAATGTCCCAGGCGAACACCTGTGCCAGGTCAAATTTCACATGAACTTGCATTTTGTCACGTACGAAGCAAAACAATATGTCACTGGTTTAGCCCTCATGTGGTTTCACATGTATTCACATGCCTTTCGCTCTTCCCTGCCACCACGATGGTCAGATTATTTCACCTTCAAGCGTCATTGTCATTTTTCCATTGCACTTGTTGTCAAGTCAGATCAGCGCCTTCCAATAAGCTCAAATGACATTCACCTCCTTCTCGTCTGCAAGTCTGTTTTCTGTACTCGCTTCGACCAACATAGAACCAAGTTCTCATCACCGTTTACACGTTAAAGGTAAAATATCAGAAAACGAACCCTCGCTCTGTCATACACTGACCCGCCGAAATAGCGATTGTTCTATTAAGCATGGTCCTTGTGGTTAGCAACAGGTTCGTTGAAACACACACCCAGCAGTATCGTCTCTCTCAACCACCACGCTTCATGAACATTATAAACAGGTAAAGAAAAAGAAAAAGTTTTTTCTACATGTATGGCGTTAGGCCCTTTGTGAATTATTTTTTGGAAACAATATCTACCACACTCGAAAGGGAGCGTTAGCCTGAGTCCTAGGACACCTCCTACACGTCTCTAGCGTTATTGGTTCGTGAGATATCGGCAAAAATCACAGAAAACCCGTGTTTACCCCAAAATCGAGTTTCCAAAAATTTTTAAAATTATAACGAGTGGTCCATAGCAAAGAGGACGTCACCCCGAGTCCTTGGACCCGTCGTACACGCCTCTGGCATCATTGGTTCGCGAAATATAGCAAAAAGTCTAAAATCACGGTTTTACACCAAAACATTCTGTTTCCCTCATTCTCATAAACTTTAACCTATTACCAAAATAAAGAGGGTTTCGAGACAAGCCATTTGACACGTCATAGGACCAAATCCGACCATGCATTCGTGAGATATCGGAAAAAGTCTAAAATCATGGTTTTATCCCCATAAAGGCTGTTTCCCTCATTCTCAAAACTTTAACCTATTAATAACATATATAGGGCTTTGAGGCAAGCGATTTGACACGTCACACGTCCAAATCCAACCTTGCGTTCGAGAGATATCGGCAAACTTCGTAGGAAAGTAGGCGACTATCTGGCTCTCTCCTCACCGCCAAAACCCCTTCTTATCAATCATTTTTTTCAACGAGCTCGCCCTCTTACAAAAATCCCAAGTGCGCATGCGTACAAAACAAGAACAAAAATGTTAATCCATAGCGGAAGCCAGCAAAACGCATGCGCTATATGAGCAACAACGTTTAATTTCATTTTAGCAGCGCAGCTTATACATGTCGGATTTGAAAAGATACTTTCACTAAAAAAATTACAATTTCACCCCCTAGTAGGGGTAGGTTTTATTTAGGGATTGAAATGAGTGGTCCATTGGAAAGAGGGCGTCAACTCGAGTCCAACGACACCTCATTTGTTAACATCCGACCATTGGTTCATGAAATATGAATAAGCAAATAGTGTGTACTAACTTTTTGAGCACCTTGTGTGTTAGAACTGTCATCACTCCCCTATTCTTCACATTGGGCTAATCACTCATGTGGGGGTAGTAATGATTCAAAGCAACAACAGTAGCCTCGGATTAGACGGATCTACACGACGACAACGACCGCAATGGAAACGGAATATGAGATTTGGTACATGGAATATCAAGACAATCTCTGGAAAAGATGTAGAGTTAATACAGGAGATGAAAAGTCATAAACTGGAAGTATTGGGACTTAGTGAGGTGAAGAAGAAAGGAAGTGGAATGAAGAGATTACAAGAAGGATATGTTTTGAGATATTCTGGGGTTGGGATGGACAGTAGGGCAAAGGAAGGTGTGGGCATAGTCACCAGCGAGCAGACTGAAACCAAAGTGAGTGGATGGCAACCAATAAATTCGAGATTAATGGTTATTAACCTTGACATAGAGATGAAAGTGTCCTTCATACAAGTATACGCCCCAACAGAAGACACCAACTTACTCGATAAAGAGGAGTTTTATGTTCAACTCCAAAGGACCGTGGACAAAGAGGTTGCGAATGGATGCCATGTATTGATAGGAGGGGACCTAAATGCAAGAATAGGCCAGGACAAAAGAATAGCACATGGAAGCATGGGCAATCATGGTGGAGAGAGGACGCTGAATGAAAATGGCAGGCGACTTATAGAATTCTGCATTGAAAATCAATTGTTATTGGGGAAATCATTTTCCCCCCATAAAGATGTACATAAGGTAACTTTTGATACTGAAGGTAGAAATGCTAGGAGTGTTATAGACTACTTTATGTACCCTCATGGCATACGGAATAACATCATGGATGTGAAAGTCATACGAGGAGCAGAACTAGCTACAGATCACAGATTACTGGTAATGGACACCAGATTCAAGAGGCCAATCCAACCAAGAACCAAAAGGTTTGAGGTGATCCGATTGAAGGAACTTCAAAATGAAGAGAAAAGGTCCCAGTATGCAGAATTAGTGAAGGAGAAGATGCAAATAAGAACTAATGGAAGTGAAGAAATCAATGACATGTGGAATGACATAAAATCAGTGTTTCTAAAGTCAGCAGAAGAAGTGTGTGGAAAGGCAGTGGTAGATACCAGAAAGAAAAGAACAAGTTGGTGGAATGAAGAAGTGAAGGAGAAGGTAAAGAGCAAGAAAGAAGCATGGAAAAGATACATAGGATGTCATACGGAAGAAAACAGGCAAGAATACATCAAAAGAAGGGATGAAACAAAAAGAGTAGTGAAGGAAGCTAAGAGAAAATCTTGGGAAGAGTTTGGGAATATGGTTGAAAGCAAAGCTAGAGAGAAGAACACAAGAAGATTTTGGAAAACCATAAAGTCTATAAGAGGGAAGTATGGAAAGCAGTATGGAAAGTGCTTCAAGTGTGGATAAGACACTATGAGGAGAAGTTCCAGAGAAATGCGGCAGAGCAAGAGGATGGGATTGTTTATGGACCACATGAAGATGTGCAAAATCCAGAAATAGAAGGGAAAATAGAAGAAATGGAGGTCATAATGGCAATTAGACAAATTAAGACTGGGAAAGCAGCAGGTCCTGATGAAATTTCTCCAGAGTTAATCAAATATGGAGGTGTTGAGATAGTGAAGCAACTTACTAAGCTGTTTAGGAGAATGTGGGAAGAGAACAGAATACCAGAGGAATGGAAGAAAAATCTAATTATCCCGTTGCACAAGAAAGGGAACAGCTACGACTGTAATAATTACAGGGCTATCTGTCTATCATCTGTAGCGTACAAGATCTACACTCGAGTGCTGGAAAGGAGACTTAGGAAGGTGGTGGAAAATTACATTGAAGAGGAGCAGGCTGCTTTTAGGCCAGGATGTCAGACACAAGATCACATCTACACAACTAGAACAGTAATAGAGAGGAGCATTGCCAAAAACCGTGACCTGTACATTGCGTTTCTAGACCTGAAGGCAGCTTTTGACTCTGTACCGAGGCAGAGCATATGGGAGGCACTGGCAGCGAAGAAGGTACCAATGAGACTGTTAAATGCTGTGATGAGTGTATACCAGCAACCTGTGGGAATAGTTCGTATAGATGGTGAAATGTCTGGAGAATTCCAAATGGAGAGGGGAGTAAAACAAGGTGATAGCCTCAGCCCTCTACTGTTTAATATCGTCCTGGATGAAATAACAAAAATATGTAAGCGGCGAACCCATAGGACCAAGCTTGGTATGTGGAGACTAAGACCTGTATACTTGCAAGCACTCCTCTATGCAGATGATATAATAGTGATTGCTGATACACCAGAAAGACTTCAGCATGCCGTGGTGGAATGGTATGAAGAATTGGAAAGGAAAGGATTGGTAGTGAATACAGATAAAAGCAAAGTAATGTGGGTCTCAAAACTGGACAGACAGGAACTACAACTTGACATAATTTGTGGAGGAAGACCTCTCGAAAAAGTAGAAACTTTTGAATATCTTGGCACCATATTAAGTAGTGATGGGAAAATAGAGCAAGAGGTACTCAATAGAACTAAAAAAGCCATCTCAGCCTACTATCAGATGAATAATACAATAGTAGGGAAGAATGAGATAAGCATCAAGACCAAAATGCAGATTTACAACACAGTTATGGCCCAGATCACCCTATATGGCACAGAGAGTTTAGCACTGCAAGACAAGCATCTCAGTAAGATCACTGCCACTGAAGTGAAGTATACAAGGCGAGCAGTGGGGAGGACTAGAAGGGATAGGATCCGGAATGAGAGAATCAGAGAAGAAGAAGCAGGACAAAAGAAGGCGATAAGTATGGTGATTGAGGAACGTCAGTTGAAGTGGTATGGACATGTCAGGAGGATGGAACAAGAGAGAAAAGCGAAGCAGGTTTTTGAAATGCTAGTGGAAGGGAGAGTACGAAGAGGAAGACCCCGTACCACTTGGGATGACAGAATTGAGAAAATCGGACAGAAGCGAGGAAAAACAATGCTGGAAATGAAGAGATTGTGTGAAAATAGATCGGAGTGGCAGAGATGGACAGAACGAGGCTACCCCGACGCTTAAAGGCACAAGGGATACGAAGAAGAATAAGAAGAAGTACCTTCGTTGTACAAATTCTTGATTTCTTATTCCTGGTCAGGGGATCTAAAACATATACTGTTTCTCCTATTTTATATGGGCGTGTAAATGTGGAATCCCTTGGATCGGATTGCTTTTCATTCAAGATATTAATTTGATTCGCTTGTCTTTCTGCATACTCGCTAATTTTCGGTGACGCAGAAAATATGTGATCTAAGGCCTTGTAATAAGGACCTATAGGGCGTGGAACGGTGGCTGTTTAGTAGTCGAATGAATCGATGAATTATAATTCATGATTGCATTTATAATGAGTTGTGGTAATGGGGTGAATCTATCATGGTCTCTTGAGATTCTTAATTTCTCGAGGAGAGTGGAATTCAATCTCTCTACTGGGGAGTCCGAAGAAGAATTCAAAGGTGTGGTTGCATGATATTCGATGTTTACAGATTTACAATATTCTGTAATTAGCCTATTCTCGAATTCACCGCCTTGGTCGTGGGTAATTCTCTTGGGATAACCATGGTGTGAAAAGTACACTTGTAATTGGTTTAAGGCCGCTATGGTTGTGCCATTAGCTAACACAGTAGCTTGTCCGTATTTTGAAAATACGTCTAGTATCGTCAAGATGCGGGTTTGTTCAAAATGGAAAGTATCCATATGAACTTGTGCAAATGGGTGGTCAGCTATAATGGGACCTTGATTTGGTACTACATTTGGATGTCTTTCGTATTTGTCCCTCTGACACAAATTACATTGGTTTATCACATTTCTAATTTGTTCTTTTAAATGTGGCCAATAGTACTTGGTTCGAAGGTGTTCAAATGTTTCAATGATTCCATTATGGTTTATTGAGTGATATTGTAAAATCAGTTGTTTCTGTGTTTCTGAATTTTCAATATCTTCCAGAAATGTTGATGCTCTAATAATTATTAATTCCGAGGTAAATAATATTTGGCATACTCTGATGAATGGAATCTCTAGTGTCACATCATGGAAATAAGTGGCGTATCTGTTTGAAGTATGTATGCCTTTAAGAAGGTGTTTTCTTAAATCTTCAGTGAGATTTTCTCGTGTTACTATCATAACATGGCGAGTAAATTTCTTGAATAATTTTATTTCCAAAACTTTTGGAAACTTTCCATACTTAACCATTATCTGGTTTCTGTTCTGATTTAGGTTTCTTTCTGACATTTTCAAAGTGAAAATCGGGTCTTCTTGGTTAGAATGAACTGTTTCATTATCTACTTCCTGCTGATATGTTTTATCTACAGGAATGGCTATATTAGAAATTGCTTCTTCGTTTACATTGATCTGAATTCGTGAAAGAGCAACAGCTACATAATTAGTCTTTCCTTTGACGTATTTAATGTCAAAATCGAATTCTCCTAATTTGATTTTCCAACGGTACAGTCTTGAACTAGGGTCCTTCAGAGTGAAAAGCCACTGTAACGGACGATGATCACTCTCAACAGTGAAATGTCGTCCCCATAAGTAAGGCTTAAAATGCTTACTGCTTTGTACTATGGCAAGTAACTCTCTTTCTATTGTAGAGTACTTTCTCTCTGCAGGATTCGAAGTTTTTGAATAATAAGCGACTAGATGTCCTTTCTGGGTGAGAACACTCCCTAGTGCATAGTCTGAGCTATCCGTGGTCAACACGAATGGTTCCTCAAAGTCTGGGTAAGGTAAGACTGGTGCATTAATTAGCAAGGTTTTAAGAGTTTCAAATGCAGATTTGTACTCTGGGTATTCTGCATTTATTTTTGATCCCTTTTTTAAACATTGGGTCATGGGATATGCTATTTTAGCAAATTCTTTCAGAAATTTTCTATAATAACCTGCTAGGCCAAGAAATTGTTTAATTTCTTTTGTGGTTTTGGGAATAGGATAATTTCTCACTACTTCTATTTTGTCTGGGTTAGGTTTTACACCGTTCCTTGTAACAACATTTCCTAAGAAGGCTACCTCTTTATGGAGAAATACAGTCTTGTCAAGCTGAATTTTCAGATTAACTTCCCGTAATTTTTGCATTACTAGAGTTAAATGTTGTTTGTGTTCTTCCAAGGATTTACTGTACACAATAGTGTCATCCATGTATACAAAACAAAATTTATAAAGAAAAGGGCGTAGGACGTTGTCCATTACGCGCTGAAAAGTGGCGGGCGCGTTTCTAAGACCGAACGGCATTCGGGCGTACTGGAGATGCCGATTATCTATAGTAAAGGCTGTCTTTTCTATATATCTAGGATCCATTTCAATTTGCTGAAATCCTTGTGCGAGGTCAAGAGTCTAGTAATACTGACTATGTCCTAGGTTATCTAGAATTTCTTCTATTCTAGGAAGTGGATATTTATCCTCAATTGTCTTCTTATTCAACTGCCTAAAGTCAATGACTAATCTCCATTTTTTCTGACCTGAAGTATCTAGCTTCTTTGGCACTATCCATACAGGATTACAGTAAGGAGATTCGCTTTCAGTTACTATACCTTGCTTTAGAAGTTTCTCTACTTCCTCGCTCAGTACTGACTTTAAAGCGGGAGGATATCGATAGTTCCTTTGAAATACCGCGTCCTCATCAGTGGTACAAATAAAATGTTTCACTGCATTAGTAAACGTTAAATCGCACCCTGGATAATAAAATACATTTGAGAATTGTGAACATAATTCAGATATAGTTTTATTTTCTAAGTCATTCATGTGTTGGGTTCGGAGATATTCTTGAATATCGCCTTCTGAAATTGAGTTGATTTCTAATGGACGTATAGCAATATTTTCTAGTGGTTCTACTAAAAGTGGTTTACTGAATTCCTGTTTTAGTGTCTGCTCTACGGGGTACATAACCTGGTAGTTTTCCGCATGCAAAATCGCATCGGTAAAGTACATTCCTTCATGTTCAAACGTAGGGACATACACGTCTCCTTGTTCGATATTGACAGGGATGGCAATTTAGTGCATATCTAATGAGGGTTTGAAAATTATTTGTTTGAAACTCGTATAAAAGTGAAATGGTATGTCTTTGTTATTCAGGGTAACTAGGTTAGATTTGTAATCTATCTTTGCGCCTAGTTTTACAAAATCAGCTGAACCAATTAGTGCATCGAAATATTCATGCCATTTCATGACACGGAAATCTATTGGTTCGTCTATTTCATATTCAGAAAAGATGGGGAACTTAATATTGTCCTCACCTATTGTTTCTGAGTGGACAGTCTGAATACAAAAACGTTCTTTGAATATGTATTCTGGAAAGTGTTCATACGCTACATTTGGATTCATTATGGAATTACAAGCTCCACTATCCATTAGAATTTTAAATCCGAATAGTGTGATAAATGGTAGCTTTGGAGCGTTTCTTATATTATTCAAGTTTTTGCTTGAGATAGTTGGGTAAGACTAAAATCCTGTTCTTGTGCATAATTATGTTCAAAAGGTATTTCAGTTGTCTGTTGGTTAAGGTGTGCATAATGTTCAACAGGGGTTTCAAAAGTTAGGTAGTCAGTGTTGTATTCCTGTTCTTGTTCTGACTCGTGTTCATACATGGGTTCGAATCCCTGTGTCCGCTGAGGGTATTCTAATTGTGCCTCAGGAGAATAACTATTCATTTCTTTTAGGTCTTCCTCGTGCGCGTTTACATTTGCTCGAGTGGTGGATATTCCTGACATAGGTTTTGGGTAACTCTGATCATTGGGAGTAAATCTCCTACCAATATTATTTGGAGTAGGATAGGGTCGATTTGTGGGTTTGAAAGGTTGGTTTTGAGGTCTGGCACTGGTGGGGTTTGAACTCTGGACAGGTCTAAAGTTCGGATGCGGACTCGGATATCTGAATTGCGGGTTTCGTGGGTTTGAAAATTGTCGCATCTGCGGAAAATAATTATTATGTGGTTTTGGATATGTGAACGGATTATGAGAAACCTGGTTTAGTGGTTGGTTCGTTTGACTGTTCTTAGGTGGATACATTTTCTGACTGGAAGTGTGGTTGGGAGGATATTTTGATGGTTTTTAAAATATGAATGAATTATTACGTTAATTTCTTATCCTCTTCTCCTATTTCTGGAATCAGTTTCCTCTTCCTCATCTGATATTTCTGCGGCCATTATCATTCTCCACTTGAGTATCAATAATCTTGCGCGGCTCCAACTTCTCCTTCGTGGAGTCGGAGAGCGCTTACCGTCCCGCCTACACGAGTTTCCTGTAAATGTTCTGTGTAGATTGGTAAGTTGTATAGCTTTTAAAGATAGTAATACATCTCCCTTGGGTTTCCTGAGCTCTCTCCCAATTGTTGTTTGTAAAACATTATTACTTCTATTAAATCCATATTTCTATTGTAATAGGGGTTCGTAAGTGGGTATCAGATACTGCTAAACAATGCGTATTAAATGTGGCTTCGAAAAGGTTAGTTAAAATAGATTGTATACTGAGTAGCTTAGTGGACAAGCTGTTTGGAAACCTATTTCAAATAAGAATAGTAAGGTTCCTGGATACCTCTTATTTAAAATAAGAATGTTTTTAGGTTTAACTCTAATCTTAATGATGAGTTTGTCTCAGCTAGTATAGATTATTAAAATAATTTAAATTTTAAGAAATTTAAATGGATTGCTTTAAAAGGTTATTTTACTTATTTATGAATGAAAATATTAATTAAAAATGATACATATATATATATATATATATATATATATATATATATATATATATGAAAGAGCTCCGATTAGATTTCACACAATATGAACTAATTGAAAATTAATTTAATTAAAATAGTTACAATTTTATTAAAGGAACTTATTATTATTATTAATTCTAAAGATTAATTCTATGTAGATATCCCGTTTAGATTCTCTACAAGGTTCTAAATGACAATGATATTTATAAAATGAGAATGGTATTTCCTTCTGAAATAAGTTTGATGATTAATGTGATGAAATTTGTTTTAAAAAAGGTTTAGTTTTCTGTTTTAATTCAGAAAGTTAATAAAGAAGTGTAAGGTCTGATAGTCAGAGCGCACTTTGATTATTCTTTCTGAAAAGGAAGCTTATTATTATTTATTTATTTATTTATTTTATTATTAGCCTCCGTGGCTTAGGCGGCAGCACGCCGGCCTCTCACCACTGGGTCCGTGGTTCAAATCCCGGTCACTCCATGTGAGATCTGTGCTGGACAAAACGGAGGCAGACAGGTTTTTCTCCGGGTACTCCGGTTTTCCCTGTCAATATTTCATTCCAGCAACACTCTCCACACCTCAACAAATATAAACACAAGAAAACTAGACGACACGATGAGAAAACCCCCACAACATGGCACGGGAGGCTCCGAAATCGGCAGGCTGAGAGCAGCTCCACGAACCGCCTGGATATTCATTGGGAGACTTGACACCGACGTAACCGAAGATGACATAAAAGGACACCTTACTCAAAACGGCATCTCTAAGGTAATCAGCTGCGAACAGCTCCCATTCCGTGGCACCAGCAACGCCTTTAAAATAGGGGTGCCCATGGAAGAAAGGGACTCCGTTATGCAAACAAGTCTATGGCCGGATAGGGTAATATATCGTACCTTTCGATTTCGGAGGCAATACCCCAACGGAAGCCCCACACTGAAAAACGCCGAAAGAAATCTGGAAATACTTTTGTGGAATGTAGAGGGCCTGAGAGGCAAAATCTGCACAGCACCTGAAGATATCTGGATAAAGAGCGACATAATGGTGGCCACTGAAACCTTCCTGACAGAACCTCTGAACTTCACGAGCCACTACGCAATTCACTCTCTCGCCAAGTCAAACCCAAGAGGCAGACCAGAGGGAGGAGTCTCCATAATTTTCAAACCTTCCATAGGGAAAATTGAAGGCTCGATAAAAGAAGAGAACCTAGTAATAATGAAAACCCCAAACCTAACAATAATACGTAGGCTATATACATCACATACGGATCTTCCCTAGAAGACACAATAGAAATAATAGCAGGGGCTATTGCCCGAACAAAGACAGACAAAAACGTCATCCTGGCAGGAGATTTTAACTGCAGAATAGACAAGCCCAACAACAAAACAAGAGCTATGTTGGATATGTTACAAGAAGAAGGCTACTCTCTTATAAACAAAGCAAATGAAATAACGTACATAGCCCACAATGGCACAAGTACCATCGACCTAGTTTTTTACAGAGGAAGCAACATCTCCATCAAAAACCAACAGGGACTCTGGAAGTCATTCTGCACCCCACTGACAAAACATATACCTATCAGGACCAATATTATACTCGGAAATACTGAAGAGGAAATACCGAACCTACTAACCCACAAGAGCTCCAGGAAGATTGACGCAAATGCCCTAAGCAACAACGCACAAGCAATGGAGGCAACAAAACAATGCCTTAACGAAAACAATCTCAACCAAGCCCCGACAACAATTCAGGAGGCCATACGAGCATCAACAATCCCAATATACCAAAGAAGAGCTAAACCATGGTTTGATACGGAATGCTACACACTTAGAAATGAAGTCCTCCTAAAACTACACATGGCCAAACTCCACAACACAAAAGGTCTTCGAGAAGAATATGCAGCACAAAGAAAGGAATATAAAACTCTCCTGAAAAAGAAAAAGGCTCAATACATAGAAAAACAAGCCTTAATAGAGGCAGAAGAAGCACTAAAAGACCCCTTCATAGCCATCAGAAAAAAGACTACGAGGAAATCTGGCCAAATTCATATGGACATATGGGAAAATCACTTCTCACAAGTACTGAACCTAACTCAGTCACAAGCGGCGTATAACGCAACATATCACACAAGTGTAGAATTGGGCACACCCATCACATCGGAAGAAGTAATTGCGACAATCAGCAAGACAAAAAACAAGAAAGCGACAGGCCCAGACGGCATCTCCAATGAGATCCTGAAAGACTCGGCTGAAATTCTAAGTGAACTATGGTCAGATCTGTTTAACAGATGCCTAGCAACAGGGGAAATACCCGACGAATGGAGAAAATCCATAATTAACGTTCTACACAAAGGCAAAGGAGAAGACAACGACCCAAACTCATACCGAGGAATCGCTCTAGAGAACAATATATTCAAAGTATTTTCAAACATTCTGCTCAAAAGGCTCACCCCGACAGTCGATCAACTGATTCCCGATCAACAATTCGGGTTCAGGAAAGGAAGGTCCACCCTTCAAGCTATCAACAATCTACTGAATGACATAGAACAAGCGCTTAGACACCCTAAAGGAATTTTCCATGCAATATTTGCCGACTTCTCGAAGGCCTTCGACCTACTAAACAGATCGAAGGTCATTATAAAACTGGAGCAAATGATGGATGAAAAATCCGAAATCACGTATATGATAAAAAATATCCTGGCTTTCAACAAAGTAGAGATAAATGATGGGATATCAACCTCAAGAGAGATCACCCAAACCAACGGAGTACTACAAGGCGACCCACTGAGTCCCACTCTGTTCAACGTCGCGACAGCGGATGTTATACGGACTATTGAAAACACAAAATCAGTATCCCTTTACCTGTACGCAGATGACATGGTTCTGGGGTCTACAAACAGACAGGAGCTACAGGAAGTGCTCAACAACTTGCAAGACTGGGCGGAGGAAAATGAGCTCAGTATAAATGAAAAGAAGACAGTGCATATGGCCTTCCGAAAAGGAGGAAAACTAGCCGCCGAAAACAAAATGATCCTGGGAGAGACTGAACTTGAGACAGTCAATTCCTAAAAATACCTCGGCCTCACCCTACAGACAACGTGCCAATCCTTTAGACTACATATAAAGGAACGAGCAGCAGCAGCCATTAGAGGAATGTACGATTTGAACAATATTACCAAACTATCTCTACAAACAGCAATGATTCTCTTCCACGCGAAAATAACCCCCGTCATTACATATGGTCTAGAACTGATATGGGAAAGGCTATCCATGACAGACCTAATCACAATTGAAAAAGTAAAAGCTTCTTTCCTGAAAAGGGTGCTAGGAATTGCAAGAACGTCCCAGTCCAGGCTGGCATATGTCCTAACAAAAGAAACATACTACATTGAAGATCTCAGATTAAGACTACAACTGCCATCTACTAAGCATATGAAGAAACTCCTCGAGATAAGACATCAGAAGCAGAACGAAATCCCGCTTGAATTCTACGCAACAGAAGCAATGGTGGACAGAAGATGGACAAACGAGAACCAGGAGATGAGACATGTGGTAACAAGACTCGCCATCCACGGTTTCCACCACAAGATCTGTAAAAATGTTAAATACCATGAACCGAATGAAGAATGCATATGTTCTCTGTGCAATAACCCCTGCGACAATTACCACATCACATCATGCAGCAAACGGACGAAGAGCATAGTTGAATACAGTAAAGATTAATCTACCTGTAATAATTATTTGTAAGCACACCTTATAACTGTCCATTATGGCCACTTGGCTGCAATAAATATTTATAAACACTCTCCACTATCATTTCATTTCATCTGTCATTCATTTAATCATTGCCCCAGAGGAGTGCGTCAGGCCTCGGCAGCCGGCACAATTCATATCCTCGCCGCTAGATGGGGGCTTCTTTCATTCCATTCCTGACCCGGTCGGAGACCGGAAGCAGGCTGTGGATTTTCATTTTTTTTCATTATTATTATTATTAATTCAAATAAAATGGGAAAAACGACAGATCTTTCGATTAAGTTAAATCTCACTTTATTTGAAGGGCAGAATGAAGTTATTATAAGCTTATAATCTATGTATTAATTCGAATAGCATGGGAAAGGCAACAGATCTTTCGATTAAGCTAAGTCTCACGTTATTCGAAGGGCACTATGAATTTATTATTACTTATTATGTACGTATTAATTCAAATAACATGGGAAAGGCAACAGAACTTTCGATTAAGCGAAGATTCGCGTTATTTGAAGGGCAAAATGAATTTATTATTAAATTTTTGCTCAACACAACTTAAAGACCATGTTTTCACTGCAATATTCCGCCATCACAAGTAAGGTATTATTTTGTACTCACAGGCTAAGGAGAATCGGCAGTTCGGACCTCATCTTCCTCGTACTGTGCTCCTCCTCTGGTGTCGTGTGGTGAAGGGCGTCACGTGGAACGTTGGGTTCTTCTGACGTTATCAGCACGCACGTACAGCAATGGTAGAAGACGGTTGTTGTTTCCCTGATGTCGTGTGGTTGGAAGGCGTTTACTTGGGACGTTGGTCTCTTGGAACGTTACCAGCTCTCACGTACATCGGTGTAGAAGTTGATAGTTGAAAGGTCCCTATTTCAGAGCTGTCAGCTTCAAGTCTTCGGTTCGTTGACGAATGGTCGAAAGGCCCCTTCTTTTGGAGTTGTCGGCTCACTCGAACAGCGATGGTGGTTGGTGTCGAAAAGCGCTTCTCTGAGCGTTATCGGCTACCTCCCTCCTTCAGCGTGAGTAGTCGGTTGGTTGTCGAAAGGCGCTTCTCTTTGAGCGTTGTCGGCTAACTACTGGCTACCCCAGCTCGCTGATTCTTTTGAGTATATACTACAGAGTGTTGCGGTGTGATACAGCCTCTTGGTCAAGCAACGAAAGGCGTTTCTCTGAACGTTATCTGAATGCTTGATCCAATCTGCATATAGATCTGATAGATCATGTATCAATTCTGGCAAGGGCCCCCAGATAAGTTTTTCGTAGATCTCCGGCCAGTTGTCTAGCTGGACAAGAGTGAACTTATCGACACTCACTTAATTTGAATATTGCTTGAGGATCTACTATTTAGGTCCGCTCAAGTTCTACCGCGCTGTATACTGTTATACTTACAAAAGAATAGAACACGTTGAGAAGATGTTAATTTATTGGTTACCAACACCTAAGTAATTACAATACTCTTTACATGAAGCCTGACTTGCTTGCCGTGAGGCAGAGCGTACACAGTATCTATATAGCTGTCGTGAAGAGTGACCACATGGTCTGCTGTATGGTTATGAAGAGAGCGATTATGAGCTGTGCATCAGTATATAAACTATAATTTTCTCTGGAGAGGGAAAAGCTGTCACATGTAGAGATTCACCAATGGCGTGTATCTCTAGTGGTAAGAGGGGGTTTTAGCCAATCAAACCATAAGCGTTGGGGTTTGGATGGGCTGACCTTAAAGTTGTTGTGGAAAGCTCAATGCTGAGAATTATTATGAGGAAGGAACAGAAATATGTGTTCCTTGTGAAATAATGGAGACAGTCTGGAAACTTAAGAATGTTAGCAGTGGCCAACTCTTAGTTCTGTTCTTCCGAGAAATATCTAATGGAAATATGTTCACTTAGAGTGCTTTTGAAATAGCAAGCTTTTACTTGCTTTGCCTGTGGGCTTGGAGTGGACTCTTATAATATTCTGACTTCCTGAAGAGAATGTACTTCGTCTCTCCTGGACAGTAATACTAATAATAATAATAATAATAGTAATAATAATAATAATAATTATTTATAATAATTATTATCATTTAAAAACCAAAATTAGTAAGGGATGTCTCTTGGTCATGGCTAGTAAGGGGTTTACTGGGCAATGGACATGACTCTCGTAGATCCCCAAAGCGTAAGTACAGAAAATTTGGTTCAGATAGGTGTAACGATGTAGATTTGTGCCAAAGGGTCTAAATGCAGGGAATGGAGTGGTCCTTCCGAAAATTAAAGTGGACAGTGTCACTCGTCGGGTTGCATAGGATAAGTATGTAAAATTTGGTTCAGATCACTGAAACGGTGTAGATTTGTGCCAAAGGACCTAAATGCAGGGAAATTTAAAGTGGACAGTGTTACCTGCAGGGTTCCAAAGGGTAAGTATACAAATTTTGTTTCATATCGGTGAAACTATGTAGATTTGTGCCAAAGGGCCTAATTGCGGGGAATGGAAAGGTCTGTTCGAAATACGTATAATGTGAACAGTGTTACTCGCAGGGTTCCAAAGGGTAAGTATACAACTTTTGGTTCAGATCGGTGAAACGGTGTTGATTTGTGCCAAAAGGCCTAAATACAGGGAATGGGGTGGTCTGTCCGAAATTTAAAGTGGACAGTGTTACCCGCAGGGTTCCAAAGGGTAAGCATACACATTTTGCTTCAGATCATGAAATTGTGTAGATTTGTGCCAAAGTTCCTAAATACAGGGAAAGGAGTGGTCCTTCTGAAATTTAAAGTGGACAGTGTTACCCGTAGGGTTCCAAAGGGTAACTATACAAATTTTGGATCAGATCGGTAAAACGATGTAGATTTGTGCCAAAGGGCCTAAACGCAGCGAAAGGAGTGGTCTGTCCAAAATTTCAAGTGAACAGTGT
Source organism: Meconema thalassinum (assembly GCA_946902985.2). NCBI lineage: Eukaryota > Metazoa > Arthropoda > Insecta > Orthoptera > Tettigoniidae > Meconema > Meconema thalassinum. The sequence continues at coordinate 1,712,050,872 of OX336388.2, read as the reverse complement.
TACCCGAAGGGTTCCAAAGGGTAAGCATACACATTTTGGTTCTGATCGGTGAAATAGCGTAGATTTGTGCCATAGGGCCTGAATGTAGGGAATGGAGTGGTCTGTCGGAAATTTAAAGTGGACAGTGTTACCCGCAGGGTTCCAAAGGATAACTATACACATTTTGGTTCAGATAGGTGAAACGGTGTAGATTTGTGCCAAAGGGCCTAAATGCAGGGAATGGAGTGATCTGTCCGAAATTTCAAATGGACAGTGTTAATCGCAGGGTCTCGAAGGGTAAGTATACACATTTTGGTTCAGATCGGTGAAACGGTGTAGATTTGTGCCAAAGGGCCTAAATGCAGGGAAAGGAGTGGTTAGTCTGAAATTTAAAGTGAACAGTGTTACCCGCAGGGTTCCAAAGGATAACTATACACATTTTGGTTCAGATCGGCGAAACGCTGTAGATTTGTGCCAAAAGGGCTAAATGCAGGGAATGGGGTGGTCTGTCCGAAATTTCAAGTGGGCAGTGCTACCCGCAGTGTTCCAAAGAGTATGATAGAAATTTTGGTTCAGATCGGTGAAACGGTGTAAGTAGGATATAAAGGCCGGAGCTGGGGCAGGGGCTAATGGGCAAGTAGGCCGCCGAGCGCAACTGCCCTATGTTATTCTTAAGGAGAGGTCAGTCATAGCTGGGGCAGGAGCTAATGGGCAATATGGCTGCCACGCTGTCACAGAGGGAGGTCGGCCGTGTAGTTACTAAATGGAATATTTATTATTATTATTATTATTATTAATTTTATTAGGTAATTATTGATTGATAGCTTGCCACGGTGGATGAGTGGTTAACGTGTCGGACTACTAACCCCAAGCTTGCAGGTTCGCTCTTGGTCGTGGTAAGTGATTTTTGAAAGTTGGCAAAAATTAAGACACGCATGTCATACGATGTAGGCATGTAAAAGAACCCAGGGAGAGGTCGGCTATGTAGTTGCTAAATGGAATATCTATTATTATTTATTATTATTATTATTAGGTAATTATTGAAAGATCATGTACAATCAAGACCAGCCTTATATTGCCCCAATTAATGATGTAGTGGCTAGCATTTTTAGCTGTTACTGTGGAGGCTCGGGTTCGAGTCCTGGCTCTATCATGAAATTTAATTCTAGGCTGAGGGTTGGAATGGGGTACACTCAACCTTGTGAGGCAAAACTGACAGGAGCTGGCTTTTGATTCATACCGCAGCCATTCTGCCTAACCCAACTTCACCTAACCTAACCTAACCTAACCTAACCTAACCTTACCTAACCTAACCAGATCCCACCTTACCTAACCTAACCTAACCTAACCTTACCTAACCTAACCAGATCTCACCTTACCTAACCTAACCTAACCTAACCTTACCTAACCTAACCAGATCCCACCTTACCTAACCTAACTTAACCTAACCTAACCTAAATTAACCTAACCTAACTTCAAAATAAGAGCAAATATGACAGCACAAACAATAAACTTAGTTATAACCTAACCTAACCTAACCTTACCTAACCTTACCTAACCTTACCTAACCTAACCTAACCTAACTTCAAAGTCAGAGCAAACATCAGAGCAAATGTGAGAGCACACATAATAAACTAAGTTATAACCTAACCTAACCTAACTTAAAAGTGCGAGCAAAAAAATGAGAGCAAAAAGTGTGAGCAAAAAAAGTGAGAGCAAATGTGAGAGCACAAATAATAAACATAGTTATAACCTAACCTAACCTAACCTAACCCACAGAAACCTCATTTAAAGAAATTAGATTTTACATTTTAACATTTTATATTTGAACATTTTAGATTTTTGATTTTTTCATTTTATATTTTTTAGATTTTACATTTTACATTTTTGATTTCTTCTGTATTTTAGATTTTACTTTTTTTAGATTTTACATTTTAAATTCAAGATTTTTTGTTTTTAGATTTTACATTTTACATTTTCCGAAAAGAGTAAACAACAAGGTCACATACCTAACCTCACCAAACCTAACTTTACCAAACCTAACTTAAGCTAATCCAAAGGCTAATGCACATTCACAAAGTATATAAGGGCACATGCAACTATCCTTATGCTAGTCTTATAGGCTACTGTACAACATGATCACTACCCCAACCGAGTATTTTTTTTTCATTTTGTTGTTTACACATTTGTCAATGTTCCAATTTCCCATTTTCAGTTTTTTTAAATGTCAGTTTTAAGTTTTTCAATTTCATAATATTGAAACATGGATTTTGCATTTTGTTGTTTACACATTTATCAATTTCACAATTTCCCATTTACAGTTTTAACAAGTAGTTCCGTAAAGAATTATACAGCCTATTTTCATATATCCTGCTCATGTTAATTTCTTCTAACAACATACAAAATTTCAGTTTAATTTCTGTAACAGATTCGTAGATATTGAGAACCGTCTAAATATTTCAGATTGTCGCCAGGTTGGATTTTTATTTTTGTACTATTACATTAAGATTATTGTGTACGTGTGGTATTCAAACTTCAATCGCATGATTAGAACACAAGAAGTAAAAACGAGATTTTAAAATTACGCACTGCAGCCATCTTGTGATTATGCAAACAATTGAAATAAATTAGATGCCAGTGGATCAACATTTGTATAAGCATTTAACGTGCAACGTTTCACAGCACTCGGATAGTTAATTCGCGAGAATCGTCCATTTAAATATTTATACTTCGCGTCGCCGCCATGTTGGATTTGTGCTCACCAGGTTAATGAAAGTCCTATAGGTGAACATATGTTCATAGTCTCTATGAACATAAAAAAATTCAGTTTGGTAGCTGTAAAAGATTCATAGATATTGAGAACCGTCTAAATATTTCGGAAGCTCGCCATTTAGGATTGTTATATGTATAGGCCATAGAATTATGTACCATTCAAGGTCAATTATTGCCTAGGTTCATTATTCAAACTTTCACTTCGATCGCATGATTACGACACAAGTAATAAAAACTTAATTTAAGAATTTCGCACAGCCGCCATATTGAGGTTATGTAAACAATTGAACTAAATTAGACTCCAGTGCATTACTATGTGTATAAACACTTGCTGTACCTAGTTTCATTACGTTTGGCTGATTAAATCGTGAGAAAAGTCTATTTAAAAGTCTCAACTTCGCTTGGTCGCCATGTTCGTTTTCTACTTTACAAGTTTATGAAATATACATTGGTAAACTTGTATCAGTACCCTTTATCACCGTACTAAATTGCAGGGTGATATCTGTAATAGTTTCGGAGATATAGAATGTCAGTGAAATATTTCGCACAGCCGCCATTTTGAAGTTATGTAAACGATTGAACTAAATTAGACTCCAGTGCATTACAATGTGTATAAAAATTTGCTGTACCAAGTTTCATTACGTGTGGATAGTTAAATCGCGAGAAAAGTCTATTTAAAAGTCTCAACTTCGCTTGACCGCCATGTTGGTTTTGTAGTCACCAGGTTTTTGAAAGTCTCATAGGTGAACTTCTAGTAGTACCCTTTATCACTGTACACAATTTCAGGGCGATATCGGTAATAGTTTCGGAGATATTGAATGCTAGTGAAATATTTCGCACAGCCGCCATTTTGCATTGGTGAGACGTAACAATATTTGAAGGGTACGGTCGAGGTCGCCGGGAATAGTGCTATGAACATACCGAGTTTCATTGAAATCGCTCCAGCCGTTTAGATTTTATTAGGGGGGGACACACACACGAATCACACACACACACACACACACACACACACACACACACGGACAAAAGGTGATCTCATAAGCCTATTTTTTCAAAATTGAAAATAGGCTAAAAATGTCAGTTTAAAGTTTTTCAATTTCATGATATAGAAACATGGATTTCCCAGTTTGTTGTTTACACATTTGTCAATTTACCAAATTCCCATTTACAGTTTTTAAAATTTCAGTTTAATCTTTTTTCTATTTTGTCAATATGGAAACATGGATTTTCCAATTTGTGATTTACATGTTCATTTTGCATTAGGAGTGGAGAGAAGTGGGTAGTATTTAAAAAATGTACAAGCAGTGTCCATACAATATTTTTATTTTAAATACATGTACACTATTTACACATAATACATTTTATATATATTCTTTTTTGTTATAAATTGTACAGTTGTTTTTATTTTGTTTTCTATTTTATTTAATTTTTGATTATGAATACCATTTTTTATTTTTGTGTTTTTTATTTCTGTAGTGCTATGGTTTTAATTTTTTAGATTGTTTTGTTTTATGTATTTGCTAGTTGCAGGCAGAAGATTTTGATATTCATAACTTAACTCTCTAAGCATGGTTATTGATTGAGTAGTGACCATAGGCATGTGTACCTATACCATTAGCATCAATCACTCTTTTATCATCACCAGGACACAAAGCAATTTTGTTTATTCTTATAGATGACTAGCAGTAGTACCCGGCTTCGCCCGGTGGAAAGATGATAATATTTCAGTCTCCTTAACACTCAACGTCATAAATTATATTTATTTATGTATTCATTTCTTACATTATCAAACCCAGTGAAAATGTTTATACTTAAGTCACTATGGGAAGGCTCTGTAAAATAATGATCATTCTCGTGATATTTGTCTTCAGTCCGAGTCGAGATATGTCGTTAGCGGTCCCAGAATTCGTGACATCTCAGTCGTAGAAGACTTTATGTGATGGTGATTAGAAATATAATGGACTTAAAATCTAGGTCATTTACCCCAAATGACGTTGCGGGCGTAACATCTAGGTAATTTGCCCTACTGATCAGGATGATATTGGAAATTACTACATAACTGACATATGAAACTTAGAAAATAATAGAAAAAGTTATTTTTAGGACTCACATTTCGGGAAAGACTTGATTATTTTTTGCCAAAGAGCTCCCACTTAGATCGCTATCTGGTTAAAAGTTTCGTCTTGTTAAGGTTTAAACTGTACGATAAATGTCTGAAGCAATTCCTCAAAGAGAAGCTTCCAGATTTCGCAGTCGATATATCGTTAACGTTCCTGAGCATCCAGTTGTCTTTTCTTCTGACGCAAAACATCTTCTACATAGTGATGATGAACATAGAAGCGACTACTGGCACATGTAACTTATCAACGAATGGGAATACTTGATACTTTAAAGGAATGAGAGGTCATTTGCCCTTTTGATGAGGATCACAATGAAGACTACTATTACTACTACTGAACGGGTATATCAAACTTACAAACTAATGGAAATACGTATTTTTAAAATCACAGGCTAGGTAGACTCTGGTGTTGCTTAGTAGTATAATGGACGTAACATCTAGGTCATTTGCCCCTTTGATGAGGATGATAATGAAGACGACTACTACTGAACGGGTATATCAAACTTACAAACTAATGGAAATACATATTTTTAAAATCACAGGCTAGGTAGACTCTGGTGTTGCTTAGTAGTATAATGGACGTAACATCTAGGTCATTTGGCCCTTTGATGAGGATGATAATGAAGACGATTACTACTGAACGGGTATATCAAACTTACAAACTAAAGGAAATACACACTTTTAAAATCACAGGCTAGGTAGACTCTGGTGTTGCTTAGTAGTATAATGGACGTAACATCTATGTCATTTGCCCCTTTGATGAGGATGATAATGAAGACGACTACTACTGAACGGATATATCAAACTTACAAACTAATGGAAATACACATTTTAAAAATCACAGGCGATGAAGACTGTGGTGTTACTTAGTAGTATAATGGACGTAACATCTAGGTCATTTGCCCTTTTGATGAGGATGGTAATGAAAACTACTGTTGAATTGACACGACAAACTTACAAACTACCGTGATAGAAAGACATATTTCAAAATTCACAGGCGATGAAGACTTATTGTGTGTGGTGATTAGTGGTATAAAGGGTGTAACATCTAGGTCATTTGCCCTTATGATAATAATAAGGTAATGGAAAATGACTACTAAACGAACATGGTGCAATTTTAAATCTGATATAGGTAATTCAGATTACTGCCTTCGATGTCTTCCAAAGTCTGAACGTTATATTCTGGCTTAGGCCTATACTCGATGCGTGTAGTGAAAGAGCTTATCGAGTACTGCTCAGGTCCAAGCTGCACGTAGCTGAGAATATCGCAGATGATGACGATATATGATGACAGACGTTCGGGGGGGGGGGGGGTTCCCGGTCCTATTCACATTGACCGGTGAATCACTCATTCTTTCGTAACACTACAGCGGTTTGAGCAAAGACCCTGTATGAACATCAGCATAGTCAGCAATAACAGGTAACACGGCGGGGTCTGGACATTTTTCTCATGTCACCTCACGATGAATGAGCAAGCTATTCTCACCCCTGCCCCCTCTTCCCCCCTCCACCCACCAGGGTCACAACTTGTGGGACGTGGGTTTGCGACCACGGGACCCCAGCTGAATCCGGCATTGCTTCTACTTACTGGTGCCGGGCACCTTTCAGTTCTCTTTCCTGTCAGCCTCCCTTGGTCAAACTCTTGTTCTCTTCCGACCCCGATGGTATCAGGTTATCCGAGGCCTAGCGACTCTTTCACTTTCCCGCCTTAATTGGCCCTTGTCTAATCATTCTTGATAGCCTCATTCTTTTCTTAATATCTCATATCTTCTGCTCAAGACCCTCAAGGAGGCAGGGTGTGTGTAGCCCTGGTGCACCCTGGATAGTGCTACATCCTCAAGGGCTCATGGCTGGTGAGTTCAGGAGCTGGCAACCCTGAAGGTTTCCTGAGCGGGTCCGGTTTTACCCCTTTTTTCCATTGCCTTTGGGACGGACCCTGTCCACTTTCCGGGAATGGAGTGGTCTGTCCGCAATTTCAAGCAGACAGTGTTACTCGCAGGGTACCAAAGGGTAAGTATACAAATTTTGGTTCTGATCGGTGAAACGGTGTAGATTTGGACCAAAGGGCCTAAATGCAGAGATTGGGTTGGACTGTCCGAAATTTCAAGTGGACAGGGTTACCCGCAGGGTTGCAAAGGGTAAGTAGACACATTTTGGTTCTGATCGGTAAAACGGTGTAGATTTGGACCAAAGGGCCTAAATGCAGAGATTGGGTTGGTCTGTCCGAAATTTCAAGTGGACAGGGTTACCCGCTGGGTTGCAAAGGGTAAGTATACAAATTTTGGTTCGGATCGGTGAAACGGTGTAGAAGTTTGCCAAAGGGCCTAAATGCAGGAAATGGGGTGGTCTGTCCGAAATTTTAAGTGGACAGTGTTATTCACAAGGTTACATAGGGTAAGTATACAAATTTTGGTTGAGATCGATGAAACGGTGTAGATTTGGGACAAAGGGTCTAAATGCAGGGAATGGGGTGGTCTGTCGGAAATTTCAAGTGGACAGGGTTACCCGCAGGGATCCGAAGGGTAAGTATACAAATTTTGGTTCAGATCGGTGAAACGGTGTGGATTTGTATACATAACAGACAGACAGACAGACAGACAGACAGACAGACAGACAGACAGACAAACATTGAGCTTTATATATATAGATATGTCATGTTGTTTAGAAGCGATAATGTTCATGGGTATTCTTTTTACATTGTTTTAATGACACAATCCTTATAATCTTGAAAGCTTATACAATTTTTGACAACACCTCTGCTAATACCTTTAATCTTTTTGATTTCTTTACCATTTATGTCTAAAGCATACAGTTTAGCTCTAAGTCCAACAAATGATTTTATAATTTGTCCACAAGCCTCGTCTTTAAATTTCCCCACCGTTTTCTTGTTTGATATGGAGTAACAAATGTGATTAGTAGGATAATCTGATGTGTCCAGGTGTTCTAGGAAATCCAACTTGTCTTGATATACATCTGGGGTGTTAACCAAATAAATGAACGAGTCAGTATCCATATACATGAGTTTAAGATTGTCCATGCCATAATAGGGTAGCAGGACATCATAGTGGTGGGAATACATGAGAGTTTTTGAAATATCCAGTATACACATTCCAATATATATAGGCTTATTGAATACAATGTTACGTTTAGCCATGTGGAAAGCAGCTAGGTTAGGACCATAAATTGTTCTGTCAATATATGCCGGCTTTGCTATTAGCTTTTCTGCCTTTTTGCTGTCAGTCACAAGACGTATGTCTATTCTTTTACGGATATTTTCCATTGTTTTTCCAAAAATAGCATTGCTGAATAATTTGTACAGATTTTTCTCAAAATCATTTTTGGCTTGTTTTCGAAGGTTGTTATTAAAATCAACGTAGGCCTTTAACCTAGGTCTTTGCTTAAACCTTAATACACGATGAATTTTTATCAAATTTTATTCCATGATCTAAAGCCTGTTTTAATGCCATGTAGTGAACAACATATCGCCTTCGATTTCCAAGATGAGGAATTAGTTGTTTCAGAGACGAATCCTTAGGTTGTGTACACTCTGGTAGGAAAGGTAAATCGTTGTGTAGATCATGAAGGTCAGATGGGTAATCAACATCAACGTCTAGAATGTATCCCACAGGATCGTCTTTCTTTAGTTTTTCTAGATCAACAGTATCTGGAGAAACCCACTGAAATCCACCATAAGGAATAGAGTGGCACATAGCCCACCCGTATTGGTCGTTGGCATCATCATAGGTAATAAACTGCGATGGTTTCTCTGAATCATAGGTTTCCATGTATTTATTGTTAGCTTCAGCATACCGATGAGACACCTGGCATATGCCTCCACGTATTCCAGACTCGATTAGAAGAATCTGATCGTAATCCTGTATCAATTCCAGTTCAATTCCTGTGTAAAGGAGCATTGCCTCAAAACTTGAACCAGGCGAAGTAAAAATGTGTGCAGCATCCACTCGGTGTGTTTCTAGTGTTTTGTTTCTAAACGTTTCAAAGCTGTCTGCAAGAAGGAGTACATCTGAGGTTAGGCAGAGGTCACTATATTCCCCTAGAGTTTTAATGTTGAAGTGTTTCCAGACATTAATGGCATGTTCATAGTCTTCTTGACTAACATTTTCGTGACTTAAATTGTTAAAGAATGCCTCTTTTGGAGGTAAACACGTTTCACTTAACTTTTCCCATGAGTCAATGTAGTCATAACAAAATACCCCTTTACGAGTCATGAGCATTGCATTTTCTTTTCCAAAGTACTTGTCTGTTTCAGGGTATGATGTTAAGTTGGAAACTAAGTTTTCCAAACTACTTGGCATTAACCGAAACGTGTCCACAAATCTAAGCTTAACATTTCCTACATATTTAGTAAAGGAAATGTACTTTTCTTTGGAGTTAGCGATAACATCCACTCTCTCAGTAGTACATCCTAATTGCTTTACAATGAAATTTGCGTCGTAGCCACTCATATTATGTAGAAACACAGGAACGGGGTTACGTGTTTTACACTTCAAATTACAGTTATTGTGAGCACTTCCACGGTATTCCCCTGTAATATGGCAACGGTCTCGAACATTCCAGTCCTGTTGGGTAAATGGTTTTTGACACAAATAACAGGTTTCAGAACATTGGAACAATGCTTCTTGATCCTCAGTTAAAGCCTTTGGAACATTTAAGCTGCAAAGGCAATCAATTTCATTAGCTATTGAAATCAAACAGTCAATAAACTTTTCTGCAGCGTCAGGTCCACGATAAATAAGAGGTTGGCTTGGAAGGTTTGTCTTTATGTGTTCCACAGCAGGTGAGGGTTTAACGTATATACCAAAGCTCATAGGAACATGACTCTGGTATGGCACTGTATAACTTGCATCAGGATTGGGTAGACATGTTTGATAGGGTAACAGTATACTTTAACAAGTAGTTCCGTGAAGAACTATACAGCCTATTTTCATATATCCTGCTCATGTTAATTGCCTCTATCAACTTACAAAATTTCAGTTTAATTGCTGTAACAGATTCGTAGATATTGAGAACCGTCTAAATATTTCAGACGGCCGCCAGGTTGGATTTTTATTTTTGTACTATTACATTAAGATTATTGTGTACGTGTGGTATTCAAACTTCAATCGCATGATTAGAACACAAGAAGTAAAAACGAGATTTTAAAATTACGCACAGCAGCCATCTTGTGATTATGCAAACAATTGAAATAAATTAGATGCCAGTGGATCAACATTTTTTAAAGCATTTAACGTGCAACGTTTCACGGCACTCGGATATTTAATTCGCGAGAAACGTCCATTTAAATATTTATACTTTGCGTCGCCGCCATGTTGGATTTGTGCTCACCAGGTTACTGAATGTCCTATAGGTGAACATATGTTCATAGTCTCTATGAACATAAAAAAATTCAGTTTGGTTGCTGTAAAAGGTTCATAGATATTGAGAACCGTCTAAATATTTCGGAAGCTCGCCATTTAGGATTGTTATATGTATAGGCCATAGAGTTATGTACCATTCAAAGACAATTATTGCCTAGGTTCATTATTCAAACTTTCACTTCGATCGCATGATTACGACACAAGAAATAAAAACTTAATTTTAAAATTTCGCACAGCCGCCATCTTGAGGTTATGTAAACAATTGAACTAAATTAGATGGCAGTGCATTACAATCTGCAAAATCATTTACTGTACCACATTTCACTGCGCTCAAAGAGTTAAATCACGAGAAAAGTCTATTAAATTAATTCAAATTCGCTTGGTCGCCATGTTCGTTTTGTACCTTACAGGTTTATGAAATATACATAGGTGAATTTGTATCAGTACCCTTTATCATCCTACAAAATTGCAGGGTGATGTCTGTAATAGTTTCGGAAATATAGAATGTCAGAGAAATATTTCGTACAGCCGCCATTTTGAGGTTATGTAAACAATTGAACTAAATTAGACTCCAGTGCATTACAATGTGTATAACCAATTGCTGTACCAAGTTTCATTACGTTTGGATAGTTAAATCGCGAGAAAAGGCTATTTAAAAGTCTCAAATTCGCTTGGCCGCCATGTTGGTTTTGTAGTCACCAGGTTTTTGAAAGTCTCATAGGTGAGCTTCTAGTAGTGCTCTTTCTCAGCGTACACAATTTCAGGGCGATATCGGTAATAGTTTCGTAGATATTGAATCCTAGTGAAATATTTCGCACAGCCGCCATGTTGGATTGGTGAGACGTAACAAAATTTGAAGGGCACGGTCGAGGTCGCCGGGAATAGCGCTATGAACTTACCGAGTTTCATTGAAACCGCTCAAGCCGTTTAGATTTTATTAGGGGGGGGGGGACACACACACACCTCACACACACACACACACACACACACACACTCACACGCACGCACACACACACGGACAAAAGGTGATCTCATAAGCCTATTTTTTCAAAATTGAAAATAGGCTAAGAATCAGCATAGATAACGTAAGGTATTCTCAGCATTTTTTCCACGTTTAAAAATTTGGCAATGGGTTCTTTAAAAGGCATTTCAACCCTAGCAATGTCATGCTGGACACACAAAGCTCTATGTTCTTTCAATTTTTCTATTCCTTGTTGACCATATCGATTATCGAAGAGAGTAAAACACCGTTTACACGTATATATCTTATGTTCATGGTGAGTAATCTGATGTCCTACTAGTTTATCAAAATTTTTGATAAAGACGTAGTGGTTCTGGCCGGATGATGAACTGAGCAGAAGGAGGTCGCGATGGTCTTGCAGCTCTTGATCCACAACCTTTAGAGGGAACAATTTGTTGTCTTGTTCCAATCCAAATACATTAATGGATATATCGTTGGCCTTTTCAAATTTGGGAATGCCAGCTAGCGATGTAGGAAATGATATTACTGAAAAATCATACTTGTTTTCCAGATCCTTGTATTTACTAACGCGTTTAGCATAAGTTTTAACCAGTTTTGCTAAAATGGCATACATAAAACACCTCTCGTCCTTAAAGTTTTGAGGATTAATGCAGGCTTTTCTTGCTTGTATAGCTGCTGGTAATGGAATATATGTGCTGCCACGCAAGGGATTGTCTTATTTATTTTCAATCGTACTCCTTCCACTGCTAACAAAGCCCAATTACTGCCTTTTAGCTCAGATTCTTCCATTTCCGTAGTTAACTTTGTAAATTGTGTTTCCAAGAAACTACTCAAGTCTGTTTCCAAAAATGGGGCCTGATTTCGTGTTTTAAAAGCACGACCTGTAATTTCATTGGTAGATGTTTGAATGAATCTACATTCAGCCACTAGATTAACTTTGATCGACTTGTGCATTGCTAGTTCTTTCTGCATAGCTTGTATTATTTGCTGTTTGGACTCTTTAAGGTACGAATTTAAATCCCTACACGTATCACAACGTATGAAATAGGATTTAAGACGACCTTCAAAAGATGCCTCATATTCAATAAGTCCATTTTTGTCAGGGACCATTGACAGTAGGTAATGTTTTGTAGGCTCTGCTTTTTGTCTTTTAGCTGCCGACACAACATTACAACATTCTTCATGCCGACGTCCGTTGTACACATTGTTGAATGTACTACCACAGGTCTTGCACTCATGGAATTCACCACACGATACTTCATGTCGCTTCCTATGATAGTCTCGAAGAAAAGCTTTTCCACACTCTTTACACATATAGCTAGAAATGGCTTCTTCCACTCACAGTGACCACATCGTGAAAGAATGCCAAAACAACTATTGTACAGCCTTGTACTACTCAGTAAGTAGCTGTTGGTCTTGACTATTGTATATTAGAGAACCCTTAGCAAGTATATCATCAGTTGACTACTACTTGTTACAGTGTTCACATCGTGAAAGACCGTCTCACTGTCCAGTCTACAGCCTTGTCTAGACTAGGGGTATATTAGAGGACCCTTCACAAGAATATCACCAGTTGACTACTACCTCTCACGGTGTTCACATCGTGAAAGACCGTCTCACCGACCAACCTCTAGCCCTGTGATACGCAGTTAGCAGCTGTTTGCAGAAATCAACATTTATAATGGAAGAAGCCATTCCTAGCTATATGTGTAAAGAGTGTGGAAAAGCTTTTCTTCGAGACTATCATAGGAAGCGACATGAAGTATCGTGTGGTGAATTCCATGAGTGCAAGACCTGCGGTAGTACATTCAACAATGTGTACAACGGACGTCGGCATGAAGAATGTTGTAATGTTGTGTCGGCAGCTAAAAGACAAAAAGCAGAGCCTACAAAACATTACCTACTGTCATTGGTCCCTGACAAAAATGGACTTATTGAATATGAGACATCTTTTGAAGGTCGTCTTAAATCCTATTTCATACGTTGTGATACGTGTAGGGATTTAAATTCATACCTTAAAGAGTCCAAACAGCAAATAATACAAGCTATGTAGAAAGAACTAGCAATGCACAAGTCGATCAAAGATAAACTAGTGGCTGAATGTAGATTCATTCATACATCTACCAATGAAATTACAGATCGTGCTTTTAAAACACGAAATCAGGCCCTATTTTTGGAAACAGACTTGAGTAGTTTCTTGGAAACACAATTTACAAAGTTAACTACGGAAACGGAAGAATCTGAGCTAAAAGGCAGTAATTGGGCTTTGTTAGCAGTGGAAGGAGTACGATTGAAAATAAATAAGTACAATCCCTTGCGTGGCAGCACAGATATTCCATTTCCAGCCGCTATTCAAGCAAGAAAAGCCTGCATTAATCCTCAAAACTTTAAAGGACGAGAGGTGTTTTATGTATGCCATTTTAGCAAAACTGGTTAAAACTGATGCTAAACGCGTTAGTAAATACAAGGATCTGGAAACAAGTATGATTTTTCAGTAATATCATTTCCTACATCGCTAGCTGACATTCCCAAATTTGAAAAAGCCAACGATATATCCATTAATGTATTTGGATTGGAACAAGACAACAAATTGTTCCCTCTAAAGGTTGTGGATCAAGAGCTGCAAGACCATCGCGACCGCCTTCTGCTCAGTTCATCATCCGGCCAGAACCACTACGTCTTTATCAAAGATTTTGATAAACTAGTAGGACATCAGATTACTCACCATGAACATAAGATATATACGTGTAAACGGTGTTTTACTCACTTCGATAATCGATATGGTCAACAAGGAATAGAAAAATTGAAAGAACATAGAGCTTTGTGTGTCCAGCATGACATTGCTAGGGTTGAAATGCCTTTTAAAGAACCCATTGCCAAATTTTTAAACGTGGAAAAAATGCTGAGAATACCTTACGTTATCTATGCTGATTTTTAAAGTATACTGTTACCCTATCAAACATGTCTACCCAATCCTGATGCAAGTTATACAGTGCCATACCAGAGTCATGTTCCTATGAGCTTTGGTATATACGTTAAACCCTCACCTGCTGTGGAACACATAAAGACAAACCTTCCAAGCCAACCTCTTATTTATCGTGGACCTGACGCTGCAGAAAAGTTTATGGACTGTATGATTTCAATAGCTAATGAAATTGATCGCCTTTGCAGCTTAAATGTTCCAAAGGCTTTAACTGAGGATCAAGAAGCAGAGTTCTAATGTTCTGAAACCTGTTATTTGTGTCAAAAACCATTTACCCAACAGGACTGGAATGTTCGAGACCCTTGCCATATTACAGGGGAATACCGTGGAAGTGCTCGCAATAACTGTAATTTGAAGTGTAAAACACGTAACCCCGTTCCTGTGTTTCTACATAATATGAGTGGCTACGACGCAAATTTCATTGTAAAGCAATTAGGATGTACTACTGAGAGAGTGGATGTTATCGCTAACTCCAAAGAAAAGTACATTTCCTTTACTAAATATGTAGGAAATGTTAAGCTTAGATTTGTGGACACGTTTCGGTTAATGCCAAGTAGTTTGGAAAACTTAGTTTCCAACTTAACATCATACCTTGAAACAGACAAGTACTTTGGAAAAGAAAATGCAATGCTCATGACTCGTAAAGGGGTATTTTTTTATGACTACATTGACTCATGGGAAAAGTTAAGTGAAACGTGTTTACCTCCAAAAGAGGCATTCTTTAACAAATTAAGTCACGAAAATGTTAGTCAAGAAGACTATGAACATGCCAAAAATGTCTGGAAACACTTCAACATTAAAACTCTAGGGGAATATAGTGACCTCTGCCTAACCTCAGATGTACTCCTTCTTGCAGACAGCTTTGAAACGTTTAGAAACAAAACACTAGAAACACACCGAGTGGATGCTGCACACATTTTTACTTCGCCTGGTTCAAGTTTTGAGGCAATGCTCCTTTACACAGGAATTGAACTGGAATTGATACAGGATTACGATCAGATTCTTCTAATCGAGTCTGGAATACGTGGAGGCATATGCCAGGTGTCTCATCGGTATGCTGAAGCTAACAATAAATACATGGAAACCTATGATTCTGAGAAACCATCGCAGTTTATTACCTATGATGATGCCAACGACCAATACGGGTGGGCTATGTGCCACTCCCTTCCTTATGGTGGATTTCAGTGGGTTTCTCCAGATACTGTTGATCTAGAAAAACTAAAGAAAGACGATCCTGTGGGATACATTCTAGACGTTGATGTTGATTACCCATCTGACCTTCATGATCTACACAACGATTTACCTTTCCTACCAGAGTGTACACAACCTCAGGATTCGTCTCTGAAACAACTAATTCCTCATCTTGGAAATCGAAGGCGATATGTTGTTCACTACATGGCATTAAAACAGGCTTTAGATCATGGAATAAAATTGATAAAAATTCATCGTGTGTTAAGGTTTAAGCAAAGACCTTGGTTAAAGGCCTACGTTGATTTTAATAACAACCTTCGAAAACAAGCCAAAAATGATTTTGAGAAAAATCTGTACAAATTATTCAACAATGCTATTTTTGGAAAAACAATGGAAAATATCCGTAAAAGAGTAGACATACGTCTTGTGACTGACAGCAAAAAGGCAGAAAAGCTAATAGCAAAGCCAACATTTATTGACAGAACAATTTATGGTCCTAACCTAGCTGCTTTCCACATGGCTAAACGTAACATTGTATTCAATAAGCCTATATATATTGGAATGTGTATACTGGATATTTCAAAAACTCTCATGTATTCCCACCACTATGATGTCCTGCTACCCTATTATGGCATGGACAATCTTAAACTCATGTATATGGATACTGACTCGTTCATTTATTTGGTTAACACCCCAGATGTATATCAAGACAAGTTGGATTTCCTAGAACACCTGGACACATCAGATTATCCTACTAATCACATTTGTTACTCCACATCAAACAAGAAAACGTTGGGGAAATTTAAAGACGAGGCTTGTGGACAAATTATAAAAGCATTTGTTGGACTTAGAGCTAAACTGTATGCTTTAGACATAAATGGTAAAGAAATCAAAAAGATTAAAGGTATTAGCAGAGGTGTTGTCAAAAATTGTATAAGCTTTCAAGATTATAAGGATTGTGTCATGAAAAACAATGTAAAAAGAATACCCATGAACATTATCGCTTCTAAACCTGACATATCATCTATAAGACTAAACAAAATTGCTTTGTGTCCTGGTGATGATAAAAGAGTGATTGATGCTAATGGAATAGGTACACATGCCTATGGTCATTACTCAATCATTGAGCATGCTTAAAGAGTTAAGTTATGAAATCAAAATCTTCTGCCTGCAACTAGCAAATACATAAAACAAAACAATAAAAAAAAATAAAACCATAGCACTGTTGTTGTTGTTTGAGTCTTCAGTCTTTTGACTGGTTTGATGCAGCTCTCCATGCCTCCCTGTCCTGAGCTAATCGTTTCATCTCTACATAGCTACCACACCCTACATCCGAGGCAATCTGTTTAACATATTCTAACCTTGGTCTACCCCTACAGTTCTTGTCCTCGACCCTTCCTTCCATAACTAAGCTTGCTATTCCTGGGTGTCTTAGTATGTGTCCTATCAACCTATCTCTTCTCTTCATTAGCAGTCGCCAGAAACATCTCTCCTCTCCCACTCGTCTTAATACCTCTTTGTTTGTAACCCTATCTACCCATCTGATCTTCATCATTCTCCTGTAACACCACATTTCAAATGCTTCAATTCTCCTCTTTTCTGCTACACCAATAGTCCAAGTTTCACTTCCATAGAGCGCCACGCTCCAGACAAAGGCTTTCAAAAATGACTTCCTAATACCTAAATCTATATTCGATGTCAGCAGATTCCTTTTTTGTAGAAATGCTTTCTTTGCCTGAGCCAACCTACTTTTTATATCCTCTTTGCTTCGTCCATCACTGGTTATTCTGCTTCCTAAGTAACAGAAGTCTCCTACTTCCTTCAGCTTTTCACCTGCCAATTTGATCTCCATAGAGGTTTCTGATTTATTTCTGCTGCATTCCAGTATTTTTGTTTTACATTTATTAATTTTCATCATGAATTCTTTCCGTAAGACGGAGTCCATACCATTCAAAAACTCATTCATATCCTCAGGCTTGTCGGCCAAGATGACGATGTCATCAGCAAATCTCAGAGTTGAAATTATTTCTCCTTGAATCTTCACTCCCACTTTACATTTTTCTCTAATTTCCTTCATTGCTTGTTCAAAAATAAAAAAACACAAAAATAAAAAATGGTATTCATAATCAAAAAATAAATAAAATAGAAAACAAAATAAAAACAACTGTACAATTTATAACAAAAAAGAATATATATAAAATGTATTATGTGTAAATAGTGTACATGTATTTAAAATAAAAAATATTGTATGGACACTGCTTGTACATTTTTTAAATACTACCCACTTCTCTCCACTCCTAATGCAAAATGAACATGTAAAACACAAATTGGAAAATCCATGTTTCCATATTGACAAAATAGATAAAGCATTAAACTGAAATTTTAAAAACTGTAAATGGGAATTTGGTAAATTGACAAATGTGTAAACAACAAATTGGGAAATCCATGTTTCTATATCATGAAATTGAAAAACTTTAAACTGACATTTTTAAAACTGTAAATGGGAAATTGTGAAATTGATAAATGTGTAAACAACAAAATGCAAAATCCATGTTTCAATATTATGAAATTGAAAAACTTAAAACTGACATTAAAAAAAACTGAAAATGGGAAATTGGAAAATTGACAAATGTGTAGACAACAAAATGAAAAAAAAACCCGGTTGGGGTAGTGATCATGTTGTACAGTAGCCTATAAGACTAGCATAAGGATAGTTGCATGTGCCCTTATATACTTTGTGAATGTGCATTAGCCTTTGGATTAGCTTAAGTTAGGTTTGGTAAATTTAGGTTTGGTGAGGTTAGGTATGTGACCTTGTTGTTTACTCTTTTCGGAAAATGTAAAATGTAAAATCTAAAAACAAAAAATCTTGAATTTAAAATGTAAAATCTAAAAAAAGTAAAATCTAAAATACAGAAGAAATCAAAAATGTAAAATGTAAAATCTAAAAAATATAAAATGAAAAAATCAAAAATCAAAAATGTTAAAATATAAAATGTTAAAATGTAAAAAATCTAATTTCTTTAAATGAGGTTTCTGTGGGTTAGGTTAGGTTAGGTTAGGTTATAACTATGTTTATTATTTGTGCTCTCACATTTGCTCTCACTTTTTTTGCTCACACTTTTTGCTCTCATTTTTTTGCTCGCACTTTTAAGTTAGGTTAGGTTAGGTTATAACTTAGTTTATTATGTGTGCTCTCACATTTGCTCTGATGTTTGCTCTGACTTTGAAGTTAGGTTAGGTTAGGTTAGGTTAGGTAAGGTTAGGTAAGGTTAGGTTAGGTTAGGTTAGGTTATAACTAAGTTTATTATTTGTGCTGTCACATTTGCTCTCATTTTGAAGTTAGGTTAGGTTAATTTAGGTTAGGTTAGGTTAGGTTAGGTAAGGTGGGATCTGGTTAGGTTAGGTAAGGTTAGGTTAGGTTAGGTTAGGTAAGGTGGGATCTGGTTAGGTTAGGTAAGGTTAGGTTAGGTTAGGTTAGGTGAAGTTGGGTTAGACAGAATGGCTTCGGTATGAATCAAAAGCCAGCTCCTGTCAGTTTTGCCTCACAAGGTTGAGTGTACCCCATTCCAACCCTCAGCCTAGCATTAAATTTATTGACAGAGCCAGGATTCGAACCCGAGCCTCCACAGTAACAGCTAAAAATGCTAGCCACTACACCATAAAGTGGGGAAATATAAGGCTGGTCTTGATTCTACATCATCAATCAATAATTACCTAATAATAATAATAAATAATAAAATATATTCCATTTAGCAACTACATAGCCGACCTCTCCCTGGGTTCCTTTACATGCCTACATCGTATGACATGCGTGTCTTAATTTTTGCCAACTTTCAAAGATCACTTACCACGACCAAGAGCGAACCTGCAAGCTTGGGGTTAGTAGTCTGACACGTTAACCACTCATCCACCGTGGCAAGCTATCAATCAATAATTACCTAATAAAATTAATAATAATAATAATAATAATAATAATAATAATAATAATAATAATAAACTCCACCTGCAGCCACTACTGGGTGGATTGAGTAGCTCAGTCGTTGTTGTTGCCGGTCCCAAGTCCGGATAAAGGAGGAGGGTTGGCTCGAAGCCGTAAAATAATATTCAGCCCAGAACACCAAGAGGCACCAGTAAACCACAGCATAACATCAGCTGCTGTATGAACTAACAATCCTTACGATGAGAGTGAATTTTATGGATTATAAGCGATTCACTCGCCCTGGGCTCACGCCCACCAGCTAAAATCAACCACGAACTTAGCATGATGGAAGCACAAGCAAAAAAGCAACTACCTCAGGCCAGAGCTAAGAAGAGCGAAGGCGAACCTGGTCATTCGGCTTCTGGGGGACCAGGACGTCATGCCGGGAAGGATCGGAGCTTCCCAAAACTCCTCAAACCTAAGCGAACGCAATTCATTGGTACACTAAACGTACAGACGCTGACCAAAACTGGGAAACTCAAGACACTGACGGACACCAGCGACAGATTCGGAATTCTCATACTTGCAGTACAAGAAACACGATTCCGTGATTGTGATCACTTCGACTCCGGTGGATACCGTATCTATAAGGGAAAACCAGCAACTAAGCTAAGAAATAGTAATTTACATGTGTTCGGAACAGCATTCCTTGTGCACAACAGTATCCAGAACTCAGTGATAGACTTCACATCACCTTCGAATCGTCTCTCTCTACTCACAGTTAAATGCGCCAATAAGGCCTATACATTGATAAACTCACATGCTCCAGTTAACAATGATCCTGACAAAAACAAAGTTGAGAAGTTCTGGTCTCAACTTGAACGGACACTTACTAAGATTCCTCAACACCACATTAAGATCCTCCTCGGAGATTTCAATGCGCAAATTGGCAGAGAACGGGAACACAGACATATCATTGGGAATTTCTCGGCACACAAAAAGACGAATGCGAATGGGCTTCGCTTAATCAACATATGTGGAATGGCCAACCTACAACTAATGTCCACACATTTCAAGAAACCACCACGAAAAATGACTACATGGAAATCTCCCATAAACCACATCGGGGAGTATCAAATAGATCATGTAGCAATAACCAGACAATTCTCTCCAGAAATCATGAACGTGAGGGTACGCAAAGGTTACGTAGAGTCCGACCATCATCTCTCGCAGATCAAAGTCCGCCTCATACCCAATCGTAAAAAGCGTCCAAATTCCAAACTCCCACGCATAGATCCGGAATACCTAAAAGAACACGCACAGGAGTTTACACAATCATTACAGACTAACACGGAAACATGGGATGAACTTCTCAAGGCCATCCAAGAATCAACAAGAAAACTCGGCAAACCACCAAGGAAACGAAAACACAGATGGTGGAGCATAGACTGTGATAAAGCCCTAGAGTCCCGAATCAGAGCCTGGAAGACATGGAATAGCAACCGAACACCAGAACATTGGCAGAACTTTTTAGAAACGCAGAAGCAAACATCCAAAACAATCAGACGAGTTAAACGCATGTACCACCTCAAACGATTGGAAGAAATCGATAATGACTTTAAGAGGAACAACACACGAAATTTCCACAGGACATTTAGGGAAGAACTGACGAACTACAAGCCGCCCAGTCTTTGTTTTCGCCGCCCTGATGGCACACTTGAGACAAACACAAAGGCCAATTGTGATATCCTGAAACAGTTCTTCGAGGAACTTCACAATTGTGAACCACCTGCAGAGAATCTCCAACTCCACTTTACTGCCCCAAACCAGGACTCAGTACCACCAACATATGATGAGATACAAAACATCATATTACATCTCAAAAACAACAAGGCACCAGGAGAAGACGGTGTAATCTCCGAAGTGCTCAAGATTGGAGGTGAACTCTTGACTGAAGGACTACAAAACATCATTGCTAATATATGGGAGAGTGACACCATACCGGTTGATTGGAAAACTTCTTTGATTCACCCACTACACAAAAAGGGCGACAAGACAGATCCGAATAATTACCGAGGCATTTCACTCCTGCCAATCGCCTACAAGATACTCTCACGTGCCCTCCTCACCAGATTGGAGCAACAGACAGAGCACATGATCGGTGAATATCAGGCGGGATTTCGACCGCGTCGATCGTGTGCAGAACAGATCTGGAACCTCAAGATGGTACTCCAACATCGCCAGTCGAATCGCACAGTTGTCACCTTCGTAGATTTTAAGAAAGCATATGATTCAATCGACCGCGCAACTCTTTTTAATATACTTCGTGAATATGGTGTGGACAACAAAACAACTACATTAATCCAACAGACCTTGACAGATACAACTTCTAAAGTTAAATTTATGGGTGAAGTGTCCGAACCTTTTCACATTAGAACAGGCGTAAGACAGGGTGATGGGTTGTCCCCACTCCTATTCAACCTGGTACTAGATAAGATCATCAGAACATGGGAGAAAGAAATACCTGGAATAAGTATGGGAACAAAAGAACAACGAATCAACATAAAATGCTTCGCCTTTGCTGACGACCTAGCAATAATTACCCGGACTCCAGAAGAAGCCAGACATGCCATCGAGAAGCTTCATGAGATATCAATCAGAACCGGCCTCCATATCTCTTACGAGAAAACACAGTACATGGATTCCAAGAGCACAAACCTGGCATCAATTACAACCAAATATGGCGACATCACACAAGTTAAGCACTTCAAGTACCTAGGTGAAATTATCGGGAACACTGGTAACGAAAGAATGGCTAACAAAACACGTGCAGAAAAATTACGCAAAGCTTACACAATCACTTGGAATATTTACAACAAGAAATCACTTTCCACTAAAGCCAAACTCCATCACTACCACACAGTCATCCTCCCAGAGGCACTCTATGCGATTGAGACGTCATCGTTAACCATCAACATCAAATACATTGAGAAGATAGAACGACAAATACTGAGAAAAATCTTTGGACCAAAGCTTCAGGACGGTATCTGGATGAGGAAAAGCTCAGACGAACTGTATTCACGGACTGAACGATTCGCCTCACTCGCACGTAAAAGACGCATGAAATTCTACGGACATATAGCTCGAATGGACAACTCCCGACTGACCAAGAAAATCTTCCTCATAGTCAATGGAAACCGACAAACCAAAGTACGCTGGCTAGCAGACACCCAAAAGGACCTCACTGAAATCAATATTGACCCACTGACAACGACGCGGACTGCATATAGACAAAAAGTAAATTCGTATAAGTTTCCACCCAAGATCCCTACGGGACAGAATTTGAAACTTAAAGCTGCATGGACACAAGAAAGAAGACAGGCACATAGCGAAAGGATGAAGAAGTTTTGGGAAGATAAGAAGAACAAGAAGACCAATGTTAACTAATGGTTCTACGTGCTCCTTAGAGGGCCAAACGCATTATATATATATATATATTATTTATTATTTCCGATTATTCCCCTTCAGGAGAGCGTGAGAACTTGAGCCAATCACAGCTTCACTTCCTTTTCCTCTCTTCTTTTCTTCCCAAAACCTCTTCATTAGTTCACTGTGCTTTTTCTTCCTTTCCTCTGTCCATTTTTTCCCTGATGTATCTTTCCTTGAAACTTGTACAATTTTCGTGTTTCTGATTTTATTTCTAAATTGTTCTCTGTTCTTAATGTCGTCTTCAGAGATTTTAAGTAATTCCATGTCTTCATGTACTTCTTTAATCCAACTGGTCTTTAATTTACTTGCATTCACGATATTGAAAATCTTCTTAGTGAGTCTGTTCTCATCCATCCTATATATGTGTCCATAGAACTGCAGACGTCTCTTCCTAAATTTATCTACAATGGTGTCTGTATTTTCATAAAGTTCCTTTGTTGGTCTCCTGACCCAAATTCCATTACGGAAAACAGCGCCATGGATTTTCCTAAGAATTTTTCGTTCCTGTTTCTCAATATCATGAATTCTTGTCATTCCTCTAATGACGATTGTTTCTGCCGCGTACAAGGCTTCAGGCAAGACAACTGTGTTATAATGGCGCAATTTTGCATTGCGAGATACTGCTCTTTTGTTATAATGATTCCATGTCAGCTTGTACGCCTTCTGCAATTTTACTATTCTATCTGCATTAGAAATTGTGTTCAATCCTGTGGGTTGGATGGCTTCTCCTAAATATTTGAAGTGAGTGACCTGCGAGATTTTTCCATATTGCGTTCGCAAGGTGATGTTTCCTGTTGATTTGGTATCCATATACTGTGTTTTTTCATAGGAAATATCAAGTCCCGTTTTACTGGAGATTTCATGTAGTTTCTCTAGCGCTAATATGGCTTCATCCTTGTTGTTTGTTAAGATGGCCAGATCATCTGCAAAGGCCAAGCATTTCACAGTGACTCTTTTCCCTTTCTCCTTTCCAATTTGGATACCTTTCACATGCTTTTCCCATTCTGTGATGATTTTGTCCAGTACGATGTTGAACAAGAGTGGTGATAAACCATCCCCTTGTCGAACTCCAGTATGTATTGCAAAAGAGTTAGAGATTT
Organism: Meconema thalassinum; assembly: GCA_946902985.2. Lineage (NCBI taxonomy): Eukaryota > Metazoa > Arthropoda > Insecta > Orthoptera > Tettigoniidae > Meconema > Meconema thalassinum. The sequence continues at coordinate 1,712,026,957 of OX336388.2, read as the reverse complement.
CTCCCATGAATTTCACCTTTGAGGTAGTTCCCAATAATGTTTCCTGGATGATGGCCCTCGTCTTCCTGTCAACTCCTAATTCTTCTAGTCTGTTAAACAAGGTTTGTCTGTCAACCGAATCGTAAGCCTTTTTGAAATCCACAAATGTGACTGTAGTGTTCCTGCATCGTCGGATGTGCAGTATGGTCTTGAGGTTCCAGATCTGCTCAATACAGGACCTTCCCTTCCTGAAACCTGCCTGATATTCTCCAATATGGTGGTCCACCTGTGGCTCGAGTCGATTCAGCAAAGCTTTAGCGAGAATTTTATAAGCGACTGGAAGAAGCGAAATTCCTCTATAATTATTCGGATCAGTTTTGCTTCCCTTCTTATGGAGTGGGTGTATCAAAGCACTCTTCCATTCTTTTGGGATTTTCTCTGTTTTCCAGACATCTGATATTATTCTGTGAATTTTTGGTGTTATGTGTTCATGATCCAATTTCCAAACTTCTGCAATAAGTCCATCTTCACCAGGGGCTCTATTGTTTTTTAATGACTTGATTATGTCCACTATTTCTTCATGTGATGGTGGAAGTGAATCAAGGTTGGGCACTGGTTTTGCAAATTGAAGTTGTTCAGAAGGTGCTTCGCAATTAAGGAGTGTACTGAAATATTTAGCTAGAATTTCACAATTATTGCTCGTATTTGTTTCCAGAGATCCATCAGGTCGTTGGAAGCATAAACTAGGGGGTTGAAAGCCTGCTATATTTTCTCTAAAGGTCTTGTAAAAATTTCTGGTGTTGTTCTTAGTGAAGTCCTGTTCTATTTCATTTAGCCTATTATTATCATAATTGCGCTTTTCTCGGCGAATAATTTTAGAAGTGTTTTTCCGAACCTGCACAAATTCTTGCCATTTTTCTGTTGTTTTATGGCTATTGAAATTATTCCATGCTTTAAACCTATATTCAATAGCATGATCACATGTGATGTTCCACCACCTATGTTTTCTCTTTCTCGGAGGTTGACCGAATATTATTGCTTGTTTCATTTTCTCTGCAAGTTCAGACCAGCTCGTGGTATCCATTTGACGGATTTCTTCAATGATGTTCATCTTGTTGAATTCAAGGTATTCTGGATCAGTTCGGAAAAGCTGGGTTCCCCTTATCCTTTGTCTGTTGGGTTGAAATTTTACCTTGATTTGTAGTAAATGATGATCTGAGTCAAAGAATCCTCTCCTGGTTTTCACATTAAGGACTTCTTTAGCGTTCCTTCTAGAGATAGCAACGTGGTCAATCTGGAATTCTCCAAGTGTTTCATTGGGGGATATCCATGTTGTTAATTTACGCGTAGGCTTCTGGAATTGTGTTGACATAATTTGGAGATTGAAATTTTGACAGAAGCTTATAAGGTGTTCACCATTTTTATTGGTTCTGCTATGAGCAGTGTATGGTCCTGTAATTCTCCTATATTTCTTTTCTTTTCCTAACTGACCATTAAAATCCCCCAGTAGAATCTTGACATGATGTTTGGGAATTTTGTTCGTGATTTCCTCCAGAAGTTCCCAGAAGTCTTCTATTACCTGAGGGTCTTTCCTGTTGTAGTCATTCGTTGGTGCATGCACGTTAATCAGTGTGTATACCTTGTTTCCCGATTTTATTGAGAGTGTTGAGAGTCTTTCTGATGGTGAAGTAAAATCAATTACTGAATCTGTAACGGACTTGCTAACCGCAAAACCTGTGCCAAATTGTCTTGGTCCTGTGTTGATCTGCACTGCAGGTTTTCCTTTATAGAGCCTGTAATTCTCAGAATCAAAGTGATTTTCATCTGTAAATCGTGTTTCCTGCAATGCCAAAATTTTGATGCTGAATTTATCAAGCGTGTTCGTTAGATGTTTGAGTTTCCCAGGCTTAAGCAAAGTGTTCACATTAAGTGTACCTATGAAACACTTTCGTTTAGGTCGAAGAGGTTTTGAGAAGCTCCGATCCTTCTCTACATGACATGTCTGGTCCCCCAGAATCCTATGACCAGAACAGGGATCCAATCTATTGACTGGGGCCTGGGGTAGTGGAATCTTTTCCTGTCGTTCTGCCATGGTTGCTTCAAGTTGAAGATTGTTTGTGGTGATCTCCGATGGAGATCACAAGATTTTAAGACTTAATTGTTGAGATTAAGCCGTACTTCGAACAGCCGCACCAACTAGGTGAACAGACGCTGCTCACTAGCCGCTGGATGCCAGAACAGACACTAGTGAGTTGGATATATGGACATCCATATACCTTTTACTCTTATCAACCCCGAGCACTGGGGTGCCTCCTCCGCCTCATACGCTGTACTGAAGTCCATCTTCTCCACCGTATTCGCCGTTGAGGTCTTCACTACTAACCCTGAGCTTGGGCCCTCCATATTTGTAACCCCTGGAGAGAGGGTGTCCCAGCATTATAAAGCCCCCAGGAGTTGGGCTACCTGTTGGTCCGCGGGTTCTATTGGGGGGTATTTGAACCAACCCTACAAACTGTAGGGGCCCCCTATCCGCCACCTGGGGACGCGCTCTCTAGAGGTTACAGGTTCCCCCGAGAGAGATATATATATATATATATATATATATATATATATATATATAATAATAATAATAATAAATATTCCATTTAGTAACTACACGGCCGACCTCCCCCTGTGACAGCGTGGCAGCCATATTGCCCATTAGCCCCTGCCCCAGCTATGACTGATCTTTCCATAAGAATAACATAGGGCAGTTGCGCGCGGCGGCCATCTTGCCCATTAGCCCCTGCCCCAACTCCGGCCTTTATATCCTACTGGTGTAGATATGAGCCAAAGGGCCTAAATGCAGGGAAGGGAGTGGTCTGTCCGAAATTTAAAGTTGATAGGGTTTCCCGCTGGGTTACAAATGGTAAGTATACAAATTTTTGTTCAGATCGGTGGAAAGGTGTAGATTTGTATACATAACAGACAGACAGACAGACAGACAAACTTTGTGCCTTATATAAATAGATAGATTATCATACAAATATGTATATATTTGTATAAATTTGTAACAGAAAACCCCTCAAGATATGTACCAAGCATGTAATATAAAACAGCACAGATTCTAAAACATTGTCGTAAAATGGTTTTATTCAAAGGGAAAATTTAATAGAAATAAAAACAAGAAGTTCCGTGAAGAACTATACAGCCTACTTTTCATGCCAATGATTATTCTACAGAATATGAACCTATCTAGAATAATGACGAAATTAAGTTGCTAATATCGAAATTTCCAATTAGTTCGAAATACTGTATACCTGGCACAATGTATCCTAATAGAGCACTACAGTTGGCAGCCCTGATGACTGAATATATTCTTAGCTCCGTCTCTTACGGTACTAAATACAAAATTTAATTGAAGTCCACTGGATAGCATGGACGTTACATGCAGTTAAACATTGGATCTAACAGCGCGCGTAAAATCATGTTGGCAACAATGTCATGCATGTATTGGTCAGAAATAATCTGAAATAATATGATCTATTGTTGTGCCAATTTTGAATGAAATCCATTAGTTAGTATAGAAGTTACATGCATTTTAAAATTGGACCTATCAGCAGGCTTAGAATCATGTTGGCAACACTGACGTATATTAGTTACTCCAAATTCGTCTAGAATGCCAGGTACTATACGTGTGCAAAGTTTGGCTTGCATACTTTCTGATATATTGATATTAGGGTAACAAAAATAGGGACAGCACATATTAACAGTTGGCAGCCCTGGTTGCTCCTTAGAATACGCATAGTCATATCTGTTATGGTACACATAGCACATACGAAATTTGCACATACGAAATTTGGTTGAAATCCAAATGATAGTATGGAAGTTACATGTATTTAAACTTGGACCTGTCAGCAGGCTTAGAATCATGTTGGTAGCACTGACGTATATAAGTTACTCCAAATTAATATAGAATGTCAGGTACTATACGTGTGCATAGTTTAAAGCTGTCGGCTTGCATACTTTCTGATATATTGGTATTTGGATAAAATAAATTAGGAGCATTTATTAACAGTTGGCAGCCATGGTAGGTCTTAAGAATACGCTCAGTCATATCTGGTTATGTACACATACAACATACGAAATTTGGTTGAATTCCACTTGATAGTGTAGAAGTTATATGTATTTAAAAATTGGACCTATCAGGAGGCTTATAATCATTTTGGCAACACTGCCATGTTTGGCCTCCTGGAAATTAAACTAAAATATTATGATCTGTACGTGTGCCAATTTTGAAATAGCTCCCATTCATACTTTCCAAGATATCCAACATGGAGCTCAAATTTCAATTGCGATTTTTTAGCAGTTGGTAGCACTGACATCATTTTCAAATATGGCCGTGAGATATTCAGGTATAGATCTTTACTCCTACCAAATTTTGTTTCGATTGCAGCAGCCGTTTAGGAGTTGATAGGGGGGGACATACACACAGCCAGACAGACAGACAGACAGAAGGACGGACGGACAGACAGACAGACGGACGGACAGACAGACAGACAGACAGACAGACAGACAGACACACATTTGCCCGATCTCATAAGTCTACTTTTTCCTAATTTTTGCAAAATGTGAAAAGTAGGCTAAAAATAGTTTTATAAGGACAAATATAAATGTTTCAAAAATGGTTTTATTTTAAAACGGCAAATTAAAAAGATCAATTATGGTTGTATGTAAAGATAAATCTAAAAACATATTCAACAAGTAGTTCCGTGAAGAACTATACAGCCTATTTTCATATATCCTACTTATATTAACTGCCACTATCAACATACAAAATTTCAATTTGATTGCTGTAATAGATTCGTAGATATTGAGTACCAACTAAATATTTCGGATGGTGGCCATGTTGGATTTTATATATGTAGGTCCTAGAGTTATGGAATGTTACATGAAGATTATTGTGTACGTGTAGCATTCAAACTTCAATCGCATGATTAGGACACAAGAAGTAACAAGGAGATTTTAAAATTTCACACAGCTGCCATCTTGTCGTTATGGAAACAATTGAAATAAATTGGATGCCAGGGGATTAACATTCGTATAAGGATTTAGTATACCAAGTTTCACTGCACTCGGATGGTTAAATTGCGAGAAATGTCCATGTGAATATTTATACTTCGCGTCGCCGCCATGTTGGATTTGTGATCACCAGATTATTTAAAGTCCTATAGGTGAACTTATGTTCATAGCCTCTTTGAACATAAAAAATCAGTTTGATTGCTATAATAGATTCGTAGAAATTCAGAGTCGTCTGAATATATCGGATGGTCGCCATGTTGGATTGTTAAATGTATAGGCCATAGAGTCATGTACCATTGAAGGAAAATTATTGCGTAGGTTCATTATTCAAACTTTCACTTCGATCGCTTGATTACGACACAAGAAATAAAAATTTAATTTTAAAATTCGCACAGCCGCCATCTTGAGGTTATTTAAACAATTGAACTAAATTTGATACCAGTGCATTACAATGTGTATAAACATTTCCTGTTCCAGATTTCATTGCGTTTGGAACATTAAATCGCGAGAAAGATCTATTTAAAATTTTCAAATTCGCCTGGCTGCCATGTTCGTTTTCTAGTTAACCGCTTTTCGAAAGTCTTATAGGTGAACTTCCAGTAGTGCCCTTTGTCTCCGTATACATTTTCAGGGTGATACAGCTAATAGTTTCAGAGATATAGAATTGGAAATATCTGTTCCCGTAGGTAACAGGATGTAAAATTGTCCGATTGAGCTATGTACATTAACAAATTCACAAAGAAATTTGATACAATGGTCCGGTTAGCTCAAAACAGTTGCCAGCGTTTCGCCCCAGTGTACCAATGGGCTCTTCAGTTGGTTATGGTACACCTCACCAAGACGCGTGGCTAGTACATACTGTGAAGGCCGCTGCAAGGCACAAATGTTGCCACGAGCAGCGCCAATGTACTATGGAAGTCAATACTTCATTTCAAAAATAATATTAGCTTACCTAGCTAATCCATATTGGAAATATCTGTTCCCGTAGGTAACAGGATGTAAAATTGTCCGATTGAGCTAAGTACATTAACAAATTCACAAAGAAAAGGAAGGAAGGAAGCTTGTAGTTTAACGTGACCGTTAATCTTGAGATCATGAGCCACGGGACCTCCTTTTTACGTGGAATCCGAACCACAGGACATGGCATTTCACTTCGAAAATCTCACATGCATTGACCGGGAATCGAACCCGGACCGCCTTGGTGAGAGGCATACAGCTAGACCGCTGAGCCACCACGCCCCCCAATTCACAAAGAAATTTGATACAATGGTCCGGTTAGCTCAACACAGTTGCCAGCGTTTCGCCCCAGTGTACCAATGGGCTCTTCAGTTGGTTATGGTACACCTCACCAAGACGCGTGGCTAGTACATTTGTGCCTTGCAGCGGCCTTCACAGTATGTACTAGCCACGCGTCTTGGTGAGGTGTACCATAACCAACTGAAGAGCCCATTGGTACACCGGGGCGAAACGCTGGCAACTGTTTTGAGCTAACCGGACCATTGTATCAAATTTCTTTGTGAATTTGTTAATGTACATAGCTCAATCGGACAATTTTACATCCTGTTACCTACGGGAACAGATATTTCCAATATGGATTAGCTAGGTAAGCTAATATTATTTTTGAAAGGAAGTATTGACTTCCATAGTACATTGGCACTGCTCGTGGCAACATTTGTGCCTTGCAGCGGCCTTCACAGTATGTACTAGCCACGCGTCTTGGTGAGGTGTACCGTAACCAACTGAAGAACCCATTGGTACACTGGGGCGAAACGCTGGCAACTGTTTTGAGCTAACCGGACCATTGTATCAAATTTCTTTGTGAATTTCTTAATGAGATATAGAATGCCGGTGAAATACTTCGCTCATCCGCCATCTTGTGGTTATATAAACAATTGAACCAAGTTAGATGTCGGTGCATTACAATGTGTATAAACATATACTGTACCAAGTTTGATTGCGTTAGGTTGGTTAAATCGCGAGAAACGCCTATTTAAAAGTCGCAAATTCGCGTTGCCGCCATGTTGGTTTTGTAGTTACCAGTTTTTCAAAAGTCACATAGGTGAACTTCTAGTAGTTCCCTTTATCACCGTAAGAAATTCCAGGGTGATATCGGTAATAGTTTCGGAGATATTGAATGCTGGTGAAATATTTCCCACAGCCGCCATGTTGGATTGGTGAGACGTAACAAAATTTGAAGGGCACGGTCGAGGTCGCCCGGAATAGTACTATGAACTAACCGAGTTTCATTGAAACCGCTCCAGCTGTTTAAAAGTTATTAGGGGGGGGGGGGACACACACACCTCACACACACACGCACACACACACGGACAAAAGATGTTCTCATAAGCTTATTTTTTTCAAAATTGAAAATAGGCTAAAAATGGGTTTATTTAAAGAGCAAATTTAAAAAAAAATCTCAAAAATGATTTTATTTAGAGAGCAAATTAAAACAAAATTTCAAGAATGGTTTTAATTAAAGAGCAACTTAAAAAAAGTTTTATTTAAAGGGTAAATTGAAACAAATATTCAAGAATGGTTTTAATTAAAGGGCAATTTTGAAAATGGTTTTACTTAAGGGGAAATTAAAACAAATATTCATGAATGGTTTTAATTAAAGGGTAAATTTAAAAGAATGGTTTAATTTAAAGGACATATTTAAAAAGATGTTTCTAAAATGTTTCTATTTAAGGAGAAAATTAAGAAGCAATGTTCAGTAATGGCATTTTTAAAGATATTCTTTTAAAATTCATGAATGGTTTTATTTCAAGAGGAAATTAAAAATGTTTCAAAAATGAATTTATTTAATGGGCAAATTAAAACAAATTGCTTCAGAAATGTAATTATTTTAAGGGAAAATTTAATGGAACTGTAAAAAAATGGTTTTATAAAATGGTAAGATTATAAAAAGGAATTCATTTTACAAAATGGCACATGTTACTTCTTGGTGCAATCCTCAAGTCAGTTGTTGTTGTTGTTATTGTTGTTGTTTCATTTGAAGGCATTGGGCATAGTGATGATTTAGCTCCGCGTACTTGGCTGAGTGTGGAATTTTGTCTGATTACCTGTGTTATTGTGATGGCTGTATTAGTGTGAGTATTTGTGATTCATGTGAGGATTTGAAAGGAGGTGGTCGTGTCTTTAGGCTTTCACCTGGAGTAGAAGCGGGGAAACCACTGATAAGCACTCAGTATACATTCTATAGTCGGCTTCGGTGGCGTAGTTGGTAGCAAGCTGAGCTTCTATGTCCAAGATCGCGGGTTCAAACTCGGCCGATATCGTCGGATTCTTTAAGAGGGTTAAAATCACTTATTGTACCTTCCTTTGGAGGGGAAGTAAAGCTGGTGGACCCATGCCATACAGTAGATTTATGGCATGTAAAGGAACCTTTCACTAACTACAATTGTGTGAAGCTAAATTTGCAGGTTAGATTTGATTAACGTTCGCTATCAGATGCCTGTTGCAGTGGCATCTAGTAGTAGCCGAGTTCCCAGCTAGGTGTCATTGACGGTAGCATTTGGTAGCAAAAGTAGGAAATACTTGAAATTGATCGTCTTTAGTCCTTACCTGAATTACAGATGACACACACTAATACAGCCATCAGAATTAACACTGGTTATCAGACAGATTCAATACACACCCAAAGTACACGGGGATACATGACCGCGTTGTCGCAGCCCCTAAACTGAAGAACCAACCAACCATTCTATAACATTAGAGCAAAATTCGAAACTTTCAATTAGACCGTATTTGTCACAGATGTTAGTTTTATGTAAATAATGTTCTTATAGTTAAAATATTTAGTATTGTGCAAAATATGTAAAAATATGTAGCATTAAAATTAAATATAATGGTCCTAAAAGCCTAATTCGTCAACATTTTATGTTTCAATGCAGATATATATTAAGGAAAAATATGTTATTACATAAGAATCCGGTATCTATTTACCACACTTTAACCTGTACGGTATATAATAAAATGGATTAATTATTATTTATTTAGCGTATGGATTTTAGTATCTGGAGTGTCCGAGGACATGTTCGGCTCATCAGAGTTTGTAGCTACTTCTATGCGGACACCCATGGGGTGAGCTACAAGTACCGTCGCGTGTGGATGAGATGAAATGAATGAAGGTGAATGAGCAAGTTCAATTTCAAATAGTTCCAACTTTGGCTACCAGTTGCCACTGACACCTAGCAACGAACGTTGGAACTTGATAGAGCGTTTCTAACGAAATATAACCTATAAATCACATGGGTGAATAATTCACCTCTACATTTCCATGTATCTTTCTAATTAAATAGGGGGCGTGGTGGAGCAGTGTCAAGTTGTTTGTTTCTCACCCAGGTGGACCGGGTTCGATTCCTGGTCAATGCATGCTATGCTATGTCCTGTGGTTCGGATTTCACGTAAAAGGAGGTCCCGTGGCTCATGATCGCCTGATTAGACGGTCACGTAAACCTAAAAGCTTCCTTCCTTCTAATTAAATGGTTTTAATTGAATGCAATGTTTCGCTCGTCATTCGGGCAGGCTGCGTGGCCCAGGGTTGCAAGACCGATTCCTGACATAGTCAGTTGGCCTTTGAGGATGCGCAAATGTGAGAGAGCCGTGCCAGTATATCTACTGGCACGTTAAAGATCCCCTTCGGGGCAAAGTTCCGGCACCCCGGCGTCTCTAAAAGCCACAGTAGTTAAAAGGGACGTAAAACAAACAACATTATTATTATTACGTTTGTCATGCAAACATCTTCAGATCCTGATTGCTTAAGGCTTTTAAAATATTTTATGTATATTTTGACTGATAAGTCACATAATGTGGAACTGGTACCTTGAAATATACGTAGTAAACAACGCCATCTTGCTTAATCTAGCAAACCTACAAATATTTCGAAATATCATTACAGCCACCAAAATTAATTAATAACCGCCAATATATTTATTTACCCCACTCGGCATACGGTGGAGGGGTAAAATAAAATACAAAAAATTTAAAGTAATCATAAATCATCTTACATAATAAGATGGTAAAAGGAGCAACTATAGGAGAACCAGTCCCTATCAAAGCATCCATTCGGATGATCTAAGCCAACACCGTTCAAGGTCGAGCCGCACTGTGCGTCTCTGAACAGCAGGTGTACAAGGGAGTGGTCTGATCACGAATTGATAATGAAAGACAAGAGTAACATTGCAGGATACGTCGCTTCCATAATGCTCACGCACCGTTGTCTACCGAGGCCGACCTGGCATCACGCCTACCATGACTCTGCACTGTGCATTCACAGGTGTGCAGCTGTGCGACTTTGCACAGTGTGAAGCACTCTGTACGCTGCTGATCTAAGCCCTCGATTAGCTATGAATATTCTTCTTCACAAGACTGAGTGTACCTCGTTCTAGCCCTCAGCAGATCAGTATTAAATTTCTTGCCAGAGTCATGATTCGAATCCGGACCTCAGAGATGACAGCCAAGTATGCTAGCCACTGCACCACGAGGAAGTCACTAGATATTCTGATAGCCATTCTCTAGTCGTCCTGTGGATAGCAGACTCAGAGGTTGAATTAGAAAAGGAGGGAGAGCGATCTACTCCGTTGCGGATTCCAACTCTTACTTCTAGGGGCTATGTAGATTAGTTTTGTTCAGCTCCAACACTGGAAGCAATTTATCTTCCCTCTGTCACCGTCACAACTCACATGATTATTTTATAATCGTGAAACTTTTATAGTGGAACAATTCCAATAATCATGTGACACGCGATTTACTGCGACCTCATTTGAGTGCTACACGGTTCGGTAATGATATTGGTTTAGTTTACCCTTGCTTCAAGAACATTGGCAATTTTTGCCATGTTTTAGTGCAACTCGAGAAAGTTAGAGGGGCAAGCAAATCTTATAGTTTTATGCGACTTTAAACATCAAGATTTACAGAACTGGGTATAATTCCTACACAACAATTCACTATGAACTGCGACACATACAAGGGAAGCGGCTATCTTAAGTGAGGTTTTCACCGAGTTTTAACCCGGACATGCTTTTGGGCTGAGTATTAATCTGGAATTACCGGTAGCATCATCAATTTTCCGACACCATGGTAATCGCAATCTGTGTTCGTTATTTATGTATACTGACCCAGAATTGCTCATGCTGGTGATAATTTTTATGAGATTCAAGGAATTATTACGCCAGAGAGTTCTGAACGCATCCTAGAAGCATGTCTCCGCTTCAGAAGCACTTTTGACTTTGTTGAAATGCTCCACATATTATTTCCAAATGATTAAAGAATGTTTTCTTTAATGTGCAACTTGAATATATAATTTACAGTCATACAGCGTAATTTGCCACATTTTTATGGGCTAATAAATAATTTTTGGTATATAAAGACAAAGGTATGCCATCGCAGAGATGCGAACGGAATGTAATTAGTTGCTCAACGACTTAGGAAGTGTCGAGGCCTGAGCGCTTGCTTCCCTGAGGAAACACAACCCCATAGTGTGATTGAACCGTGCATTTTGAAGGTCCAAGTGGACCGGGTTTTGAACAAGTCGTTTTCAGTGTAATCTGAGTGCAATCCGACGCCATCCAGTATTTGTTTCCGCACAAAGTGTGCTAGTGAATTGTGTGTTGCAAGTGAAGCATCAAACACAATTATATTTTTGAAGGAAATAATAATTTCCGTATTTTTGGTGATCGAGCACATGGTCTTGTTTCTACGCCGCATGGCCGACCATAGTGCTAAGCAACAAGAAGTTCCGTGACGAACTAAAGAGCATACTTTTCCTAAAATTTAAGATGCATGCCAATGATTAATCTATATGGCTCTATCTAGAATAACGATGAAATTAAGTTGGTAATATCGACATTTCTAATTAGTTCGAAATACTGTATACCTGGCATAATGTAGCCTAATAGAGTACTACAGTTGGCAGCCCTGGTGACTGAATATATTCTTAGTTCCATTTCTTATGGTACAGAATACACAATTTGGTTGAAGTCCAATGGATAGCATGGACGTTACATGCAGTTAAAAATTGGATGCAACATCGCGCGGAAAATCATGTTGGTAACAATGTCATGCATGTATTGGCCAGAAATAATCTGTAATAATATGATCTAGTGTTGTGCCAATTTCGAATGAAATCCATTAGTTAGTATAAAAGTTACATGCATTTTAAAATTGGACCTATCAGCAGGCTTCGAATCATGTTGGCAGCACTGACGTGTATTAGTTACTCCAAATTAATCTAGAATGCCAGGTACTATACGTGTGCAATGTTTAGAGCTATTCTCTTGCATATTAGGGTAACAAAACTAGAGACAGCATTTATCAACAGTTGGCAGTCCTGGTTGCTCTTAACAATACGTATAGTCATATATGTTATAGTACACATAGCACATACGACATTTGGTTGAAATCCAAATGATAGTATAGAAGTTACATGTATTTAAAGTTGGACCTCTCAGCAGGCTTAGAATCATGTTGGTAGCACTGACGTATATAAGTTACTCCAAATTAATATAGAATGTCAGGTACTATAAGTGTGCATAGTTTAAAGCTGTCGGCTTGCATACATTCTGATATATTGGTATTTGGATAAAATAAATTGAGAGCATTTATTAACATTTGGCAGCCCTGGTGGCACTTAAGAAAACGCTCAGTCATATCTGTTTATGTACACATAGCAGATACGAAATTTGGTGGAATTACAATTGATAGTGTAGAAGTTATATGCATTTAAACTGGACCTATCAGCGGCCTTATAATCATTTGGCAACACTGCCATGTATGGCCTCCTGGAAATGAAACTGAAATATTAGTATCTATACGTGTGCCAATTTTGAAATAGTTCCCATTCATACCTTCCAAGATATCCAACATGGAGCTCAAATTTCAATTGCGATTTTTCAGCAGTTGGTAGCACTGACATCATTTTCAAATACGGCACTGAGATATTCAGGTATAGCTCTTTACTCCTACCAAATTTTGTTTCGATTGCTGCTGCCGTTTAGGAGTTGATAGGGACATACACACACACACACACACACACAGCTAGACAGACAGACAGTCAGAAGGACAGACAGACGCACATTTGCCCGGATAGATCTCATAAGTCTACTTTTTCCTCATTTCTGAAAAATGTGAAAAGTAGGCTAAAAAGTATAAAACGTGCATTAAACAGTGTATTTAAGTGATTTGTGTTAGAATCATGTGCATAATATTTCAAATAACCATGCCGTGTAAAGGCCGGAAATTTCAACAGAAAGATTACGCCGATTTAGGCAGATTTGCAATTTTCCTTCATTGTGATAAATTTTGTGAGCAGACATGTGCAAATGTCTTTAAATTCTGTGAAAAGCAGATAAGGCTTTTATTGAATCCAATCTGCAAACATCAGTGTATAGGCAGTGAGATTTACCAAAGTACGCTAGAAGCACTGAATTTTTCAGCGTATTTCCAACTTCTACAAGATGTCAGAACTACGCCACGTGCAGCGGTATAACTACTTCAACCTGACCACGAGGATGATAATGGCTTAAGCCATTGGATTGGAGGGAACGCCGAACATCTGAGCAACATTACAGCCATGGAGGAAACAGAGTGGATAACCATGCTCTTTGAGAAGCAGCGAAGATATCCCTGGAAACCACTGAGAAAGGAAGTCCCCCTCAATCCTTTTCTTTTGTGTGAGGTGATCGTCGCTAAGCTGTGAGTCATGATCTGACTTCTATTTTGTACGGTGAATGGTCATGGGTGGATTAGTCATTAGCAACCGTAACTCTGATATCAGTCATCAGGTAGGATTTTTCTCTTCTTAGTCACAGTCTTTGGTGTTTTTCCAACTTTCGATAAGCTTTTACACGATCCGTTTCTAAGATTTGAGTTAGTAACCAATTTTGTGTGGTTACACAAGGTGCAATATTGATCATGATTGTAAGTTCCACATCACGGAATATGGATTTGTCATATTAGACCGGAACAATATCTTTTACCCAGCTACAGCGGAAAGTTTTGTAATATTTTTCAAGCTCCCATTTTTGTAATTATTAGAGCGCCACTGACATGGGCGTATCGTTTAGTGTTGAGAAGCTGCTCACACTACCCTGTTTATTGTAAATACATTTTTCTTATAGTGGGCAGGAAGCAATTAGATTCGAGTTGAATCAATTTGTGTGTAAATGGGTTAAGCAATGTAATAACTTTCTCATATTCCCAATTACACGTTAAACCGTATCGTTTCTTAAAGTCACACCAGAGGATTAGGTGTTGAAAACAATATTATAAAGACAATTTTACGTGCCCAGTGAGCACGAATGCATATTCTTGTAACCAGCAGTGGTGTTACTACTTCCAAAGACAATCAACAGAGATACATCTCTTTACTTTAAGTCTCTTTGGTTTGCCAAGGCAAGCAAATCATTATTACTACTTTTTCATTGTCTAGAACTACATAATACTCTTAAACAGTGTGTCATAATTCTTTAAAGTGTTTACAAGGGTCACTCTTGGACATTATTTTGTGAACCCAGTAATGAACTTGAGACTGTGATAGACTTTTGCTTTGAACAAATCCACACACACAGTGTAGCGGTTTTAATAACAGCGCGCCTGGTACCAGATGACAGATGCTCACCAGGTTCGCGACCTGTAATATTTCCCAAGTAACCTACGATCTCAAGGTGAGACAATGACAATCGACACACATTTCTGAATGCATTTTTCAACGGATGTTCCTTAACGAGCGAAGTCATGTGTACGCTCGAGCTGTAACCTGATCAAGTATTGATTATTTAAGGAATGTTTCAGTACAGGGTGCTTTAAAAGTACCATATTTATTTTGAGATTCTCGCAGATGTTGTGATTGAGTACAGTTTTTTACTGTCATGTATTGTTATGATTTGAGTAATCATTTGATGGACCTGACATATTTTTAGAAGGTTATTATTCTCACTTTAAGGTGAATGTTTTTCCGTGTTGAGACACGATGTTGGGTTGGTTACCGTTTTTGATTTGTGTAGGCCGGCAGACCAATGTTTTGGAACAAGGCTGACCGAGGTGGTATGGTAACGGTGTCTCGTAAGAGCTCCGTCGTGTTGTTGTTGGCGTGCAGTGTCATGTATACTTTGTTGAGGATACCACGAGTTGGTAACACCAGTTAGAAGTCTTCCATCACAGGTCAACCATCTAAATAATGAACTCATAAACCTACGACATTAAATCACTGAATTAAACCATGAATGTCACTATTACTAAATCAACGACGTTGAAATTACCGTTAATCCTTAATCACAGTTTAAAACCTTGATCTCGTTTAGTTCTGCGGACCGATGTATTGAGCTTGGGGGATTTATTCCTACGGGGATGCCTAGCAGATGACATGGTTAGACTTTCGATGGAGATCGCAGGCGAACCAAGATTTCAGAACTCGTGGGCCGTGACCTCATTTGAAGAATACTGCTGTTGAGCAGTACATTTCTCATTTCTTTGCACACTAATAGATGACGAGTGATGACAAAGAGTCATTAATCCTGCTGTAGGCACGAGAATAAGAATTATGTTGTGTGGGTTATATTTATTTACTTGTATGTTATCCCAACATGTTACCCTACTTTTCTACTACTTTTGTGGACTTTGTTATTGTACATCTTTTGTAAAATTTGTGTTGTACAAGGTGACTGATTATCAATAGATTTTTACCTAGTTTGTTGTCACGGTGCTCATCGCCGTAGAGTAGTTAATGCAGGATTAGTTCACATTTGGTAACATTAAATGTAAATTCGGGGTGGTACCAGTTTCACTTAGCTGTTTTTCTGTCATGTTTTGACATGTTTTTCTTACATGATGCCTTCTTTCCAAAATCATCATATGCTCTTGTATCTTAAATTTGTTAGTTTTTGTACCACTTTCCAAGCCTTGCTTTCTTGTTTATTGTATTTAGGACCTGTCGAGAGAGTTCTTCCATTAGAAATTGTTTTTTATTTAGCTCTTTTCAGATTAGCCGTTTTCCAATGTAGGATAGGGGTTTGGTATTCTCAATAAACCATTCTACGAATCTTTCTTAAGCCTGGATGCAGTTATTTGGTAGTTTGCACTTTTGGGGTGCACTTCTTTGGGTATCTCTGACAATCACCCTGATGGGAACCTGATCCTTTAGGGATGCAGAGTCTTGTGCCGGCTTGTCCCACAAGGAATGCAATGTGTCTTGAGGAAGAGGTCATCTGGGAGGCCACATACGGTTGGTGGTGACCAGGTAACCTCCTCTAATAGACACAATACTAGGTTAGAAGCGTCATCCATACGTTGCTTTAAGAACGCATGCTCTTAATTTTAAATACGTGTTGTGTTTTCATCTATACATACTAGTTTAGTAGGGTCATCTGTACGTTGCTATAAGAACGCACGCTTTGAATTTTAAAGCCTATGTGTTGAGTGTTCATCTATGCTTACTAGGTTAGTAGCATCATCTATACGTTGCTACAAGAATGCAATCTTTTAATTTTAAAGCGTACGTGCTGAGTGTTCATCTATGTATACTAGGTCAGTAGCGTCATCTATACGTTGCTACAAGAACGCAAACTTTTAATTTTAGAGCCTACGTGTTAAGTGTTCATCTATGTATACTAGGTTAGTAGCGTCTTCTATACGTTGCTACAAGAACGCAAGCTCTTAATTTTAAATACGTGTTGTGTGTTCATCTATGCATACTAGTTTTGTACTTAGCTCTTAGTTACGCATTGTTGGTTTAATTAAGAAATTATCAGTTTCGTATAATGTTGAACGCTGAAAAGTGTAAAATTTATCGTGAATGGAAACAAGCGCAGAAGGAAGAGAATGAGTTTCAAAAATTTATCCTCGATACGACTTTCTCCTCAACAACTACCGAAGCAGAAAAGTACAAAGCCTCTCAAGGATTCAAAGAAGATCAGAAATCATAAAGTCACCTCGTGGTGTAGAGGCTAGCATTCTTGGCTGTCGCCCCGGAAGACCGAGTTCGATTCGCGGTGCACCGTCGGCCTTCTTTGATATACGAGTCTGTGGTAGCGTCTCTGCCTCGTAACCCGGAGGTGCCTGGTTCTAGTCCCATCAGGTACAATTTTTAGCCTATTTTCAATTAAAAAATAGGCTTATGAGATCACCTTTGTCCGTGTGTGTGTGTGTGTGTGTGTGTGAGGTGTGTGTGTGTGTGCGCGCGCGCGCGCGCGTGTGTATTCCCCTAATAACTTCTAAGCGGCTGGAGCGATTTCAATGAAACTCGGTAAGTTCATAGCACTATTCCGGTCGATTCCGACCGTGCCCTTCAAATTTTGTTACGGCTAACCAATCCATCATGGCGGCTGTGCGAAATATTTCACCAGCATTCAATGCTCCAAAACTATTCCCGATATCACCCTGGAATTTTTTATGGTGATAAAGGGAACTATTAGAAGTTCACCTATGTGACTTTTGAAAAACTGGTAACTACAAAACCAACCTGGCGGTCACGCGAATTTGCGACCTTTAAATAGACGTTTCTCGCGATTTAACCTACCAAACGCAATAAAACTTGGTACAGTATATGTTTATACACATTCTAATGCACCGACATCTAACTTGGTTCAATCGTTTACATAACCACAAGATGGCGGATGTGCGAAATATTTCACTGGCATTCTATATCTCTGAAACTATTAGAGGTATCACCCCGAAATTTTGTACGGAGATAAAGGGCACTACTGGAAGTTCATCTATAAGACTTTCAAAAACCGGTTAACTAAAGAACGATCATGGTGGCCAAGCGAATTAGAAAATGTTAAATAGACCTTACGTGCGATTTAATGTTCCAACCGCAATGAAATCTGGTCTGGAAATGTTTATACACATTGTAATACACTGGTATCTAATTTCGTTCAATTGTTTACATAACCTCAAGATGGCGCCTTTGCGAATTTTAAAATTAAGTTTTTATTTCTTGTGTCGTAATCATGCGATCGATGTGAAAGTTTGAATAATGAACCTACGCAATAATTTTCCTTTAATGTTACATGACTCTATGGCCTATACATTTAACAATCCAACATGGCGACCATCCGAAATATTTAGACGGCTCTGAATATCTACGAATCTATTATAGCAATAAACTTAAGTTCAACTATAGGACTTTAAATACCCTGGTGATCACAAATCCAAGATGGCGGCGACGCGATATATAAATATTCACATGGACGTTTCTCTCAATTTAACCATCCGAGTGCAGTGAAACTTGGTACAGTAAATCCTTATACGAATGTTAATCCACTGGCATCTAATTTATTTCAATTGTTTCCATAACCGCAAGATGGCAGCTGTGCGAAATTTTAAAATCTCCTTGTTACTTCTTGTGTCCTAACCATGCGATTGAAGTTTGAATGCTACACGTACACAATAATCGTCATGTAACAGTACATAACTCTAGGACCTACATATAAAAAATCCAACATGGCGACCATCCGAAATATTTAGTCGGTTCTCAATATCTACGAATCTACTACAGCAACCAAACTGAAATTTTGTACGTTGATAGTGGCAATTAACATAAATAGGATTTATGAAAATAGGCTGTATAGTTCTTCACGGAACTACTTGTTTTATACCATTTTCTTTTGTATTTATTGATTTATAACTACTCAGAGGTTATAATGTTAAGCATATTGTGCCCAATCGAGAGGAACAGGGTTCGAACCTATGACATGTAGAATTCAAGAAAGAGAGAATATTCAGATAATATTAGCATTCTTACAAGCCAGCGGTGAAGCTGTATGGATCAACTCATGTAGTGACCCATCGCAATTAATGTCCGCTATCATGATACATTACATACAAGCCTTGTCTGACTCACGGAGAGCGCGTAGTAACGCAGTATCAGCGCGTGATGTCATGCAGATGGAAAGTTTTCAAGCAGAGAGATAGAAGGGGAATTCACTTATGAATGCCGATTCATCATTAAAATGGCAACCCTGGAGTGCCTTACAACGCCGCAGTATGGTGAAATAATTGATTTTTAGGGAAACCAAGCAAAATTGTTAAAATAATGTGGCGTCAACCAGAATAATCCTGGAAATTAGGAATTAACAAAGAGGAAAATGCAATAATTTGTGCATAGAAAAAAAGTGTTTATGCGGCAATACGTCATTTAGGCGGTGCTATCAAGCGGTCCTTGTTAGGAGAGAAAAAGAACACCTCGTCCACACAACTGAGGAGCCTTTTTGATTTAATTTAAATAAAGTGAACGATCGGTTTTCGGAAAATAAGATGATAATTTAACGTTTGGATCGTGAGGAACATAAGGGTTATCTTTTCGAAGACGTGCGACGCCTGCTTCAAAAGATAGCTCAGAGAAGGGGAACGAATTGATTTATTTTTGCAAGTTCTCAATATATAGCCGAGCTTCCAGGCAGAATTCAGTCAGTCTTCAGAGTTCGGTAGGACGTGGTGCTGGGTCGCCGAAGTATTCAATCAGCCAAGGGCGTAGAGGCGCTATGCGCCGTTTAAGGTACATCAGGCCGTCATGCGACTCATAGGAGTGCATGTAATTTGCATCGCCGAAGTATAAGCATACATTGCTAGTTAAAATACGAAGTTCAATTAGTCAGTCTACATGGGACTCGACTTCATTTAGGACAATTATCGAACATGAGACCTCTGGGAGAGGGCCATGTAAGTGCAAAGAAGATTTAAGTTTACAATCACGCCAGTTCGACATCACCCACAGTAGATAGGGCAGCAGATACCTATAAATAAAAAGTTGTGAGTATACTGACGTCGAAATACGCAAGTCCACGAAGTAGGTCCGGAAAGTGTCGAACTTTAGCCAAACCAAGTTACTAAGTGCTAGGTCGGAAAGTAGGAGCTGAATGGTCTTTTATTGTAAGCCATACAGACTTAGGGCCGTGGAGCGAAGTGAAAAGTGAAATACGCGCTCAAAAGTATAAATATACGCGCTATAAAAAAAAGGGAATGAATATTAAGGATAGCCAAGTTGAACTCTGTTACGATAAGAAAAACCGTTCGAGAACTATCAAATCCAGAACCGAATTCGTCAGAATCAGAACAATACCGTTAAGTTATAAAACCAGTGAGTTTAAACGGTAAAGATAGTCAGAACTTTGACGTCAAGATTCGAGATCTAGGAGTTGTCGCGGAATTAGGACGTAGGAACCGAAGAGGAAATCGTGATCCAGAGACGTGTCGGAAGCCACCGCTCGTAGCTGAGATGCGGTCATAAACAATTACATAAATTGTAATCCATTGTAATAAAATAAGTGTTAAAAAGGACTAAACCACAATTGGTTTTTCTAAACACGTGTGGAGTGTTTTAGTGATAAAAGTTAAAACGTGTGAAGATAGGATAGTGTATTGTGTTTTAAAGGGTAATATAAAAATTTGTAAAGTGTTCCCCAAATTGGGATTTATCATGTGTATACATATGTTGTGTCAAGTCGAAACCACGTGTGTTGTGGAAGAAGGGGTTACGTGTCACCATATTGTCGAAAATACGTATTAATTACGACAAATGTGGGTGAACTCCTTCAAATCGGAGACATGGGTTCCAGATGGGGTGAGTACCAAATGAATTAAACATATTGAGCCATTGTGGACCGTATATTTTGGAATGTACCATTGTGAATTGATTATATGCAAAGTGATAACAGTAAGCATGTCTTTAAAAACTCACTTCTTGGAAAAAAAGGGCCGTAAAAATTAGGCCACGTAATGTATTAAATGATATGAAAATTGCGTACAAGCAAGTAATATAAAAATGGAACCAAATTATTGTTGAAAGAAACTAATAAAGTAATTGGAAATCAGTGACGATTGATAGGCAAATTGAATGTAGTAAAGTTGAGCGCAACTTAAGCTAATAAACTAATGACTATTTAAAAGGGAAAGATAACTAAATAAAAGTTAAAACAGTAAATGAAAGTCAAAGTAATTGATAAATAATAAATGAACCTAGGATGGTTAAAACCAACAAATGGAAGTAAATGGGAATGACCTTAGCAAAAATAAGTACAGGAATAAAGGACTCAGTAAAGTAAATATAATGATAACAGACCACAGTAATAATGAAATGGAAATAATGAGAAAATAACGAAATAATGTGAATGTAAGTTCGATTATCCGAGCCAGGATATCTGAACTGAATTAAGAAATATTTGAGCATCCAAGTAATGTATCATTGTCGCCAAAATGGGCTAGACCAACACCTAAGCTTAGGGATTTTTACATAGTGAATTTAACGTGCCGGGAAGATGGTCATTATAATCTATGGGGAAATTCGTCGGTTGACCAAGGTAGGTCTTGTATTTGTGTCAAAGTGAAGGGAAATGCTCACTTTTGTTGTAATTCGCACGTAGCCATGATGCACGTGGAAGCAAGGTATTGTAAGACTGGATAAATGATTATTATTAGGCGGATCGCCTGGGCTGGGTGGAATTGATTCTCTCCCATGTGCTATACCGACCTCAGCAATCAGATGGGACATGGCGTTCTCAGGCTGATTAGCTATGTGTATTGGGTTCCTAGCACAGCAAAGTTATGTTATAGCAGGTACGGGCTATAGAATACGTACATATAAATACCCTGATAGTAGAGAATGATCATCCCGGGAGTGCACGAATAAATATGAAATTAGACTGTGCGCAGTCCAGAATGAAAGAATAAAAGAGAATGCTTGGAACTTCAAACAAGGAAGTGGTCTAAACATATGGTTCATTGAGTAGTGAGCTATGTCATGATACAGAAGGGAAGTGTTTGTTTATGAGAGGTTCGTTGCTCCAGACGAGGGGAGACTTAATGACGGTCGCGCCGCACGTCGGCCGAGCCATAAATATGCCACTGTGTTAAAAGAATAACGTAATGGAGACCTCGTGATTTTATTTGAAGGATTAAAATAACGCAGAAGTAACGCCTGCCAAATGATTATTATTATTCGTGGATTGCCCATCCCGAATAATAATAATAACAATAATAATAATGATAATGATAAATATAAAGAATAATAATAAACACATTTTAAAAATGTCAAATTTGGTTCCATAATTATAAAGAGAATAAAATACGGGTAATGAAAAGGTCTAGAAATGGGACTTTGTGAAGTGCGGGCTTCATAAACATCCTGTTCTTTGGGACACAATGGCTTCAATAATAAAAATGACTTCAAAAATAAAAGTGGATACAATGTAGTGAAGATTGTTTGTAAGGAGGTGTTGAAAATGAATGGTACTTTTTTTGAAGTGATATTATATGTTATTGAGGGATAATTTGTGTTCGGAATATGTGGAGAACAGAGATTAATAAGATTAAAGTAATTATAACTTCAGTTATAGCCAGATGAAGGCATTATGTTATTAAAGGTAAATATCCTGAGTTCGAGCCCGACCAGGCGAAAACTCGGTGAAATACCCATATTTAGGGGATGGAAGATTTAAATGTTCAAGAATGAAAGGTAAAGGAAATAATGTGGATCATAAATGAATCCGGAAAAAATGAAGCAAGATAATCAATGGTCATTATATTTTTATGCTTGAAGGGTAAATTATACCATTTTTGATATTGTTGTGATTTTATGTTTGCGGATCCTGTACTTGGTCCAGTACCAGCCATCACGGTTGCCGAAGTGGAGGCCGCTATGAAGAAAATGAAACATGGAAAGGCAACTGGACCGGATGATCTCCCATCGGAGGTGTGGAAGATGCTTGGATCACAAGCTGCTCAGTTTCTAGCAGATCTCTTCAACAAGATCATCAATGAAAACGAAGCTCCTCATGCTTGGCTCAGCAGTGTAACAATACTAATTTGAAAAGGTAAAGGAGATGTGCACAACTGCTCAAATTATCGACCGATTCGCCTGCTTTGCCACACTATGAAGATATTTGAGCGTATCGTAGATACACGCCTTCGTGACATAATCAAGGTTTCCTCAAACCAGTGTGGTTTTATGAAAGGTACAGGGACAATCGATGCTATTCACGCCACTCGTCTTTTGATGGAAAGGCACCTAGAAAAGCGGAAACCACTCCATATAGCCTTCTTGGATCTTGAAAAGGCCTTCGACAGGGTACCTCGTGATCTAATATGGTATGTACTACGACAGCATGGGGTACCAGAAGCATTTGTTCAATGGGTTCAGCTTCTTTATCGGAATGTCACCAGCTATGTCCGATGTGCTTCAGGAAACTCCGCAACTTTTCCCATCAGAGTTGGTGTTCATCAGGGGTCAGCTTTGTCCCCGCTCCTGTTCATCATCTGTCTTGACACCATCGCAGCCGAACTACTGCAACCACATCCCTGGACCTTGCTCTATGCTGACGGTATCATTGTAGCCTGCAAGTATCGCCAAGAATTGGAACAACATGTTCAATGTTGGAAAACTGCACTAGACAACCATGGCCTACGATTTAATATTGGGAAGACGAAAGTATATGGAGTGTGGAGTACCAAGTGAAGGATCTATTCACATTGATGGCACTGAACTCCGAAAATCATCTGCATTCAAATACTTGGGTACGCTAATCTGTTCAGATGGCCGAACACTCCCAGATGTCCGAAACAGAGTCAACGCTGCATGGCTGAAATGGCGCCAAGTTACTGGAGTCCTTTTTGACCAGAATGTGCCACTATATCTGAAGTCAAAAATTTACAGAACCATCGTTCGACCAGTAGCACTGTACGGTACTGAATGCTGGCCAGTAACGAAGAGACATGAACAACAACTACATGTCATGGAGATGAAGATGATTCGCTGGACACAGGGACTTACTAGACTGGACCGCATCAGGAATGACAATGTTCGAGCTACATTTGGTGTGGTTCCAATCCATGAAATAAGGCGGGAGAGCCGTCTGCGTTGGTATGGCCATGTACTGCGTAGCAATCACTCTTCAGTTGCGAGAACTGCACTTGACATCAGTCCAGAAGGCCGACGACCACGAGGGCGACCGAGAAAGCGCTGGCTGGATACTATGCTGGAGGACATGCAACTAGTGAATGCCACAACTAGAGACGCTCAAGATCGAGCAGTATGGAAGAAAAGTGCAGAAAAGCAGACCCTGCTATAAAGCGGGATTAATGCTAGGAAGATGATGATGAAGATGATGATTTTTAAGTTAATTATAGTTATTATTTGAAAGTAGTTGGTGTTATAGTCTTTTAGCTTGTCCTCCCTATAGTTCACATTCTGAATACAGGGTCAAACAGTGGGATGAATGGTACACGCCCTGAACTGAGGAAAGCCGGATGATGACCTGTATTTCCGTTTTCCTAAACGGGTACAATATATAGTGTGTATTTGCGATCGAAATAATTATATATGTAGTTATCTGTATTTTCACACTTTCAGCTTCAGGAAAATTCAGGGATGATGCAGGGTGATAAGAAATATCGTCCAACCCCAAATTCATTGAAAATAGAGGGAAAATACGGACCCAACTTAGGATTCTTTATGGGTCGCCAGCTCTTGGAGTGATCAGCCGTGTTACGTTGTTAGTTTATTTTACGGTCTTGGAACATCTTGGTCATCAGTTCCGTGTGGTTGGATGTGTGTTGGATTTGTCTGATAACCTGTATTTATGTGATGACTGTAATAGTGTGTGAAACTGCTTTAGGAACAGGGATGAGGTAGGTGCCCCGGAACTTGAAGTACGGTAACGTACTATCCTGGCATTTACCTGGAGAGGATGTGTAAACCTCCGGGGGAGAAACCACACTTAGGATAGCCACTGACAGGGCCGGGATTTGAACCAGCGATTTCCGAACTTACCTCAGCTGCCGGCGTGACCGTGATGCACGATACAACGAACACGACTACGCTGTGAGGTATTTGAGCCCTTGAGGGTATAGCACTATCCAGGATGTACCATACGATGTGGGGCTCACAAACCCCGTCTCCTTTAGGGCACGTACAAAGATTTCGTGAAAACAAATAATATGTCCGATCCCTCGACAAATGAGTGTATCAGGAAAGAAAAGACAACATTCAATTAGGCAGTAAAAGGATGACCTCTAGACCTCGGATACCCTAATACCGATGGGGTCGGAAGAGAAAAAGAGTTGACCAAGGAAGGTTGAGAGGAAACATGAAAAGCAGGTTCTAGTAGAATCAATATCGTGCTCAGTTGGAGTAACATGTCCACATTCCACTAGTTGTATGAGCCTAGGGGGACCGGGGAGCAAATTGTCACATTATCAGGGTGGTCAAAGTAGTGTTAACCCATTACAGGATAGTGGACTGTACCCCAGCCACCTTTCAATGTTGCTGATGGTTGAATCTTTCAGCGTTTTTTTAAACAAATTTTCTTGTGCGTGTTAATATTTGTGAGAACCGAATAACTTTCCTGGATGTCCTTGATCTGCTAGATAAAATCAAAAACAGAAGTAAACAAAAACAGAAAACAAACGCAAGAAAAAACCAAAAGCAAACACAAAAACAAAGGAAAGCAAAAAAAAAAAACGAAAGCTAAAGAAAATCAAAGGCAAATACAAAAGCAAAACGATGAAAAGTAAAAACAAAAGAAAACAAAAGGAAAACCAAAAGCAAAAACATAAAACAAAAGCAAAAAAACATGAACAAAAGACAATAAAAAACAAAAACAAAAGCCAGACACAAAAACACAAGCAAGTAAAAACGGAAGATTAAAAACAAATAAGAACAAAAACAAAAAAGAAAACTATAGGAAACAAAAAAGCAAAAATATAAACCAGAAGCAATAACAAAAACAACAGCAAAAGCAACAAATCAACAAATATCATAGTCTATGAAAAAAAATGCAAGGAAAAGCCAAAATCAAAAAATATAGAAGCAAAAAAGAAAAGAAATGCAATGAAGAGCAAAAATTAAAACAATCAACAAAAACACAAAAGAAACACAAAATCAAAAACAAAATCAAAAAGAAAATTAAAACCAAAACTGGAAAACATTGAAAAG
The DNA here is from genome assembly GCA_946902985.2 of Meconema thalassinum. Taxonomy (NCBI): domain Eukaryota; kingdom Metazoa; phylum Arthropoda; class Insecta; order Orthoptera; family Tettigoniidae; genus Meconema; species Meconema thalassinum. The sequence goes on along the minus strand of OX336388.2, from coordinate 1,712,000,991 downwards.
CGAAACAAAAAACAAAAACATTAAACAGACACAAAACTGTGAGTTATAACAAAATAAAAGAAGAATTAAACAATAGTTGTGTCCTTGAAAAGGTTGAATGCGATCCTGTTTTTGCTTGCAAGGTACAGACTAACTGTTGTGAAGCATTTGTAGTCCAAGCGATTGATCAAAGGCAGGTAAGTCGGAAGAAGGGAGGGAAGTAATGTTCTGATGGTGGAGGAAGTGAGAGCGGCTGACTCGGCTCCAATTCTCTTGCCCTCCTTCCTTCCTTTTTTATTTCTCTGGCTCAAGGAGCACAGTCTTAATTGCTGCAATGCCCAGCTGCCATCTGTCCCAGCCAAGTGAACACGCTTGCCAACATTTCAATTATTTCCCTCTGTGCGTGTGCACATTGATCGCCCCTTATTGCACAGAACGTAATTACTTCCGTTTCTGGGAAATCTTTAATGAAAAGAAAGTTATGAAAATTCCTTTAGCTGACAAGGAGAAGACTGAGGAGAATAATGGTGGCAGCGGTTGGGCTTTGATTAAATCACTAACTATAGATGTCCAACCATGGAAAATACTCATTGGGTCCCATGTACGCGAGAGTGAGGTTAGCCTCCGTTATTGTGATGGCTGCAGTGTGAGTATTTGTACTTGGAACTAGGATTGGGCAGGAGAAACACCCGCGACATTTGCCTGGAGTAGAAGAGAGAAAACATGGAAAATCATTTCTAGGATGGCTGCGATGGGAATCGAACTCACCCCTTCTCAGTTCTGCTGATTGTACCTCGTCCCAACTCTCAGACTAGAATTACATTTCTTGTCTGAGCCCGGACCTCAGGGGCGAGAGCCAAGAATACCAGTAACTGTGCCGTGAGGTGGCCTTTGCTTCATCCTAACGTATACCATTCAAAATTGTACTTTTGGATCATACAAAATAACTGCCCTTGGAGCCATGACTGTTGAATATGTCTTGAAAATAAGGCCAGAGTTGGGATCCAAATCCGATCTCCAGGGTGTGACGAGGCCACTGTAGCGCAAGTGGCTAACTTTCTGGAATGCAAGAGATTCGGTACGAATGCAATCTAATATTCACGTTTTAATAAACAGTTTTTCCCTGTCCAAGGGGAGCTATTAAGTTGATTCTTAAATCCTAAGTCAGGTTCTGACTATGGCAACTAGGTAGCTCTAAGGTTGCCTTATGAGATCACGATCATATCAATGTTAACCAAAAAATTGCTCCACAGTGCCCTCTTTATATAAGATTTTGGAATGTTTCCAATTTGTAGCAAGTCTGTGGTGGTAGGCCTATAGGCATTTAAAAGCGCCTATATGGAATGCAGGAAAATCGGATTCGAATCCTAACTACATTCTTATTTTCAAATCTTACAAAACACTTACGTGTTCATGCAAATTATATGATTATTATTATTATTATGTTTACGGTCATTAGATACCACGTCAAACAACTGTTACACATTCATAGAAGCCTTCTTTGAAGCCCAGTATCGTTGCATTCTTTCCATGGCAGCCTGTCTCCTTTCCACCGTCCATCCGCTGTTCAACTTGCCTTCTTCGATGAAGCCCTTAAAGTTATAGATCTCCTGCCGGTACTTGATTCTATTAGCGATGTCTTCGCTCTTCATACCCATTTATTCTGGATCCTTCCTGACCTCTCTGAACCACGTATCAGAGTTCTTAAGTCTTCTTCTTCTTCTTCTTCTTCTTCTTCTTCTTCTTCGTATTCGATGAAGATGGTGTGTTATACTAGCTGGATGAAGTGCACAATTATTTTGATTTGAAATATTTCGTTTTAAAACGAATTACTTGACAGATTGTAGGCCCCAACGAGAACTGAAGAAGTACCTATTTCTTCTTCCGACAATGTTAAGTATGGTGACATTACTCTGGCGAGAGCCGGTCATCAACATAGAAAAGACCACCGCAGTAAAGAGATTTCAGAAGAACCCTTGACGTCTTCAAAACATGCGCTTTGGTCGAGGATATATACGAGGCAAAAATATAGCATTTATTTCAATTCATTTGATATATCTTCATTCCTTGTACACTGATACTGTGTAAATTTGCTGAAGAGAAGTGTTTTCCTAGCTGGATGAAGTGCACAATTATTTTGGTTTCAAATATTTCGTTTTCAAAACGAATTACTTGGCAGAGTGTAGGTCTCAACGAGAACTGAAGGAGTACCTACTTCTTCTTCCGATAGTGTGAAGTATACATTGATACTGTGTAAATTTGCTGAATATCACCGATCGATTTTATCAGGAAGGTAAATTATTTCAACGTAAAATACATTTTATAACTAACTCACTTCCAAACAAGCCTTTGATATTAACACAAGTGTGAACTTTCCGACTCGACTCTATACTTTCACTAGCACGGTGGCGTTTGTCAATATTTAATTCCATTTCACTAGCACGGCGGCGTTTGTCAATTATTTCTGTTGCGTGGGGTAATTTCTTTTCCCAGGGATTTTGGCGAGAGCTGGTCATCAACATAAAGAGATTTCAGAAAAACCCTTGGCATCTTCAAAAAATGCGTTTTTGTCGAGGATACATACAAGGCAAAAATATAGCATTCATTTCAATTCAGTTATTTAATGTTGCATAGTGTTTTCACGCATCGTGTTCTAACTCACATTTCAGGACTCGCTGGATTTCGCCTGCATGCTCTCATACAGTAAATCTACAATACAATTTCCCTAAGCTATAAAACACAATATCCCCCGTAAATCAAATGATGTATGACAAGGAGAAATATACACGTTAGAAGGCCATGTTTATATGCAACTCGAAGATGATATACTCGGAACATCGATTTTAACACCCTCCTGACACGTTAAACATTCAAATGTTGAGCAGTATTTATAACCCTAGTGCATCTTAAAATAAGTTTTTATGGATTAAAGGGAAGCCTTAAGGAGATCAAGGATAGAATGGAGGAAGAAAGAGGATTACGGTATTGAAAAGGCTCTTTCGATTGATCTCTCTCTTCCTTCCCTCACTAAAATCCCTCCCAGCTAGCGGTAATAATATTCATGACCTTTCACCCTACGGTGTGGCTGCATGCGCCATATTCTTAATCCATTCCACAGGAGGTAAAACTAACATTAGTGCTCGCTTATCTCCGGCAATCATCTCAATCGATTATTCAACTTATAAGGTCGATCATGGAAAGCTTTGAATTCATTTACAGTGTTGCCTAATTGTTGTTGTTTGAGTCTTCAGTCTTTTGACTGGTTTGATGCAGTACTACTTGCCTCCCTGTCTTGAGCTAATCATTTCATCTTTGCATAGCTAGAACACCTTACATCTGAAGCAATCTGTTTAACATATTCTAACCTTGGTATACCCCTACAGTTCTTGTCCTCGACCCTTCGATAACTAATTTTGCTATTCCTGGAGGTCTTAGTATGTGTCCTACCAACCTATCTCTTCTCTTCATTAGCAGTCGCCAGAAATATCTCTCCTCTCCCACTCGTCTTAATACCTCTTCATTTGTTACTCTATCTACCCATCTGTTATTCAACATTCTCCTGTAACACCACATTTCAAATGCTTCTATTCTCCTCTTTTCTGCTGCGCCAACATTTTCACTTCCATAAAGCTCCACGCTCCTGGCAAAGGCTTTCAAAAATGACTTGCCATTAAATCTACTGAAACAGCTCCCTCGCATTTTTACTGCGCCATGATTCGATCCTGCAATCTTGGATACAGCAGGCGAAAACGTTACCGCTGCACTACGCAACCAGTCAATAAAATATCTGTGATTCAAATGCCTGGAGCTAGATGAAATAATGGTCCATTTAACAGGAATTGGTCCACTGTATACTGCGAGGGCTGTACATGTTCATGAACCAGAGGGCAAAGGGCGTAACATTTTTATCTGTGCCAGCAGTAGTGCTGTCGATAAGTGTTAAGTGACCCCAATGATACATGGCTGTTTTATCCCACCGTGGTTGTGATATACAGACAGACAGCAATGCGCTATCCCTCATTCATCGCGTGCTGGGAACACGCGGCGCTAAGCCATAGAGCATCCATATATTTCACCAGCACTGCGTCATCCCTGCCTTTTAGACATATTTCATGACGTTTGATGATTGACAGTGGAATGTGGTACTGACTCTCAGTTCGACCACCTCGTGGTGTAACGGCTAGCAATCTTGGCTGTCACCCCGGAGGTCCAGGTTCAATTCCCGGCCCTGTCAAGAAATGACCACGATGTCAATGTCCCAAAAAATGAAACAACTACCGTACCATTATTATTATTATTACTATTATTATTATTATTATTATTATTATTATTATTATTATTATTTTCGTTTCGGTCGTCTAGGGTTCACGAGCCAATTTCAATGCTTTGTCCTTTGCTGTTCCTTCTTCTTCCTCCAATATTCCTTAATCATCTCACTACGTTTCCTCTGCCTTTCCTCGGACCATTTTGAGCCAGTTTTCTTTCCCTTCCTCCCTTGGGATCCCTCAATTTTTAGCACTTTTTGCCTGAAAATAGCTCTCTGTGGTGTACCTGCTTCTCTGATATTGTTTCTTTCCAAATCCTTTTTGACTTCTTGTACCCGGGTTGTTGTTGACTTCATGTTCCACAGGAATGTGAAGGTCTGCTTGGTTAACCTACTGTCATCCATCCTGTACAAATGTCCAAAAAAATAGCAATCTCCTCTTCCGTATTGTTTCTGATATGTTTTAAATTTTTCAATATATTTCATCATTACTTCTTAATTTCCAGAATTCTGCAGGTTTTAAAGAACCGACTATTTTGCGTATAATTCTTCTTTCTACTCTTCTTCTTCTTCTTCTTCTTCGTTTTGGCCTGCTGTGGACCACGTTACTTCAACTGTATCCGTCTTTGAGCTTTCATCTTTTCCCAGTAGTCCTTCATCCGTTTCCTGTGCGCCTCCTTCCTGTCAGCCATCCACTTGTTGCCTGTTCTCAGTTTTGGCTTTTCTTGGAATCGCTCGTGTGCTCTAAGTTTTTTCTGGAGAGGAAGACGTTCTTGATTGTCCTCAAGCGAAAACCCTACTTCTATAAGATCTTTTTCGATCTCAGAAAACCATGGTCCCTTGGTTTTCTTGTCTACAAAGTAGGAGAATATGCGGTTGGTAGTCTCTGCGAGCTCATGCGTGTTATGTGGCCATAGAAACCAATTCTCCTTTTTCGCATCAAGTCCGTTATCCTCTCCACACGTATGTAGAGTTAGTTGTTATGTCGCCTCCTGTACTCTCCATTTTCTCTGACTGGTCCTAGGATCTTTCTCAGGATTTTTCGTTCTTTGGCCTTTAACTTTTCAACTAAACCTTTCTTATTCATTGCAAGGCATTCTGCTGCATACAGAACATCTAAACGAATAACTGAACAATAATACCTAATCTTGGCATTGATGGACACTGATCGTTTATTGTAAACATCTCTGATTAGCTGGTATGCAGTTTCCATCTTGTTGATCCTTGATGTAAATGCTTCTTTCTCAGAGTTGTTTGGTTTTATCCATTCGCCTAAATACTTAAATTTTCTGCCCGCTTGATTATTTGTTGTTCCACATATAACTCTCTGGGGACCTGCTTGATGTTAGTTATAAATTCCGTTTTCTCAAAGGAGATCTGGAGGCCTGCCTTTGCCACTTTACATGATTTGTTTTGTAGTAGTATCTATGGAATCAGAACATATAACTAGATCATCTGGAAAAGCTATTATTTACTTATTTACTTACTTAATCGCCTCCTCTTCTAACTTGCGGTGTTGAAGTTTTCACAAAGGAATGCCATCGGGTCCTATCCTGTGATAGCACCATGGCTTGTCGCAGGTTACTGCCGCGGGCTTTGATTGCCTTCTCGATGTTATCCCGCCACATGTCACGGGGCCTGCCTCGGGATCTCTTGCTGCCTACCCGCGCCTCCCACACCTGCCATGGCATCCTAGTGTCAGCCATTCCGATCACGTGGTCAAACCATCGTAGTCACCCCAGTTCGATGGTAGTCCCCAGTGGCCGTATCTGCAAGTTTTGCCTGTTGGTAGAATTTCGTACCCGGTCTCGCAAAGAAGAGTCTGCCAGCAGCAGCTAGCCTCTGGTTGTTCTCCGGGCCCATTCCTCCCTCTTCGTTGATCGTGGCACCCAGGTACTTGAAGTCTCCTACTTGTCCAAGCATTTTCCCCTTCATTATTATTATTATTATTATTATTATTTGCATCGTTTGCATCAGTTGACCGCGATAGAACTTACTGTATTTAGGTGATGATGTTTTTTCTATCCCAAAATCTCTTCAACCGGGCACTGAAAAACTTCCTCCGTTTTTCTGCTCATGATTTCTTGGTCTGGTAGTCATTTTCTGATAGAACTGATTGTTGTTGATAAATGTTCAGAACTGGAGTCAATATGGCATAATTTACTATGTAATACCAATTTCTTAATGTTTTTTTCTTTCTATTTCACTAAGCAAGTTCTTGACTTTCATTGAGAGAGCATGGTTGATAATCCTTTTGGTGAGTTTGCCATTGTTCATTCTGAGAATGTGGCCGTAGATCTTCAATGGTCTTTTCCTGAAGGTGTCAGTGATCTTTTCGGCATGTTGACAAAGCTTCTGAGACTTCCGTTCCACCCAGATTTCTTCTGAGCAGATTGGACCAAGGATTATCCTCAGTATTTTCCTTTCTTGTTTCTTTACGTCTTTAATAAGAGATCTGCCTCCAATGATCAAAGTTTCCGAGGATTATAGCGCTTCAGGTTTGATTACTGTGGTATAATGTCAAGAATTTGCTTTCTTCGATATTTATTATTATTATTATTATTATCCAAACTTTCACCAACAGCAGTAGGTACGCTCGCTAAAGCGCAGCACTAGGCCGTGGAGCCAAGCTCTATGTGGACTCAGTAGAAGTGGGTTCGCCCCCCACCGTCGACCGTCCTTGAAATGGTTTTCCATGGTTTCCCATTTTCAACTGCAGGCAAATTCTGGGACGGGACCTTCTGACAGACCACGGTCACTTCCTTCCACATCCTTGTCCAGTTTCATTCAACTTCATTCATTTTAGCTCTCAATAACTCCTCTCATGAGGTTCGCGTCAGGAAGGGCATCCGGCCGTAAAAACATCTGCCACAAAGACTCTCATCGCATCTCATACCCGATCTAGTTAGAAAACGGGAATAATAAGGGGTAGAAATACGATTGAGCTGTTCCTATTTTAGTTGTTGCTGATTTGTTTTAGGAATAGTGTCTGTAACTATAATTATTAGGGTCAAGAATTGGGTAATTGCCCTGGGTCTAAACATAAGGTACTATCCCTAAATTTGCATGGAGGGAGTGTGAAAGAAACCAGCAAAATACTCATAGAGGATAGTCACTGTCAACATCGGGACTGGAACATCCGATCCCCGGGCTTACTGTAGCTCCCCATCAGGTCGTGATGAGCGATTTAAGACGCACAGCTACGCCGCGGGCTCTTTATTTTAGTGTAAACTTAACGGTTATCAGTACTTGAATGTGATCAATCTTTATTCGTCCCGCCAAACACCGACTAACAACTGGAATATTCGCACCGCACGATAGCTTTATTATTGTGAAAAGTACGGCATTATTGGATTTAGAGCTACAAATTTATGCTATTAAAGTCGAGTAACACGATAATGGGTAAGCCCCGCTGTGTATGAACAGAAATAAACAGAGGCTTACACTTAACAATGGCTGGATTGTCCCCGTACAAGTATTGTACTCAGTGTCTGAGCTTGTAGTAGTTTAGGAACATCAAATAGATATTTGGAAACGTCTCCCACTAGGATTTATGGGCCATTTACGTGCTAATCGTAGGTGTAAGGGACATACTAAAATATATAAAATTCGTGACGTATGACGATTGACAATGGAATTTCATAGGATTCCGATACCATACTACCAATTACTTATGAGTGTATTACTTATGAATTTGTTGGAGTTTACTCGGCATTCAAAATAGTATTTATCGGGATTTTACAATAAGATTACACTGATATGCAACCATTTTGCTACAGAGAAACTGTTTATATTTTTGAGTTCCCCTCTATGAGTAGTTACAAAGCCCATATGTAGTTTCGTCTTATCACCTCGAATTCTTTTAAAAAACAACTATTGTTGAAATTCATGAAAATGTCCAAATACTGAAATTGATGTACAGTAATCCTTACATCAATATTATAGTGTTATTATTCCGTTAAAATTGGTAATTTAGACATAATGGAATCACTAGAATCGTATAAAACAACTGAAATTAAAAATTAAGAACAAAGTATCTCTATAATTATTTTTTCTTGTTTAATATTGCAAGGAAATTTGAAAATAAAAACCTCAATCCATTTCTACATTTGTATGGATACCATTCTTTGAAACTAGCAGGTGAAAGCCTTAATTGTGTATTTATTTTGTGTAAAATATTCCCGGCGCAGTAAATCGATAGTTTTCAGAAAATATGTTGTTCTTTTGGGGTGGATCTGAAGAGGTTACGTGGTGTCAAAAATTTACTTTCTGTTGAACTGCACCTCCAAAGCAGGTAAAGCTGTAAGTATTTTGTATTAATATAACTCAAGGTCTTATAGTTAAATTTATACACTTGAATTTTATATTGCGGAATTAAAACACGTTTTTGAAATAATACACCTAATCTGAAGGTATTGAAATTATTGTTTCAAATTTTGAACTTTTTCGTTCTTAATTCTAACAAGTATTTCCGTGAAGAGCTAAATAGTCTATTTTCATATATCCTATTTATGTAAATTGTCTCTATCAACATACAAAATTTCAGTTTGATTGCTGTAATAGATTCGTAGATATTGAGAACCATTTACATATTTCGGATGGTCGCCATATTTAATGTTTATTTTGTAGACCAACGAGTTATGTACTATTAGATTACTATTATAGCGTAGGTTTATTATTCAAACTTCAATCGCATGCTTAGGACACAAGAAATTAAAAAAAAACAAGATTTTAAAATTTCGCACAGCAGCCATCTTGAGGTTATGATAACAATTGAAATAAATTAAATGCCAGAGGATTAAAATTTGTGTAAGCATTTACCGTACAAAGTTTCACTGCGCTCGGATGGTTAAATCGCGAGAAACGTCTATTTAAATGATTAAATTTCGCGTCGCCGCCATGTTCGATTTGTGCTCATCAGTTTATTGAAAGTCCCATAGGTGAACTAATGTTAATTAATAGTCCATACCAACATACACACATTTCAGTTTCATTGCTGAGATAAGTAATTGAGAACCGTCTAAATATTTCCGATGGTCGGCATGTTAGATTTTTAGCCTACTTTTCACATTTTGCAAAAATGAGGAAAAAGTAGACTTATGAGATCGATCTGGGCAAATGTGTGTGTGTCTGTCTGTCTATCCTTCTGTATGTCTGTCTGTCTGGCTGGCTGGTTGTGTGTGTGTCCCCCTCTATCAACTCCTAAAAGGCTGCAACTATTGAAACAAAATTTGGTATGAGTAAAGATCTATACCTGAATATCTCAATGCCGTATTTGAAAATGATGTCAGTGCTACCAACTGATGAAAAATCGCAATTGAAATTTGAGCTCCATGTTGAATATCTTGGAAGGTATGCATGGGAACTATTTCAAAATTGGCACACGTATGGATACTAATATTTCAGTTTAATTTCCAGAAGGCCATATATGACAGTGTTGCCAAAATGATTCTAAGTCTGCTGATAGGTTCACTTTTTAAATGCATATAACTTCTACACTATCAATTAGAATTCAACCAAACTTCGTATGTACTATGTGTACATAAGCAGATGTGACTGAGCGTATTCTTAAGAGCCACCAGGGCTTCTTCTTCTTCTTCCTAGCGTTGTCCCGCTGGTGCAGGGTCCGCTTTTTTGGTCATTGACCTCCATTTTGTCCGGTTTTGTGCGTCATCTGGATTTAGGCCGGTAATTTTTAAATCACCATTTATTGTGTCTTGCCAACGCTGCTTCGGTCGTCCTCTGGGGCGTAGGCCTTCAACCTCAAAATGAAGGACAGAGTTATTAAAAGTATCAGGCGCTGCACGCAGGGCATGGCCATACCATCGCAGCCGTTTCTCTCTCATTTTGTCCACAATTGGGGCGACACCCATTTGCTCCCGAATTGTGTCGTTTCTGACATGGTCAATAAGGGAGATGCCCATTGTCCAACGTGGGTAGATTATTGGCTAAGGAATAACCTAACCACCAAGGGAAGATGATTAAGAAAAGGAGGTAGGTTTCGGACTGGAGAAAAAGGATAGAAAAATAGGAGGAGAGTCCCACAAAAGTTATGAATTTAACTTTAAATGCACTTAGAGGCGGTTGCCACCGCAAATCCGCTCTCTGATACCTAAAGTGGGTAAGGACCTGGTCGAAGCTGACGGGAACCGCAGCTAGGACTTGGGCGGTTTGCCAGAGAAAGGCTTTAGCGTATTCCCTCTCAAGCATGCATATGCCTACTATGGGGAAGGGTGATGGTCTGGCAAGACTGAGAGTAACAGATTTATTGTATGTCTGTTCAAAGAAATTCGTTTTTGCAAAGTAATTCGAAGAATGCCAATAATTTGAATCAGGTTTGGTATTTCCAGTTTTCGAAGTTATAGAGTTCCTGAAAAAGCGACCAAGTGCTTTCAAGCAGGATAATGATAAAGGAATTATGCCTTTGGGAATAAATTTGGTAAATGAACCAATAGTTGCATTTAGAAATGGCTAAGCTTTTACTCAGCAAGGAGCCGGCTAAAAGTTTAGACAAAGAGAAACACTTATCTTTTGGAAAACCAACCATAAGTTTTCGGAGAGGATCTCCACAAGCAGGTAGCTGGCGTAGCGAGCTGTGCTTGCCTTACTGGCCAGTTAGAATTAGCTATTAAAGCTAAGAGAAACTTTAACGAGATTACCACTAAGAGTTCTTGCTTAAATGCAACGAGTGGTGAAAGCCCTATCAATAGATTTAATGGCATTGAGTAGGGAGAGCCAAGGAAGACAGGATCTTGCCTAACCGTTGTATTAGAGAAATGATAAATCCAAAAACAAATATTTAATTTATTTAACAAGGCAAAAGAGTCTAATAAAGTTGACAAGTATATAGTTTCAATCTTTAGTAACAATTTGACGTCGCAGACCTCCTAACATTTAAAGTTTGCTCCAGGCAATTAACAATTCTTTAGGTTTCAAACCTTATATATGTACTAAAATCTTTGTAAGATTAAAAAAGACAAATGAAGCGATTAAAGTTTAAACATTAAATTGAGTACAAGGAGTGTACTTTAAGAAATTTCCAGGTAACTATTTTAGAAAAAGTTACAACTTCGAAAATAACAAAAAGAAAGCAGGTAGAATAAAGGAGAAGTTCCTATAACTTCTTATATTTATACAGAATTACTGTTGGTTATTATACAAATAAGGGCAGTTCACTTACTGTGAAACCTGATGAGAAAGTCAAAAGGAAGGTTCTCGACCTCCTATGTTTAAGTAGGAATCACGAGCCAAATGGGGCAGTTTCCCTTTCGTGAGACCTAGAAATAACTCACTCATGAGTTGAAAGAATTGCTTTCCCTGATTATAGGGTAGAAACAATGTAATCTTGAACCGTGTATAAAACACGTAGTTATGCAGAAATTAATTAATGATAAACAAGCAAAATGGAAGGGCACTTCGTTAGAGTGACACCTTATAGAAAATGAGCTAGAGTTACAATTTTATTAATATGGTTTGTTAGTAGAAGGATGAGGAAAGATCAATTGGGATTTAGGATCAATGTTCATGGCCTTATTTAATGTAAACGGACGATCGCGACGCGGTAGAAAAGTTGAACAAGCACTAGTTATCACTATAGTCTTTTAAATAGATGGAAAATTCCCTGTAGTAACACGAAAGTTTATGGCAAAGAAAGTTATTGCAATGATAAAAAAGGACTGGTTGCACTAGATAGACGAAAGTCTATTGCTTGAGAAAGTTGTGGATTACAATTAAATGCGCCATAGAACATTCCAACGGTGGAAGAAAATTCGCTATTGAGCTTTAATTCAGAAGTAAGATTCTTCAATTTTAAATAGTATTCTCACAAGTGAGTGAAAAATACATGACGGCAGGACTTGTAGATAAAATACAGGATCTGGAAGGTTCCAGAACGATCTTAATAGAAGAATGGGGCCAAAGTTAATCCAGCGGAGGAACTAGCTTGGTAATTTATAGACAGCGGGTATTAGATAATATCCCACATGGTGAGAAGATTTCTCATTTAAATAGCTTAAGAAAAGCTACTTTCTATTAAGGTTGGCTTAGACAGACAAAAGCTCAACATGGCAAATCCCGCGAAGAATGATTACCGCCCCAAATAAGTAATCTCACGCTGTCTATAAAATGATCCATAAAAGCATGTAGATAATAAAACTGATGAAGATGAGGTTAAAACCTTAAGTCTGTACTTATCTTGGTTGCATGTCGAAGGTGAAGTTCCCTTTGACGAATACTTAATGTGCCAACATGGCGTAAAACGTAGAGAGTGCCTCTTGGTTTGAGGAGACTGGCTCTAGTTGAGCCTTGACTGATCGAGTCAACTGCCGACTTACAAGTGAGACCCACTCAGCGAAGCGCGGAGGGTCCAAGGAAGGGAAAAGAGTGGGGATAGGAGACAAAAGGAAAACATATAAGCATGACCAATATTGTAAACTTAAATTCTCTTGAGGAAATGGTCTTCAAAGAGTTGATAGAAGGCGATACTAGCACAGCCTGGTGGGTGAAAGAGTAGACGAAGTTCTCTTGCTCACGGAGATTATAGCTGGCGATGGCAACGAGATCTGGTGGCCGGATGGAAAAGGAAGTCCTCTTGCACCAGGAAGAATTGAGGAGCTTCAGAGATTCGCTGCTAGATGACGCTAGGTGGGTCATGGAAGATATATATCTAGAACAGACTCACAATGACATAAGAGACATGACCACCAAAGAGACACTAGGAGATCACTGTTGGTGTTTGAGAAAAAGGATGAAATGAACAAGCAAAGAGCATTAAAAAGAATACTCTATCTTACCGTGTATTCCAAGAATACACCACAACGGAGCATTCTCATTTCCATGGCGTGCAGGCGACGTTCTGAAATTTTGTCGGATGGTCGACATTCAACTCCATACAGCGCAACTGGCCGTACCACTGTCCGATATATTTTCGATTTGAGACGAAGTGGCATTTTCTTGTCGCAAAGCACACCCGTGACCTCCTTCCACCGCAACCAGGTTGCGTTTACCCTGGCTCTTACTTCATCATTTGAAGTCGCCATCACTCTGAAGACGAGATCCAAGGTACCTGAAGCATTCTGTCTTGACTAGATTTTGTCCAGCGACTTGAATGGTACCGTCGCTTGGGTTTAACTCCAGATACTCCCTCTTTTTCACATTCAGACATAGGCCGTACTGGGAGAAGCGGTTATTCCAATCTTCAACTTGACATTGGAGTTTTTTTCGGGTGTCATCTGCAACCATTATATCATCTGCATACAGTAGGGTCCATGGAACATTCCGTTGCAGGTCACGAGTGATGGTGTCCATCACAAGAACAAAAAGGGACGGTGATAGTGCTGAGCCTTGGTGGACGCCGACATTTACAGGAAAGTTTTCCGAGGTGCCAACAGCACAACGTACTCTACTGCTGGTGTTCGTGTATAACATCTTGACCATATTTACAAATGACTCTGGCACACCATTGTTGCGGAGCGCATACCAAATCACTCATGAGGAACACGATCGAAGGCCTTTTCAAGGTCAAGAAAGGCAATATGCAGAGGCTTTCTTTTCTCACGGTGCTTCTCCATCAGTAACCGTGCTGCGAAGATGGCGTCAGCGGTTCCAGCCCCCTTGACAAACCCGCACTGGTTGGAGCTGATTTCGGTGATGGCACGTAGGCGTCGATCAAGAATCCTCTCAAAGATCTTCATTGTATATGAGAGAAGACGTACTGGGCGATAGTTTGAACATTCCGCTGGGTCTCCTTTGTTCTTGAAAATCGGTACTGTAATGCTTGTAGCCCAGTTAATAGGGATGTGGCCAGAGTCCAATATGGCATTGAAAAAGGTAACAAGCCAATCTATCGCAGTAGATTGCAGTACTTGAAGTTTCCAGAAGTCAGCAGGGAGGTTGTCTGGCCCAGGAGATTTATGGTTTCTCATGCTTTTTAGGGCAGTGGTAACTTCCTGTGGAGTGATTTGGGGGATAGGCCCACTAGTTGGGACACCTTCTGGGATTGTTGGATGCGGAAACTCTATGTTTGAGATCTCCTCGAAATGCTCTTTCCATCGCTTGAGAATAGCATGTTTGTTGTGTAGTCTTTGGCCTTCCTTGCTCTTTATGCACACATAGTGTTCAATATCCCTTGCTGTTCTTGCTCGGGCTTTGGCCAGACGGTAAATATCCTTTTCACCATCTTTGGTGTCCAAGTTAAGATAGAGGTTGTTGTAGTGGTTGGATCTTGCTTTAGCCACGGCTTTCTTTGCCTCTCGTTTAGCAGTGACGTACCTTTCTCTGCTCACGTCTGTCTTTAGAGAAAGCCAGCTTGTATATGCTTTCTTCTTATCACGGACCCTATCTTGTACCTGATCTGTCCATAGCCATGTCTGTTTGTCAATAAGGTGACGCCCTGGCTTTGTGGTACCCAATGTTTCTGCTGCAGCAGTAGTCACTGACTCACAGAGATCAGTCCATGTGGTGTCGATGGAATTTGGAATGACAAGAGGAAATGTTATACTGTTAACCAATGCTGATTTCTGGTCGCGTAGTTTCCACCACTTTACTTTTGTTGAGACTCTTGTACATCCACCTATCCTGCGCTTACTGATCCTCAGGTCAGCAATGCGTAGTTTGTGTTGGGTGGCAACACAATCGGAAGGTATAACCTTCACATCTAAGACTGTTCGGAAGTTACATCGCCGTAACAGTACAAAGTCGATCTGGCTTCTGCTGTCACCACTGGCGTATGTTACGAGATGACTGGTGCGCTTCTTAAAGAAAGTGTTGCTTATGAGAAGGCTGTTTGCTTCTGCAAAGTCAAGGACTCGGCATCCGTCATCATTTCGTCTACCATAGCCATTTCCACCATGACAACTATAACCATTCTTATTTTGACCAACATGTCCATTTAAGTCACCACATACGAGTAAGAACTCCTCCTCTGGGCACAACAAGACAAGATCCTGGAGTTCTTGCCAAAACCTTTCTTTCTCACTCTCATCACAGCCAGTTTGTGGGGCATATGCACTAATGATGTGTAAGCGACAAGATGGCATATCTATGATGACAGTCATGAGGCGGTCTGACTGTCGATTGACCTCGGCTACCTGATCCCTTAAGTTGGCACAAACAACAACAGCAACCCCATTTCGGTTGCTTGTCCCATGGTAGATGAGCTTGAATCCATCTCCTATTTCACGAGATTTCTGTCCTCTCCAACGAGTTTCTTGAATGCAGGCAATGTCCACTTTCCGACTTTTGAACATATCTGCTAGTTCTCGGCTTCGTCCTGTAAGAATTCCGATGTTCAACGTAGCAATACGTAGCGGTGAACTCTGATTCCGCTCTTGATCCAGTAGCCCTCGTCCATGCACTGCAGTCAGACGAGGCCGACGCACGTCGCTTCCGGGGAACGTCCTAGCATTTACCTATACAGATGAGGTTGTCATGATCCATTAGTTGCGACAAAGAATAAACCAACCGGCCTGTCGCCCCAGCCTGACGTCGGGTGCATTTTATACCTACTGCCAGGTGATAGTTAGGCCACTCCTAACATGGTAATAATAATAATGCCAAATAAGCATTTTGCCCTGTTTACAAATAGCTGACATAGATAGGGCAGAAGATGTAAGTGAGCCACCAGGGCTGCCAACTGTTAATGAATGCTCTCAATTTCTTTTATCAAAATACCAATATATCGGAAGGTATGCAAGCCGACAGCTTTATACTATGCACACGTATAGTACCTGACATTCTATATTAATTTGGAGTAACTAATATACGTCAGTGCTACCAACATGATTCTAAGCCTGCTGATAAGTCCAATTTTAATTACATGTAACTTCTATACTATCATTTGGATTTTAACCAAATTTCGTATGTGTTATGCGTACCATAATGGATATGACCAAAGGTATTCTTAAGAGTAACCAGGGCTGCCAACTGTTAATAAATGCTGTCTCTATTTTTGTTACCCTAATATCAATATATCATGAAGTATGCAAGTCAATAGCTCTAAACTTTGCACACGTATAGTATCTGGCATTCTAGATTAATTTGGAGTAACTAATATACGTCAGTGCTGCCAACATGATGCTAAGCCTGCTGATAGGTCTAATTTTAAAATGCATGTAACTTCTATACTAACTAATGTATTTCATTCAAAATTGGCACAACACTAGATCATATTATTTCAGATCATTTCTGACCAACATATGCATGACATTATTGCCAACATGATTTTACGTGCATTGTTAGATCCAATGTCTAACTGCATGTAACGTCCATTCTATCCATTGGACTTCAAACAAATTTTGTATTCTGTATCTTAAGAGATGGAACTAAGAATATATTCAGTCACCAGGGCTGCCAACTCTAGTGCTCTATTAGGCTACATTATGCCAGGTATACTGTATTTAGAACTAATTAGAAATATCGATATTACCAACTTAATTTCGTCATTATTCTAGATTGATCCATTTAGATTAATCATTGGCATGATTCTTAAATTTTATGGGCAGATGGCCTCGTAGTACCGCCCCTTAAAACAACAATACCTAACTAACTAATCTTAAATTTTAAGAAAAGTAGGCTCTTTAGTTCGTCACGGAACTTCTTGTTATATATGTAGTCCATAGAGTTATTACTGTTAGATGACGATTATTGCGTAGACTCATTATTAAATTGTTGACTTCGTTCGCATGATTAGAACACAAGAAATTACATTTTTATTAAAAAAATTCGCACAGCCACCATCTTGAGATTATGTAAATAATTGAACTCAATTAGATGTCAGTATCTTACAATGCGAATACACATTTGCTGTACCAAGCTTCACTGCGCTCGGATGATTAAATCGCGAGAAACGTAATTTAAATGTTTCAACTTCGTTTGGCCACCATGTTCGTTTTGTACTTAACATTTTTTTTCAAAGTCACCTAGGTGAACGTCTAGTAGTGCCCTTTGTCACTGTACAAAATTTCAGAGAAGTATCAGTAGTAGTTTCGAAGATACAGAATGCCGTAGAAATATTTCGCTCAGCCGCCATGTTGGATTGGTGAGACGTAATAAAATTTGAAGGGCACAGCCGGGGTCAGAAAAAATAGTTCCATGTCCTTATCGAGTTTCATTGAAATCGCTCCAGCCATTTAGAATTATTTAGGGGGAGACCACACACACAGCCATACGCACACACGGGCAAATGGATAAAAGTTGCAAAAAATGAGGCACGATTGAGAGAATCTGAACATAAACGTGGATTCTACATCCCTCAATACATAAGTATCATTTCAGGTATATTGTCTTGTTATGTAGTCTATTATTTTTAGCCTATTTACATTTTTGAAAAAATAGGCTTATGAGCTCACCATGTCCGTGTGTGTGTGTGTGTCCATAATAACTTCTAAACGGCTTAAGCGATTTCAATGAAATTAGGTAAGTTCATAGTTCTATTTTAGCCGACCCCGGCTGTGCCCTTTATATTTTATTACATGTCACCAATCCAACATGGCGGCTGTGCGAAATATTTCACCGGCATTCTATATCTCCAAAACTATTACTCATACCACCCTGAAATTCTGTATGGTGACTAAGGGCACTCCTATCAGTTCACCTATGTGAGTTTCAAAAACCTGTTAACTACGAAATGAACATGGCGGTCAAGCGTAGTTGAAACATTTACATAGACTTCTCTCGTGATTTAATCATCCGAACGCAGTGAAACTTGGTACAGAAAATGACTATGCAAACTGCAATGCACTGACATTTAATTTAGTTCCATTGTTTACATAACCTCAACATGGCGGCTGTGCGAATGTTTAAAGTTGAGTGTTTATTTCCTGTGTCCTAATCATGCGATTGAAGTCAACGTTCGAATAATAAACCTACACAATAATCCTCATCTAATAGTACATAAATCTATGGCAACATGGCGACAATCCGAAATATTTAGACGGATCTCAATATCTATTAACATATGACAGCATTAAAAAAAGTATGCTGATAGAAGCTATAAAGTTCACCTATGTGACATTCAATAACCTGATGAGCACAAATCCAACATGGCGGCGACGCGAAATTTAAATTTTGAAATGGACGTTTCTCACGATTTAACCATCCGAGCGCAGTGAAATTTGGTACTGTTATATATATTTAAAAAAATAGTCCACTGGCATCTAATTAATTTCAATTATTGTCATAACCACAAATGGCGGCTGTGCGAAATTTTAAAATCTCGTTTTTATTTCTTGTGTCCTAATCATGCGATTGAGGTTTGAATAATACACCTACACAATAATCTACATGTAATAGTAGGCCTACAGGCAAACCTTATTCAGTGTCTTGGAGGAGTTTGGAATTGAAAAGAAAACAAGGGAAATCATAAAGCTAACCCTGACCGACACCATTTCCAAAGATAAGTTCTTCGGAGAAGTCTCTGATCCGTTTGAAATACAGCCAGGGGTCAGGCAAGGAGACGGATTATCCCCGTTCCTCGTCAATATCGTACTAGAAAAAATAATGAGATTATGGGGAGAAGCTCTGAAGATGGAAGGAATAAGCGGAGTGCACCTTGGAAGGAAAGGACAGAACCTAGAAATCGTTTATCTTTTGCCGATGACCTTGCCATCTTAGCCAAAAACCGGGAAGACGCTCAAAATATGCTGGAGATCCTGCATGAAATCGCCGAAAAAGCGAGTCTTAAAGTTTCTTATGAAAAGACGGAATATATTGAACCCTTTACCCTATGTTGGTTAAATGATTCTACTATTTATTTCTTCAATTAATAAATATTCCAACCAGCATCATGAAAGTAGCCAGACAGTGATGAGGAAATTTCAAGCATTTGTTGGAGACAGTAGGGACATACCTGCATCAGTTTAACAAAAGGCTAAGTACTTGAGCTATGAAAAGAAATAGCAGAGCGATGTATCACAGGGACAGGTGTGGCTACCTCAATTTTAGAAGCGACGCGCGGTGAGACATGGTTCTGGTATGTTCATTGTGATATTCGCGCCTAGAAGAAATATGATGCAGTAACGTGAATGGCTGATGAAGAAAATAGACACTCCCAAGACGCCAAGATCTACTAGAAACCGCCAAATTACAGAGAAATGGAGAACCAATGAGAAGAGAATGCCTACTTGCGCGCCAACTCCGGCTGGGGTACGCGGTGGCTAGCATTCACGCGGGAAATCGCCTAGACAAAATCTCTACGATCGATTCTAGGATTAATGGGCATATTCTTGACCTGTGCAATATTACGAGTTCAGTGATATGTATTTCATTCCTGTATCACAATTATTTCGAGAAATTTTTACATAAAATCCCCCTCCATCTAGACCCAAGGGCCAGTTCATTTATAAGTGTGTCGAAGAGCCAAGACATTGACTTTCATTCCGTGTGTTGAGGACACACTATTATTATTCTGTGCGTCTACAGACATTGACTTTTATTCCGTGTGTCGAGAACACAGGACTTTGATTCTGTTCGTCTGAAGAGATAGACTTGTATTTTATGTGTCGAGGACACAAGATATTCATTGTAAAGTGGTAAATTCAGTGATAGATAGTCATAGTACTATAGTTATAGGGACAGTAGCGTCGATAATTCGCCAACGAACAGTGACAGGGAATTTAGTACCTGATCAAGCGAATTTAGTAGTCAGACTTAAAGTGTATAATAACCTAATTTTTGTATCAGCGCAAGGATGACATCGATGAATGCAGAGGAAGTGTGAAATTCTCAACAGTCCGTCCAGATGGCTGCTATGAGATAAAGAAGCATCCAGTTGGGGAATGGCGTCTGATGTTCTTTGACGGGTGACTACAACACGAGATGAGTACAAATAATATTTTATTATTTATTAAATTAACTTATGGTTTATGGGACATATTTTTGTAAATACTTTGCTTGTATGATTTAATGTAGTATATTTAGTTTGATCTGGCACACTTTTGTTTGGAAGCAGCTCGCACAATGGTAGTTAATGGAAGGTTCTTTTCTTCGTGTTGTGTTAACTAACGTAGCTACGTGAACGGCCGTGTTCGCCTAGGTTACGAAGTGCGGTTAAAAACGTCTCTCGGAGATATGTCGTGTTTCAGAAGTAGGACTGAATTAATATAATTATATAGTAGATTGGAGGGTATTTAAATTTTGTTGAGAATTATTATTGATCAGATTCAGTGTGATTATTGCCTTTGGAGCAATGTAATTTGTGACGAAGAGTACTCAGCTCTATCGTAAGTTTTAAATATTGTGTTAAATGTTTGCGAGCTCTAATTCAGCAGACCCATGTGAAAGGCGTTATGTCAGTCCCAGATGTGTGTACTGTGAGTATATTGTTGTGGTATTACAAGCGGGAACTTCAGCAGAGACTGATTTCTGTCAGCTTGGTACCAGATTCATATTGCATCCTTGCGAGGACAATTATGGATATGTGATTATTGTCGGACCATTGTTGAGTGGGAGGAGATGTTAGCGGCTGTTGATTCCTTGAGATAACAGTTCAGCTGGTCGGCTATTTATATACACTGGATGGGGGACATGACTGGTATTGTGGAAAGGGGTGAGTTGTTGTCACAAGGGCTGACTGAGTTTCGCAAGCAGAGCTCATTAGGGGAGTGCACGTCTGGCTCCCAATTACTTGAAAATAAATATAAATGTGAGAAACTGATCAATGGTAAAATTGTTTAAATAAATGGGAGTTGCCTACGAAACACGATAATCTTCGAAGCGTTTCCTTAACATGCAAATTTTTGTTAATATAAATTAATCTTAACCACTCAGGTTGTTTGTTGTTGTTGGTTTGTTCTATGTTTATTTTCCATGTCAGTGACCCGTGAGTCACGTGCGGCGCTGTTTTTCCTTGTTGTTGAGTATCTGGCCATGGTGGCGGCTCAGTTGGTTAAGTGTGTCTCCACACTAATAAGGGTCTCAGAGAGATGCCTGTAAATAGTAGAGTTGTAATATGTGTGTCAGAGTTAGATTTAAGGATTTTTATTAATGTTATGCCCATAGCCATAAAAGTTGATTTACGAGATGATTGTTCGTGAGCACCGTGGCTGTTAACCCGTTGTGAACGAATGATCATCCAAGTACTCATTTCCCGTAGATAGTCACCACGCGAACATAAATTCACATGCAAGATAGTGGAACTTGGATCCACATTTTATTAGAAAAGGGGAGATCTGTCTGACTCCTCAAAGTGATAAATATTCCTGTCAGGGGAAATTCAGGGAGGATTTGTTTATTATTGTTTGTTTTATTCTTTTATGCACAAATTAGTTATTAAATCTAGTTATTATCTTACGTTTTGTCTCCTTTCTTTCTTAGTTATAGTTTTCATCCTATAACCCTTGCCTCAGAAAAGCACGTAGTTTGGCGGACGTAAACACCACACTATGAACTGAACGCGACCCCTTGATCTAAGATTCTTACATAAAACACTGCTATTCTGAAGGGTTCAATATAGAGTACAGGCACCAACACGAGAGGTATATGGAGGTAAACCATGGGAAGTAGAAGAGGACAAGAGGGATGCAGCAGAAGTTGGAATTACTCCAGAGTTGATCCACGATAGAAGTGAATTTAGAAGAAAGGTAGACAGTTTAAAATCTTAAAATACCTGGGAGAATGGATCCAACCCAACGGACTGGATAAAGAGCCAAACAAGGGAAGAGCCAGAAAATTAGACCTGGCCTACAAGCTAACACAGAACAGGTATAACAAACTGGCAATATCACACAAGGCCAAAATCCGACACTATAACTCAGTAATAAAACCAGAAGGATTGTACGCTTCAGAGTGTCTAATTTTAAATAAAAAAGGGGAGCTGCAAGAACTCGAGAAAAAGGAAAGGAATATTCTGAGGAAAATTCTGGGACCTCAGAAGACTTCTGATGGAACGTGGAAGAAGAGGGAAAACGAGGAGCTCTACAAGTGTTCTGATTCTGAAAAGATCACGGGCACAATGCGGAAAAGAAGGCTGAAATTCTACGGACACCTGGTAAGATTGGACGAGAACTGACTAACCAAAAAGATCTTAAAAAACATCTTGGGATTAAAGGCTACCTCTAAGTGGGTAGAAGAGGTCAAGAGGGATCCAGCAGAAGTTGGAATTACTCCAGAGTTGATCCACGATAGAAGTGAGTTTAGAAGGAAGGTAGACAGTTTAAAATCTTTTGCAGAGAAACCAATTAGAAAGAGACTCATGCAGATCATTTCCGAGGAGGAGAGTAAAATAAGGAGCGAAAGAATGAAGAGGTTCTGGGAAGAAAAGAGAAGGACGGCCAAGAAGCCTTAATTTCTCTGCGGTCCATAGTTGGCCAAATTCGGAAGAGAATAAGAAGTATACAACTCTAAGGTCTATATAGAAAAATCCATCATGGTGACCATCCGAAATATTTAGACAATTCTCAATATCTAGGAACCACAGAGTTATGAATTCAGGGCACTTTATTTTACAAGAATCAGTAATATTTTCCCATGTATCAGATTAATAATTAATATGCACATCAGTGCTATTAGTCTATTACTACAAAGTTAAAAACTAGATCTGATTTTATTATGTTTTTAAAGATATTTTACTGGATTATTATTATAATTTTAACATAATTATTAGTATAAGTAAACTTTTATGAGAACAGATGAATAAATAAATAAATAAATAAAAGGATATTTTTGTCGCATTAATTGATATACAGACACTTAACCGGTAACAATTTTACTTAACTTACGCACTGTAGATTATAGGAGGAAAAGTCATAAAGCATATCGCAATGATACAGTGGGATCTCATTTCAGTGAGAGTGGCTGTGAAATGTATTACCATGGGCATGTTAACAATGTGTGGACGGGGGCAATCTGGGGTGAGACGTGAGGCCTCCTTTAATGGCCCAAGAGAAGAAGAATTACACGCGTGTCCCAGCACCTCTGACGTCAGTGGGATTTATTCCCTTGGGGCATGCAAGCTATCAGAACATACCTAGTGTTCCCGGCCCTTTTAATACGTTCCTTTCATTACATCACACCTCCTTCATCATTGCGAGCCCACAGGACCACATAGAGCGATCGCGAGGCCTAGAAAAAGAAACTAACGGGACCCATTATAAATATGTTTCTTCGCGTTTATATCCTTCTATTATACCTACAGTAACCATTAGGCCTAAATTACAAAAAGAAATGGCTTCGAGGAATAAGTAAATTATACAACCTACAAATCTCCTTGAATTTCAATTATTCAAATTCTATGCACTCGTCCTTTGTTTTATTATGATGATTTTGATGATGAACTTGCTGCTTGGTTATTGATCCCAAATGATGAGGATGATATAAGGAAGGGTTCTACTACTAATACTACTACTGCTATCAATACAGTACTACGGGAGAATTGGGTGAGTTAGCCGTGGTCGTTACGGCGTGGCTGCAGTCAGTTCCTCACATCCGGGAGGCAAGGAGGTTCGAATCCCTGCGCCGGCAACCTTGAAGACGGTCTTCTGTGGTTTCCCATGTTCCTTCCAGGCAAATGCCGTGGTTGGTCCCTAACTATAGGCCACAGCCGCTACCTTCCAATTCCTCGTCCTTACATTCACACTTTCCTCCCCTGACATCACTACATATGCGACGGTACTTCTAGCTCACCCCATGGGTGTCCACATAGAAGCAGCTTCAAACTCTGGCGAGCCGAACATGTCCTCGGACACTGCCGGCACTATTAGCCATACGAAAAATAAACCACCTACAGAAGGTTGGATGTAGTGATTTTATCAATCCACGTAGAATGAGGGTCCCCAAACTAATGGGGCAACAAGGATAAAAGTTCGCCCCATAAAAAAGTTGTCCACCTGATGGTTTTTCAAACATTGCTCCACCCACCTAACGTGTTATAACATGCAAAATTCCAGTAGAAGCTAAAAAATTGATTCGTAATTGGAACACTTTTGTAATGGTTAATAGTTACCATGTAGACCCTTCATCGTTTCAAGAAAAAGGGGAAGAACAAACCACCCCTATGGTGTGGATTTTGTTTGACAGCGTAGGCTATACTATGGAGGTTGTGCTCGAAGACACACAGACTGTTCTGAACGTGGCCAAAACTAATTGTATCAATATTTTTAACATTATTTTATTACATTGTGTCTATATTTACTAGATGACCAAGCGCATCACGGGGGACGTGATGGTGCAGTGGTCAAGCAGCTTGCCTCTCAACAAGGTGGATTGGGCTCGATTATACCGGGTCAGCTAAGAGGGTCACCTCAAATATCTACGGAACCATTCTGTTTTCAAATTCCTAGATCGTATTAAGGGTCTCATACGACACTGCACCCAGCACCTACGTATTTTCCGAGAAACCGGTAGCAACTTTGGTTTCTTAAATGGAACTTAACTAATTTCACCGTCTGGAACAACTGAGAATCAAGTGACAAGTTCAGTGATGTACTTATTTTGCAAATCCGACGAGTACCTTTTGAGATATTGAAGGTTTCCATATCAGTCGGCATTAGACAGAAAGCGATGCACCAGCCGTCGGAATGTGGAGTGCATGATTCTCTTGCATTAACCACTCCTTGTTGACAAACTCACATGCCGAATTTATTCCATTCATAGCATACGGTAATGTGTACATAATCAAAATCAAGTCTCTTATGAACGTGTGCCTTTTTCCCTCTTCACTTAGTCCTGAATCCTCGCGGAAATATCTGAAACACCTCAATGAAGAGGATAAATTAAGTACGGAATTCTTTAGTGGTGGCGGACTTGGGAAAATGACTTAATGTACATAATTATTAAAAAAAGAAATGTAACAAAACTCGCCCATTTAGTTCATTGCGAACGTCTCGTCTAATGTTAATTCTTACGACTCCGGTTAATCATCAAACATTTTGAAAATATCCACATTCCAGTATGCGTAGAATGGAATAAATGCGATATGAGTGTTTGTCAACAGGAAGTGGGTCACCCAAGATTATCATGCACTCCACATTCCAGCGGCTGGTGCATCGCCTTCTGTCTAATGCCGACACATATGGAAACCTTTAATATCTCAGAAAGTACTCGTCGGATTTGCAAAATAATCACATCACTGAACTTGTCACCTGATTCTTAGTTTTTCCAGTGAGTGAAATTAGTATAGTCCCATAAAAAAACGAAGCTGCTACCAGTTTCTCGGTAAATACGTATGTGCTAGAGGCGAAATGGACCGTGATGTATGAGCCCCTTAATACGATTTAAGAATTTGAAATCAGAAAGACGATATCTTAAACGATTTCGTAGATATTTGAGATGGCCCTCTTAGCTGAATCATCCTGTATATAGGTCTTTCTTTTCTCGCCAGATTTTGTAGCTGCTTCTTTGCGGACACCCATGGGGTGAGCTACAATACCGTCGCATGTGGAGTGTTGTCTGGGCAGGAACGTTTGAATGTAAGGGCGAGGAGTTAGAAGGTAGCGGCTGTGGCCTATAGTTAGGGACCCACCCGGGCATTTGCCTGGAAGGAAGATGGGAAACCACGGAAGACCATCTTCAAGGTTGCCGGCGCGGAGATTCGAACCTCCTCGCCTCCCGGATGTGAGTGACTGCCTCCAGTCACGCCGTAACGACCACGGCTAACTCACCCGGTATCGGTCAATGCAATGCAATATGAGAAATTCGAAGTGATATATCTCATTGTGTGGTTTAGATTCTACGTAAAAATGGAGGTGATTTGGCTCATGAACGGAGGATTAACGGTCACGTAAAACTACAAGCTACTTTCCTACCTTCTCATGCACATTGTCATTTGGGGAGGCATTGGCCCAACTTGTCGAGTGTACTGTAGTCTCAGTGAGTGTCGGTCGTAGTTTCCTCGCGCACAGTGTCGTCTTTACTAAGACTGTTAACTTAGATGTGCGAAAACACTTCGTGAAAGGTTTTGTGTGGAGAATTGCAGGTTATGGCTCTGAAACATGGACTCTGCGACAAGCAGATGTATCAAAACTTAGGGCATTCGAGATGTGATGTTGGCGACGACTACTAAAGATACCTTGAACTGATAACGTCACGAATGAGAATGTTCTCAAAAGAGCAAAGGAGACACGTACTTTGGTTGAATCCTTAAACAGAAGAAGGAATAGTTTTATTGGCCATTTGATTCGTCATTCTGACTGGTGCACCACACTCTTCGAAGGGTAGCTAGAAGGAAAGAGGAGTCGAGGAAGACCAAGGACTCAATTTAAAGACAGCATTAAAGACAAGCACACTTATTGCAATTTGAAACTACAGGCCAGAGAAAGATGACGTTTTGGAAGACATTCATTCATTCATTCATTCATTCATTCATTTGCAATGGGGGCTGTGTCCCCCGGTTGCAAATTGGATATACATAAATAAATAATTATACATAACAATTCAATAACAATTATACAACAATTAAACTGGAGTATTTACACAAATAGTCAGTCTTTTCTTAAACACACCTATATGTTTGGGAAAAGGCTCTAAGACTGCGGCAGGTAGAGAGTTCCAGTTATCAATGGCACGGTTTACAAAAGAATATTAACCATAATTTGTTCGCTGTGGTCGGCCCTTAACTTTGAAAGGATGCTCGCTCCTACCCATGTAAGTGGGCTTCCCCAATCGTTTGCTAAGCTCACCCCATGCTGGTTGATTTGTATACGTGTTGTACATAGCGCAGAGTCTAGATTTCATCCTCCTAGCCTCCAGTGATTCCCACCCAAGTGGGTAACATGGATGTTACCCACCAACCTAGTGGTTGAGGAGAAGAAGAGAAGAAGTGTCGTCTGAAGGGACATGTGAGGCCAAGCTTGCTTCGAGACATGAACAACTAACCCGGTGACTGAGGAAAGGATATGTACAGTAGGTAAGTTTGAGCTTGATATAGCAAGGTTCTATTGGAATAGAAGTGTTCAGTATTACAGTTGTAATGCCTTGTATATTACACCTACTGTAAGTGTTTGTGCATTGTGTATCAACCACTGAAGTCCCTGCTGCTAGTTGGTCACGTGAATATGCGTATTGATGTGAATGATACCAATTAAATAGTCAAATAATCTTCGTTGGGGAAACAAACATTCTTGAAATGTGATTCTGAATTAAGGGGATTTTAACTAATCTACAAAAAATGTTAAATTGAGAAAATATGTGTTGTTCATTCATGTATCGGTAATATTTAAGTATACTCGGGAATGTGCAGTTGCAACCAATCAGAAAACGAATAGGTTCAGACCCCACTGTCGCCAGTCCTTGAAATAATTTTCCTATTTTGAACTCAAAGCAAATACCGGGAAGGTACGTACCTAATAGGCTATGGCCACTCCTTCCAACTCATTAACAGGTTTCATTCGTCCTCTCGTTAACTCCTCCGATGAGATTGCAGAAAGGAAGAGGTATCAGCAGTAAAAAAACTCTTTTACCTATATCACCTTATCCCCGATGTCGTAGTAGTTGGAGTAATAAGGGATATACAGGCCGAAGGGTGAGACAGTGACTCTGAACAAAATATGCTCAAGTGTCCGCTTCGTTGCGTAGTGGTTGGAATTCTTGGCTGTCACCACAGAGGCCCGGGTTCGATTCCCAACTCTACCAAGAAATGTATTTCTGGTCTGAGGGCTGGAACGTGGTGCACTCAGTCCCGTGAGGCAAAACTGAGAAGAGACGGGTTCGATTCCCACCTCAGCCATCCTGGAAGTACCTTTCCGTGGTTTCCCACTTCTACTCCAGGCGAATACCGAGGTGGTTTCTAAATTAAGGCCAATTCTCATCTGAATTACTACAAACACTAATAGGCCTACAACCATTACAATAATACAGGTTGTTAGACAAATTCCACACACACGCACCTAAATACATGGGGCTACATGACCCCGATGTCGAAAAGCTAATAAACAATCAACAAAAATTTCCCAGAAAAACGTTCCACTTACGAAAGCTGCCAAGAATCTCATCGGTCAAACATGCCTAGATTATTATTTTAGATCATTGCATTTATTTTTAGGGACAGCCCCCGTGGCATAGGCGTCAGCACGCCGGCCTCTCACCACTGGGTCCGTGGTTCAAATCCCGGTCACTCCATGTGAGATCTGTGCTGGACAAAACGGAGGCAGACAGGTTTTTCTCCGGGTACTCCGGTTTTCCCTGTCAAAATTTCATTCCAGCAACACTCTCCACTATCATTTCATTTCATCTGTCATTCATCTAATCATTGCCCCAGAGGGGTGCGTCAGGCCTCGGCAGCCGGCACAGTTCATATCCTCGCCGCTAGATCGGGGCTCCATTCATTCCATTCCTGACCCTGTCGGAGACTGGAAGCAGGCTGTGGATTTTCATTTTCATTTCATTTATTTTTAGGAAATAGTTTGGTAATGTACTGTATATGTCAAAAAAAATCCTTACCAACAGTTGACTGGTTCAAATTATTCATTTCTAGCATATTCCGAACAAAGAGAAAGAATACTTTAAAGACAATTTCAGGTAAGTTTTAGCCTATTTTCATTTATAAAAATAGTACATTATGCAACGAGCCTATAATGGCTATAATTAAGACACGAGTATTTTTATAAAACGAGCGTATGCGAGTGTTATAATTTCCATACGAGTGTCTTAATTACCATTATAGGCGAGTTGCATACGACTGTTTATGTTCGACGATAATTATAACTTTATTATATGTTTTAACCTAAATATTCATAAATATCTGTTGAGAGTCAACTACTTGAATGTTGTGATCGCAGAGCGAGCGTTGGGTGTTATATCTCTGTCTTTCAAGATCTCTGGACGACCGACGCATGCGCTCTGTGTGCTTGCAATGCCATATGCAGGCCATATGTTTACATCTGCCGCCCCTCAGTAATATTGTCACTGGAGTTGTTTCAAGACAATGCGCTGTGTAGAAATTATATTAAGGTACAGTGCTATTTGTTGTCTCATATTCGCCAGTTTATTTACGCGAACATATGGACGGTGCGTATTCCATGTCGGTAATTTATTATAGTTCGATGTTGTGTTTATGTCCGACATGTTGGATTTTGAGCGCACGCGTGAAGGTATCGTTACCTAATTGGTCAATGAACGAGCTCTGATTGGCTGGAGAAACTCTATCATAATGAAAATCAGTGTTATAATGACCATCATTATGATACAGTTTTCTGACACATAATAGTGAGGGTCGAACATAAAATAGGCTTATGAGATCACCTTTTGTCCGTGTGTGTTAGTGTGTATCCCTAATAAAATCTAAACGGCTGGAGCGATGTCAATGAAACTCGGTTAGGTCATAGTAACATTCTATCCGACCTCGACTGTGCCCTTTAAATTTTATTACGTGTCACCAATCCAACATGGCAACTGTGCGAAATATTTCACTGGTATTCTATATCTCCGGAACTATTACTGATATCACCCTGCCATTTCGTACGGTGATAAAGAACACTATTAGAAGTTTACATATGTTACTTTGAAAAATCTGTTGAGTACAAAACGAGCATGGCGGCCAAGCGAAGTTTAATCTTTTAAATAGACTTTTCTCGCTATTTAACCATCCGAACGCAGTGAAACACTGACATCTAATTTAGTTCAATTGTTTACATAACTACAAACGGCGGCTGTGCGAAATTTTAAAATTAAGTTTTTAATTCTTGTGTACTAATCATGCGATCAAAGTCAACGATTGAATAATGAACCTACGCAATAATCGTCACCTAATAGTACATAACTCTATGGCTTAAATATATAAAAATTCAACATGGCGACCATCCGAAATATTTAGACGGTTCTCAATATCTACTAATCTATGACAGCAATCAAAATGGAATTTTGTATGTTCATAAAGGCTCATAACATAAGTTCACCTATGGGACTTCCAACAACCTGGTGAACACAATTACAACATGGTGGCGACGCGAAGTTCAATTATTTAAATGATGTTTCTCGCGATTTATCCCTCCAATCGTTGTACGGTAAATGCTTATACAAATTTTAATCCACTGACATCCTAATTTATTTCAATTGTTTTCATAACCTCAATTGGCTGCTGTGCGAAATTTTAAAATCTCGTTTTTATTTCTTGTGTCCTAATCATGCGATTGTAGTATGAATAATATACCTACGCGATAATCTTCATGTTATAGTACATAACTCTTTGGCATACATATATAAAAATCCAACATGGCGACCATCCGAAATATTTAGACGGTTCTCTATATCAACGAATCTATTACAGCTATCAAACGGATATTTTGTATGTTGATAGAGGCAATTTACATAAGTAGGATATATGCAAATAGGCTGTATAGTTCTTCATGGAACTACTTGTTAGTTATTAGTTAAAAAAGTTTTTTTCTATATATTTGGGTAATTTATTGGTTAACAAAATCCTAGTCCTAGTTATGCTTGCCACGGTGGGTGAGTGGTCAACGTGTCGGTCTACTAACCCCCAAGCTTGCAGGTTCGCTCCTGGCCGTGGTAAGTGATTTTTGAAAGGCGGCAAAAAATGCGACACCATGTCATACGATGTTGGCATGTCAAAGAACCCATTTGAATTCAGTAGGCCGTGTTCATAATGGCAAAATTAATTTCGGGAGTTTCCGCCAACACAAAGTTTCTCATTTCTCTACTAGAAAGCGCTATAGCGTTCAAGGAGCTTAGATATCTAACCCCCTTGACTTTCATAGTGCTTCAAGGAACAACGAAATTCGACATGCAAGCTACCCTTTGGTGTCAAATAAACGAAGCTTGCGCCCGACACCCGAGGTCACACGATATTATTATGTCCTAGTTATAGGTGTTGTTAATTTATTTTATGGGTTTGGGACATATTAATTATCAGGTCCATGTCGCCAGGATGGAGGCTCACTTTCAAAACCCTAACACCTAACTCAATTCCTTACGCTAATTTTAGCTACATACTATTACAGTCAATACAGAAATATAGTTTAACAGACAAATCGAATAAATCTCGAAATGGGGATGATGACCAAGTTGTCCCTATCCCCTCAAATGAATTAACAACAATAATAATTAATTTGTGTAACGGTAATTATTAGCTTCGGGACTTGTAATAAGATACAATCCTGACATTTGCCTGTGGATGCAGTGTGGAAAATGTTGGGGCGAATTAACACTCAGGATAACCAACTTACGCGCCGGGCTTCGAACGTCCGATCTGCGGAATTAAACTCCCTCTTGAAGACGTGGTGCCCGACTCTACAGGCAGTGCTACGCCATTTTCCTAATTATTATTATTATTTAGATCATATATTCCACAGTTATCAATGGTACAATGACTGAAAATATCGACTAATGTTGACCACATTCATAGTTCATTCTTCATTTAGTAATCGTCACACTGTATGGCAAGTGTCCAATATCACATACTTTTGTAGTCTATCTGTCCCAGCTTATGCGTCATTTCGAGAGCCTGTAGTTGGTCCACTAGTCTTGAAGGTACAATTCCAGTTACAGACAAAATGAGAGGCTGGATGCACACAAGGTTTAGTTTCCACATTTGCTTTACTTGAATGGCCATTTCAGTGAATTTATTGACCTTCTGGGCATAGCCTGTTTGAAGGTCGTGGCTGAGTGGCTCGGATGTATGGATTATCGCACTTCTTTCTTCTCCCAATCAAGCAGGATAATATCAAGTCAGTTGGTTTTGATGGTTTTATCAGTGCGGATTTCTCTGTCCCAGTATAATAGATGGGTTACATTGTCCGAAACATATTTGGGCTGGTACTTATAATACGGAAGGGAGGAGTCAATTAGTTCTACAGTTTTAGCCATCTCTCCATGTGCACAATATTAACAACATTATTATGGCGCTCAGTGTAGCTCATATTTGCCAAGGTTGAATATCCATCGAGAATGTGATCCAAGGTTTCACATTGCTTGCCACATTTGCGACACGCATCCTCAAGTTCTTTTGTTTCAAGACGAATCTCCTGTAATTCATTGTAGGAATGACTCTGTTTTGTATAGGCAACATGAAGCCCCTGTTCTCGCAAAATGTTGACCTCTTTGGAGGCATCTGTTTGATGCACACGTATCTGTAGATAGTAGCTCCACCTGGTCTGCATGAGTACCATGAAGCTCCTTTCCTTTCCATTCTTCAACTTGGCTGGGGAGTGTCTTTGCAGGTAAGCTGCAATTGGTCCGCTTCAAATGGAGTGCGGAGTCACTGTCAGCCTTACGAATGGCAGCATAAATTGTATTTTGTTCTGATCTTCGTAGGGAGTACTTTCTTAAGTTCAAGGTTTATTATTATTGAGCCACTATGGACTACAAGTTAACTATATCATTTTCCGTGTGTTGCTCTTGTTCGTCTACCAGCTTTGATGTCCTACCAGTATCCTTCCAGTCCATCACTCAGTGCCTTTATCCGATCTTCTGAAAGAGGTCCCCTTCGTTTTGTGGGTTATTCCCCTATCATAAAATCCCTGTAGTTTTTGTTTATTTGTCTAAATTTATTCATGTTCAGAATATTGTCGCCAGGAATACCGATTACTGTAAGATCTGTATTACATTCTTGGAACAATCCCAATATTTTTGCATTTGGTTTCACGAA
Source organism: Meconema thalassinum (assembly GCA_946902985.2). NCBI lineage: Eukaryota > Metazoa > Arthropoda > Insecta > Orthoptera > Tettigoniidae > Meconema > Meconema thalassinum. Next base: position 1,711,968,214 of record OX336388.2, on the reverse strand, counting down.
ATTCCAAATTTTCTTTGTCAGTCGATTATCGGATATTGTTGGGTCCACAACAATTGCTGTGCCTCTACCAAGTGGTGGCACTGATGGCACGGACTTAAGCCATAGGCCAATCAGGGATTCTCCAAGATTATGTACCAGGATCGTTATCGTGTCCTTAACGATAGACTCTGATAGGGATTACAGTACTCCCCTGCTACACAAGGAAATGGGTGTGGGAGGAGATTCAGGATTCAGGGAATACTCCCCAATGAAAGAGATTGGAAGCTTAACTCCCAGTTTATTCAGTAATAATAATAATAATAATATCGTATGGCCTCGGGTGCCTGGTGCAAGCTTGGTTAATTGACACCCAGAGGGTAGCTTGCATGTCAAATTTCGTCGTTCCTTTGAACGCTATGAAAGTCAAGGAGGTTAGATAACTAAACTTCTTGACACTACAGCGCTTTCTAGTAGAGAATGGAGGAACTTTGTGTTGCCGGAAAATCCCGAGATTAATTTTGCCATTGAACACGGCCTACTGAATTCAAATGGGTTCTTTAACATGCCAACAACGTATGGCATGAGTATCGTGTTTTTTGTCGCCTTCAAAAATCACTTACCTTGGCCAGGAACGAACCTGCAATCTTGGGGTTGGTAGTCCGACACTATAACCACTCACCCACCGTGGCAAGCTTAGTTTATTCAGTAAGGGAGTAAAAGAATCTACCACCCTGGATACAAGGATTGAATTGATTATAATTCAATCCTGAAATGAAACAGAAATATTGGTTCTCACCTGTTCTCTCAGCCTCGCTAGCTATGGTCCTCCCAAGTACCGAATCAGCTCCATGCCTCTTGGTCAACCAGCGACCAACGATCCAACTAGCCCGATCTCCCGATCGGCAGGCATTCAACCTCTGTCACTGTAAGACTACCGGGTGAGTTAGCCGTGGTCATTACGGCATGACTGCTGGCAGTCGCTCACATCCGGGAGGCGAGGAGGTTTGAATGCCCCCGCCGGCAACCTTGAAGATGGTCTTCTGTGGTTTCTCATCTTCCTTCCAGGCAAATGCCGGGGTTGGTCCCTAACTATAGGCCACAGCCGCTACCTTCCAACTCCTCGTCCGTACATTCAAACTTTCCTCCACAGACAACACTCCACACGTGACGGTACTTGTAGCTTACCCATCGGGTGTCCGCCTCGAAGCAGCTACAAAACTGGCGAGCCAAGCATGTCCTCGGACACTCCCGGCACTAAAAGCCATACGCTAAAAGAAACAAAAAAATACTGTAAGACTTCCGTCTCTGCAGTGCCCTACTGACCTCCCTGACCTGAATCCGTAGTTTTTGATAATAATGCAGCACGGTTCTTGTAGTGATGTGCGCGAGTGGCGCTTGGACTCGCGAGAATCGAGCCTGGCGGTTCCGAGCATGTGCGAGTAACCCTTGAGAAAGAATAGACTCCTCGGTGACGTCACGATCCGTAACTGCGATATAGGAAGGAAAAGGAAGGAGGCTTTTTGTTTTACGTGACCGTTAATCATGCGATCATGAGCCACGGGACCTCCTTTTTACGAGGAATCTGAACCACAGGACATGGCATTTCACTTCGAAAATCTCACATTAATTGACCGGGAATCGAACCCGGTCCACCTTGGTCAGAAGCGATATAGGAAACAATGCTGCAAAATTCCCAACATTCGCTGAACTTGCGGGGAAATATTTATGTTCACAAGCAACGTGAACGACTTTTCTCGAAGACTGGAACACTAGTGACTCACAAGCGAAATCGTTTGCATGGGGATATGGTGAACATGAATGCATTATATACTGGTCAAAAGAAGTTTTGCATACTGCAAGATTTTGTATTTCTAACCAAATATCATACAACGTGCTTTATCCGATAATAGTGTTCAGTACAAACACATAAACAAACAAGTTATCTTAGAGTTAACACATGAGCCAATGTGCAAAAACGAATATGTTGTCATAATAGCAATGTAAACAACTCCTCACGTAATCCTTAAACCACAATTCAAGTCAGTTTTCTGTGTAATCAGTAGTGTGTGTGGCCTCCATGAACCCCGCGACATTCTTGGAGGTGGTTTGGCATGCTCAATACCAGGGTATCCAGTACATCTTGTGGAAGATTGTCCATTCCTCTATGGCAGAAGGGATAAGGTCTTGTAGGGCTTGTGGTGGTTGGGGACGGTTGGAAATTGCTGTTTTCAGTAATCCGCATACATGCTCCACGCAATTCAAATCAGGAGACGATGGTGTCCACACCATACTGTGAATACTATGTCTTTCCAAGAACCTATTCACAGACTGTGCATGGTGGGTAAGAGCATTGTCGACCATGGAAGTGAAATCTGCTCCAATTTCAGCTCTAAATCCACGAACAATGGGTCAAGGACGTTGTTCTCGTGTTTTCGTGACGTCACATTACCCTGGATGTGAACGAGTGGTGCGCGGCGGCCCATCATTATTCCTCCCCAGAAGAGTGCTGAACCACCACCTTGCTGGTAGCGTTCAACAATGAAAGCTTCATTGAATCGTTGACCATTTGCCCTCCAGACATGAGTACTTTTGTCATCTGGTTGCAACACAATGCGTACCTCATCTGTAAATAACGTTTGGGCCCATTGTTCCCGGGTCCAAGTTTCATATCTTCTTACCCATTCTACACGCTGATATTCGAGGCGTGGTCCCCTGAATGGCCTTCGTGAACGTAGTCCTACATTGTGGAGTCGATTTCGCACAGTTTGTGTAGACACATTGACTCCTGTAGCCACTCGAATCTCCCTCCGTAAGGTGGTTGCTGTGCTCCTAGGTAGTCTCCTAGTAAACATACAGATGTATCGGTCTTGCGCAGCGGTTGTTTTGCGTGGTCGACCTATCCTAGGCTTATCAGCTATGGTGTGTGCCTGTTGGAATTTCCGCCACAATCTGGAAACGTCACTTTGATTACATCGCACCACTTGAGCTACTTCGGCATGTGTCATGTGACCGTGTTGCATTAAAGTCACTATTCGAACTCTATCTGCTGCTGAAATCGTGTAACGTGGCATAGATGTTACTGTGGTGCAGAAATTACACGGTAAAACAGTTTTATCACGTTCTTTCCAACTGCACTCCATCAGCTCAACGTCGCAACTGATCAGAATCGCTTACCGGTAGTGACTGTATGATCACAGTGCCAGGAAAACAAATGGAACGATTTTCAACGATGATAAAAAACAAAGAAATGCCATAATTTACCGGTCGTGTTCAGATATACAACATCTTGCAATATGCAAAACTTTTTTTGACCAGTAAATATAAATTTGATTTGTAGATACAAATTGGAAGGACACGTAGTTCACACCACAGGCCGGTGACATTGTGATACATGAGTACCTGTGTCCACACATTCCTTAGTTTACGTTACAATAAGGTTTTGGTGTGTGGGCCTATACACTCATGTAAATATGGAATAATGTACATTTTTGGTTGTATATCTGGTTGTGCAGTAGTACAACGAATGCCCTAGTTCAACGAATGCTCTGTGCATTTGTCGCGGTATCTAATAAGTAACATAATTATATAGGTTCCACCTCCAGTAATTTGTCCTGTCGTATATTACCGTACTTGTTTGTTTCGTTAGGTAATGTATGCTTTGGGATGAACGACTGTTTAAATGATGACTGTGTACCCGTCTTTAAAGTAATGTTCATTACCTCATCGCAACATTATTTCTAATATTCTATTATATCAATGTGCATTAACGGGAAACGGAAACAATACTTGGCCTAGGTCTACCGACAATACTATGTTTCCAAACATGGCTCATAGATAACTCCGACTGCGTCCTCAGCCTCGATTCCGAACTCTAGTACCTCGAGTTTTACGATCCCAGACTCGATTCTTCGCGAGTCCAGTCGCAGTCCATCGCTAGTTCTTGCTGACCAGGTCGAACTGGGGTTGAATCTATACCTCTATACCAATATAATAAAGCTGAAGAGTTCGTGTGTTTGTGTGTTTGTGTGTTTAAACGCGCTAATCTCTGGAACTACCAGTCGGATTCGAAAAATTCTTTTTGCATATGATAGCCAGATTCAGGAGGAATAGTTTAGGCTATGTTAAATTTCGGACAGACCACTCCATTCCCTGCATTTAGGCCCTTTGGCACAAATCTACACCGTTTAACCGATCTGAACCAAAATGTGCTTACTTACCCTTTGGAATCCTGCGAGTAACACCGTTTACATGCAATTTCGGACAGACCACTCCATTCCCTGCATTTATGCCCTTTGGCACAAATCTACACCGTGTCACCGATCTGAACCAAATTTCACATACTTATCCTTTTGAACCCGACGAGTAACACTGTCTGCTTGAAATTTCGGACAGACCACTCCATTCCCTGTATTTAGGTCCTTTGGCACAAATCTACACCGTTTCACCGATCTGAATCACATTTTGTAGACTTACCCTTTGGAAACCTGCGAGTAACACTGTCTGCATGAAATTTCGAACAGACAACTCCATTCCCTGATTTAGGCCCTTTGGCACAAATCTACACCGTTTCACCGATCTGAACCAAATTTCACATACTTATCCTTTGGAACCCGACGAGTAACACTGTCAGTAGTGGTTTTTGGACAGTTCAAGGCCCTCCTACGGCTTTCCTCCTACAAGATGGCGGCTGCGCGATATCTCGCGAACCCATAGTTGGATTTTAGCAAATGAGATGTCGTAGGACTCGGGCTGGCACTCTCTTTCCTATGGACAACTTATTCCCACCCCAAAATAAAACCTACCCCTACTAGGGGGTGAAATTGTAATTTTTTAGAAAATCTCGCTTTCCAAGTGTGACATGTGGGAGTTTGAATGCCAATATGAAATTAAACGTTGTCCCACACAAGAGACATGTGTACTGTGGAAAGCCACTATGAATTAACATTTTTTTTGTTTTTACGCGTGCCCACTTATGGCTTTTGTAAGAGGGCAGGCTTTTTAAAGATGGTGGCTGTAGTGTAACCTAACCTAACCCAATCCATGAAGGGTGATCAAAAAAGTATTTCAAGCGACGCTTGTATTTCGGCAAACCAATAATCAATGAGGGGCATCTCAGGCCTTGAGGCGAGAGCCCCTTTTGATTGATCCCTGTTGATTGGTCCCTTTTGATTTATCTCTGTTGATTTGTCCCTTTCGACTGGTCCCTGTTGACTAGACCCCCTTGGACGGGCCCTTTTTGACGGGGGGTCATTTTTGACGGATCCTTTTTGACGGGTCCCTGTTGATGGGTCCCTGTTGATGGGTCATTGTTGACGAGTCCCTGTGGACGGGTCCTTGTTGACGGGTCCCTATTGACGGGTCCTTGTGGACGAGTCCTTGTGGACGGGTCCTTGTTGACTGATCCCTTTGGATCGGTCCCTTTGGCCTGATCCCTATGGACTGACCCATGTATTTATTCAAATTGTGCTAAAGGGCCTAACTACATTAGTGTGTTAAGTAGAGTGTTGAACTGACGTTGTTCGCCAGCCCTCACTACTACAATCTGAAAACGATATGAAAGGAAAGAGACGAAATACATGTGAACACGTGCGAGATGACATTATTACCGACCCCTTGCGAAACAAGTCACATTCTGTTTTGGTTCGTACGTGAGAAAATGCAAGTTCATGTGTAATATGACCTAACACACAGCTGTTCACCTGTGCACGTGCACAATAAGAGCTAACAAGTCACATTCTGTTAGGGCTAATGCACACACCCTTGTTTACGAGGCACATGCAATTTGAGGACAGGTCAAGGGATCTAACTTGGTGGATGGATGTGTTTTAACGAGTCATTTGTAGTTGAAAGAGAATACTGTAATATGTGTTCTTAAGATGTTAAAACTGAAGAGATTGTACGTGCAGTAAGACGTCTTGTTATTTACGGTGTCATGTTGCAGACATGGCAGAGAGCGCACAGTTCTGCTGCTATGACAAACGCTGAAGTAATTTGAAACCACATGTGTTCATCAAGACTATGGGTGATGATCATGCAAAGTTAGCAGTCATTGGATATTACACAGGTGCTCCTTCCGGTGTCATGTTACTGACATGGCAGAGAGCATACAGTTCAGTTGCTATGACTAACGCTGCAGTAATTTAAAACCCCAGGTGTTCATCAAGACAGTGGGTGATGATCATGCAAATTCAGCAGTAATCTGATACCGCACAGGTGTTCCTAGTGCACTTTGGACTGACAGGTGTACAGGAAAAGGAATTGCAATGATTTGCAAAATTTGGCGTGAAAACTGCTGGATGTGCACTGATAAGAGCACTCGATAGGAATCTGACTGAGGAGGTCAAGAGCTTCACCACGAGATATGTTGACGACATTAATTGCATCTGAATCAATGGAGGAACACCTGATAAACTTAAATAAACTTCTGGATAACTTGAGAACCATGAACTTCAAGATTAATCTAAAGAAATCACACTTTTGCCAGAGCGAGATTCTATATTTGGGGCATATAATTGATGTTTAGGGCGTGAGACCTAATCCAGCCAAGATTGATGCTATCAAGAAATTTCCCACACCAACTAAAGTCAAGCATGTAAGAGCATTTTTGGGAGTGACAGGCTTCTTCAAAGAAAATTGCCCTCGATACACAGAAACAGTAGCACCTATGCAAGAGATGTTAAAGAAGGCAAATCGATGGTCGTGGAATGAGGAGTGCGACAGGTCTTTTAGAGCCACGAAAGATTTATTGGAAAACTGTGTGAAGCTTGGATATCCGGACTTTGAGAAGCGATTTATTATTCAAGCAGATGCTTCATTGATTGGAATCGGTGCTATGCTGTACCAAGAGGACGCTGAAGAACCCAAGAAGAAATCATATTTGGCATTTACGAGTCGTAAATTGAGGAAGCATGAGAGGAACTACACCGTGACGGAGCTTGAGCTGCTAGCAATTTTATATTCTCTTCAACAGTGGCGTAAGATGATCTACGGCTATTCCATTATTGTTAGAACCGACCACCATGCACTGACATTTTTATTCAAGACGACGATGGCAAGTGAGAGAGTTACGCGCTGGTCCATCCACATACAGCAGTTTGACATTACAATAGAGCATTGCCCTGGAAGGATGAACGTCATACCAGATGCTTTGAGCAGGAATCCTGAGGACGAGAACGAAGTAACAGCGGAAGTTCACACTATCACACTAACACCTAAGGCTCGTGAGTTTTTGGAGAAATTAAAGGAAATTCGGAAGGAGCAAGAAGCAGACCCATGGATGATGATGATGATCAAGTTCTATAGGAAGGAATTACAACCAGATTCACCTGAATACCGAGAGGCCCGTGCTAAAGAAGCGAGATTTCACTACTTAAATAACTTGTTGCATAAGTACGTGGATGAGCATCATACCAAACTGCGAATCCTGGTTCCAGCATCACTACAGAGAGGATTGACGTGGCATGTCCACGAGAGCCTAGCACATATCGGCACGGATAAGACTGAAGCTACGATAGGGGAGACTTTTACTTGGCCTAAGATGCGATTCACCATCGTGGAAGTGATAAGAACTTGTGACGCATGCCAGCGCACTAAACCGAACAACTTCATTATGAAACAACCACCAAGACCACTATTACCTCAGAAACCATGCGAGATGCTCGCTATTGACTGTTTTGGCCCTCTAGTCAAAGGAAAGCGTGGATGCCGACACCTTTTGGTGTGTGTCGATGTATTTTCAAAGATGGTCGTGTTATGTCCAATCCAGAAGACGACATCAAAACAAGTCCTCAGTAGAATTCAGAACAAAGTTATTCCGATGCTTGGGAAGCCGGAATCCATTTTATCAGATCATGGTACTTATTTCACGAGCAATGTTTTTAGGCAAGGTCTGGAGAGCCTAGGAATAAAACACATATTTTCAAGCATTCGTCATCCTTGTGGGAATCCGAGCGAGAGAACGATTCGCAGTGTTGCAAAATACTACAGAGTAATGATCCCTAACGATCATAATAAATGGGTTGACAAAGTAGGAGAGATTGAGATGTGCATGAACACCACTAAGCACGAATCGATGGGTCAAGTCCCACTAATTGTACACCACAGCAGGTTGCCAGAGAGGTCTTGCGACAAGATTATTCCATGTCCAAGGGATCCACTATTAGCGCATGAGTTGCGAATCCAGCGAACGAGAGAGCACATGAGGAACCAAGCGGACCGAAGACTCAGAAGATACAGAGGAAAGAAGTTTCACCGGGAACTACAAGAACAAGTGTTAGTGCTGGTTCGCAGACCACCGATCTCTGACCCCAAGAACAAAGTCTTTGCCAAATTCTGTACAAAATTTATTGGCACGTTCCGTGTCATTAAGAATCTGGGTAACAATGCTTACAGGCTTGAAGAAGTGAGCACTGGTGCTAAATGTGTTTTTAATAGCGCCAACTTAAAACCGTATTACAGAAGGGAACCATTTGATGAATAAGAAAGATGATGTGTGCAGAATCAGTATTGCAAAATTTTATTTTGAGAGCCAACACTCAAATGTACGTGGACGTAGAGCGCCGGAGAGAGAGCGCTTTGTTTTGTAAACAACGAGCAGCTGAGACGACAGGAGTGGCAATCATGAGAGGAGAAGGGGGAGGTCTTGCGAAGAAGTATGAATGACATTCCGACGAGGGAGCGCGCACACTAATTGGGTCAGTGGACTGTACACTCGAGCAGCTGAGCGAGGTACTAAAGAGATGTTGTTGTTACTACTGTGGATATTGTTTTTGAAATCCAAATCAATTACATGCTTCGAATTTCAAAACCTTGCTGAGGATAAATGAACCCTTATTGATCTACGATAAATAAGTTTTCATAATTTATTATTATTATTACTGCAGCCCAGACAGTGCTTGAGGAAGTTGACGAGAATAAAGGCAAGGTGGCGTGTCGCAATGGTTGCCACATAAGGAGAGCTTGTAGCTATTCTTGAAGAATGGCCTGGTAAACTTGAGTTCAAGGCCAAATTGTGTAACAACTTGCACCAGAATTGGAATCACAACGGGGTAGTCACGAGTTACTTACAACCGACCTACGATTGAATCAACCAATCAGGAGTGACCTCGCCAATATCACGCGATGGAAGGCGTCAGTGGTAAAAAGCGCGCGAGATTGATTATCCAAAGAACCGCCGAACGGAATTATCTCTGCACTAGTGCGATGAGACGTTCGATTTATTTGAAGAAGATTGATACTAGTCCCATCCATGTGAGATGAAAACTCTGGAAATTTTTTCTAAATCCACCCCACTCTTCCGCACCCTGTCAGTTTCTAATACATTGGTCGACGTGACGTTGTTCGAGGTCTTTCTGTTCGTGAGCTCTGTGAGCTAACTTCACGCCCGTTTGTATAACGATTTTAACGCTCTGATATATTTGAAGTTATTTTATTTGTGAGCTCTGATGAGCTAAAGTCACGCTAGTCTGCGTAGCAAATTTTAACGCTCTTAATTATTTGAAGTCAATTACTTTGTGAACTTTGTGAGCTAAATTCACGCCAGCGTGCGTGGTGATTGAAACTTGTAATATTATCTTAAAGACAACTATTTCAGCTCTTAGGGGCAAGACTTGTAAACGTTCTAATTAGCGCTCACCCGAGCGAAGGTCAAAGCAGAGCAGAGCAGTAGATTACCGACCGAGATAGCGACTGTGAGTCAGGCAGTCTTTGTAACTTGTTTGTCGAGCCAGTGGCGTTGGACTCGAAGTGTGTATTCCATGTATATTTTTAAAGTGTATTTTTCATGTGTGTATTGCGCGTGTCTGAGCAATATTTAGGGAAAGTCTTCGTAATTAATCGCATAGGACTATTTGTGGGCGAATTTAGTAACCCACAAGCGATTATAGCCAGGTCGAATTATAATCATTGAACTTTTTTCCAAGGAGACTACAACAAGATGTCCAACGTGTGGTCCGGAGTTGGGGTGACGTCCGGCGCTTCAACGAAGACGAATATGGAGTGCTAACTTTTCCATAGGGGAAATGGGCTGAGATGGATGTCATAAGTTCTGCAAGCTGAGACGGTGACGTACAACAATTGATTATTCAATTATGTAGTTAGATTGGCCGGGGAACTTTTGTAAATACACACATCAAAAAAAGTTTTGCATCACCTCGGTTCCAAGAGTTCCGGAACCGTTAAATACAAAGGGAATAGAGATCAACACAAACAACATTTCAGCTCGTTTTATTGCTCATGAGACCCACACATTGCATGTTGTACCATCATACAGCTAGACTTTCAGCATTTGTGGTCCAGATTGCAGTACACACCACTACCTCTAATACCCAGTAGCACGTCCTCTTGCATTGATGCATGCCTGTATTCGCCGTGGCATACTATCCACAAGTTCATCAAGACACTGTTGGTCCAAATTGTCCCACTCCTCAACGACAATTCGGCGTAAATCTCTCAGAGTGGTTGGTGGGTCAAGACGTCCATAAACAGCCCTTTTCAACATATCCCAGGCATGTTCGATAGGGTTCATGTCTGGCGAACATGCTGGCCACTGTAGTCGAGCGATGTCGTTATCTTGAAGGAACGCATTCACAAGATGTGCACGATGAGGTCGAGAATTGTCGTCCATGAAGACAAATGCCTCTCCAATATTCTGCCGATATGGTTGCACTATGGGTCGGAGGATGTCATTCAGGTATCGTAAAGCCGTTTCGGAGCCTTCCATGACCACCAGTGGCGTACGTCGGCCCCACATAATGCCACCCCAAAACATCAGGGAACCACCACCTTGCTGCACTCGCTGGACAGTGTGTCTAAGACGTTCAGCCTGACCAGGGTGCCTCCAAACACGTCTCCGACGATTGTCTGGTTGAAGGCATATGCGACACTCATCGGTGAAGAGAACGTGATGCCAATTCCGTGGGGTCCATTCAGCATGTTGTTGGGCCCATCTGTACCGCGCTGCATGGTGTCGGGGTTGCAAAGCTGGACCTCGCCATGGACGTCGGGAGTGAAGTTGCGCATCATGCAGCCTATTGCGCACAGTTTGAGTTGAAACACGACGTCCTGTGGCTGAACGAAACGCATTATTCAACATGGTGGCATTGCTGTCAGGGTTCCTCCGAGCGGCAATCCGTAAGTAGCGGTCATCCACTACAGTAGTAGCCCTTGGGCGGCCTGAGCGAGGCCTGTCATCGACAGTTCCTGTATCTCTGTACCTCCTCCATGTCCGAACAACATCGCTTTGGTTCACTCTGAGACGCCTGGAAACTTCCCTTGTTGAGAGCCCTTCTTGACACAAAGTAACAATGCGGACGCGATCGAACTGCGGTATTGACCTTCTAGGCATGGTAGAACTACAGACAACATGAGCAGCGTACCGTCGTCCTGGTGGAATGACTGGAACTGATCGGCTGTCGTACCCCCTCCGTCTAATAGGCCCTGCTCATGCATGGTTGTTTACATCTTTGAGCAGTTTTAGTGACATCTATGAACAGTCAAAGGGACTGTATCTTGGATACAATATACACAGTCAACGTCTATATGCCGGAGATCTGGGAACCGAGGTGATGCAAAACTTTTTTTGATGAGTGTAGTTTATTAGTCTTTTCTTGTTTTAGAGTGTTTTTCTTTGTACCGACACTAATTGTTTTAAATGTACGTTGGCACGAGGCCAAAGTGTTTGTTGTATATTTGTTTTTCTTGGAGTCATATTTAGTGTGCACGGCGCGTGTACGTGATGTTTATCCATGCGAATGCGAAGCCCGTTACATTGGATAAGTGGTGCTTTATTAAAGTTCATATTTGTGATAGGAATGGGAGGTAATTACTGTAAGATGTTTGCTGAACAGGTTATTATTCATATTAGGGTTGCCAAGTGTAACAATTTAAGATGTAATTGTAGAACACCTTCGTTCTAATTTGATAGATTTCTTTTGAGTCCATTTCAGGTTAATCAGTCACGGCGTGGAACGGTGGCGCCAGCAAGTGGAAAACATTTATGTATTTTTATTTCAGGGTCTGTCAAACCCATACGTGTGGTTCTGTGTGTGTTACTGTGTCAGGTGTGTGTGTTGATTCTACGTGAAGAGGGGTAGAGGTCCTACCGCCCTCATATGTTGTTGTTGTTGTATTTTTGATGGAAAGGCAGGGTGCTCTAGGGAGACCGCTGTTCCTTGTCCATTATGCTGATTTCTTGGATTTCCTAGTGGAAATGCCGGGACATTTTGTTCTGACACACACACGCGTATTATTGTGCTTTGGGGCACGCTTCTTCGATACACACGTGGGTTGACAGATATGCAGATTTCCACAAATCGCCCGTCTCGCCTGGTGACTTATTTTGATAGGCAGTCCTGTTCCGACTGGCCCCTTTAAGCTTTCAAGTAGCAAACCTGTTCATTGTGATGGTTATTTTGGAACCATAATTAATTGGGAGTTCGCCATGTATGTGACGGATTGTTGCATGTTGTATGGATAGATATTGTGTTAATAATGTAAATGTTGGCTTTGAGCCTAGTGATCTTGTTTATGACTCAATTCATGTAATTTAGTATGTCACACCCGTGTGGTATAGTGGTAGTGTACTTGTAAATTTGACGGCGGTCATTTGTGTATTTTCTTTTATTTGGTCACGTGTTAACTTACTTGTGTTGATTTGTGTGAGAAGTCCTAAGTTTTTAGGCAGTAATGTTTTTGCAACGGCAGTTTGATTCCAATTTCACACGGAAATTATTGTGTTGTATATTTTAAGTATAGGAAGTGTCGGTTTAGTTTTAAGTGTTGTATAGTTGTTCCCCGCGTCTGTCTAGCTCCAAGCAATGTGGATTCGTTGTCTGAATGTTCATTCTGGATGATGACGAATCATGCATTCGATTGTACACATCGTGAAGCATGCAGAACGACACGCGCGCGTACATTGTCACTTTTGTTGATTTTTCTTAAGGACACATTGTCCGTGTATTTAATCTCTCCAGAGATTTGGCCTAGTTTTGGCGTATTTTATATTTCAGTGGGAGTCATTTGGGAGTTTGTTTTTGTTAATTCTTTTGTACAGTTAGGTGATTTGTTATTAAATTCATTGTTTTTAACCCTGGCTTCACTTTTTCCTGCATGTTATTTTGTTATATGTTACCCTGCATGTTAATGAAGCGCTTTAACAACAACTTACGATATGGACTGTTCCACCCCCCGAAATTGAGTCTCATAAGCTTCTTTGCAAGGGTTCATAAAACAAAAATGGTGCCCAAGTGGGACTGTTGTTGTTGTTGCTTCGCTGATCTCATATTTATTTCGTTGAGAAATAATGCCAGGTCAAGCGGGCAAAGTAAATTCAGTAAATTGAGGCGATGTTGTACCGCCATGTGCATTAGTAAAATCTCTCAGTTCCTAAAGTTAGAGATATTGAACAAGGTTAGAATTTGATATTGTATTTGTTATAAACCTGTTCTGGCGCCCGGCATTAAAATTAGAAAATTTGCATATTTTTGAACTCAGTCAAAGCAGGAAGGTGTTGCCTTATATTTGACATTTAATTAACTTCGGTTAATTGGTGTTCTTTGTAAATTCTCTTGGTTAGGAATTTAAAAGCAGATCACTAGGGTTTATTTTGTTGTTTGGGAATAAGAGTAATTTATTCAGTAAATTTTGTTACTGAAAATTTTTATTAAATTAGAATCAGTAATATTTAAATATTATGACATGTATGCGTGTGTATGACTGAAATCTTAGTGCATGACCCTGTTTTCTCTGAATATATTTGTGTATTGTGCAATGGCGAGTGTTGAGGAGATCAAGGCATTGTTGGAACAGATGTCCGCAAAAACGGAAAAACAATTAGAACAGATGTCCACGAAAACGGAAGAACAGTTGAAAAGTCAGAGCGAAGACAATGATAAACAATTAAAAGAACAGTTTAAAATTCAGAGCGAGAATTGTGAAAAACAGTTACACGACATGAGCGGTAATATTTCGGTCCAATTAGAGGTCCAGAAATTGGACACTGATAAACAATTTCACGAATTAAATCACAAACTATCGGAAACTGATAAACAATTTCACGAATTAAATCACAAATTAACAGAACAGGCGGTAACACAGACAGAGCAATTAGAGAAGATCACTAACGACATCAATCAGAGTGTTAGGGAGGTAGAGAAACTGGCAAGTGAGGTCGCAGAAAATAACGTCAAACAATTGGGTGAAATTAAAAAGTTGGAAGCGAAATTTGAAAACAAACTCGTACAATTTGACGAAATGGTGGCCGGTAAACTACAGCAGATAGAGGCAGCATGTGTCAATAACACCGCGGGAATAAAGAAAACACAAGATAAATTGCAGCAACAAATTAATTCAGTCGACAGCAACTTACTGGAATTAATAAAAGAAATGGATAAACTTGAGGTCAAGGCCGAAACAGAGCGTAGACACTTGCGTGAAAACGTAGAGGACCAATTAAGTAAAACACAGCAGCAGATACAAGAAGTCGGGGAACAATTGGTTAAAACACAACAGGTCATAAGAAAGGAGGTCGGAGAACAATTAGTGAAAACACAACAGGTCATAAGAGAAGAGGTAGGAGAACAGCTCATTAAAAATCGGGATAATCTGGAAGAACAATTAGGTCAAACACAGCAGCAGATACAAGAGGTTGGAGAACAGTTAGTCAAGACACAAGAACAGATACGAGAAGAGCTAGAAAAGAATCAGGAAAGGAGCGAAGAGAAAATTAACAGTTTGAAAAGTAGGATCCGAAGAGATTGGGAACAGCAGGCAAACGCAAATAAAGAAGACAGGCTGACAATTTTAAAGCGCTTAGGGGAATACAACTCGAGAATGCAGGCTTTGGAGGAAGGCGTAAAATCTAAATTACAAGAGCACTTAGATTTAATAATTAAGAACGAAATTAGATCATTAGAGAATGCTACATTATTCTCGGCTGAAAATATACCAGAAAAGCAGGCAAGCATTGGAAGTCCGGTAGGCTTGAAGTTGGCTGAGGATAACAGCCGGGGTCAAAGTCCCAAATTAACGAGCAACGCATTCCAAGAGTACAAGGGAGAGACTTCTACACCACAACCAAACTTGGCACCCGCCCAAGTAATCCAAGTCATTAGGGGAAACGATTTCAAGCCCAATAAATTCAAGGAACACTCAGGAACCACTCCCAAAGCTTTTCTACGACAGTTAACTGATTATTTCAATGATCAACATATCGGCCCCGAAAAACAGCTGAGACTCGTGGAGAAATTTTTAGACGGACCAAGCTTAACCTGGTTTCTAAGCTTTAAATACACTTTCACTGACAAGGCTCAATTCCGAGAATCATTTTTAAAGAAGTTTTGGAGCCCTTCTTTACAGCAGGGGTTAAGAATTGACCTGTATACACGAAAATACCACAGTACGCATCCGACCAGATTTTCGGAATTCTTTAGCCAACAGCTGGTAAAATTCCGCGATTTTGACGACCCCCCTAGCGAGCAAAATATGGTTCTAACCTTCGGGAAACATCTTCCCATGCACATTCAACAGCTGTTAGTAGCCAGAAATATTCAGACCGCAGTGCAGGCCGAAGAACTACTCCGACACCTAGACGAGACGAGTATGGTCAGTCCACAGACGGGAAGGAGAAATATGGAATGTGTCAACACGGCAGAAGTGGTTCAGGGACTCCAAAATAGTCACGGTCAGGGGAACCAAGCGAAAACTCAGTCCACAGGAACACAGTTCACACCGAGAAGGCAAGATTTCGATGGCCGGAACCAGTTCAACCAAAACAATAGAAATTTCCAGAATAACCGCGATAGATATAACCAAAACAACCAAAACCAGCACAATCAATGGACGTACCAGCGGGAATGCACCAATTGGAGGGGAAACCAAAGACAGGGTCGACCTTACCAAAGAAATGGATATGGCAGGTGGAACAACGCGAGGAACTATCGCCAGGAAAATAGGGGAGACTATCGCAACAAATGGGATGAGCGATAAAAATACTTAGACCAATTAAGTGCCGAAGAGACGGAAAAAGAGAAGTGGGGGCGCGCAATGGCAAACAGACAGAGTCCAGACAATCATCAAGGAGAGGGGGCAGAAAGTTTATTGAGGCAACAGGAGAGGCGCGATGACAACCGGCGGAACACAACAAATGGGCCCCGGGATTTAAAAAAAACTTCAATTGAACTAAAGAATGACAGTCTGAAAACGGAGGATGCCATGGACCGAGAAGAGCTGATAGAAGCCAATATAGAAGAGTGGGTAGCATTCCCGGACGATTGCCTGGAGGAAGTGGTGAAAGACCGAGAAAACGTCATCAGACAACTGCCAATTATTTACGCGCATATTGGAGGTATGAGGGTGAGTTGTTTAATTGACACAGGTAGCCAGGTGAGCTTAGTCACTGAAGTTTTGGTAAAAGAAATCGGAAGAAAACAAACTGTTCCAATTATGCCTGTACCGCTAATGAAAGTCAGAGGGGTTATTCCTGACAAAACCATTAATTGTATACAGCAAGCATATTTAGACTTGGAAATATTGAACCACACTTTTTCGCAAACATTCATTGTCATACCGAAGTTGAACTATAACATTATTTTGGGGGCCAACTTTATCTGTGATTTTCATGCTGTAATTGACTTACATAACAACACTGTAAGTTTCAAACAAGTTGAGGGGTTGGATCACGTGGGTCTAAACATGGAAGAGAGTCCACTAGAGAGAGAGGCGAATACTTGGGTCATAGAGGAATGCACTAATGAGGTGATCAGAGATAAGAACTGGACGGAGGAGCAAGTAAGCCAGACAGCAGTGGTGGAAATTGACAGCCGAGATATTTCGCAGGAACTTTGGGTACATTTGGCGGAAGAAGAAATTAGCGGAACTAAATTTGAAATTCTACTTCAGGAGTGACTTAAGGAGGCCATAGTAGGGGAACCTGATAGAAGAAAACTGGAAGAAATTTTGAGATTACATAAAGGAGCTTTTGACACCGTACCTGGAAAAGTTTTAATTTTTCAATATGCCATGCAAGTTACAGACTGGACCCCATTTAAAAGTAAATTGTACCCGATCCCAGAGAAACATTTTGCTCAGGTGAAGGACATTATTACTAATTTATTATAATCTGGCATGATAAGGAAAGCAGCAACCCCGTACCTGAACGCAATATTGGCTGTGGCCAAGCCAAATGGATCAATTAGGCTATGCCTAGACGCGCGCGTTTTGAACAGTAAACTGCTAGTTGAGCATGACCAAGCACCTAGGATCAAAGATGTTTTGAAAGGCTTCCGTGGGAAGAAGATATATTCGAGTGTCGATTTGACAAATAGTTTCCACCATCTTGAACTTGAAGAAAAATCTCAACTGTTGACGGGATTTTTATTCGATAACCAAAGTTATATCTGGTCTCGAATGCCCTTTGGCGTGAAAACTGCTGGATGTGCACTGATAAGAGCACTCGATAGGAATCTGACTGAGGAGGTCAAGAGCTTCACCACGAGATATGTTGACGACATTAATTGCATCTGAATCAATGGAGGAACACCTGATAAACTTAAATAAACTTCTGGATAACTTGAGAACCATGAACTTCAAGATTAATCTAAAGAAATCACACTTTTGCCAGAGCGAGATTCTATATTTGGGGCATATAATTGATGTTTAGGGCGTGAGACCTAATCCAGCCAAGATTGATGCTATCAAGAAATTTCCCACACCAACTAAAGTCAAGCATGTAAGAGCATTTTTGGGAGTGACAGGCTTCTTCAAAGAAAATTGCCCTCGATACACAGAAACAGTAGCACCTATGCAAGAGATGTTAAAGAAGGCAAATCGATGGTCGTGGAATGAGGAGTGCGACAGGTCTTTTAGAGCCACGAAAGATTTATTGGAAAACTGTGTGAAGCTTGGATATCCGGACTTTGAGAAGCGATTTATTATTCAAGCAGATGCTTCATTGATTGGAATCGGTGCTATGCTGTACCAAGAGGACGCTGAAGAACCCAAGAAGAAATCATATTTGGCATTTACGAGTCGTAAATTGAGGAAGCATGAGAGGAACTACACCGTGACGGAGCTTGAGCTGCTAGCAATTTTATATTCTCTTCAACAGTGGCGTAAGATGATCTACGGCTATTCCATTATTGTTAGAACCGACCACCATGCACTGACATGTTTATTCAAGACGACGATGGCAAGTGAGAAAGTTACGCGCTGGTCCATCTACATACAGCAGTTTGACATTACAATAGAGCATTGCCCTGGAAGGATGAACGTCATACCAGATGCTTTGAGCAGGAATCCTGAGGACGAGAACGAAGTAACAGCGAAGTTCACACTATCAAACTAACACCTAAGGCTCGTGAGTTTTTGGAGAAATTAAAGGAAATTCGGAAGGAGCAAGAAGCAGACCCATGGATGATGATGATGATCAAGTTCTATAGGAAGGAATTACAACCAGATTCACCTGAATACCGAGAGGCCCGTGCTAAAGAAGCGAGATTTCACTACTTAAATAACTTGTTGCATAAGTACGTGGATGAGCATCATACCAAACTGCGAATCCTGGTTCCAGCATCACTACAGAGAGGATTGACGTGGCATGTCCACGAGAGCCTAGCACATATCGGCACGGATAAGACTGAAGCTACGATAGGGGAGACTTTTACTTGGCCTAAGATGCGATTCACCATCGTGGAAGTGATAAGAACATGTGACGCTTGCCAGCGCACTAAACCGAACAACTTCATTATGAAACAACCACCAAGACCACTATTACCTCAGAAACCATGCGAGATGCTCGCTATTGACTGTTTTGGCCCTCTAGTCAAAGGAAAGCGTGGATGCCGACACCTTTTGGGGTGTGTCGATGTATTTTCAAAGATGGTCGTGTTATGTCCAATCCAGAAGACGACATCAAAACAAGTCCTCAGTAGAATTCAGAACAAAGTTATTCCGATGCTTGGGAAGCCGGAATCCATTTTATCAGATCATGGTACTTATTTCACGAGCAATGCTTTTAGGCAAGGTCTGGAGAGCCTAGGAATAAAACACATATTTTCAAGCATTCGTCATCCTTGTGGGAATCCGAGCGAGAGAACGATTCGCTGTGTTGCAAAATACTACAGAGTAATGATCCCTAACGATCATAATAAATGGGTTGACAAAGTAGGAGAGATTGAGATGTGCATGAACACCACTAAGCACGAATCGACGGATCAAGTCCCACTAATTGTACACCACAGCAGGTTGCCAGAGAGGTCTTGCGACAAGATTATTCCATGTCCAAGGGATCCACTATTAGCGCATGAGTTGCGAATCCAGCGAACGAGAGAGCACATGAGGAACCAAGCGGACCGAAGACTCAGAAGATACAGAGGAAAGAAGTTTCACCGGGAACTACAAGAACAAGAGTTAGTGCTGGTTCGCAGACCACCGATCTCTGACCCCAAGAACAAAGTCTTTGCCAAATTCTGTACAAAATTTATTGGCACGTTCCGTGTCATTAAGAATCTGGGTAACAATGCTTACAGGCTTGAAGAAGTGAGCACTGGTGCTAAATATGTTTTTAATAGCGCCAACTTAAAACCGTATTACAGAAGGGAACCATTTGATGAATAAGAAAGATGATGTGTGCAGAATCAGTATTGCAAAATTTTATTTTGAGAGCCAACACTCAAATGTACGTGGACGTAGAGCGCCGGAGAGAGAGCGCTTTGTTTTGTAAACAACGAGCAGCTGAGACGACAGGAGTGGCAATCATGAGAGGAGAAGGAGGAGGTCTAGCGAAGAAGTATGAATGCCATTCCGACGAGGGAGCGCGCACACTAATTGGGTCAGTGGACTGTACACTCGAGCAGCTGAGCGAGGTACTAAAGAGATGTTGTTGTTACTACTGTGGATATTGTTTTTGAAATCCAAATCAATTACTTGCTTCGAATTTCAAAACCTTGCTGAGGATAAATAAACCCTTATTGATCTACGATAAATAAGTTTTCATAATTTATTATTATTATCACTGCAGCCCAGACAGTGCTTGAGGAAGTTGACGAGAATAAAGGCAAGGTGAGGTGTCGCAATGATTGCCACATAAGGAGAGCTTGTAGCTATTCTTGAAGAATGGCCTGGTAAACTTGAGTTCAAGGCCAAATTGTGTAACAACTTGCACCAGAATTGGAATCACAAAGGGGTAGTCACGAGTTACTTACAACCAACCAGCGATTGAATCAACCAATCAGGAGTGACCACGCCAATATCACGCGATGGAAGGCGTCAGTGGTAAAAAGCGCGCGGGATTGATTATCTAAAGAACCGCCGAACGGAATTATCTCTGCACTAGTGCGATGAGACGTTCGATTTATTTGAAGAAGATTGATACTAGTCCCATCCATGTGAGATGAAAACTCTGGAAAATTTTTCTAAATCCACCCCACTCTTCCGCACCCTGTCAGTTTCTAATACATTGGTCGACGTGACGCTGTTCGAGGTCTTTCTGTTCGTGAGCTCTGTGAGCTAACTTCACGCCCGTTTGTATAACGATTTTAACGCTCTGATATATTTGAAGTTATTTTATTTGTGAGCTCTGATGAGCTAAAGTCACGCTAGTCTGCGTAGCAAATTTTAACGCTCTTAATTATTTGAAGTCAATTACTTTGTGAACTTTGTGAGCTAAATTCACGCCAGCGTGCGTGGTGATTGAAACTTGTAATATTATCTTAAAGACAACTATTTCAGCTCTTAGGGGCAAGACTTGTAAACGTTCTAATTAGCGCTCACCCGAGCGAAGGTCAAAGCAGAGCAGAGCAGTAGATTACCGACCGAGATAGCGACTGTGAGTCAGGCAGTCTTTGTAACTTGTTTGTCGAGCCAGTGGCGTTGGACTCGAAGTGTGTATTCCATGTATATTTTTAAAGTGTATTTTTCATGTGTGTATTGCGCGTGTCTGAGCGATATTTAGGGAAAGTCTTCGTAATTAATCGCATAGGACTATTTGTGGGCGAATTTAGTAACCCACAAGCGATTATAGCCAGGTCGAATTATAATCATTGAACTTTTCTTCCAAGGAGACTACATCAAGATGTCCAACGTGTGGTCAGGAGTTGGGGTGACGTCCGGCGCTTCAACGAAGACGAATATGGAGTGCTAACTTTTCCATAGGGGAAATGGGCTGAGATGGATGTCATAAGTTCTGCAAGCTGAGACGGTGACGTACAACAATTGATTATTCAATTATGTAGTTAGATTGGCCGGGGAACTTTTGTAAATAGTTTATAAGTCTTTTCTTGTTTTAGAGTGTTTTTCTTTGTACCGACACTAATTGTTTTAAATGTACGTTGGCACGTGGCCAAAGTGTTTGTTGTATATTTGTTTTTCTTGGAGTCATATTTAGTGTGCACGGCGCGTGTACGTGATGTTTATCCATGCGAATGCGAAGCCCGTTACATTCGATAAGTGGTGCTTTATTAAAGTTCATATTTGTGATAGGAATGGGAGGTAATTACTGTAAGATGTTTGCTGAACAGGTTATTATTCATATTAGGGTTGCCAAGTGCAACAATTTAAGATGTAATTGTAGAACACCTTCGTTCTAATTCGATAGATTTCTTTTGAGTCCATTTCAGGTTAATCAGTCACGGCGTGGAACGGTGGCGCCAGCAAGTGGAAAACATTTATGTCTTTTTATTTCAGGGTCTGTCAAACCCATACGTGTGGTTCTGTGTGTGTTACTGTGTCAGGTGTGTGTGTTGATTCTAAGTGAAGAGGGGTAGAGGTCCTACCGCCCTCATATGTTGTTGTTGTTGTATTTTTGATGGAAAGGCAGGGTGCTCTAGGGAGATCGCAGTTCCTTGTCCATTATGCTGATTTCTTGGATTTCCTAGTGGAAATGCCGGGACATTTTGTTCTGACACACACACGCGTATTATTGTGCTTTGGGGCACGCTTCTTCGATACACACGTGGGTTGACAGATATGCAGATTTCCACAAATCGCCCGTCTCGCCTGGTGACTTATTTTGATAGGCTGTCCTGTTCCGACTGGCCCCTTTAAGCTTTCAAGTAGCAAACCTGTTCATTGTGATGGTTATTTTGGAACCATAATTAATTGGGAGTTCGCCATGTATGTGACGGATTGTTGCATGTTGTATGGATAGATATTGTGTTAATAATGTAAATGTTGGCTTTGAGCCTAGTGATCTTGTTTATGACTCAATTCATGTAATTTAGTATGTCAAACCCGTGTGGTGTAGTGGTAGTGTACTTGCAAATTTGACGGCGGTCATTTGTGTATTTTCTTTTATTTGGTCACGTGTTAACTTACTTGTGTTGATTTGTGTGAGAAGTCCTAAGTTTTCAGGCAGTAATGTTTTTGCTACGGCAGTTTGATTCCAATTTCACACGGAAATTATTGTGTTGTATATTTTAAGTATAGGAAGTGTCGGTTTAGTTTTAAGTGTTGTATAGTTGTTCCCCGCGTCTGTCTAGCTCTAAGCAATGTGGATTCGTTGTCTGAATGTTCATTC
This sequence comes from Meconema thalassinum, assembly GCA_946902985.2. Classification (NCBI taxonomy): domain Eukaryota; kingdom Metazoa; phylum Arthropoda; class Insecta; order Orthoptera; family Tettigoniidae; genus Meconema; species Meconema thalassinum. The sequence continues at coordinate 1,711,945,725 of OX336388.2, read as the reverse complement.
TGGATGATGACGAATCATGCATTCGATTGTACACATCGTGAAGCATGCAGAACGACACGCGCGCATACATTGTCACTTTTGTTGATTTTTCTTAAGGACACTTTGTCCGTGTATTTAATCTCTCCAGAGATTTGGCCTAGTTTTGGCGTATTTTATATTTCGTTGGGAGTCATTCGGGAGTTTGTTTTTGTTAATTCTTTTGTATAGTTAGGTGATTTGTTATTAAATTCATTGTTTTAAACCCTGGCTTCACTTTTTCCTGCATGTTATTTTGTTATATGTTACCCTGCATGTTAATGAAGCGCTTTAACAACAACTTACGATATGGACTGTTACACCCCCCGAAACTGAGTCTCATAAGCTTCTTTGCAAGGGTTCAATAGGTAATTTGGAAGGTGACCATCATGTTCAAGTGTACTGATTGTAAAAAGCAGTTTTCAAGACCCGACAATTTTCAACGTCATGCAAGTACAAAACATAATCTTAAAATGTTTGCGTGTAGTCATTTTACTACGACATTTAACAGACAGGATAATCTTACACAGCATGTACGTTTAAAACATATCAGTTCAGCACCATTTTCGTGTTCAGTTTGTGATCTTGGGTTTTCTGCTGTAAAGCGATATCAATCCCACATGGTTGAAATGCATGGAGAACAATAGGAATTAAAAACTGCAAAACCATCAACTAGCACGGAACCTTTAAACAAATGTAATGCTTAAAAGCGTAAACGTTCTAAAGATTGTGAAAATAGTTGTACAACACAAAGAATGAAGAATGGTGAACCTTTGATAACACATTGTGATGTATGCAATATTGATATACCTTCTTCAATGATTCAGGGAAATTGCGCAGTATTAATCATAAAAACAAGATGTTCAGTAAAGAACATATAGCCTACTTTCTCCTAAATGCATGGGTATTGTTATAACTCTTTGTCCTTTTCAAGGAGTATAATTGAATGTTGGTTGTAGTAGCTTGTTGAACTACAACGTGCTATAGGGATATTAAACATGAATATGAGGTGCCCTTTGCTAGTGCTACCTCTGTAAAAAGATTCATTCAATTCGGTTTCACCGTGTTTGAATTGATCTGGGAAATGGATTTGCACACATACATGGTCGCTATTTTCAAACTATTGGGCTGATGACCTTGTAGTCAGTCATAAGGTGCTTTCCACAAAAAGGCATGTAGTTGCAAAATCCGGTAGAGATCAAATTATTAGGATGGTCGAAATTTGATTTAAGCTTTTAACATTTGGGTGGCCGTCATTCCGTTTCCGTCAAGATGGCGGCGATATAAAACATGACACTGAGGTGCCTTTTGCTAGTGCTACCTCTGTACCAAATTTCGTTCAATTCGGTTTCACCGTGTTTGAATTGATAGTGGGAATCGATTTGCACACATACTTGGCCACCATCTGCAAATTATTGGGCTGATGATCTAGCAGTTTGGTCAGAATATGCTTCCCACATAAAGATTTGTTGTTGCAAAATTTGGTAGAGACTAGATTATTAGGTTGGTCGTAATTACATTTTAGCCTTTAACATTTGGGTGGCCGCGATTACGTTTCCGTCAAGATGGCGGTGATATAAAACATGACACTGAGGTGGCCTTTTCTAGTGCTACCTCTGTACCAAATTTCGTTCCATTCGGTTTCACCGTGTTCGAATTAATATGGGTAATCGATTTTGACACAAAGATGGCCGCCATCCGCAAAATATTAGGCTAATGACCTATTAGATTTGTCAAAAGATGCTTCCTCCATAAAGGTATGTTGTTGCAAAATTTGGTAGAGATCGGATAATTAGGTTAGTCGTAATTTGATTTAAGCTTTGAACATTTGTGTGGCCGCCATTACGTTTCCGTCAAGATGGCGGCGATATAAAACATGACACTGAGGTGCCCTTTACAAGTGCTACATCTGTACCAAATTTCATTCCATTCGGTTTCACAGTTTTCGAATTAATAGGGGTAATCGATTTTGTCACAAAGATGGCCACCATCCGCAAACTGTTAGGCTAATGACCTATTAGATTTGTCAAAGGATGCTCCCTCCATAAAGGTATGTTGTTGCAAAATTTGGTAGAGATCGGATGATTAGGTTAGTCGTAATTTGATTTAAGCTTTGAACATTTGTGTGGCCGCCATTACGTTTCCGTCAAGATGGCGGCGATATAAAACATGACACTGGGGTGCCCGTTGCTAGTACTACCTCTGTACCCAATTTCATTCCATTCCGTTTCACCGTGTTTGAATTAATAGGGGCAATCGATTTTCACACAAAGATGGCCGCCATCCGCAAACTGTTAGGCTGATGACCTATTAGTTTGGTCAATGAATGATGCTCCCATAATGGTATGTTGTTGCAAAATTTGGTAGAGATCGGATGATTAGGTTAGTCGTAATTTGATTTAAGCTTTGAACATTTGTGTGGCCGCCATTACGTTTCCGTCAAGATGGCGGCGATATAAAACATGACACTGAGGTGTCCTTTGCTAGTGCTAGCTTTGTACCAAATTTCGTTCAATTTGCGCTCACCGTGTTCGAATTGATAGGGGGACCGACATTCAGAGTGCACACACTCACATACACACACATACACACACAGACTCACACACACACATACACACACACAGACAGACACACTTTTTTCGCCCTGTAGTGATCTCATAAGTCTACTTTCATTTTTTGCAAAAATCGAAAGTAGGCTAATAACGCTTGCCATGAAAGAAATTCTGCGAATATTCAACAAATTGGTAGTGCGTTTAAAAGTCGAATTGCTAGTTACAGACTTCACAGTGAAGAAAAACTCAAAGTATTGAAACATTTTAAAAAAATGTTCAACCTAATGTGTTTGACTTGGTAGATAATGTTTTAGTGGAGCATAAAATATTTAAAATGAATTTTGAACTCTTTGGGTTATATGTAAAAACTGGGAGCGAAGGTGAAATTACAGATATCAAATCCTTTTGTACAAAAAATGTAATTGTTAGTGAATCAACTAATATCAATGATATGTACCAAGATATTTCAAGTGCTATCATTGTAAAGAGTAAAGAGTTCCAGGAAAGGGAGTCAGGCTGGGCGTTGGTTGAAGTACTTTATTTAGAAACTAACATGAATAAATATAACCCCCTTCGAGCATCATCATATATTGATTTGCCAGGATGGATCAAACTTAAGAAAGCTTGTGTAAACGTTATGATTAGTGATCAAGCATGTTTTGCGTGGGCTGTAATCTCAGCTCTCTCTCCAGCAGTGGAGCATCTGTATAGAACATCATCTTATCCTCACTATTCTTCAGTGTTAGATTTAGAAAAAATGGAATTTCCTTTTGAGATAAAAGACATTAAACGTTTTGAAGAACTGAACAATGTAAGTATTAATGTGTATGGAATTGAAAACAAGAGTATAGTTGGTCCTCTATATTATTCTCAAGGGAAAAAAGGATGTTCATGTAAATTTACTATACATAACCGAAGGTGAAAATGCCCACTATTGTTGGATAAAACATTTAAGTAGACTTGTTGGCAGTCAGATAACAAAACGAGATGGTAAAAGGTGGTTGTGTGATGGCTGTTTGTTATATTTTAGAAATGAGGATCAACTAACTCAACATCAAAAGATGACTGTTTGTTATATTTTTGAAATGAGGATCAACTAACTCAACATAAAAAATGGGGATGTAATCATGTTCGTACGGTATTACCGACTCCTAAAAATAACATTTTAAAATTTAAGGACTTTGAGAAGCAGCTTCGAGTACCATTTGTTATATATGCTGACTTTGAGTCTCTGCTAAAATCATTTAATACATGTTCATCGAATCCAACCAAACCTATTACCAACACTACTCACATTCATAATCCTTTTAGCTTTGCATATTATATTAAATGTAGTTATGATGACTCGTTAAATAAGTTTGAGCTCTATAGAGGACCTGATGCACCTAAAGTTTTTATGGAGGGACTTGAGAAAGATGCAATCCGTATATCCTCTATTTTAAATACGATCATTCCAATGAAGCCACTAACTTCATCAGAGCAAATGAGTTTTGAAACTGAAACTAATTGTTTTATATGAGGTGAATGTTTATATACAGATAGGGTTCGCGATCATGACCATTTAACAGGAAAATCTCGAGGTGCTGCTCACCGAGAATGTAATTTAAAGTATAGAGTAACAAAATTCATTCCAATCATTCTACATAATGGTAGCAAATACGATAACCACTTTATCGTTAAAGAATTTGGAGCTTCAGATGTGAAAATTGATTTGATTGCAAATAATAAGGAACAATACATATCGTTTACAAAATACATCAAAACTGACAATAAAAAAAAACGATAAAACTACGATTTTTAGATTCATTCCGCTTTATGCCAAGTAGTCTTGATAAGCTTGCTAGTAATTTAAAATCAGATTAGTTTCATGAAATTCAACGTGTCTTTCCTAAAGAAGATGATTTTAATTTGATTCATAAAAAGGGTATATTCCCTTATGAATATATTAACTGTGTGGAACGTCTTGAGGAGTGTTCTTTACCTCCAAAAGATGCATTTTACAGTTCCTTAAACACAAGTCATATCAGTGATCAGGAATATTTACATGCACAACGTGTATGGACACAGTTTGACATTCAAACTTTAGGTGAATTTTCAGACATATACTTGAAGACAGATGTGTTGTTATTAGCAGATGTGTTTGAAAATTTCCGCAATGTTTGTATGAAAACTTACGACCTTGATCCTTGTCAGTATTTTACTGCTCCTGGGTTAAGTTTCAGTTCAATGTAAAAAAAAAACGAAAGTTAAATTTTGAATTGATGATTAATTTTATAAAATCATCAATTCGAGGTGGATTAAGTCAATGTAGTGGACGGTATTCAAAAGCAAATAATAAATACATGCCTAGCTACAACCCTTGTGAAGAGTCAAAGTATATTGTCTACCTTGATGGAAATAACCAATACGGATGGGCTATGAGTCAATATCTACCACTGAAAGATTTTCGCTGGCTGACACAACCTGAAATTGATGTCTTACATGTTGACACTCTTAATAATACCGATGATAAAGGATATATTTTAAAGGTAAATGTTGAGTATCCTAAAGAGTTACATGATGATCATAATGATTTACCATTTTGTCCTGAGAATATGAAATCCCCGTACACCACATCACGAACGAAAATGTTAATTGCTATTGTAAATGATAAATGCAAATATGTAATACATTATCAAAACTTGAAACAGTGTCTATAGCATGGATTGAAATGAACTAAAATTCATCGCGTATTACAATTTCATCAGTCAGCATGGCTCAAACCATATATTGATCTGAACAATAATTTAAGAACACTATCAACAAATGCCTTTGAAAAAGATTTTTATAAACTCGTGAATAATAGTGTTTTTGGAAAGAGTATGGAAGGAAGGAAGGAAGATTGTAGTTTTACGTGACCGTGAATCTTGTGATTATGAGTATGGAGAATGTTGATAAGCGAGTTGATGTAAAGCTGATAACAAAGTGGGAGAATGATGGTAAAAGGTATGGTGCGAGCAACTTAATAAGCAAGCACAACTTCCATAGCTGTTCAATTATTCATTTAGTTGTAATACAAATGAATCGCCTTAAAGTAACTTACAACAAACCCATATATGTGGGTTATGCCATTCTGGAATAGTCAAAAACACTTATGTATGAATTTCACTATGATTATGTTAAGAAAAACTATCGTGATCATGCTAAATTACTCTATACAGACACAGATTCTTTTATTTATGAGTTTAAAACTGACGATTTTTATGAGGATATCAAAACTGAGCTAAATAGGTTTGATACAAGTGACTATCCCAAGGATAATATTTACCATTTACCTATTGTAAACAAAAAGGTTCTTGTTACATTTAAGGACGAATGTGCTGGTGTTGTTATAGACACATTTGTAGGCACAAAATCTAAATCATATAAGCTATATGACATTTGATGTTATAGTAATAAAAAAAATTAAAAGGTGTAAAGAAGAATGTTGTTAGTAAAGAGTTAGATATAAGTGATTATAAGAACTGTATAGTCAGTAACATACCTAACCTATATTATATAAGAACATGTGTGTATATAGAAGTAAAAATCATCAGCTGAATACTAATTTGTTGAACAAAGTTGCTTTAAGTAATGAAGACAACAAACGATTCATTATACCCAACACATTTGATGCTCTTGCTTGGGGAAACAGTCGCATTGACGACTATTACTTTACTTAAGTCTAATGATCACTATATTGTAACATTTGTAGTGTGTTTTATATTGTAATACTTTTGTAAAAACTGTAAGTAGAATGTATAATGTTCGGCTACTGTAGTTTAGTAAAAATAAGATAAGTAATACATTTTAGTGTAAAATGTTTGCTTTTTTATATTACGAAAAAGATTTTAAAAATGTACAGAATATGAAATCTAAACAAGGGGGATGTAAAAATGTAAAGTAGAAATTGTAAATATCCATGTGTGAAAAAGTGAAATGGCTATCACCATTTTAAAATTAAAAGACATTATGATCTGGTAAACCTTGTTTTTATTTCACAACAACAACAAAAATGCACAGAATGTGTAAACTAAACAAGGGGCCTGTAAAATTGAAAAGTGGAAATTGTAAACATCCATATGTGAAAGAATGAAATGGCTATCACAATTTTTTTAAATTAAAAGATATAGTGATCTGGTAAACCTTATTTTTATTTTACAACAAAAAATGTACAGAATGTGTGAACTATACAAGGGGAATGTAAAAATATGTAAAGTGGAAATTTTAAATATCCATGTGTGAAAAAATGAAAATAAAGAAAATGGCTATCACCATTTTTAAAAATTAAAAGACATTGTGCTCTGGTAAACCTTGTTTTTATTTCACAACAAATAGGGCTTTTCAAAATAGAATACAATGAAATACCAATTCCTCAATCCTTTCAATGTTCATGTCCACTCATCATTAACTTTCTTTAATAGCACTAATCACAATGAGGGCTGTCAACCTTTCTCCCACTGAGGCATCACAGGATGTCAAACATTTTTAGCTTTTTTCAACAATACTTTATCCGCCACACGTCTTAATGCAGGATGCCTATAAGAAAGGTCATGTTTTTTGCATGCTTGATCCAAAGGATTAATTGGTACCTCACCACGTTGCAAATGTTGATTCAGCTTCGTTCCAGAACCACAGAAACGATAACCAGGAAGATGGATTTCAAAAGGTAAGTATTGAATGACTTTGTCAATGACGCCATGACCAGTACAAGTTTGACATATCCTATTCCATAGGTGGAGAAAAGATTTGATTTTCCTCTTCCTCTGTAGACGATGTTGATGTTGTTGCTTTTTTTTTCTCGCCATCACACCCGTGGAATGAGGAAACAAAGTCTTTACACCGACTTTTATGACCGTGATAGAGTTTGACCAACTGACAAGTAGCACACTGTCGCATAGAGGGTATTTTTGCCATGGCCACTTGCTTATGGTGATCATAATCTGTACATGGTTGCAATTCACTTAACACAGGTTCTTGAGTCCATGTTTTTGGTACATGTTGCCAGATTTCTTTCACTGCATCTGCTGCCACGTAATAAATGAACGATTTTGGAAGAGCCAATAATTCTTCTTTGGTAAAACTGTCTAGTTTCTTTTTACACACAAAGAACTTTCCAATCGCTTTATCGGTAGCATCCCCTTTCTCCATGGTATCACGTTGATGTTTACACGTCACTTGTAGGAATCTCACTGGTGTCATTTCACAGGTAGACCTAGAGTTTTAATTTTATTTAATAACTCCCAGCAGGCATTGGTGGTTAGCCAATAAAAGAGATGCCACACCTGTGCCATGGCTTTATGGGTAATGTTGTCACAGGGGCAGCGGTCCATGAGTGTTTGCAGCGCGGGGCAGCCCAAGTCCATTAAATCGATACAGTGACAATAAGACGCCAAAAATGGTTGTAGCCATTGACGTTTTTCACTACCTTTCACAAATACCACATGGGCAGAAGACAAGTGGCCTTTCATGACCATATTCAAGTGCTTACATTAAATGGTTCCTTTCTTCCAGTCTAGTTGCATATGAGTTTCAATCCACTGGGTTTGTTTACGGTCTTTATCACACAATAAATCAAACGCATAGGGTGGTTTAAACACCAAATGGGTAGCTAGTGATATCCAAAAAGTGGACCAATCGATGATGACCACTTCTTTAAATATAAATTTGTTATCTCCAATTTTAAACCCTTGACAGTCGAAAATCAGTGTGCGCAACATGTTCACACTTGTCTGGACCAAGTCAAACTGACCACAGACTGACTTTCAGTGACTAACATACACCTATGACATTGACTTACATCCCATTCTAGTAAAAATAAAAATAAAAATGTACTCCGTGTATAGGTTAGGGTATGAGTAGATATGGGAAATAACAACAGCAATCTATTTTTATTAGATTATTTTATTGGTGTAACAAGTTGTACATGCTTTTGTCATTTTGGTATAGTCACGCCTACTATCAATTGCGCCTACTATAAATCACGCTTACTATGAATCGCGCCAACTATCAATTGCGCCTACTATCAATCGCGCCTACTATCAATTACGTCTATCAATCACGCCTACTATCAATTGCACCAACTATAAATCGCGCCCATGTCAAATTGCGCTTACTATCAATCGCGCCTACTATCAATTGCGTCTATTATAAATCGCGCCCATGTCAAATTGCACTTACTATCAATCACGTCTACTATCAATTACGTCTACTATCAATTGCGCCTACCATTAATCGCGCCTTCTATCAATTGCGCCTACTACCAATCGCGCCTACTAGGACATGAATTATCATTAAACCAAAACATTTCCTTTTTTGTCAGCCTCTCACCCCTCCCATAAATCTATGTCGTCATAGTCATAGTCAGTCTTAAAGCAAGTCTAAACTTGTAGAACATGTCACGTGCAAAGTTAGGTGAAGTTAGGTTATGTTAGGTGAGCTGAGGTTAAGTCTTAAAATATCCCCTCTCCTCCTTGTACTTTGTGTAAACATTGACACTGTAACTTTGTGATATCAAAGGTGATCTGAGTCGCGTCCATATCAATCACGTCTACTATCAATCACGCCTACTATCAATCACACCTACTATCAATTGCACCTACTATCAATTGCGCCTACTACCAATTGCATCTACTATAAATTGCGCCTACTCTGAATCGCGTCTACTATCACTTACGCCTACTATCAAATGCACCTACTATAAATCTCGCCTCCTATCAATCACGTCTACTATCAATTGTGCGCCTACTATCTGCACCGAGCATGAGTTGGTCATAGCTAACACCTTATTCAATAACCACAATAGAAGAATATACACATGGATGAGACCAGGAGATACAGATCGACTTCATTATGGTCAAGCAGAGGTTTCGAAACCAGATTTTGGATTGTAAAACATATCCTGGTGCTGACATAAACTCTGACCACAATCTGGTTGTAATGAAATGCAGATTAAAGTTGAAGAAACTGAAGAGAAGTCAAAAGCCAAAAAGGTGGGCAATAGACAGACTGAAAGTAAAGGATGTAAACGAAAGATTCAAGAAGAGTATAAAGGAAGGACTAATGAAAAACCATAAACAAACTTCAATTGCAGACGAATGGGCACTTTTGAAGAATGAAATAACAAAATCCGCAGAAGAAAACATTGGTAGGAAAGAAGGAATAGGTAGAAAACCGTGGATCACTCAGGATATACTAGAATTGATGGATGAAAGGCGGAAATACAAGAATGTAAGAGATGAAAAGGGGACAGCAGAATACAGACGTCTGAGAAATGAGGTCAACAAGAAGTGCAAGGAAGCGAAAGAAGAATGGTTGAAAGAGAAATGTGCAAGTATAAAAAATTGTCTGAAATTAGGAAAAGTAGACACAGCTTATCGAAGGATTAAGAATACTTTTGGGGAAAAGAAGACTAAGTGCTGTAATATTAAGGACACAAATGGAAAGCCTGTAACAGGTAGGGAAGGAAAGGTTGAGAGATGGAAATCTTACATAGATTGTTTGTATAAGGGAAAGGAGATTGAGAATCGTGTAATGGAAAGGGAGGAGGAAATTGATGAGGATGCAAAATGAGATTTAATATTGAGATCAGAATTTGACAGAGCATTGGAAGACTTAAGCAGGAACAAAGCACAAGGCATAGATGATATACCGATTGAGTTGCTACGCTGCATAGGAGATGAAGGTCTGATCAGGTTATTTCACTTGGTGTGTAGGATTTATGAGACAGGTGAGGTACCCCCTGATTTCAAGAAGAATGTTATCATCCCTATACCAAAGAAAGTGGGAGCTGACAGAAGTGAAGATTACCGTACAATCCGCTTGGTTACTCATGCTTCAAAGATACTGTCTAGAATAATTTACGAGTGGATTGAAAGCCAGATAGAATCGGAGTTGGGTGAAGACCAGTTTGGTTTCAGGAGAAATGTAGGAACAAGGGAAGCTGTACTAAGCCTTAGGCTGATTTTGGAAGGTAGAATAAGGAAAGATAAGAGAACGTTCATGACATTTGTAGACTTAGAAAAGGCTTTTGATAACGTTGATTGGACTAAATTGTTTGACATTTTGAAATCTATTGGAATAAAGTACAGGGATAGGAGGGTGGTATACAACCTATACAGAAACCAGACGGCAGTCATTTGATCTGAAGGACATGAGAGAGAAGCTGGTATTCAGAAAGGTGTAAGGCAAGGCTGCAACTTATCACCCATACTTTTCAATCTTTACATTGAACAAGCAATGAAGGAAATTGGAGAAAAATTTAAAGTGGGAATGAAGATTCAAGGAGAAATAATTTCAACTCTGAGATTTGCTGATGACATCGTCATTTTGGCCGACAAGCCTGAGGATTTGAATGAGTTTTTACTGGTATGGACTCCGTCTTACGGAAAGAATTCATGATGAAAATGAATAAATGTAAAACAAAAATACTGGAATGCAGCCAAAATAAATTAGAAACCTCTATGGAGATCAAATTGGCAGATGAAAAACTGAAGGAAGTAGGAGACTTCTGTTACTTAGGAAGCAGAATAACCAGTGATGGACGAAGCAAAGTTGATTTAAGAAGTAGGTTGGCTCAGGCAAGGAAAGCATTTCTACAAAAAAGGAATCTGTTGACATCGAATATAGATTTAGGTATTAGGAAGTCATTTTTGAAAGCCTTTGTCTGGAGCGTGGCGCTATATGGAAGTGAAACTTGGACTATTAGTGCAGCAGAAAAGAGGAGAATTGAAGCTTTTGAAATGTGGTGTTACAGGAGAATGATGAAGATCAGATGGGTAGATAGGGTTACAAACGAAGAGGTATTAAGACGAGTGGGAGAGGAGAGATGTTTCTGGCGACTGCTAATGATGAGAAGAGATAGGTTAGTAGGACACATACTAAGACACCCAGGAATAGCAAGCTTAGTTATGGAAGGAAGGGTCGAGGGCAAGAACTGTAGGGGTAGACCAAGGTTAGAATATGTTAAAGAGATTGCCTCGGATGTAGGGTGTGGTAGCTATGTAGAGATGAAGCGATTAGCTGAGGACAGGGAGGCATGAGGTGCTGTATCAAACCAGTCCTAAGATTGAAGACTCAATCATCATCACTATCAATCGCGCCTACTATCAATTACGTCTACTCTCAATCACGCCTACTATCATTTGCGCCTACTATAAATCGCGCCCATGTCTAATTACACCTACTATCAATCGCGCCTACTATCATTTGCGTCTACTATAAATCGCGCCCATGTAAAAAATTGCACCTACTATCAATCACGCCTACTATCAATTGCGTCTACTATTAATCACGCCTACTATCAATTGCGTCTACTACCAATCGCGCCTACTAAGACATGACTTTTCATTAAACCAAAACATTTCCTTTTTTGTCAGCCTTCCACCCCTCCCATCTATCTATGACATCATCATCAGTCTTAAAGCAAGTCTAAACTTGTAGAACATGTCACGCGACAAAGTTAGGTTAGGTAAAGTTAGGTTATGTTAGGTGAGCTGAGGTTGAGTTTTAAAATATCCCCTCTCTGCCCCGTACTTGGTGTAAACATTGACACTGTAACTTTGTGATATCAAAGATGATCTGAGTCGCGCCCATGTCAAATTGCGCCTACTATCAATCACGCCTACTATCAACTGCATCTATTGTCAATTGCGTCTACTATGAATTGCGCCTACTACAAATCATGCCTACTATCAATTGCGCCTACTATCAATTGCGTCTACTATTAATCACGTCTACTATCAATTACGCCTACTATCAATTGCGCCTACTATAAATCACGCCTACTAAGACATGACGTTTGATTAAACTAAATCATTTCCTTTTTCGCCAGGCTCTCACCCCTCCCATCCGCAAAACCTAGTTGTATAAGCTGTGCATTTAAATTCAATATATACAATTAACCACTAACTGTTCAGAACTAACATGTCTAGGGTATATATGGGATCCTTAGTAACAAACAAAAAAAAATACTGTCTAACCTACGAGTGTACGGCCTTGTCATACGCAGTAAGTACCTGTTAACCTTGACTAGGGTATAAGAATATTGTCAGTTGACTACTGGCTGTTACAGTGTTCACATCGTGAAAGACCGTCTCACCTACCAGTCTCCAGCCTTGTCATACGCAGTAAGCAGCTGTTGGCGGAAAACCACATCCATAAATCTTGACATTTAGGAAAGTGTGTATGTGTGTGTGTAAATCGCTTGTAATCTGAAGATTGTTCATGTGACTTTACTAAAATTTAATTCATATGTATTAGTTGAGTCGCCTCCGTAGCGTAGCGGTCAGCATGGTTAGCTGCCGCCCCGGAGGTCCTGGGTTCGATTCCCGGCTCTGCTACGAAATTTGAAAAGTGGTATGAGGACTGGAACGGGGTCTACTCAGCCTCGGGTGTTCCAAATGAGTAGAGGGTGTTCGATTCCCACCTCAGCCATCCTCGAAGTGGTTTTCCGTGGTTTCCCACTTCGTCTTCGGGCAAATGCCGGGATGGTACTGTACCCGATCTCCGGATAGTAGGCTGTCAGATATCCGCCCCCTCAATCGGATTGCCAATAATCAAACGCGCCGGCATAGCTACATCAATGAAAATGGCACTGACAGATACTATCGAGATTAGAGCACAATAGTTAACAAGAAAATTATTGTGGAACACACCAGAATATACGGGGGTTCATACTTACCTTGACTTACCTCTTAAATATATCTCGGGGACTGGGTTGTCAACTGGATCACTTAAAAGTATGTCCTCACAATAACCTCCACCAAGATATTTAAAATGAACCAGAACGAAGACGAGAAACTTTAAACTGCACACTAATTTATTTCACATAAAGTATGATTTTTAACAAAAATGAAACAACAAAATATACGTGGCAATCAGAAGCCATTGACCACATAACCATGTCCTCCTGTAGGAACTGTATTCTACACATATAATGTTTTAGCTTTCTCAAGCTTATAGCAACGAAAATATAACAATGCAATGGGAATGGAAACGGGATTTGGGATGAGACACACATATCAATTGCTTTGCGTGTTTATATCCTGCACATTTTATTTATAGCCACAAGGCTATTATGAAACGCCCTTGGTCTCAGTAACACAGTTGTCCGGACCAGCTGCAAAACACCTGTGTCGTCAAAGCGGACACCCGTTCGTTCAACCCTACCATAAGCGTGCTACCACAGAGCTCGGCTCTCTCCTTTAAACACGTAAATGTTCACATCTCAACTGAAATATTATCACGCAAATGTCTTACATGCTTCCTTCAAACACCAGTGGATTCCTCCAACAATCCCAAATCATGATTATTTGTTTAAACCACTTGCTTAACTTGCGTTGTTTAGAGTATACAAAAAAAACTCTAAATGTTAATAACAAAAGTTCATTAATTATTTATAACAATAATAAATTGTTTATAACAATGTCAAATGACGATTGAAAATTTAATACACGCTTCTATTAATCACTATCATTTCAAGTTATTTAACAAAGATATTTACAAAATTATTTTACAATATTAAATTGTTTATATTATTTATACAAGGAATACATTGAACCACACGTCAATCCGGTTGATAATTACTCAAATCGTGTTGATATAATCGACCAATGAAGGTTAGTTATATTTAACTTGTCAAATTCAGGTTTAATAATGTTTAATAATAATTATTAATATTTGTGACTGTAACCTCCATTCAAAATCTTTATCTCAAATTATTTAACACTCTTGTTAATTTTAACAGTATCTTCATATGAATAATCTTTCAAAGAACAGGAACAATAACATTCAGCGGGAAAATACTTCGCTCATAACGCACAAAAATGTCACAACAATTGGCCCAAAATTCATCATATATCTTCATATATATGGCATAAAAATCTTCCAAACTACACACAAAAACCTCCACTATTAATTCAACAACTTCATTAATTATTGTGGGAACCTCCTTCATTATTCAAGGGCATTATTCAACAGCGACTTTTACACGTCCACTGAACTATCGATTATACATCCATTGTTCCTCTTTAAAAATTCTTATATTCATCAATTGTAATAATGACTGTTATTATTTAACCTTCGTGGGTTTCATTCATGAATCGATATGAAGTAAAAATTTGCCAATCACAAATAAATTTAATAGCAAATACGATTAGACACTCCTGTCTGGTCTATCAAAATTGAGATTAACATCTTCAAAGTAACGCAGTATAAAAATACTATCTTCAAACAAAGATCAACTAAACTGCAAAATAGTCGAATAGAATACAATTAGATTGTGGAATGCAAACATTATTGTTCCAATCTAGAATTGAGAAAAACTCCTATCTTCATTATTCATTACTATAGTGCATTCAATAAATTGTAATTAACGTTCGTATTTCATAAAATTGTCTATAATGCAATGATAAATGTCTACGTTGCAATCATGTTCATAAGACGACTAGTATTTCAAAGATCGTCGGTATCGAAAAAGATTTTAACGCTCTAAAATCTTTTAATCATTCTTCTTTCTTGAGGATGACAGAAAATTGGTCAAAGTAATTTACTGATTAGAATTACTTTAATAAAATGACACGCTGTCTGAATTTAAATCTGCCATAGCAAATCAATAACGTTACAGTCAAATAGTGACTACAAAAATATGCAAATTACTGAAAGAATCTAAATCATCAGTCTCAACTGATCCAAAATTATTTAAGTATGCCAATGACATAACAATGTCTCAAAAATCGAAGAAAAAGGCATAAATCATCGAAGTGTACTGAGTACAAAAATATCAATCAAGAAAATGGGGCAAAAGGTAGGACAGAAAATATGGGAAGAATAGTTGCTCAAATATCGCTACAATACTCAAATAATACAAGAAACGTTCACGACTACCTTATCTGTCGATAGAAGTTCCAGAGGAAAATTCCCCAAAGAAGACTGCTGATGGATCCATTTCACCAACTTAAAGATGAGCTCCATCCTCGAAACAGGAATCAGCGTCCTCGGAGAATCGAACTGCTTCCTCCTCCGAAATGGCACTGCTCCGTGGATACGAGAAACATCCTTCCGGCAAAATTCTTCATTGTGCGCAGGGATAACCCTGGTCTCTTGAAAGTTCTCTGAAGTTCTTGCAGGAATTCGTCATGAAGTTTAATGTAGCTATTTCCGCAGAAATATTCATAGTTGTGGAGTATGAAAATATTTCCACTGTTATCTGGTATAATTCAGCGATGGATTAACGATGCATGAGTGTAGTTGGATGTTCACTACATGCTCGCTTCAGTAGAAAGACGATTAACGAAGTTCCAAGCTGTTACTTTACTCCAATAATGTATGTCCCAATTGCATCAACGCCTTAGCCTTTCATCTCAACTGCAGTTATAATGATCAAAAGCACTGCAATATTATAATGTTCCATATTCAAATGTATCGTTGTAATATCAAACCGTTGCACTCCATGTGTCAGCCGTAGTGTAATAATGTGGAATATAAAAGTGTTTCTCCTGTGGCGAGAAAATCACTTTTGTTGGCAGCCTAAAAGTTCCAATAACTTTCGAAGTATCACTGTGAAATTGTTCAAATCTTGTATACACCACAATGTTATACTGCCTAATAGAATAATAATACAGGCTGAAGTTAGCGCTTGATATCTTGACTGGTGGAAACGTTAATGTGCGCGTTTCAACTTCACCTAGTTTTGAGCAGCGTGAAATGGAACTACTCCGAGTTCGTTTGATGCGGCAGGCTTTCACCTCACGCTAAAGACACCTTACTTCACTGAATCACTTGAAAATAACTCTATATCACCAGAAATATATATGCGATCACAAGTATGAGATCTGAGCGTATGAGATCTGAGTATGAGAGCTCCTCTCTCCTGTGCACGACCTTTTATCAACTTCTTAAGGGGCGTAACCATCCCTTCCATAGCCTGTTGCTGCGTCATTGCTGGAAGTTTTAACTTTGGCTATACTTGACGGATTTTCAAAATTCAAAAACTCAAAATTAATTTCTTCAAAATTCCAAATCAATGCCATATCTGAAAATAGATTTCCACAAATCTGCATGCCAAAAGTAATCGAATATCGTAGTTTCAGCAATTTCCGTCTTCCTTCCAAACTATCGTTCATTGGTTCGCGTCTCTCCTCCAATAGCGTAGCTTCTTCCTTAGCACAATACCTAGTTTCCTGCGACTGCGTCGTAAATCTCGGATCTTTCTCGAAGAAAATCATGACGTCACCAAGAATCTCAGCTCAATCAGCCTACTGGCATGAATTCTACGTCATCCGTGCCTACATCATGAATATCCACGTCATAACTATGACATCCTTAACTTTACTGATATTTTCCAATACAGCCATCGTGGTCTCAATATAATTCAATTTCCGGGGGCATTCTCCCTTCACCACGTTTTAAAAACAGTTGCAAATTGTTTTTAAACTCTGTGTTATACATATCTCAATTCACTTGAACACGAAATTGAATTATTATTGGCTTACTCTTCTATGATATTTCCTTTATGTTCCTTAATCATAAGTCTCTTCTTCTCTGGTTTGTGTGTGGTTAATGTATTCTCTCCTCTCTACTTTCTCTTCTGTCCTGAATTTCTGTTTTCCAAGTTCTGCTGACTTGTAGAAGGCCCAGGATCAATCACAACATCCTGCCTTTTCTTTTGATTTTCGGCTTCGTTTTCCCGTAACTCCTTTAGGTATTGCTGGCTTTCCCTCTCTCTTTCCTGATACTGATCGGGTGTCATAACCTGACCTTGAGAATCCTGATTTCTATTTTGGTTTTGGTTATTTCTATTATAATTTCTGTTACAACCATTATTGTTGTAATATCTGCCTCTTCCATTGTTGTAATTGCCTCGATTATAGTTCCAGCCTCTTCTCTGTTGATACGGACTGTAACCTTGCGATCTGTTATTCCGAAACTGATTATTCCTGTGAGGACCTACATTGTCAGTTTTCTCTTCATCTGGCTTGTCAGTTTGCTGAACTTGGTCCATATATACAGTATTTATTTCTTTGAAGTCATGCCTTTGACCTTTCTGTACCACGTTAGGCATTGGACTTGTGTAGTCTAACCTCCTCAGTAATTCGTCCATGCTGGTCAAATCCCTGATGTTTGACGAAATGATTAGTCTCCTCACCTCCACAGGCAGCATACGAGAAATCGCATCAATTAATTGCTCCGTTGACAATGGGGGTTGCAAAAATCTCAAGCGGGACAATTGACTCGTAAAGAAATCAGCGTACCGTGTTGGAAGTGTACCTGAGTATTTTCTTGAATAAACCTCCGCTCTTAACGAATTCTGCGCTTCTATGGACCAAAATCGTTTGATTAATGCCTCTGCAAACTCGTCAAAGTTACTGAAAGTATATCTAAAAGCTCTAAACCATTCAAGGGGTCCTCCAATCAAAAATCTTTCCACTATCTTCATCTCTCTCTCTCTGGGAATGTGAGCTTCGATGAAATAATCTTTGAGGTTCCTGACATATTCTATAGGCGTCAAACTATCAGTGTTGCTGAATTTTTGCGGTTTGTCTTCAAAATTCCTGATGACCGTTACATTCCTCGGATATGAATCCGGGTAGTTTTTCCCACTATCTCGATAGTTCCACTCAGGTTCCCTATTCCTTTCGTCATCTTCCTCCCTGAATCTGGTTATACGTTCTTCAGGAGTCACGTCTCTTTCTTCTGGATTTAGGTTATATCTTCTGGCATAATTCCTATTGGTTTCGCAAGCTAAGCCTTCTGTATCCTTGTCAGTGATTTCCGTTAAGACTTTCCTGATTAACTCTTCTTTGTAGGTCCCCATTAAACTAGCTTCTCCTAGCTTCAAATTCTTCAGTTTGCTCGTCGTTTCATTTACATCAGAGACAACTTTATGAATCTGATCCTCTAACGCAGATTTTAATGCTTGCACATCCTGACCTATCTGTGTTCTATCTTCTACTTGTCTCTCGGATAGCGAATCCATCCTTACGCTTAAATCTTTCCTAATCTGTACTACTTCATTGTTAATATCTATTTGAGTACTGGCAAGTTTTCTTTCAATACGTTCCTGAATTTGGGTTACATGTTCCCCACTTGACCTATTCCACTCGTCTTTCCATACTGCTACATTTGCCGTTAACATTTCTGCTATGTCTCCTTCGATATCTTCTTTGAGTAATCTATTATGGTCTAATACTTGGGTTCTCATGACCTCTACATCATACTTTAAACCTGCTAAAGACGCTGTCGTTCTAACTGACTCATCAACTAGCCTAGTCGTTAATGCACTCATATTACGCGTACAAAGTGTTTTCGAATTTTCTATTTCTTCCCTGACTTTATTTACATCAGTTTGGACTTTAGCAATATCTACGAAAACTGTGTTGACTTCTACTTGAATCTTATTTATGTCACTTTGCATCTCATTTACATCCGAATGAATGTTATTAATATCAACCTGAACATTGGACACATCAGTTCTAACATTTTGGACTTCTCTTTGGACTTCCTCAACCTTGTCTTGGACAGTCGCAACATAATTTTTAACAACCACTACTTCAGCCCTAGCACAAGAAATATCACTCCAGACATTAGCAACATCAAGATTCAACATAGTAAGATCTTTTTGTACCTTAGACACATCCAATTTAACAACAGACACATCTTTATGCACATTGGACACGTCTGTGCGCATGTCAGTTACAGCATTCTCTATTCCTTGGGTATTAATCTGTAAACGCGACATATTATCCTCTTGGTTTGCAGAACTGGTCTGAATAACTTTCAAACTTTCATCCAGCCTGATAGACAAATTACTAGCATTCCTGGCTTCCATCTCCTCCATTCGAGTAGTATTCCTAGCTTCCATTTCCCTCACACTTTCATTCATGCTAGCTTTCAAGTTAGCAGACATCTCCTCCAACATAATTCTCAGACTTTCATCTGCCATTTCAACAATATTCAATAATAAACTGCTTTAGGGACATACATCAAACAGAGTAAAATAACAACATCTGAGCAACATTCTTCACCATATATAAAGTTTGAGCAATTTTCTGTCTTAAATCTAACTTATAATTACCTTATAATTAACCTTCGTAGACACTTCATGTTGAAATAAACTCAAGCACATGTTCAAGTTTCTTTGGTTCATTTTAAAATATTCTAACACAAATAATTTACATTTATAATCCAAATAGTTAATTTTATCTTTAATATGACTATACATGTCATAAGCCGGTCAAATAAAATTAGATTCCAGATCATAGGCGATTTTTCTAAGTTTCCAGCCTATTTAACCTCTTTCAAGTCGTATAAGATCTGATCTTTTCTGAGTGTAATTTTCCTAATACAATACAACATTTATTCCTATATAATCACACTCTCAAATTCTACAATTGGCTAAGACATCTAACAAAGAATCAACCTCTTTATTTGAGTCTTCACAATCCCTTTGACATCGATAACTTGGTAATCCAATGTTATTCGAACACTCCACAAAAATTGCGGTGTCAATTCTACTGCAATAACTTGGTAATCCAATGTTTTGCTGATCGTGCCAATCGAGACAATCGAGCCCCACCGAATTGCGGCAATCCTCCTGGTAATCCAGTTTTGTAGAACATGCCCCACGTTTCAGGGTTGCCAATCCTACTGTACCCGATCTCCGGATAGTAGGCTGTCAGATATCCGCCCCCTCAATCGGATTGCCAATAATCAAACGCGCCGGCATAGCTACATCAATGAAAATGGCACTGACAGATACTATCGAGATTAGAGCACAATAGTTAACAAGAAAATTATTGTGGAACACACCAGAATATACGGGGGTTCATACTTACCTTGACTTACCTCTTAAATATATCTCGGGGACTGGGTTGTCAACTGGATCACTTAAAAGTATGTCCTCACAATAACCTCCACCAAGATATTTAAAATGAACCAGAACGAAGACGAGAAACTTTAAACTGCACACTAATTTATTTCACATAAAGTATGATTTTTAACAAAAATGAAACAACAAAATATACGTGGCAATCAGAAGCCATTGACCACATAACCATGTCCTCCTGTAGGAACTGTATTCTACACATATAATGTTTTAGCTTTCTCAAGCTTATAGCAACGAAAATATAACAATGCAATGGGAATGGAAACGGGATTTGGGATGAGACACACATATCAATTGCTTTGCGTGTTTATATCCTGCACATTTTATTTATAGCCACAAGGCTATTATGAAACGCCCTTGGTCTCAGTAACACAGTTGTCCGGACCAGCTGCAAAACACCTGTGTCGTCAAAGCGGACACCCGTTCGTTCAACCCTACCATAAGCGTGCTACCACAGAGCTCGGCTCTCTCCTTTAAACACGTAAATGTTCACATCTCAACTGAAATATTATCACGCAAATGTCTTACATGCTTCCTTCAAACACCAGTGGATTCCTCCAACAATCCCAAATCATGATTATTTGTTTAAACCACTTGCTTAACTTGCGTTGTTTAGAGTATACAAAAAAACTCTAAATGTTAATAACAAAAGTTCATTAATTATTTATAACAATAATAAATTGTTTATAACAATGTCAAATGACGATTGAAAATTTAATACACGCTTCTATTAATCACTATCATTTCAAGTTATTTAACAAAGATATTTACAAAATTATTTTACAATATTAAATTGTTTATATTATTTATACAAGGAATACATTGAACCACACGTCTATCCGGTTGATAATTACTCAAATCGTGTTGATATAATCGACCAATGAAGGTTAGTTATATTTAACTTGTCAAATTCAGGTTTAATAATGTTTAATAATAATTATTAATATTTGTGACTGTAACCTCCATTCAAAATCTTTATCTCAAATTATTTAACACTCTTGTTAATTTTAACAGTATCTTCATATGAATAATCTTTCAAAGAACAGGAACAATAACATTCAGCGGGAAAATACTTCGCTCATAACGCACAAAAATGTCACAACAATTGGCCCAAAATTCATCATATATCTTCATATATATGGCATAAAAATCTTCCAAACTACACACAAAAACCTCCACTATTAATTCAACAACTTCATTAATTATTGTGGGAACCTCCTTCATTATTCAAGGGCATTATTCAACAGCGACTTTTACACGTCCACTGAACTATCGATTATACATCCATTGTTCCTCTTTAAAAATTCTTATATTCATCAATTGTAATAATGACTGTTATTATTTAACCTTCGTGGGTTTCATTCATGAATCGATATGAAGTAAAAATTTGCCAATCACAAATAAATTTAATAGCAAATACGATTAGACACTCCTGTCTGGTCTATCAAAATTGAGATTAACATCTTCAAAGTAACGCAGTATAAAAATACTATCTTCAAACAAAGATCAACTAAACTGCAAAATAGTCGAATAGAATACAATTAGATTGTGGAATGCAAACATTATTGTTCCAATCTAGAATTGAGAAAAACTCCTATCTTCATTATTCATTACTATAGTGCATTCAATAAATTGTAATTAACGTTCGTATTTCATAAAATTGTCTATAATGCAATGATAAATGTCTACGTTGCGATCATGTTCATAAGACGACTAGTATTTCAAAGATCGTCGATATCGAAAAAGATTTTAACGCTCTAAAATCTTTTAATCATTCTTCTTTCTTGAGGATGACAGAAAATTGGTCAAAGTAATTTACTGATTAGAATTACTTTAATAAAATGACACGCTGTCTGAATTTAAATCTGCCATAGCAAATCAATAACGTTACAGTCAAATCGTGACTACAAAAATATGCAAATTACTGAAAGAATCTAAATCATCAGTCTCAACTGATCCAAAATTATTTAAGTATGCCAATGACATAGCAATGTCTCAAAAATCGAAGAAAAAGGCATAAATCATCGAAGTGTACTGAGTACAAAAATATCAATCAAGAAAATGGGGCAAAAGGTAGGACAGAAAATATGGGAAGAATAGTTGCTCAAATATCGCTACAATACTCAAATAATACAAGAAACGTTCACGACTACCTTATCTGTCGATAGAGGTTCCAGAGGAAAATTCCCCAAAGAAGACTGCTGATGGATCCATTTCACCAACTTAAAGATGAGCTCCATCCTCGAAACAGGAATCAGCGTCCTCGGAGAATCGAACTGCTTCCTCCTCCGAAATGGCACTGCTCCGTGGATACGAGAAACATCCTTCCGGCAAAATTCTTCATTGTGCGCAGGGATAACCCTGGCCTCTCTTGAAAGTTCTCTGAAGTTCTTGCAGGAATTCGTCATGAAGTTTAATGTAGCTATTTCCGCAGAAATATTCATAGTTGTGGAGTATGAAAATATTTCCACTGTTATCTGGTATAATTCAGCGATGGATTAACGATGCATGAGTGTAGTTGGATGTTCACTACATGCTCGCTTCAGTAGAAAGACGATTAACGAAGTTCCATGCTGTTACTTTACTCCAATAATGTATGTCCCAATTGCATCAACGCCTTAGCCTTTCATCTCAACTGCAGTTATAATGATCAAAAGCACTGCAATATTATAATGTTCCATAGTCAAATGTATCGTTGTAATATCAAACCGTTGCACTCCACGTGTCAGCCGTAGTGTAATAATGTGGAATATAAAAGTGTTTCTCCTGTGGCGAGAAAATCACTTTTGTTGGCAGCCTAAAAGTTCCAATAACTTTCGAAGTATCACTGTGAAATTGTTCAAATCTTGTATACACCACAATGTTATACTGCCTAATAGAATAATAATACAGGCTGAAGTTAGCGCTTGATATCTTGACTGGTGGAAACGTTAATGTGCGCGTTTCAACTTCACCTAGTTTTGAGCAGCGTGAAATGGAACTACTCCGAGTTCGTTTGATGCGGCAGGCTTTCACCTCACGCTAAAGACACCTTACTTCACTGAATCACTTGAAAATAACTCTATATCACCAGAAATATATATGCGATCACAAGTATGAGATCTGAGCGTATGAGATCTGAGTATGAGAGCTCCTCTCTCCTGTGCACGACCTTTTATCAACTTCTTAAGGGGCGTAACCATCCCTTCCATAGCCTGTTGCTGCGTCATTGCTGGAAGTTTTAACTTTGGCTATACTTGACGGATTTTCAAAATTCAAAAACTCAAAATTAATTTCTTCAAAATTCCAAATCAATGCCATATCTGAAAATAGATTTCCACAAATCTGCATGCCGAAAGTAATCGAATATCGTAGTTTCAGCAATTTCCGTCTTCCTTCCAAACTATCGTTCATTGGTTCGCGTCTCTCCTCCAATAGCGTAGCTTCTTCCTTAGCACAATACCTAGTTTCCTGCGACTGCGTCGTAAATCTCGGATCTTTCTCGAAGAAAATCATGACGTCACCAAGAATCTCAGCTCAATCAGCCTACTGGCATGAATTCTACGTCATCCGTGCCTACGTCATGAATATCCACGTCATAACTATGACATCCTTAACTTTACTGATATTTTCCAATACAGCCATCGTGGTCTCAATATAATTCAATTTCCGGGGGCATTCTCCCTTCACCACGTTTTAAAAACAGTTGCAAATTGTTTTTAAACTCTGTGTTATACATATCTCAATTCACTTGAACACGAAATTGAATTATTATTGGCTTACTCTTCTATGATATTTCCTTTATGTTCCTTAATCATAAGTCTCTTCTTCTCTGGTTTGTGTGTGGTTAATGTATTCTCTCCTCTCTACTTTCTCTTCTGTCCTGAATTTCTGTTTTCCAAGTTCTGCTGACTTGTAGAAGGCCCAGGATCAATCACAACATCCTGCCTTTTCTTTTGATTTTCGGCTTCGTTTTCCCGTAACTCCTTTAGGTATTGCTGGCTTTCCCTCTCTCTTTCCTGATACTGATCGGGTGTCATAACCTGACCTTGAGAATCCTGATTTCTATTTTGGTTTTGGTTATTTCTATTATAATTTCTGTTACAACCATTATTGTTGTAATATCTGCCTCTTCCATTGTTGTAATTGCCTCGATTATAGTTCCAGCCTCTTCTCTGTTGATACGGACTGTAACCTTGCGATCTGTTATTCCGAAACTGATTATTCCTGTGAGGACCTACATTGTCAGTTTTCTCTTCATCTGGCTTGTCAGTTTGCTGAACTTGGTCCATATATACAGTATTTATTTCTTTGAAGTCATGCCTTTGACCTTTCTGTACCACGTTAGGCATTGGACTTGTGTAGTCTAACCTCCTCAGTAATTCGTCCATGCTGGTCAAATCCCTGATGTTTGACGAAATGATTAGTCTCCTCACCTCCACAGGCAGCATACGAGAAATCGCATCAATTAATTGCTCCGTTGACAATGGGGGTTGCAAAAATCTCAAGCGGGACAATTGACTCGTAAAGAAATCAGCGTACCGTGTTGGAAGTGTACCTGAGTATTTTCTTGAATAAACCTCCGCTCTTAACGAATTCTGCGCTTCTATGGACCAAAATCGTTTGATTAATGCCTCTGCAAACTCGTCAAAGTTACTGAAAGTATATCTAAAAGCTCTAAACCATTCAAGGGGTCCTCCAATCAAAAATCTTTCCACTATCTTCATCTCTCTCTCTCTGGGAATGTGAGCTTCGATGAAATAATCTTTGAGGTTCCTGACATATTCTATAGGCTTCAAACTATCAGTGTTGCTGAATTTTTGCGGTTTGTCTTCAAAATTCCTGATGACCGTTACATTCCTCGGATATGAATCCGGGTAGTTTTTCCCACTATCTCGATAGTTCCACTCAGGTTCCCTATTCCTTTCGTCATCTTCCTCCCTGAATCTGGTTATACGTTCTTCAGGAGTCACGTCTCTTTCTTCTGGATCTAGGTTATATCTTCTGGCATAATTCCTATTGGTTTCGCAAGCTAAGCCTTCTGTATCCTTGTCAGTGATTTCCGTTAAGACTTTCCTGATTAACTCTTCTTTGTAGGTCCCCATTAAACTAGCTTCTCCTAGCTTCAAATTCTTCAGTTTGCTCGTCGTTTCATTTACATCAGAGACAACTTTATGAATCTGATCCTCTAACGCAGATTTTAATGCTTGCACATCCTGACCTATCTGTGTTCTATCTTCTACTTGTCTCTCGGATAGCGAATCCATCCTTACGCTTAAATCTTTCCTAATCTGTACTACTTCATTGTTAATATCTATTTGAGTACTGGCAAGTTTTCTTTCAATACGTTCCTGAATTTGGGTTACATGTTCCCCACTTGACCTATTCCACTCGTCTTTCCATACTGCTACATTTGCCGTTAACATTTCTGCTATGTCTCCTTCGATATCTTCTTTGAGTAATCTATTATGGTCTAATACTTGGGTTCTCATGACCTCTACATCATACTTTAAACCTGCTAAAGACGCTGTCGTTCTAACTGACTCATCAACTAGCCTAGTCGTTAATGCACTCATATTACGCGTACAAAGTGTTTTCGAATTTTCTATTTCTTCCCTGACTTTATTTACATCAGTTTGGACTTTAGCAATATCTACGAAAACTGTGTTGACTTCTACTTGAATCTTATTTATGTCACTTTGCATCTCATTTACATCCGAATGAATGTTATTAATATCAACCTGAACATTGGACACATCAGTTCTAACATTTTGGACTTCTCTTTGGACTTCCTCAACCTTGTCTTGGACAGTCGCAACATAATTTTTAACAACCACTACTTCAGCCCTAGCACAAGAAATATCACTCCAGACATTAGCAACATCAAGATTCAACATAGTAAGATCTTTTTGTACCTTAGACACATCCAATTTAACAACAGACACATCTTTATGCACATTGGACACGTCTGTGCGCATGTCAGTTACAGCATTCTCTATTCCTTGGGTATTAATCTGTAAACGCGACATATTATCCTCTTGGTTTGCAGAACTGGTCTGAATAACTTTCAAACTTTCATCCAGCCTGATAGACAAATTACTAGCATTCCTGGCTTCCATCTCCTCCATTCGAGTAGTATTCCTAGCTTCCATTTCCCTCACACTTTCATTCATGCTAGCTTTCAAGTTAGCAGACATCTCCTCCAACATAATTCTCAGACTTTCATCTGCCATTTCAACAATATTCAATAATAAACTGCTTTAGGGACATACATCAAACAGAGTAAAATAACAACATCTGAGCAACATTCTTCACCATATATAAAGTTTGAGCAATTTTCTGTCTTAAATCTAACTTATAATTACCTTATAATTAACCTTCGTAGACACTTCATGTTGAAATAAACTCAAGCACATGTTCAAGTTTCTTTGGTTCATTTTAAAATATTCTAACACAAATAATTTACATTTATAATCCAAATAGTTAATTTTATCTTTAATATGACTATACATGTCATAAGCCGGTCAAATAAAATTAGATTCCAGATCATAGGCGATTTTTCTAAGTTTCCAGCCTATTTAACCTCTTTCAAGTCGTATAAGATCTGATCTTTTCTGAGTGTAATTTTCCTAATACAATACAACATTTATTCCTATATAATCACACTCTCAAATTCTACAATTGGCTAAGACATCTAACAAAGAATCAACCTCTTTATTTGAGTCTTCACAATCCCTTTGACATCGATAACTTGGTAATCCAATGTTATTCGAACACTCCACAAAAATTGCGGTGTCAATTCTACTGCAATAACTTGGTAATCCAATGTTTTGCTGATCGTGCCAATCGAGACAATCGAGCCCCACCGAATTGCGGCAATCCTCCTGGTAATCCAGTTTTGTAGAACATGCCCCACGTTTCAGGGTTGCCAATCCTACTGTACCCGATCTCCGGATAGTAGGCTGTCAGATATCCGCCCCCTCAATCGGATTGCCAATAATCAAACGCGCCGGCATAGCTACATCAATGAAAATGGCACTGACAGATACTATCGAGATTAGAGCACAATAGTTAACAAGAAAATTATTGTGGAACACACCAGAATATACGGGGGTTCATACTTACCTTGACTTACCTCTTAAATATATCTCGGGGACTGGGTTGTCAACTGGATCACTTAAAAGTATGTCCTCACAATAACCTCCACCAAGATATTTAAAATGAACCAGAACGAAGACGAGAAACTTTAAACTGCACACTAATTTATTTCACATAAAGTATGATTTTTAACAAAAATGAAACAACAAAATATACGTGGCAATCAGAAGCCATTGACCACATAACCATGTCCTCCTGTAGGAACTGTATTCTACACATATAATGTTTTAGCTTTCTCAAGCTTATAGCAACGAAAATATAACAATGCAATGGGAATGGAAACGGGATTTGGGATGAGACACACATATCAATTGCTTTGCGTGTTTATATCCTGCACATTTTATTTATAGCCACAAGGCTATTATGAAACGCCCTTGGTCTCAGTAACACAGTTGTCCGGACCAGCTGCAAAACACCTGTGTCGTCAAAGCGGACACCCGTTCGTTCAACCCTACCATAAGCGTGCTACCACAGAGCTCGGCTCTCTCCTTTAAACACGTAAATGTTCACATCTCAACTGAAATATTATCACGCAAATGTCTTACATGCTTCCTTCAAACACCAGTGGATTCCTCCAACAATCCCAAATCATGATTATTTGTTTAAACCACTTGCTTAACTTGCGTTGTTTAGAGTATACAAAAAAAACTCTAAATGTTAATAACAAAAGTTCATTAATTATTTATAACAATAATAAATTGTTTATAACAATGTCAAATGACGATTGAAAATTTAATACACGCTTCTATTAATCACTATCATTTCAAGTTATTTAACAAAGATATTTACAAAATTATTTTACAATATTAAATTGTTTATATTATTTATACAAGGAATACATTGAACCACACGTCTATCCGGTTGATAATTACTCAAATCGTGTTGATATAATCGACCAATGAAGGTTAGTTATATTTAACTTGTCAAATTCAGGTTTAATAATGTTTAATAATAATTATTAATATTTGTGACTGTAACCTCCATTCAAAATCTTTATCTCAAATTATTTAACACTCTTGTTAATTTTAACAGTATCTTCATATGAATAATCTTTCAAAGAACAGGAACAATAACATTCAGCGGGAAAATACTTCGCTCATAACGCACAAAAATGTCACAACAATTGGCCCAAAATTCATCATATATCTTCATATATATGGCATAAAAATCTTCCAAACTACACACAAAAACCTCCACTATTAATTCAACAACTTCATTAATTATTGTGGGAACCTCCTTCATTATTCAAGGGCATTATTCAACAGCGACTTTTACACGTCCACTGAACTATCGATTATACATCCATTGTTCCTCTTTAAAAATTCTTATATTCATCAATTGTAATAATGACTGTTATTATTTAACCTTCGTGGGTTTCATTCATGAATCGATATGAAGTAAAAATTTGCCAATCACAAATAAATTTAATAGCAAATACGATTAGACACTCCTGTCTGGTCTATCAAAATTGAGATTAACATCTTCAAAGTAACGCAGTATAAAAATACTATCTTCAAACAAAGATCAACTAAACTGCAAAATAGTCGAATAGAATACAATTAGATTGTGGAATGCAAACATTATTGTTCCAATCTAGAATTGAGAAAAACTCCCATCTTCATTATTCATTACTATAGTGCATTCAATAAATTGTAATTAACGTTCGTATTTCATAAAATTGTCTATAATGCAATGATAAATGTCTACGTTGCAATCATGTTCATAAGACGACTAGTATTTCAAAGATCGTCGATATCGAAAAAGATTTTAACGCTCTAAAATCTTTTAATCATTCTTCTTTCTTGAGGATGACAGAAAATTGGTCAAAGTAATTTACTGATTAGAATTACTTTAATAAAATGACACGCTGTCTGAATTTAAATCTGCCATAGCAAATCAATAACGTTACAGTCAAATCGTGACTACAAAAATATGCAAATTACTGAAAGAATCTAAATCATCAGTCTCAACTGATCCAAAATTATTTAAGTATGCCAATGACATAGCAATGTCTCAAAAATCGAAGAAAAAGGCATAAATCATCGAAGTGTACTGAGTACAAAAATATCAATCAAGAAAATGGGGCAAAAGGTAGGACAGAAAATATGGGAAGAATAGTTGCTCAAATATCGCTACAATACTCAAATAATACAAGAAACGTTCACGACTACCTTATCTGCCGATAGAAGTTCCAGAGGAAAATTCCCCAAAGAAGACTGCTGATGGATCCATTTCACCAACTTAAAGATGAGCTCCATCCTCGAAACAGGAATCAGCGTCCTCGGAGAATCGAACTGCTTCCTCCTCCGAAATGGCACTGCTCCGTGGATACGAGAAACATCCTTCCGGCAAAATTCTTCATTGTGCGCAGGGATAACCCTGGCCTCTCTTGAAAGTTCTCTGAAGTTCTTGCAGGAATTCGTCATGAAGTTTAATGTAGCTATTTCCGCAGAAATATTCATAGTTGTGGAGTATGAAAATATTTCCACTGTTATCTGGTATAATTCAGCGATGGATTAACGATGCATGAGTGTAGTTGGATGTTCACTACATGCTCGCTTCAGTAGAAAGACGATTAACGAAGTTCCATGCTGTTACTTTACTCCAATAATGTATGTCCCAATTGCATCAACGCCTTAGCCTTTCATCTCAACTGCAGTTATAATGATCAAAAGCACTGCAATATTATAATGTTCCATATTCAAATGTATCGTTGTAATATCAAACCGTTGCACTCCACGTGTCAGCCGTAGTGTAATAATGTGGAATATAAAAGTGTTTCTCCTGTGGCGAGAAAATCACTTTTGTTGGCAGCCTAAAAGTTCCAATAACTTTCGAAGTATCACTGTGAAATTGTTCAAATCTTGTATACACCACAATGTTATACTGCCTAATAGAATAATAATACAGGCTGAAGTTAGCGCTTGATATCTTGACTGGTGGAAACGTTAATGTGCGCGTTTCAACTTCACCTAGTTTTGAGCAGCGTGAAATGGAACTACTCCGAGTTCGTTTGATGCGGCAGGCTTTCACCTCACGCTAAAGACACCTTACTTCACTGAATCACTTGAAAATAACTCTATATCACCAGAAATATATATGCGATCACAAGTATGAGATCTGAGCGTATGAGATCTGAGTATGAGAGCTCCTCTCTCCTGTGCACGACCTTTTATCAACTTCTTAAGGGGCGTAACCATCCCTTCCATAGCCTGTTGCTGCGTCATTGCTGGAAGTTTTAACTTTGGCTATACTTGACGGATTTTCAAAATTCAAAAACTCAAAATTAATTTCTTCAAAATTCCAAATCAATGCCATATCTGAAAATAGATTTCCACAAATCTGCATGCCAAAAGTAATCGAATATCGTAGTTTCAGCAATTTCCGTCTTCCTTCCAAACTATCGTTCATTGGTTCGCGTCTCTCCTCCAATAGCGTAGCTTCTTCCTTAGCACAATACCTAGTTTCCTGCGACTTCGTCGTAAATCTCGGATCTTTCTCGAAGAAAATCATGACGTCACCAAGAATCTCAGCTCAATCAGCCTACTGGCATGAATTCTACGTCATCCGTGCCTACGTCATGAATATCCACGTCATAACTATGACATCCTTAACTTTACTGATATTTTCCAATACAGCCATCGTGGTCTCAATATAATTCAATTTCCGGGGGCAGTACCTTCTTCAAGGCCACGGCCGCCTCCTTCCGTCTTCCTTGCCTATCCATCCTGACCATCCATTGCCTTCCCTCATGAGGCCCCTGTTCGCTTTGCAGGTGAGGCCGCCTGGGCGAGGTGCCAATCACACCTCACCAGTTGTATCCAGTCCGATTAGATGTTCCCAGCTCTAGGACACTGCCCGTAGAGGCGGTAGTGGTGAGTTCCCTCGCTGAGTCCGTGGGTTCCACCAACCTGGAGGCAAACGACTAAGAAGAAGAAGATGTATTAGTTGATATGGAAGTCTCAACAACCAGTTATGGTAAGCCATGTGTCTTCTATAAAGGATATATATATATATATATATTGTAAAAACAACCAATAAAGATGGATCTGTTATTTGGCGATGTTCAAAACAACGATCCAAAAAGTGTCGAGGAATGATTAAAACAAAAGACTCCAACGTACTTACTTCAAAAGAACATCATTGTGAATCTCAAATTGATACACATTTAAATAAGCAAAATACTCTAACCAAGGTAAAAAAGCAAGTCCAAGAAACATATATTGCTGCTCAAGATAGTGCATTGTTTGTTAAAAAGCATTTATCATCACCTCAAAAAGTCATGTTAGGACAGATGTCAACGTTCAAAAAACCCTTAACACTATCAAAAGCAACGCAGACTCTACAAAAGGTCCCTGTGGAAAACAAACAAGAGGAATTGGATAGTTCTAGTGATGTTGAGAATGATGATGATGATGATGATAATGATGGTGACAATGACTATAATAATTTTGATGATAATATTCATAATGATGATGATGATGATGATGATAATTATGAAAACGACGAGGATGAGGGTTTTATGTCCATAAAACCATCGCGGCTTGCCCAGTTTTTAAGAACAAGCGTACCTGGAGAAAGTTATAAAAGGATCTACAACAAACGCTGTGTTTAAAAATCTATATCCAACAATGGTAAAGAAAAAGAGAGTTGAATTCAGTGTGTAACTATTATAAAATGAAATTAATAAAAATATTGTATGGGTATTGTCCGTTTTTCTTAATTACTATCCCCATGTCCCACTATTAATGCAATTGTTAACCATCAACATTCTCTGACTATGTTCAGAAAGCCTTAAACAATGCACTATATCTATGGTTTGTGTACCGAGTATCGTAATAATACAGTGTGGCCAAGCCATGTTAAGGCAATAGTTATGTCAGGTAAGGGATTCGAACCCTTGCTTCCTTATACAGGAAATTTGAACTTAAGTCAAACACCTTAACCACTCGGCCAACCTGACAGTTACAAATTTAA
Organism: Meconema thalassinum; assembly: GCA_946902985.2. Lineage (NCBI taxonomy): Eukaryota > Metazoa > Arthropoda > Insecta > Orthoptera > Tettigoniidae > Meconema > Meconema thalassinum. The sequence continues at coordinate 1,711,913,142 of OX336388.2, read as the reverse complement.
TTAGTCTTGTGGACTTGAGTGTTTACAAAACTTTTTCCAGTATACATTGACTAAACAACTTGCTTGTTTTGAAATATAGATTTTTGTTTGTTTTACCACAACATTGCAGTAATGAGTCTTGTGAACTGGGTGTTTAATATAGAGTTAAAGGCATTTTAAAATAATTTTAGAAAAGCTCTTAGGTATCGTGACATGGGTTTTAGTAATGCATTACTGTTCATTGACTAACATTTACCGTTACACAACCTTATTTTGGTGAACTTATAAGTTATTGTTTGAGTCTTTAGTCTTTTGACTGGTTTGATGCAGATCTCAACGCATATCTGTCCCGAGCTAACCGTTTCATCTCTATATAGCTACCACACCCTACATTCAAGGCTATCTGTTTAACATATTCTAACCTTGGTCTACCCCGACAGTTCTTGTCCTCGACCCTTTCTTCCATAACTAAGATTGCTATTCTTGGGTGTCTTAGTATGTGTCCTACCAACCTATATCCTTACTTCATTGGCAGTCGTCAGAAACATATCTTCTCCCCCACTCGTCTTAATACCTCTTTGTTTGTAACCCTATTTACCCATCTAATCTTCATCATTCTCCTGTAACACCACATTTCAAACACTTCAATTCTCCATTTTTTTGCTACACCAATTGTTTAAGTTTTACTTTCAAAGCGTGCCACGCTCCAGACAAAGTCCTTCAAAATGACTTCCTAATACCTAAATCTATATTCAATGTCAACAGATTCTGTAGAAATGCTTTCCTTGTCTGAGCTACATAAGAATCCTAATCGTCTCTGAGATAATTTCTTATTTAGCAAACGTAGTCGCTCAATAGGTCCAAGCATTTTTTGTATATAACCCAAAATAGCAAACAGTTTTTCTAAAACCTACTCACTGGTCAATAAAAGCAGAGTCGCCAAAGTGTTTCGTTAGTAGTTAACTCATGTATGGTTAATCAATTCCTTTCATATCGTTATCAAATTGTAGTAGTGGGGACTGGCGAACAACGTTAGTTCAACACACTGCTTTACACACTAATGTAGTTAGGCCCTTTAGCACAATTTGAATAAATACATGGGTCAGTCCATAGGGATCAGGCAAAAGGGGCCGGTCCAAAGGGATCAGTCAACAAGGACCAGTCCACAGGGACTCGTCCACAAGGACCCGTCAATAGGGACCTGTCAACAAGGACCCGTCCACAGGGACTCGTCAACAATGACCCGTCCACAGGGACCCACCAACAGGGACCCGTCAAAAAGGATCCGTCAAAAATGAACCCCCGTCAAAAAGGGCCCGTCCAAGGGGGACTAGTCAACAGGGACCAGTCCAAAGGGACAAATCAACAGAGATCAATCAAAAGGGACCAATCAACAGGGATCATTAAAAGGGGCTCTCGCCTCAAGGCATGACATGCCCCTCTTTGATTATTGGTTTGCCGATCGACAAGCGTCGCTTGAAATACTTCTTTGATCACCACTCGTGGGTTGGGTTAGGTTAGGTTACACTACAGCCGCCATCTTTAAAAATCCTGCCCTCTTACAAAAGCCATAAGTGGGCACGCGTAAAAACAAAAAAACAAAAATGTTAAATCATAGTGGATTTCCACCGTACACATGTCTATTGTGTGGGACAACGTTTAATTTCATATTGGCATTCAAACTCCCACATGTCACACTTGGAAAGCGAGATTTTCTATAAATTATATTTTCACTCCCTAGTAGGGGTAGGTTTTATTTTGGGGTGGGAATAAGCTGTCCATAGGAAAGAGAGTGCCAGCCCGAGTCCTACGACACCTCATTTGCTAAAATCCAACCATGGGTTCGCGACATATCGTGCAGGCGCCAGTTGTAGGAGGAAAGCCGTAGGAGGGCCTTGAACTGTCCAAAAACCACTACTACTGTCTGCTTGAAATTTCGGACAGACCACTCCATTCCCTGTATTTAGGTCTTTTGGCACAAATCTACACCGTTTCACCGATCTGAATCACATTTTGTATACTTACCCTTTGGAAACCCGCAGGTGACACTGTCCACTTTAAATTTCGGACAGACCACTCCATTCCCTGCATTTAGGCCCTTTATCACAAATCTACACCGTTCCTCCTAATGGCACCAAATTTTACTTACACTTTGAAACCCTGCTGGTAACACTGTCTCTTGATATTTTGGACAACGCTCTCCATTCCCTACATTTAGAATAACAAACAAACTGAACTTGAAAACCACGTATTAAGGGCCTAGAACCATTCATGTCTGTAGTAGTGTAACTGTAAGAGTAGACTACTTTAATAAGTCAATTGTTGATTGGCAATTCGGACTGCATCACGTCGCCCCTAAAAGTGTTCTGGTGCAGAATTGCGAAATTAGTCAAATCTTGCGCTGCTTATAAATTTCAGTCACAGTGAGTAATTAGTGCAAAAAGATTTCTTAGGCCCCTTAAAAGAGTTATCATCATGAACATATTATGCCTCTGTATAAGTACGATGAGGTTATCAGCTGCAATAAGCGTTGGTGCTTTCAAATTTACCTTCATTTATTCCGAAACTTATCGTTGAGCGCTCTGTGGCGGTAAATGATACTATTCTACCTCAGGAGCTCGGGACAGCCGAATTTTTCCAAAATGTTCTGATTATTTTCCTACGGCGCTATGCGACTAAAGACGACACTATTGGTCTCTATATTTCTAACAGACAAATGAGATATAGGCCCTAGGCAGTGTCTTATTTCACTTACTCCTCTTTCTAAACATATTTTAAAATTTGTTTGTGAATTATATGTGTCAGTACTGTAGTTAATAAACAGCCGTTTCCCTATTCATTGTTATCATAACGGGAAAATGACCTGAATGTTACGTCCATTATACTGTACTACTTATCACCCCCACTACAACCACCACCACCACCACCACCACCACCACCGCCACCACAAAAATTTATATTTAAAAAATATATTTTTTCTATTAGTTTAAGTATCATGTGCCAGTTTTGTAGTAGTAGGCCTATTAATTTTCATCCATAAGACAAATAAATCCACCGGGCGAAGCCGGGCACAACTGCTAGTGTCTGATACGGTTTCGCCTTGAACCGACACCGGGACATAAGAATATTCTGAAGATGTGCCCATACAATAACACCCTTTTCAATTTTATTGTTGACGTGACTGGTTTCTGTACAACTCTTCATTTGATTTCAAACGTATGTGTCCGTCAACCCATCTGTTGCCTAACATATTTCTCAATATCAATTATTATTATTATTATTATTATTATTATTATTATTATTATTCAGTGCTGTATTACGGCTGTGTTGTGATTTGAGCAGCTCGCTGTATGCTCACAGCCAGCACGTATTCTGGCCTTCACGCTTGGCTCGTGTTATATCCACACATCGGCGACCTGCCTCAGAGCAAACAATTCTATGCAGACACAAGTGACGCACATAGTCACCGCGTTCATGAGCGCGCTGAGGTTTTACATCCCGCTGTAACTAGTGGGGCATATAAAAGAGGGCGTCTTTACTGTACACATTCAGATGCAATAATAATAATAATCCCGTGTTTTTTTTTGCCTGTTCCCCTATCGGGCCCGTCCCAGGTGGCGGATCGGGGCGCTCGCTGGACTTGTCCGGAGAGCTTGAGGGAAATAAAATACCTCTCGCGGACCAAAACAGGCAGTCAGAAAACAGCTTGAGGCAACCTCTGAGGCTCATTACCTTTAGTTGTAACTATGAGATCGACAAAGATCGATCTCCCCATTATCTTCAACTTACTTGCATGATGGTAACGCCAGTCAAGGATACAACTACCCCAGGCCCTAGTATTCATACTAGTTTTCTCGGTCATCGGATTCTGGGGGACCGAGGACGTCATGCGGGAATGTATCGGAGCTTCCCAAATCTCTTCGCCCAAAGGAAAAGCATTTTATTGGCACTTTAAATATCAACACGCTTCGCAGAGTTGGAAAGTTGAAGCACTTAACAGACACATTATACCAACTGCACATCCAAATTCTGGCACTCCAAGAAATTAGGTACAATGATGTAAACCATTTTAAATCAGGAAACTATAGAATTTATAAAGGTAAACCCTAACAAAATATTACAATTTGGCACTAGTTTCGCAGTGAGAAATAATATCACGAATTCGGTATTAAACTTTACATCACCATCTGAAAGAATTTCACTAATGACAATCAAATCAGGAAACAAAGCTTATGCATTAATCAATGCATATTCACCTACTAATAATTATTGACACAGGTTTGGCTGGGGAGGATGTACTTACCTTTTCTTAGAGGTCCGCTCCGCTAACTGCAAACTCACCGCCAGTTGACATGCCCCAACAGAAGAACACCTAAAGGCGAAGGAAGGTGGAGAAGAGGAAAACGCACAGGCTCGTCTACAGATACACTCCGATAGCCCACAGAACTACCACCGACGAAATAATGCCACAACAGTTGCTTAATATTAAAAAGAAAATTAATCACGAAAAAGGGGCAAGAAAACATAATTTAATAAGATCCTCCAGCAAACACAACATAAGAAAAAAAACTCCTATTGCCACAAAAAACTCTCTGGTGATGCACATTGGCTTACGGCCAAAACAAGTCAATTACCTATGGAAACAAGAGAAGGCTTTACATGCTAGCTTGCTGAGCAAAACGGAAACATTTAATTTAAAAAAATATATAATGAAGCCCAAAAGAAAGAAAGAAAGCCAGCAGACAGGGATCACCAAATAAGAAAGGGCTTGATAAACCACTAAGGCACGCAAAACTGACTCGACTTGCAGACAGCTAAGCCACGAGGAAACGAAAATTAAAAATAAATAAATAAAATAGGACCAATTTACAAATCCAAAACTTTCATGACGGCGGTATACTCAGGAACACTCACAAAAAAAAAAACACACAAAGGGAAATCAACAAGATTAACAAAAAAAAACATTCTAATCTCCCACCACAACACGTTTGAGTGTCCTGCTCGACGCCAAGAGAATTACACCCACCAGACCACAATGCACTCTGGCAAAACAAAACAAACATGGCCACGAAACAGATGACTGCATGTCTAGCTGAATTACGGCAAACAATTACCTTTTAAAATTAAACGTCACCAGAGAGAAAAGATATAGAGGAAATAATTACACCTTAACACGATTAAAACGAGGCAATTTAGGATGCTACGGATCGTAAAACAAATAAACAATAGGCCAATCCCTAAGATTACGAAAAGAAAAGAACCAACTAATCACAATGAGAATACCCACGAAGAAAATAAACTAAATAAATAATAAATTACAATGTACGATAAACTTGAAACGTGTCTCCGGAAGGCGCAAAAAAAAATGTACATATCAGTAACATAAAAAAAATATAATTAGGCTTAGAACACGAAATTAAATACAGTATTAAACCATCAATATAAAGCCAATATCGGAGCTCCCATAACAATATATATATTGAACCCTTGAGAAGAAGCTTATGAGACTCAGTTTCGGGGGTGTGACAGTCCATATCGTAAGTTGTTGTTAAAGCGCTTCATTAACATGCAGGGTAACATATAACAAAATAACATGCAGGAAAAAGTGAAGCCAGGGTTATAACAAATGAATTTAATGACAGATCAGCTATTTACAAAATGAACTAAACAAACAAAACTCCCATAATGACTCCCACTGAATAAAATTAATTTTGACAAAAACTAGGCCTAATCTCAGGAGAGATTATTACTCGGACCAAATGTCCCAAAAATCAACAATAATGACAGTGTATGCGCGTGTGCTGTTCTACATGCTTCACGATGATTACAATTGAATGCATGATTTGTAATCATCCGGATAAACTTTCAGAAGACGAATCCGCATTACTTAGAGCTAGACAGACGCGGGGAACAACTATACACAACTTAAAACTAAACCGACACTTCCTATACTAAAATAAACAACAAAATAATTTCCGCATGAAATTGGAATCAAAACTGCCGTAGCAAAACATTTACTGCCTAAAATCAGGACTTCTCACAAATCAACACAAGTAAGTTAACACGTGACCAACAAAAGAAATACACTTATGACCGCCGTCATTTTTACAAGTAAATACAACTACACCACACAGGTGTCACACAGACTAACTTACATGAACTGAGTCATAAACAAATCACTAGGCTCAAAGCTAACATTTACATCATTAATACAATATTCCATCCATACGACATGCAATAATCCGTCACAAACATGGCGAACTCCCTAATTAATTATGGTTCAAAATAACCATCACAAAAAGAACAGGTTTGCAAATGATAGTTTAAAGGGGCCAGTCGGACAACAGAAGTGCCTAACAAAAATAAGTCACCAAGGCTAGACGGGCGGTACGTGGAAATCTGAATATCTGTCAACCCAAGTGTCAAAATAACCTCGACCTCCCAAGGCATGGGATCGAGTCTCGAAGAAGCGTGCCCCAAAGCACAATATACATGTGTGTTTCAGAACAAAATAACCCAGCATTTCCCCTAGGAAATCCAAGAATCAGCATTGGACAAGGTACAGTGGTCTCCTCGGAGCACCCTGCCTTTCCATCAAAAATACAACAACAATAAGAGGGCGGTAGGACCTCTACCCCTCTTCACGTAGAATCAAAACACACACCTGACACGAGAACACACACAGAATCACACGCATGGGTTTGACAGAAACCTGAAATAAATGACATAAATATTTTCCACCCGGTGGCGCCTCCGTTCTAGGCCGTGACTATCGAACCTGAAAAGGACTCAAAAAAAATCTAAAAAAAATTAGAACTAAGGTGTTCTACAATTACATCTTAATTTGTTGCGCTCGGCAACCCTAATATGAATAATAACCTGTTCACCAAACATCTAACAATAATTACCTCCCTTTCCTATCAAAAATATGAACTTTAATAAAGCACCACTTATCGAATGTAACGGGTTTCGCATTCGCATGCATAAAGTCTGGTACACGCGCCGTGTACACTAAATATGACTCCAAAGAAAAATACACAACAAGCAACTTTGGCCACGCGCCAACATACATTTAAAAACACCAGTGTCGGTGCAAGAAAAACAATCTAAACAAGAAAAAGAAATGAATGAACTATTTACAAAGTTCCCCCGCCATATCTAACTACATATTGAGTAAATCAATTTTTGTACATCACCGTATCAGCTTGTAGAACATATAACTTCCATCTCGGCCCATTTCCCTACGGGAAATTAGCCCTCCATCGTCGACTCCGTAGAAGCGTTGGACATCACTCCGGCTCCCTACCAAACGTCGGACATCTTGGCGTAGTCTCTTGGACAGAAATGTTCAAAGTTAATATAAATTGCCTGGCTATAATCGCTGTGAGTTACTACTTTCATCCACGATTGTCCTATGCGATTAATCAACGAAGACTTTCCCTAGCTTAGCATTCGCTTACACACGCACAATATATCACTTGAAAAATACAATAAATATTTACATGAATTATACACTTCAAACACATCGTCACTGGCTTGAAAAACAAGTTTTAAATATGACTGTCTCGCAGTCCTTATCTCGCTAGATAATCTCTACTGCTCTTGTGAACCTTTGCTCGTGTTGAGCACTAATTGGAATGTTACTTAAAGTCTTGCCCATAAGAGCTGAAAATAGTTGTCTTTAGAATAATTATTAAGAGCGTAAAATCACCACGCAAACTGGCGTGAACCTAGCTCTCCAGAGCTCAAAACGGTTGTCACTAGTATGATTATTAATAAGAGCGGTAAATCGCGACGCAGACTGGCGTGACCTTAGCTCACCAGAGCTCAAAACAGTTGTCACTAGTATGATTATTAATAAGAGCGGTAAATCGCGACGCAGACTGGCGTGACCTTAGCTCACCAGAGCTCAAAACAGTTGTCTTTGAAAAAGCATCTCCCCGATCAATTTATTGGAAACTGACAGCATGAGGTGGAGTGGGGAGAATTAAGAAAAAATATTCTAGAGTTTTTTATCTCACACACATTGGACTAGTGTCAATCTTCATCATTTAATTCAAACGTCTCAGTGCACTTATGCGGAGATATTTCGGATCGGCGGTTCTTTAGATAATCAATTCCGCGCGCTTTTTTTTTACCAGGGACGCTACCCATCGCGTGGTTTTGGCGTGGTCTCATCTGATTGGGTGATTCAATCCTAGGTCGGTTGAAACTCACTCGTGACCATCCCCTAATGACTCCAATTTTGGTGCATGTTGTTACACAATTTGGCCTTGAACTCGGCTTACCCGGTCGTCTTCAAGAATAGCTGCCAAGCTCTGCTTCTGTGGTAATCATTGCAACACACTAACTTGCCTTCCTCTTTGTCAACTTCCACATGTACTGCCTGGGCCGCAGTAATAATAATAATAAATCATGAATACTTATTTATCGCAGATTAATAAGGGTTCATTTATCCTCAGCAAGGTTTTGAAATTCGAAGCAAGTGATTGATTTGGATTTTAAAAACAATATCCACAGTAGCAACAACAACATCTCTTAAGTACCTCACTCAGCTGCTTGAGTGTACACTCCACTGACCCAATTAGTGTGCGTGCTCCATGCCGGAATGTCATTCATACGTCTGGCTAGACCTCCCCTCCTTCTCACATGATTACCACTCCTGCCGTCTCAGCTGTCTTGTTTACAAACAATGCACGCTCTCTCCCAGGCGCTCCACGGCCACGTACTTTTGAGTGTTGGCTCTCAAATAAATTCTGCAATAATGATTCTGCACACATAGTCCCGATTATTCATCAAATGGTTCGCTTCTCCTTCTTCTTCTTCCGGTACCATATTTCCAGGCCCTTGCCCGAAGCATCGTCCCGCGAATTTCCTCTATTATTTTTCTGTTTCGGCTTGTCGGCTGATCTCTTCTCCTCTCCGTGTAGCTCGTCCAAATACTTCTGTGATTCTATGTACATGGCTTGAAAGACTGGATTCGTCCACTTTTCCGTGTTATACGTATCGGGATTTTTGCGGTTACGCATCCTTCTCCCCCAATTTTCGCGTTCTGATTCGTCGCCAGCGTTATGCTCCTGTACGTTTTCCCGAGGTTCCTCGTATCGTTCATCCCAGTTTCTCCTGTAATCCCTAGGATCGCCTTGCCTGTTATTCCTCCTGTCCTTCCAGTTTCGATTTCCCCGCGGGTTATTATGATTATCTTGCTGGTATGGTGAATCATGCCTTCGGTTATCCCTCCAGTTGGTATACTCTCGCTGGTACTGATTGTTATGATTATAGCTATCTCGGCGGTTCTGAAAGTTCCGATTGTTCTGGTTGAATTGATTTCGGCCATCATAGTCTTGCCGTCTTGGTGTAAACTGCGTTCCCGTAGATTGTGTTTTTGTTTGGTTACTCTGGTTGTGACTAGTTTGGTGTCCCTGAACCACTTCTGCCGTGTTTACACATTCCATGTTTCTTCTCCCTGTCTGCGGACTAACCATACTTGTCTCATCTAGATGGCGGAGTAACTCTTCAGCCTTCACTGCGGTCTTAATATAACCGGCTACTAACAAATGCTGAATATTCATAGGAAGCTGCTTTCCAATGGTTAGAACCATGTTTTCTTCTGTAGGGGGGTCGTCAAAGTCCCGGAATTTGACCAGCTGTTGACTAAAAAATTCTGAAAATCTGGTCGGATGTGTGCTGTGATATTTCCTAGTGTATAAGTCCATTCTTAACCCCTGCTGCAAAGAAGGACTCCAGAACTTCTTTAAGAACGCCTCTCTAAACTGTGCCATGTCGGTGAATGTATATTTAAAGCTCAAGAACCAGATTAAGCTTGGGCCCTCTAAAAACTTTTCCACAAGTCGCAACTGTTTTGCGGGACTGACATGTTGGTCGTTAAAATAGTCATCCAGCTGACGTAAAAATGCTTTGGGAGTGGATCCTGTGTGCTCCCTGAATTTATCGGGTTTGAAATCATTCCCCCTAATGACCTGAATTACTAGGGCAGGTGCCAAGCTGGGTTGTGGTGTGGACGTCTCCCCACTGTAATGTTGGAATGCGTTGCTCGTTAACTTAGGACTTTGACCTCGGCTGTTATCCTCAGCCAACTTCAAGCCCACCGGACTTCCAATGCTTCCCTGCTTGCCTACTGTGTTTTCTGCCAAAATTATAGTTGCGTTTTCTAATGATCTGATCTCATTTTTAATTATGAGATATAACCAGAGAAAAACAGGGTAATGCACCGAGATTTCAGTCATACACACGCACACATGTCATAATATTTAAATACTACTGCTTCTAGTTTAATAAAAATTTCAGTAATCAAAATTTACGGAATAAATTACTCTTATTTCCAAACAACAAAATAACTCCCTTGTGATCTGCTTTTAAATTCCTAACCAACAGAATTTACGAACAACACCAATTAACCGAAGTTAATTAAATGTAAAATATAAGGCAACACCTTCCTGCTTTGACTGAGTTCAATAATATGCAAATTTTCTTATTTTAATGCCGGGCGCCAGAACAAGTTAATAACAAATACAATATCAATCTCTAACCTTGTTCAATATTTCTAACTTTAGGAACTCAGTGATTTTACTAATGCACATGGCGGTATAACATCGCCTCAATTTACTGAATTTACTTTTGCCCGCTTGACCTGGCATCATTTCTCAGCGAAATAAATATGAGATCAGCAAAGCAACAACAACAGCAATCCCCACTTGGGCAGCCATTTTTGTTTTATGAACCCTTGCAAAGAAGATTATGAGACTCAGTTTCAGGGGGTGTAACGGTCCATATCGTAAGTTGTTGTTAAAGCGCTTCATTAACATGCAGGGTAACATATAACAAAATAACATGCAGGAAAAAGTGAAGCCAGGGTTATAACAAATGAATTTAATGACAGATCAGCTATTTACAAAATGAACTAAACAAACAAAACTCCCATAATGACTCCCACTGAATAAAATTAATTTTGCCAAAAACTAGGCCTAATCTCAGGAGAGATTATTACTCGGACCAAATGTCCCAAAAATCAACAATAATGACAGTGTATGCGCGTGTGCTGTTCTACATGCTTCACGATGAGTACAATTGAATGCATGATTCGTCATCATCCGGATAAACTTTCAGAAGACGAATCCGCATTACTTAGAGCTAGGCAGACGCGGGGAACAACTATACACAACTTAAAACTAAACCGACACTTCCTATACTAAAATAAACAACAAAATAATTTCCGAATGAAATTGGAATCAAAACTGCCGTAGCAAAACATTTACTGCCTAAAATTAGGACTTCACACAAATCAACACAAGTAAGTTAACACGTGACCAACAAAAGAAATACACATATGACCGCCGTCATTTTTACAAGTAAATACAACTACACCACACAGGTGTCACACAGACTAACTTACATGAACTGAGTCATAAACAAATCACTAGGCTCAAAGCCAACATTTACATCATTAACACAATATTCCATCCATACGACATGCAATAATCCGTCACAAACATGGCGAACTCCCTAATTAATTATGGTTCAAAATAACCATCACAAAAAGAACAGGTTTGCTAATGATAGTTTAAAGGGGCCAATCGGACAACAGGACTGCCTAACAAAAATAAGTCACCAAGGCTAGACGGGCAGTACGTGGAAATCTGCATATCTGTCAACCCACGTGTCAAAATAACCTCGACCTCCCAAGGTATGGGATCGAGTCTCGAAGAAGCGTGCCCCAAAGTGCAATATACATGTGTGTGTGTCAGAACAAAATATCTCAGCATTTCCCCTAGGAAATCCAAGAATCAGCATTGGACAAGGTACAGTGGTCTCCTCGGAGCACCCTGCCTTTCCATCAAAAATACAACAACAATAAGAGGGCGGTAGGACCTCTACCCCTCTTCACGTAGAATCAAAACATACACCTGACACGAGAACACACACAGAATCACACGCATGGGTTCGACAGAAACCTGAAATAAATGACATAAATATTTTCCACCCGCTGGCGCCTCCGTTCTAGGCCGTGACTATCGAACCTGAAAAGGACTAAAAAAAATCTAAAAAAAATTAGAACTAAGGTGTTCTACAATTACATCTTAATTTGTTGCGCTCGGCAACCCTAATATGAGTAATAACCTGTTCAGCAAACATCTAACAATAATTACCTCCCTTTCCTATCAAAAATATGAACTTTAATAAAGCACCACTTATCGAATGTAACGGGTTTCGCATTCGCATGGATAAAATCTGGTACACGCGCCGTGTACAATAAATATGACTCCAAAGAAAAATACACAACAAACAACTTTGGCCACGCGCCAACGTACATTTAAAAACACCAGTGTCGGTGCAAGAAAAACTATCTAAACAAGAAAAAGAAATGAATGAACTATTTACAAAGTTCCCCCGCCATATCTAAATACATATTGAGTAAATCAATTATTGTACATCACCGTATCAGCTTGTAGAACATATAACTTCCATCTCGGCCCATTTCCCTACGGGAAATTAGCCCTCCATCGTCGACTCCGTAGAAGCGTTGGACATCACTCCGGCTCCTGACCAAACGTCGGACATCTTGGCGTAGTCTCTTGGACAGAAATGTTCAAAGTTAATATAAATTGCCTGGCTATAATCGCTGTGAGTTACTACTTTCACCCACGATTGTCCTATGCGATTAATCAACGAAGACTTTCCCTAGCTTTGCTTTCGCTTACACATGCACAATATATCACTTGAAAAATACAATAAATATTTACATGAATTATACACTTCAAACACGTCGTCACTGGCTTGAAAAACAAGTTTTAAATATGACTGTCTCGCAGTCCTTATCTCGCTAGATAATCCCTACTGCTCTTGTGAACCTTTGCTCGTGTTGAGCACTAATTGGAATGTTACTTAAAGTCTTGCCCATAAGAGCTGAAAATAGTTGTCTTTAGAATAATTATTAAGAGCGTAAAATCACCACGCAAACTGGCGTGAACCTAGCTCACCAGAGCTCAAAACGGTTGTCATTAGTATGATTATTAATAAGAGCGGTAAATCGCGACGCAGACTGGCGTGACCTTAGCTCACCAGAGCTCAAAACAGTTGTCACTAGTATGATTATTAATAAGAGCGGTAAATCGCGACGCAGACTGGCGTGACCTTAGCTCACCAGAGCTCAAAACAGTTGTCTTTGAAAAAGCATCTCCCCGATCAATTTATTGGAAACTGACAGCATGAGGTGGAGTGGGGAGAATTAAGAAAAAATATTCTAGAGTTTTTTATCTCACACACATTGGACTAGTGTCAATCTTCATCATTTAATTCAAACGTCTCAGCGCACTTATGCGGAGATAATTCGGATCGGCGGTTCTTTAGATAATCAATTCCGCGCGCTTTTTACCAGGGACGCTACCCATCGCGTGGTTTTGGCGTGGTCTCATCTGATTGGGTGATTCAATCCTAGGTCGGTTGAAACTCACTCGTGACCATCCCCTAATGACTCCAATTTTGGTGCATGTTGTTACACAATTTGGCCTTGAACTCGGCTTACCCGGTCGTCTTCAAGAATAGCTGCCAAGCTCTGCTTCTGTGGTAATCATTGCAACACACTAACTTGCCTTCCTCTTTGTCAACTTCCACATGTACTGCCTGGGCCGCAGTAATAATAATAATAATAAAACATGAATACTTATTTATCGCAGATTAATAAGGGTTCAATATTTATATTATACTAGCTGAAGTACCCGTGCTTCGCTATGAGTCATAAATAAATTAAAATGTGAAGGTGACAGTTTAAACAGGGGATAGGCGAGGTGCTGCGCAGAGGGAGTTTAAGGATGGAACATTTTGTCCAACTACACCGTTCGGCGTTGACCGTGTTTTATAGCACAAATTTAGGTTTTACTCGCTAACCGTTGGAGATACCTTTCGGATAGAAAATGTAATTTTAAAACTCGTATATGCCATCAAAAGTTTGCCATTTCTTAGCGTTCTCTTTTTATTTCAAATGGAAGTATGAAAGTTTGAAACCAAAGGTTGTAGTGACGTCACTAAAATGGTCGCCATCTTTAAATAGTGCAAAGTATTGAAATCAAAAGTAGCCTATATGTTAACCAGGTAAATCAGCTACTTCCATGTAAAATTCATGTAAATTGGACCAGTGGTTCTTGCGTGATTGAGTAATACACAGACACACACCGTCTCATTATTAGCCTCGCTTCGCTCGCGTCATAGTCGTGTCATATTTTTATTCAATGAAATGCAGGTTTAACCCCGTTAACACCCCTTGAGAACCTGAATAACCAAAAATCCCTCCTAAGTAGACTTTTTCGACACACAACAAACATATCCCCTTCTACTAACTTGAATAGTTTTGGTTGGTCGATGAGAGTGAACATCCAAAAATCCTTCCTTAGTGGACGTTTTTCTTCCAGAATTTCACCCCTCCCCATAGGCCCCTTAAATTGGATTTATGAAAAAAAAAACCGGCCGAACACCTACTTATTTTAGTTATTTATTCATTTATTTATTTATTTTTAAGCTGATTGAAACTCGGAGAAAATCAAACTCCTCACCTATGTCGTTTAAGAGATACACGCTCCGTTAGGAATCCTTCAACCCGCACTTTTCATCCCTTTCACCTCATAATATACACCACATCGAAAAACCATTAGACATGTGTCAGCTTATTTTTAATGATTAGTATATATGCCAAGTATCACATCCCCAAATGTAACCACTCGTGAGATATTGTTATTCAATGAAATGCAGGTTTACCCCATTAACACCCCTTTAGAACCTGACTATCCAAAACTCTTTCCTTAGTGCACGTTTTCGACATACAATGAACATATCCCCAAAATTTCATGTTTCTAACTTCAATAATTTTGGCTGGGCGATGATGAGTCAGTGAGTCAGTCTGGACATTTTCTTTCATTTATTTTTGATAATTTCACCCCTCCCCATGAACCCCTTAAATTGGATTTATGAAAAAAAAAACGGTCGAACACCTATTTACTTATTTAAAGATGTCTTTCCCCCCGAGTTTGATGAGTAGGAGAGTCAATCAGTTAGGACACTTCCTTTCCTGTTTTCCCCCCGAATTTCACCCCCCCTATGGGCCCCTTAAATTGGATTTATGAAGAAATGGTCGAACACTTATTTACTTATTTTTAAGCTGCTTTTTCCGCTGAATTTCAAACTTATCGCCTATGTTGAATAAGAGATACAGTACATGTTCTGTTAAGAATCCTTCAACCCCCAATTTTCTCCCCTTTCACCTCATAATATACACCATATCGATAAACCCTTTCACTTATGTGTGCTTATTTTGAATGATTAGTTTATATGCCGAATATCACATCCCCAAATGAAACAACCCGTGAGATATTGTTATTCAATGAAATGCAAGTTTAACCCCCTTAACACCCCTTCAGAACATGAATATCCAAAAATCCTTCCTTAGTGGACTTCTTTCCCCAGAATTTTACCCCTCCCCATGTGCCCCTTAAATTGGATTTATGAAAAAACCATCGAACACCTATTTACTACTTTTTCAAGCTGATTTTTCTCCTTGAGATTCATACTTTTTGCCTCTGTCTTTTATGAGATACTTCCTCCGTTAAGAATCCTTCAACACTCACTTTTCACACATGCACCTCATAATAAACACCACATCGAAAAACCCTCAGGCATGTGTATTCTTATTCTTAATGATGAGTTTATATGCCGAGTATCCCATCCCAAAGCAAACCAATCGGGAGATATTGTTTTTCAATTAAATGCAAGTCTACCCCCTTAACACCCCATTAAAACTGAATATCCAAAATTCCTTCCTTAGTGGACGTTTTCGACATACATCGAACATAGACCCAAAGTGTCATGTTTCTAACTTCAATAATTTTGGCTGGGCGATGATGAGTGAGTGAGTAAGTCAGGACATTTTCTTTCAAATATTTTTCAGAATTTCACCCCTCTCATTAACCTCTTAAATTGGATTTATAAAAAAAACGGTCGAACACCTATTTACTTATTTTTGTGCTGTTCTTCCCCCTCAGTTTGATGAGTGAGTGAGTTAGGACACTTTCTTTCCTGTTTTTTTTTCCCCCAGAATTTCACCCCTCTCCAAGGGCCCCTTAAATTGGTTTTATGAAAAAACCGTCGAACACCTATTTACTTATATTTTAAGCTGTTTTTTTCCGCCGAATTTCAAATTTCTCGCGTATGTCGTTTAAGAGATACACGCTCCGTTGAGAATCCCTCAACCCCCAATTTTCACCCCTTTCACATCACAATATACACCACATCGATAAACCCTTAGACATAAGTTATATCTGATTATTTTAGTGATTAGTTTATATACCGAATATTACATCCCTAAAGGAACAACTCATGAAATATCGTGATTCAATGAAATGCACGTTTACTCCCCTTAACACCTCTTTAGACCCCGAATAAACAAAAATCATTCCTTAGTTGACCTTTTCGACATACAGCGAACATAATCCCAAAATTTCATGTTTCTAACTTTAATAGTTTTCGCTGGGCGTGATAAGTGAGTAAGTCAGACAGGACATTTTCTTTAAATTACTTTTCCCAGAATTTCACCCCTCCCCATGGGCCCCTTAAGTTGGATTGATGGAAAAACGCTTGAACACTTATTAACTTATATTTTAAGCTGTCTTTTTCCCCTGAGTTTGATGAGTGAGTTAGTTAGTCAGTCAGTTAGGACACTTTCTCTCCCATTTTCCCCCAGAATTTCACCCCGCCCCATTGGCCGCTTAAATTAATTTATGAAGAAACGGGGGAACACCGATTTACTTATTTTTTAATCAGATTTTTTTCGCTGAGTTTCAAATTTCTCGCCTATGTCGTTTAAGAGATAGACCTACACGATTCGTTAGGAATCCTTCAACCCCCACTTTTCACCCCTTTCACCTCATAATAATACACCACATCGAAAAACCCTTAGACACATGTCTGCTTATTTTTAATGATTAGTTTATATGCCGAGTATCACATCCACAAATGAAACCACTCGTGATATATTGTTATTCAATTAAATGCAGGTTTAACCCCCTTAAGACCCCTTTAGAACCTGAATATTCAAAAATCCTCCCTTAGTGTATGGTTTTGACATACAACGAACATATCCCGAAAATGCCATGTTTCCAACTTCAATATTTTTGGCTGGGCGATGATGAGTTTGTGAGTGAGTCAGGACATTTTCTTTCATTTTTTTTCTTCAGAATTTCACCCCTCCTGATGAACCCCTTAAATTTGATTTATCAAAAAAAAGTCGAATACATATTTACTTATTTTTAAGCAGTTTTCCCCCTGAGTTTGAAGAGCGGGTGAGTCAATCGGTTAGGACACTTTCCTTCCTGATTTTCCCCCCAGAATTTCACCCCTCCCCATGAGCCCCTTAAATTGGATATATGAAAAAACGATCGAACACCTATTTACTACTTTTTCAAGCTGATTTTTCTCCTTGAGATTCATACTTTTTGCCTCTGTCTTTTATGAGATACTTCCTCCGTTAAGAATCCTTCAACACTCACTTTTCACACATGCACCTCATAATAAACACCACATCGAAAAACCCTCATGCATGTGTCTTCTTATTCTTAATGATGAGTTTATATGCCGAGTATCCCATCCCAAAGCAAACCAATCGGGAGATATTGTTATTCAATTAAATGCAAGTCTACCCCCTTAACACCCCTTTAAAACTGAATATCCAAAATTCCTTCCTTAGTGGACGTTTTCGACATACATCGAACATAGACCCAAAGTGTCATGTTTCTAACTTCAATAATTTTGGCTGGGCGATGATGAGTGAGTGAGTAAGTCAGGACATTTTCTTTCAAATATTTTTCAGAATTTCACCCCTCTCATTAACCTCTTAAATTGGATTTATAAAAAAAAACGGTCGAACACCTATTTACTTATTTTTGTGCTGTTCTTCCCCCTCAGTTTGATGAGTGAGTTAGGACACTTTCTTTCCTGTTTTTTTCCCCCCAGAATTTCACCCCTCTCCAAGGGCCCCTTAAATTGGTTTTATGAAAAAACCGTTGAACACCTATTTACTTATATTTTAAGCTGTTTTTTCCCGCCGAATTTCAGACTTCTCGCCTATGTCGTTTAAGAGATACACGCTCCGTTGAGAATCCCTCAACCCCCAATTTTCACCCCTTTCACATCACAATATACACCACATCGATAAACCCTTAGACATAAGTTATATCTGATTATTTTAGTGATTAGTTTATACAGCGAATATTACATCCCTAAAGGAACAACTCATGAAATATCGTTATTCAATGAAATGCACGTTTACCCCCTTAACACCTCTTTAGACCCCGAATAAACAAAAATCATTCCTTAGTTGACGTTTTCGACATACAGCGAACATAATCCCAAAATTTCATGTTTCTAACTTTAATAGTTTTCGCTGGGCGTGATAAGTGAGTGAGTCAGACAGGACATTTTCTTTAAATTACTTTTACCAGAATTTCACCCCTCCCAATGGGCCCCTTAAGTTGGATTGATGGAAAAACGCTTGAACACTTATTAAATTATATTTTAAGCTGTCTTTTTCCCCTGAGTTTGATGAGTGAGTTAGTTAGTCAGTCAGTCAGGACACTTTCTCTCCCATTTTCACCCAGAATTTCACCCCGCCCCATTGGCCCCTTAAATTAATTTATGAAAAAACGGTGGAACACCGATTTACTTATTTTTTAATCAGATTTGTTTCGCTGAGTTTCAAATTTCTCGCCTATGTCGTTTAAGAGATAGACCTACACGATTCGTTAGGAATCCTTCAACCCCCACTTTTCACCCCTTTCACCTCATAATAATACACCACATCGAAAAACCCTTAGACACATGTCTGCTTATTTTTAATGATTAGTTTATATGCCGAGTATCACATCCACAAATGAAACCACTCGTGATATATTGTTATTCAATTAAATGCAGGTTTAACCCCCTTTAGACCCCTTTAGAACCTGAATATTCAAAAATCCTCCCTTAGTGTATGGTTTTGACATACAACGAACATATCCCGAAAATGCAATGTTTCCAACTTCAATATTTTTGGCTGGGCGATGATGAGTTTGTGAGTGAGTCAGGACATTTTCTTTCATTTTTTTTCTTCAGAATTTCACCCCTCCTGATGAACCCCTTAAATTTGATTTATCAAAAAAAAGTCGAATGCATATTTACTTATTTTTAAGCAGTTTTCCCCCTGAGTTTGAAGAGCGGGTGAGTCAATCGGTTAGGACACTTTCCTTCCTGATTTTCCCCCTAGAATTTCACCCCACCCCATGGGCCCCTTAAATTGGATTGATGAAAAAACGGTCAAACACCTATTTACTTATGTTCTGCTGATTTCTTTCCGCTGAGTTTCAAACTCCTCGCCTATGTCGTTTAAGAGATACAGGCTCCGTTAGGAATCTTTCAACCCCCACTTTTCACCCCTTTCACCTCATAATATACACCACATCGAAAAACCCTCAGACACGTGTCTTCTTATTTTTATTGATGAGTTTATATGCCGAGTATCACATCCCCCAATGAAACCAATCGGGAGATATTGCTATTCAATGAAATGCAGGTCTACCCCCTTAACACCCCTTTAGAACCTGAGTATCCAAAAATCCTTTCTTAGTGGTCATTTGCTGCCCTTGAGGAAGCTGCATACCAAATTTCATGCCAATCCGTTGGGTGGTTTCTGAGATTTCGTGATGAATGTGTGAGTGAGTGGTATTTGACAAATATCTAGTAGATAGTGTCAAGTCTTTGTTATGCTATACTCGGTTGACAGTGCTGTGTGAACAGTTGAGTAACTAACGGGATTTCAAGTAAAGCTCCTCATTTTCTATACCGGTAGTGCAGAGCGCAACTGGTATCCAGTCGGCCGTGTCTCGACTTGAGCTATGTTGCCATGGAAACTATCTGCCTTGCCATTCCATCATGAGTATATTTTATGAATTTATTAGCCTTTGCTCGAGTGCAAAAGGGCCTAAATCAGAAGAATGAGAAAGACTATCGAAAATTCATGTAGCCAGTGGTTCTTTCTGGGTCCTAAACTATGTGTATTCAAAATTTGGTTGAGATTGGTGGAACGGTGTAGATTTGTATACGGAACCAACCCACCCACATACATACATACAGACTTTCACTTTTATATATAAGATATTGAACCCTTGCAAAGAAGCTTATGAGACTCAGTTTCGGGGGGTGTAACAGTCCATTTCGTAAGTTGTTGTTAAAGGGCTTCATTAACATGCAGGGTAACATATAACAAAATAACATGCAGGAAAAAGTGAAGCCAGGGTTAAAACAAATGAATTTAATGACAGATCAGCTATTTACAAAATGAAATAAACAAACAAAACTCCCAAAATGACTCCCACTGAATAAATTAATTTGCCACAAACTAGGCCTAATCTCAGGAGAGATTATTAATCGGACCAAATGTCCCCAAAATCTGCAATGACAATGTATACGTGTGCCGTTCTACATGCTTAACGATGAGTACAATTGAATGCATGATTCGTCATCATCCGGATAGACTTTCAGACGACGAATCCGCATTGCTTAGAGCTAGACAGACGCGGGGAACAACTATACACCACTTAAAACTAAACCGACACTCCCTATCTTATATATAAAAGTGAAAGTCTGTATGTATGTATGTGGGTGGGTTGGTTCCGTATACAAATCTACACCGTTCCACCAATCTCAACCAAATTTTGAATACACATAGTTTAGGACACAGAAAGAACCGCTGGCTACATGAATTTTCGATAGTCTTTCTCGTTCTTCTGATTTAGGCCCTTTTGCACTCGAGCAAAGGCTAATAAATTCATAAAATACTAGTTGAAACCCGTCAAAACATGACGGTCAATAGAAAAATATTTACTGACGAATTTTCTTATATAGGCCTACTGTACATTCTTTGTACGATTATGTTTTGACTCTATTGAAACTATGAGGGCGTCAAAAGATTGCACTCTCAACATTGCAAAATACTGCTGGCCATGACTGAAAAATTGTTGGGGCAAATTGAGGCCTATACGTTCCAGAGTTTCCCCTTGAGCTTTATTGATTGTGATAAAGTATGCCAAATGAATTGGAAAATATTGCCTCTTAAAAGAAAATGATAGTGTTTTATCGGATGGTGTTAAATCAAGTCGAAGGATTAGACATCTCTGCCTAATTTTAACTGCACCTATTATTTCCAAATCCATGCAATATGGCTGCATTTAGGAGTCCTTGGGAACCGTTCAGATTTCTAAGCAGCATAACGGGCCAAGCGTTTGGAGTATGTGGCGGCCAGTCGTTTAGTTCCAAGGGATTCAAGAACTCTGATGAGTCTAATACAACTGGCCGCAAACCATCGCTTATATTTTTGGAATATAACGAAGAAATGCGATTATGTGCAATTCCATACATTTTAAAACAATGTGGACCGTGTGCGTGTGGCACAGTAACATTGGCACCAAATGAAACGAAGGAAGGAAGGAAGCTTGCAGTTTAACGTGACCGTTAATCTCGCGATCATAAGCCATGGGACCTCCGTTTAACGTGGAATCCGAACCACAGGACATGGCCTTTCACATCAAAAATCTCACATGCATTGACCGGGAATCGAACCCGATCCGCCTTGGTGAGAGGCATACAGCTTGACCGCTGTGCCATGAAACGAAGGACATAGCATTGTACTGCCGATTAGTCCCTCTGGAATTCCTTGAGATATCATCTCCAGTGAAAAATAATTGTTAAAGCCTGTCAAATATTTTATATTTATTCAGATTAATTTTACCATTACAACAGCAAAGGTCAAAGTAACCAAGTGTAGATTTCTCGCAAGAGAAATACAGTGCAGAACAATGTTTACATTTGTTCGTCAAGGACCCTAAACTGTAACGGCATAGTATCTGGAATTGTTTCTGAAATGCCATATTTATATTGGATTTTAAAAGTGGCTTCGTATTTTTCTCCGATTTCCCACTTTTTTGCGGCTAATGTTCTATTTCGTCAAATGGGTTTATTTATAGCAGCATTTCTGCCCAAATTAACGTCATTTTATATAAAACTATAGTGGCCTGCATCAACGTAGCCGCCAAATATTAAATGGCAAATAATAACTTACTTCCATTGCCAAAATCAACTGCGTGGTTAGACCCATTGTTATGCACTCTAAACAAATAATCAATAAACAATAATATTCACATATACAATGAATACTTCCATTCTCAAGTTGGTTGCTGATGATAATGCGATGAGATTGATCGCCAATAATAAAATCCTTGCAATTTTTGCAATTTGCTTGCAAACGCAACTCAGGATGACGATCTTCATTTTGAAATAAACAGAATGAAATTGCTGTAAATAACGAATTTCCATCACCTGTTGAAGGTACAATACTTTGTATTTCCATGACAGTAAATTATGCAAGGGAGCATAGAATCACTTCGCCACTACTGGAATGAGCATAGACTCACTTCGCCAGCCACAGTAATGGAGGGAGTTTTAGAATTATATGTTCAGTGCTTGTCAAAGATCGTATTAACACAGGGAAGCCCATTCTTAAGGCTACATTCTGAGCTATTGCCCCGGATTCCAGGTTCGATCCCCGCTCTGCCAAGAAATTTAATTCTGGTCTGAGGACTGGAACGGGGCGCACTCGTGAGGCAAAACTAAGAAGAGCAAAGTTTGATTCCCATCTCAACAATCTTGGATTTGGTTTTCCGTGGTTTCCCGCTTCCACTCCAGGCAAATACCGGGATAGTTCCTAACTTAAAGCCTCGGTCGTTAACTCTCCATTCCCCACATTAATTACAAATGCACACATCAACACAGCCATCACATTAACACAGGTTATCAGAGAAAAGTTTACACTCGCACACCTGTTCGCCAATATGTTAACGCTGATGTATGTGTTTGAACTACTGGATATAAGTTCAATGTTCCCCATCTCTTGATGAATACAGTACTTTTGCATTTGTCAGTTGGCACAGGCTAGAGTAAAAGGTGGCTTTTCACCGATGTCTCAGTCTCACTCATGGCTGTGATTATATGGAAGCTACTGAGGTATGGGTGGTGCTTAGTAATGGCATTCGGGGCACAGTCAGTGCCTGTGAATGCTGTGAAAGGTTCAACTCATAGGGTTAGGACTACTGTTCTGACTCAGTGAGGAAAGCAATGGCAAACTACCTCACTCCTCTTCTTGCCTAGAACGCCTCAAAATAGCGCTGCCTTGGGTTTTTGTGGGTATCTACTCACATAACGTAACGGCGGTACTTTTTGAGGATCCAACCAGCCTTCGGGCTGACTACCTAACAGACAGACAGACAGACTTTAAAATTAATATCATTGCATTGTTGCAGCTTGGCAAATATTTTATATTTCAGCAGATCAATTTTACCATCACAACAGTAAAGGCCAAAGTAACCGCGCGTAGATTTTACGCAAGAGAAGTACAATGTAGAACAATGTTTACATTTGATCGTCAAAGACCTTTCACTGTACTGCATAACATCTGGAATTGTTTCTGAAATGGCCTATTTATATTGGATTTTAAATGTGGCTTCGTATTATTCGATAACACTATAGTGACCTGCAATATCGGAGCCGCTAAATATTAAATGGCAAAAAATACTTCCATTGCCGAAATCAACTGCGTAGTTAGATTCAGTACTCTAAACAAATAATCATTAAACAACTGTCTTATACAATGAAGTTCAACATGACCGTCCAGAGACTCTCATACTCAAGTTGGTTGGTGAGGAGAATGCGATGAGACTGATCGCTTACAATAAATTCCTTATAATTGTTCCTGCCAGCGAAATGTTTGGCAATAGCTTGAAAACGCAGCGCAGAATGACGTTCTTCATTTTGATATAAACAGTACAAAACTGCTCTAAATAAGCTATTTCCATCACCTGTTATAGTTTATGGCAGTACATTTTGCAGGGGAACATAGAATAACTTCGCCAACTACTGGAATGAGCTTAGGCATATACTCAATACTCACTTCGGCAGTCACCCTAATGGAGGCTGTTTTAGAATTCTATGTCCCGTGCATGTCAAAAATCGTATTAACACATGGAAGCCCACCCATTCTTGGCTATCGCCTCGGAGACCCGGGTTACATTTCCTGCTCTGCCAAGAAATTTAATTCTGGTCTGAGGGCAAAAACGGGGCACATTCAGTCTCTAGAGGTATAACTAAGAAGAGGAAGGTTTGATTCCCACCTCGACAATCTTAGATGTGGTTTTCCGTGGTTTCCCACTTCCACTCAAGGCAAATACCGGGATGGTTCCTAACTTAAGGCCTCGGCCGTCACCTTGCCATTTCCCACCTTAATTACAAATACACAAAGTAATGCAGCTATCACAATAATACGGGTTATCAGAGAAAATTTTACACTTACACACCAAAGTACATGGGGCTGAGTGACAACGATGTCGGAGCCCTTCAAACGAATTATGTTTGCCAAGTGTCTCTCATGGCGAAAGCAATTGTGGACACGCGCCAGGGCCTGGAAAACTACCTTTTCACTCATAATTTAAGAGTATATCGACGATGCATAATTTATAACTTTTAGTCTAGGATGCTACCAACTTGACCATCGAAGCATTGGGAAGAAATTGCAATATTAAAGTACATAAACAACATAGCCTACACACTCAACTGTCAGTTAATGTTCTTCAACGTTTCCCTTCTTAAAAATTCCCCTCTATAACTCTCCATCACTTGAAAACGCGCCATGTTTTGTGTTTTAAATATATCGATGCATCTGTTGTTAGTTACTGAAACTATATGGGCGAGGTACTGCCATCTTTTGTCAGTTACTGCAATTGATGGCAGATATTAGCTCTTTTGACCACATGCTGTAATGCAATGGTAAAACGGAAATAAAACTTATTGAGAGGGAATGTAGGAATCTTTAACTGACATAAAACGTTACTAATAATCCTTGATAAAACAATATTTAACTATCACGCGAAAACTCGCCATCAAGGCCATGCCTTGTGTT
Source organism: Meconema thalassinum (assembly GCA_946902985.2). Classification (NCBI taxonomy): domain Eukaryota; kingdom Metazoa; phylum Arthropoda; class Insecta; order Orthoptera; family Tettigoniidae; genus Meconema; species Meconema thalassinum. The sequence goes on along the minus strand of OX336388.2, from coordinate 1,711,888,121 downwards.
TTAAATATATCGACGCAATCTGCTCTCAGTTACTGGAACTATATTGGCGAGGTACTGCCATCTGTTGTCAGTTACTGGAACTGATTGCAGATATTCAAACGACGTATTGAGGACATGCTGTAATGCAATGGTAAAACGGAAATAAAACGTGTTGAGAAAATGTGTAGAAATATGTATCTTTAACTGACATAAAACCTTACTAATACTCCTTGATAAAACAATATTTCAGTGGCAAAAGAAAAAAAAAATACTGGCGAGAGTTGGGATTGAACATGCGATCCTTGGATCCACAGTCAATCGCCTTAACCAAATAGCTACTCGCGCACTCACATTTAGATGCAGACGCAACCATTCACTATCTTCAAAAGCCGCTATCTGAAGGAAATAATCCAATTCATCTATCTATATATTTAAAACAGTAAGGTGATTTTTGTTATCACGAGATAGAGAGAACGACAGAACCAATTTACTTCGTAGAGCACTCTAACGAAAGCTCTTGGCCTGTAGATTTGCAGAGTGTCTCTAAAATAAACAAATATAATACGGTATATTTTTAAATAAATATAGAAAATAGCAGAATTCTTGCTCCTCGCGCATGCGCACAATCCGCCTGGGCTCATGACAAAATGGCGGTGAGAAGTCCATTAAAATGTAAGTTATTTAATAAGCTTCCATGTAATTGAAAACATACATTAACCAAGTTCTGACAATACAATATAATAACAGTATGAACATATACGAATGTATATTGATTTTATTGATAATGAATTGGATTATTTCCTTCAGATAGCGGCTTTTGAAGATAGTGAATGGTTGCGTCTGCATCTTAATGTGAGTGCGCGAGTAGCTATTTGGTTAAGGCGATTGACTGTGGATCCAAGGATCGCAGGTTCAATCCCAACTCTCGCCAGTATTTTTTTTTTTTTTTGCCACTGAAATATTGTTTTATCAAGGAGTATTAGTAAGGTTTTATGTCAGTTAAAGATACATATTTCTACACATTTTCTCAACACGTTTTATTTCCGTTTTACCATTGCATTACAGCATGTCCTCAATACGTCGTTTGAATATCTGCAATCAGTTCCAGTAACTGACAACAGATGGCAGTACCTCGCCAATATAGTTCCAGTAACTGAGAGCAGATTGCGTCGATATATTTAAAACACAAGGCATGGCCTTGATGGCGAGTTTTCGCGTGATAGTTAAATATTGTTTTATCAAGGATTATTAGTAACGTTTTATGTCAGTTAAAGATTCCTACATTCCCTCTCAATAAGTTTTATTTCCGTTTTACCATTGCATTACAGCATGTGGTCAAAAGAGCTAATATCTGCCATCAATTGCAGTAACTGACAAAAGATGGCAGTACCTCGCCCATATAGTTTCAGTAACTAACAACAGATGCATCGATATATTTAAAACACAAAACATGGCGCGTTTTCAAGTGATGGAGAGTTATAGAGGGGAATTTTTAAGAAGGGAAACGTTGAAGAACATTAACTGACAGTTGAGTGTGTAGGCTATGTTGTTTATGTACTTTAATATTGCAATTTCTTCCCAATGCTTCGGTGGTCAAGTTGGTAGCATCCTAGACTAAAAGTTATAAATTATGCATCGTCGATATACTCTTAAATTATGAGTGAAAAGGTAGTTTTCCAGGCCCTGGCGCGTGTCCACAATTGCTTTCGCCATGAGAGACACTTGGCAAACATAATTCGTTTGAAGGGCTCCGACATCGTTGTCACTCAGCCCCATGTACTTTGGTGTGTAAGTGTAAAATTTTCTCTGATAACCCGTATTATTGTGATAGCTGCATTACTTTGTGTATTTTTAATTAAGGTGGGAAATGGCAAGGTGACGGCCGAGGCCTTAAGTTAGGAACCATCCCGGTATTTGCCTTGAGTGGAAGTGGGAAACCACGGAAAACCACATCTAAGATTGTCGAGGTGGGAATCAAACCTTCCTCTTCTTGGTTATACCTCTAGAGACTGAATGTGCCCCGTTTTTGCCCTCAGACCAGAATTAAATTTCTTGGCAGAGCAGGAAATGTAACCCGGGTCTCCGAGGCGATAGCCAAGAATGGGTGGGCTTCCATGTGTTAATACGATTTTTGACATGCACGGGACATAGAATTCTAAAACAGCCTCCATTAGGGTGACTGCCGAAGTGAGTATTGAGTATATGCCTAAGCTCATTCCAGTAGTTGGCGAAGTTATTCTATGTTCCCCTGCAAAATGTACTGCCATAAACTATAACAGGTGATGGAAATAGCTTATTTAGAGCAGTTTTGTACTGTTTATATCAAAATGAAGAACGTCATTCTGCGCTGCGTTTTCAAGCTATTGCCAAACATTTCGCTGGCAGGAACAATTATAAGGAATTTATTGTAAGCGATCAGTCTCATCGCATTCTCCTCACCAACCAACTTGAGTATGAGAGTCTCTGGACGGTCATGTTGAACTTCATTGTATAAGACAGTTGTTTAATGATTATTTGTTTAGAGTACTGAATCTAACTACGCAGTTGATTTCGGCAATGGAAGTATTTTTTGCCATTTAATATTTAGCGGCTCCGATATTGCAGGTCACTATAGTGTTATCGAATAATACGAAGCCACATTTAAAATCCAATATAAATAGGCCATTTCAGAAACAATTCCAGATGTTATGCAGTACAGTGAAAGGTCTTTGACGATCAAATGTAAACATTGTTCTACATTGTACTTCTCTTGCGTAAAATCTACGCGCGGTTACTTTGGCCTTTACTGTTGTGATGGTAAAATTGATCTGCTGAAATATAAAATATTTGCCAAGCTGCAACAATGCAATGATATTAATTTTAAAGTCTGTCTGTCTGTCTGTTAGGTAGTCAGCCCGAAGGCTGGTTGGATCCTCAAAAAGTACCGCCGTTACGTTATGTGAGTAGATACCCACAAAAACCCAAGGCAGCGCTATTTTGAGGCGTTCTAGGCAAGAAGAGGAGTGAGGTAGTTTGCCATTGCTTTCCTCACTGAGTCAGAACAGTAGTCCTAACCCTATGAGTTGAACCTTTCACAGCATTCACAGGCACTGACTGTGCCCCGAATGCCATTACTAAGCACCACCCATACCTCAGTAGCTTCCATATAATCACAGCCATGAGTGAGACTGAGACATCGGTGAAAAGCCACCTTTTACTCTAGCCTGTGCCAACTGACAAATGCAAAAGTACTGTATTCATCAAGAGATGGGGAACATTGAACTTATATCCAGTAGTTCAAACACATACATCAGCGTTAACATATTGGCGAACAGGTGTGCGAGTGTAAACTTTTCTCTGATAACCTGTGTTAATGTGATGGCTGTGTTGATGTGTGCATTTGTAATTAATGTGGGGAATGGAGAGTTAACGACCGAGGCTTTAAGTTAGGAACTATCCCGGTATTTGCCTGGAGTGGAAGTGGGAAACCACGGAAAACCAAATCCAAGATTGTTGAGATGGGAATCAAACTTTGCTCTTCTTAGTTTTGCCTCACGAGTGCGCCCCGTTCCAGTCCTCAGACCAGAATTAAATTTCTAAGCAGAGCGGGGATCGAACCTGGAATCCGGGGCAATAGCTCAGAATGTAGCCTTAAGAATGGGCTTCCCTGTGTTAATACGATCTTTGACAAGCACTGAACATATGATTCTAAAACTCCCTCCATTACTGTGGCTGGCGAAGTGAGTCTATGCTCATTCCAGTAGTGGCGAAGTGATTCTATGCTCCCTTGCATAATTTACTGTCATGGAAATACAAAGTATTGTACCTTCAACAGGTGATGGAAATTCGTTATTTACAGCAATTTCATTCTGTTTATTTCAAAATGAAGATCGTCATCCTGAGTTGCGTTTGCAAGCAAATTGCAAAAATTGCAAGGATCTTATTATTGGCGATCAATCTCATCGCATTATCATCAGCAACCAACTTGAGAATGGAAGTATTCATTGTATATGTGAATATTATTGTTTATTGATTATTTGTTTAGAGTGCATAACAATGGGTCTAACCACGCAGTTGATTTTGGCAATGGAAGTAAGTTATTATTTGCCATTTAATATTTGGCGGCTACGTTGATGCAGGCCACTATAGTTTTATATAAAATGACGTTAATTTGGGCAGAAATGCTGCTATAAATAAACCCAGTTGACGAAATAGAACATTAGCCGCAAAAAAGTGGGAAATCGGAGAAAAATACGAAGCCACTTTTAAAATCCAATATAAATATGGCATTTCAGAAACAATTCCAGATGCTATGCCGTTACAGTTTAGGGTCCTTGACGAACAAATGTAAACATTGTTCTGCACTGTATTTCTCTTGCGAGAAATCTACACTTGGTTACTTTGACCTTTGCTGTTGTAATGGTAAAATTAATCTGAATAAATATAAAATATTTGACAGGCTTTAACAATTATTTTTCACTGGAGATGATATCTCAAGGAATTCCAGAGGGACTAATCGGCAGTACAATGCTATGTCCTTCGTTTCATGGCACAGCGGTCAAGCTGTATGCCTCTCACCAAGGCGGATCGGGTTCGATTCCCGGTCAATGCATGTGAGATTTTTGATGTGAAAGGCCACGTCCTGTGGTTCGGATTCCACGTTAAACGGAGGTCCCGTGGCTTATGATCGCGAGATTAACGGTCACGTTAAACTGCAAGCTTCCTTCCTTCCTTCGTTTCATTTGGTGCCAATGTTACTGTGCCACACGCACACGGTCCACATTGTTTTAAAATGTATGGAATTGCACATAATCGCATTTCTTCGTTATATTCCAAAAATATAAGCGATGGTTTGCGGCCAGTTGTATTAGACTCATCAGAGTTCTTGAATCCCTTGGAACTAAACGACTGGCCGCCACATACTCCAAACGCTTGGCCCGTTATGCTGCTTAGAAATCTGAACGGTTCCCAAGGACTCCTAAATGCAGCCATATTGCATGGATTTGGAAATAATAGGTGCAGTTAAAATTAGGCAGAGATGTCTAATCCTTCGACTTGATTTAACACCATCCGATAAAACACTATCATTTTCTTTTAAGAGGCAATATTTTCCAATTCATTTGGCATACTTTATCACAATCAATAAAGCTCAAGGGGAAACTCTGGAACGTATAGGCCTCAATTTGCCCCAACAATTTTTCAGTCATGGCCAGCAGTATTTTGCAATGTTGAGAGTGCAATCTTTTGACGCCCTCATAGTTTCAATAGAGTCAAAACATAATCGTACAAAGAATGTACAGTAGGCCTATATAAGAAAATTCTTCAGTAAATATTTTTCTATTGACCGTCATGTTTTGACGGGTTTCAACTAGTTATCAATAAAATCAATATACATTCGTATATGTTCATACTGTTATTATATTGTATTGTCAGAACTTGGTTAATGTATGTTTTCAATTACATGGAAGCTTATTAAATAACTTACATTTTAATGGACTTCTCACCGCCATTTTGTCATGAGCCCAGGCGGATTGTGCGCATGCGCGAGGAGCAAGAATTCTGCTATTTTCTATATTTATTTAAAAATATACCGTATTATATTTGTTTATTTTAGAGACACTCTGCAAATCTACAGGCCAAGAGCTTTCGTTAGAGTGCTCTACGAAGTAAATTGGTTCTGTCGTTCTCTCTATCTCGTGATAACAAAAATCACCTTACTGTTTTAAATATATAGATACTCATGAAGGAATGGCAAGGCAGATAGTTTCCATGGCAACATAGCTCAAGTCGAGACACGGCCGACTGGATGCCACTTGCGCTCTGCACTACCGGTATAGAAAATGAGGATCTTTACTTGAAATCAAGTTAGTTACTCAACTGCTCACACAGCACTGTCAACCGAGTTTAGTATAACAAAGACCTGACACTATCTACTATATATTTGTCAAATACACTCACTCACTCACTCTCTCACTCACACATTCAACACGAACTCTCAGAAACCACCCAACGGATTGGAATGAAATTTGGTATGCAGCTTCCTCAAGGGTCGCAAACGCCCACTAAGAAAGAATTTTTGGATATTCAGGTTCTAAAGGGGTGTTAAGGGGGTAGACCTGCATTTCATTGAATAGCAATATCTCCCGATTGGTTTCATTGGGGAATGTGATACAACTCATCATTAAAAATAAGAAGACACATGTCTGAGGGTTTTTCGATGTGGTGTATCTTATGAGGTGAAAGGGGTGAATAGTGTGGGTTGAAAGATTCCTAACGGAGCCTGTATCACTTAAACGACATAGGCGAGAAGTTTGAAACTGAGCGGAAAAAATCAGCATAAAAAATAAGTAAATAGGTGTTTGACCGTTTTTTTTTCATAAATCCAATTTAAGGGGCCCATGGGGAGAGATGAAATTCTGGGGGGAGAAACAGGAAAGAAAGTGTCCTAACCGATTGACTCACTCGCTCTTCAAACTCAGGGGGAAAACTGCTTAAAAATAAGTAAATATGTGTTCGGCAGTTTTTTTTGATAAATCAAATTGAAGGGGTTCATCGGGAGGGGTGAAATCCTGAAGAAGAAAAAATTAAAAGAAAATGTCCTGACTCACTCACACACTCATCATCGCCCAGCCAAAAATATTGAAGTTGGAAACATGGCATTTTCGGGATATGTTCGTTGTATGTCAAAACCATGCACTAAGGGAGGATTTTTGAATATTCAGGTTCTAAAGGGGTCTTAAGGGGGTTAAACCTGCATTTCATTGAATAACAATTTCTCACGAGTGGTTTCATTTGTGGATGTGATACTCGGCATATAAACTAATCATTAAAAATAAACAGACATGTGTCTAAGAGTTTTTCGATGTGGTGTATTATTATGAGGTGAAAGGGGGTGAAAAGTGGGGGTTGAAGGAATCCTAACGAAGTGTGTAGGCCTATCTCTTAAACGACATAGGCGAGAAATTTGAAACTCAGCGAAAACAAATCAGCTTAAAAAAACAAGTAAATCGGTGTTCCACCGTATTTTCATAAATTAATTTAAGGGGCCAATGGGGTGGGGTTAAATTCTGGGGGGAAAAAGGAGAGATAGTGTCCTAACTGACTAACTCACTCACTCATCAAACTCAGGGGGAAAAAGACAGCTTAAAAATAAGTTAATAGGTGTTCAAGCGTTTTTTCATCAATCCAATTTAAGGGGCCCATGGGGAGGGGTGAAATTCTGGTAAAAATAATTGAAGGAATATGTCCTGTCTGACTCATTCACTCACTCATCACGCCCAGCGAAAACTATTAAAGTTAGAAAGATGAAATTTTGGGAATATGTTCGCTGTATGTCGAAAACGTCAACTAAGGAATGATTTTTGTTTATTCGGGTTTTAAAGAGGTGTTAAGGGGGTAAACGTGCATTTCATTGAATAACGATATCTCATGAGCTGTTTCTTTGGGGATGTGATATTCGGTATATAAACTAATCATTAAAATAATTAGACATATGTCTAATGGTTTATCGATGTGGTGTACAGTATGAGGTGAAAGGGGTGAAAATTGGGGGTTGAGGGATTCTTAATGGAGCGTGTATATCTTAAACGACATAGGCGAGAAGTTTGGAATTCGGCGGAAAAAACAGCTTAAAATATAAGTAAATAGGTGTTCGACCGTTTTTTCGTAAATCCAATTTAATGGGCCCTTGGCGAGGGGTGAAATTCTGGGGAAAAAAACAGGAAGGAAAGTGTCCTAACTCACTCACTCATCAAACTCAGGGGGGAAGAACAGCTCAAAAATAGGTAAATAGGTGTTCGACCGTTTTTTTTTCATAAATCCTATTTAAGGGGTTCATGAGAGGGATGAAATTCTGAAAAATAATTGAAAGAAAATGTCCTGTCTGACTCATTCACTCATCATCGCCCAGCCAAAATTATTGAAGTTAGAAATATGACATTTTGGGGCTATGTTCGTTGTATGTCGAAAACGTCGACTAAGGAAAGAGTTTTGGATATTCAGGTTCTAAAGAGTTGTTAAGGGGGTAAACGTGCATTTCATTGAATAACAATATCTCACGAGTGGTTTCATATGGGGATGTGATACTTGGCATATATACTAATCATTAAAAATAAGCTGACACATGTCTAATGGTTTTTCGATGTGGTGCATATTATGAGGTGAAAGGGATGAAAAGTGGGGGTAGAAAGATTCCTTACGGAGCGTGTATCTCTTAAACGACATAGGCGAGGAGATTGATTTTCTCCGAGTTTCAATCAGCTTAAAAATAAATAAATGAATAAATAATTAAAATAAGTAGGTGTTCGACCGTTTTTTCATAAATCCAATGTAAGGGGCCTATGGGGAGGGGTGAAATTCTGGAAGAAAAGCGTCCACTAAAGAAGGATTTTTGGATGTTCACTCACATCGACCAACCAAAACTATTAAAGTTAGAAGAAGGGGATATGTTTGTTGTGTGTCGAAAAATTCTACTAAGGAGGGATTTTTGGATATTCAGGTTCTAAAGGCGTGTTAACGGCGATAAACCTGAATTTCATTGAATAACAATATGACACGACTATGACGCGATCGAATCGAGGCTAAAAATGGGATGGTGTGTGTCTGTGTATTACTCAATCACGTAAGAACCACTGGTCCGATCTATATGAATTTTACATGGAAGTAGCTGATTTACCTGGTTAACATATAGGCTACTTTTGATTTCAATACTTTGCACTATTTATAGATGGCGACCATTTTAGTGACGTCACTACAACCTTTGGTTTCAAACTTTCATATTTCCATTTCAAATAAAAAGTGAACGCTAAGAAATAGCAAAATTTTGATGGCATATACGAGGTTTAAAATTACATTTTCTATCCGAAAGGTATCTCCAACGGTTAGCGAGTAAAACCTAAATTTGTGCTATAAAACACGGTCAACGCCAAGCGATGTTGTTGGACAAAATGTTCCATCCTTAATCTCCCTCTGCGCAGCACCTCGCCTATCCCCTGTTTTAACTGTCACCTTCACATTTTAATTTTTATGAAGCGTAGCGAAGCACGGGTACTTCAGCTAGTACTAAATAAACAACAAATAATTTCTGCTTGACTTTGGAATCAAGAACTGCCGTAGCAAAACATTACTGCCTAAAATTAGGACTTCTCAAAAATCAACACAAGTAAGTTAACACGTGACCAACAATAGAAACACGTATGACCGCCGTCAATTTTACAAGTAAATACAACTACAACACACGGGTGTCACACACAGAAACAAACATGAACTGAGTCATAGAAAAAACACTAGGCTCAAAGCCAACATTTACATCATTAACACAATATTCCATCCATACGACATGCAATAATCCGTAACAAACGTGGCGAACTCCCCAATTAATTATGATCCAAATAACCATCACAAAAGAACAGGTTTGCTAATGATAGCTTAATAGGGGCCAGTCGGACAACAGGTCTGCCTAACAAATATAAGTCACCAAGGCTAGTCGGGCGCTAAGTGGAAATCTGCACATCTGTCAACCCACGTGTCAATAACCTCGACCTCCTAAGGCACGGGATCGAGTCTCGAAGAAGCGTGCCCCAAAGCACAATATATACGTGTGTGTGTGTGTCAGAACAAAATATATATCTCAGCATTTCCCCTAGGAAATCCAAGAATCAGCATTGGACAAGGTACAGTAGCCTCCTCGGAGCGCCCTGCCTTTCCATCAAAAAATACAACAACAGCAAATATGAGGGCGGTAGCACCATCTACCCCTCATCACGTAGAATCAAAACACACACTTGACACAAGAACACACACAGAATCACACGTATGGGTTTGACAGAAACCTGAAATAAATGACATAAATATTTTTCCACCAGCTCGCGCTTCCGTTCTAGGCTGTGACTAACGAACCTGAAAAGGACTAAAAAAAAATCTAAAAAATTAGAATTAAGGTGTTCTACAATTACATCTTAATTTGTTGCGCTCGGCAACCCTAATATGAGTAATAACCTGCTCATCAAACATCTTACATAAATTACCTCCCTTTCCTATCAAAAATATGAATTTTAAAAAAGCACCACTTATCGAATGTAACGAGTTTCGCATCCGCATGGATAAAATCAGGTACACGCGCCGTGTACACTAAATATGACTCCAAAGAAAAATAAGCAACAAACAACTTTGGCCACGCGCCAACGTACATTTAAAACACTAGTGTCGGTGCAAAACAAAAATCTAAACAAGAAAAAGAATAAATGAACTATTTACAACGTTCCCACGCCTTATCTGACTACATATTGAGTAAATCAATTTTTGTACATCACTGTATCAGCTTGCAGAACATATAACCTCCGTCCCGGCTCATTTCCCTACGGGAAATTAGCCCTCCATCGTCGACGTCGTAGAAGCGATGTACATCAATCCGTCTCCTGGCCAAACGTCGGACATCTTGGCGTAGTCTCTTGGACAGAAATGTTCAATGTTAATAAAAATTGCCTGGCTATAATCGCTGTGAGTTACTACATTCACTTACGTTATATCCTATGCGATTAATGATCGAAGACTTTCGCTATCTTAGGATTCGCTTACACACGTACAATTATCACTTGAAAAATACAATACAAAATTTACATAAATTATACACTTCAAACACATCGTCACTGGCTTGAAAAACAAGTTTTAAACATGACTGTCTCGCAGTCCTTATCTCGCTAGATATCTCCACTGCTCTACGTGAACCTTGCTCGCTTTGAGCACTAATTGGAATGTTAGTAATGTCTTGCCCATTAAGAGCTGAAAATCGTGACGCACACTGGCGTGAACCTTTGCTCACCAGAGCTCAATAAAGTTGTCACTAGTATGATTAATAAGAGGGGTACAGACTGGCGTGACCCTTGCTCACCAGAGCTCAAAACAGTTGTCTTCGAAACAGCTTCTCCTCGATCAATTTATTGGAAACTGACAGAATGAGGTGGAGTGGGGAGAATTAAGAAAACTATTCTAGAGTTTTCATCTCACAATCTTGGGACTAGTATCAATCTTCATCATTTTACTCAAACGTCTCAGCGCACTTATGCGGAATTATTTCGGATCGGCGGTTCTTTAGATATGCGTTTCCGCGCCTTTTTTTTACAGGGTACGCCACCCATCGCGTGGTTTTGGCGTGGTCTCATCTGATTGGGTGATTCAATCCTAGGTCGGTTGAAACTCACTCTTGACCATCCCCTAATGACTCCAATTTTGGTGCGCGTTGTTACACAATTTGTCCTTGAACTCGGCTTACCCGGTCGTCTTCAAGAATAACTACCAAGCCTGCCTCTGTGGTAATCATTGCAACACACTAACTTGGCTTCCCCTTTGTCAATTTCCACATGTACTGCCTGGGCCTCAGTAATAATAATAATAAATCATGGATACTTATTCATCGCAGATTAATATGGGTTGAATATATTATAAAACGTACCTTAAATCCATCTTTTGTGGAGACACAATAATAACAAAAACATTAACACACATTAAATAATTTTAAAAGGCACCAGATTTGCCTCAAAATGGCTACTCCAGCACACGCGCCGTTTTGATTACACATGAAACTTCTCCTTGCAGCAAGTTACTATAATTATCCCACATTTCCTCTTCAAGATGAAATCTAGAATTTATATCCTTCAGTGCACAGATTATTTCCTTTAGATAGAATAAATCCACATTTCACGGAGGCCAGGGGACAAGCCCCCGGCGCTAACGGAGACACTTTTATACGACCAGCTAGCTTCTTACTTTTCTCAGAAGTCCACTACCAACATGGCGGAGACCCAAAAGTTATAGGCCGCAGTGCATTAATGTTAATCGAAATTGTCCAATCACAGAGTGACACACAATTTAACAATGTAGTATTATATAGTTATTTTGGCGGCATGATGCATATACAGTCTTTTGTTTAATGACGTAGAATAATATACTTTTTCAAATATGTCTCGATGAGACGGTACCAGAAGACACCAATGTCTCGCTCTAGCGGCAGAAGACACAACCCCAGCTAGAGGAGCCGATAGACGCTGCCATCTCGAGTTCATTAGACAAACCAAGGCATCTAGGCGGGCGCTTCAAATGGTAGGGGATACATATACGTAGAAGAGATGCATATTAAGAATGTTTGAGACGGGCTTTTGCACGTAACAATTATAATAAAAAAGACCCGCAGAGGGTAGATGACTTCTGGGAATCGCTAGAGGAGGCTTCAGCTGAGAGTCCAAAACACCATGTCAAAATTCTGCTGGGGGACTTCAATGCACACATTGGCAAAGAGAAGAAATGCAGGTCCGCCGTAGGACTTCACCCTGCTCACAAAAAACAACTAAAATGGGGAAAGATTAATTGTCTTCTGCGAGAATTTTGATCTAAAATTGATGTCAACCCATTTCTTGGCACTTCCGAGAAAGAAAAGGACATGGAGATCCCCTAACTCGCATTTAGAAGAATTTCAACTAGACCATGTGGCTATTGCCAAGAATAATCAAAAATAAATTATGATCGTTGAAGTCAAAAAGGGAATTATTGACACAGACCACCACCTAACTCTTGTTAAAGTAAAGTTTCAACCCAACAGGAAGGAAACCAAAATGATCAGAAAATCACGTATCAACCCTGATTATCTGAAACAGAACTCAGACAACTTCCTCGCGAATATCTCTAACGATTCTCCTTCAAACTGTCTAGAACCCAAGGACACACTCTTGAAAGCTTCCCAAAACATCAGCCAACCCCCAAGGAAACGCAAACACGGGTGGTGAAATGACATTTGTTACAAGGCCATCGAAGCCAGAATTAGGTCCTGGCTAAACTGGAATTCCCATAAAACTGATCAAAATCATCACGAATTCTTCAAAACTCACAAACAAACCTCAAAAATCATCAGATCTGAAGAACGAAAATATGATCAAAACAGACTGGCAGAAATCGAAGAATATTTCAAGAAGAACAACACACGGAACTTCTACAGGACATTCTGAGAAGAAATATCCAGTTACCAGGCAAAAGTCTCTGCTTCAAACGTACAGATGGGACTTTGGAAACAAGTAATAAGGAAAATGTGCACTCCTTGCAAACTATTTCAAGGGCCTTTTAAACTGTGAATCTCCGAAAGAATAATTCACCTATGAAAAACCAACACCGAATCCAGATTCAGAAGCCCGCACATTACACGAAGTCCAAGAAATAATCAGAAATTTAAAAGACAACAAAGCACCAGGAGAAGATGGAATAATCGCTGAAATGTTGAAAATAGGTGGTGACAAACTGGCCCAGAGTATTCATGAAATCGTACGACACATCTGGTATACTGAAGAAATTCCAAAAGATTGGAAATGTGCATTGATTCACCCACTTCACAAGAAAGGAGACAAATCAGATATTAATAACTTCAGAGGAATCTTACTCCTCTGTAAAATCTTCTCTAAAGTCTTACTTAATAGATTAGAGAAACAAACAGACCACCTGATCGGAGATTATTGGGCTGGATTCCGAAAAGGAAGATCCTGCGCAGAACAAATCCTAAACCTCAAAAACATACTTCAGATTCGCAAAACCAAACAAACGGTAATCACATTTATTGACTAAAAAAAATGCGTATGCTTCCATAGATCGGCAGACCCTGTTCAACATATTAGAGGAATTCCAAGTCGACCGAAAAACGAGAGAACTGATTAAACAAACCCTGACCAACACATCAAAAGTTAAGTTCTTGGGAGAAATTTCTTAACCGTTCGATATCAGAACTGGTGTCCGACAGGGAAAAAGTGATTCGTGAATGGAGAAAAGAAACTAAAGGTATAACCATTGACAGACGCCTTAAAGACAGAATTCACCTTGATTGCTTAGCTTTCGCAGATGACCTTGCAATCCGTTCAAACAACAGACAAGAAGCAATCCACTCTATAGAAAAATTGCACGCAATAGCCGCAAGAACGGGACTCCAAATATCATTTGAAAAGACGCAGTTTATGGAAGGCACTAAATCAAGATTTGACAATCATCCACTAATCACCAAACACGGAGTAATTTCCCAAGTAGACAAATTCAAGTATCTAGGCCAAATTATTCAGTCAGCAGAGTTAAATCAGGAAGCTAACAAAGAAAGAACTGCTAAATTGCAAAGGGCTTACAAAATCACATGGAGCGGATACAACAGAAGATGTATCTCAAAGAATGCAAAATTACAACACTACAGCACAGTCATCAAACCAGAGGCACTGTATTCATCCGAAACACTGATAATTGAGGGCAGGTCACAAATGAAAAGCATCGAGAAACAAGAGAGGAAAATACTCGGAAAAATCCTAGGTCCAAAGTTAAAAAATGGAATTTGGATGAAAAAGAATCCACATGAAATTTTTCAATCCGCAGAAAAAATCACAGATACTATCAGAAAACGACGATTAAAATTCTACGGACACCTTCACAGAATGGATAACAACAGGCTGACAAAGAGAATTCTAAATCTAGCGCTAACCCTGAAAATCCGCAACAATTGGTTAATAGAAGTGCATGAAGATCTACAAGAAATGGGTATTGCTGAGAAAACCATTCCAGATAGAGTAAAATTTAGAAGCCTAGTAAACAAACATAAATTTGCCGAGAAACCTAAAAGGAAAAAATACAGGCTGGACAGAAGCACGCAGAAAGGAACACAGTGAACGAATGAAGAGATATTGGGAAGAAAGAAGAAGGATCATTGTGCAAAAAAAGTTCAAGCGTGCTCCGTATTTGGGCATAACGATTTTAGAAAGCATAATAATAATAATATTTTAATTTATTTATTAAATACTATTTATGTTACATTATTGTGATATGTCTCACGAATCTCACGGCAGTACAGATTATCTGTGAGATATATTAATTACTATTTAACTCATATATTTTTTTATTTAGTTGATTTACCCTCTAGGTTTGTGGTTCCCACGGACTCAGCTAGGGAACTCACCACTACCGCCTCTACGGGCAGTGTCCTGGAGCTTGGAACATCTGGTCGGTAGGGATATAACTGGGGAGGTGTGATCTGCACGTCGCCCAGGTGGCCTCACCTGCAAAGCAAACAGGGGCCTCATGAGGGGAGGGATTGGATGGTTAGGATGGATAGGCAAGGAAGAGGGAAGGAGGCGGTCGTGGCCCTGCAGTAGGTACCATCCCGGCATTTGCCTGAAGACGAAGTGGGAAACCACGGAAAACCACTTCGAGGATGGCTGAGGGGGGAATCGAACCCCCTCTACTCAGTTGGACCAAGTTTGTACGAAGTATAATCATATTTGAGGTGTCAAGAGGGTGAGAAAGTGAATTTTTTTCTTCGTTTTTTTCTGCAAACATAATGTTTGAAAATAAACAAAAGGTTGTTGATGAAGGGACACTGCCATTTCAAATTCTAGCTAAACACTAGAAACTTCATGTTTCTATCCTTGTATATATTAATTCAGTACAATGTCATGTGTAGAAATACTAGGATGAATTGTAGAAGAAAAGAAAATATATTGTTGTGTTAATATTCAAAGAATTAGTCTGAAAAGAGCTGTGCTCTAAGGTCGATCACATCATTTGAGAAATCTCTTTGATGCATTTATATTCTGTAAATCTGTGAAAAGGAAAAAATGTTGTACTCTGTATGTCATCATGTAACTTTTTATCACTTTGTAACAGCTCAGGGGTTTATTGCATAATTGACGTGCCAGCATTCAAAATTTATCATCTATCATTACTGTTGATGCCCATCTCATATGCTGAATTTCCAGCTATTGTAAGATAGATTCGGAAGATTGTGATCTAAAATTTCCAAATACTTTCCTTGAATCATTGAATTCTTTATTAGACATTAAATATTGCATGCGGTAGAATTTGTCAATATATTTTACAACCATTATGTTCCTTACAAATGCAACTTAATAATAATACAAAGCAGTACAATACTTTCCCAACTATTTCACCTATAAAATACTAAATTAACTTTGAATATAAATTACACTCGTACAAAGGTGGAAGGGAAATAAGTAACCAGACATTCTTATTTGAGAC
Organism: Meconema thalassinum; assembly: GCA_946902985.2. Classification (NCBI taxonomy): domain Eukaryota; kingdom Metazoa; phylum Arthropoda; class Insecta; order Orthoptera; family Tettigoniidae; genus Meconema; species Meconema thalassinum. Next base: position 1,711,872,119 of record OX336388.2, on the reverse strand, counting down.
TAATCCAGTCATCTTCCAAGTACTCGTTAATGGAGCACCTTGAGTTTACCAGTAGCTATGTATGTATGTATGTATGTATGTATGTGTATATATATATATATATTCAGTATATAATTTCTTAAATCATTTAGGAATTATTGTGGCTTATGTAATGATGACACATTTAATAACTTAGTTACCCGAGGCTGAGTAGACCCCGTTCCAGTCCTCATACCACTTTTCAAATTTCGAGGCAGAGCCGGGAATCGAACCCAGGACCTCCGGGGCGGCAGCTAACCATGCTGACCGCTACGCTACGGAGGTGACGTTTACATCATATTATATATTATATTATATTTCAGTACAAGATTCCATGCAATATTTTTGTGATAATGGTAATGAAAATGATAATGATAGTGGTGATAATGAGAAAAACTATTAATGTAAATAATTAAAGACCCAAAAAGTTACACTATAGTAGTTATATTAATAAATTTATGTTATGAGTTTAGTTAGGTAATAGTTTTTAATGCAACGTATAGCTAGTTGTTTGCTGTTCATGTTTGCCAATCCAGGTGGTAGTTCATTAAGTAGTGATGGTATAATATAATTTAGTCTCTTGAGACCATAGCTATTTATACATAAAGGTTTAACATGTTTAGTACTTGTTATGGCTCTTGTTTGTATGTTGTGAGGGACCTTATGCCTGAATCTTGGATCATGGTAGTAGAGATTCAGTACAGTAATTTGAAACAATTCTTTAATATTAAAATAAGGGATATCAGTGAAATATTTAAAGAACCTGTTTTGGCTATCTTGAAGATTATTAATTAAAGTTGTGTTTTGATTTCCCCGAGCTGCTATAGCATATATTAATTTGCTTTCAATCAGAGCACTATAAATGGTTTTGTAAGTATTTTTATCTACATAATATCGGAGATTGTAGAAGGTGTAGAGGTTTACTCTTATATTTTTAAATTATGTTTACTGAGTGTGTTCATTTTAAAGTGTTCATCAAGGGTAATTCCTAGGTATTTTTGTGTCGAAATACTATTTATGAAGGTGTTACATTTGCAACCAGCCAGGATGTTTTGGTGTATGCATGATATGCTGAGGTGCGTTAGTTTGTATTTTTAGCCTATTTTTATTTATGAAAAAATAGGCTTATGAGATCACCTTTTGTCCGTGTGTCTGTGTGTGCGTGTGTGATGGTGTGTGTGTGTGATGGATTTTGTGTGCCCCCCCCCCCTAATAATATCTAAACAGCTGGAGCGATTTCAATGAAACTCGGTAAGTTCATAGCACTCTTCCGGGCGACCCCTACTGTGCCCTTCAAATTTTGTTACGGCTTACCAATCCAACATGGTGGCTGTGCGAAATATTTCACCAGCATTCAATATCTCCGAAACTATTACCGATATCACCCTAGAATTTTGTACGGTGATAAAGGAAATTACTAGAAGTTCACCTATGTGATTTTTGAAAACCTGGTAACTACAAAACCAACATGGCGGCCAAGCAAAGTTGCGACTTTCAAATAGACGTTTCTCGCGATTTAACCAACCAAACGCAATGAAACTTGGTACAGTATATGTTCATGCACACTGTAATGCACCGACATCTAACTTCGTTCAATTGTTCACATAACCTCAAGATGGCGGCTGTGCAAAATATTTCACCGGCATTCTATATCTCTGAAACTATTACCGGTATCACCTTGAAATTTGGTACGGAGATAAAGGACACTACTGGAAGTTCATCTATGAGACTTTCAAAAACCGGTTAACTACAAAACGGACATGGCGGCCAAGCGAAGTTGAAAGTTTTAAATAGACTTTTCTCGCGAAATAATGTTCCAAACGCAATGAAACTTGGTACAGAAAATGTATATACACATTGTAATGTACTGGTATCTAATTTAGTTCAATTGTCAATAGCCGAACTGACAATTTGTATGTTGATAGAGGCAATTGATATTAGTAGGATATATGAAAATAGGCTATTTAGTTCTTCACGGAACTACTTGTTCTTGTGTGAAGTGATCAACTCTGATGTGCATTATTTTAGATTTGGTATTTATATACAAATTATTGTCATGCCACCATCTTGTGATGTTATTGAAGTCTTCTTGAAGTGTATCAAAAGCTGGTTTAGAGTCTTTGTGTATGGTAAATATAGTGGTGTCATCAGCATAAATAAATATTTTACTGTGTTTAATGGCTTCATTCATGTCGTTTACGAACAGGTTGTATAGGGTAGGTGAAATAAGAATACCCTGTGTTCCTTCTGATGTGTCACTGATAGTGTTATTGATCATAACTGCCATTTCCCTGTTTTTCAGATAGCTTTCAAATAGTTTGTAAGTCGTGCCTCTTATTCAAAAACCGTGTAATTTAGCAAGTAGTTTATTGTGATTTATTGTGTCAAATGGTTTAGAAAAGTCAAGATAAAGTACCATTATGTGATTGTTCTTATTTAATGAATTATTTATTACATTGGAAAATTCAGCCAGGAGTAGTTCAGTACTTTTTCCCTTCCTAAAACCGTATAGATGCCCCATTAAAATATCACTATTTACTTAGGAAATTGTTCAATCTCTTATCCAGGCATTTTTCCATTATTTTGTGTAGGATTGATAAAAATGCATATTGGTCTGTAGTTGCCAAAGTCTCAGTAATCACCATTCTTATACGTATATTAGTTGAATAATACATATTTTGGTAACTTATTATGCCTGATTCGAATATCTTGTTTATGAGATGTGTTATGATTGGTATAGTTTATTTGGATGTTGCCTTTATGTCTTTCAAGCGTATATTGTCTGCACCGGGCGATTTGTCTGTTTTTAATTCCTTAATTATGTTCTCTATTTCATATTCATCAGTTTCATGTAACGTAAAAGAATTCATTAATGTGTTTCAATTCGATTGCCAAATGTTGTTATTACAGTTATCAGCTAGGCTGTTTATTTTTTCACTGAAGGTATTGTTGAATTTATTGACTATCAGTTCATTAGTATAATGTATTCTTAAATGTTTGTTTATGACTTCATAGACAGTTTGTGTTTTCTGACCTGTTATATCATTAATGTCTTTCCACATTCCTTTATTAGGCTATCGTTTTTGCAATTATTTATCTTATTTTTATAATATTGATGTTTTGTTTTGTTTATTAGCTTATTTAATTTGTTTCTGAAAGCTTTGTATTCATTTTTATTGCAATATTATCCTTGTTTCTGAGCATTGTTTTGTAGAGTCTGTCTTTTTCCTTACATTGTATTTTTAAGTCATAAGTTAACCAGTGTTTGCTTTTCCTGTGTTTACATGTGGTTATGTAAGATGCTTTTTGGTAGATTTCCTTAAATTGGGTTGAGGTATTGTTTTTGTCATTAGCATTTTTAGCCTACTTTCGATTTTTGCAAAAAATGAAAGTAGACTTATGAGATCACTACAGGGCCAAAAATTGTGTGTCAGTGTGTGTGTGTGTGTGTGTGTATGTGTGTGTGTGTGTGTGTGTGAGTGTGTGAGTGTGTGAGTGTGTGTACTCTGAATGTCTGTCCCCCCCTAACAATTCGAACACGGTGAATCCGAATTGAACGACATTTGGTACAGAGGTAGCACTGTCAAAGGGCACCTCAGTGTCATGTTTTATATCGCCGCCATCTTGACTTGAACGTAATGGCGGCCACCCAAATGTTCAAAGCTTAAATCAAATTACGACCAAATTATTCATCTGATCTCTACCAAATTTTGTGACGTTATACCTTTAAGTATGAAGAATCCTTTGACCGAACTACGAGGTCATCTGCCTAATAATTTGCGGATGGTGGCCATATTTGTGTGCAAATCGATTCCCCCTATCTTTTCAAACACGGTGAAACCAAATCGAACGAAATTTGGTACAGAGGTAGCATTAACAAAGGGCACCTCAGTGTCATGTTTTATATCGCTGCCATCTTGACGGAAACGTAATGGCGGCCACCCAAATATTCAAAGCATAAATCAAATTACGACCAACCTATTTATCTGATCTCTACCAAATTTTGTAACATTATACCTTTATGTATCAAGAATCTTTTGACCAAACTACTGGGTCATCTGCCCAATAATTTGTGGCTGGCGGCCATGTATGTGTGCCAATCGATTCCCCCTATCTATTCAAACACGGTGAAACCGAATTGAAAGAAATTTGGTACAGAGGTAGCACTAGCAAAGGGCACCTCATATTGATGTTTAATATCCGTATGACAGTTATTTCAACAAGCTACTACAACCAACATTCAATTATACCTCTTGGAAAGGACAAAGTGTTATAACAATACCCATGCATTTAGGAGAAAGTAGGCTATATGTTCTTTACTGAACATCTTGTTTAGCCTATTTTTATTTTATGAAAAAAAATAGGTTTATGAAATCACCTTTTGTCCGTGTGTCTGTGTGTGCGTGTGTGATTCGTGAGTGTGTGTCCCCTAATAACTTCTAAACGGCTGGAGCAATTTCAATGAAACTCGGTAAGGTCATATTACTATTTCAGCCGACCCCGGTCATGCCTTTCAAATTATGTTACGTCTTACCAATCCATCATGGCGGCTGTGAGAAATATTTCACCGGCATTCTATATCTCCAATACTATTACTGATATCACCTTGACATTTTGTATGGTGATCCCAAAACGAACATGGCGGTCAAGCGAAGTTGAAACATTTAAATACACTTTTTTTTCGCCATGTAACCATCCAAACGCAGTGAAACTTGGTACAGAAAAAATATTTATGCACATTGTAATGCAATCGCATCAAATTCATTTCAATTGTTGAGGTAATCTCAAGATGGCGGCTATGCGAAATGTTTCACCGGCATTCTATATCTCCGAAACTAATACAGATATCACCCTGAAATGTTGTACGGTGATAAACGGCACTACGAAAAGGTCATCTATGAGACTTTGAAAAACCTGTTATCTACAAAACGAACATGGCTGCCAAGCGAAATTTATACTTTTAAGTTGACCTTTCTCGCGATTTAACCAGCCAAACGCAATGCAACTTGGTACAGCAAATGTTTAAACACATTGTAATGCAGTGGCATCTAATTTAGTTCAATTATCTACATAACCTCAGGATGGCTGCTGTGCGAAATATTTCACCGGCATTCTATATCTCCGAAACTATTACCGATATCAGCCTGAAATTTTGTAAGGTGGAAAAGAGTACTACTAGAAGTTCATCTATGAGACTTCTGAAAACCTGCAAAATAAAAAGTGGAAAAAGCGGCCAAGCGAAAGTGAAACATTTTAATAGACTTTTCTCGCGATTCAACCAACTGAGCACAGTGAAATATTGTACAGTAAATGTTAATACACATTGTAATGCACTGACATCTAAATTAGTTCAATTGTTCACATAACGTCAAGATGGCAGCTGTGCGTAATTTTAAAATTAAGTTTTTATTTCTTGTGTATTAATCATGCGATCGATGTGAACGTTTGAATACTGAATCTACGCAGAAATCGTCATCTAATAGTACATAACTCTATGGCCTACATATATAAAAACCCAACATGGCAACCAACCGAAATATTTATACTTTACTCAATATATACTAATCAACGATAACAATCAAACTGAAATTTTGTATGTTGATCGAGGCTATTAACATATGTGACTTTCAATTACCTGGTGAGCACAAATCCAACAAGGCGGCGACGCGAAATATAAATATTGAAATGGACGTTTCTCACGATTCAACAATCCGAGCGCAGTAAAACTGGGTACGGTAAATGCTTATACAAATTTTAAGCCACAGACATCTAATTTATTTCAATTGCTTTCATAACCACAAGATGGCAGCTGTGCGAAATATTAAAAATCTGATCTTCATATCTTGTGTCCTAATCATGCGATTGAAGTTTGAATACTTCACCTACACAATAATCATCATGTAATAGTACCTAACTCTAAGTCATACATATATAAAAATCCAACATGGCGATCATCCGAAATATTTAGACGGTTCTCAATATCTACGAATTTATTACAGCAATTAAACTGAAATTGTATATGTTGATAGAAGCAATTAACATAAATAAGATATTTGAAAATAGGCTGTATAGTTCTTCACGGAACTACTTGTTAATTCAAGGAATCTGTCCAGTCTGTGTTGTTAAGGCTTGTGTGTATTATAGTATCGTTCATTAGCGTAATGTACGATTCATTATCTTGTGATTGTGTCTTATAATTTTTTGGCCAAATACCTGCATATTATGTTATGTAGTGGTCAGAGATGTCTGATTGTATGACTGCAGAAGTATAATGATCTAGTCTGCTACGATAGTATACGTGATCAATACATGTTCTCGAGTCTAAATTTGGATCATAACGAGTACATTGAGTGATAAATGGTAGGAAACCATTAGTTGCCATAATATTTGTATATTTGATAGCTGATAGACTGATGTCATTTAATAAAGTATCAATGTTGATATCTCCTAAAATAGCGTATTCGCTGTACTTACTGGTGTGTTGTTTTATATGTGTTTCCAGTTCATCATTTATGTTAGTGCTGGGTGTAAATGCATGTTAATCCAATCTTTTTGTTCATGTGAAGTATTTCTATTACCATTGATTCTTGAGTATTGGAAATGTATGAACTGTGTGTTCTAATATCCATGCTGTTCCTTACATATATGGCTACACCTTCTCCTTTACGATTTGTTCTATTACAAAATACAACATTAAAATTAAAATTATCCAAAGCCAAAGTAAATAGGTAATTATTAGATTCAGGTATGTTAATTTCTGTTAGGTAGATAATGTCCAGATCATTAATTTTCGTACCTAGGGTTATGGTTAAATAATCCCAGTTTCTTGCTATCGAATATTTAGAGAAAGGATATTGATTTCAGCATTATTTCTAGTCTTATTACCATTTTCGATTAAATCGGGTATATTGAGAAATGTGAGTTCCTTTTGTGTTCTAGAAACATTTATATTGCCATCCCAACTGTTCATAATATCAATTAACATAATAATTCAATAATAATGTTTTGCGGGGGAGCGGGCGTATCTAATTTTGTTGATGTCTTCCTCACGGGAGATTCTCAATATACCAGATTCGTTGTTTTTTCGCGATAGAATTTTGCCGTTTTTAACCCAAATGAATTTCCAGTTATTTTCTCTAGCCTGATTTTTAGTTTTCCATAGTAGTAGCTCTCTGTAGACTGCCGTTAGACTTTCGTTAATGAAAAACCTAGATTTAGTGTTCCCAAGAGTAAAGATATTTTGCCCTTTTGATTTCTGTAAAAATTAATTCTTTTTGGATATATAGTTGAAATTTACAACTATTGGGGGGATTTTGTTCCTTCTTTGCAGGAGGGGGCTGTAAACTTCCTCTACATCAAATATGTTTAGATTTACTTCTAGAGTCTCAGCAATTTTGTGGACGATTTCATCCAGGCATTCATCTTTCGCTCGTGACACTTCACATATTTCTCGGAGGGGAAGTAAAGCCGGCGGTCCCATGTCATAGATATATGGCATGTTAAAGATCCTTCCACTAATTGCACCTGTGTGAAGATAAATTGGATTGGTTAAGAATGTAAACAACGCTCTTAGGTTTCTACGTTCGTTGCCAAGAGCCGACTGTGGTGGCGTCTAGTAGCTAAGTTCTGAACTTGGCCTAGTAGTCATTGATGGTGGCCCTTGGCGGCAAAAGTAGGAACTATTTGAAAAATTCTAAGTTGCAGTACTTACATTAAAAACAGATAACTCACACTATTACAGTCATCACAATTAACACCGGTTATCAAACAGATTCTACACACACCCAAATTACACGGGGCTACATGACCGCGTTGTCGCAGCCCCTAAACTTAAGAACCAACCAACCAACCAACCAACCAACCAACCAACCAACCAACCAACCAACCAACCGACCAACCACATATTTCAATGTATTGTTGCCTATCGTTCTGTTCCATTGTGTGCACTTTCTCGTTTAGATCTGATATTATTTTGTATTGTAGGTTCTTTTCGTCTATTAGGGTTTTTATATCTGCTGTAAGTGATTTCAGAAGTGTCGCATTTGACTTAGTTTCCTCAATCAACTCATCATATTTTTGCGCAATAAAGTCGACACTTTTTACACTTTCACTCACTTGGTTTTTCAATAATAATGATATTTTTAATAATAATAATAATAATAATAATAATAATAATAATAATAATACGACATGGATGTACAGTTTGTGCAGTCTCTGAACAGTGTAATCTACAAACGTACCTCAGTACAGATGGTTCCTTGCTAAGGGCGAACCAGGCTGTAACATAAGATGTAGCCGGTATTTGCTGTAATAATGATGTCAAACAATAAATAATAATAATAATATTTTTTTTTTTTACGAGGGACTGTGGAAAATCTTCAAAAGACACTTGTGAAGGGTCCGCACTCCACAGTAGTGTGGGATTTTTACCCACTAAAAACCACATCCTTTTTCCCACGATGCGTTCATCACCCCGGAACCGCTCTCACATTACTTTAGGGTGATGTCGTGCTTACTTAGCCTTTCAGACTTCTTCTTTCTTAATTTCTTCTTAAGGGCGTTCGTACGCTTCCAGATCTCGCTTTTTCTGGCGAAGGACATCCTCCACATACACTGCTACATGATCCCATGATTGCTGGTTCCGTAACATCACAGAAATAATATTATCTGGTGTCAGTTCTCCCAATTCAGTTTCCACATATTCTCTCTTTATCATCCAATGGCCGCACACGAAGAAGGTGTGAAGTACATCATCGATGTCGTCACAATATATGCATGTTGCACCACTCGCTCCGCCTACTCTATGCAGGAATTTCCGGAAATATCCGTGTCCTGTTAGAAGTTGTGTGAGGTAATAATTGACTTCACCATGGACTCTTTCGACCCAGGTATCCAGGCGTGGTATCAGTCGCTTGGTCCATTTACCACGAGGGTCACTTTCCCATCTGAGTTGCCATCGCCTCATCCGTTGGTTAAAGGCACGCTTCTTTGCAAATTTCTTTCCCAGCTCTCCTTGGGTACGCCAGATTTCTTGTCGCTCCAATGCAAGTAGATCTATTGGGGCTATTGCTGCCACGGTGAGGATTGCAGGTTCAGAAACCGTGCGGTATGCACATGCAATACGTAAAGCTGCTCTCCGTTGTACGGCAGCTATCTTTCTCCGATACCATGCAAATCTCAACGATTCGGCCCAAACTTCGGAGACATACAGGAGCACTGACTGAACCGTTGTCATGAGGAGGCACTTTTACTTGATTTTGGGCCATTAATATTGCCCATCAGCCTACTAAGTGCTGTCATGTATTTTACTGCCTTATCTCTCACTCTCTGAATATGGTTCCGGAATGTGAGCTTGGAGTCAAGTGTCACTCCTAAATATTTTGTACTCGTAGATGTTTCAATCACTGTATCTCCAACAGTCATTGGTACAAGAGTCTCAATCATTTTCCTCGTCAGAAGAACTATCTCCGTTTTATGTTCTGCTAATGTTAGTCTGTGACTCGTCATCCAGTTTTTTTATGCGCCGCATCACCTGGTTCAATTTGATTTGAGCCATCTCAACATTGCGGGCCACTATCAAGGCAGCCACATCATCAGCGTAGCCCACTAGATTCGTATCCTCTGGCATCTCCAGACGTAACAAGCCATCATACATGATGTTCCAGAGATCTGGACCAAGGATCGATCCCTGTGCTGCTCCAGCCGTCAGTCGTTTTGCCCTTTGTCCATATTCCGTATCATACAGTAGAGTGCGATCCCTGAAGTAGTCTCTCAATATGCGCATACGATACTGTGGTACTTTGAAAGTCTCTTCAAGAGCTTCCAACATGTCATTCCAACTTGCCGAATTAAAAGCATTCTTTACATCCAGGGTCACAAGAAGGGTCACTTTACGAGAATGATTATTGCCCGTTTGCGCTCTTTCTACTGTGCTCACCACCTCCCATATTGCATCAATAGTGGAATGTCCTCTGCGAAATCCATGCTGATGAACAAATAAATCCCCTGCAATCTGAACTGCTGAGAGAATTCTTGGCTGCAGAAGTTTCTCTAGGCCTTTTCCAGCTGTGTCCAACATACATAAAAGTCTATAACCAGCAGATTTTCCTTTGCTGATCAAAACCAATCGAGCCATTTTCCATCGGGCATTAAAAACACCCGCTTGCAGGCAATGATTGTACATATTCAACAACAGTTCTGGACAAAGTTCTGATATTATCTTTAGCACTTCTGCAGGTATATCATCTGGTCTTGGAGCCTTCTTGTTTCTAAGGGAGCTAAAAGCTGTATTCAGTTCTTCTACTGTGAAGATAGGTATACCATTCAGTTCACTTTCATCGTCACAATCAGCCCTCTCTGGATGGTCGGGAAATAGTGTGTCCACAATTTTTTTAATGGTTTGTGAATCCATGCTCGGGTTTGAGAATTTTCCAAGTTTCTTCATTACAATCTTATAACCCAGACCCCATGGATCATCTTCCACTTCCTTAGCCAAAGCCCACCATTTATCAGCTTTACTCTTCTTAATTGCTTTGCCGAGTTCCTTCTTTGCTGACTTATACTCCGCTGTGACTGAGGTATTCACTTCTCTGCCTCTCGTCCTCTGGGCCATGCGTCGAAATCGCAGACAGTTTCTTCTCAGTTCTGCAATTTCTTCGGTCCACCAATACGCTGGACGTCTGCTAGTTCCTGGTCTCTTTCGGGACATTGATGTATTGCATGCTTGCTGGATTAGCTGCATGGTGAGTTCAACACGTACACCAGCTGCTTCTTTTCCTCTACAGCAAGAACATTTTTCTGCTATGTTCTCCATTCCATTTTGTATTACATCAAGAAACGTTTCCTTGTCAATGCTGGCTATATTCCACCGTGCTGGCCTGCGCAGTATGTTTCTTGCTTGAGGAACTTCCTGAAGTAATGGTTGGTTGGTTGGTTCTTAAGTTTAGGGGCTGCGACAACGCGGTCATGTAGCCCCGTGTACTTTGGGTGTGTGTAGAATCTGTCTGATAACCGGTGTTAATTGTGATGACTGTATTAGTGTGTGTTATCTGTTATTTTAATTTAAGTACTGCAACTTAGAATTTTTCAAATAGTTCCTACTTTTGCCGCCAAGCGCCACCGTCAACGACTACTAGGCTAAGTTCACAACTCAGCTGCTAGACGCCACCGCAGTCGGCTCTTGGCAACGAACTTAGAAACCTAAGAGCGTTGTTTACAATAACCTATCCAATTTAGCTTCACACAGGTGCAATTAGTGGAAGGTTCTTTAACATGCCATAAATCTATGACATGTTCCTGAAGTAAACGAAAGATGATATATTGGTAATCACTCCCTGTATAGTCCTCAATAACTTGCCATCCAGTAATCTTAGGCGCGATATCCTCCGTTGAGAATGTCACATCCAGTATTGTTCCCTGACATCCTGGCCGTCGGAATGTTGGTACATTTCCAATGTTATTGACCACTAAACCTGTTCTAGCTGCCATTTCCATTATGCGTCTTCCTCTGGAGTCTATTTGCGGCATGCCCCATTCCAACACTTGAGCATTAAAATCACCAGCGACCACTAGTCTTTTGTCCATTCCACGCAATGCATCCTCAAGGCCATCAAGTTTCATTTGAAAGTTTTGGACAGATTCATTTGATAATAATAATAATAATAATAATAATAATAAAAATTTCAATTTATTTCTTTATTTATTTAATTATTAAGTACTATTAATATTGCATTTTGTGATATATCTTACGAATCTGACGGCAAATCCAGTTAAGAGTTATCAGTGAGATATATTGATTATTATTTATAACATATATGTAGATTGTATTTCAATACAAGAATGCATTGAAAAGTGATGCTCGAAATATTTGTTGTTACATTTTGTTATTATAATACAATTTATTTAACATATTAGAGGTGATAACGAGAAAAATTAAGGTAAATAATTAAAAACACAATTAGTTACACTATGTCAATTAGTGATCTATGCCACCAAAAAAAACAGATAATATCGTAGATAATAATAGTGTTAGTGATATAAGCTATTAAATCACTATAGTGATTATGATAATAAGTTTGTGTTATAAATTAATGTTTATTTAAGTAAAATATTAATGGGACTAATAGCTAGTTGTTTGCTGTTCATGTAGAATTTAAAAAAAACTTGGTAGGGCAAGGAATCTGGTCCTCCGCGATGACAGCTAAGAGAGCTACCACTACGCAACGAGGCGGACCATTTATATTAGGTGAGACAATAAAGAGACTGCCTCAAAAAATCTAAACAAGCACAGATTACAGATTGTAAATGATCACAGGTAGATTTCCTTCGGATAGTCTCTCATATTTCCCGCCTAATGTAATTGGGCATAAACTCCTGTTGACCGACTGAAAGTCATGACTTAATTGTTAATAAGGCAACACTGAAAATCTTTCTATGCCACTATCTAACTTAAATCAAGTATGCATGTGATGGCCTATCTCATTCCCATGCGATAACTGAGAAGTAAACCCGGCGGTACCATGTCATAGATTTATGGCATGTTAAAGATCCTTCCACTAATTACACCTGTGTGAAACTAAATTGTATAGGTTAAGAATGTAAACAACGCTCTTAGGTCCCTACGTTCGTTGCAAAGAGCCGAATGCGGTGGCGTCTGGTAGCTAAGTTCTGAACTTGTAGTCGTTGACGTTGGCGTTTGGCGGCAAAAGTAAGAACTACTTGAAAATTCATTGTCTGCAGTCCTTACTTGAATTAAAACAGATAAACACACTAATACAGCCATCACAATTAACACCGGTTATCAGACAGATTCTACACACACCCAAAGTACACGGGGCTACATGAGCGCGTTGTCGCAGCCCCCAAACTTAAGAACCAACCAACCAACTAACTGTGATAGTAAGCCTATGAGTAAATTCTTTTTAGAAATGTTTTTGGATATATTTTGTATTACAACATACGCCATACTGTTAGATCAAAATACATCCTAATTGTTACGCCAAGTTTCACTGTACTACGATTAGTTGGTCACCAGAAAGACCAATTAAATTAGAGAAATTCGCCCGGCCACAATGTTGGTTTGTTGTTTAGATATTCATATACGCTACGTTTCTAATAGCGTACTTGGATGAATTATCACTTTTTTTTTGTTTCCACACAAATGCATAATACATTCTTCTACTTGAAGAAATGCATGGTTTTTGCATGTTTCATGCATACATATTCTTAGATTTAAATTGACCAGGGCGCACATGTCTAATGCAAAGCTTTAAACTTAATTATCTCCGTAACGAAGAATTGTTTTATTTTACAGGTTCAAACATAAATAAGTCAAGTTCTAATTCATCTATCAACCTCAACATGGTCTCAAATTAAAGATACTTAAATTAGGAATGTCCTGTACTAAAGCTGAGAAAAAACATGTCCTCATTCAAAAAATTGATATGAAGAAAGGAAACATATATTTTTTGAAATCTCGCATTTTTGAAACAAATATGTTATATTTCTTGGTATAATTGTGATAAACTAATACATATTGTAGTTGGGGACATAAATCAAACACTAATATTAATAGTTATGTGAAATAAAAAGTTAAATAAATTCATTGTGGCTGTTGCTAGGTGATCTCAAAAAATGAGCATTGATTTTGCAACAACAATTTTTGGACATCCTTTAAATTGCAAAATAACCATTTTAATAGCATAAATATAGTATTTAAACTACATTCTAGTTAACCACTAAAAATTCATAAAGTTTGTTTTAAAATTAGGGTAATTTTCTTAAAATGTATACTTTCGATCAATGAACCTATTTTATAGTCCTCTATCGTGGCACACATTTCTGTAAAAGTGTGTGCATTTGTAATAGGAAGTAGGATTTAGAAGGAAGTGGTCATGGTCTTAAGTTAGGTACTGTACCCGTATCCTCGTGGTCTTATCTGTCGAAATCCGAATACACAACTGGATCGGAGAATCTGGAAGTACCCGACTAAGAAAACCCCCCATAATTCTACCAACATGGATCTACCAGGGATAGGAACACACATAGTTAAAAGAATGCGCTAAGAAAGCACCAGTGGAAAAGATAAACAATGAACCAGCTCAAAGTAGAGCTCGAGAATCAACGAAAGATCTCGTGCATAAAGACTAACGATGGGAAAAGTTACACACTGGTCCTACTAACACATCCTGTCATTAATATAAATCACTAGATCAGGATAGAATTAAAATGAAAAGAAATAGTTTATTGAACGAGGACAACGTAGAAATTATGTATGACGACAGTAAAACATCAAAGAAATATGTATCGTATCACTCATCTAATATATGAAAGTGAAAGTCTGTATGTATGTATGTGTGTGTGTGGGTTTGTTCCGAATACAAATCTACACCGTTCCACCAATCTCAACCAAATTTTGCATACACATAGTTTAGGACCCAGAAGGAACGGCTGCCTACATGAATTTTCGATGGTCTTTCTCATTCTTCTGATATCGGCCTATTTGCACTCGAGCAAAGGCTAATAAATTCAGAAAATTAAATTATGAAGGAACGGCAAGGCAATCTCTATGGCAACAGTAGCACAAAACGGGTCCACCAAGTTTCATTCTGTCTCGGTAAGAGGCCATGCCACTCAATTTTCTCAACGGCAACATTACCTCAAGAAGTGATCACCAGGTTTCCACCTGTCTCTGTAAGGGGCCATGCTACTCCATTTTCTCCATGACTACAGTCAAGACGTAAACACCAGGTCATGGGCCTCCATTTTTTTTTGCAAACCACGATAAGAACATTAGGAATCTGAACCCCTTAAAAATCTGTATACGTAGTTTTTTTAAATTATTAACAGGGGTCGATGTAGGGAATTAAAATAATAATAAAAACAAATATATCGGCTAACCCTGCACGCGACCTAACGTAACAACGGCTATAGATATTGACACGGTGGTGGCCTTTTCTGAGAGAGGTCCGGCTCGCTTCCACTGCAAAATCACCCGCCAGATGACATGCCCCCAACAGAAGAACACCAAAAGGGGTGGAAGGAAGGTGGAGAAGGGGAAGGCACAGGCTCGACTACAGACACCCCCCAATAACCAACAGAATTGTCGCCGACAAAAAAAAAATATGCCACAACAGTTGCTTAAAAATTTTAAAAGAAAGTTTAATGTTAAAATTAAAAAAAAAAACACCTCCACCAGAAAACAGAACATGCATCAGGCAGCATAAATTACAAAATAAAACAAAACCTCAGCTAGAATTCTCACTGTAGAAATAATAAAATTTTTAAGGCCGTTATCAATAAACAATTACCTAAGGTAAGAGAATGAAAATCTACAAACCAAATAAACACTAAATAAGCACCAGACATATTCCCAAACTGGACCACGAGGGCCTTGGAGAATCAGAAAAAAAACTAGTGCAAACTTTTACCATAAACAAGGTAACGAAAGAATAACGTAGGAGTACCAAGAAAACTCCAAAAAAGGAAAACCAAAGGAAAATTTATAACAAATAAGTTAACCAACACCACCATGACCCAAGAACGTGCACATCAAAAACACGCCAGAAAACAAAACCCACAATGCACTTCTGTCAACAAGTTACCATGGCGACCAAGAACAGTTGAAGGTACATCAGTACGTATTTATGTGAAACGCGTAATTTTACATTTTTAAATTAAATCTTCTCCAGTGAGAAAACAGCTAGATACAAACAAACTCTGGACATTACGAGATCAAATAGTTTTTAGAGGCAACGGATCAGACTAAAAACCGACCGACTAATGAACAAATTTAGGCCTAGTGTTAATAGATTCGTCTGGCCAGTACCATAATATTATAAGAAGAAAATGCCTTAGCCAGATGCCAAATAATAAAATAAGAAGAAAAACAGTAGTGTTCTCCGGACAAATATAGCTTAAGAAAAAATTTACATTTTCATAGGTGACATATCAAGGCCAAAGTCAAGCTTCAGAACAAAAAAAAAACTTTCAGTACACAATGCAAAATATGGAGCTCCAATAATTTAAAATAAATAAAAAGCAAAACATACCTTTAGGGGAGACACTAAATTTTTCTTTTCTTTAAACTACTTAGATATCCTTAAAGGATTTATATCACCAAAAATAAAATAAAATATGAGATGGCTGACAACCGCCGGTCGAAGAGTAGCACACCAATATCGCATTTCCATATTAAGGCCGAAGAAACTATTTACACAATTATCACAGATGATAGTTGCACATTAATACTTCATGTATCATCAAATACTGGGATATATTCCCAAGTGGCGAGATTCACAATATGCGTAGTTCCTCTCCCAGCAATCAGTCACAACTCATTATTCACAAGATGGATGACAAAAAGCGAAGAAGGCCACCCAGCATGCACCAGGTTTATTTAAATTGGACCAATCCCAATTTGCCACACACACTACGACAATGTGAAAACCAAATAATATTCACACGACACCACTAAAATGTTTTGGCGGCATGAAGTATATATAGTCTTTTGTTTCATGACGTAGAATAATAATAGCCTTCAAATAATTCTCGATAGGGAAGATACCAGAAGGCACCCCAAACACACTCTAGCGGTTGCAGAAGCAACTCCATCTAGGGGAGTCGCAGTCCGATAGAAGCTGCCATCTCGTGTTCAACATCGGAACCAAGCCACCAGGCGGTCGTTTCAAAGGTCGTGACGTCACATCTAGGGAAGATACATATTTAAAAACGTTGGGACGGGCATTGCACGTAACAGTCTCCCTCCCTAAAGCGTGAACACCGTTCACGAATATGCCTAGGCATAGGCAGTACTCCACAACTAGTCGATTCACCAAACATGTTTCCAGAAGATAATGTTCACCAGTTAACTCCAATTGATGGATACAAACCGCATCGTTTTGGTTAGGAAGAGTGCAGGGTCAGATTATCAGTGATGGGATAATTGATCACCTCCCAAACCACTTAGTCAACAGCATCACTGTGTCCATAAGTCTTCAGAAACGCAGAACACCAGCACTTGCAGTGCTTTCATAGTCCGAGACACGTTAGGTAAATTTTCAATAAGTCCAATGTTGTTAGCTTTAGACGAAGTAGGTGGAAGTAATGTGCCAGATATCATGCGACGCGTGGGCAGCCATTTACAAAACAGAAGTTAGTCTTATTTCAAAAAAGTTTACAGAAATTACTAATTCTTACTACATTTTATAAAAGAGAAACAAAGTTGAATTTAAATGAAGAAAATCCTGACCATGACCTAGATCCGTGCTTACAAAATTTAATTAAATAACAAGGTTACCCTTTTACAGACTAGAAGTACCTTTCAAGATTACATGAGTTAAACGACTATACATTCAGAAGGAGCTACGGTAGAGGAATGACCACTCAAATTCCCAAGGAAACATGTATATAATTTTACCATGAGTTAGGTCTCCCACCGAGTCCAACTTACATGCTAGCATCTTTTACGAAAACATCAAAATTAGTTTCAATGTTACAATTTACCATTAAAATGGGAATTTACCCAACAGTTACAAGTTGTATACCACTAGAGTTTTTAAAATCCAATTAAATTCAAAATTCCAGAAGGAACAGATGCCTGAAGGCTTCAATGAAGGTTAGGGATACTCTACATTATACAAAATATGTTTACAAAATTTATGGTAGCATTTCCTCATTACAATTCTCTCCACCTCGTTTTATGTGCGACAGATACACTCTGGATATTTAGTTGGCCTTAGGGTTTTAGAAAAAGAAATTTAATTAAGCTGACATGTATGCCTCTACATTTGTTGGTTCGTGATCGCACGCATTACTTGGCACGGGAATAATGAGGAATACAAACGCAGTTACAGTAACGACAAAAACGAAGAGGAAAAGGCAGCGTAGAAAACCAAACGCCAAAACACTAACACAGGGAACGAAATTGAGGTTCGACACCAGATGACTATACAGCCGAAATCCGCCTGGGTGAGAAAAATCCAACATAAAAAGAACTAAGTTCAACAGTACACGAGGTACAAATGAGGTTTCCTCGTTCAGGTTTAAGACACGAACACGTACAACCAAAGGATGCCTAACATGGCCCGGAAATACGGTTAGATGAGAAACAAGCCGCTCTTGTCGAAAGACGAGGCTAACAGGGAGCACTAACGCACCATTCCTAACGATGTAAGCAACAAAAATTAAGAATTACCAGACAAAAGCAGAAAACTTTACTCAAATTACAGTGGCTGATGACCGTGATTGCCATAGCATGAACTAAACAGTAGGCCTATGTCATTTACGGTTAGCATGAGACAACTGATGACCCTGATTTCAGCAACAACAGATTACTGGCTTTAAATGCAAAACAAGCTGACTTACAGAAGCTGATGACCACAATTTCCAACAGAAATTTAACCCCAGTAAATTTAGAAGACCCTATATTAATTAATTAAGCAGAAAAGCACATTACATTATGGCTGTTCACGAACTAAGACCTCATATTCACAACAACATATTCATCGCACACATACTCCAATAACAGCGATTCATGATTTTTACCACCCACAAAATTAATTCCCATTAATACTCAAATATGCAAGTTATGTAGTCGTAGAGATATCATAACACAAACAAATACAATTAAAAACACAATACCCTTACAATTACATTACATGACACATACTTGCTTGTCATCGAACAGACCAGTCCCATACCAAGCCAGTTCGGATCGTGCAAGTCCTATATACAACCTGCCCAGGGATCAAACCAAGAAAGAATCCCATACTTCTAACCTAGCTAACCCCAGACAGTAGATATCTCCACGTAAAACAGACCTACACATTATGTTCAGTTCAAAATTACAAGGAAAGCAACTAATAAAAATATGATCCTAGACTTACTTTTGCAAACAAAACAACGCCTGAATTACCCAACCCCACAAATCTAAATCAAAATCTAACGTTGACAAATACATCCAGACACGATTTGCACAACATATACACTTATCCCAGAACGATTGCAGTATAATGTAAGTTTAAGAACAAAAATTACAAATCGCACACTGCGATAAAAAAAACTTCAAAACAAACACTTACCATGAATGAGTTTGGGAAGAATTTCTAGCCAAATAATAGTGACATTCACGTTAAATGTGCCTTTTGGCACTACAGTAAGGACATTGGGAGGGCAGATTTCCATAGGTTAGCCCTTTTAATCGGACTACACTTTGCCACAACACCAGTAGGCGTGACAGTTCCATAATAAAAATATCACGAGGACAGCATATCACCACAGAATTTCATGCACAAGAAACATACAGGAACACAACAGTCTTCTTAAACACCGACACTGCCTCGACACCTGAAATTTCGACAAATAAAATCATGCACAACGTTGCTCAGGTCTGCAGAAGTCATCGCTTGCTTGGCTCGAGAACAGGAAGCTAAATTACAAAAATTGCCACAAAGCACATGGCGCACAGCATCAGACAGGGCTCTTCGAGGTCTTCTCTCATAGCATGTAGGCTATCAGAATACTAACAAATCCACATTTCCCATGCCAAGAACACATGCCAGTCACTTACCAAGCTTCAATTTCAGTGGGGATGCTGCATTACAAACAGGATAAAATACAGCAGCAAACACCTCGCTTGGAACCGGTAACTTACATCTCACCACATGGATATTCAGAGGCAAACATGAAATTAAACAAACGACAAGGATTAGCATTTAACAACATCGAGTGCACTGGCATGACAGATCCCATCAACAACCGCTCCAACAGCACCAGAAGGGTCCATAAAACGAGCCTGCGGGAAAGGAGGGAGGGGATAGTTGCAGAAGCGAACACGAGCTCGGTCTGCTACCAAAATGACACGGTGGTGGCCAGGGTGGATGGGCCTACTTACCTTTTCTGAGAGAGGTCCGCCTCGCTTCCACTGCAAAATCACCCGCCAGATGACATGCCCCCAACAGAAGAACGCCAAGAGGGGTGGAAGGAAGGTGGAGAAGGGGAAGGCACTGGCTCGACTACAGACACCCCCCAATAACCAAGAGAATTGTCGCCGACAAAAAAAAAAAAAAAAAAAAATGCCACAACAGTTGCTTAAAAATTTTAAAAGAAAATTTAATGTTAAAATTAAAAAAAACACCTCCACCAGAAAACAGAACATGCATCAGGCAGCATAAATTACAAAATAAAACAAAACCTCAGCTAGAATTCTCACTGTAGAAATAATAAAAATTTTAAGGCCGAATCAATAAACAATTACCTGAGGTAAGATAATGAAAAGCTACAAACCAAATAAACACTAAATAAGCACCAGACATATTCCCAAACTGGACCATGAGGGTCTTGGAGAATCAGAAAAAAAACTAGTGCATACTTTTACCATAAACAAGGTAACGAAAGAATAACGTAGGAGTACCAAGAAAACTCCAAAAAAGGAAAACCAAAGGAAAATTTAAAACAAATAAGTTAACCAACACAACCATGACCCAAGAACGTGCACTTCAAAACACGCCAGAAAACAAAACCCACAATGCACTTCTGTCAACAAGTTACCATGGCGACCAAGAACAGTTGAAGGTACATCAGTACGTATTTACTTGAAACGCGTAATTTTACATTTTTAAATTAAATCTTCTCCAGTGAGAAAACAGCTAGATACAAACAAACTCTAGACATTACGAGATCAAATAGTATTTAAAGGCAACGGATCAGACTAAAAACCGACCGACTAATGAACAAATTTAGGCCTAGTGTTAATAGATTCGTCTGGCCAGTACCATAATATTATAAGAAGAAAATGCCTTAGCCAGATGCCAAATAATAAAATAAGAAGAAAAACAGTAGTGTTCCCCGGACAAATATAGCTTAAGAAAAAATTTACATTTTCATAGGTGACATATCAAGGCCAAAGTCAAGCTTCGGAACAAAAAAAACTTTCAGTACACAATGCAAAATATGGAGCTCCAATAATTTAAAATAAATAAAAAGCAAAACATACCTTTAGGGGAGACACTAAATTTTTCTTTTCTTTAAACTACTTAGATATCCTTAAAGGATTTATATCACCAAAAATAAAATAAAATATGAGATGGCTGACAACCGCCGGTCGAAGAGAAGCACACCAATATCGCATTTCCATATTAAGGCCGAAGAAACTATTTACACGATTATCACAGATGATAGTTGCACACTAATACTTCATGTATCATCAAATACTGGGATATATTCCCAAGTTAGCGTGGACGAGGGCAAAGCCCTCGCCCTGGCGAGATTCACAATATGTGTAGTTCCTCTCCCAGCAATCAGTCACAACTCATTATTCACAAGATGGATGACAAAAAGCGAAGAAGGCCACCCAGCATGCACCAGGTTTATTTAAATTGGACCAATCCCAATTTGCCACACACACTACGACAATGTGAAAACCAAATAATATTCACACGACACCACTAAAATGTTTTGGCGGCATGAAGTATATATAGTATTTTGTTTCATGACGTAGAATAATAATAGCCTTCAAATAATTCTCGATAGGGAAGATTCCAGAAGGCACCCCAAACACACTCTAGCGGTTGCAGAAGCAACTCCGACTAGGGGAGTCGCAGTCCGATAGAAGCTGCCATCTCGTGTTCAACATCGGAACCAAGCCACCAGGCGGTCGTTTCAAAGGTCGTGACGTCACATCTAGGGAAGATTCATATTTAAAAACGTTGGGACGGGCATTGCACGTAACAGATATCATCACGAAACTTAGTATTAAGATTAAATGAGCTTAAATTATTCTGTTATTGTTGATTGATTTAGAGGCTTGGCGACATCATGGCCATGTAGCCGCATGAACTTAAGTGTGTATGATTTTTTCTGATAACCAGTGTTACTGTGATGGCTGTAGTAGTGTGTGTATTTGCAATTCAGGTGAGGATTAAAATGAGGTTGCTGTTGCCTTCAGTTGGAAACTGTCCCTGTATTTGCATCGAATAGAAGTGGGAAACCACGGAAAAATCTTCCAAGTTTTGCCACGGGAGGCGCAGTTTTCCCCTTTCCAGCTCTCAGACCAGAATTAAAATTTCTTGGCAGAGTCGGATTAAAACTCGGACTTCCAAGGCGACAGCCGAGATGTTAGCCGCTAATCCACGTGGTTGTCCAAATGTGACATTTTGGGTCTAATGGCATACTCTTGATGCCACTGCTATTACGGGAGGTTTTGAATCTTTACCTTATGACGGAAGGTATCACGCGCAATATATTGTATTGTTGTGTTATACTATCCGTTAAGGTGTGTTCTACTACTAATATGTTTATTAATCCTAATGTTTAATGCTGCATTGTTTTAATTGTTGACATCGTTAAATTGTACCGGCTATCTTTTGTATTACAAATCAGGAATACAGTAACTGTGATAAGACTTGACTAAGACTAACAGAACCAGAATAATTTGTAGCAACCAAAATGAAACAGTAACCTAAAATGTGGACACTCCCTCTTTTCTACTTAAGACATGAGATGACTATGACTATAAGAGTAAATAATTTGTAATTTTCACTGCCCACAAAAGATAAAGTACCGTAGCAAACCTACAGGTAACTGACGTCACCAATAATTATCATAGTAATCATTAGAAGCCATGACCAGGCTCCTTTTGTACTTAAACATGGGTGCTTTCAAATTACGTTTTTCGTACTATACATCAAGAAACTACATCCATACTAATATATAAAAGTGAGATGGTATGTGTCTGTGTGTCTGTGTATTACTCGATCACCAAAGAACCACTGGTCCGATTTACATGAAATTTTGCATAGAAGTAGCTGATTTGCCTGGTTAATATATAGGCTACTTTTGATTTCAATACTTTGCACTATTTAAAGATGGCGACCATTTAAGTGACGTCAGTACACCCTTTGGTTTCAAACAGTCATATTTCAATTTCAAATAAAACGAGAACGCTAAGAAATATCAAACTTTTGATGGCATTTAACAGGTTTAAAATTTAAATTTCTATCAGAATGGTCTTTATCACTTTTCGTGTATCTCCAACTGTTAGCGAGTAAAACCTAATTGTGTGCTATAAAACAAGGTCAATGCCAAGCGGTGTAGTTGGACAAAATGTTCCATCCTAACTCTCCCTCCGCGCAACACCTCGCCTATCCCCTGTTTTAACTGTCACCTTCACATTTCAATATATTTATGACCAGTAGCGAAGCACGGGTACTTCAGCTAGTGTACAGTATTCTAAATATCGGTGCTGACGCTTACTTGCATCTGTCGCAATAAATTCCATTACAAATGACAAATAGCTATCATTGAGCACTATCTTGCTCGATTTTATACACGTAGATTATATCCAAGGAAATTATTATATACATTTATGTACAGTCTTACTCATGTGTAAATCTAGCCAAGATTCACGTCTTCCAGTCGAATTGACTCCATTTCAAATATTTCATTATTACGACAGGTCATGTCTCATTTGACGAGCAATCAAGTTATTCAAAAGTGGTACTCATGATCGATTAATTAATTTATATAATTATCATTCTTTAACATTATTTAAGTTTCAAGTTACGTCGAGTATTAATACTATAACATGATTTATAATCAACAATTAATTTCATTATTTTAAATATCCATTTTCCAAATTCATTTGTGGGTAGTATTTTAAACATCAGTTTCATTATAGCAATAATCGTGTTCCTTCACGATTATATTAAACTCCTAATTAAACAAGCGACTGTAAATAAGCTCGCACAACATTTCTATACATTCATCATAACTTACTCTACTTGAGATTATTTTATGAATAACCCCACAATATTTTAAAATATCCAACGATATTATATTACTTCAATATGGTTACATTTAACAATGTATTAACCAATTTCAACACACCAATAAGTTCATATAACTGTGCTTTACATATGTTTACCACTCTGAAATTCCTTAAACTTCAATTTATAACTATGAATTCACATGTACCGTTATATTCATTATTATTATTAATGATTAACATTTCTTGAAGATATATCTACATCATTATTATTAATTTCATAAAAGAATTGTAATTACCATAGAATTGTCCATTACAATATCATAATTAACTTGTTATTAAGATTCGAATCAGCTCGGTATCAAAAATCGAAATATGTCAGACTCTCGTAAGTATCGCTCAATCCTACGCCATTGAAATCATTCCAAATATGAATTGGATTAAATCAAGACCATTAGAAAAAGAACGAACTCAAGAAAGACTAAGTCTCGAATGAAAGAAAACTTGAAATTGAAATGTCTCCCAACCAACAAATCGATCACTGCAAACGTTATTCAAAACTAACTATCCTCTCACAGTTTTCAAAATATTATTTATACAAAATTCAAAAATTTCACTTAATCAGCGTAATATATTTTATTATTCAATGTGCTCTGCTTTGTATAATCAAAGTTTATACTGAGCTCAAATTTCACACAACTTGTGAATCACTTTGTAGAATGTTCATTTATACAATCAAAATATACAGTACCTTTCTTTTAATCGCAATCTTCTTTAGAAATATAGTCTTCCCCTAACGCAAATCTTCTTAACTGATGAAAAGTTTCGAATTTTTTTGCCAAAATTTAAATGACGATGATCAAAAATGTGAAGTTCAAAAATATTTAAAATTAACAAAAACTGACAAAGATGCATTCGTAGTCGAACCAAAATCTTAGTAAACTAATAGTTGAAAAAGACAGTAGCGTCTTAGTCAAACCATAGTTCACTTTCAACATATTAATAAAATATGGTGAAATAAGGGATATCTACATATACTTCTACATCTACTATCTATATAATAAAAGGTCTTCCAGCTACCTTGAGATGGCTTCAAGAAGTGAATGTGTATTGGAACACATTATTCCCATTTAGATCGAACCTCAATACCAGACTGCCAAATGACCTGCCTCGGTCTAGAACCAGAGAACGAACTCCTCTCCGACCCAGCTTGAACACCTTTCCAATGACCAAGCACATCTCTCTCTCTGGACAACCCTGGATTGGGTTTCGTGGCGATGAGTTTGTAGACTCCAAATCTCTTGGTAGAAAGATCCTCTTTCATCATGCAATAGCATTTCGTTTCAGAATGATATATGGCTATTCCTTACGTCAACTTTAGTAGTTTGCTTTCGTATAACTCATGTACATTTTCTATCATGTAGTTATTCTCGATGCTCAATTCTGCTTTGCTGTTGTGTTCCACTCATGTGCTTAGCAATTTATAGTAGCAGGTTCTAAGAACTGCCTAATTATTCCCCACGACTCAAGTCCGAATAACGTAGTGGTGGAATAAATGTAGAAATATCAATGCCGAACTATATTTCTGCTGCACTATGGAGTGGTTAGTATTTCTTTCGTAAATATTCGAAGTTCATTTCAGCTGCTCGTATAATGTAGAAAAACGTTGCTTTAGAATTCTAAGTCCACTATTAGTCGTTGGTATATGTGCCTGCTTGATTATCCGTAACACACTTTATAGAAACTAGCAGAGCCCGCGTAGAGTATCTACGCAATTACAGTGCAATGTAAGGAACGGCCTGAGCTATTAGTAACATTTCATTTATTTACGAAAAAAACTTCACAAACTTAATATGCTGATGCCAGTGCAGGAAGGAACGATCCAACTGGGCTGTGAATTGATAACTTCACAGAGGACATTTGGGATACAACCAGGACTTCTTTCACATACAGTAGTTCTCGAGTGAGGTGTACTGAGTTGTATTTAAGAAGCCAAATCATATTTCTTTCAAGATAATGCATTTTGTTAAGATACTTTTTGAATTTATCTATCAAAAATTGCTCTAAACACACAGTTGGTTATTTTGTTACTTGTTGACACAACCGATAGCGACCTAAACGATCTTACCCGTGAAAGGGCTACGTAAAGCTGTTCATGAGTAAAGACGGGTTTTGTCAAGTAAAGGCAGATTTTATCGAAAGTCTGACCCTGAGATTTATTTATTGTCATCGAGAAAGCCAAACGTACTGGGAATTGCCTTCTCTTAAATTTAAAAGGCATGTTCGTATCAGAGGGGATAAGGGTTATCTGGGGTATGAAAACGATTTCTCTCTTATCAGAATCTGTAATAGTTGCCTCTATGATATTACGTTGTAACCCGTTAGCTATTAGCCTTGTCCCATTGCAGACCACTTTTGAGGGTAGAATATTTCTTAATGACATAATGAAAGCACATTTCTTAAGTCTAAGTTTGTGTGGAGGCATGCCAGTTGGTGTCAGACTGTTTAAAAATTCTTCAGGGTAAGCCAAGTGATCTTGCGCATGCTCTCTCACAATACAGTCTACACTCTCGTAGACTACCTCATCTCCAGGTAAACGCTGAAGTACTCGATTGTTCAGTTCAAGCGATGCTTCTTTGGCGACCGTAAGAATAGTTCTTCCTTTAAGCTCCTTTGGGGTGACAGCAGTAAAATCAAAATCACCGTAGAGCTGTTCAACTTGATCTTGTATTTGTAAATAGCATGTAGATGGTACCGTAACTTACGCCCCAGTCTTGCCTTCTCCTATTTCTAAAAGCCATGTTGAAAATTCTTTTTCATAATTTAAAGCGCGCATGTTCTGGGTGAGTTTAAGTACATGGAATTTATTCCAGAGGCTATGACGCTTCAAACAGCTAGCAACTGTCAAAGAACGTGATCCTCTCATTATGACAGGAAGGACTTGACGAAAATCACCACCCAGTAAGATGACTTTACCACCGAATGCTTTCAGTACAGTTGGTCAGATATTTGAAAAGTATGTACACAGCTAAGAATGCGTACACATGCGTCATTGGTGCTTCATCCCAAATAATTAATTTTGTATTCAACAGGGCTGTTGCTTCTGGTGTGTTTGGCGTAACGTTGCACGAAGAATTAGAATTGAGAATCAGAGGGATTTTTATGACAGAATGGGCAGTTAGTCCTACTTATAAAAGTGTAGCTGCTATTCCTGTAGACGCTACTGGGGACCTTGATCTCCTTTTGCTCTGATTATATGTAACAATGTAGAGTAAACAAATATTTTACCAGTTCCTGCCGGTCCATCTAAAAAGAAACAGTTCTGTTTTAATGTTTCTCCTGGGTTTCCATATGTGGCATTAAAGATCGAATCTACAACCCTTAGTTGCGCCTCATTAAGCTTTTGTCTGTTGCTGATAGCCCTAGCTTGCTCTTCTAAAACATCAAACGAATGCATTCCTGGACTGTTAACGTGTAGTTTTACATCTGGCAAGTTAAGTTTCTTAAGATCTAAGCCGTAGGTGTGAAGGAGGCCATTGATTTCAATGAGTGCATACTGTGGGCCACTTTCTTCAGAGTATCTGCGTAGAAAATCTTCAGACATTGCTTCTTTATGATGGTCCCAAAGCTCGGGTTCTCCGAAAACACAGATAATGACAAATAACATTCGTAAGCGACTTGGCATATGAGAGTGAGTTGCCTCAAGAATAGTATCATGCCAAATTGTATCTCCTTGAAGAAGTCCAAGTTTTTTACATGTTTCCTGGAAAGTCTTGCATAGAACTCCATTGACTGTGCTGACACTATCAAAACCTTTGGCACTCTTTACTCTTATTAGCAGCATTCGCAAGAAGTAAATTTCTCTATCGTGCATACTACCTACTGGCATTGTCCCTATTACACCTTGTCCACCACGCTGACGCTTCTTCCATTTCGTTTTACATTTATCGTACACGGTATGAATGCCTGCTTGATCATCATTTTGATTAAGTTCAAACCAAGCAGTTAGCATTATTTGTTTTGAAGAAGCCGCTGCTACCGCCTGGTCTTCCTGGCCTTCATGAAAAACTATCTGTTGCTGTTGAGGTAAATGCACTGGCAGTCTAATTACTATATGGGATTTCTCTGACATGGTGAACTCACTGTTTCTCCACATTGCTTCCGGAGCACTTCCGAATCTGCCATGGAGGAATGTCAAAATTTCTTCGTGATTGAAGTTCCCGCTACTGGTTTTTGTTTCCAGCTTAACGCATGCGGCATCATGCCCCTTATATACATATTTGTATAGGTATTTCACACTTTTAACCCAGGCGCAAACTTGAACATTGATATGAGCATTGGACTTCATTAATTACGATGGATTATAAGGGACTACCCAGCGATTATCGATGTCAAACTTACCAAGTTTAAAATCTGTCGTGAATCTTCTTCTGTACATAGGATATCCGTTTACATTCTCTCCAGTTATTTCTCTGCACTCCTTCGGAAAGTTTTTGCAACATGTATCTTCCTTCATGCAAGCTGAATGTTTATTTATAACACCACATGGGCCATGAATCATACATTTTGTTACCATTTGAAATACCTTCGGATTGATGCCCGAATCAGGTATTTCGGCACTTACATACTTGTCGTTGTCATCTTTCGTGCGAATTTTGAACATGAATCGAGAGTAAGTAATATATGAACATGTGGTAGCCCTCGTTTCTGTAACTCGATACCGTAAATATAAGCCCGAACCTTTCCAAGAATGTTCCATTTTAGAAGATCATCCAAAATTTCAATTAATTTCATTTTGAATACTCTCATCACTATGTCTTGTCTGTCTTCAGGCCTTTATAGGTCTAAAATCTCAGGCCACATGGGATTACAGGTAAAAGTAAGGAAATATCTGGCCGTCCAAATTTCCTAACTAAAGCCATGGCGTCTTGATATTTTTAAAGAATATATCGTGAACTTCCTATCCGAACATTCTCTGACTTTGCTCGAATTTCTAACGCATCCAGCAGTCCCTGATACAGTTCAACCCGCAAATCTTTCTGATGACATCGTAGGTAATTTAGTCGAGCTCCTTCCACCTTTACATATGCGTTGACTATGTACTGCTGGAATAACTTGCCACTGCTATGTAAAAGACTGAATCCACGCCTCACAGAAAGTCGGTAGGCATAATATTGCGACTGTGTTAAATGAAATCGTTTGTCCAATCGTCTTTCCTCTACATGTAGCATTCGTAAATGCCAACCGAATTCTCCTGTTGGAAAAAGTAACGGATACACCATCGGGTCACAACATCGATTGGTTGACGAAATGGTCTTACAACTATCCCCAATGGGCTAAATGCAGATGTCTCGGTTGGCGGGTGGCTCACCGTCATCCCCAACTAAAATTGCTGCAACTTCCGTTCTTGAAGTAGGTGCATTATACCTTCGTAAGTCTGATGTCGTATTTTCCATGAATACCATTGTTACGTTAACTGTGGGATTTCAATTTGCTATTGTGTGCATTTGAGAATACGACTCAGCAAATGGGTTTATGCTCCTTATAAGGGAATCCAACAGCGTACGTATTTAAAATGGATTAAAAGGGGTCGCTGAATCTACGATGAAGATGTGCACTCTACTTTCTATTCACGGCGTTGCCTAGGTCAACCATATTCTGTAAGATGGACCAATGTCCTTTAAACCCCCTACACACTTTAAGACCAGACCAGACCAGACCAGCAGACGGTCGGAAAAAGTAGCTGATGGGCGGGCAATTCGATAGTGTGTAGGCAATTCGGTCTGCGCAGACTGTCTGACGGCCTGGCTGGAAAACCTTCAGACCACCAGACTGCCCTTCGCCTCTTGGTCTGGTCTGCGTTGTGCGTAGCGCTGTCTGGCCGACTGGCGGACTCCGTCGCGATCTACAGCAGTTTCAGTACGTATTCTACTGTTGAACAGAGAGACACTACGTCTTATTACAAGATTATGTCGCCATGCCTCAATATTCCCAGCATAGAAACAACGCGAGTGCCGATGATATTGAAGTAGGCGATCATGAGGCGGATACTATCATGCAAATGTTAGAAATGTATCGGGAGCATAGATGTTTGTACGACATTAGAAGTGATAGTTACTCGAATAAAATTGCAAGACACGAAGGCTTCAACACTTTGTTGGCTATTATTAAATTATTAAATTATTAAATACTCAACAAAATAACAATAAACATAACATAACCATCTTACTTAATACTGGGCGGACGACTCAATACAACTGAGGTCTGGAGGTCTGGTCTGGTCTGATAGTGTGTAGCAATCTGTCCGTGAAGTTATTAGATTCAACTTTATTTGTTTAAACACACTTTTTAATAAGTCTGAATCATGTCCCACGCCGCAGATTGTTGCATTCAGTAAAGCAGAATGTCCTACACCGGAGATTGTTACATGGACCAAGGTAGAATCATCATCTTCAGATGTGAAAGGAGGAGCACATATCGTGGAAGGTACTGCGGACAACAAGGAAGTTACGATCAATGAGAATGTGACTGAAAAGATAGTCTCACATGTCAAAACGGAAGCACTATCTTCATCAAGTGGCGGAGATGCGAGAGTTGTAAGTGCCTAATTACACACATCAAAAAAAGTTTTGCATCACCTCGGTTCCCAGATCTCCGGCATATAGACGTTGACTGTGTATATTGTATCCAAGATACAGTCCCTTTGACTGTTCATAGATGTCACTAAAACTGCTCAAAGATGTAAACAACCATGCATGAGCAGGGCCTATTAGACGGAGGGGGTACGACAGCCGATCAGTTCCAGTCATTCCACCAGGACGACGGTACGCTGCTCATGTTGTCTGTAGTTCTACCATGCCTAGAAGGTCAATACCGCAGTTCGATCGCGTCCGCATTGTTACTTTGTGTCAAGAAGGGCTCTCAACAAGGGAAGTTTCCAGGCGTCTCAGAGTGAACCAAAGCGATGTTGTTCGGACATGGAGGAGGTACAGAGATACAGGAACTGTCGATGACAGGCCTCGCTCAGGCCGCCCAAGGGCTACTACTGTAGTGGATGACCGCTACTTACGGATTGCCGCTCGGAGGAACCCTGACAGCAATGCCACCATGTTGAATAATGCGTTTCGTTCAGCCACAGGACGTCGTGTTTCAACTCAAACTGTGCGCAATAGGCTGCATGATGCGCAACTTCACTCCCGACGTCCATGGCGAGGTCCAGCTTTGCAACCCCGACACCATGCAGCGCGGTACAGATGGGCCCAACAACATGCTGAATGGACCCCACGGAATTGGCATCACGTTCTCTTCACCGATGAGTGTCGCATATGCCTTCAACCAGACAATCGTCGGAGACGTGTTTGGAGGCACCCTGGTCAGGCTGAACGTCTTAGACACACTGTCCAGCGAGTGCAGCAAGGTGGTGGTTCCCTGATGTTTTGGGGTGGCATTATGTGGGGCCGACGTACGCCACTGGTGGTCATGGAAGGCTCCGAAACGGCTTTACGATACCTGAATGACATCCTCCGACCCATAGTGCAACCATATCGGCAGAATATTGGAGAGGCATTTGTCTTCATGGACGACAATTCTCGACCTCATCGTGCACATCTTGTGAATGCGTTCCTTCAAGAGAACGACATCGCTCGACTACAGTGGCCAGCATGTTCGCCAGACATGAACCCTATCGAACATGCCTGGGATATGTTGAAAAGGGCTGTTTATGGACGTCTTGACCCACCAACCACTCTGAGAGATTTACGCCGAATTGTCGTTGAGGAGTGGGACAATTTGGACCAACAGTGTCTTGATGAACTTGTGGATAGTATGCCACGGCGAATACAGGCATGCATCAATGCAAGAGGACGTGCTACTGGGTATTAGAGGTAGTGGTGTGTACTGCAATCTGGACCACAAATGCTGAAAGTCTAGCTGTATGATGGTACAACATGCAATGTGTGGGTCTCATGAGCAATAAAACGAGCTGAAATGTTGTTTGTGTTGATCTCTATTCCCTTTGTATTTAACGGTTCCGGAACTCTTGGAACCGAGGTGATGCAAAAATTTTTTTGATGTGTGTATATTGAGAGCAGCTTTATGGTTATTAAGGCACGTTATATGCTTAATGATAGCTGATGTTCCTCCACCAAGTGTGGCTGAGATTTTCAAAGGTTTGGTGATACGTTTGTGAGGGGATCATGTGCACTGATGAAATATTTATGAATTAATACGAAACTGTGCAGTCATACTAGCGCTCCTTCCCCTACCACCACTACACTGTGGCAGCGAGGAGACGGACGATGTTCGGACCACGCTGACTAGATACGTATGTACAGTCGTGCGGCCGATGGCTCTTGTGGGATTGTTGACTCATTAATAGGGCTGTTTTGCCATAACAAATACACCGCATATACAAATCGAATGGTACTCCGATGTAGGGAACGTGCAGGAAACGAACACAAGTGTTAAGTAAAGAATTTTGTCATTTATTACAAACTAAAATTCAACAACCAATTGTGTTCTTTTTGACACATTACATCTATGTTGCATCTATGTTCGCTCAGGAAGATATTGAGGCAATGTATCGACGCACTTACAAATTGGCATTTGATAGGTTCTGTCTTTTGTATCTCTGTTTGTATGTATGCTCATTCTCCCCTCCCACTCTTTTTAGACAGACTCATTCTTCGAGGAGTAGGGGCATGGTGGCGCAACTGTCTAGCTGTTGGCCTCTCACCATGGTGGACTGGGTTCGATTCCCGGTCAATGCATGCGAGATTTTTGAAGTGAAATGCCATGTCCTGTGGTTCAGATTCCACGTAAAAAGGAGGTCCCGTGGCATGCCCTTTATACGCTGTACAGAAAAATGAAATTTCCCATTCTGCTTTAAAGACTGAAGGAAGGAAGAAGGAAGAAGCTAAGCGAGAGGATGAAGAGATTTTGGGAGGAAACGAAGGTCAACACATCAGCTAAACAGGTTTTGTTATACAGTCATCCCGTTACACCTTCAATATTTTTGTCTCAATGACCTCGGTCTTCGTTGTTTAGTCCATAAACACATGTAGATAATGCAATGATTCTGCCGCCAGGGAGAGACCTGACCGAACAAGTGACGTCTCTAGCGTGATCTTCAATCTACTTCATTATCTATGAACTGTGGTAGAATACAATTCCAAACCACTCACTACGTGACACGATGCTGGCTTAAACTAAATATTGTGGTAATTACCAGATCACAGCTGATCATTACTTTAAAAGCCGCTATTAGGTGGGACAAACACAGCGTACGAGTACATTGATGTGACTGACATTACATGTGTTCTATGGTTTTAGAAAGGTCATTTTCCCTCTTTAGTGTCCATTCTAATTTGTGTGTGTTTGTTAGCATTTCGAATGAGGGCAATTCACCTCCCGATTCGGCAGCAACTTTCATTACGAACTATCATAAAGCTCGTCCTAGACAGACTCTGGAGGCATTCACCACCTCCTGTTACTTTAATTACCTTTAGGTTTGCTGTCTTACGCCCTGTCCACTACTTGGTATAGGTAACAACTTCAGGTAATAATATCGCGGAACATTTTATATCACACAACTTAACACAACACACATGGACATGAGAATATCCGGCTTGATTGAAATGATCTGGGCTTGAATTAAACAGTACGTAACGAACAATAAGGCATTTAATTTTAACAGAGTTTGAGAAACCAAAGGGTTAGATCAGTTACAGCGAAAAACTGAGCTAATGTGGTCTCTCGCGTGGAAATGATGTTGCGAAGCGCAGTATTGTGAATGTGTTATTGTCACTGTTGTAGACCATTATTACCATTGGCTATTCATCTACATTGTAGCTATTTTGTAAGTATTTTCGATCTAAACTACATTTTGTAAGTATTTTCAATCTAAATTGTATTTTCAGTACAGTATTTTGAATCTACCATACATTTTGAAAGCATTTTCAATTCCAATTGCACTTAGTGAGTATTTTGAATCTGAACCGGCCTTTTTCAATCTAATTTGCATTGTGTATTTTCAATTCTAATTGCCTTTTGTAAGTATTTTGAACCTCAATTGCATTTTGTACGTATTTTCAATTTCAATTGCATTTTGTAAGTAATTTGAATTTCGATTGCATTTTATGAGTATTTCGAATCCACATTGCATTTTGTATGTATTTTTAACCTAAACTACATTTTGTGCGTATTTTTAATCTAAATTCCTTTTGTGAGCATTTTCCTTATAAATTCCCTTTTGTAAGTATTTCCACTCTAGTTTTTGTGAGTCGTTTCAATCTGAGTTCCATTTTGTAAGTATTTTCAGTCAAGATTAATTTTCATTCTGGTTTCCGTTTCATTGTCATTTTCTCTATCACTAAGACCATTAGGGGGACCAATGAATATTCGACGTGTGGTACCGACCACATAATCCACCATTTCGTTACCGGAGGTGAACACATTTTAGACTTACCCTGTTTTTTTCTCGTATTTTTATGTTTTAAATATCTGGCAAAAGCTAAGATAATGTATAGAATACATAAGTTCTGCCATCTCTCGGTGTATACGGTAACCAGTCGCACATTTCATATTCGAAACTATTAGAAAAAATTGTTTTTAGTTTTCCCTTACTTTAAAAAACGTTTAAAATATGCTTGCAATTATGCATTAAAAGTAGAAAATATGCATTATCCTGTAATTGAAAAATATGCACTTAAAATAAGCCAATCTTATTCACTCTTCTTTCCCTCCTTTGCCACAATATGTGTAGTCGTTTTTGCATGTTCAAATTGAAATTTATTTTCACATTTCACTTCGCTTTAACACTTCGCAGTTACACGTTATAAAATTTTGAAACACAATAACAATTAAAAATAACCACTAACACGTAATGCCTGCACACGTTATCTTCTGGGAAGCAGTTTATCAATCTGAATTGTATTATGAAGTTTCAATTTCAATTGCATTTTGTAAGTATTTTGAACCTCTATTGGATTTTGTACATATTTTAAATCACATTTGCATTTTGTAAGTGTTTTGAATTTCAGTTGACTTTTGTAAGTATTTCGACTCTACATTGCATTCTGTACGTATTTTGAACCTAACCTCCTTGTTAATTCTCGACAGATATACTCTTTGTATGTAGTTAGTTTTAGTTTGTTTATTAGATATAGTTCATTGTTCCAATAGACTGTGGTGTGTGAATGTGTCTGGTGGCAGCTGCATTGTTTATTAGATATAGCTCATTGTTTCATTAGACTGTGATGCGTGAGGATGCATAAGAGTGTGCCTGGTGACAGACTGTTTTAGTGGTAGTATTTTGTTGTTGGTAGAACTTAAGTATTTTTTCGTTGGTAGAATTTTGGTATTTAATTGTTAGTAGAACGTTAGTATTTTTGTTAGTAGAAATGCTCTATTACTTGTTCTGAAAGGGAGTAGCAGCCTTTCAGAATAAATCAATTCTTTACTTGTCTTATAGACGCCTAAGATATTGATAATATACGCCAACTAATGGCTACACTGCGATCTGCTGCACGGCTGAAAGCAACGGGAAACTACAGCCGTAACGCTATTCCCGAGGATATGCACCTCTCTATGCATAATTACATGTGATGAAGGCCTCCTCCCTTGTAAAATTCCAATCCGGAGGTAAACTAGTCCCCCGTTCGGATCTCCGGGTGGGGACTACTCGAGAGGGGGTTAACATCACAGAAGTGACAAAGAGGAAATCTGATATTCTACGGATTGGAGCGTGGAATGTTAGCAGTCTGCTAGGAAATGGAAGGTTAGAAAACTTGGAAAGGGAAATGGATAGGTTGAGGTTGGATTTGTTTGGGATTAGTGAAATGCGCTGGCAGGAAGATCAGGACTTTGGGTCAGGAGACTATAGGGTCATTAGCACTAAATCAAACAATGGCCAAGCAGGGGTTGGTCTCATATTGAGTAGAAAACTTGGACAGAGGGTGGAATATTATCAGCAATATAGTGAACGGATTATTGTAGCAAAAATCAATACAAAACCTACGTGCACCACAGTGGTACAAGTCTATATGCCTACCAGTCAAGCTGATGATGAAGATTTTGAAAAGGTCTACGAAGAAATAGATGAAATTCTGAGGTATAACAAGGGTGATGAAAATGTTATAGTAATGGGAGATTGGAATGCTGTGGTAGGAAAAGGAAAAGTAGGGAAGATAGTAGGAGACTTCGGATTAGGTGAAAGGAGTGATCGAGGAAGCAGGCTGATGGAATTCTGCACCGAGCATGAGTTGGTCATAGCTAACACCTTATTCAATAACCACAATAGAAGAATATACACATGGATGTGACATAAAATCTGACCACAATCTAGTTGTTATGAAATGCAGATTAAAGTTGAAGAAACTGAAGAAAAGCCAAAAGCCTAAAAAAGTGGGCAATAGACAGACTGAAAGAGAAGGATGTAAACGAAAGATTCAAGAAGAGTATAACGGAAGGACTAATGAAAAACCTTAAACAAACTTCAATTGCAGACGAATGGAGACTTATGGAGAATGAAATAATAAAATCCGCAGAAGAAAACATTGGTAGGAAAGAAAGAATAGGCAGAAAACCGTGGATCACTCAGGATATACTAGAATTGATGGATGAAAGGCGGAAACACAAGAATGTAAGAGATGAAAAGGGGAAAGCAGAATACAGACATCTGAGGAATGAGGTTAACAACAAGTGCAAGGTAGCGAAAGAAGAATGGTTGAAAGAGAAATGTGCAGGTATAGAAAATTGTCTGAAATTAGGAAAAGTAGCCACAGCTTATCGAAGGATTAAGAACACATTTGGGAAAAAGGAGACTATGTGCTGTAATATTAAGGACACAAATGGAAAGCCTCTAACAGATAGGGAAGAAAAGGTTGAGAGATGGAAAGCTTACATAGAGGGTTTGTATAAAGGAAAGGAGATTGAGAAACATGTAATGGAAAGGGAGGAGGAAATTGATGAGGATGCAAAATGAGATTTAATATTGAGATCAGAATTTGACAGAGCATTGGAAGAGTTAAGCAGGAACAAAGCACCAGGTATAGATGATATACCTATTGAGTTGCTACGCTGCGTAGGAGATGAAGGGCTGATCAGGTTATTTCACTTGGTGTGTAGGATTTATGAGACAGGTGAGGTACCCTGTGATTTCAAGAAATTAGGAGCTGACAGATGTGAGGATTACCGTACAATCAGCTTGATTACTCATGCTTCAAAGATCCTGTCTAGAATAATTTACAAGGGGATGGAAAGCCAGATAGAAGCGGAATTGGGTGAAGACCAGTTTGGTTTCAGGAGAAATGTAGGGACAAGGGAAGCTGTACTAAGTCTCAGGCTGATTTTGGAAGGTAGAATAAGAAAAGATAAGAGAACGTTCATGGCATTTGTAGACTTAGAAAAGGCTTTTGATAATATTGATTGGACTAAATTGTTTGACATTTTGAAAATGATTGGAATAAAGTATAGGGATAGGAGGGTGATCTACAATCTATACAGAAACCAGACAGCAGTCAATCGAGCTGATGGACATGAGAGAGAAGCTGGTATTCAGAAAGGTGTGAGGCAAGGCTGCAACTTATCACCCATACTTTTCAATCTTTACATTGAACAAGCAATGAAGGAAATTAGAGAGATATTTAAAGAGGGAGTGAAGATTCAAGGAGAAATAATTTCAACTCTGATATTTGCTGATGACATCGTCATCTTGGCCGACATGCCTGAGGATTTGAATGAGTTTTTGAATGGTATGGACTCCGTCTTGAGGAAAGAATGCATGATGAAAATTAATAAATGTAAACAAAAATATTGGAATGCAGTCGCAATAAATCAGAAACCTCTATGGACATCAAATTGGCAGGGGGGAAAAAGGAAGTAGGAGACTTCTGTTACTTAGGAAGCAAAATAACCAGTGATGAACGAAGCAAAGAGGTTATAAAAAGTAGGTTGGCTCAGGCAAGGAAAGCATTTCTACTAAAAAGGAATCTGTTGACATCGAATATAGATTTAAGTATTAGGAAGACATTTTTGAAAACCTTTGTCTGGAGCGTGGCGCTCTATGGAAGTGAAACTTGGACTATTGGAGTAGCAGAAAAGAGGAGAATTGAAGTGTTTGAAATGTGGTGTTACAGGACAATGATGAAGATCAGATGGGTTGATAGGGTTACAAACGAAGAGGTATTAAGACGAGTGGGAGAAGAGAGATGTTTCTGGTGACTGCCAATGAAGAGAAGAGATAGGTTGGTAGGACACTTACTAAGACACCCAGGAATAGCAAGCTTAGATATGGAAGGAAGGGTCGAGGACAAGAACTGTAGGAGTAGACCAAGGTTAGAGTATGTTCAACAGATTGCCTCGGATGTAGGGTGAGGTAGCTATGTAGAGATGAAACGATTAGCTCAGACAGGGAGGCATGGAGGGCTGCATCAAACCATTCAAAAGACTGAAGACTCAAACAACTACAACAAACAAATAAATATATTTCCGTTGACTTCTTAAGAAAAGGAAGATTTTTCGTGTATTATTGAGACCATTTTGGAAGATTTTGGTACAAACCACAACTTCTAACTCCTTCTGGTTTAGGAGCTTGAGTTTTGTGATACATACACCTTAGCGTATTATATAATATAGATTGTTGTTGTTATTTGTTATCGTTATATACAGATACTGTACAGTAACTTCACTGTCGAGAATACACAACCGCACTCTTTCAAAATTGAGAACAGAATAATCACTCCGCCGAGTGTATAAATCTTCGTCGTCAAGCTTCCCCCACTCTCCAAGATGACTCAATCGATATTTATCGAGATCATACACAGACAATGGCGATAAATACAGTTTAAAGGCTTCATAATAGATCGTATTAATAATTATAACATTGGCATAGCATTGTTCCTCTGTAATTAGTTATTTACTGTATTTTATATGTTCATTACGAGACATCTCTACCCCTACTGCTCTCGTTGGCCTTGGCTAACATATGGGGTGAGGTCAAGCAACTGACTTGTGGCTGGTTACATAACATGCGCGACGAGATAGTATCGGAATCTCACCTTGAGCACCTGTGGACTGGTTTTAGCGATCTTCCGTGCGTTTAAAATACCGTAACCTCACGTAAAAAATACTTCAAATAGAAATTATTCCAATTGGCACAGGAAAATACTGGGACAGTACCATTCCGGCATTTGCCTAGCGTTGAAGTGGGAAACCATGGACAATCATTTCTAGAATGTTTGAGGGGAAAATCGAACTCACCTCTCATTCTCACGACGTTGTGCGTACCATTTTCCAGCCTGAGATCGTAATTGAATTTCTGTTAGACTTAGCAATCGAATCCGGGATCTCAGAAACTCTAGCCGTTATACCACGAGGTGGTCTAATCTAGTTAGTTAGTTAGTTATTGTTGTTTTAAGGGGCGGAACTACGAGGTCATCTGCCCCTAAGAGCGGTCTATTCTAAGGAAAACACAGGTGGATCTACAGCACCCCACGTGCCAGTGCAACCTTACAAACGTTTCATTTTAGGGGATTGGAGCATCTTGGTCATCAGCCTCGTTTACTTGAGTGTGTCTAATAACCTGTGTCTCTGTGATGATTATAGAAGTGTATGTAACTGTATTAGGTTCAGGAATGTGTTAGGTGCTCGGGGACTTGAAATAAGGTACTATTCCGGCATTTGACTCGGGGGACTGTGGAAGAACCCGCGTAATAGCCGCTGTTGCCACCAGGATTCGAACGTCCGATCTCCAAACTAGCTGCAGCTGCCCATCGCATTCATGGTGCGAGATTTAACGCACACGGCTAAGCCACGGGAATCCTGGTTGGTTGGTTCCTCAGTTTAGGTACTGCGACAACGCGGTCATGTAGCCCCATGTACTTTGGGTGTGTGTAGATAACCAGTGTTAATTGTGATGGCTACATTAGTGTGTGTTACCTGTATTCAGGTAAAGACTGCAGACGATCAATTTTCAAGTAATTCCTACTTTTGCTACCAAATGCTACCGTCCACGACACGTAGCTACGAACTTTGCTACTACGTAGATGCCATCGCAACCAGAACCTGGTGGCGAACGTTGGAGTTAATATAGCGTTATCAAATCTAACCTACACATTTTAGCTTCACACACGTGTAGTCAGTGGAAGGTTCTTTTACATGACATAAAACTATAACATGGGCCTGCCGGCTTTACTTCCCCTCCGTAGGAAGGCATACTAAGGGATTTTAACGCTCTTATAAATCCAACGACTTCGGTCGGGTTTGATCCCGCGATCTTGGGCCTAGGAGCTCTGCATGCGATCAACTACGCCACCGAAGCCGCCTGCGGGAACCGTACATATGGCACTGTGTAGATGAAATGCTAGTCGAGATATGGGAGATATGAATAGCTAAATATAGGATGCTTGGGCAGAGTTATTCATGATGAGAGACCAAGAAATGTACATATCAAAAGAAGCGTATTAAATGTAAAATGAATGTAAACTTAATTCCATAATACGAGGAAGTAGAAGCTGCAAACTGAGTAAGGATTTCCATGCGCTTGCTGCGTGACATTACCATCACATTAAGCTCGGGCTAT
This sequence comes from Meconema thalassinum, assembly GCA_946902985.2. NCBI lineage: Eukaryota > Metazoa > Arthropoda > Insecta > Orthoptera > Tettigoniidae > Meconema > Meconema thalassinum. The sequence continues at coordinate 1,711,831,761 of OX336388.2, read as the reverse complement.
TTGCATTTCTGTGCCCGCGCACAAAGCTGGTCGGCCCACTCCATCACACAGGGTTTGCTCTAAATCTCTCGCCCTTTACACATACATACGCAGAAAGTAATTATTAGAAAAACAAATGGACTGTTATCCCATTACCCCTACTCAAGGAAAGATCTTTACCCCCACCAATGACAGCGACCATCTTAGCTCTGGCTAACCCGGGGGTTTCCACACTCTCTCCAGGCGATTGTCGAGATGGCACCTCATGTCAAGCACCGGAGCACCTACCAAAATTCTAGAGCATAAGAACTACAGGTATACGAGTTACTACGATCACCACAGACACACTCATGATAGACGAATTCAACACTCACAAGCACACAGGAATGATGGCCAAGGTGCCCTAAACTCTTAATATAAATTGAAAACGGCAACAACATGAGTGCTAACAATGTGCTAGGAATGGGGTTACTTTGTGCCGAATGGGAGGCTATTAATCAACACTTCAATATCTGCAATCGCCTCCTCCCTGTTCAGGGTGCGCACTTACAAGACTTTCGGATGTGTCAGTAGATTTAATGGCACGTTAAAGGTCTCCTTCAGAGCGCCCAGTAATTGAATATGCCTGTCCAGCATGGGGGTTCCCAGCCCCCACTTCGATCAGGAAATTTCAGGTTATTCAGAACAGGGCTTTACGCACGATGTCAGGCGCCTCGGTACATGCATGACACCCAACTACACCAGGACTATCACCTCGAGACCATCAGTCAGAGGATTAAGAAGCAGGTAGGCCACATTTACAAATCAAGTACACGCAGCACCAACCCTCTTATTAACAGGTTGGGCGATTACCAAGCCACGGGGTGCCACCATAAGCGCTCCCGAATTATCATAGAATAAACCTTCTTCATCACAGTTGGTGTTTTCCTTGGAATACACGTTCAGTCAGAGTTAGCTCTTGCTGCTCTTTGCTATTTTTTCATTAGTTTCATTTATTTAATTTCCCTTCTTACAGACACCAACTGTGATCCCTTTATATTCCTTATTTGCTTCGAGCAGGAATTTATTGTGTTTTTGAGTTTGTTTCAGTTGCTTATTCTGTGAAAACTTCACTGGCTCGCCACGCGGCAACACGCCGAAGTTTTTCGGATTCATTGAGTCAAGAAGATTTACATACCACTCCAACAGGCTTCGCCGCTGTCTTCAGCTATCATCTCCTTGAAGACACTACTCCATGTAAAAAATTACATTTTGTAAAGGGTGTTTATTTTTTAAAATTTTCCATTCTGCTATAATTTCCTTTGTTTCCTTCCCCCTCCTCCTCGCCTACCTAGCTACTTTGTGAGCTCTTCCGCTCGCTCTCACTTCTTATCGAGTCGTCAACGTTTGAGTTCAGCCTTTCTCAGAGGCTACCTCCTCTCAATCGAGGTACAAATTCAAATCGCTGCCATGTTGTGGTATTGGATGTAAGCTAACGGCTACCAGGAGCCATCAATCTTCAGCAGCTATGAAAAAGTTAAGTACAAATCTTCAATTATTTTAAACACCCTTTAATGTTCTTAATCCATGCTGAATGGTTTTAATGAAAATTTATAGACAGTGTGGGGAATTACGCATTATTGTGCAACAACCGTCTTCGTGGGATTTTCTTTGTCATGCTTTATCTAACCAAGCTTGTTTTAAAACATGAAATTTAGTACTTCTTGTACGAAATAAAAGGGATACCTTCCCTACACCGTGGGATTTCTGCTAATACTCATAGCTGTCTATAACCTTAACTTTTTCCACCGTAGGATTTTTAACGACCTTTTCAACTGTCACTACAGTTCTAGAATTTTCCATTCAAAATATACTTCAAACCGCAAAGAACTATGCTCGATACCGTCAAATTTCTGGAACCTCAAGTTAACTAGAACTATTAACTGCAACCCACAAACTTTCCAACGCAATAAACTTATTCAAGTCAAATTCAACTAGAGTAAGTGTTCTCCATAAACTGCAATAACTTTTCACTTGTTCCATGAACTTTCAGTGCTGCAATAGTGTAATATTCCAATCTATCAACAAACGTTAGTACAAAACAGTGTCTGTTCAACTATCTACCGCGCCGCGTACGATTGAGAGCAATACAAATTGGCCAGAACTATAAATCCCTATTTCCTTTTCCCCAAATACCTTTTACTAACAATTTTAAGTTAATCTAAATATCTTGTTACTACTCTACGAGGCCTCGCCCAAATTTTGGCGCCCTCCCATTTTCCTCCTCGTACCACTTCCTGTAAAAATATTAGTAGTTATAGAAACTACTTATTAATCTTCCTTTTATTATCCTGCTGGCTCAGGAATTGGTAATTTTCTAATTGTTAAACTTTTGTACCTGATGTTTTTTTGCTCCAGGCTCGTTAATACGACCTGACCATTTTGAATGTAAAATTTATTAACCTCTGTTTAAATAATAGCGGTAACCTCCGCTTGTAATTCTCCTTTTTCCTCCTGCTACGATCAGGAATTTAATTTATTTGTTTATAGCTTTTTCGCTTGCCATAAGGGCATTCTAAGAGTGCTTGTTTCCTACCTAACTAATTTATCAAAGTTATAATTACTTTACAATTGTCATTATTAACTTTAAATTTACTAATTTTAAGCACATCTTAAAACCTTTCTACAGGTTTAGTGCTCAATAGGTTCGAAACCATTTAAATTGTTTAAAATTATTTATCAATTGTAAATGTCCAAATATTAGGTCTTAGACATCGAAATTTGTAAACAAAAAAGGTTGTTCTTAACTCAAAATAAGATTCTAAATCTAATAATTGTTAATTTTTCAAATTCTATCAACTGTTAAATTCATAATTTGTTGTTTGGTTGCTATCTCTATTTCTAGAACAAAGGTTAGGCAGGACCTTCTCTTTCCTGATTCTTCTCCCGAAATTATTTCCTATTTCAAAATAGAAAAGGCAATCACTGGATCAATATAAACTTTACCACTTGTTGCGTTTAAAACGAAACTTCAAATAACATTTGCAAAGTTTCTCTTAGCTGTCACAGCTAATTCTAGTAAATCATTAAGGCAAGTACAGCTCGCTCCGCCAGCTTCCTATTTGTAGAGACTTCTCTCTAACTTCTGTTTTACACTTCAAAATTTTAGTTTTGGTTAAGTTAGGTCGGAGGGTTTCCTTCGTTCTAAGCTTTTAGTCGGCACCTGGCTGGGTAAAAGCTTAGCCTGCTTGAAGTGGAACAATTGGTATTCTTAAAAGATTCTCACTAATAACAGTAAAAAATATTGCTAAAGGCACTACAGTTGCGTTATCTCTCCCGACTCTGCGGGCATTCGGCTGTTCTGTAGGAGATCCAACGGTGTCTAGTAATAAAAATATTACTACAAATTCAAATCCTTCTAGTATCCCAGAAGGCTTTCCAAAATCTTACCCTTTTGAAGGGAAAGTGCCTAGATCCTTTCCTTTTGACATACCTTGCCTTGCTAGAGTATCACCCTTCCCCCATAGTACCCAAAACTTGCTCGGGAGGGAAAGAGCACTTGGCGAAAGCTTGCCAGTAACCTCAATTCATGCCGCGCTCTCCGCTTGCTTTGTGCAAGCCCCCGCTCAAGTTAGGTACTTCATAAGTTTTGCACTGCGAAATTCCGGTTTATATCGGTGTTTATTAAAGGTTTGTGTTGGATTCTCTTTTTCTCAGCTTAAAGCTTGTTTCCACTCCTAAACCCACCTACTTTTGTCTCTCATCATCTTCCCTTAGGTAGTGTTAACATTCAGTAATAACCTACCAACAGTCACAGCTACCATAGGTAATTAGATTTCTTTCCCTTCACTCTCTTAACTTCTAAAAATTCTGTCTTATTTTTACTTTCATCTCAAGCAATTCACAATGTCTTAGTGCACCAAGCCACCCCCTGGTTAATTAAGACTTACAAATGGTAATCACCCAACACCCTTAAACCAATGCTGCCAGGTCACACGTATTAGGGATATAGCTCTAAAGGCCCCCCGGACTGAAAGGCTATACTTTCCAAGCACGCCAAGTCAGCTACACTGGGCTCGATTCGATTCGACTGATGTCCGTTGTTATAGTAATTTTCAATGAACCGTCTTCTATAGTCCGGAGTCGATACTCCACACTACCTAGTTATATAATTTTCATCTAATTTTTGAAACAGAGTTCACTCAGCTTCGTGAGGAAAAACTGAGAAAAGGTGAGTTCAACTCCCCTCCTCAGCTGTCCTAGAAGTGATTCTCCGTGGTATTACCATTTCTACTGGAGACAAATGCCGTGATGGTACGTAGCATGAGGCCACGGCCGCCTCCTTCCTAATCCTACCCTTAATTACAAATACACACATTACTACAGGCACCACAATAACAACGACAAAATTCTACTTACGGGGCTGAAATTCCCACAATGTCCAGGTCAAAAATAGAATAACAACGACGATGACTACAGCAAGAACAAGAACAAATAAAAACAAGGAGAACAATATCAAAAACAAGAATAAGAACAATAACAACAAGAACAAGGACAACAACTATCAAAGTCGGTAATTTACACCATTCCCTATTCTTTTCGTCGTGGTTGATGTGTAAGGGCTGCACGGCATGGGGTACAGTTGCGCAATGAGAAATGTGTTGTGGACATCAGTTACGAGAATTTGATCCAGGAAGCTTTATTCTTGTTGTAAACATGGCAGTTGTCTGTACTTTGAAAGTTGTCAACACAACAAAAATTTGTTTGATTATCTTATACGATTCCTATTGGGAAGTTAGATCATCCCAACTTTACATACATTATTTCACTACCGTACATGATTGTTAAGGAACAGTTGGTTGGTTCCTTAGTTTATGGGCTGGGACAACGCGCTCATATACAGCCCCATGTACTTTGGGTGTGTGTAGAATTTGTCTGATAACCGGTGATAATTGTGATTGTGTATTAGTGTGTGTTATCCGTGATTCAAGTAGAAGGACTGCAGACGATCAATTTTTCAAGTAGACCCTACTTTGATACCAACTCTACCGTCCACGACACCTAGCAGTGGACTTGGCTACTAGATGCTATAGCAGACTGCACCTTGCGGCGAACGATGAAACTAATATAGCGTTATCAAACTAACCTACAAATTTCATCTTCCAGAAGTGTAGTTAGTGGAAGGTACTTTCTCATGCCATAAATCTATGATATGGGACCGCCAGCTTTACTTCCCCTCCGAAGGAAGACATACTGAGGTATTTTTAACGCTCTTAAATAATTCGACGGCTTCGGCCGCGTTTGAACCCGCGATCTTGGGCAATAAGCTCAGCATGCTACCAACTACGCCACTGAAGCCGGCAATGAGAAATGTGTTGTGGACATCAGTTACGAGAATTTGATTCAGGAAGCTTTATTCTTAACTAGCAACCCACCCCGGCTTCGCACGGGAACAGTTATGAATGCATTACGTGATAAGCGCTTTTTTTTTCGATGTCAATGAACTACGACCTATATCCGTTTTACTTCTCGGCCTAATGGATTACAATCACTGACTGGACTAGTAATTATATTGTCATGGATATGCATGTGAAATTAATTCTTGTCAGACGTAATTTAAGAATGGCGAGGTGCATGAAACACAAATCCCCCTTCCGTCCAATATTAACTTGACTGTGTATTTTGCGGAAAGAAAAGTTCTCAGGCGAAATGAAGAAAAGCCGAGTTTCACTTCCAGGGAAACTCCAAACACAACCACTCTTCTCTGAAGTCTTCTCAACAAGACTTGTCAGTTTGCTGCTGGCTGTATCTGGGGTAATATGCTCGCCCGCTAGCTAGGCTGTAACTGGGGTCATAGGATTGCCCCTAGCTAGCTCGTAAGCTGCCGCCTCAGTAATTGAATGGAGATTGTTGGAAGAAATGAAAGCGTAAAACACTCTTAGTGGGCGATGTATTGAAGATAGAGATATGCTCTCGCGGACGTTTTGTAGAACTTGACATGCTGAACAATTCATACACTCATAGTATATTGATATTTTTAACGCTTTGCCCAGCGTAAGCCTAAAATCGCACGGACGCAAGGTTTTGTTTTCGACTTTTTCATTGAAATCTTTACTGCTTGGCTTCCTTTGATCATAAATAAATTATTTTCTACAGAAACCTTTCTCGAGATATACTTTACAGAATGGTGAACACCGCATCAAAATTCATCCAGTGGTTCTCGAGATTACCCGTGACATTCAAGATTCGGGGAAGTTAAATGTTCTCAAGATAATTGCTTTACTGTACATAAATTATTTCACTACATGACTGTTAAGGAATGCAAGTTGATAAATATTGCAAACCATTACACAAGGCTATTATATTTAATTGTTTGCAGTACACAGAAGCGTTTAGCAGTGTTATTTATCCCGCGTGCCAGTACACATGAACGATCAGTGGGATAAACCTGTGGACAGATGGAACAACTCAGCCCTGCCACCGCAACAATGTTGGAGCCAATCCAGGCGGGCTAATCTCCGGTAAATGGACTAGAGTTAGCGTCAGATGTAGACAGTCTAGGGTTGGCGGCCGCAAACTAGCTGACCATTAACTAAATTCGTTGCTGTTGATGAGATTTCACCAATTCCAATTTAATTTACTGGAATCCCTTTAAATCCTTGAATTAGCTAGTGAGTTTAATTTTCTGAATTAATCCTATAAATCTCTGATATTTTTTGAAAAGTGGTGGTTTGTGTGGATATCATTGTACCTGACAGAAGAAATGGATATGGTGTAATTTTTAATCAGATGGTTTGAAGATCAAGCTGATCAGCCAAGTAGAGTGTATTCAGGAAAGAAAGCCATCTACCGGCCCACAATTTCCTACCTTAACCTTGTTGATGCCAAACAATAATGAGGGTTATGTTAAAACTGCCAAGCCAAGTTTAATGAAATTACAAGTGCTTGATAAAAATTATCTCCCACCTATATGTTGTAAGAGAGAATATTAGTATTTATTTTGTAGCATACAAATATATTGTAAATGTACTAGATGCTAAACAAGTAATATTTTGCCTTATTTAAGTAGTTAAACAATCGGAAAGTCTTTATTCAACCCATCATTTTTCACCCGTTAGAAACTGAATTGACTTTCTATAAACTTCAAGTGAAAAAATTAAATTCCTATTTCAAGAGGTTGCCGAGATATGGAGATGAATGCGTAACAGTTCCTTTCAATACATGTTAATTTATGTTCTATGTTAGTTGATATAATGATGCATAGGTACAGAGATATGGTATTGACTGATATCAAAATAAAACAATTTTAATCATACATGGTTCTTAAACCTTGAAACTATAACCTACAAGACTTCCTTTCTACGTGGATTCCTCCGAGACTTCGGTGGCGTAGTTGGTAGCATGCTGAGCTTTTATGCCCAAGGTCACTGGGTCAAACCCAGTCGAAGTCGTTGGATTTTTTAAGAGCGTTAAAATCCCTCAGTATGCCTTCCTTCGGAGGGGAACTAAAGCGGCCGGGGGCCTATGCCATAGATTTATAGCGTTGTAAATGAACCAACTAACTTCAATTGGATGAAGCTAAAATTTGTAGACTAGATTTGATTAACGCTTTAAGTTCCAACGTTCGCCGCCAGGTACTGGTTACGGTGGCATATAGTAGCCAAGTTCACAGCTAGGTGTCGTTGACGGTAGCATTTGGTAGCAAAATTAGGAACTCTTTGAAATTGATCGTCTGTAGTCCTTACCTGAATTACAGATAACACACACTAATGCAGCCATCACAATTAACACCGGTTATCAGACAGATTCTACACACACCCAATGTACACGGGGCTAAATGACCGCGATGTCGCAGCCCCTAAACTGAGGAACCAACCAACCCATACGCGGATTCCGAACCTCTGGACGTGATTTCTTACATAGAAAATGTAAAATAAAACCTATGAACCTGAAATTGACATTAGTACATCTGCAGCTCCCTCTCGTTCAATGTAGACGAGAGTTGAATTCAGATGTAGCTCAATCACCAATCATAAGCCGCAATTTTAGGGATAATGCTATATGAATTGGGATCGACAAACATGCGCCAGACATGTAGGAGAATCACAACTAGTGCCAAGGAACGTCGTAGGTACTTACGTCTTTGCCAACCTGAGAAGTCTGCTGTAGTTGAACATGCCATACAGAATGACCACCAAATTATTTTTGATAAAACGTCTGTCATCTGTATGGAGATGCATTTCACATCTAGACTCATTCGAGAGGAGATAGAGGTAGTTAAACATAGTAAGAACGTTAATAGAAGTGAGAGTTATCTTTCGAGCCGATCATGGCTGCCTTCTGTCGATCAGTCACCATCTTCCTTGGCTCAGGAGGCCATGGACGACGTTGCCTCCTATCTCTTATATAAAAACAAGTGTCCTGACTGACTGACTGACTGACTGACTGACTCATCATCGCCCAGCCAAAACTATTAAAGTTAGAAACATGAAATTTTGGGGATATGTTCGTTGTAAGTCAAAAATGCCCACTAAGGAAGGATTTTTGGATATTCAGGTTCTAAAGGGGTGTTAAGGGGGTACACCTGCATTTCATTGAATAACAATATCTCCGGCTTGGTTTCATTGAGGAATGTGATACTCGGCACATAAACTCACCATTAAGAATAAGAAGACACGTGTCTGAGGATTTTTCGATGAGGTGTATATTATGAGGTGAAAGGGGTGAAAAGTGGGGGTTGAAGGATTCCTAACGGAGCGTGTATCTCTTAAACGACATAAGCGAGGAGTTTGAAACTCAGCGGAAAAAAATCAGCTTAAAAATAAGTAAATAGGTGTTTGACCGTTTTTTCATAAATCCAAATTAAGGGGCCCATGCGGAGGGGTGAAATTCTGGGGGAAAAATAACAGGAAAGAAAGTGTCCTAACTGATTGACTGACAGACTCACTCATCAAACTCACGGGGGAAAACTGCTTAAAAATAAGTAAATAGTTGTTCGACAGTTTTTTTATAAGCCCAATTTAAGGAAATCATGGGGAGGGGTGAAATTCTGAAAAAAGAAAATTGAAAGAAAAAGTCCTGACTCACTCACCATCGCCCAACCAAAATTATTGAAGTTAAAAACATGACATTTTGGGGAAATGATCATTGTATGTCAAAACCGTCTACTAAGGGAGGATTTTCTGATATTTAGTTTCTAAAGGGGTTTTAAGGGGTTAAACCTGCATTTCATTGAATAACAATAACTCACGAGTGGTTACATTGGGGGATGTGATACTCGGCATATAAATACATCATTAAAAATAAGAAGGCACGTGTCTAAGGGTTTTTCGATTTGGTGTATATTATGAGGTGAAAGGGGTGAAAAGTGGGAGTTGAAGGATTCCTATCGGAGCGTGTATCTCTTAAACGACATAGGCGAGAAGTTTGAAACTCAGCGGGAAAAAATTAGCTTAAAAGTAAGTAAATCGGTGTTCGACCGTTTTTTCATAAATTCAATTTAAGGTGCCAATGGGGTGGGATGAAATTCGGGGGAAAAAGGAGAGAAAGTGTCCTAACTACTGACTAACTCACTTGCTCATCAAACTCAGGGGAAAAAGACAGCTTAAAAATAAGTTAATAGGTGTTCGAGCGTTTCTTCATAAATCCAATTTAAGGGGCCCATGTGGGGGGGGGGGGGTAAATTTCTGGTAAAAATAATTGAAAGAAAATGACCTGACTGACTCACTCACTCATCATCGCCCAGCAAAAACTATTGAATTTGGAAACATTAAAATTTGGGAATATGTTCGCTGTATGCCGAAAACGTAAACTAAGGACGGATTTTCGTTTATTCGGGTTCTGAAGAGGTGTTAAGGGGGTAAACGTGCATTTCATTGAATAACGATATCTCATGAGTTGTTTCTTTGGGGATGTGATATTCGGCATATAAACTAATCATTAAAAATAAGCAGACATATGTCTAAGGGTTTATCGATGTGGTGTATATTATGAGGTGAAAGGGGTGAAAATTGGGTGTTGAAGGATTCTTAACGGAGCGTGTATCTCTTAAAAGACATAGGCGAGAAGTTTGAAATTCAGAAAAAAAGCAGCTTAAAATATAAGTAAATAGGTGTTCGATCGATTTTCATAAATCCAATTATATGGCCCTTGGAGAGGGGTGAAATTCTGAAAAAAAAAACAGGAAGGAAAGTGTTCTAACTGATTAACTCACTCACATATCAAACTCAGGGGGGAAGAACTTCTTAAACTTAAATAAAAAGGTGTTCGAGCGGTTTTCTTTTCATAAATCCAATTTAAGGGGTTCATGAGGGGTGAAATTCTGAAAAATAAATGAACGAAAATGTCCTGACACCCTCACTCACTCACTCATTATCGCCCAGCCAAAATTATTGAAGTTAGAAACATGACATTTTGGGGTTATGTTCGTTGAATGTCGAAAACGTTCACCATGGAAGGATTTTTGGATATTCAGGTTCTAAAGGGGTGTTAAGGGGGTAGACTACATTTAATTGAATAACAATATCTACCGATTGGTTTCCTTGGAAGATGCAATACTCGGCATATAAACTCATCATTAAGAATAAGAAGACACATGTCTGAGGGTTTTTCGATGTAGTGTATATTATGAGGTGTATGTGTGAAAAGTGGGGGTTGAAGGAATCCTAACGGAGCTAATATCTCTTAAAAGACAGAGGCATACAGTACGAAACTCAGGGGGAAAATCAGATTGAAAAAAAGTAAATAGGTGGTCGACCGTTGTTTCATAAATCCAATTTAAGTGGCCCATGGGGAGGGGTGAAATTCTGGGGAAGGAAGTCCACTAAGGAAGGATTTTTGTATATTCACTCATCCCCCAGCCAAACCTATTGCACTTAGAAACTTAAAACTTTGGGGGGTATGTTCGTTGTATGTCGAAAACGTCCACTAAGGATGGATTTTCGGATATTCATGTTCTGAAGGGGTGTTAAGGGGGTAAAACTTGCATTTCATTGATTAACAATATATCACGAGTTGTTTCATTTGGGGATGTGATATTCGGCATATAAATTAATTAATAAAATAAGCAAACATATGTCTAAGGGTTTATCGATATGGTGTATATTATGAGGTGAAAGGGTAAAAATTGGGGGCTAAGGATTCTTAACGGAGCGTGTATATTTAAACGTCATAAGCGAGAAGTTTGAAATTCAGCGGAAAAAAATCAGCTTAATAAATATGTAAATAGGTGTTTAAACGTTTCTTTTTTCATAAATCCCATTTAAGGGATTCATGGGGAGGGGTGAAATTCTCAAAAATAAATGAAAGAAAATGTCCTGACTGACTCGCTCACTCATCATCGCCCAGCCAAGATTATTGAAGTTAGAAACATGATTTTTTTTGGATATGTTCGTTGTATGTCGAAAACGTCCACAAAGGAAAGATTTTTGGATATTCAGGTTCTAAAGGGGTGTTATGGGTGTAAACATGCATTTCATTGAATAACAAAATCTTACGAGTGGATTCATTTGGGGATGTGATACTTGGCATATAAACTAATCATTAAAAATAAGCTGACACATGTCTAATGGTTTTTCGATGTGGTGTATATTTTGAGTGAAAGGGGTGAAAAGTGGGGGTTGAAGGATTCCTATCGGAGCGTGCATCTCTTAATCGACATAGGCGAGGAGTTTGAAACTCAGAGGAAAACAATCAGCTTAATAATTAATAAATAAATAATTAAATAAATAGGTGTTCGACCGTTTTTTCATAGATCCAATTTAAGGGGCCCTTGGGGAAGGGTGAAATTCTGGAAGAAAAACGTCCACTAAGGAAGGATTTTTGTATATTCACTCTCATCGACCGACCAAATCTATTCAAGTTAGAAGAATGATATTTTGGGGATATGTTTGTTGTGTGTCGAAAACGTCTAATAAGGAGGGAATTTTGGGTATTCAGGTTCTAAAGGGGTGTGAACGGGGTTAAACCTGCATTTCATTGAATAACAATATGACAAGACTATGACGCGAGCGAAGCCGCGGGTACCTGCTAGTCTAATATAATCTCTTATATAAAAACAAGTGTCCTGACTGACTGACTGACTCATCATCGCCCAGCCAAAACTATTAAAGTTAGAAACATGAAATATTGGGAATATGTTCGTTGTAAGTCGAAAACGCCCACTAAGGAAGGGTTTTTGGATATTCAGTTTCTAAAGGGGTGTCAAGGGGGTACACCTGCATTTCATTGAATAACAATATCTCCGGATTGCTTTCATTGGGGGATTTGATACTCGGCATATAAACTCATCATTAACAAGATGTTCAGTAAAGAACATATAGCCTACTTTCTCCTAAATGCATGGGTATTGTTATAACTCTTTGTCCTTTTCAAGGAGTATAATTGAATGTTGGTTGTAGTAGCTTGTTTTATATATGGAAGCGATATGGCATTGTTGACTCATTCCTTCATTTTATTTCTAACCTTGATAATGGGGGGGGGATTACACTTGTGTGAAGCTAAATTACAGGTTAGATTTGACTGACGCTCTTAGGATCCAACGTTCCTCGCCAGGAGCCGACTGCTGTGGCATATAGTAACCAAGTTCAGAACTAGTTAGTGGTTGACGGTGGCGTTTGGTAGCAAAGTTGGAATTACTTGAAAATCGAATGTCTGCAGTCCTTACTTGAATTAAGAAACAGATAACTCACACTAATACAGCCATCACGATTAACACCGTTTATCAGACAGATTCTACACTCACCCAAAGTACACGGGGCTACATGACCGCTTTGTCGCAGACCCTAAACTGAGGAACCAACCAACCTTGATAACGGGAGAAGCTGTTGTCCCGAAATGCGTCAGTACATTCACATTACATCAATCTAGACCTAATAGCGTCAGAGCTACGAGTACAATATGGATCCATAAAATGTTGCTTCTTGGAAGGGAAATTGTAAACCAGTTGTTTATGACGGAATAACTGCTGTTAAGTGCTCAGACCTTGATGAGTGTTTGAGAGTACTTGAACCCAACGTACATGTACAGGAGAAATGTCCACCATTAGTGTATAGCAACTCCTTGATGATGGTACTAGCAGTAAGGCCATATTACCGCCGCTTAGGGCAGAGCTATGAAAATAAATCTGTCCTCAGAGATTCCATATGAAATGGCGGGCCAGGGGCTCTTCTCGTAAAGCTGGCTCCGACCAGTTATAAAAACATAGTCCCCACGGAATATCGTCAGCGGCCGACGTGAAGTGCTTCACAAGTGACGTCAAGGGTTTCTGGTCATGTGCCATGGTTTGTTCTCAAAGATAGCATACTCCGCTTCTAGAACTTAGCATCGAAAGAATTGATTACAAAGTAACTTGGCATCGGAAGAAACGATTACAGTGTAACTTAGCATAGGAAGGAACGATTATAAAAGATAAAAAAAAAGATTATAAATTCACATAGGAAGAAACTATTAGGGCCTATAAATTTGTATCGGATGAAACATTTACTGTACAACTTAGCATTGGAATAAACGATAGCATAGGAAGAAACTATTATAACGTAACATCGGAATAAAACTATTAAAACTTAGTTTCTGAAGAAACGTTTCTAATTTAGCAACGGAAGTAACGAATACATGTAACTTAGAATCGGAAGAAGCAATTATAACTTAACATTGGAGAAAACGTTAGAAGTAAAGAGACTATTATAACATGGCATCGGAAGAAACGATTACAATTTAACTCAGCGTAAGAAGAAACTACTATCACTTAGCATAGGATAAAAGATCACAAGTTGAACTTAAGACACGACTATAACTGAGCATGGGAAGAAACAATTACCATAACTTAACATAGGAATAAACGTTAGCATAGAAAGAAACGATTATAACATAACTTCGGAAGAAACGATTACAGTATAACTTTGCATCGGAAGAAACGATTTGTTGACACGCACTAAACTAATGATAGAAAGGATCATCCATATCTACCTTATTAAATTTTGAAAAGAAAGAAAAAAAAAACCTGAATATTACTGAATTAATGTAAATGAAACGTTCCTGAATATTCTACTGAACAGGGGCGGCTCCCGATTAATTTTCAAGGGTAGGCCAGATGATACTATTGTTGTTAAATATTAAATATTGTTTCATATTTGGCATTTATTGTTGCCAATATTGCCATTATCATAATTCCACACAACTCAACATTTGAAACAAGTTTTAATAAATAGTTGATGCATTAAAAACTGTACCCACACTGCTCTTTATTAATACATATATTCTCTCCTGTGCTTGGATGAAGCAAATTTATTCACCAGCTTGGTTGATGAGGTCATAATTATTTAATTTATAACTTTGTGTTCAGAACTATAGAAGAAAATTGATTTAAAAAAAATCCCACTTTCATTTTCCTATTACGGCATAAAATCGACATAATAAATAACAACGTACCGTGCCACAAATTTAAACAAGATGTTCAGTAAAGAACATATAGCCTACTTTCTCCTAAATGTATGAGTATAGTTATAACTCGTTGTTATTATCAAAGAGTATAATAGAACTATTCTTTGTTGAAGACCTTAGAAACGATTTACCTCTACCAAACGCCACAACCTAGATAAAAACTGCTACCATCATTGAAGAAAGAATGAAAGAAAGATAAGAAGTATCTAAAGAATGTTATGGATCTGCAGACATAATCGACCGGACTGGCGGCGTGGCTCAGCGGTAACGTTCTCGCTTGCTGGACCGTATGTTTCAGGTTCGTATCCTGGCGCAATCAGCTGGCATTTGAGGGTGCACAAATGCGAGGGAGCCGTGTTAGTAGATTTACTGGCACGTTAAAGATCCCCTTCGGGACAAAATTCTGGCACCCTGGCGTCTCTAAAAGCAACAGTAGTTAAAAGGGACGTAAAACCAATAACATTATTATTATTATTATTATTATTATTATTATTATTATTATTACATAATCGGCCTGACGCGGGCAACATCCAACTTTGAGTTGAGGCATGTCTTTACACGTCTGGCTGCGTATGACTTTCACAACCCTAATTGAATTAACAAATCTTTCCATGACCCTACAGAGACGTGTGTATACCAACTATGTGGATATTTTCGATTGCTATTTGGCTGAAATAAAAGTATTAATTAATATCCTGAACTAGCATCAACGGTAGAGTTCAGATACTATGTGAAATCGTTTTGTTCTCTACTTCAATTAACATTTTCAAATAACGCACAATAGGCTGTCACAAACCCTTTAAAATAAAAAGTAAAAATGTATCGTAGTATCATCTTGTCATTCTTCAAATTCGATGCGCATAGAATGCCAATGGTATAGTAATCAATGGAGCCCCACGTAGACTAGTCGTGACATCTAGTGGTGAAATATCGAACAATATAATCCTAACAGAGCGAGTGCATTCTTGCGGCCAGAAGAAGAAACTTTTCAATACAATCTGGAAGTTAATAAGTAGCGGCGTGCAGTTACCTTTTTGGCAGCAAGATGTCTCGAGTAAATCTGCTGGCGAATTATGTTTTAATTAAATATATATTTTACACCATCATATGCACAATATAACGCTTAATTTTAAAACCTCTGAGTCATTACAAAACAATAAACATATAACATTTCAAGCAAAAAAAAATAGCTCTGATCGGGTTTGAACCACAGGCATTCGAGCGATAGGCTAACGATCTACCACTGAGCTAATTGTGTCAACGAACAGCGTTCTATATAAAATGACTTACATAGAACTTGTTAGCAAATAATGATTTATACTAAACGATTTCATCACTGGAGTATATTATTTATATACAAAGCATTTCATACAAAGTTTATTTATTTTGTATCAGTACGCTATATTGCATGCAATACTCAAATTAGTGAAATATAAGTCAGGCACAAGATATCCGCTGCCATCTTGTCTTATTACTGAATCGGCTCAGCTTTTTAAAATCACGTCTGCACTATAGTATTACAAAATAAACTTTTAATTTCGAACGTGCCTCTTCCTTTAGAACAGTTAAAACGATTCTCGGCTCGATAATCGGAACTGGTGGGTCCCATGATATGGATTATAAAGTTTGCATAATTCGCACGGCCGCCATCCTGAAATGGTATGGCGGACGACCTTGTAGTTTGGTCACAAGACGCATCCTATACGAAGGTATGTTGTTACCAAATTTGGTAGAGATCGGATGATTTGGTTAGTCGTTATTTGATTTTACGTTTTGAACGTTTGAGTGGCCACCATTCAGTTTTAGTAAAGATGGCGGCGATATAAAACATGACACTGAGGTGTCCTTTGCTAGTGCTACCTTTGTACCAAATTTCGTTCAATTCGCATTCACCGTGTTCGAATTGATAGGGGGGACAGACATTCAGAGTACACACACTCACACACACAGACACACACACACACACACACACACACAGACTCACACACACACATACACACACACACACGGACTCACACACACACATACACACACACAGACAGACACACTTTTTTCGCCCTGTGTTGATCTCATAAGTCTACTTTCATTTTTTGCAAAAATCGAAAGTAGGCTAAAAAATACATTTATACAGTAGAAATTACAGCTTCATTGACATAACTCACTAACACATTTGTACTGTACTTGGAATATCAGACAACTGAAAATGTATATTTATATGTTTGTCTTATGTCAGCAATCTGCGAACAATAGCTGAATACCTGTTGAAGAGTGCGGGGTGAGGTGAACCCTTCTCCCGTAATCCTGTTTGACAGAGACAGAAGCAGGAAGCTTCAAACAACGCTATGGGCCCAATCTGCTGGCCCATGAAGAGAGAGAAAATTCCCTTCATAGCACTGAAGAATTCGCGTACAAGACGGTGCTATGTCCACTGTTTCCTCACCCGGCCCATGAAGCCATATACTTTACATGGGACTTGCAGTGGAGTGGCCCTCGCTATGACGGTACACCGTACGAGACTGTCAGGATCTTAAGCTAGGGATGAGTTATTTGTAATGAATTCTCTTTAGAGATTCTAGAAGGGTAAAACACTTATTTTAAGTTGAGTATGTGTAATATAAAGTAATGTTAAAAGACATTAATTAAACAAATTCTTTGCAATGCTGCCTAACGGCCTTGGGAGGGCAGGGCCCATTCGGCCCTTAATGACGCACCGTCCCTGCTACTGAATATCTTCTAATAAAGCACTTTATTATACAAACAGAACAGGCAAGCCAAGTTGTATCTAAGAGGACTCAGAACAGTTTTACCACCAATAAGTACAACACTCGAACTGACACATCTGACATAACAACTGTCTAATTGAGACGATCGTTAAGTTGCAGTGTCACAGATATTCTTGTTTCAATCGGAGTTCTATCCTAAATTGCGATAATACAACATCAATTCATAAAATATTTGTTTCCATATCTGCAGAGGTATATTCAGTATGACGAAAAATGTTAGAAGTTTTGATACCTCAAGGGAATTTTTGCAAGTATGATTGAGCAGATAGTTCAATTTTATATCAAACTAGCAGAAGTGCCCGCTCTTCGAATGGTCTTCGGTATTAATAACCAGACGTTATCAATTGAGCCACTGTTGCAATGGTTAGGGGCTTGTTATTCCTTCATATGTTTATCAGAGCAAAGTTAGTATTCTGGGAATATCACACTCACTGTTAATTTAAGGGCCATAAAATGTGGTTTTCGGAGACTCTTTATAGACTCCCGAATTTTGTGTCTCACATTGAGAAGCGCAACATATGCTTTGGTCGTCCTTCTAGGACAGGCTGTTTCAGGCGAGCAGCTAGTCAGTGACCAGTCGATTACTCGCCGCCTTGCGTGAGTAAACCTGCAACATGCAATACAGCTCTGCCGTGGGGGCTGCCGTCACTGCTCGGTGAATACCTCAAGACTGGCAGGAAGCGCATGCACTTGTGTTATGACCTTCACCCAGTGACGTATCACCCCCAGTCCCTCCCCAGCTGTGCTCTGAGCATCACTGCTGAGTACTCGCGTGTACGCATACTCAAACTCGTGGATTTGGAACAGCCTGTTCTAGGATAATTTTTATATTTCGCCTATTTTAGCATGTATTTTGAAAAGTTTCTTCCTATACCAATCCTTCTATGAGAAGTACGGTGAAGAGTTTTATAAATGATTGGTGTATTGACTCTCATGGATACCTAATTTTACGATGCTCCAAACATTCGAACACGAGTTATTGGCGTACATAAAGATACACAGAAAGGCCGAAAATCCCTAAGTATGCCTTACTTCGGAGGGGAAGTAAAGCCGGCGGTCCCATGTCATAGATTTATGGCATGTAATAGAACCTTCCACTAACTACAATTGTGTGAAGCTAAATTTGTAGGGTAGATTTGATTAACGCTCTAATAGTTCCAAAGTTTGCCGGTTGCGTTGGCATCTGGTAGCCAAGTCACAGCTAGGTGTCGTTGACGGTAGCATTTGGTAGCAAAAGTAGGAACTACTGGAAATTGATCGTCTGCAGTCCTTACCTGAAATACAGATAACACACACTAATACAGCCATCACAATTAACACCGGTTAGCAGACAGATTCTACTCACACGAGGCTACGTGAACGCGTTGTTGCAGCTTCTAAACTGAGGAACCAACCAACCAAACTACAACATATCACCCAGAAGTCCGAATATGGATATATCAACCACACAGTTTCAAAAAAAAAAAAAAAAATCATCCTTACGATGAACCCGTTTGTCGAAAGAAAAAAGTTAGAATGTGCTCAATCTAAATTCACCTAACGTGTACTTCCTGACGTGAAAATAAAATTGAAAACCTCGTAGACGAAACGCAATACACCTCACATAAAGACTGACCCTCACCGTTGTGTTAAGTCCCCGTCCACAGGAAGACACCTTTAACAAATTATAAAGGCTTGTGGTGCATGGATATTCAGGTTTCTTAGCCTCCAATGACCCAAATACTATTTCAATTGAGTATTTTCTGAAAATAATGTTGCTGTTTGGAGATACAATTCTGTACGACATATCACACGTGTAAATCACGTGAAAAAATTCTAGGGTACCCCTTGACCCCCTTATGCGCATTGATGGATTTTACAGTCTAAGTTGGTTCCGTGATAAACTTATAGCCATTTGTAAACTTTCACAGAAATGTAATAAGTGGAGTGGCATTGATTTTTACAGAAATATATGGAACGTTGGAAGTCTTCTCTTGAGAACCTTTTGTCATGGTTGCCGGCTTGCATTCCTTCATTAGTTATTAAATTAAATTAGTTTTCTGGGAATATCTCAGAAACTGTTGGTTTTAGAGCCTTAGAATGCAGTTTTCGGGAACCCTCGTGTTTTGTTTCTGCCACCGAGGGGCTAATAATGAGCCTTGTCTCGTCGTTGTATGCCAAAATATAATAATAATAATAATAATAATAATAATAATAATAATAATAATAATAATAATAATATAATATAGGGATAGGGATATGAAAGACCTTCCGTACCACATCCGCACGTGAAAATCGCGTGACAAAATTCTAGTGTACCCCTTGACCCCCTTAAGCTCATTATATGTATTGATGAATTTTACAGCTTAATTTGGTTCCGTGATAACCTTATAGCCGTTTGAAAACCTCACAGTAATGTAATAAATGGAATTGCATTGCGTCTTACAGAAATGGATGGTCCTCTGAGATTTTGTTGCCATGGTTACCAGCTTGCATTCTTTCATTAGATTATTAAATGAAATTAGTTTTCTGGGAATATCTCATAAACTGTCGGTTTTAGGGCCTTAAAATGTGGTTTTTGTTTCTCACCTCGAGGGGTTGAAAATAAGCTTTATCTCGTCCTTCTACGCCTATTTCAGCATGTATTTTAAGGGGGTAGGCCCCCTTTTATGAGAGGTACGGAGATAAGTTACATCAATGATTAGTGTGGTGCTTCAGATGGATATCTGCATCAAATTTTACGTTGATCCACCCAGCCGTTCTCATGTTATAAGGACTCGAAGTTGTCCACAAACAGACAGACAAACAAACAGTCAAAAATTATTTTTGCGCGCATCCGTCACAAAACAGTCTGAAACGCGCAAATAACGCAAATTTCCGTGGAAATTCAGAAAAAACAGACAAACTTTCATTTTTATATATAGAGAGATCAATAGGTCTCGTTTCTTGGTCAAAACAATACGTGGCGTGCGGCATCTAAAATCACAGAGGTTAATAGGAATATTAAATCCGTATAAGAATCAAAGCAAGCAAGCAAGCAAGAAGGAAGGAAGGAAGGAAGGAAGGAAGGAAGGAAGGAAGATTGTCGTTTTACGTGACCGTTAATCTTGTGATCATGAGTAAGAATATAATTGCCATGCTACATTGACCTAGATTATGCTTTTGTTAAGTATTTGCATCTTATCCACGTGAATGATCTACTCAGATTTGATTTTCGAACGCTGTCACTAGCCACTTGCCGGAATTCTTACTTTAAAATGATGTTTGTTAGGCCTATTTAAAATTATAGATCAACGAAATTACACATTCCACAACAAGTTAACAGAAAGGTTTCATACGATGATGATTAACCTGAGGGGATGAATACCACGGTGGGCAAATTTCCCTCCCTGAAAATCACCACCACCCGATTCAAAGGACTTTGGTTTCATCCCGACTCTGCCAAGATATTTAATTCTGGTATATGGGTGGAACGGGGTGCACTCAATCTCGTGAGGTAAAACTCAGAAGAGATGAGTTCGATTCGCACCTCAGTTGTACTAGAAATGATTTTCCATCTAGTTTCCCACTTTTACTCCAGCAAATGACGGGATAGTTCCTGACTCATGATCACGACTACCTGCTTCCAAATCCTAGCTTCACGCACTGCACCAGGTTGTCAAACAGATTACAAACACACCCAAGTACACGAGGCTAAATGAGCACGTTGTCACAAAGCCCCTAAATGAATTTTGGCGGTTTTTGAAGTTATTTTTGTTAATTTCTCGTAATATAGACATGATCCTACTTCGCTTGGTAGGCCAAAGCCTTCATGGGATGTGGTGCCACGGGGTTTGGTTTGGTAAAAGGCGCCCCAAATGATAATCTGCAACAAAAATACTGAGAGAATAGAGTCAACTCATACAGTAATCCAGGCGTTCTCAACCTTGTGCTCGCGAGCACCACGGTGCTCTTTAAATGAAGCTTAGTGCTCTCGTCATACGAGCCAAAAGTAGCTTGCGAGCGCAAGCTCCCCTGAGATCCATTCTTCAGTTAAAATTCTGTTGCACGAACAAGAATAATAGTGTTTTCATTACAGTTTTGACATTGAGAAATTTTATCATTTTGCGAAATAGTATTTTTATTCCACAGTAAAAAATATATGAACATCCCTTTTTATGAATAACACGAGAGATGCTGATTCGACTCGACTGTCCACACGTAAATGTATCATATCTGCATGGGTCATGCAAGCAGTTTCAGCATGCCTGGTGAGTGATGAATCGATAGCTATTTCAGCACTTCTGAAGGGCTTGGAGGAGAGGCAAATGAAAGAGAAGAACATGTTTGTTGCATTATAATTGTTACGTGCAAGAGCCCGTCCCAACGTTTTCAAATATGTATCTTCCCTGGATGTGACTTCACGACCCTTGAAACGACCGCCTGGTCGATTGATTCCGATTTTGAACACGAGATGGCAGCTGCTGTCGGACTTTGGCGCTTCTTCACGTGGTTCCTTCTTCTCCGCTAGAGTGTGTTTGTGCTGCCTTCTGGTGTCATCCTATTCGTGTCATATTTGAAGGCTATTATTATTCTACGTCATGAAACAAAGGACTGTATATACATGATACCGCCAAATTTATTGCTTAATAATCACATTGTTGCTTGAGGTGTCATGCTGTGATTGGACAATTACTTTAACATGAATGCAATGCTGTTTTGACGCGCGATTCTCCGCCATCTTAAGAGCTTCATTGTCTGTCGTCAAGAAATCAACAAGGGAGTTGGTCGAAAAAGTTGTTGCCGTGCCCGGGGGCTTGAACCCCTGGCCTCCTCGAATTATGGATATACGATCAAGGGGAATTTCCTGTGCTCTTCAGGCTATTATTTCATCGTTTCGCAGTGAAGAAGAAATTCGGATTGTAATCGTATCTCGAGGCAGACAGGAGAGCTTGTGGCTTCAAAAGAAGCATGTGCTGGGTGGGCCATTTTCAGGCAATTTAGTGCCGTATTATATTTTATTTAAATTGTGTGTTGATTATTTTATTTTTATTGTGTCTCCACAGAGAAGTTTTAAGGTACGTAATGTTATTCTAATTTTTATATATATTGTTATGTAGCTCCAATATTGGCCTTATATTAATGTTTTTATTCTGTATTTTGTTTCACCTGGTAGGCCTAATTTCTCGCCTTTACTAATGTTACCAGATATAATTTTTTTTATTGTTTTCTTCGTACCTCTGGAGACACATTTCTAGTTTATTTTACGTTTTAAATTATTATTTATTTTCTTTTGGCATTCTTGGGATTGGCATATTATTAATTTATTTACGATCCGATGCACCAGCCTCATGTCAATAGTGTTATTATTTCTCTCTGGTGATTTTAAAATTAAATTATGCTAATTGTTTGCCGTAATTCGATCGGACATGCGATCGTCTGTTTTTGGGTGGCCATGTTTGTTTTTTGTTTGGCCGGGGTGCATTCTGGTCTTGTGAGTGCAGTCTCTTGGCGCCGACCGCTAAACTCAAACGTGTTGTGGTGTTAGCTTAATATGTTTTTTATTAACCTTATTGGTTTAACTTTGTGTTTTTGGTGAATGTTCCTGTGTTTTTCTCCGTCATGCAAATTATGGATTTATTTTCTGATCCAATTTTATTTTATTTATTTAATTTTTAAATTTCTCGTTTCATCGTGGCCTGGATCTCTGAATGTCGGATCGGTAATGCATTCCCTTGTAAATTATCAAGCCCTTTCTCATTTAATTATGCCTGTATATATATATATATATATATGTTTTTAATCTTTGGGCTTTAACATTTTATTTTTTTATTTAATTCTCTTCTTTTGTTTGCTTTGCAAGCAAACATGTTAAGCCGTCTGTTGCCTTTATTGTAATTTATGCTGGCGGATGCATGTTCTGTTTTCTGGTGGAGGTGTTCTTTTAAATTTTAACAATTAAATTTTTATTTTAAATTTTTAAGCAACTGTTGTGGCATTATTTCGTCGGCAGCAGTTCTCTTAGTTATTGGGGGGTGTCTGTAGTCGAGGCTGTGCGTTCCCCTTCTCCACTTTCCTTCCACCCCTTTGGTGTTCTTCTGTTGGGACATGTCATCTGGAGGTGATTTTGCAGTGGTGGCGACGCGGACCTCTTGATAAAAGGTAAGTTGGCCCATCCCGTTCCCGTGGGCGGCAGTTGCAGTTGGTAGCAGACCGAGCTCGAGTTCGCTTCCGTAACTATCCCCTCCGCAATACCCGCAGGCTCGTTTTATGGACCCTTCTGATGCTGATGGAGTGGTTGTTGGTGGGATGTGTCATGTCAGTGCACTTGATGTTATGTAAAGCTAATCCTTGTCGTTTTCTTTAATTTCATGTTTGCCTCTGAATATCCATGTGGTGAGGTAACAGTGACCGGTTCTGAGCGAGGTGTTTGCTGCTGTATTTTATCCTGTTTGAGATGCAACATTCACACTGAAAAAGATGCTCGGTAAGTGCCTGGCATGTGTTCTTGGCATGGGAAAGTGGATTTGTTAATATTCTGATAGCCTACATGCTACGAGTGAAGACATCCTGGAGCCCTGTCTGTAGCTGTTCGCCATGTGCTTTGTGGCAATTTTTGTAATTTAGCTTCCTGTTCTCGAGCCAAGCAGGCGATGACTTCTGCAGTTCTGGGCAGCATTGTGCATGATTTTGTGTAGTATTGTGGCTGGGTTCGAGTGTCAGCCTAATCTATGGTGTTGGTAATTGGTAGTTATGGTATTGTTGTGAAACTGTAAACTGTCCTCGTAATTCCTAAAATTTGTTTCCTTCTGTATTGTCTGTCTGCATTCTGTGTTTTTCAAAATGGCTGACAATAATAGTGTTTTTGATTTAATTGACTTAAGAGATAACCTTGTGAATTTGGAGAGTTCTTCTGGCGTTGAACGTGAATCACCTCTGTTTACTAGGTCTGAGGTTTTGGGATCGATTACTAGTAGTGGTTTGCCTGCCCATCTATTGTCTGGTTCTGGCTCGCCCAGACCACTTAACCCTGCATACGGTCATTCTTCTCATGTTAGGTCACCTAATGATTTCCTGGGTCCTGCCGACCCATTGCATCCCAGTTCTTTCTCTAGCAATGTAAATGTTTTGTCTCCTGTAGAGGGTGCGTGAGGGTGCTGCCCTGGAAATAATGTCTCTTTTCCTAATGCTACATTCTCGCCTACCGTTAATTATGGGTCGATTCCTCATCCTATTTCTGGTTTCTTAACTAAGTTAAAGAGTTTCAACCTAGATGACGTTACCCAAGTGGTCCTATTTTTAAAGCAAGTGGTCGAATTGGGTAACCATGCCTCAATTTTTGGGGTGTCGGAAAATCAGATTTTCCAACTGTTATATCCTGTTGCATCCGGTATGCTGCGCGAT
This sequence comes from Meconema thalassinum, assembly GCA_946902985.2. Lineage (NCBI taxonomy): Eukaryota > Metazoa > Arthropoda > Insecta > Orthoptera > Tettigoniidae > Meconema > Meconema thalassinum. Next base: position 1,711,807,219 of record OX336388.2, on the reverse strand, counting down.
AAGCTGGTTGAAGCTATCCACCTCCCCATGTCCTTGGCCATGTTTATTAGGGAAATGTTGTGTTTTTTTGTCCCTGCGAGTGCCCTTAGTACGCTCGAGCAAAAGTTTTTATATCGTGTCCAAAGGTTGGACGAGTCACTTAGCGACTATATCAGTGACATTAAGGTGTATGCCCAGGTATTTGCGTCCCCTTTAACTGAGCGACAGTTGGTGTCATCGATTGTAAATGGGTTTTCGCCTCAATACAGGTCATACATGACTATGTGTACCAGGCCTTCGTCATTTGTCGAGCTAAAACAGGTCGTTATAGAGGCTATGGCTGTGAAACATGCCGATTCCCTTCGTGTAGCTAATGTTCCTCCTCCTTCCTTGATGACTTGTCCCCCTCCTTCCTTGATGTCTCGTCCCCCGCCTAAGGTTATGTTTCATCCTAGACCCAATATTAAGTGCCACACGTGCAGTGGCGTGGGGCATGTTAAGAAGGTGTGTCCGAATAACCGAGTTGTGTATCGCCAATGACGGGAGATTTTGGAGATCAATTCGGATGTTACTTCTAAAGATATTTCTGTGCATGAGAGTTTGGGAAAACCCTGTGAAGTTTCTGGTCGCCCTACTAATGAAAATCTTGGTAACTCTTTGAAAACTAATTCATCACGTGCTAATTCTGCTTATGTCTCTGACCTACCAAACCTGTCGGTGAGCAATGTCGTGGCAAGTCAGCCTAATTCTAAACATAATGTGAAACCTGTGGTGCGGGTGTCCTCGTCATCTAAGTGTAATCGTTTTAGAGTGAGTAATGATTTTGGAATTTCTCCTGTGGCTAAAGGAATATCCCCGTTTATTGAAATTTGTGTTAATGACGAGCCCGTTTCTGCATTGCTTGATTCTGGTAGTGTCGCATCCTTTATAAGCGAGGACTGGTTTTTATCTATGAAGAGTGTTTGCAAATTTCCTGAGTTAGAGCCTAACAATGAATCTTTTATTTCGGCAAATTGCTCAAACTTAAATATTTTGGGTAGTATGACAGTCAAAATCCATATTCTAAAATTTTCTTGGAAGTTTAAATTTTTTGTTGCCAGAAATCTTTCTTGTTCTGTGGTCATTGGAGCTAATTTCATGTCACACGTTGGTATGCTTCTTTATTTTGGGGCTCGCAACTTATGGTTTAAGTTTAATCCGCAGAGTAAATTATCATTTAACCCGGTTTTATCTTCCCCTGCTGTCAATTCTGTTAGTGAACCTGTGACTATTGAGGATCTCGATCTGGAAAATTTAACGAGTCTTCAAAAGGATGTCATTAAGAGGTTATGTCAGGAGTATAGTGATGTATTTACGGACAAGTTGGGTGTAACCCATTTGATGGAATACAAGATTGAGCTAACCGATTCTGTGCCGGTGCGTTCCAGCCCGTATCGCCTTGCACCACCCAAGATGGCTGAACTTCGTAAGATTATCGATAAGATATTGGAAGAAGGTGTAATCCAAACCTCTATCTTTGCCTACTTATCCCCTGTATTCCTTGTGCCAAAACCTAACGGTGGTTTTCGGCCGGTGGTCGACTATAGGGCTCTTAATCAAAAGGTTGTTTTACAATCCATCCCTTTGCCGGACCTTCATACTTGTTTTAGTTGGTTTCGCAACGCGAAGGTGTTCACGATGCTCGATTTAAATTCTTCTTACTTCCAAATTCCCCTCTCCCCGGAATCCAGGCATGTTACTGCTTTTTCCACTGACTGGAACCTGTTTGAGTATGCCCGCGTCCCGTTTGGCCTATCCACCGGAGCCGCTGTGTTGAGCAGACTTCTGGACAAGGTGGTTTCAGAAATTAAATTCAAATTTATGTACCACTATCTTGACGATGTGGTGATCTATTCTGAGTCCTTCGAGGAACACGTTGATCATCTAAAAGTTGTACTTGATCGATTGCGTGACGCTGGCCTTACCGTCAAATTGTCCAAGGTTTCCTTTGCCAAGCCCAAAATTTCCTTCTTGGGTCATATTGTTTCCGAATCTGGTATCTCCGTGGACCAGTCTCGTACGCAGGCCATCGGAGATTTTAAACCACCCAAGAACGCCAAGGGTGTTGCTCGTTATATTGGTATGGTGAACTTCTTCCGTAAGTTCATCAGTAACTTTGCCGACCGTGCTGCTCCTCTAATCAATTACGCAAAAAGGCTGTGAAGTTTGAGTGGAGTCCCTCTCAGCAGGCAGCCTTCGAAGATCTTAAGCTTGCGCTCTCTAACGCCCCTGTGTTAGTCATTCCGGATTTTGGGAAGCAGTTCATTGTGCAGACTGATGCGTCTGGTCGTGGTGTTGGTTGTGTCCTACTGCAAGAGTCTGATCTGGGTAGGCAACCCGTTGCATACGCTTCTCGTACCTTATCGGACGCTGAGAGGAAGTATTCCATATACGAACTTGAGGGTTTAGCTGTGTTGTTCGCTCTGGAAAAATTCCGTATGTATCTTGAGCACACTAAGTTTCTCCTTGAGACCGATAACCAGGCCTTGAGCTGGGTGTTAGAGAAACCCCGTAAAACTGGTAGGATTGCCAGATGGGCAACTAGGATTCTGTCGTTCCAGTTCACTGTCCACCATATTCGTGGGTCCGAAAATGCGGTAGCTGATTCATTAAGCCGCATGTATGAGGAAACAGCCGAAGAGGAAATTCAAGGATGTGAACCCGTAAACCTTGTATCACCCGTAAATTATGTCAATGTCGTTCTCAGCGATTCCCCTGAGCTTTTTGAAGATGTGAGGAGATTCCAGAAAGAAGATCCCTCCTTATCTAGCCTAATTGACCGAATCAATTCTGGTGAAGTGATCAAGCCCTACTCTCTGAAGGACGGTGAATTGTGTTGTTCTTCTCGTCATGACCGTCTACCTAAAATTGTGCTCCCGTCGGTCCTCATTCCGGAAATCTTTCGTTACTATCACGAATCTCCTATTGGTGGCCACCTAGGAGTATGCAAGACCCGAGCTAAGATCAGACAGTTCTTCATTTGGCAAAGTATGGATGGTGACATCAGGAGGCTCATTAGAAATTGTGCTGCATGTAGTATTAGCAAACCTCCGGTTTCTACTAAGGTTGGCCTGTTGTCATCCGAACCGGCATCTAGACCCATGGAGAGGCTTTTTATCGACCATGTTGGTCCGTTCCCTAGCTCTGGTCGGGGAAACCAATTTGCGCTTGTTTGCACTGACGGTTTCACCCGGTTTAGTTGGATTTTCCCCACCAGACAGGCTACGACCAGTTCCGTCATAAAGTGTCTTAATTCCATCTTTTCATCTTTTGGGCCATGTCAGTACCTGGTGTCTGATAATGCCAAGTGCTTTGTATCTCATCAGTTCCGTCAATCTTATTTGATTATGCTATTTCGCATGTAACCACCACTCCCTATTTTCCTAACCCATCTCTCGCTGTGCGAGTCAATCGTAATCTCCGTTCTGCTCTGATTGCTTTCCACCACGACGACCATTCCAAGTGGGATTCTTATTTGCATTGGCTCAATTTTGCTTTCAACACCGCCGTGCTTGAGAGCACGCAAGTCACCCCTTTTTCGTTAATGTTTTCGTTTATGGCTAATTCTCCGTTGTCTAATCTGTGGAACCTGCACGATCTCCTTCCAGACAGTTTCACGCCCGAGGATATGAGGGCGAAATTCGACAAGGCTAGAGAGAGTATTAAGGTATCACATGACCAACTTGCCAAGCGACACAATGCCTGTCGCAAGCCAACAGATTTCGAAATTGGAGATGTTGTGTACGTCCGCAATTTCGAGCCCAAGGGCGTCAGTAATCTAGTTTCAAGCAAGTTGACCCCTCGTTTAAGGGCCCCTGTTATGTAGAGGCATTCCTGACTCCCGTTTCTCTTCTTATTCGAAACCCTAAGGCCAACAAAATTTCCAGAGTGCATCTGTCGCACATTAAACGAGGTGGAGAGGTTTTTAATGAGGAAATGCTACCATAAATTTTGTAAACTGATTTTGTATAATGTAGAGTATCCCTAACCTTCATTGAAGCCTTCAGGCATCTGTTCCTTCTGGAATTTTGAACTGGATATGAAAACTCTGCTGGGATACAAACTGTAACTGTTGGGTAATTCCCATTTTAATGGTAAATTGTAAAATTGAAACTAAATTTTGATATTTTCATAGAAGATGCTAACATGTAAGTTGGACTCGGTGGGAGACCTAACTCATGATATCTTGTATACCTGTTTTCTTGGGAATTTGAGTGGTCATTCCTCTACCGTAGCTCCTGCTAAATGTATAATCGTTCAGCTCGCATATTATTGAAATGTACTACTAGTCTGTAGAAAGGTAAACTTGTTAATGAAATTTTGTAAGCACGGATCTAGGTCATGGTCAGGATTTTCCGTCTTCATTTAAATTCAACTTTGTTTCTCTTTTATACAATGTAGTAAGAATTAGTAATTTCTGTAAACCTTTTTGAAATAAGATTATCTTCTGTTTTGTAAATGGCTGCCCACGCGTCGCATGATATCTGGCATATTGCTTCCACCTACTTCGTCTAAAGCTAACTACATTGGACTTTTGGAAATTTACCTAACGTGTCTCGGACAATGAAAGCACTGCTGGTGCTGGTGTTCTGCGTTTCTGAAGACTTATGGACACAGTGAAGCTGTTAACTAAGTGGTTTGCGAGGTGATCAATTATCCCTTCACTGATAATCTGACCCTGCACTCTTCCTAACCAAAACGATGCGGTTTCGTCAATCAATTGGAGTTAACTGGTGAACATTATCTTCTGGAAACATGCTTGGTGAATCGACTAGTTTTGGAGTACTGCCTATGCCTAGGCATATTCGTGAACGGTGTTCACGCTTAAGGGAGGGAGACTGTTACGTGCAAGAGCCCGTCCCAACGTTTTTAAATATGTATCTTCCCTGGATGTGATTTCACGACCCTTGAAACGACCGCCTGGTCGATTGATTCCGATTTTGTACACGAGATGGCAGCTGCTGTCGGACATTGGCGCTTCATCACGTGGTTCCTTCTTCTCCGCTAGAGTGTGTTTGTGCTGCCTTCTGGTGTCATCCTATTCGTGTCATATTTGAAGGCTATTAGCATTCTACGTCATGAAACAAAGGACTGTATATACATGATACCGCCAAATTTATTGCTTAATAATCACATTGTTGCTTGAGGTGTCATGCTGTGATTGGACAATTACTTTAACATGAATGCAATGCTGTTTTGACGCGCGATTCTCCGCCATCTTAAGAGCTTCATTGTCTGTCGTCAAGAAATCAACAAGGGAGTTGGTCGAAAAAGTTGTTGCCGTGCCCGGGGGCTTGACCCCCTGGCCTCCTCGAATTATGGATACACGATCAAGGGGAATTGCCTGTGCTCTTCAGGCTATTATTTCATCGTTTCGCAGTGAAGAAGAAATTCGGATTGTAATCGTATCTGGAGGCAAACAGGAGTGCTTGTGACTTCAAAAGAAGCATGTGCTGGGTGGGCCATTTTCAGGCAATTTAGTGCCGTATTATGTTTTATTTAAATTGTGTGTTGATTATTTTATTTTTATTGTGTCTCCACTGAGAAGTTTTAAGGTACGTAATGTTATTCTAATTTATATATATATATTGTTATGTAGCTCCAATATTGGCCTTATATTAATGTTTTTATTCTGTATTTTGTTTCACCTGGTAGGCCTAATTTCTCGCCTTTACTAATGTTACCAGATATATTTTTTTTTATTGTTTTCTTCGTACCTCTGGAGACACATTTCTAGTTTATTTTACGTTTTAAATTATTATTTATTTTCTTTTGGCAATCTTGGGATTGGCATATTATTAATTTATTTACGATCCGATGCACCAGCCTCATGTCAATAGTGTTATTATTTCTCTCTGGTGATTTTAAAATTAAATTATGCTAATTGTTTGCCGTAATTCGATCGGACATGCGATCGTCTGTTTTTGGGTGGCCATGTTTGTTTTTTGTTTGGCCGGGGTGCATTCTGGTCTTGTGAGTGCAGTCTCTTGGCGCCGACCGCTAAACTCAAACGTGTTGTGGTGTTAGCTTAATATGTTTTTTTATTAACCTTGTTGGTTTAACTTTGTGTTTTTGGTGAATGTTCCTGTGTTTTTCTCCGTCATGCAAATTATGGATTTATTTTCTGATCCAATTTTATTTTATTTATTTAATTTTTAAATTTCTCGTTTCATCGTGGCCTGGATCTCTGCATGTCGGATCGGTATTGCATTCCCTTGTAAATTATCAAGCCCTTTCTCATTCAATTATGCCTGTATATATATATTTGTTTAATCTTTGGGCTTTAACATTTTAATTTTTATTTAATTCTTTTCTTTTGTTTGCTTTTCAAGCAAACATGTTAAGCCGTCTCTTGCCTTTATTGTAATTTATGCTGGCGGATGCATGTTCTGTTTTCTGGTGGAGGTGTTCTTTTAAATTTTAACAATTAAATTTATATTTTAAAATTTTAAGCAACTGTTGTGGCATTATTTCGTCGGCAGCAGTTCTCTTAGTTATTGGGGGGTGTCTGTAGTCGAGCCTGTGCGTTCCCCTTCTCCACTTTCCTTCCACCCCTTTGGTGTTCTTCTGTTGGGACATGTCATCTGGAGGTGATTTTGCAGTGGAGGCGACGCGGACCTCTTGATAAAAGGTAAGTTGGCCCATCCCGTTCCCGTGGGCGGCAGTTGCAATAATCATTATTTTATTATATTAATTATTCTTTCTTTCTTTCTTTCTTTCTTTCTTTCTTTCTTTCTTTCTTTCTTCTGCCCAATTAAAGAGCGCGTTTGAACTTTTTAACTTGGGTTAAATTAAATATTATTATTATTATTATTATTATTATTATTATTATTATTATTTTCGTTTCTGTCGTGTTGGGACCTCGAGCAAATTTCAATGCTTTGTCCATTGCTGTGCCATCTTCTTCCTTGAGTATTCCTTCATCATCTCGCCATGTTTCCTCTTCCTTTCCTCGGACCATTTCAAGCCGGTTTTCTTTCCCTCCCTCCCTTGGAATTCGTCCATTTTTAGCACATATTGCCTAAAATATATATCTCTGTGGCGTATCTACTTCTTTGATATTATTTCTTATTATTTCTTTCCAAATCCTTTTTGACTTCTTGTACCCAGGTTGTTGTTGACTTCTTGTTCCACAGGAAGGTGAAGATCTGCTTGGTTAACCTACTGCCATCCATCCTGTACAAATGTCCAAACAGTAGTAATCTCCTCCTCCGTATTGTTTCTGATATGTTTTCTATTTTTCGATATATTTCATCATTACTTCTTAATTTCCTTAATTCTGCAGTTTTTAAAGGACCGAGTATTTTGCGTATAATTCTTCTTTCTACTACTTCCAATTTATCCAATTTGTAGTTCAGTACATTATTATTATTATTCTTTCTTTCTTTCTTTCTTTCTTTCTTTCTTTCTTTCTTTCTTTCTTTCTTTCTTCGTTTTGCCCACTTAGGGAGCGCGCTTGAACTTGTTGACTCGGGTTGATGGAGCTTTCCTCTTCTTCTCCTCCCAAAATCTCCTCATGAACTCGCTATGCCCCTTCTTACGTTCCTCCGTCCATTTTTTTCCAATGGTCTTTTTAGCTTTTTCGGCGAAAGGGTGATTTGTAACTCGGGTTCCAAAAGTCTTGCGATTCATGATGCTATCTTCTGTAATGTTTATTTCCTTTAAGTCATGTTTGATTTCTTCTAACCAACTGATTTTGACCTTCTTTGAATTAATTATATCAAGCAGCTTTTTTTGCATATCTGTAGTCCATTCGGCAGATGTGACCATAAAATTTCAATCGTCTCTTACGCACGGTATCAGTGAACTTATTGATTACTGTGTACAAGTCTGTGGTTTTCCTTTTAATCCATATACCATTAACATAAACGGGGCCATATATTTTCCTGAGAATTTTACGTTCCTGGATTTCGATTTCACCAATTTGAGAGTGGCCTCCTAGAGATATAGTTTCGGAGGCGTACAATGCTTCCGGAAGAACAACTGTCTGGTAGTGCCGTAGTTTTGCATTTCGTGACATCACTCTTTTATTATAGTGATTCCATGTTATTCGGTATGCTTTCTGAAGTTTGGTAGCTCTTTCTAAATTAGCTTTCCTGTCCAATCCAGACGGTACAATAATTTCTCCTAAATATTTGAAGGAAGGTAGAGCCTCCGTGGCTTAGGCGGCAGCACGCCGGCCTCTCACCGCTGAGTCCGTGGTTCAAATCCCTGTCACTCCATGTGAGATCTGTGCTGGACAGAACGGAGGCAGACAGGTTTTTCTCCGGGTACTCCGGTTTTCCCTGTCAAAATTTCATTCCAGCAACACTCTCCACTATCATTTCATTTCATCTATCATTCATTTAATCATTGCCCCAGAGGAGTGCGTCAGGCCTCGGCAGCCGGCACAGTTCATATCCTCGCCGCTAGATAGGGGCTTCATTCATTCCATTCCTGACCCGGTCGGAGACTGGAAGCAGGCTGTGTATTTTCATTTTCATTTGAAGGAAGGTACGTGTCTAATTATTCCATAGTTGGTCTGTAGTGGAGATCTCGGGATATTCTGGTCTCCATTTACTATGAAATGCGTCTTCTCATACGATATTTGGAGTCCTGTCTTTGATGCTAACTCACGTAACTTCTCTATGGCATACTTGGTTTCTTCACTAGTCTTGGTAAAGATAGCTAGATCATCAGCAAAAGCTAGGCATTTTACTTTTATTTTCTGTTCCAGAGTACCAATGCTTATGCCTTTGATGTTGTTTTCCCACTCCCTGATGACTTTGTCTAACACTAAGTTAAAGAGCAGTGGGGAGAGGCCGTCACCTTGTCGAACTCCGGTATGTACTCCGAAAGGCTCTGATAGTTCACCTAGAAACTTCACTCGAGATGTTGTGTCAGTGAGAGTCTGGCGGATTAAGTCCCTGGTTTTCCTGTCAACTCTGAGCTCTTCTAGGGTGTTCAGAACAGTTTGTCTGTCAATAGAATCATACGCCTTCTTAAAATCCACGAAGGTGACAAATGTGTTGGTCCTGCGGCGTATCCTTAATATCGTCTTTAGGCTCCAAATCTGCTCCGAACACGATCTACCTTTCCTAAAGCCTGCCTGGTATTCACCAATCAAATGATCAGTTTGTTGTTCTACTCTGTTTAAGAGTGCTTTAGATAATACCTTGTATATAATTGATAAAAGTGATATACCTCTGTAGTTGTTGGGGTCCGCTCTGTCGCCCTTTTTATGCAACGGATGGATAATGGCATTCTTCCAGTCCTTCGGAATTATTTCGCTCTCCCATATTTCTGTTAGGAGTGTATGAATTCTCCTTATGAGGTCATCTCCTCCTATTTTCAACATCTCAGCAGTTATTCCATCGTTCCCAGGGGCTTTGTTATTTTGAGCGATTGGATTATCTCTTTTATTTCTTGAGTTGTTGGGGAAAGTGAGTCTGGGTTTGGTACAGGTTTTTCAAACTGCAGTCTTTCCACTGGAGGATCACAGTTCAGCAGAGTTTGGAAATAATCAGCCAGTATCTTGCAGTTCTCCTTACTGTTTGTTTCTAGTCGTCCATTACGTCGACGGAAACTTAATATTGGTGGTTTGTACCCTGCCAAGTCCTCACGGAATGTCTTGTAAAAATTTCGAGTGTTGTTTTTCTGGAAATCCTGTTCTAACCCTTCGAGTCTGATTTTGTTGTAGGCACGTTTTTCGCGCCGGATTGTTTTAGAGGTCAGTTTTTGAGTTTTTAGGAAGTTCTCTCATCTTTCCACTGTTCGATGTCCATTCCACTGATGCCATGCTTTGACTCGGTCATTGACGGCTTCATCGCACGTTGTGTTCCACCATCTGTGCTTTCTTTTCCTAGGTGGTTGTCCTAATTTCATGGCTGATGACTGTAATGTTTTGCGAAGGTCTGGCCACTCCCAAGGATTTTCTTCCTGTAAATCTCGTACAAAAACCTCGGCGTTCTTCATCAAGCAGTCCGGATCAACTCTTGGAAACCGGTTGCCTTTAGGTTTGGATCTGTTTGGTTGAAACCGAACTTTGATTTGCGTGAGGTAGTGATCCGAATCTACCACTCCCTTCCGTACCTTAACATTCTGAATCTCCAGCATATTCTTTGCGGAAATAGCCACATGATCTAACTGAAATTCCCCTAATAACGGGTTAGGCGATCTCCAGGTTTTCTTTTTGTGTAATGGTCTCATAAAGTGCGTGGACATGAGTCTCAGCATGAATAATGTACAAAAGTTTATTAGACGCTCTCCATTCTTATTAGTCCGCCGATGTGCGGGATGGAGTCCTACTATTGATCTGTATATCTTCTCTCTGCCAACCTGTGCATTGAAATCCCCTAATAAGATTTTCACGTGATGTTGGGGGATTTTACTTGTAGTTTCCTCTAGTAATTCCCAAAAGTATTCTACATTCTGTGGATTTCTCTTATTGTCTATGTTAGTGGGAGCATGGGCATTTATCAAGGCATATGCCTTGTAGCTTGATTTTACTGTAAGCACTGAAATTCTTTCGCATGGCGATGTGAAGTCGATAACTGAATCTAAGATAGTTTTCCTCACTGCAAAAGCCGTCCCAAACATTAATAAATTGCCTGTGATATTAATGGCTGGTTTACCCTTAAATATCCTGAAGTTTTCAGAGTCGAAATGGTTCTCATCTTGGAATCGTGTTTCCTGAATTGCTAGGATTTGAATATCAAATTTGTCCAGGACGTCAGTCAGTTGTTTGAGCTTTCCTGTTTTCAACAGGGTATTGATATTAATAGTACCCAAGAAGTTCTTTTTCTTGGGGCGAAGAGATTTTGAGAAGCTCCGATCCTTCTCTGAAGCATGATTTCGTTCCCGATCCCCCATAATCCGATGATCAGGAAAGACCGGACGTGTGTCCGGGGCCTGGGGTAGTTGCGTTAGTAGTGTGTGTTCCATCATGCCTTAGTTACAAGTTGAATATACAACTAGTGGTGATCTTAAGATAAGATCACGAAATTAAGTGTGTTTGGTCCGCGAGAGCTATTTTATTTCGCTCAAGTCCGCCGGCAAGCCGGTGAGGACCACCCTATCCGCCACCTGGGACGCGCAACGTCGGAGTATCACCTCTCCGCCTGCTACGACAGCGTAGAAGGTTCGTGGTTATTATTATTATTATTATTATTATTATTATTAATAATATTATTATTATTATTATTATTATTATTATATTCGATTTGTTATGGCTTGGGGTAGGGCTCACAGTCTCAAAAAGGTTAAGAACGCCTGTGTGACTAATCGGATGTTATGATCTGGAGCCCATTAACGATACTAGAAGGCAGGAAAAAGGGATTTAATCGAGATAGTGGACCTACTGTTCCGAGTGCACTGAAGCAGACATGTCTAGAAACCACACTGGTCCGCGCAATATTGGAATCACTGACAAAGAGCCGTGCTTTAGTTCAATATTACTGAGCGCTACTTAGAGCAGACTCCGTCTTGCGGATAACCCGTCATGGCCAGAGTTAGAGCAATTAACATCTACTGCTGCAGAAGTGAAACCATCGTAAGCAATGTTGCAAAACTAGTTTCGGTGGAGTCATAGTAATGATCAATCATGCTCATCTACTCTACTGTGCTCTTTACTTTGACTAACGAGGCTAGAGGTTGACGGGACTTCTGAGCTAACTACAGACCCAGAGAAGGAAATGAAATGAAATGAAATGAATCGATTAGGAGGGATATACGTATCTCACAAGTATCACACAAGTACAATGACCAACACGTGGTGTAATGACTAGCATTCTTGGCTGTCACCCAGTTCGGATTCGAGTCTTAGATGTGCATAAAAAATTAATTATGGTCTGAGGGTTGAAACGGGGTACATTCAGCCTCGTGAGGCAAAATTGAGGAAAATGGGTTCAATTCCCACCTCAACCATCCTGGAAGTGGTTTTTCGTGGTTTCTCACTTCTTCTCTAGAGAAATGCCGAGATTGTTCCTAACTTACGGTCACGACCTCCTTCTTCTCAATCCTCACCTGACAAATACACACGCTACTACAGATACCACAATAACACAGGTTATCAGACAAAATTCTACTCACACACACCCAAGTAGCCTAAACGGGAGTAAATGACCACGATGTCCAAGCCCCTCAAATGACACAACAACATAAGTACAATGACCGAAAGAGGAATCTTAACTTATTGATTTCTTAGAAATTTTGTTAACTTATTCATTATTTTGTATTACAGATCTCATCTTCAGAGCTTGCCTCTTGCCAAAGCGGACCGGGTGCGATTTCCGGTTAATGCATGTGCGATTTTCGGGGTGAAATCTCACGTCAAGAGGCACGGATTCTACGTAAATGAAGAAGATGATGAATTTTCATGTAAAATTACAAGTCGTCTCACACCTTTCACTAATTCCTTCGAAACATTAGACTAATCATATTCGTCGTGTGATGAAATAGCAAGAGACAAAAAAGATGTAATGTGTTATTGTCTACATCATAGGCCATGTATAATTTTACATATTACCTGTTTTTCCCCCCTAGAATTTCACCCCTCCCCATGGGCCCCTTAAATTAGATTTATGAAAAAAAAACCGGTCAGACAACTATTTACTTATTTTAAATTAGATTTATGAAAAAAAAAACCGGTCAGACAACTATTTACTTATTTTAAATTAGATTTATGAAAAAAAAACCGGTCAGACACCTATTTAATTATTTTTTATGCTGATTTCTTCCCGCTGAGTTTCAAACTCCTCGCTTATGTCGTTTAAGAGATACACGCTCCGTTAGGAATCCTTCAACCCCCACTTTTCACCCCTTTCACCTCAAAATATACACCATATCGAAAAACCATCAGACATGTGTCTTCTTAATTTTAATGATGAGTTTATATGCCGAGTATCACATCCCCCAATGAAACCAATCGGGATATATTGCTATTCAATGAAATGCAGGTCTACCCCCTTAACACCCCTTTAGAACCTGAATATCCAAAAATCCTTCCTTAGTGGACATTTGCGACCCTTGAGGAAGCTGCATACCAAATTTCATTCCATTTTGCCTGGGCGATGATGAGTGAGTGAGTCAGGACATTTTCTTTCAATTTTCTTTTTTCAGAATTTCACCCCTCCCCATGAACCCCTTTATTTGATTTATGGAAAAAAAAACCTGTCGAACAGCTATTTACTTATTTTTAAGCAGTTTTTTCCCCTGAGTTTGATGAGTGCGTGAGTCAGTCAATCAGTTAGGAGACTTTATTTCCTGTTCCCCCCCCCCAGAATTTCACCCCTCCCCATGGGCCCCTTAAATTGGATTTATGAAAAAAAAACGGTCAAACACCTATTAACTTATTTTTCATGCTGATTTTTTTCCGCTGAGTTTCAAACTCTTCGCCTATGTCGTTTAAGAGATACAGGCTCCGTTAGGAATCCTTCAACCCCCATTTTTCCCCCCTTTCACCTCATAATATACACCACATCGAAAAAACCTCGGACACATGTCTTCTTATTTTTAGCCTATTTTCAATTTTGAAAAAAAAAAAACAAGATGTTCAGCAAAGAACATATAGCCTACTTTCTCCTAAATGTATGGGTATCTATATGACTCTTTGTCCTCATCCCTAACACAATCACCCCTACCACAATGTATTGTTTGTTTTCTTTTATATTGATAATAAGCCAGTAAGTGTCAAAATCAATATTATATACTTTATGACGATTGAATAACAAAACTACTAACTTATTGTAATGCATTCACGTCCGTTAATCTCTATATTAAGCCAGCCTGCAAAATTAAGAATCTTCCGCCCCAATCACAGTAGGTTGGTGCTGCGACCTATCGGTGAATTAATCTTTATCTTGCACGCCTATGCACTGCCATCGTAATGTACTACGATGGCAGTGTTCTATGGGTGTTGAATGAGTAGGCAGTTTAAAGTAGCCAGGAGGGAGGCGATCCAGCTGGCAGTGTTTAAAGGTATTCGGAGCGCGATCGTGGCTAATAGTTGAACTACCAGTATTACAAAATTGCCATACTTCAGGAGGCCAGCTCAGGCATTTACACAGAGTTATGTTTGGAACAATATTACCCACATAACCCACAAGAGTACAGCACCGTACAGAAGCATTAAGAAGGCTGTGGTTAATGACAACGTGTGTCTAGTTCTTCTATTCTCCTTTTCCCAATGTCTTCTGTTTATGTGCGATGCTGGGACTGTGATTTTATTAATATACGAGTGTATACTTTATCCTCTCCTTTGAGCTAAATGACATTTTATTCAGTATCTGTGGAAAAAGCTCGTGCACATCATTTGTAAAAGAATTCAAGAAAAAAAAACTAACTGTAGCAGTACTCGATCCCCAGTCAACTGCGTGACAGACTAACATGCTAGCCCAGAGCTAACCCTATCCATGACGTCAGGTGTTCTTAACTAACATATTAGATACAAACTGTTGGCAAATAATGACTTTAAATAAACGATTTCTTCACTGCAGTACATCTTCATTAAAGATCATTTCATACAACGTTTATATTATTGTATCAGTACGGTATATCACATACAACATACTAAAACTACTGAAATATAAGACAGGCACATGAGGACAGCTGCCATCTTGTCGTGTGACACAAACGGCTCAGCTCTTTTAAGCCACTCGTACTGTATAATATTATAATATTAAATTATAATAAATAACGGATCACGACCTTCAGGATAGCTTAAACCCCCCCTAGGCTCGATAATCGGAATTGGTGGGTCTTAAGTTATTGATTAAAATGGTTGCATAATTCACACGGCCGCCATCCTGAAATGGCATGGCCGATGACCTTGAATTTTGGGTCAAAGACGCGTCCTATATAAAGGTATGTTGTCACCAAATTTGGTAGAGATCGGATAATTAGTTTAGCCATAATTTGATTTTACGTTTTGAACATTTGTGTGGCCGCCATTCTGTTATGGTAAAGATGGCGGCGATATAAAGTATGACACTGAGGTGTCCTTTACTAGTGCTACCTCTGTACCAAATTTCGTTCAATTCGGTTTCACCGTGTTCGAATTGATAGGGGGGGACAGACATCCAGAGTACACACACTCACACACACACAGACACACACACACACACACACACACACACACACACACACACAGACTGACACACACACATACACACACACACACACAGACTCACACACACACATACACACACACATACACACACACAGACAGACACACTTTTTTCGCCCTGTGTTGATCTCATAAGTCTACTTTCATTTTTTGCAAAAATCGAAAGTAGGCTAAAAATAGGCTTATGAGATCACCTTTTGTCCGTGTGTGTGTGTGCGTGTGTGTGTGTGTGTCAGAGAGAGAGAGGTGTGTGTGTGAGTCCCCTAATAACTTCTAAACGACTGGAGAGATTTCAATGAAACTCGGTGAGTTCATAGCACGATTATGGACGACTCCGACCGAGCCCTTCAAATTTTGTTACGTCTCACCAATCCAACATGGCGGCTGTGCGAAATATTTCACCATCATTCATTATCTCCGAAACTATTCCCGATATCATCATGGAAATTCTTACGGTGATAAAGGCAACTACTAGAAGTTCACCTATGTGACTTTTGAAAAACTAGTAACTACTAAACCAACATGGCGGGCACGCGAATTTTCGACTTTTAAATAGACGTTTCTCGCGATTTAACCAACCAAACGCAATAAAACTTGGTACAGTATATGTCTATACACATCGTAATGCACCGGCATCTAACTTGATCCAATTGTTTACATAACCACAAGATGGTGGATGTGCGAAATATTTCACCGGCATTCTATATCTCTGAAACTATTAGCGATATCAACCTTAAATTTTCTTCGGAGTTAAAGGGAACCACTGGAAATTCATCGATAAGACTTTCAGAAACAGGTTAACTACAAAACGAACATGGCGGCCAAGCGAATTTGGAAATTTTAAATAGACCTTTCTCGCGATTTAATGTTCCAACTGCAATGAAATCTGGTACAGGAAATGTTTATACACATTGTAATACACTGGTATCTAATTTAGTTCAATTGTTTACATAACCTCAAGATGGCGGCTTTGCGAATTTTAAAATTAAGTTTTAATTTGTTGTGTCTTAATCATACGATCGATGTGAAAGTTTGAATAATGAACCTACGCAATAATTTTCCTTTAATGGTACATGACTCCATGACCTATACATTTAACAATCCAACATGGCGACCATCTGAAATATTTAGACGGCTCTGAATATCTACGAATCTATTATAGCAATCAAACTGAATTTTTTAATGTTCATAGTTGCTATGAACTTCAATTCACTTATAGGACTTTAAATAACCTGGTGATCATAAATCCAACATGGCGGCGACGCGATATATAAATATTCACATGGACGTTTCTCGCAATTTAACCATCCGAGTGTAGTGAAACTTGGTACAGTAAATCCTTATACGAATGTTAATCCACTGTCATCTAATTTATTTCAATTGTTTCCATAACCACAAGATGGCAGCTGTGCGAAATTTTAAAATCTCTTTGTTACTTCTTGTGTCCTAATCAGGCGATATAAGTTTGAATGCTACACGTACACAATAATCTGCATGTAACAGTACATAACTCGAGGACTTACATATATAAAATCCAACATGGTGACCATCCGAAATATTTAGTCGGTTCTCAATATCTACGAATCTATTAAAGCAATCAAACTGTAATTTTGTATGTAGATAGAGGCAATTAACATAAGTGGGATATATGAAAATAAGCTGTATAGTTCTTCACGGAACTACTTGTTTTTAATTATGAGTTTATATGCCGAGTATCACATCCCCAATGGAACCAATCGGGGGATATTGCTATCCAATGAAATGCAGGTCTACCACCTTAAGACCCCTTTAGAACCTGAATATCCAAAAATCCTTTCTTAGTGCGCGTTTGCGGCCCTTGAGGAAGCGGCATACCAAATTTCATTCCAATCCGTTCGGTGGTTTCTGAGATTTCGTGATGAATGTATCAGTGAGTGAGTGGTATTTGAGCTTTATATAGTAGATTTATTTAGGTTTCCTTCCCGCAGACACCAACAGCGAACTTTTACATTCTGTTTACCCCGTACACTTGTTCATGGTTGTAATAAGTTTGTTCCAGAAGCGTATATTCTGCTGAACCAGCCTGGCAACGCCTTGCTGCTGCCTTCTGAAGTCCTTCAATTGCCTCAATTCAAGAAGACTTCCTCATCAATACACCAGGCTTCGTCATCATCGCCAGCCAACTACTCCGTGAAGAAGCTTCTATTCAAGAAAATTTTCTTTTGAAATGTTTGATATGTTTGTGTAAACTCCTATGTTTCCTTCTCCTACCCCCTCGCTTCCCCTTCCCCTCGCCCGCCTACTTCTGACGTGTTCGATATTGCTTACCTCTATCGGTGCGCCGCTCCGCCCGTTCACTTGTTGTTGTAGAGCCGTCAAGGCTTCAGGGAGGTCTCGCCCTCTCACTGCTCTCACTCATTGTTCGGCCGTAAGTACAGTACAAACCCTACCCGGGCCAGCCTCCTGCTCTCTTGCGACTTTTTTAAATCAGACGCCATGTCTGAATTTTAAATCAACCGTCACCAAGAAATGTCGCCTGCTTCATGAAACAAAGCTAAGTACAGACTTCTATGATTTAAACATATCACCATGGGTTCTTAAATAGCTAATTGCTTTTTAATTTAATTTTATAGACAGTGTGTGGAATTGCTAAATGTTAAGCAATAACTGCCTTCAAGAGATCTTTTTGATCAAGCTATGGCTACCTAAGCTAACTTTCTAAAATGAAACAGTACTTCTTGTACAAATTAACTGAGATACTTTCTCACAACGAGGGATATCACTTAAAATATACACTGCCTATAAACTTAGCCCTTTTCCTCCGTGGGAACTTACTACCCTATTCAAGAGTCGTCAAATCTCCGGAACTTTCTGCGTCAAGCGACATTTCTACAAGTAAAGCAACCTAATATTTTCCACTCTAACATGGGAATACTTTTCCTCACTGAGGAATTCGCATCACATTTACTGTTGTACAAAATCTAATTTATTTGCCTCCGTGGGAACCTGTAAATTCTACAAAGCAATAAATTTGTTCAAGCTAAAATTTAACTAGTGATCTACATAACTGCAATTACATTTCTCTTCATAAACTTTCTGTGCTGCAATAGTGAACTTTTCAATTGCATCAATAGACTATAGTGAAAAACAGTGCCTATTCAACTACCAACCGCGTCGCGTTCGGATGAGAGCAATACATTTGGTCAAGACTTTTCCTAAAAGTTTCCATATCCTTCCTCCCAAATACCTTACTAACGATCTAATTAAAATATAACTTTATGTCAATTTATACGAGGCCTCGCTTGTCAGCAAGTGCCCTCCCAACTTTGTTACATATTTCACGAATTAATTCTGTATAAAATGGTGGCTAGTCCACACCTTAATTATTCTTCCCTTTCTAAAACTAGGGAATTCAACTCTTTCTACTCATAAGTGAGCCAAGAAATTTTAGCCTACTTTTCACATTTTGCAAAAATGAGGAAAAAGTAGACTTATGAGATCGATTCGGGAAAATGTCTGTATGTCTGTCTGTGTGTGTGTGTGTCCCCTATCAACTCCTACACGGCTGCAGCAATCGAAACCAAATTTGGTATGAGTAAAGATCTATACCGGGACATCTCAATGTCATACTTGAAAATGATGTCAGTGCTACCACCTGCTAAAAAACGCTATTGAAATTTGAGCTCCATGTTGGATGTCTTGGAATGCATACATGGGAACTATTCCAAAATTGGTACACATATAGATAATAATACTTCAGTTTAATTTTCAGGAGGCCATACATGACAGTGTTGCCAAAATGATTCTAAGCCTACTGATAGGTCCAAATTTTAAATGCATATAACTCCTACACTATCAATTGGATTTCAACCAAATTTTGTATGTACTATGTGTACATAAACAGATATAACTGAGCATATTCTAAAGAGCCATCACAGCTGCCAACTGTCAATAAATGATCTCTCTATTTTTTATCCAAATACCAATATATCAGAAAGTATGCGAGCCAGCTTAAAACGTTGCACACGTATAGTGCCCGACATTCTAGATTAATTTGGAGCAACTAATGTATGTCAGTGCTACCAACATGATTCTAAGCCTGCTGAAAGGACCAATTTATAATTACATGTATCTTCTATACTATCAATTGGATTTCAACCAAATTTCGTATGTGCTATGTGTACCAAAAGAGATATGACTGTGCATATTCTTTAGGGCAATCAGGGCTGCCAACTGTTAATAAATGGTGTTTATATATTTTACCCTAATATCAATATATCAGAAAGTATGCAAGCCAATTGCTCTAAACTTTGTGCACGTATAGTTACTGACATTCTAGATTAATTTGGAGCAACTAATGTATGTCAGTGCTACTAACATGATTCTAAGCCTGCTGATAGGTCCAATTTTAAAATTCCAGTAACTTCTATACTAACAAATGGATTTCATCCAAAATTGGCACAACAATACATCATAATATTTCAAATTATTTCTGACCATCACATGCATGACATTGTTGCCAACATGATTTAACATTCGCTGATAGGTCCAATGTCTAACTGCATGTAACGTCCATGCTATCCATTGGTCTTCAAGCCAAATTTTGTATTCTGTACCTTAAGAGATGGAACTAAGAATATATTCAGTCACCAGGACTGCCAACTGTAGTGTTCTATCAGGCCAGGTATATTTCGAACTAATTAGAAATTTCGATATTACCAAATTTATTTTGTCATTATTCTAGATAGGTCAATGAAGATTAATCATTGGCATGCATCTTAAATTTTAAGAAAGGTAGGCTCTTTAGTTCGTCACGGAACTTCTTGTTCTCTTCAGGCTTCACAAATAGTGACCTGCCCTATTTGAGTATATCATTCTCTTAATCTCTGTTTAATTATAAGAAGTTATAGAAACTTCTTCTTAATTTTTCCCTTTTTTCTTTGTTATAATTTTGAATTTATTATTTGTTCATAGCCTTTTTGACTTCCATAAAGGGATTCTAAAAGTACCTGCATTGTACCTGATCTGATTATTAAAGCGTTATCTTATAATCGATGTTATAAACGTTAAATTTAAGTAAAACTTTTAAAATCTTATGCATATTTTAGTACTTATAAAAGGTTATAAATCTTCAAGCTGTTAATTGCCAAGTGCAAACTTTACTTCTCTAGAGGTCTGAGACGTCAAAAGATTAAGATTAGATTGTACATTTTATATTTGTTAAATTCTTATAACTTTTCACTTTGTCAAATAAAAAGGTTCAGTTTTTCGTTTTATATCTCTCAGTAGAATAACGATTAGGCAGGACCTTATATTCCCTGATTCTTCCTATAGGCTTAAGCTCTCTTTAAGAAAATTAAATACCCAAATAATAAAAGTTTTGCTACTTGTTGCATTTGAACAAAAACTTCTAGTAACAACATTTTCAATGCTTCTCTTGGCTTTCATAACTAATTCTAACGAGCCCTTAAGGCAAGTATAGCTAGCTCCACAAGCTTCCTGCTTGTTGAGATTTTCTCTCTGACTTAGGGTCTGTTCCCAAAATTCAAGGTTTTCCTATGGTCTAAACTTTTAGTCCGCACTCTGCTGGGTAAAAGCTTAGCTTTTCTTAAGTGCAACAATTGGTATTCTTACCAACATTTTCAAAGAAACCAGTAAAATTATTTACAATAGCATTAAAAACGCTCATTGTTTCCCTTTCTGGGAGCGCTCGATCGTTTGCTGGAAGTCCAACAGTTCCCAAAACTAAAAAATATCACGGCGAATTCAAATTATTTACGCCTTTCAAAACATTCGTTTAAATCTAACTCCTTTGAAAGGAGAAACGGTAAATCTATATCTCTTATCACCCTTTGTCTTGCCAGACCACTACCCATCCTCATAGTATTAAAATATTGGCTTGGGAGGGAAAGTACGTATGCCGCTTGCTCGCAAATAGCCCAAGCTCCGGCTGCATTAACCGTTAGCTGTGTTCAGGTCCCTACCCACTTTAGGTGTCTCACAGTCATTGTACTGTGGAAACTGTGGTTGAACACTTACTTTAAGTTTTAGTTTATGTTTTACATTGGACTCCCGTCCTATCTATCCATACTTTTTCTTCATACCGAAACCCGCTTCCTTTTTTTTCTTGATCATCTTCCCTTAGGTAGAGTTAATCCTAAGCTAAAACCTACCCAGTGCCATTAATGACATTACTAAGCACCACTTGTACCTCAGTAGCTTTCATATAATCACAGCTCATTTCATCGCATTTATCTGCTGATAAGACTGGGCATGAAGAATGGGCTGCACCAGACCATCTGGGTTTAATCACTGATCCCTGCAGAGAACCCGCTGGCTTCAATTTTCCGAGAAAGGTATGGACATCATTGAACAGGGTCTGGACAATTCACGGACGATGCAACTTTTGGCTACACAAGTGGGGAAATACTGAAAACTCATTCTACGACTGGACCTCAGACCATTCAGCATGTTGCCATCGAGTGTCCCAGGAGGAGATTTGAAGGAATCATCCAAGACCTACACAGTGCTACCGATGATGCTCTCAATCGGCTGAATAAACTGGTCATAGTGTTTTAATTTCCTAAATTATACTGTATTTTGTAGTGTATACTGTATTTTATCAATATTGTTATCTGTTTTTCAATTCTTGTAATTGTGTACAGTAGAGTCTCGATCATCCGACTTAAACTCTAACTGGAGCACGTCGGATCACCAAAAATTGTCGGATAATACAGAAGTACTTTGAAAATGAACTTAAACAAATGGTAGGCAATACTGCATTACTAAAACAATGACATGTTTTAACGTAGTACTCTATTTACTGAATTAGGAATTCAATTCTAAATGCAGTATTGAACAAAAACGCTTAAGAAAAGAAACTTGTCAACGATGTCTGCTTGCCTGCTGATTAACGTTTTCTTATTGCTAGATCTCGCCATCGACAAAAACTCAACACCTCCGTTGCGCTTGTGTCCGGCTGTTGCTCCACGTACTGTACGTTAATGCCATATCCAATGTACTTAATCCTTCACAGTGAGGCATCGTTTTATGCTTTTGTTCTGAAATACCTCTTCTTCTTTTCTTCTTCACCATCCTCATTTTCGTCAGTGCTTGTCCCACGGCTGCAACCTCAACACCAGGTGTCCCAGAACTTAGTGTACACCAAATGTTCAAATTAATTCTACCAGTGTCGGATAACTCGGAATGTCGGATAAGCGAAGGTCGGTTTGAGCGGGACTCTACTGCTGAGAGACACACTATAATGCATTATGGTATTTATGTTCGACCCTCACTATTATGTGTCAGAAAACTGTACCATAATGATAGTCATTATAACACTGTTTTTCATTACGATACAGTTTCTCCAGCCAATCAGAGCTCGTTCATTGACCAATTAGGTAACGATACCTTCGCGCATGCGCTCAAAATCCAACATGTTGGACATAAACAGAACATCGGACTATAATAAATTAACGACATGGAATACGCACCGTCCATATGTTCGCGTAAATAAACTGGCGAATTTGAGACAAGAAATAGCACTGTACCTTAATATCACCAACCATAATTTCTACACAGCGCATTGCCTTCAAACGACTCCGATGACAATATTACTGAGGGACGGCAGATGTAAACATAAGGCCTGCATAATATGGCATTGCAAGCACACAGAGCGCATGCGTCGGTCGTTCGGAGATCATGAAAGACAGAGATATGATACCCAGCGCTCTCTCTCCGATCACAAAATTCAAGTGGCTGACTCTCAACAGATATTTATGAATATTTATGTTAAAACATATTGAACCCTTATTGATTTGCCGATCAATAAGTCTTCATGATTTTTATTATTATTATTACTGATGCCCAGGCAGTACATGTTGGAGATTGACAAAGGGGAGTCAGGTGGTCTGTCGCAACGATTACAACAGAAGCAACTTGGTAGTTATTCCTGAAGATGACAGGTTACACCGAGTTTAAGGACAAATTCTGTACGAACGCGCACCTCAATCGGCGTCATTATGGGTGTGCCAGAAGTGAAGTTCCAACCGATCCTCGATTGAATCAGCAAATCAGGTGAGAGGACGCCAAAGCCACGCGGTGGATTGCGTACCTTAGGAAAAGGCGCTAAAACGCGTATCTAAAGAACCGCCGATACGATATAATTCCGCATAAGTCCATTGAGACGTTTGGGTGAAAAGAAGAAGATTGATACTAGTCCCAAGTCTGTGAGGTGAAAACTACAGATTATTTTCACAAATTGCCCCAACCTTACCCCATTCTGTCAGTTTCAAATAAATTGATCGGTGATGAGCAGTTTGAGACACAACTTTATTGAGCTCCGGTGAGCAACGTTCACACGAGTTTGCGTCACGATTTATCAAGCTCTAGTGAGCGTACTTCACGTCTGTTTGACAAACATTTCATTTTGTGCTCAAGGGAGCAGAGTTCACGCTTAGCCTTTTGGAGATCTCTAGTCGAGATAAGCGCTACGTGATAGACATAATATTTGAGACTTGTTAGAAGCCAGTTGCGTTGAGATTGATGTGTGTAATTTTATGTAATTTTTTGTATTATTTTGAGATATATTGTGCGTGTGTTAAGCAAATGCTGAGATAGGGCCAGTTCTACGTTAAGTAATCGCCTAGGACATTATTGTGAGTGAAAGTCAGTAGCTCATAGCGATTCTAGCTAGGCAAACTAATAACTTTGAACATTTCTTTCCAAGAAGCTACGCCAAGATGTCTGCTGAAAGGTCATGTGATGGAATGAAGTGCATCGCCTCTACCAATACGTCGACGATGGACGAGTAGATTTCCCGTAGGGAAATGCTTTGGGATGGAGGTTAAGTTCTACAAGCTGCAACGGTGATGTACAAACCATTGATTTACTCAATATGTAGTTAGATTAGACGCGGGAACGTTGTCAATATTTTATTCATTTGTTTTTCTTGTATTTTAGATTTTTTTTGTGTGCTGACACTGTTATGTTTAAATGTACGTTGGCACGTGGCCAAAGTGTTTGTTCGATTATATATTTTGTCTTATGAGTCATATTTAGTGTACACGGCGTGTGTATTTGATTTTATGCATGCGAATACGAAACTCGTCACGGTCGATAAGTGGTGCTTTATTCAAGTTCATTTTTTTGTAGGAAAGGGGGGTAAATGTTGTACGATGTTGTACGAACAGGTTTTTATTCATACTAGGGTTGCCGAGCGCAACAAATTAAGATGTCACTGTAGAACACCTTAGTTCTATTTTTATTTTTTGAGTTTTTTTAGTCCTTTTCAGGTTCTTTAGTCACGGACTAGATTGGGAGCGCAAGTTGATGGAAAATATTCTATGTCATTTATTTCAGGTTTCTGTCAAACCCATACGTGTGATTCTGTGTGTGTTTTGTGTCAGGTGTGTGTATTGATTCTTCGTGATGAGGGATAGAATGTGCTACCGCCCTCAGATTTTGTTGTTGTATTTTATGGAAAGGCAGAGCACTCTCAGAGGCTACTGTACCTTGTCCAGTGCTGATTCTTGGATTTCCGTGGGAAATGCTGAGATATTTTATTCTGACACACACACGTATATTATGTGCTTTTGGGAGCACGCTTCTTCGAGACTCGAACCCGTGCCACGGCAGGTCGAGGTTATTGACACGTGGGTTGACAGATGTGCAGATTCCACTTACCGCCCGTCTATGTCTGGTGATTCATCTTTTAGGCAGTCCAGCTGACCGACTGACCCCTGTAAGCTATCAGTAGCAAACCTGTTCTTTGATGATCATTGGATCATAATTAATTGGGAGTTCGCCATGTCCGTTACGAATTACCGCATATCGTATGAGATGAAATATTGTTTTATAATGTAAATGTTGGTTTTGAGCCTAGTGATTTCTATGACTCATTTCATTGTTAGATTTGTCTGATGTGACACCGCTGGGTGTATTTAGTATTTTTCTTGTAAAAATGGCAAGCAGCCATATGTGTATTTTTCTTTTTTGGTCACGTGTTAATTTACTTGTGTTGATTTGAAAAGTCCTAGTTTTAGGCATTAATGTTGTTTGCTTCGGCAGTTCTTTGATTCCAATTTCATGCGGAAATTTTTGTTGTTTTATTTAGCGTAGGAAGTGTCGGATTAATTTAATTAGTGTTTAGTTGGTTCCCCGTGTCTGTCTAGCTCTAGACAATGCAGATTCGTCCCTGAAGGTGTACTGGATGGTAACGGATCTCGCATTAATTTGTACACATCTTAACGCATGTAGAACAGCCGCACACGCACATGGTCATTGTAGTAATTTGGGACACTTGGTCCAGATATTTTACAATCTCTCCTGAGATTAGGCCTAAGTTTGGCAGTTTATTAATTCAAGTGGGACTCATCTGGGAGACCTTGTTTGTTTTGTTTATTGTAAATAGTGTAAATAGTTGATCTGTTATTAAATTCATATGTTTTAACCCTGGTATTCACTTTTTCCTGCATGTTATTTTGTTATATGTTACCCTGCATGTTATAAGAAGCGCTTAACAACAACTTAACGAAATTGACTGTTACACCCCCCCCAAACTCTCATGTGCTTCTTTGCAAGGGTTCATATATCAAAAATGGCTGCCCAAGTGGGGATTGTTGTTGTTGTTGCTTTGTTGACCTCATACTTATTTCGCTGAGAAATGATGCCAGGTCAGCAGGACAAGAGTAAATTCAGTAAATTGAGGCGATGTTGTACCGCCATGTGTATTAGTAAAATCACTGAGTTCTTAAAGTTAGAAATATTGAACAAGGTTAGAAGTTGATATTGTATTTGTTGTTAACTTGTTCTGGCGCCCGGCTTAAAATTAGAAAATTTGCATATTTAGTGAACTCAGTCAAAGCAGGAAGGTGTTGCCTTACTTTACATTTAATTCACTTCGGTTAATTAAAGTGTTGTCCGTAGATTCTGTTAGTTAGGAATTTAAAAGCAGATCACAAGGGAGTTATTTGGTTGTTTGGAAATAAGAGTCATTATTCAGTAATATTTTGATTACTAAAAATTTATTTTAATTAGAATCAATGTAATTTAAATATCAAGATGTGTGTGTGTGTACGACTGAAATCCCATTGCATGACCCTATCATTCTCTGAATATATTTGTGTGTTTTGCGATGGCTAGCATCGAGGAGATCAAAGCGTTGATGGAGCAGATGTCTGTGCAATTGTCTGCAAAGACGGAGGAACAGTTAAAGAACATGAGTGAACAGAATGATAAACAATTAAATAACATTACTACTCAATTGCGTGAACACAGTGATAAAAAATTACAGGACGTGAACAGTAACATTACAGTCCAATTGCAAATTCAGAAATTGGATAGTGACAAACAATTACACGAGTTGCGTGAACATGGCGACAAACAATTACATGAGTTGTTAGAGCATACCGATAAACAGTTAGTCGAATTAAACCATAAGTTATCGGAGCAGGCAACCTTACAAACAGTACAGTTAGATGAAATGGTAGCCGCCAATTTGAAACAAATTGAGACAGCATGCGTGAACAACACGGCAGGGATAAAAGCACGCAGGACGAATTACAGGGGCAATTCAATAGAATAGAGGCGAAGAACGTAAACATACAGGAACAGATTAATTCAGTCGACAACAATGTGTTAGAATTGATAAAGGAACTTGACAAGCTGGAGATAAAAACGAAGAAAGAACGGATGCACTTGCGCGAACACCTGAAAGACCAGTTAACTAAAACCCAAGAGCAAATACGAGAAGAGGTAGGAGAACAATTAATTAAAACTCACCAGCTGATACAAGAGCGAATAGGGGAACAGCTTGAGAAAAATCAGGAGAGCAATGAAGAAAAAATTAATAATTTGAAGAGTAGGATCTGGAAAGATTGGGAACAGCAGGTGAATGAGACTAAAGGAGATTGACAAAGGGGAGTCAGGTAGTGTGTCGCAACGATTACAACAGTAGCAGCTCGGTAGTTATTCCTGAAGATGACCGGTTAAGCCGAGTTCAAGGACAAATCCTGTACGAACGCGCACCTCAATCGGCGTCATTATGGGTGTGCCAGAAGTGAAGTTCCAACCGATCCACGATTGAATTAGCAAATCAGGAGAGAGGAAGCAAAAGCCACGCGGTGGATCGCGTACCCTAGGAAAAGGCGCTAAAATGCGTATCTGAAGAACCGCCGATCCGAATTTATTCCGCATAAGTCCATTGAGACGTTTGGATGAAATGAAGAAGATTGATACTAGTCCCAAGTCTGTGAGGTGAAAACTACAGATTATTTTCACAAATTGCCCCCACCCTACCCCATTCTGTCAGTTTCAAATAAATTGATCGGTGATGAGCAGTTTGAGACACAACTTTTTTGAGCTCTGGTGAGCAACGTTCACGCTACTTTGCGTCACGATTTATCAGACTCTAATGAGCGTACTTCACGTCTGTTTGACAAACATTTTATCTTGTGCTCAAGGGAGCAGATTACACGCTTAGCCTTGTGGAGATCTCTAGTCGAGATAAGCGCTACGTGGTAGACATAATATTTGAGACTTGTTAGAAGCCAGTTGCGTTGAGATTGATGTGTGTAATTTTATGTAAATTTTTGTATTATATTTTGAGTGATATATTGTGCGTGTGAATATGCAAATGCTGAGATAGGACCAGTTCTACGTTAAGTAATCGCCTAGGACATTATTGTGAGAGAAAGGCAGTAGCTCATAGCGATTCTAGCTAGGCAAACTAATAACTTTGAACATTTCTTTCCAAGAAGCTACGCCAAGATGTCTGCTGAAAGGTCATGTGATGGAATGAAGTGCATCGCCTCTACCAATACGTCGACGATGGACGAGTAGATTTCCCGTAGGGAAATGCTTTGGGATGGAGGTTAAGTTCTACAAGCTGCAACGGTGATGTACAAACCATTGATTTAGGGGCGTGGTTGCTCAGCGGTCTAGCTGTATGCCTCTCACCGAGGCGGTCCGGGTTCGATTCCCGGTCAATGCATGTGAGATTTTCGATGTGAAATGCCATGTCCTGTGGTTCGGATTCCATGTAAAAAGGAGGTCCCGTGGCTCATGATCTCAAGATTAACGGTCACGTTAAACTACAAGCTTCCTTCCTTCCTTTTCAAACCTTTGATTTACTCAATATGTAGTTAGATTAGACGCGGGAACGTTGTCAATATTTTATTCATTTGTTTTTCTTGTATTTTAGATTTTTTTTGTGTGCTGACACTGTTATGTTTAAATGTACGTTGGCACGTGGCCAAAGTGTTTGTTTGATTATATTTTGTCTTATGAGTCATATTTAGTGTACACGGCGTGTGTATTTGATTTTATCCATGCGAATGCGAAACTGGTCACGGTCGATAAGTGGTGCTTTATTCAAGTTCATTTTTTTTGTAGGAAAAGGGGGTAAGAGTTGTAAGATGTTTTACGAACAGGTTTTTATTCATACTAGGGTTGCCGAGCGCAACAAATTAAGATGTCACTGTAGAACACATTAGTTCTATTTTTTTGAGTTTTTTTTGCGTCCTTTTCTGGTTCTTTAGTCACGGACTAGATTGGGAGCGCAAGTTGGTGAAAAATATTTTATGTATTTTATTTCAGGTTTCTGTCAAACCCATACGTGTGATTCTGCGTGTGTTCTTGTGTCAGTTGTGTGTATTGATTCTTCGTGATGAGGGGTAGGATGTGCTACCGCCCTGTACCTTGTCCAGTGCTGATTCTTGGATTTCCGTGGGAAATGCTGAGATATTTTATTCCGACACACACACGTATATTATGTGCTTTTGGGAGCACGCTTCTTCGAGACTCGAACCCGTGCCACGGCAGGTCGAGGTTAATGACACGTGGGTTGACAGCTGTGCAGATTACACTTAGCGCCCGTCTATGTCTGGTGATTCATCGTTTTAGGTAGTCCCGTTGACCGACTGACCCCTGTAAGCTATCAGTAGCAAACCTGTTCTTTGATGATCATTGGATCATAATTAATTGGGAGTTCGTCATGTCCGTTACGAATTACCGCATATCGTATGAGATGAAATATTGTTTTATGATGTAAATGTTGGCTGTGAGCCTAGTGATTTCTATGACTCATTTCATTGTTAGTTTTGTCTGTTGTGACACCGTTGGGTGTAGTTTGTGTATTTTCTTGTAAAAATGGCAAGTGGCCATATGTGTATTTTTTCTTGTTTGGTCACGTGTTAATTTACTTGTGTTGATTTTGAAAAGTCCTAGTTTTAGGCGTTAATGTTCTTTGCTTCGGCAGTTCTTTGATTCCAATTTCATGCGGAAATTATTTGTTGTTTTATTTAACGTAGGAAGTATCGGATTATTTTAATTAGTGTTTAGTTGGTTCCTCGTGTCTGTCTAGCTCTAGACAATGCAGATTCGTCCCCTGAAGGTTTACTGGATGGTAACGAATCTCGCATTAATTTGTACACATCGTAACGCTTGTAGAACAGCCGCACACGCACATTGTCATTGTTGTAATTTGGGACATTTGGTCCAGATATTTACGATCTCTCCTGAGATTAGGCCTTGTTTGGCAGTTTATTAATTCAAGTGGGAGTCATTTGGGAGACCTTGTTTGTTTTGTTTTATTGTAAATAGTGTAAATAGTTGATCTGTTATTAAATTCATATGTTTTAACCCTGGTATTCACTTTTTCCTGCATGTTATTTTGTTATATGTTACCCTGCATGTTATAAGAAGCGCTTAACAACAACTTAACGAAATGGACTGTTACACCCCCCCGAAACTGAGTCTCATATGCTTCTTTGCAAGGGTTCAATATAATAACGTTAAAATTATCGTCGAACATAAACAGTCGTATGCAACTCGCCCATAATGGTAATTAAGACACTCGTATGGAAATTATAAAACTCGCATACGCTCGTGTTATTAATATACTCGTGTCTTAATTATTGCCATTATAGGCTCGTTGCATAATGTACTATAACAGGTGTCTCTCAGTACTCAATCAATACGTCTATTAATCACATTATCCATCATGGTTAATGCTTTTGCTTCATTTCTTTGCCAGAATGTATCCTCATTTATCCATACGAAATAAATCAACAGACATGAATGAGCCTTGAAATATTTAGCACTACAGACAAATGCAAATATACTTCTTTCATAAAGAGAAGGCATGAAGTCGAATCAGTAATACACGTCCGTAGCTCCAGTAGAGACTCTGTTCTGCCAGTGTTGATGTTGAAGGGTCAAACTATTTTCTGCTGTAGTCCTTAGGCTAATTCATTTGCTCGTACTGTTGATGGATAACAGTGGTGGACCATACATACATCCAATGCTGCACTCAGATTTGTGGCTGAGTGTTGGATATAATTTGTTGATGGCACTCACGTTTCCCCGTCACTGTGGTGAATATAATATCACATGTTATTCAGTGAATTAAAATACGACGACGGAATGCTGCTGCTAGGAAGAGAGTGGGTGACACGTTGATGAACATTTTACAACTGTATATTTTTGACAATAGAACGAAAAATGTACTCCCGAACGGAACTATACATTTACGAGTTAAAATAAATCATTCTGGTTACAAATGCATTAGTGTTAAAATCGACCATAGTAGGCTAAGAGTTTGATGAGGGATAAAGTGAAGTTGGGAACTACACACGCTTTCCTTGCGCTCTGACCAACAGGTGTGCCAAGCTAACCAACCAGTTTGTTTGTATAACCTGCAAATTTCTGGGTTCAATTTTTCACCATTAACCAAACGCGGGAGTAGAGAAGTTCGCGATGCATCACACTATAAAATTCCCCCAGACACAATAGGGTGGTATCCATGACGGATTTAAACGATGCATACATGTTAAGTTCTATTTGTTAATAAGGCTTTACATACAAACATAATTATAACCTGGGGTTATAGCCCCCAGACACCCTTGCTTGTAGTACAAGCAGTAATATTCATCCAGATAGTCGTGTAACTTAGTAACGACCAATGGTTTGGTCTAGACAGTCGTCTAACCTAGTAGCGACCAATGGTTACGTCCAGACATTCGTCTAACCAAGTAACGGCCAGTGGTTTCGTCTAGACAGTCGTCTAAGCTAGAAGCGACCAATGGTTTCGTCCAGACAGTCGTCTAACCTAGTAACGACCAATGGTTTCGTCTAGACAGTCGTCTAAGCTACTAATGGCCAATGGTTTTGCCTAGACCGTAATCTAACCAAGTAGCGACCAATGGTTTCGCCTCACCATCGTTTTGGAAGAGTACAGTGCAAATTTTCAATTAAATTGAACAACTAAAAGTAATTTATGAATATTCACAACTCATAATCACATCTCACACTTGAACACATGTGACTACATTGGCATGTAACGACGCACTGTTTGAAATCTCATACAGCTTAAAAATGATGGCAATTCAAGCCAAAGTATCAAACAAACGAACATCAACGTACGGACGTCATCCATAACGTCATCGACTACACTAAAATTTTCCCATAGACAGGTACATATCGTGGAATATACTTGAACCCCGTTGCTCTTCTGTTGTACACTCCTGGTCAGTACTGAGCTGCTCATGTGGCTGAATTATCACAGATAGACAGTTGAAGGCGGGCCCCTTGGTGTAGGAGTAGTGCACCTACCACTCGCCCGATGGCCTCGGGTTCGTTTACCAGCTCCGTACCGGGTGAGTTAGCCGTGGTCGTTACGGCATGACTGCTGGCAGTCGCTCACAACCGGGAGGTGAGGAGGTTCGAATCCCCCCGCCGGCAACCTTGAAGATGGTCTTCTTCTGTGGTTTCCCATCTTCCTTCCAGGCAAATGCCGGGGTTGGTCCCTAACTATAGGCCACAGCCGATACCTTCCAACTCCTCGTCCTTACATTCAAACTTTCCTCCCCAGACAACACTCCACACGCGACGGTACGTGTAGCTCACCCATTGGGTGTCAGCTACAAAACTGGTGAGCCGAACATGTCCTGGGATACTCCCGGCACTAAAAGCCATTGGCAAAAAAAAAAAAAAAAAAAAGAAAGCAGCTCCGTCAGAGTCAGTTGAAATTCGCTAAATTTTGACAGCCAGGAATGCTAGGCACTGTACCACGGGATGGTCTATAAAAGGTTTGCACATTACTATGAAATACACATGCGTATATTATATTTCAATGAGAATGAGTACCTCACCGCGTCCAATGTATTCAACACCTCGTGGTGTAGTGGCTAGCATTATTCGCTGTCACGCCTGAGGTCAGGGTTCTATTTCCATCTCTGGCAGAAATTTATTCTGGTCCGCAGGGTTGAAACGGGATTCAATCAGCATCGTGAGGTAAAACTGAGAAAAGGCGGGTTCGATTCTTATCTCTGACATCCTTGAAGTTGTTTCCCCACTTCTTCTCCAGGCAAATGCCGGGATGGTGCCTAACCTAACGCCACGGACGCGTTCTACCGAGTCCTATCCTTAAGTACAAATATACACACATCAGAAAAGACACAGATTATCAGTGAGATTCCATACACACCCAATTACACCCATTACCACGTCTCAAAGTCCCTATATGAAATAACAACTAATTCTGAAACACACCATCCATATAGCTATTCTTTGTCAACAAAAGAACGATGGTATACGTTGCCAACGTGAGTTTATAGAGGCAATAAACCACTAATCCCTTGTTGGTGTTCTTTGTGAACAAAAATACGACGGTAGGCGAAAAGAAAGGTGTGATAAGAGGTCAGTGATAACAGGCATGGTGCTTTGTTATCGAAATAGTGCAATGTAATAAGCTGAGTTTAATCAAATTCTTACATGTTATTGGTACAAATCGATAGAGTGACGTGTGAGTCGAATAGTCAACCTAAAATGTCATCAGAATGAAACGAGCTGCCATCTTCTGACTCCCAGTGGCTAGCTGACCCAATGCCCAGTATACTGAGAGTGATCAAGGGAACTACACACGTGTGGCAGAACTCTTTCCAGTCACGGAGGGAGTCCGTCATTTTGTGTAGGCTAAGGCTAGGTCATGCAAGATCCACCCCCTCGTACCTGATGAGAAGGGAAGACCTCCTACTTTGTACCAGTGGAGCCGTTTTCACCGCAGCCCACATTTTAACCGAGTGTGTGGATCTTGCTGACTTACGAAGAAAGCTGTTTGCAGATGCCACTTATATTAGCCGATGATGTTGTGGCTGTTAATCTCGTCATTCGCATTATAAGTGAGAGTGGGTTAAGGCCAGCAATCTTAAATTTCCAGTGTACATTGACTCAAAGACTTGTTCTTTTTTGAATTCTGAATTTCTTGTTTTCCCGTATTATTTTTGTTAATTATAATAATTATTATTATTATTTGTTTTGTTTTGTTTTATCAATTTTTGATCTTTTCATATTTAGGTGTCCACCTCTAAATTATAATTCCATTCCAAATTTGTATACTTTAATCTGTGTTAAGAGGGACAGATGACCTCGTAGTTCCGCCACTTAAAACAACAATAACTAACAATCTTCTGACTCCATTGCTATTTTCACTAACCCAAATTGTTCGATTTTCCCTTTGGAGTGTTTTGTCGCAATCATAGTAGGACTGCATGACATCTGTTTCCATGTACTTAACGGAAATAATAATTTCTAGGCTCATGAATTGGGATGGATATTGTAACTATGTCTCTTCTATAAATAGCTATGAGCCTTCAATTTCAATAATTGTTTACTTTGTAAAATACTGAAGCATTTAAACAGTGGATTTATGGAAATATATTGGTTATATTTGATAATGCAGCAGTGCTTACAGAGCTGGTTCGTGTATTTGGTTATCAAAAAGTGGGATGTGATGGAATTTCTTCAAAATAAACATGCTTTGTTTAATGGAACTCAATGTATTGTTAATTTAGCTAATAAACATTATTTAATACGGGATTATAAGTTATCAACTATGTTATGAAATCATTGTAAACAAGCTTCTGAATACATTATGTATTTCATAAGCCCTTCAATAAATATAATTTTCTACGGATGGCTTTGCCATAAATACTGTATAGCCTTTAAAAATAAAGATATTTGACACATAAACAAGTACTTTAGAACTACAGTATACGATCAAAAATCCATCACTATGACTGTTTAAATAAACGATTAAATGAGCACTGACGAAAGCGCTGCAACTATGCAATACGGAGAATTTATTATTAGCCACAACATTTCCAAGACTCAAAGAAACGAATGTTAAGTGTTCTGATGCCATACGTTGCGATATTTTTTTCATAATCACCCGAATATCTGCGTTCTGGAGCAGACTGGTAGTATGAACGCAGAGGTGACACCAGTTTCGTTGGGTTGAACCACTGATCTATACATGGATCGCTGATGGCAGCTCTCCGCTGCAGGAGAAAGTACGCCAGGTTGAGCGCGCGGTCCGCCATGTTGGCGTACCCATTATCGAGCTCTCCTTATGAGGAAGCAATGATAATCTAATCAATTTTAAATCGTAATTAACGGTGTTTTGGAACAAATAAAAATATAAAGATATGTTCACTCATAGCATAAGGGCATTGGGATCACTGACACGTCATTCCGAGGTCAGTAAATCTCCGGAATAGCAATAAAAATGAATGCATAAGGTGTGTTCAAAAAGTAACGAGCCGGAGGCTGTAATGCGCAAACCGGTGACGACATGGGCTAATCGTGGCGTGTGTAACGAGGTGTGATTACGACCAGAGCGTGGAAGGTTACAGTCCGTCGCTAGAGGGCACGCGTGCATGTCACGTGACGATGAAAAACTGAGCAGCAGCATGCATTAATCATCCAACACTGCCAGTCGCATTGCAAACAGTGACATGGAGGCGTCAAACGAAGAGAAAAGAGGTGTTCTTCGGTTTCTGACAGCGAAATGAGTAGGGGGAACGGACATTCATCGCCGAATGTCACAAGTGTACGGCGAACACTGCATGTCCCTTGCAAGGGTCAAGGCGTGGCACAAGCGCTTTAGGGAAGGACGGGTGTCGTTAGCCGATGATGCCCGGTCTGGGGCACCCCCCTGCATAACCGATGACAACGTCCAGCTGGTTGATGCACTCATTACCCAGGACCGCCGAGTGACAGTGAACGCCATACCCGTCGTGGTCGGATTGAGCGTCGGAAGTGTGCACACCATCATGAAGGAACGAATGCACTTGCAGAAAGTGTGGGCCCAATAGTTGCCCCACAGTCTTCAACCACACCAGGGAAGCATGTTGAATGGCCCACTGTCTTGGTCTTGGTTGGACGATTGATGCATGCTGCTGCTCGCTTTGTATCGTCACGTGACGTGCACGCGTACCCTCTAGCGACGGGCTGTGACCTTCCACGCTCTGGTCGGAACCACACCTCATTACACACGCCACGATTAGCCGATGTCATCACCGGTTTGCGAATTCCAGCCTCCGGCTCGTTACTTTTTGAACGCACCTTATATAATACGGCTGACAAATATCAACTTAGGTGCTGAGTACACGCAATTAGCGATCAGTAACAGAGTAACGAGTGAAAAACAATTTCTGGAAACATTCTTGTAAATTGTATATATACACTGAAGAAAATGGAAATTGCAACACCATGAAGGCATTGGTCGTTTGTGTTGATTTTCAAGATATGGAACGATGCCATATTGGTATGTAAACGATCAAAGTTTCAGACCCATTGGATTGTTGTTACAGGTCTCCCCACGTGATTGGTCGCGGAGGAATCAACTCCAGTATACGGACTCTGGTGTAGCGTAGTTGACTTGCAGTCTGTGCAGTGAAGTGTTCCCCGTCAAACATGCCTCGACGACAGAGAAGAGCATGCTATCAATAACTGTCACCGTTTGAGAGGGCTCGGACAATTGGGCTGTGTGAGGCTGGATTATCGCTAAGGACTGTCGCTGACGTGTTGGCCGACAGGCATCTACGGTACAACGTGTATGGCAGCAGTGGTCAAATGAAGGTACCCACACTCGTAGACCTGGCACAGGCCCAGCGCGACAGACAACTGTGAGAGGGGATCGCCGCATCATTCGGATGGCCCGGATGGAACCCCATGCAACAGCACGCAAATTCGAGCAGCTGCGGCACCCCACCTTACACAACAAACAGTTGGTAATCGCCTGCATGCAGCTGGCTTACGATTCCGTGTCCCTGCAGAAGGTGTTCCATTGACCCCACAACAGCGACGTGTAAGCCTGGTCTGGTGTCGAGAACGATCGACGTGGGTCGACGAATGGCATAGGGTCATCGCGCTTCTGCCTTGCCCGCAGTGATCGCCGGAATCGTGTGCACCGACGTACTGGGGAGAGGGGCTGCCCAGACGTTATTGTCGAGAGGCACACAGGGCCAACACCAAGCATTATGGTCTGGGGAGCTATTGGCTTTAATATGAAATCACAATTAGTGCTTGTTGAGGGCACTATGACTGCTCGGCAGTACGTTGATAGGATACTCAATCCAGTGGTTGTCCCTATGATGGCGAACATTGCTAATGGGATGTTTCAGCAGGACAATGCCCGGATTCACACTGCACGCATCTCCAGAGAAGCTCTTCTCGACATCACAACCTTAGAATGGCCCACCAGATCCCCGGACCTCAGTCCTATTGAGCATGTGTGGGCATGTATGGGCGACAACTAGCCAATCGTCCTCAGCCACCCACAACTCTGGAACAACTGACCCGAGCAGTGCAGCGAGCATGGACCACAATTCCTCAGGAAGCGATCCAGGGCCTTATTGACTCCATGCCTCGCCGAATTCATCAATGTATTGCAGCTCGTGGTGGGCACATCCTGTATTGATTGTTGTCCAAACTTGTGGTCAGAGGGACCTGAAAGTGTAGTCATTGAATCACAACCGAACACTCGTTCGGCATGTTCAATTGGAGCAATGTAGCACCACTCCTTCTGGGTGTTGCAATTTCCATTTTCTTCAGTGTATATGCCACGAAATTATGCATTCTTCAAATGACGTACCTGCAAACGTAGCTCACTATACAGGCCTGGATTCGACATATCGTAATCGGTGCTTGGTAATGAATTCCTCTTTCCATGAAATAACGCACAGTTTAATTTATAAAATGAAAATATCATTAAAGCAAATGTACACATTTATGAAACCAGCAAATATTCGGAACTTGTCAAGATATCACATAACCAGCAGCTTAATTACCACAGAAAAAAATACACAAAAATAAATGTATATAATTATCAGGGTGTGAAATCGGAAAGAAATGGTGGTGGGGAGAAGGATTACAGGGCTTAATTACTAATCCCAGCACTCTACATCAAATACTACAGTTTTTAATCACGCTAGCAGCACAATAAACTTAATAATAACGGGAAGTAAATCTAGGCCTAAACAGCTCTTTAAGCCAAAACAATTTCACTCCTCAGCTCCACATAAAACTTAACACAACTAAAAACCTACTCAAAGTATACTCTCCCCACAGTTTTACAACTATTAAGCGAACTATTCTCACCCAGAACCGAAAACCCTGAAATGGGATCAAATTTAAAAACGCTATAGCCTAGCCGATCACGTCTGCTTCAGCACCACCGCATAGGTATACTTAACATCACAATAACTTAAAATTACGGCCAACTGACCTATCTGCCTGAGAAGTAAAGGTATTACCGGCTTGCCTGGGATGATGGGTCACCAAACCGGTACTTAAAACTAAGATTTTACGCTTTAAATAACCAAATTCATGCCATTTTACAACTGCAAGAAACACAAAATATTTACTGCCAGTATAAATACATGATTGTATAACATCAAACTACCAGTAACCAATCACTATTCGCCCTCCCAACCAATCACAGCGCTTCATTACCTACACGCATATTTAACTACTAAATCCAGCTACAAACTACTTAAAAAACCAATTTCATTTCTTCCTGGTGCAATTGAGGCTTATTTCCACTATTCTTATGTATTACTTAAATAACGACAACCTACTAGAGGTCTTTAACTTACTGTACTTGAAACTACCAAAACCAACCCACTAGTGGTCATTCTATCTACAATCAAGAGGCCTGGCCACTGGGCCTGGCGTCACTGAACAAGGCAAGAGCGCTCCACGGACCACGTGGTCTACGAGCAATATTGCACCATGTGCTCGCTGCCATCTTGTTGTACCTGTCATCGCCTATTCGGCTTACTGCTGCCTTAGCTACCAGCCATCCAGGAACGCAGTGGAACCGGACGCCACAAGGATCAGTTCTTAAAACCAGATAAGTTGACATAACTTCATTTCATTCAGTGCATTTATGTATTGTTAGCCTATTTTCATTTTATGAAAAAACAAGATGTTCAGTAAAGAACATATAGCCTACTTTCTCCTAAATGCATGGGTATTGTTATAACTCTTTGTCCTTTTCAAGGAGTATGATTGAATGTTGGTTGTAGTAGCTTGTTGAAATACAACGTGCTATAGGGATATTAAACATGAATATGAGGTGCCCTTTGCTAGTGCTACCTCTGTACCAAATTTCGTTCAATTCGGTTTCACCGTGTTTGAATTGATAGGGGGAATCGATTTGCACACATACTTGGCCACCATCTGCAAACTATTGGGCTGATGTTCTTGCAGTTTGGTCAGAATATGTTTCCCACATAAAGATATGGTGTTGCAAAATTTGGTAGAGACTAGATTATTAGGTTGGTCGTAATTACATTTTAGCTTTTAACATTTGGGTGGCCGCGATTACGTTTCCGTCAAGATAGCGGTGATATAAAACACGACACTGAGTTGCCCTTTGCTAGTGCTACCTGTGTACCAAATTTCGTTCATTCGGTTCCACCGTGTTCGAATTAATAGGGGGAATCAATTTTAACATGAAGATGGCCGCCATCCGCAAACTATTAGGCGAATGACCTATTAGAGTGGTCAAAGGATGCTCCCTCCATAAAGGAATGTTGTTGCAAAGTTTGGTAGAGATCGGATGGTTATATTAGTCGTAATTTAACTTAAGCTTTGAATATTTGTGTGGCCGCCATTACGTTTCTGTCAATATGGCGGCGATATAAAACATGACACTGAGATGCCCTTTGCTAGTGCTACCTCTGTACCAAATTTCGTTCCATTCGGTTTCACCGTGTTTGAATTAATAGGGGGAATTGATTTTCACACAAAGATGGCCGCCATCCGCAAACTATTAGGCTAATGACCTATTCATTTGGTCAAAGGATGCTTCCTCTATAAGGGTATGTTGTTGCAAAATTTGGTAGAGATCGGATGATTAGGTTAGTCGTAATTTGATTTAAGCTTTGAACATTTGTGTGGCCGCCATTACGTTTCCGTCAAGATGGCGGCGATATAAAACATGACACTGAGGTGCCTTTTGTTAGTACTACCTCTGTACCAAATTTCGTTCCATTCGGTTTCACCGTGTTCGAATTAATAGGGGGAATCGATTTTCACACAAAGATGGCCGCCATCCGCTAACTATTACGCTGATGACCTATTAGATTGGTCAAAGGATGCTCCCTCCATAAAGGTATGTAGTTGCAAAATTTGGTAGAGATCGGATGATTAGGTTAATCGTAATTTGATTTAAGCTTTGAACATTCCTGTGGCCGCCATTACGTTTCAGTCAAGATGGCGGCGATATAAAACATGACACTGAGTTGCCCTTTGCTAGTGCTACCTCTGTACCAAATTTTGTTCCATTCGGTTCCACCGTGTTCGAATTAATAGGGGGAATCAATTTTGACATAAAGATGGCCGCCATCCGCAAACTATTAGGCTAATAACCTATTAGATTGGTCAAAGGATGCTCCCTCCATAAAGGCATGTTGTTGCAACGTTTGGTAGAGATCGGATGGTTATGTTAGTCGTAATTTAACTTAAGCTTTGAACATTTGTGTGGCCGCCATTACGTTTCTGTCAATATGGCGGCGATATAAAACATGACACTGAGATGCCCTTTGCTAGTGCTACCTCTGTACCAAATTTCGTTCCATTCGGTTTCATCGTGTTTGAATTAATAGGGGGAATTGATTTTCACACAAAGATGGCCGCCATCCGCAAACTATTACGATGGTGACCTATTAGGTTGGTCAAAGGATGCTTCCCCCATAAAGGTATGTTGTTGCAAAATTTGGTAGAGATCGGATAATTAGGTTAGTCGTAATTTGATTTAAGCTTTGAACATTTGTGTGGCCGCCATTACGTTTCCGTCAAGATGGCGGCAATATAAAACATGACATTGAGGTGCCTTTCTTTAGTACTACCTCTGTACCGAATTTCGTTCCATTCGGTTGCACCCTGTTCGAATTAATAGGGGGAATCGATTTTCACACAAAGATGGCCGCCATCCGCAAACTATTACGTTGATGACCTATTGGTTTGGTCAAACGATGCTCCCCCCATAAAGGTATGTTGTTGAAAAATTTGGTAGAGATCGGATGATTAGGTTAGTCGTAATTTGATTTAAGCTTTGAACATTTGTGTGGCCGCCATTACGTTTCCGTCAGATGGCGGCGATATAAAACATGACACTGAGGTGTCCTTTGCTAGTGCTACCTTTGTACCAAATTTCGTTCAATTC
Organism: Meconema thalassinum; assembly: GCA_946902985.2. Lineage (NCBI taxonomy): Eukaryota > Metazoa > Arthropoda > Insecta > Orthoptera > Tettigoniidae > Meconema > Meconema thalassinum. The sequence goes on along the minus strand of OX336388.2, from coordinate 1,711,766,606 downwards.
GCATTCACCGTGTTCGAATTGATAGGGGGGGACAGACATTCAGAGTACACACACTCACACACACACAGACACACACACACACAGACTCACACACACACATACACACACACACACAGACTCACACACACACATACACACACACAGACAGACACACTTTTTTCGCCCTGTGTTGATCTCATAAGTCTACTTTCATTTTTTGTAAAAATCGAAAGTAGGCTAAAAAATAGGCTTATGAAATCACCTTTTGTTCGTGTGTGTGTGTGCCTGTGTGTGTGGTGTGTGTGTATGTGTCTCTCTAATAACTTCTAAACGGCTGGAGCGATTTCAATGAAACCCGGTGAGGTCATACCACCATTTTGGTCAACTCCGACCGTGCCCTTCAAATTTTATTACATCTCACCAATCCAACATGGCGGCTGTGCGAAGTATTTCACCAGCATTCAATATCTCCGAAACTATTATCGATATCACCCTGACATTTTGTACAGTGATAAAGGCCACTACTAGAAGTTCACCAATGGGACGTTTAAAACCTGGTAACATCAAAACCAACATGGCGGCCAAGCGAAGTTGAGACTTTTAAATAGACTTTTCTCACGATTTAACCATCCAAACGCAATGAAACTCGGTACAGCAAATGTTTATACACAATGTAATGCACTGGCATCTAATTTAGTTCAATTGTTTACATAACCTCAAGATGGCGGCTGTACGAAATTTTTCACTAGCATTCTATATCTCCGAAACTATTACTGATATCACCTTGAAACTTTGTACAGTGATAGAGAGCACTACTACGAGATTACCAACGTAACTGTCAAATAGCTGTAAAGTACGAAATGAACATGGCGGCCAAGTAAAGTTGAAACATTTTAATACACTTTTCTCGCAATTTAACTATATGAGCGCAGTGAAATATGGTACAATAAATTTATATACATATTGTAATGCACTGGCATCTAAGTTTGTTCAATTGTTTACATAACTTTAAGATGGCGACTGTGCGAAATTTTAAAATTAAGTTTATATTTCATGTGTCGTAATCATGCGATCGAAGTGGAAGTTCGAATAATGAAGCAACACAATAATTTTCCTTTAATGGTACATAACTGTATGGCCTATAGTCAATATGTACGAATCTATTACAGCAATCAAACTGAAATTTTGTATGTTGATAGAGGCAATTAACATAAGTTGGATACACTGTACGAAAATAGGCTTTAGTTCTTCACGGAACTTCTTGTTTTATTTGTGTATTCGCCACACGAGATATTATAATACAATTAGGCCAATAGTTGAAAAATAGGAACGGTGATTTAGAACATAAATAACGAAATAGTGCAGACAACTTCACTTTTGAATTATATATAATAACAATTCAATAGATCACAGGCTACATACTTAAACCACATTAATAATAACAATAATAATAATAATAATAACGCAACAACCATAGAAGTGTATTATACTATCTGTAAAAAGTTGACACGTTACACAAGTTTTTACAAACTTATGTATCGATTATAAACATTGTATATATTGTTTTACCCTTGTTGTGGAGGTAGAACCTGGGGGTGAGTAGGTGTGGAGGGTGGTGTGTAATTATGGGGAACTTCAGCTGGTGTGAGGGACGGACGGATGAGTGTTGGAAGGCGTGGCGGGTGAAAGGGTAAAGGTTCTAGGAATGAGGGACCACAATCGAGGGATGCTCCCACGGGGTAAAGTTAACGTCTGGCAAATTAAAGTGGGGACGATTGAAGCTAAGACTTGCTGCTGACACTGCGTTACGAGCAATGTGCGCTAGAGGACAAGGTTGGCTGGCGCAAGCAAAACTAATAACGCTGAACCAAGTCCTTTGGTTTATGAATAAGTTGTGTGCGGGGAAGCAGGCCGTGAAGTAGGGTGAGAACACAATAACAAAAAATTGGACTATGATAATAATAGTGTGTTAGCTTACTAAGAGCTGTAGTGTGAATGCAGGTGCTTCCCTGAAAGTAGGGATAGCTTTCAAATAAGTATGAGTACAATGTAATGAGGTGTGGTAATGGGGAAGGATATTGATTAATTGTAGGACGCTGAGATGTACACACTCACCTGAAGTACGGAGACGGCGCTCTTCGCTCGGGCAGCAATTCTGGAGGCAACAGTTTCGGAAGTCCATTTATGTGTCTTAGGTTTGCTGACAGTGCGTTTCCTCATAGCTGTGGCAGTCAGTTCCTGTGTTGATGTTTATGAGATGTGGTAAGCCTTTGTGCAAGAGCTGTGTTTTAGTTCTGCTGGCTTGTGTGGTAAGAAGTGTGTCGTTGTTGCTGTTGCTTACGGCCTAGGGGTATTTTGAATGGTGAAAATATTGTAGGGTGTTAGGCAGATAAGTGTAACTGGCGTAGATGTACTGGGTAATTGTAGATAGATGTCTGGTGTGTAGATCTAGTTGTAGGTTCCTTGGCGTATGTGCATATCTCTGTTAAGGGCGCTAAGTGCCCTTAGGGCCGTAACAATATATATCTTATCTTATATATATATATATATATATATATATATATATATATATATATGGGATGTTCGTCTGTTTGTCTTTTATGCTTTATAAACCATTCATCCGATTCGACCAAATTTTGGTGAGTTGTTGTGAACACGTCCGGGATGGTTATAGGCATAGGTAATCCAATTTACAATAGAGAGCGCGCGATTAGATTAAAGAAATGAGTGTTGGCGATGCGTTCATACAGCCTACAATTCATCCAATTGCGACCAAATTTTGGTGGGTTGTTAAGCACACTTGCGGGATGGTTATATGCATAGTTAATCCAATTTACAGTAGATAGCGCGTGAGTAGTTTAAACGAATGAGTGTTGGCTATGCGTTCATATACAATTCATCCTATTGCGATCAAATTTTAGTGAGTTGTTGTGCACACTTCCGGGAAAGTAATAGGCATAGTAAATACAATTTACAATAGATGGCGCGCAAGTAGCGTCCAAAAATGGCATGCTATTCGTTCCAACAAATACCACATGCGTTCATATACCATTCATCCCATTGCGATTAAACTTGAGCGAGATGTTGTGTACACTCCAGGGAAGGTTTCTGGCTTAGTAAATCAATTTTACAATAGGTAGCGCACGAGCAGATTTAACAAATGAGCGACGACGCGTGAAACGTTTCAACAAAATCCCGTATTTTTCATATACCATTCGTCCTATAGCGATGAAACTTGGGTGAGATGTTGTGTACACTTCAGGGAAGGTTTCTGACTTAGTAAATCCATTTTACAATAGGTGGCAAACGAGTAGATTCAACAAATGAGCGACGACGTGCGAAGCGTTTCAACAAAGTACCGTATGCGTTCATATACCATTCGTCCGATAGTGATGAAACTTGGGTGAGATGTTGTGTAGCCTATACATCAGGGAAGGTTTCTGGCGTAGATCATCCACTTTTCAATAGGTAGCGCACGAGTAGATTTAACAAATGGGCGACAACGCGCGAAGCGTTTCAACAAAGTCCCATATAGGCTACCATTCGTGCGAAAGCGATGAAACTTGGGTGAGTTTTTGTGTACACTCCAGGGAAGGTTTCATGCTTAGTACATGCATTTTACAACATGTAGCACTCAAGTTTATTCAACAAATTAGCGACGGCACGTGAATCGTTTCAACCAAGTACCGTATGCGTTCATATACCATTCATCCGATTGCGATGAAATTTGGTGAATTGTTATGTGCACTCCAGGAACGTTTTCTGGCTTAGTAAATCCATTTTACAATAGGTAGCGCACGAGTAGATTCAACAAATGAGCGATGGTGCGCGAATCTATTCAACTAAGTCCCGTATGCGTTCATATAGGCTACTATTCATTTGTTTGCGATGAAACTTTGGTAATTGTTGTGTACACTGCAGGGATAGTGTCCGGCTTTGTACATGCATTTCACGATAGTTAGCGCACGAGTAGATTCATGAAATGAGCGACGGCACGCGAATCGTTTCAAAAGAGTCTCATATGCTTTCATATACCATTCATCCGATTGCGATGAGACTTTGGTGAATCGTGGAGTACACTCCAGGAAAAGTTTCAGGCTTGGTAAATCTATTTTACAATAGGTAGCGTACGAGTAGATTCAGCAAATGAGTTGCGGTACGCGTATCGATTAAAGAAAATGCCATTCTTCTGATTGAGAAGAAACTTTGATGACTTGTTGTGTACTCGCCTGGGAAGGTTTTCGACTTAGTAAATCCATTTTACAATATGTAGTGTACGAGTAGATGCAACAAATGAGGGACGACGCGCGAAGCGTTTCAACAAAATCCCGTATGCGTTCATATACCATTCATCGATTGCGATGAAGCTTTGTTGAGTTGTTGTGTACACTTACGTAAATGTTTCTAACTTAGTAAATCCATTTCACAGTAGGTAGCGCAAGAGTAAATTTAAAAAATGAGTGACAGCGCACGAATCGTTTAAACAAAATTCCGTATGCGTTCATATCCCATTCATCTGATTGCGATGGAACTTTAGTGAATTGTTGTGCACTCTCCTACGAATGATTGCAAATTAGTTAATCCATATTACGATAGTTTAGAGGCAGTTATCGGAATTTGAAAAAAGATTGTTACCAAAAGCTCTTAAAAAACGAAATTACAACGCCGACACTTTCCACGATTGGCATTGCAACGCCAATTACTATCACTACATCTCCCCACTATTAATGCCATTGTTAACCATCGACAGTCTCTAGCTATGTTCAGAAAGAAGAGTGGACTTAAACAATACACTCTATCGATGGCTTGTGTATCGAGTATCATAATAATACGGTATCGCTAAGCCATGTTAGAGCAATAGTTATTTTAGGTAAGGGGGTTTGAACTCTTGCTTCCTTGTACATGATCAGTTTTCACTTAGCAGCAACCTATAATAATTTGAAACATGTCGTTTCTCATTACAAATGTCAACTGTATCGCGCTTCAAGAGCCCAGCTGCTGGCTAGTGGCTAGCAGACTGTGGAACAGAAACGGTGTTACCATGATCATCCTAAAAAAAATCTAACATTATTTTATTATTCTGTTTCTTATTATTGTTCATTACGAGTGGTATAAAGTTGCCTTCGTAGCGTAGTGGTTAGCATAGTTAGCTGGCACATCAAAGCTCTTGAGTTCTATTCCCAGCTTTAACACCAAATTCACACTTCAACAATAGAGCACAAAGTTATTTTAATTTTTAAAAATGATGATTGTCGTTTATTAATTTTTATTCTTTATTTTCACATTTCACACATTGCCATTTGTCAATTTTCCATTTGTTTTATTTTTTAAATGTCAGTTTCAAGTTTTTGAATTTTATAATATGAAAACATAGATTTTTACATTTTTTGTTTACACATTTGTCAATTTCCCATGTAGCCTATATATAATTTTTTAAAATGCTAGATTTAAGTTTTTTAAAAATTTTGTTATTATACAAACATGGATTTTCCATTTTTCTGTTTACACATTTCTTTCATTTTGTGTATGTCAGAAGTTCATATTCGCGAAACATGATTTTCTTTTTTCATTTTAAATTTTTGTAAATGATCTTAATGCAAGTGCTTGACCATGGCAATAGTGCAGTCTGTCTATGTGTTTCCTGGAACAGAGAGGCTTATTATTACTGCGTTTTGAGAATAAGGGAAATAGACCTAAAGAATAGCCTACTTTATTACAATTATAAAAACAAATATTTACAAAATACAAAATCTACTAAATCTACTAGTTACAAAAAGCCATGTCTCTAAACAATAAACAATGGTCATAACCCCACGGTAGGCTAATGTGTAGGTCATTCGTCTACACACATTTGTTATTCATCAAGGCAAGAGTGCGTTTTCTCTGTTCCACAAGATACAAATTATGGTTGCTGGATTGTATTCTACACTGTTTATGCGACATAGCTTTGCTATTTCTTAAAACCGCTAGGTAGTTGTCTACACATAGCGATTTTACAACTGCTCTACCTACACCTTTTGCTCTTTTGGCTTCCTTGCAGTCTAGTGTGCGATAGGCACCATTAACTCTATATCAAAATCAGTCCACCTTTGTATTTGCCTTGTCACAAAATTTAAAAATGTGGTATAAAGATTAAAACAGGGTCACCTGAGCCTCAAGCCATTTGAATGAGTAAAAAGGATTCGATGCCCATCTCAACAATCCTACAAGTGGTTTTCCACTTTGTCTTTGAGCAAATGTTAGAATCATACCCCCTGTAAGGCTACAGCCGCCTCTTTTCCACCCCCTTGTCAAACCCAATCACTCTTCCCATCCCTCTTTCCCAGGTTTGGATCCAGACTCTGGCACAAAATTTAATTTCTGCTTTCAGGACTGAAACAGGGTCCAATCAGCCTCGGGTAACCCAAATGAATAAAAGAGGTTCGATTCCAACCTCAGTCATTCTTGAAAGTGTTTTTCTGTAGTTTCCACACGTGGTCTTTGATCAAATGTTGGAATGGTACCTCTCAACCTCAAGTCTCTAGCGTTGTTCTATGGAGGCTGTACACTCACTCGCCATTTTGTAGGCTGTTTGTTGGTTTACTGGAAGTGTCATTTAATGTGTATTACACACTATGCAATTTTGCGTTAACACAAAGGGAATTCAGTGAGTCATTTGTAGTTGAGAGCTGAGACTGAAATATCATAGACACACACATATAATATACATAAATGTTTCAACATTTATTCTTATTGGAGCGCAGCAGATAACTGGTAAGTGTAATCCAGGTTCAAATCCCGATTAATGCATGTCCTGTGGTTGACATTTCACATTTCCAATTTCCACACCCACACCCTGTCAATGTCATGAGTTGAACCATTGCTTAAACCCCTGAAATCCATTGTTCATGACATACCGTTTAATGCATGAATCGTCGCATACGCCTCTGCGATCCATGGTTCATGAAATAACGATTAATGCATGAACCATCGCATAAACCCCTGCAATCCATGGTTCATGAAATATTGATTAATGCATGACCCATCGCATATGCCTCTGCAATCCATGGTGCATGACATATCGATTAATGCATGAACCATCGCCTACGCCGCTGCAATCCATGATTTGCGAAATATTGATTAATGCATGAACCATCGCATATGCCTCTGCGATACATGGTTCATGAAATATCGATTAATGCATGAACCATCGCCTACGCCTCTGCGATCCATGATTCGTGAAATATCGATTTTTGCATTTGCAAGCATGGCAACCGTGGCTATCAAACCATTTGCATAAGCCTCTGCGATCCATGGTTCATGAAATAGCAATTCATGCATTTGCAAGCATGGCCAGTCACATCGAAAAAAAAAAAAAGAAACGTCGTATTACGACCTGCCCTTCCATCGAAATATCGATAGTTCTTTTGGAATACTGTCACCGTGACCAAATGGTATTATTTTTATTCTTTTATTTTTTATTTTTTCCCAAAAAATACCTAGCCCACTCTCAGTTTAAAAATAGTGTGTATTTTTCAATTTCTTTTTCCCAAAAAATGTTTGAATTCTTTTATAGTTCCAAAATTAGAAAGTTTACAAAATACTGTAGTTGGTTTCACATAAATTAATGGTCTTTCCCCTCTACCTGTAAAACACATTTCAAGTCTCTAGAATAAAAAATATTATTTTTCAAAATGGACAATATTTCCAAAATTTGAAATTTTACAAAATAGTTGATTTGACATCAATCCATGGTCTTTACCCCCTATACCTCCATACCAAATTTCAAGTCTCTAGAACAAAACAAAATTCATTTTCAAAAATGGGATATATTTTGGAAACTACATTTTTTACAAAAAAAAATGTTTCACATAAATCAAAGGTCTTTCCCCCTCTAACCACAAACCAAGTTTCAAGTCTCTAGGATAAAAACCAACAAAGCTTCATTTTCAAAATGGGCTATATTTTGACAACTAAGAGTTTTACAAAAACGTTGGATTGACATATATCCATGGTCTTTACCCCCTCTACTCCCCATACCAAAATTCAAGTCTCTAGGACAAAACAATTTTTTTTAAATGGGCTATAGTTCCAAAATTACAAATGTTTTAAAAAAGCTGGTTTCACGTCAATAAAAAATACTTACCCCTCTACCCACAAACCAAATTTCAAGTCTCTAGGATAAAAAACAAATAAGTTCAATTTTCAAAATGGCCGATTTTTTGAAAAAAATTAAAAAAAAGTGTGTTTAACATAAATCAAAAGTCCCTGCCCCCTCTACCCCCAAAATAAATTTTAGGTCTCTAAGACAAACATTAGCTCATATTACTATTTCACCCCCTAGTAGGGGTAGTTTTTAGTTTGGGTGAAAATACGTTCTTTAAAGCTAAGAGGGCGTCATCCCCAGTCCTACGACACGTCACACATCAAAACCCGAACAAGCGTTCGAGAGTTATCGGCAAACTTCGTAGGAAAGTAGGCTGTTCGTCAGCTCTCTCTCTTCACCCCGCCCCTACTTATAAATCATTATTCAAAAAGCCCGACCTCTTACAAAAAAAAAAGACCAATTGCGCATGCGTAAAAACAAAAAACAAGAATGCTAAATCATAGTTGCATCTAGGACTATGCATGTTTTTCATGTGGAACAACGTTTAATTTCATATTAGCATTCATACTCCCACATGTCGCACTTGGAAAGCGACATTTACTAAAATAAATTACTATTTCACCCCCTAGTAGGGGTAGGTTTTATTTAGGGGTGGAAATATGTTGTCCATTGGAAAGGGGGTGTCTGCCCGAGTCCAACGACACCTCATTCGTCAAAATCTAACTATGCGTTCGAGAGATATTGGCTTTGCCCCTGAATGTATTGCGTGTTAGTATGCGACGTCACCCGAAAAGTAGGCTGTGAGCCAGAACCCGTCACTCCCCCCTACTATATACCATTCATTTCATTGCGATGAAACTTTAGTGAGTTGTTGAGCACGCTCCCAAGTATGTTTCTGAGATAGTAAATCAATATTATAATAGTTTAGAAGTGGTAAACGTAAAAAGAAATAAATAAATAAATAAATATTGGGAATCCAAAAGCAGTTCAACAAACAAAGTCACATCGCCAACACATTCTTTGATTGGCATTGCAATGCATGCCGGGTACAGCTAGTAGGCTATACCCATATAAAAAGGATGTTCGTCTGTTCGTCTTTTATGCGTTCATAAACCATTCATCCGATTGCGATAAAGTTTTGGTGAGTTGTTGTGAACAATTCCGGGTTGGTTATAGGCATAGGTAATCCAATTTACAATAGAGAGCGCTTAAGTAGTTCAACCAATGAGTGTTGGCGATGCGTTCATATAGCCTACAATTTATCCGATTGCGACCAAATTTTGGTGGGTTGTTTAGCACACTTCCGGGATGGTTATAGGGATAGTTATTCCAATTTACAATAGATAGCGCGTGAGTAGTTTAAACAAATGAGTGGTGGCGATGCGTTCATATACAATTCATCCGATTGCGACCAAATTTTGGTGGGCTGCTGTGCACACTCCCGGGAAAGTTATAGGCATAGTAAATCCAATTTACAGTAGATAGCGCGCGAGTAGCTTCAATAAAATGGCGTGCGATTGGCTTCAGCAAAGACCCAAATGCGTTCATATACCATTCATCCCATTGCGATGAAACTTGGGTGAGATGTTGTGTAAACTTCAGGGAAAGATTTTGCGTAGTTAATTTTATTTATTTATTTATTTATTTATTTATTTATCGTATGGCTTTTAGTACCAGGAGTGTCCGAGGACATGTTCGGCTCGCCAAAGGCTGTAGCTATTTCAAGCGGACACCACTAGGGTGAGCTACAAGTTCCGTTCAATTTCAAGTACCGGTAGTTCCAACTTTCACTACCAGATCTCAATGATACCTAGTGGTGAACATTGGAACTTTGATAGAGCGTTACAACGAAATCTAACATACAAATTTAGCTCCACACAAGTTTAGTCTGTTGAAGGATCTTTTACATGCCATAAATCTATGACATGGGACCGCCCATCGAAGGAAGGCATACTAAAGGATTTTAACGCTCCTAAAAATCCGACGACTTCGGCCAGGTTTGAAACCGCTATCTTGGTCACAGCAGTTCAGCATGCTACCATTTAACAACAGGTAGCGCACGAGTAGATTCAACAAATGAGAGACAACGCGTGAAGCGTTTCAACAAAGTCCCGTATGCGTTCATATACCATTCGTCCGAAAGCGATGAAACTTGGGTGAGAGGTTGTGTACACTTCAGGTAAGGTTTCTGGCGTAGTAAATTCACTTTTCAATAGGTATTGCACAAGTACAGTGGATTAAACAAATGAACGACGACGCGCGAAGTGTTTCAACAAAGTCCCATATGCGTTCATATACCATTCGTCCGATAGCGATGAAATTTGGGTGAGTTATTGTGTACACTCTAGGGAAGGTTTCAGACTTAGTAAATCCAATTTACAATATGTAGCGCAAGAGTAGATTCAACAAATGAGCGAAGACGCGCGAAGCGTTTCAAGAAAGTCCCGTATGCGTTCATATGCTATTTGTTCGATAGCGGTGAAACTTGGGTGAGATGTTGTGTACACTTCAGGTAAGGTTTCTGGCTTAGTAAATCCACTTTTCAATAGGTCTTGCACAAGCAGATTAAAGAAATGAGCGACGACCCGCGAAGTGTTTCAACAAAGTCCCATATGCGTTCATATACCATTCGCCCGATAGCGATGAATGTTGGGTGAGTAATTGTGTACAGTCCAGGGAAGGTTTCAGGCTTAGTAAACCCATTTTACAATAGGTAGTGCACGAGTAGATTCAACAAATGAGCTAAGACGCGTGAAGCGTTTCAACAAAGTCCCGTATGCGTTCAAATACCATTCGTTCGATAGCGATGAAACATGGGTGAGATGTTTTGTACACGCCTGGGAAGGTTTTAACTTAGTAAATCCATTTTAAATAGGTAGTGTACGAGTTATTCAACAAATGGGTGACGGCGCTCGAATCGTTTCAACAAAGACCCGTATGCGTTCATATACCATTCATTTCATTGCGATGAAACTTTGGTGAGTTGTTGAGCACGCTCCCAGGAATGTTTCTGTGATAGTAAATCAATGTTATAATAGTTTAGAGGTGGTTAAAGTAAGAAGAAAAAAATATTGGGAATCCAAAAGCAGTTCAATAAACAAAGTCACATCGCCAACACTTTCTTTGATTGGCATTGCAACGCATATATATTCTGCCCGCTGGCCGAAGGTTTCGGGGAGCCACCGGTTTCAAATGACCCTTCCAAGACCCTCTTCCAGTTAACACACAAGTATAGGGGACGATACATTCAGAGGCTGGTGTAGCACAAAGTCTGCACTCGGGGGTGACGGGAATTAGTGAGGTTTGATCTTTAACCAGCTCAGAGTAATGCATCGATAACAAAACTAAACAAGGAAAGAAAGGTTATTCTTATCTTAAAATCACAAATAAATTTTATTCAGAATAGATCCCTAGCCTAGCATGAGAGTTGCAAACGGCTAGTCCGATACTATTCTGCCCTGGGAGAAAATATAAAAAAAATCCTAAACAAGATCTAAATTACTCCTTCCTTCCAAATTACTCTCATGGTCCCAATACAAAATTCGACTAAAATGAACAAGCTAAGAGAATGGCACGTAAGATCGGGCCTAAGCAATTACATCGAAATGACTACGGGTGGATCAAACATCAAAAGAATCTACAGCAAAGCAAGACATTTACTTGTTTACAAATACTAGAAAAACATATATGCTAATACAACACAAATGCATACGATAATTCAGCACTCATATGGTTGTGCAATTGGCACTGCCTGCGTACTCGATTTGTTACTGTTTGTAACAAACGGTCATAGTGTCAAAGTGTTAAGAAAGTAGAAAAAATATAGGAAAGCCTGCAAATGCGATAGTAATTAAAAAATTACATCGACTCATATTGCTACTAATCTGATGTGTGTGCTTCTGTTATCACATCACCAATTAGTTGTCGACTATTCATGTGAAAATGTTTCAAAATGTATCTAAAATAGCTTAACAATATCTAAGTGTTAACATTTGGTCGAGAAAATAGTTTTTTTTAATGTTTATAAACTTTAGTTAGACCCAGGGGGAATTATTTGATGCGTTAGTTTTCAAAACCCTATTTTTGATTATTAAAGCTTCACTCAATTATTTATCCCTGACAGTATCGTTGTTCAGTTTATGGACCTTTAAAGGCGTTCAGTGTATTTAGGTAACGTGTCTATCCAACTTAAGCAAAATAATTCAATAGGTGAATAGTTTACTAGACACCCTGTGTCTTCACCAATTACTTCATAATTATTAGACATCCTATGTCCTCACCAAATACTTTACTCTTATTTCGGATTCATCGATCCAGGTGCCCTCGGTTTGGTACGACTTCATAATAGTTCATTACCGCCGGTATAACCACAATAACAATGTCGGAGGTATTAATCCACCGTCACGACTCATATGATACTCTCATAACATTAATTTACAAAAGTGTGGATTCCTAATTGATACACGTTTGAAGTGCTGGTAATAAAGATTATGTGCACAGAAAACACATCCTGACAACGTTTTAGATAAACATGAAGGCTTCTGATACAAGCTAAAAGTGTGTGTGAGCATTTATAAAATTGCCTCTTCCCTGAATAAGGTCATTACAATACGCTACAAATACTAGATCTGACTTACAGATGCAGCGACACTTGGTTCGAGACCCGTCATGAGATGTTATATGCGGTCTCGTGTATGGCCTTAGATTATCTTCTCATTGTATTTGGACATCTTCCGCTGCCAATTCCCCACGCATAATTTAGAAATCACAAGCCATCGCGTGGTTGGGGTTGTATTTGAAGATGTGATGGTTTAGCATGATTGTAATGTTAGCGTTGGTAATAACGTAGCACATAATTAACGAAAACTTGCGCGCACTGAAGCTAATATGCGGTAAAAAATTGCCCATTTTCACTCCGCCACTGGCTCTAGTCTTGTCACTTGTGCGACACTCACTCGTGACTTTTGCACTGATATTTACAGAAAATATTAACATAAAATATTAAACCAAAAATACTGCCCGTCCGGCAAATAAAGATTGTACTGGTAGATTTTGTGCAGCTAATTAATTTCACAGTTTATGTAACACTGAGGAGTGTGTGTGTGACCATGCGGTCATAAAGTTTGCTTTACACAAGTCCATCATTTCACCTCGTGGAATGAAAATATTTCACAGGTTATGTAATGATGAAAGTCCCCAATCTTTAAATTGTTAAATAATGTCATGATGGCTATCCATGAGAAAAATATCCACTGATTTTTCGTGCCACATGGTTTCCGTTCACGGACGTACTTTCACTTGTGCTCCAACATGCACATCGATGTTGCCTCATCCAAAGACAAATAGGAACTGGTGTTGCCAAATATGGCGTGCTCTTAGGATATGGGCTGGCCGCGTAAATTGATAGTTTCATTGATTTACGAAGTATGCTGTACTTCAAATATGCAGAATTACTTGGTTATAATTATAATTGATTTTTGGAATGTCCAAAATATATAAAAATATGATCATAAACGATATTGCTTCAGCTTCTTCCCGCCGCTCGCAGGGTATGTTCAGTTACATTCCAGTATGGGTTTTAGTCTTTGTTACCTGAGCAAACAAGCGTCAACGGGCGTATACATCTCCACATCAAGTAAATACAAATTGTGGAAGTCAATTTTTATTTCATTCATTTACTATTCCTTGGTTTGACTTCGTGCACGATCCATTCTGTCAGTGATCCTGTGGTATTCATCATCACTCATGCGATTGTCTTCACCTGCTGGTTCAATCTCAATGTTGTGAACATGAGCTGTCGTAACTTTCCTGTTATTCTCACGACATTTGTTACTTCCATCTCTTCTTCTGTCTGATTCTTCGTCTTCTCCATTTCTTCTTCTCCGTTCCTGAATGTATTGTCGACTTTCATTAGGCTTATCTCGCCAATCATTGTCGTATTGGAAACGAGAGTCATTTTCTCTTCGGTAACCGCCGCTGTATCTATAATCTCTCCTGGGATTATCGGTGTATCGGTTATTTCGATCATCACGATCACGTGGCTGTCCTCTGTAACCACGGTTGAAATTAGTGTTGTTGTTGTTATTATTATTATTGTTGCTACTACAACTATTGTTGTTGTAATTGTTGGCTCTATTTTGATAACTCAATAGGTTAATAGTTTACTAGACACTCTGTGTCTTCACCAATTACTTCATAATTATTAGACATCCTGTGTCCTCCCCAATTACTTTACTCTTATTTAGGATTCATCGATCCAGGCGCCCTCGGTTTGGTACGACTTCATAATAGTTCATTACCACTGGTACAACCACAATAACAATGTCGGGGGTATTAATCCACCGTCACGACTCATATGATACTCTCATAACGTTAATTTACAAAAGTGTAGATTCCTAATTAATACACGTTTGAAGTGCTGGTAATAAAGATTATGTGTACAGAAAACACATCCTGACAACGTTTTAAATAAACATGAAGGCTTCTAATACAATCTTAAAGTGTGTGTGAGAATTTATAAAATTGCCTCTTCCCTGAATAAGGTCGAACCTGCGTTCATTTGGTTACGAAATACAGTTGCATTCATTGCCTGCGTGGCTTCTCTTAAAGAAATAAACCTGTTTTCAAGTATTGATCTGGCCAACAAATGTGAATAACGGAACTCTGCATTCAACTTGTAGTAATGTTTAGAATCTCACAACCTTCTAAACAAAATACTGATGCATTGCCTAGAATCGAGTGTGCTGTGTAGTGGGTTTGGCTCGTAACCTTGGCCTCGATTTAACATCTGCCAAACTACAAAATCAAAGTTGATAATAACGGTTTTGAAATGATACGAAATGAGCATTGAAAATCCAGCCTTCCTGGCGTCTATAATTGTTTAATAAAACTATTACTTTCCACACGCGTCTTATAATTAACTACCTGCATTGTGCACTTAAATAAATGAAACCAAATTAAACTAATCTACTGTTTCCAACTCATTACAATACGCTACAAATACTTGATCTGACTTACAGATGCAGCGACACTTGGTTCGAGACCCGCCATGAGATGTTATATGCGGTCTCGTGTATGGCCTTAGATTATCTTCTCATTGTATTTGGACATCTTCCGCTGCCAATTCCCCACGCATGATTTAGATATCGCATGCCATCGCGTGGTTGGGGTTGTATTTGAAGATCTGATAGTTTAGCATGATTGTAATGTTAGCGTTGGTAATAACGTAGCACATAATTAACGAAAACTTGCGCGCACTGAAGCTAATATGCGGTAAAAAATTGCCCATTTTCACTCCGCCACTGGCTCTAGTCTTGTCACTTGTGCGACACTCACCCGTGACTTTTGCACTGATATTTACAGAAAATATTAACATAAAATATTAAACCAAAAATACTGCCCATCCGGCAAATAAAGATTGTAATCGTAGATTTTGTACAGTTAATTAATTACACAGTTTATGTAACACTGAAGTGTGTGTGTGTGTGTGTGTGTGACCATGCGGTCATGAAGTTTGCTTTACACAAGTCCATCATTTCACCTCGTGGAATGAAAATATTTCACAGGTTATGTAATGATGAAAGTCCCCAATCTTTAAATTGTTAAATAATGTCATGATGGCTATCCATGAGAAAAATATCCACTGATTTTTCGTGCCACATGGTTTCCGTTCACGGACGTACTTTCACTTGTGCTCCAACATGCACATCGATGTTGCCTCATCCAAAGACAGATAGGAACTGGTGTTACCAAATGTGGCGTGCTCTGAGGATATGAGCTGGCCGCGTAAATTGATAGTTTCATTGATTTACGAAGTATGCTGTTCTTGAAATATGCAGAATTACTTGGTTATAATTATAATTGATTTTTGGAATGTCCAAAATATATAAAAATATGATTATAAACGATATTGCTTCAGCTTCTTCCCGCCGCTCGCAGGGTATGTTCAGTTACATTCCAGTATGGGTTTTAGTCTTTGTTACCTGAGCAAAAAAGCGTCAACGGGCGTATACATCTCCACGTCAAGTAAATACAAATTGTGGAAGTCAATTTTTATTTCATTCATTTACTATTCCTTGGTTTGACTTCGTGCACGATCCATTCTGTCAGTGATGCTGTGGTATTTTTCATCACTCATGCGATTGTCTTCACCTGCTGGTTCAATCTCAATGTTGTGAACATCAGCTGTCGTAACTTTCCTGTTATTCTCACGACATTTGTTACTTCCATCTCTTCTTCTGTCTGATTCTTCGTCTTCTCCATTTCTTCTTCTCCGTTCCTGAATGTATTGTCGACTTTCATTAGGCTTATCTCGCCAATCATTGTCGTATTGGAAACGAGAGTCATTTTCTCTTCGATAACCGCCACTGTATCTATAATCTCTCCTGGGATTATCGGTGTATCGGTTATTTCGATCATCACGATCACGTGGCTGTCCTCTGTAACCACGGTTGAAATTAGTGTTGTTGTTGTTATTATTATTGTTGCTACTACAACTATTGTTGTTGTAATTGTTGGCTCTATTTTGAAAACTCAATAGGTTAATAGTTTACTAGACACCCTGTGACTTCACCAATTACTTCATAATTATTAGACATCCTGTGTCCTCCCCAATTACTTTACTCTTATTTAGGATTCATCGATCCAGGCGCCCTCGGTTTGGTACGACTTCATAATAGTTCATTACCACCGGTACAACCACAATAACAATGTCGGGGGTATTAATCCACCGTCACGACTCATATGATACTCTCATAACGTTAATTTACAAAAGTGTAGATTCCTAATTAATACACGTTTGAAGTGCTGGTAATAAAGATTATGTGTACAGAAAACACATCCTGACAACGTTTTAAATAAACATGAAGGCTTCTGATACAAGCTTAAAGTGTGTGTGAGCATTTATAAAATTGCCTCTTCCCTGAATAAGGTCGAACCTGCGTTCATTTGGTTACGAAATACAGTTGCATTCATTGCCTGCGTGGCTTCTCTTAAAGAAATAAACCTGTTTTCAAGTATTGATCTGGCCAACAAATGTGAATAACGGAACTCTGCATTCAACTTGTAGTAATGTTTAGAATCTCACAACCTTCTAAACAAAATACTGATGCATTGCCTAGAATCGAGTGTGCTGTGTAGTGGGTTTGGCTCGTAACCTTGGCCTCGATTTAACATCTGCCAAACTACAAAATCAAAGTTGATAATAACGGTTTTGAAATGATACGAAATGAGCATTGAAAATCCAGCCTTCCTGGCGTCTATAATTGTTTAATAAAACTATTACTTTCCACACGCGTCTTATAATTAACTACCTGCATTGTGCACTTAAATAAATGAAACCAAATTAAACTAATCTACTGTTTCCAACTCATTACAATACGCTACAAATACTTGATCTGACTTACAGATGCAGCGACACTTGGTTCGAGACCCGCCATGAGATGTTATATGCGGTCTCGTGTATGGCCTTAGATTATCTTCTCATTGTATTTGGACATCTTCCGCTGCCAATTCCCCACGCATGATTTAGATATCGCATGCCATCGCGTGGTTGGGGTTGTATTTGAAGATCTGATAGTTTAGCATGATTGTAATGTTAGCGTTGGTAATAACGTAGCACATAATTAACGAAAACTTGCGCGCACTGAAGCTAATATGCGGTAAAAAATTGCCCATTTTCACTCCGCCACTGGCTCTAGTCTTGTCACTTGTGCGACACTCACCCGTGACTTTTGCACTGATATTTACAGAAAATATTAACATAAAATATTAAACCAAAAATACTGCCCATCCGGCAAATAAAGATTGTAATCGTAGATTTTGTACAGTTAATTAATTACACAGTTTATGTAACACTGAAGTGTGTGTGTGTGTGTGTGTGACCATGCGGTCATGAAGTTTGCTTTACACAAGTCCATCATTTCACCTCGTGGAATGAAAATATTTCACAGTTTATGTAATGATGAATGTCCTCAATCTTTAAATTGTTAAATAATGCCATGATGGCTACCCATGAGAAAAATATCCACTTATTTTTCGTGCCACATGGTTTCCCTTCACGTACGTACTTTTACTTGTGCTCCAACATGCACATCGATGTTGCCTCATCCAAAGACAAATAGGAACTGGTGTTACCAAATATGGCGTGCTCTTAGGATTTGAGCTGGCCGCGTAAATTGATAGTTTCATTGATTTACGAAGTATGCTGTTCTTGAAATATGCAGAATTACTTGGTTATAATTATAATTGATTTTTTGAATATTCAAAATATATGAAAATATGATCATAAACGATATCGCTTCAGCTTCTTCCCGCCGCTCGCAGGGTATGTTCAGTTACATTCCAGTATAGGTTTTAGTCTTTGTTATCTGAGCAAACATGCTTCAATGGGCGCAATATATATATATCTATCTATATATATAAAGCACAAAGTTTGTCTGTCTGTCTGTCTGTCTGTCTGTTATGTATACAAATCTACACCGTTTCACCGATCTGAACCAAAATTTGTATACTTACCCTTTGGAACCCTGCGGGTAACCCTGTCAACATTAAATTTCGGACAGACCACCCCATGATTTACGAAGTTTGCTTTAGGCCCTTTTGCACAAATCTACACCGTTTCTCCGATCTGAACCAAAAGTTGTATATTTAACCTTTGGAACCCTGCGAGTAACACTGTCCACTTGAAATTTCGGACAGACCACCCCATTCCCTGCATTTAGGCCCTTTGGTCCAAATCCACACCGTTTCACCGATCTCAACCAAAATTTGTATATTTACCCTTTGGAACCCTGCGAGTGACACTGACCATTTAAAATTTCGGACAGACCACCTAATTTCCTGCATTTAGGCCCTTTGGTCCAAATCTACACCGTTTCACCAATCAGAACCAAAATTCGTATTCTTACCCTTTGGTGCCCTGCGAGTAACACTGTCTGCTTGAAATTGCGGACAGACCACTCCATTCCCTGCATTTAGGCCCTTTGGCCCAAATCTACACCGTTTCACCGATCTCAACCAAAATTTGTATATTTACCCTTTGGAACACTGCGACTAACACTGTCTGCTTGAAATTGCGGAGAGGCTACTCCATCCCCTGCATTTAGGCCCTTTGGCACAAATCTACACCGTTTCACCGATCTGAACCAAACTTTGTATACTTACCCTTTGGAACCCTGCGAGTAACACTGTCCATTTAAAATTGCGGACAGATCACTCCATTCCCTGCATTTAGGCCCTTTGGCCCAAATCTACACCGTTTCACCGATCTCAACCAAAATTTGTATATTTACCCTTTGGAACACTGCGACTAACACTGTCTGCTTGAAATTGCGGAGAGGCTACTCCATCCCCTTCATTTAGGCACTTTGGCACAAATCGACACCGTTTCACCGATCAGAACCAATATTCGGAAAATTACCCTTTGTTACCCAGCGAGTAACACTGTCTGCTTGAAATTGCGGACAGACCACTCCATTCCCTGCATTTAGGCCCTTTGTCCCAAATCCTCACCGTTTCACCGATCTCAACCAAAATTTGTATATTTACCCTTTGGAACACTGCGACTAACACTGTCTGCTTGAAATTGCGGCGAGGCCACTCCATCCCTTGCATTTAGGCTGATTGACACAAATCTACACCGTTTCACTGATCTGACCCCAATTTTATATACTTACCCGTAGAACCCGACAAGTAACACTGTTCAATTTGAATTTCGGACAGACCACATTATTCCCTGCTTTTTGGCCCTTTGGCAGAAAACTACACCGTTTCACCGATCTCAACCAGATTTTACATAATTACCCTTTGGAACTCGACGAGTAACACTGTCCACTCGAAATTTCGGACAGACCACTCCATTCCACGCATTTAGGCCCTTTGGCACAAATCTACATCGTTCACCGATCGAAAACAAAATGTGTATACTTACCCTTTGGAACCCGATGAGTAACACTGTCCACTTTAAAATTTGGACAGGCCACTCCATTCCCTGCATTTTGGCCCTTGGCACAAAAATACACCGTTTCACCGATCTCAACCAGATTTTACATAATTACCGTTTGGAACTCGACGAGTAACACTGTCCACTCGAAATTTCGGATAGACCACTCCATTTCCCGCATTAAGGCCCTTTGGTACAAATCTACATCGTTCACCGATCGAAAACAAAGTGTGTATACTTACCCTTCGGAACCCGATGCGTAACACTGTCCACTTGAAATTTCTGACATACCACTCCATTCCCTGCATATAGCTCAGGAATTCCTCGGGGTTGCCAGCTTCCTAACTCACCAGTCATGAGCCCTTGAGGGTGTACCAGAAGTGGTCGGTCTACACACACCCTGCCTCATTGAGGGCCTTGAGCAGAAGACAGGAGATATTATGAAAAGGAAAAGAAGGCAGACCTCTCGAAGAATGAGGGTATCAGGAAAGATGAGACAAAGCCAATTAAGGCGGGAAATTGAAAGACTCCCTAGCCCTCGGATACCCTAATACAGTCTGGGTCGGAAGAGAACAAGAGTAGACCAAGGGAGGCCGACAGGAAAGAGAACTGAAATGAGCCCGGCACCAGGAAGTAGAAGCGATGCCAGACCCAGCTGGGGTTCCGTGGTCGCCAACCCACGTCCCACAAGTTGTGAGACCCTGGGGGGGGGGGGAGGGTCAGTTGTGAGAATAGCTTGCTGATTCATCGCGAGGTGACTTGAGAGTATTTTCCAAAGCCCGCCGTGTTATCTCCTGCTGTCTATGCTGATGCCAGCACAGGGCCGTTGCGAAACAGTGAGTGATTCCCGGTCAATCTGTAGAGGACGGGGAACCCCGAACGTGTGTCATCATTTTTCGTCATAATCTGCGATCATCTCAGGTTCGTGCAGCTTGGACCTATATTCTTTGTCTTTGCCGAGCAGTACGCTCTTTCACTAGACGCATCCAGTACAGGCCTAAGCCAGAAAATAAGGTTGAGACTTTGGAAGACATCGAAGCTAGACACCTGAATTACCTATATCAGTTTTAAAATAACACCATGTTCGTTTAGTAGTCATTTTTTCATTACCTTATTATTATCATCATAAGTGCAAATGACCAAGATGTTACGCGCATCATACCAATAATCACCGCCGCATAAAGTCTTTCTCGACTGTGATTTTTAAAATATTTATTTTTGGTTGGTTGGTTGGTTCTTAAGTTTAGGGGCTGCGACAACGCGGTGATGTAGCCCCGTGTACTTTGGGTGTGTGTAGAATCTGTCTGATAACCGGTGTTAATTGTGATGACTGTATTAATGTGTGTTATCTGTTTTTTAATTTAAGTACAAACTGCAACTTAGAATTCTTCAAATAGTTCGTACTTTTGCCGCCAAGCGCCACCGTCAACGACTACTAGGCCAAGTTCGGAACTTAGCTACTAGACGCCACTGCAGTCGGCTCTTGGCAACGGATGTAGACATCTATGAGCGTTGTTTACCTATCCAATTTAGCTTCACACAGGTGTAATTAGTGCAAGGTTCTTTAACATGCCATAAATCTGACATGGGATCGCCGGCTTTACTTCCCCTCCGAAGAAAGGCATACTGACGGATTTTTAACGCTCTTAAAATATCCGACGTCTTCGGCCGGGTTTGAACCCGCTATCTTGGGCATAGAAGCTCAGCATGCTACCAAATACGCCACCGTAGCCGCCATATAGTTATTTTTATTACAGTACATTGTGTACATTATACGTTGAAGTGTCAATTCAATACCGGTAGTAGATTCCCTTATCATCCTCATCATAAGAGCAAATGACCTACAGTAGATGTTACGCCCATTACACCATTAATCACCACACAAAATGAGTCTTCCTCGCCTGTGAATTTTGAAATATGTATTTCTATTACGGTAGTTTGTAAGTTTGACGTGTCAATTCAACAGTAGTTTTTATTATCATCCTTATCAAAAGGGCAAATGACCTAGATATTACTCCCTCATTGTCTTTGGGGGCAAATGACTTAGATTTTAAGTCCATTATATTTCTAAGGAGACCTTAAAACATTGTCATCATTCCACCGGGCGAAGCCGGGTACTACTGCTAGTATATATATATATATTTGTGTGTGTTTAAGTGTAATTCATAATCACCATCGTACACTAATTAAGCCTAAGTGACAGGGTCTCGTGAATAAACAAGCACAACTGGCAGCATGTATGGCACACTAATTTTATTTCCGTGTTCCTTGCGGACGTACAGATTACAATATTGTAGTCATGTTATCAGTGAGTGCACTTCGTACTCTGTGGCTGCTGACGAGTAGTGAGATACAGCTATTCATCCGGTTGGCCCAATTTACCTCAGTGTCTCATGTGACTTCTCAATCTAATCAACAATCGATGGAGTGGCAACACACATCATCTACATCTAAAGTCAATTTCAAACAGGCACAGATTTGGAGAGACTGGACCTTGCGCCAATTTACTACCACCTCTTCCCATATCCGCAACTAAGGGGTGTGCCTGTGTACACCCTAATAAGACCTCTAGGTCTTTCCAATAAATTACACTATTTTTTATTATGTAGACTTTCAGGATAGAGCCACGTGACTGGCTAGGGCTCGGACCAATCAGGGAGCAGTGAGACGTCGATGGCCATCAGGCAGGCACGTCCGACTGACAACCGACAGTCAGCTTGAGTACATACACGAACTCGTACCCATGAGTTTGGCTACTGCAAGACAGCCAAAACGTCGGGAATCATCACCGACACGCGACGTGGCTTCATCCAGAAAGCCTAGATAATAAACTAGACACCGGCCGGGCGCGAACGCCTATGTTCTAATTATTTCTTTTTATACATTACTAGCTACCCGCCCCGGATTAGCCCGGAAAATGAACCATCATTTATATAATTTATGGAGGAATTGTAATTCATAGCAGATTTCTCTTTATCGGACAACAACCCATTAACATTTCTTCCCTGTGTCATAGGAACGTTGGGGATGACTCCTTTTGACTTTGTGAATTATTTATTTCTCCCTCTTGTGAAAATCAAGAAATTATATATTGCTCAGTTTCATTGTTACGCGATAAGCGTATTTTTCGATTTTAATGAACTATGACCTATATCCTTTTTCCGTCTCGGTATGATGGGTTAAAATCACTGACTGGACTAATAATTATATTATCATGGAGATAGCATGTGCAACGAATTCTTGTCAGACGTAATTTAAGAATGGTGAGGTGCATGAATCACAAATTCCCTTTCCGTCCAATCTAAACGTGACTGTGTATTCTGCGGAACGAAATGTTCACAGGCGAAGTAAAGAAAAGCCGAGTTGCACTTCCAGGGGAACTCCAAACGCATTCACTCTTCTCTGAAGTCTTAACTAGACACAACTCTACAGTGTATGGGGTGATAGCCTCGCCCGCCAGCCAGCTAGGTCGTAAACTGTCTCGAAGCTAGTAATTGAATGGAGATTGTGGAAAGAAACTAAAACGTAAAATCACTTATAATGGGCGATGTATTTAAGATAGAGATATGCTGTCGTGAACCTTTTTGTAGAACGTTTCATGCTGAACAATTCTTACACTCAAAGTATAGAGATATTTTTAACAGTTTGCCCAGCGAAAGCTTAAAAAGTCCTCTCGGCACGCCGGAAGGCGGAGGTAGATTTCACCGGACAAACTTGGGGATAGGCGAAAATAGGCAGAATATGCAGGTTTTCGTAGAAGGATCAGACCTCATTTATTGCGAGAAGGTATTTCATAATTGGAGCTTAATTAACTTTGTTTTTCGTCATTTTAAGCTTATTTTAAACATTTTATTTTCTTATGGGAACGGTAACCTTCTTGTCATTTGGGGTCCATTTTTAGCCTACTTTCGATTTTTGCAAAAAATGAAAGTAGACTTATGAGATCAACACAGGGCGAAAAAAGTGTGTCTGTCTGTGTGAGTGTATGTGTGTGTGTGAGTCTGTGTGTGTGTGTATGTGTGTGTGTGAGTCTGTGTGTGTGTGTGTGCGTGTGTGTCTGTGTGTGTGTGTGAGTGTGTGTACTCTGAATGTCTGTCCCCCCCCTATCAATTCGAATACGGTGAATGCGAATTAAACGAAGTTTGGTACAAAGGTAGCACTAGCAAAGGACACCTCAGTGTCATGTTTTATATCGCCGCCATCTTGACGGAAACGTAATGGCGGCCACACAAATGTTCAAAGCTTAAATCAAATAACGACTAACCTAATCATCCGATCTCTACCAAATTTTGCAACAACATACCTTTATGTGGGGAGCATCCTTTGACCAAACTAATAGGTCATCAGCGTAATAGTTTGCGGATGGCGGCCATCTTTGTGTGAAAATCTATTAATATTCAAACACGGTGCAACCGAATGGAACGAAATTTGGTACAGAGGTAGTACTAACAAAAGGCATCTCAGTGTCATGTTTTATATCGCCGCCATCTTGACGGAAACGTAATGGCGGCCACACAAATGTTCAAAGCTTAAATCAAATTACGATTAACCTAATCATCCTATCTCTACCAAATTTTGCAACAACATACCTTTATAGAGGAAGCATTTCTTGACCAAATGACTAGGTCATTAGCCTAATAGTTTGCGGATGGCGGCCATCTTTGTGTGAAAATCAATTCCCCCTATTAATTCAAACACGGTGAAACCGAATGGAACGAATTTGGTACAGAGGTAGTACTAACAAAAGGCACCTCAGTGTCATGTTTTATATCGCCGCCATCTTGACGGAAACGTAATAGCGGCCACACAAATGTTCAAAGCTTAAATCAAATTACAATTAACCTAATCATCCGATCTCTACCAAATTTTGCAACAACATACCTTTATAGAGGAAGCATGTTTTGACCAAATGACTCGGTCATTAGCCTAATAGTTTGCGGATGGCGGCCATCTTTGTGTGAAAATCAATTCCCCCTATTAATTCATACACGGTGAAACCGAATGGAACGAAATAGGGTACAGAGGTAGCACTAGCAAAGGGCATCTCAGTGTCATGTTTTATATCGCCGCCATATTGACAGAAACGTAATGGCGGCCACACAAATGTTCAAAGCTTAAGTTAAACTACGACTAACATAACCATCCGATCTCTACTAAACTTTGCAACAACATTCCTTTATGGAGGGAGCATCCTTTGACCAATCTAATAGGTTATTAGCCTAATAGTTTGCGGGTGGCGGCCATCTTTATGTCAAAATTGATTCCCCCTATTAATTCGAACACGGTGGAACCGAATGGAACGGAATTTATGTACAGAGGTAGCAATAGCAAAGGGCACCTCACTGTCATGTTTTATATTGCCGCAATTTTGACTGAAACGTAATGGCGGCCACACGAATGTTCAAAGCTTAAATCAAATTACGATTAACCTAATCATCCGATCTCTACCAAATTTTGCAACTGCATACCTTTATGGAGGGAGCATCCTTTGACCAATCTAATGGGTCATTCGCCTAATAGTTTGCGGATGGCGGCCATCTTTGTGTCAAAATCGATTCCCCCTATTAATTCATACACGGTGAAACCGAATGGAACGAAATTTGGTACAGAGATAGCACTAGCAAAGGGCATCTCAGTGTCATGATTTATATCGCCGCCATATTGACAGAAACGTAATGGCGGCCACACAAATGTTTAAAGCTTAAATCAAATTACGACTAACATAACCATCCGATCTCTACCAAACTTTGCAACAACATACATTTATGGAGGGAGCAAGCATGTGGTTTAACGTGACTGTTAATCTCGCGATCATGAGCCACGGGACCTCCTTTTTACGTGGAATCCGAACCACAGGACATGGCATTTCACGTGGAAAATCTCACATGCATTGACCGGGAATCGAACCCGGTCGGCCTTGGAAGGGAGCATCCTTTGACCAATCTAATAGGCCATTAGCCTAATAGTTTGCGGATGGCGGCCATCTTTATGTCAAAATTGATTCCCCCTATTAATTCGAACACGGTGGAACCGAATGAACGAAATTTGGTACAGAGGTAGCACTAGCAAAGGGCACCTCAGTGTCATGTTTTATATCGCCGCCATCTTGACGGAAACGTAATGGCGGCCACACAAATGTTCAAAGCTTAAATCAAATTACGATTAGCCTAATCATCCGATCTCTTGCATATTTAGCAACAACATACCTTTATGGAGGGAGCATCCTTTGACCAAACTAATAGGTCATCAGCCTAATATTTTGCGGATGGCGGCCATCTTTGTGTGAAAATCGATTCCCCTTATCAATTCGAACACGGTGAAACCGAATGGAACGACATTTGGTACAGAGGTAGCACTAGCAAAGGGCACCTCAGTGTCATGTTTTATATCACCGCTATCTTGACGGAAACGTAATAGCGGCCACCCAAATGTTAAAAGCTAAAATGTAATTACGACCAACCTAATAATCTAGTCTCTACCAAATTTTGCAACACCATATCTTTATGTGGGAAACATATTCAGACCGAACTGCAAAAACATCAGCCCAATAGTTTGCAGATGGTGGCCAAGTATGTGTGCAAATCGATTCCCCCTATCAATTCAAACACGGTGAAACCGAATTGAACGAAATTTGGTACAGAGGTAGCACTAGCAAAGGGCACCTCATATTCATGTTATTATCCCTATAGCACGTTGTATTTCAACAAGCTACTACAACCAACATTCAATCATACTCCTTGAAAAGGACAAAGAGTTATAACAATACCCATGCATTTAGGAGAAAGTAGGCTATATGTTCTTTACTGAACATCTTGTTATACTTGTGGTCACACTGTCCTTATGCAAGGTTTCGACACTGATGTGTAACTATGTATCGGTCTGTTACTTCTTCACGCAAAATTATTTCTCCCGCAGAGATTTTGGTTGGTTCCTCTGTTTAGGGGCTGCGACAACGCGGTCATATAACCCCGTGTACTTAGGGATGGCTGTATTAGTCTGTAATTCAGGTAAGGACTGCAGACGGTCAATTTCAAGCAGTAGTTCCTAATGTTGCTACCAGGTACTACCGTGAACGACACCTAGCTGTGAACTTGGCTACTAGATGCCACCGCAACCAGCAACTCGCAACGAACGTTGGAACTTTCCCTCCAAAGGAAAGCATACTGAGGGATTTAAAGCGCTCTTAAAAAATCCGACGACTTCGGCCGGCTTTTAACTCGCGACCTTGGGCATAGACATTCAGCATGCTACCAGTTACGTCACCGAAGCCGCTTCACACTTAGTCAGATGGAAATCTGAATCTGATCTCGTGCAAGTGCGTTATCTTGGCAACGTCTGATGGCTCATCCCTCATCAATTAAGTAGTGTTGCCATGGCAACTACTGATAGCTCTTGGCATTTTCTTATAATTCCGAAATCATTTTTCTCATCCCTTGGCATAATGGTGGGTCATATCAAAAATTCTTTAAGACAAAATTTTAGGTAATTATTAGGGGAATATTGTCCATTTTGTACGGTTTTGAGATTGTGCCTATTAAGAGAGATATGATTAATGTTTCCCGAAAAACCCACTTTTTCCCACCCCTTTGGTCAATGGTTGGTGCTATAAAAACTCTTCGAACATAAATTTTCGGGCTTTATACGATACATAGTATGAACGTTGAACGGATTCGATATTTCACATATTAAGAGAGTTATAGCAATATTTCACTTTTTCGAAAGAAGCCCCCCATTTTCACCCCCCTCGGCCGATTTAGCACAGTAACGAACTCGACTGAGAGTTTATAGGTATACATATTCGGTAAAAAATTCGAAGTGATTGGTGTAAAATTACGGCAGTTTTCGTGTCCACAAGAAACTGATATACATATATCTTTATATATATAATTCTTCGACACGTGTGTATGTCACTGAACTCCTCCTAAACGACTGGACCGATTTTTATGAAATTTGGTATGTACATTAGGTTGGGTCCATGTATGGTTTAGATTCACAATCTGACAAGGTAGGTGGATTGAACACAATTTTAGAACCACAATGTACACACTATTTTAGAACCACAATATACATTCAAAAACAGTCGTCATGGAAACCACTAGCCTTGGCTTTGGTGAAAGCTGATGTCTTTGGACGGTTTGTCTCTGCACGTTAGAGCCACCTGGTCGCAACCTGTGCAACTACCGCCATAACATACACTCCGCCCGTGGCGGAAAGTTGTGTTTTGTACCAAAGGTGGCAGTGATGTAGAATTCTACTGTTTGTCTCTGCACGTTGGAGCGTTTCAAAGTCACGTATGCGTTCATATACCGTTCATCCCATTGCGATGAAACTTGGGTGAGATGTTGAGTGTACTCCAGGGAAGGTGTTTGGCTTAGTAAATTATTTTACAATAGATTGCGCACGACTAGATTCAACAAATGAGCGACGACGCACGAAGCGTTTCAAGAAGGTCCCGTATGCGTTCAAATACCATTCGCCCGATAGCGATGAAACTTGTGTGAGATGTTGTGTACACTCCAGGGAAGGCTTCTGGCTTAGTAAATTCATTTTACAATAGGTAGCGAGCGAGTAGATTCAACAAATGAGCGACGACGTGCGAAGCGTTTCAACAAGGTCCCGTATGTGTTCGAATACCATTCGTCCGATCGCTATGAAACTTGGGTGAGATGTTGTGTACACTCCAGGGGGAGGCTTTTGGAATAGTACATCCATTTTACCATAGGTAGCGCACGAGTAGATTCAACAAATGAGCGACGACGCGCCAACGTTTAATTTAAGTCCCGTATGCGTTCATATACCATTCATCCGATTGCATTGCAACTATGGTGAGATATTGCGTACACTTACGTGAGGGTTTCTAACTTAGTAAATCCATTTCACAGGAGGTTGCGCACGTGTACATTCAACAAATTAGTGATGACGCACGAAGCGTTTCAATAAGGTCCCGTGTGCGTTCAAATACCATTCATCCGATTACGATGAAACTTGGGTGAGATGTTGAGTACACCCTACGGAAGGTTTCTGTCTTAATAAATCCATTTTAAAATAGGTAGCGCACGAGTAGATTCAACAAATGAATGACGGCACGCGAATCATTTCAACAAAATACCGTATGCGTCGATATACCATTCATCCGATTGCGATGAAACTTTGGTGAATTGTTGTGTACACTTCAGTACAGGTTTCTGGCTTAGTAAATTCATTTTACAATAGGTAGCGCACGAGTAGGATCAACAAATGTGCGATGGCACGAGAATCGTTTCAACTAAGTCCTGTAGGTGTTCATATACCATTTATCCGATTGCGATGAAACTTTGGTGAATTGTTGTGTACACTCCAGGAAAGGTTTCTGGCTTAGTAAATCCAGTTTTTTAATAAGTAGCGCATGAGTAGATTCAACAAATGAGTGATGACATGCGAATCGTTTAAAGAAAATCCGGTATGCGTTCATATGTCATTCATACGATTCCGATGAAACATTGATGAGTAGTTGTGTACACGCCAGGGAAGGTGTTCAAATTGGTAAATCCATTTTACAATATTGGTAGCGCACGAGTAGATATAACAAATGAGTGACGACGCGCGAAGAGTTCCAACAAAATCCCGTATGTGTTCATATACTATGCATCGATTGCGATGAAACTTTGATGAGTTGTTGTGTACACTTACGTGAAGCTTTCTAACTTAGTAAATCCATTTCACAGTTGGTAGAGCACGAGTAGATTCAACAAATGGGTGACAGCGCACGAAACATTTAAACAAAATCCCGTATGCGTTATATGCCATTTATCCGATTGCGATGAAACTTTGGAGAGTTGTTGTGCACGCTCTCACGAATGTTTCTAGATTAGTTAATTCATTTCACGATAGTTTAGAGGCAGTTCACAGAAATTGAAAAAATATTGTGTATCCAAAAGCACTTCAAGAAACAAGTTACAACACTTTCTTTGATTGGCAGGACAACCTCTGCCGGGTCTGCTAGTATATATATATATAAACTTTTGAACTGACGGTGGTTTTGGGGTCTGGGGGATGTGAAACGCGAAGATATGTCGAAATTTTCCGGAAGTCGAAACATGGTACCCATTGCAATAGTTAGCTTTCTAATGAAATCTACCTCTGGTTGGTTCCTCAGTTTAGGGGCTGCGACAACGCGGTCATCTAACCCCGTGTACTTTGGTTGAGTGTAGAATCTGTCTGATAAACGGTGTGAATTGTAATGGCTGTATTAGTCTTAATTCAGGTAAGGACTGCAGACGGTCAATTTCACGCAGTAGTTCCTAATTTTGCTACCAGGTACTACTGTCAACGACACCTAGCTGTGAACTTAGCGACTAGATGCCACCCCAACCAGCAACTCGCAACGAACGTTGGAACTTCCCCTCCAAAGGAAAGCATACTGAGGGATTTTAGCGCTCTTAGGAAATCCGACGACTTCGGCCGGCTTTGAAACCTCGACCTTGGGCATAGACATTCAGCATGCTACCAGTTACGTCACCGAAGCCGCTTCCCACTTAGTCAGATGGAAATACTGAATCTGATCTCGTGCAAGTGCGTTGTCATGCCAACGTCTGATGGCTCATCCCTCATCAATTTAGTAGTGTTGCCATGGCAACCTCTGATAGCTCTTGACATTTTCTTATAATTCCGAAATCATTTTTCTCATCCCTTGGCGTAATGGTGGGTCATATCAAAATTTCTTTCAGACAAAAGTTTTAGGTAATTATTAGGGGAATATTGTCCATTTTGTACGGTTTTGATATTGTGCCTATTAAGAGAGATATGATTAATGTTTCCCGAAAAACCCACTTTTTCCCACCCCTTTGGTCAATGGTTGGTGCTATAAAAAACTCTTCAAACATAAATTTTTGGGCTTTATCCGACACATAGTATGAACGTTGAACGGATTCGATATTTCACATATTAAGAGAGTTATAGCAATAGTTTTCGAAAAAAAAGCCCCCCATTTTCACCCCCTTCGACCGATTTAGCCCAGTAACGAATTCGACTGATATTTTAGGTATACATATTCGGTAAAAAATTCAAAGTGATTGGTGCAAAATTACGGCAGTTATCGTGTCCACAAGAAACTGATATACATATATATATATATATACTGTACCCAATTGTCATCATATGGAACATGTGTTCGTATCCCAGCTAACCCACGGTCTTTCGAGGTATGGGACGTTCCTGCCCACCATACGACCACATGCTCAGGATTTGAGTCTGTCAGGTAACTACTCTACATGAAAGAAACAACATATTCCTAAATATAACATTTAATGATATAACAAGAAGTTCCGTTAAGAACTATACAGCCTACTTTTCATGCCAATGATTATTCTACAGAATATGAACATATCTAGAATAATGACGAAATTAAGTTGGTAATATCGAAATATCTAATTAGTTCAAAATATACCTGGTATAATGTAGCCTAATAGAGCACTACAGTTGGCAGCCCTGGTGACTGAATATATTCTTAGTTCCATCTCTTAAGGTACAGAATACAAAATTTGGTTGAAGTCCAATGGACGTTACTTGCAGTTAGACACTGGATCTATCAGCACGCGTAAAAGCATGTTGCCAACAATACCATGCGTGTGCTGGTCAGAAATAATCTGAAATATTATGATATCTTGTTGTGCCAATTTTGGATGAAATCCATTTGTTAGTATAGAAGTTACATGTATTTTAAAATTGGACATATCAGCAGGCATAGAATCATGTTGGCAGCTCTGCCTTGTATTAATTACTCCAAATTAATCTAGAAAGTCAGGTGCTATACGTGTGCAAAGTATAGAGCTGTTGGCTTGCATACTTTCTGATATATTGATATTAGGGTAAAAAATATAGACAGCATTTATTAACAGTTGGCAGCCCTGATTGCACTGAAGAATACTTATAGTCATATCTGATATGTTACACATAGCACATGCGAAATTTGGATGAAATCCTACTGATAGTATAGAAGTTACATGTATTTAAAAATTGGCCCTATCAGCAGACATAGAATCATGTTGGTAGAACTGACGTATATAAGTTACTCCAAAATTAATCAAACATGTCAGGTACTATACGTGTGCATAGTTTAAAGCTGTCGGTTTGCACACATTCTGATATATTGGTATTTGGATAAAAAAATAGAGAGAGCAATTATTAACAGTTGGCAACCGACAGTAGTGGCTACGCGGTCTAAAGCGCTGCGTTAGGTCAAGGGGCCAAGCTCTCTGCTGACTCGGTAGACGCGTGGGTTCGAGCCCCACCGTCGGCTGTCCTTGAAATGGTTTTCCGTGGTTTCCCATTTTCAACACCAGGCAAATGCTGGGGCAGTACCTTCTGACAGGCCACGGCCGCTTCCTTCCTCATCCTTGCCCAGTTTCATTCATCTTCATCCATTCCATCTCTCATCCCGACGCGCAGGTCGCCCACGGGCGTCGACTAGAAAGACCTGCACTCGGCCTCTCAGGAGGCTACACGACAAAAAAAAAAAAACAGTTGGCAGCCCTGGTGGCTCTTAAGAATACGCTCAGCCATATCTGTTTATGTACAGATATTACATACAAAATTTGGTTGAAATCCAGTTGATAGTGTAGAAGTTATATGCATTTAAACATTGGACCTATCAGAAGGCTTAAAATTATTTTGGCAACACTGTCATGGTTGGCCTCCTGGAAATTAAACTGAAATAGTATTATCTACATGTGTGCCAATTTTGGAATAGCTCCTATGCATACCTTGCAGGATATCCAACATGGAGCTCAAATTTCTAGTGCGTTTTTTCAGCAGTTGGTAGCACTGACATCATTTTCAAATATGGACGTGAGCTATTCCGGTGCACATCTTTACTCATACTAAATTTGGTTTTGATTGCTGCAGCCGTTTAGGAGTTGATAGGGGGGGACACACACACAGCCAGACAGACAGAAGGACAGACGGACAGACAGACAGACAGACAGACAGACAGACACACATTTGCCCGATCTCATAAGACTACTTTTTCCTCATTTTTGCAAAATGTGAAAAGTAGGCTGAAAATCATGGCTATACAACAAAAATACAAACAAAGGATAATTTACATTTAATTCCCCCAATGAAAATCAAGGTTATTTGTGAGTCTCTTCTTAATTAGTGCTTCACTGCACTCAAATCTATTTCTAGCATCCTATCAGTGATACTTTCAGACTTCTACGAGTGCTCATATTGTTCTTCCCAAGGCACAATTTAACATAAACTGGAGTATCACATCACAAAAGTCATAATATCACTTTTTATGGCATTAATTCTGTAATAATTAAACATTAATCCCTTTTTCACGGGGCATTTACTTTCATTAACATAAATTCATTATATTATGCCTTAATTAACAAGTGTTGTGTCGCGTGAATCGTCTTCTTTATTTCCCATCAATATGAAACGCTAAAAGTGGTACGTTTTCCCTTCCAAAATACACATGGATAGAAATGTTTATAGTTTCACCATACAACGATTTTCTGGGTCTGGTCGAAATTATTATCGTTACAAACGTGTCATGTTATAGAAATCACCTACCCGTCTGCATAACTTAGTGTGAACTGGGCAAAAATGCACTTTAAAAAGATGCCTACATTTATTTGGTTCAGCGTTCCTCCTCAGAGAATAACTGGGCCAAATATTATCCGATCACAATGATCCGACGAGCTATGTGTGTTGAAACACATCATTTAAATCAATTGGCATCATCACAACAATCATATCTTAATTACATTTCGAAATATCGAGATTCTTCAGTGTCCCACTATGCATCTAAAATATAGGGAGCAGGTCACCAGACCTCCCTTTCAAGCAGGCAATAAAATTAGTTCCAGCTGGCCGCGCAAGATGGCCGCCGTCCTAGTGGCATACCTACCACCCCCCTTGGCTGCTAGCAAGGTCATCTTTGTTTACTATTGCAATACAATGGAGTTACGCTGAGTGTTGTCTCTAGTAA
This sequence comes from Meconema thalassinum, assembly GCA_946902985.2. Taxonomy (NCBI): domain Eukaryota; kingdom Metazoa; phylum Arthropoda; class Insecta; order Orthoptera; family Tettigoniidae; genus Meconema; species Meconema thalassinum. Next base: position 1,711,732,628 of record OX336388.2, on the reverse strand, counting down.
TTGAGTCATTCTAATTATTTACCACCTATATTTATAGTGTAATGGGCTCAACTCGGCTCCTACTTAACATTCATGGCTGGGGATGGATCCTTTAATAGCCTTGCCGTTCTGTGGCGAATACTAGTGGCTTCGGGCGCGCATCACGATTGAGAATACAAGATTTCTCATCAGCAGCTGCCTACAATAATAATAAGGAAATCTGCGTTTCCTATACGACGAACATGATTCTCCTCTCAGGGCAGATCAATTAATACATGAGCTCACGGGGTCTCGAAGAGCATCCCTCGTGGCAATATTCATGCAAGCGATGGATACAGACAAGCTCCGTTCCAATTCGCGGCGAATAATATAAGTATGCTCCAACGGCAATACTATCTCGTAGATTAGCCAACCTTTCACCTAACGTGCAAGCTATGTTAGAGTGGTCCCCGCAACTTTATTGACGCAAATCACTTGATTCTACGTTACTTGCCCGCTGTATGCGGCTCAAACAATACTTCTCATAGATGACTCAATTATTAAAGCACTCACGTCCTCTCTGCAATTACTCTTAAGCCAAAGCTTTAAATAGCTCCAAAAACAAGTATAAAATTACTGGCTTACATTACTTTAATGGTTCTCAAATACACTCCTAAGAATTGACCATTTCAAATATTCATTCAACACTTCACTGACACTGAAAAATTCTCGTATCTCGATATATTTTATGTTACTTTCTTACCGTTTACCAAATACAGTATCTTTATATTAGACATGACACATTTTTGAACGTTCTTTAGGCCAGAAATGCCTATTACTATACTTATTACTGTTACCGATCCCAGATTATTATTATTATTATTATTATTATTATCATTTAACGTTACCGTTACATTCATCACTATCTTAGGCCTGAATGGCCCTAAACAAATCACCTTCCAAGCCATACTCTATCAGAATAGGAGTGGTGAAAGCTCGTACATAAGTGACTGTTACATCTTAGTCTTAAATGATGCTTCGTTGTATGGTGAACTATCTAATTACATTAACATTTTGAATTTGTACTCACTTTTCATTTTCGCTGGATTATTCCAGCATGCCAGCCACGCGCCTACCATGATGCTTGGTCTAAGCCATTATGCTATATTTCACACGACACATGGTGATAATATTTTTAGCCTACTTTTCACATTTTGCAAAAATGAGGAAAAAGTAGACTTATGAGATCGGGCAAATGTGTGTCTGTCTGTCTGTCTGTCTGTCCTTCTGTCTGTCTGTCTGGCTGTGTGTGTGTCCCCCCCTATCAACTCCTAAACGGCTGCAGCAATCGAAACAAAATTTGGTAGGAGTAAAGATCTACACCTGAATATCTCACGGCCATATTTGAAAATGATGTCAGTGCTACCAACTGCTAAAAAATCGCAATTGAAATTTGAGCTCCATGTTGGATATCTTGGAAAGTATAAATGGGAGCTATTTCAAAATTGGCACACGTACAGACCATAATATGTCAGTTTAATTTCCAGGAGGCCAAATATGGCAGTGTTGCCAAAATGATTATAAGCCTCCTGATAGGTCCAATTTTTAAATGCATATAACTTCTACACTATCAATTGGAATTCAACCAAATTTCGTATGTTGTATGTGTACATAACCAGATATGACTGAGCGTATTCTTAAGACCTACCAGGGCTGCCAACTGTTAATAAATGCTCCTAATTTATTTTATCCAAATACCAATATATCAGAAAGTATGCAAGCCGACAGCTTTAAACTATGCACACGTATAGTACCTGATATTCTATATTAATTTGGAGTAACTTATATACGTCAGTGCTACCAACATGATTCTAAGCCTGCTGACAGGTCCAACTTTAAATGCATGCAACTTCCATACTATCATTTGGATTTCAACCAAATTTCGTATGTGTTATGTGTACCATAACAGATATGACTATGCGTATTCTAAGGAGCAACCAGGGCTGCCAACTGTTAATATGTGCTGTGCCTATTTTTGTTACCCTAATATCAATATATCAGAAAGTATGCAAGCCAATAGCTCTAAAATTTGCACACGTATAGTACCTGGCATTCTAGACGAATTTGGAGTAACTAATATACGTTAGTGCTGCCAACATGATTCTAAGCCTGCTGATAGGTCCAATTTTAAAATGCATGTAACTTCTATACTAACTAATGGATTTCATTCAAAATTGGCACAACAATAGATCACATTATTTCAGATTATTTCTGACCAATACATGCATGACATTGTTGCCAACATGATTTTACGCGCGCTGTTAGATCCAATGTTTAACTGCATGCGATTCATTGGACTTCAACCAAATTTTGTATTTTGTACCTTAAGAGATGGAACTAAGAATATATTCAGTCATCAGGGCTGCCAACTGTAGTGCTCTATTAGGATACATTATGCCAGGTATACAGTATTTCGAACTAATTGGAAATTTCGATATTAGCAACTTAATTTCGTCATTATTCTAGATAGGTTCATATTCTGTAGAATAATCATTGGCATGAAAAGTAAGCTGTATAGTTCTTAACGGAACTTCTTGTTATCACTGGCTTTTCTCATTTTAACACAATACATATTATAACACAATACACATAAACACTTTTGAAATCACTGTAATAAAACTTATATACACTTTTCGCACTATTTCACATGTGGATCCTTAATCGGACTCCTCCTAACGCCTGACCTCAGAGATGCGATGCAGCTACGACAACCGCTGGTCTCCGTGAAAGTCTATCTGCGTGTGCGTGCGTTCGATTCTCGTTTCCTTCAATACTGTTCAGTTCACTGTCAAGTTTATTGGTGATGCCTTCCAGGCTCCCATAATTGTAGTGATCCTGTCGATAATATGTCATTTACAACTATGACAATACCTCCTGGTATACTTAATGTCCAAAAACATCCTAATTTATTCCTACGCTGTATCGAACTTATATTTGCGTATGATAATGGATAAATATCTGCTGTAGATTAAATCTTACGCTATTCATGATTACTATTAAGAAGCTGTATGATGCGATTCCATTTTTCTTCAAATTTACATGAGCGTCGATACTCTAACATTTCGCGCACTTTCTGGCAGCGTATTAGTTACGTGTTGAGTCAAGACGAACTGGAGAAGAACTGAAGACGAACTGGCTTGGTCTGCGCTGCTTCCCCTATATAAAGGTTTCTCGTAAAACGTAGTCCACAGGACATACGGGTGCGACTCCTTTCTTGAAATAATGCATTTCCATTCAAAATGACGTATACACCTCGTTTATCTAGGTGTGGAAGTCCCATAATCACTCGCGTGCAAGCGATCGCTTCGGACAATTAATTACAATTAATTGCCTTCTTCCATAGCGTCATGACGCCACCATGGTAAATCCCCTCGTGTGGGTCTCCAAATCATTCCTCTCACGCGTAGGCTCTGTGTTCACAGGCTTATTTAGAGATATAGGCTTTAATTTAGGTGTGAGACCACTCCTAAATTATCTCTCCTAGAATATATTCACCTGGGTGTACTTTTCACTCCATTTCAATGCTCCAATTGGCTGTAATCAATTAATTTCCGTGGACAATTACCCCCTCTCCGGTCTCAAACGTTGTCTGCCGGTGAACCCCAGAGTCATTAATTTCGAGCTGTCCCAGCGGTCCAGACGAAAGAGTCCCTTCGGCGTCACTGATCCACGCCCCTCTGTTGGCTGCGATTAATCAAATGTCAAGCTGGCTTGCCTTCATACTTCTATGCTTCCAAACCGTACATATGCTTTCATTTTCTTATAATTATCACATTAAACAGCTATGATATTTACATTCTAGCCGTGAAATCATGCTATATTATTATATGTCATTATATCTCTCATTGCTCTTCGGGTTCCCTGTAGCTGTTCCCCCTCAGAGATCAATGGTTCGACTCTAGGCAGAATCATGGGCCTGGTCTTCTCTGATAAGACCCGAGTTCGATGCCAGTCTGCCATGTCCGATTGGGCACAATACATACATAAATTATATATAAACTTTTGAATTGACGGTGGTTTTGGGGTCTGGGGGATGTGAAACGTGAAGGTATGTCGAAATTTTCCGGAAGTCGAAACATGGGATCCATTGCAATAGTTAGCTTTCTAATAAAATCTACCTAATTGCAATAGCTAGCTTTCTAATGAAATCTACCTAAAAAGCGCACTGACGCCAGTTTGTTTTCGACATTTTTACTGAAATCGTTTCTGCTTGGCTTCCTTTGATCATAAATAAATTATTATATACAGAAACCTTCCTCGAGATATCCTTTACGGAATGGTGAAACCCACATCAAAATCCATCCAGTGGTTCTCGAGATTACCCGTAATATCCAGGAATCGGGGACTTTGTTTTTTACTAAGTAGAGATAATCATATACTTGTTAAACTCAGAAAATCTTCTAGGTTTTTGCCATGCCCTTTGTGGGGTTTTGTCTAGGTGCTAATGTCGGCTGGTGGATACCTGTTGTGGGTGTTCCACTATTTTCATTAAGGTGTGTGGGTAGGGTTAAGTACTACTGATATAAGAGAAGACGGTATACAGGTACGCAGTAAAACTGACGTAGCTCAATTGCCACCAATGTCGCAGTCCAGGGAATATCACATTCACCTCGGGATTAAATGGATAATAAGTTAATTTTGGAAAAATACACGAGAAAAAGACAGCGTAAGCTATACACGAGGTCGAGAAAGGACCACACGCGCAATTTATATTGCGAGACGATGGTTTCGACAGCAGACGGAGCATCCGTCACTCTCCTCCCTTGTTGCAATCAGCGAGCAACGACCAGTCGAGTTTACTGTTGGTATATGACTTATCCAGTCTAGAATCTCGGAATACCCTCTACTATAAAGATCTGTTCGGCTCTCTATCCTGACAATAACCTCACGTCGACTGCTCGTATATTGTTAGTGCGTTTAGCTTTTTAAATCAGTTCACAGCACTACGAGATTTCCTGAACAAAACTATGAATTCCTATGCATGGTTTATAAGAAGAAACACATAGCTTCCAACGCCGGATACAAAAGCTAGTGTTAAATAAATATTTGACTGTTCAGTATTTATTGCAATCTGTACCTTAAGAATATCCCCCGTACGTCTGTTTGGTTTCACATAATGTAATCTCATGACATTTGGTATATAAATTGAGTAAGAGAGTATGAAATCTATTTACTACACAAATACACAGTATGTATATCCCAGGAATACTCGACAGTTGGTCCCTTTTCATATGAAAATGAAAATCCACAGCCTGCTTCCAGTCTCCGACCGGGTCAGGAATGGAATGAATGAAGCCCCCATCTAGAGGCGAGGATATGGACTGTGCCGGCTGCCGAGGCCTGACGCACTCCTCTGGGGCAATGATTAAATGAATGACAGATGAAATGAAATGATAGTGGAGAGTGTTGCTGGAATGAAATTTTGACAGGGAAAACCGGAGTACCCGGAGAAAAACCTGTCTGCCTCCGTTTTGTCCAGCACAGATCTCACATGGAGAGACCGGGATTTGAACCACGGACCCAGCGGTGAGAGGCCGGCGTGCTGCCGCCTAAGCCACGGAGGCTTCCCTTTTCATATACATTCATCAAAATAATAATATGGAAGGTAACGCACTCGAACAAACCTTTCGGATATATTACTAAAATACTAAAACTATGAATATCAAACACATGCTAAAAGAAGACATGAACTTTATACTGAATTCTGAAACAAGATACGCGTTTATAGAGCTATTCCCACGAACAGTAAGCCATATAGTGTGGAAGTGGAAATGGATAATAAGGATCTGTGGAGAATATGAGCCATTTACGAGCGCCCGAACGCTTCCGCTGTTGGAAACAGGACTTTCCAATTCGTATCTCGCAGGCTGATGAAATGGTTCAATCCTCTCCATACACCAGTCGAGAGAAACAGCTTGAGGTTATTATTAAAGAAAATTATTGTTCGGATAGATACGCCAAATCTGTTACAGAGTTGGGCATTTTTAAATTGATAAACGATTATAGGATTGTAGATGATGTAGTGTAGTCATGAAAGTTAAACATTACGACTGCATGTCTAGTAATTGGTAACCGTCCGTACACTAAAGCAGGGGACATTGATAGACTGCAACTCATGTAGATATTTAATCCACTAATTATTCTTGACCGTGATGTTTTTCTTCAATTTACTCTTTATTACGATATTTCTTCAACCTGCAAATAGGCAACCATAGGGAAGTTCCTTCATAATTATTCTGGAATTTTGCATAAATTACATTTAAGTTGTAGTGAATAAGTTTTTCATTTAGACTACCTCTTCTAGAACTAATATTAAGTTTTGCTTTTCTTTTCATATAAACTGAACAAAAACGCCTCATTTTGCATTTGTATTTTACTGAATAGTTACAAGACTTAGCAGTCAAACTTAATAATGTATGTAAGATATATACATCCACCTTCAAGTTATCTCTTCTCTACTTAGTATAAAACCAAGTCCCCGATTCTTGGATGTTACGGGTAAACTCGAGAACCACTGGATGGATTTTTTATCCGGTTTTCACCATTCTGTAAAGGATATCTCGAGGTTGATTTCTGCAGAAAAGAATTTATTTATGATCAAAGGAAGCCGAGCAGCAACGATTTCAGTGGAAAAGGCGAAGAAAAAAAACCTGGCGTCTGAGCGCTTTGTAAGCTTACGCTGGGCAAACCGTTAAAAGTATCTAAATACTATGAGTGTAAGAATTGTTCAGCATGAAAAGTTCTACAAGAAAGTCCAAGAGAGCATATGTCTATCCTCAATACATCGCCCACTATAAGTTTTTTTTACGTTTTAATTTCTTCCAACCATGTCCATTCAACTACTGAGGCGACAGTTTACCAGCTAGCTAAGGGCGAGTCTATCATCCCTGTTACAGCCTAGCTAGCGGGCGAACCTATTGCCCCAGATACAGCCAGCAGCAAACCGCTGAGCCGTGTTGAGTTAAGACTTCTGAGAAGGGTGGTTGTGTTTGGAGTTTCCACGGAAGTGCAACTCGGGTTTTCTTCATTTCGCCTGTGAAACACAGTCAAGTTGTGATTGGACGGAAGGGGGATTTGAGTTTCATTCACCTCGCCGTTCCCTGGCAGTGCAACTCTCATTTCGCATGTGAACTTTTTGTTCCGCAAAATTCACAGTCAATTTAAGATTGGACGGAAGAGGGATTACATTATATTAAATTATACTGATTGGCGTATAATCTCTACTTAGTATAAGACAAAGTCCCCGATTCTTGGATGTCAAGGGTAATCTCGAGAACCACTGAATGGATTTTGATGCGGTTTTCACCATTCTGTAAAGGATATCTCGACGAAGGTTTCGGTATAAAATAATTTATAAGGAAGTCAAGCACTAACGATTTCAGTGAAAAGGTGGAAAAAAAAAACTGGCGTCCGTGCACTTTTTAAGCTTACGCTGGGCAAACCGTTAAAAATATCTATATACTATGAGTGTACGAATTGTTCAGCATGAAAAATTCTACAAAATAGCCCGGGAGAGCATATCTCTATCTTCAATACATCGCCTACTGTAAGTGTTTTTACGTTTTCATTTCTTCCAACAATCTCCATTCAGTTACTGAGGCGACAGTTCACGAGCCAGCTAGGGGCGAGTCTATCTCCCCAGTTACCGCTTAGCTAGCGGACGAGCTTATTGCCCCAGATACAGCCAGCAGGAAACAGTCGAGTCGTGTTGAGTTAAAAACTTTAGAGAAGAATGGTTGTGTTTGGAGTTTCCCTGGAAGTGCAACTCGGCTTTTCTTCATTTCGCCTGTGAACATTTCGTTCCGCAAGATTGGACGGAAGGGGGACTTGTGTTTCATGCACCTCGTCATTCTTAAGTTACATCTGACAAGAATTTGTTGCACATGCATCTCCATGATAATATAATTAATAGTCCAGTCGGTGATTTTAACCCATCGTGCCGAGACGTAAAACGGATATTGGTCGTTGTTCATTTACATAGGATAAAAAGGTGCTTATCACGTAATGCATTCATAACTGTTCCCAGGCGAAGCCGGGTCGGGTTGCTAGTTCATAATATGTAATCGCAGGAGATTCTTGACGCTAGAAATGGTAATTATTTAAGTCTATTAAATTATATTATCCAAAGTGTAAAAAAAGAAAAAATTTACCGTAAATGAAATTTTATTGTATGTTTCAAAAAACTATACATGTTTTGTCACCTAAGCTGTCCCCAGAAAATATCTTCTGATACGTTGCAGTTATTTACATTCAGATTTCACTTTTATAAATGTTATTAAGGGGCTTATCTATATTATTAAAAATATTGATGAAAATTTATCCGAGTCCGTCTGGCCATACTATCCGGCCGATTTTCTTCAACCTTATTTTTAAATGAAAGGTATTCATGCACAGATTTGTCATCAAGTATTACGAATCACTTAAATTACGCCTTTCTCAAATTATTTGATTTTTTCAACTTTTTCCAAATTTTTCCAACTTTGAAGTACTCATATCTTCGGTTCTAATTGAGTTACGAAGGTCGTTTTAGTCTAAGAACACTCAGTGAAACAAGCGCTATCATCTGGGCTCTCAAACATTAAAATTGGCTGATTCTGAGGAACGTTATGTGTGGAAATACGATATTACATCTCATTTTTTCAACAGTTTTTCTCATAGTAGCATTCATATCTTTGGTTCTAATTGAGTTACACTGTTAGTTTTGGTCTAAGAGCACTCAGTGGATCACGCTCTTTCGTTTGATGTATTAATTATTTACATTGGTTGATTCTGAGGAATGTTATGAGTGCCGAAGCGAATGTTAGAAATAATTATGAAAACTTAACCGAGTACTTGCGGCCATTCTATCCAGTCGATTTCCTTCATACCACTATTAAATGAAAGTTATTCATGTACGGATTTAATATCAAGTATTACAAATCACTTAACTTCTGCCTTCCTCAAATTATTTGATTTCTTGCACCTTTTTTACTTTTTTTAACATTGAAGCTATCTACATTATTAAAAATATTTAAGAACCATTATCCGAGTCCGTCTGGCCATACTATCCGGCCGATTTTCTTCATCCTTTTTTTAAATGAATGGTATTCATGCACAGATTTGTCATCAAGTATTACAAATAACTTAAATTACGCCTTTCTCAAATTATTTGAATTCTTGCACATTTTTTTCTTTTTTTTCACATTGAAGCTATCTATATTATTAAAAATATTGATGAAAATTTATCCGAGTCAGTCTGGCCATACTATCCGGCCGATTTTCTTCAACCTATTTTTTAAATGAAAGGTATTCATGCACAGATTTGTCATCAAGTATTACAAATCACTTAAATTACGCCTTTCGCAAATTATTTGATTTTTTCAATTTTTTCCAAATTTTTCCAACTTTGAAGTAATCATATCTTCGGTTCTAATTGAGTTACGAAGGTCGTTTTAGTGTAAGAACACTCAGTGAATCAAGCGCTATCATTTGGGCCTTAAACATTCAAATTGGCTGATTCTGAGGAAAGTTATGTGTGGACATACGATATTACATCTCATTTTTTCAACAGTTTTTCTTATATTAGCATTCATATCTTTGGTTTTAATTGAGTTACACTGTTAGTTTTGGTCTAAGAGCACTCAGTGGATCACGCTCTTTATTTTGCTGTATTAATCATTTACATTGGTTGATTCTGAGGAATGTTATAAGTGCCGAAGCGAATGTTAGAAATAATTATGAAAACTTAACCGAGTACTTGCGGCCATTCTATCCAGTCGATTTCCTTCATACCATTATTAAATGAAATTTATTCATGTACGGATTTAATATCAAGTATTACAAATCACTTAACTTCTGCCTTCCTCAAATTATTTGATTTCTTGCACCTTTTTTACTTTTTTTCACATTGAAGCTATCTATATTATTAAAAATATTGATGAAAACTTATCCGAGTCCATCTGGCCATACTATCCGGCCGATTTTCTTCATCCTTTTTTAAATGAAAGGTATTCATGCCCAGATTTGTCATCAAGTATTACAAATCACTTAAATTTCGCCTTTCGCAAATTATTTGATTTTTTCAACTTTTTCCAACTTTTTCCAACTTTGAAGTAATCATTCATATGTTCGGTTCTAATTGAGTTACGAAGGTCGTTTTAGTCTAAGAACACTCAGTGAATCAAGCGCTATCATTTGAGCTCTTAAACATTCAAATTGGCTGTTTCTGAGGAAAGTTATGTGTGGCCATACGATATTACATCTCATTTTTTCAACAGTTTTTATCATTGTGGCAATCACATCTTTGGTTCTAATTGAGTTACACTGTTCGTTTTGGTCTATGAGCACTAAGTGGATCAATCTATATCTTTTGATGTATTAATTATTTACATTGGTTGATTCTGAGGAATGTTATGAGTGCCGATGCGAATATTAGAAATAATTATGAAAACTTAACCGAGTACTTCCGGCCATTCTATCCAGTCCATTTCCTTCACCCCACTATTAAATGAAAGTTATTCCTGTACGGATTTAATATCAAGTATTACAAATCACTTAACTTCTGCCTTGCTCAAATTATTTGATTTCTTGCACCTTTTTTACTTTTTTTTTCACATTGAAGCTATCTATATTATTAAAAATATTGATGAAAATTTATCCGAGTCCGTCTGGCCATACTATCCGGGCGATTTTCTTGAACCTTTTTTTAAATGAAAGGTATTCATGCACAGATTTGTCATCAAGTATTACAAATCACTTTAATTACGTCTTTCTCAAATTATTTGATTTTTTCAACTTTTTCCAACTTTTTCCAACTTTGAAGTAATCATATCTTCGGTTCTAATTGAGTTACGAAGGTCGTTGTAGTGTAAGAGCACTCAGTGAATCAAGCGCTATCATTTGGGATCTTAAACATTCAAATTGGCTGATTCTGAGGAAGGTTATGTGTGGACATACGATATTACAACTCATTTTTTCAACAGTTTTTCTCATAGTAGCATTCATATCATTGGTTCTAATTGAGTTACACTGTTAGTTTTGCTCTAAGAGCACTAAGTGGATCAAGATCTTTCTCTTGATGTATTAATTATTTACATTGGTTGATTCTGAGGAATGTTATGAGTGCCGAAGCGAATGTTAGAAATAATTATGAAAACTTAACCGAGTACTTGCGGCCATTCTATCCAGTCGATTTCCTTCATACCACTATTAAATGAAAGTTATTCATGTACGGATTTAATATCAAGTATTACAAATCACTTAACTTCTGCCTTCCTCAAATTATTTGTTTTCTTGCACCTTTTTTACTTTTTTTTCACATTGAAGCTATCTATATTATTAAAAATATTGATGAAAACTTATCCGAGTCCGTCTGGCCATACTATCCGGCCGATTTTCTTCATACCTTTTTTAAATGAAAGTTATTCATGCACAGATTTGTCATCAAGTATTACAAATCACTTAAATTACGCCTTTCGCAAATTATTTGATTTTTTCAACTTTTTCCAACTTTTTCCAACTTTGAAGTAATCATTCATATGTTCGGTTCTAATTGAGTTACGAAGGTCGTTTTAGTCTAAGAGCACTCAGTGAATCAAGCGCTATCATTTGAGCTCTTAAACATTCAAATTGGCTGTCTCTGAGGAAAGTTATGTGTGGCCATACGATATTACATCTCATTTTTTCAACAGTTTTTCTTATATTAGCATTCATATCTTTGGTTCTAATTGAGTTACACTGTTAGTTTTGGTCTAAGAGCACTCAGTGGATCACGCTCTTTATTTTGCTGTATTAATCATTTACATTGGTTGATTCTGAGGAATGTTATAAGTGCCGAAGCGAATGTTAGAAATAATTATGAAAACTTAACCGAGTACTTGCGGCCATTCTATCCAGTCGATTTCCTTCATACCATTATTAAATGAAATTTATTCATGTACGGATTTAATATCAAGTATTACAAATCACTTAACTTCTGCCTTCCTCAAATTATTTGATTTCTTGCACCTTTTTTACTTTTTTTTTCACATTGAAGCTATCTATATTATTAAAAATATTGATGAAAACTTATCCGAGTCCATCTGGCCATACTATCCGGCCGATTTTCTTCATCCTTTTTTAAATGAAAGGTATTCATGCACATATTTGTCATCAAGTATTACAAATCACTTAAATTTCGCCTTTCGCAAATTATTTGATTTTTTCAACTTTTTCCAACTTTTTCCAACTTTGAAGTAATCATTCATATGTTCGGTTCTAATTGAGTTACGAAGGTCGTTTTAGTCTAAGAGCACTCAGTGAATCAAGCGCTATCATTTGAGCTCTTAAACATTCAAATTGGCTGTCTCTGAGGAAAGTTATGTGTGGCCATACGATATTACATCTCATTTTTTCAACAGTTTTTATCATTGTGGCAATCACATCTTTGGTTCTAATTGAGTTACACTGTTCGTTTTGGTCTATGAGCACTAAGTGGATCAATCTATATCTTTTGATGTATTAATTATTTACATTGGTTGATTCTGAGGAATGTTATGAGTGCCGATGCGAATATTAGAAATAATTATGAAAACTTAACCGAGTACTTCCGGCCATTCTATCCAGTCCATTTCCTTCACCCCACTATTAAATGAAAGTTATTCCTGTACGGATTTAATATCAAGTATTACAAATCACTTAACTTCTGCCTTGCTCAAATTATTTGATTTCTTGCACCTTTTTTACTTTTTTTTTTCACATTGAAGCTATCTATATTATTAAAAATATTGATGAAAATTTATCCGAGTCCGTCTGGCCATACTATCCGGCCGATTTTCTTGAACCTTTTTTTAAATGAAAGGTATTCATGCACAGATTTGTCATCAAGTATTACAAATCACTTTAATTACGTCTTTCTCAAATTATTTGATTTTTTCAACTTTTTCCAACTTTTTCCAACTTTGAAGTAATCATATCTTCGGTTCTAATTGAGTTACGAAGGTCGTTGTAGTGTAAGAACACTCAGTGAATCAAGCGCTATCATTTGGGATCTTAAACATTCAAATTGGCTGATTCTGAGGAAGGTTATGTGTGGACATACGATATTACATCTCATTTTTTCAACAGTTTTTCTCATAGTTGCATTCATATCATTGGTTCTAATTGAGTTACACTGTTAGTTTTGCTCTAAGTGCACTAAGTGGATCAAGATCTTTCTCTTGATGTATTAATTATTTACATTGGTTGATTCTGAGGAATGTTATGAGTGCCGAAGCGAATGTTAGAAATAATTATGAAAACTTAACCGAGTACTTGCGGCCATTCTATCCAGTCGATTTCCTTCATACCACTATTAAATGAAAGTTATTCATGTACGGATTTAATATCAAGTATTACAAATCACTTAACTTCTGCCTTCCTCAAATTATTTGTTTTCTTGCACCTTTTTTACTTTTTTTTCACATTGAAGCTATCTATATTATTAAAAATATTGATGAAAACTTATCCGAGTCCGTCTGGCCATACTATCCGGCCGATTTTCTTCATACCTTTTTTAAATGAAAGTTATTCATGCACAGATTTGTCATCAAGTATTACAAATCACTTAAATTACGCCTTTCGCAAATTATTTGATTTTTTCAACTTTTTCCAACTTTTTCCAACTTTGAAGTAATCATTCATATGTTAGGTTCTAATTGAGTTACGAAGGTCGTTTTAGTCTAAGAGCACTCAGTGAATCAAGCGCTATCATTTGAGCTCTTAAACATTCAAATTGGCTGTCTCTGAGGAAAGTTATGTGTGGCCATACGATATACATCTCATTTTTTCAACAGTTTTTCTTATATTAGCATTCATATCTTTGGTTCTAATTGAGTTACACTGTTAGTTTTGGTCTAAGAGCACTCAGTGGACCACGCTCTTTATTTTGCTGTATTAATCATTTACATTGGTTGATTCTGAGGAATGTTATAAGTGCCGAAGCGAATGTTAGAAATAATTATGAAAACTTAACCGGGTACTTGCGGCCATTCTATCCAGTCGATTTCCTTCATACCATTATTAAATGAAATTTATTCATGTACGGATTTAATATCAAGTATTACAAATCACTTAACTTCTGCCTTCCTCAAATTATTTGATTTCTTGCACCTTTTTTACTTTTTTTTCACATTGAAGCTATCTATATTATTAAAAATATTGATGAAAACTTATCCGAGTCCATCTGGCCATACTATCCGGCCGATTTTCTTCATCCTTTTTTAAATGAAAGGTATTCATGCACATATTTGTCATCAAGTATTACAAATCACTTAAATTTCGCCTTTCGCAAATTATTTGATTTTTTCAACTTTTTCCAACTTTTTCCAACTTTGAAGTAATCATTCATATGTTCGGTTCTAATTGAGTTACGAAGGTCGTTTTAGTCTAAGAGCACTCAGTGAATCAAGCGCTATCATTTGAGCTCTTAAACATTCAAATTGGCTGTCTCTGAGGAAAGTTATGTGTGGCCATACGATATTACATCTCATTTTTTCAACAGTTTTTATCATTGTGGCAATCACATCTTTGGTTCTAATTGAGTTACACTGTTCGTTTTGGTCTATGAGCACTAAGTGGATCAATCTATATCTTTTGATGTATTAATTATTTACATTGGTTGATTCTGAGGAATGTTATGAGTGCCGATGCGATTATTAGAAATAATTATGGAAACTTAACCGAGTACTTCCGGCCATTCTATCCAGTCCATTTCCTTCACCCCACTATTAAATGAAAGTTATTCCTGTACGGATTTAATATCAAGTATTACAAATCACTTAACTTCTGCCTTGCTCAAATTATTTGATTTCTTGCACCTTTTTTACTTTTTTTTTTCACATTGAAGCTATCTATATTATTAAAAATATTGATGAAAATTTATCCGAGTCCGTCTGGCCATACTATCCGGCCGATTTTCTTGAACCTTTTTTTAAATGAAAGGTATTCATGCACAGATTTGTCATCAAGTATTACAAATCACTTTAATTACGTCTTTCTCAAATTATTTGATTTTTTCAACTTTTTCCAACTTTTTCCAACTTTGAAGTAATCATATCTTCGGTTCTAATTGAGTTACGAAGGTCGTTGTAGTGTAAGAACACTCAGTGAATCAAGCGCTATCATTTGGGATCTTAAACATTCAAATTGGCTGATTCTGAGGAAGGTTATGAGTGGACATACGATATTACATCTCATTTTTTCAACAGTTTTTCTCATAGTAGCATTCATATCATTGGTTCTAATTGAGTTACACTGTTAGTTTTGCTCTAAGAGCACTAAGTGGATCAAGCTCTTTCTCTTGATGTATTAATTATTTACATTGGTTGATTCTGAGGAATGTTATGAGTGCCGAAGCGAATGTTAGAAATAATTATGAAAACTTAACCGAGTACTTGCGGCCATTCTATCCAGTCGATTTCCTTCATACCACTATTAAATGAAAGTTATTCATGTACGGATTTAATATCAAGTATTACAAATCACTTAACTTCTGCCTTCCTCAAATTATTTGTTTTCTTGCACCTTTTTTACTTTTTTTTCACATTGAAGCTATCTATATTATTAAAAATATTGATGAAAACTTATCCGAGTCCGTCTGGCCATACTATCCGGCCGATTTTCTTCATACCTTTTTTAAATGAAAGTTATTCATGCACAGATTTGTCATCAAGTATTACAAATCACTTAAATTACGCCTTTCGCAAATTATTTGATTTTTTCAACTTTTTCCAACTTTTTCCAACTTTGAAGTAATCATTCATATGTTCGGTTCTAATTGAGTTACGAAGGTCGTTTTAGTCTAAGAGCACTCAGTGAATCAAGCGCTATCATTTGAGCTCTTAAACATTCAAATTGGCTGTCTCTGAGGAACGTTATGTGTGGCCATACGATATTACATCTCATTTTTTAAACAGTTTTTCTTATATTAGCATTCATATCTTTGGTTCTAATTGAGTTACACTGTTAGTTTTGGTCTAAGAGCACTCAGTGGATCACGCTCTTTATTTTGCTGTATTAATCATTTACATTGGTTGATTCTGAGGAATGTTATAAGTGCCGAAGCGAATGTTAGAAATAATTATGAAAACTTAACCGAGTACTTGCGGCCATTCTATCCAGTCGATTTCCTTCATACCATTATTAAATGAAATTTATTCATGTACGGATTTAATATCAAGTATTACAAATCACTTAACTTCTGCCTTCCTCAAATTATTTGATTTCTTGCACCTTTTTTACTTTTTTTTCACATTGAAGCTATCTATATTATTAAAAATATTGATGAAAACTTATCCGAGTCCATCTGGCCATACTATCCGGCCGATTTTCTTCATCCTTTTTTAAATGAAAGGTATTCATGCACAGATTTGTCATCAAGTATTACAAATCACTTAAATTTCGCCTTTCGCAAATTATTTGATTTTTTCAACTTTTTCAAACTTTTTCCAACTTTGAAGTAATCATTCATATGTTCAGTTCTAATTGAGTTACGAAGGTCGTTTTAGTCTAAGAGCACTCAGTGAATCGAGCGCTATCATTTGAGCTCTTAAACATTCAAATTGGCTGTCTCTGAGGAAAGTTATGTGTGGCCATACGATATTACATCTCATTTTTTCAACAGTTTTTATCATTGTGGCAATCACATCTTTGGTTCTAATTGAGTTACACTGTTCGTTTTGGTCTATGAGCACTAAGTGGATCAATCTATATCTTTTGATGTATTAATTATTTACATTGGTTGATTCTGAGGAATGTTATGAGTGCCGATGCGAATATTAGAAATAATTATGGAAACTTAACCGAGTACTTCCGGCCATTCTATCCAGTCCATTTCCTTCACCCCACTATTAAATGAAAGTTATTCCTGTACGGATTTAATATCAAGTATTACAAATCACTTAACTTCTGCCTTGCTCAAATTATTTGATTTCTTGCACCTTTTTTACTTTTTTTTTCACATTGAAGCTATCTATATTATTAAAAATATTGATGAAAATATATCCGAGTCCGTCTGGCCATACTATCCGGCCGATTTTCTTGAACCTTTTTTAAATGAAAGGTATTCATGCACAGATTTGTCATCAAGTATTACAAATCACTTTAATTACGTCTTTCTCAAATTATTTGATTTTTTCAACTTTTTCCAACTTTTTCCAACTTTGAAGTAATCATATCTTCGGTTCTAATTGAGTTACGAAGGTCGTTGTAGTGTAAGAACACTCAGTGAATCAAGCGCTATCATTTGGGATCTTAAACATTCAAATTGGCTGATTCTGAGGAAGGTTATGTGTGGACATACGATATTACATCTCATTTTTTCAACAGTTTTTCTCATAGTAGCATTCATATCATTGGTTCTAATTGAGTTACACTGTTAGTTTTGCTCTAAGAGCACTAAGTGGATCAAGCTCTTTCTCTTGATGTATTAATTATTTACATTGGTTGATTCTGAGGAATGTTATGAGTGCCGAAGCGAATGTTAGAAATAATTATGAAAACTTAACCGAGTACTTGCGGCCATTCTATCCAGTCGATTTCCTTCATACCACTATTAAATGAAAGTTATTCATGTACGGATTTGATATCAAGTATTACAAATCACTTAACTTCTGCCTTCCTCAAATTATTTGTTTTCTTGCACCTTTTTTACTTTTTTTCACATTGAAGCTATCTATATTATTAAAAATATTGATGAAAATTTATCCGAGTCCGTCTGGCCATACTATCCGGCCGATTTTCTTCATACCATTTTTAAATGAAAGGTATTCATGCACAGATTTGTCATCAAGTATTACAAATCACTTAAATTACGCCTTTCGCAAATTATTTGATTTTTTCAACTTTTTCCAACTTTTTCCAACTTTGAAGTACTCATATCTTCGGTTCTAATTGAGTTACGAAGGTCGTTTTAGTGTAAGAACACTCAGTGAATCAAGCGCTATCATTTAAGCCTTAAACATTCAAATTGGCTGATTCTGAGGAAAGTTATGTGTGGACATACGATATTACATCTCATTTTTTCAACAGTTTTTCTTATATTAGCATTCATATCTTTGGTTCTAATTGAGTTACACTGTTAGTTTTGGTCTAAGAGCACTCAGTGGATCACGCTCTTTATTTTGCTGTATTAATCATTTACATTGGTTGATTCTGAGGAATGTTATAAGTGCCGAAGCGAATGTTAGAAATAATTATGAAAACTTAACCGAGTACTTGCGGCCATTCTATCCAGTCGATTTCCTTCATACCATTATTAAATGAAATTTATTCATGTACGGATTTAATATCAAGTATTACAAATCACTTAACTTCTGCCTTCCTCAAATTATTTGATTTCTTGCACCTTTTTTACTTTTTTTTCACATTGAAGCTATCTATATTATTAAAAATATTGATGAAAACTTATCCGAGTCCATCTGGCCATACTATCCGGCCGATTTTCTTCATCCTTTTTTAAATGAAAGGTATCAAGTATTACAAATCACTTAAATTTCGCCTTTCGCAAATTATTTGATTTTTTCAACTTTTTCCAACTTTTTCCAACTTTGAAGTAATCATTCATATGTTCGGTTCTAATTGAGTTACGAAGGTCGTTTTAGTCTAAGAGCACTCAGTGAATCAAGCGCTATCATTTGAGCTCTTAAACATTCAAATTGGCTGTCTCTGAGGAAAGTTATGTGTGGCCATACGATATTACATCTCATTTTTTCAACAGTTTTTATCATTGTGGCAATCACATCTTTGGTTCTAATTGAGTTACACTGTTCGTTTTGGTCTATGAGCACTAAGTGGATCAATCTATATCTTTTGATGTATTAATTATTTACATTGGTTGATTCTGATGAATGTTATGAGTGCCGATGCGAATATTAGAAATAATTATGGAAACTTAACCGAGTACTTCCGGCCATTCTATCCAGTCCATTTCCTTCACCCCACTATTAAATGAAAGTTATTCCTGTACGGATTTAATATCAAGTATTACAAATCACTTAACTTCTGCCTTGCTCAAATTATTTGATTTCTTGCACCTTTTTTACTTTTTTTTCACATTGAAGCTATCTATATTATTAAAAATATTGATGAAAATTTATCCGAGTCCGTCTGGCCATACTATCCGGCCGATTTTCTTGAACCTTTTTTTAAATGAAAGGTATTCATGCACAGATTTGTCATCAAGTATTACAAATCACTTTAATTACGTCTTTCTCAAATTATTTGATTTTTTCAACTTTTTCCAACTTTTTCCAACTTTGAAGTAATCATATCTTCGGTTCTAATTGAGTTACGAAGGTCGTTGTAGTGTAAGAACACTCAGTGAATCAAGCGCTATCATTTGGGATCTTAAACATTCAAATTGGCTGATTCTGAGGAAGGTTATGTGTGGACATACGATATTACATCTCATTTTTTCAACAGTTTTTCTCATAGTAGCATTCATATCATTGGTTCTAATTGAGTTACACTGTTAGTTTTGCTCTAAGAGCACTAAGTGGATCAAGCTCTTTCTCTTGATGTATTAATTATTTACATTGGTTGATTCTGAGGAATGTTATGAGTGCCGAAGCGAATGTTAGAAATAATTATGAAAACTTAACCGAGTACTTGCGGCCATTCTATCCAGTCGATTTCCTTCATACCACTATTAAATGAAAGTTATTCATGTACGGATTTAATATCAAGTATTACAAATCACTTAACTTCTGCCTTCCTCAAATTATTTGTTTTCTTGCACCTTTTTTACTTTTTTTTCACATTGAAGCTATCTATATTATTAAAAATATTGATGAAAATTTATCCGAGTCCGTCTGGCCATACTATCCGGCCGATTTTCTTCATACCTTTTTTAAATGAAAGGTATTCATGCACAGATTTGTCATCAAGTAGGAAATCACTTAAATTACGCCTTTCGCAAATTATTTGATTTTTTCAACTTTTTCCAACTTTTTCCAACTTTGAAGTACTCATATCTTCGGTTCTAATTGAGTTACGAAGGTCGTTTTAGTGTAAGAACACTCAGTGAATCAAGCGCTATCATTTAAGCCTTAAACATTCAAATTGGCTGATTCTGAGGAAAGTTATGTGTGGACATACGATATTACATCTCATTTTTTCAACAGTTTTTCTTATATTAGCATTCATATCTTTGGTTCTAATTGAGTTACACTGTTAGTTTTGGTCTAAGAGCACTCAGTGGATCACGCTCTTTATTTTGCTGTATTAATCATTTACATTGGTTGATTCTGAGGAATGTTATAAGTGCCGAAGCGAATGTTAGAAATAATTATGAAAACTTAACCGAGTACTTGCGGCCATTCTATCCAGTCGATTTCCTTCATACCATTATTAAATGAAATTTATTCATGTACGGATTTAATATCAAGTATTACAAATCACTTAACTTCTGCCTTCCTCAAATTATTTGATTTCTTGCACCTTTTTTACTTTTTTTTCACATTGAAGCTATCTATATTATTAAAAATATTGATGAAAACTTATCCGAGTCCATCTGGCCATACTATCCGGCCGATTTTCTTCATCCTTTTTTAAATGAAAGGTATCAAGTATTACAAATCACTTAAATTTCGCCTTTCGCAAATTATTTGATTTTTTCAACTTTTTCCAACTTTTTCCAACTTTGAAGTAATCATTCATATGTTCGGTTCTAATTGAGTTACGAAGGTCGTTTAAGTCTAAGAGCACTCAGTGAATCAAGCGCTATCATTTGAGCTCTTAAACATTCAAATTGGCTGTCTCTGAGGAAAGTTATGTGTGGCCATACGATATTACATCTCATTTTTTCAACAGTTTTTATCATTGTGGCAATCACATCTTTGGTTCTAATTGAGTTACACTGTTCGTTTTGGTCTATGAGCACTAAGTGGATCAATCTATATCTTTTGATGTATTAATTATTTACATTGGTTGATTCTGATGAATGTTATGAGTGCCGATGCGAATATTAGAAATAATTATGGAAACTTAACCGAGTACTTCCGGCCATTCTATCCAGTCCATTTCCTTCACCCCACTATTAAATGAAAGTTATTCCTGTACGGATTTAATATCAAGTATTACAAATCACTTAACTTCTGCCTTGCTCAAATTATTTGATTTCTTGCACCTTTTTTACTTTTTTTTCACATTGAAGCTATCTATATTATTAAAAATATTGATGAAAATTTATCCGAGTCCGTCTGGCCATACTATCCGGCCGATTTTCTTGAACCTTTTTTTAAATGAAAGGTATTCATGCACAGATTTGTCATCAAGTATTACAAATCACTTTAATTACGTCTTTCTCAAATTATTTGATTTTTTCAACTTTTTCCAACTTTTTCCAACTTTGAAGTAATCATATCTTCGGTTCTAATTGAGTTACGAAGGTCGTTGTAGTGTAAGAACACTCAGTGAATCAAGCGCTATCATTTGGGATCTTAAACATTCAAATTGGCTGATTCTGAGGAAGGTTATGTGTGGACATACGATATTACATCTCATTTTTTCAACAGTTTTTCTCATAGTAGCATTCATATCATTGGTTCTAATTGAGTTACACTGTTAGTTTTGCTCTAAGAGCACTAAGTGGATCAAGCTCTTTCTCTTGATGTATTAATTATTTACATTGGTTGATTCTGAGGAATGTTATGAGTGCCGAAGCGAATGTTAGAAATAATTATGAAAACTTAACCGAGTACTTGCGGCCATTCTATCCAGTCGATTTCCTTCATACCACTATTAAATGAAAGTTATTCATGTACGGATTTAATATCAAGTATTACAAATCACTTAACTTCTGCCTTCCTCAAATTATTTGTTTTCTTGCACCTTTTTTACTTTTTTTCACATTGAAGCTATCTATATTATTAAAAATATTGATGAAAATTTATCCGAGTCCGTCTGGCCATACTATCCGGCCGATTTTCTTCATACCTTTTTTAAATGAAAGGTATTCATGCACAGATTTGTCATCAAGTAGGAAATCACTTAAATTACGCCTTTCGCAAATTATTTGATTTTTTCAACTTTTTCCAACTTTTTCCAACTTTGAAGTACTCATATCTTCGGTTCTAATTGAGTTACGAAGGTCGTTTTAGTCTACGAACACTCAGTGAATCAAGCGCTATCATCTGGGCTCACAAACATTAAAATTGGCTGATTCCGAGGAACGTTATGTGTGGAAATACGATATTACATCTCATTTTTTCAACAGTTTTTCTCATAGTAGCATTCATATCTTTGGTTCTAATTGAGTTACACTGTTAGTTTTGGTCTAAGAGCACTCAGAGGATCACGCTCTTTCGTTTGATGTATTAATTATTTACATTGGTTGATTCTGAGGAATGTTATGAGTGCCGAAGCGAATGTTAGAAATAATTATGAAAACTTAACCGAGTACTTGCGGCCATTCTATCCAGTCGATTTCCTTCATACCACTAGTAATGAAAGTTATTCATGTACGGATTTAATATCAAGTATTACAAATCACTTAACTTCTGCCTTCCTCAAATTATTTGATTTCTTGCACCTTTTTTACTTTTTTTCACATTGAAGCTATCTATATTATTAAAAATATTGATGAAAATTTATCCGAGTCCGTCTGGCCATACTATCCGGCCGATTTTCTTCATACCATTTTTAAATGAAAGGTATTCATGCACAGATTTGTCATCAAGTATTACAAATCACTTAAATTACGCCTTTCGCAAATTATTTGATTTTTTCAACTTTTTCCAACTTTTTCCAACTTTGAAGTACTCATATCTTCGGTTCTAATTGAGTTACGAAGGTCGTTTTAGTGTAAGAACACTCAGTGAATCAAGCGCTATCATTTAAGCCTTAAACATTCAAATTGGCTGATTCTGAGGAAAGTTATGTGTGGACATACGATATTACATCTCATTTTTTCAACAGTTTTTCTTATATTAGCATTCATATCTTTGGTTCTAATTGAGTTACACTGTTAGTTTTGGTCTAAGAGCACTCAGTGGATCACGCTCTTTATTTTGCTGTATTAATCATTTACATTGGTTGATTCTGAGGAATGTTATAAGTGCCGAAGCGAATGTTAGAAATAATTATGAAAACTTAACCGAGTACTTGCGGCCATTCTATCCAGTCGATTTCCTTCATACCATTATTAAATGAAATTTATTCATGTACGGATTTAATATCAAGTATTACAAATCACTTAACTTCTGCCTTCCTCAAATTATTTGATTTCTTGCACCTTTTTTACTTTTTTTTCACATTGAAGCTATCTATATTATTAAAAATATTGATGAAAACTTATCCGAGTCCATCTGGCCATACTATCCGGCCGATTTTCTTCATCCTTTTTTAAATGAAAGGTATCAAGTATTACAAATCACTTAAATTTCGCCTTTCGCAAATTATTTGATTTTTTCAACTTTTTCCAACTTTTTCCAACTTTGAAGTAATCATTCATATGTTCGGTTCTAATTGAGTTACGAAGGTCGTTTTAGTCTAAGAGCACTCAGTGAATCAAGCGCTATCATTTGAGCTCTTAAACATTCAAATTGGCTGTCTCTGAGGAAAGTTATGTGTGGCCATACGATATTACATCTCATTTTTTCAACAGTTTTTATCATTGTGGCAATCACATCTTTGGTTCTAATTGAGTTACACTGTTCGTTTTGGTCTATGAGCACTAAGTGGATCAATCTATATCTTTTGATGTATTAATTATTTACATTGGTTGATTCTGATGAATGTTATGCGTGCCGATGCGAATATTAGAAATAATTATGGAAACTTAACCGAGTACTTCCGGCCATTCTATCCAGTCCATTTCCTTCACCCCACTATTAAATGAAAGTTATTCCTGTACGGATTTAATATCAAGTATTACAAATCACTTAACTTCTGCCTTGCTCAAATTATTTGATTTCTTGCACCTTTTTTACTTTTTTTTCACATTGAAGCTATCTATATTATTAAAAATATTGATGAAAATTTATCCGAGTCCGTCTGGCCATACTATCCGGCCGATTTTCTTGAACCTTTTTTTAAATGAAAGGTATTCATGCACAGATTTGTCATCAAGTATTACAAATCACTTTAATTACGTCTTTCTCAAATTATTTGATTTTTTCAACTTTTTCCAACTTTTTCCAACTTTGAAGTAATCATATCTTCGGTTCTAATTGAGTTACGAAGGTCGTTGTAGTGTAAGAACACTCAGTGAATCAAGCGCTATCATCTGGGCTCACAAACATTAAAATTGGCTGATTCCGAGGAGCGTTATGTGTGGAAATACGATATTACATCTCATTTTTTCAACAGTTTTTCTCATAGTAGCATTCATATCTTTGGTTCTAATTGAGTTACACTGTTAGTTTTGGTCTAAGAGCACTCAGAGGATCACGCTCTTTCGTTTGATGTATTAATTATTTACATTGGTTGATTCTGAGGAATGTTATGAGTGCCGAAGCGAATGTTAGAAATAATTATGAAAACTTAACCGAGTACTTGCGGCCATTCTATCCAGTCGATTTCCTTCATACCACTATTAAATGAAAGTTATTCATGTACGGATTTAATATCAAGTATTACAAATCACTTAACTTCTGCCTTCCTCAAATTATTTGATTTCTTGCACCTTTTTTACTTTTTTTCACATTGAAGCTATCTATATTATTAAAAATATTTAAGAACAATTATCCGAGTCCGTCTGGCCATACTATCCGGCCGATTTTCTTCATCGTTTTTTTTAAAGAATGGTATTCATGCACAGATTTGTCATCGATACTATTTTTTTTTTCACATTGAAGCTATCTATATTATTAAAAACATTGATGAAAACTTATCCGAGTCCATCTGGCCATACTATCCGGCCGATTTTCTTCATCCTTTTTAAATGAAAGGTATTCATGCACAGATTTGTCATCAAGTATTACAAATCACTTAAATTTCGCCTTTCGCAAATTTAGTGTAAGAACACTCAGTGAATCAAGCGCTATCATTTGGGCCTTAAACATTCAAATTGGCTGATTCTGAGGAAAGTTATGTGTGGACATACGATATTACATCTCATTTTTTCAACAGTTTTTCTTATATTAGCATTCATATCTTTGGTTCTAATTGAGTTACACCGGTAGGTTTGGTCTAAGAGCACTCAGTGGATCACGCTCTTTCTTTTGCTGTATTAATTATTTACATTGGTTGATTCTGAGGAATGTTATAAGTGCCGAAGCGAATGTTAGAAATAATTATGAAAACTTAACCGAGTACTTGCGGCCATTCTATCCAGTCGATTTCCTTCATACCATTATTAAATGAAATTTATTCATGTACGGATTTAATATCAAGTATTACAAATCACTTAACTTCTGCCTTCCTCAAATTATTTGTTTTCTTGCACCTTTTTTACTTTTTTTTCACATTGAAGCTATCTATATTATTAAAAATATTGATGAAAACTTATCCGAGTCCATCTGGTCATACTATCCGGCCGATTTTCTTCATCCTTCTTTAAATGAAAGGTATTCATGCACAGATTTGTCATCAAGTATTACAAATCACTTAAATTTCGCCTTTCGCAAATTATTTGATTTTTTCAACTTTTTCCAACTTTTTCCAACTTTGAAGTAATCATTCATATGTTCGGTTCTAATTGAGTTACGAAGGTCGTTTTAGTCTAAGAGCACTCAGTGAATCAAGCGCTATCATTTGAGCTCTTAAACATTCAAATTGGCTGTCTCTGATGAAAGTTATGTGTGGCCATACGATATTACATCTCATTTTTTCAACAGTTTTTATCATTGTGGCAATCACATCTTTGGTTCTAATTGAGTTACACTGTTCGTTTTGGTCTATGAGCACTAAGTGGATCAATCTATATCTTTTGATGTATTAATTATTTACATTGGTTGATTCTGAGGAATGTTATGAGTGCCGATGCGAATATTAGAAATAATTATGAAAACTTAACCGAGTACTTCCGGCCATTCTATCCAGTCCATTTCCTTCACCCCACTATTAAATGAAAGTTATTCCTGTACGGATTTAATATCAAGTATTACAAATCACTTAACTTCTGCCTTGCTCAAATTATTTGATTTCTTGCACCTTTTTTACTTTTTTTTTTCACATTGAAGCTATCTATATTATTAAAAATATTGATGAAAATTTATCCGAGTCCGTCTGGCCATACTATCCGGCCGATTTTCTTGAACCTTTTTTTAAATGAAAGGTATTCATGCACAGATTTGTCATCAAGTATTACAAATCACTTTAATTACGTCTTTCTCAAATTATTTGATTTTTTCAACTTTTTCCAACTTTTTCCAACTTTGAAGTAATCATATCTTCGGTTCTAATTGAGTTACGAAGGTCGTTGTAGTGTAAGAACACTCAGTGAATCAAGCGCTATCATTTGGGATCTTAAACATTCAAATTGGCTGATTCTGAGGAAGGTTATGTGTGGACATACGATATTACATCTCATTTTTTCAACAGTTTTTCTCATAGTTGCATTCATATCATTGGTTCTAATTGAGTTACACTGTTAGTTTTGCTCTAAGAGCACTAAGTGGATCAAGATCTTTCTCTTGATGTATTAATTATTTACATTGGTTGATTCTGAGGAATGTTATGAGTGCCGAAGCGAATGTTAGAAATAATTATGAAAACTTAACCGAGTACTTGCGGCCATTCTATCCAGTCGATTTCCTTCATACCACTATTAAATGAAAGTTATTCATGTACGGATTTAATATCAAGTATTACAAATCACTTAACTTCTGCCTTCCTCAAATTATTTGTTTTCTTGCACCTTTTTTACTTTTTTTTCACATTGAAGCTATCTATATTATTAAAAATATTGATGAAAACTTATCCGAGTCCGTCTGGCCATACTATCCGGCCGATTTTCTTCATACCTTTTTTAAATGAAAGTTATTCATGCACAGATTTGTCATCAAGTATTACAAATCACTTAAATTACGCCTTTCGCAAATTATTTGATTTTTTCAACTTTTTCCAACTTTTTCCAACTTTGAAGTAATCATTCATATGTTAGGTTCTAATTGAGTTACGAAGGTCGTTTTAGTCTAAGAGCACTCAGTGAATCAAGCGCTATCATTTGAGCTCTTAAACATTCAAATTGGCTGTCTCTGAGGAAAGTTATGTGTGGCCATACGATATTACATCTCATTTTTTCAACAGTTTTTCTTATATTAGCATTCATATCTTTGGTTCTAATTGAGTTACACTGTTAGTTTTGGTCTAAGAGCACTCAGTGGATCACGCTCTTTATTTTGCTGTATTAATCATTTACATTGGTTGATTCTGAGGAATGTTATAAGTGCCGAAGCGAATGTTAGAAATAATTATGAAAACTTAACCGGGTACTTGCGGCCATTCTATCCAGTCGATTTCCTTCATACCATTATTAAATGAAATTTATTCATGTACGGATTTAATATCAAGTATTACAAATCACTTAACTTCTGCCTTCCTCAAATTATTTGATTTCTTGCACCTTTTTTACTTTTTTTTCACATTGAAGCTATCTATATTATTAAAAATATTGATGAAAACTTATCCGAGTCCATCTGGCCATACTATCCGGCCTATTTTCTTCATCCTTTTTTAAATGAAAGGTATTCATGCACATATTTGTCATCAAGTATTACAAATCACTTAAATTTCGCCTTTCGCAAATTATTTGATTTTTTCAACTTTTTCCAACTTTTTCCAACTTTGAAGTAATCATTCATATGTTCGGTTCTAATTGAGTTACGAAGGTCGTTTTAGTCTAAGAGCACTCAGTGAATCAAGCGCTATCATTTGAGCTCTTAAACATTCAAATTGGCTGTCTCTGAGGAAAGTTATGTGTGGCCATACGATATTACATCTCATTTTTTCAACAGTTTTTATCATTGTGGCAATCACATCTTTGGTTCTAATTGAGTTACACTGTTCGTTTTGGTCTATGAGCACTAAGTGGATCAATCTATATCTTTTGATGTATTAATTATTTACATTGGTTGATTCTGAGGAATGTTATGAGTGCCGATGCGATTATTAGAAATAATTATGGAAACTTAACCGAGTACTTCCGGCCATTCTATCCAGTCCATTTCCTTCACCCCACTATTAAATGAAAGTTATTCCTGTACGGATTTAATATCAAGTATTACAAATCACTTAACTTCTGCCTTGCTCAAATTATTTGATTTCTTGCACCTTTTTTACTTTTTTTTTTCACATTGAAGCTATCTATATTATTAAAAATATTGATGAAAATTTATCCGAGTCCGTCTGGCCATACTATCCGGCCGATTTTCTTGAACCTTTTTTTAAATGAAAGGTATTCATGCACAGATTTGTCATCAAGTATTACAAATCACTTTAATTACGTCTTTCTCAAATTATTTGATTTTTTCAACTTTTTCCAACTTTTTCCAACTTTGAAGTAATCATATCTTCGGTTCTAATTGAGTTACGAAGGTCGTTGTAGTGTAAGAACACTCAGTGAATCAAGCGCTATCATTTGGGATCTTAAACATTCAAATTGGCTGATTATGAGGAAGGTTATGAGTGGACATACGATATTACATCTCATTTTTTCAACAGTTTTTCTCATAGTAGCATTCATATCATTGGTTCTAATTGAGTTACACTGTTAGTTTTGCTCTAAGAGCACTAAGTGGATCAAGCTCTTTCTCTTGATGTATTAATTATTTACATTGGTTGATTCTGAGGAATGTTATGAGTGCCGAAGCGAATGTTAGAAATAATTATGAAAACTTAACCGAGTACTTGCGGCCATTCTATCCAGTCGATTTCCTTCATACCACTATTAAATGAAAGTTATTCATGTACGGATTTAATATCAAGTATTACAAATCACTTAACTTCTGCCTTCCTCAAATTATTTGTTTTCTTGCACCTTTTTTACTTTTTTTTCACATTGAAGCTATCTATATTATTAAAAATATTGATGAAAACTTATCCGAGTCCGTCTGGCCATACTATCCGGCCGATTTTCTTCATACCTTTTTTAAATGAAAGTTATTCATGCACAGATTTGTCATCAAGTATTACAAATCACTTAAATTACGCCTTTCGCAAATTATTTGATTTTTTCAACTTTTTCCAACTTTTTCCAACTTTGAAGTAATCATTCATATGTTCGGTTCTAATTGAGTTACGAAGGTCGTTTTAGTCTAAGAGCACTCAGTGAATCAAGCGCTATCATTTGAGCTCTTAAACATTCAAATTGGCTGTCTCTGAGGAAAGTTATGTGTGGCCATACGATATTACATCTCATTTTTTCAACAGTTTTTATCATTGTGGCAATCACATCTTTGGTTCTAATTGAGTTACACTGTTCGTTTTGGTCTATGAGCACTAAGTGGATCAATCTATATCTTTTGATGTATTAATTATTTACATTGGTTGATTCTGATGAATGTTATGAGTGCCGATGCGAATATTAGAAATAATTATGGAAACTTAACCGAGTACTTCCGGCCATTCTATCCAGTCCATTTCCTTCACCCCACTATTAAATGAAAGTTATTCCTGTACGGATTTAATATCAAGTATTACAAATCACTTAACTTCTGCCTTGCTCAAATTATTTGATTTCTTGCACCTTTTTTACTTTTTTTTCACATTGAAGCTATCTATATTATTAAAAATATTGATGAAAATTTATCCGAGTCCGTCTGGCCATACTATCCGGCCGATTTTCTTGAACCTTTTTTTAAATGAAAGGTATTCATGCACAGATTTGTCATCAAGTATTACAAATCACTTTAATTACGTCTTTCTCAAATTATTTGATTTTTTCAACTTTTTCCAACTTTTTCCAACTTTGAAGTAATCATATCTTCGGTTCTAATTGAGTTACGAAGGTCGTTGTAGTGTAAGAACACTCAGTGAATCAAGCGCTATCATTTGGGATCTTAAACATTCAAATTGGCTGATTCTGAGGAAGGTTATGTGTGGACATACGATATTACATCTCATTTTTTCAACAGTTTTTCTCATAGTAGCATTCATATCATTGGTTCTAATTGAGTTACACTGTTAGTTTTGCTCTAAGAGCACTAAGTGGATCAAGCTCTTTCTCTTGATGTATTAATTATTTACATTGGTTGATTCTGAGGAATGTTATGAGTGCCGAAGCGAATGTTAGAAATAATTATGAAAACTTAACCGAGTACTTGCGGCCATTCTATCCAGTCGATTTCCTTCATACCACTATTAAATGAAAGTTATTCATGTACGGATTTAATATCAAGTATTACAAATCACTTAACTTCTGCCTTCCTCAAATTATTTGTTTTCTTGCACCTTTTTTACTTTTTTTTCACATTGAAGCTATCTATATTATTAAAAATATTGATGAAAATTTATCCGAGTCCGTCTGGCCATACTATCCGGCCGATTTTCTTCATACCTTTTTTAAATGAAAGGTATTCATGCACAGATTTGTCATCAAGTAGGAAATCACTTAAATTACGCCTTTCGCAAATTATTTGATTTTTTCAACTTTTTCCAACTTTTTCCAACTTTGAAGTACTCATATCTTCGGTTCTAATTGAGTTACGAAGGTCGTTTTAGTCTACGAACACTCAGTGAATCAAGCGCTATCATCTGGGCTCACAAACATTAAAATTGGCTGATTCCGAGGAACGTTATGTGTGGAAATACGATATTACATCTCATTTTTTCAACAGTTTTTCTCATAGTAGCATTCATATCTTTGGTTCTAATTGAGTTACACTGTTAGTTTTGGTCTAAGAGCACTCAGAGGATCACGCTCTTTCGTTTGATGTATTAATTATTTACATTGGTTGATTCTGAGGAATGTTATGAGTGCCGAAGCGAATGTTAGAAATAATTATGAAAACTTAACCGAGTACTTGCGGCCATTCTATCCAGTCGATTTCCTTCATACCACTATTAAATGAAAGTTATTCATGTACGGATTTAATATCAAGTATTACAAATCACTTAACTTCTGCCTTCCTCAAATTATTTGATTTCTTGCACCTTTTTTACTTTTTTTCACATTGAAGCTATCTATATTATTAAAAATATTTAAGAACAATTATCCGAGTCCGTCTGGCCATACTATCCGGCCGATTTTCTTCATCGTTTTTTTTAAAGAATGGTATTCATGCACAGATTTGTCATCGATACTATTTTTTTTTTCACATTGAAGCTATCTATATTATTAAAAACATTGATGAAAACTTATCCGAGTCCATCTGGCCATACTATCCGGCCGATTTTCTTCATCCTTTTTAAATGAAAGGTATTCATGCACAGATTTGTCATCAAGTATTACAAATCACTTAAATTTCGCCTTTCGCAAATTTAGTGTAAGAACACTCAGTGAATCAAGCGCTATCATTTGGGCCTTAAACATTCAAATTGGCTGATTCTGAGGAAAGTTATGTGTGGACATACGATATTACATCTCATTTTTTCAACAGTTTTTCTTATATTAGCATTCATATCTTTGGTTCTAATTGAGTTACACCGGTAGGTTTGGTCTAAGAGCACTCAGTGGATCACGCTCTTTCTTTTGCTGTATTAATTATTTACATTGGTTGATTCTGAGGAATGTTATAAGTGCCGAAGCGAATGTTAGAAATAATTATGAAAATTTAACCGAGTACTTGCGGCCATTCTATCCAGTCGATTTCCTTCATACCATTATTAAATGAAATTTATTCATGTACGGAGTTAATATCAATTATTACAAATCACTTAACTTCTGCCTTCCTCAAATTATTTGATTTCTTGCACCTTTTTTACTTTTTATTCACATTGAAGCTATCTATATTATTAAAAATATTGATGAAAACTTATCCGAGTCCATCTGGTCATACTATCCGGCCGATTTTCTTCATCCTTCTTTAAATGAAAGGTATTCATGCACAGATTTGTCATCAAGTATTACAAATCACTTAAATTTCGCCTTTCGCAAATTATTTGATTTTTTCAACTTTTTCCAACTTTTTCCAACTTTGAAGTAATCATTCATATGTTCGGTTCTAATTGAGTTACGAAGGTCGTTTTAGTCTAAGAGCACTCAGTGAATCAAGCGCTATCATTTGAGCTCTTAAACATTCAAATTGGCTGTCTCTGAGGAAAGTTATGTGTGGCCATACGATATTACATCTCATTTTTTCAACAGTTTTTATCATTGTGGCAATCACATCTTTGGTTCTAATTGAGTTACACTGTTCGTTTTGGTCTATGAGCACTAAGTGGATCAATCTATATCTTTTGATGTATTAATTATTTACATTGGTTGATTCTGAGGAATGTTATGAGTGCCGATGCGAATATTAGAAATAATTATGAAAACTTAACCGAGTACTT
Source organism: Meconema thalassinum (assembly GCA_946902985.2). NCBI lineage: Eukaryota > Metazoa > Arthropoda > Insecta > Orthoptera > Tettigoniidae > Meconema > Meconema thalassinum. Next base: position 1,711,700,240 of record OX336388.2, on the reverse strand, counting down.
CCGGCCATTCTATCCAGTCCATTTCCTTCACCCCACTATTAAATGAAAGTTATTCCTGTACGGATTTAATATCAAGTATTACAAATCACTTAACTTCTGCCTTGCTCAAATTATTTGATTTCTTGCACCTTTTTTACTTTTTTTTTTCACATTGAAGCTATCTATATTATTAAAAATATTGATGAAAATTTATCCGAGTCCGTCTGGCCATACTATCCGGCCGATTTTCTTGAACCTTTTTTTAAATGAAAGGTATTCATGCACAGATTTGTCATCAAGTATTACAAATCACTTTAATTACGTCTTTCTCAAATTATTTGATTTTTTCAACTTTTTCCAACTTTTTCCAACTTTGAAGTAATCATATCTTCGGTTCTAATTGAGTTACGAAGGTCGTTGTAGTGTAAGAACACTCAGTGAATCAAGCGCTATCATTTGGGATCTTAAACATTCAAATTGGCTGATTCTGAGGAAGGTTATGTGTGGACATACGATATTACATCTCATTTTTTCAACAGTTTTTCTCATAGTTGCATTCATATCATTGGTTCTAATTGAGTTACACTGTTAGTTTTGCTCTAAGAGCACTAAGTGGATCAAGATCTTTCTCTTGATGTATTAATTATTTACATTGGTTGATTCTGAGGAATGTTATGAGTGCCGAAGCGAATGTTAGAAATAATTATGAAAACTTAACCGAGTACTTGCGGCCATTCTATCCAGTCGATTTCCTTCATACCACTATTAAATGAAAGTTATTCATGTACGGATTTAATATCAAGTATTACAAATCACTTAACTTCTGCCTTCCTCAAATTATTTGTTTTCTTGCACCTTTTTTACTTTTTTTTCACATTGAAGCTATCTATATTATTAAAAATATTGATGAAAACTTATCCGAGTCCGTCTGGCCATACTATCCGGCCGATTTTCTTCATACCTTTTTTAAATGAAAGTTATTCATGCACAGATTTGTCATCAAGTATTACAAATCACTTAAATTACGCCTTTCGCAAATTATTTGATTTTTTCAACTTTTTCCAACTTTTTCCAACTTTGAAGTAATCATTCATATGTTAGGTTCTAATTGAGTTACGAAGGTCGTTTTAGTCTAAGAGCACTCAGTGAATCAAGCGCTATCATTTGAGCTCTTAAACATTCAAATTGGCTGTCTCTGAGGAAAGTTATGTGTGGCCATACGATATTACATCTCATTTTTTCAACAGTTTTTCTTATATTAGCATTCATATCTTTGGTTCTAATTGAGTTACACTGTTAGTTTTGGTCTAAGAGCACTCAGTGGATCACGCTCTTTATTTTGCTGTATTAATCATTTACATTGGTTGATTCTGAGGAATGTTATAAGTGCCGAAGCGAATGTTAGAAATAATTATGAAAACTTAACCGGGTACTTGCGGCCATTCTATCCAGTCGATTTCCTTCATACCATTATTAAATGAAATTTATTCATGTACGGATTTAATATCAAGTATTACAAATCACTTAACTTCTGCCTTCCTCAAATTATTTGATTTCTTGCACCTTTTTTACTTTTTTTTCACATTGAAGCTATCTATATTATTAAAAATATTGATGAAAACTTATCCGAGTCCATCTGGCCATACTATCCGGCCTATTTTCTTCATCCTTTTTTAAATGAAAGGTATTCATGCACATATTTGTCATCAAGTATTACAAATCACTTAAATTTCGCCTTTCGCAAATTATTTGATTTTTTCAACTTTTTCCAACTTTTTCCAACTTTGAAGTAATCATTCATATGTTCGGTTCTAATTGAGTTACGAAGGTCGTTTTAGTCTAAGAGCACTCAGTGAATCAAGCGCTATCATTTGAGCTCTTAAACATTCAAATTGGCTGTCTCTGAGGAAAGTTATGTGTGGCCATACGATATTACATCTCATTTTTTCAACAGTTTTTATCATTGTGGCAATCACATCTTTGGTTCTAATTGAGTTACACTGTTCGTTTTGGTCTATGAGCACTAAGTGGATCAATCTATATCTTTTGATGTATTAATTATTTACATTGGTTGATTCTGAGGAATGTTATGAGTGCCGATGCGATTATTAGAAATAATTATGGAAACTTAACCGAGTACTTCCGGCCATTCTATCCAGTCCATTTCCTTCACCCCACTATTAAATGAAAGTTATTCCTGTACGGATTTAATATCAAGTATTACAAATCACTTAACTTCTGCCTTGCTCAAATTATTTGATTTCTTGCACCTTTTTTACTTTTTTTTTTCACATTGAAGCTATCTATATTATTAAAAATATTGATGAAAATTTATCCGAGTCCGTCTGGCCATACTATCCGGCCGATTTTCTTGAACCTTTTTTTAAATGAAAGGTATTCATGCACAGATTTGTCATCAAGTATTACAAATCACTTTAATTACGTCTTTCTCAAATTATTTGATTTTTTCAACTTTTTCCAACTTTTTCCAACTTTGAAGTAATCATATCTTCGGTTCTAATTGAGTTACGAAGGTCGTTGTAGTGTAAGAACACTCAGTGAATCAAGCGCTATCATTTGGGATCTTAAACATTCAAATTGGCTGATTATGAGGAAGGTTATGAGTGGACATACGATATTACATCTCATTTTTTCAACAGTTTTTCTCATAGTAGCATTCATATCATTGGTTCTAATTGAGTTACACTGTTAGTTTTGCTCTAAGAGCACTAAGTGGATCAAGCTCTTTCTCTTGATGTATTAATTATTTACATTGGTTGATTCTGAGGAATGTTATGAGTGCCGAAGCGAATGTTAGAAATAATTATGAAAACTTAACCGAGTACTTGCGGCCATTCTATCCAGTCGATTTCCTTCATACCACTATTAAATGAAAGTTATTCATGTACGGATTTAATATCAAGTATTACAAATCACTTAACTTCTGCCTTCCTCAAATTATTTGTTTTCTTGCACCTTTTTTACTTTTTTTTCACATTGAAGCTATCTATATTATTAAAAATATTGATGAAAACTTATCCGAGTCCGTCTGGCCATACTATCCGGCCGATTTTCTTCATACCTTTTTTAAATGAAAGTTATTCATGCACAGATTTGTCATCAAGTATTACAAATCACTTAAATTACGCCTTTCGCAAATTATTTGATTTTTTCAACTTTTTCCAACTTTTTCCAACTTTGAAGTAATCATTCATATGTTCGGTTCTAATTGAGTTACGAAGGTCGTTTTAGTCTAAGAGCACTCAGTGAATCAAGCGCTATCATTTGAGCTCTTAAACATTCAAATTGGCTGTCTCTGAGGAAAGTTATGTGTGGCCATACGATATTACATCTCATTTTTTCAACAGTTTTTATCATTGTGGCAATCACATCTTTGGTTCTAATTGAGTTACACTGTTCGTTTTGGTCTATGAGCACTAAGTGGATCAATCTATATCTTTTGATGTATTAATTATTTACATTGGTTGATTCTGATGAATGTTATGAGTGCCGATGCGAATATTAGAAATAATTATGGAAACTTAACCGAGTACTTCCGGCCATTCTATCCAGTCCATTTCCTTCACCCCACTATTAAATGAAAGTTATTCCTGTACGGATTTAATATCAAGTATTACAAATCACTTAACTTCTGCCTTGCTCAAATTATTTGATTTCTTGCACCTTTTTTACTTTTTTTTCACATTGAAGCTATCTATATTATTAAAAATATTGATGAAAATTTATCCGAGTCCGTCTGGCCATACTATCCGGCCGATTTTCTTGAACCTTTTTTTAAATGAAAGGTATTCATGCACAGATTTGTCATCAAGTATTACAAATCACTTTAATTACGTCTTTCTCAAATTATTTGATTTTTTCAACTTTTTCCAACTTTTTCCAACTTTGAAGTAATCATATCTTCGGTTCTAATTGAGTTACGAAGGTCGTTGTAGTGTAAGAACACTCAGTGAATCAAGCGCTATCATTTGGGATCTTAAACATTCAAATTGGCTGATTCTGAGGAAGGTTATGTGTGGACATACGATATTACATCTCATTTTTTCAACAGTTTTTCTCATAGTAGCATTCATATCATTGGTTCTAATTGAGTTACACTGTTAGTTTTGCTCTAAGAGCACTAAGTGGATCAAGCTCTTTCTCTTGATGTATTAATTATTTACATTGGTTGATTCTGAGGAATGTTATGAGTGCCGAAGCGAATGTTAGAAATAATTATGAAAACTTAACCGAGTACTTGCGGCCATTCTATCCAGTCGATTTCCTTCATACCACTATTAAATGAAAGTTATTCATGTACGGATTTAATATCAAGTATTACAAATCACTTAACTTCTGCCTTCCTCAAATTATTTGTTTTCTTGCACCTTTTTTACTTTTTTTTCACATTGAAGCTATCTATATTATTAAAAATATTGATGAAAATTTATCCGAGTCCGTCTGGCCATACTATCCGGCCGATTTTCTTCATACCTTTTTTAAATGAAAGGTATTCATGCACAGATTTGTCATCAAGTAGGAAATCACTTAAATTACGCCTTTCGCAAATTATTTGATTTTTTCAACTTTTTCCAACTTTTTCCAACTTTGAAGTACTCATATCTTCGGTTCTAATTGAGTTACGAAGGTCGTTTTAGTCTACGAACACTCAGTGAATCAAGCGCTATCATCTGGGCTCACAAACATTAAAATTGGCTGATTCCGAGGAACGTTATGTGTGGAAATACGATATTACATCTCATTTTTTCAACAGTTTTTCTCATAGTAGCATTCATATCTTTGGTTCTAATTGAGTTACACTGTTAGTTTTGGTCTAAGAGCACTCAGAGGATCACGCTCTTTCGTTTGATGTATTAATTATTTACATTGGTTGATTCTGAGGAATGTTATGAGTGCCGAAGCGAATGTTAGAAATAATTATGAAAACTTAACCGAGTACTTGCGGCCATTCTATCCAGTCGATTTCCTTCATACCACTATTAAATGAAAGTTATTCATGTACGGATTTAATATCAAGTATTACAAATCACTTAACTTCTGCCTTCCTCAAATTATTTGTTTTCTTGCACCTTTTTTACTTTTTTTTCACATTGAAGCTATCTATATTATTAAAAATATTGATGAAAATTTATCCGAGTCCGTCTGGCCATACTATCCGGCCGATTTTCTTCATACCTTTTTTAAATGAAAGGTATTCATGCACAGATTTGTCATCAAGTAGGAAATCACTTAAATTACGCCTTTCGCAAATTATTTGATTTTTTCAACTTTTTCCAACTTTTTCCAACTTTGAAGTACTCATATCTTCGGTTCTAATTGAGTTACGAAGGTCGTTTTAGTGTAAGAACACTCAGTGAATCAAGCGCTATCATTTAAGCCTTAAACATTCAAATTGGCTGATTCTGAGGAAAGTTATGTGTGGACATACGATATTACATCTCATTTTTTCAACAGTTTTTCTTATATTAGCATTCATATCTTTGGTTCTAATTGAGTTACACTGTTAGTTTTGGTCTAAGAGCACTCAGTGGATCACGCTCTTTATTTTGCTGTATTAATCATTTACATTGGTTGATTCTGAGGAATGTTATAAGTGCCGAAGCGAATGTTAGAAATAATTATGAAAACTTAACCGAGTACTTGCGGCCATTCTATCCAGTCGATTTCCTTCATACCATTATTAAATGAAATTTATTCATGTACGGATTTAATATCAAGTATTACAAATCACTTAACTTCTGCCTTCCTCAAATTATTTGATTTCTTGCACCTTTTTTACTTTTTTTTCACATTGAAGCTATCTATATTATTAAAAATATTGATGAAAACTTATCCGAGTCCATCTGGCCATACTATCCGGCCGATTTTCTTCATCCTTTTTTAAATGAAAGGTATCAAGTATTACAAATCACTTAAATTTCGCCTTTCGCAAATTATTTGATTTTTTCAACTTTTTCCAACTTTTTCCAACTTTGAAGTAATCATTCATATGTTCGGTTCTAATTGAGTTACGAAGGTCGTTTTAGTCTAAGAGCACTCAGTGAATCAAGCGCTATCATTTGAGCTCTTAAACATTCAAATTGGCTGTCTCTGAGGAAAGTTATGTGTGGCCATACGATATTACATCTCATTTTTTCAACAGTTTTTATCATTGTGGCAATCACATCTTTGGTTCTAATTGAGTTACACTGTTCGTTTTGGTCTATGAGCACTAAGTGGATCAATCTATATCTTTTGATGTATTAATAATTTACATTGGTTGATTCTGATGAATGTTATGAGTGCCGATGCGAATATTAGAAATAATTATGGAAACTTAACCGAGTACTTCCGGCCATTCTATCCAGTCCATTTCCTTCACCCCACTATTAAATGAAAGTTATTCCTGTACGGATTTAATATCAAGTATTACAAATCACTTAACTTCTGCCTTGCTCAAATTATTTGATTTCTTGCACCTTTTTTACTTTTTTTTCACATTGAAGCTATCTATATTATTAAAAATATTGATGAAAATTTATCCGAGTCCGTCTGGCCATACTATCCGGCCGATTTTCTTGAACCTTTTTTTAAATGAAAGGTATTCATGCACAGATTTGTCATCAAGTATTACAAATCACTTTAATTACGTCTTTCTCAAATTATTTGATTTTTTCAACTTTTTCCAACTTTTTCCAACTTTGAAGTAATCATATCTTCGGTTCTAATTGAGTTACGAAGGTCGTTGTAGTGTAAGAACACTCAGTGAATCAAGCGCTATCATTTGGGATCTTAAACATTCAAATTGGCTGATTCTGAGGAAGGTTATGTGTGGACATACGATATTACATCTCATTTTTTCAACAGTTTTTCTCATAGTAGCATTCATATCATTGGTTCTAATTGAGTTACACTGTTAGTTTTGCTCTAAGAGCACTAAGTGGATCAAGCTCTTTCTCTTGATGTATTAATTATTTACATTGGTTGATTCTGAGGAATGTTATGAGTGCCGAAGCGAATGTTAGAAATAATTATGAAAACTTAACCGAGTACTTGCGGCCATTCTATCCAGTCGATTTCCTTCATACCACTATTAAATGAAAGTTATTCATGTACGGATTTAATATCAAGTATTACAAATCACTTAACTTCTGCCTTCCTCAAATTATTTGTTTTCTTGCACCTTTTTTACTTTTTTTTCACATTGAAGCTATCTATATTATTAAAAATATTGATGAAAATTTATCCGAGTCCGTCTGGCCATACTATCCGGCCGATTTTCTTCATACCTTTTTTAAATGAAAGGTATTCATGCACAGATTTGTCATCAAGTAGGAAATCACTTAAATTACGCCTTTCGCAAATTATTTGATTTTTTCAACTTTTTCCAACTTTTTCCAACTTTGAAGTACTCATATCTTCGGTTCTAATTGAGTTACGAAGGTCGTTTTAGTCTACGAACACTCAGTGAATCAAGCGCTATCATCTGGGCTCACAAACATTAAAATTGGCTGATTCCGAGGAACGTTATGTGTGGAAATACGATATTACATCTCATTTTTTCAACAGTTTTTCTCATAGTAGCATTCATATCTTTGGTTCTAATTGAGTTACACTGTTAGTTTTGGTCTAAGAGCACTCAGAGGATCACGCTCTTTCGTTTGATGTATTAATTATTTACATTGGTTGATTCTGAGGAATGTTATGAGTGCCGAAGCGAATGTTAGAAATAATTATGAAAACTTAACCGAGTACTTGCGGCCATTCTATCCAGTCGATTTCCTTCATACCACTATTAAATGAAAGTTATTCATGTACGGATTTAATATCAAGTATTACAAATCACTTAACTTCTGCCTTCCTCAAATTATTTGATTTCTTGCACCTTTTTTACTTTTTTTCACATTGAAGCTATCTATATTATTAAAAATATTGATGAAAATTTATCCGAGTCCGTCTGGCCATACTATCCGGCCGATTTTCTTCATACCATTTTTAAATGAAAGGTATTCATGCACAGATTTGTCATCAAGTATTACAAATCACTTAAATTACGCCTTTCGCAAATTATTTGATTTTTTCAACTTTTTCCAACTTTTTCCAACTTTGAAGTACTCATATCTTCGGTTCTAATTGAGTTACGAAGGTCGTTTTAGTGTAAGAACACTCAGTGAATCAAGCGCTATCATTTAAGCCTTAAACATTCAAATTGGCTGATTCTGAGGAAAGTTATGTGTGGACATACGATATTACATCTCATTTTTTCAACAGTTTTTCTTATATTAGCATTCATATCTTTGGTTCTAATTGAGTTACACTGTTAGTTTTGGTCTAAGAGCACTCAGTGGATCACGCTCTTTATTTTGCTGTATTAATCATTTACATTGGTTGATTCTGAGGAATGTTATAAGTGCCGAAGCGAATGTTAGAAATAATTATGAAAACTTAACCGAGTACTTGCGGCCATTCTATCCAGTCGATTTCCTTCATACCATTATTAAATGAAATTTATTCATGTACGGATTTAATATCAAGTATTACAAATCACTTAACTTCTGCCTTCCTCAAATTATTTGATTTCTTGCACCTTTTTTACTTTTTTTTCACATTGAAGCTATCTATATTATTAAAAATATTGATGAAAACTTATCCGAGTCCATCTGGCCATACTATCCGGCCGATTTTCTTCATCCTTTTTTAAATGAAAGGTATCAAGTATTACAAATCACTTAAATTTCGCCTTTCGCAAATTATTTGATTTTTTCAACTTTTTCCAACTTTTTCCAACTTTGAAGTAATCATTCATATGTTCGGTTCTAATTGAGTTACGAAGGTCGTTTTAGTCTAAGAGCACTCAGTGAATCAAGCGCTATCATTTGAGCTCTTAAACATTCAAATTGGCTGTCTCTGAGGAAAGTTATGTGTGGCCATACGATATTACATCTCATTTTTTCAACAGTTTTTATCATTGTGGCAATCACATCTTTGGTTCTAATTGAGTTACACTGTTCGTTTTGGTCTATGAGCACTAAGTGGATCAATCTATATCTTTTGATGTATTAATTATTTACATTGGTTGATTCTGATGAATGTTATGCGTGCCGATGCGAATATTAGAAATAATTATGGAAACTTAACCGAGTACTTCCGGCCATTCTATCCAGTCCATTTCCTTCACCCCACTATTAAATGAAAGTTATTCCTGTACGGATTTAATATCAAGTATTACAAATCACTTAACTTCTGCCTTGCTCAAATTATTTGATTTCTTGCACCTTTTTTACTTTTTTTTTTCACATTGAAGCTATCTATATTATTAAAAATATTGATGAAAATTTATCCGAGTCCGTCTGGCCATACTATCCGGCCGATTTTCTTGAACCTTTTTTTAAATGAAAGGTATTCATGCACAGATTTGTCATCAAGTATTACAAATCACTTTAATTACGTCTTTCTCAAATTATTTGATTTTTTCAACTTTTTCCAACTTTTTCCAACTTTGAAGTAATCATATCTTCGGTTCTAATTGAGTTACGAAGGTCGTTGTAGTGTAAGAACACTCAGTGAATCAAGCGCTATCATTTGGGATCTTAAACATTCAAATTGGCTGATTCTGAGGAAGGTTATGTGTGGACATACGATATTACATCTCATTTTTTCAACAGTTTTTCTCATAGTTGCATTCATATCATTGGTTCTAATTGAGTTACACTGTTAGTTTTGCTCTAAGAGCACTAAGTGGATCAAGATCTTTCTCTTGATGTATTAATTATTTACATTGGTTGATTCTGAGGAATGTTATGAGTGCCGAAGCGAATGTTAGAAATAATTATGAAAACTTAACCGAGTACTTGCGGCCATTCTATCCAGTCGATTTCCTTCATACCACTATTAAATGAAAGTTATTCATGTACGGATTTAATATCAAGTATTACAAATCACTTAACTTCTGCCTTCCTCAAATTATTTGTTTTCTTGCACCTTTTTTACTTTTTTTTCACATTGAAGCTATCTATATTATTAAAAATATTGATGAAAACTTATCCGAGTCCGTCTGGCCATACTATCCGGCCGATTTTCTTCATACCTTTTTTAAATGAAAGTTATTCATGCACAGATTTGTCATCAAGTATTACAAATCACTTAAATTACGCCTTTCGCAAATTATTTGATTTTTTCAACTTTTTCCAACTTTTTCCAACTTTGAAGTAATCATTCATATGTTAGGTTCTAATTGAGTTACGAAGGTCGTTTTAGTCTAAGAGCACTCAGTGAATCAAGCGCTATCATTTGAGCTCTTAAACATTCAAATTGGCTGTCTCTGAGGAAAGTTATGTGTGGCCATACGATATTACATCTCATTTTTTCAACAGTTTTTCTTATATTAGCATTCATATCTTTGGTTCTAATTGAGTTACACTGTTAGTTTTGGTCTAAGAGCACTCAGTGGATCACGCTCTTTATTTTGCTGTATTAATCATTTACATTGGTTGATTCTGAGGAATGTTATAAGTGCCGAAGCGAATGTTAGAAATAATTATGAAAACTTAACCGGGTACTTGCGGCCATTCTATCCAGTCGATTTCCTTCATACCATTATTAAATGAAATTTATTCATGTACGGATTTAATATCAAGTATTACAAATCACTTAACTTCTGCCTTCCTCAAATTATTTGATTTCTTGCACCTTTTTTACTTTTTTTTCACATTGAAGCTATCTATATTATTAAAAATATTGATGAAAACTTATCCGAGTCCATCTGGCCATACTATCCGGCCTATTTTCTTCATCCTTTTTTAAATGAAAGGTATTCATGCACATATTTGTCATCAAGTATTACAAATCACTTAAATTTCGCCTTTCGCAAATTATTTGATTTTTTCAACTTTTTCCAACTTTTTCCAACTTTGAAGTAATCATTCATATGTTCGGTTCTAATTGAGTTACGAAGGTCGTTTTAGTCTAAGAGCACTCAGTGAATCAAGCGCTATCATTTGAGCTCTTAAACATTCAAATTGGCTGTCTCTGAGGAAAGTTATGTGTGGCCATACGATATTACATCTCATTTTTTCAACAGTTTTTATCATTGTGGCAATCACATCTTTGGTTCTAATTGAGTTACACTGTTCGTTTTGGTCTATGAGCACTAAGTGGATCAATCTATATCTTTTGATGTATTAATTATTTACATTGGTTGATTCTGAGGAATGTTATGAGTGCCGATGCGATTATTAGAAATAATTATGGAAACTTAACCGAGTACTTCCGGCCATTCTATCCAGTCCATTTCCTTCACCCCACTATTAAATGAAAGTTATTCCTGTACGGATTTAATATCAAGTATTACAAATCACTTAACTTCTGCCTTGCTCAAATTATTTGATTTCTTGCACCTTTTTTACTTTTTTTTTTCACATTGAAGCTATCTATATTATTAAAAATATTGATGAAAATTTATCCGAGTCCGTCTGGCCATACTATCCGGCCGATTTTCTTGAACCTTTTTTTAAATGAAAGGTATTCATGCACAGATTTGTCATCAAGTATTACAAATCACTTTAATTACGTCTTTCTCAAATTATTTGATTTTTTCAACTTTTTCCAACTTTTTCCAACTTTGAAGTAATCATATCTTCGGTTCTAATTGAGTTACGAAGGTCGTTGTAGTGTAAGAACACTCAGTGAATCAAGCGCTATCATTTGGGATCTTAAACATTCAAATTGGCTGATTATGAGGAAGGTTATGAGTGGACATACGATATTACATCTCATTTTTTCAACAGTTTTTCTCATAGTAGCATTCATATCATTGGTTCTAATTGAGTTACACTGTTAGTTTTGCTCTAAGAGCACTAAGTGGATCAAGCTCTTTCTCTTGATGTATTAATTATTTACATTGGTTGATTCTGAGGAATGTTATGAGTGCCGAAGCGAATGTTAGAAATAATTATGAAAACTTAACCGAGTACTTGCGGCCATTCTATCCAGTCGATTTCCTTCATACCACTATTAAATGAAAGTTATTCATGTACGGATTTAATATCAAGTATTACAAATCACTTAACTTCTGCCTTCCTCAAATTATTTGTTTTCTTGCACCTTTTTTACTTTTTTTTCACATTGAAGCTATCTATATTATTAAAAATATTGATGAAAATTTATCCGAGTCCGTCTGGCCATACTATCCGGCCGATTTTCTTCATACCTTTTTTAAATGAAAGGTATTCATGCACAGATTTGTCATCAAGTAGGAAATCACTTAAATTACGCCTTTCGCAAATTATTTGATTTTTTCAACTTTTTCCAACTTTTTCCAACTTTGAAGTACTCATATCTTCGGTTCTAATTGAGTTACGAAGGTCGTTTTAGTCTACGAACACTCAGTGAATCAAGCGCTATCATCTGGGCTCACAAACATTAAAATTGGCTGATTCCGAGGAACGTTATGTGTGGAAATACGATATTACATCTCATTTTTTCAACAGTTTTTCTCATAGTAGCATTCATATCTTTGGTTCTAATTGAGTTACACTGTTAGTTTTGGTCTAAGAGCACTCAGAGGATCACGCTCTTTCGTTTGATGTATTAATTATTTACATTGGTTGATTCTGAGGAATGTTATGAGTGCCGAAGCGAATGTTAGAAATAATTATGAAAACTTAACCGAGTACTTGCGGCCATTCTATCCAGTCGATTTCCTTCATACCACTATTAAATGAAAGTTATTCATGTACGGATTTAATATCAAGTATTACAAATCACTTAACTTCTGCCTTCCTCAAATTATTTGATTTCTTGCACCTTTTTTACTTTTTTTCACATTGAAGCTATCTATATTATTAAAAATATTGATGAAAATTTATCCGAGTCCGTCTGGCCATACTATCCGGCCGATTTTCTTCATACCATTTTTAAATGAAAGGTATTCATGCACAGATTTGTCATCAAGTATTACAAATCACTTAAATTACGCCTTTCGCAAATTATTTGATTTTTTCAACTTTTTCCAACTTTTTCCAACTTTGAAGTACTCATATCTTCGGTTCTAATTGAGTTACGAAGGTCGTTTTAGTGTAAGAACACTCAGTGAATCAAGCGCTATCATTTAAGCCTTAAACATTCAAATTGGCTGATTCTGAGGAAAGTTATGTGTGGACATACGATATTACATCTCATTTTTTCAACAGTTTTTCTTATATTAGCATTCATATCTTTGGTTCTAATTGAGTTACACTGTTAGTTTTGGTCTAAGAGCACTCAGTGGATCACGCTCTTTATTTTGCTGTATTAATCATTTACATTGGTTGATTCTGAGGAATGTTATAAGTGCCGAAGCGAATGTTAGAAATAATTATGAAAACTTAACCGAGTACTTGCGGCCATTCTATCCAGTCGATTTCCTTCATACCATTATTAAATGAAATTTATTCATGTACGGATTTAATATCAAGTATTACAAATCACTTAACTTCTGCCTTCCTCAAATTATTTGATTTCTTGCACCTTTTTTACTTTTTTTTCACATTGAAGCTATCTATATTATTAAAAATATTGATGAAAACTTATCCGAGTCCATCTGGCCATACTATCCGGCCGATTTTCTTCATCCTTTTTTAAATGAAAGGTATCAAGTATTACAAATCACTTAAATTTCGCCTTTCGCAAATTATTTGATTTTTTCAACTTTTTCCAACTTTTTCCAACTTTGAAGTAATCATTCATATGTTCGGTTCTAATTGAGTTACGAAGGTCGTTTTAGTCTAAGAGCACTCAGTGAATCAAGCGCTATCATTTGAGCTCTTAAACATTCAAATTGGCTGTCTCTGAGGAAAGTTATGTGTGGCCATACGATATTACATCTCATTTTTTCAACAGTTTTTATCATTGTGGCAATCACATCTTTGGTTCTAATTGAGTTACACTGTTCGTTTTGGTCTATGAGCACTAAGTGGATCAATCTATATCTTTTGATGTATTAATTATTTACATTGGTTGATTCTGATGAATGTTATGCGTGCCGATGCGAATATTAGAAATAATTATGGAAACTTAACCGAGTACTTCCGGCCATTCTATCCAGTCCATTTCCTTCACCCCACTATTAAATGAAAGTTATTCCTGTACGGATTTAATATCAAGTATTACAAATCACTTAACTTCTGCCTTGCTCAAATTATTTGATTTCTTGCACCTTTTTTACTTTTTTTTTTCACATTGAAGCTATCTATATTATTAAAAATATTGATGAAAATTTATCCGAGTCCGTCTGGCCATACTATCCGGCCGATTTTCTTGAACCTTTTTTTAAATGAAAGGTATTCATGCACAGATTTGTCATCAAGTATTACAAATCACTTTAATTACGTCTTTCTCAAATTATTTGATTTTTTCAACTTTTTCCAACTTTTTCCAACTTTGAAGTAATCATATCTTCGGTTCTAATTGAGTTACGAAGGTCGTTGTAGTGTAAGAACACTCAGTGAATCAAGCGCTATCATTTGGGATCTTAAACATTCAAATTGGCTGATTCTGAGGAAGGTTATGTGTGGACATACGATATTACATCTCATTTTTTCAACAGTTTTTCTCATAGTTGCATTCATATCATTGGTTCTAATTGAGTTACACTGTTAGTTTTGCTCTAAGAGCACTAAGTGGATCAAGATCTTTCTCTTGATGTATTAATTATTTACATTGGTTGATTCTGAGGAATGTTATGAGTGCCGAAGCGAATGTTAGAAATAATTATGAAAACTTAACCGAGTACTTGCGGCCATTCTATCCAGTCGATTTCCTTCATACCACTATTAAATGAAAGTTATTCATGTACGGATTTAATATCAAGTATTACAAATCACTTAACTTCTGCCTTCCTCAAATTATTTGTTTTCTTGCACCTTTTTTACTTTTTTTTCACATTGAAGCTATCTATATTATTAAAAATATTGATGAAAACTTATCCGAGTCCGTCTGGCCATACTATCCGGCCGATTTTCTTCATACCTTTTTTAAATGAAAGTTATTCATGCACAGATTTGTCATCAAGTATTACAAATCACTTAAATTACGCCTTTCGCAAATTATTTGATTTTTTCAACTTTTTCCAACTTTTTCCAACTTTGAAGTAATCATTCATATGTTAGGTTCTAATTGAGTTACGAAGGTCGTTTTAGTCTAAGAGCACTCAGTGAATCAAGCGCTATCATTTGAGCTCTTAAACATTCAAATTGGCTGTCTCTGAGGAAAGTTATGTGTGGCCATACGATATTACATCTCATTTTTTCAACAGTTTTTCTTATATTAGCATTCATATCTTTGGTTCTAATTGAGTTACACTGTTAGTTTTGGTCTAAGAGCACTCAGTGGATCACGCTCTTTATTTTGCTGTATTAATCATTTACATTGGTTGATTCTGAGGAATGTTATAAGTGCCGAAGCGAATGTTAGAAATAATTATGAAAACTTAACCGGGTACTTGCGGCCATTCTATCCAGTCGATTTCCTTCATACCATTATTAAATGAAATTTATTCATGTACGGATTTAATATCAAGTATTACAAATCACTTAACTTCTGCCTTCCTCAAATTATTTGATTTCTTGCACCTTTTTTACTTTTTTTTCACATTGAAGCTATCTATATTATTAAAAATATTGATGAAAACTTATCCGAGTCCATCTGGCCATACTATCCGGCCTATTTTCTTCATCCTTTTTTAAATGAAAGGTATTCATGCACATATTTGTCATCAAGTATTACAAATCACTTAAATTTCGCCTTTCGCAAATTATTTGATTTTTTCAACTTTTTCCAACTTTTTCCAACTTTGAAGTAATCATTCATATGTTCGGTTCTAATTGAGTTACGAAGGTCGTTTTAGTCTAAGAGCACTCAGTGAATCAAGCGCTATCATTTGAGCTCTTAAACATTCAAATTGGCTGTCTCTGAGGAAAGTTATGTGTGGCCATACGATATTACATCTCATTTTTTCAACAGTTTTTATCATTGTGGCAATCACATCTTTGGTTCTAATTGAGTTACACTGTTCGTTTTGGTCTATGAGCACTAAGTGGATCAATCTATATCTTTTGATGTATTAATTATTTACATTGGTTGATTCTGAGGAATGTTATGAGTGCCGATGCGATTATTAGAAATAATTATGGAAACTTAACCGAGTACTTCCGGCCATTCTATCCAGTCCATTTCCTTCACCCCACTATTAAATGAAAGTTATTCCTGTACGGATTTAATATCAAGTATTACAAATCACTTAACTTCTGCCTTGCTCAAATTATTTGATTTCTTGCACCTTTTTTACTTTTTTTTTTCACATTGAAGCTATCTATATTATTAAAAATATTGATGAAAATTTATCCGAGTCCGTCTGGCCATACTATCCGGCCGATTTTCTTGAACCTTTTTTTAAATGAAAGGTATTCATGCACAGATTTGTCATCAAGTATTACAAATCACTTTAATTACGTCTTTCTCAAATTATTTGATTTTTTCAACTTTTTCCAACTTTTTCCAACTTTGAAGTAATCATATCTTCGGTTCTAATTGAGTTACGAAGGTCGTTGTAGTGTAAGAACACTCAGTGAATCAAGCGCTATCATTTGGGATCTTAAACATTCAAATTGGCTGATTATGAGGAAGGTTATGAGTGGACATACGATATTACATCTCATTTTTTCAACAGTTTTTCTCATAGTAGCATTCATATCATTGGTTCTAATTGAGTTACACTGTTAGTTTTGCTCTAAGAGCACTAAGTGGATCAAGCTCTTTCTCTTGATGTATTAATTATTTACATTGGTTGATTCTGAGGAATGTTATGAGTGCCGAAGCGAATGTTAGAAATAATTATGAAAACTTAACCGAGTACTTGCGGCCATTCTATCCAGTCGATTTCCTTCATACCACTATTAAATGAAAGTTATTCATGTACGGATTTAATATCAAGTATTACAAATCACTTAACTTCTGCCTTCCTCAAATTATTTGTTTTCTTGCACCTTTTTTACTTTTTTTTCACATTGAAGCTATCTATATTATTAAAAATATTGATGAAAACTTATCCGAGTCCGTCTGGCCATACTATCCGGCCGATTTTCTTCATACCTTTTTTAAATGAAAGTTATTCATGCACAGATTTGTCATCAAGTATTACAAATCACTTAAATTACGCCTTTCGCAAATTATTTGATTTTTTCAACTTTTTCCAACTTTTTCCAACTTTGAAGTAATCATTCATATGTTCGGTTCTAATTGAGTTACGAAGGTCGTTTTAGTCTAAGAGCACTCAGTGAATCAAGCGCTATCATTTGAGCTCTTAAACATTCAAATTGGCTGTCTCTGAGGAAAGTTATGTGTGGCCATACGATATTACATCTCATTTTTTCAACAGTTTTTATCATTGTGGCAATCACATCTTTGGTTCTAATTGAGTTACACTGTTCGTTTTGGTCTATGAGCACTAAGTGGATCAATCTATATCTTTTGATGTATTAATTATTTACATTGGTTGATTCTGATGAATGTTATGAGTGCCGATGCGAATATTAGAAATAATTATGGAAACTTAACCGAGTACTTCCGGCCATTCTATCCAGTCCATTTCCTTCACCCCACTATTAAATGAAAGTTATTCCTGTACGGATTTAATATCAAGTATTACAAATCACTTAACTTCTGCCTTGCTCAAATTATTTGATTTCTTGCACCTTTTTTACTTTTTTTTCACATTGAAGCTATCTATATTATTAAAAATATTGATGAAAATTTATCCGAGTCCGTCTGGCCATACTATCCGGCCGATTTTCTTGAACCTTTTTTTAAATGAAAGGTATTCATGCACAGATTTGTCATCAAGTATTACAAATCACTTTAATTACGTCTTTCTCAAATTATTTGATTTTTTCAACTTTTTCCAACTTTTTCCAACTTTGAAGTAATCATATCTTCGGTTCTAATTGAGTTACGAAGGTCGTTGTAGTGTAAGAACACTCAGTGAATCAAGCGCTATCATTTGGGATCTTAAACATTCAAATTGGCTGATTCTGAGGAAGGTTATGTGTGGACATACGATATTACATCTCATTTTTTCAACAGTTTTTCTCATAGTAGCATTCATATCATTGGTTCTAATTGAGTTACACTGTTAGTTTTGCTCTAAGAGCACTAAGTGGATCAAGCTCTTTCTCTTGATGTATTAATTATTTACATTGGTTGATTCTGAGGAATGTTATGAGTGCCGAAGCGAATGTTAGAAATAATTATGAAAACTTAACCGAGTACTTGCGGCCATTCTATCCAGTCGATTTCCTTCATACCACTATTAAATGAAAGTTATTCATGTACGGATTTAATATCAAGTATTACAAATCACTTAACTTCTGCCTTCCTCAAATTATTTGTTTTCTTGCACCTTTTTTACTTTTTTTTCACATTGAAGCTATCTATATTATTAAAAATATTGATGAAAATTTATCCGAGTCCGTCTGGCCATACTATCCGGCCGATTTTCTTCATACCTTTTTTAAATGAAAGGTATTCATGCACAGATTTGTCATCAAGTAGGAAATCACTTAAATTACGCCTTTCGCAAATTATTTGATTTTTTCAACTTTTTCCAACTTTTTCCAACTTTGAAGTACTCATATCTTCGGTTCTAATTGAGTTACGAAGGTCGTTTTAGTCTACGAACACTCAGTGAATCAAGCGCTATCATCTGGGCTCACAAACATTAAAATTGGCTGATTCCGAGGAACGTTATGTGTGGAAATACGATATTACATCTCATTTTTTCAACAGTTTTTCTCATAGTAGCATTCATATCTTTGGTTCTAATTGAGTTACACTGTTAGTTTTGGTCTAAGAGCACTCAGAGGATCACGCTCTTTCGTTTGATGTATTAATTATTTACATTGGTTGATTCTGAGGAATGTTATGAGTGCCGAAGCGAATGTTAGAAATAATTATGAAAACTTAACCGAGTACTTGCGGCCATTCTATCCAGTCGATTTCCTTCATACCACTATTAAATGAAAGTTATTCATGTACGGATTTAATATCAAGTATTACAAATCACTTAACTTCTGCCTTCCTCAAATTATTTGTTTTCTTGCACCTTTTTTACTTTTTTTTCACATTGAAGCTATCTATATTATTAAAAATATTGATGAAAATTTATCCGAGTCCGTCTGGCCATACTATCCGGCCGATTTTCTTCATACCTTTTTTAAATGAAAGGTATTCATGCACAGATTTGTCATCAAGTAGGAAATCACTTAAATTACGCCTTTCGCAAATTATTTGATTTTTTCAACTTTTTCCAACTTTTTCCAACTTTGAAGTACTCATATCTTCGGTTCTAATTGAGTTACGAAGGTCGTTTTAGTGTAAGAACACTCAGTGAATCAAGCGCTATCATTTAAGCCTTAAACATTCAAATTGGCTGATTCTGAGGAAAGTTATGTGTGGACATACGATATTACATCTCATTTTTTCAACAGTTTTTCTTATATTAGCATTCATATCTTTGGTTCTAATTGAGTTACACTGTTAGTTTTGGTCTAAGAGCACTCAGTGGATCACGCTCTTTATTTTGCTGTATTAATCATTTACATTGGTTGATTCTGAGGAATGTTATAAGTGCCGAAGCGAATGTTAGAAATAATTATGAAAACTTAACCGAGTACTTGCGGCCATTCTATCCAGTCGATTTCCTTCATACCATTATTAAATGAAATTTATTCATGTACGGATTTAATATCAAGTATTACAAATCACTTAACTTCTGCCTTCCTCAAATTATTTGATTTCTTGCACCTTTTTTACTTTTTTTTCACATTGAAGCTATCTATATTATTAAAAATATTGATGAAAACTTATCCGAGTCCATCTGGCCATACTATCCGGCCGATTTTCTTCATCCTTTTTTAAATGAAAGGTATCAAGTATTACAAATCACTTAAATTTCGCCTTTCGCAAATTATTTGATTTTTTCAACTTTTTCCAACTTTTTCCAACTTTGAAGTAATCATTCATATGTTCGGTTCTAATTGAGTTACGAAGGTCGTTTTAGTCTAAGAGCACTCAGTGAATCAAGCGCTATCATTTGAGCTCTTAAACATTCAAATTGGCTGTCTCTGAGGAAAGTTATGTGTGGCCATACGATATTACATCTCATTTTTTCAACAGTTTTTATCATTGTGGCAATCACATCTTTGGTTCTAATTGAGTTACACTGTTCGTTTTGGTCTATGAGCACTAAGTGGATCAATCTATATCTTTTGATGTATTAATAATTTACATTGGTTGATTCTGATGAATGTTATGAGTGCCGATGCGAATATTAGAAATAATTATGGAAACTTAACCGAGTACTTCCGGCCATTCTATCCAGTCCATTTCCTTCACCCCACTATTAAATGAAAGTTATTCCTGTACGGATTTAATATCAAGTATTACAAATCACTTAACTTCTGCCTTGCTCAAATTATTTGATTTCTTGCACCTTTTTTACTTTTTTTTCACATTGAAGCTATCTATATTATTAAAAATATTGATGAAAATTTATCCGAGTCCGTCTGGCCATACTATCCGGCCGATTTTCTTGAACCTTTTTTTAAATGAAAGGTATTCATGCACAGATTTGTCATCAAGTATTACAAATCACTTTAATTACGTCTTTCTCAAATTATTTGATTTTTTCAACTTTTTCCAACTTTTTCCAACTTTGAAGTAATCATATCTTCGGTTCTAATTGAGTTACGAAGGTCGTTGTAGTGTAAGAACACTCAGTGAATCAAGCGCTATCATTTGGGATCTTAAACATTCAAATTGGCTGATTCTGAGGAAGGTTATGTGTGGACATACGATATTACATCTCATTTTTTCAACAGTTTTTCTCATAGTAGCATTCATATCATTGGTTCTAATTGAGTTACACTGTTAGTTTTGCTCTAAGAGCACTAAGTGGATCAAGCTCTTTCTCTTGATGTATTAATTATTTACATTGGTTGATTCTGAGGAATGTTATGAGTGCCGAAGCGAATGTTAGAAATAATTATGAAAACTTAACCGAGTACTTGCGGCCATTCTATCCAGTCGATTTCCTTCATACCACTATTAAATGAAAGTTATTCATGTACGGATTTAATATCAAGTATTACAAATCACTTAACTTCTGCCTTCCTCAAATTATTTGTTTTCTTGCACCTTTTTTACTTTTTTTTCACATTGAAGCTATCTATATTATTAAAAATATTGATGAAAATTTATCCGAGTCCGTCTGGCCATACTATCCGGCCGATTTTCTTCATACCTTTTTTAAATGAAAGGTATTCATGCACAGATTTGTCATCAAGTAGGAAATCACTTAAATTACGCCTTTCGCAAATTATTTGATTTTTTCAACTTTTTCCAACTTTTTCCAACTTTGAAGTACTCATATCTTCGGTTCTAATTGAGTTACGAAGGTCGTTTTAGTCTACGAACACTCAGTGAATCAAGCGCTATCATCTGGGCTCACAAACATTAAAATTGGCTGATTCCGAGGAACGTTATGTGTGGAAATACGATATTACATCTCATTTTTTCAACAGTTTTTCTCATAGTAGCATTCATATCTTTGGTTCTAATTGAGTTACACTGTTAGTTTTGGTCTAAGAGCACTCAGAGGATCACGCTCTTTCGTTTGATGTATTAATTATTTACATTGGTTGATTCTGAGGAATGTTATGAGTGCCGAAGCGAATGTTAGAAATAATTATGAAAACTTAACCGAGTACTTGCGGCCATTCTATCCAGTCGATTTCCTTCATACCACTATTAAATGAAAGTTATTCATGTACGGATTTAATATCAAGTATTACAAATCACTTAACTTCTGCCTTCCTCAAATTATTTGATTTCTTGCACCTTTTTTACTTTTTTTCACATTGAAGCTATCTATATTATTAAAAATATTGATGAAAATTTATCCGAGTCCGTCTGGCCATACTATCCGGCCGATTTTCTTCATACCATTTTTAAATGAAAGGTATTCATGCACAGATTTGTCATCAAGTATTACAAATCACTTAAATTACGCCTTTCGCAAATTATTTGATTTTTTCAACTTTTTCCAACTTTTTCCAACTTTGAAGTACTCATATCTTCGGTTCTAATTGAGTTACGAAGGTCGTTTTAGTGTAAGAACACTCAGTGAATCAAGCGCTATCATTTAAGCCTTAAACATTCAAATTGGCTGATTCTGAGGAAAGTTATGTGTGGACATACGATATTACATCTCATTTTTTCAACAGTTTTTCTTATATTAGCATTCATATCTTTGGTTCTAATTGAGTTACACTGTTAGTTTTGGTCTAAGAGCACTCAGTGGATCACGCTCTTTATTTTGCTGTATTAATCATTTACATTGGTTGATTCTGAGGAATGTTATAAGTGCCGAAGCGAATGTTAGAAATAATTATGAAAACTTAACCGAGTACTTGCGGCCATTCTATCCAGTCGATTTCCTTCATACCATTATTAAATGAAATTTATTCATGTACGGATTTAATATCAAGTATTACAAATCACTTAACTTCTGCCTTCCTCAAATTATTTGATTTCTTGCACCTTTTTTACTTTTTTTTCACATTGAAGCTATCTATATTATTAAAAATATTGATGAAAACTTATCCGAGTCCATCTGGCCATACTATCCGGCCGATTTTCTTCATCCTTTTTTAAATGAAAGGTATCAAGTATTACAAATCACTTAAATTTCGCCTTTCGCAAATTATTTGATTTTTTCAACTTTTTCCAACTTTTTCCAACTTTGAAGTAATCATTCATATGTTCGGTTCTAATTGAGTTACGAAGGTCGTTTTAGTCTAAGAGCACTCAGTGAATCAAGCGCTATCATTTGAGCTCTTAAACATTCAAATTGGCTGTCTCTGAGGAAAGTTATGTGTGGCCATACGATATTACATCTCATTTTTTCAACAGTTTTTATCATTGTGGCAATCACATCTTTGGTTCTAATTGAGTTACACTGTTCGTTTTGGTCTATGAGCACTAAGTGGATCAATCTATATCTTTTGATGTATTAATTATTTACATTGGTTGATTCTGATGAATGTTATGCGTGCCGATGCGAATATTAGAAATAATTATGGAAACTTAACCGAGTACTTCCGGCCATTCTATCCAGTCCATTTCCTTCACCCCACTATTAAATGAAAGTTATTCCTGTACGGATTTAATATCAAGTATTACAAATCACTTAACTTCTGCCTTGCTCAAATTATTTGATTTCTTGCACCTTTTTTACTTTTTTTTCACATTGAAGCTATCTATATTATTAAAAATATTGATGAAAATTTATCCGAGTCCGTCTGGCCATACTATCCGGCCGATTTTCTTGAACCTTTTTTTAAATGAAAGGTATTCATGCACAGATTTGTCATCAAGTATTACAAATCACTTTAATTACGTCTTTCTCAAATTATTTGATTTTTTCAACTTTTTCCAACTTTTTCCAACTTTGAAGTAATCATATCTTCGGTTCTAATTGAGTTACGAAGGTCGTTGTAGTGTAAGAACACTCAGTGAATCAAGCGCTATCATTTGGGATCTTAAACATTCAAATTGGCTGATTCTGAGGAAGGTTATGTGTGGACATACGATATTACATCTCATTTTTTCAACAGTTTTTCTCATAGTAGCATTCATATCATTGGTTCTAATTGAGTTACACTGTTAGTTTTGCTCTAAGAGCACTAAGTGGATCAAGCTCTTTCTCTTGATGTATTAATTATTTACATTGGTTGATTCTGAGGAATGTTATGAGTGCCGAAGCGAATGTTAGAAATAATTATGAAAACTTAACCGAGTACTTGCGGCCATTCTATCCAGTCGATTTCCTTCATACCACTATTAAATGAAAGTTATTCATGTACGGATTTAATATCAAGTATTACAAATCACTTAACTTCTGCCTTCCTCAAATTATTTGTTTTCTTGCACCTTTTTTACTTTTTTTTCACATTGAAGCTATCTATATTATTAAAAATATTGATGAAAATTTATCCGAGTCCGTCTGGCCATACTATCCGGCCGATTTTCTTCATACCTTTTTTAAATGAAAGGTATTCATGCACAGATTTGTCATCAAGTAGGAAATCACTTAAATTACGCCTTTCGCAAATTATTTGATTTTTTCAACTTTTTCCAACTTTTTCCAACTTTGAAGTACTCATATCTTCGGTTCTAATTGAGTTACGAAGGTCGTTTTAGTCTACGAACACTCAGTGAATCAAGCGCTATCATCTGGGCTCACAAACATTAAAATTGGCTGATTCCGAGGAACGTTATGTGTGGAAATACGATATTACATCTCATTTTTTCAACAGTTTTTCTCATAGTAGCATTCATATCTTTGGTTCTAATTGAGTTACACTGTTAGTTTTGGTCTAAGAGCACTCAGAGGATCACGCTCTTTCGTTTGATGTATTAATTATTTACATTGGTTGATTCTGAGGAATGTTATGAGTGCCGAAGCGAATGTTAGAAATAATTATGAAAACTTAACCGAGTACTTGCGGCCATTCTATCCAGTCGATTTCCTTCATACCACTATTAAATGAAAGTTATTCATGTACGGATTTAATATCAAGTATTACAAATCACTTAACTTCTGCCTTCCTCAAATTATTTGTTTTCTTGCACCTTTTTTACTTTTTTTTCACATTGAAGCTATCTATATTATTAAAAATATTGATGAAAATTTATCCGAGTCCGTCTGGCCATACTATCCGGCCGATTTTCTTCATACCTTTTTTAAATGAAAGGTATTCATGCACAGATTTGTCATCAAGTAGGAAATCACTTAAATTACGCCTTTCGCAAATTATTTGATTTTTTCAACTTTTTCCAACTTTTTCCAACTTTGAAGTACTCATATCTTCGGTTCTAATTGAGTTACGAAGGTCGTTTTAGTGTAAGAACACTCAGTGAATCAAGCGCTATCATTTAAGCCTTAAACATTCAAATTGGCTGATTCTGAGGAAAGTTATGTGTGGACATACGATATTACATCTCATTTTTTCAACAGTTTTTCTTATATTAGCATTCATATCTTTGGTTCTAATTGAGTTACACTGTTAGTTTTGGTCTAAGAGCACTCAGTGGATCACGCTCTTTATTTTGCTGTATTAATCATTTACATTGGTTGATTCTGAGGAATGTTATAAGTGCCGAAGCGAATGTTAGAAATAATTATGAAAACTTAACCGAGTACTTGCGGCCATTCTATCCAGTCGATTTCCTTCATACCATTATTAAATGAAATTTATTCATGTACGGATTTAATATCAAGTATTACAAATCACTTAACTTCTGCCTTCCTCAAATTATTTGATTTCTTGCACCTTTTTTACTTTTTTTTCACATTGAAGCTATCTATATTATTAAAAATATTGATGAAAACTTATCCGAGTCCATCTGGCCATACTATCCGGCCGATTTTCTTCATCCTTTTTTAAATGAAAGGTATCAAGTATTACAAATCACTTAAATTTCGCCTTTCGCAAATTATTTGATTTTTTCAACTTTTTCCAACTTTTTCCAACTTTGAAGTAATCATTCATATGTTCGGTTCTAATTGAGTTACGAAGGTCGTTTTAGTCTAAGAGCACTCAGTGAATCAAGCGCTATCATTTGAGCTCTTAAACATTCAAATTGGCTGTCTCTGAGGAAAGTTATGTGTGGCCATACGATATTACATCTCATTTTTTCAACAGTTTTTATCATTGTGGCAATCACATCTTTGGTTCTAATTGAGTTACACTGTTCGTTTTGGTCTATGAGCACTAAGTGGATCAATCTATATCTTTTGATGTATTAATAATTTACATTGGTTGATTCTGATGAATGTTATGAGTGCCGATGCGAATATTAGAAATAATTATGGAAACTTAACCGAGTACTTCCGGCCATTCTATCCAGTCCATTTCCTTCACCCCACTATTAAATGAAAGTTATTCCTGTACGGATTTAATATCAAGTATTACAAATCACTTAACTTCTGCCTTGCTCAAATTATTTGATTTCTTGCACCTTTTTTACTTTTTTTTCACATTGAAGCTATCTATATTATTAAAAATATTGATGAAAATTTATCCGAGTCCGTCTGGCCATACTATCCGGCCGATTTTCTTGAACCTTTTTTTAAATGAAAGGTATTCATGCACAGATTTGTCATCAAGTATTACAAATCACTTTAATTACGTCTTTCTCAAATTATTTGATTTTTTCAACTTTTTCCAACTTTTTCCAACTTTGAAGTAATCATATCTTCGGTTCTAATTGAGTTACGAAGGTCGTTGTAGTGTAAGAACACTCAGTGAATCAAGCGCTATCATTTGGGATCTTAAACATTAAAATTGGCTGATTCCGAGGAACGTTATGTGTGGAAATACGATATTACATCTCATTTTTTCAACAGTTTTTCTCATAGTAGCATTCATATCTTTGGTTCTAATTGAGTTACACTGTTAGTTTTGGTCTAAGAGCACTCAGAGGATCACGCTCTTTCGTTTGATGTATTAATTATTTACATTGGTTGATTCTGAGGAATGTTATGAGTGCCGAAGCGAATGTTAGAAATAATTATGAAAACTTAACCGAGTACTTGCGGCCATTCTATCCAGTCGATTTCCTTCATACCACTATTAAATGAAAGTTATTCATGTACGGATTTAATATCAAGTATTACAAATCACTTAACTTCTGCCTTCCTCAAATTATTTGATTTCTTGCACCTTTTTTACTTTTTTTCACATTGAAGCTATCTATATTATTAAAAATATTGATGAAAATTTATCCGAGTCCGTCTGGCCATACTATCCGGCCGATTTTCTTCATACCATTTTTAAATGAAAGGTATTCATGCACAGATTTGTCATCAAGTATTACAAATCACTTAAATTACGCCTTTCGCAAATTATTTGATTTTTTCAACTTTTTCCAACTTTTTCCAACTTTGAAGTACTCATATCTTCGGTTCTAATTGAGTTACGAAGGTCGTTTTAGTGTAAGAACACTCAGTGAATCAAGCGCTATCATTTAAGCCTTAAACATTCAAATTGGCTGATTCTGAGGAAAGTTATGTGTGGACATACGATATTACATCTCATTTTTTCAACAGTTTTTCTTATATTAGCATTCATATCTTTGGTTCTAATTGAGTTACACTGTTAGTTTTGGTCTAAGAGCACTCAGTGGATCACGCTCTTTATTTTGCTGTATTAATCATTTACATTGGTTGATTCTGAGGAATGTTATAAGTGCCGAAGCGAATGTTAGAAATAATTATGAAAACTTAACCGAGTACTTGCGGCCATTCTATCCAGTCGATTTCCTTCATACCATTATTAAATGAAATTTATTCATGTACGGATTTAATATCAAGTATTACAAATCACTTAACTTCTGCCTTCCTCAAATTATTTGATTTCTTGCACCTTTTTTACTTTTTTTTCACATTGAAGCTATCTATATTATTAAAAATATTGATGAAAACTTATCCGAGTCCATCTGGCCATACTATCCGGCCGATTTTCTTCATCCTTTTTTAAATGAAAGGTATCAAGTATTACAAATCACTTAAATTTCGCCTTTCGCAAATTATTTGATTTTTTCAACTTTTTCCAACTTTTTCCAACTTTGAAGTAATCATTCATATGTTCGGTTCTAATTGAGTTACGAAGGTCGTTTTAGTCTAAGAGCACTCAGTGAATCAAGCGCTATCATTTGAGCTCTTAAACATTCAAATTGGCTGTCTCTGAGGAAAGTTATGTGTGGCCATACGATATTACATCTCATTTTTTCAACAGTTTTTATCATTGTGGCAATCACATCTTTGGTTCTAATTGAGTTACACTGTTCGTTTTGGTCTATGAGCACTAAGTGGATCAATCTATATCTTTTGATGTATTAATTATTTACATTGGTTGATTCTGATGAATGTTATGCGTGCCGATGCGAATATTAGAAATAATTATGGAAACTTAACCGAGTACTTCCGGCCATTCTATCCAGTCCATTTCCTTCACCCCACTATTAAATGAAAGTTATTCCTGTACGGATTTAATATCAAGTATTACAAATCACTTAACTTCTGCCTTGCTCAAATTATTTGATTTCTTGCACCTTTTTTACTTTTTTTTCACATTGAAGCTATCTATATTATTAAAAATATTGATGAAAATTTATCCGAGTCCGTCTGGCCATACTATCCGGCCGATTTTCTTGAACCTTTTTTTAAATGAAAGGTATTCATGCACAGATTTGTCATCAAGTATTACAAATCACTTTAATTACGTCTTTCTCAAATTATTTGATTTTTTCAACTTTTTCCAACTTTTTCCAACTTTGAAGTAATCATATCTTCGGTTCTAATTGAGTTACGAAGGTCGTTGTAGTGTAAGAACACTCAGTGAATCAAGCGCTATCATTTGGGATCTTAAACATTCAAATTGGCTGATTCTGAGGAAGGTTATGTGTGGACATACGATATTACATCTCATTTTTTCAACAGTTTTTCTCATAGTAGCATTCATATCATTGGTTCTAATTGAGTTACACTGTTAGTTTTGCTCTAAGAGCACTAAGTGGATCAAGCTCTTTCTCTTGATGTATTAATTATTTACATTGGTTGATTCTGAGGAATGTTATGAGTGCCGAAGCGAATGTTAGAAATAATTATGAAAACTTAACCGAGTACTTGCGGCCATTCTATCCAGTCGATTTCCTTCATACCACTATTAAATGAAAGTTATTCATGTACGGATTTAATATCAAGTATTACAAATCACTTAACTTCTGCCTTCCTCAAATTATTTGTTTTCTTGCACCTTTTTTACTTTTTTTTCACATTGAAGCTATCTATATTATTAAAAATATTGATGAAAATTTATCCGAGTCCGTCTGGCCATACTATCCGGCCGATTTTCTTCATACCTTTTTTAAATGAAAGGTATTCATGCACAGATTTGTCATCAAGTAGGAAATCACTTAAATTACGCCTTTCGCAAATTATTTGATTTTTTCAACTTTTTCCAACTTTTTCCAACTTTGAAGTACTCATATCTTCGGTTCTAATTGAGTTACGAAGGTCGTTTTAGTCTACGAACACTCAGTGAATCAAGCGCTATCATCTGGGCTCACAAACATTAAAATTGGCTGATTCCGAGGAACGTTATGTGTGGAAATACGATATTACATCTCATTTTTTCAACAGTTTTTCTCATAGTAGCATTCATATCTTTGGTTCTAATTGAGTTACACTGTTAGTTTTGGTCTAAGAGCACTCAGAGGATCACGCTCTTTCGTTTGATGTATTAATTATTTACATTGGTTGATTCTGAGGAATGTTATGAGTGCCGAAGCGAATGTTAGAAATAATTATGAAAACTTAACCGAGTACTTGCGGCCATTCTATCCAGTCGATTTCCTTCATACCACTATTAAATGAAAGTTATTCATGTACGGATTTAATATCAAGTATTACAAATCACTTAACTTCTGCCTTCCTCAAATTATTTGATTTCTTGCACCTTTTTTACTTTTTTTCACATTGAAGCTATCTATATTATTAAAAATATTTAAGAACAATTATCCGAGTCCGTCTGGCCATACTATCCGGCCGATTTTCTTCATCGTTTTTTTTAAAGAATGGTATTCATGCACAGATTTGTCATCGATACTATTTTTTTTTTTCACATTGAAGCTATCTATATTATTAAAAACATTGATGAAAACTTATCCGAGTCCATCTGGCCATACTATCCGGCCGATTTTCTTCATCCTTTTTAAATGAAAGGTATTCATGCACAGATTTGTCATCAAGTATTACAAATCACTTAAATTTCGCCTTTCGCAAATTTAGTGTAAGAACACTCAGTGAATCAAGCGCTATCATTTGGGCCTTAAACATTCAAATTGGCTGATTCTGAGGAAAGTTATGTGTGGACATACGATATTACATCTCATTTTTTCAACAGTTTTTCTTATATTAGCATTCATATCTTTGGTTCTAATTGAGTTACACCGGTAGGTTTGGTCTAAGAGCACTCAGTGGATCACGCTCTTTCTTTTGCTGTATTAATTATTTACATTGGTTGATTCTGAGGAATGTTATAAGTGCCGAAGCGAATGTTAGAAATAATTATGAAAACTTAACCGAGTACTTGCGGCCATTCTATCCAGTCGATTTCCTTCATACCATTATTAAATGAAATTTATTCATGTACGGAGTTAATATCAATTATTACAAATCACTTAACTTTTGCCTTCCTCAAATTATTTGATTTCTTGCACCTTTTTTACTTTTTTTTCACATTGAAGCTATCTATATTATTAAAAATATTGATGAAAACTTATACGAGTCCATCTGGTCATACTATCCGGCCGATTTTCTTCATCCTTCTTTAAATGAAAGGTATTCATGCACAGATTTGTCATCAAGTATTACAAATCACTTAAATTTCGCCTTTCGCAAATTATTTGATTTTTTCAACTTTTTCCAACTTTTTCCAACTTTGAAGTAATCATTCATATGTTCGGTTCTAATTGAGTTACGAAGGTCGTTTTAGTCTAAGAGCACTCAGTGAATCAAGCGCTATCATTTGAGCTCTTAAACATTCAAATTGGCTGTCTCTGAGGAAAGTTATGTGTGGCCATACGATATTACATCTCATTTTTTCAACAGTTTTTATCATTGTGGCAATCACATCTTTGGTTCTAATTGAGTTACACTGTTCGTTTTGGTCTATGAGCACTAAGTGGATCAATCTATATCTTTTGATGTATTAATTATTTACATTGGTTGATTCTGAGGAATGTTATGAGTGCCGATGCGAATATTAGAAATAATTATGAAAACTTAACCGAGTACTTCCGGCCATTCTATCCAGTCCATTTCCTTCACCCCACTATTAAATGAAAGTTATTCCTGTACGGATTTAATATCAAGTATTACAAATCACTTAACTTCTGCCTTGCTCAAATTATTTGATTTCTTGCACCTTTTTTACTTTTTTTTTTCACATTGAAGCTATCTATATTATTAAAAATATTGATGAAAATTTATCCGAGTCCGTCTGGCCATACTATCCGGCCGATTTTCTTGAACCTTTTTTTAAATGAAAGGTATTCATGCACAGATTTGTCATCAAGTATTACAAATCACTTTAATTACGTCTTTCTCAAATTATTTGATTTTTTCAACTTTTTCCAACTTTTTCCAACTTTGAAGTAATCATATCTTCGGTTCTAATTGAGTTACGAAGGTCGTTGTAGTGTAAGAACACTCAGTGAATCAAGCGCTATCATTTGGGATCTTAAACATTCAAATTGGCTGATTCTGAGGAAGGTTATGTGTGGACATACGATATTACATCTCATTTTTTCAACAGTTTTTCTCATAGTTGCATTCATATCATTGGTTCTAATTGAGTTACACTGTTAGTTTTGCTCTAAGAGCACTAAGTGGATCAAGATCTTTCTCTTGATGTATTAATTATTTACATTGGTTGATTCTGAGGAATGTTATGAGTGCCGAAGCGAATGTTAGAAATAATTATGAAAACTTAACCGAGTACTTGCGGCCATTCTATCCAGTCGATTTCCTTCATACCACTATTAAATGAAAGTTATTCATGTACGGATTTAATATCAAGTATTACAAATCACTTAACTTCTGCCTTCCTCAAATTATTTGTTTTCTTGCACCTTTTTTACTTTTTTTTCACATTGAAGCTATCTATATTATTAAAAATATTGATGAAAACTTATCCGAGTCCGTCTGGCCATACTATCCGGCCGATTTTCTTCATACCTTTTTTAAATGAAAGTTATTCATGCACAGATTTGTCATCAAGTATTACAAATCACTTAAATTACGCCTTTCGCAAATTATTTGATTTTTTCAACTTTTTCCAACTTTTTCCAACTTTGAAGTAATCATTCATATGTTCGGTTCTAATTGAGTTACGAAGGTCGTTTTAGTCTAAGAGCACTCAGTGAATCAAGCGCTATCATTTGAGCTCTTAAACATTCAAATTGGCTGTATCTGAGGAAAGTTATGTGTGGCCATACGATATTACATCTCATTTTTTAAACAGTTTTTCTTATATTAGCATTCATATCTTTGGTTCTAATTGAGTTACACTGTTAGTTTTGGTCTAAGAGCACTCAGTGGATCACGCTCTTTATTTTGCTGTATTAATCATTTACATTGGTTGATTCTGAGGAATGTTATAAGTGCCGAAGCGAATGTTAGAAATAATTATGAAAACTTAACCGAGTACTTGCGGCCATTCTATCCAGTCGATTTCCTTCATACCATTATTAAATGAAATTTATTCATGTACGGATTTAATATCAAGTATTACAAATCACTTAACTTCTGCCTTCCTCAAATTATTTGATTTCTTGCACCTTTTTTACTTTTTTTTCACATTGAAGCTATCTATATTATTAAAAATATTGATGAAAACTTATCCGAGTCCATCTGGCCATACTATCCGGCCGATTTTCTTCATCCTTTTTTAAATGAAAGGTATTCATGCACAGATTTGTCATCAAGTATTACAAATCACTTAAATTTCGCCTTTCGCAAATTATTTGATTTTTTCAACTTTTTCCAACTTTTTCCAACTTTGAAGTAATCATTCATATGTTCAGTTCTAATTGAGTTACGAAGGTAGTTTTAGTCTAAGAGCACTCAGTGAATCAAGCGCTATCATTTGAGCTCTTAAACATTCAAATTGGCTGTCTCTGAGGAAAGTTATGTGTGGCCATACGATATTACATCTCATTTTTTCAACAGTTTTTATCATTGTGGCAATCACATCTTTGGTTCTAATTGAGTTACACTGTTCGTTTTGGTCTATGAGCACTAAGTGGATCAATCTATATCTTTTGATGTATTAATTATTTACATTGGTTGATTCTGAGGAATGTTATGAGTGCCGATGCGAATATTAGAAATAATTATGGAAACTTAACCGAGTACTTCCGGCCATTCTATCCAGTCCATTTCCTTCACCCCACTATTAAATGAAAGTTATTCCTGTACGGATTTAATATCAAGTATTACAAATCACTTAACTTCTGCCTTGCTCAAATTATTTGATTTCTTGCACCTTTTTTACTTTTTTTTTTCACATTGAAGCTATCTATATTATTAAAAATATTGATGAAAATTTATCCGAGTCCGTCTGGCCATACTATCCGGCCGATTTTCTTGAACCTTTTTTTAAATGAAAGGTATTCATGCACAGATTTGTCATCAAGTATTACAAATCACTTTAATTACGTCTTTCTCAAATTATTTGATTTTTTCAACTTTTTCCAACTTTTTCCAACTTTGAAGTAATCATATCTTCGGTTCTAATTGAGTTACGAAGGTCGTTGTAGTGTAAGAACACTCAGTGAATCAAGCGCTATCATTTGGGATCTTAAACATTCAAATTGGCTGATTCTGAGGAAGGTTATGTGTGGACATACGATATTACATCTCATTTTTTCAACAGTTTTTCTCATAGTAGCATTCATATCATTGGTTCTAATTGAGTTACACTGTTAGTTTTGCTCTAAGAGCACTAAGTGGATCAAGCTCTTTCTCTTGATGTATTAATTATTTACATTGGTTGATTCTGAGGAATGTTATGAGTGCCGAAGCGAATGTTAGAAATAATTATGAAAACTTAACCGAGTACTTGCGGCCATTCTATCCAGTCGATTTCCTTCATACCACTATTAAATGAAAGTTATTCATGTACGGATTTAATATCAAGTATTACAAATCACTTAACTTCTGCCTTCCTCAAATTATTTGTTTTCTTGCACCTTTTTTACTTTTTTTCACATTGAAGCTATCTATATTATTAAAAATATTGATGAAAATTTATCCGAGTCCGTCTGGCCATACTATCCGGCCGATTTTCTTCATACCATTTTTAAATGAAAGGTATTCATGCACAGATTTGTCATCAAGTATTACAAATCACTTAAATTACGCCTTTCGCAAATTATTTGATTTTTTCAACTTTTTCCAACTTTTTCCAACTTTGAAGTACTCATATCTTCGGTTCTAATTGAGTTACGAAGGTCGTTTTAGTGTAAGAACACTCAGTGAATCAAGCGCTATCATTTAAGCCTTAAACATTCAAATTGGCTGATTCTGAGGAAAGTTATGTGTGGACATACGATATTACATCTCATTTTTTCAACAGTTTTTCTTATATTAGCATTCATATCTTTGGTTCTAATTGAGTTACACTGTTAGTTTTGGTCTAAGAGCACTCAGTGGATCACGCTCTTTATTTTGCTGTATTAATCATTTACATTGGTTGATTCTGAGGAATGTTATAAGTGCCGAAGCGAATGTTAGAAATAATTATGAAAACTTAACCGAGTACTTGCGGCCATTCTATCCAGTCGATTTCCTTCATACCATTATTAAATGAAATTTATTCATGTACGGATTTAATATCAAGTATTACAAATCACTTAACTTCTGCCTTCCTCAAATTATTTGATTTCTTGCACCTTTTTTACTTTTTTTTCACATTGAAGCTATCTATATTATTAAAAATATTGATGAAAACTTATCCGAGTCCATCTGGCCATACTATCCGGCCGATTTTCTTCATCCTTTTTTAAATGAAAGGTATCAAGTATTACAAATCACTTAAATTTCGCCTTTCGCAAATTATTTGATTTTTTCAACTTTTTCCAACTTTTTCCAACTTTGAAGTAATCATTCATATGTTCGGTTCTAATTGAGTTACGAAGGTCGTTTTAGTCTAAGAGCACTCAGTGAATCAAGCGCTATCATTTGAGCTCTTAAACATTCAAATTGGCTGTCTCTGAGGAAAGTTATGTGTGGCCATACGATATTACATCTCATTTTTTCAACAGTTTTTATCATTGTGGCAATCACATCTTTGGTTCTAATTGAGTTACACTGTTCGTTTTGGTCTATGAGCACTAAGTGGATCAATCTATATCTTTTGATGTATTAATTATTTACATTGGTTGATTCTGAGGAATGTTATGAGTGCCGATGCGAATATTAGAAATAATTATGGAAACTTAACCGAGTACTTCCGGCCATTCTATCCAGTCCATTTCCTTCACCCCACTATTAAATGAAAGTTATTCCTGTACGGATTTAATATCAAGTATTACAAATCACTTAACTTCTGCCTTGCTCAAATTATTTGATTTCTTGCACCTTTTTTACTTTTTTTTCACATTGAAGCTATCTATATTATTAAAAATATTGATGAAAATTTATCCGAGTCCGTCTGGCCATACTATCCGGCCGATTTTCTTGAACCTTTTTTTAAATGAAAGGTATTCATGCACAGATTTGTCATCAAGTATTACAAATCACTTTAATTACGTCTTTCTCAAATTATTTGATTTTTTCAACTTTTTCCAACTTTTTCCAACTTTGAAGTAATCATATCTTCGGTTCTAATTGAGTTACGAAGGTCGTTGTAGTGTAAGAACACTCAGTGAATCAAGCGCTATCATTTGGGATCTTAAACATTCAAATTGGCTGATTCTGAGGAAGGTTATGTGTGGACATACGATATTACATCTCATTTTTTCAACAGTTTTTCTCATAGTAGCATTCATATCATTGGTTCTAATTGAGTTACACTGTTAGTTTTGCTCTAAGAGCACTAAGTGGATCAAGCTCTTTCTCTTGATGTATTAATTATTTACATTGGTTGATTCTGAGGAATGTTATGAGTGCCGAAGCGAATGTTAGAAATAATTATGAAAACTTAACCGAGTACTTGCGGCCATTCTATCCAGTCGATTTCCTTCATACCACTATTAAATGAAAGTTATTCATGTACGGATTTAATATCAAGTATTACAAATCACTTAACTTCTGCCTTCCTCAAATTATTTGTTTTCTTGCACCTTTTTTACTTTTTTTTCACATTGAAGCTATCTATATTATTAAAAATATTGATGAAAATTTATCCGAGTCCGTCTGGCCATACTATCCGGCCGATTTTCTTCATACCTTTTTTAAATGAAAGGTATTCATGCACAGATTTGTCATCAAGTAGGAAATCACTTAAATTACGCCTTTCGCAAATTATTTGATTTTTTCAACTTTTTCCAACTTTTTCCAAATTTGAAGTACTCATATCTTCGGTTCTAATTGAGTTACGAAGGTCGTTTTAGTCTACGAACACTCAGTGAATCAAGCGCTATCATCTGGGCTCACAAACATTAAAATTGGCTGATTCCGAGGAACGTTATGTGTGGAAATACGATATTACATCTCATTTTTTCAACAGTTTTTCTCATAGTAGCATTCATATCTTTGGTTCTAATTGAGTTACACTGTTAGTTTTGGTCTAAGAGCACTCAGAGGATCACGCTCTTTCGTTTGATGTATTAATTATTTACATTGGTTGATTCTGAGGAATGTTATGAGTGCCGAAGCGAATGTTAGAAATAATTATGAAAACTTAACCGAGTACTTGCGGCCATTCTATCCAGTCGATTTCCTTCATACCACTATTAAATGAAAGTTATTCATGTACGGATTTAATATCAAGTATTACAAATCACTTAACTTCTGCCTTCCTCAAATTATTTGATTTCTTGCACCTTTTTTACTTTTTTTCACATTGAAGCTATCTATATTATTAAAAATATTTAAGAACAATTATCCGAGTCCGTCTGGCCATACTATCCGGCCGATTTTCTTCATCGTTTTTTTTAAAGAATGGTATTCATGCACAGATTTGTCATCGATACTATTTTTTTTTTTCACATTGAAGCTATCTATATTATTAAAAACATTGATGAAAACTTATCCGAGTCCATCTGGCCATACTATCCGGCCGATTTTCTTCATCCTTTTTAAATGAAAGGTATTCATGCACAGATTTGTCATCAAGTATTACAAATCACTTAAATTTCGCCTTTCGCAAATTTAGTGTAAGAACACTCAGTGAATCAAGCGCTATCATTTGGGCCTTAAACATTCAAATTGGCTGATTCTGAGGAAAGTTATGTGTGGACATACGATATTACATCTCATTTTTTCAACAGTTTTTCTTATATTAGCATTCATATCTTTGGTTCTAATTGAGTTACACCGGTAGGTTTGGTCTAAGAGCACTCAGTGGATCACGCTCTTTCTTTTGCTGTATTAATTATTTACATTGGTTGATTCTGAGGAATGTTATAAGTGCCGAAGCGAATGTTAGAAATAATTATGAAAACTTAACCGAGTACTTGCGGCCATTCTATCCAGTCGATTTCCTTCATACCATTATTAAATGAAATTTATTCATGTACGGAGTTAATATCAATTATTACAAATCACTTAACTTCTGCCTTCCTCAAATTATTTGATTTCTTGCACCTTTTTTACTTTTTTTTCACATTGAAGCTATCTATATTATTAAAAATATTGATGAAAACTTATACGAGTCCATCTGGTCATACTATCCGGCCGATTTTCTTCATCCTTCTTTAAATGAAAGGTATTCATGCACAGATTTGTCATCAAGTATTACAAATCACTTAAATTTCGCCTTTCGCAAATTATTTGATTTTTTCAACTTTTTCCAACTTTTTCCAACTTTGAAGTAATCATTCATATGTTCGGTTCTAATTGAGTTACGAAGGTCGTTTTAGTCTAAGAGCACTCAGTGAATCAAGCGCTATCATTTGAGCTCTTAAACATTCAAATTGGCTGTCTCTGAGGAAAGTTATGTGTGGCCATACGATATTACATCTCATTTTTTCAACAGTTTTTATCATTGTGGCAATCACATCTTTGGTTCTAATTGAGTTACACTGTTCGTTTTGGTCTATGAGCACTAAGTGGATCAATCTATATCTTTTGATGTATTAATTATTTACATTGGTTGATTCTGAGGAATGTTATGAGTGCCGATGCGAATATTAGAAATAATTATGAAAACTTAACCGAGTACTTCCGGCCATTCTATCCAGTCCATTTCCTTCACCCCACTATTAAATGAAAGTTATTCCTGTACGGATTTAATATCAAGTATTACAAATCACTTAACTTCTGCCTTGCTCAAATTATTTGATTTCTTGCACCTTTTTTACTTTTTTTTTTCACATTGAAGCTATCTATATTATTAAAAATATTGATGAAAATTTATCCGAGTCCGTCTGGCCATACTATCCGGCCGATTTTCTTGAACCTTTTTTTAAATGAAAGGTATTCATGCACAGATTTGTCATCAAGTATTACAAATCACTTTAATTACGTCTTTCTCAAATTATTTGATTTTTTCAACTTTTTCCAACTTTTTCCAACTTTGAAGTAATCATATCTTCGGTTCTAATTGAGTTACGAAGGTCGTTGTAGTGTAAGAACACTCAGTGAATCAAGCGCTATCATTTGGGATCTTAAACATTCAAATTGGCTGATTCTGAGGAAGGTTATGTGTGGACATACGATATTACATCTCATTTTTTCAACAGTTTTTCTCATAGTTGCATTCATATCATTGGTTCTAATTGAGTTACACTGTTAGTTTTGCTCTAAGAGCACTAAGTGGATCAAGATCTTTCTCTTGATGTATTAATTATTTACATTGGTTGATTCTGAGGAATGTTATGAGTGCCGAAGCGAATGTTAGAAATAATTATGAAAACTTAACCGAGTACTTGCGGCCATTCTATCCAGTCGATTTCCTTCATACCACTATTAAATGAAAGTTATTCATGTACGGATTTAATATCAAGTATTACAAATCACTTAACTTCTGCCTTCCTCAAATTATTTGATTTCTTGCACCTTTTTTACTTTTTTTCACATTGAAGCTATCTATATTATTAAAAATATTTAAGAACAATTATCCGAGTCCGTCTGGCCATACTATCCGGCCGATTTTCTTCATACCTTTTTTAAATGAAAGGTATTCATGCACAGATTTGTCATCAAGTATTACAAATCACTTAAATTACGCCTTTCGCAAATTACTTGATTTTTTCAACTTTTTCCAACTTTTTCCAAATTTGAAGTACTCATATCTTCGGTTCTAATTGAGTTACGAAGGTCGTTTTAGTCTAAGAACACTCAGTGAATCAAGCGCTATCATCTGGGCTCTCAAACATTAAAATTGGCTGATTCTGAGGAACGTTATGTGTGGACATACGATATTACATCTCATTTTTTCAACAGTTTTTATCATTGTGGCAAACATATCTTTGGTTCTAATTGAGTTACACTGTTCGTTTTGGTCTAAGAGCACTCCGTGGATTATGCTATATCTTTTGATGTATTAATTATTTCTATTGGTTGATTCTGAGGAATGTTATGAGTGCCGAAGCGAATATTAGAAATAATTATGAAAACTTAACCGAGTACTTCCGGCCATTCTATCCAGTCGATTTCCTCGATACCACTATTAAATGAAAGTTATTCATGTACGGATTTAATATCAAGTATTACAAATCACTTAACTTCTGCCTTCCTCAAATTATTTGATTTCTTGCACCTTTTTTACTTTTTCACATTGAAGCTATCTATATTATTAAAAATATTTAAGAACAATTATCCGAGTCCGTCTGGCCATACTATCCGGCCGATTTTCTTCATCGTTTTTTTTAAATGAATGGTATTCATGCACATATTTGTCATCAAGTATTACAAATAACTTAAATTACGCCTTTCTCAAATTATTTGATTTCTTGCACATTTTTTACTTTTTTTTCACATTGAAGCTATCTATATTATTAAAAATATTGATGAAAATTTATCCGAGTCCGTCTGGCCATACTGTCCGGCCGATTTTCTTCAACCTATTTTTTAAATGAAAGGTATTCATGCACAGATTTGTCATCAAGTATTACAAATCACTTAAATTACGCCTTTCGCAAATTATTTGATTTTTTCAACTTTTTCCAACTTTTTCCAACTTTGAAGTACTCATATCTTCGGTTCTAATTGAGTTACGAAGGTCGTTTTAGTGTAAGAACACTCAGTGAATCAAGCGCTATCATTTAAGCCTTAAACATTCAAATTGGCTGATTCTGAGGAAAGTTATGTGTGGACATACGATATTACATCTCATTTTTTCAACAGTTTTTCTCATAGTAGCATTCATATCATTGGTTCTAATTGAGTTACACTGTTAGTTTTGCTCTAAGAGCACTAAGTGGATCAAGCTCTTTCTCTTGATGTATTAATTATTTACATTGGTTGATTCTGAGGAATGTTATGAGTGCCGAAGCGAATGTTAGAAATAATTATGAAAACTTAACCGAGTACTTGCGGCCATTCTATCCAGTCGATTTCCTTCATACCACTATTAAATGAAAGTTATTCATGTACGGATTTAATATCAAGTATTACAAATCACTTAACTTCTGCCTTCCTCAAATTATTTGATTTCTTGCACCTTTTTTACTTTTTTTCACATTGAAGCTATCTATATTATTAAAAATATTGATGAAAATTTATCCGAGTCCGTCTGGCCATACTATCCGGCCGATTTTCTTCATACCATTTTTAAATGAAAGGTATTCATGCACAGATTTGTCATCAAGTATTACAAATCACTTAAATTACGCCTTTCGCA
Organism: Meconema thalassinum; assembly: GCA_946902985.2. Classification (NCBI taxonomy): domain Eukaryota; kingdom Metazoa; phylum Arthropoda; class Insecta; order Orthoptera; family Tettigoniidae; genus Meconema; species Meconema thalassinum. The sequence goes on along the minus strand of OX336388.2, from coordinate 1,711,659,591 downwards.
AATTATTTGATTTTTTCAACTTTTTCCAACTTTTTCCAACTTTGAAGTACTCATATCTTCGGTTCTAATTGAGTTACGAAGGTCGTTTTAGTGTAAGAACACTCAGTGAATCAAGCGCTATCATTTAAGCCTTAAACATTCAAATTGGCTGATTCTGAGGAAAGTTATGTGTGGACATACGATATTACATCTCATTTTTTCAACAGTTTTTCTTATATTAGCATTCATATCTTTGGTTCTAATTGAGTTACACTGTTAGTTTTGGTCTAAGAGCACTCAGTGGATCACGCTCTTTATTTTGCTGTATTAATCATTTACATTGGTTGATTCTGAGGAATGTTATAAGTGCCGAAGCGAATGTTAGAAATAATTATGAAAACTTAACCGAGTACTTGCGGCCATTCTATCCAGTCGATTTCCTTCATACCATTATTAAATGAAATTTATTCATGTACGGATTTAATATCAAGTATTACAAATCACTTAACTTCTGCCTTCCTCAAATTATTTGATTTCTTGCACCTTTTTTACTTTTTTTTCACATTGAAGCTATCTATATTATTAAAAATATTGATGAAAACTTATCCGAGTCCATCTGGCCATACTATCCGGCCGATTTTCTTCATCCTTTTTTAAATGAAAGGTATCAAGTATTACAAATCACTTAAATTTCGCCTTTCGCAAATTATTTGATTTTTTCAACTTTTTCCAACTTTTTCCAACTTTGAAGTAATCATTCATATGTTCGGTTCTAATTGAGTTACGAAGGTCGTTTTAGTCTAAGAGCACTCAGTGAATCAAGCGCTATCATTTGAGCTCTTAAACATTCAAATTGGCTGTCTCTGAGGAAAGTTATGTGTGGCCATACGATATTACATCTCATTTTTTCAACAGTTTTTATCATTGTGGCAATCACATCTTTGGTTCTAATTGAGTTACACTGTTCGTTTTGGTCTATGAGCACTAAGTGGATCAATCTATATCTTTTGATGTATTAATTATTTACATTGGTTGATTCTGAGGAATGTTATGAGTGCCGATGCGAATATTAGAAATAATTATGGAAACTTAACCGAGTACTTCCGGCCATTCTATCCAGTCCATTTCCTTCACCCCACTATTAAATGAAAGTTATTCCTGTACGGATTTAATATCAAGTATTACAAATCACTTAACTTCTGCCTTGCTCAAATTATTTGATTTCTTGCACCTTTTTTACTTTTTTTTCACATTGAAGCTATCTATATTATTAAAAATATTGATGAAAATTTATCCGAGTCCGTCTGGCCATACTATCCGGCCGATTTTCTTGAACCTTTTTTTAAATGAAAGGTATTCATGCACAGATTTGTCATCAAGTATTACAAATCACTTTAATTACGTCTTTCTCAAATTATTTGATTTTTTCAACTTTTTCCAACTTTTTCCAACTTTGAAGTAATCATATCTTCGGTTCTAATTGAGTTACGAAGGTCGTTGTAGTGTAAGAACACTCAGTGAATCAAGCGCTATCATTTGGGATCTTAAACATTCAAATTGGCTGATTCTGAGGAAGGTTATGTGTGGACATACGATATTACATCTCATTTTTTCAACAGTTTTTCTCATAGTAGCATTCATATCATTGGTTCTAATTGAGTTACACTGTTAGTTTTGCTCTAAGAGCACTAAGTGGATCAAGCTCTTTCTCTTGATGTATTAATTATTTACATTGGTTGATTCTGAGGAATGTTATGAGTGCCGAAGCGAATGTTAGAAATAATTATGAAAACTTAACCGAGTACTTGCGGCCATTCTATCCAGTCGATTTCCTTCATACCACTATTAAATGAAAGTTATTCATGTACGGATTTAATATCAAGTATTACAAATCACTTAACTTCTGCCTTCCTCAAATTATTTGTTTTCTTGCACCTTTTTTACTTTTTTTTCACATTGAAGCTATCTATATTATTAAAAATATTGATGAAAATTTATCCGAGTCCGTCTGGCCATACTATCCGGCCGATTTTCTTCATACCTTTTTTAAATGAAAGGTATTCATGCACAGATTTGTCATCAAGTAGGAAATCACTTAAATTACGCCTTTCGCAAATTATTTGATTTTTTCAACTTTTTCCAACTTTTTCCAACTTTGAAGTACTCATATCTTCGGTTCTAATTGAGTTACGAAGGTCGTTGTAGTGTAAGAACACTCAGTGAATCAAGCGCTATCATTTGGGATCTTAAACATTCAAATTGGCTGATTCTGAGGAAGGTTATGTGTGGACATACGATATTACATCTCATTTTTTCAACAGTTTTTCTCATAGTAGCATTCATATCATTGGTTCTAATTGAGTTACACTGTTAGTTTTGCTCTAAGAGCACTAAGTGGATCAAGCTCTTTCTCTTGATGTATTAATTATTTACATTGGTTGATTCTGAGGAATGTTATGAGTGCCGAAGCGAATGTTAGAAATAATTATGAAAACTTAACCGAGTACTTGCGGCCATTCTATCCAGTCGATTTCCTTCATACCACTATTAAATGAAAGTTATTCATGTACGGATTTAATATCAAGTATTACAAATCACTTAACTTCTGCCTTCCTCAAATTATTTGATTTCTTGCACCTTTTTTACTTTTTTTCACATTGAAGCTATCTATATTATTAAAAATATTTAAGAACAATTATCCGAGTCCGTCTGGCCATACTATCCGGCCGATTTTCTTCATCGTTTTTTTTAAAGAATGGTATTCATGCACAGATTTGTCATCGATACTATTTTTTTTTTTCACATTGAAGCTATCTATATTATTAAAAACATTGATGAAAATTTATCCGAGTCCATCTGGCCATACTATCCGGCCGATTTTCTTCATCCTTTTTAAATGAAAGGTATTCATGCACAGATTTGTCATCAAGTATTACAAATCACTTAAATTTCGCCTTTCGCAAATTTAGTGTAAGAACACTCAGTGAATCAAGCGCTATCATTTGGGCCTTAAACATTCAAATTGGCTGATTCTGAGGAAAGTTATGTGTGGACATACGATATTACATCTCATTTTTTCAACAGTTTTTCTTATATTAGCATTCATATCTTTGGTTCTAATTGAGTTACACCGGTAGGTTTGGTCTAAGAGCACTCAGTGGATCACGCTCTTTCTTTTTCTGTATTAATTATTTACATTGGTTGATTCTGAGGAATGTTATAAGTGCCGAAGCGAATGTTAGAAATAATTATGAAAACTTAACCGAGTACTTGCGGCCATTCTATCCAGTCGATTTCCTTCATACCATTATTAAATGAAATTTATTCATGTACGGAGTTAATATCAATTATTACAAATCACTTAACTTCTGCCTTCCTCAAATTATTTGATTTCTTGCACCTTTTTTACTTTTTTTTCACATTGAAGCTATCTATATTATTAAAAATATTGATGAAAACTTATCCGAGTCCATCTGGTCATACTATCCGGCCGATTTTCTTCATCCTTCTTTAAATGAAAGGTATTCATGCACAGATTTGTCATCAAGTATTACAAATCACTTAAATTTCGCCTTTCGCAAATTATTTGATTTTTTCAACTTTTTCCAACTTTTTCCAACTTTGAAGTAATCATTCATATCTTCGGTTCTAATTGAGTTACGAAGGTCGTTTTAGTCTACGAACACTCAGTGAATCAAGCGCTATCATTTGAGCTCTTAAACATTCAAATTGGCTGTTTCTGAGGAAAGTTATGTGTGGCCATACGATATTACATCTCATTTTTTCAACAGTTTTTATCATTGTGGCAATCACATCTTTGGTTCTAATTGAGTTACACTGTTCGTTTTGGTCTATGAGCACTAAGTGGATCAATCTATATCTTTTGATGTATTAATTATTTACATTGGTTGATTCTGAGGAACGTTATGAGTGCCGATGCGAATATTAGAAATAATTATGAAAACTTAACCGAGTACTTCCGGCCATTCTATCCAGTCCATTTCCTTCACCCCACTATTAAATGAAAGTTATTCCTGTACGGATTTAATATCAAGTATTACAAATCACTTAACTTCTGCCTTGCTCAAATTATTTGATTTCTTGCACCTTTTTTACGTTTTTTTCACATTGAAGCTATCTATATTATTAAAAATATTGATGAAAATTTATCCGAGTCCGTCTGGCCATACTATCCGGCCGATTTTCTTGAACCTTTTTTTAAATGAAAGGTATTCATGCACAGATTTGTCATCAAGTATTACAAATCACTTTAATTACGTCTTTCTCAAATTATTTGATTTTTTCAACTTTTTCCAACCTTTTCCAACTTTGAAGTAATCATATCTTCGGTTCTAATTGAGTTACGAAGGTCGTTGTAGTGTAAGAACACTCAGTGAATCAAGCGCTATCATTTGGGATCTTAAACATTCAAATTGGCTGATTCTGAGGACGGTTATGTGTGGACATACGATATTACATCTCATTTTTTCAACAGTTTTTCTCATAGTAGCATTCATATCATTGGTTCTAATTGAGTTACACTGTTAGTTTTGCTCTAAGAGCACTAAGTGGATCAAGCTCTTTCTCTTGATGTATTAATTATTTACATTGGTTGATTCTGAGGAATGTTATGAGTGCCGAAGCGAATGTTAGAAATAATTATGAAAACTTAACCGAGTACTTGCGGCCATTCTATCCAGTCGATTTCCTTCATACCACTATTAAATGAAAGTTATTCATGTACGGATTTAATATCAAGTATTACAAATCACTTAACTTCTGCCTTCCTCAAATTATTTGTTTTCTTGCACCTTTTTTACTTTTTTTTTCACATTGAAGCTATCTATATTATTAAAAATATTGATGAAAACTTATCCGAGTCCGTCTGGCCATACTATCCGGCCGATTTTCTTCATACCTTTTTTAAATGAAAGGTATTCATGCACAGATTTGTCATCAAGTATTACAAATCACTTAAATTACGCCTTTCGCAAATTACTTGATTTTTTCAACTTTTTCCAACTTTTTCCAAATTTGAAGTACTCATATCTTCGGTTCTAATTGAGTTACGAAGGTCGTTTTAGTCTAAGAACACTCAGTGAATCAAGCGCTATCATCTGGGCTCTCAAACATTAAAATTGGCTGATTCTGAGGAACGTTATGTGTGGACATACGATATTACATCTCATTTTTTCAACAGTTTTTATCATTGTGGCAAACATATCTTTGGTTCTAATTGAGTTACACTGTTCGTTTTGGTCTAAGAGCACTCCGTGGATTATGCTATATCTTTTGATGTATTAATTATTTCTATTGGTTGATTCTGAGGAATGTTATGAGTGCCGAAGCGAATATTAGAAATAATTATGAAAACTTAACCGAGTACTTCCGGCCATTCTATCCAGTCGATTTCCTCGATACCACTATTAAATGAAAGTTATTCATGTACGGATTTAATATCAAGTATTACAAATCACTTAACTTCTGCCTTCCTCAAATTATTTGATTTCTTGCACCTTTTTTACTTTTTCACATTGAAGCTATCTATATTATTAAAAATATTTAAGAACAATTATCCGAGTCCGTCTGGCCATACTATCCGGCCGATTTTCTTCATCGTTTTTTTTAAATGAATGGTATTCATGCACATATTTGTCATCAAGTATTACAAATAACTTAAATTACGCCTTTCTCAAATTATTTGATTTCTTGCACATTTTTTACTTTTTTTCACATTGAAGCTATCTATATTATTAAAAATATTGATGAAAATTTATCCGAGTCCGTCTGGCCATACTATCCGGCCGATTTTCTTCAACCTATTTTTTAAATGAAAGGTATTCATGCACAGATTTGTCATCAAGTATTACAAATCACTTAAATTACGCCTTTCGCAAATTATTTGATTTTTTCATTTTTTTTCCAAATATTTCCAACTTTGAAGTAATCATATCTTCGGTTCTAATTGAGTTACGAATGTCGTTTTAAAGTACGAACACTCAGTGAATCAAGCGCTATCATTTGGGCCTTAAACATTTAAATTGGCTGATTCTGAGGAAAGTTATGTGTGGACATACGATATTACATCTCATTTTTTCAACAGTTTTTCTTATATTAGCATTCATATCTTTGGTTCTAATTGAGTTACACTGTTAGTTTTGGTCTAAGAGCACTCAGTGGATCACGCTCTTTCTCTTGATGTATTAATCATTTACATTGGTTGATTCTGAGGAATGTTATAAGTGCCGAAGCGAATGTTAGAAATAATTATGAAAACTTAACCGAGTACTTGCGGCCATTCTATCCAGTCGATTTCCTTCATACCATTATTAAATGAAATTTATTCATGTACGGATTTAATATCAAGTATTACAAATCACTTAACTTCTGCCTTCCTCAAATTATTTGATTTCTTGCACCTTTTTTACTTTTTTTTCACATTGAAGCTATCTATATTATTAAAAATATTGATGAAAACTTATCCGAGTCCATCTGGCCATACTATCCGGCCGATTTTCTTCATCCTTTTTTAAATGAAAGGTATTCATGCACAGATTTGTCATCAAGTATTACAAATCACTTAAATTTCGCCTTTCGCAAATTATTTGATTTTTTCAACTTTTTCCAACTTTTTCCAACTTTGAAGTAATCATATCTTCGGTTCTAATTGAGTTACGAAGGTCGTTTTAGTCTAAGAACACTCAGTGAATCAAGCGCTATCATTTGAGCTCTTAAACATTCAAATTGGCTGTTTCTGAGGAAAGTTATGTGTGGCCATACGATATTACATCTCATTTTTTCAACAGTTTTTATCATTGTGGCAATCACATCTTTGGTTCTAATTGAGTTACACTGTTCGTTTTGGTCTATGAGCACTCAGTGGATCAAGCTCTATCTTTTGAAGTATTCAATATTTACATTGGTTGATTCTGAGGAATGTTATGAGTGCCGAAGCGAATATTAGAAATAATTATGAAAACTTAACCGAGTCCGTCCGGCCATTCTATCCGGTCGATTTCCTTCATACCACTATTAACTGAAAGGTACTCATGCAAAGATTTGTTATCATGTATTACAAATCACTCCACTTTCGCCTTTCTCAAATTATTTGATATTTTCAACGTTTTCCATCTTTTTCCAACTTTGAAGCAATCATATCTTTGGTTCTGATTGAGGTACTCAAGTCGTTTTAGTCTAATAACACTCAGTGACTGAATCCCTTCATTTGAGCTGTTAACTATTCAAATCGGCTGATTCTTCGGAATGTTATGAGTTAACATTCGATATTATATCTCATTTTTTCAATATTTTTTCTCATTGTAGCTATCATATATTTGGTTCTAATGACGGAAATTTCGTTTTACACTAGCGTTTTGTTTAACAATCAACGAAGTGCAGGGTGAATGGCTTCATCGAATTGGAATCTACTTGCCTGATCCTGTTTTAGGCCATGGAATGTTCTATGTTGCCTTATCCCGAGGAAAATCATTTAAAACTAAGAGTCGTCGCACAGCGAACATTGTCTGGAAGGAAGTATTGTAAAATAAAGGTTATAAACTATTACATAATGCCGTAATTTTTTAAATCCAATACTGAAAAATTATGCTGCGGAGCAGTACGGGCGCCCTAGTAAGATATTAATCTATCTATGTATAATAATATATCTGGGACACTACGAAAGTGTTAAAATTTCAGTTTTGGGAATAGGAGAAACCACACCCAAGTACATGTAAGTACTCGGTATTAATTTCTATGAATACCCACACAATTAGGCCTACTTATCCGTTGTATATTTGCGGCTGTAGCTATCTTGTGTCATCACATTTCTGGCTTCACTAGTGTCATTGCTACAATGTAGTGCATTGTCGTTGGTGGGTTTGGATGAGTTAGACTTCCCCGGTAACGGCTGCCATCAACCATATTGTGACGTCTCAGAAGTAGCAGATGACAATAATACAAGGTGCACTCAAATTCCAAGGCATTCTTTATTTATTTTTTCGTGATATTGGAAGCAAATAGCAACATACAGTCTTGGCTTACAGGACAAGGCACTCTTTATGAATGAGTTAGGGAGATGGCAGCACCATGCAGTGCACGTCAACTTACAGGAAGTTGCTAGAGCGGGACGCGTTTCTGTCGCTTAAAATGCTGACGTTCATGTTCCGTGATCAACATGAAAGTCTGTATTCATCCGTTTCCTTTATTTGCGTGGGGGGTACAAACGGTCGATAATCATCGATAGTTGACTGAGACACGTGGATGAGAGAAACAGACTTTTATGGGTGAGAAGTTTACAGCAGGCAGAAAGTCATGTCAGAACGATCCGAAACTTGGCGGCGACGTTGCAAAAAATGTGTACGTTTAAAGGAGACTTGGTTGAGAAGTGACCGAAGTTTCATCTCTGTGGTTGCCTATGCGTGGTTCATCGAAAAGAAAAAAGGAGATCTTGACACTTGAACGCTCCACGAATAGAGGAAAAACTTCATTAGAACCCGTTTTAGTACTAAAATATATTACTCGTATGTAGAATTTACGTTTGCGTGGAATCACCATAACGTTTTAATAGGAATGGAATCACCATAGAAAATAATACGCTTAGTGCTTCAACAAACCTTTCATTACAAATACATTCGTAGATTTAAAGTTGGATATCTTACAGCCGCCTTGCAAATCTCAACTCACATCCAGTGCTATTCGGAACAAGAGCTGCATTCCTGCGAATCCTGCGGTTTACCCTTAGTAACGCTAAGTGGGTTAAACCTTGACAGTCTCGCCTCCTAGAAGTACACGATGAGAAGGTACAGCGATACAGATCAGCTGTTTGAAGAAATTAAATGTAACTTAATTCTTTTGCTAAAATTTTCGTACGGGGAAATTGCCTTACTTAGTTTTGTCAAGGGTAGTCGAAATTCAATACACAAAGTATTTCATTTATTGGTATGTTTATGTATGAACGGAGATATGTAAACATAATATTGTTTGTACTTGTTTGAACACAATATTTATGTTTCTAATATTTCTTTGAACGTAATGTTCGAATTTAGAATGTCATCATTATGTTTAATAATGTTTGGTTATAGTTCTTTAGAGCATAGTGAATCTATGTTAGGTTATGTTTCCTATTCACAGCATTGTTTTTAGGAAAATTAAGAAATTAAAATGTTAACTAAGCGTGTAGGCTTGTACTTATTGTTGAATGCTCATTTCATATATGAGGCGTTCCGCAAGAGAAGGACATTTGGAGATAATCATTGTGCAAGGTTCGTGAATTGGATAAGGGTGATGCAACCATTCGGTGCTCGAGACATGTTAATTCTGCGAGCAGTTTCAAATGCACACTGTATTGCAATACTACGGCTACTATTGAAATATGGAAGTACAAATATTTACTGTTACTTATGTTATTCGTTGTAAATGAATAGAACAAAATATAGGTTTATTTATGGAGATGAGGCACTACGTACAGTGAAACATTATTGTAACATAATAGTCATTGCAATACACTAAACGTGACGATAAATAACGGATAGGATAACGCAACACTATTACAAAGTCTATACAAACGTATTGCATCCTCTCCCCGCGGCGATCACAGCGCGACTGCGGCTGTGACAGCCGTGGCGTGTTCGCCGTTCTCTGCAGGAGCATTTCACTGAATAAGACACCTCGGTCGCCACCTCGTCCCTGCAGGCTTCAATATAATGTTCATTTCCGGACGATAAGGACGAGCTCACCAGCATAGGGCACCCTTGCATTATCTATACTAATATAATAAAGCTGAAGAGTTTGTGTGTTTGTGTGTTTATGTGTTTAAACGCGCTAATCTCTGGAACTACCAGTCCGATTCGATTTTTTTTATATGATAGCCAGATTCAAGAGGATTGATTTTTGTTAAGTAAGTCGGTAGAACAAGCGCTCTCGAACAGCTCTATCCGCATGCGCTGGCGTTATGGTAAGTGATATGTACACCGTTTCACCTATCTGAACCAAAATTTGTATACTTACCCTTTGGAACCCTGATGGTAACACTGTCTGCGTGAAATTTATGACAGACCAGTCCATTCCCTGCAGTTAGGCCCTTTGGTTCAAATCTACACCTTTTCCCCGATCTGAACCAAAATTTGTATACTTACCTTTTGGAACCCTGCGAGTAACAGTGTTTACATGAAATTTCGGACAGACGACTCCATTCCTTGCATTTAGGCCCTTTGGCAAAAATCTACACCGTTTCACCGATCTGAACAGCAATTTGTATACTTACCCTCTGGAACCCTGCGAGTAACACTGTCTTCATGAAATTTCGGACAGACCACTCCATTCGCTGCATTTTGGGCCTTTGGCACAAATCTACACCGTTTCACCGATCTGAACGGCAATTTGTGTACTTACCCTTTGGAACCCTGCGAGTAACACTGTCTGCATGAAATTTCGGACAGACCACTCCATTCCCTGCATTTAGGTCCTTTGGCACAAATCTACACTGTTTCACCGATCTGAACCAAGTTTTACATACTTATCCTTTGGAACCCGACGAGTAACACTGTCTGCTTGAAATTTCGGACAGACCACTCCATTGCCTGCATTTAGGTCCTTTGGCACAAATCCTCACCATTTCACCGATCTGAACAACATTTTTTGGAACCCTGCGGGTGACACTGTCCACTTTAAATTTTGGACAGACCACTCCATTCCCTGCATTTAGGCCCTTCATCACAAATCTACCCCGTTTCTCCTAATTGCACCAAATTTTTCATCCACTTTGAAACCCAGCTGGTAACACTGTCCACTTGATATTTTGGACAACGCTCTCCATTCCCTACATTTAGAATAACAGACAAAATTAACACGAAAACCACGTATTAAGGCCCTAGAACCATTCATGTCCGTAGTAGTGTAACTGTAAGAGTATTTTTAAAAGTCTATTGTTGACGGGCAGTTGGGGGCTGCATCACGTCACCCCTACCAGTGTTGTGGCGCAGAATTGCGAAAATAGTTGCATCTTGCGCTGTTTATAAATTGCAGTCACGGGGGGGGGGGGGGGGGGGTAATTAGTGCAAAAAGATTTCTTTGGCCCCTTTAAACAGTTATCATCATGAAAATATTATGCCTCTGTATAAGTGCAATGGTGTTGGTGCAGTACATTGAGGTTATCAGCTGCAATAAGCGTTGGTGCTTTCAAATTTACCTTCATTTATTCCGAAACTTATCGTTAAGCGCTTTGTGGCGATAAATGATACTATTGCTACCTCAGTAGCTCGGGACAGCCAAAGTTTTCCAAAGAGTTCTGATTATTTTCCTACGGCGCTATGCGACAAAAGTCGACACTATTGGTCTCTACATTTCTAACAGACAACGAGATATAGGCCTTAGGCAGTGTCTTTTATTTCCCTTACTCCTCTTTCTATTTTTAGCCTATTTTCAATTTTGAAAAAAAAATAGGCTTATGAGATCACCTTTTGTCCGTGTGTGTGTGTGCGTGTGTGTGTGTGTGTGTGTGTGTGTGTGGGGTGGGTGTGTGTTCCCCCCTAATACAATCAAAACGGCTGGAGGGATTTCAATGAAACTCGGTAAGATCATAGCACTATTTCGGGCGACCCCGACCGTGCCCTTCAAATTTTGTTACGTCTCACCAATCCAACATGGCGGCTGTGCGAAATATTTCACCACCATTCAATATCTCCGAAACTATTCCCGATATCAGCCTGGAATTTATTACGGTGATAAAGGAAACTACTAGAAGTTCACCTATGTAACTTTTGAAACACTGGTAACTACAAACCCAACAAGTAGGATATATAGGCCGAAGCTGGGGCAGGGGCTAATGGGCAAGATGGCCGCCGCGCGCAATTGCCCTATGTTATTCTTATGGAAGGGTCAGTCATAGCTGGGGCAGGGGCTAATGGGCAATATGGCTGCCACGCGCTACCACACTCTTTAATGGCGGGCTTTTCAAATAATTATTTATTTGTTTTTAATTTATAAATTTGTATGTATTTAATATTTAATTTATTATTTTTTAGCACAGGACAAATACACAAAATGGTCGCTGCACACAACCACTTACACATATAACATGCTAACCTAACCTAACCTAACCTAACCTAACTTCACCTAACCTAACCTAACCTAACTTCACCTAACCTAACCTAACCTAACTTTACCTAATCTAACCTAACTTAAAAATGCGAACAAAAAAAAGTGAGAGCAAAAAGTGTGAGCAAAAAGTGAGAGCAAATGTGAGAGCACAAATAATAAACTTAGTTATAACCTAACCACACCTAACCTAACCTAACCTAACCTAACCTAACTTCACCTAACCTAACCTAACCTAACATAACCTAACGTCAAAGTGGGGGCAAATATGGGAGCAAAAAGTAACATGAAAAACTGTGAGCAAAGAAATTGAGAGCAAAAAGTAAGAGCAAAATAGTGCGAGCAAAAAGTGGGAGCAAAAAAGAGGGAGCAAAAAGTGGGAGCAAAAAGTGGCAGCAAAAAAGTGAGAGCAAAAAGTGAGAGCAAAAATGTGGGAGCAAAAAAGTGAGAGCAAAAAAAAGTTAAAGCAAAAAGTGTGAGCAAATAGTGGGAGCAAAAAAAAGTGGGAGCAAAAAGTGAGAGCAAATACGTGGGAGCAAAAAAGTGAGAGCAAAAATGTGAGAGGAAAAAAGCAAGAGCAAATGGGGGAGCACAAATAATAAACTTAGTTATAACCTAACCTAACCGAACCTAACCTAACCCACAGAAACCTCATTTAAAGATATTAGATTTTACGTTTTAACATTATACATTTTAACATTTTAGATTTTGATTTTTTCATTTTACATTTTTAGATTTTAGATTTTTGATTTTTTGTATTTTAGTTGTTTTTTTTAGATTTTACATTTAAGTTTTTTGATTTTAGATTTTACATTTTCCGAAAAGAGTAAACTACAAGGTCACATACCTAACCTTTCCAAACCTAACTTTACCAAACCTAACTTAAGCTAATCCAAACACACAAAGTATATAAGGGCACATGCAACTAAACTTATGCTAGTCTTATAGGCTACTGTACAACATGATCACTACCCAACCGTTTTTTTTTTCATTTTGTTGTTTACACATTTGTCAATTTTCCAATTTCCCATTTTCAGTTTTTTTAATGTCAGTTTTAAGTTTTTCAATTTCATAATATGGAAACATGGAATTTGCATTTTGTTGTTTACACATTTGTCAATTTTCCAATTTCCCATTTTCAGTATTTTCAAAATGTCAGTTTTTTGTTTTTCAATTTCATAATATGGAAACATGGATTTTTGCTTTTTGTTGTTTACACATTTATCAATTTCAAAATATTCCATTTACAGTTTTTAAAATGTCAGTTTAAAGTTTTTCAATTTCATGATATAGAAACATGGATTTTCCAATTTGTTGTTTACACATTTGTCAATTTACCAAATTCCCATTTACAGTTTTTAACATTTCAGTTTAATGTTTTTTTCTATTTTATCATTATGGAAACATGGATTTTCCAATTTGTGTTTTACATGTTTGCATTTTGCATTAGGAGTGGGGAGAGGCGGGTAGTAATTAGGAATGTACAAGCAGTGGCCATAAAATATTTTTATTTTAAATACATGTACACTATTTACACACAATACATTTTTATATATATTCTTTTTTATTTTGTTTTCTATTTTATTTATTTTTGATTATGAATACTATTTTTTTTTTATTTTTTTTATTTTTGTAGTGCTATTGTTTTATTTCCTATATTGTTTTGTTTTATGTATTTGCTAGTTGCAGGCAGAAGATTTTGATATTCATAACTTAACTCTTTAAGCATGGTCAATGATTGAGTAATGACCATAGGCATGTGTACCTATACCATCAGCATCAATCACTCTTTTATCATCACCAGGACACAAAGCAATTTTGTTTACTCTTATAGATGATATGTCATGTTGTTTAGAAGCGATAATGTTCATGGGTATTCTTTTTACATTGTTTTTCATGACACAATCCTTATAATCTTGAAAGCTTATACAATTTTTGACAACACCTCTGTTAATACCTTTAATCTTTTTGATTTCTTTACCATTTATGTCTAAAGCGTACATTTTAGCTCTAAGTCCAACAAATGCTTTTATAATTTGTCCACAAGCCTCGTCTTTAAATTTCCCCAACGTTTTCTTGTTTGATGTAGAGTAACATATGTGATTAGTAGGATAATCTGATGTGTCGAGGTGTTCTAGGAAATCCAACTTGTCTTGATATACATCTTGGGTGTTAATCAAATAAATGAACGAGTCGGTATCCATATACATGAGTTTAAGATTGTTCATTCCATAATAGGGTAGCAGGACATCATAGTGGTGGGAATACATGAGAGTTTTTGAAATATCCAGTATACACATTCCAATATATATAGGCTTATTGAATACAATGTTACGTTTAGCCATGTGGAAAGCAGCTAGGTTAGGACCATAAATGGTTCTGTCAATAAATGTAGGCTTTGCTATTAGCTTTTCTGCCTTTTTGCTGTCAGTCACAAGACGTATGTCTATTCTTTTACGGATATTTTCCATTGTTTTTCCAAAAATAGCATTGTTGAATAATTTGTACAGATTTTTCTCAAAATCATTTTTGGCTTGTTTTCGAAGGTTGTTATTAAAATCAACGTATGCCTTTAACCAAGGTCTTTGCTTAAACTTTAACACACGATGAATTTTTATGAATTTTATTCCATGATCTAAAGCCTGTTTTAATGCCATGTAGTGAACAACATATCGCCTTCGATTTCCAAGATGAGGAATTAGTTTTTTCAGAGACGAATCCTTAGGTTGTGTACACTCAGGTAGGAAAGGTAAATCGTTGTGTAGATCATGAAGGTCAGATGGGTAATCAACATCAACGTCTAGAATGTATCCCACAGGATCGTCTTCCTTTAGTTTTTCTAGATCAACAGTATCTGGAGAAACCCACTGAAATCCACCATAAGGAAGGGAGTGGCACATAGCCCACCCGTATTGGTTGTTGGCATCATCATAGGTAATAAACTGCGATGGTTTCTCAGAATCATAGGTTTCCATGTATTTATTGTTAACTTCAGCATACCGATGAGACACCTGGCATATGCCTCCGCGTATTCCAGACTCGATTAGAAGAATCTGATCGTAATCCTGTATCAATTCCAGTTCAATTCCGGTGTAAAGGAGCATTGCCTCGAAACTTAAACCAGGCGAAGTAAAAAAGTGTGCAGCATCCACTCGGTGTGTTTCTAGAGTTTTGTTTCTAAACGTTTCAAAGCTGTCTGCAAGAAGGAGTACATCTGAACTTAGGTAGAGGTCACTCACTATATTCCCCTAGAGTTTTAATGTTGAACTGTTTCCAGACATTTTTGGCATGTTCATAGTCTTCTTGACTAACATTTTCTTGACTTAATTTGTTAAAGAATGCCTCTTTCGGAGGTAAACACGTTTCACTTAACTTTTCCCATGAGTCAATGTAGTCATAACAAAATACCCCTTTACGAGTCATGAGCATTGCATTTTCTTTTCCAAAGTACTTGTCTGTTTCAGGGTATGATGTTAAGTTGGAAACTAAGTTTTCCAAACTACTCGGCATTAACCGAAACGTGTCCACAAATCTAAGCTTAACATTTCCTACATATTTGGTGAAGGAAATGTATTTTTCCTTGGAGTTAGCGATAACATCCACTCTCTCAGTAGTACATCCTAATTGCTTTACAATGAAATTTGCGTCGTAGCCACTCATATTATGTAGAAATACAGGAACGGGGTTACGTGTTTTACACCTCAAATTACAGTTATTGTGAGCACTTCCACGGTATTCCCCTGTAATATGGCAATGGTCTCGAACTTTCCAATCCTCTTTGGTATACGGTTTTTGACACAAATAACAGGTTTCAGAACATTGGAACTCTGCTTCTTGATCCTCAGTTAAAGCCTTTGGAACATTTAAGCTGTAAAGGCGATCAATTTCATTAGCTATTGAAATCAAACAGTCCATAAACTTTTCTGCAGCGTCAGGTCCACGATAAATAAGAGGTTGGCTTGGAAGGTTTGTCTTTATGTGTTCCACAGCAGTTGAGGGTTTAACGTATATACCAAAGCTCATAGGAACATGACTCTGGTATGGCACTGTATAACTTGCTTCAGGATTGGGTAGACATGTTTGATAGGGTAACAGTATACTTTCAAAATCAGCATAGATAACGTAAGGTATTCTCAGCATTTTTTCCACGTTTAAAAATTTGACAATGGGGTTTTTAATAGGCATTTCAACCCTAGCAATGTCATGCTGGACGCACAAAGCTCTATGTTCTTTCAATTTTTCTATTCCTTGTTGACCATATCGATTATCGAAGTGAGTAAAACACCGTTTACACGTATATATCTTATGTCCATGGTGAGTAATCTGAAGTCCTACTAGTTTATCAAAATCTTTGGTAAAGACGTAGTGGTTCTGGCCGGATGATGAACTTAGCAGAAGGAGGTCGCGATGGTCTTGCAGCTCTTGATCCACAACCTTTAGAGGGAACAATTTGTTGTCTGCTAAAAGGCAGTAATTGGGCTTTGTTAGCAGTGGAAGGAGTACGATTGAAAATAAATAAGTACAATCCCTTGCGTGGAAGCACATATGTTCCATTACCAGCAGCTATACAAGCAAGAAAAGCCTGCATTAATCCTCAAAACTTTAAGGACGAGAGGTGTTTTATGTATGCCATTTTAGCAAAACTGGTTAAAACTGATGCTAAACGCGTTAGTAAATACAAGGATCTGGAAAACAAGTATGATTTTTCAGTAATATCATTTCCTACATCGCTAGCTGACATTCCCAAATTTGAAAATCCAACAATATATCCATTAATGTATTTGGATTGGAACAAGACAACAAATTGTTCCCTCTAAAGGTTGTGGATCAAGAGCTGCAAGACCATCGCGACCTCCTTCTGCTAAGTTCATCATCCGGCCAGAACCACTACGTCTTTACCAAAGATTTTGATAAACTAGTAGGACATCAGATTACTCACCATGGACATAAGATATATACGTGTAAACGGTGTTTTACTCACTTCGATAATCGATATGGTCAACAAGGAATAGAAAAATTGAAAGAACATAGAGCTTTGTGCGTCCAGCATGACATTGCTAGGGTTGAAATGCCTATTAAAAACCCCATTGTCAAATTTTTAAACGTGGAAAAAATGCTGAGAATACCTTACGTTATCTATGCTGATTTTGAAAGTATACTGTTACCCTATCAAACATGTCTACCCAATCCTGAAGCAAGTTATACAGTGCCATACCAGAGTCATGTTCCTATGAGCTTTGGTATATACGTTAAACCCTCAACTGCTGTGGAACACATAAAGACAAACCTTCCAAGCCAACCTCTTATTTATCGTGGACCTGACGCTGCAGAAAAGTTTATGGACTGTTTGATTTCAATAGCTAATGAAATTGATCGCCTTTACAGCTTAAATGTTCCAAAGGCTTTAACTGAGGATCAAGAAGCAGAGTTCCAATGTTCTGAAACCTGTTATTTGTGTCAAAAACCGTATACCAAAGAGGATTGGAAAGTTCGAGACCATTGCCATATTACAGGGGAATACCGTGGAAGTGCTCACAATAACTGTAATTTGAGGTGTAAAACACGTAACCCCGTTCCTGTATTTCTACATAATATGAGTGGCTACGACGCAAATTTCATTGTAAAGCAATTAGGATGTACTACTGAGAGAGTGGATGTTATCGCTAACTCCAAGGAAAAATACATTTCCTTCACCAAATATGTAGGAAATGTTAAGCTTAGATTTGTGGACACGTTTCGGTTAATACCGAGTAGTTTGGAAAACTTAGTTTCCAACTTAACATCATACCCTGAAACAGACAAGTACTTTGGAAAAGAAAATGCAATGCTCATGACTCGTAAAGGGGTATTTTGTTATGACTACATTGACTCATGGGAAAAGTTAAGTGAAACGTGTTTACCTCCGAAAGAGGCATTCTTTAACAAATTAAGTCAAGAAAATGTTAGTCAAGAAGACTATGAACATGCCAAAAATGTCTGGAAACAGTTCAACATTAAAACTCTAGGGGAATATAGTGAGTGACCTCTACCTAAGTTCAGATGTACTCCTTCTTGCAGACAGCTTTGAAACGTTTAGAAACAAAACTCTAGAAACACACCGAGTGGATGCTGCACACTTTTTTACTTCGCCTGGTTTAAGTTTCGAGGCAATGCTCCTTTACACCGGAATTGAACTGGAATTGATACAGGATTACGATCAGATTCTTCTAATCGAGTCTGGAATACGCGGAGGCATATGCCAGGTGTCTCGTCGGTATGCTGAAGTTAACAATAAATACATGGAAACCTATGATTCTGAGAAACCATCGCAGTTTATTACCTATGATGATGCCAACAACCAATACGGGTGGGCTATGTGCCACTCCCTTCCTTATGGTGGATTTCAGTGGGTTTCTCCAGATACTGTTGATCTAGAAAAACTAAAGGAAGACGATCCTGTGGGATACATTCTAGACGTTGATGTTGATTACCCATCTGACCTTCATGATCTACACAACGATTTACCTTTCCTACCTGAGTGTACACAACCTAAGGATTCGTCTCTGAAAAAACTAATTCCTCATCTTGGAAATCGAAGGCGATATGTTGTTCACTACATGGCATTAAAACAGGCTTTAGATCATGGAATAAAATTCATAAAAATTCATCGTGTGTTAAAGTTTAAGCAAAGACCTTGGTTAAAGGCATACGTTGATTTTAATAACAACCTTCGAAAACAAGCCAAAAATGATTTTGAGAAAAATCTGTACAAATTATTCAACAATGCTATTTTTGGAAAAACAATGGAAAATATCCGTAAAAGAATAGACATACGTCTTGTGACTGACAGCAAAAAGGCAGAAAAGCTAATAGCAAAGCCTACATTTATTGACAGAACCATTTATGGTCCTAACCTAGCTGCTTTCCACATGGCTAAACGTAACATTGTATTCAATAAGCCTATATATATTGGAATGTGTATACTGGATATTTCAAAAACTCTCATGTATTCCCACCACTATGATGTCCTGCTACCCTATTATGGAATGAACAATCTTAAACTCATGTATATGGATACCGACTCGTTCATTTATTTGATTAACACCCAAGATGTATATCAAGACAAGTTGGATTTCCTAGAACACCTCGACACATCAGATTATCCTACTAATCACATATGTTACTCTACATCAAACAAGAAAACGTTGGGGAAATTTAAAGACGAGGCTTGTGGACAAATTATAAAAGCATTTGTTGGACTTAGAGCTAAAATGTACGCTTTAGACATAAATGGTAAAGAAATCAAAAAGATTAAAGGTATTAACAGAGGTGTTGTCAAAAATTGTATAAGCTTTCAAGATTATAAGGATTGTGTCATGAAAAACAATGTAAAAAGAATACCCATGAACATTATCGCTTCTAAACAACATGACATATCATCTATAAGACTAAACAAAATTGCTTTGTGTCCTGGTGATGATAAAAGAGTGATTGATGCTGATGGTATAGGTACACATGCCTATGGTCATTACTCAATCATTGACCATGCTTAAAGAGTTAAGTTATGAATATCAAAATCTTCTGCCTGCAACTAGCAAATACATAAAACAAAACAATATAGGAAATAAAACAATAGCACTACAAAAATAAAAAAAAATAAAAATAAAAAAAATAGTATTCATAATCAAAAATAAATAAAATAGAAAACAAAATAAAAAAGAATATATATAAAAATGTATTGTGTGTAAATAGTGTACATGTATTTAAAATAAAAATATTTTATGGCCACTGCTTGTACATTTCTAATTACTACCCGCCTCTCCCCACTCCTAATGCAAAATGCAAACATGTAAAACACAAATTGGAAAATCCATGTTTCCATAATGATAAAATAGAAAAAAACATTAAACTGAAATGTTAAAAACTGTAAATGGGAATTTGGTAAATTGACAAATGTATAAACAACAAATTGGAAAATCCATGTTTCTATATCATGAAATTGAAAAACTTTAAACTGACATTTTAAAAACTGTAAATGGAATATTTTGAAATTGATAAATGTGTAAACAACAAAAAGCAAAAATCCATGTTTCCATATTATGAAATTGAAAAACAAAAAACTGACATTTTGAAAATACTGAAAATGGGAAATTGGAAAATTGACAAATGTGTAAACAACAAAATGCAAATTCCATGTTTCCATATTATGAAATTGAAAAACTTAAAACTGACATAAAAAAAAACTGAAAATGGGAAATTGGAAAATTGACAAATGTGTAAACAACAAAATGAAAAAAAAAAACCCGGTTGGGTAGTGATCATGTTGTACAGTAGCCTATAAGACTAGCATAAGTTTAGTTGCATGTGCCCTTATGTACTTTGTGTGTTTGGATTAGCTTAAGTTAGGTTTGGTAAAGTTAGGTTTGGAAAGGTTAGGTATGTGACCTTGTAGTTTACTCTTTTCGGAAAATGTAAAATCTAAAATCAAAAAACTTAAATGTAAAATCTAAAAAAAACAATTAAAATACAAAAAATCAAAAATCTAAAATCTAAAAATGTAAAATGAAAAAATCAAAATCTAAAATGTTAAAATGTATAATGTTAAAACGTAAAATCTAATATCTTTAAATGAGGTTTCTGTGGGTTAGGTTAGGTTCGGTTAGGTTAGGTTATAACTAAGTTTATTATTTGTGCTCCCCCATTTGCTCTTACTTTTTTGCTCTCACATTTTTGCTCTCACTTTTTTGCTCACACTTTTTGCTCTCACTTTTTTTTGTTCGCATTTTTAAGTTAGGTTAGATTAGGTAAAGTTAGGTTAGGTTAGGTTAGGTGAAGTTAGGTTAGGTTAGGTTAGGTGAAGTTAGGTTAGGTTAGGTTAGGTTAGGTTAGCATGTTATATGTGTAAGTGGTTGTGTGCAGCGACCATTTTGTGTATTTGCCCTGTGCTAAAAAATAATAAATTAAATATTAAATACATACAAATTTATAAATTAAAAACAAATAAATAATTATTTGAAAAGCCCGCCATTAAAGAGTGTGGTAGCGCGTGGTAGCCATATTGCCCATTAGCCCCTGCCCCAGCTATGACTGACCCTTCCATAAGAATAACATAGGGCAATTGCGCGCGGCGGCCATCTTGCCCATTAGCCCCTGCCCCAGCTTCGGCCTATATATCCTACTCCAACATGGCGGCCACGCGAATTTGCGACTTTTAAATAGATGTTTCTCGCGATTTAACCAACCAAACGCAATAAAACTTGGTACAGTATATGTTTATACACATTGTAATGCATCGACATCTAACTTGGTTCAATTGTTTACATAACCACAAGATGGTGGATGTGCGAAACATTTCACCGGCATTCTATATCTCTGAAACTATTAGCGGTATCACCCTGAAATTTTGTACGTAGATAAAGGGCACTACTGGAAGTTCATCTATAAGACTTGCAAAAACCGATAAACTACAAAACGCACATGGCGGCCAAGCGAATTTGAAAATTTTAAATAGACCTTTCTTATGGTTTAATGTTCCAAACGCAATGAAATCTGGTACAGGAAATGTTTATACACATTGTAATGCACTGGTATCTAATTTAGTTCAATTGTTTATATAACCTCAAGATGGCGGCTGTGCGGATTTCGAAAATTAAGTTTTTATTTCTTGTGTCGTAATCATGCGATCGAAGTGAAAGTTTGAATAATAAACCTACGCAATAATTTTCCTTTAATGGTACATGACTCTATGGCCTATACATTTAACAATCCACCATGGCGACCATCCGAAATATTTAGACGGCTCTGAATATCTACGAATCTATTATAGCAATCAAACTGAATTTTTTATGGTCATAGGGTCTATGAACTTAAGTTCGCCTATAGGACTTTAAATAACCTGGTGATCACAAATCCAACATGGCGGCGACGCGAAGTATAAATATTCACATGAACGTTTCTCGCAATTTAACCATCCGAGTGCAGTGAAACTTGGTACAGTAAATCCTTATACGAATGTTAATCCACTGGCATCTAATTTATTTCAATTGTTTTCATAAACAGAAGATGGCAGCTGTGCGAAATTTTAAAATCTCGTTTTTACTTCTTGTGTCCTAATCATGCGATTGTAGTTTGAACGCTACACGTACACAATAATCTTCATGTAACAGTTCATAACTTTAGGACCTACATATATAAAATCCAACATGGCGACCATTTAAATATTTAGTCGGTTCTCAATATCTACGAATCTATTACAACAATCAAACTGAAATTTTGTATGTTGATAGTGGCAGTTAACATAAGTAGGATATATGAAAATAGGCTGTATAGTTCTTCACGGAACTACTTGTTTTGCGTAAATTTGTTTGTAAATTACATGTGTCAGTGCTGTAGTTAGTAAATAGCTCTTTCCCTATTCATAATTATCATTACGGGAAAATGACCTGAATATTACGTCCATTATACTGTACTACAACCACCAACACCACCACCACCACCACCACCACCACCACCACCACCACCACCACGACCACCACCACCACCACCACCACCACCACCACCACCACCACCACCACCACAAAAATATATATTTTTAAAATATTGTTTTCTGTTAGTTTAAGTATCATGTGCCAGTTCTGTAGTAGTATTCATTATCATCCATAAAACAAACAAATCCACCGGGTGAAGCCGGGCAATACTGCTAATAAAGCATAAAGCGTAAAAAAAAAAAAAAAAAAAACGAGCTTTACAGTAGTCGCATATGATGTGTAACATCTGGCATGTTATCCTACTATGAAATTGAGATGAAATGTATGTGAAGTCATCTGGCATGTTATCCTACTCGTATACTACACAGCTTGGACATTCTTAAAATGTTAATTTACGCTACGTTTTCATACTGGTACTATGATGAATGCATATATTGAATTGGAGATATGCTACTGTCACACTTGTTTGAACAAACATCACATATTATATTGTAAATTAAGAGGAGGAATGAAACCATAGTCTCTAGCCTATCTATAGACTACTAGAAATAATGTTCAATGCAATCAAATTTCCAAACTCCTGCTCGGTGCAAACTATTGTAATTAAAATTAGATAAATCGTAATTTCACGTAGATTCTGTTAAAATGACGCATACTGTTATGATATATATCGTTTAAATCGAGATTCCGGTAGCAAAAATAATGGCCGGGACTGGGGTTCGAACCTGAGACCTCGTGACCAAGATGTTATCCACGCAGCCATTTCAACCACACATATATTTGGAGTACAAGACAGGTACTCATTTTCACATGCCGGTAATAATATGGATGCATTTTTTATGCTCCATTAATATTTTGCTTTTTTTGATAATGTTCCTGCGAGGAATTGAGTTTTAAATTAGTTATTAATACGCCGACTTGACAGTAAAGGGAAGTTCTATAGTGGTCTATGAAAGGCTAGCGCAGTTCCCGTATATAATCATCGATATATATTACATTGATCACTGCATTACCGCAATGTGGGTTAATATCTGAATAGTCATTGTGCAGAAACCTAATACTGGCTTTGCCGACTAGTTACAATGTTTCATATACGTAAAAGCATGGCATCATTTAAATGCTGATACGAAGACATGTGGTTTGTGTTTCAATGAGTTGACACTAGAGTTCACATGAGCGTTTACCATTCAATATGAAAGTGTTGTGGAAAGTTACTCGTCGAGTGGATGCCCATCACTTTTATCCAGAGATTGAAAAACAGACTCTTAATAAATCATAATTGTTTTCAGCAAATATGATTTAAATAATATTTTTACACCAAAGAACGACAAATTGATGATGATTCATTGTAGAAATATCTCTAATGGCGCCTCCAAACCTTGAAGTAATCTGTATGTGATATACATTCTGCTTTAGCAGCCAGAAGGGATGTGATCCGATCCAGCTGGCAGTGCGTCTTACACACTTCCGTCCGATCCACTTCCGTCCCTTTTTTCAAAATCACTCGCACAAAAATATCCAGTAACCAAGTGGAAAGATGTTACACATCAATAAAAAGAAACCGACTCACGGCGGGCTCGTCCTTCTCTTACCGAACGCCTCATATAAACAACATCACTGTTTCTTTTACTTCGAGTAAAGAACCTAATGTTGTTAATTATCCCTTTCTACGTAATATACTGTAGCTATTAAGATGTGAGGCCACTGCCAGCTGGGTCGCAATCTCCGACTGCTTCAGACTGTCAGTTCTCTCATCCCTCGGACACTTACATAATTTTTGCTCTTCTTAAGTACGGGTGATACTGCTATCTAGATGGAAAATACAGTAGGTGAGTGATTAGTTTAAGACCTGAAAACCATGATCATTAGACGTGAAAACAATGTTTCAAGAAAGATAGTTCGTTGCTAGCTAATCATAAAATACGTATATATATATATATATATATATAACAACTCTCTTGTGGATAGTTGGCGCAGCCATTTGCGCTTGTATTTGGGAAACCAATGGACATGTGAAAACATATGGTACATTTAATGAAGGAACAGCGAGTTTAAAGCAGTCAGTATATGGGATCTAGATGGAAGTGGGCATCATAAAAGCACAGGTCACAAATTATGAGTGCGTGGGCAGTGTACGTAGGTGTATTTCCGAAAATTTCACGGGCCTCTTGATCCCCTCAATGGTGATGATACAGAGACTAAGTATTGGAATGATGTGTAAAGGCAATATCTCTGACATTATGTGCGGCAGCTCTTCCATCAATTTCATTTTAAGTCATTTGCGCCTTTATTCGAAAATCAATGGACACCCATGAACCAATGCTAAATTTGAATGAGGAGGCAGTTTAAAGCAGCCAGACAATGCGATCCAGCTGGCAGTTGGTGAGATGAAAGCAAAGATCACAATTCGTGAGTTGCTGGTAAGTTACGCCATTCTCCCCAATGCACTAATTAAATGGAATTACAAACATGATATAAATTAATGCAACGTGAGTTCTATAACTTCAGAAGCCAGTGAAAATATACATTCAGTGATATTTACTGAGGTAAGCTTCGTATTAATTGAGAAAAAGGGATGTTGACAACAGAAATAATAGCTATGATATTACACTTAAACTGTCTGCTTCTATTACTCTCTACAACCGAACTTATTAACCTCTTAGGTAATCTCTCCTCCCCCATTCTCTTCACATGACCCCACCATCTGAGTCGGCCCATGCGAACAGCTTCATCTAGCGTGTTAATTTCTGAACTAGTAGTCGTTGACGGTGGCGTTTGGCGGCAAAAGTAGGAACTCATTGAAAAAATTCAATGTCTGCAGTCCTTAATTGAATTGAAAACAGGAACACACACTAATACAGTCACCACAATTAACACCGGTTATCAGACAGATTCTACACATACCCAAAGTACACGGGGCTACATGACCGCGTTGTCGCAGCCCCTAAACTAAGGAACCAACCAACCAACCATGTTCATTTCTAACTTAGCCTTTATCTCTTCATTACGAGTTCCTTCCTGCCATTGCTCTCATCTATTTGTCCCAGTAATCATTAGTGCTACCCTCATATCAGTTACCTCTAGCTTATGTATTAGATATCCTGAATCTACCCAGCTCTCACTTCCATTCAGCAAGGTCGGTCTAAATACAGGACGAATAGGTAGAGTTTTGACACTACACTAACTAAATATCTAATATATAAAAGTGAAAGTCTGTATGTGGGTATGTGGGTATGTGGGTATGTGGGTCTGTTCCGTATACAAATCCACACGGTTCCACCAATCTCAACCAAATTTTGCATACACATAGTTTAGGACCCGGAAGGAACCGCTGGCTACATGAATTTTCGATAGTCTTTCTCATTCTTTTGATTTAGGCCCTTTTGGACTCAAGCACAGGCTAATCAAATCATAAAATATACTCATGAAGGAATGGCAAGGCAGATAGTTTCCATGGCAACATAGCTCCAGTCGAGACACGGCCGTCTGGATGTCAGTTGCGCTCTGCACTACTGGTATAGAAAATGAGCATCTTTACTTGAAATCCCGTTAGTTACTCACCTACTCACACAGCACTGTCAACCGAGTTTAGCATAACAAAGACTTGTCTACTATATATTTGTCAAATACCACTCACTCACTCATTCATTCATCACGAAATCTCAGAAACCACCGAACGGATTGGAATGAAATTTGGTATGCAGCTTCCCCAAGGACCACAAATGCCCACTAAGAAAGGATTTTTGTATATTCAGGTTCTAAAGGGGTGTTAAGGGGGTAGACCTGCATTTCATTGACTAGCAATATCTCCCGATTGGTGAGCCATGTTTAACATCTCTCTTTTCTTTATTTTCTTTGGCGGCCGTCTCGGTTGACTCAGACGCCATGTGAGATACTTTCTGTCCGGACGTGCCTTGAGGCTCTCCGCCTTATTATTTAAAATGTAATGTTTTCCTTTTTATTTAACATTGTTATTATGCCGAAGCCTTCCATTTACTCATGTAAGTAATACATCTAACCTTGTGTCCACTATGCTCATTTCCTAAATTTAACCTTTCTTTTTGATCTTCGTCGTGTGCTTGGATTTGCTGTGGAACCAATCGTAATGGCGGTCTCCTGTTTTATTTTGTTTGAGTCTTCGTTTAACCTTTTATTTGTGCCGTGAAATATATCTGCGAGTGATTTTGTGAGTGTATGTTTTTCTTGCTGCCAGGTGCATTGATGCTGTTTTGATTGGGCATATCTTCGAATGGGTCTCCCGTGGTTTGTGGACGTTGGCGTTTCGACCATTCTCCCAACACGAGGCATGACACCATATATTTTAGCCCTTATGTATTCCCTTCATTCCATGCTTCGTGCAACTGAATCACGGCGGTAACTTTAAGTAGGCCTTACCGTATTCAGCTCGAACTCGGAACGTAAGTTGGGGACCATATAGGTTTAGCATGTTTTGCTAGACTACCTACAAGCACGAGTTGCTTTGTGTTTTATTATTGCATCGTCGGCTAGCATTTTGTGTGTTTGATTGCGTGCATGTATCATGATATATTTCACGGACACCTGACGTCATTTGTTTCTTCTTATAGTATCTTTGGTGTTTGCATTTCTTTTCTCTGGAGACTGCCAGCTCGATCGCATCCCCATTGCTCGCCACAGCCTTTGCGACACGCACACAGCCTCTTGTTTTATCTTTGCTATGCTTGTTATTTGTGGTCGTCATGACAACCATCCATCTCTAGGCAGAGAAGTGATTGTTGTTGACCAGCGACCGGGTCGATTGCCTTTTGGTCAATTACCTCCTCCCTTTTTACATCATTTTTATTGGAAGTGGCACAGGTATTTATTTTATTTGTTTCCGTTATTTATTATTGTAAGTTATTTATTGTTTATAATCATCCTTCCCGTTTGAAAGTGACTGTATTTGACCCCTAGGGTACTCTTTTCTTTGAGTGTGTTATTCTGGCCGGGTTTCTTTGTGTGTTCGGTTTCAATTCATTAAATTTCCATTTCTTTACCCATGTGTCTTATTTAGTAGTGTTTGGCGATCGGGCTGCTCGCTCTCTCTCTCTCTCTCTCTTCAAACCTAGGCCTAACTTATTCTAGCTTTCTAGCACCAGGAGGGTATTCCTACCACTCGTCGTGGGACCACCTTCACGGAGTCTGGAGTCGCTCGGCACATCTGGCCTGCAATTACGGGCCCAGCACAGGTCAGAAATTAACATCCATTTCCACTGCGTACTCCTTTCTTTTCTAGTTGGTTCCAGTGATGCAGCTAGGAGGCACGCCAAGAATATGTTTATTTCAATAGGGCGGTGCAGATGGTATCAGTTGCGAGGTTAAGTCTCCTGGTCGCTTAGCCATATCCATTGGATTTTAATATTTCGCTGCATATTTTTCAATGTTGTTTTTATTCTGTTTCATGTTCCCTATTGCATACAATGCAAACAAATATTGAGAGTCAATGTGAACTTCCAAGGAGTATGGACCATAAAAATAACAAACTGTAAGGAGAGTGCAATGAGTTGGACCCTATCAACGAACCCCAGCATTGGTAATGTACTAAACAACCCTACTTCTTGTTTCGTACTCATTTCAGGCGCAGGACGGAGGCAAGACATTTGTAGTTATTGTTTTGAATTGTAGCTAGCAGTACTTCTGTAGTTTAGCCATGTATTCTCTCCCAGGTTGTAACGTGAAGAAGGAGCTCATCCAGTCTGACGATGATCTGCTATCGTTTGAAAGTGTCTGTGGGAAAGACACTAATCCATTGACTGAGGTGAAAGGCCATCGCAAGGGAGGCGTAGGCAATATAGTGTCCAAGTGGGGAATTTCAATTTCTGGTGAACTGGGAATTTCGTCTGTATTTGAGTTCTTAGACAGGGTCAGTGAACTCTGCCATTGTTATGACCTCGAACCAGACGACATTGTTGTCTGCCTACCGTTATTGTTGAGTGGTTTAGCTTTAAAATGGTATCGACTTACCAACAGATCTTTCATCTCGTGGGTTGATTTCTGTAAGTCAATAAAGGAGCGGTTTACTACTTATGATTTTGAACATGACTTGAAGGCTGAAATTCATCGCCGTACCCAGGGTTTGGAGGAGCCTGTAGACGATTTTGTTACTGGGCTAATGACTTTAATAAGTAGGTTGTCGCAGCCCCTTCCCCTTATTGAAACTGTTGATATTGTGTATAGAAATCTAGCACCTGAGTACAAGTCTTTCATACGCCGGTCCAGTGTGTATAGTGTGGCTGACATTGTTGATCAAGGACGTGAATGCGAGTTCAATCGGCGCCTGCGCAAGTCATATGTACCCCCACCCCTCCCCTCTGATAGTTTGTTTCCAGAGACTGCATGCGCGCAATCCCAGATTCAGAGGACTGCGCACCCATCTTCAATATCTCGTCAGGAGGACCGGGCAGTTAACCGTCCCCACTCGCATATTGTCGGGAGTATTCCCAATGCTACTTCTTCTGCGAATCCCGCTCCTCAGGATCAACAGTTACCTCGAAACCCGAACATGTATAACCGTATAAAATGTTGGAATTGTGATCGTTTGGGGCATCATTTTAATTCCTGCCGTGCGCCCTCGCGTGTGTTTTGTCACACATGTGGTCTTCGTGACGTGACGCACATAGCCTGTCCTAGATGTGCTTCGCGTCAGGGAAACGAGCATGGGTCCCCGGTTTAGACCCGCCGGAGTGGCCATGCAATGAAGTTCGCCGGGAAATGAACATTTCCACGACTGGAAACTTCTGTCCTTGGGTCCCTGTAAGTGTTAAGAAATTGTCGATACCCGCTTTACTGGATTCTGGTGCTTCACGTTCATTTATTCAGCGCTCCATCGCGGAACAGCTTCCTGTTACTCAGATTCGTCCACAAGATGGGGGTTTGAAATTTTATTCTGCGGTGAAGTCATCTATTTCTGTTTCTAGCGTTGTAACATGTCATATTAAGATATGTGGTTATTCTTGGGATTGGAACTTCCATGTGGTGGATGACTTATCTACGCCTATGATCTTAGGTTCTGATTTTATGCACAAAGCAGGGTTGAGGCTTGATTTTTCGGATCATTCCTTCAGTTTTTTGTTTAAATCCAAGGAGCGGTTTCATTTTAATACTTGTGAAGCGAGTGTTCCTTGTAGTTTTTCTGGTATCGCTGCTGTTCAAATCCCTCCTACTTTATTCACGAGTCAACGTGACGCTTTATCTGATTTGGTGAATGAATTTCCAGATGTTCTCACGTCGGAACTGGGTTCCGCTATCGGCTACGAGTGTCATATTGATTTAACTGATGAGGTTCCAGTTAGGTCGGCGCCATTTTCTTGCTCTCCACCCAAACTCATTGCCATGAGAGAATATATTGATGATCTTAAGGCACGCGGTGTTGTGAGTCCTTCTAAGTCTTCTTATGGTAGTCCAGCATTCCTGGTGCCTAAGAAAGAGGGTACTTTTCGTTTAGTAGTTGATTATCGTCGACTCAATTCTAAGGTGGTGTTCGACAACTTTCCCCTTCCAACTCTGGAGAGCGCTTTTCAGCATTTTCACGGGGCGAAGTACTATTCCGTCCTAGATTTGAACTGTGCATATTATCAAATTCCTCTCGATCCCGAGAGCCGTAAGGTAACTGCGTTCTCCACTCCGTTCGGCCTTTTTGAGTTCAATAAGTTACCCATGGGCATTTCTATCGGCGGACAAGTATTGAGTAGGGTTTTGGATGAGTTATTTGGAGATTTAAAGTATTCATCTGTGTTTAACTATCTTGATGACCTCGTGATTTACAGTCAGTCTTTTGAGGATCACCTGATCCATTTACGTGAAGTCCTATGTCGTCTTCGCAGAGCCGGACTCACTGTTAACCCGGACAAAATCTCTTTGGCTTCGAAGCAAATCAAATTTTTAGGTCGCATTCTTTCGGATGTGGGCATAGAAGTGAACCCTGAGCGTGTCCAATGTATCCAAGAGTTCCCTACTCCCACGAATGTGAAAGCAGTCCGACGTTTTTTGGGAATGGCAGGCTTTTACAATAGGTTCATTAAGGGCTTTTCGGACATTTCAGCGCCCCTGAATTATTTGAAGAAGAAGAATGTACGATTCGTGTGGGGCCCCGACCAGTGTCTCGCCTTTGAGAAATTGAAAGAATGTCTTTCTTCTGCTCCCGTCCTTCGAACTCCGGATTTTGGGAAAGATTTTATGTTACATTGTGATGCGAGTGATGTCGCAGTTTCTTGTGTGCTTAGTCAGCAGGTGAATGGTAATTTGGCACCCATCGCTTTTGCCAGTCGGATGCTTAATGATTGCGAACGCCGGTATTCCACTTTCGAGAAAGAAAGTCTGGCTGTCGTATTCGGCTGTGAACGTTTCAGATCTTTTCTAGAACATCGGCATTTCATAGTGTATACCGACAATGAAGCTCTGTCCTGGATGCGCTCGCATGTCAAAAAATTGGGACGTATAAATCGTTGGATTCTTCGTCTATCCTCTTTCAGCTTTGACATCATTCACGTCAGAGGCAGTGAAAATATTGTAGCGGATTGTTTGTCACGCATGTTTGAGGAACCTCCTCCCATTGTTGAGATCCCCGAGCCAGTGAATCTTCTCCAACACATTCCATGGTCTTTTACTGACATCCGTACGTACCAAGCAGATGACCCATTTTGTGTCACATTGCGTGAAAAAATTCTCGGGAAAGATCCTGGTGTATCTGAGTTTTCATTGCGCAATGATGTTATAGTGCATACCGCTCCTCGATCTTCGAAATGTAGGATTTTCGTGCCAGAGAATATACGAAGTATGCTCTTGGCGTATTTCCATGAATCCTGTTTTGGATTACATTTAGGTATGACGAATACTTTCCATAAAATCTCTCAGGAATTCTTCTGGCCTCATTTGAAAGCGGATGCTTTTGCTTTCGTCCGAAAATGTGTTACGTGTCAACGTTCTAAGCCAGCAAAGAATTCTCGCATTGGACTTCACCACGCTGACACGATGTCATATCCTAATGAGCGCCTGTTTATAGATTATTTTGGCCCCCTAGTTAGGTCATCTTCTGGTCATAAAGCTATACTTACTGTCGTTGATGGATTTTCAAAATTTGTATGGTTATTTCCTGTCAGGGAAATCACGACACGTACCACTGTTAGGCTTTTGACCAATCATATTTTTGGTGTTTTTGGTCCTCCAAAGTTTTTAGTGTCCGATAACGCGAGCGTTTTCCGGTCCAAGTCTTTTAGATCAATGTGTTTTTCTTGGGGAATTGATCATGTCTTTTTGGCACCCTACCACCCTCAGCCAAATCACGTTGAAAGGTTTCATCGTAACTTGAAGGCTTGCTTGAGTGCGTTCCACAACGCAGATCAGTCACGTTGGGACGCAAATCTTCAGTTTTTCTCCTTAGGATTTAACACTGCTCTTCATGAATCGACGAATTCTACCCCTTCGGAATTGTTTTTAGGAAGGCGTATTGTTGATCCACTTCAGCTTCAGTGGAAAATAGATTATCTGGCTGCGCCATCCCGCCGTACCTCAGTCAAAGAAAAATGGGAAGTTACTGTACGGCATCTGAAAAGGGCACGAGATCGCGTGGCGTCTCGCTATAACAAGGGTAGGCAACCTGTTTGTTTTCAGGTGAATGACGACGTGCTAGTGCGCCTGCACCCACAGAGTTCGGCCAAGAATAAGGAGTCAGCTAAGCTAATGCTTCGCTGGAGCACGCCCAAAACTATCACTAGATTTTTAACACCTGTCACTGTTGAATTGATCTCCAAGGAGAATCCCACCGACGTATCCAGAGCTCACATATCTCAATTGAAACCATTTATTGTGTAACCTTCTTATTTGCTGTGATTAATGTTGTCCTTTTTCTGCGTAGGTTAGCCAATCATAATTTGCTTATGTTATCCAAGGAAGCTAGTATTCATATGGCGTCTCCTTGACCTGCCTATTATTGAACCAATTTTGACCGAGGCAGAGTCAAGTACAAATTTACGAGCTCAAGAAAGAAAATAATACAAGAAGAAATAGGCCTACATACTCTGTGTAACTTAATATTTATTGTAAAAATATGTATTTTTGCGAATTCGGCCAGTAGAGAATTTATATTCTATAAATAATGGACACATTATATCGCTTCTTTGTTATTTTAATACGTCACTTTCATGATGGGTATAAGGAGAATGGCAGACTTCGGCGTCAAAGGGCGAAAGTCTTTTGTTTATGATTTTCGTCCGTGTCTCTATCTACTTTTCTTGTCATTGTAACGCTCAGGCGAACCGTAATACCATTATGACAAGCCCTGGGATCGTCAAAGGAACGCGCGCCTTTGGGGACCCCGAAGGAGTTCTGTCCTGATATTGCGATCGCCGAAGCGATCTGATTATTTTTATATATTACTTCATTTTATAACTGTATTCTTTCTGATATGGCTCAATTGCTTAAGTGATTGTTATATCGATCACCCTCCCCCCTCATATTTTGTGTACTGTTATAGTTGTTGACAAACCACCTGTGTGATAAGGATGTTGTGTATTTTGGAACACTTGGGACATGATTGATTTCAAAGCGGTGGTACTTAGTGATGTAAAAAGAAAAATCTTTTATTATTATAAATAATTTTTCTTTTGGGGGGTGGTGTGGATCCTGAGCCATGTTTAACATCTCTCTTTTCTTTATTTTCTTTGGCGGCCGTCTCGGTTGACTCAGACGCCATGTGAGATACTTTCTGTCCGGACGTGCCTTGAGGCTCTCCGCCTTATTATTTAAAATGTAATGTTTTCCTTTTTATTTAACATTGTTATTATGCCGAAGCCTTCCATTTACTCATGTAAGTAATACATCTAACCTTGTGTCCACTATGCTCATTTCCTAAATTTAACCTTTCTTTTTGATCTTCGTCGTGTGCTTGGATTTGCTGTGGAACCAATCGTAATGGCGGTCTCCTGTTTTATTTTGTTTGAGTCTTCGTTTAACCTTTTATTTGTGCCGTGAAATATATCTGCGAGTGATTTTGTGAGTGTATGTTTTTCTTGCTGCCAGGTGCATTGATGCTGTTTTGATTGGGCATATCTTCGAATGGGTCTCCCGTGGTTTGTGGACGTTGGCGTTTCGACCATTCTCCCAACACGAGGCATGACACCATATATTTTAGCCCTTATGTATTCCCTTCATTCCATGCTTCGTGCAACTGAATCACGGCGGTAACTTTAAGTAGGCCTTACCGTATTCAGCTCGAACTCGGAACGTAAGTTGGGGACCATATAGGTTTAGCATGTTTTGCTAGACTACCTACAAGCACGAGTTGCTTTGTGTTTTATTATTGCATCGTCGGCTAGCATTTTGTGTGTTTGATTGCGTGCATGTATCATGATATATTTCACGGACACCTGACGTCATTTGTTTCTTCTTATAGTATCTTTGGTGTTTGCATTTCTTTTCTCTGGAGACTGCCAGCTCGATCGCATCCCCATTGCTCGCCACAGCCTTTGCGACACGCACACAGCCTCTTGTTTTATCTTTGCTATGCTTGTTATTTGTGGTCGTCATGACAACCATCCATCTCTAGGCAGAGAAGTGATTGTTGTTGACCAGCGACCGGGTCGATTGCCTTTTGGTCAATTACCTCCTCCCTTTTTACATCATTTTTATTGGAAGTGGCACAGGTATTTATTTTATTTGTTTCCGTTATTTATTATTGTAAGTTATTTATTGTTTATAATCATCCTTCCCGTTTGAAAGTGACTGTATTTGACCCCTAGGGTACTCTTTTCTTTGAGTGTGTTATTCTGGCCGGGTTTCTTTGTGTGTTCGGTTTCAATTCATTAAATTTCCATTTCTTTACCCATGTGTCTTATTTAGTAGTGTTTGGCGATCGGGCTGCTCGCTCTCTCTCTCTCTCTCTCTCTTCAAACCTAGGCCTAACTTATTCTAGCTTTCTAGCACCAGGAGGGTATTCCTACCACTCGTCGTGGGACCACCTTCACGGAGTCTGGAGTCGCTCGGCACATCTGGCCTGCAATTACGGGCCCAGCACAGGTCAGAAATTAACATCCATTTCCACTGCGTACTCCTTTCTTTTCTAGTTGGTTCCAGTGATGCAGCTAGGAGGCACGCCAAGAATATGTTTATTTCAATAGGGCGGTGCATTGGTTTCATTGGGGGATGTGATACTCGGCACATAAACTCATCATTAAAAATAAGAAGACACGAGTCTCAGGGTTTTTCGATGTGGTGTATATTATGAGGTGAAAGGGGTGAAAAGTGGGGATTGAAATATTCCTAAATGAGCGTGTATCTCTTAAACGACAAAGGCGAGGAGTTTGAAACTCAGCGAAAAAAAATCAGCATAAAAAATAAGTAAATATGTGTTTGACCGTTTTTTTTATAAATCCAATTTAAGGGGCCCATGGGGAAGGGTGAAATTCTGGTGGGGGGGACAGGAAAGAAAGTGTCCTAACTGATTGACTGACTCACTCACTCATCAAACTCAGGGGGAAAAACTGCTTTAAAGTAAGTAAATAGGTGTTCGACAGTTTTTTTTCATAAATCAAATTTAAGGGGTTCATGGGGAGGGGTGAAATTCTGAAGAAAAACAAATGAAAGAAAATGTCCTGACTCACTCACTCACTCACTCATCATCATCGCCCTGCCAAAATTATTGAAGTTAGAAACATGACCGTTTTGGGATATGTTCATTGTATGTCAAAACAGTCTACTAAGGGAGGATTTTCGGATATTCAGGTTCTAAAGGGGTCTTTAGGGGGTTAAACCTGCATTTCATTGAATAACAATATCTCTCGAATGGTTTCATTGGGGGATGTGATTCACGGCATATAAACTCATCATTAAAAAGTAAGAAGACACGTGTCCGATGGTTTTTCGATGTGGTGTATATTATGAGGTGAAAGGGGTGAAAAGTAGGGATTGAAAGATTCCTAACGGAGCGTGTATCTCTTAAACGACATAGGCGAGGAGTTTGAAACTCAGCGGAAAGAAATCAGCATACAAAATAAGTAAATATTTGTTTGACCGTTTTTTCATAAATCCAATTTAAGGAGCCCATGGGGAGGGGTGAAATTCAGGGGGGGGAAAAAACTGGAAAGAAAGTGTCCTAACCGATTTACTGACTGACTCACTCATCAAACTCAGGGGGAAAAACTGCTTTAAAGTAAGTAAATAGCTGTTCGACAGTTTTTTTTGATAAATCAAATTGAAGGGGTTCATCGGGAGGGGTGAAATTCTGAAGAAAAACAAATGAAAGAAAATGTCCTGACTCATTCACTCACTCATCATCGCCCAGCCAAAAAATTTGAAGTTGGAAACATGGCATTTTGGAGATATGTTCGTTGTATGTCAAAACCGTACACTAAGGGAGGATTTTTGGATATTCAGGCTCTAAAGGGGTCTTAAGGGGGTTAAACCTGCATTTCATTGAATAACAATATCTCGAGAGTGGTTTCATTTGTGGATGTGATACTCGGCATATAAACTAATCATTAAAAATAAGCAGACAGGTGTCTAAGGGTTTTTCGATATGGTGTATTATTATGAGGTGCAAGGGGTGAAAAGTGGGGGTTGAAGGATTCCTAATGGAGCGTGAAGGCCTATCTCTTAAACGACATAGGTGAGAAATTTGAAACTCAGAGAAAGAAAATCAGCTAAATAAATAAGTAAATCGGTGTTCGACCGTTTTTTTTTTCATAAATTAATTTAAGGGGCCAATGGGGTGGGGTGAAATTCTGGGGGAAAAAAGGAGAGAAATTGTCCTAACTGACTGACTGACTCACTCACTCATCATACTCAGGGGAAAAAGTCAGCTTAAAAAATTAGTTAATAGGTGTTCAAGAGTTTTTTCATCAATCCAATTTAAGGGGCCCATGGGGAAGGGTGAAATTCTGGTAAAAATAATTGAAAGAAAATGTCCTGTCTGACTCACTCACTCATCACGCCCAGCGAAAACTATTAATGTTGGAAACATGAAATTTTGGGAATATGTTCGTTGTATGTCGAAAACGTCAACTAAGGAATGATTTTTGTTTATTCGGGATTTAAAGAGGTGTTAAGGGGGTAAAGGTGCATTTCATTGAATAACAATATCACATGATTTGTTTCTTTGGGGATGTGATTTTCGGTATAGAAACTAATCATTAAAAATAATCAGACATATGTCTAAGGGTTTGTCGATGTGATGTATATTATGAGGTGAAAGGGGTGAAAATTGGGGGTTGAGGGATTCTTAACGGAGCGTGTATCTCTGAAACGACATAGGCGAAAAAATTTAAATTCGGCGGGAAAAACAGCTTAAAATACAAGTAAATAGGTGTTCGACCGTTTTTTCATAAATCCAATTTTAGGAGCCCTTGGAGAGGGGAGAAATTCTGGGGGGGGGGGGGAACAGGAAAGAAAGTGTCCTAAATGATTGACTCACTTAGTCACTCATCAAACTCAGGGGGAAAACAGCTTTAAATAAGTAAATAGGCGTTCGACCGTTTGTTTCATAAATCCAATTTAAGGGGTTCATGTGGAGGGGTGAAATTATCAAAAATAAATGAAAAAATGTCCTGACTGACTCACTCACTCATCATCGCCCAGCCAAAATTATTAAAATTAGAAACATGAAATGTTGGGGATATGTTCATTGTATGTCGAAAACGTCCACTAAGGAAAGAGTTTTGGATATTCAGGTTCTAAAGAGGAGTTAAGGGGGTAAACGTGCATTTCATTGAATAACAATATCTGACTAGTGGTTTCATTTGGGGATGTGATACTTGGCATATATACTAATCATTAAAAATAAGCTGACACATGTCTAATGGTTTATCCATGTAGTGTATGTTATGAGGTTAAAGGAATGAAAAGTGGGGGTTGAAAGATTCCTACCGGAGCGTGTATCTCTTAAAAGACATAGGCGAGGAGTTTGAAACTCGGAGGAAATCAATCAGCTTAAAAATAAATAAATAAATAAATAAAATAAATAGGTGTTCGACCGTTTTTTCATAAATGCAATTTAAGGGGCCTATGGGGAGGGGTGAAATTTTGGAAGAAAAACGTCCACTAAGGAATGATTTTTGGATGTTCACTCTCATCGACCAACCAAAACTATTAAAGTTAGAAGAATTACATTTTGGGGATATGTTCGTTGTGTGTCGAAAACGTCTACTAAGGAGGGATTTTTGGATATTCTGGTTCTAAAGGGGTGTTAACGGAGTTAAAACTGCATTTCATTATATAACAATAAGACACTCATTCGTTCATTCATTCATTTATTTGCAATGGAGGGTGTGGCCCCCGGAGGCAAATTGGATATACATAACAAATAAATAATTACACATAACAATTCAATTACAATTATACAACAATTAAACTGGAGTATTTACACAAATAGTCAGTCTTTTCTTAAACACACCTATATGTTTGGGAAAAGGCTCTAACACTGCGGCAGGTAGAGAGTTCCAGTTATCAATGGCACGGTTTACAAAAGAATATTTACCATAATTTGTTCGCTGTGGTCGGCCCTTAACTTTGAAAGGATGATCGCTCCTACCCATGTAAGTAATGTAAGTAATGACGCGAGCGAAGCAAGGCTAAAAATGAGATGGTGTGTATCTGTGTATTACTCAATCACGCAAGTACCACTGGTCCGATATACGTGAATTTTACATGGAAGTAGCTGATTTACCTGGTTAACATATAGGTTACTTTTGATTACAATACTTTGCACTATTTAAAGATGGCGACCATTTTAGTGACGTCACTACACCCTTTGGTTTCAAACTCATATTTCCATTTGAAATAAAATAAGAACGCTAAGAAATAGCAAACTTTTGATGGCATATACGAGGTTTAAAATTACATTTTCTATCCGAAAGGTATCTCCAACCGTTAGCGAGTAAAATCTAAATTTGTGCTATAAAACACGGTCAACGCCGAGCGTTGTAGTTGGACAAAATGTTTCATCCTTAATCTCCCTCTGCGCAGCACCTCGCCTATCCCCTATTTTAACTGTCACCTTCACATTTTAATTTATTTATGACCCGTAGCGAAGCACGGGTACTTCAGCTAGTCTAATATATAAAAGTGAAAGTCTGTATGTATGTGGGTATGTGGATCTGTTCCGTATACAAATCTACACCGTTCCACCAATCTCAACCAAATTTTGCATACACATAGTTTAGGACCCAGAAGGAACCGCTGGCTACATGAATTTACGGTAGTCTTTCTCATTCTTCTGATTTCTACCCTTTTGCACTCCAGCACATGCTAATCAAATCATAAAATATACTCATGAAGGAATGGCAAGGCGGATAGTTTCCATGGCAACATAGCTCAAGTCGAGACACGGCCGACTGGATGCCATTTGCGCTCTGCACTACCGGTATAGAAAATGAGGATCTTGACTTGAAATCACGTTAGTTACTCAACTTCTCACACAGCACTGTCAACCGAGTTTAGCATAACAAAGACTTGACACTATCTTCTACTATATATTTGTCAAATACCACTCACTCACTCATTCATTCATCACGAAATCTCAGAAACCATCAAACGGATTGGAATAAAATTTGGTATGCAGCTTCCCCAAGGGCCGCAAATGCCCACTAAGAGAGGATTTTTGGATATTCTGGTTCTAAAGGGGTGTTAAGGGGGTAGACCTGCATTTCATTGAACAGCAATATCTCCCGATTGGTTTCATTGGGGGATGTGATACTCGGCACATAAACTCATCATTAAAAATAAGAAGACACGAGTCGGAGGGTTTTTCGATGTGGTGTATATTATGAGATGAAAGGGGTGAAAAGTGGGGATTGAAAGATTCCTAACGGAGCGTGTATCTCCTAAACGACATAGGCGAGGAGTTTGAAACTCAGCGGGAAAAAATCAGCATAAAAATAAGTAAATATGTGTTTGACCGTTTCATCATAAATCCAATTTAAGGGGCCCATGGGGTGGGGTGAAATTCTGGAGGGGGGGGGGAGAAACAGGAAAGAAAGTGTCCTAACTGATTGACTGACTCACTCACTCATCAAACTCAGGGGGAAAAACTGCTTTAAAGTAAGTAAATAGCTGTTCGACAGTTTTTTTCATAAATCATATTTAAGGGGTTCATGGGGAGGGGTGAAATTCTGAAAGAATTGAAAGAAAATGTCCTGACTCACTCACTCACTCACTCACTCACTCATCATCGCCCAGCCAAAATGATTGAAGTTAGAAACATGACAGCTTGGGGATATGTTCATTGTATTTCAAAACAGTCTACTAAGGGAGGATTTTCGGATATTCAGGTTCTAAAGGGGTCTTAATGGGGTTAAACCTGCATTTCATTGAATAACAATATCTCCCGATTGGTTTCATTGGGGGATGTGATACACGGCATATAAGCTCATCATTAAAAAGTAAGACATGTGTCTGAGGGTTTTTCGATTTGGAGTATATTATGAGGTGAAAGGGGTGAAAAGTAGGGATTGAAAGATTCCTAACGGAGCGTGTATGTCTTAAACGACATAGGCGAGGAGTTTGAAACTCAGCGGAAAAAAATCAGCATAAAAATAAATAAATATGTGTTTGACCGTTTTTTTTATAAATCTAATTTAAGAGGCCCATGGGGAGGGGTGAAATTCTGTGGGGGGGGGGGGGACAGGAAAGAAAATGTCCTAACTGATTGACTGACTGACTCACTCATCAAACTCAGGGGGAAAAACTGCTTTAAAGTAAGTAAATAGCTGTTCGACAGTTTTTTTTATCAATCAAATTGAAGGGGTTCATCGGGAGGGGTGAAATTCTGAAGGAAAAAAAATGAAAGAAAATGTCCTGACTCATTCACTCACTCATCATCGCCCAGCCAAAAATATTGAAGTTGGAAACATGGCATTTTGGGGATATGTTCGTTGTATGTCAAAACCGTACACTACGGGAGGATTTTTGGATATTCAGGCTCTAAAGGGGTCTTAAGGGGGTTAAACCTGAATTTCATTGAATAACAATATCTCACGAGTCGTTTCATTTGTGGATGTGATACTCGGCATATAAACTAATCATTAAAAATACGCAGACATGTGTCTAAGGGTCTTTCGATGTGGTGTATTATTATGAGGT
Source organism: Meconema thalassinum (assembly GCA_946902985.2). Lineage (NCBI taxonomy): Eukaryota > Metazoa > Arthropoda > Insecta > Orthoptera > Tettigoniidae > Meconema > Meconema thalassinum. The sequence goes on along the minus strand of OX336388.2, from coordinate 1,711,618,966 downwards.
GAAAGGGGTGAAAATTGGGGGTTGAAGGATTCCTAACGGAGCGTCTAGGCCTATCTCTTAAACGACATAGGCGAGAAATTTAAAATTCGGCGGGAAAAGAACAGCTTAAAATACAAGTAAATAGGTGTTCGACTGTTTTTTTCATAAATCCAATTTAAGGGGCCCTTGGTGAGAGGTGAAATTCTGGGGGAAAAAAACAGGAAAGAAAGTGTCCTAACTGATTGACTCACTTACTCACTCATCAAACTCAGGGGGAAAACAGCTTTAAATAAGTAAATAGGTGTTCGACCGTTTGTTTCATAAATCCAATGTAAGGGGTTCATGGGGAGGGGTGAAATTATCAAAAATAAATGAAAGGAAATGTCCTGACTGACTCACTCACTCATCATAGCCCAGCCAAAATTATTAAAGTTAGAAACATGACATTTTGGGGATATGTTCGTTGTATGTCGAAAACGTCCACTAAGGAAAGAGTTTAGAATATTCAGGTTCTAAATAGGTGTTAAGGGGGGTAAACGTGCATTTCATTGAATAACCATATCTCACGAGTGGTTTCATTTGGGGATGTGATACTTGGCATATATACTAATTATTAAAAATAAGCTGACACATGTCTAATGGTTTTTCGATGTAGTGTATATTATGAGGTGAAAGGGATGAAAAGTGGGGGTTGAAAGATTCCTAACGGACCGTGTATCTCTTAAACGACATAAGCGAGGAGTTTGAAACTCAAAGGAAATCAATCAGCTTAAAAATAAATAAATAAATAAATAAATAAATAAATAAATAAATAAATAAATAAATAAATAAATAAATAAATAAATAAATAAATAAATAAATAAATAAATAAATAAATAAATAAATAAATAAATAAATAAATAAATAAATATATAAATAAATAAATAAATAAATAAATAAATAAATAAATAAATAAATAAATAAATATGTGTTCGACCGTTTTTTCATAAATCCAATTTAAGGGGCCTATGGGGAGGGGTGAAATTCTGGAAGAAAATCGTCCCCTAATGAAGGATTTTTGGATGTTCACTCTCATCGACCAACCCAAACGATTAAAGTTAGAAGAATGATATTTTGGGGATATGTTTGTTGTGTGTCGAAAACGTCTACCAAGGAGGGATTTTTGGATATTCAGGTTCTAAAGGGGTGTTAATGGGGTTAAACCTGCATTTCATTGAATAACAATATGACACGACTATAACGCGAGCGAAGCGAGGCTAAAAATGAGATGATGTGCGTCTATGTATTACTCAATCACGCAAGTACCACTGGTCCGATTTACATGAATTTTACATGGAAGTAGCTGATTTACCTGGTTAACATATAGGTTACTTTTGATTTCAATACTTTGTACTATTTAAAGATGGCGACCATTTTAGTGACTTCACTACACCCTTTGGTTTAAAACTTTCATATTTCCATTTCAAATACAAAGAGAACGCTAAGAAATAGCAAACTTTTGATGGTGTATACGAGGTTAAAAATTAAATTTTCTATCCGAAAAGTATCTCCAACCGTTAGCGAGTAAAACCTAAATTTGTGCTATAAAACACGGTCAACGCCGAGCGGTGTAGTTGGACAAAATGTTCCATCCTTAATCTCCCTCTGCGCAGCACCTCGCCTATCCCCTGTTTTAACTGTCACCTTCATATTTTAATTTATTTATGACGCGTAGCGAAGCACGGGTACTTCAGCTAGTATATATATAAAATTAAACTTGTTCTTCAAAATATAGTACCAGAGGCTACACTGAGAGATGCAATCCCATGCTAAACTGAACTAGAAATGTAGGATGTGAACTCTTAGCGTGGGTAAATTAAATTGCTTTTAAACAAAAAAATTGTTCAGTACTTAAATGTTATTATTTATCGACAGCAGTAGCTACACTCGCTAAAGTGCAGCGCTAGGCCATGGGGCCAAGCTATCTCTGGACTCGGTAGACGTAGGGACAAGCCCCACCGTCGGCCGTCCATAAAATGGCCTTCCGTGGTTTCCCCATTTTCAACTCCAGGCAAATGCTGGGACGGTACCTTCTGACAGGCCATGGCCGCTTCCTTCCACATCCTTTCCCAGTTTCATGCATCGTCATTCATTTCATTTCTCATTAACTCCTGTCATTTGGTTGGCGTCAGGAAGGGAATCCGGCCGTAAAAACCAACCAACACATAGAATTTCGTCACATCTCATCACTGACCCCTTTAGAAACGGTAATAATAAAGGGTAGACATTCATAATTAATAGTACATTAGGCAACGAGCCTATAATGGCAATAATTAAGACACGAGTATGTTTATAAAACTCACTTCGCTCGTTTTATAATTTCCATACGAGTGTCTTAATTACCCTTTTAGGCGAGTTGCTTACGACTGTTTATGTTCGACGATAATTATAACTATTTTATGTTCGAACAAAAATATTCATAAATATCAGCCGAGATTTCGCCAGTTTTATGTACTGAACAGAGCGCATGGGACGCAGAGAATACCTTGTATTTGACCATGGCCTCCTCAAATACCCCCACTATGACACTAGCCACGCAGTGAAATTTATGATAGGAGGCCATGGAAGTCAGCGCAGGTGCGATGCTATCCTTGCGTAATTGGTCACACAACTATTTCTTGAGCTCTGATTGGCGGGAGAAACTGTTTCATAATGAAAAATAACACTATATTGACCCCCATTATGATACAATTTTCTGACATATAATATTTACATTTCGACATCGTCGACCATAAATATTATTACACAACATCTTATGAATAATCTTGTGTTTCGATCGATAAAATGCAAATACATTTGCCATTGGAAACAAATGTTTTAAATATCCGTATTGATGTTAGAATTAAACTTTAAATTATATGCCAAATCAATACATAAACAAATATATATTTTATATATTAGTACATGTTTCGACCCACAGTGGGGTCATCCTCAGCCTAGAAAGAAAATCAATTAAGAATTGGAAAACTAAAATGGCATATGCGCCTTAAATCTAAATTAAAATGAAAATTAAAGATAATAATTGATAAAATATAGTAATAAAATGGATATCCTTACAAAGTAGTATTAATTAAATAAATATAAGATTGGTCTTTTAACAATAATTTTAAAAAAGTAGTTAGAAATAAGAACTATTAGACGGTGAGTGTAAGAATGTTAAGCTTTAAATTTTTTATCAAAATATACACAAAATAATTTAGAAAATCAATAAAATAATTCAGCTCGGCCCTTGAGTTAAATAACTTGAATCCTCTTCAATACGGAGACTATTAACGATTTTTAAAAGGTGCCAACCAGTATTATGATGACATGAAATAACCTCGTTGTATGGGATGTAGAAATTGGGAAATTCGTACAAGAATTTGAGTTGAAATGCCCAATATGGATATGTGGCAATTCAAATAAATGTCCAAAACGTTGAGAAGAGAAACCGGGATTCTTGAGATGGAATTGCGGTATCAGAAATTCCACTTTAAATTTGCCAAACAGTGTTAGGTTATGTATATGCTGATTTAATGCAACCGTCGTGTTGAAAATTCTCCCGTAGTACCATATGTACCGCATACATTAAGTATTTATCAAATCAATGAATTATAGGAGGCATGTCATTATTCGTAATCTAGGTGAATAAATATATGTCAAGCTCGTTTATTTAATTAATACTACTTTGTAAGGATATCCATTTTATTACTATATTTTATCAATTATTATCTTTAATTTTCATTTTAATTTAGATTTAAGGCGCATATGCCATTTTAGTTTTCCAATTCTTAATTGATTTTCTTTCTAGGCTGAGGATGACCCCACTGTGGGTCGAAACATGTACTAATATATAAAATATATATTTGTTTATGTATTGATTTGGCATATAATTTAAACGTTTAATTCGATCGACACATACTCGTATTTTAAATGAAATCGTTCTCATAATTTATGTTCATTTGTAGATGGAAACTCCTCCGAACTACTTGTAGAATATAATTTTCGCGTGTAAATGTTTTGAAATGTTGTTCATAACATTACAGTATACGTAATAATATTTTAATGAGTGTCAGCTCAAAGGTTGGCAGCCTTACATGTATCCTCATTCCCGAGAACCGAGAAGGGATATAAATAAGGATTTGAAATGCATTAAAGATTTTTTTAACCTATTTTCAATTTTGAAAAAATAGGCTTATGAGATCACCTTTTGTCCGTGTGTGTGTGCGTGTGTGTGTGTGTGTGTGTGTGTGAGGTGTGTGTGTGTGTGTGTGTGTCCCTAATAAAATCTAAACGGCTGGAGCGATTTCAATGAAACTCAGTGATTTCATAGCGCTATTCCCGGCGACCTCGACCGTGCCCTTCAAATTTTGTTACGTCTCCCCAATCCAACATGGCGGCTGTGCGAAATATTTCACTAGCATTCAATATCTCCGAAACTATTACCGATATCGCCCTGAAATTGTGCACGGTGATAAAGGGCACTACTGGAAGTTCACCTACGAGACTTTCAAAAACCTGGTGACTACAAAACCAACATGGCGGCCAAGCGAAGTCGAGACTTTTAAATAGACTTTTCTCACGATTTAACTATCCAAACGTAATGAAATTTGGTACAGCAATTGTTTATATACATTGTAATGCACTGGAGTCTAATTTAGTTCAATTGTTTACATAACCTCAAAATGGCGGCTGTGCGAAATATTTCACTGACATTCTATATCTCCGAAACTATTACAGATATCACCCTGCAATTTTGTACGGTGATAAAGGTACTGATACAAGTTTACCTATTTATATTTCATAAACCTGTATAGTACAAAACGAACTTGGCGACCAAGCGAATTTGAAATATTTTAATAGACTTTTCTCGTGATTTAACTCTCTGAGCGCAGTGAAATACGGCACAGTAAATGATTTTGCAGATTGTAATGCACTGCCATCTAATTTAATTCAATTGTTTACATAACCTCAAGATGGCGGCTGTGCGAAATTTTAAAATTAAGTTTTTATTTCTTGTGTCGTAATCATGCGATCGAAGTGAAAGTTTGAATAATGAACCTAGGCAATAATTGTGCTTGAATGATACATAACTCTATGGCCTATACATATAACAATCATAAATGGCGAGCTTCCGAAATATTTAGACGGTTCTCAATATCTATGAATCTTTTAAAGCAACCAAACTGATTTTTTTTATGTTCATAGAGACTATGAACATATGTTCACCTATAGGACTTTCAGTAACCTGGTGAGCACAAATCCAACATGGTGGCGACGCGAAGTATAAATATTTAAATGGTCGTTTCTCGCGAATTAACTATGCGAGTGCCGTGAAACGTTGCACGTTAAATGCTTATACAAATACTGATCCACTGGCATCTAATTTGTTTCAATTGTTTGCATAATCACAAGATGGCTGCTGTGCGTAATTTTAAAATCTCGTTTTTACTTCTTGTGTTCTAATCATGCGATTGAAGTTTGAATACCACATGTACACAATAATCTTAATGTAATAGTACAAAAATAAAAATCCAGCCTGGCGATCATCTGAAATATTTAGACGGTTCTCAGTATCTACGAATCTATTACAGCAATTTAACTGAAATTTTGTATGTTGATAGAGGCAATTAACATGAGCAGGACATATGAAAATAGGCTGTATAGTTCTTCACGGAACTACTTGTTAAATATTACCCTCATAATTAATTTATCATCATGTAAAACGCAAGAATTTAGGGTTTATGTTTAATTCTATCATCATTAATTCGCGTCGTGGTGATGTGGGTGGCATCGTTGGTCAAAAATGTAATTCTAGTTTGAGGTATTGCAGAGGCATCGCTGACATTCAAGTCACCCAAGTATTGTATATTTCGAAGATTTGCATCAGATTAATATGATACACCAGAGTACGATTACTTCATTATTCAATGAACTACAAAAGGGCATAATAATAAAACAATAATAATAATAATAATTGCTACGCCGGGGTGGGGTGGATGGGACAACTTACCTTTTTTCTGTGGTCCGCATCGCTGACTGCAAAATCACCGCCAGAAGAAATGCCCCAACAGAAGAACACCTATAGGTGGAAGAAGGTGGAGAAGAGGGAAACGCACAGGCTCGTCCACAGACACAGTCCGATTACCCATAGAACTGACACCGAAGAAATGATGCCACAACAGTTGCTTAATATTTAAAAGAATATTTACTCAGCAAACAAAGGGGCAAGAAAAATATAATTTAACAAAATCATAAAAAGGAAACTCTATTGCCACAACAACCTCTCTCTGGTGATGCACATGGCTTAAGGCCAACATAATTAAATTACATAAGTAGGCAAGAGACGGCTTAACATGCTTGCTTGCAAAGCAAAAACGAAAAGATTTAAATTAAAATTAAAATAATAAAGCCCAAAAGATAGAAAACCAGAACACAGGTATTACCAAATGAGAAAGAGCTTGATAATTTACTAAGGTACGCAATACCGACCCGACATGCAGACACCAAGGCCACGAGGAAAAACGAAAAGTTAAACCAAATTTAATAAAATAAAATTCATTCACAAAACTAAAACTTTCATGACGAAAGAAAACTCAGGAACACTCACAAAAACTCAAAGGAAAAACAACGAGATTAACAAAAATTATTAAGTCTCACGCCACAACACGTTTGAGTGTCCCGCTCGAAGCCAAGAGAACTATTCTAATCAGACAACAATGCACTCGGGCAAAACAAAAAAAACATGGCCACCAAATAGACGACCGCATGTCCAGCCGAATTACGGCAAACAAAAACCTTTTTAAATTTAAACGACACCAGAGAGAACAGAAAGGGAGGAAAGAATTACGCCTTAACACTATTGAGACGAGGCAATTAGGCTGCAACGGATCGTAAATCAAATTAATAATAGAGCAATCCCTAAGATTACCAAAAGAAAATAAACTAAAATGAAATAAAAAAAATTACCAGGTACGATAACTAGGTACGTGTCTCCGGAAGGCACAAAAAAACAAATATTTACATATCAGGTAACATTACCAAACAGAAATATTAGGCCTGGAACACGAAATAAAATACAGAATAAAAACATTAATATATGGCCAATAACGGAGCTCCCATAACAATATATATAAATATTAAATAATAATAACGTACCTTAACCACGAACTTAGCATGATGGAAGCACAAGCAAAAAAGCAACTACCTCAGGCCAGAGCTAAGAAGAGCGAAGGCGAACCTGGTCATTCGGCTTCTGGGGGACCAGGACGTCATGCCGGGAAGGATCGGAGTTTCCCAAAACTCCTCAAACCTAAGCGAACGCAATTCATTGGTACACTAAACGTACAGACGCTGACCAAAACTGGGAAACTCAAGACACTGACGGACACCAGCGACAGATTCGGAATTCTCATACTTGCAGTACAAGAAACACGATTCCGTGATTGTGATCACTTCGACTCCGGTGGATACCGTATCTATAAGGGAAAACCAGCAACTAAGCTAAGAAATAGTAATTTACATGTGTTCGGAACAGCATTCCTTGTGCACAACAGTATCCAGAACTCAGTGATAGACTTCACATCACCTTCGAATCGTCTCTCTCTACTCACAGTTAAATGCGCCAATAAGGCCTATACATTGATAAACTCACATGCTCCAGTTAACAATGATCCTGACAAAAACAAAGTTGAGAAGTTCTGGTCTCAACTTGAACGGACACTTACTAAGATTCCTCAACACCACATTAAGATCCTCCTCAGAGATCTCAATGCGCAATTTGGCAGAGAACGGGAACACATACATATCATTGGGAATTTCTCGGCACACAAAAAGACGAATGCGAATGGGCTTCGCTTAATCAACATATGTGGAATGGCCAACCTACAACTAATGTCCACACATTTCAAGAAACCACCACGAAAAATGACTACAAGGAAATCTCCCATAAACCACATCGGGGAGTATCAAATAGATCATGTAGCAATAACCAGACAATTCTCTCCAGAAATCATGAACGTGAGGGTACGCAAAGGTTACGTAGAGTCCGACCATCATCTCTCGCAGATCAAAGTCCGCTTCATACCCAATCGTAAAAAGCGTCCAAATTCCAAACTCCCACGCATAGATCCGGAATACCTAAAAGAACACGCACAGGAGTTTACACAATCATTACAGACTAACACGGAAACATGGGATGAATTTCTCAAGGCCATCCAAGAATCAACAAGAAAACTCGGCAAACCACCAAGGAAACGAAAACACAGATGGTGGAGCATAGACTGTGATAAAGCCCTAAAGTCCCGAATCCGAGCCTGGAAGACATGGAATAGCAACCGAACACCAGAACATTGGCAGAACTTTTTAGAAACGCAGAAGCAAACATCCAAAACAATCAGACGAGTTAAACGCATGTACCACCTCAAACGATTGGAAGAAATCGATAATGACTTTAAGAGGAACAACACACGAAATTTTCACAGGACATTTAGGGAAGAACTGACGAACTACAAGCCGCCCAGTCTTTGTTTTCGCCGCCCTGATGGCACACTTGAGACAAACACAAAGGCCAATTGTGATATCCTGAAACAGTTCTTCGAGGAGCTTCACAATTGAGAACCACCTGCAGAGAATCTCCAACTCCACTTTACTGCCCCAAACCAGGACTCAGTACCACCAACATATGATGAGATACAAAACATCATATTACATCTCAAAAACAACAAGGCACCAGGAGAAGACGGTGTAATCGCCGAAGTGCTCAAGATTGGAGGTGAACTCTTGACTGAAAGACTACAAAACATCATTGCTAATATATGGGAGAGTGACACCATACCGGTTGATTGGAAAACTGCTTTGATTCACCCACTACACAAAAAGGGCGACAAGACAGATCCGAATAATTACCGAGGCATTTCACTCCTGCCAATCGCCTACAAGGTACTCTCACGTGCCCTCGTCACCAGATTGGAGCAACAGACAGAGCACATGATCGGTGAATATCAGGCGGGATTTCGACCGCGTCGATCTGGTGCAGAACAGATCTGGAACCTCAAGATGGTACTTCAACATCGCCAGTCGAATCGCACAGTTGTCACCTTCGTAGATTTTAAGAAAGCATATGATTCAATCGACCGCGCAACTCTGTTTAATATACTTCGTGAATATGGTGTGGACAACAAAACAACTACATTAATCCAACAGACCTTGACAGATACAACTTCTAAAGTTAAATTTATGGGTGAAGTGTCCGAACCTTTTCACATTAGAACAGGCGTAAGACAGGGTGATGGGTTGTCCCCACTCCTATTCAACCTGGTACTAGATAAGATCATCAGAACATGGGAGAAAGAAATACCTGGAATAAGTATGGGAACAAAAGAACAACGAATCAACATAAAATGCTTCGCCTTTGCTGACGACCTAGCAATAATTACCCGGACTGCAGAAGAAGCCAGACATGCCATCGAGAAGCTTCATGAGATATCAATCAGAACCGGCCTCCATATCTCTTACGAGAAAACACAGTACATGGATTCCAAGAGCACAAACCTGGCATCAATTACAACCAAATATGGCGACAAAACACAAGTTAAGCACTTCAAGTACCTAGGTGAAATTATCGGGAACACTGGTAACGAAAGATTGGCTAACAAAACACGTGCAGAAAAATTACGCAAAGCTTACACAATCACTTGGAATATTTACAACAAGAAATCACTCTCCACTAAAGCCAAACTCCATCACTACCACACAGTCATCCTCCCAGAGGCACTCTATGCGATTGAGACGTCATCGTTAACCATCAACATCAAATACATTGAGAAGATAGAACGACAAATACTGAGAAAAATCTTTGGACCAAAGCTTCAGGACGGTATCTGGATGAGGAAAAGCTCAGATGAACTGTATTCACGGACTGAACGATTCGCCTCACTCGCACGTAAAAGACGCAGGAAATTCTATGGACATATAGCTCGAATGGGCAACTCCCGACTGACCAAGAAAATCTTCCTCATAGTCAATGGAAACTGACAAACCAAAGTACGCTGGCTAGCAGACACCCAAAAGGACCTCACTGAAATCAATATTGACCCACTGACAACGACGCGGACTGCATATAGACAAAAAGTAAATTCGTATAAGTTTCCACCCAAGATCCCTACGGGACAGAATTTGAAACTTAAAGCTGCATGGACACAAGAAAGAAGACAGGCACATAGCGAAAGGATGAGGAAGTTTTGGGAAGATAAGAAGAACAAGAAGACCAATGTTAACTAATGGTTCTACGTGCTCCTTAGAGGGCCAAACGCATTATATATATATATAACGTACCTTAAAATCCTTCCTCAATGGAGACACAAGGAAACAAAAAAAAACATTTTAAATAATGTAAAAGATATGAACTGCCTCAACATGGCTGCGTTAGCACATCCCGCTTCGATCACCCACGAGGCTTTTCATCTAGTAGCCAGTAAAATAAATAGATCACACGTCATCTTCAAGGCAAGTTATGAAATTATAGCCTAGGAGTACAGGCATTTCCTTTTTTTTTTAATATATCCATATTTCGTAGAGGCTAGGGGTCAAGCCCCCAGCACCACGGAGAGACACTCTTTCACCACCAGCAGGCTTGTTGCTTTCTTGACGACAGACTGCCTAGAAAACAACATGGCGGAGATACAAGAGTCATAGGCCGCAGTGCATTAATGATAATAGTAATTGTCCAATCACAGATTGACACATGAAGTAACAATGTGCATATTATAAAATTATTTTGGCGGCATGATGTATATATAGTCTTTTGTTCAATGACGTAGAATACAATATCCTTCAAATATGTTTCGATTAGACGAGATCAGAAGACACCACTCACACACTCTAGCGGTCGAAGATACAACTCCGGCTAGAGGAGCCGATAGATGCTGCCACCTCGAGTTCATAAGCGGAACCAAGCCATCTAGGCGGGCGCTATAAAGGTCGGGAACACACATAGATGTAGGGGAGATACATTTTTAATAACGTTGGGACGGGCTTTGCACGTAACAATAATAATAATAATAATAATAATAATAATAATAATAATAATAATAATAATAATAATAATAATAATAATAATAATAATCTGCAGGCTTTAGGATGCGTGAAAAAAATCTAGAGTGCCCCTTGACCCCCTTAAGCGCATTATACTGTATGTATTGATGAATTTTGCAGCTTAATTTGGTTCAGTGATAACCTTATAACCGTCTGGAAACTTTCACGGTAATGTAATAATTGGCGATTTATTACCGTCCTCTTTTAAGAATTGCATCGTAGCTATTGGCTATAGGGCCATTAAAAATAATTCTCGAGCCAGAATGGATCATAAACAACAACAAAAAAAGAAACAACAACAAAAAAAACTCCCAACTTGATGCCAGAGAAGACTAGTTAGTTAGATAGTTATTGTTGTTTTAAGGGGCAGAACTAAGAGGTCATCTGCCCCTCCAGAGTCGACTATTCCAAGTACTGTTGTTTCGTCGCTTTCTTTGGATCTCTCTGTCGACATCATTGCCGTGAACTAGTATTAACGTTCAACTGGTGCTCATTTCTAATGACTGGAGCGAGTAAAAAATATGTAGAAATCTTTACCAAAATATGAAATAAAATGTATAAAAATATGAAAAACTAGCATTACCCGTCGCGGCTTCGCCCGCGAATATTCTAGTTGTAAAGAGTACACTTAGCAAAATCTCAATCATGAATGCTATGCCTGATTTATCCTTGGTATGAATAATCAGACTTTATCAATTCAGCTACTGGTGATGTGTTTAGGGGTTTGTCATTCCTTCATAGGTACATCAGAGGTAAGTTAGTTTTCTGGGAATATCACAGGCACTGTTAATTTAAGGGCCTTTAAATGTGGTTTTCGAACACCTTTTCGTACCACACTCACACTGAAAATTGCGTGAAAAAATTCTAGAGTGCCCCTTGACCCCCTTAAGCGCATTATACTGTATGTATTGATGAATTTTGCAGCTTAATTTGGTTCAGTGATAACCTTATAACCGTCTGGAAACTTTCACGGTAATGTCATCATCATCATCATTTCCCCTTTTCCAGCTCCTGCCGGGTCGGGGTATTTATGGCACTTCTCCACTTTCCTCTTTCCTTCCACCATTCTTCTTCCACGATCTTGTCCCAGTCCAGATTTCTTTTTCTTACGCCGTTCTTCACTGAATCCATCCACCTTGTTCTAGGTCTTCCTCTTGGTCTCTTACCCTTGCACTTCGCCTCCAGCATCTGTCTTGGTATTCTATTTTCCTCCAGCATCTGTCTTGGTATTCTATTTTCCTCCATCCTCTTTACATGTCCAAACCACCTTAGTTTATTCTTCTCAATTCTCTCATTTAGTTTTCCCATCCCAACTTCCTTCCTAACATCTTCATTCCTCACTCTGTCTTTCCTTGTCTTTCCTATCATACTTCTTAGGAATTTCATATCACTGGCTTGGATTCTACTCTCTTGCCTGCTTGTCAGGGTCCAAGTCTCAGCTGCATAAGTTAATATGGGTACATAATACACTTTATACATTACCTCCTTGCTTTTCCTTGGTAGTTCCTTATCCCAAACAAGTTTTCTTACACTTTGATAGAATGCATTGCTCTGCTGTACCCTCCTGCCAATCTCCATGTCCAACCTACCAGTTTGCATCAATTCACTTCCTAGGTATTTGAACGTGTCCACAATTTCCAAACTCTGACTTCCAATTTCCACAGTGCCCTTTCCTTGTCTTTCCCCTCTTGTCATCACCATGGTCTTGCTTTTCTCTATACTGATTTTCAGGCCATACTTCTGAATATTTTCGTTCAGTGCATCTAGTTGTTTTTGCACTTCTTCGGTGTTCCTTCCCCAGACCACAATATCATCTGCAAATAACAGTAACTTCATTTCTTTATGTTCATATGCTTCCTTTGTTTCCTTTACTATTTCATCCATCACCATTATGAACAAGAGAGGTGACAGCACACTCCCCTGTCTTAGTCCAGTCTTGTTCGTAAACCAATCTGTCTTTCCAACTGGGGTCAGTACCCTGCTAACACAGTTGTTGTACATTGCTTGCACCATTTCCAACATTTCTCTTCCCAGTCTCTTCTTAACCATGGTTTCCCATACCTTCTCTCTGGGGACACTATCATATGCCTTTTCTAGATCTATGAAAGTCATGATCAAATCCTCTCCATATTCCCAGTTCTTTTCCATCACCTGCCTCAAGCTAAAGATTGGGTCCACTGTGGATCTTCCACTCCTGAAGCCATACTGTTCCTCTTGCAACTCTCCTTCCACCTTTCTTCTCATTCTTCTTTCTAATATCCTTTCCAGTATTTTTACTATCTGTGATATGAGGGTGATCCCTCTATAGTTATCACACACCTTCTTGTCCCCCTTCTTAAACACTGGTATTATTAGCCCTTTCTTCCAGTCTTCTGGTACACATTTCCATTTCCACACACACTTTAGCAGTCGATACAGCCATTGCATACCAACAGGTCCAGCAGCCTTTATCATTTCTACACTGACTTCATCCACCCCTGTTGCTTTTCCCATCTTCATTTTCTGTACTGCTAATTCCACCTCCAGCATTGTTATATCATCTTCTGTTATAGAGTCGTCAGGTTGTGTCACTTCCATCTCACCAGTACCATTGCTCACATTCAAAAGCTTATCGAAATACTCCTTCCATCGTCCCTTTATCTCTTCTGGGTGTGTTAACAACTCTCCATCTTCCTTTTTCACTAGCTTTGTAGTAACTCTTTCTTTCCTCTTACTTCTTAGAAGCCCATACAGCATCCTTTTACTGCCACTTACATCTGTTTCCATTCTTCGTGTAAATTCTTCCCAACTTTTCTTCTTTTCTTCTCCTACCACTTTCTTACACCTCCGTTTGCTGTCGTGATACTTCCTTTTGCTTTCTTCTGTTTGATCTCGGTTCCATTCTTTCCATGCAGACTTCTTTTCTTTCACTGCTTTCCTCACTTCCTCATTCCACCATGGTGTCTCCTTCTCTTTCACTCTTGTTGACGTCCTACCACAAGCACTCTCTGCTGCACCAACAAATGCCTTTTTAAAGTAAGACCATTCCTCTTCTATGTTTTCCACTTCAGTAACTGGGATTTGTTGCTTCAATCTCTCCTGAAAATTTTCCTGTACGGTTTTGTCTTTCAATTTCCATACTTTTATTTTACTTTCTCTGATCTCCTTTAGGTTTTCCAATTTTTCCCATCTAAATTTTGCCACCACAACTCTATGGTCCCCATCAAATGCTTCTCCTGGTAAAGCTGTCACATCTATCAGCTTTCTGCGATTAGTCCTTTCCACCAGAAAGTAGTCAATTTCTGATTTTGTTCTTCTATCGCCCCAACCATATCTCGTAATTTTCCTGCTGATTTTCTTCCGAAACCATGAATTACCCACTATCAGTCCATTCCTTTCACAAAAGTTTAAAAGTTCCTCTCCTTCCCGGTTCTTTTTCCCATATCCATATGGTCCAATGACTTCTTCCTTTCCTTGTCTCTCGTTTCCGACTTGTGCATTCATATCTCCCATGATCACCACTTCTACATCTGAAATTACTCTTTCTACATCCTCCAGGAATACTTCAATATCTTCTTCTCTGTTTCCAGTCTGTGGTGCATACACTTGTATGAAGTCCATCACGTCATTTTTCATCTTCATTCTAATTTTCATTATTCTGTCACTCACACACTCGACCACTTCAACATACTCCTCCAGTTGTTTCGAGGTTATCAGTCCCACGCCATTTTTGGCCTCTTGGCCACCACTCCAGTATAATGTATATCCTTTCCTCAATTTCTTCCTTCCTTTACCTTTCCATTTCACTTCACTCAGCCCCATCAATCCAACATTCTCCCTCTCCATGAAGTCTACCACCTCCTCCACCTTGCCTGTCAGGGTCATGACATTCATGATTCCCACTTTCATTTCGGTTACTGGTCGCCCATTTCTCACAGTTCCCCCAGTACCAAAAGAACTGCGCGTCGCCTGCAGGGTACGCCCTAACCTTTTCCGATTCATTCGAAGTGCCATTTCCATTTTAGGCTATTATTACGATGGGGTCGCCACTCCCAAAGGCATTTTATGAAGCTACTGCCAGCTATTATACAGGCCGCCCCTAACATGGGAAACAGACGCCCTTGCAGCCGCCCCTAACCTGGGAAACAGACGCTGCCGATTGATGCTGTACTCTTACTATTCCCTGAGTACTGGGTTGCCTCTTCCGCAATCTCCACCGTTCCGAAGTCCATCTTCTCCGCTGCAGATTCCGTTGAGGTCTTCGCACGTAACCCTGTGCACGGGGCCTATGTTATACCCCATAGGACTGGGTCCTCACCAGAACTTAGCCGGTACTGTAGTTCCATGGTATATTACAGTACCGTTGCCCACCCCCGCGACGTGGACGCGCCTGGCAAGAGTTATCCATGTAGCCAATTAAAATTGCCTCATGGACCGGGTTAAGGAGCTGTCTAAATCCAGCCTCCAAGGCTAGAGTGCCCCTTGACCCCCTTAAGCGCATTATACTGTATGTATTGATGAATTTTGCAGCTTAATTTGGTTCAGTGATAACCTTATAACCGTCTGGAAACTTTCACGGTAATGTAATAATTGGAATTGGCGGCTTCGGTGGCGTAGTCGGTAGCATGCTGAGTTTCTATGCCCAAGATCGCAGGTTCAAATCCTGCCGAAGTCGTCGGATTTTTAAGAGCGTGAGTAAAGCCGGCGGTCCCATGTCATAGATTTATGGCATGTTAAAGACCCTTCCACTAATTACACCTGTGTGAAGCTAAATTGTATAGGTTAAGAATGTAAACAACGCTCTTAAGTCCCTACGTTCATTGCAAGGAGTCGACTGCGGTGGCGTCTGGTAGCTAAGTTCTGAACTAGTAGTCGTTGACGGTGGCGTTTGGCGGCAAAAGTAGGAACTATTTGAAAAATTCAAAAGTCTGCAGTCCTTACTCGAATTAAAAAAAACAGATAATACACACTAATACAGTCATCACAATTAACACCGATTATCAGACAGATTCTACACACACCCAAAGTACACGGGGCTACATGACCGCGTTGTCGCAGCCCCTAAACTTAAGAACCAACCAATTATTGGAATTGCATTGCGTCTTACAGAAATAGATGGACCTGTGAGATTCGTTTACCATGGTTACCGTGTTGCATTCTTTCATTATTTCATTGTAAATATACATGTTTTAAGGTATTTATTTAATTGTGAGGCATTTAAAGAGTAGTGAGTGCATTTCGCTTACCCATTGGGTTGTGCTGAACCTGTATGTACCCCATATGTGTAGGTTGGTGTTAATGGGACCTTATTTTCGGTACAAAACTGGAATGGGACTTGAGCAGAATAATATATGGAGGGATATCAAATTTAAAGTGACTAAATATGAAATCATATGAAGTTGTTTGTGCTGGTTTTAATTTGGATACTTGGAGGCTGGATTTAGACAGCTCCTTAACCCGGTCCATGAGTCAATCCTAATTGGCTACATGGATAATTCTTGCCAGGCGCGTCCACGACGCGGGGGTGGGCAACGGTACTGTAATATACCATGGAACTACAGTACCGGCTAAGTTCTGGTGAGGACCCAGTCCTATGGGGTATAACATAGGCCCCGTGCACAGGGTTACGTGCGAAGACCTCAACGGAATCTGCAGCGGAGAAGGTGGACTTCGGAACGGTGGAGATTGCGGAAGAGGCAACCCAGTACTCGGGGAATAGTATGAGTACAGCATCAATCGGCAGCGTCTGTTTCCCATGTTAGGGGCGGCTGCAAGGGCGTCTGTTCTCCATGTTAGGGGCGGCCTGAATAATAGCTGGCAGTAGCTTCATAAAATGCCTTTGGGAGTGGCGACCCCATCGTAATAATAGCCTAAAATGGATATGGCACTTCCAATGATTCGGAAAAGGTTAGGGCGTACCCTGCAGGCGACGCGCAGTTCCTTTGGTACTGGGGGAACTGTGAGAAATGGGCGACCAGTAACCGAAATGAAAGTGGGAATCATGAATGTCATGACCCTGACAGGCAAGGTGGAGGAGGTGGTAGACTTCATGGAGAGGGAGAAGGTTGGAATGATGGGGCTGAGTGAAGTGAAATGGAAAGGTAAAGGAAGGAAGAAATTGAGGAAAGGATATACATTATACTGGAGTGGTGGCCAAGAGGCAAAAAATGGCGTGGGACTGATAACCTCGAAACAACTGGAGGAGTATGTTGAAGTGGTAGAGTGTGTGAGTGACAGAATAATGAAAATTAGAATGAAGATGAAGAATGACGTGATGGACTTCATTCAAGTGTATGCACCACAGACTGGAAACAGAGAAGAAGATATTGAAGTATTCCTGGAGGATGTAGAAAGAGTAATCTCAGATGTAGAAGTGGTGATCATGGGAGATATGAATGCACAAGTCGGAAATGAGAGACAAGGAAAGGAAGAAGTCATTGGACCATATGGATATGGGAAAAAGAACCGGGAAGGAGAGGAACTTGTAAACTTTTGTGAAAGGAATGGACTGATAGTGGGTAATTCATGGTTTCGGAAGAAAAACAGCAGGAAAATTACGAGATATGGGTGGGGTGATAGAAGAACAAAATCAGTAATTGACTACTTCCTGGTGGAAAGGACAAATCGCAGAAAGCTGTTGGATGTGACAGCTTTACCAGGAGAAGCATTTGATGGGGACCATAGAGCTGTGGTGGCAAAATTTAGATGGGGAAAATTGGAAAACCTAAAGGAGATCAGAGAAAGTAAAATAAAAGTATGGAAATTGAAAGACAAAGCTGTACAGGAAGATTTTCAGGAGAGATTGAAGCAACAAATCCCAGTTACTGAAGTGGAAAATGTAGAAGAGGAATGGTCCCACTTTAAAAAGGCATTTGCTGGTGCAGCAGAGAGTGCTTGTGGTAGGACGTCAACAAGAGTGAAAGAGAAGGAGACACCGTGGTGGAATGAGGAAGTGAGGAAAGCAGTGAAAGAAAAGAAGTCTGCATGGAAAGAATGGAACCGAGATCAAACAGAAGAAAGCAAAAGGAAGTATCACGACAGCAAACGGAGGTGTAAGAAAGTGGTAGGAGAAGAAAAGAAGAAAAGTTGGGAAGAATTTACACGAAGAATGGAAACAGATGTAAGTGGCAGTAAAAGGATGCTGTATGGGCTTCTAAGAAGTAAGAGGAAAGAAAGGGTTACTACAAAGCTGGTGAAAAAGGAAGATGGAGAGTTGTTAACACACCCGGAAGAGATAAAGGGACGATGGAAGGAGTATTTCGATAAGCTATTGAACGTGAGCAATTGTACTGGTGAGATCGAAGTGACACAGCCTGACGACTCTATAACAGAAGATGATATAACAATGCTGGAGGTGGAATTAGCAGTACAGAAAATGAAGATGGTTAAGCAATAGGGGTGGATGAAATCAGTGTAGAAATGATAAAGGCTGCTGGACCTGTTGGTATGCAAAGGCTGTATCGACTGCTAAAGTGTGTGTGGAAACGGAAATGTGTACCAGAAGACTGGGTGAAAGGGCTAATAATACCAGTGTTTAAGAAAGGGGACAAGAAAGTGTGTGATAACTATAGGGGGATCACCCTCATATCACAGATAGTAAAAATACTGGAAAGGATATTAGAAAGAAGAATGAGAAGAAAGGTGGAAGGAGAGTTGCAAGAGGAACAGTATGGCTTCAGGAGTGGAAGATCCACAGTGGACCCAATCTTTAGCTTGAGGCAGGTGATGGAAAAGAACTGGGAATATGGAGAGGATTTGATCATGACTTTCATAGATCTAGAAAAGGCATATGATAGTGTCCCCAGAGAGAAGGTATGGGAAACCATGGTTAAGAAGAGACTGGGAAGAGAAATGTTGGAAATGGTGCAATTAATGTACAACAACTGTGTTAGCAGGGTACTGACCCCAGTTGGAAAGACAGATTGGTTTAGGAACAAGACTGGACTAAGACAGGGGAGTGTGCTGTCACCCCTTTTATTCATAATGGTAATGGATGAAATTGTAAAGGAAACAAAGGAAGCATATGGACATGAAGAAATGAAGTTACTATTATTTGCAGACGATATTGTGGTCTGGGGAAGGAACACCGAAGAAGTGCAAAAACAACTAGATGCACTGAACGAAAATATTCAGAAGTATGGTCTGAAAATCAGTACAGAGAAAAGCAAGACCATGGTGATGACAAGAGGGGAAAGACAAGGAAAGGGCACTGTGAAAATTGGAAGTCAGAGTTTGGAAATTGTGGACACGTTCAAATACCTAGGAAGTGAATTGATGCAAACTGGTAGGTTGGACATGGAGATTGGCAGGAGGGTACAGCAGAGCAATGCATTCTATCAAAGTGTAAGAAAACTTGTTTGGGATAAGGAAGTACCAAGGAAAAGCAAGGAGGTAATGTATAAAATGTACTATGTACCCATATTAACGTATGCAGCTGAGACTTGGACCCTGACGAGCAGGCAAGAGAGTAGAATCCAAGCCAGTGAAATGAAATTCCTAAGAAGTATGATAGGTAAGACAAGGAAAGACAGAGTGAGGAATGAAGATGTTAGGAAAGAAGTTGGGATGGGAAAACTAAATGAGAGAATTGAGAAGAATAAACTAAGGTGGTTTGGACATGTAAAGAGGATGGAGGAAAATAGAATACCAAGACAGATGCTGGAGGCAAAGTGCAAGGGTAAGAGAGCAAGGGGAAGACCTAGAAAAAGGTGGATTGATTCAGTGAAGAACAGCGTGAGAAAAAGAAATCTGGACTGGGACAAGATCGTGGAAGAAGAATGGTGGAAGGAAAGAGGAAAGTGGAGAAGTGCCATAAATACCCCGACCCGGCAGGAGCTGGATAAGGGGAAATGATGATGATGATGATGATGATGACTTGAAATTTAATTGGTAGGAATTCATGCGAAAATTCATTATAATAAAATTATTGGATTTAATTTTTACTTTAAAATGATTATAGAATACGTTTCTTTTAAGACTGTGTTTATTTAATCAGCTCCCAGTTATTTACAAAAAGTAATGAAGTAAATTTTATTTTATAATTATTTGCAATCAATGTGTAATTTTGGAATGGGTCAAAGACCGAAACCTTGAAGAGGACAAAGTTTACATACATAAAATAACAATATTCTATTTGTTGCAATATACAACTAACAATCTTTCTAACTTTTGAGGAAGCAAACTGTAACGTCTGTCAATATAATTTTGTATGATCAGAAGCTTCGTTCCACAGCACATAATGTAATGGGAACATATTTGTAGTATGCTACATCATTTACTGCAATGTTTTCTGGAATGAGGTTTCTCATATCTTCAATAACTTGAATTATTCATTCAGTACCTGGTAAGACTTACGTTTTATCCTGCACAGATTCAACTTTTTCTTACACAATTCTCCCTTTGGGTCCAGGAATATCTGCAACAGCCTTCCTCAGGTCTTCCACTTTATGAATGGCAGACCTTAGTGTAAAATTGTTACATTCCAGCTTCTCTATAACCTGTGGTATCATGCTGAAATGCGTAAGGATGTACGCAAGATCGCCCTTAACGCCATCAATTCTGAACCCCTTCTGTGCCACAGTCACACAGTGTGCTGAATTGGCTTCAAAACTGTCTATCGTCAAAGCTGCTTTTACTTGCACACGAAATCATGTTATTTTTAATACGAAATCCAGGAAGACCCTGTTTGACATCAAATACATTTTAATATGTTTATTTAAAGAAACGGGAATAAAGCGCATTAATTTTTCAATATGGTTTACTACGCTTTCAGCTGCTGGTATCTGTATTGAAACAGGATACACTAATTTAAGTATACTATGTCGTCCGATTTTTACACAAAACGTAATTCAAAATAGATAACATGAATATTTATTGGTGACATAATTTTTAATATGACATGGCATGAAAGGTTTTATTCACATATGTACGAAATTATGTTATCTGTGTTAACAGATATAATAGGTATTCTTTCAATTCTTAATTAGGTAAATAATTAACATCAGTGGATTTAATACTAAATTTATACAAATTAACTTCGTTTTGTAATTTATTTTCTTATTTATTTCTTTATTTATTGCTTGTAAAAACACGAATGAAAACACACGCCTTTTCTGTTTCTAATTTATTTGAATTAACTAGTCAATGTAATTTTGGAAAAGGGACGGAAATGCGTAACAGGAAACAATGAGCGCGCGTGGTGGCGGAGATTGGTACCACGACGTACCTCGCGCATGCGCACCGGTTAGGATTTGGCACTGGAGTTTTCTACAATTTTACATTTCTTCTAAGCTAGGGGTGTCCTAGGACTCGGAGTGACAACCCCGTTTTCCTATAGCCTCCTTAATTTAACCAAAGGACTCAAAACTAATAGGTCATCGGCTTTTTAATATCTCGCGAACCAATAATGCTAGGGACTCGTATGAGGTGTCCTAGGAGTCGGGATGAGGCCCCCCGTTTTTCTATCCCCCTCTCAATTTAACTAAAGAACCCTGAACTAATAGGCCATCGGCTTTTCAATATTTCGCGAACCAATAATACTAGGGACTTGTATGGGGTGTTGTAGGACTCGGGACGAAGCCCCTTTTTTCATGATTTTGTGATTTGCAGAGATGGGTAAATCCAGAGCAGAATATATGCGAAATTATTGACAAAAGAAACGTGAGAAAAAATTAAACATGGGGGGAGTACAGCCGTAAAAAATTGACTTCACATATATTTCATCTCAATTTCATAGTGTGTTGTGTTTGAGTCTTCAGTGTTTTGACTGGTTTGATGCAGCTCTCCATTCCTCCCTGTCCTGAGTTATTCGTTTCATCTCTACAAAGCTACCCCACCCTACATCTGAGGCAATCTGTTTAACATATTCTAACCTTGGTCTACCCCTACAGTTCTTGTCCTCGACCCTTCCTTCCATAACTAAGCTTGCTATTCCTGGGTGTCTTAGTATGTGTCCTACCAACCTATCTCTTCTCTTCATTAGCAGTCGCCAGTAACATCTCTCCTCTCCCACTCGTCTTAATACCTCTTTGTTTGTAACCCTATCTACCCATCTGATCTTCATCATTCTCCTGTAACACCACATTTCAAATGCTTCTATTCTCCTCTTTTCTGCTGCACCAATAGTCCAAGCTTCACTTCCATAGAGCGCCACGCTCCAGACAAAGGCTTTCAAAAATGACTTCCTAATACCTAAATCTATATTCGATGTCAGCAGATTCCTTTTTTGTAGAAATGCTTTCTTTGCCTGAGCCAACCTAATTTTAGATCCACTTTGCTTCGTCCATCACTGGTTATTCTGCTTCCTAAGTAACAGGAGTCTCCTACTTCCTTCAGCTTTTCACCTGTCAATTTGATCTCCATAGAGGTTTCTGATTTATTTCGGCTGCATTCCAGTATTTTTGTTTTACATTTATTAATTTTCATCATGAATTCTTTCCGTAAGACGGAGTCCATACCATTCAAAAACTCATTCAAATCCTCAGGCTTGTCGGCCAAGATGACTATGTCATCAGCAAATCTCAGAGTTGAAATTATTTCTCCTTCAATCTTTACTCCCACTTTAAATTTTTCTCTAATTTCCTTCATTGCTTGTTCAATGTAAAGATGAAAAGTATGGGTGATAAGTTGCAGCCTTGCCTTACACCTTTCTGAATACCAGCTTCTCTCTCATGTCCTTCAACTCGAATGACTGCTGTCTGGTTTCTGTATAGATTGTATATCACCCTCCTATCCCTGTACTTTATTCCAATCGATTTCAAAATGTCAAACAATTTAGTCCAATCAACGTTATCAGAAGCCTTTTCTAATTCTACAAAAGCCATGAACGTTCTCTTATCTTTCCTTATTCTACCTTCCAAAATCAGCCTAAGACTTAGTACAGCTTCCCTTGTTCCTACATTTCTCCTGAAACCAAACTGGTCTTCACCCAACTCCGTTTTTATCTGGCTTTCAATCCTCTTGTAAATTATCCTAGACAGGATCTTTGAAGCATGAGTAATCAAGCTGTTTGTACGGTAATCTTCACATCTGTCAGCTCCCACTTTCTTTGGTATGGGGATGATTACATTCTCCTTGAAATCAGGGGGAACCTCACCTGTCTCATAAATCCTACACACCAAGTGAAATAACCTGATCAGAGCTTCATCTCCTATGCAGTGAAGCAACTCAATCGGTATATCATCTATGCCTGGTGCTTTGTTCCTGCTTAAGTCTTCCAAAGCTCTATCAAATTCTGATCTCAATATTAAATCTCCTTTCGCATCCTCATCAATTTCCTCCTCCCTTTCCATTACATGATTCTCAATCTCCTTTCCCTTATACAAACTCTCTATGTAAGCTTTCCATCTCTCTACCTTTTCTTCCCTATCTGTTAGAGGCTTTCCATTTGTGTCCTTAATATTACAGCACTTAGTCTTCTTTTCCCCAAAAGTATTCTTAATCTTTCGATAAGCTGTGTCTACTTTTCCTAATTTTAGACAATTTTCTATACCTGCACATTTCTCTTTCAACCATTCTTCTTTCGCTTCCTTGCGTTTCTTGTTAACCTCATTTCTCAGACGTCTGTATTCTGCTTTCCCCTTCTCATCTCTTACATTCTTGTGTTTCCGCCTTTCATCCATCAATTCTAGTATATCCTGAGTGATCCACGGTTTTCTACCTATTCTTTCTTTCCTACCAATGTTTTCTTCTGCGGATTTTGTTATTTTATTCTTCAAAAGTGCCCATTCGTCTGCAATTGAAGTTTGTTTAGTGTTTTTCATTAGTCCTTCCTTTATACTCTTCTTGAATCATTCCTTTACATCCTTCTCTTTCAGTCTGTCTATTGCCCACCTTTTTGGCTTTTGACTTTTCTTCAGTTTCTTCAACTTTAATCTGCATTTCATTACAACCAGATTGTGGTCAGAGTTTATGTCAGCACCAGGATATGATTTACAATCCAAAATCTGGTTTCGAAACCTCTGCTTGACCATAATGAAATCGATTTGGTAACGCCCTGTATCTCCTGGTCTCATCCATGTGTATATTCTTCTATTGTGGTTATTGAATAAGGTGTTAGTTATGACCAATTCATGCTCGGTGCAGAATTCTACCAGCCTGCTTCCTCGATCATTCCTTTCACCTAATCCGAAATCTCCTACTATCTTCCCTCCTCTCCCTTTTCATAGTACAGTAGGATAACATGTCAGATGCTAAACATCACATGCGACTACTGTAAGGCTCATATCTTATTTTTAGCCTATTTTCAATTTTGAAAAAAATAGGCTTATGAGATCACCTTTTGTCCGTGTGTGTGTGCGTGTGTGTGTGTGTGTGTGTGTGTGTGTGTGATTCGTGTGTGTGTCCCCCCCTAATAAAATCTAAACGGCAGGAGCGATTTCAATGAAACTCGGAAAGTTCATAGCACTATTCCCGGCGACCTCGACCGTGCCCTTCAAATTTTGTTACGACTCACCAATCCAACATGGCGGCTGTGCGAAATATTTCACCAGCATTCAATATCTCCGAAACTCTTACCGATATTACCCTGACATTTTCTATGGTGATAGAGAGAACTACTATAAGTTCACTTATGTGACTTTTGAAAACCTGGTAACTACAAAACCAACATGGAGGCCAAGCGAATTTGCGACTTTCAAATAGACGTTTCTCGTGATTTGACCAACCAAACGCAATGAAACTTGGTACAGTATATGTTTCTATACATTGTAATGCACCAACATCTAACTTCGTTCAATTGTTTACATAATCACAAGATGGCGGAAGTGCGAAATATTTCACCGGCATTCTATATCTCTGAAACTATTAGCGGTATCTCCCTAAAAATTTGTACGGAGATAAAGGGCACTACTGGAAGTCCATCTATAAGACTTTCAAAAACCGATTAACTACAAAACGAACATGGCGGCCAAGCGAATTTAAAAATTTTAAATAGTCCTTTCTCGCGATTTAATGTTCCAAGCGCACTGAAACCTGGTACAGGAAATATTTATACACATTGTAATCCACTGGTATTTAATTTAGTTCAATTGTTTACATAACCTCAAGATGGCGGCAGTGCGAATTTTAAAATTAAGTCTTTTTTTTATTTCTTGTGATGTAGTCATGCGATCGAAGTGAAAGTTTGAATAATGAACCTACGCAATAATTTTCCTTCAATGGTACATGACTCTATGGCCTATACATTTAACAATCCAACATGGCGACCATCCGAAATATTTAGACGATACTAAATCGTCTAATCTACGAATCTATTTTAGCAATCAAACTGCATTTTTTAATGTTCATAGGTGCTATGAACTTAAGTTCACCTATAGGACTTTAAATAACCTGGTGATCACAAATCCAACATGGCGGTGACGCGAATTATAAATATTCACATGGACGTTTCTCGCAATTTAACCATCCGAGTGCAGTGAAACTTAGTACAGTAAATCCTTATACGAATGTTAATCCACTGGCATCTAATTTATTTCAATTGTTTCCATAACCTCAAGATGGCAGCTGTGAAAAATTTTAAAATCTCCTTGTTTTTTCTTGTGTCCTAATTATGCGATTGAAGTTTGAATACTACACGTTCACAATAATCTGCATGTAACAGTACATAACTCTAGGACCTACGTATATAAAATCCAACATGGCGACCATCCGAAATATTTAGTCGGTTCTTTATATCTACGAATCTATTACAGCAATCAAACAGAAATTGTGTATGTTGATAGTGGCAATTAACATAAGTAGGATATATGAAAATAGGCTGTATAGTTCTTCACGGAACTACTTGTTATTGGTGGATTTTTATTCCTGACTGCATAAAACGTAAAGATATCTGATTCAAACTTAAGTATTCATTAGAGTTTAGAATATGAAATTTCATATATTTACTCTCTCTACTAATGCCATTTACTTAAAAGTAAGACACAATATAGCCTAAAATGTTATGTCTTAGAAAGTTGCAGAAAACAGGGATGACTGCAGGGATACAGTCTTTCATAAATGTGCATGGTTTTATTTCCTTTGTACTCTTAGTGAAATACAATCAGTCCCTTACCCTAGTACCGTAGCTCATGTCTCGATAACTGAAAACTGCGAAAACTGAGTTTGGATGAAGATGCTACATTGTGTGTTTGTCTCTCCTATGAAAAATATATATCCAAATCACGTATCTCTGTTCTCCAAAGAAAAAAACAATCATATTATAAACATTCGAATGGTAATATAATATCGTTTCTTTCTATCGCAACATTATTTTCCATACATGTGGATTCTTTTGTATGTATATACCCACCCAGTATCAAGTTTATCTTTACGAGCGAAACTCTTTGGAATTCTCAATACAGTGCCACTGACCCCTTTAATGCACCGCACCGCAACCCGCCTTGCGACAAAGTCTCTCTCGCTGCTTTATTTTCGAACTAATTTATCTGTAGCTCACTTTGAAATCACGTAGTAGAAACACTGAAGCCATAAGAAAAAGAAATAAGTAGCGCGCAGAACAAAAGAAGTCCGGAGGAGAGAATAGGAAGCCCTCATAAAAGTGCATCTTCTGTAGCAATACGAGACTTTTTTCTTCTCTTTTTTTCTCTTTTCTTTGAAGTCGTCGTGATAGATGAATACTAAGCGAATAGTCGTGAATCTAAAACAAGGCAGTAAAAAGTCGATGGAGATCGAGGATCCATTGCGTGTAAGGTGAAAGAGAAAAAAAACGAACTCTCCGAAAGAAACCGAAGAAAAAGTGGAGCATTCCATTGGATTCCAAGAGTTCTATTATCACGGAGTTCAGGTAATCCCCTATCAAATTATTCTTAAAAACGATCTAATTTAAACGTAGACTTTTTAGACAAAAGGAATTCACTTCATTCTAGAACGTATTTGAATGTAAGTAGGGTATCGAATTGCAATTCGTTTCGTGCCTAGTCACAGCGGTGTAAAATTAATAGCCATGCTTCCCTCACGAGGAAAGTGTTCCCGCAGAGTTGCCAAAGGTGCTTGGGTACTCCGAGTTTAATTAAAATTGAACCACTAATTGGTAGCATTTTACTCAATGGGACTTGGCAGCTAGTCTGCAATGGGTTACACGACCTATCTGAAAGCCTGAGATGTACCTAGCTGCATAGCTTAGTCACTTTGTACGACTACAATGTGTAGCTGCTGCAACTTCAAAGATACGAGGTTCGAAACCTGAAGTGAAAACACGGCTATCCAGGGTGTTTTCCCTATACAACCTACAGGCAACTTTCGATGTGATACCTTCTTTCAAGTACCCTACCGGAATATCCACCCCAATCTTAGACCTTAATATTACAGTTATTCACACTACTAATGCCACCACAGAAACACAGGTTATCAGATAAATTCAACACACACCCAAAATCTGCTTGTTGTTGTTGTTGTTTCATTTGATGGGCTTGGACATCGTAGCCATTTAGCCCCTTGTACTAGGGTGAGTATGTGTGTATAAAATAAATAAATAAGTAAATAAATAAAATACATAAATACATAAATAAATGCACAGATAAATAGTTTGACAACCTATGTTATTGTGGTGTATCTAGTAGTGTGTGAATTTGTAATTCAGGTGAGGATTGGGAAGGAGGTGGTCGTGGCCTTTAGTAGAGAACCATCCCGTCATTTGGAGTAAAAGTGAAAAACCACATGGCTGGCTCTTTCCCACTCTTATTCCCAATTAACAAATACACACACTAGTACAGCCATCACAATAACACGGGTTATCACACTCATTCCACACACGCCCAAATACACGGGGCTATATGACCAAGTTGTTGCAGCCCCTGAAATATGGTACACAAATATAGATAGTAGGTTTTGAAATTTCGGGATCGTATATTTACTTACATTGGTTATGTCTCATTTTGCCCGAGCCTCGCCCCCTGTGTAATTTTGACTCAGCTCGTCCCCCTCCAGAAGCAAATCCTAGTTGCGCCACTGACAGAAACACAGGTTATCAAGCAAATTCAACACACACCAAGTACACGGGGCTGATGACCAAATAACAACATAAACTCAACATCTCCATGTGAGCGAAGTAGTTCATCTCTGATCATAACTGATATTGCACACTATTTTATGCCAAGAAATTTAAATCTTGTCTGAGGGCTGGAACGTGGGTACACTCAGCCTCGTGAGACAAAACTGAGAAGAGGCGGTTTCGATTCCCACCTCAGCCATCCTGGAAGTGATTTTCCGAGGTTTCCCACTTTTACTCCAGGACGGATCCTCCTTTCCAATCCTCATCTGAATTACAAATACACACACTAATACAGCCATTACAATAACACAGGTTGTCATGACAAATTCCACCCTCACGCAAGTACAGGGGCTACGTTACCACGATGTCGCTAAGTCCCTAAATAAATCAACAACAACACTATTTTATTTTAAACATGATATTGTTATATATATTTTAATCGCAGCCAATGGCCATAAGCTGGGCATTTTTGATTAATCAACCGAGGGCTCCCAAGAACTTCAATTTCAAGTAGTTCCAACATTGGCTACCAGGTGCTACTGTCACTAACACTAGCGGCGAACGTTGGAACTTGATAGAGCCAAATATAAACTAGAAATCTTGCTACACACTAGGTTTTTTACATGCCATAAATCTATTAGCTGCCACCCCGGAGGTCCGCGGTTGGATCCCGGGCTCTGCCACGAAATTTGAAAAGTGGTATGAGGACTGGTACGGGGTCTACTCGGCCTCGGGGGTCCAAATGAGTAGATGGGGTTCGATTCCCACCTCAGTCATCCTCGAAGTGGTTACCCGTGGTTTCCCACTCCGTCTTCGGACAAATGTTGGGATGATAAGGCCACGGCCGCCTCCTCCCCACTTCCTTGCATAACCCTCCCACTTTCCCCATCCCTTCATCAGGCCCCTGTTCGTTTTGCAGGTGAGGCCGCCTGGGCGTAGTGCTGGACACACACCCCAGTTGTATCCCCGACTCAGAGTCTCAACCTCCAGGACACTGCCCTCAGTGGAGGTAGAGGTGGGATCCCTCGCTTAGTCCGTAGGGAAGGCCAACTCTGGAGGGTAAAACGATAACGAAAAAGAACGGATAATCTATGACATGGGCCCGCCGGCTTTACTTAACCTCCGAAGGATGGCATAGTGAAGTACTTTAACGCTCTTAAAAATCCGACGACTTCTGCCGGGTTTGAACCCGCCATATTTGGCATAGCAGTCCAGCATGTCACCGAAGAAAACATCATAGTGTACACATACAGTATGTTGATTGAGCTGCAAAGGAACACAATCAAAATTGAAGTCTTTACACCACCATAAATATAAGCGGGATGAACACGAAAATATAAAAGTTCCTTGCATTATAATGACACAGTGTGTATTTGCAAGGTAAATAAATGGCTGTTTTGATGTACACACCATTAATAATTCATATGACTATTGATTTATGTATTGGGACTACAGCGCGATATTTCTCAGTGTGTGTATTCAGAACTGGAGATTAATGTGTTCCATTTAACATCTATGTTTCCAATATCAAAATGTTGGAAAGAAATAATACTGATTGTTCTCCGAGAATCAAATAATAGATCACGCTAGTGTTTGTTGTACACAGCATGACAATTGTACAGTAGTTGCGTGCTGCACATTGGCGCACATTCAATTCCAAAAGACAAAAGTTCAATATTCACTTCCTGGTGCCACTCCGGAGGTCCAGGTTCGATATCCGACTCAGCCAAGAAATTTAATTCAGGTCTGTGGGCTGGAATGGGGTACACTCATCCTCGTGAGCCAAATGCCGGGGTTCGGCTCCCAAGAAATGAGTTCGATCTCAGCCATCCTGTAAGTAGTTTTCCGTGGTTATCCACTTCTACTACAGACCGGGATGGTTCCGAACTTAAGGCCATGGCTGCCTCCTTCCAAATCCTCATCTTTATAACAAATACACACACTACTACTACTACTACTACTACTGCTTTATTGTATTAATATTAACATATTATATTCATTTTAAGTCGCCTCCGTAGCGTAGTGGTCAGCATGGTTAGCTGCCGCCTCGGAGGTCCTGGGTTCGATTCCCGGCTATGCCACGAAATTTGAAAAGTGGTATGAGGACTGGAACGGGGTCTACTCAGCTTCGGGTGTTCCAAATGAGTAGAGGGGGTTCGATTCCCACCTCAGCCATCCTCGAAGTGGTTTTCCGTGATTTCCCACACTTCGTCTTCGGGCAAATGCCGGGATGGTACTGTCCCCGTTTACCTGGATAGTAGGCTGTCAGATATCCGCCCCCTCAATCGGATTGCCAATTATCAATCGCACCGGCACAGTTACATCAATGAAAATGGCACTGACAGATACTATCGAGATAAGAGCACAGAAGTTCACAGGAAATCATTGTGGAACACACCAAAATAGACGGGGGTTCATACTTACCGTTACTTACCTCTTAATTATCTCGGGGTTTGAGTTGACAACAGGATCACTAAAGTCCGTTCACACAATAACCTCCACCATGACATTTAAAAATTAACCAAAAACGAAGACGAGAACTTTGAACTGTACAAAAGCTTTATTTCTAATAAAGGGTATGATTTTACTAACACAACAAAATCAACGTGGCTATCAGTAGCCCAAGTCAATCTGACTACGTCCTCAGTAGGACTTGCAAAAATTATCATACAACATGATATAAAACATTTTAGCTCCCAAGAGCTCCAAATAACGTAATATTCATAACACTATTGGATTGGAAAAGGACGTCAGGGTGTGACATATATAGAGCATTTGGTTTCCTTTTAATAAACATGAGAATGGTATTTATAGTCGCAAGGCCAGAGTGTGGACGACCTCACTCTCTGTGAACCAGATGTTGGCCCAGCTGCGAGCTACCCTCGAACCTGTTGCATACTGGTTGAATGCACTCCCTTCTCACGTGCTAAGTTACGTAAGAGTACAGCTTGCTCTCTCAAGCTTTTATCTGTCTACAAGACAACTCACATTATATTTACGCAAATCTTTCAAGTACTTTGCTCACATCCTATTGAATCATTATGTTAATTTCTTAAACTTGTTAACTTCAATCCAAATGTTTAATTAGCTCTTAAATGTTTATAACAAAATCACATAAATTATTTATAACAATTAGAAATTGTTTATAATATTTGTCAAAGACAATAAAAATATTATAAGCACGCCTTTAACATCACTCTCGTCCCATATTATTTTCAAAAATATTTACAGCAATTATTTACAATATTAACATTTTAATTGTTTAAATTATTAATTTAATAAATACATTAACCACATGTTCATTCGGTTGGTAATTTTCATAATCGTGTTTAATATAATCGACCAATGAAGGTTAGTTATACATGTTAATGTCACAATCTGGTTTAATAAAGGTCTTAATAATGATTTGTGACGGCAATCTTCATTCAAAATCTTATCTCAAATTCTTTCAAAACTCGTGTTAATTATAACAGTAATTCACTTGATTTATTTTCAACGAACTATGACAATCTTACTCCAGCGGAAAATCCTTCGCTAACAAGTCAATGCACAAACTGCATTAAAAATATGCCCAAAATCATCATATATTAATCTATATGGTATTAAACTTCCACATAACTTACAAAACTTCCACAAATAATTCTTTAACATTTATTCCTGTGGGAACTTCCTTCATATTCAAGGGCATTATATCTCAGCGACTTTCAACACGCGCTGCACTAGCGATTATACATTCATAGTTCCACTTTAAAATTTTTATAATCATTAATTGTTTCAAAACTGTTTTTCTATTTGACCTTCGTGGATTTCATTCATGAACCGAAATGAAGTCAAAACTTGCCAATCACAAACAAATTTAATAGTGAATACGCTTATATACGCCTGTCTGGTCTATCAAAATTTAAGATTAACATCCTAAAAAAAATTGTAGTATGAAAATACTCTCATCAAATAAAGTGCGACTAAAATGCAAAGTAGTCGAATAGAATCCAATTAGACTGGGGAATGCAAACATCATTATATAATTCTCTAATTGAGAAAAACTCCTAACACAAGTTCTAGACTTTAATGCATTCAATAATTCATTATTAAAGTTAATCTTTCACAAAAGTGTCTATAATGCAATGTTCATTCATAACTGACGATACATGTCTGTGTTGCAATCAATACAAATAACGACTAGTATTTCCAAGATCGTCGACAACGTAAGAGATTTTAACGCTCTAAAATCAATTAAATGTTCTTCCTTCTTGATGATGACAGAAAATTGGTCAAAGTAATTAAACTGGGGTAGAATTACTTTAATAAAATGACACGCTGTCTGAATTTAAATCTGCCATAAAAATCATTAACTTACAGTCAAATCGTGACTACAAAAAATATTAATTACTGAAAAATCTAAATATTAGTCTCAACTGATTCAAAATCATTAACTATGCCCATGACATAACAATGTCTTAATAAATCGTCGAAAAATGCAAAACTCATCAAGGTGTACTGAGAATAAGAATCTCAAACAAGAAAATAGGGCAAAAAACATGAGGATAAAAATATGGGAAAAATGGTTGCTCAAACATCATTAGTAAACTCAAATACAATAAACGTTCACGACTACCTTATCTGCCGATTGACGTTCCAGAGGAAAATTCCCCAAAGAAGACTGCTGATGGATCCATTTCACCAAGTTGGAGCTGAGCTCCATCCTCGAAATAGGAAATAGCACCCTCGGAGAGTCGAACTGCTTCCTTCTCCGTGAATCGCTCTGCTCCTCGAAGACGAATAGACATCCTTCCGGCAATAATCTTCTTTGTGAGTCGGGACACCCCTGACCTCTCTTGAAAAATTCCCTGAAGTTCCAGTAGACAATCGCCATGAAGTTTTTTAGAAATTTCCGAAGAAATTATTCATATTCAGAGTATGAAATTGTTTCTATGGCTGTTCGATGGTATTCAGCCTTTAATTACGAAACATGGGTGTAGATGGTATTCACCGCATGTTGGCTTGTGTGGAATAGCAATTAGCGAAGTTCCATGTCGCTATCTTACTCCGTTGAAGTATGTCCCAATTGCAATAAGCCCTTTAGCCTTGCATCTGCTCTTCGGTTGTAGTGTTAGAAGAACAAACTGCCGTATTCAATTGCTCCATTATACTGTATCGTTGTGTAACCAAGCAATCTGAAGTCTTTCTATTCCACTCGCAGCGTCAGCCGTTGCGTTGATTCTGGCTATACAAAAGTGCTTCTCTTGTGGCGAGATAATCACTTTTCTCAGTCGTATAAAACTGCTAATATCTTTCGAACTAATCGGTCGAAATTGTTCAGCTTTTCTCTATAACTGCATGTAGCACTGCACAATACAATTAGCTTATCGGTGACCGCTAACTGTTCGAAGCTAAACTTGTAGAAGCTTTCTAAGGTCCGTTTCAACTTCACCTAGTTTGACTTGGATCTCGTTAATATAGTGGCCTCGCCACGCGTTATAAAGACGATTCTTTTCACTGCTGTTCACTTCGACGTCTCACTATAATGAATGTATAAGAAAAGAACTTTCACAAATATACTTCGATGCTCTGAGAATGAGATCTCAGAATGATCAGAGAACGAAAAGGCTCCTCTCTTCTGCGCAAGCCCTTTTATTAACTTCACGAGGGGCGTTTCCATCCCTTCCAAAGCGTGATACTGCGTCATCGCTAAAAGTTCTAACTTCGTTAATATATGACGGATTTTCAAAATTCAAAAACTGAAAATAAATTTCACCAAAATTCCAAATCAATGCTTTTACTGCAAATGGATTTCCACAATTCTGCATTCCAAAAGTAATAACAATACCATAGTTTCAGCAATCTCCGTCTTCCTTTAAACTATCGTTGATTGGTTCATGCCTCTCCTCCAATAGCATAGTTTCTTCCTCAGCAGAATTCCTCGTTTCCTGCGACTGCGTCGTAAATCTTGGAACATTCTCGACTAAATGCTGACGTCACTGAGAATCTCAGCTCAAGTAGCTTGCTGGCATAACATTTACGTCATCCGTGCTTACGTCATGACTACCCACGTCATAACTATGACAGCCATAACTCTCATTATAATTTCAAATATAGCCACCGTGGTCTCTACATAATTCAATTACGGGGGCATTCTCCTCTCACCACGTTTTAAAAACAGTTGCAAATTGTTTTTAAACTCAGTGTTACAAGTATCTCAACTCTCTTGAACACGAAATTGAATTATTACTGGCTTACTCTAGGATAGTATCTTTTTAAATTTCCAGCATTGAACTTGCCGTAAACGACATTATTCTCATCATCGTAGAGTTCATAACAGTTGTTTCCATAGGCGTTCGTAATCCTAAACGGCCCCAGGAACACTAATCCAAATTTGGGGTAGACTTTCTTGGTCATATCAGCCTTGACAGATCTGCGTAATAATACAAGATTTCCAACTTGAAAGGGTGTACCAAAACGTTTTCCAGCTACTCTTTTTAATCGTTTCTCTGCTGCTTTCTGGAGTTGTTCCTTCGCCTTGTCAATCCTCTGCTGTCTTCCTATGTCGGGATCTCTCGGTATGTGGTTGAAAAGATTATCCCACGGCCTTTCTGGGTTTCTTCCTAGATGAAGTCGCATTGGCACTTCTCCTGTGCTCTCCTGCACTGTAGAGTTCAGACATTCCTCAATAAGGGGTACAAATCTCACCCAACCAGAATGATCATTTGGACAGAAAATTCGACAGAATTTCGAAAATTCAGCCATATATCTTTCTGAGGAATTCGATTCAGGGTAACGCTCGCTTGAAAATAAGTGCTTAATGCCAAGCCTTTCCATATCCGCTGCAAATTCCACGGACGTAAACTGCGTTCCATGATCTGACAGTAGATATTCCGGTATACCAGCTTTAGGAAATACAGCATTTTCCAGTCTGCTTACTACGTTCCTCGTGTTAGCCTTCTGCATGGGACTCATTGTAACAAATTTTGAGAAAACATCCACGGTCACCAACAAGTACTGGTTACCCTGGTATCCCTTCGGACTGGGGCCAAATATATCCGTCGCCATGAGTTCGTTCGGCTTAGAAGGAATCATCGCCTTCGGTTTTCCCTTTAGTAAAGCAGAAGCATACTTTGCTCTTTGACATTTGTCACAGGATCTAATGACCTTGGCAATGCTGGAACGCATGTTAGTCCAGATAAATCTCTCTTTAAGTGTATTAAGAGTTTTATCTAAACCGGCATGTCCAGTTGCATGATGAGCTACCCACACTAAATTGACAATAAGTTTAGGTGGCACGACTATTCGAAGTTTTGTATGCGCAGAGTCAGCATACTTGCATACGATGTCTTCACTCAAGACAAAGTGTCGTGAATTTCTCCGTGTAGCTTCATAGTCAACATCCGTATTGTCCATGTAACCCTTGAGGAACCTGTACATTTTCCTTATTGGAGCGTGTCTCTTCTGTGACACACCGATTCGGGCTAACCTCCTAACGGTTTCTTCATCTTCTTGCTCCAATTGTACATGGTGTATCTGCACATTTTTAATGGGGTTACGTGAGAGAGCATCAGCCAGTAAGTTATCTTTCCCAGGCTGGTGGACAATAGTAGCGTTAAACTGTTGGGTGAACAAAGCCCAACGTGTCAATCTATCACTTGACATGTCAGTTTGCAACATAAACTGTAGTGCTTTATGGTCAGTAATAATGATGACCTTATGTCCCAGCAGGATTTTCTTCCAGGCTTGTAAAGCTGTCACAAAAGCTAACGCTTCAAGCTCTGTCGTGAAGTAGTTTTCCTCGTGCTTTTTCAACTTCCGACTAGTGAACGCAATGTAGTGCTTGTTGCCTGCCTCGTCTTTCTGGTATAAGACTGCACTAATGCCTATTCTTGATGCATCAGACTCAATATAAAACACCTTTTCAAAGTCTGGGTACTCCAGTTTCACATTATTTCTGAGCATTTCTTTTGCTTTCTCAAAAGCCTCGTCTGCAGCGGTACTCCATTTCCATCTGTTGTTCTTCTTGAGTAAGTCATACAGAGGAGCCATAATTTCCGAGTATCTTGGACAGTGGCTGCTAATAAATTGGCATGCACCTACAAATTCTCTGACTTGTTTCACCTTAGTTGGCTTTGGAAATCTCGTGATCGCATCTACTTTTTTCATGTTTGGATGATATCCATCTTTATCAATAGTATGCCCCAAATAATTTATCTCCTTCTTCAAGAATTGACATTTTCCCAAGTTCACCTTTATGTTGGCCTCCCTTAAATTCTCGAACAACTTTCTCAAGTGCACTGAATGTTCTGCGGCGCTGGGTGAAGATACGATTAAATCGTCGATGTAGCAGATTACATTTTCTTTCACTTCGTCAGTGAGCTTACTATCAAGTGCTCGAATAAGTGCTGGTCCACTGTTAACCATTCCAAAAGGCATTCTGGCAAAGACCCATGACGTCTGGTCAAATAGGAATCCAGTGTACTGCATACTATCCTCTTCTAGTTGAACTTGATAAAATGAAGACGTCAAGTCAAGAACGCTGAAACAAGCTCTTCCTTTGAATTTCCGAAGCAGATCTCTAATCTTGGGTGGTCTGTCATTTTCTGGAAGAATCTTCAAGTTGATGGTCCTGGCATCGAGACAAAGACGTATCTGACCATTACTTTTCTTCACTACTGTGATGGGGTTTATATAAGACGACGCCTGTTTTCTAATAATCCCGTCTACCTCCATTTTTCTGATTAACCCTCGTACTTCTTGATAGTATTTCTCAGGAATGGGGTATATTCTTTTCTGGTAAGGGGTTTCATCTGTCAGCCTTATCTTGTACTTATAATCCTTAATCAATCCAGGCTTTTCATCGAAAATATCTTGGAATTCCTTTATCAGATCCTCAAATTCCCCCTGAATTTCTTCAAATCCTTCAGTTTTTCTACTGGGTATTTCTTCTAAATTTTCCACTTCATTAATTATTGTATTCAAAATTTCTTCCCTAAGGTCTATTTCCAGACTGTTTTTCACGTCCTGTTCTTCTATCTCTTCTGTGATTATGTACCCATCATTAAAGCTAATACTTCTGTTCTTCATGTCAATAATAGCTCCGACCTTCGATATAAAATCGATTCCAAGCACCATATCAAAATTGATCTTGCTCACCACAATGAAGATCTGTTCATAATTCCTTCCATTGATCTCAAAGTTCAATAACACTTGAATCTTGCATTTCACTGCCTTATCTTGGAATATCCCTCTCACTTTGACGGTAGAAACAGGTAGAACTGTCATGTTCTCTCCTCTTAGCAGACTTTGATAACATTCCTCTGAAATGATGGAAATAATAGCACCAGTGTCCATCAGGGCTTTGTACTGCTGTCCATCTATCCGTACAGCAATAATAGGTAAGGCACATGGTCTTTCCTCTTTAACAATACCCCTCTCTTCTAGTAAATCTTCATCGGTAACTTCGTATATCTCGTTAATCATAATCAGGTGTGGTGTGGCAATGTATTTACAGGTTCTCACTGACGTTGAGAAATCGGCGTTTTTTTTTGTGTTACC
The DNA here is from genome assembly GCA_946902985.2 of Meconema thalassinum. Taxonomy (NCBI): domain Eukaryota; kingdom Metazoa; phylum Arthropoda; class Insecta; order Orthoptera; family Tettigoniidae; genus Meconema; species Meconema thalassinum. The sequence goes on along the minus strand of OX336388.2, from coordinate 1,711,581,369 downwards.
GACCTCAAAATTCTGTTGGCTCGTAGAAGGCCCAGGATCGATTACAACATCCTGCCTTTTCTTTTGATTGTCAGCTTCTTTATCCCTTAATTCTTTTAAGTATTGCTGGCTTTCCTTCTCTCTTTGCTGATACTGATCAGGTGTCATAACCTGACTTTGAGTATTCTGGTTTCTATTTTGGTTTTGGTTATTCCTATTATAGTTACGGTTATACCCATTATTGTTGTAATATCTGCCTCTTCCATTGTAGTTTCCTCGGTTGTAGTTCCAACCTCTTCTCTGTTGATACGGTCGGTAACCTTGTGATCTGTAATTTCTAAACTGATTATTCCTGTGAGGACCTACATTGTCAGTTTTCTCCTGCTCTGGCTTGTCAGTTTGTTGGACTTGGTCCATGTATACCGTATTGATTTCTTTAAACTCCTGCCTTTGACCTTTCTGGACTACGTTAGGCATTGGGCTTGTGTAGTCTAACCTTCTTAGTAATTCATCCATGCTGGATAAATCCCTGATGTTGGACGAAATTATAAGTCTCCTCACCTCAACTGGCAGCATACGAGAAATCGCATCTATTAGTTGCTCCGTGGACAATGGGGGTTGCAAAAATCTCAAGCGGGACAACTGACTCGTAAAGAAATCCGCGTACCTCGTTGGAAGAGTACCTGAGTATTTTCTTGAATACACTTCCGCTCTTAACGAATTCTGCGCTTCTATAGACCAAAATCGTTTGATTAATGCCTCTGCAAACTCGTCAAAGTTACTGAATGTGTATCTAAATGCGCGAAACCATTCAAGGGGTCCTCCAATCACATATCTCTCTACTATCTTCATCTCTCTCTCTCTGGGAATGTGAGCTTCGATGAAATAATCTTTGAGATTCCTTACATACTCTATAGGTGTCAAACTATCAGTGTTACTGAATTTTTGTGGTTTGTCTTCGAAATTCCTAATGACCGTCACGTTCCTCGGATATGAATCCGGATAGTTTTTCCCACTATCTCTATAATTCCACTCAGGTTCCATATTCCTCTCGTCATCCTCCTCTCTGAATCTGGATACACGTTCTTCAGGAGTCACGTCTCTTTCTTCTGGCTCTAGGTTATGTCTTCTAGCATAATTCCTATTCAATTCGCAAGCTAAGCCTTCTGTATCCTTGTCGGCGATTTCTGTTAAGACTTTCTTGATAATCTCTTCTTTGTAGTTCTCCATTAAACTAGCCTCTCCTAACTTCAAATTTTTCAGTTTACTCGTCGTTTCATTTACGTCAGAGACAACTTTATGAATTTGATCCTCTAATGTAGATTTTAAAGTTTGCATATCCTGATCTAGTTGTGTTCTATCGTCAACTTGTTTTTCGGATAACGAATTTATCCTGACGCTTAAATCTTTCCTAATCTGTACTACTTCATTGTTAATTTCTATCTGCGTACTGGCAAGTTTTCTTTCAATCCTTTCCTGAATTTGGGTTACATGTTCCCCACTTGACTTATTCCACTCGTCTTTCCATACCGCTACGTTTGCTGTTAACATTTCGGCTATGTCTACTTCGATATCCTCTTTTAATACTCTATTGTGGTCTAATACCTGTGTTCTCATGACCTCTACATCATACTTCAACTCTGCTAAAGACGTTGTTGTTCTAACTGATTCATCGACTAACCTAGTCGCTAATGCAGTTATATTACGCGTACAAAGAGTTTTTGAGTTTTCGATTTCTTCCCTGACTTTATTTACATCAGTTTGGACTTTAGTAATATCTACGAAAACTGTGTTGACCTCTACCTGAATCTTAGTTATGTCACTTTGCACCTCAGTTATATCCGCATGAATGTTATTAATGTCTACCTGAACATTGGATACATCAGTTCTAGCTTTTTGAATTTCTTTTTGGACTTCCTCGACCTTGTCTTGGACAGTCACTACATCGTTTTTGACAACAACAACTTCGGCTCTAGCACAAGAAATATCCCCTCGGACATTAGCTACATCTAGATTTAACATTGTAAGGTCTTTCTGTACCTTAGACACATCAAATTTAACATCATCAACATTTTTATGCACATTAGATACATCTGTGCGGATGTCACTTACAGTATTCTCAATTCTTAGGGTATTAATCTGTAAACGCGACATATTATCCTCTAAATTAGCAGTACTAGTTTGAATACCTTTCAAACTTTCACCCATGCTAGCTTTCAAATTACTAGCATTCTCCTCCATTCTTGCATTCAAATTACTATTATTCTCCTTCATGCTTTCATTCAGCATCTGCTTCATACTACTAGTCATGCTTGCTTTCAAATTAGCAGACATATTACTAGCATTCTCCTCCATCTTTGCATTCAAATTACTAGCATTCTCCTCCATCTTTGCATTCAAATTAGCAGACAAATTACTAGCATTTTCCTCCATCATCTGCTTCATGTTAGCAGACATCTCCTCTAACATTTTCTTCAAACTTTCATCTGCCATTACAATATTATTCAAAAATGGATTGCTGTAGGGACATACATCAAAAGAGCAAAATAACAACATTTGAGCAACACTTTTCACCATATATAATTTTGATCAATTTTCTGTCTTAAATCTAACTTATAACTACCTTATAATTAACCTTCGAAGATACTTCATGTTGAAACAAACTCAAGCACATGTTCAAATTTCCCTGGCTCATTTTAAAATATCCTAACACAAATAATTTACATTTACAATCCAAATAATTTAATTTTATCTTTAACATGACTGAAATGTCATAAGCCGGTCAAATAAAATAAGATTCCAGATCATAGGCGATTTTCCTAAGTTTCCAGCCTATTTAACCTTTCCCAAGTTGTATAAGATCTGATCTTTTCTGAGTGTAATTTTCCTAATACAATACAACATTTAATTCCTATATAATCACACTCTTAAATACTACAATTGGCCTAGACATCTAACAAAGAATCAACCTCTTTATTTGAGTCTAATCGAACCTCACGTTTTAGGTTTGCCACTCTTACTGGCGTTCAACCTGGTAATCCAGTTTTGTTGAATCGAGCCCCAACGTTTTAGGTGCGCCAATCTTTCTGTTGACTCAGCCCCACGTTCTTGGGTCGCCAATCTTTCTGTCCCCGTTTACCTGGATAGTAGGCTGTCAGATATCCGCCCCCTCAATCGGATTGCCAATTATCAATCGCACCGGCACAGTTACATCAATGAAAATGGCACTGACAGATACTATCGAGATAAGAGCACAGAAGTTCACAGGAAATCATTGTGGAACACACCAAAATAGACGGGGGTTCATACTTACCGTTACTTACCTCTTAATTATCTCGGGGTTTGAGTTGACAACAGGATCACTAAAGTCCGTTCACACAATAACCTCCACCATGACATTTAAAAATTAACCAAAAACGAAGACGAGAACTTTGAACTGTACAAAAGCTTTATTTCTAATAAAGGGTATGATTTTACTAACACAACAAAATCAACGTGGCTATCAGTAGCCCAAGTCAATCTGACTACGTCCTCAGTAGGACTTGCAAAAATTATCATACAACATGATATAAAACATTTTAGCTCCCAAGAGCTCCAAATAACGTAATATTCATAACACTATTGGATTGGAAAAGGACGTCAGGGTGTGACATATATAGAGCATTTGGTTTCCTTTTAATAAACATGAGAATGGTATTTATAGTCGCAAGGCCAGAGTGTGGACGACCTCACTCTCTGTGAACCAGATGTTGGCCCAGCTGCGAGCTACCCTCGAACCTGTTGCATACTGGTTGAATGCACTCCCTTCTCACGTGCTAAGTTACGTAAGAGTACAGCTTGCTCTCTCAAGCTTTTATCTGTCTACAAGACAACTCACATTATATTTACGCAAATCTTTCAAGTACTTTGCTCACATCCTATTGAATCATTATGTTAATTTCTTAAACTTGTTAACTTCAATCCAAATGTTTAATTAGCTCTTAAATGTTTATAACAAAATCACATAAATTATTTATAACAATTAGAAATTGTTTATAATATTTGTCAAAGACAATAAAAATATTATAAGCACGCCTTTAACATCACTCTCGTCCCATATTATTTTCAAAAATATTTACAGCAATTATTTACAATATTAACATTTTAATTGTTTAAATTATTAATTTAATAAATACATTAACCACATGTTCATTCGGTTGGTAATTTTCATAATCGTGTTTAATATAATCGACCAATGAAGGTTAGTTATACATGTTAATGTCACAATCTGGTTTAATAAAGGTCTTAATAATGATTTGTGACGGCAATCTTCATTCAAAATCTTATCTCAAATTCTTTCAAAACTCGTGTTAATTATAACAGTAATTCACTTGATTTATTTTCAACGAACTATGACAATCTTACTCCAGCGGAAAATCCTTCGCTAACAAGTCAATGCACAAACTGCATTAAAAATATGCCCAAAATCATCATATATTAATCTATATGGTATTAAACTTCCACATAACTTACAAAACTTCCACAAATAATTCTTTAACATTTATTCCTGTGGGAACTTCCTTCATATTCAAGGGCATTATATCTCAGCGACTTTCAACACGCGCTGCACTAGCGATTATACATTCATAGTTCCACTTAAAATTTTTTATAATCATTAATTGTTTCAAAACTGTTTTTCTATTTGACCTTCGTGGATTTCATTCATGAACCGAAATGAAGTCAAAACTTGCCAATCACAAACAAATTTAATAGTGAATACGCTTATATACGCCTGTCTGGTCTATCAACATTTAAGATTAACATCCTAAAAAAAAATTGTAGTATGAAAATACTCTCATCCAATAAAGTGCGACTAAAATGCAAAGTAGTCGAATAGAATCCAATTAGACTGGGGAATGCAAACATCATTATATAATTCTCTAATTGAGAAAAACTCCTAACACAAGTTCTAGACTTTAATGCATTCAATAATTCATTATTAAAGTTAATCTTTCACAAAAGTGTCTATAATGCAATGTTCATTCATAACTGACGATAAATGTCTGTGTTGCAATCAATACAAATAACGACTAGTATTTCCAAGATCGTCGACAACGTAAGAGATTTTAACGCTCTAAAATCAATTAAATGTTCTTCCTTCTTGATGATGACAGAAAATTGGTCAAAGTAATTAAACTGGGGTAGAATTACTTTAATAAAATGACACGCTGTCTGAATTTAAATCTGCCATAAAAATCATTAACTTACAGTCAAATCGTGACTACAAAAAATATTAATTACTGAAAAATCTAAATATCAGTCTCAACTGATTCAAAATCATTAACTATGCCCATGACATAACAATGTCTTAATAAATCGTCGAAAAATGCAAAACTCATCAAGGTGTACTGAGAATAAGAATCTCAAACAAGAAAATAGGGCAAAAAACATGAGGATAAAAATATGGGAAAAATGGTTGCTCAAACATCATTAGTAAACTCAAATACAATAAACGTTCACGACTACCTTATCTGCCGATTGACGTTCCAGAGGAAAATTCCCCAAAGAAGACTGCTGATGGATCCATTTCACCAAGTTGGAGCTGAGCTCCATCCTCGAAATAGGAAATAGCACCCTCGGAGAGTCGAACTGCTTCCTTCTCCGTGAATCGCTCTGCTCCTCGAAGACGAATAGACATCCTTCCGGCAATAATCTTCTTTGTGAGTCGGGACACCCCTGACCTCTCTTGAAAAATTCCCTGAAGTTCCAGTAGACAATCGCCATGAAGTTTTTTAGAAATTTCCGAAGAAATTATTCATATTCAGAGTATGAAATTGTTTCTATGGCTGTTCGATGGTATTCAGCCTTTAATTACGAAACATGGGTGTAGATGGTATTCACCGCATGTTCGCTTGTGTGGAATAGCAATTAGCGAAGTTCCATGTCGCTATCTTACTCCGTTGAAGTATGTCCCAATTGCAATAAGCCCTTTAGCCTTGCATCTGCTCTTCGGTTGTAGTGTTAGAAGAACAAACTGCCGTATTCAATTGCTCCATTATACTGTATCGTTGTGTAACCAAGCAATCTGAAGTCTTTCTATTCCACTCGCAGCGTCAGCCGTTGCGTTGATTCTGGCTATACAAAAGTGCTTCTCTTGTGGCGAGATAATCACTTTTCTCAGTCGTATAAAACTGCTAATATCTTTCGAACTAATCGGTCGAAATTGTTCAGCTTTTCTCTATAACTGCATGTAGCACTGCACAATACAATTAGCTTATCGGTGACCGCTAACTGTTCGAAGCTAAACTTGTAGAAGCTTTCTAAGGTCCGTTTCAACTTCACCTAGTTTGACTTGGATCTCGTTAATATAGTGGCCTCGCCACGCGTTATAAAGACGATTCTTTTCACTGCTGTTCACTTCGACGTCTCACTATAATGAATGTATAAGAAAAGAACTTTCACAAATATACTTCGATGCTCTGAGAATGAGATCTCAGAATGATCAGAGAACGAAAAGGCTCCTCTCTTCTGCGCAAGCCCTTTTATTAACTTCACGAGGGGCGTTTCCATCCCTTCCAAAGCGTGATACTGCGTCATCGCTAAAAGTTCTAACTTCGTTAATATATGACGGATTTTCAAAATTCAAAAACTGAAAATAAATTTCACCAAAATTCCAAATCAATGCTTTTACTGCAAATGGATTTCCACAATTCTGCATTCCATAAGTAATAACAATACCATAGTTTCAGCAATCTCCGTCTTCCTTTAAACTATCGTTGATTGGTTCATGCCTCTCCTCCAATAGCATAGTTTCTTCCTCAGCAGAATTCCTCGTTTCCTGCGACTGCGTCGTAAATCTTGGAACATTCTCGACTAAATGCTGACGTCACTGAGAATCTCAGCTCAAGTAGCTTGCTGGCATAACATTTACGTCATCCGTGCTTACGTCATGACTACCCACGTCATAACTATGACAGCCATAACTCTCATTATAATTTCAAATATAGCCACCGTGGTCTCTACATAATTCAATTACGGGGGCAGTACCTTCTTCAAGGCCACGGCCGCCTCCTTCCCTCTTCCTTGCCTATCCATCCTGACCTTCCATTACCTTCCCTCATGAGGCCCCTGTTCGCTTTGCAGGTGAGGCCGCCTGGGCGAGGTGCCAATCACACCTCACCAGTTGTATCCCCTCCGATTAGATGTTCCCAGCTCTAGGACACTGCCCGTAGAGGCGGTAGTGGTGAGTTCCCTCGCTGAGTCCGTGGGTTCCATCAACCTGGAGGGTAAACGACTAAGAAAAGAAGAAAAAGAAGATAGCCTTAAAACGCCGATATTCATTTTGATACACCCTGTATTCTACTTTCCAGGCGAGATAATTGTCTACAAGTTATCTTCTGGATGTTTACAAGCAGATTACAGAGCAGCATGTACTTAGCAGTCCTCATTTAAGTTATCCTGGTGTTGTAATCTTTCGTTCTAAAATGGCTTGTTCAGTATTTAGTTTCTGAACACGAGACTAATGGCTTAGAGGTCTCAAATCACAACTTACACAAGGGAAGTGAAATGGCGCAGAGAATACATTTAACTTCGTGCATGGAAGTAGTTGGCGTGACATTGAAGTTACTCTACTGAGATTGAGTATATTATCTCTATTAGATAGAACCTGTTAAGCGAAATAGCTGAAAGTCTCTATTCAATTCCCTGTACGTGTCGTTTTTTTCAACTAGCTTGATATCCGATTCTTCCTAATTCTACAGTTCTCTCTGTGAGAATGCAATTACAAATAAGACCTATAACGTGTAATCTACATAATGCTCCTTCACAGATTCAAGTTCTGTACAAAAATAGTGTTGGAAAGATAAAGCTATACGAAACCACCTCGTGGTGTAGTGGCTAGTGTATATGGCTGTCCATCCGGATGTCTCGGTTCGATTCCCAGCTCTGCCAAGATATTTTGATTCTCGTCTGAAGGCTGGAACGGGGTATACTGAGTCCCATGAGGCAGAAGTGAAGAAAGGAGTGTTAGATACCCATCTCAGCCATCTTCGAGTGTCTTCTTCCGCGGTTTCCCACGTCTGCTCCACGAACATTTCATTCGGCCCATTACTGCTAAATATTTTGATAGTTGTCATCCACTAATCGGCTACAAATATACATCAAAGGAAAATATGCATGCAGCGTATTCATCTATTTTATTACAAATTCACAGCAAACATTAAAACATTAATTCATGTATTTGAAACCAATATTTGTAACTTACTTTTTGATTTTGGCATATCCCTAAATTTTGCATATCTGATAAGTACAGCTGGGATAGGGTGTACTGGCCACGGACACCTCCTTCCCAATTCTCACATGTATTACTAACACATTATGTTGGAGAAATTCTATACACACACCCAAGTACGTAGGGCTAAAATGTTCACAATGTCCAAGCCCCTGAAATGAAACACCAGAGGTGGCTTCGGTGGCGTAGTTGGTAGCATGCTGAACTTCTATGCCCAAGGTTACGGGTTCAAACCCGACCGAAGTCGTCGGAATTTTTAAGAGCGTTAAAATACCTCAGTATGCTTTCATTCCAAGGGGAAGTAAAGCCGGCGATCCCATGTTCTAGATTTATGGCATGGAAAAGAACCTTCCACTAACTACACTTGTGTGAAGCCAAAACTTGTAGGTTAGAATTGATAACACTCTATTAGTTCCAACGTTTGCTGCCAGGTGCTGGCTGCGATGCCATCTAGTAGCCAAGTCCACAAGCTAGGTGTCATGGACGGTAGCATTTGGTAACAAAAGTAGGACCTACAGTAGGTACTTGATTTTATTGTCCGCAGTCCTTACTTGAATTAAAACAGATAACACACACTAATTCCGCCATCACAATTAACACCATCGGTTATCAGACAGATTCTACCCACACCCAAAGTACACGGGGCTAAATGACCGCGTTGTCGCAGCCCCTAAACTGAGGAACCAACCAACTAACCACTTTGTTCAGGAATAAACTGTCAAAGAATTGCGACTTCGGTGGCGTAGTTGGTAGCATGCTGAGCCGAAGTCGTCGGATTTTTAAGAGTTTTAAAAATCCCTCAGTATGACTTCCTTCGTTGGGGAAGTAGAGCCGGCGGGCATATGTCATAGAGTTATGGCATGTAAACGAACCTTCCATTTACTACAATTGTGCGAAGATAAATGTGTAGGTTAGATTTGATTAACTCTCTATAAAGTTCCAACATTTGACACCAGGTGCTGGTTGCGGTAACATCTAGTAGCCAAGTTCACAGCTAGGTTTCGTTGACGGTAGCATTTGGTAGCAAAAGTAGGAACTACTTGAAATTGATCGTCTACAGTCCTTACCTGAATTACAGATAACGCACACTAATACAGTCATCACAATTAATACCGGTTATCAGACAGATTCTACACACACCCAAAGAACACGGGGCTACATGACCGCGTTGCCACAGCCCCTAAACTAAGGAAACAACCAACCAAACTTTCAAAGACAGAAACACTTGACTCACATAATTGTATGTTTTACAAACCGGATGTTTTTAGGAATAGCAATGCGATGATATGGCTAATTCTGGTCTGAGGGCTGGAATGGGATACACTCAGCCTTGTGAGGGAAAACTGTAGGAGGGTTTGATTCCCATCTCGGCCACCTTGGATGCGGTTTTCCGTGGATACCCATTATTTTATACTCCAGGCAAATGCTGGGATGGATCCTAACTAAAGGCCAATGCCATCTTCTTCCCAATCTTAACCTGAATTACACACACTAATACAGCCATCACAATAACACTTTTCTTTATTAAGTACAGACATGTGGAAACAGGATATCAAATTCTTACAGAGCAGGAAGAGCAATCACATATGCTACTAAAAGGTGCAACCATGTGTGTGGCATGCATATCATGAGCACGATGTCGCAAAGCCCCTAAACGATTCAACAACAACAAACATGTTAATTTCTTTGCAGTTTAGATTTATTTGTAGTTGATTATCATTATTAATTAAATCGTTATAAATATACACATTGTACAAAATTCAGAATTACTGTACACATCTTATGAATTTCCTTACAATTCCTACTCATTAGGTAAACCTGTAAATTTACAATTATTAAGTACAGACATGTGGAAACAGGATATCAAATTCTTACAGAGCAGGAAGAGCCATCACATATGCTACTAAAAGGTGCAACCATGTGTGTGGCATGCATATCATCGATTACTATTTCTTAAAATAATGGCTTAGTCGAATAACACGTTCTGTGTACAGTATATGCTTTATGTACAAAAAATGATACTGTGTGGAGACAGGGCATTGTTAATAAGTTTCTCCGTGTCCCTTGCAGAAGAACATCAAGACGCCTGAACAACATGCTGACTGATAGACCTTTCCAGGTAACCATAGGGAATGCCGTTAGTGACCAGAAGACTCTTAACAACGGACTACCCCAAGGCTCAGTCCTAGCTCCGCTATTATTCAGTCTCTATATAGCAGATATGCCAGACACCCAGTCCAGGAAGTTCGGCTATGCTGATGATTGGGTGTTAGCAACTCAACACAAACAAATCGAGGCCACTGAAGAAATATTAACGAAGGACTTATGTGCAATGTTTAAATACTTCCGTAAATGGGGACTTCAACCGAACCCTAATAAAACTGAATCCACGTGCTTTCATCTGAGCAACATCCTAGCCAACCATGAACTAAACATATATTTTGATGGAAAACGTGTGATTCATAACAAATACCCAAAGTACCTTGGAGTGACACTTGACAGAACACTGTCATTTAAACAACATCTAACAAACACTGCAGCCAAATTGAGGTCAAGAAATAACATCCTACAAAAACTGTGTGGTACTACATGGGGTTCCACTGCGTCTACCCTCCGATCAACTGCCCTTGGTCTTGTATACTCAGCAGCAGAATATTGCAGCCCTGTTTGGCTAAACAGTAGTCACACGAAGCTAGTAGATGTTCAACTAAACCAAACTATGCGGATAATTACTGGTACAATCAAGTCCACACCAGTTTTCTGGCTACCTGTCCTGAGCCGTATTCCACCTCCTACGCTGAGAAGAAAGAATATCCTCCTGAGAGAATTTAACAAAATCTGCAACAACCAACAGCTGCCAATCCATGAGGACATACCTGCAATCCAAATCAATAGACTCCGCTCCAGACACCCTGCAATCAGAACAGCCAACAACCTGGCAGACCATAACTTCAATCTTCATGAAGCCTGGGCAGAAAATTGGTACACAAACACTCCACCAGAGCTACATAGTTTTCTCCATAGTAACAACAATCCATGGGAACTTGATCTGCCCGTAGGACATGGTGTAGGCTACACTGAACAGGATACGCACCAACCATAGGAGATGTGGTGATCTACTATACAAATGGGGAAAGATCACCTCTCCAGAGTGCACGTGTGGCTTCCAGTGTCAGACCATCAAGCATATAGTTGAAGAGTGCCCTCAGAACTTATATCCTGGAAACCACTTTGACTTTTTGTTTTCTACAGCAAATGTGTTAAACTATGTAAATAATATGTCTGTAAATTTGTAAATTATGGTTATATTTTCTCTGTGTTCCAAAAAGTGATGTGTAATTGCCATACGATTAATAATAATAATGAATAAGAAAGGAAATTGAATTTGCGTTTGTATAAATTTCTAGGCTCAACTATTTATATTTTCAATTTTAATTTTGTTTTTACTGAGAAAATATTTGGTATGCATATTCAGGTTTGCTTGATTTTCTTTAAATTCTTTTAATTTAATTGGGAGAATGTTATATAATTTTGGTTAGAAATACAGAAAGTTACGTTTAGCTATAATTCATTTAAGGTTATAAATTTCAATAGCCTATAACTATGGTTCAGTTTAGAATAAATGCACCTGATAATGAACGCAATCTTACATTTCAGAAAAATTATCTTATGCTATTTCACGATTAAGTGAATTATCCCTGCCCCTTTCTGTCTCCACTCGAAGATAGCGCTACACCCAGAGCAAATCGTCACCAGTCACTAGTGATATTGGCATTTTTCAATATTTTCTGTTAGCTACGTTTTTAAAGAATTGCCTTGTCCTATAACGTTCAAGGCTGTTCTTACATACGTTACCCAGATATCTGGGCTGGAGTGTACACATTGTTGTGACATATATTATAGTTTTGCGATGATGCATTAATGTTTCGTATTTGATGTTATTTGTGGGTTTAAATAATTCGTGAGTGGACACTGAGTGATAACCGGATCTGTGGTCGACACTGAATTGTTGAATGCTCAATGTAAACACGGTGTGTTTTAGTATGTGGGAAGCAATCTATAATTTCATCAGTATGGCAGTGTTTACTTAATATGGAATACCATGAATTATATCCTAATAATAGCAGCATAATGCGCACCTAAATTTGTTGAAGTGTCCACACCGTTTAAAAAAGAGAGAATCAACTAAGAGCTTGATCCAAGTCAGCCTTTTGTCATGTCATTAGTTTTTAATGTATAGAATGAATTGAGTGACTGTTTATTTGTGGTGATTAAACTTATCTTATTTTATCATTTGAGGCTCTTGGATATCGTGGTCATTTACCCCCGTGTACTTGGGATTAGTCTGATAACCTGTGTGACTGTCGAAATGTTATGTTTTTCAGTCGGTCAGCACGATTGTACCCAATTGTAATGGGTGTCCCCCTAATCCTTAAAAAAATGACATGAGATTAATAAATACACTCGGATGACCAGTATCGATCGTCAAGTGATCATCATCAGATTCTTTACACTTTGGCTATTAAATCTATGTCTACAAGTATGGGTTTTGATATTTACAATATTGGCCTACACACTTTTTTTAGTTACAGTAGTCATTATACTAGCACAACTCTTCAAGATTTGTAATGTTTTGTTGAGATACTGATAGTGGTAATTGACTTTCAAGATTGTTTGCTTAATGTGATTATGTGATTGTTATTAAATATTCAAGTTATTGTGGAGTGTACACTTAGCTGTTTGAGCGTTAAACCTCAACCCAATGATCAGGAATTGATGATGACCACCTAAAGGTCGAAACGCGTAATCCTAAAATTGCCACATTATACTTAGATGTTAAGCCCCTTAAAACAACAATTATCATCTACATCTTCATACTGGTGATCATAAATAATACAAGTGTTTTTCAGGAGTGTCATTTACTTATTATTCATATATTATATACATTGTACCCCGCACAGTCTTTGGGAAAATTCATGTTGACTGACTCAAGAGTTAAAACTGATAGTCTTCATGTGGGGTCGAAGATATTGTCTGGTGTAATCATTTTCGTTCTCAGAGATTATATTTTCTAAGAACTTGTTTTTCTCCTTAATCCATAGTGTTATTTAAATAGTTATTTTTGTTTTAAGGGGCGGAACTGCGAGGTCATCTACCCTAATCCATAGAGACAAATAAGATTATAGAGTGATTGATACTATCTTAACCCGTAGCATTAACCATTTGTAATATACTTGGCTGGGTTGATATTGTGTGAATAACTTGAAAAAGTTAGAACATCATTACTGAAAGGATGAAGTAATGCTTGGCCAGAGCTCTTCGAGGTTGACTGGCACATCATCACTGAAAACAATTACAACTTTCCTTTAACATGCATATTACATTTATTCTGATCTCGTTTCACAGCTCCTTCGATTCTCCCTCAGTCCATTCGGTCTACATTTCTCTATGCTAAAATTTTAGTATGCCTCCTTGAATGTCAAGCTCACAGTGTGTTCTTCAAAACATTAGTCATGTTGCAGTAACATTATCTGTTACAAAATCAATACTTGGACATTGAATGACGGGGACAATATTATATAATCCGAAATGGTTTTATTTAGTTTACTATTTTCAACTCCAGGCAAATGTCAATTAACCACAGCCACGTCCATCCAAATCATGTTTGCCCACTTTAATTGATCTTCATTTATTTCGTATCATAGTTATTGTTGTTTTAAGGGGAGGGACAGTGAGGTTATTTGCCCTCTTTCATATCTCATTAACTTCTCTGATGAGGTTGGCGTTAGGAAGGGTATCTGACCGTAAAAACTTACAATCCCACCTCATCCACGAACCCACTGAAACAGGACTTGTAAGATGTAGAAATACAATACAAGCCAAGTAGACCATTTGAGGTGGGAGAAGAGATTCTTACAGTAGCGTTTAACTGGGGAGGGCTCGAACATTTGACCTTACCGTAGCACACATTCTCTTGGAGTGTGTGGACCTGGCCGATCTGCGAAGAACTCTCAAACTACCTAACACCCTCTCACCCGTTCTACGTGGTGACGGGCGCAGAAGACCTCGTCATACAGTTCATGAGGGAGAGTGGCTACTTTTTAAAGTTTTATTTTTTTAATTTATTTAGTCAATTTACCCTCTAGGTTGGTGGTTCCCACGGACTCAGCGAGGGAACTCACCACTACCGCCTCTATGGGCAGTGTCCTGGAGCTTGGAACATCTGTTCGGGATGGATACAACTGGGGAGATGTGATCAGCACTTCGCCCAGGCGGCCTCACCTGCAAAGTGAACAGGGGCCTCATGAGGGAGGGGAAGGGATGGAAGATAGGGATGGATAGGCTAGGAAGAGGGAAGGGGGCGGCCGTGGCCTTACAGTAGGTAATGCCCCCGTAAATTGAATTATTTAGGGACAAAATGAGAGTATTTTCCATCCCCATGATAAAATTTAACCAGCAAATATAATTTCTGGAACTGTGACACGGGAGTGTAGTGTTACAAGCTCGAGACTGTGGGAGAGCCCGATCGCGTGATATGTTGCACAATGGACGCTTCTAGAAGGCTATATTTAGCATAGCAACAGCGAGTTTGGAGATTAATATTATAAATATTGTTATAAATTATGCTATTGGATCCCAGCCCAGAGCCAATGAGAACAGGTCTTATTGAAGACGGGATCAACTTTAATTACACAATATGATGAAATTATGCATTTAGGCCCTTAGAAGAAGATTTTCTTATTTGGTAATGAAGAGAATATTAAGAGAAATTATGTCTGATACTTTAAAAACCGCAGATCGGTTAATCTACGCAGTAATAAGCATTGGTAATCTACGCGCTAAAATTATGGTGGGAGTTTGATATGGCCGCCAAAAATTCGACTTGGAGGGGGAGATCCAAGGATCGAGGTTCTTATTCCAGCAGACTTTGAAGAGCGAGGAAGTGTTTTTACTGGGTTAACGGAGATCCCAAAGCTTAGTCCGAGTGCGACGACTGTCGACTTGTGGAGACGCGAGGATAGCTAGGTGGAACGTAGGAGGTCACCGCACTTCCATTCTACGTGATGTTGCGAGGAACATTGAATTGATTATATCTCTTATATAATTGAGATCTGAAGTTAAATAAGCATATATATATATATATATATATATATATAAAGAACAGGTCGCATACTATATATTGTGAAAAGTCGAGCGTTTTAATATTCACCGTTTCGACAATATAAGCCTGTTAAGTTAGATTTCCAAATGTGTTGGAAATAAAGCTGAATATCATTATAAATTGCAACGTGAAGTTGGCGAACGCAGTTCAAGTGAACAGTGGCGGAGAACTTTTAATATTGGCGCAACACATAAACATTAACAGAGTGACTATTATTATTCTTCAAACGTTATCATTCAGCATAATTATTATTGTTGATATGATGAACTAAATAGTCATGCGCCAGAGACATATTCGATAACAGGAGTTAAGATACAACGTTGGAGCTTCGTTAGACAACGTATTCTTGAATACAGACGTAGTGTACATTGTGCATTTTCGTCAGTCTACGAACACTAATATAACATCAATTAGCAATGGAAATATTTCATTCACCATTTATATGAATATTTCCATAATTATATTCCAATGATGAAGCTGATACATATTTACGACGGAGAATGAAGACTTTACAGAAGAGATTTGTCAAGATGCTAGGGAAAGGTAGCCCAGCAACACAGAATAATTTGCCAGAAGGATGTCGTTCGAGCCCAGGCGAATGTTGGTGAATTCCAGACAGGGACGTTTCTTATCTCTGAGGTCGCAGATCCGAGGTTCGAATGCAGATCCATCTCAGTGTCTTGTACTGAGGAAACATCTAAAGTATTGCGGGAATACTTACATAGATCTTCAAGTTTTCGTCCAAATAAGGTATTAGTGTATCTCAACTGTTATATAGAGCTTGATTAGTAACATTCTGAGCCAGCGATCTTATTCCATATTTTCAGCGATCTTATTCCATATTTTCGGTGATCTTATTCCATATTTCCAGCGATCTTATTCCAGATTTCTATATTTTCACATTTCATGTATTTCAGTGCTTTTATGTATTTTACACTTCTGATGTGTTGAGATTTTTACACTTCAAGGTTGTTTAGAAGATAATTGCATTTCATCTATTTTTCAATTTTATTCTACGGATCAGTTGTGGAACTGACATTAAAATTTTTGTTTGAGGAATCATATTGCCTCATAGGAGACTAGTCGTTTCGACTCTCGAATTTTAATAATTTCATTTAAACGAAGTATTCTGACATTGTGTCATAGCTTCAAATTAAATTCTTATTAAATTTAATTTGAGCACTTTAATGTAACGACATATAACTTCAAGGAAAGAAGAAACATCGAATGATCTTGTTATATCATTATTGTACATAAACTATCGACGATCTAAGAAATACTAGTCGTTTGATAAGACCGAAGTCTTAGTCCCTATGAACATTCTTTGTGTAGAGTGGAAAAACTTTACGACATTGACAAACCTTTCTTATTATTTGTAAAGCTAAGAGCTTTGTTCATTTAATATGTTAGAGGAAATACCTTTTGATAGAAGATTATTCAAATCTTTGGCTAGGAATTCAAAGCTAGTTTATCCCGGTCAGGATTGAATTCTATCTGACACTATAAATAACATGTGTGTTATTTTATCCTATTTGTGTAACATCACGTCATTTGTGGACATGATATTACAACGATAAACAATTTAAAGCTTGACAAGTGATATGAGACAGGAGTATTATTTTTATTACATGTATTTGCGATAGACGAGTTAACAGTTAATTATCTTGTTGTGGAGTAAACTTTAGGAGGTTAATCACGACTGTCTAATATCGTTCATTACAATTGGAAGTTTCGTTTGAAGAACTTACGCATGTATAATTGTAGTCCAGTAGTCATGTACAATGATACTGAGGGTCATGCCATTATTTGATAGAAGTTCCTACATAAGATATGTTAATAACAATTAATCCTTTTTGGTTATTGTTTAACATAGTAGATGATAATTGTTTATGCCATATATACTGTTATATGAGGATTTGTTGAGCTATGAAGAGTGCTCATGCGAGGGAATTCCGCATTTTAAGGAAGTCAAAGTATTGTTGTTCTTTAATAAAAAGGCATGTATCATGATAAGAGCCGTTGTATACAAGTAGTCCAGTTTTTGTGAATTAACGATTTAGCTGTGTTAACAGGAGGGTTTCAGCGGAAATACAACTTGAGAAAGATTGTCTACTCACGTCTATAATACGATTATTAAATTTTATTAAACCCGAAGTATGTAATTACGTACAGTTTGCCTTAATTAGTCGACTGTATTATACCAACAATGTAATGAAACCTATATAAGACGATGTGTAAGAAGTATATAAAACTACGGAACGTTAAAAGTATGGTTATGTGAAAAACCAGTGTATATATTTAGTTAAGAATTATATTGTAACCGAGAAGTCAGAATCTCGAAAGTGTCGCGTTAGCAACACTAGATAATGGATATTATTATAAACATATTACATGTAAATAATTTTTGTGGAAATGATTTAATTAGTTAAATAATTTAGTAGGAATTATTAATCAATTGTTTTGGAATACCGTGTGTTTTATGAGCGGATGTTTTGGTGTGTATGATTGTTCATTGTTAAGAGAAATTGTGGAACCGAATTGGTCTAGAACAATTGCGGGGTGCGAATGAAAGAGTGTATATTATTTTTTAGAATGATTGTTTAAGAAACAGAGTAGTTATATGAACTTTTGTAAGATCTAAATGTTAATGTTACGTGTTTTTAATAAATGCACACACAAGCAGTCTCTGTGGACTAGCGAGAATGATTCACCGTTATGTTGGAGAGCGATGACATAAGATGAACAGGTGTACTCTCACCGCCTTCTATATAAATTGTAAAACAGTTTCGAGTACGGCGTGGTGCCGGTATTTCATTGATGAAACAAAGTTACTGCACGTGTGTTTCTGCAAACGCAGGCTTGTGAATGAAACCATGTGTCTGGAATGCCATTAAGAGGCTTCATTAAACGTTTTTATTTCTAGCCTACTTTTCACCGACAGTAGTGGCTACGCTGGCTAAAGCGCAGCATTAGGTCATGGGGCCAAAGCTCTCTGCTGACTCGGTAGACGCGTGGGTTCGAGTCCCACCGTCGTCCGTCCTTGAAATGGTTTTCCGTGGTTTCCCATTTTCAACACCAGGCAAATGCTGGGACGGTACCTTCTGATAGGCCACGGCCGCTTCCTTCCACATCCTTGCCCAGTTTCATTCACCATCATTCATTTCATCTCTCATTAACTCCTCTCAAGAGGTTGGCGTCAGGAAGGGCATCCGGCCGTAAAAACCCTCGCCACAAAGACTTCCATCGCATCTCATCCCCGACCCCGTTGGAAAACGGGAATAATAAGGGGTAGACATACATACATTTCTAGCCTACTTTTCACATTTTGCAAAAATGAGGAAAAAGTAGACTTATGAGATCGATCGGGGAAAATGTGTGTCTGTCTGTCTGTCTGTCCTTCTGCCTGTCTGTCCTGTCTGTCTGGCTGTGTGTGTGTGTGTCCCCGTATCAACTCCTAAACGGCTAGAGAAATCGAAACCAAATTTAGTATGAGTAAAGATGAATAGCGGAATATCTCACGTCCATATTTGAAAATTAGGTCAGTGCTACCAACTGCTGAAAAAACGCACTTGAAATTTGAGCTCCATGTTGGATATCTTGGAAGGTATGCCTGGGATCTATTCCTAAATTGGCACACATATAGATAACACTATTTCAGTTTAATTTCCAGGAGGCCATACATGACAGTGTTGCCAAAATAATTTTAAGCCTTCTGATAGGTCCAATTTTTAAATGCCTATAACTTCTACACTATCAATTGGATTTCAACCAAATTTTGTGTGTAATATGTGTACATAAACAGATATGACTGAGCGTATTCTTAAGAGCCACCAGGGCTGCCAACTGTTAATAATTGCTCTCTCTATTCTTTTATCGAAATACCAATATATCAGATAGTATGCAAGCCGACAGCTTTAAACTATGCACACGTATAGTACCTGACATTTTAGATTAATTTAGGAGGAACTTATATACTTCAGTTCTACCAACAAGATTCTAAGCCTGCTGATAGGGCCAATTTTAAATACATGTAACATCTATGCTATCAGTTGGATTTCAACCAAATTTCGTATGTGCTATGTGTAACATAACAGATATGACTATAAGTATTCTTAAGAGTAATCAGGGCTGCAACTGTTAATAAATGCTGTCTATATTTTTTACCCCAATATCAATATATCAGGAAGTATGCAAGCCAACAGCCCTATACTTTGCACACGTATAGCACATGGCATTCTAGATTAATGTGGAATAATTAATATAAGTCAGTGCTGCCAACACGATTCTATGCCCGCTGACAGGACCAATTTTAAAATACATGTAACTTCAATACTAACAAATGGATTTCATCCAAAATTGGCACAACAAGATATAATAATATTTCCGATTATTTCTAACCAGAACACGCATGACATTGTTGCCAACATGTTTTTACGCGTGCTGATAGATCCAATGTCAAACTGCATGTGACGTCCATTGGACTTCTACCAAATTTTGTATTCTTTACCTTAAGAGATGGAACTAAGAATATATTCAGTCAGTAGGGCTGCCAACTGTAGTGCTCTATTAGGCTATATTATACCAGGAATATTTCGAACTAATTAGACATTTCGATATTACCAAGTTAATTTCGTCATTATTCTAGATAGGTTCATATTCTGTAGAATAATCATTGTCATGAAAAGTAGGCTCTTTAGTTCGTCACGGAACTTCTTGTTACGCATTGTAGGTCTAGAACAAGCCAAGATTTATACTCATAATTTTTAATACAGCATTGTAGTAAGATGTAGAGTTGAAAGGAGGTGTGAATGACTGCGTGTTTTTTAATTTTAATTTCTATTGTTAAATTCGTTTATTGTTATTTTGTTTATACTAGATTAGTTTACCCTCTTGTTAATACATTTTGTTCAGATTGTTTTCCATTGTTGTTGGAGTGTGATTCATTTAAAATATAAGGAGCAGAGTATTGTGGATGTAGTGTAGGCGAAGCTGAATTCCCAGTCCCCGAGAGGTAAGTAAAGGTGAGTGCCCCGTGTTGTTGGTTGTTGATCCACAATATTCTGGTAACTGCTGTCTGTAAATCCCTAAAGGCCATGTTGGAAGCGATTTCTAATGTTGTATATGCCGGAGCAGTTAGAAATAGGCAATCCAGCGGGGGCAATGGATATTCCAACAGGATCCTTTCCGGATTATCGGGTACAGTACCATCCCGGCATTTGCCCGAAGACGAAGTGGGAAACCACGGAAAACCACTTCGAGGATGGCTGAGGTGGGAATCGAACCCCCTCTACTCATTTGGACCACCCGAGGCTGAGTAGACCCCGTTCCAGTCCTCATACCACTTTTCAAATTTCGTTGCAGAGCCGGGAATCGAACCCAGAACCTCCGGGGCGGCAGCTAACCATGCTGACCGCTACGCTACGGAGGCGACTTAGAGTTTTAATATACGGTAGTTTATGACTTCTAGTTTGTTTAATGTATTTATTGTGCTCATATTTATTTTTATGTGCGACGATGACGAAATGTAAATATTATATGTCAGAAAACTGTATCATAATGAGGGTCATTATAGTACTATTCTTCATTATGAAACCGTTTCTCCAGCCAATCAGAACTCATTCATTGACCAATTAGACAAGGATAGCTTCACGCATACGCTCAAAATCCAACATGTCGGACATGAATTACATGATTTGAAAGTTCAAATTTGATATCGGATCAACCATTGTAGTTACAATCCCAAACACAAAGACAAAATCGGCACGAACCTTTACGGTAACAAGAAAACACTATGACATATGCAAGAAATTTATGAATCTACGTCCAGAAGTTAGCAACACAGAATCCTTCTACATAAATTACCGACATGGAAAGTGCACCGTCCCATATGTTCGCGTAAATAACTGGCGAATATGAGACAAGAGATAGCACTGTACTTAAATATCCCCAACTCCAATTTCTACACAGTGCATTGCTTTCAAACGACTTCGGTGACAATATTAGTGAATGCTAGTTCTGATCGGCACTAGACATCATGCAGGCTGTAAACAATAGCATTGCCAAGCAAAGTTAATTGTCTCTGCTTTCGAAATTCCTTGACCCACGCAAGCGCTCTGTTCAGTCAGCAAACCACCCAGCGCGCTCTGTTCACTTACTGAAGTTCCTGAATCCCACAGATATTTATGAATATTTATGTTAAATCCATACTAATGTATAAAAATGAGATGGTGTGTGTCCGTGTTTCTGTCTGTTACACAATCACGCAATAAATAATGGTCCAATTTACATGAAATATTGCATGGATGTAGCTGATTTACTACTTTTGATTTCGATACCTTGCACTATTTAAAGATGGCGACCATTTTAGTGACGTGACTACACCCATTGGTTTCAAAATTTAATATTTCCATATCAAATAAAAAGAGAACGCGAAGAAAGAGCAGACTTTTGATGTCACATACGAGCTTTAAAATTTAATTTTCTATCCGAAAGGTCCTTATCACTTTTCGTGTATCTCCAATGGTTAGCGTGTAAAACCCACAATTGTGACTTCACTACACCCTTTGGTTTCAAAATTTCATACTTCCATTTCAAATAAAAAGAGAACGCTAAGAAATAGCCAACTTTTGATGGAATACACGAGCTTTAACATTTAATTTTCTATCCGAAAGGTCCTTATCACTTTTCGCGTATCTCCAACGATTAGCGAGTAAAACCTAAATGTGTGCAATAAAACACGGTCAACACCGAACGGTGCAGTATATCTCTCAATACCAGGGGAGTCAGCCGCCCCTTATAATTTTAGTTTTCGGCCACACTTCCAACGTCTGATGCCAATATGGTCGACAGTTTCCCGTCTAAAGCCAAGCCACAATGACCCTAAACGACTTTTACAAGATTTATGACGACATGGAAGCAAAACCTTTACAAAAACATGTGTGCGACAAGTGATAATTCAAAGCATCTAACTGTCATACGGGCATGTACAAAGAACACGCCAATGATACGGTTTCAGTTGGATACGAAATTGACGCTAGGTACGGTGGCTTACTGATAAAAAACGTGAATGAATCTACGAAGCGGAAAGCTGTATCCATCTCATACGCTTTCAGGCAAACTGAAGGGACAAGTAGCCGTGGCGCTATGGTCTAAGTGCATAGTAGATAATCGTACTTTTTTGGGAGCTGGGTTCAAATCTCACCACCGCCAAATATTTTAATGCACATTTTAAGCTTTGGGAATAATATACAAGGACACTCGTGCCACATTTGACTAATATTATGCGTTGTTTATTTAGGGTCGCCTCCGTAGCGTAACGGTCAGCAAGGTTAGCTGCCGCCCCGGAGGTCCTGGGTTCGATTCCCGGCTCTGCCACGAAATTTGAAAAGTGGTGCGAGGACTGGAACGGGGTTTACTCAGCCTCGGGTGGCCCAAATGAGTAGAGGGGGTTCGATTCCCCCTCAGCCATCCTCGAAGTGGTTTTCCGTGGTTTCCCACTTCGTCTTCGGGCAAATGCCGCGATGGTACCTTCTTCAAGGCCACGGCCGCCTCCTTCCCTCTTCCTTGTCTATCCATCCTAACCATCCCATACCTTCCCTCATGAGTCCCCTGTTCGCTTTGCAGGTGAGGCCACCTGAGCGAGGTGCCAATCACACCTCACCAGTTGTATCCCTTCCGATTCAATGTTCCCAGCTCTAGAACACTGCCCGTTGAGGCGGTAGTGGTGAGTTCCCTCGCTGAGTCCGTGGGTTCCACCAACCTGGAGGGTAAAAAAAAAAAGTTTATTAACACAGTGTGCAGTCTAGAAGCGGTGGCTATTTCATCGCTAATTTCTTGTATTTGATCCCCCAGGGGCTCACATCTGATGGGACGTGGGCTGGCAAACACGGGACCCCAGCTGAGTCTGGCATTGCTTCGACTTGCTTGTGCCGGGATCCTCTCCGTCTTGGTCAACTCTTGTTCTCTTCCGACCCCGACGGTATTTCGGTATCCGAGGCCTAGAGAGTCTCTCCTTTTCCGCCTTAATTGGCTCTTCTCTAATTTTTCCTGATCCCTCATTCTTCGAGGGTTTTTCTTTCAGCTACCTCCTACCTTCTGCTCAAGGCCCTCAGGCAAGGCGAAATGACGAGTACCCGTGGAGCAATGGCCGAAGTGCGTAGAAGGTAGCTGTCTTGTTTATGAGAAGTGGGTTCGATTCCCACTACCGCTGAATATTTTTGTGCTCATTTTAAACTTTGGGGATTAAATACAAGATGATGATAATTTTTGTTACCAGGGTCCTAACATCTAGGTTATCGGCCCCTAATGGTTTGGGTGTTGATGAGAAATGAAATAAAATCCTATAATTAAATCTAATTACAAACTTTCACTATCGGTTTACCCTCCAGGGTTGGCCTTTCCCACGGACTAAGCGAGGAATCCGGCCTCTATCGCCACTGAGGGCAGTGTCCTGGAGCTTGAGACTCTGAGTTGGGGATACAACTGGGGTGTGTGACCAGGCACTACGCCCAGGCGACGTCACCTGCAAAGCGAACAGGGGGATGATGAAGGGATGGGAAGAGTGGGAGGGTTAAGCAAGGAAGTGGGAAATTACCATCCTGGCATTTGCCCGAAGACGAAGTGGGAAGCCACGGAAAGCCACTTCGAGGAAGGCTGAGGTGGGAATCGAACCCTCTCTACTCATTTGGACCACCCGAGGCTGAGTTGACCCCGTACCAGTCCTCATGCCACTTTTCAAATTTCGTGTCAGAAACGGAAATCGAACCGCGGACCTCTGGGTTGGCAGCTAATCACGCTGACCACTACACAACGGAGGCCACTGCTACAAACTTACAACTAAAATTAACTACTGACTTACCCATGCCGTTTATACGATTTCAGTTGTATACGAAATTAACGCTTGGTACGGTGGCATACAGATAAAGAACGTGAATGAACCTTTGAAGCGGAAAGCAGTATCACATACGCTTTCAGGCAAGGTAAAGGGACGAGTAGTGGTGGAGCAATGGTCCAAGTGCGTAGAAGGTAGCGGACCTGTTTTTGGGAGGTGGTTTCGAAGCCCACCACCGCAAAATATTTTTATGCACATTTTGAGCCTTGGGGATCAAATACAAGATGATGTTGATGATGATGATAATTGTTGTTTTAAGGGACCTAACATCTTGGTAATCGGCCCCTAATGGTTTGGGTGTTCATGGAAAATGAAGATGAAAATTTAAGTAAATCTAACTACAAACTTACACAGTTCAGGAATACCTAGGGATCGATAACTCTCGAACTCACCAGCTGTGATCCCTTAAGAGACTAGCATTATCCAAGGTGCACAAGAACTGGTGGGGATACAGACACCCTGCCTCCTTGAGGGAGGAAACGGAAGATTGTAGTTTTACGTGACCGTGAATCTTGTGATTATGAGCCACGGGACCTCCTTTTTACGTGGAATCCGAACCACAGGACATGGCATTTCACTTCGAAAATCTCACATGCATTGACCGGGAATCGAACCCGGACCGACTTGGTGAGGGGCATACAGCTAGACCGCTGAGCCACCACGCCCCCCCCCCCCCTCCTTGTGGGCCTTGAGCAGAAGGCAGGAGGTACCTGAAAGAAAAACCCTCGAAGAATGAGGGATCAGGAAAAATGAGAGAAGAGCTAATTAAGGGGGAAAAGGAGAGACTCCCTAGGCTTCGGATACCCTAAAACCGTCGGGGTCGGAAGAGAACAAGAGTTGACCAAGATAGGTCTACAGGAAAGAAGACGGAGAGGATCCCGGCACAAGCAAGTCGAAGCAATGCCAGACTCAGCTGGGTCCCGTGGTCGCCAACCCAAGTCCCATCAGATGTGAGCCCCGGGGGGATCAAATACAAGAACATGGCGATTAAATAACCACCGCTTCTAGACTGCACACTGTGTCAAGCCAGTACACATTAAACCCTAAATAAACACCGCATGATATTAGTCAAATGTGGCACGAATGCCCTTGTATAATATTCCCAAAGCTTAAAATGTGCATAAAAATATTTGGCGGCGGTGAGATTTGAACCCAGCTCCCAAAAACAGGACGGTTATTTTTACGGACTTACACCATTGCGCCACGGCTACTTGTCCCTTCATATTGCCTGAAAGCGTATGTTATGTGGTATAGCTTTCCGCTTCGAAGATTCATTCCCGATTTTTAGCCTATTTTCAATTTTGAAAAAATAGGTTTATGAGATCACCTTTTGTCCGTGTGTGTGTGTGCGTGTGTGTGTGTGTGTGTGTGTGTGAGGTGTGTGTGTGTGTGTGTCCCTAATAAAATCTAAACGGCTGGAGCGATTTCAATGAAACTCGGTAAGTTGATAGCACCATTCCCGGCGACCTCGACCGTGCCCTTCAAATTTTCTTACGTCTCACTAATCCAACATGGCAGCTGTGCGAAATATTTCACTAGCATTCAATATCTCCGAAACTATTACCGATATCGCCCTGAAATTGTGTACGATGATAAAGGTCACTACTAGAAATTCACCTATGAGACTTTCAAAAACCTGGTGACTACAAAACCAACATGGCGGCCAAGCGAAGTTGAGACTTTTAAATAGACTTTTCTCGCGATTTAACTATCCAAACGTAATGAAACTTGGTACAGAAAATGTTTATACACATTGTAATGCACTGGAGTCTAATTTAGTTCAATTGTTTACATAACCTCAAAATGGCGGCTGTGCGAAATATTTCACTGACATTCTATATCTCCGAAACTATTACAGATATCACCCTGCAATTTTGTACGGTGATAAAGGGTACTGATACAAGTTTACCTATGTATATTTCATAAACCTGTAAAGTACAAAACGAACATGGCGACCAAGCGAGTTCGAAATATTTTAATAGACTTTTCTCGTGATTTAACTCTCTGAGCGCAGCGAAATGTGGTACAGTAAATGATTTTGCAGATTGTAATGCACTGCCATATAATTTAATTCAATTGTTTACATAACCTCAAGATGGCGGCTGTGCGAAATTTTAAAATTAAGTTTTTATTTCTTGTGTCGTAATCATGCGATCGAAGTGAAAGTTTGAATAATGAACCTAGGCAATAATTGTCCTTGAATGGTACATAACTCTCTGGCCTATACATATAACAATCCTAAATGGCGAGCTTCCGAAATATTTAGACGGTTCTCAATATCTATGAATCTTTTACAGCATCCAAACTGAATTTTTTTATGTTCATAGAGACTATGAACATATATTCACCTATAGGACTTTCAGTAACCTGGTGAGCACAAATCCAACATGGCGGCGACGCGAAGTATAAATATTTAAATGGACGTTTCTCGCGAATTAACTATTCGAGTGCCGTGAAACGTTGCACGTTAATTGCTTATACAAATGTTGATCCACTGGCATCTAATTTATTTCAATTGTTTGCATAATCACAAGATGGCTGCTGTGCGTAATTATAAAATCTCGTTTTTACTTCTTGTGTTCTAATCATGCGATTGAAGTTTGAATATCACACGTACTCAATAATCTTAATGTAATAGTACAAAAATAAAAATCCAAGCTGGCGACCATCTGAAATATTTAGACGGTTCTCAATATCTACGAATCGTTTACAGCAATTAAACTGAAATTTTGTATGTTGATAGAGGCAATTAACATGAGCAGGATATATGAAAATAGGCTGTATAGTTCTTTACGGAACTACTTGTTTTCAGTAAGCCAGCGTACCTAGCGTCAATTTCGTATCCTACTGAAACCGTATCATTGGCATGTTCTTTGTACATGCCCGTATGACAGTTAGATGCTTTGAATTATCACTTGTCGCACACATGATTTTGTAAAGGTCTTGCTTCCATGTCGTCATAAATCTTGAAAAGTCGTTTAGGCTCATTGTGGCTTGACTGTAGACGGGGAACTGTCGACCATATTGGCATCAGACGTTGGAAGTGTGGCCGAAAACTAAAATTATAAGGGGCGGCTGACTCACCTGGTATATAAAAATGAAAGTTTGTCTGTTTTTTTCTGACTTTCTACGGAAATTTGAATTATTTACGCGTTTCAGACTGTTTTATGATGGATGCGCGCGAAAATATGTTTTTGTCTGTCTGTCTGTTTGTTTGTCTGTGGAAAACTTTGTTCCCTTTTTATATCACCAAACAGCAACATTCTTTTCAAAAATTCCTGAATTGAATCAGCACTTTTTGTGGTTTTTAGGAATTTGGGCCATTTGAGGCAAAATAACCTGAATTTTCATTTATTTGGTACAGATATCCATCAGAGGCACGACACTAATCATTGATGTAACTCTTCTCCGTAACTCTCATAAAAGGGGGCCTACCCCCTTAAAATACATGCTAAAATAAGCGAAGAAGGACGAGACAAAGCTCATTTTCAGCCCCTCAATGTGAGAGACAAATCTCGGGGGCCCTAAAGGGTCACCAAAAACCACATTTTAAGGCCCTAAAACCAACCGTTTTTGAGATATTCCCAGAAAACTAATTTCATTTAATAAACTAATGAACGAATGCAAGCCGGTAGCCATGGCAACAGATTGCAAACAGCTAGAAGGTTATCACGAAACAAAATTAAGCTGTAAAATTCATCAATAAGTATAATGCGCTTAAGGGGGTCAAGGGGTACTCTAAGATTTTTTCACGCGATTTACACCTGCGGGTGTGGTACGGCAGGTCTATTATATTCCTATCCCTATATTATATTATTATTAGTAGTAGTAGCCTATTATATTATAGCGTACAATGCCGAGACAAAGCCCCTCGGTGCCAGAAACCAAACTCGGGGGCCCTAAAGGGTCCTCGAAAACTACATTATAAGGCTCTAAAACCAACAGTTTCTGAAATATTCCCAGAAAACTAATTTAATTTAATTTAACAAACTAATGAAGGAATGCAAATCGGTAACCATAACATTATCTCAAGGGGTGGCATCCAACTTTCCACCATTTCTGTAAGAAGCAATGTCTCTCCATTTATTACATTTCTGTGAAAGTGTGCAAATGGCTATAAGGTTATCACGGAACCAATGTAGACTGTATAATTCATCAAATCAATTAAGGGGGTCAAGGGGTATCCTATATTTTTTTTCATGCAATTTTCACGTGCGACATATAGTACAGAAGGTCTATTATATATCCAAACAGCAACATTATTTTCAAAAATTCCTGAATTGAATCAGCACTTTTTGTGGCTTTTAGGAATTTGGGCCATTTGAGGCTAAAGAACCTGAATTTTCATGCACCACAAGCCTTTATAATTGATGAAAGGGGTCTTCCTGTGTATGGGGACCTAACACAACGTAGAGGGTCAGTTTTTATGTGACGTGTATTGCGTTTCGTCTACAAGACTTTCAATTCTATTTCACGCCAGCAAGTACACGTTAGGTAAATTTAGTTTGACAGCACATTTTAACTAATCTTTTTCTTTTGTCGACATACGGGTTCATCGTAAGAATGATTTTGTTTGATACTGTGTGGTAGATATACCCATATTTGGATATCTGGGTGATATGTTGTGTCTTTCTCTGTATCTTTATGTACGCCTATAACTCGTGTTCGGATGCTTGGTGCATCGTAAAATTAGGTATGGTAACCATGAGAGTCAATACACCAAACATTTATAAAACTCTTCACCGTACTTTTCATACAGTAGAAGGGTGGATATAGGGAAAATCTTCTCAAAATACATGCTAAAATAGGCGAAATATAAAAATTATCCTAGAAGGACGACCAAAGCATATGTTGCGCTTCTCAATGTGAGACACAACATTCGGTAGTCTATAAATGGTCTCCGAAAACCTCATTTTAAGGTACTTAAATTAACAGTGTGTGTGATATTCCCAGAAAACTAACTTCGTTCTGATAAACTTATGAAGGAATGACAAACCTCTATCCATTGCAACAGTAGCTCAATTGATAATGTCTGGTGTTAACACCGAACACCGTTCGAAGAACGGGTACTTCTTCTAGTTATATAATAAAGTTATAAATATCGTCGAACATAAACAGTCGTATGCAACTCGCCTATAATGGTAATTAAGACACTCGTATGGAAATTATAAAACTCGCTACGCTCTTTTTATAAACATATTCGTGTCTTAATTATTGCCATTGTAGGTTGGTTGCATAATGTACAGCGTGTTCCGATTCAACACGGAACTGTAAAATGGGTTGCCTACCCACCCGCAATCGGCTTGAAATCTGTTCGCAGCGCACTAGCGACGGGGCTTTGCCGTCTTCTTATGCAGCATTACAAAGTATTTTGCTCTTTCAAAATATATTTACACAGGCTTCATAATAAGTTTCAACGATTTCTGTTTCAGAACATGTTATTTTACGCTTCTGTTAATGGCTTTTGCAGAGCATTTCTATGAAATGAAATCTTATTTTACTACACAGTTTATTACAGCACAATGTATTTTTGTGTTGTATTTTATTTACAACACAATTTATAACTTTTTAACCCAATACCGCAAAACGAGATACAATTTGGAAATGATTTGTTACAAAAGTGTAATCAGTCTTCGATGCATCTAAAAAAGTTAATTTATCACAGACGTTACATCTACTGCAAATGGACTTTTACGTTAGGTGTTCGAAGTGGCGTCCATCATTTTCCAAGCAGAGGACCACTCGTCGCGTGAAGTTCTCTCTTGCGTTCTACAACATCTGAGGAGTAATTTCCGCAAAGGTTTCGGCAATGACGAGCTCCATTTCTTCGGGTGTTTGTGGTGATCTTAAAAATACTCTCGACCTGACGTAGCCCCAAATGAAGAAATCCAGGACGGTCAGATCAGGTGAACGTGGTGGAAATTCTATAAAGCCGCCAATTCCTATCCAACGGCCAGGAAACAAACGGTTTAAAACTTCTCTCGCCAGTCTGGAGGAGTGCGCCGGATAACCATCTTGTTGAAAAAGCATGTTGCTCAACTCCGCCAACGTAAAATCATCCAAGATGTCCTGGAGTATGAAGTAAGACTAAACTGCCTGTGTTCGTCGTTCTATCATTTTTCGTTGTTACAGATAAATAGTGAACAAAGGCATAGTTTGTGTACTGGTTTTTGTGTGAGCAAGGTCTTGGCCATTAATGTATCAGAGTTTGTGTCTATCAACCCCAGAATATCTGTGTTAATAGTGAACGTAAAGCATCACAAGGCGACTTTTGTGAACTGTCATGCTCCCACGGAAGAAAGTGAAAGGGAAGTGAAAGACGAGTTCTATGCACAGCTAGAAGCAGTAGTGGATGCTATCCCATATGGACACTTGAGAATCCTTATCGGAGACATGAATGCTAAAATT
This sequence comes from Meconema thalassinum, assembly GCA_946902985.2. Taxonomy (NCBI): domain Eukaryota; kingdom Metazoa; phylum Arthropoda; class Insecta; order Orthoptera; family Tettigoniidae; genus Meconema; species Meconema thalassinum. The sequence goes on along the minus strand of OX336388.2, from coordinate 1,711,550,661 downwards.
GGGAAAGAACAAGTATTCCAAGGTACAGTAGGAAGGCACAGCCTACATGAGGTAAGCAATGATAATGGTGTAAGGTTCATTAGCTTTCCTGCGTCATCAGGTTTGTTCATTTCCAGCACAAACTTCCAGCTTAGGAATATCCATAAGGGAACCTGGATGTCACCAGATGGGAGAATAATGAATCAGATAAACCATGTAGCTATTGATCTACAAACCAAGAGATGGGTGTCCGATGTTAAGATAGCACGGGGTGCACAGTGTAGAAGTGACCACTTTCTGGTCAGAGGCCATTTACAGGTTCAATGTAAAGGAGGGATCAAGGCTAAGCTAAAGAAGTTTGAGAGATACCGTGTTGAAAAACTAAAAGATGGAGCCATAAAGGCAGAATATCAGCTGCAACTTAACAACCGCGTTGAAGCACTCAGTGAACTGGACGTGAGAGAAGACCCTGAACAAATTTGGGAAATGATTCAAAGCTCAGTGACTGCTACAGCAAAGGAGACACAAAGCAAGGGAGACACAGTAGGCAAGAGGATCTGGTTTGGAAAGGAATGCGCAGAAGCTCTGGAACAGAGAAAGGAAGCCAGGAATAAGTGGTTGCAGGAGACAGATCTGACGCAGGGTAAAGAACGATTTGAGGAGATTCGAAGTGCTACCCAAGCAACTCTGAGAAGGGCAAAGAGGAAATATGTCAAGGACATCATCGTTGCGGCAGAAGTAGACTTCAGAGGAAACAATACCAGGGAAATGTTTCAAAAGGTGAATTATTTTCGCAAAGGGTACCAGTCGAGACAGAAATTTGTCTAAGATTCTAGTGACAAAATCTGACCAACGATTATGATACCGCCAAGAGATGGAAGGAGTACTTCGACCAGCTTCTCAATTGTGAAGACCCTGAAATAGTATTGGAATTCCAGTCTACAACCACAGTCCACTTGGATTATCCGCCACCCACTTTGGATGAGATCAAAACCCAGATCAAACCACTCAAGAAGAATAAAATTCCGGGTGAAGATGGAATACAGACCGAGATGATCCAGGAAGGAGGAGAGAAACTAGCAGAAAAACTGCACAGGCTGATTCAAGCAATCTGGATCAAAGAAGAACTACCGTCAGAATGGAAAACAGCTCTGATTTGTCCAATCTATAAGAAGGGTGACAAATTGAAACGTGATAAGTATCGAGGAATCGTCCTGCTTAACGTCTGCTACAAGATCTTGTCCAACTGCCTCATAGATAGAATTCAACCAGTGGCAGAATCAGTGCTTGGTGAATACCAGGGAGGCTTTCGACTGGGGCGTTCCACAGTAGATAATATCTTTGTTCTCCGACAGTTCACTGAAAAACTGGGTGAATATGGCATAGAACTCCACGTGTTATCCATAGATTTCATGAAGGCTTATGATTGCATTCACCCAAAGAGCCTACTCATTTGCCTAAGAGAGTTTGGAATGGCCGAGAAACTCATCAACTTGGTAGCGATCTGCCAGAGCGAAACACGTGGTAAGATAAAAATGGGAAATCGAGTGACGGAGGATTTTGAAATTTTGACGGGTCTTAGGCAAGCAGACGGTTATCTCCTACACTGTTCAATTTTGCCGTGGAGAAGATCATACGTGAGACCTTTCGAGAGAATTTTGAAGGAATCCAAGTCGAAGGGAAGAACCTAGCAAACCTTGCCTACGCAGATGATATCAGTTTACTCTCCAGCTCTCAGGAAGAGTTGAGGCAAATGACCAGAGCACTCAAGGCAGCTGCCAACAAATTTGGGCTAATCGTGAATGAAACCAAGACGGAGTACCTCAATATGACTCACGGGCAAGGCCACGTTTTTGGGCAACTACAATCACTCCGGGTAGGGGGCCAGTCCTACAAGAGGGTCCATGAATTTAAGTACCTAGGATCGCTTTTCACAGAGAACTCATCATGTGAGGCAGAAATCAACGCCAGGATTCAAGCAGGAAACCAAACTCTCTACAGCTTAACACAGCTTCTTCGGTCCAGTTGTCTCTCGAGACAGCTCAAAATACGTATGTATACAACTCTGATCCAACCCGTTGTACTATATGGATGTGAGACATAGAGTATACGAAAACAGGACTTTCATAAACTACTCGTTTTTGAGAGAAAAGTTCTTCGGAAGATCTTCGTACCGATGAGGGATGTACACATGGGTGAAAGGAGGATTAGACACAATCATGAAGTAGAAGACCTATACCATGATGCCAACATAGCTGGAACCATCAAAACCAGAAGACTGCAGTGGGCTGGACATGTAGCCCGGATGGAAGACCACCGATGGCCACGGAAGCTACTGGATTTCATCCCCACAGGAAGAAGACCATCAGGGAGACCAAGGATGCGGTGGAGTGATGGACTACATGAAGATATGCAACAGGCAGCGATACGTGTGGAAAGTTGGCGGATGGTAGCTATGGATAGGAGACGATGGAGAAGGAAACTTGTAGCAGCGCGCGGTCCACTGGGCCTGATCGCGTAGAAGAAGAAGAAGACAGGTAAATAGTTCTGAAATAGAAATCGTTGAAACTTATTCTTAATTAAACTCAATTTTGTAACAAATCATTTCCAAATTGTATCTCGTTTTGTGGTATTGAGTTAAAAAGCAATACATTGTGTTGTAAATAAAATACAACACAAAAATACATTGTGTTGTAATAAACTACGATGTAAAATAAAATTTTATTTCAGAGAAATGCTCTGCAAAAGCCATTAACAGAAGCGTAAAATAACAAGTTCTGAAACAGAAATCATTCAAATTTATTGTTAAGCCAGTGTAAATATATTTTGAAAGAGGAAAATACTTTGCAATGCTGCATAAGAAGGCGGCAATCAGTGAAATCGAACGCAGCCCCGTCGCTAGCGTGCTGCGAGCAGATTTCAAGCCGATTGCGGGAGGGTAGGCAACCCATTTTACAGATTCGTGTTGAATCTGAACACGCTGTACTATTATTGTTCAATATGCCTTATTTGTTTTATTGTTTTTATCATCTCCGTTTTAACTTCTTTTATTCAAATGAGGAATACTTGTTGCGGCTCACTGTCTGCTTTACAAAAAATATTTTCGTTTTCATCCCTGGCAGTGGGATGTTTTTATCTTCATCCTTTCCTTTCATAACATTTCATTTCATTAAGGACCAATAACCTAGATGTTTGGCCCCTTAAAACAAGAATTATCATTATCATCATCATCATCATGATCAACAACATAATCATCGAAAATTTGACACATTTCTCTGTCAAACGGCGACCATTATTATGATTAGTTTGGGCGATCCTGCTAATGAAAAATGAAAATCCACAGCCTGCTTCTAGTCTCCGACCGGGTCAGGAATGGAATGAATGAAGCCCCCATCTAGCGGCGAGGATATGAACTGTGCTGGCTGCCGAGGCCTGCCGCACTCCTCTGGGGCAATGATTAAATGAATGACAGATGGAATGGAATGATAGTGGAGAGTGTTGCTGGAATGAAATTTTGACAGGGAAAACCGGAGTACCCGGAGAAAAACCTGTCTGCCTCCGTTTTGTCCAGCACAGATCTCACATGGAGTGGCCGGGATTTGAACCACGGACCCAGCGGTGAGAGGCCGGCGTGCTGCCGCCTAAGTCACGGAGGCTGGTGATCCTGCTAATACCTGACTTTAATATTACAGGTTTTCTACTGTGTAAACATATAGCATTTCCACTTGAATTATGAAAGTGTGACTGGACTCATATTGGCTCTAGCACACCACATCGAACAAACGACCTGTCGTTCCCAGAAATTGACTCTACCTGAATAATAGCACTGGTTACTACTTTTCCTTCCCTCAAAATCGATGTAGGACAAGATGTATGATATATTACAAGGTCTACTGGCTCATGGATGCCATATTACCAGTCGCAAGTCTCCAATATGTCACAAACATTCCATTTTGCTAGCCCCAAATCAATAAATAATGTAATACCGCCAGTTAAACGAGGTGCTGAAAGGTATTACATTGCCATAATCCTTCTAGGGGGGTGTTAAATTCCCCAGTGACTAGACTGTTGGCAGAAAGCAATATCCGTTTAGTTCACCATCCAATAGCTTTTGAAATCATTAATTAAAAGCTGTAAAACCAAACCAATGTTAGTGCTTCTAAGATGTCATTGGTTTACAAAGATTAGCGTGGCGTAAAATATATACGTGAGCGATTTATGTGCTGGATGCGTTTCTATGTCCTCCCTTTTATTGAAATCGCTCCTTCCTCCCCCTCAATAAAGCAGGCAGGCGGGTAGGCGTCGGTCGGGCTTTAAAACAGATGGCATCATAAAGCAGGTTACAATGGAAACATGATACGCTCGCTATGTGCGTGCTATGCTGGCGAGCCACGCCTTCAGCTCTCAATTAAATTGTTAAGGAAACCCGACAGAAAATAAAACGTGAAAAATCACCGCGAGAAATGATGCTAATTGCTTAACGTAAAAATCACGTGAATCCTGGTTATTATCAACGCTCTACCATGAGATGATGTATAACTAATCTTTGTTCTAATTAAATACATCGTAAATGAATAGTTAAAACGTTAAATAACTCGCGAGAAATGTTGCTAATTGCTTATTATGAAATTCAGGAGAACTCTGATTATTATTGTGCAGTTTTGGGGGGCTTGTAGTTATGCGCCAAGCGTACTTGGACATGTATGGAATCTGATAACGGTTGTTAGTGTATTGATTTGTGTACTTGCAATAGGTTCATTTTTTCTTAGGATGCAACCGTGTTGGCGTGTAATAATTTTCATTAAGTTTCAGTGGGAAATAACACAATAAGCCGCCCTAGATGGTCAAAAATGCAATCGCAAACCATTCAGAGTTATCCTCGTGAGCCAAAGCAGACTTTGATTCAGTCATCATACCGGAGCTTCTCAAGGGTCTGTCCTCGGCCCTCTGTTGTCTTACATCTACATAAATGATATAATTTTATCTATACCACTTAAACGAAAACCAAGACTGGATATATTCGTACGAAACAGCCTACCCGGGTTGTTGGATTTTTAAGAGCGTTAAAAATACCTCAGTATGCCTTCCTTTGGAGGGGAAGTAAAGTCGGCGGTCCCACGTCATAGATTTATGTCATGTAAAAGAATCTTCCACTAATTACACTTGTGTGAAGCTAAGTTATAGGTTAGATTTGACTATCGCTCTTAGGTTCCAACGTTCGTCGCCAGGCGCCAACTGCGGTGGCAACTAGTAACCAAGTTCAGAACTAGTTGTCGTTGACGGTGGCGTTGGTAGCAAAAGTAGGCACTACTTGAAAATTGAATGTCTGCAGTCCTTACTTGAATTAAAAACAGACAACACACACTAATACAGCCATCACAATTAAAACTGGTTATCAGACAGATTCTACATACACCCAAAGTACACGGGGCTACATGACCAAGTTGTCGCAGCCCCTAAACTGAGGAACCAACCATCTTAGTTAGGAAAAAGATCAAGATATCATAAATGCTTTCCAGAAGATTCACCTCGAAGGATAATCCTACATTATCGACAGGTATGATACAGGTATGATTTCTCATTTGAATTTTGAGAACCAGTCAGAGGTATACTTAGAAAAATAAACTTGTATGGGTACTGGCCTGGAGGAAGTCTTAAAAATTGGCACCACTTATGTGTCTTGCATGTCAGCGGTACCGTTCTTGGCAGAGCTAGGAATCAATCCCGGGACTCCGGAGTGACAGCCAACAACACTATCAGTAAACCATGAGGTTTACTTGGTATAGATCTTATAGAATGACTTACTTCTTGGACGCAGCACGTCAATTGTATATGTAGGAAAATATTTTCGGGACTAAATTCATTTAGAACATTCTGGAATATTTTCTTTCGAGTATTAGAAGAACGATTCGGTTCCGTGTAAGCTTTACCTGTTATTGACTTACTATGTGGTACATAAAGATCTGACTCCCACTTCTAATAAGACACTACAACTCGCACAAAATGGCAGTGCGTGCCACATATCTCGGTATTTCGATTATGTGGTCACAACAATAATGACGTCGTCATTTCCATTCTTATGTCTCGAGCTAAACTATGTACATACTGAGCCCATCTGGGATTGGCAAATGACTCGAAGCTACGATCATGTATGTGATACCCGATTTGGGATATGGTGTAAGCTAAACTGGACTATGATCACATATTCTCCGTAATCATTAACGGGTACAATTCTTACATACATTTTCATTTGAGACCCTTTCGCCTTCCAGCGTTCAGTCTAGGCTGCAAGCCTCTGTTTGCGAACAAGTCACCTCTAATATCCCCTATTATCAGTTACCTCTGAGGTCTCCTATGCTTCTACAGCTCTCACTTTGAAATCGTTCAACACTAAATTTTACCATCGCCCCCTAGGTCTACCTCTGCTTCTCTTACCCTCCAAAGCCGAACTCATTAACTTCTTAGGTAATCTCTCTCCCCCCTCCCCCATTCTCTTCACATGACCCCACCATCTCAGTCGGCTCATACGAACAGCTTCATCTAGCGTGATTATTTATTACTTATCCCTTATCTCTTCATTTATTATGCCCAAGATCGCTGGTTCAAACCCGGCCGAAGTCGTCAGATTGTTTAAGAGCGTTATAAATCCCTCAGCATGCCTTCCTTCAGAGGGGAAGTAAAGACGGCGGTCCATGTCATAGATTTATGGCATGTTAAAGAACCTTCCACTAATTACACCTGTTTGAAGCTAATTTATATATAGGTTTTAACGCTCTTAGGTTCCGACGTTCGTCGCCAGGTGCCGACTGCGGTGGCATCTGGCAATCAAGTTCTGAACCAGTAGTCGTTGACGGTGGCGTTTGGCGGCAAAGGTACGAACTACTTGAAAAAAATCAATGTCTGCTGTCCTCACTTGAATTGAAAACAGATAACACACACTAATACAGTCATCACAATTAACGCCGGTTATCAGACAGACTCTACACACATCCAAAGTACACGGGGCTATATGACAGCGTTGTCGCAGCCCTTAAACTAAGGAACCAACCAATCATCTCTTCATTACGAGTACGTTCCTGCCTTTGCTCCCATCTATATGTCCCAGCAATCATTCGTGCTATCCTCATATCATTTACCTCTAGCTTATGTGTCTGGTATGCTGAATCTACCCATCTCTCACTTCCATACATCAAGACCCTCCCACCTCCGTACATTATAACTTTTAGTCGGTCAACACAAACTAATTCCAATGACTGGAATATGTGAAAAAACACGATGTTCAGAAAATAACATATAGCTTACTTTCTCCAAAATGTATCCTTATCACCTCCTTTTTTCTTCCTATTCGAAGTGCAAAATGGCGCACTGGATTTGAGCAGCAGTGTTCAACCCTTAGATTATAATTTACCCCAGCATTTTACAATTTCATCTTTTAACCCTCCAAACAACGTAGGAATTCAGTATATTAACACCGACTGCTTACAATAATTGAAACTTCGTTGCTCTAAACGTATCACTGGGAGAAACACATTTAATACTGTATACCTACTGCACAGCTAATTTTTAATCGCGCCTGTCCTTGGGGGCGAGTGCGATCTATCGGCAAGAAGAGAACATTTTTCAATAACAACGTAGGCATGGGTTCACTAACTGGCCGGTAAAGAGCGCAGCTCGCATCTAGTAGGCCGTGGTTAGCTCCCACATACACTGACGAAAATGGAAATTGCAACACCCAGAAGGAGTGGTGCTACATTGCTGCAACTGGACATGCAGGACGAGTGTTTGGTTGTGATTCGATGATTAAACTTTCAGATCTCTCTGACCGCAAGTTTGGACAACAATCAATACAGGATGTGGCCACCACGAGCTGCAATACATTGATGAATTCGGCGAGGCATGGAGTCAATAAGGCCCTGGATCGCTTCCTGAGGAATTGTGGCCCATGCTTGCTGCACTGCACGGGTCAGTTGTTCCAGAATTGTGGGTGGTTGAGGACGGTTGGCCAGTTGTCGACCCATCATGTCCCACACATGCTCAATAGGACTGAGGTCCGGGGATCTGGTGGGCCATTCTAAGGTTGTGATGTCGTGGAGAGCTTCTCTGGAGATGCGTGCAGTGTGAACCCGGGCATTGTCCTGCTGAAACATCCCATTAGCAATGTTCGCCATCATAGGGACAACCACTGGATTGAGTACCCTATCAACGTACTGTCGAGCAGTCATAGTACCCTCAACAAGCACTAATTGTGATTTCACATTAAAGCCAATAGCTCCCCAGACCATAATCCTTGGTGTTGGCCCTGTGTGCCTCTCGACAATAAGGTCTGGGCGGCCCCTCTTCCCGGTACATCGGCGCACACGATTCCGGCGATCACTGCGGGCAGGACAGAAGCACGATTCATCACTAAAGACGACCCTATGCCATACGTCGACCCACGTCGATCTTTCTCGACACCAGGCCAGCCTTACACGTCACTGTTGTGGGGTCAATGGAACACCTTCTGCAGGGACACGGGATCGTAAGCCAGCTGCACGCAGGCGATGACCAACTGTTTGTTGTGTAACGTTGGGTGCCACAGCTGCTCGAATTTGCGCTGCTGTTGCATGGGTTTTCATCCGGGCCATCCGAATGATGCGGTGATCCTCTCTCAAAGTTGTCTGTCGCGCTGGGCCTGTGCCAGGTCTACGAGTGTGGGTGCCTTCATTTGACCACTGCTGCCATACACGTTGTACCGTAGATGCCTGTCGGCCAACACGTGCAGCGACAGTCCTTAGCGATAATCCAGCCTCTCACAGCTCAATTATCCGAGCCCTCTCAAACGGCGACAGTTGTTGATAGCGTGCTCTTCTCTGTCGTCGAGGCATGTTTGACGGGGAACACTTCACTGGTATGAACCCATTAGCTTATATTTAGCTTACCTTTTTTTTATGAATTAAATATATTTCAGACTGCAAGTCAACTACGCTACACCAGAGTCCGTTTACTGGAGTTGATTCCTCCGCGACAAATCACGTGGGGAGACCTGTAGCAACAATCCAATGGGTCTGAAACTTTGATCGTTTACATACTGTGCCCTTTCAGTAAGAAATATGCAAATCACAGTATGCCAGCAATGCTCAAATCGGGATTTTCGGGGTTTTGGTACGTTCTCCCACTCTGTGACTCACACATTTTGGATTAAATAGAGGATACACTTCCAAAAACAAAACAAAAAAACAAAATCAACTCCTATCATAAAACATTTAATTAACCAAAATTATGGCGCTACAAACAAATTAAACGAATCAACTTCTGACCAATCCTTCTAACTTGTTCAAAGTGAACAAGGATCACATAAAATCAAACAAATATCATATTAAAACACATGGTTTCCTTCAAACCAACCAAAATTATAATTATTTTTACTTCCATAAAGTGTCCCTTTAAAGTTCAATACAAACACGAGCTCCCATGGCTCGATACTTTCCAATATAAGATGCGTTATTCTTCACAAATCTCAAAAATCATTTTTGATGAGCTTCTTACAATCAAAACAATATATAACCTTATTTAAAATAAATATTATTCCTTTATTTAAATTTTTGGGCATCTCACAATGTTCTTATGTTACCATCTCTCTCAAGTTAACAAATTCACTACAGTGATCGGGAAAATACTTGTGTACTCCAGAGTTACCGAAGACTACTTGAACAAAGTCAAAGATTAAGATCACTCCCGAAATCTAATTGTCCTCAATGAACTCATGAAATCCTACATCAATACATCATTACATTAGGGATTTTTATTTATTTGTCTTAAAGACCATTATCATATAAGAAAGCTACGATCTGAACTGGCAAGCGGTACTTTATCTTCAAGAACCTCGGTTCGAATCCCGGGTCATTAACAAACTCTAAACACTCATGATATATTATTACTTCCACAGACGGTCTTCTCCGACCCTACCGCCTTTCAATAGCGAGCGGTCAGACCTTAACACTTGACGTGATTTATGGCCAGGGAGGGAAGGCTCATGTGTCTCCTCTCGAGACAGCTACATTCATGCTTTTAAAACAGTTATTTCTTCTCCACAGTTCTTTGAACAGACCTGGCGTTTTTTCCATTCATTTTTAACAACATTATTTAGGTTCATAGACCACCTTCGTAACCTTCGTATTTATTAATTATGAAGTGTCATCATTGATGGGTAAGAATAATTCCATACAACGACGATATTTAGGGGCTTCCAGAACTATACGAGTCTAGGTTCGACTCTCTCAACTGCCTCGGGAACCAATCCCATACTGGAGGACTTACACAACAATTCAGCGTCTTAGGATGACCACGGTCTAATCTGCGCTCATCAATACAATAAATACGCTCCCTATTATTCAATACAATATAACACACATGGCCTCGGGAACCAATCCCATACTGGAGGACTTATCATAGCTCAATTACCGCAATCAACTGTCCCTCACAATTAATTTACCAAGTATATTTAGATTCAACGTCTTCCTAGCGTGACAATTTACTTTAATGCGCGACATTGCGCTATACATTACTTTTAAGGCCTAGCGTCTTCCAAAGAACTGATAAATTCAATATCAACATTTGATCTACATCTCAATTTTTTTATATTAATCCTCTCCCGTGACAATAATCGCTATACTTTAAGAACATGTATTCATACCATGTCTTTACTCCTTTTACTAGAGCTCAAAAGCTATTACTTTCATATAATTCAAATTAACCTTCATTTATATACTTTCCATTATTATTATTATTACGCTTGCTGTTATAACATTTATCAAATACACTGATATTTTATTTCATACTTTTCCTCTAAAGGATTTATTCATTTCTCATAATTATTTTATAATTTCTCAATTTTTATTTGTTCAGACCGCGCCCTTATTCTGTTATTTGTTATTAAAACATCCCTATTTCTTAAACTCAGGTGGATTGTACACAAATATTCCCCCCAACACAAAACATAATGAAAATATCCACTTACATGCTCAGATGGTCCAATACCGTGCTTTCCAACGATGTTTCATCTCGCCCACAATGTGTAATTAATCCATACTGCACAAATTCATTTCATACACTGACATATCTTGATACACATATAACTCATATACATTAAACACTGATAACATTTTAAATTACACTGGTGTATTCTTCTATGATACACAATAAAATCACTAAAACATTCCTTTATAACACAAATTTGATATATTTACACTACACAGATTCTAATCACTAAGGCTTTTATTATGCCCTTCACACGTGATTTCTTTACTTCCCGTCTCCAAGGGTGAAATTCGTAAATGTCGGCTTCCTCTCTAACCAATATGAAAGTCTCGAACCATCTATCTCCTCCCTGGAATATTACTCCTTCGAATCCGATTTCCTGACGATCAGCTATCATTTATTAGCTTGAAACTGCTTCTTCCTAGACCCTATTGGTGGGTCTAACGAAAGTCTGTCTTATCCACGGTCTCCCTGATTCTCTATCGGTGACCTATTAATTTCTAGCAACTAATACTCCTCGTAACTTAGTGCCTTTTATAGTTCGTTTGTTTCCTTGAAACAATGTTTAGAATTTACTTCTCCTTTCTGCTTATTCTGTCCTCGAATTCCTATTTTTCAGAACCCTATGCGAACTTTATATTGTCCGACCCTGATCGGGTTCTTATACGTTGATAGAATGTTTATCTCGCTGTTATGGTACTTCAAAATGTTACAATATTTTCAATCGTTTAATTTGACTGTATGTTTAAGACCTATCGCCTGTTCTAAGTTCGCAGGCTACTCTGACTGTAATTACTGAACTTTTCACTGTAAAACTGATATTGGTGGAACTAGATCCTGTATTAGGATTTTCCTAATTCTTCACACGGCGATACTATAATAATACTTCTCGGCTACTCCTTACGGGTGCACGTTGTTTGTCGATACAGCGACGCCCTCTGGCTGTCGGATACTGTCTATACGATGTGATACAGCATCTCCCCTCAAGGAATGCTTGTAGACTACCTTCGGTGATGTAGCGTCTCCCCTCAAGGAGTCTTAGTAAACTGCAGGATGTGATGTAGCGTCACGCCCCCTGGACGGAATAAACTGCATTCGGTGATGTAGCACAGTGACGCCCCCTCGGGCTGTTTGAAACTGCATTCAATGTGAAACAGTACGACCCGCCTCAGCGGTCGTTCAAGACTGAATAATACTGATACAGCCGGACGCCCCCTCTCGGGCTCTCGGAATAACTGCATGTTTGGCTTGGTTCTGCCAGGATTTATATACTCTTTGGCTACAAAAAGATAAAAACCACGCCTTTTCCAGAACCAACTTCTGAAATAATGGTCGCACACATATAAAATTTATATCTCTGGAAAACTTGTTTTCTAAACGTAAAATGACCTCTCTGCACATTAAAATCGATCGTGCAGTTCTGAGATATTAAATAAAGTTTGGTCCTCAGCTGTGTGGGTGTTACAGTTGATTTTTAATTTCCCACTCCTTGGGTCTCGGGACACTCCCGATGACGTATGGCCACGTATGCACTTCTCTTCTGGGCAATTATTATAACATCTTTCTCCACACAAAAATCTCTAATGCGAAATGATTCACAATGATGTATTTCTTTAGTTAATATTATTCTTGTAAAGAGGTTAAATCCAATTATTCTCCTTCTGGCATCGGTGCGCGGTTGCCATTTTAATGCAATCGTAAGCTTTATTTCCGAAACAAGGTCTCTGTCTAAGCGACGGAAACTTCCACTCCCTCTAAATATAGCTATGATAAGCTGCGAGCGATGCGTCAGGCGTGATCTCATCTCCTAGCCATGTGGCCTCTGTTTATTTCACAACGTTATGCCTGCTCCCTTGTATAAAATCTTTCTATGTTCCTTTGAAGACTGTATATTTCTTTCCTTCCTTTCACCAAAAATACATGGATTCGACCCCTTGAGCCAATGGTACATGGGTTCATCTCTGCCTTCCTTGGGTAAATAAATTTTCGAAAAATTTTGAGGAAATTTATTTCAACTATTCAAAAACTCTTATTTCCTTTAATTGTCGAAGCCATCTTAACATTTCTCAGTACCTTTTGTTCTGTATTCCTTTAAAATCCTCTTCTTCTCAGGCTTATTTTGGGTCTTTACAAGTCCCCATTAATTCACTTCCCTTAGCGGTCGTCTACACTCAGGGCTATAAATTACTCGTCTCGTTCGGGTGTTTATGATTCTTCCCCTAGTCTGGCGCGTGCTCTCAACTTGGGTCAGACAGTTTTGTTTCCTTTCTTGTTTCATAAGACGGGCCTTCTGCCGGTCTGTTTCTCTTTTCTCATTATGTACCGTCAACCTATTGACCTTCTTTTAATACCTTACGGGTGCAAACGGCTTTACCCGTTACTTCTTCATTATTGTTTTCAGACTCCAAGTCTGTAAAATTTTCATTTGGTTTCTAAGAGCTCGGTCTATCCTTATCCGACTCTTCTTGGTTTTCTTCCGTTTTCCTCATCTCTCCTTGAGATGGTATTTTCAATAAAAAATCCTTTTATTCTCTTACTCTTTAACGGGTGCAAACGGCTTAACCCGTTAGCTATGCTAGAGTAATCCTTTTCCTTCATCTCGCATCGAGATGGCATTTTCAAAGAATATTTCTTCTTCCTCCTTTTCCAATTCCATAGATCCTTCAGATCTTCTTCCTGTCTCTTCCTTCTAGTATTCCATTTTTTTCGACGAACTTTCCAACTATAAAACGCCTGTGCGTCTTCTTTCTCCAAGGCATTGTACGTCGTCTCTCCTTCTCTCCTAATTTCAATAGGGTATCTATTCTCTTGTAAACCGACTACCAATTGCGGTCTTCTTCCTCTTTCAGCATTACTTTCAAAGGCATCTCCTCCCTTTTCTTCATTACTTCCAACAATCTCATCTTTTCCTCTGAGGTTTCCAGAGCTCTCATTTGGATCTGTTTCCATTTCTCTTTTCTTTCGTTGCCAATCCTGGTATTTGATCATTAATTCAAGGATCTGTGCTTTCAATTTTTGTCCTTCTAATAGCATTTTATCTTCCTTATCCTCAGGAATTTCTTCTAGATTTTCCTTTTCAATTTCTGTGACATCTTGAACCTCTGCTTCCTTTCTTGCCTCGACAGTACTTTCTATTATAGTTTCATTTACTTTCTCCATTTCTTCAGGAATTATTATTTCCGTTTCTCCAACTTTCACCTCTTTTGTTATCTCCTGTTCTGGGTTTTTCTCTTGCTCTTCCAGCTCAACCTTTTCGTAAAAATGTTCTTCTTCGCTTTGTAGCTCCTTTTAATTTCGGCTGTCCTCCTGGTCTGGAATTCTCATTTCCTCTTGAGTGTCCATCATTTTCTCTGTAGAAATCTCATTTCTTGTCTCAATTTCCACTGGAGTCACCACAATTTCTACTTCTTTTTCTTCTTCTTTTCTAATATCAGTATCAGGCTCTTCCGGCACCGTTACTTCTTTTTCTTCTTCAATTTCCACTTGCTTTTCCGCTTGGGCAACTGTTTCTTTTGACTGATGATTCTGTGCTACGATATATTCATCATATCTCTTCTGGACGGCCTCTAATATTCCTTTATATTCCTGAATCTTGACTTCTCTTACTTCAGCTAACTCCTGAATGGTGATTATTTCATATTCATCATATATGCTCATTATGAACCGATGCATCTTACTCTTTTCCCCTGCTATATAATCTTTCTGTTCCTTAACATATTTCCGCCTTTCGCGCTCTTTATAATCGGTCTTCCACCAAATCTTATCCCATTCATATCTTATTTTCCATAGTTGATCCTCTCTCTCACTTATTTCATCATGTAACTTTCTTTTCTGTTTCCACGGAGCTAACTCTATTTTTCCTTCTTTCACCATACGTTTCGCAAATTTCTTTTTCGTGTCTCTTAAGGACTTTTTAACCTTAGGGATTTCCTTATACAACTCTTCTAATTCTTGTTTGGGTATCGTATAACAATTTTTTCTTGCCCTTTTACCTAATTGGTCTATATTCTCAATTTCCTCGGAGATACTTTCTCTTTGTTCCTTAATTTCCTCTCTCTCCTTTGAGTCTACATCTCTAAATCCCCAAAGTTCACTCCTCATTTCCCTATGTTCACTTCGCATTTTATCAATTACATCCAAGAATTCTTTTATTTCATCCCAAGTCGCCATTTCTACCTTTTCCTGATCCTGAATGTTAGTACTATATTTCTTTTCCCCTTCGTTTTCCAAGCCTACTTGAACCTGCCTTAATACATGAGACTTTGAATTATCTTTATCATTATTGTTTTCCGTACTAGTTACATTTTCCCTTGGAATCGGTTCACATATTTCTTGTTCTATTTGGAGCTCTAAAGGCTCAACTTTTACCCTGTTGTCTGCAGACATGTTACCTTCTCTTTGTGTAACTATGTATCCAGGTGCACGCATGCTTTCTAAAGAAACCTTTACATTTTCTTTACTTGGGTACTCTTTATCATCTATTTGGAGGTTCACTTTACTATTTTCAGTTTTAAACATATTTCCTATGGCCTCCCAATGTTCCTTCTGGACTGCCAGTAGGGCCTCCAAAAACCTCTGCATTTCCTCACTCAATGCCATCTTATTAGAATACAGAGGGCTACTATGCCACATCGCTGGTACATGCTTGAGAGATGGTAATCCGAACTCTTGAGTCCCAATTTCAAAATTTTATCTTGGTACGGGTGTTTACTAAAACGTACCCTTTTGATATACTCATTTAACGTCAAAAACCTTTATGGAAGCATTTAAAAATTCAAAATTTCGAAAAACCATTTTTTCAAAACAATGAAAACTTTGATTTTTCAAGAAGAAATCGGGTTTTCTCTAGGAAAACTCAGCTCGGCGTACTGGGCGCCAAAATTATATTTTAATATAGAAGTCCCACGTTGAAGCCACTAAACAAATTAATTACTCCGGTTCCAAATGAAACACGGAGTCCATGGAATCCAACATATGTTATATTATTTAGGTGGATCTCTACAAACAACCCAAATTACAATTCTTTTTACTTCCATAAAGTGTCCCTTTAAAGTTCAATACAAACACGAGCTCCCATGGCTTGATACTTTCCAATATAAGATGCGTTATTCTTCACAAATCTCAAAAATCATTTTTGATGAGCATCTTACAATCAAAACAATATATAACCTTATTTAAAATAAATATTATTCCTTTATTTAAATTTTTGGGCATCTCACAATGTTCTTATGTTACCATCTCTCTCAAGTTAACAAATTCACTACAGTGATCGGGAAAATACTTGTGTACTCCAGAGTTACAGAAGACTACTTGAACAAAGTCAAAGATTAAGATCACTCCCGAAATCTAATTGTCCTCAATGAACTCATGAAATCCTACATCAATACAACATTACATTAGGGATTTTTAGCCTATTTTCAATTTTGAAAAAATAGGCTTATGAGATCACCTTTTGTCCGTGTGTGTGTGCGTGTGTGTGTGTGTGTGTGTGATTCGTGTGTGTGTCCCTCCCTAATAAAATCTAAACGGCAGGAGCGATTTCAATGAAACTCGGAAAGTTCATAGCACTATTCCCGGTGACCTCGACCGTGCCCTTCAAATTTTGTTACGACTCACCAATCCAACATGGCGGCTGTGCGAAATATTTCACCAGCATTCAATATCTCCGAAACTATTGCCGATATTTCCCTGACATTTTCTATGGTGATAGAATGAACTACTATAAGTTCACTTATGTGACTTTTGAATACCTGGTAACTACAAAACCAACATGGAGGCCAAGCGAATTTGCGACTTTTAAATAGACGTTTCTCGCGATTTGACCAACCAAACGCAATGAAACTTGGTACAGTATATGCTTATATACATTGTAATGCTCCGACATCTAACTTCGTTCAATTGTTTACATAATCACAAGATGGCGGATGTGCGAAATATTTCACCGGCATTCTATATCTCTGAAACTATTAGCGGTATCTCCCTAAAATTTTGTACGGAGATAAACGGCACTACTGCAAGTTCACCTAAGACTTTCAAATACCGGTTAACTACAAAACGAATACGGCGGCCAAGCGAATTTGAAAATTTTAAATATACCTTTCTCGCGATTTAATGATCTAAACGCAATGAAACTTGGTACAGGAAATGTTTATACACATTGTAATGCACTGGTATCTAATTTAGTTCAATTGTTTACATAACCTCAAGATGGCGGCAGTGCGAATTTTAAAATTAAGTTTTTATTTCTTGTGATGTAGTCATGCGATCGAAGTGAAAGTTTGAATAATGAACCTACGCAATAATTTTCCTTTAATGGTACATGACTCTATGGCCTATACATTTAACAATCCAACATGGCGACCATCCGAAATATTTAGACGATACTGAATATCTACGAATCTATTTTAGCAATCAAATTGCATTTTTTAATGTTCATAGGGGCTATGAACTTAAGTTCACCTATAGGACTTTAAATAACCTGGTGATCACAAATCCAACATGGCGGTGACGCGAATTATAAATATTCACATGGACGTTTCTCGCAATTTAACCATCCGAGTGCAGTGAAACTTGGTACAGTAAATCCTTATACGATTGTTAATCCACTGGCATCTAATTTATTTCAATTGTTTCCATAACCTCATGATGGCAGCTGTGAAAAACGTTTAAATCTCCTTGTTTTTTCTTGTGTCCTAATTATGCGATTGAAGTTTGAATACTAGACGTTCACAATAATCTGCATGTAACAGTACATAACTCTAGGACCTACATATATAAATCCAACATGGCGACCATCCGAAATATTTAGTCGGTTCTTCATATCTATGAATCTATTACAGCAATCAAACAGAAATTGTGTATGTTGATAGTGGCAATTAACATAAGTAGGATATATGAAAATAGGCTGTATAGTTCTTCACGGAACTACTTGTTATTTATTTGTCTTAAAGACCATTAGTAGGGGGGTAAGGCCGATTCTGCCCCCCCCCCCCCCACTACTCCCAATGAGAGCCGATAACACCCGAACCCGTGGTCGGAGATTCACGAATGAAGTGTCGTTGGACTCGGGATGACGGGGGCTTTGCTATGGACCACTCATTTCAATCCCTAATAAAACCTATCCCTACTAGGGGGTGAAATTGTAATTTTTAGTGAAAGTCTCTTTTCAAATGCGATATGTATAAGGTGCGCTGCTAAAATGAACTTAAACGTTGTTGCTCATATCGCGCATGCGTTTTAAGAGATGCCGCTATGGATTAACATTTTTGTTTTTTGTTTATACGCATGCGCACTTGGGATTTTTGTAAGAGGCGAGCTCTTTGAAAAAAAAATGATTGATAAGAAGGGGTTTTGGTGGTGAGGAGAGAACCAGATAGTCGCCTACTTTCCTACGAAGTTTGCCGGTATCTCTCGAACGCAAGGTCGGATTTGGACGTGTGACGTGTCAAATCGCTTGTGTCGAAGCCCTATACATGTTATTAATAGGTTAAAGTTTTGAAAATGAGGGAAACAGGCTTTTTGGGGGTAAAACCATGATTTTAGACTTTTTCTGATATTTCACGAATGCATGGTCGGATTTGGTCCTATGACGTGTCAAATGGCTTGTCTCGAAACCCTGTTTATTTTGGTAATAGGTTAAAGTTTTTGAGAATGAGGGAAACAGAATTTTTTGGGGGTAAAACCGTGATTTTAGACTTTTTGCTATATCTCGCGAACCAAGTATGCTAGAGGCGTGTACGACGGGTCCAAGGACTGGGGGTGACGTCCTCTTTGCTATGGACTACTCGTTGTAATTTTTAAAAAAATTTGGAAACTCGATTTTGGGGTAAACACGTGTTTTTTGTGATTTTGCCGATATCTCACGAACCAATAACGCTAGAGGCATGTACGACGGGTCCAAGGACTGGGGGTGACGTCCTCTTTGCTATGGACTACTCCTTGTAATTTTAAAAAAATTGGGAAACTCGATTTTGGGGTAAACACGTGTTTTTTGTGATTTTGCCGATATCTCACGAACTAATAACGCTAGAGACGTGTACGAGGTGTCCTAGGACTCGGGCTAACGCCCCCTTTGAAATGTGGTAGAGTTTTTTTTCCAAAAAAAAATTCACAAAGGGCCTAACGCCATACATGTTGAAAAAAAATTCTTTACCGTTACCTGTTTATAATGTCCATGAAGCGTGGTGGTTGAGAGAGACGATACGGCTGGGTGT
This sequence comes from Meconema thalassinum, assembly GCA_946902985.2. Lineage (NCBI taxonomy): Eukaryota > Metazoa > Arthropoda > Insecta > Orthoptera > Tettigoniidae > Meconema > Meconema thalassinum. The sequence continues at coordinate 1,711,531,453 of OX336388.2, read as the reverse complement.
GTGTGTGTTTCAACGAACCTGTCGCTAACCACGATGGCTGTGTTCAATAGATCAATCGCTATTTCGGCGGGTCGGTGTATGACAGAGCGAGCGTGCGTTTTTTCACACATTTTACCTTTGACGTGTAAACGGTGATGAGAACTTGGTTCTATGTTGGTCAAAGCGAGTACAGAAAACAAACTTACAGGAGGTGAATGTCATTTGAGCTTATTGGAAGGCGTTGATCTGACTTGACAACAGGTGCAATGGAAAAATGACCATGACGCTTCAAGATGAAATAATCTGACCATTGTGGTGGCAGGGAAGAGCGAAAGGCATGTGAACACATGTGTGAAACCACAGGCACGCTAAGCAAGTTACATCCTGTCTTGCTTCGTACGTGACAAAATGCAAGTCCATGTGAAATTTGATCTTCCACAGGTGTTCACCTTGGACGTTATCTGTCCACGTGCGCGATAACTGTTAACAAGTCACATCCTGTTTTGCTTCGTACGTGACAAAATGCAAGTTCATGTGAAATTTGATTCGCCACAGGTGTTCACTTTGGGCGTTAGCTGTCCACGTGACCGATAACAGAATGTTCAAAGCGTGGGAAAAAATGATTATACATGCAACGTAGCATATAAAAAGACATGTCGTTATCATTTCCACTCTCACTTGGGTGGACTACCTTTGAACACACTGCGTTGCATGAAACCCCTGGTCTTGTTTAACAGTTTTGGTGTTGGTGGAAAATACTTAACCTTGTTGTGGGGTAGTTATTTATTCATTTATACATTTATTGATTAATATATATATTTACAAGCAATTATTTATTGATTAGGTAATTAATGATTTTATTTATTTGTTTGCAGATAACCGGCATACCTTACATGTCTGAGGGAGAAGAAACCATTGCACTTTTGAGCCCACTAGAAGGGAAGAGCAACAAGTCACTGCAAGTAAAGATGAAATGATTTTTTTAAACTAACTTGTTTAATTTTTTGTTTTATGTTTTATTTTATGAAATGTATGTATTAACCTGAATTTAGGTATTTTTAGCGGTTTATTTTATTTATTTTTAGAAACTTGGAAAGAATAGCCTTACCGCCGTAGCAGTCGCTGAAAAAAACCCGAAACGCACTAAAGCGAAACCACTGCCAAAGAGTGAACTGTTTAAAACTCAGGTAAGTCCAACTTAAAAATTCTATTCCATTTTACCACTACTGAAAACTTGTAGACAAAAAAAATTCATTACCTGTACATGACTGGGACAATGATTGCTTTCTTGATTAATGGCTATGTTGTTGTTGTTGACTGGGAAAAGTACAAGGCCATGTTGGATTTTCTAAAAATAAAAATAATAAATTTAATTTATGGGTGGTTCCCTATGGACTCAACGAATATCCACAGGTTTGAACATGATAATGTGAACAAAATGACATGACATTCATTTTTGTTTATATATTGGTTAAAGAGAGGGTGGGGGAATGTAAATGACTGTAGCTTTATAAAAAAGAAAATAAGTACATGGGTTACTGTTAGTGCCAACATACAGTTTATTTTTAATGGTGTTTTGATATATTAATGCCAATTAACGTTAACGTTTTATTTACAAGTATTGATTGATTGATTGATTGAATGAGTGATGGGTTATTTTGTTTGCTTTTAGGTGTCGTCATGAGCCATTAACGTAGTGAACAGACAGTTAACAAGCATGCATTATGCTTTAAAGTACTCTGTGCTCTTGTGCAATGTTAATAACTTACAATAAGAAAAAGTTTTATTATAACACATGGCGTTAGCACTAAATACAACAAGTGAGCAAGTTGGTTTACCACGTGGGTTAAATTTAAAATCAGAACATGATCGATGGTTAACATTTGAATCCTGGCCTGTAGGCTTTTTTCCACGCATGAACTTGCATAAGCCGGTTTTTTTTACTTGAACCGAGAAGATGTGGTGCGCTGTGTGTTTTGTCGTATTGAGATTTCACACTGGGAAGAAGGGGATGATCCCTTTAGAGACCATTTGCGATGGTCTCCACACTGTCCTTACATGCTTGGAAAGCAAGTGGGTAACCTACCCGTGCATTCATTTTACCGAACCACAAGGCCTTTGGCCGCTACTTACGTTGCTGAATCACAAATAAATAATAATAATAATGTATTACCAGCCAACGGTAGTGTCGATATATGTGGTCCATATGCCATAGACAGTGTTGAATTGGCGTGTGCTTTTGAAAAATTGGGAGTTTGCAAGACTAATGCACTAGCACACCCAGAGTACAGCTCTGTTGAAAAACGTTTCGAATCTTATAAAAATGTTTGGCCATTAATATTAAAACACCTTACCAAACAGCTAAGTGAAGCTGGATTTTTTTATACTGGTGAAGGGGATAAAACAATATGTTTTATTGTGGATTTGCTTTAAAGGATTGGCAAATGACTGATGACCCTTTTGTGCAACACGCTCGTTGGTTACCAAACTGTAAATACATGGTGTTGCTTAAAGGTCAGGAATTTGTGAACACTATTCGTAAAGAAAAAGTGATTGCAGCACAAGACATAAAAGTGCCTTTAGAGTTAGAGCACGCAGAGCAAATACATAAGGCTGAAAGAAAAGACTTGTGTTACGAACAGATACAAAAGTGTGACCAACAATTATGTAAAATTTGTTATCAAGATGAACTAGGTGTTGTATTTTTGCCTTGTGGACACATGATAGCCTGTGTCAAGTGTGCATTAGAACTTAACACTTGTGCTATATGCAGAAAAGTAGTATCTGCTACAGTTAGGGCATTTCTTGCATAACTAGTATAATTTATTCGCCATGGATAGTGCAAAATCCCTAATTGCACAATATTATTAAAGCTGTTTTAGAGTGTAATAGATATGCTTTTGTTTTGTTCATAGACTACTACAATGAATGTTTTGAATGCTGTGGGACAATCATGTGGCTTAGAGACAAAAAAAGCTCAGCGAATTGCCAACGCATATTCCATTCCGCATTATCAAGATTCGGAAATTGAAAACAGCATATGGTGATCGTGTACTTGTGTATGTGAAAACTTTGAGACATTTCTGCCTATACGATTTAATGATATGTCGGAGAGTGTTTTTGATGAAGTCAATAATGCTGTGCAACCTGTACACTTAATTTATGAAGGTTTTAAAGACAATAGGTGCATGGTTCGTTTTAATTAAATAAATAAATAATGTGAAATTATAATGGAAAATATAAGTAGTGACAATATACTGAAAAAGAAAGAAAATATGTGTATAGAATAGTAATGTTTTAGTGTTTAGTCTTGTCTTTAAAAATATTATGATGAAACCAAAAAAAATGTATATAAAGTTTGTAAATAAATGCAAAATGATGTTACAATGCTGTTTTATTTTATACAAAGTTATTATATTTAACATTGCAGAGTATACATGATTATGACAATAAATGCACACTGAATACAAGCCTTTCTCACTTTACAATAGTCTGTTATAGTTTTAAACACAAGGCTTGTTGTAGATCATTTTATGGCAATGTCCATTCAATGTTGTTTTCGAAAAGTGGGGAAGCCGCAATGGTTGTATTGACATAAAAACCTTATGGTTATTACTATTTAGTCACTTTGATCCCCTTGCATATCAAGAGCAGATGACCTAGTTGTTCCACTCTTTAAAACGACAACAACAACACTACCTCTTGCATAGTTTGTGATGTTGATGGCTCTTGCGACGTGGTAGATGGATTAAAAATAACTTTGAAAACAGGGGTTAAACGTTGATCATTAAACAATGCACTATTTTGAGTAGCAATATGGTTTTCTTGATTTTTTGTCGACGGCAACTGTGTTTCATGCGGTACACTACATTGATGATCACTGACATTTAAAACCTCACTATTTTTACTTTTTAGGTCACCACGACAATGTTTGGAACGTTGCTTTGAACAACGCCAAATAACAGTTCCATTTTTATTGGTTCGTTTCACAATATATGAATATCCTTTATAGTATGCGTAAGGCTTACCATACCTAGTCACTGATACTTCCATATCAACTGTCAAGCATAGACTAAGCTCTAGTAAAGTCAACTTGGTAATAAGAATACTAGTTTAATGTGAGAGCAAATATGGATCCAAAGAGTTCAGGTAAAAGTGAAAGCAAATAAGCAAATATTAGAAACAAGAGTTGGGGTAAAAGTGGTCGCAAAGTGGTAAACCCATTACACAATAATTTCAGCACGACGAAGCTCTTGTTCAATTTCTTTGATTTCCCAATCGTGACCGATATGCCCAGCTTGTCGTAAAGCATGCAATTGTCGAAGCCGTAGAATTAGCTTACTGGGTTTGTTCCAGTATACAAATTTAACAAATGGATTTTTAGGTGTAAACAAAGCATTACCATTATCATGATCATTATCATCATCATCATCATCATTATCATCATTATGATCACCATTATCATCATGACCATCATCACTGTTACTATATAGTCCTTTTTGATCCTCTTGCAATACCACTTTATTTATAGTCTGAGTTGATTTTGATAGTGTTGAAGGTTTCTTGGACGTTGACAACTGTCCTAACATGACGTTTTGAGGACATGATGAGTCCTTTTGAACAAACACTGCACTATCTTTAGCCGCAATATCGTTTTCTTGAACTTGCTTTTTAGCATTTTGATAATTGTTTGTAAACAGTAAGGCTGTACACTCGTGGGTTAGACAGCCTTTCTTGCTAAGGGTCTCCTATATACCCTAAACATGGCTATACATGTTAGTTCTGAACATTTAGTGGTTAATTGTGTATTGAGTTTAAATAGAGAACTTATACAAGCACGTCCTGCATGTGGTTAAACTTCACAAGTGTCACATGCAACATGCAAAGTATGTTTCCGCTATCTAGCGGTAAATATGAGCACTACCTGTACTACCTAGCATGCTACCTAGCAGAGGATATGATCACTTACTAGTAATATCCAAAGTGAGCTGAGGTTAGGTTAGGTTAGGTAAAGTTAGGTTAGCCATTAAAATAAGTTACCAAAATAAGCCGTCAAAAATAATTGTTTTTTACCCCTGAGGTCTTGGGTTCCAACTCGACTATGCACAGAATTTAATTAACATCTGAGAGTTGAAAGGTTAGGTTAGGTTAGGTAAAGTTAGGTTAGGTTAGGTTAGGTTAGTGAGCTAAGGTTAAGTCTTTAAATATTCCCTCTCTTTCAACTACTTTCCAACACCAAGAAAAAAATCCACTAAATACATTAACACAAATAACTTGTCAAATAAGCCAATACAAAAGCCAATACTAAAGCCAACACAAAAAGGCCACACAAAATGCCAACACGAAAAGCCAATACAAAAAGCCAACACGAAAGGCCAATACAAAAAAAGCCAACACGAAAAGCCAACACGAAATGCCAACACGAAAAACCAACACAAAAAGCCAACACGAAAAGCCAACACAAAAGCCAACACGAAATGCCAACACGAAAAGCCAACACAAAAAGCCGACACAAAAAGCCAACACAAAAGCCAACACAAAAAGCCAACACAAAAAGCCAACACAAAAAGCCAACACAAAAGCCAACACGAAAAGCCAACACAAAAAGCCAACACAAAAAGCCAACACAAATCCAACACGAAAAGCCAACACGAAAAGCCGACACAAAAAGCCAACACATAAGCCAATATATAAACTTATAGTAGGTCACTCCATCAGCAAAACAGTTGTAACCTTTGTAGTGTGAACATCGTACTGACAGGTCAGTTACTACTATGGAACTTATTACAACCAACAAAGGTAGGCTACGTGCACTCTATCAAGGCTACTCCTATAACTATAATCCCCAGAATGTGAATGGAATAATATTCTGGCGATGCTCAAAAGAGAGGTCAACAAAATGTCGAGGCAATCATAAAAGTAACAAGATGTTCAGTAAAGAACATATAGCCTACTTTCTCCTAAATGCATGGGTATTGTTATAACTCTTTGTCCTTTTCAAGGAGTATGATTGAATGTTGGTTGTAGGAGCTTGTTGAAATACAACGTGCTATAGGGATATTAAACATGAATATGAGGTGCTCTTTGCTAGTGCTACCTCTGTACCAAATTTCGTTCAATTCGGTTTCACCGTGTTTGAATTGATAGGGGGAATCGATTTGCACACATACTTGGCCACCATCTGCAAACTATTGGGCTGATGTTCTTGCAGTTTGGTCAGAATATGTTTCCCACATAATGATATGGTGTTGCAAAATTAGGTAGAGACTAGATTATTAGGTTGGTCGTAATTACATTTTAGCTTTTAACATTTGGGTGGCCGCGATTACGTTTCCATCAAGATAGCGGTGATATAAAACATGACACTGAGGTGCCCTTTGCTAGTGCTACCTCTATAACAAATTTCGTTCCATTTGGTTTCAGCGTGTTTGAATTAATAGGGGGAATCGATTCTGACACAAAGATGGCCGCCATCCGCAAACTATTAGGCGAATGACCTATTAGATTGGTCAAAGGATGCTCCCTCCATAAAGGTATGTAGTTGCAAAATTTGGTAGAGATCGGATGATTAGGTTAATCGTAATTTGATTTAAGCTTTGAACATTCGTGTGGCCGCCATTACGTTTCAGTCAAGATGGCGGCGATATAAAACATGACACTGAGGTGCCCTTTGCTAGTACTACCTCTGTACCAAATTTCGTTCCATTCGGTTGCACCGTGTTCGAATTAATAGGGGGAATCGATTTTCACACAAAGATGGCCGCCATCCGCAAACTATTACGCTGATGACCTATTGGTTTGGTCAAAGGATGCTCCCCCCATAAAGGTATGTTGTTGCAAAATTTGGTAGAGATCGGATGATTAGGTTAATTGTAATTTGATTTAAGCTTTGAACATTTGTGTGGCCGCCATTACGTTTCCGTCAAGATGGCGGCGATATAAAACATGACACTGAGGTGCCTTTTGTTAGTACTACCTCTGTACCAAATTTCGTTCCATTCGGTTGCACCGTGTTCGAATTAATAGGGGGAATCGATTTTCACACAAAGATGGCCGCCATCCGCAAACTATTACGCTGATGACCTATTGGTTTGGTCAAAGGATGCTCCCCCCATAAAGGTATGTCGTTGCAAAATTTGATAGAGATCGGATGATTAGGTTAGTCGTAATTTGATTTAAGCTTTGAACATTTGTGTGGCCGCCATTACGTTTCCGTCAAGATGGCGGCGATATAAAACATGACACTGAGGTGTCCTTTGCTAGTGCTACCTTTGTACCAAATTTCGTTCACTTCGCATTCACCGTGTTCGAATTGATAGGGGGAGACAGACATTCAGAGTACACACACTCACACACACACACACACACAGACACACACACACACACACACACAGACTCACACACACACATACACACACACACACAGACACACTTTTTTCGCCCTGTGTTGATCTCATAAGACTACTTTCATTTTTTGCAAAAATCGAAAGTAGGCTAAAAAATGGAAAGGTTTAAGTGTGAGTGTTCATCAATGTAGTGCTCGAAACGAACCACGCTTACTGTTTACAAACAATTATCAAAATGCTAAAAAGCAAGTTCAAGAAAACGATATTGAGGGTAAAGATAGTGCAGTGTTTGTTCAAAAGGACTTATCATGTCCTTAAAACGTCATGTTAGGACAGTTGTCAACGTCCAAGAAACCTTCAACACTATCAAAATCAACTCAGACTATAAATAAAGTGGTATTGCAAGAGGATCAAAAAGGACTATATAGTAACAGTGATGATGGTCATGATGATAATGGTGATCATAATGATGATAATGATGATGATGATGATGATAATGATCATGATAATGGTAATGCTTTGTTTACACCTAAAAATCCATTTGTTAAATTTGTATACTGGAACAAACCCAGTAAGCTAATTCTACGGCTTCGACAATTGCATGCTTTACGACAAGCTGGGCATATCGGTCACGATTGGGAAATCAAAGAAATTGAACAAGAGCTTCGTCGTGCTGAAATTATTGTGTAATGGGTTTACCACTTTGCGACCACTTTTACCCCAACTCTTGTTTCTAATATTTGCTTATTTGCTTTCACTTTTACCTGAACTCTTTGGATCCATATTTGCTCTCACATTAAACTAGTATTCTTATTACCAAGTTGACTTTACTAGAGCTTAGTCTATGCTTGACAGTTGATATGGAAGTATCAGTGACTAGGTATGGTAAGCCTTACGCATACTATAAAGGATATTCATATATTGTGAAACGAACCAATAAAAATGGAACTGTTATTTGGCGTTGTTCAAAGCAACGTTCCAAACATTGTCGTGGTGACCTAAAAAGTAAAAATAGTGAGGTTTTAAATGTCAGTGATCATCAATGTAGTGTACCGCATGAAACACAGTTGCCGTCGACAAAAAATCAAGAAAACCATATTGCTACTCAAAATAGTGCATTGTTTAATGATCAACGTTTAACCCCTGTTTTCAAAGTTATTTTTAATCCATCTACCACGTCGCAAGAGCCATCAACATCACAAACTATGCAAGAGGTAGTGTTGTTGTTGTCGTTTTAAAGAGTGGAACAACTAGGTCATCTGCTCTTGATATGCAAGGGGATCAAAGTGACTAAATAGTAATAACCATAAGGTTTTTATGTCAATACAACCATTGCGGCTTCCCCACTTTTCGAAAACAACATTGAATGGACATTGCTATAAAATGATCTACAACAAGCCTTGTGTTTAAAACTATAACAGACAATCGTAAAGTGAGAAAGGCTTGTATTCAGTGTGCATTTATTGTCATAATCATGTATACTCTGCAATGTTAAATATAATAACTTTGTATAAAATAAAACAGCATTGTAACATCATTTTGCATTTATTTACAAACTTTATATACATTTTTTTTGGTTTCATCATAATATTTTTAAAGACAACACTAAACACTAAAACATTGCTATTCTATACACATATTTTCTTTCTTTTTCAGTATATTGTCATTACTCATATTTTCCATTATTATTTCATATTATTTATTTATTTAATTAAAACGAACCATGCACCTATTGTTTTTAAAACCTTCATAAATTAAGTGTACAGGTTGCACAGTATTATTGACTTCATCAAAAACACTCTCCGAAATATCATTAAACCGTATAGGCAGAAATGTCTCAAAGTTTTCACATACACAAAGTACACGATCACCATATGCTGTTTTCAATTTCCGAATCTTGATAATGCGGAATGGAATATGCGTTGGCAATTCGCTGAGCTTTTTTGTCTCTAAGCCACATGATTGTCCCACAGCATTCAAAACATTCATTGTAGTAGTCTATAAACAAAACAAAAGCATATCTATTACACTCTAAAACAGCTTTAATAATATTGTGCAATTAGGGATTTTGCACTGTCCATGGCGAATAAATTATACTAGTTATGCAAGAAATGCCCTAACTGTAGCAGATACTAGTTTTCTGCATATATCACAAGTGTTAAGTTCTAATGCACACTTGACACAGGCTATCATGTGTCCACAAGGCAAAAATACAACACCTAGTTCATCTTGATAACAAATTTTACATAATTGTTGGTCACACTTTTGTATCTGTTCGTAACACAAGTCTTTTCTTTCAGCCTTATGTATTTGCTCTGCGTGCTCTAACTCTAAAGGCACTTTTATGTCTTGTGCTGCAATCACTTTTTCTTTACGAATAGTGTTCACAAATTCCTGACCTTTAAGCAACACCATGTATTTACAGTTTGGTAACCAACGAGCGTGTTGCACAAAAGGGTCATCAGTCATTTGCCAATCCTTTAAAGCAAATCCACAATAAAAACATATTGTTTTATCCCCTTCACCAGTATAAAAAAATCCAGCTTCACTTAGCTGTTTGGTAAGGTGTTTTAATATTAATGGCCAAACATTTCTATAAGATTCGAAACGTTTTTCAACAGAGCTGTACTCTGGGTGTGCTAGTGCATTAGTCTTGCAAACTCCCAATTTTTCAAAAGCACACGCCAATTCAACACTGTCTATGGCATATGGACCACATATATCGACACTACCGTTGGCTGGTAATACATTATTATTATTATTTATTTGTGATTCAGCAACGTAAGTAGCGGCCAAAGGCCTTGTGGTTCGGTAAAATGAATGCACGGGTAGGTTACCCACTTGCTTTCCAAGCATGTAAAGACAGTGAGGAGACCATCGCAAATGGTCTCTAAAAGGATCATCCCCTTCTTCCCAGTGTGAAAACTCAATACGACAAAACACACAGCGCACCACATCTTCTCGGTTCAAGTAAAAAAACCGGGTTTTGAAAGTTCATGCGTGGACAAAAAGCCTACAGGCCAGGATTCAAATGTTAACCATCGATCATGTTCTGGTTTTAAATTTAACCCACGTGGTAAACCAACTTGCTCACTTGTTGTATTTAGTGCTAACGCCATGTGTTATAATAAAAATTTTCTTATTGTAAGTTATTAACATTGCACAAGAGCACAGAGTACTTTAAAGCATAATGCATGCTTGTTAACTGTCTGTTCATTACGTTAATGGCACATGACGACACCTAAAAGCAAACAAAATAACCCATCACTCATTCAATCAATCAATCAATACTTGTAAATAAAACGTTAACGTTAATTGGCATTAATATATCAAAACACCATTAAAAATAAACTGTATGTTGGCACTAACAGTAACCCATGTACTTATTTTCTTTTTTATAAAGCTACAGTCATTTACATTCCCCCACCCTCCCTTTAACCAATATATAAACAAAAATGAATGTCATGTCATTTTGTTCACATTATCATGTTCAAACCTGTGGATATTCGTTGAGTCCATAGGGAACCACCCATAAATTAAATTTATTATTTTTATTTTTAGAAAATCCAACATGGCCTTGTACTTTTCCCAGTCAACAACAACAACATAGCCATTAATCAAGAAAGCAATCATTGTCCCAGTCATGTACAGGTAATGAATTTTTTTTGTCTACGAGTTTTCAGTAGTGGTAAAATGGAATAGCATTTTTAAGTTGGACTTACCTGAGTTTTAAACAGTTCACTCTTTGGCAGTGGTTTCGCTTTAGTGCGTTTCGGTTTTTTTTCAGCGACTGCTACGGCGGTAAGGCTATTCTTTCCAAGTTTCTAAAAATAAATAAAATAAACCGCTATAAATACCTAAATTCAGGTTAATACATACATTTCATAAAATAAAACATAAAGCAAAAAATTGAACAAGTTAGTTTAAAAAAATCATTTCACCTTTACTTGCAGTGACTTGTTGCTCTTCCCTTCTAGTGGGCTCAAAAGTGCAATGGTTTCTTCTCCCTCAGACATGTAAGGTATGCCGGTTATCTGCAAACAAATAAATAAAATCATTAATTACCTAATCAATAAATAATTGCTTGTAAATATATATATTAATCAATAAATGTATAAATGAATAAATACCTACCCCACAACAAAGTTAAGTATTTTCCACCAACACCAAAACTGTTAAACAAGACCAGGGGTTTCATGCAACGCAGTGTGTTCAAAGGTAGTCCACCCAAGTGAGAGTGGAAATGATAACGACATGTCTTTATATATGCTACGTTGCATGTATAATCAATTTTTCCCACGCTTTGAACATTCTGTTATCGGTCACGTGGACAGCTATCGCCCAAAGTGAACACCTGTGGCGAATCAAATTTCACATGAACTTGCATTTTGTCACGTACGAAGCAAAACAGGATGTGACTTGTTAACAGTTATCGCGCACGTGGACAGGTAACGTCCAAGGTGAACACCTGTGGAAGATCAAATTTCACATGGACTTGCATTTTGTCACGTACGAAGCAAGACAGGATGTAACTTGTTTAGCGTGCCTGTGGTTTCACACATGTGTTCACATGCCTTTCGCTCTTCCCTGCCACCACAATGGTCAGATTATTTCATCTTGAAGCGTCATGGTCATTTTTCCATTGCACCTGTTGTCAAGTCAGATCAACGCCTTCCAATAAGCTCAAATGACATTCACCTCCTGTAAGTTTGTTTTCTGTACTCGCTTTGACCAACATAGAACCAAGTTCTCATCACCGTTTACACGTCAAAGGTAAAATGTGTGAAAAAACGCACGCTCGCTCTGTCATACACCGACCCGCCGAAATAGCGATTGATCTATTGAACACAGCCATCGTGGTTAGCGACAGGTTCGTTGAAACACACACACACCCAGCCGTATCGTCTCTCTCAACCACCACGCTTCATGGACATTATAAACAGGTAACGGTAAAGAATTTTTTTTTCAACATGTATGGCGTTAGGCCCTTTGTGATTTTTTTTTTGGAAAAAATATCTACCACATTTGAAAGGGGGCGTTAGCCCTAGTCCTAGGACACCTCGTACACGTCTCTAGCGTTATTAGTTCGTGAGATATCGGCAAAATCACAAAAAACACGTGCTTACCCCAAAATCGAGTTTCCCAAATTTTTTAAAATTACAACGGGTATTCCATAGCAAAGAGGACGTCACCCCCAGTCCTTGGACCCGTCGTACATGCCTCTAGCGTTATTGGTTCGTGAGATATCGGCAAAATCACAAAAAACACGTGTTTACCCCAAAATCGAGTTTCCAAATTTTTTTAAAATTACAACGAGTAGTCCATAGCAAAGAGGACGTCACCCCCAGTCCTTGGACCCGTCGTACACGCCTCTAGCATACTTGGTTCGCGAGATATAGCAAAAAGTCTAAAATCACGGTTTTACCCCCAAAAAATTCTGTTTCCCTCATTCTCAAAAACTTTAACCTATTACCAAAATAAACAGGGTTTCGAGACAAGCCATTTGACACGTCATAGGACCAAATCCGACCATGCATTCGTGAAATATCAGAAAAAGTCTAAAATCATGGTTTTACCCCCAAAAAGCCTGTTTCCCTCATTTTCAAAACTTTAACCTATTAATAACATGTATAGGGCATCAAGACAAGCGATTTGACACGTCACACGTCCAAATCCGACCTTGCGTTCGAGAGATATCGGCAAACTTCGTAGGAAAGTAGGCGACTATCTGGTTCTCTCCTCACCACCAAAACCCCTTCTTATCAATCATTTTTTTTCAAAGAGCTCGCCTCTTACAAAAATCCCAAGTGCGCATGCGTATAAACAAAAAACAAAAATGTTAATCCATAGCGGCATCTCATAAAACGCATGCGCGATATGAGCAACAACGTTTAAGTTCATTTTAGCAGCGCACCTTATACATATCGCATTTGAAAAGAGACTTTCACTAAAAATTACAATTTCACCCCCTAGTAGGGATAGGTTTTATTAGGGGTTGAAATGAGTGGTCCATAGCAAAGCCCCCGTCATCCCGAGTCCAACGACACTTCATTCGTGAATCTCCGACCACGGGTTCGGGAGTTATCGGCTCTCATTGGGAGTAGCGGCGAAGGGGGGGGGGGGGCAGAATCGGCCTAACCCCCCTACTACCATTATCATATAAGAAAGCTACGATCTGAACTGGCAAGCGGTACTTTATCTTCAAGAACCTCGGTTCGAATCCCGGGTCATTAACAAACTCTAAACACTCATGTTATATTATTACTTCCACAGACGGTCTTCTCCGACCCTACCGCCTTTCAATAGCGAGCGGTCAGACCTTAACACTTGACGTGATTTATGGCCAGGGAGGGAAGGCACATGTGTCTCCTCTCGAGACAGCTACATTCATGCTTTTAAAACAGTTATTTCTTCTCCACAGTTCTTTGAACAGACCTGACGTTTTTTTCATTCATTTTTAACAACATTATTTAGGTTCATAGACCACTTTCGTAACCTTGGCATTTATTAATTATGAAGTGTCATCATTGATGGGTAAGAATAATTCCATACAACGACGATATTTAGGGGCTTCCACAACTATACGAGTCTAGGTTCCACTCTCTCAACTGCCTCGGGAACCAATCCCATACTGGAGGACATACAACAATTCAGCGTCTTAGGATGACCTCGGTCTAATCTGCGCTCATCAATACAATAAATACGCTCCCTATTATTCAATACAATATAACACACATGGCCTCGGGAACCAATCCCATACTGGAGGACTTATCATAGCTCAATTACCGCAATAAACTGTCCCTCACAATTAATTTACCAAGTATATTTAGATTCAACGTCTTCCTAGCGTTACAATTTACTTTAATGTGCGACATTGCGCTATACATTACTTTTAAGGCCAAGCGTCTTCCAAAGAACTGATAAATTCAACATCAACATTTGATCTACATCTCATTTTTTTATATTAATCCTCTCCCGTGACAATAATCGCTATACTTTAAGAACATGTATTCATACCATGTCTTTACTCCTTTTACTAGAGCTCAAAAGCTATTACTTTCATATAATTCAAATTAACCTTCATTTATATACTTTCCATTATTATTATTATTACGCTTGCTGTTATAACATTTATCAAATACACTGATATTTTATTTCATACTTTTCCTCTAAAGGATTTATTCATTTCTCATAATTATTTTATAATTTCTCAATTTTTATTTGTTCAGACCGCGCCCTTATTCTGTTATTTGTTATTAAAAACATCCCTATTTCTCAAACTCAGGTGGATTGTACACAAATATTCCCCCAACACAAAACATAATGAAAATATCCACTTACATGTTCAGACGGTCCAATACCGTGCTTTCCAACGATGTTTCATCTCGCCCACAATGTGTAATTAATCCATACTGCACAAATTCATTTCATACACTGACATATCTTGATACACATATAACTCATATACATTAAACACTGATAACATTTTAAATTACACTGGTGTATTCTTCTATGATACACAATAAAATCACTAAAACATTCCTTTTTAACACAAATTTGATATATTTACACTACACAGATTCTAATCACTAATGCTTTTATTATGCCTTTCACACGTGATTTCTTTACTTCCCGTCTCCAAGGGTGAAATTCGTAAATGTCGGCTTCCTCTCTAACCAATATGAAAGTCTCGAACCATCTATCTCCTCCCTGGAATATTACTCCTTCGAATCCGGTTTCCTGACGATCAGCTATCATTTATTAGCTTGAAACTGCTTCTTCCTAGACCCTATTGGTTGGTCTAACGAAAGTCTGTCTTATCCACGGTCTCCCTGATTCTCTATCGGTGACCTATTAATTTTTAGCAACTAATACTCCTCGTAACTTAGTGCCTTTTATAGTTCGTTTGTTTCCTTGAAACAATGTTTAGAATTTACTTCTCCTTTCTGCTTATTCTGTCCTCGAATTCCTATTTTTCAGAACCCTATGCGAACTTTATTTTGTCCGACCCTGATCGGGTTCTTATACGTTGATAGAATGTTTATCTCGCTGTTATGGTACTTCAAAATGTTACAATATTTTCAATCGTTTAATTTGACTGTATGTTTAAGACCTATCGCCTGTTCTAAGTTCGCAGGCTACTCTGACTGTAATTACTGAACTTTTCACTGTAAAACTGATATTGGAGGAACTAGATCCTGTATTAGGATTTTCCTAATTCTTCACACGGCGATACTATAATAATACTTCTCGGCTACTCCTTACGGGTGCACGTTGTTTGTCGATACAGCGACGCCCTCTGGCTGTCGGATACTGTCTATACGATGTGATACAGCATCTCCCCTCAAGGAATGCTTGTAGACTACCTTCGGTGATGTAGCGTCTCCCCTCAAGGAGTCTTAGTAAACTGCAGGATGTGATGTAGCGTCACGCCCCCTGGACGGACTAAAACTGCATTCGGTGATGTAGCACAGTGACGCCCCCTCGGGCTGTTTGAAACTGCATTCGATGTGAAACAGTACGACCCGCCTCAGCGGTCGTTCAAGACTGAATAATACTGATACAGCCGGACGCCCCCTCTCGGGCTCTCGGAATAACTGCATGTTTGGCTTGGTTCTGCCAGGATTTATATACTCTTTGGCTACAAAAATATAAAATCCCCGCCTTTTCCAGAACCAACTTCTGAAATAATGGTCGCACACATATAAAATTTATATCTCTGGAAAGCTTGTTTTCTAAGCGTAAAATGACCTCTCTGCACATTAAAATCGATCGTGCAGTTCTGAGATATTAAATAAAGTTTGGTCCTCAGCTGTGTGGGTGTTACAGTTGATTTTTAATTCCCCACTCCTTGGGTCTCGGGACACTCCCGATGACGTATGGCCACGTATGCACTTCTCTTCTGGGCAATTATTATAACATCTTTCTCCACACAAAAATCTCTAATGCGAAATGATTCACAATGATGTATTTCTTTAGTTAATATTATTCTTGTAAAGGGGTTAAATCTAATTATTCTCCTTCTGGCATCGGTGCGCGGTTGCCATTTTAATGCAATCGTAAGCTTAATTTCCGAAACAAGGTCTCTGTCTAAGCGACGGAAACTTCCACTCGCTCTAAATATAGCTATGATAAGCTGCGAGCAATGCGTCAGGCGTGATCTCATCTCCTAGCCATGTGGCCTCTGTTTATTTCACAACGTTATGCCTGCTCCCTTGTATAAAATCTTTCTATGTTCCTTTGAAGTCTGTATATTTCTTTCCTTCCTTTCGCCAAAAATACATGGATTCGACCCCTTGAGCCAATGGTACATGGGTTCAATACCTACATGCAATTTCCATTTTCTTCAGTGTAGTTCAACTGGTTTCTAGTAGATGTTATTCGTGCAGATCCGGTGGAGAATGTTGTTTTAATGAAATAATATATTTTCCATTGCAAAATGCAGACTATAACGCTAAATTTCATAACGTCTCAGTACTCAAAAAATAATTCAAATAAAAGAAATCAAGCAAAAAATACATCTCTGTCAGGTCTTGAACCCCGGTCGGCCGGGTGAAAGACCAAAGCTCTAACCACAGAGCCAAACATGTCCTCCCAAGTTAAACGTTATCACTTGATTTACATATAACGTCTTAACAAATAATGACTTTGACTAAACGATTTCTTCCTTGGAGTATATATCCATTATAATCCAGTTCATACAAAGTTCAAATTGTTTCTATCAGTAGACTCTATTGCATGCAACATACTCAAAATAATGAAAAATAAAAGTAAAAGAAGTGAGACCAGCTGCCATCTTTTCTTGTAACCGAGACGGCTCAGCTTTTTAAAGTCACTTCTGCACTATAATATTACAATATAAACTTTAATTCGAATGGGCCACGTCCTTTAGAACAGTTCAAACCATTCTTGGTTCGATAATCGGATCTGGTGGGTCCCAAGTTATGGATTATAAAATTTGCATAATTCACGCGGCGACCATCCTGAAATGTTACGGATGATGACCTTGTAGTTTGGGCGCAAGACGCGCCCTATATAATGTATGTTTTAACCAAATTTGGTAAAGATCAGAGATGATTAATTTGGTCGTAATTTAATTTTAAGTTTTGACAATTTGCTTGGCCACCATTACGTTTTGGTAAAGATGGCGGCAATATAAAACATAACACTGAGGTGCGTTTTGCTAGTGCTACCTCTGTACCAAAATTGGTTCAATTTGGTTTCGTCATGTTTTGAATTGATGGGGGTGGGGGCAGCCATTCAGAGTACACACACTCACACACAGACACACACAGTTGTTGTCAGGAAGGTCGATCAATATTTCTCTGCTTGCATCCCGTATGGTACTTATGATTTGCAAGTATATCCTGTGAACAATACTGAACTCTATTAATTTTCCCTCGATGTGACTGCAGACTAATACAAGGGGGAAATAATAGCGTTCAGTATCGTTTTGCAGGATATAGGCTACTTGCAGTGCATTAGTACCATACGACCTTCCTGACAACACACGTTATTTGGGCTGCATAAAACAATATTATTAGGGACAGCTGATTCACCTGGTAGTATATACCGAGTGTATCCGTGATGATTTTACAAACTTTCAGGGATAATGGAGGAAGGCAAATGGATCAATTTGAGATAAGAAACTATAGTCCGATCGAGTCAACAGTTATTATAGCTGTCCACCTTGTTGCGTAGTAGTTTCCCCACTTTTACTCCATGAAAATGCTGGGATTGTACAAGGGTTTAAGTGGCAAGGAGGGGCGAGGTTAAACTGAGTGAAACGATTAATATTGTAGCTTACAGTGGTATTAAATGAGTAGCATTATCCTTATAACTTGTGACTCGATCGTTTCCGTACATTATTATTATGGACTGTTGGAGAAAGGATAAAACGGAGAAAAAAAGGAGAAAACTAAGGGATAACAATATATATCACATGTATTTTATTTCAAGTTACATTCTCACATATTCCAGTAATTGGAATTATTTCGTGTTGACCGACTAAAAGTTAAAATATCAATTTTTAATAAGGCAACACTGAGAAATGACTTCTAAGCTATCTTGATCCTGAGGAAGTCGTTCCTCCTTTGGTTGTAGACCACTGCTTTGTCCCGAATGCCGGAATTAAGTTACGAATATTAGCTGTTATGTAGAACACGTCAGTCTGCACTTCTGCTCCGGACACTTGCATCATCACTGGCTTTGAGAATTGTACATACAGTGCAATCTGATTTCATGACAAGCCGAAGAGTTGAAGTTTGTGAGCGGCAGTACAGTAGCAGAGAGCCTTCATGTACTGTCGCATATGCAGGTTATAGGGGCCCACTGTTATGTGGCCACGGGACTGGAATAATGAGTCGCTGACAGCTCACACACACAGTATTTACTCTAATTGGATGACGACTCCAACTTAATTTGACGACATTACAGTATTTCTCTTGTGAAGATTGTGACATTTAACTGTCTAGTAATAAGGCTCACAAGAATAGAGTTTCTGTCGGCTGAAGAATTATTGCCAAAATACAGTAGTTAAAAAGGCTGAATAAAATAGGTGATGTTGCTATATTTAGGGGCTTTGCAATATCATGGTCACGTAGCCTCGTATACTTGAGTGTGTGTGTGGAATCTGTCTTATAACCTGTGTTAATGTAATAGTTGAATTAGTGTGAGTATTTTTAGCCTACTTTTCGCATTTTGCAAAAATGAGGAAAAAGTAGTCTTATGAGATCGATCCGGGAAAATGTGTGTGTGTCTGTCTGTCTGTCTGTCTGTCTGTGGGTGTGTCCCCCCTATCAACTCCTAAACGGCTGGAGCAATCGAAATAAAATTTGGTAGGAGTAAAGATCTATACCTGAATATCTCACGGCCATATTTGAAAATGATGCCAGTGCTACCAACTGCTGAAAAATCGCAATTGAAATTTGAGCTCCATGTTGGATATCTTGGAAGGTATGAATGGGAGCTATTTCAAAATCGGCACACATATAGATAATAATATTGCAGTTTAATTTCCATAAGGCCATACATGGCAGTGTTGCCAAAATGATTAGAAGCCTACTGATAGGTCCAATATTTAAATGCATATAACGTCTACACTATCGATTGGAATTCAACCAAATTTCGTATGTTGTATGTGTACATAACCAGATATAACCGAACGTATTCTTAAGAACCACCAGTGCTGCCAACTGTTAAAAAATGCTCTTAATTTCTATTATCCAAATACCAATATACAGTGTGGTCCGCCAGCCCCTTATTTTTTTGGAGGAAGGCAACCCAACTAACGCGTATATCACAGTCATCCTAAAAACATTAGTACCTGTTCCTTTACGTCCATTGTACAACTTTACCGTTGAGTACATCCTCGCGAATATAGTAGAAATTAATAGTGGCAGTTTTCTTTCAATGACCTCAAATATAATGCATGATTGAAATGATTAGAGCTCCGAATAACACATGCTTACGTTTTGACAGGAAGTGTCTACGAATAGATTCAATGCGTGCCAGCAACATACCATGGCTCTCGGTAGCTATGGTGGCTATATCAAGAGTAGCGTCAACGAAGTCGCATTGTAGTAGGTTCGAATCTTGAACTAGTACTTTTTTTTTTGCTTAATGTCGTTTATTGTGGATGTATTATGGACGCATATCTATCTGTTCCAACGAGTGATTTTTTATTTGGTCCTCAAAAGGACCGTACTTATCCGATGGTACGCAGCCAGATTGGACGACGACATAATGATCTGTAGAACGAAAGCAAGGTAACCTGTATATTCAAGGTAGCAAGTGTTCGAAATTTTTACCACCTTTGTTTAAAGGAAAACTCCGACTCACTCAGACGACCCACATAACAAATAAATAAATACATCACACCGAAACTATAATTCCTTTCAACGGCGTCTGTGCGAAAAGCGCTTGCTATACACTTACAGTAATAGTTAGTTAGTGAGGTTTTAAGGGGCGGAACTACGAGGTCATCTGCCCCAAACCTAAAGTAAATACAGATAATTATGACATTATTGGTTTTACGTCCCTTTTAACTGCTCTGGCTTTTAGATACGCCGGGGTGCTGGAATTTTGCTCGGAAGGGGATCTTCAACGTGCCAGTAAATCTACTGACACGGCTCCCTCGCATTTGCGCACCCTCAAATGCCAGCTGACCGCACCAGGATACGAACCTGCAACCTGCAACCTTAGGCACAGCCAGCTGAGCCTCGCAGCAAGCCAGTAATTACAGAACGTGTCATATTATTATAAATATTGAACTATTAAAATTCTAATTATCACGAATAGAGTCGCTTCCGTTGCGTAGTAGTCAGCGTGATTAGCTAACACCCCGGACGTCCTGGGTTCGATTCCCGGCTATGCCATGAAATTTGAAAAGTGGTATGAGGACTGGGACGGGGTCTACTCAGTCTCGGGTGGTCCAAATAAATAGAGGGGGTTCGATTCCCACCTCAGCCATCCTCAAAGCGGTTTTCCGTGGTTTTCCGTGGTTTCCCACTTCGCCTCGGAAGGGGATCTTCAACGTGCCAGTAAATCTACTGACACGGCTCCCTTGCATTTGCGCACCCTCAAATGCCAGCTGACCGCACCAGGATACGAACCTGCAACCTTAGGCACAGCCAGCTGAGCCTCGCAGCAAGCCAGTAATTACAGAACGTGTCATATTATTATAAATATTGAACTATTAAAATTCTAATTATCACGAATAGAGTCGCCTCCGTTGCGTAGTAGTCAGCGTGATTAGCTGCCACCCCGGTCGTCCTGGGTTCGATTCCCGGCTTTGCCATGAAATTTGAAAAGTGGTATGAGGACTGGGACGGGGTCTACTCAGTCTCGGGTGGTCCAAATAAATAGAGGGGGTTCGATTCCCACCTCAGCCATCCTCAAAGTGGTTTTCCGTGGTTTTCCGTGGTTTCCCACTTCGCCTTCGGGCAAATGCCGGGATGTTACCTACCGTACGGCCACGGCTGCCTCATTACCTCTTCCTTGCCTATCCCTCCCTATCCTCCCTATCCTCCCCACCTTTCCCATCCCTCAAGATGTCCCTGTTCGCTTTGCAGGTGAGGCCACCTGGGCGAGGTGCTGATCCCACCTCCCCAGTTGTATCCCCAGTCGAAATGTTTCAAGCTCCAGGTCACTGCCCGTAGAGGCGGTAATGATGGGATCCCTCGCCGAGTCCGTGGGAAAACCTAACCTGGAGGGTAAAATCGACTAAAAAAATATTAATTATAACGAATAGTATCCATCCATGGTTTAGAACAGGTTTTTTTAAAATTTTATTTAGTCAATTTACCCTCTAGGTTGGTGGTTCCCACGGACTCAGCGAGGGAACTCACCACTACCGCCTCGATGGGCAGTGTCCTGGAGCTTGGAACATCTGGTCGGGAGGGATACAACTGGGGAGGTGTGATCAGCACTTCGCTCAGGCGGCCTCACCTGCAAAGCGAACAGGGGCCTCATGAGGGATGGGAAGGGATGGAAGATTGGGATGGATAGGCTAGGAAGAGGGAAGGAGGTGGCCGTGGCCTTACAGTAGGTACCATCCCGGCAATTGCCCGAAGACGAAGTGGGAAACCACGGAAAAACACTTCGAGGATGGCTGAGGTGGGAATCGAACCCCCTCTAGTCATTTGGGCCACCCGAGGCTGAGTAGACCCCGTTCCAGTCCTCATACCACTTTTCAAATTTCGTGGCAGAGCCGGGAATCGAACCCAGGACCTCCGGGGTGGCAGCTAACCATGCTGACTGCTACGCTACGGAGGCGACATGGTTTAGAACAGTTTTTATTTTATTTAGTCAATTTACCCTCTAGGTTGGTGGTTCCCACGGAATCAGCGAGGGAACTCACCACTACCGCCTCTATGGGCAGTGTCCTGGAGCTTGGAACATCTGGTCGGGAGGGATACAACTGGGGAGGTGTGATTAGCACTTCGCCCAGGCGGCCTCACCTGCAAAGCGAACAGGGGTCTCATGAGGGATTGGAAGGGATGGAAGATTGCTATGGATAGGCTAGGAAGAGGGAAGGAGGCGGCCGTGGCCTTACAGTAGGTATCATCCCGGCATTTGCCCGAAGACGAAGTGGGAAACCACGGAAAACCACTTCGAGGATGGCAGAGGTGGGAATCGAACCCCCTCTACTCATTTGGGCCACCCGAGGCTGAGTAGACCCCGTTCCAGTCCTCATACCACTTTTCAAATTTCGTGGCAGAGCCGTGAATCGAACCCAGGACCTCCGGGGCGGCAGCCTACCATGCTGACCGCTACGCTACGGAGGCGACATGGTTTAGAACAGTATTTAGGGAAAATAACCATTTAAATGAGACAAGAAAATAACTTTCCCTATCGTCTTCGTAGATAATGTGAACAAAACCAAGTTGAAATCTTGCTGTACGAGGTAGGGAGGGTATAATAAAATAGTTAAAAAGAATTTAAAAAATCTGCCGTTGGATGGTCTTGAAACCGGGATCTTCGAAAGAGCGAGCGGGCGCAATAACACTTGCACACATTTCCAACACACTCTAGA
Organism: Meconema thalassinum; assembly: GCA_946902985.2. NCBI lineage: Eukaryota > Metazoa > Arthropoda > Insecta > Orthoptera > Tettigoniidae > Meconema > Meconema thalassinum. Next base: position 1,711,508,593 of record OX336388.2, on the reverse strand, counting down.
GGTTTTTGTTGCGCTTCTTATTAACGCGTATGGTAAAATATTCAATTATTACAGTTAGATCTTAAATATTGATTGGAATGCATTCGTTCAGTACCTGGCAGGTTTTCTAACTTACTTAAAGCAATTTTCGCGACCGCTTTGCGTTAATAAGGCGAAAGAACAGCAACTAATGCCCTCAAACGACAGCCCTTCGGTTTTATTTCATACAACTTAGCGTCCAAAATGCTAGCGTGTGATACACTTCGGTCATACAAGCAGGTGTACTGACGAAGAGAACAGAATTATACAGGATTTTGTGCCAGCGATCACACCAGCTTCCTTGCCAGCGAGTGTCGTGTGATACGGGCCTAAAGATATGCTAAGACTTTTTGTTAAAATTTAATAACAAAACAAGATGGTCGGTAAAGAACGTATAGCCTACTTTCTCCTAAATACATGGGTATGGTTATAACCCTTTGGCCTTTTCAAGGAGTATAATTGAATGTTGGTTGTAGTAGCTTCTTGAAATACAACGTGCTTTACGGATATTATACATGAATATGATGTGCCCTTTGCTAGTGCTACCTCTGTAAAAAAAATCATTCAATTCGGTTTCACCGTGCTTGAATTGATAGGGGGAATCGATTTGCACACAAACATGGCTGCTATCTGCACATTATTGGTCTGATGACCTTGTAGTGTGGTCAACAGATTCTCTATACATAAAGGTATGTCGTTGCAAAATTTGGTAGGGATCAGATTATTAGGTTGGTCATAACTTGATTCAAGCTCTTAACATTAGGATGTCCGCCATTACGTTTTCGTCAATATGGCGGCGATATAAAACATGACAGTGGAGTGCCCTTTGTTAGTGCTACCTCTGTTCCAAATTTCGTTCAATTCGGTTACACCGTGTTTAATTGATAGGGGGAATCAATTTGCACACGTACATGACCGCCATCTGCAAACTAATGGGCTGATGACCTTGTAGTTCAGTCAAACGATGCTCGCTATACAAGTATACGTTGTTGCAAAATTTGGTAGAGATAGGATGATTAAGTTAGTCGTAATTTGATTTAAGCTTTGAACATTTGGGTGGCCACCATTACGTTTCCGTCAAGATGGTGGCGATATAAAACATGACACAGAGGTGTTCTGCGCTAGTGCTACCTCTGTACCAAATTTCGTTAAATTCGGTTTCACCGTGTTTGAATTGATAGGGGGAATCGATTTGCATACATACTTGGCCGCCATATGCAAACTGTTGGGCTGATGATCTTGTAGTTTGGTCAAAATATGTTTCCCACATAAAGGTATGTTGTTGCAAGATTTGGTAGAGATCAAATTATTAGGTTGGTCGTGATTTGATTCAAGCTCTTAACAATAGGATGGCCGCCATTACGTTTTCGTCAAGATGGCGGCGATATAAACCATTACACTGAGGTGTCCTTTACTACTGCTACCTCTGTACCAAATATCGTTCAATTCGGTATCACCGTGTTTGAATTGATAGGGGGAATCGATTTGCGCACATACATGGCCGCCATCTGCAAACTATTGGTCTGATTACCTTGTAGTGTAGTCAAAAGACGCTCGCCTTATAAATATATGTTGTTGCAAAATTCGGTAGAGATCGTATGATTAGGTTATTCGTAATTTGATTTAAGCTTTGAACATTTGTGTGGCCGCCATTACGTTTCCGTCAAGATGGCTGCGATATAAAACATGACACTGAGGTGCCCTTTGCTAGTTCTACCTCTGTAACAAATTTCGTTCAATTCGGTTTCACCGTGTTCGAATTGATAGGGGGGTGGGGGGGGGGGGAGGGAGGGGCAGACATTCAGAGTACACACACTCACACACACACAACGTCACACACACACAGATAGACACACGATTTTTTGCTAATAATACAATGGGAATTTCTACGGAATACGTATACTTCGATGCAAGCACTGGCGATCAGAATATCCTTCGATATGTTGTTGTTTTGTTTCATTTGAGGGCCTAGAACATTTAGCCATGTTTACTTGGGTGTGTGTGTGTGTAGAATTTGTCTGATAACCTGAGTTATTGCGGGCTTGTAATGATGTGTGTATTTGCAATTAAGGATTGGGAAGGAGGCGGCCGTGGCCTTAAGATAGAATCCGTCCCGGAATTTGGAAACCACGGAAAACCATTTCCAGGGTGGCTGAGGTGGGAATCGAACCCACTTCTTCTCATATTTGCTCCACGAGGCTACGTGTGCCCAATTTCAGCCCTCAGACAAGTATTACATTTCTTGGCAGAGCTGGGAATCGAACCCGGACTTCCGGAGCAACACTTCGAGATGTTATGTTAATATTCATGCCAGTTTTTTAAATTTTCTGCCATAACAGGTCACGTGGCATAACGTACCAATTCGATCGTGTTCTCTTTATAAATCATCAAAATTCAACGAACTCTTCACAAAAATTCGTCGTAAGGCAATAAATGTGGCAATGTAGTTACATCCCTACTAAAATGGAATGTGGGCTTTCGTTCAAAAAAAGTATGCCTACTACTGGATTCGAAGCAGCATTCTACCCGCTCGCGCCCACCAAGTACTGTCAGGCTTTAAACCTCGCAGCCACCAAGACATGGTAAATACCGCACGCTAAACGTGCTTTAGTTACTGTAGCCGTCCCACCTCAAACGTTTTAGTCCATCTCAAAGTCTTCAATCACGGTTTGTGATGTTGATTTAACTTTCTACTATTACAGATCACGTGGCGTAAGCTATTATTTCGATCGTATTACGTGTATGTGTGTTATTTCAAGGAGCAGAAAGTCATATGTTAGTAGAATGGGCCGTAGTATTTGGCGGGGAAAAGTTTAAGGTCGGTTTTCCTTTGCTAGACCCATGACCAAATTACATTGCTGTCACACAGTCAGAGCGCAGAGCAATATCGACCATCGGGAGAAATGCTATGTTAGTTGGGTTTCATAAAACTAAATAATAAGGGGCGGTTGGACCACACTGTATATGAGAAAGTATGCAAACCGACAGCTTTAAACTATGCACACGTATAGTACATGACATTCTATATTAATTTGGAGTAACTTATATACGTCAGTGCTACCAACATGATTCTAAGCCTGCTGAGAGGTCCAACTTTAAATACATGTAACTTCCATACTATCATTTGGATTTCAACCAAATTCCGTATGTGCTATGTGTACCATAACAGCTATGACTATGCGTATTCGTAAGAGCAACCAGGGCTGCCAACTGTTAATAAATGCTGTCTCTATTTTTGTTACCCTAATATCAATATATCAGAAAGAATGCAAGCCAATAGCTCTAAACTTTGCACACGTATAGTACCTGGCATTCTAGATTACTTTGGAGTAACTAATATACGTCAGTGCTGCCAACATGATTCCAAGCCTGCTGATAGGTCCAATTTTAAAATGCATGTAACTTCTATACTAACTAATGGATTTCATTCAAAATTGGCACAACAATAGATCATATTATTTCAGATTATTTCTGACCAATACATGCATGACACTGTTCCCAGCATGATTTTACGCGCGCTGTTAGATCCAATGTTTAACTGCATGTAACGTCCATGCTATTCATTGGACTCCAACCAAATTTTGTATTCTGTACCTTAAGAGATGGAACTAAGAATATATTCAGTCACCAGGGCTGCCAACTGTAGTGCTCTATTAGGCTACATTATGCCAGGTATACAGTATTTCGAACTAATTAGAAATTTCGATATTCGTCATTATTCTAGATAGATCCATATCGATATCTTAAATTTTAAGAAAAGTAGGTTCTTTAGTTCGTCACGGAACTTCTTGTTAAATAGGGGTTAGGATTTGGGTAGGAATATGTTGTTGTTGTTTCATTAGAAAGGCTTGGACATCGTGGTCATTTAGCTCCGTGTACTTGAGTGTGAAGAATTTGTCTGACAACCTTTTTGTATTGTGGTGTCTGTTGTAATGTGCGTATTTGTAAACGTTGTTGTGGATTCCTTAGGGGCTTTGCGACATCATGGTCATGTACATGGGTGTGTGTAGAATTTATCTGATAACCTGTGTCACTGTTATGTCTGTAGTACTGTGTGTATTTGTACTTGAGATGACAATTGGGAAGGAGGCAGCTGGGCTCATAAGTTAGGAATCATCCCGGCATTTGCCTGGAGCAGAAGTGGGTAATGCACAGAAAACCGCTTTCAGGATGGCTGAGGCGGGAATCGAACTCACCTCTTTTCAGTTTTGCCTCATACGGCTGAGTGTACCTCGTTCCAGCTCTCAGATCACAATTAAATTTCTTGGCAGAGCCGGAAATCGAACCCGAACAACCGAGGCGACAGCTTAGAATACTGACCGCTATACCAGGAGGTGGTCGGGGGCCATGACATTAATATAAGAACCATCCCGACAATCGCCTGGAGTACTGTAGGCGTGGGAAATCACGGTAAACCACTTGTAGGATGGCTCAAATAGAAATCGGGTCCACCCTCTCCTCAGTTCTGCCTCAGGAAGCTGAGTGAAACGCGTTCCAGCCTAAAAGCCAGAATGAAATGTAATAGTTCTCTCTTTTATCAAATGGTGTCTTGGTTGATCCTTCCGTTCCTGGAAGACACTCCTCTATGCAGGATGTGTCTCCTAGGAACTTATCTTTGATGTTTGTTCAAAATTTACCTTGGTTATTAAGTCCACAATGAAGACAGAGGTACTGGTGAAATCATATACTGTATATGTTAGATTGTCGAGTATTAGGAGATTCTTCTGAGAGTTCCAACCACCATGCAGCGTAGCAGAGTGCGTTAATTCACTGTCGATGACCGTGATTGAGAGCAGGAATTACGGACATCCGAGTTTCGTATCTCGCCGCTGACAGTAACCATTCTGCGTGTGGTTTACTCGAGGTTTATATTCTACACTTCCCCGAGAATGGTAACTAAAAAAATAAAGCTTTCATTTGAAAACGAAAACAATCTATCCAACTATACCATTTCAAACGTATGTGAATACCTCAAGCACCGGAGTACTTACCCAATTCCCATCCACGACTTTCAAAGTGACCTCCTAATCCTGTGCTTCTTACCCAAACTTAAGTACTGTTCAGAACAGGGGCCGATAACCTCGATGTGAGGCCCCTTCTCATCATGATCATCCTCATGACTGTTCAGAATACCTCTCTTTATTAATTTAATTTTAGTTCTAGTTTTATTTATGAAATTTCTTATGATCTTTTTTTATTTATCACCTTTTGAAAAACGGGCCCCTTCTTTCTTATGATGGTAACGTTATTCACGTTCTTAACGGATTCGTAGGGGATTCTCCAGCTTGAGCACGTTTATTGCGTGGACGCGCTAGGTGCGTGATCTGCAGCTAGTGTCAAGCGATCGGCGTGTCCTCCAGTCTGAAAGTGTTAAGAAGCATGTCGTTTATATATCCCTCCACCAGTGGGGCGATTATTATTTTAGTTTTAGTAATTCTTCATTATTCAAGTAGTAATAATGACTAGTAATTAGAAGCATCTGCAGTGATCTGACATCATTAATATCTTGTAAATTATCGCATAATAATAATAACAATAATAATAATAATAATAATAATAATAATAATAATAATAATAATAATGCCTTAATATTGGTTAGTCATAATTACCAAACTTACTAAGTTTCTGACAGGTTTTTAACTTTTGTGTTTTGTTTTTGGAGGACAGAGACTGTCTGTGGATGTCATTGCCGATTTGGTAGTTGTTTTGGAGAGCCTTTTGTCTTGTAAGTTGGGATATGATAATGCTCGCATGACAGAGGCTTTTCCAACAGTCCATGACAATTTAAGTATGTAATATATACCAGGCGAATTAGCTGCCCCTAATAATATTGTTTTATTCAGCCCAACTAGCGTTGTTATCAGGAAGGTCGATATTTCTCGCTTGCATCTCGTATGGTGCTAATGCATTGCAAGCATATTTTGCAAACGATACTGAACTCTATTAGTTTTCCCTCGATGTGACTAGAGACTAATAGGAGGTGAAAAAAATGTTTTCAGCTTCGTTTGTGGGATATGGTTGCAGTGCATTAGTACCATACGGGATGCAAGCAGAGAAATATCGACCTTTGTGACAGCACGGGCTAGTTGGGCTGCATAAAACAATATTAATAGGCGCAGCTGATTCACCGAGAATATATAAATCATAATCACATGTCAAACTCAGCAATTCTTCTAGGTTTGTGCCGTGTCTTGTGTGGGGTTTCGCCTAGGACACCAAGCTGGCTCATCGGCGGGCTCTTGGTGTCCCCGCACGAACTCCCACAGAAGTAACGAACTACGCGCTACCTCCCTTTATATAGAGTGCAACTGCACTCCTTGACTGCGGGAACTCCTGTGGGGGTCCGGGCGGGGACACCAAGAGCCCGCCGATGAGCCAGCTTGGTGTCCTAGGCGAAACCCCACACAAGACACGGCACTAACCTAGAAGAATTGCTGAGTTTTAATTCACCGGCCGTGAAAGCCTATATACCATATTTTTGAAAGCCTTCATAGGGAGGTTCAGGCTGCTTGAGCTTTTAGTTCTCGCAGTCAAGGAGTGCAGTTGCACCTAATATAAAGGGAGGTGGCGCGCAGTTCGTCACTCCTGTGGGGGTCCGGGCGGGGACACCAAGAGCCCGACGATGAGCCAGCTTGGTGTCCTAGGAGAAACTCCACCCAAGACACGGCACAAACCTAGAAGATTTGCTGAGTTTTAATTCACCGGCCGTGAAAGCCTATATACCATCTTTTTGGAAGCCTTCATAGGGAGGTTCTGGCTACTTGAGCTTTTAGTTCTCGCAGTCAAGGAGTGCAGTTGCACTCTATGTAAAGGGAGGTAGCGCGTAGTTCGTTACTCCTGTGGGTGTCCGGGCGGGGACACCAAGAGCCCGCCGATGAGCCAGCTTGGTGTCCAAGGCGAAACCCAACACAAGACACGGCACAAACCTAGAAGAATTGCTGAGTTTTAATTCACCGGCCGTGAAAGCCTATGTACCATAATCACATGTGATTTATTTCAGGTTATTTTTCCCATATTCCAGTAATTGGAATGATTTGTGATGACCAACTGAAATCTACAATATTAATTGTTAGTAAGGCAATACTAACAAGTAGTTCCGTGAAGAACTATACAGCCTATTTTCATATATCCAGCTCATGTTAATTGCCTCTATCAACATACAAAATTTCAGTTTAATTGCTGTAACATATTCGTAGATATTGAGAACCGTCTAAATATTTCAGATGGTCGCCAGGTTGGATTTTTATTTTTGTACTATTACATTAAGATTATTGTGTACGTGTGGTATTCAAACTTCAATCGCATGATTAGAACACAAGAAGTAAAAACGAGATTTTAAAATTACGCACAGCAGGCATCTTGTGATTATGCAAACAATTGAAATAAACTAGATGCCAGAGGATCAACATTTGTATAAGCATTTAACATGCAACGTTTCACGGCACTCGGATAGTTAATTCGCGAGAAACGTCCATTTAAATATTTATACTTCGCGTCGCCGCCATGTTGGATTTGTGCTCACCAGGTTACTGAAAGTCCTATAGGTAAACATATGTTCATAGTCTCTACGACCATAAACATTTTCAGTTTGGTTGCTGTCAAAAAAAATTCATAGATATTGAGAACCGTCTAAATATTTCGGAAGCTCGCCATTTAGGATTGTTATATGTAAAGGCCATAGAGTTATGTACCATTCAAGGACAATTATTGCCTAGGTTCATTATTCAAACTTTCACTTCGATCGCATGATTACGACACAAGAAATAAACACTTAATTTTAAAATTTCGCACTGCCGCCATCTTGAGGTTATGTAAACAATTGAATTAAATTAGATGGCAGTGCATTACAATCTGCAAAATCATTTACTGTACCACATTTCACTGCGCTCAGAGAGTTAAATCACGAGAAAAGTCTATTAAATTATTTCAAATTCGCTTGTTCGCCATGTTCGTTTTCTACTTTACAGGCTTGTGAAATATACATAGGTAAACTTGTAGCAGTACCCTTTATCACCGTACAAAATTGCAGGGTGATATCTGTAATAGTTTCGGAGATATAGAATGTCAGTGAAATATTTCGCACAGCCGCCATTTTGAGGTTATGTAAACAATTGAACTAAATTAGACTCCAGTGCATTACAATGTGTATAAACAATTGCTGTACCAAGTTTCATTATGTTTGGATAGTTAAATCGCGAGAAAAGTCTATTTAAAAGTCTCAAATTCGCTTGGCCGCCATGTTGGTTTTGTAGTCACCAGGTTTTTGAAAGTCTCATAGGTGAACTTCTAGTAGTGCCCTTTATCACCGTAAACAATTTCAGGGCGATATCGGCAATAGTTTCGGAGATATTGAATGCTAGTGAAATATTTCGCACAGCCGCCATGTTGGATTGGTGAGACGTAACAAAATTTGGAGGGCACGGTCGAGGTCGCCGGGAATAGCGCTATGAACTTACCGAGTTTCATTGAAATCGCTCCAGCCGTTTAGATTTTATTAGGGGGACACGCACACACACCTCACACACACACACACACACGCACACACACACGGACAAAAGGTGATCTCATAAGCCTATTTTTTCAAAATTGAAAATAGTCTAAAAATGGGTTCAAAACTATCTACATATTACAAGTAAGAAAATAATCGCGATTCAGTGACAATTACGTGAAATATAGCAAACAGTTAGTATTGGTTACAGTAAGACTGCCTCTTTAGATACTATTATTATTATTATTATTATTTATTTACCATAAATCGTACACGAAGTATGGAAGGCCTAGTGAAAAAGGGCAAGCCCCACACACATATTTCATGCTCCACAGGCACAGCTTACATCTACATTTGTTTTAACAATATTTACAAGTTTTACAAAGATATTTGCAGTATTTACATATTTAGAATATTGACATAGTACATTTTCCTGTTCACTCACTCTCTCACGCACGCACTTTCATAACCTCAATCACTCGATACATTCATTCATTCATTCCATTCAGATATTCATTCATTCATTCAGCGAGACAATCAATCACTCATACATACGTTTATTTATACAATGTACCTTTTTACGTACGGCTTGAATTTCCGAAGAGGCAAGATCTTGGCATCCCCTGGCAGCGCGTTCCATAACCGCGCAGAGCGGCCGTAGAAACCTGTCAGGTAAGCATTGCTACGTGCGAAGGGCGGAACGAGGGTTACACCTCGTCCTCTCCGAACTGAGCGATATGCCAATGACAGTCGGCAAAAAGGGTCAATATTAATGGAACTTGTAAGGGATTTTTTAAGAAAAATTAGACCAATTTGTTTGGCTGTTGCCTCTATAGATGGAAATTTTGACAAAGGGGAAGGGGAATAACGATCTATTAGCCTCTCTGCGCGGCGCTGTACACGCTGGAGCTTGTTCATGTTTTCCGCTGTAGTGGGATGCCAGGCAGGTAAGCCGTACGTTAATATTGGACGGACCATGCATGTGTAAGCCATCCTGAAGGCTCTAGGTTTACAACCTCTCATGTTTCTGTACAAGAAACCCAGAACTTTGGTGGCCTTACATCTTGCCACTTCACTTTGAATGTTCCAATTCAGGGTGTCGGAGATTGTTACCCCTAATAGCTTTAAGTTTATGCACTGTGGGATGACACTGTTCATAATTTTGTATTCATTCTCAATGGGTTTTTGTGACCTGGTTATTCTTATGTATTTACATTTTTGTACATTTATATTTAAATTATTCACAGAACACCACAGCGATAAGTTGTCCAGATCTGATTTAAGACAGAGGGAATCTTCTTCACATTTAATGCCCCTGTATAGCACGGTGTCATCTGCATATAGTGACATTGATGAGGTGACACAACCAGGAAGATCGAGCACATATATAGTGAAGAGAAGAGGTCCGATCACAGAGCCCTGAATCACTCCAGAAGTAACTTGAGCAGCCTGCGATCGAGCTCCTCCGTACACCACACACTGTGTTCGACCCTCTAGGAATGACCTCACCCATGCATGTAAGCAACCCCGTATGTTAAGCTGCTGTAGCTTTAACAAAAGTCTTTCATGAGACACTTGATCGAAGACCTTAGCCCAATCCAGTGCAATACAGTCCACTTGTTTCACTTCTGGCTGATTCAAGTAGAACTGAAACTCATCAATGACCTTTGTCAATAGAGTAGTGCAAGAACGACCCGGAAGAAAACCGTGCTGATTTGGATCGAGCAGATTGTTCTCCCGTAGGAATTCCAGCACACTGTTTGCTACTAGCCGCTCCATACATTTACAAATTATAGATGTTAGACACACCGGTCTGTAATTTGCAACATCTTCTCTGTCACCTTGCTTATATATTGGCACCACGTTAGCACATTTCCACTCACACGGAACAGAACCTTGGTTGATAGACAGGTTGAATAACGCACACAGAGAGGGCGCTAATGCTTCCGTACACTGCAGCAGGATCCGTCCGGGAACATCATCTGGGCCGGTCGCCGCATGTGGTCTAATCTTCCGTAGGCTCTGAATCACCTCAGTTGTTGTGAAGTACAGGTTGGAGAGTGGGAGGGGTGGAAGTGATGACCTTGGCAGAAGCAGGTTCATGGTCATACTCGGCTTAGAAAAGTTCTGCTTGAAACTGTCACTGAACGCTGTTGCAATATCTTGGGGTGCACTTAGGAATTTACCGTTACAGTGAAATGAGGCTGGCGCAGCGGTGCCGCGTCTTCTGGACAAAAATTTCCACATTTCACTGGTGCTGCTTATTTTGTGAATATAATTGTCGTATGTTTCGCGAATTAATTTCTTTGTTTGGTTCCTGATGTTCTTGTATTTTTCCCACATGATGTCGGTTGAGCAACTTTTCCATTTCTTGTATAAAACGTTCCTTTTCCTAATCATTTTAATGACTTCCTTCGTCACCCAAGGAGAATTTTTCTTCCCACTAATGGTTACTTTCGGTATAGCTATATCCACACATTCAAAGAAACAATTTCGCCAGGCGTGCCACACTGAGTTGATGTCGCTGGTGTCCAGAATACATGGGGTGGGAAGGTGTTTGAGGAATAAAGATGATAGCAGTTTCCAGTCTGCCTTTTTGTAATTGTATACTGTCCTCACTGTGCTCTTGCTGCGTGGTTTGTTGTAATGCAATGTGGTAAAGATGGCTGCGTGATCACTGAAACCGGGTATGACTTCAGCTTTCTGTACGGAGGAAGGAAGGCTTGTGAGGAATAGGTCTATTGTGGAGCGTGTAGTTTGTGTGATTCGAGTTGCTTCGGTTATTAATTGGTCAAGGAATAAATCGTAGAATGCGGTAAGGAATTCATTAGCAATGGGATCCTTGGGAGTGGGAGGAGAGTTTTGCCAGTCTATTTCTAAATTAAAATCGCCTGTTATGTAAATGGCCTTGTATTTGTGCTGGATGTATTGTACACGACGGAGGGACTCCAATAGTTCATCATTGATGTGCCGAGTTGAATTTGGAGCACGGTATACAGAGCCTATTAGAAATGTATTGTTTGCACACGTGAATTCCACCCACACAGCCTCAGCATCAGTTTCAAGCTCCCGTTGGCGAACAGGCCTTAACTCAGGTTTCATGGCTATTAGTACCCCTCCCCCTGATGTCCAGGTTCGATCTTTGCGGAACATGGTGTATGTTACCGGAAATATTTCTGGGTCGTTAGTGGATTTTTTCAGCCATGTTTCCCCTGAACACACAATTGACGGATTAAGTGCTGTGAGACAAGAACGCAGGTCCGGTTGTTTGGAGGGACATGTTACACTTCGAGCATTGAAGGAAAAAATGGACAATGCTTTGCTATCCGAGGGTGTTACGTCACTATCTACACTATTTGCACTATTTGCCAGTCAAAATGCTCGGGTAATCGAGTGTTTTATTGATCAAGAATGAGTCACGAACGAGTTGAAAAGAGGGGGGGGGGCACTGACACGTGAAGAATGACAAGGGAACAGCTGATAATAGCTATGAACCCATGTTGTTAATTCCCACCCCTTGTCATGGTATTATTCAGACTGTCGATGTGACCTCGAGCACCTTGTAGATAACTGAGTGACAGGTGGAGCAGTGGTAGATAGGAAATTAGAACACAACATGAGAAATCAATGAAGGGTGGAGGGTGCCTCTTATTTTAGACTTTGAGAGGTTACTTTATAACATACAAACTGTACCTGGCATGCGTTGCGATGCCAATCAAAGAAAGTGTTGGCGTTATAATTTTGTTTCTTGAAGTGCTTTTGGATAGAGAATATTTCTTCCAATTTCAGTTAACTGCCTCTAAACCAGTGGTCGCCAAACTTATACGTGACTGAGCTACCTTACAGCTCATAAACCTTACCGTGAGCTACCCAACAAAGTTGGAAATTAATACATGTTTTTGTTTAAATCACACAGTTGTTTATTACCTATAAAATATGCATTTCTAGTTTATATGAAAAACTAATTAAATGCAATTTATGTACATTGCAATTAATAGCATAAGAATTAAAATAACAACATATTTGCATTAGAGAAACATAATTTAATGTGAGGGGAGGCACTTTTTTTGTCATCAACAATTTTTTAATGTCAGGCTCATATGTTGTAGCAGCCATTTGAATGCAGTTGTAATAATTTTCATCAGACAACCACTTCCTGTGGTTTATTGGAAAATAAAATCTGACACAGATATGTTGAGCTGAACATTGCCTTCACTCGTAAACCAACTTAAATCAAAATTGGATATTTTTGCTTGAAGGGAGTTATTTTAATGAAAGGTCACTTTGAAAATCAATTAGTTCCATCTCCACCGCAGCATTGTCTTCTTCAAAATACTGCATGACACAAGTAGAGAGTTCTTCAGCACCAATATCTACAAAAGGGGATGTGACGAACTGTGCTACAATGGAAATGTTTCTGAAGTTTTGAAAGCTTTGATCACATTGATTTTTCAAGTTTATATATTGTTGGTTGTGGCGGAACTATGAGGTCATCTGCCCCTTTTCAAGACTGAAAAAGCTGCAACATCATGTTCTTTGTTGTTGTAAGGGGGCTGTGAAGGGCCTTGCTTTTCAAGGATCTGCTTCAAACAGGCAAAGTGCTTGTGTTCACCCATAGTAAGAATTTTTCCCCACAGCTCCATCTCTTTTGTGAACGAGACCAGATCTGAAATGGTTCCACCAAATTCTCTATATTGCCTTGAAGCTGCAAGTTAAGGTTAATTAGCTCTTCGCTTATGTCTACAAGAAATGCAAAATCTCGCAGCCACACCGGATCTTCTAGCTCAGGTAATGCTTCACCTCGTTCTTTCGAAAATTCCACCAAAGCAGGAAGTAACTCTTTGAAACGTTGCAAAACTCTGCCTCTGCTAAGCCAACGAACTTTGTATGAAGCAATAGATCACCATACTGGCATTCTAACTCTTCAGTCAGAGTTCTGAACAAACGTCTTTGAAGTGCATGAGCTCTCACTTTATTTACTGGTAAGACAAGACATTTTGGAAACCTGTTGTCTTTACGACACAAGGCAATGAATCCCTTGTCGCTACCTACCCTCGCAGGAACCCCATCGGTTGCCATGCCCACCAACTTTTATACAGGAATATTTGAGGCGTCTTGTATCCAAACAACACACATCACTTCAACAAAATATTTCAGGAGACACATAAAAATGAATAAGTCCTTTGTTTACTGAGAAATAAATATGCCTCCTATTTGAAAGTTGTACGTGATATAGACACGTATTTTCCAAAAGTTTCATAACTCATGCTGTTTTATACTCCTTTCTATAAGCGTTTTAATATTTGATGTGTCTTATTTTGTTTTGAAACTTGCTGATGTATCTTGTTTTGCAAATCAGTAATCGGATGTTCTTATTTTGAAAATAAAATTATCATTCTTTACAAGTATAAAGTTGATTTAACATACCAATACAAATGTAAACACACCGGCTCCAACAGAACACGAAATAATTGCAGCACACAGAGAGTGCCCTTTCAGCTGATGCGCTGATCGATGCGCAATAGACCCTGCCAAATTGTGTCTTGTTCTCATTCATCTAATTGTCTTATTTTGAAACCTTCAGCATTTATAAGGTGCGTTCAAAAAGTTACGAGCCGGAAGCATGATTACAGAAACCTCTACCTGTATGTTAGGAGTATTGGCCCTGGCTGTTGAGTCACTTGTCCCACTGTGACACGAGGCGGTGAATGGCTGTCTCAAAAAATTCCATGGGCTGCGATGTGAACCAGTTCCGCACGTACTGCTGGACGTCGGCGTCTGAGGTGAATCGTTGGCCTCGCAGAGCCCTTTTCAGGGGACCAAACATGGCGTGATCACAGGGAGAGAGGTCTGGACTGTATGGAGGTTGGCCGAGAACCTCCCATTTGAATTTGAATTTCTGCAGGAGTGCCGCGACTGTGTTGGCTGTATGAGGTCGCGCATTGTCGTGGAGCTATGGCGTTCACTGTCACTCGGCGGTCCTGGGTAATGAGTGCAACAACCAGCTGGACGTTGTCATCGGTAATGCAGGGGGGGGGGGGAGGGGTGCCTCAGACTGGGCAACGACACCCGTCCTTCCCTGAAGCGCTTGTGCCATGCCTTGACCTTTGCAAGGGACATGCAGTGTTCGCCGTACACTTGTGACATTCGGCGATGAATGTCCGTTTCCCCTACTCCTTCCGCTGTCAGTAACCGAACAACACCTCTTTGCTCTTCGGTTGACGCCTCCATGTCACTGTTTGCAATGCGACTGGCAGCGATGGACGATTGATGCATGCTGCTGCTCGCGTTGTGTCGTCACGTGACGTGCACGCGTGCCCTCTAGCGACGGGCTGTGACCTCCCACGCCCTGGTCGGAACCACACCTCTTTACTCACGCCACGATTAGCCGATGTAGTCACCGGTTTGCGCATTCCAGCCTCCGGCTCGTTACTTTTTGAACGCACCTTACAAAAATAGCATGATGTGTCTTGTTTAGAATACCTTTATCTTCCCACATGTCAAGAGGGCATTTAGGACTTGATAATCAGCCGTAATCTCAAAATGGCAAAAATAGTGATACCAGACGACTCATTCCCGGAAGCGATAAGATTTTTAAAAGCTGAATGTGTCCTGTCCCGTAGTATGTCCTTGAAGTGGTAAAACTTTTACCAGCTCTTCTTTTACTTGGAAATCATCAAAAACCATTCTTATAAAAATGGCCAACTGAGCTGTATCAACTATATCGGTTGATTCGTCAAGTTGCAAGGAAAAATAATTGAAGGGGTGTAAGTCAGTTTTAAGTTGTGAAATTATATCAGAACTCATTGATTCAACTCTTCTCATAACTGTATTTGATGACAGGTGAATAGATTGAATAGCAGAGATTATCCCACCTTTGTTTTTAAAATTGTTGAACAATGTATCTGCAGCTTCCAAAAATGCCTCTTTGATTAATTCATCAAATTCGTAAGTTTTTTTTTTAATTTTTAGCAATACTTTTGGAAAAATGAAAAATGCCTCAGTTGCTGCTTTGTTTCTGTCTAATTTCTTTAAAAAGGTCGATTGTTGAGCATTTAATTCAGATATCAGTTGTATTACCTTCTCTTTCCTTAAGGAAGAATTCTGAGAGAAATCCTATTAAATACTGAAGTGAACGGTATTGTAATGACGTTCGACGATTGCTTTCTTCTCAACTGCTACACTTGCATTACAAAGTAAACGCACGCATTTGCCCTTTACCTGGGGGAAAAAATAATCAGTTGCCCATTCAACATGAAAATGATATGTTTTTTGCTGGAACTCGCCATAATTTGAACAGTCCGTAGTCCACAGTATGCATAAAATACAAGAAAAAATAACCTGCACTGACGATCACATACCAGACACTGACTGACCCGCGGGATACGTAGTGGGAATCAAGGAGATGAGTAGTGCAGATTAGCCAACTCAAGCGCTGCGTCTGAAATTTCCCCGCGAGTTACCAAAAATTTCCCCGCGAGCTACGGTTTGGCGACCACTGCTCTAAAGTATCGTAAAATGGATTTACTAATTTAGAAACATTCGTGAGAGCATGCACAATGACTCACTAAAATACCATCGCAATTGGTTGAATGGCATATGAAACCATACAGGATTTTGTTTAAATGATTCGTGCGATGTCACTCATTTGTTGAATCGACTCGTGCGCTACCAACTGTGAAATGGATTTACTAAGTTAGAAACCTTCACGTAAGTGTACACAACAACTCATCAAAGTTTCATCGCAATCGATGAATCGTATATGAACGTATACGGGATTTGGTTGAAACGCTTCGCGCGTCGTCACTCGTGCGCTACCTATTGCCAAATATATTTAATAAGCCTGAAACCTTCCCTGGAGTGTACTCAACGATTCACCAAAGTTTCATCGCAATCGAATGAATGGTATATGAACGCAAACGGGACTTTGTTGAAACGATTCACGGACCATCGCTTATTTGTTGAATCTGCTCGTGCGCTATCCATTGTAAAATGGATTTAATAAGCCAGAAATCTTTTCTGGAGTGTACACAACAATTGAGCAAAGTTTCATCGCAATCGGATGAATGGTATATGAACGCATACGGAACTTTGTTGAAGCGATTCGCGTGCCGTCGCTCATTTGTTGAATCTACTCGTGCGCTTCCTATTGTAAAGTGGATTTACTAAGCCAGAATCTATCCCTGGAGTATACACAACATCTCACTCAAGTTCCATCGCTATCGAACGAATGCTGTATGAATGCATACGGAACTTTCTTGAAACGCTTCGCGCGTCGTCACTCATTTGTTGAATCTACTCGTGCGCTACCTATTGTAAGGTGGATTTACTAAGCCTGAATCCTTCTCTGGAGTGTACTCAATATCTCACCCAAGTTTCATCGCTATCGAACGAATGGTGTATGAACGCAATACGGGACTTTGTTGAAACATTTCGCGCGTCGTCGATCATTTGTTGAATCTACTCGTGCGCTACCTATTGTAATGTGGATTTACTAAGCCAGAATCTTTCCCTGGAGTATATACAACATCTCACTCAAGTTCCATCGCTAACGAACGAATGGTAGCCTATATGAACGCATACGGAACTTTCTTGAAACGCTTTACGCGTCGTCACTCATTTGTTGAATTTATTCGTGCACTACCTATCGTAAAATAGATTTACTAAGCTTGAAACCTTCCCTGGAGTGTATTCAACGATTCACCAAAGTTTCATCGCAATCGAATGAATGGTATATGAACGCATACGGGACTTTGTTGAAACGATTCACGGGCCATCGCTCATTTGTTTAAGCTATTCGTGCGCTACCTATTGAAAAATGGATATAATAAGCCAGAAACCTTTCCTGGAGTATACACAACAATTCACCAAAGTTTCATCGCAATGGGATGAATGGTAAATGAACGCATACGGAACTTTGTTGAAGCGATTCGCGTGCCGTCGCCCATTCGTTGAATCTAGTCGTGCGCCACCTATTGTAAAGTGAATTTACTAAGCTAGAATCCTTTCCTGGAGTGTACTCAATATCTCACCCAAGTTTAATCGCTATCGAACGAATGGTATATGAACGCAATGCGGGACTTTCTTGAAACGCTCCGCGCGTCGTCGCTCGTTTGTTGAGTCTACTCGTGCACTACCTATTATAAAATTGATTTACTAAGCCAGATACCTTCCTTGGAGTGTACTCAACATCTCACCCAAGTTTCATCTCGTTCGGACGAATGGTATATGAACGCATGCGGGACTTTGTTGAAACGTTCGCGTGTCGTCACTCATTTGTTGAGTCTTCTCGTGCGCTACGAATTATAAAATGGATTTACTAAGCCAGAAACCTTCCTTAGAGTGTACTCAACATCTCACCCGAGTTTCAAGTTTCATCGCAATCGGACGAATGGTATATGAACGCATAGGAGACATACACACCCACATACTATCTCGTAACATTGATTTTTATCCTAGAAAAAGAAGATATAAATTTATATTTGAGACTGTTTCGCCTTTTGAGCTGACTGCGTGGCACAGCGGTAGCGTTCTCACCTGCTGTCCCAAGGTTGCCGAATTGAATCCTGACGCAGGCAGCTGGCATTTGAGGGTGCACAAATGAGAGGGAGCCGTATCAGTAGATTTATTGGCACGATAAAGGTTCCCTTCGGGACAAAATTCCAGCACCCCGGCGTCTCTAAAAGCTGCAGTAGTCAAAAGGGATGTACAACCAATAACATTAAACTCACCAATTTTTCTAGGTTTAAGCCATGTCTTGTGTGGGGTTTCACCTTGGAACACCAAGATAGGCGTATCAGCAGACTCTTGGTGTCCATGCCCAGACCCCTACAGGAATGCAACTGCGCTTCTTTACTGCGAGAGCTAATATCCTATCTTGGTGTTCCTAGGCGAAACCGCGTACAAGACACAGCATAAACCCAGAAAAATTGCTGAGTTTAATTCCTTGTCCGTTATTTTATGTTCGACGATGACGAAATGTAAATATATATGTCAGAAAACTGTGTCTTAATGAGGGTCATTATAACACTATTTTTCATTCTGAAACAGTTTCTCCCACAAATCAGAGCTCAAGAAACAGTTGTGTGACCAATTAGGTAAGGATAGCATCGCATCTGCGCTGACTTCCACGGCCTGCTATTATTTCACTGCCTGGCTTCTAGTGGCATAGTGGAGTATTCCAGGGGCCATGGTATTCTCTGCGTCCCATGCGCTCTGTTCAGTACACAAAACTTGCGAAATTTCGACAGATATTTATGATTATATATGTTCGAACATAAAATAGTTATAATTATCGTCGAACATAAACAGTCGTATGCAACTCGTATGGAAATTATAAAACTCGCTTCGCTCGTTTTGTAAACATACTCGTGTGTTAATTATTGCCATTATAGGCTCGTTGCATAATGTACTAGTTTCGCCTTTCAGCGTCCAGTCAGTCTGCAAGCCTCTGTTTGCGACCAAGTCGCCTCTATGAACCCCTATTGGCAGTTAACACGGTGGCCTCCTCTGGTTCTACACCTCACACTCCATCGCTCCCATAGATTCTTAGCAGGTTTAGAAAGTACAGGTGAAGCAGGTTGCTAGCCTTACATACACGGGGCCCTATGGGAACAAACAAGTGAGTTGGATAGCTCTAATCGCCTGAGCACAAGGAGGTCCACTCCTAACTTATTCCATAGTGTCCGCCTCGTTGCGTAGTGGCTAGCATTCTTGGCTGTCACCACGTAGGCTCGGGTTCGATTCCCGGCTCTTGACGAGAAATTCAATTCATGTTTGAGGCCTGGAATGAGATACACTCAGCCTCGTGGGGCAAACCTGTGAAAAGGCAGGTTCAATTCGTACCTCAGCCATTATGGAAGTGGTTTTTCGTGGCTTCCCACTTCTAATCCAGGAAAATGCCGCGAAGGTTCCTAACGTAAGGCCATGGCTGATTCCTACCCAAATCCTACCTCAATTACAAACACTCACACTAGAACAGACAACACAGTGGCACTGGTTTTCAGACAAATTCTACACACACCCAAGTTCATGGGGTTACATGACCACGATGTCGCAAAGCCCCTAAATAATCAACAATCTATTCCATAGTAACTGGTATCTCGACTGTCAGGACCACTTACTACGCCACTCAGCTGTTGGACGTGAGTACATCATGCAGCACTATTAAATAATATAATAACCCCGTGGCACTACAGCCCATGAAGGGCCTAGGCCTACCAAGCAACCGCTACCCAGCCATTTGGCCTGCAGATATTGGAGTAACGCGGGGTCAGCACTCGGGTCCCATCGGCCGTTAATTTTGATTTTCGTGACAGGGGCGGTGACTCATTGTCATACAGCTACTCAATTGTCCTCACGAGGCTGAGTGCGACCCGTTCCAGCCCTCATGTCAGTTTCTAAAATCCCTGACGGAGCCGGAATCGAGCCCGGGGCCTCCGGGTGAGAGGCAGGTGCGCTACCCCAACACCACGGGGCCGGCATGCAGCTCTATTATTATACATTATAATAATATAATATCAGATCCACCAGCGTAACCGAACGATGTAAGGCAGTTTTCACGGACCAACAGATGGAAGCAGTGGTAAAGCAAATCGACTCATTGTAATTATTTTTAAGTCCCGCAACCCATGAACAACAGCAAATTACATAGGGATTAATGGACAAGTACTACAGATAGAAAATAAGACTACAGTTGTGCAAATGGTTCCTCAAAACTTATATGGACATTTTAAGTTCCGTCAGGGCAACTTTATTGATGATATGTTTGCTATCTTGGTTATGTTTACTTACCTATGATTTGCCACATTAACGTTACCATGTTGGATGCCATTTTTCAGTGTTAATATTGAAATGATTTTCAGTCGGTCAACACGCTTGTACCCAGACATTAACGAGTGTTAATTCCTACACTTGAAATATTACATGCGATAAATTAATACACTAAGATGACTAGTTTCGATCTTCAAGCGATCATCATCGGATCCATTACACTAATGCTATTAGTCTACCTGTATGTCTATGAATATATAGGTTATGATATATAGACCTACAAAATACTGTATTCGGTAATTTATTTTAGCTACTCAAGTTTGCAATAAACGACGACTTCGGTGGCGCAGTCGGTAGCATGCTGAGCTTTTATGCCCAAGATCACGGGTTCAAACCCGGCCGAAACCGTCAGATTTTTAAGAGTGTTAAAAATCCCCCAGTATGCCTTCCTTTGGAGGGGAAGTAAAGCCAGCGGGCTCTTGTCATAGATTTATGGCATGTAAAATAACCTTCCACTAACTACATTGTGTGAATCTAAGTTTGTAGTTAGATTTGATTAACGCTCTATTAGTTCCAACATTCGCCACCAGATGCCGGTCGTGGTGGCATCTAGTAGCCAAGTTCGGCTAAATGTCGTTGACGGTAGCATTTGGTAGCAAAGGATGGAACTACTTGTAATTGATCGTCTGCAGTCCTTATTTGAATTACAGATAACACACACTAATACAGCCATCACAATTAACACCGGTTATCAGACAGATTCTACACACACCCAAAGTACACGGGGCTACATAATTGCGTTTCGCAGCCCCTGAACTGAGGAACCAACCAACCTGTGAATATGTGGGTTAAGATATATAGGCCTACATTATACTGTATAAACTATTTTAGCTACACAAGTTTAAAATAAACTTCAGTAGCTTGACAGGTTTTGTTTTCTTGCTTAAACAATTAAACCGAAAGGTCAATAGCCAACAACATTATCAAAACAAACAAAAAAAACACATGATACTACCAAACCTGATAAGTTGCGCAAGTTTTCAATAATCATCTGTTACTAAAATCGTATATATTGTTACGGCTGCGAGTTTGTGTCATCGCTCGTCGCATGAGTCACAACTGCCCCAGGGCTGGGCTGTGCCCTGCCTCGTGTATTGCGTACGCCTTATGCAACAGGGCTACTAAGACAAAGGGATGGTCCAGAATATTCGTGATTGAGCCAGCGATGGAAACCTCGGGAAGCCGTGACACCCTGGATGGATCTAGAAGCATTTATTGAGTCACCGGCCTGCTATATAAGTGCGACCTGTCAAGCAGTGGTTGTTGTTGTGTTTTACGAGCGGGTGCGAGCGCTTATCCTGAGCGACAGAAGTGTGGTTACTTGCGAAACCCCTAGTGAAGCTGATTCTCTTGACAGCGAAGGGAGTGAGGAGCTTACAGGGGACTGCCTGTGTTTTGAGCGAGTGTGCTTACTCAGTGCGAGAGAGGTCATTGTGGTGAGTTGCAAAACAGTGAGTGACAGACCTAGTGCAGCTATTTCCAGCCATCGTACGGGACCGGACTCATTAGCGAAAGGATTAACTGTGGTCTGTTGACAAGTGAAAGGAGAAGTATTCTCGACGTGAGGAAACTGGAGTAAGGTAATAATTGCTAGTATTTGCTGTTGAGGAGTGTATCTTTCTGGCCACAATAAAGTTAATTATTTCTTTAAGCAGTAATTGGTGTTGTGCCTTCTTCCCACCGTAATCCAGTTAACAAAAGTGCCACTAGGGGGGTGGCACGTAACAACTGGTGTCAGAAGCCGGATTACGAACTCAAGCACAACACCTGACGGTCCTGGTTTCAAAACCCGAGCAGGTCCTCTAATTTTCCTGTGAGTGCCTGCCCTTTACAAGACAAACAACTAAAATGGAGGCGCAATTGGCAGCATTACTAGAAAAGTTAAATGGCATGGAAACCAAGATGGAGGACGGCCAGAAGAATTTAACCAAGGAGCTAACTGCCAAATTGGATGACAGCCAGAAAAGTTTAGCCGAGGACCTAACTTCCAAATTAGAAGAAGGTCAGAATAAGCTAGCAGAGGACCTGAAGGACGGCCAGAATAAGTTAGCAGAGGACCTAACCGCCAAATTTCTGGATGGCCAGAAAAATCTGGAAGAGTGTCTGCTGACGAAATTAGAGGAGAGCCAAAGGAAATTAGAACAGGGCCTACGTGAGGAAGTCGCAGCAGTGGAAAAGAAGTTCGACGCCTTACAAGTGGAAGTTGCCGAGCTGCGTCAACGCCCGCTGATGGGGGTGGAGGAGAAATTCAACGCCTTGCAAGTGGAAGTTGCCGAGCTGTGCCAACGACCGCTGATGGGGGTGGAGGAGAAATTCAACGCCTTACAAAAGGAAGTTGCCGAGCTGCGCCAACGCCCACTGACGGGGGTGGAAGAGAAATTCAACGCTCTACGAGAGGAACTTGCCGAGCTGCGCCAACGCCCGCCCACCGTTACACCGGGAATATCAGGAACGGGACATAGCAGAGTGACGCCCCCAACCTTCGACGGATAGGTCCCGTGTAGCACCTACTTACGTCAGTTCGAGGCGGCCTGTTCCATAAATAACTGGACCAACACAGAAAAGGCTACAGCTCTCATTGTAGCGCTGAGAGGTAACGCCCTTAACGTCCTTCAGGCCATCCCGACTGGATCCCAGGACTACGCTTCACTGATCGCCCATATGGAGTCCCGATATGGAGATAGCCATCTTCAGCAGGCCTATTAGATGCAGCTCCGGACCCGGGTACAGAAGAACGCGGAAACCCTGCAGGAGTTCGAGATGGACATCGCACGCCTCGTAAGGCTCGCCTACCCAACAGCGCCGGGCGACTTTCTGGAGCAGATAGCGACGCAGACTTTCACCGACGGGCTACGGGACTCGGACACTCAACAGGCGCTGCGTCTCGCGCGCAATAAGACCCTGGCAGATGCGCTGAGCCACGCACTTGAGTTCGAGACGGCAAAACAGGTATCTAGAATGCGCGCGCGGGTGCGTCAGGCGGACATCGACGAACCAGCCAAAGCCGACAAGACCAAGCCCCTGGCCGATGAACTGATGGAGGCGCTAGGCCGGTTCTTCAAGAGTTGCAGTACCACCAACAAAAACGTAGCCGAAGGACATCCGGAGAGGCGGCCCGGAAGAGGACTACCGACCTGCTGGACCTGCCGTAAGAGAGGCCACCTGAGCAAGGACTGCGGTGATCACCGCCGCCAAGGGTTTCCGTCGGGACAGTCAGTCGTAGGGAAACCGCGCGGCCCAGGAAAGCAAGTATCAGCCAGCCTAGGGGGGCAAAGGTTGGCTTGTGACAGTCGTCAAGCCCCGGCAGTCCAAGTTCGTGTGACGCAGTTACGGAGGGATAATAGCAGCCTGATGGTCGACGGAGTCGTCAACGGAGAGAGCTGGCCCATGCTAATCGACACGGGAGCATCGAGGACCATCGTCAGTCCCACCGTGATCCCGAAGTGGAGAGTGCAACCCACACAAAGGAACCTCCAGCTAATAACCGCGACCGGAGAGACCGCACCGGTACATGGCGAAGCATCACTGGAGTTCGTCATTGGTCAACGGGCGATAAAGCATCCAGTGCTTGTGGCTGACGTATCAAATGAAGTGATCATCGGACTGGACTTCCTGGACCAGAACAACATCATCTTGGATCTGAGTACCAACACTCTGCACTTCGGAGGTGAGGAACTTGCTTTGCAACCTGCGCACGAGTCCATCACCGCACGACGAGTAAGGCAGAGAGAAGACGTCATCGTTCCCGCCAGGACGGAGGTCAGCGCTGCCGTAATTGTCGACGGAACTGCTGAGGGAGTGGCGGCTGTCATCGAGCCAAAATATGAGGACATCCAGACAAATGGATTGCCAGTTGCCAAGACTCTCATCAACACGACGTCTCGGCCGTACGTCCACCTGTCCAACCTGAACGACTACGACATAACGGTTCACCGGGACACCAACCTAGGAGTCTGCGAGCCCGTTATCTGGATTGCCCGCATCACAGATACGACAGACGGACACCTGCAGACGGACAACCGAAGAAGACGCACACTGCCAGAAGAACTACAGAATCTGTACCAAGGATCCCAGGACCATTTAGACGAGGAACAATCACGCCAACTTCAGGACCTGCTACGCGAATTCCAGGATGTCTTCTCCGTGGAGAGCAAAGACTTCGGCAGGATTAGCTTGGTTCAGCACAGAATCGACGTTGGGGACAGCGGACCGATTAGGGCCCCATTCCGACGTGTCCCGCTCGCCAAGCAAGCCGAAGTCGACCGGATGGTAGAAGAGATGAAGGAGCAAGGGGTGATCGAGCCATCACATAGTCATTGGAGTTCTCCGGTCGTGCTAGTGAAGAAGAAGGACGGTTCCACCAGGTTATGCGTGGATTACAGGCGGGTGAATGACGTCACGAAGAAGGACAGCTACCCTCTACCCCGGATCGACGACACCCTGGACACTATATCAGGGTCGAGATGGCTCTCCACCTTGGATTTGAAGAGTGGCTACTGGCAGGTGGAGGTCCACCCTAAGGACCACGAGAAAACTGCGTTCTCTGTGGACAGTGGGCTCTGGCAGTTCACCGTCATGCCATTCGGTCTGTGCAATGCCCCTGCGACCTTAGAAAGGCTAATGGAGTCCATTCTGAGGGGACTACACTGGAAGACCTGCCTGGTCTACCTAGACGACGTCATCGTTCTGGGCAAAAGCTTCGAGGAGCACTACAGCAACCTGATGGAGATCTTGTTGAAGCTACGGGCTGCCCAGCTGAAGTTGAGCCCCAAGAAGTGTCAGCTCTTCCAGAAGCGGGTCCAGTACCTTGGGCATATCGTCTCCCAGGAAGGGGTGCGCACCGACCCAGAGAAGACCGCAGCTGTGAGGGAGTGGCCAGATCCGAAGGACAAGTCCCAACTACGAAGCTTCCTGGGACTCTGCACTTATTACCGTCGCTTCGTGAGAGGATTCGACGACATCGCCAAACCTTTACATCGACTGACTGAGAAGGACCAACTCTTCACGTGGACAGCAGAAGGCCACAGTGCCTTCGAACAACTCAAGCAGGCTCTGTGCACCGCGCCTATTCTGGCCTACCCCAGACCTGGAACAAGGTTCATCGTCGATACCGATGCCAGCGACTTTGGCATAGCGGGAATCCTGTCGCAAATAGTGGACGGCGAGGAGAGAGTAGTGGCCTACTTCAGCAAGGCCTTGTCAAAGCCAGAAAGGAACTACTGCGTCACCAGGAAGGAGCTGCTCGCCATCGTGAAGACCATTGAACACTTCCACAAGTACCTCTACGGGCAAGAACTTCTCATCAGGACCGACCATGCATCCCTGCGGTGGCTCCTGAACATCAAGCAGCCCGTGGGTCAACTCGCGTGGTGGTTAGAGTGGCTTCAACAGTACAACTTTGAGATTCAGCACAGGAAAGGCCAACTGCATTCTAACGCCGACGCCCTGTCACGAAGACCGTGCCCCGAAGACTGCACCTTCTGTGCCCGAAGGGAGGAGAACACCGGGATACAGTGCCGATGGACTACCGTGGAACTTGAAGGGAGCTGGAGCCGCGAATCTTTCACACGGGCACAAGCGGAAGATGATGACCTGGGACTGATAGCCGCATGGAAGAGGGCCTATGTCCCCAGACCCGGGTGGAACATTGTGAGTGACTGCAGCCCAAAGTTTAAGTCCTACTGGGCACAGTGGGACTCGCTGATTGTAAGGGATGGCCTCATCTGCCGTACCTGGGAGAGCACCGACGGGAAGACATCTCGAGAGCAAGTCGTCGTTCCAAAGGCTATGACGGAGGAAGTCCTGAAGGAAGTTCATGGAGGATCATCTGGTGGACATCTAGGGATAAAAAAGACCCTGGAGAAGCTGAGAGAGCGGTTCTACTGGATCGGATGTCGAACAGACGTGGAGAACCACTGCGCGAGGTGCCACGATTGCGCAGCCAGCAAGGGCCCAGGACGAAGACGACGGGGTCCACTGAAGACCTACAACGTGGGCGGCCCCATGGAGAGAGAGTGGCCATGGA
Organism: Meconema thalassinum; assembly: GCA_946902985.2. Lineage (NCBI taxonomy): Eukaryota > Metazoa > Arthropoda > Insecta > Orthoptera > Tettigoniidae > Meconema > Meconema thalassinum. The sequence continues at coordinate 1,711,482,230 of OX336388.2, read as the reverse complement.
TGTTGCTGGGCCATTCCCGTTAAGCGAGGCAGGGAACCGCTACATATTAGTCGTCAGCGACTACTTTACCAAATGGCCGGAGGCGTATGCACTCCCTAACCAAGAAACCGCGACGATTGCAGAGACCCTGGTGAAGGAATTCGTCAGCCGATACGGAGTACCCCTGGAGCTGCACTCCGACCAAGGGAGGAACTTCGAGTCGCAGGTGTTCCAGAACCTATGCCAGCTGCTGGGATTCCGGAAGACAAGGACAACGCCGCTACACCCTCAGTCCGACGGGATGGTAGAGCGATTCAATCGCACCATCGAGAACCATCTCCGAATAGTCGTCAGCGAGCACCAGAGGGATTGGGACAAACATCTTCCACTATTTCTCCTGACCTAACGCGCCGCCGTGCATGAAGCCACCGGGTGCACACCAGCCCGGGCCATGTTTGGGAGGAAGCTCCGTCTACCTGTCGATCTTGCCTTCGGCCGACCTGGAAGTGATCCGATCCCGGTAAGCCAGTATTGTCAAGAACTGGTCGACCAACTGGAGTACGTGCACGCGTTCGCGAGGAGGAAACTGCGGATCTAGACCGACCGAATAAAGACCCGATACGACCAGCAGACGGATGCCGGCGGATTCCACGAGGGCGACCTGGTCTGGCTCTTCAACCCATTACGGAAGAAAGGCCTGTCACCCAAACTGCAGAAGTCCTGGGAGGGCCCGAACCGAGTCGTGAAACGGATCAACGATGTCGTCTACAGGATCCAGCGCTGCCCGAGGGCGAAGATGAAGATCGTGCATCGAGATCGCCTGGCAGCCTACGGAGGGACACAGACGGACCAATGATTGATCGGGACGATCAGCCTTTTTAGGAAGGGGGTGGTGTTACGGCTGCGAGTTTGTGTCATCCCTCGCCGCATGAGTCACAACTGCCCCAGGGCTGGGCTGTGCCCTGCCTCGTGTATTGCGTACGCATTATGCAACAGGGCTACTAAGACAAAGGGATGGTCCAGAATATTCGTGACTGAGCCAGCGATGGAAACCTCGGGAAGCCGTGACACCCTGGATGGATCTAGAAGCATTTATTGAGTCACCGGCCTGCTATATAAGTGCGAACTGTCAAGCAGTGGTTGTTGTTGTGTTTTACGAGCGGGTGCGAGCGCTTATCCTGAGCGACAGAAGTGTGGTGACTTGCGAAACCCCTAGTGAAGCTGATTCTCTTGACAGCGAAGGGAGTGAGGAGCTTACAGGGGACTGCCTGTGTTTTGAGCGAGTGTGCTTACTCAGTGCGAGAGAGGTCATTGTGGTGAGTTGCAAAACAGTGAGTGACAGACCTAGTGCAGCTATTTCTAGCCAGCGTACGGGACCGGGCTCATTAGCGAAAGGATTAACTGTGGTCTGTTGACAAGTGAAAGGAGAAGTATTCTCGACGTGAGGAAACTGGAGTAAGGTAATAATTGCTAGTATTTGCTGTTGAGGAGTGTATCTTTCTGGCCACAAGAAAGTTAATTATTTCTTTAAGCAGTAAATGGTGTTGTGCCTTCTTCCCTCCGTAATCCAGTTAACAAAAGTGCCACTAGGGGGATGGCACGTAACAATATATTGTAGATATTTTAACCCACAGACAAACATTAATAGCCTGAGTGTAAAGGATCCGATGATGATCGCTAGACGATCGAAACTGGTCATCCAAGTGCATTAATTAATCTCATGTATTCTTTTCAAGAGTAGGGAATAACACCCATTTCAATTTAGGTGCAATCGTGCTCAACGACTGAAAATCATTTCATTGCCACATCAATCTCGCAACCATATGGCGGTACAAACGTGAGTGATAGTTCCTAGCCAGAATTGCTTTTAGAAGGTGACGAAGTAGAAGCAGTGCATTGCAAGCGTGATCAGTGAGAAGTAAATCAACAGCAGAACGTTCGGTGATAAACGCAGTAAGTTGAAATATTGCTGTTATTTTGATCAACAAGTATTAATGTGTGTGAGAGGTTAGAGTTGAAAACTACAAAATGACGGGCAAAGACAAACAAAAGAAGGCAGTTGACCGCAATCAAGGCTAGTAAACTACAGAGGTTGCCTCAATATGGAGCTTATGGGCGAGGGGATCGCGGAGGGAAGGGAAAGGTCGTGACGTCACACGTTTCCACGTAGCGCGAGGCGCGAGATATGCAAGGAAAGTCAACTTTCCCACACATTATATTGTATGGATTGCAGTGGTTTAAACACGTGTTTTAAGCCCTTTTGTTTATAATCATGCCAGGCCAAAGATGTGCTGTGGCAGTTGGTCACAGTTATTATAAAGTTGGAAATGACGTGTCGTTTTTCACGATGCCTAAAGACGCATGCCTTCGCAATCAGTGGATTGCTGCATGTAAGCGAAAAGATCATTGCAACCCTCAAACGAGTAGGATATGTTCCCTCCACTTTAAGAGTCAAGACTTCGAATTAGACTACAGGGCCGAATTGCTTAATATAAAGCCAAGATTTCCAAGGAATCTAAAACCAAATGGTAAGTGAGCATAGCTGACCTATTCTTAAGTTTTGATGACCTGCTAGGAGGATTTTAAAGCTGTTAATATATTTGACATATTTCGTATATGGTATCAGGGGCGTACTAGTGGACCCTGCTCCAAAGCGGGACAAACGCTAGGAAGATGATGATCAGGGGCGTATATACATTTTTTTTCGAGGGGGGGGGGCTGACTATCGTGGACAATTGTGAGTACTTAATGAATTTTCTATTATAGCCTATGGAGTAGGAATGGAAAATATCTAAATGGGCTACTTGTCAATTTATTAAGCAGAAAGGTAAACACTCATTTTATTTTACAAATTGATAATTATTTCTTAAAAGTAGACTACTGTGAAATACATTGAATGTTGTACCCAAGTTGGCTCTTTTTCGGGAGAGATCTGGAGCCCCATCAGCCCCCCCCCCCCTTCCCCCTTTTATACGCCCATGCATGGTATTTTGATTTTGGACAAGATGGAAAATTTCATGAGTAATTCTCTTTGCATTACTAAAAATTCTCTGCAAATATTCCGGAAAGCAGTCATCATTTCAATAAAATCCCTTCGACTTCTGTACCAAGATATGACCCTTAGGCATAATACAAAGTGCATTCTCACACATAGGCTAAATCAAGATGTACTGGAAAACCTCATTTCACAATTGCGAACCCGTGGTGGCTTACACGATCTTCCTTCTCCCCTTGACTGCATTTACAGACTGAGGATTATTATTTTAGGAAAAAATCCAGGAGTTGTTCAAAAGCAAACAAACACTGCTGATCCAGATTCAGATGAATATGTAGTTACTAAAGCACTATACAAAGATGGCATAGTGTCTGAATCAAGTAACGTGCTTCCAGAACCAACCTTAGGGAGCAATGTGCAACCAGAATCCTTCATTGCCAATATCATGGAACAAAGTGAGGAAGATGACGAGGCTTATGTTGCAGGTTATGTAGCCCACAAGTTCCAAGATAAATTTCCACAACTTGGGAACTTAACCTATGTAATGCAAACACAACACGATTATGCATTACCAACCTGGATTAAACGCTTGTCATACGGTGGTATGACCGATCCCTCAGAAACTTGGCTAAACCAGTTCCGGCACATTTCAGAAAAATTTGTCACATTTCACGAAAAAAAACGGATTTCAACGAGGCAAGAACGTTCTAAGGAGAACGACATGTTTTGTGTCGAGAGAAGTTCCTGACGTACCGTCTGGTGGGGTTGAGGCAGCTGTGATAACAATTTCGTTCGTCAGATTGAAACATTCCAATTCTATCTTGCATAAGAAGTGGTTATTGGAAGTCACGAACACCCACGATACTGCTACCGAGTCTAGGCGAATTTTCAAGAAATTCAAGAAGATCACAACATAAAATGTAAGTAGGCTACATTCAGTTATTTTATCACCCATTTACCAATAATTTCATGAGAATAAACTGTTCTTTGCGTACTCAACAGCTGATGTTGACAGTTTCGTTACGTTCCCCACATGGCGCGTTAGGTATCTTGTGACGTCATCCGCCTTGTGAGCGCTGATTGGTGAGTGAAAATTGAGGCAACCTCTGTAGTTTATAAGCCTTGGACCTCAATGGGGAGCGCGGAGTTCGTGAACAAACGAAGGGTGGACAGCGCAAGCAAGTGAAAGCAGACGACCCTAGCGCCCTAGAGAGGAACGGAGCAGGTGGCAGCTCGGGAGAACAATTGAAGACCGTGGATCGCAGTCAGGGTGGTGGTTGTCGCAATGCTAGCGAAGCTGACGGCTCAAAAAGAAACTGGAAGGACAGTGGCACTACTTTTTCTTCAGCGGACCACAACCAAGCTACGCAGGATGTGCGCCGAGACTCAGCTGACATTTTAAGCCTGTTGAGTAATACGAACCTAATCGAGGAGTTCGTGGATCGAGTTGCTAATAAGGTGATTGATAAACTAAAAGAAACAATAGATTTTAACACCCAGGTCATCAGTGAACTCAGACAGGAACTTGCCAGGCGAGACGACACTATAAATCAACTTGAGCTGCAACTGAATGACCGCACTGATGAACTTGAGCAGTACCAGCGTCGAAATAACTTGAGAATTTTTGGTATTCCAGAAACTCCAGGCGAGGACACCAACAGGTGTGTAATGGATGTTGCTGCCAAGTTGAATGTGACAATCGATCCCCAAAGAATAGACCGATCTCATCGTGTAGGATTCCGGGATGCTGGAAAGAAGCGGCCAATAATAGTGCGGTTCGTGTCCTATGCAGATCGAGCAGCACTCTTCAGGTCGAAGAAATACTTAAGGAATACCGGCATAACTGTAAGAGAAGATCTGACGAAAACCCGGACTGATATTGTAAAACAAGCAGTAAGCCACTTTGGGTTACACGGTGTCTGGACTGCAGATGGCGTTGTTCAGATCCGCATTGATGACACGAGGCATCGTGTGAAAACACTCCGAGAATTGGACTTTTTGAAAAAAAAGTTTCCCGCTCCTCGTACGTAAAGGACCCTCATACGTGCCAGTGTGAGGGGGCTCAACTGATCAAAGTTAAAAGTGTAAGCACAAACATGTAATATGGATACTGGTGGAACTTTAACTACAGTGTCTAGCCAAAATACAAGCCGATATTATTGATTATTATTTAGAAAATAGCTTAAGTTTTAGATTTTGTAATTTATGTTATTTCTTGTTTAACAATTTTACAATAACTTTAAATTATCTTTTGCATGGATATTAGTACCAATGAGTATGATACGCATGCCTATCTTTGTGATATAGCTGATAGATTACCCAATGATTTTAAAGTAACTCACCTGAACACGCAGTCACTTAAAATGCTAGAAAATTTCGCAGAATTTGAATACACATTTGTTAACTCCGGTATTGATGTAATCGCTGTTAGTGAAACATGGTTCAATAAGTCCATTACTGATTCATCTGTAACCTTGCCAGGATATAATATCTACCGCAATGACAGACAACGTAGAGCAGGGGGTGGAGTAGCAGTGTATGTTCGACAGCACATTAAGTGCCGGGTTATCTGCAAATCCCCAAATAATGAGAATTTCAGACCTGAGTACCTCTTCGTAGAGATTTGCCTGAAAGATACTAAAGTATTATTTATTTGTGATTATAGAGCACCCAAAGTCGGTTTTATGGAACTACTATTAAATGACATGCTTTCACACATTTTTAGCCTATTTTCAATTTTGTAAAAATAGGCTTATGAGACCACCTTTTGTCCGTGTGTGTGTGCGTGCGTGTGTGTGTGTGTGTGTGTGTGAGGTGTGTGTTTCCCCCTAATAACTTTTGAACGACTGGAGCGATTTTAATGAAACTCGGTAAGATCATAGCCCCATTCTGGCCCACCTCGACCGTTTCCTTCAAATTTTATTGTGTCTTACCAATCCAACATGGCGGCTGTGCGAATTATTTCACCAGCATTCAGTATCTCCGAAACTATTACAGTTATCACCCTGAAATTTTGTACGGTGATAAAGGGCACTACTAGACGTTCACTTAAGAAACTTTCAAAAACCTGGTAACTACAAAACCAACATGGCTGCCAAGCGAATTTGAGACTTATAAATATACTTTTCTCGCGATTTGACCATCCAAACGTAATGAAACTTGGTAGAGCAAATATTTATACATATTGTAATGCACTGGCGTCTAAGTTAGTTCAATTGTTCACATAACCTCAAAATGGCGGATGTGCCAAATATTTCACTGGCCTTCTATATCTCCGAACCAATTACAGATATCACCATGAAATTTTGTAAAATGTTAAAGGGCTCTGCTACAAGTTTATCTATGTAACAATCAAAAACCTGTATAGTACAAAACGAACATGGCGGCCAAGCGAAGTTGAAACATTTAATAGACTTTTCTCGTGATTTAACCATCTGAGCGCAGTGAAATGCGGTACAGTAAATGATTATACAAATTGTAATGCACTGGCATCGAATTTAGTTCAATTGTTCACATAACCTCAAGATGGCGGCTGTGCGAAATTTTAAAATTAAGTTATTATTTCTTGTGTCGTAATCATGCGATCAAAGTGAAAGTTTGAATAGTGAAGCTACGCAATAATTTTTCTTTAATGGTACATAACTCTACTGCCTATACATATAACAATCCAAAATGGCGAGCATCCGAAATATGTTGACGGTTCTCAATATCTACGAATCTTTTACAGCAATCAAACTGATATTTTATATGTTCATAGTGGCTATGAACATAAGTTCACCTATATGACTTTCAGTAAGTTGGTGAGCAGAAATCCAACATGGCGGTGACGCAAAGTATAAATATTTAAATGGATGTTTCCCGCGATTAAACCATCCAAGTTAAATGATTATACAAATGTTAATCCACTGGCATCTAATTTATTTCAATTGTTTTCATAACCACTAGATGGCAGCTGTGCGAAATTTAAAAATCACTTTTTTATTTCTTGTGTCCTAATCATGTGATTGAAGTTTGAATACCACACGTACACAATAATCTTCATGTTATAGTACTGTCTGTCTGTTGGGTAGTCAGCCCGAAGGCTGGTTGGATCCTCAAAAATCACTGCCGTTAGGCTATGTGGATAGATACCCACAAAAACCCAAGGCAGCACTATTTTGAGGCGTACTAGGCAAGAATAGGAGTGAGGTAGTTTGTCATTGCTTTCCTCACTGAGTCTGTACAGCAGTACTATTCCTAGGAGTAGAACCTTTCACAGCATCCACAGGCACTGACTGTGCCCTGAATGTCATTACTAAGCACCACCCATACCTCAGTAGCTTCCATATAATCACAGCCATGAGTGAGACTGAGACATCGGTGAAAAGCCACATTTTACTCTACCCTGTGCCAACAGACAAATGCAAATGTACTGCATTCATCAAGAGATGGAAAACAGGCCCTGTTATAGTACATAAATAAACAAATCCAACCTGGCGACCATCTAAAATATTTAGACGGTTGTCAATATCTACGAATCTATCTCAACAATCAAACTGATTTTTGTATGTTGGTAGAGGCAATTAACATGAGTAGGATATATGAAAATAGGCTGTATAGTTCTTCACGGAACTACTTGTTAGTTATAAATATGTAATATTAGCCGGTGATTTCAATGCCCATTTTGGGTCGGCTACATTTGAAACGAAAAACATAGTAGAAACTCTAAATACATGCAATCTGTGGTGCCTCCCGTATCAAGATACACATCACAATGCAACCTCCTCTTCTACTCTGGATCTAATAGCATCCAACTGCAATGAGCACGTGATTGAGTTTGGCCAAACAGCTGCTTCTGGCTTCTCAGCACATGATCTCTTATACGCAGTATATACCCTGTCAACTCCAAAATATAAGCCCAGTATTTGAACTTTTCGAGACATCAGAAGGTTTAATTATGAAAGGTTTATTAAGGCTGATGCCATCTCAGTTCCATGGCACACTGTTCTCGAGCAGCAAACTGTAGATGAGAAGGTCGAAACATTCAACACATTTTTAATTGATTTATATGATCGCCATGCCCCAGTGCGCTCAGCTAACGTGAGCCACGCACCAGCTGCCTGGATCACCACAGAAATAAAAGATCTAATAAGATCTCGAAATAGAACCAGAAAGATGTGCAACAGAACACAGAAACCCGAGGACATTGTAGAATACAAAAGCTTACGTAACAGAACCCAGCAAGTTATTCGTAATACAAAGATACGTTACACTTATTCGCTAATTAATTCAGCTAAAAACTCTTCGGATTTGTGGAGAGCTATAAAAACTCTCGGTGTTGGAAAATCCAGAAACAAAAGCAATAACCCAACAATGAGCGCTGATGAGCTTAATAAGCATTAATTAAACGTATCAACCGTTGTAGACAGCAATAGAGTTTTGTCAACTGTTGTTAACTACAGGGAAAAATTTACTGACCGACGGGAAGAATTTCATTTTGGCTATACATTGAACCGTTTTTATCAGGTTCATTATTTTTTGTCATATTATTATTGTTATTATTATTATCATCATTTCCTTCATGTCGCATTATTGTGACATACGTTTCTCTGTTTCACCTACTGCGTTCAAACTTAGTAATTCTGCGAAAACGTTTCACCAGATGGTGAAACTTTTCATCCCTACTGACACAGTTTTACCATTGGTTGAAGCATAACTTGTTGCTAAGCTTTGCTTCTCCCATTGGCCCTCTTCATGTTCTGGAGAGGGGGTGTTCTGCGTCTTATTTTTACAAAGCGCGTGCCTGCGCCCTAAGCAGAAAGGTTTCCGTCTTCCAATTTGGGCCGCCATGTAAGACGGACGTGTGTGCACGTGTCGGGCTTTTTCCCGCACCCAGAAAGCAACTAAATGTAAGTACGATTCAGTCATTGGATTTATCTAACTTGAGGTCATTTTAAATGTCTGTTTATGCATTTTTTTTGTCTCCTTTGATTCACTTACAATTTCCCTTCCTTATGATGATGTGAATTCTGTCCATGAACCCAAGTCCTTTCGCCTTTGTTTACGGTAGTTTAGCGAAGCCTCTGTGTTTATTTGTCATCCCTCCCTTTCATGTAATCGGTTTTATTTTTACGTAAATCTCTCAGGTCTGAAATATCTGCTATTTTTCTACGAGGCTTAATTATGCTCTGTATTGCGTCACCACCTGGTTCGGCGTTCTTTTATGACGACCTCCGGTGGATTGTCGGATCAGAGCCTTGTTTTTGTGGATGGAATCGGCGAAGTTACGGAGCTGAGTCTCACGTCTTCAGCAAGATCCTCCCTCTGTTTTATTGAAATGTATGTGAGCGATGGTCATCGTGCTAATCACTGTCCATGCGCCACATTACTTTCTTTGTTTCATCGTATGTCGTTGTGATTCGGCATTTCTACCTCTGTGTAAGCCTACATCTTCCTACGAAGCATATTTCTTAGCTGATTGATTTTTTCTTTTATTTCCTGTCCCGGTAATGTCAAGTAATTTAATGTAATTTTCATTTCGTTTATTTTTATGTGTTAATTTTGTGTTACTTCCTCCGACTTCGTTATATTACGTAACTCTGTGTCAGCCCCCACCCCCCGCTTCCCTACATACGCACTCCTCCACTCCCCACCACTTTCACCCCCTACCCCATGATTTCACAACATCATGAGCGTCTGAGTTCTGTTTTTGGCGCTGGACATAGTAGTCCAGATCATGTCATCTCTGTAAATAGTCGTTCTTGTAATCTATCCCACAAATTTCTTTAATTTCTTTAATTTTCCTTCATCTTTTTTAAGTTTTATTATTGAATCGCGTTTCCAATTAGTTGCTATTATTGATTTGAATTTATTTCTAGATTCCTTTTATTTTACATTTAAATTGCTCGTGTTTTATTTTCATTTCTAATTTGTAATCAGTACACATGTGTTTATTTTATTATTAATATATTTTTATTCAGTAAGTACAATATTTGCTTCTGTCTTATGATTCCTCGTATTTGAGTACCTCGTTTGTCTATCGATTCGACTTAGTCTTGGCTTCGCACTGTAGCGAAGTTACGACTAACACGGTCTCTGGGACCCTTGCTCTATTACTTAAGTTTAATTTTTCCTTTTGATTTTACCTTAAACCTTTGTTCTGGCTTACTTTCTGTGGAAGTCATCTTTCTTTCGATTCGGAATCTTGGGCCCAGCACGCATCGAAAGAAGTATTCCTTCCTCGTTCTCTACGTAATCCTGTTTAGTTTTTGTTGTTTTTGCTTCCACTGTATTCCTCATGCCTCTGCTATTTTGTTTAACGTAAAAGCTCAAAGCGGTGCAAATGGTATAACAGAGCGTGGTTTCGCGCGAAATCGTCCCCTTTAGGTTACCAAACTTATATATTTTTTTTCAATTATTACAATGTTGTCTTTCTGAGTTTAAGATACCTGTACTGAATTGTTCCCCCATCCCCGAAGAAAGTGTGGAGTGTGAAAGCATTTCTCGAGTGAACGAGACATCCAAAGAATCTAGTTCCGAGGTGAAGAGTGCAACAAGTTAGTGAGTACTTCGCAACGCTGGAATAGGACACATTACGGTATTGTGACCTTTATTTTACTAAGTTAATGTGTTTTACTTTTCTCCTTGTCTATTGTCATGTCTAAGTCAGAATTTCCACCCGCCAAAAAGGAGTTAAATTTTATGGGCCTTGAATCCTTAACAATGCCCACGCCACTATTTCAAGATAGGATACAGGACCTGCTAATGATAGACCATCCCCTTTTAGATTGCTCCATCGCCCCTGTTGGTACTGTTAATAGTGCTCGCCACAACGAAAATGTTGCATCAGTAGTGAGTAGGTGGGGTTTGACGTTTTCCGGAGAAAACAATACCTCATCAGTTTTTTGTTTTATCCAACGTGTGGAGGAATTGTGTTATTGTCACGATATTAATCCCGACAGTATATTTACGTTGCTTACCTATTCTTTTGTCTGGAAAAGCGCTGATGTGGCATCGCACTTCTCCAAATTTTTATAAGTCATCGGACGAATTTGTTGGGTGCATTAAGGACCATTTCACGCCACAAGATTTCAATTTCGCTCTCAAACAAGAAATATACTCCGGTACTCAGGCTCCTGGGGAGATGATCGACGATTATGTAACCGCAGTCCGTCTGTTAGCAGCGAACCTCCCCCAACCCTTTCATCCCAGGGATCTGTTGTATACAGGAATTTAAATCCCACTTATAAATACTTCATTCGGCGTACATCCGTTTTTTCCATCGAGGACATCATATTGCAAGGCCGTGAGTATGAATCAAATGCACGAGCCTGTTCGAACTATACTCCACCTCCAAGAGCCGATAATACGATTTTCCCCGAGTTAGCCTACTCCCCCCAGACAACACTGTCTAGCCCAGCTGTCGACCGAACAAAAGACAACACCTTACGGTTTAAGCCGTCCGCTCGCCGTGCTGAGTCCCTTTCTAGGAATTCTAATCTAAACCCTTCTGTGGCTCGTAATTCATCTGCTGTCTCCCGTGAAGGGACTACAAACTACCCAACAACAATCACTCGCAATGTTTCTTCTGGTCGCATAACTTGTTGGAACTGTAATGTACTTGGACATCATTTTAAAATGTGTTCTTTAAAACGCCGAAAATTCTGTTATGGCTGTGGGATGAATGAGGTCACGACTCGTTCCTGTCCGAATTGTAATTCCAACCAGGAAAACTCATAGGGAGGTGTTCTGAGTTCGACTCCCGGAGCAGTCCTCCATCCAAACTTGACAATGCATCTAATTTTGATGTTGTGTTTCAACCAGAAGTCTCAGTAAATATCGATAATGTCTCGGCACCTGCTATTTTGGATACAGGCGCCACCAGAAGTTTCATTCACCGTTCAGTGGCAGATGGCATTCGCACTTCGCAAAAACACCCCATACAGAATAAATGTCAGTTCCTGTCTGCGGGATCGTCAGTTATCGACGTTGCCGAAACTATTTTATGTCGCATTAAAATTCACGGATTTTCTTGGAAACATGTTTTTCATGTGGTTAACAATCTCTCCACTCAATGTATTCTAGGAATTGACTTTATGCATAAAACTGGTATGCAGTTAGATTTTATTAACGATTCATTTTGTTTAAAATTTCGCTCATATATAATATTCCCCTTTGAAGAATGTACTTCTAACTACGTTGATTTGTCTCCTGTATTTTCCGTACATCTTCCATTAACTTTGATGTCCGAGCAACGTGATACTCTGAATGATTTAGTTGAGGAATTTTCTGATGTCCTCACAGAAGATTTAGGTTCTGCTGTAAATCACGAATGCCACATTGACTTGAGCAACAATGTACCTGTTCGAAGTCCTCCATTTCCTTGTAATCCGCCCAAGCTCTTGGCCATGAAAAAGTATATCAATGATTTGCAAGATCGGGGAGTAGTGGTTCCTTCCAAATCAGCTTATGGGTCTCCTGCTTTCTTAATTCCCAAGAAAGAAGAGGGCGAGTACCGGCTAGTCGTAGACTACCGAAAATTGAACAAGAAGGTAGTCTTTGATAATTTCCCACTGCCTACTATTGAGAGTGCTTTTCAGCATTTCCACGGGGCCAATGTGTATTCGATGATTGATCGAAATAGTGCATATTATCAGATTCCTTTGGATGCTGAGAGTCGCGACTTCACTGCTTTTAACACCCCTTTCGGATTATATAATTTCAAGCGTCTCCCGATGGGTATTGCTGTTGGTGCGCAAGTCCTCAGTCGCGTGCTAGACAACATCTTGGGAGACCTGAAGTTCAATTTTGTATTTAATTATCTTGACGATTTAGTTGTATACAGCAGATCTTTTGAGGAACATGTCGTTCATCTTAGGGAAGTTTTCTCCCGCCTCAGGAAGGCCGGTCTCACTATCAATCCAAAAAAGACCTCTTTGGGCTGCACTCAAATTACATTTCTGGGCCACATTCTGTCAGCCGATGGTATCCGTGTCATACCCGAGCGCGCAGATTGCATTCAGCAGTTACCTGTACCCACCACAGTTAGGGCCTTGAGAAGAGTAATGGGTATGTTCACGTTCTATTCTCGTTTTATCAAAAACTTCTCTGACATTTCGGCACCTCTAAATGCTCTCAAAAAGAAGAATGTGAAATTTGTGTGGGGGCCAGAACAGGACAAAGCTTTCAATGTTTTGAAAGAAGCCCTTATGTCAGCACCAGTACTGCACACGCCTGATTTCGAATCAGCTTTCTTTTTACATTGTGACGCCAGTGATTTGGCCATTTCTAGTGTTTTGAGCCAGCGTGTGGATGGAAAATTTGCACCAGTGGCCTTCGCGAGTCGTATGTTAAATCAACATGAACGACGTTACTCATCGAGAAGGAAAGTCTTGCTGTGGTTTTTGGATGTGAAAAATTCAGGACTTTTTTGGAACACCGTCACTTTACTGTTTTTACCGACAATGAGGCTTTGAAATGGAGTCTTTCTCACGTGAAAAAGCTTGGACGCATCAACAGGTGGATTTTGAGGTTGTTATCTTTTAAGTTTGATATCATCCACGTAAAAGGGAGCGAGAACCCGGTAGCTGACTGCCTGTCACTCATGTTTGATGAGACAATCACTCGCAATGTTTCTTCTGGTCGCATAACTTGTTGGAACTGTAATGTACTTGGACATCATTTTAAAATGTGTTCTTTAAAACATTTCGGCACCTCTAAATGCTCTCAAAAAGAAGACTCCAATCGAGAGCGTTTCTATCAGTACACCACTTCAAGAAAATCTTTTCCTATTGCAACATTGTCCTCGGTCTTTTGTGGGTATCCGGAAATTCCAGTCTGAGGACCCATTTTGCACTGACCTCCGTGAAAAAATTGCAAACAAAGATCTGGCAGTAGGCAACTTTTGTGTTCGAAATGATGTTATTGGCTATGTTCTTCCTAACTCTTCTAAATTTAGAATTTTTGCTCCATTAGCAGTACGTGATATGCTTTTGACATATTATCATGATTCTGCACTGGGAATTCATGCAGGGATGCAGCGCACTTTCCGTAAGATATCCGGTGAATTTTATTGGCCCTCAATTAAGGTGGATGCTTTTGCTCATGTCAGAAGATGTTTAACCTGCCAGCGTTCTAAACCTGCCCAGAACACTCGTGTAGGCTTCCATCAAGCTGGTATTGTCACTCGTCCCGGCGAACGCCTTTTCATTGATTACTTTGGTCCAGTCGTGAGATCAAAATCTGGCAATCAAGCCATTTTAACTGTCATTGATGGTTTTTCGAAGTTTGTTTGGTTATTTCCAGTAAAGAATATCACTTTTCAGACTACTATCCATTTCTTGTCTAGATAGATACTGTCATCGCGGCAGGAGATGGTAGTTGAACACGCTGCGACGGGGTGCGGGGGGTCCTGCAGTACGCATGCGCGGCCCACCTATTCCTAAGTTAAATATATCGGCTTGCCGCATGCCAATGGTTATCATTGCAGCAGGCGATACTCAGCCACTGAAAGAAGGAATGTGCTGAGTGAGTGAGGCAAGTAGTGACCAACTGAATGTTTTTGGAATGCGCGATACGCAGTGAGCGGGAAGACCCCTGCAGTTCAAACCCGACTGCCAACTCCTGACGCGATATCAGTATATGGAGTTTTTGGTCCTCCCAAGTACCTTGTGTCAGATAACGCCTCTGTATTCCGTTCTAAAGCTTTTGAAACTATGGTATTTAACTGGGGCATCCAACATATTTTCTTGTCACCGTATCGACCGCAGGGAAATCACGTAGAGCGTTTTCACAAAAACTTCAAGGCTTGTATGTCCGCTTTTCACAATGCCGATCAAACCTCCTGGGATACGAACCTACAGTATTTCAGTCTTGGGTTCAATAGCTCTTTCCATTCGTCCGTTCAAACTACTCCAGCTGAATTATTCCTAGGCCGAACGCTTGTCGACCCCTTGCTGCTCAAATGGAATATTGAATATCTTTCCGAACCTTCTTGCACTACCTCTGTTGCTCAAAAATGGGCCATCGCTACCGGTCACCTCAAGAAAGCAAAAGCCAGAGTGGCGAAGCGTTACAACTTAGGCCGTCATGATGTTAAATTCCAAATTGGGGACAAAGTTTTGTGTCGTTTACATCCTTTGAGTGACGCTACCAAACAAATTTCCAGTAAGCTGTGCTTACGTTGGTCAACTCCCAAGACTATTGCACGGTTTTTAAATCCTGTCTCAGTTGAGTTGGTGGACGATCACGATGATTCAGTGACTTCGGCCCACGCCACGCAGTTGAAAAAATTTGTCAAATGATCTTGTGAATTTCACCTCGCTATAATGTTGTATTTTTGTTTTCCTTTTATTCTAATTGGATGCCCGAGCTCCTTAATAGCCAACCTAGGATGTGTGCCTATTCAGATTTTAATTCGTGTGCTTCCTTTTCATTTATTCCTGTGACAAGACAGGAGACACCCGTGGCCTCTTTCTCGTACATGAGTGTGTCGTGAATACTTGACATCTCTGTCGAGCTATATCTTTGCCTGAGGCCATCAGCATATACCTGGTGAGTCACTATTTGCAAACCGCACACCTACTCCTCTTTTGTACTGCTCCTCGGCTTAACTCCTATTGTTCGGCGACAGACAAGTACCCTTCAACACTTCCTGCTTTACCTTGTAGGAACTTTGGATTTATTTTAAATTTATTGATGTAATTGACTTTTTGTGTCATGGTTTTGAGATATCATGCACTTTTGTGTCATCTTGATTTTGATGTTTACTGTGAGGTCATGTATTTTGTTTTGTTTTAAATTGTCAAGTGTTCTTAGAATGTCGTGTTTTGTCTAGCAACCATCCAGACGGACAGGGAGTAACAACAAGCAGCCTTTGTGTACCTGGGCTGACACGGCTGGGGTCTTCTCGGAACTCGTTAACGGACCAGTCACCCCCCACTGGATCTATACATGGCTTTATTTTCAGCTGCTGAAAAGGAGAGTACTTTTTCCTTTCGAAGACATTATGACCCTATTGCATATTTCTCGTTGACGCAACGAGCGGTCCTATATACAGGGTGTTCCAATTGTATTTTTTTTTAAATGTGATCACGATTTAACTTTGTCTGTCTTTTCTCATCAGAGGCTGGAGAGTTTTGCAGTCTTGGGGTAACGTCCATCTTGAAGATTTCGACATCCGCATCATCATGAACTAGCAAGAACAATGATCACTATTAATATATGGACTCACTGTATTTCTTTTTGAACGCAGTACTTTTGACGTTAGTGGCTAGTGTTGACGAGCAATGAAGGGGGTACCACCTTCATTTCAGGGTCAGATTAGTCCACTGTTCATTTTTTTTGTTGTATTCTTCTAGAGGTCTTTAGTACCCATTATTTTTTCAGTATTCAATTTTTTTCCCTTAACGATTTTTTTTGCCTCTCTATTTGTCGAAAAAAGAAATTTCCATGGACAGGAAATTTTTTTTTTTTTGGGAGAGCAGGGGAATTTTGAACCGCTTTTATCAGGTTCATTATTTTTTTGTCATATTATTATTGTTATTATTATTATCATCATTTCCTTCATGTCGCATTATTGTGGCATACGTTTCTCTGTCTCACCTACTGCGTTCAAACTTAGTAATTCTGCGAAAACGTTTCACCAGATGGTGAAACTTTTCATCCCTACTGACACAGTTTTACCATTGGTTGAACCATAACTTGTTGCTAAGCTTTGCTTCTCCCATTGGCCCTCTTCATGTTCTGGAGAGGGGGAGTTCTGCGTCTTATTTTTACAAAGCGCGTGCCTGCGCCCTAAGCAGAAAGGTTTCCGTCTTCCAATTTGGGCCGTCATGTAAGACGGACGTGTGTGCACGTGTCGGGCTTTTGCCCACACCCAGAAAGCAACTAAATGTAAGTACGATTCAGTCATTGGATTTATCTAACTTGAGGTCATTTTAAATTTCTGTTTATCCATTTTTTTGTCTCCTTTGATTCACTTACAATTTCCCTTCCTTATGATGATGTGAATTCTGTCCATGAACCCAAGTCCTTTCGCCTTTGTTTACGGTAGTTTAGCGAAGCCTCTGTGTTTATTTGTCATCCCTCCCTTTCATGTAATCGGTTTTATTTTTACGTAAATCTCTCAGGTCTGAAATATCTGCTATTTTTCTACGAGGCTTAATTATGCTCTGTATTGCGTCACCACCTGGTTCGGCGTTCTTTTATGACGACCTCCAGTGGATTGTCGCATCAGAGCCTTGTTTTTGTGGATGGAATCGGCGAAGTTACGGAGCTGAGTCTCACGTCTTCAGCCAGATCCTCCCTCTGTTTTATTGAAATGTATGTGAGCGATGGTCATCGTGCTAATCACTGTCCATGCGCCACATTACTTTCTTTGTTTCATCGTATGTCGTTGTGATTCGGCATTTCTACCTCTGTGTAAGCCTACATCTTCTTACGAAGCATATTTCTTAGCTGATTGATTTTATCTTTTATTTCCTGTCCCGGTAATGTCAAGTAATTTAATGTAATTTTCATTTCGTTTATTTTTATGTGTTAATTTTGTGTTACTTCCTCCGATTTCGTTATATTACGTTACTCTGTGTCATCCCCCACCCCCCGCTTCCCTACATACGCACTCCTCCACTCCCCACCACTTTCACCCCCTACCCCATGATTTCACAACATCATGAGCGTCTGAGTTCTGTTTTTGGCGCTGAACATAGTAGTCCAGATCATGTCATCCCTGTAAGTAGTCGTTCTTGTAATCTATCCCACAAATTTCTTTAATTTCTTTAATTTTCCTTCATCTTTTTTAAGTTTTATTATTGAATCGCGCTTCCAATTAGTTGCTATTATTGATTTGAATTTATTTCTAGATTCCTTTTATTTTACATTTAAGTTGCTCGTGTTTTATTTTCATTTCTAATTTGTAATCAGTACACATGTGTTTATTTTATTATTAATATATTTTTATTCAGTAAGTACAATATTTGCTTCTGTCTTATGATTTCTCGTATTTGAGTTCCTCGTTTGTCTATCGATTCGACTTAGTCTTGGCTTCGCACTGTAGCGAAGTTACGACTAACACGGTCTCTGGGACCCTTGCTTTATTACTTAAGTTTAATTTTTCCTTTTGATTTTACCTTAAACCTTTGTTCTGGCTTACTTTCTGTGGAAGTCATCTTTCTTTCGATTCGGAATCTTGGGCCCAGCACGTATCGAACGAAGTATTCCTTCCTCGTTCCCTACGTAATCCTGTTTAGTTTTTGTTGTTTTTGCTTCCACTGTATTCCTCATGCCTCTGCTATTTTGTTTAACGTAAAAGCACAAAGCGTGCAACATATCCAGAGGACATTCATTTAGCCATATTTAGGATAACTTCAAAAGCCATAGGACCACATCATATATCTATTACGCTATTGAAAAGGAATATGGACCTCCTCATGCCAGTTTTATTGCATATATTTAACTATAGCCTGCAAATGGGTATTTATCCGACACAATGGAAAAAAGCCAACATCAAAGCAATACCAAAATTCACGAACGCCTTAAACTGTAGTGACTTTAGACCAATAAGTATATTGTGTGCAATTGGTAAAGCGTTAGAACGGATTGTTTTTTTAAATCAGTTTTATGAATATATAAATTCCAACAATATCCTAAACCCAAACCAATCTGGATATAAATCAAAACATAGTACTCTGACAGCTCTTATCAAAGTCACAGACGACATTCGTCTAGCAATGGATCGGAAGGAAATAACTATATTATCTCTATTCGATTTCAGCAAAGATTTTTACAGAGTTCACCATGTGATCCTACTAGTTAAATTAAGAAATCTAGGCCTTTCAAAGTCAGTAACGAACTGGTTTAGGTCTTACCTAACAGGCAGATGTCAGAGAGTAGTCCTAGCAGATGACAACGTTTCAGAATGGTGTGAAGTAACAACAGGTGTGCCGCAGGGATCGGTCCTTGGTCCACTCCTGTTCTCCGTGTGTATAAATGACCTTTCCATCTGTTCTTAAATTCTGTCAACATATTTTGTACGCAGATGACCTTCAGCTATATCTACACACGGATCTAAAATCCATTCATTTGAACGTAGCTCTAATTAACAGTGATATTCAAAGCCTATCTCAGTACGCACTCGATCATAATCTAATACTTAACTTCGAAAAAACGCAACCGATCATCATTGGCTATACCAAATTACTCAGTTCCCTACCTGACCCAGTACCACCTTTACAGCTTGCATCCCAAACAGTTCCGTACCAGTCAGCAGTAAGAAATCTGGGAGTTATTTTTGACCCTCGATTATCGTGGCAGGATCACACAAACATGATTCTGAAAAGGGTTGCATCGTCATTATATCAAATTAGGCGAACTTGCTTCTATTTGCCTCAAAATG
This sequence comes from Meconema thalassinum, assembly GCA_946902985.2. NCBI lineage: Eukaryota > Metazoa > Arthropoda > Insecta > Orthoptera > Tettigoniidae > Meconema > Meconema thalassinum. The sequence continues at coordinate 1,711,462,884 of OX336388.2, read as the reverse complement.
TACGAAAGATACTGATACAGAGTTTGATATTACCAATATTTTACTATGGATCTATAATTTACCATGATATGGGTGAGGTCCTCAATACAAAATTGCAAAGAATGCAAAATGCCTGCTTGCGGTTTGTTCTCAATGTACCAAGAGAGTCTCATATAACTCCATTTTACGTCCAGATTGGATGGTTAAAGTTAAAGGAACGAAGACAGTATGCCATGGCTCTGACTGTGATAAAAATTCTAAAATTCAAAATTCCGTCTTATATTTACTGCACACTAACTCCCATGCAATCAGTGCATAACCGTGCGAATAGACACACTGCACAAATGCTCCAGATACCTCATCACAGAACCGAAAATTGCAAAGGTTCATTCCGTATTTCAACTAGTATTCTCTGGAATAAATATAAATTGCACCAGTATTCAGGACTTCCTATCAGAGCGATAAAACACTCCCTTCATTGTAATCTATCAGCTATACAATTATCATGTTCAAGGTGAACGGATGTAATAACAAGAACTTCTATTGTCAACTGTATGTATAGGTTAAGTTTTTTCTTTCTTCATTTATTCTATTGTATTTAACCGCCCTCTGAATGAAGAGAGCTGCATAAAGAGGCTTTGTAGCCTCAGTGGCCTGTATAAGAGAAACAATAATTAGATTGAGTTAAATCGCCGACTGAATATGAATATTGTTACATTCTTAGAATAATTTATTTCGGGGCACATCTGAAGACACTACATATAGTTTATACAAAGAGGCTCTTCCAAACGTTCATGTTTGAGGCGAATGCTATATTTTACTGTATCTGATTTCCTGAACAAAACGTTCTCTTCATTAACGAATAACTTTGAGAATGCCCCCCGTAGATAAGTGATGGTTTGCACACGCGGATTATAGATTTGATTGTAGGTGATTATCGTAATGAACCGTGGTGTAGTGCCCTATGGCCCTGTCCTCCACATGTTTACTTGACTTGTGTAACTACTGCGAGTGATCGATACTCACTAACACCTGGCACGTAGGTCTACCTAAACAAGACTGCCGGAGCGAATCACACATCTCGTGCTGACAATTCCCACCATCTGACTCTCCCTGCGTTAGATCAACGCATTCATATATTCAATATGGTGGATGTGCGTCATTTAAAACATTTGAACCAATCACACTGGATAAAATTGGGCAGTTAGCACGAGCCATAATAAAAGAGGAGAGACAGTTAACTGAATCAAGGAGTTTCCTGTCTCATCAACCAATGTCTGAAATAGCTAAGTGATATCAGAGGCGCCAAAACATCGTTTCCCCCAAAATGACGAATATATTGTAATGATTAAATATAGCCTGATAAAGGTATTTATCCTAACCACCATAAAGACCACGGGTTTGTTTCAAATTATTAACAAAAAGGGAGCCATTCATAATGTTCACAAAAACACAAAGTTTAATCATGTTTTCTCAAATTGTTGCCCATTCCAACGTGGGTCCACCTCACGGCGTAGTGACCAGCATCCTTGGCTGTCACCGAAGCTGTCCGGGTTCACGCAGACTTGTGAGCAATCCTAGAGGTGGTATTCCTTGGTTTCCCAATTCTACTCCTGCCAAATGCCGGGTTGGTACTTACAAAAATTAGGCCACGGCTGCCTCCTACCAAAATTCTAACCCCAATTACAAATACAAACACTAGTGCAGGCATCACAATGACACAGGTTATCAGAATGATTCCACACAAGCACACGGAGCAACTTGACTACGAGGTCCCAAAGCTCTTAAATGAGTCAACAACAATCACAATATTATGAGGTGCGGGTAATGTAATTATTTGGCAACATTGCTTCCACAGAGTTCAGAAAGCAGCTAATTGCTTATTTTAAACGAAAATGTTATTAACGTTCAGGGATGAGATAGGCGCTCCGGGACTTGAAACAAGGTACTATCCCGGCATTTTCCGGAGGGAACATGGAAAAAATACACTCAGGATAGCCGCTGTTATAACTGGGATTCGAACCTCCAAACTCCAGACTTGCTGCAGCTACCCACGTGGCCGTGGTGCACGCTTAATGATTATTATAGCTAAGCGTACTGAGTGTTTCTGAATGGTTAGTTGTTCGTTCATATTAGGAACTTGCCCCGTGTACTTGGTTGTGTGTTGAATTTTGTTTCGTAACCTTTCACGGAAGGAGCTAATGCTGTAGGCTGTAGTGTCTCGAGTTGTTTTCCCGCGTCTGGTATAGTTTCGTTGTCGACGTCGCGCCATCGTTATAGTAAGCTTAATCACTGTAGGTTATGAGAGAGAGTAAAACGGACAGTTCACCTGCCAGCTATTCTGCCATGACTAAGCCTACTGTAATGATGCCGAAACGTCGGTAACGAAGCAAAATAACTCGATACACTACATTTAATAGCATATGTTGAATTTGTCTAACAACCTGTGTTTCTGTGATATGCCTCTAACCAGACAATCGTCGGAGAGTGTTTGGAGGTATTCTGGTCAGGCTGAACGTCTTGGACGCACTGTCCAGCGAGTGCAGCAAGGTGGTGGTTCCCTGATCGTTTGGGGTTGCATCATGTGGGGCCGACGTACGCCAGTGATGATCATCGAAGGCGCCGAAACGGCCCTACGATACATGAATGACATCCTCACACTCATAGTGCAACCATATCGGCAGAATTTCAGGGAGCATTCGTCTTCAAGGACGACAATTCTCGCCGCATCGTGCACATCTTGTAAATGCGTTCCTTCATGATAACGCCATTGCACACCTAGAGTGGCCAGCATGTTCTTCAGACATGAACTCCATCGAACATGCCCGAGATACATTAAAAAGAGCTGTTTTTGGACGAGATGACTCACCAACCAATCTGAGAGATCTACTCTGAATCGCCATTGGGTAGTGGGACAATCTGGACCAACAGTGCCTTGATGAACTCGTGGATAGTAAGCCACGACGGATATAGGCATGCATCACTGCAAGAGGACGTGCTACTCGATATTAGCAGTACTGGTGTATGCTGCAATCTAGACCACAACTTCCGAAAGGCTCGCTGTATGATTGTACAACTGGCAATGTGTGGTTTTCATGAGCAATAAAGAGAGCTGAAACGTTGTTTGTGTATATCTCTAAGCCATTTGTATGTCAAGGTACAGGCAGGACCTCTTTGCAACAAGGTTATGCAATACTTTTTAGATGTGTGTATTGTGATATAAGTGATTGCAACGGTGATAACTGAAACGCTAAGCCTGATAGTCTATCGGTAGGAATAATGACCTCAATGGTGCTCCTCTACCCCATCCCCGTCATATGGAAGCTCTTTAAAGTTGAGACCAGTAGCGTTGATTCAGACAGCTGATGCTTCAGTGAACTGGCACCATTCGTGTTCCAGGCCCGAGGTTTGAATAATTCATTAAGCCTTACTTCCCGCTGACCACGGCCTGCTCTGCTATGTTATGCTATCAAAGTGCTACGCATGTTAATTTCTTATCAGACATCATTTACACAATAATTAGCAAATTTGTGTTTATAAGCCAACACGAGCGTCTCTTCAGGCATCAGGCCTTATCGATCAATCAGACAGCCCCTGGTTTTATTTAAAACTTCATAATGAAAGTGTCAGTGTCTTGTTTCTCCAGTAAGTCAACACGTAGATATAATCTACTCAAAATAATGTTTACTTTACCTCTGGTAAATACATGTTGTTTTTGATTGATACAGGGGCTTCATCGTGTTTGAAGCCTTTTTAGCTTATTATCAATTTTGAATATATATGCTTACTAGCAGTAGTGCCCGGCTTCGCCCGGTGGATTTATTTGTTTTATGGATGATAACGAATACTACTACAGAACTGGCACATGACACTTAAACTAACAGAAAATAATAAAATAAAAAATATGACCTCTTGTAGTGGAGCTAGTAGGAGGGGGTGATAAGTAGTTCAGTATAATGGACGTAACATTCAGGTCATTTTCATGTAATGATAATGACAATAATGAATAGGAAGACGGCTATTAACTACTAACTACAGCACTGACACATGTAATTTACAAACGAATTGAAAAATATTATTAGAAAGAGGAGTAAGTCAAATAATAGACACTGCCTAGGGTCTATATCTCATTGGCTGTTAGAAAAGTAGAGACCAATACTGTCGTCTTTTGTCGCATAGCGCCATAATCAGAGTACTTTGGAAAACATCGGCTGTCCCGAGCTCCTAAAGTAGCTTTAGTGTCATTTATTGCCGCATAGCGCTCTAGGATAAGGATTGGAATAAATGAAAGTAAATTTGAAAGTACCAACGCTTGTTGCAGCTGATAACTTCAATGTACTGCAACAATACCATCCCACTTATGCAGAGGCATAATATGTTCTTGATGATAACTGTTTTAAGGGGCCTAAGAAATCTTTTTGCACTAATTACTCCCCGTGACTGCTATTTATAAGCAGCGCAAGATGTAACCATTTTCGCAATTCTGCACCAGTCGTGATGCAGCCCGCATTGCCAGCCAACAATATACTTATTAAAATATTCTTAGAGTTACACTACTAGAGACATGAATGGTTGTAGGGCCTTAAAACGTGATTTTCAAGTTCCTATTGTCTGTTATTCTAAATGTGCGGAATGGAGAGGGTTGTCCAAAATATCAGGTGGACAGTGTTACAAGCAGGGTTTCAAAGCGTAAGTATGTGAAATTCGGTGCAATAAGGTGACACGGTGTGGATTTATGCTAAAGGGCCTAAATACAGGAAATCGAATGGTCTGTCCGAAATTTAAAGTGGACAATGTTACCCGCAGGGTTCCAAAGGGTAAGTATGTAAAATTCGGTGCTATTAGGTGAAACGGTGTAGATTTGTGCTAAAGGGCCTAAATGCAGGGAATGGAATGGTCTGTCCGAAATTTAAAGTGGACAGTGTTACCAGCAGGGTTTCAAAGGGTAAGTATGTAACGTTCGGTGCAATTAGGTGAAATGGTGTAGATTTGTGTTAAGGGCCTAAATGCAGAGAATTGAGTGGTCTGTCCAAAACTTAAAGTGGACAGTGTTACCCGCAGGGTTCCAAAGGGTAAGTACATATCGTTTGGTTCAGATAGGTGAAACAATGTAGATTGGTGCCAAAGAGCCCAAATGCAGGGAATAAAGTGGGCTGTCCAAAATTTCATGTAGATAGTATTACTCATTGAGCTCCAAAGGGTAAAATTTGGTTCATATCGGTGAAACTGTGTAGATTTATGACAAAGGGCATAATTTCAGGGAATGGAATGGTCTGTACGAAATTTAAAGTGGACAGTGTTACCCGCAGGGTTCCAAAGGGTAAGTATACAGATTTTGGTTAAGATCGGTGAAAAGGTGTAGATTTGTGCCAAAGGGGCTATATGCAGGGAATGGAGTGGTCTGTCAGAAATTTAAAGTGGACAGTGTTACCCACGGGATTCCAAAGGGTAAGTATACACATTTTGGTTGAAATCGGTGAAACGGTGAAGATTTGTGCCAAAGGGCCTACATGCAGAGAATGGTGTGGTCTGTCCGAAATTTAAAGTGGACTGAGTTACCCGCAGGGTTTGAAAGGGTAAGGATACAAATTTTGGTTGAGATCGGTGAAATGGTATAGATTTGTGCCAAAGAGCCTAAATGCAGGAAATGGAGTGGTCTGTCCGAAATTTAAAGGGAAGAGTGTTACCCGCAGGGTTCCAAAGGGTAAGTATAAACATTTTGGTTGAGATCAGTGAAACGGTGTAGGTTTATTACAAAGGGCCTAAATGCAGGGAATGGAGTGGCCTGTCCGAAATTTAAAGTGGACAGTGTTACCCGCAGGATTCCAAAGGGTAAGTGTACAAATTTTGGTTCAGATCGGTGAAGCGGTGTAGATTTGTGCCAAAGGGCCTAAACGCTGGGAATGGAGTGGTCTGTCAGAAATTTAAAGTGGACAGGGTTACCCGCAGGGTTTAAAAGGGTAAGTATACAAATTTTGGTTCAGATCGGAGAAACGGCGTGGATTTGTATAAATTACTGACAGACAGACAGACATACAGACAGTTAGACAGTTAGACAAACTTTGAGCTTTATATATTTAGATGAGATCACCTTTTGTCCGTGCGTGTGTGTCCCCTAGTAAAATGTAAACGAGCAGAGCGATTTCAATGAAACTCGGTAAGTGCATACTACTACCTCGTCCAACCTTGACCGTGCCTTTCAAATGTTAATACGTTTCACCAATCCAACATGGCGGTCCCGGGAAATATTTCACTGGCATTCCACAATAGTAACAGATATAACCTTGACATTTTTACGGTGATAAAGGGTACTAATAAACGTTCACCTATGTGACGTTCAGAAACCAGTTAAGTACAAAACCAACATGGTGGCCAAGCGAAGTTGAAACATTTAAATGGAATTTCTCGCGATTTAACCATCCGAACGCAGTGAAACTTGGTACGGAATATACTGTAGTTATACAAATATTAATCCACTGGCATCTAATATAATTCAATTGTTTTCTCAACCTAAAGATGGCGGCAGTGTGGAATTTTAAAATTAAGTTTTTATATTTTTGTGTCCTAATCATGCGATCAAAATCAATGTTACATGGACAATCCTTTTAATAGCCGTGGAGTTCTAATACAGTAGAAGAGGCCGATAGGATATATGAAAATAGGCTATTTAGTTCTTCACGGAACTACTTGTTAGTGTTGCATTAATAAACGAAATTTATGCTCTCCAGTCGGTCAACAAGGTTGTACCCAATTGCATTGTGTGTTAAGCCATGGTTCTGAAAAAGACTACATGTGATTATGAAATTCACTTGGATCGAAGTTGGTTATCCGAGTGAATTTATTAATCTCATGTAGTTTTTTTTTCCAGTGCACAATCGACTGAAAAGCATAAATTCCGTGATTGAAGACTTTGCGACATGGTGGTCATGTAGCTCCGTGTACTTGGTGTGTGTGCGATTTGTCTGTGATAGTTGTATTGGTGTGTGTATTTGTAATTCAGATGAGGATTGGGAAGGAAGTGACCGTGGCCTTAAGTTAGGAACTATCCCGGCATTTGCCTGGTTTAGGTGGGGGAAAACATGAAATACCACTTCCAAGATGGCTGTGATCGGCATAGAATCCTCCTCTTCTTATATTTGCCTTACAAGGTTGAGTGGATCCCGTTCCAGTCCCCAAACAAGAATTAAAATATCTTGGATGAGCCTGGAATTGAACCCGGACCTCCGGGGTGACAGCCAAGAATACTAGCCGTTATACCACGAAGAGGTCGAGATAAATACACAAATGATAAACGAAACATATTGTTGCAAGTGTAACTAATCTAACCTACTTTCAACATCCGTAAGGAGTTAATAAAGGGTAGTCATAAAGCTGGTATCAACTTTAACATTCAGATAACAGCACTGGAAACAATAAGAATAGATCTCAGCAATTATTCTAGGTTTGTGTCGTGTCTTGCGTGGGGTTTCGCCTAGGACACGAAGCTGGCTCATCAGCGTGCCCTTGGTATCCCCGCTCGGACTCCTACAGGAGTAGCGAACTGCGCACTATCTCACTTTTTATGAAGCGCACTAGCGCCTTCTTACTGCGAGAGCTAAAAGCAGCCATAACCTCCCTATGAAGGCTTCCAAGAAGATGGTATATTGGCTGACAAACCTAGAATAATTGCTGAGTTTTAATTCACTGGCCGTGAAAGCCAATATACCAATAAGAATAAATAAATCCAATGAACTTATCCAATTTTGACGAAGCATTGAAGGTACAAAATAGGGATGTTACTTTTAATAGTCTAGGTAAATTTGAATCTTAGAATAATCGATTAAGAGTTACAAATAACGATTGATCGATTGGTCGATTACTCACGAATGATTGATGAAATGTTTTGTTGATTACTCGATCTACTTCGCTCCTAATAAATACACTCTCAGAGAAGCAAAACAGATATTGAACTAATTAAAATATATTTTATCATATATTTTTAAATAATTTACCTTTTTTATGAAAACTTGGCTGAAACATAGTAAAGCAAAATGTTCTTGTCCTCGATTGTAATCATTGAACAAGAATTCAAAATCTTTGCTGAAAACTCTTCGTTTTCTCTTTTCGAAACTCTTCCCAATTTGCTAGATGTTTGTCCTTGCACTGTCACTGACTCTTATTTTTTTGTTGTTTACATAAACCAGGAAGGACATATTGTATATTGGGGTAAAAAGTAACTTCTATAAATGTCTATGCATAATTCCGATTATAAGCGTAAGTCAACTTAAGCGATGACCTCTCATTAAAACTTCTGTTCTTATATCGTGTCTACTAATCAATTAATTGATTCTATGATTAGCCAATTAAGCCTCCGTGGCTTCGGCGGCAGCACGCCCGCCTCTCACCGCTGGGTCCGTGGTTCAAATCCCGGTCACTCCATGTGAGATCTGTGCTGGGCAGAACGGAGGCAGACAGGTTTTTCTCCGGGTACTCCGGTTTTCCCTGTCAAAATTTCATTCCAGCAACACTCTCCTCTATCATTTCATTTCATCTGTCATTCATTTAATCATTGCCCCAGAGGAGTGCGTCAGGCCTCGGCAGCCGGCACAGTTCATATCCTCGCCGCTAGATGGGGGCTTCATTCATTCCATTCCTGACCCGGTCGGAGACTGGAAGCAGGCTGTGGATTTTCATTTTCATTAGCCAATTAATCTATTATTCTGTTAATTAGTTAATCGGTTGGTTGGTTCCTCAGTTTAGGGGCTGCGACAACGCGGTCATGTAGCCCCGTGTACTTTGGGTGTGTGTAGAATCTGTCTGATAACTGGTGTTAATTGTGATGACTGTATTAGTGTGTGTATCTGTTGTAATAAAGGACTGCAGACGATCAATTTTCAAGTAGTTCCTACTTCTGCCGTCAAACGCCACTGTCAACGACCAACTAGTTCAGAAATTAGTTACCAGATGCCACCGCAGTCGGCTCCTGACGACGAACGTAGGAACCTAAAAATGTTAGTCAAATGTTTAAACTATATTAATTTAGCGTCACACAGGTGTAATTAGTAGAAGGTTCTTTAACATGCCTTAAATCTATGACATGGGACTGCCGGCTTTACTTCCCCTCCGAAGGAAGACATACTAAGGGATTTTCATCGTTCTTAAAAAAAACGACGACTTTGGCCGGGTTTGAACCCGCGATCTTCGGCATAGAAGCTCAGCATGCTACCAACTACGCCACCGAAGCCGCTAAATCAGTTAATCGAATAAACGGTCAATCGATCAATCGATGAATCGATTGTTAATTGAATAACTGAACATCGCTTATTACCAGCTCTAGTACAAAGCCAATACCAGCAACAAAGTTTCCAAGAGCAAGGATTGTTCCAGAAATATCTCGGAAACGGTTAGTTCCGCGCTTCAAAATTAGGTTTTCGGAGTCTCCTTGGGACATGCCTAGTGTTGTTCCTCGCACTAGGGAGCATAAAATAAGCTTCGTTGAGTACTCCTTCAGATTGTGCTCTTGTAGCGGATATGCGCAGGATCAATTTTGTGACCTTCACTAGTTTCGGGTACCGAGTTTCTTTCACATAAAAACGAACATTGAAGTAATAAGAAGGTACTTTGCACTGGATAGAATCATTTACGTAAGCATGAGTATTTTACTTTCGATTGCCACTACCTCAGTAAATCATCAATCTTGCCTGAGCTATCTCGTAGGTACGAAGGTATTTCGTCTTCTTCTTCTTCTTCGTTAATGTCTGGCCATTCATCGTAGCAGTCATAACGGGGACGATTTGCGGCGATTTCTGCGTCATCCGCTTCTAACACAGAGCACAATGTTTTAACTTCATTGTGCACCTTTAACAAAAAATACGGTGAAATGCCATGTCCTGTGGTTCGGATTCCACGTAAAAAGGAGGTCCCGTGGCTCATGATCTCAAGATTAACGGTCACGTTAAACTACAAGCTTCCTTTTAACAAAAATACGAGGGAATAAATGCTATTTGAAATTCGGAGAGGTACCGCATCATATGGTTTTGAAGAATGTAGCAGAACTACAACCGAGACTAGAACTTCCTGGCCATTACGTGAACAAAATAATAACGATAACGCAACATGGCAGCAAATTAACTTATATTTTGTAAGTGATTAGGATTTAATTATAAGATTTTATTAAATTGTGTGACCCTTTCATTAATGACATCGACATAATTAAGATACACATTGAAGAGCTTGTACATAATAGGGTATTGAAACATTCGTATGCACGCCTGATTTTATTGATTTTCGTTTCGTTTACATTCATTATTGCTAGAATCTTCTGCTCTAGATGCTGTAGTATGCAATAATAAGGACATTTTATCGTCTAAAGGCTGTTTTGGGAAATTAATATATGAGGTTGTAATCAGCTGATTGCTGTAAATAAGAACGTTTCGATGCCATAGAAAAAAGTAAAAGCATATTCCCTACTCTTTGAAGGACGATGATCGCCAGCTAGGGAAACCGATTTTCTGACGTGCGCTGAGCGATGTGCGTCCTGTGATCATCGACCTAGCCAAACCGTAGCTTTAGCAAGCACGTCGTGGTCGAGGTTACAGAGCCGCATGTAGCCGGCACTCGGGTGACATTCGACGAACGTATCGTCCAGAATCTTCTTGCTTCTCTGGAAATATTCGTGGACGGGTCGAAAACTCTGTCGCACCCATGCTCACGTGAAAGCCATGTGGCTAAACATGAAAACGCCAGTTCTAGGAACAACAGACATGAGAGTTGAAAATATAATGTGTCTCGCCCTGTATTCCAGGACTTGCCTCTAGCAACCGAGATGTCAGCAGGGCTTCTGGGCCCTTCGCCTGCTATTGGCAAACCTCGCGTTAGCTCGGTTTTCCCCTCCATTGTCAGCTAAACACGTGCTATTGAATCGTGCTTCACGCTGCTAGTGGAATGCAATAAATGTGAAGCTCTGTTCTTTGAAGTACGGTATTTCAAGTTATTCGTACTACAGTTAAGTTTATCCATTCGGTGACTTAATTGTTCTCCACGTTGCTAGCGTGGAATGCTGTTCATTCAAGTCATTCGTGCTACAGTACAACTTATCCATTCAGTTACTTAACTTTTCTCATGCAATAATTGTGATGTGAGATTTTCAAAGTGAAATGCCGTGTCCTGTGGTTTGGATTCCACGTAAAAAGGAGGTCCCGTGGCTCATGTTTGTGATATTAACGGTCACGTAAAACTACAAACTTCCTTCCACTTCCTTTGCAATACTTGTGAGTTATTCATGCTACAGTACTGCGAAGCTCTGTTCATTCAAGTTATAGTGCCCGAGTGTATGTTGCTTAATCATGGATGCAGACAGGGAGAGAAAACATTGTTCCATATGTGGTAGGACGTTTCCGAAATCTCGAAACTTGCAAAAACACGTCAGAACTTTCCATGAGCCCTCTCACGTGGCTTCTATTGCCCATTTGACGAAATAATCATTTCAGTTTCTTAGTGAGATCTGGTAAGCAAACGTGCGTTCATTTTCACTTACTCGAACCACTACTAAGCTCAATGCACAGTTCCACAGCCTGCTGTTTATCAGCACGCTGAGCACTGAGAGTACCGAGCTAACGCGAGGTTTGCCGATAGCAGGCGAAGGGCCCCGAAGCCCCACTGACATCTCGGGCGCTAGTCGCAAGTGTATACCAGGTGAAATATTTAGGAAACCTTCCTCATTTTGACCCTAGATCTCAGTTAGCCATGTTAGCTTGTGAGACCAATTTTTATTGGTCCAGCTTTCGTGTGAGACAGCGACGTTGATTGGTTCAGCTTTCACGTGCACGAAGATACGCCGCACACGTTGTTAAGCTGTGCTCTCGCGGAAATATCTTGGTCCAAAGTGGAGCAACATCTGTGTGTAAAATGAATTCTGAGGATGAATCTAAGTTAATACACAGAGTGGGAATAAAATCTAAAGAGAAAGCCGTGGAGTGACTATCTGAATACCAAAATCCCTCTCGGAACGCCAGAACGCGGAGGTAGATTTCAACGGACAAAGAAAAATATTTTGAATTCACTAAATTTGCCAATTGTTGTTTCCCTACAAAAGTTCCATATGTTTAGCATATGCGTATATAATTCCGTAAACATTTTGCTCATCCCTTGGCGTAATGGTGGGTCATATAAAATTCTTTCAGTCAAAGTTTTAGGTGATTTATAGAGGACTATCGACCATTTTAAACGGTTTTAATATTGTGCCTATTAAGGGAAGTAGGATTCTTTAAACTCTCAAAACTCAATTTTCTCACCGCTTTGCTCAATGGTTTGTTCTATCAAAAACCTTTACTGAGATACGTTTTTGGCCCTTATACGAATAATATGGTTACATTTTGTGTTTACATTTGAAATTAGCCTAATTGGTGCAAAATGACGGTAGTTATTGTGTCCACAAGAAAGTGATATACAGAGTCCGCCAGAAAAATGTATACACTCTTTGTCAGACGATATCGGGATATGGACATTGTCATTGTTTTAAAATGTTGTAGTATGGTCTTTCGCTTAACAGATGTCGGTACTTACATCACGATAGTGGGAAAACGAAATGGCTGGAGCACGCATGACGTTCGAGCAGCAAAAGTACATTCTGAAGTGGTTATCAGGTTTGGTAATGCCGTTGAAGTGCAGCGTCAGTGGAGGAGGGAGTTTGAAACAGAACCCCCAACACGCCTAACAATTGAACGCATTACTGGGAAGTTTTGACGCATGGAACGATTTGTGATATTCACAAAGGAAGATCGGGAAGAAAGCGTACAGCTACTAGTCCTGCTTTGTCGGCTTACGTGTTGGAAAGGTTTGCTAATTCTCCACAGAAGTCTGCTACGCAATGTGCGCGGGAAGTGGAGATTAGCAGTACAAGTGTACGACGGATTTTGAAAACAGCTAAGTGGAAAGTTTATATCCCACGATTACTGCATGCGCTTAATGAGGATGATCCCGATCGTCGAATGCAATTTTGCGAATGGTATCAGCAAATGGTCCCCCAAGATGAACAATTTCTGACGAAGTTAGTGTGGTCTGATGAAGCCCAGTTTAAACTTAATGGAACAGTGAATCGACATAACTGTGTCTACTGGGCTCCGGAAAATCCGCATGGTCATGTGATGGCGGTCAATCCACCAGGGGTTAATGTCTGGTGTGGACTGTCGTCGAGGAGCTTACAGGACCCCTTTTTTATGGTACTGTCGCTGGAGCAGTGCACTTGGGAATGTTACGCACATTAATTTTACCAGCTGTATGTGCGCTTTATGGAGCCGATGATGAAGTATTCTACCAACAGGACGGGGCGCCACTACACTACCATTTAGCAGTAAGAGCTTTCCTGATGACAATCTGCCGGGACATTGGATTGGACGGAGAGGGCCCATTGAATTCCCCCCACGGTCGCCATATCTCACCCCTATGGACTTTTACTTGTGGGAAACTGTGAAAAATCAAGTCTATCGACGTAAGCCGCGCACGCTGGAGGCCCTTCGCCAGGAGATTACAGCGGCATGTGCAGAGGTCCCCATTCAAACATTGACGGACGTCGTTGCAGCGACCGCTCGTCGTTCTGCTATGAGTCTGGCAGCCAACGGTGAACATTTTGAATATCTCATGTAACCATATGTTTAACTACATGTGTAATCAAAATTTAAATGTAAAAGAAACACAAAATAAATAGTTTTTGTTCCGTAAAGAGTGTATACATTTTTCTGGCGGACTCTGTATTGTACCCATTTGATGGGCACAGGAGGTCGATCGAACCTATGACATTTTAGGTCATGTAAAGGAAGAATATTCATAAGACTTTAGCGTTCTCACAAGCCAGCAGGGAAGTTGTATGGAGCAACTCATGCAGTGACTCAACGCAATTAACGTCCGCTATCAAGATATATTGCCTGCAAGCCGTATTTGACTCATTCGGAGCGATTGATAACGCAGTAAGGTCACGCGATGGAAAGTTTTCAAGTCGGCAGAGAAAAGGGGAATCCACCTTATGAATGCAAGCTCATCATTAAAATGACAACCCTGGAGGGCGATACAACACCGCAGTCGTGCGAAATAATTGGTTTTCAAGGAAATTACGCAAAATTGTTACAATATTTTGGCACCAACCTGAATAATCCTGGATTTTAGGAATTATCAAAGAATAAATTTTAGTAATTTATGCACAGGAGAAAAGTGATTGCGATGCAATACGCAACCTGGGCGGAGCCATTGAGCAGTCCTTGGTAGGAGAGAAAAAACACTACGCCCACACAATATAGGATCGGTTTTGATGTTATTTAAATAAATTGAACGATCGATTTTCGAAAAATAAGATGAGAATGTAACGTTCAGGTCGTGAGGAACATAAGGGTTATTTTTTCAAAGACGTGCGACGTCTAGTTCAAAAGTTAATTCCGAGAGGGAGGCGAAATGATTTATTTGTGCCAGTTTTAAATAAATAGCGAGGCTTCCAGCCAGAATTCATTCAGTCTTCAAGTGTACGCTGAGGCGTTACACGTTGATTCGCCGAGTCATTCGACCGAGAGCGCAGAGGCACTACGCGCTGTTCAAAGTACATCAAGTCATCATGCTACTCTTCGGAGGGCATACAAAGCATACGCTGCTAGTTAAAGACATGAAGTTCAGTCAGTCAGTCTAAACGGGACTCGACTTCATTTAGAAAGACAGTTATCGAACATGAGACCTCTGGGAGAGGGCCATGCAGTCGCAAAGAAGAATTTAGTCTACAATTCAAAGTAAATTCACCAGTTCGATATTACGCACCATAACGGGCAGTAGAAATCTGCAAGTATAACGTTCTGAGTATACAGACATCGTAATACGAAAATCTACAAGTTAGGTCCGGAAAAGTGTCGCACTTTAGCTAAACCAAGTTATTAGTGCTAGGTCGAAGTAGGAAGATGATGGTCTTATTGTAAGCCATGCAGACTTAGGACCGTAGACCGAAGTAACAGTGAAACACGCGCTCAAAGTATAAAATACGCGCTGTAAAAGTGAAGATAGGGAACATTACCGATAGCCAAAGTCAGACTTTGCTACGAAAAGGGAACCGTTCGAGAACTATCTAAACTCAGAACCGAAATTGACAGAAACATTATAAACCCCGTTAAGTTATAAAACCAGTGTGTTTAAACGGTGGAGATCGAAAAATTTTGGAGCCGAGATCAAGGATCGAAGCTAGGAATTGTCGCAGATAGGACGTAGAATTTAAAGAGGAAATCGCTATCCAGAAAATTGTCGGAGGCCACCGCTCGTCAACTGAGATATGGTGATACACATTTACATTATTTGTAATCCATTGTAAAATAATAAGTGTTTAAAAAGGACTAAACCTCTATTGGTTTTTCAAACACGTGTGAAGTGTTTTAGTGATAAAGGTAATCGTGTGAAGAAATATTGTGTAATTTTTTTTAAGGGTGATATTAAATTTGTGTAAAAGTGCTCCCAAAAATTGGGATTTATTATGGGTAAAAATCAAAATATGTTGTGCCAAGTAGAAATCACGTGTGTTATGGAGAAAGAATTTCGATGTCGCCATATTGTCACTATTATGTATTAGTTACGACAATGTGGGTGAACTCCTTCACATCAGGAGAACCATGGGTTCCAGACGGGGTGAGTACCAAATGAATTAAATATATTGAGCCATTGAGTACCGTATTTGTGAAATGTACCAGTGTGAAATGATTATTTGTAAAGTGTTGACAGTGAATATATCTATAATAATTTGCTTCTTGAAAAGAAAGGCCGTAATAATGAGGCCACGTAACGAATTAAATGTTTTAAGAATGTTATGAGAATTGTTACGCTACTGCGTGCCAGCAAGTACTATTAAATGAAAGGAAGGAACCAAATTATTGTTGTAAGAAATAAATAATGTGATTGGAGCAGTGTCAAATGACAGGCAAAGTAAATGCATTAAAAGTTGATCGCAACTCAAGCTATGAGCTATTGGATAATTAGAGGTGAAAGATAATTTAATGAAAGTTAAAAGTAATGCAAGGGAAAAAAATCAAATTAAGTGATTAAATTAATAAATGAACCTCGGACGGTTAAATCATATCAGTAGAAGTAAATGCAAATGACCTTAGCAAAAATTAAGTACAGGCATAAATGCCTCAGTAAAGTAAAATGTAATAATAATAGACCACCGAAATAATGAAATGGAAATAATATAATAATGAATTAATGTGAAAGTAAGTTCGTTACTCTAGCCAGGATATCCGAACCGAATTAATAAATGTTGAGCATCCAAGTAATGTATTAATGTCGCCAAAATGGGCTAGACCAAAACATAAGCTTAGGGCTTGATAAATAGTGAATCTAACGTGCCAGGAGGACGATCATTAAATCTATGGGGAAATTCGTCGGTTGAACAAGGTAGGTCTTATATTTTGTATCAGAGTGAAAGGGTAAATGCTCGCTCTTGAATTGTGTAATGCTCACGTAGCCAGGATGCACGTGAATTAAAAAAGGTATCGTAAGACTGGATAGATGATTATTGTTTTAGGCGGATAGCCGGGGCAGGGTGGAATTGATACACTCCCGCGCGCTATGCCGACCTCAGTAGCCAGACGTGACATGGCGTTCGTGGGCTGGTTAACTTTATGTATTGAGTTCCTATCACAGCAGAAATAATTGTAGCCAATACGGGCTGGAAAATACGTACACATTAATGCCCTGATAGTAAAGAATGATCCTTCCCGTGAGTGCTCGAATAAATATGAAATAAGACTGTGCGCGGTCCATAATGAAAGAATAGAAAAGGGAATGCTTGGATCTTCAATAAAGGAAGTTGTCTCTGTAACAGTTTGAAGCATATGGTTCATTGAGTATTGAGCTAGGTCATGATGTAGAAGGGAGAAAGCTATGTTTGTTTATAAGAGGTTCGTGGCCCCACTCGAGACGAGGGGAAGACTAATGACGGTCGCACCACACGCCGACCCGGTCATAAAGATGTCATTTGTGTTAAAGATTAAAGTAAGGGAGACCTTGTGGGTTTTATTTGAAGAAACAAAATACAGCGGAAGTCATGCCTGCTAGATGATTATTATTATGCGTGGATCGTCCATCCTGAATAATACTACTAATAATAATATTGATAAAAATAGATAATGATAATAATAATAAACGCATTTTGGAAAAATGCAGAATTTGGTTCCTCTCCATAAAGAAATGAATACGGGTAAAGGAAAAGTATTATAATTGGACTTTATGAAGTGCGGGCTTCATAAACATCCAGTTCTCCGGGACGCAATGGCTACAATATAATACAGATTGTTTGTAAAGAAGTGTTACAAATGATTGGTACTCATTTGAAGTGTTATTATATGTTATTGAAGGATAATTAGTGTTAAGAATATGTGGAAACAGAGATTAATAAGGTAAAGATAAATGTAAAGAATTATAAGCTACAGTTATAGCCAGGAGAAGGCATTGTTTTACTAACAGATAAATGTCCTGAGTTTGAGCCTGACCAGGTGAAAACTCAGCGGAAATGATTGAAATACCCCGTATTTAAGGGATGTGAGGTTTAAATGTTCAAGACTAAAAATGTAAATGAAATGACATGGATCGTGAAGGTATCCAGTAAAATGAAGCAAGATAATTAAGGGCCATTGTTTAATTATGTTTGAGGGTAAATTTTACCATTATTTGTGTGTTGTGACTTTACGTTTTGAAAGTTTTAAGTGGATTAAAGTTATTAATTTAAATTAGTTGGTGTTATAGTCTTTTATAGCTTGTCCTTCCTATTGTTCACATTCTGAATACATGGTCAGACAGTGGGAGGATGGTACACGCCCTGAGCTGAGCTAAAGTCGGATGATGGCCGGTATTTCCGTTTCCTAAATGGGTAGAGTATATTATATAAATTATATATGAACTTTTAACCTGAATGTGGTTTTGGGGTCTAGGGGATGTGAAACGCAAAGATATGTCGCAATTTTTCGGAAGTCACAAAATAGTACCCATTGCAATAGGTAGTTTTTTCATGAAATGTACCTAAAGGCCAGTAGAACGCAGCGGTTATACCTTATAGATAAAGCTTTTCCAAACCCAAAGAGGTGGGTTATTATATACCGTACATTCATCTCATGATAAAATAAAATCGACACTTACCTACTTAAAACACACAGCTCTTTATGTCTTGCGACGCTCAGTTGAAATGTGTATAATTTTTGTTTGCCAGTGTAAATAAACTCCTGTTTAAAATTATATTTCACTACTAGCAACCCGACCTGGCTTCGCCCGGGAACAGTTATGAATGCATTATATGATAAGCGCCATTTTTTCCCAATGTCAATGATCAACGACCAATATCCGTTTTACGTCTTGGCATGATGGGTTAAAATCACTGACTGGACTATAAATTACATTATCATGGATATGCATTTGCAACAAATTCTTGTCAGACGTAATTTAAGAATGGTGAGGTACATGGAGACAAATCCCCCTTCCGTCCAATCTAAACTTGACTGTGAATTTTGCGGAACGAAAGGTTCACATGCGAAATGAAGAAAATCCGAGTTGCACTTCCAGGGAAACTCCAAACACAACCACTCTTCTCTAAAGTTTTTAACTCAACATGACTCAACAGTTTGCTGCTGGCTGTATCTGGGGCAATAAGCTCGTCCGCTAGCTAAGCTGTAACTGGGGTGATAGACTCGCCCCTAGCCAGCTCGTAAACTGTTGCCTCAGTAACTGAATGGAGATTGTTGGAAGAAATGAAAACGTAAAAACACTTAGAGTAGGCGATGTATTGAAGATAGAGATATGCTCTCCCGGGCTATTTTGTAGAACTTTTCATGCTGAACAATTCTTACACTCATAGTATACAGATACTTTTAACGGTTTGCCCAGCGTAAGCTTAAAAAAGTCCTCTCGGCACGCCGGAAGGCGGAGGTAGATTTCACCGGGCAGACTAGGGGATAGGCTAAAATAGGCGAAATATGCAGGTTTTCGTAGGTGGATCAGATCCCATTTATTGCGAGAATGTATTTTACAATTGGAGGTTAATTAACCTTTTTTTCGTCTTTCTATGCATATTTTTAACATTTTATTGTCTTATGGGGATGGTAACTTTCTTGTCATATTTGGGGTTCATTTTAATACTTTTGATCACAAGAGTTTAGTGCTTTTCAGTCGGTCAACAGTCGTGTTGACCGACTGAAAAGCACTAAACTCTTGTTTACTAAGGCAACACTGAAAATATGGCTTCAAACACCACAACTTTTGATCACAATGTCCTTATGCAAGGTTTGGAACTGATGTGTAACTATGTAACAGTCTGTTACTTCTTCGCGCAAAATTTTATCTCCCGCAGAGATGTTGGTTGGTTCCTCAGTTTAGGGGCTGCGACAACGTGGTCATGTAACCCCGTGTACATTGGGTGTGTGTATAGTCTTTATGATAAACGGTGTTAATTGTGATGACTGTATTAGTCTCTAATTCAGTTAAGGTCTGCAGAAGGTCAATTTTAAGTAGTAGTACCTAATTTTGTACCAAATACTACCATCAACGACACCTACTGTGAACTTGGCTGCTAGATTCCACCGCAACCAGCAACTTGCAATGAACGTTGGAACTTCCCCTCCGAAGGAAAGCATGCTGAGGGATTTTTAGCGCTCTTAGAAAATCCGACCACTTTGGCCGGTTTTGAACCAGCGACCTTGGGCATAGAAGTTCAGCATGCTACCAGTTAGCCGCTTCCCACATAGTCAGATGGAACAAGAAGTTCCGTGCGGAACTAAAGAGCCTACTTTTCTTAAAATTAAGATTCATGCCAATGATTAATCTACAGTATATGAACCTATCTAGAATAATGATGAAATTAAGTTGGTAATATCGGAATGTCTTAATTAGTTCGAAATACTGTATACTAGGCATAATGTAGCCTAATACAGCAATACAGTTGGCAGCCCAGGTGACTGAATATATTCTTAATTCCATCTCTTAAGGTACAGAATACAAAATGTGGTTGAAGTCCAAAGGATGTTACATGGAGTTATACATTGGATCTATCAGCACACGTAAAAGCACGTTGGCAACAATGTCATGCGTATGCTGGTCAGAAATAATCGGAAATATTATGATATATTTTTGTGCCAATTTTGGATGAAATCCATTTTTTAGTATAGAAGTTATATGTATTTTAAAATTGGAGCTATCATCAGGCATAGAATCATGTTGGCATCACTGACTTATATTAATTACTCCAAATTAGTCTAGAATGTCAGGTGCTATACGTATGCAAAGTATAGACCTGTTGGCTTGCATACTTTCTGATATATTGATATTAGGGTAAAAAATATAGACACCATTTATTAACAGTTGGCAGCCCTAATTGTTCATAAGAATACTTATAGTCATATCTGTTATATTACACAAAGCACATATGAAATTTGAATGAAATCCAACTGACTGTATAGAAGTTACATGTATTTAAATATTGGTCCTATCAGCAGGCTTAGAATCATGTTGGTAGAACTGACGTATATAAGATACTCCAAATTAATGTAAAATGTCAGGTACTATACGCGTGCATAGTTTAAAGCTGTCGGCTTGCATACTTTCTGGTATATTGGTATTTGGATAAAGAGTAGAGAGAACAATTATTAACAGTTGGCAGCCCTGGTGGCTCTTAATAATACGCTCAGTCATACCTGCTTATGTGCTTATATTACATACATAATTTGGTTGAAATCCAATTGATAGTGTAGAAGTTATGTGCATTAAAAAATTGGACCTATCAGAAGGCTTAACATTATTTTGGCAACACTGTCATGTATGGCCTCCTGGAAATTAAACTGAAATAGTATTATCTACATGTGTGCCAATTTTGGAATTGCTCCCATGTATGCCTTCCATGATATCCAACATGGAGCTCAAATTTCTAATGCGTTTTTTTTAGCAGTTGGTAGCACTGACATCTTTTTCAAATATGGAGTTGAGATATTCCGGTATTCATCTTTACTCATACTAAATTTGGTTTCCATTGCTGCAGCCGTTTAGGAGTTGATAAGGGGGGGGGGGGCACACACACACACAGCCAGCCAGACAGAAGAACAGACAGACAGACACATTTTCCCGGATCGATCTCATAAGTCTACTTTTTCCTCATTTTTGCAAAGTTTGAACAGTAGGCTAACAAGTAGTTCCGTGAAGAACTATACAGCCTATTTTCGTATATCCTACTTATGTTAATTGCCACTATCGACATACACAATTTCAGTTTGATTGCTGTAATTGATTCGTAGATATTGAGAACCGACTAAATATTTCGGATGGTCGCCATGTTGGATTTTATATATGTAGGTCCTAGAGTTATGTACTGTTACATGCAGATTATTGTGAACGTGTAGTATTCAAATTTCAATCGCATAATTAGGACACAAGAAAAAACAAGGAGATTTTAAAATTTTTCACAGCTGCCATATTGAGGTTATGGAAACAATTGAAATAAATTAGATGCCAGTGGATTAACATTCGTATAAGGATTTACTGTACCAAGTTTCACTGCACGCGGATGGTTCAATTGCGAGAAACGTCCATGTGAATGTTTATAATTCGCGTCACCGCCATGTTGGATTTGTGATCACCAGGTTATTTTAAGTCCTATAGGTGAACTTAAGTTCATAGCCCCTATGAACATTAAGAAATGCAGTTTGATTGCTAAAATAGATTCGTAGATATTCAGTATCGTCTAAATATTTCGGATGGTCGCCATGTTGGATTGTTAAATGTATAGGCCATAGAGTCTTATACCATTAAAGGAAAATTATTGCGTAGGTTCATTATTCAAACGTTCACTTCGATCGCATGACTACATCACAATAAATAAAATCTTAATTTTAAAATTCGCACTGCCGCCATCTTGAGGTTATGTAAACAATTGAACTAAATTAGATACCAGTGGATTACAATGTGTATAAATATTTCCTGTGCCAAGTTTCAGTGCGCTTGGAACATTAAATCGTGAGAAAGGTCTATTTAAAATTTTCAAATTCGCTTGGCCGCCATGTTCGTTTTGTAGTTAACCGGTTTTTGAAAGTCTTATAGATGGACTTCCAGTAGTGCCCTTTATCTCCGTACAAAATTTCAGGGTTTTACCGCTAATGGTTTCAGAGATATAGAATGCCGGTGAAATATTTCGCACATCCGCCATCTTATGACTTTGTAAACAATTGAACGAAGTTAGATGTCGGTGCATTACAATGTATATAAACATATACTGTACCAAGTTTCATTGCGTTTGGTTGGTCAAATCGTGAGAAACGTCTATTTAAAAGTCGCAAATTCGCTTGGCCGCCATGTTGGTTTTGTAGTTACCAGATTTTCAAAAGTCACATAAGTGAACTTATAATAGTTCCCTCTATCACCATAGAAAATATCAGGGTAATATCGGTAATAGTTTCGGAGATATTGAATGCTGATGAAATATTTCGCACAGCCGCCATGTTGGATTGGTGAGTCGTAACAAAATTTGAAGGGCACGGTCGAGGTCGCCGGGAATAGTGCTATGATCTTTCCGAGTTTCATTGAAATCGCTCCAGCCGTTTAGATTTTATTAGGGGGGGACACACACACGAATCACACACACACACACGCACACACACACGGACAAAAGGTGATCTCATAAGCCTATTTTTTCAAAATTGAAAATAGGCTAAAAATGAATGTGATCTCGTCAATGGCGTTGTCTTGGCAACCTCTGATAGCTCATCCCTGATCAATTTAGAAGCGTTGTCATGGTAACCTCTGATGGCACTTGGCATTTTCTTTAATTCCGAAATCGTTTTTCTCATCCCTTGGCGTAATGGTGGGTCATATCAAAATTTCTTTCAGACAAAAGTTTTAGGTAATTGTTAGGGGAATATTTTCCATTTTGTACGGTTTTGATATTGTGCCTATTAAGAGAGATATGATTAATTTTTCCCGAAAAACCCACTTTTTTCCACCCCTTTGGTCAATGGTTGGTGCTATCAAAAAACTTATTTGACATAAATGTTTGGCACTTATCCGACACATATTATGAACTTTGAATGTATTTGATATTTCATGTATTAAGAGAGTTATAGTGATATTTCACTTTTTCTAAAAAAGCCCCCCATTTTCACCCCCTTTGACCGATTTTGCCCATTAACGAACTCGACCGAGAATTTAATGGGATACTTATTATGTAAAAATTTCAAAGTGATTGGTGCAAAATTACGGCAGTTATCGTGTCCACAAGAAACTGATATATATATATAGATAGATAGATAGATAGATACATATATACATAAATTATATATAAACTTTTGAACTGACGGTGGTTTTGGGGTCTGGGCGATGTGAAATGCGAAGATATGTCGAAATTTTCCGGAAGTCGAAGCATGGTACCCATTGCAATAGTTAGCTTTATAATGAAATCTACCTAAAAGCGCACGGACGCCAGTTTTTTTTTTTTTCAAACTTTTCACTGAAATCGTAAGTGCTTGACTTCCTTTGCTCATAAATAAATTATTTTGTACAGAAACCTTCCTCAAGATATCCTTTACAGAATGGTGAAAACCGCATCAAAATCCATTCAGTGGTTCTCGAGATTACCCGTGACATCAAAGAATCGGGGACTTTGTTTTATACTAAGTAGAGATTATACGTCAATCTGTATAATTTAATATAATATAATCCCCCTTCCGTCCAATCTTAACTTGACTGTGTTTCACAGGCGAAATAAAGAAAACCCCAGTTGCACTTCCAGTGAAACTCCAAACACAACCATCCTTCTCAGAAGTCTTAACTTAACACGACTCAACGGTTTGCTGCTGGCTGTATCTGGGGCAATAGGTTCGCCCGCTAGCTAGGCTGTAACAGGGATGACAGACTCGCCCTTAGCTTGCTCGTAAACTGTCGACTCAGTAGTTGAATGGACATGGATGGAAGAAAATAAAACGTAAAAACACTTATAGTGGTGATGTATTGAAAATTGACATATGCTCTCGCGGACTTTTTTGTAGAACTTTTTAGGATGAACAATTCTTACACTCATAGTATTTTGATATTTTTAACGGGTTGCCCAGCGTAAGCTTACAAAGCGCTCGGACGCCAGGTTTTTTTCGACTTTTCCACTGAAATTGTTACTGCTCGACTTCCTTTGATCATTAATAAATTATTTTCTACAGAAATCATCCTCGAGATATCCTTTACATAATGGTGGAAACCGCATCAATATCCATCCAGTGGTTCTCGAGTTTACCCGTAACATCCAAGAATCGGGGACTTAGTTTTATACTAAGTAGTGATTTGGTGAAGATTTTGTTTCAAACGAAAAATACAAATTTGTCACCCGTTTAACTCTGCGACACATGATGTGTACAATAAACAATCTTTATTCGGACTGACGCTAGCAACACATTAAAGATGGTGTCGTTGATTTCACGAACAGGCCCTTCACTTTAGTGTTTATTCAATACTATCGATCGTCCGAAGTAAATGGGCTCCTCTTAATGTGTTGACCTACTGGGAAAGCAACTTAATGTCAATACATACAAACCAACTATATGCACAATTACATAAGTATACAGAAGGAAATACTGAATTTATATCATGCAGAGGAACATATAGGAATGTGGAACAACAGCGCTAAATTATGCCAGAGGTATTGATTCGCATGAAACCATGATTGATTCGGCCATGCATCATTCATATAAAATGTACATGACATATTATAGTTTAATCGTATGCCTCATAAAGTATTCAGTATATATTGTACAGTACGTTAATCACAGAGGTTTTTTTTTTAGCGTATGGCTTTTAGTGCTGGGAGTGTCCGAGGACATGTTCGGCTCGCCAGTTTTTGTAGCTGCTTTGAGACGGACACCCAATGGGTGAGCTACAAGTACCGTTGGGAAGGAAAGTGGGAATGGAAGGTCGAGGAGTTGGAAGGTAGCGGCTGTGGCCTATAGTTAGGGACCAACCCCGGCATTTGCCTGGAAGGAAGATGGGGAACCACAGAAGACCATCTTCAAGGTTGCCGGCGGGGGGATTCGAACCTCCTCGCCTCCCGGATATGAGCGACTGCCAGCAGTCTTGCCGTAACGACCACGGCTAACTCACCCGGTATAATCACAGAGGCAATTATCTCCGATGAAAATTATCTATTACAAAAGTTAAACCCGTGTGCTTTAATCCATGGGATACATAGGATGGGTGAAGTATTCATAGAGATCCTGGAACATGTGATTCTCCAGGCTAGGAAGAGTAGAAAGACTAAAATAACCTATCGTGAAAGGTGCGTGGTCTGCATTTAACTAAGCCACCCACCATCATATATCAGTGTCGGTGTATGGGAAGTCCTCACTTATTTCAAGAGGAAGAAATATATTGGAAGGTGTATTAGCCTAATCAAATTGAAGATCTATTTTAAACAGTAATTACTGAGAGGCTTGAGCTCAGTTATAAACACAATATCGCTATTGTATATGAAATAAACTCTGCAAGTATGTCGTCAACAGTGTCTTGGGAAAGATTCCTCTCTATCAACTAAAGCCTATGCCATGCGAAGACAATTTTTGTTTTACTATCTGTTCTTCCACACTTTTAAAATTATATAGCATAATAAGAATGAAATATTTAATACGCTAGTTATTAAATAATATCATTCTATTAGGACACTAACAAGAATTGAAACTTGAAAGGCAGGAGAAGAAATGTAAATGTAACAAATTATTGTTTTCAATAAATTTAAGATAAAAAGAAACACCACAACATTGCTATTTATGAGTCATTTATAATGTAGCCCCGTGTACTTTGGGTGTGTGTAGAATCTGTCTGATAAGCGGTGTTAATTGTGATGGTTGTGTTAGTGTGTGTTATCTGTAATTCAAATAAGGACTGCATACGATCAATTTCAAGTAGTTCTTATTTTTGCTACCAAATGTTGCCGTCAAGGACACTTAGGCAGGAACTTGGCTACTAGATGCCCCGCAGTCAGCGAACGTTGGAACTTAATAGAGCGTTAATCAAATCTAACCTACAAATTTAGCTTCACAAGTGGAAGGTTCTTTTACATGGCATAAATATAAGACATGGGCTCTCCGGCTTTACTTCCCCTCCGAAGGAAGGCAAACTGAGGGATTTTTAACGCTCTTAAAATCCGACGACTTTGGCTGAGTTTGAACCCACAATCTTGGGCATAGAAACTCTGCATGCTACCAACTAAGCCAGCGAAGCCGCCAGAATTCCTTTTCTCCACCACTAGTATGGTAATATTTGGGGTATTGCTTCATTGAAGCTGAATTGAAAAACATTTTTTCAAATTACCTCTTTTATTGAGGTTTGCAGATTTTATATGTACGAAAATAATAGTTCATATAAATTAATAGACTATTGCAGTAATACCAATTGCTGGTAAATGATCATCCAAGGGTCAATAACTTATTGACTGTAAATTCTTTATATATATAAGTACTAGTTTCGGACATAATGTATCCTTCTGCAGCATATATAATAAGTGAGTACTAAAAAGAAAAAAGGCATTAATGAGTATTATACAAATTGTATGTACTTTGGTGATTATTAACCAGTAGCGCATTTAAACTGTATATCGTGAGATGAAATCAATACAAGATTATAAAATTAAGAAAAACTTAATAAAAACCAGGCAAGCAGCTCTTTGTTGAAAAGATACTTTAATGTCATAGACCAGACCTTCCGTGAACACTATATCTTTTTTGATGCATTCGTAATTAATTTTCGTTGTTTCCTCCACTTTTCCAAACGTTAAGGACACACTAAACGTTTCTTACGAGTTGTCGGCATGATGACACGCGGTAGACTGTTGATTGAACACAGGAAACTCAACCATATCCGGTCGATTAGATTAGCAGTTTGCCTCTTCTACCACTACGAGCGTTGGTGTGAGTCAATGCAGAGTTTCACTTACGCCTTATAACTACTTCCTGTGTGAAGTCTTTTCAATAATTGAATCGGTCATTGTGAGAAGGCACTAAGTCAATTCTTGTCAAAATTGCGATTTCCATGGATACGTATAGTATGAATGTCGACGCATCTAGCTATGTTAAAAGGAACTAAGTCTGCCCGTTCAGTATACTGTATCACTACTAGCTGAATTTAACGTTCAGTATTAAAGAGAACTAAGTCATTGACTTAGTTCCATACTTTTTTGCTTCTATTGGCCCACTACTGTATTGCTAGCATTGAAAATATAATTATATGCTATATTGGTATCTAGAAATCTGTATATTTGTCATAAAAGTGAACTAACTACTTTTTAAAGATCTGATTCATTGTTAAAGGGAACTAAGTAATACATTTCTTTTTCAATTTTCTCCCTTTTTAAAACAATAAATCCATTCAAATAGACCTCTCTAGAACAGTATTATTGCGGGCAATGATACTTACACGTGACAGCAACTATGCTTTACAATTAAATGAGAGAAACAGTTTTTGTCAATTATCTCAATTCTTACAAAAATGATTTAGTGCCTTCTAACAATGACCGAATCAATTCAACAAGCGTCTGAGGGTATTGAACCAAGGAATAAAATAAAATTAATAATTATGAATATAAGTTAATTTGGATAGGATTTGAATAAAAAACGAGTAAAGAAACAAGCGATTTTAGGCTGCTTTTTCGAAACTGCATTTAGGTTGGAAGTGATTCTAGAATTTCGTTTCTTTAGTTTGATAGGGTTCTACAAGAAATAGCCACCATTATGGCATAACATGAAATGTATTTTTGTCCGTTTTGCTTTCTATATAAAAGGAAGCAAACAAAATATAACTGGAAAAGATTCGAATACGATAAAATAAACAGAGGATGTCAACCATAACTAAGAAATAAACTGAATATCAATCAGCAAAAGAGAACTTATTTAAATACCTTCTGCTGTAATGGCTAGCATTGTCGTCCTGGAGGTCCGGTCTTGAATCCCAGCTCTGCCAAGAGATTTAATTCTGGTCTGATGGCTAGAACGGGGTATACTCACCATCGTGAGGCAAAACTGAGAAGAGGTGGGTTCGATTCCCACATTAGCCATCCTGGAAGTGGTTTACCGTAGTTTACCCACATCTACTCCAGTAAAATGCTAGGATGGTTCCTAACTTAAGGCCACGGCCGCCTCCTTCCCAATCCTCGCCTGAATTACAAATACACACACTAATACAGCCATCACAGTGAGTTAGCCGTGGTCGTTATAGCGTGGCTAAAGGGCTGTCGCTCACATCTGGGAGACGAGGAGGTTCGAATTCCCCCGCCGGCAACCTTGAAGGTGGTCTTCTGTGGTTTCCCATCTTCCTTCCAGGAAAATGCCGGGTTGGTCCCTAACTATATGCCACAGCCGTTACCTTCCAATTCCTTGTTCTTACATTCACACTTTCCTCCCCAGACAACACTCCACACGCGACGGTACTTGTAGCTTACCCCATGGGTGTCCGCATAGAAGCAGTTACAAACTCTGGTGAGGGACAGATGACCTCGTAGTTCCGCCCCTTAAACCAGCAACAGCTAACTAAACTCTGGCGAGCCAAACATGTCCTCGGACACTCCCGGCAATAAAAGCCATCCGCTAAAAAGAAAAGAATCACAATGACACTGGTTATCAAACAGAAATTCACACACACCCAAGTGCACAGTGCTACATGACCACTATGTCCAAACCCCTCAAATGAAACAACATGAACAACATCTACAACATGAACATCGACAACATCAAAACCAACAACAACATCAATATCATGTTATTTATGTAATAGAAAATCAACTGACAAGAAGTGCATGTTTCAAAAATTGTCAATTTTGATGTGTGGTTAATTATTTTAATTAATAACGCGTGGCGTCCAGAGAGGCCTGGTGCAGATCCTTCAAGTTGACGCCCATGGTAACCTGTACGTAGTTATGAGAATGAAATGACTGACGATAACTCCACTGACATTCATGTCTCACGCTGGGGGACCAAAGTATACGAAATTAAAATACCACACACGGTAGAGATTCGAACCAGGGGCATCGCATTCGGTGGTATCCGGACACCAGTTGCTGGTTAACTGGAGTTGCAGTTACATCGTATATATTCGAGGACATTATGATGAATCCCCCCTCCAAGCACACAAAGTGGTTAACTAAGTGAGATATATCATGTTGATGTTGCTTATTTGAGAGGCTGTGTCATAGCCCCGTGTTTTATATGTGATAACCTGTGATATTGTGTTGTCTATACAAGTGTGGGTATTTTTAAATTGGGGATAGGATTGGGAAGGAGGTGGCTGTGGCCTTAAGTTAGGAACCATCCCGGTATTTGCCTAGAATAGAAGTGGGAAATCACGGAAAAGCACTTCCACCACTTCCAAGATGGCTGAGGTGGGAATCGAGCCCGGACTTCGGGGTTGACAGCCAAGAACGCTAGCCGCTACACCACAAGGTGGTCGAGATAATATAATATGACTTACGCTGTGGTTAGAAGTGAAGCTAGCTTGCAGTATCGACATTATTATGGGTGTTTAATTATCATTAAGAGTTTTTAAAAACCCTCTGTAGCTTTGTGGTATTGCATGAGTGTATTGGCTTGGTCAATGCAGCAAGGCGTGTTTACACAGAGTTACCAACGTACACACTGAATGTGTGTGGAGCGATGGTAAATACCGATAAACAACAGTCGTCATCTGTAGTTCGTTAGCGTTTATACAGACCGCGGGATTTCTCAAACTATGATACACGTAACACTAACTGGTACATGAACCTTGGATACTAGCATGGAAGCTAAGTAGGAGAATACACAAACTTATTGAAAAATATACTGTATTTACAAAAATATAATCTTATATAATTTAGATTTATGTACTGTTGTCGTGTTGGAAGCCATTATTCACTGTTTCCTTAGTCATCGAAATTTAAACTATTTCAGTTGATCAACACGATTGTACCCAATTGTAATGGGTATTTCCCTAATCCTTAAAAAATTACATGAGATTAATAATCTTTTCTATTTATTATTATTATTATTATTATTATTATTATTACCGACAGTAGTGGTTACGCTGGCTAACGCACAGCATTAGGTCATGGGGCCAAGCTCTCTGCTGACTCGGTAGACGCGTGGGTTCGAGCCCCACCGTCGGCCGTCCTTGAAATGGTTTTCCGTGGTTTCCCACTTTCAACACCAGGCAAATGCTGGGACGGTACCTTCTGACAGGCCACGGCCGCTTCTTTCCACATCCTTGCCCAGTTTCATTCACCATCATTCATTTCATCTCTCATAACCTCCTCTCCTGAGGTTGGCGTCAGGAAGGGCATCCGGCCGTAAAAATCATCGCCACAAAGACTTCCATCGCATCTCATCCCCGACCCCGTTGGAAAACGGGAATAATAAGGGTTAGTCATACATACATTATTATTATTATTATTATTATTAATATTATTATTATTATTATTACTCTCCCCCCGGTGGTACCACAGCCCATGAAGGGCTACCAATAGACCGCTGCCCAGACATTTGGCCTGCGGATATTGAAGTGACGCGTGGTCATCGCATCTGGTCCCCTCGGTCGTTAATCTTCATCTGCCTCACTATCAGACAGCTACTCAATTGTCCTCACGAGGTCGTATGCATCCCGTTCCAGCACTAAAATCCCTGAAGGAGCTGGGAATCGATCCCAGGGCCTCCGGGTGAGAGGCAGGTGCGCTACCCCAACACTATGGGGCCGTCACATTATTATTAAATAATCTATTTTATTTTTTATTAATACTGTATTTATTATTTATTAATGTTGTCACGGATGACGTGCAGACGTTGATGCTCGTTTGTTTGATGCTTTGGCTCGAATTGCCGCCATTTTCATTCTGTCAGATGTGTGTGGTTTCAAACAGTGCATCGCTACATGCCGATGTAGTGACATATTCAAGTGCGAAGTGAGGTGGTGAATTACGAATGTTCATAAATTACTTCTAGTTGTTCAATTTAATTGAAAAGTTGCAATGAATAGACAAAGCCATTGGTCGCTACTAGGTTAGATGACGGTCTGGGTGAAACCATTGATCGCTACTAGGTTAAATGATTATCTGGACGAAAATTACTGCTTGTACTGCAAGCAAGAGGGTCTGGTGCGTAAGCCCCCAGTTTAGATTCGTGTATGTACACAGTATGTAGCGCCTTATTAATACATAGAATTAACAAGTATACATCTTTTAAACCTTTATGTTCGACGATGTCGATATGTAAATATTATGTCTGAAAACTGTTTCATAATGGGGGTCATTAAAGTACTACTTTTCATTATAACACAGTTTTCTCAACCAATCAGAGCTCAATATTTTCAATCATTGACCAATTAGGTAAGGATAGCTTCTGGCATGCATTCAAAATCCAAAATGTCAGACATGAATTACATGATTTGGAAGTTGACAATGTAGCCTATATTGGATCAAGCATTGTACACAATGAATAAACAAACTGGGCAATATTGAAAAAGAAATAGCACTGTACCTTAATATCCGCAACGCCAATTTCTACACATTTGTAAGATTTCGCCGACAATTTTAGTGAATGCCGTTGTTGATATAAACACACCAGAACGTTATGGAGGAAGCAGGCATATGACATTAGATCAACGGAAACTATAATCCTGATTATAATCAAAGCTTTCGGATTCGTTATTGGGTTGTTGTTTGAGTCTTCAGTCTTTTGACTGGTTTGATGCAGCGCTCCATGCCTCCCTGTCCTGAGCTAATCGTTTCATCTCTACATAGCTACCACACCCTACATCCGAGGCAATCTGTTTAACATATTCTAACCTTGGTCTACCCCTACAGTTCTTGTCCTCGACCCTTCCTTCCATAACTAAGCTTGCTATTCCTGGGTGTCTTAGTATGTGTCCTACCATCCTATCTCTTCTCTTCATTAGCAGTCGCCAGAAACATCTCTCCTCTCCCACTCGTCTTAATACCTCTTTGTTTGTAACCCTATCTACCCATCTGATCTTCATCATTCTCCTGTAACACCACATTTCAAATGCTTCAATTCTCCTCTTTTCTGCTGCACCAATAGTCCAAGTTTCACTTCCATAGAGCGCCACGCTCCAGACAAAGGCTTTCAAAAATGACTTCCTAATACCTAAATCTATATTCGATGTCAGCAGATTCCTTTTTTGTAGAAATGCTTTTCTTGCCTGAGCCAACCTACTTTTTATATCCTCTTTGCTTCGTCCATCACTGGTTATTCTGCTTCCTAAGTAACAGAAGTCTCCTACTTCCTTCAGCTTTTCACCTGCCAATTTGATCTCCATAGAGGTTTCTGATTTATTTCGGCTGCATTCCAGTATTTTTGTTTTACATTTATTAATTTTCATCATGAATTCTTTCCGTAAGACGGAGTCCATACCATTCAAAAACTCATTCAAATCCTCAGGCTTGTCGGCCAAGATGACGATGTCATCAGCAAATCTCAGAGTTGAAATTATTTCTCCTTGAATCTTCACTCCCACTTTAAATTTTTCTCTAATTTCCTTCATTGCTTGTTCAATGTAAAGATTGAAAAGTATGGGTGATAAGTTGCAGCCTTGCCTTACACCTTTCTGAATACCAGCTTCTCTCTCATGTCCTTCAACTCGAATGACTGCTGTCTGGTTTCTGTATAGATTGTATATCACCCTCCTATCCCTGTACTTTATTCCAATTGATTTCAAAATGTCAAACAATTTAGTCCAATCAACGTTATCAAAAGCCTTTTCTAAGTCTACAAAAGCCATGAACGTTCTCTTATCTTTCCTTATTCTACCTTCCAAAATCAGCCTAAGACTTAGTACAGCTTCCCTTGTTCCTACATTTCTCCTGAAACCAAACTGGTCTTCACCCAACTCCGTTTCTATCTGGCTCTCAATCCTCTTGTAAATTATTCTAGACAGGATCTTTGAAGCATGAGTAATCAAGCTGATTGTACGGTAATCTTCACATCTGTCAGCTCCCACTTTCTTTGGTATAGGGATGATTACATTCTTCTTGAAATCAGGGGGTACCTCACCTGTCTCATAAATCCTACACACCAAGTGAAATAACCTGATCAGACCTTCATCTCCTATGCAGCGTAGCAACTCAATCGGTATATCATCTATGCCTGGTGCTTTGTTCCTGCTTAAGTCTTCCAAAGCTCTATCAAATTCAGATCTCAATATTAAATCTCCTTTCGCATCCTCATCAATTTCCTCCTCCCTTTCCATTACATGATTCTCAATCTCCTTTCCCTTATACAAACTCTCTATGTAAGCTTTCCATCTCTCAACCTTTTCTTCCCTATCTGTTAGAGGCTGTTATTGGGTAGAGATCAAATACTGAGCCCACACAGTTTCCAAAAAGAGGAATTCAACTGACAAAATCTCGACAGATATTTATGAATATTTATGTTAGAACATATTATAATAAAGTTATAATTATCGTCGAATTTAAACAGTCGTATGCAACTCGCATATAATGGTAATTAAGACACTCGTATGAAAATTATAAAACTCGCTTCGCTCGTTTTATAAACGTACTCGTGTCTTAATTATTGCCATTATAGGCTCGTTGCATAATATACTATTATTGTATTCCATGACGTTATGGATGCCGCCATTTTGTGTCTAGGGGAATTTTGTAGTGTAGCGTAATCGCTATCTATACTACTCTCATACTTTCATCAAATAGGGGGAGCATTCACCAAATCTCACCATATATAGCTAAAATAACATTGAATTCATTAGTAGAAAAACACAATACTTTGAAAATATGCTGTGTAAATACTTAAATGTTGATCGAGTGGTGCAGTTACACCTAATATAAAGGGAGGTGGCGCGCAGTTCGTCACTCCTGTGGGAGTCCGGGCGGGGACACCAAGAGCCCACCGATGAATATTATCAGTTTTGCCAAGCTCCAAGCTTTAATCACAGGTACAGTGGCTTGTTTCGAACTCCATCTCATAATTGACTTGACGTGAGACATGTAATTAGTCACCGCATTAATGGCCAGATAGCAGCACAGGCCCCACTTAATTCTCGCCGTAACAACATTTACAATCGTTAGTTAAAAAGAGCCATGAATTATGATCTGCAGCTATTTCTGCTGACGATACTGTGTGCCAATATTTGCTGTGGTAACAATCACCTTAATTAACACGAAAACATACATTTTTCGCTAATGACAGATTCAATATTGCGTTGTTATCACAATCTTTCAACCAATTAATAACACATCGTTAATATTCCTGCATGAGGCAATAACCAAGCCGCCAGGATTTACGTGTAGGAAATCTGTTCTTTCTGCCTATGTGGTTTTCCCTGGCCCTACAATTCCAACCCTTATATATATATATATATATATATATATATATATATATATATATATATATATATATACTAGCTGAAGTACCCGAGCTTCGCTACGCGTCATAAATAAATTGAAATGTGAAGGAGACAGTTAAACCAGAGGATAGGCGAGGTGCTGCGCAAAGGGAGATCAAGGATGGAAAATTTTGTCAAACTACACCGCTCGGCGTTGACCGTGTTTTATAGTACAAATTTAGGTTTTACTCTCTAACCGTTGGAGATACCTTTCGGATAGAAAATGTAATTTTAAACCTCATATATGCCACCAAAAGTTTGCTATTTCTTAGCGTTCTCTTTTAATTTGAAATGGAAATATGAAAGTTCGAAACCAAAGGGTGTAGTGACGTCACTTAAATGGTCGCCATCTTTAAATAGTGCAAAGTATTGAAATCAAAAGTAACCTATATGTTAACCAGGTAAATCAGCTACTTCCATGTCAAATTCATGTAAATCGGACCAGTGGTACTTGCGTGATTGAGTAATACACAGACACACACCATCTCATTTTTAGCCTCGCTTCGCTCGCGTCATAGTCGTGTCATATTGTTATTCAATGAAATGCAGGTTTAACCCCGTTAACACCCTTTTAGAACCTGAATATCCAAAAATCCGTCCTTAGTAGACGTTTTCGACACACAAAATATACACTACATCGAAAAACCATTAGACATGCGTCAGCTTTTTTTAATGATTAGTATATATGCCAAATATCACATCCCCTAATAAAACCACTCGTGAGATATTGTTATTCAGTGAAATGCACGTTTACCCCCTTAACACTGTGATCGAAATCGCATTTTGAGTTACGCTCATTAATACGTCAGAACAGCGGGATCATAGGCTCGTGACTGGACAAGCGCATAATGAACTTTAGAGCGAGTTTTATAGCCCAGCTTCAGCCTGGCTGGACACAGCAAGGAGCTTAATATTTTCAGCACCAGCTATTTTACTTTTGTTCTGACAACATTACAAAATAAACCCTGATTAAATACCTTCTAACCGGAATTAATATATATGGCATGTTGTCTTTCAAACATATGAAATATAATCTTTTTACAACGCTGCATTGATTTCAGCGTTTCCTTCATGCATTGGCAGGATATGTATAATAGAAGATTCCAATCGACCAACGGCTGAATATTATTTAAATTTCACCTGTGTAATACAGCACTTTGAGTTACGTCGTAATACGTCACTGGAAAGGGAGGTCCGATTCTCCCCGACTACACCACGTGATTTTTTGGAGGGGAGAGATCGTCACCTGTTCCTTGCAACGCATCGCGGGCTGTCATTCGGAGAGAGTTCACGCTGAAAAACACATAGCCTATTTTAAATCGAGGTTTATGATTTTCCAAATCGCACGGCATCAGATAGCTTATTTGAACATGTGTTCGATTGAAATAAACGCTCAAACGGTCTAGTGTTTGAAACTAGCGATAAATTCAGTGATATTCGTGTGAGTGCATCGGAGACTTCTGTGAGTAGAACCATTTCTTACATTATCACACTACACGAGGAACAATTACAGCTTCATGATGAACTCGACATGAACACTGCAAATCAATACATGCAAACGCACTCATACTAGGTGAAGTCCTATGACACATTAAGAAGTTATTACTGCAATATTCACATTCAAATAAACATTGAGGAGCAGAACACTATTAATATAAATTTAATTTCAAGACTCTTAAAGATGTGCATTATTCAGATAGAAGTGGCAAACAGTCAAATTGTATTTGAGGAACCTGAATTATCCAGAATGCTCTTTATACACAATAAACTTTTCTTCGTGGGATCTTATGATAGCTTTTACACTATCAAGACGAGTTCAGCTTAGACAATTTGAGGGGAAACTTATAGGCTTTGTGAACACCGAGATAAGCAGACACACCAACTTACAGTCATCACGATGATGTTGGGGTTTTCCAATTTCATTAAACGGAGGTCTAACAAGTTCAAGACATCTTACGTCATCGGTGGACTTCACTCCATGTGCAAGGGCAGTGAAACATTACATCCATAATACACCATGACAACCAACACCATGGAACATGATTGATTTTATTTCCTGATGACTGTTAGATAGATAGATAGATAGATAGATTTATTTACCATCAACAGGATAGGCACCCAATTACAGATGATATAATAAAACATAATAAACATTAAATTTACTTAAAAGCAACTATTTAACTAACCTAGAAACAAACATTGATTCAAGCTTATAAACTAAGTTCTCTATACACTTAAATTAAAATAACAATTATTACACACTATATATACAACAAACACCTACGATCTTGAGTTCAACAATGATCTACGAATTTCCGTAGGCTTCGAGTAAAATATATCTATAGCGCTATCAAGATGGTTTAGAGAGCGCAACGCCATCAATAACCAGGAATTGGCATGGGCTACAGTTCTACACTTCTGGATCCGGAAAGTGAGTCTTTGCCTTGTATTGCGGCCTGGAACATGAAGCGGAATCAAACACAAAAGGGGCGCACAGTCGATTCTATTGGTCAGACACTTATATAGAAACATGGCGTTGGCACACATGCGGCGAGACCTCAAAGACCGCATACCCATGGTTCCACAGAAGGTCTCATAATCCAATGTAGAGAGTCGAATGCCCATATACCTACAGCTGATCCACTTCATGAATCTCACCTGCACTCTCTCTAACCGCTGAATAGCATATTGCTGAGAAGGCAGCCATACCTCACAACAGTATTCAACAGTCGACCTTACATATGCTGAAAATAAAATTTTGAGAGAACCTATATTGGCGAATTCACTACAATTTCTCTTCAGAAAACCTAGTAATCTGAACCCCTTACTTGTCACCTTATCTACATGTTTTAGAAATGACAGCCCGTCATCGTTGGTAATTGTTATACCTAGGTCGTTTACTTCATTCACACGCACTAATACAGAGTTACTTATACTATAATTCCTCATGACAGGCGCCAACTTCCTAGAAAATGTTATCACATTGCATTTTGATATATTAAGGTCAATTAACCACTTAGTACACCAATCTGTTAGTAGATGTAGGTCTAATTGAAGCAAGTCACAGTCTGACTCGTGGTCTATTACTCGAAACAGTTTCAAATCATCAGCGTATAGAAGGCAGTTACTATTCTTGAAGACCCCAGTTAAATCATTAATAAAGATTACAAATAAAAGTGGCCCCAAGATGGAACCCTGAGGAACACCAGAAGTTGGAAAGTATGGATTTGAAGTTTGACCATCGGATTTAACAAAGCAAATTCTTTCAGTGAGATAGCTTCTAATCCACTCTAAAACGCTGCCGCCTATTCCATACGCCGACAATTTGATTAATAATGCCTCATGTTGTACGGAATCAAAGGCTTTGGAAAAATCTGTGTATATGGCATCTACTTGCTTACTCCTGTCCAAGGCATTTGATATGAAGTTGACGTACACTGCCAGGTTCGAAACAGTCGAGCGCTTCTGCACGAATCCATGCTGAGCAACATTAATGTACTGGCCGACTGACCTGTATATTCTATTGTACACAATCTTCTCCGCCACCTTTGATAGGAGGGATAGCAGGACGACTGGCCTATAGTTGTCAAATACCCTTTTGTCACCCTTTTTGAATACTGGAATTACGTATCCCTTCTTCCACTCACACGGAAAGCATCCAGATTTAAAAGATATATTTAAAATTGCACTGAGGGGTATCGCCAACTGAGGAGCACATTCTCTAAGTACAAGACCTGGTATCTCATCAGCCCCAAACGATTTTGCAGTATCCAATGATGACAGAATCTCACACACTTCAAAGGGCGTAGTCCGGATCGACATCAATCCCTGATTACACACGATTGGGACAGACGAGTGACACGGCCTCGCAGGAGAGTGATACTTCTTGAAGCACTCTGCAAATTTATTAAGAATAGTTTTCTTGTCCTGGATTTCGATTCCATTCTGAAACATAGTGGATGGTAAACGTGAAGATTTTCTTTTATTGTTTACAAAATTCCAAAATTGCTTTGGATTGTTGGTTAATTTTGATTCAACTGAGATCACATAGTCTTTGTATTTTCTGTTCTGGAGTCTCTTATATTCCCCCCGTATCACCGAAAATTGAACATAGTCACACCAAAAGCCCGATTTCTTGAACCTTTTTCTGACTCTCTCTTTTTCTTTCAACTTGTTGATTACCTCTGTATCGTACCAAACTGGATACTTCCGAGTATTGATTGTGCGAGTGGGCACTGAATCCTTGATAACTGCTTTGAGGAGGTCGTAAAACAGACTTAAAGCCTCATCAACAGAGGGAGAATTATCCATCAAATA
Source organism: Meconema thalassinum (assembly GCA_946902985.2). NCBI lineage: Eukaryota > Metazoa > Arthropoda > Insecta > Orthoptera > Tettigoniidae > Meconema > Meconema thalassinum. The sequence continues at coordinate 1,711,424,208 of OX336388.2, read as the reverse complement.
CCATGGACACATCGATAGAAGGTCTCTCATGAGGGGAAAATCAGCTTTAGTCCATGTATATATTTCCCTTCTTAGTGATTGTGGACGGATAATTCGCGGCAAGGATAGTGAGAATTCCACAGCATCGTGGTCTGACTTAACTACCTTCTCAGCCTGAATACATTGCGTATGTGCGGAGAGTTGTTCAGAGACTAGCACCAAATCCAGGAAATTGTTATTGCGTGTAGGGAAATGACACATTTGCTGTAGATTAAACTCACTGATAATCTCTAGAAACGATAGGACTTCCTCACATCTTTGCTTTATAAAAGGTTCAGGGGTCCAGGCTAATTCACTGATGTTAAAGTCCCCACACACTACGACTATGTCTTGGGGGTTTAAAACAGCTGTGACATTGCCCAGCGTCTGACGCAAATTACTCAGCCTAACCTTCACCTCGTCCGGTGGTAGATAGCAGCACACGATGAATACCGCCCGTCCAGGTTTAGGCCTGACCTTGACCACAAGGCACTCCCAACACCCTGCCAACTCCGGCCTTGATACCGGATCCAGGATGTTTTTCACGGCCACAAGTACGCCTCCAACCTTAGTTTTGGTGTCATGAACGAGTTGTCTGTCTTGTCGAAATATACTGTAATCACTGGACAGTATCTCGTTCTCGTCCATTGCATCATTCAACCATGATTCTACGATACAAATACAATCAATTTCAGCATCACTAAAAGCTAGGTTGAATTCCGATAATGAAGTACACATACTCGCTACATTTTGATAGAAGAAAGTCATATCATTACACTGACCAGGTCCCGGGTTCAATTGCACATCGCCTGACAGTGCCAATAGGAGCATGGCTACCACATTGCCGGACATTTTCAAATACGTAGACCTTTGACAACCACTTGGTTGCTTCAACGCCAGGTACTGTGTTCCATTCAAGCAAAGCACATGGCATGATATTTTAAGTTCATTGTTCACAAGGAAGTCTTCTCAGCATTCCACGAACTCGAAATGGTAGCCACGGTAGCCACGAACACAAACGTCAACCGATATTAAGCAGCATTTAAAAGCCACGAATACGCAAAAGAGACGGAGCGCAGCGGACACCATCCTGTTCGCTGGGTAAAAAACAGTGGGTGAAGTGAAGGTGAGGGAATTAGATTGTTCTTCCCTAGTTCAAGAGTCTTAGGACTACGATTATCTTAAATTAAGGTTCTGATTTAGGACTTAAATTGGCTTCTATAACAATTGCTACTCATTATTATGAATGTGCTGTTGGATTCATCAAAAATGTTTCTCCCCAATAAACGCAGCTCTCCTGAACACAACCAGGCTGACTTAAAATGCCTTCTTACTAATGACACAGGTACATGCCCACAGTCCCAAGAGAGAAAACTATTATTTTCGACTGTGGACAGCACAGAAGCGAATATCAATCCCTTTGCACATGTCGCGCATGAGAGCATTCCAACTCCCGAGTGACTATTTCATCACTGTCTGCTTCCAGCGTGCAGCCATAAACTTCGATTTATTCCTGATTTTTCAAACATAAAAGAGCTACCTTAAGAGTTAGTCATTGCTATTTGTATTTCAAAAAAAATTCTTATAGAGATAATAACTTAATAATGATTTAATTGTTTGATAAATTAAATTAAATTAATTTAATTTTTTATTATAATAATTCTTTTCATTTAAGAATATTTTCCCACAATCTTTTGAATGCGATTGTCAGTGACATTTCCCGATCTTTGACAGCGATGGTTGATAAAGTTAATAATTGGATTCATTATGAATAATAATAATAATAATAATAATAATAATAATAATAATAATAATAATAATAATAATAATAATAATAATAATAAGGCTGTGACTTGGTGAGGCTGATCGGATCGAGGCTCCTCCTATTTATATAGTTTGTTTAGTTATTTCATGTCTACTTGAATGTTTTATGGTTTGGAAGATGTTTATTAGTGACTTACTGACAGTACACAGTGTTTAATAGTGATTGTGCGAGGTTTTTATAGTGATATTTGGACATCATATGTCTGTGCATGAAACTTGTTTACGTGGTTGCCTAGGGATTGCTGGTACAGGTTAGGTTAACATTACCACAAATACTTCGTTTAAAATAGTTTAATCTATGCCCTGTATTGTGTGTTTATTACTCCGTTTACTCAAGTAGTCCAATTGAGCCCCTATAACAGATATTCATTGTGTAATGTCGTGTATTTCATTAGAAACGGAGGTTACGATCGAGTGAATTGATATCAGTTGGATCACATATGTACAAAGAACCTCGGTCGATCAGTCAAACTAACACACTGGCATTCACAGGAATGTTGTAAACCTTGCCATAGGTATAAAAGGCAATACCCAGTGTCTTACGACAATGGTGAATTCTGAATTAATTAAACGCCCGCTACCGGAGGATCGTCCGGGCACGTCTAGTTCTGGCGCAGGACGTGACAGTTTACAAGCCACCAGTAATGGCAGGTTGTGGATGCAGCGGACAACTGCCATTTCATCTGAAGAAACCCCCGCTGCCAACGAAAATTCTGCTGATACCCAACATCAACAGATCAGCACCGCCGAAAGTGCTTTGCAGAATTCATTTGCAACCACCAAGGCTGGCCGCAGTAGACAACGCATGCAATGGACACGTGAAATGAATACAGACGTCATGCGTTTCTACTTCCTAGCTACAGACATGGAAAGAAATCTGACTGGATATAGAACTTCTCTACATTCTAAGTTTATAAGTAAATACTCCCATTTGAATATCACAGAACAGCGAGTAAGTGATCAGCGTAGAACCATAATAAGGAACAGTCTCCTAAGCGAATTTGAAATTCAACAGATTAAAGATGGGGTTCTCTCAGAACTACAACCCATGCAGGAGACCAATAATGAAGTTCATCCTGCCGTTAACATAGACACCACACCACGTCAAGGTACTGCAAAAAGTAATAAATCTTCCGTAGTCGAAATTGAAGGCAATAGTAACACACTGGAGGATCGTAGAAATGTGATGAATATTTTACAGACAGAATTAATGAAATGGGAAGATAGTGATCCAAATTCAAGGAGTATTATTCCCAAGCTAAGATTTAAAAATAATAGCAGACAAATAATTGAGGATGTAAACAATTGCTTGGCAACTTTCTTAGAAACAGTAGATAATCTTACGGACTTCCATTTGCTCATATACTGCGCAGCTGTTACTGTGTTATCACTCCATAACCAGGTGCCCAGCAACCAAAACTTCAGTCCTCGTACAGAAAGAATACCTCCATGGGAACGACGAATCAATAATAAAATAATGTCGTTGCGTAATGTAATAGGTCTGCTCACACAATATGCTTCAGATAATAGAACTCGAAAGATCACTTCAAAAATCATGAGGATAATTCCGAACATAAAAAACAAAGGGAAGCAAGAAATACTGAATATCATGGACGACTATAAGCAAAAACTGGCAGTACAAGCAGCAAAACTCAAGAGATACAAAGAAAGTTATCAGAGAAGAACACAAAATTATCTCTTCAGAGCTAATGAGAAAACTTTCTACGCGAATCTTGATGGCAGCCGTGAACCAACAATCTCTAAAACACCGAATGAGGAGGAAATAAGCAACTTTTGGCGTAATGTGTGGTCAAACCCGGTGCAGCATAAAGAAGATGCAGAATGGATCCATAAAATCAACGAGAAGCACTCACGCATTAATCAAACGCAAGAGTTAGTCATTAATGAACAGGACATCCAAATAGCCATCAGCAAAACACACAGCTGGAAATCTCCGGGACCAGACAAAATTCAGAACTATTGGTACAAAATATTTACCAGCACACACAGAAAATTAGCTGATCTTGTAACTCAGGTAATCTATGATCCCGAAGAGTTCCCACACTTTCTCACAGAGGGACGAACCTACATATTGCCTAAGAGTGCTGACTCAGCTAATCCAGCAAACTACAGACCAATAACCTGTTTGCCGACGCTCTACAAGATCATCACATCGGTCATCACAAATGTAATTTATGGTCACATGTACCAGCATAGCATCTTGACAGAGGAGCAAAAGGGTTGTAAGAGAGGCGGCCAAGGCTGCAAGGAACAGCTCACCATTGACAGTGTGATTATACACCAAGCACAGAAGCAACAACGTAACCTCTTCTTGGCTTATATCGACTATAGAAAAGCATTCGATACGGTGCCCCACAGCTGGCTCATCCATACCCTTGAGATATACCGGGTAAACAAGACACTCATCAACTTCCTTGCTATCATTATGCAATTTTGGCGTACCAAAATCATCTTGAAATCTAACATCACTACCACTGAAACAGAGGTCATACCCATCAAACGTGGTATATTTCAAGGTGATGCCTTAAGTGCACTGTGGTTTTGTTTATGTCTCAACCCTTTATCAGAGATTCTAAAGATGAACAACTACGGATACCAAATAAAAGAAAATAAACAAAATATTCTCAAAGTAAATCACCTCTTTTATATGGATGACATAAAATTGTATGCAGCAAATAGGAACCAACTGACATCACTCATCAATATAACAGATAACATTTCGAAGGACATTTGCATGGAGTTTGGGACTGGCAAATGCAAAATCAACAGCATCAACAAAGGACAGTGGCGTAGAACAGAGGGAATAAGCATAACAGCTGATGAGCGAATAGACAGCATGGGGAAAGATGAAACATATACATATCTAGGATTTGAGCAAGTAGTTGGAATCGACAGTAAATCTGAGAAGGAGAAACTCTACCAGAAATTTAATCATAGACTTCGACTTCTGCTGAAAACCAAGCTTAGTGCTCATAACCTAACAAAAGCTATCAATTCATATGCTATATCTGTGTTGATGTATTCGTTTGGTGTTTTAAAATGGTCTCAAACAGACCTAGAGAACATTAACCGCACAATAAGAACTATGCTTACGAAACACAGAATGTTGCATCCCAATGCTTGTATAGAGAGAGTAACAACACCCAGAAATGAAGGAGGCAGAGGTATTCTTGATGCGATAACTCTGCACAATCAACAAGTTATACATCTAAGGAATTACTTTCATTCTCGGAAAGATACCAGTGTTTTACATCGAGCGGTAGCACAAGCTGACTTAAACCACACTCCTTTGAATCTCCATGAAGGAAATTTCGTCATGAAAGACAAGAACACACTGAACAGAGAGAAGGTGCTGAGATGGGCTGGAAAAGAACTTCATGGCAGATTCTACAACCAGTGCAATGACAAGAATATTGACAAACAGCTTTCGAACACATGGTTGTCAAGGGGAGAGCTGTTTCCAGAAACTGAGGGATTTAACCAGGCGATACAAGACAAAGTTATCACCACAAAAAGTTATAGGAAACACATCCTGAAAGATCAGACTGTTATAGATGACGAATGCAGGAAGTGCAATACCGGTCCAGAAACCATAGAGCATATTACCAGCAGCTGCAGAATTCTAGCGCCAACATCTTACACTGAGAGGCATAACGATGTTGCCAAAGTCATTCATCAAGAACTCGCCCTAACCCGATCTCTCATACACGACAGGACGCCTTATTACAAATACTCTCCAGAAAGTGTGATGGAAAACGAAGATTACAAGCTGTATTGGGATCGCACTATTCAAACAGACAAAACAACTCCTCATAATAGACCAGACATAACTTTAACTGATAAGAAGAACCATCACACGTACTTGATTGACATATCTGTTCCGAATGACCATAATATCCACCATAAATACAGAGAAAAGATTGAAAAATATACTCCTCTATCTATGGAGGTTGCTAGAATCTGGAGACAAAAAAATGTGACGATTCTTCCTTTCCTCCTTTCTCCCACTGGCCTGACACCTAAATCCTTTTCAGTAAATCTAGCTACACTAAATCTTCCCATATTCACCCATACTATTGCACAAAAGGCTGCAATTCTGAAAACCTGCAGCATCGTTAGAGGGTTTTTGAATACACATTAGGATTTTTCTTTGGACCCTCTTGTGAAAAAGAGACGTGGAAGATAAGAAGAGAAGACAAAATTAACTGTCAAACATCTATGCTATTCGAAAATGTATGCAATAGGCTTAAGTGTTACTTGACTCATTTTCTTGTGCGTAATGTACCGATATGAGTCATGGTACCGACTGTAAGTTGAGTAAATAAAGAGATAATAATAATATCTAATTTATTTAAGTAAAGGTGACATTCATATTTATTAATTAAGGGTTGATTATCAACGATAATAATCACATTTGTATGGCAATTTATGACAGCAATTTGAAGAATAACTGCAGATAATAATTTATTGATTTCCTATTTGATTAACTGAGCAATGGAAGATTCTGAATTAATGATTCGATTAATTTTTATGTTATAACAAGCTAATTCTCTTATGATATCTTTTCGCAGCAGCCTATTTATACATGAATGCATGTTATTTGATTTATGTTATGGACACTTCTAGTAGGTGGTCCTATAGTTGCAACATTTGAATGCGAGTCAGTTGGCCCATTCAATAATTATGATTGAAATACTTCACATTTGTAGGCAGTGAAATATGTATTTCACGATTGATTTTTGTGATTAGAAGAATTCTAGGAGGTGTCTGTGAACACAATCCTGAGATTATTATTGCGATAAGCATGTTTAATGAATGCGATGAATAATAATAATAAAATATTTATTAAAGGCTGTAAAATAATGGATAATGTTATAAGGGCTTATAGAGATATTAACAATAAATATGAATCTTCTTTATTCGATCTTCTCTTCGAAAGGAAAACATTTAAATGAAGTAATCTATAACCTATTAATGAATGAATTTTGCCATATTAATTAATCAATGCATCTCCCACATGAATGAAAATCCACAGCCTGCTTCCAGTCTCCGACCGGGTCAGGAATGGAATGAATGAAGCCCCCATCTAGCGGCGAGGATATGAAGTGTGCCGGCTGCCGAAGCCTGTCGCACTCCTCTGGGGCAATGATTAAATGAATGACAGATGAAATGAGATGATAGTGGAGAGTGTTGCTGGAATGAAATTGTGACAGGGAAAACCGGAGTACCCGGAGAAAAACCTGTCTGCCTCCGTTTTGTCCAGCACAGATCTCACATGGAGTGACCGGGATTTGAACCACGGACCCAGCGGTGAGAGGCCGGCGTGCTGCCGCCTAAGCCACGGAGGCTCTCATCTCCCACATAATAATAATAAATGGAAGATATTATAAGAATTTATGGATTATAATTTATTGGAACTGAATTGTGGAATTTAACAACAATTAGCAGGTTGATGTAATATAATCGGAGATTGGAATAATTATTAATGAACATTAGTTACTACATGGAAGATATTGGACATGACTTGAACAGTATTCCACACCAATGACGAATGCTCAATGTAAATAATATTTGCTAATTAATTCTATTTTTATTGCAATTTAAATTAAATCACGATTAATCCTTGTTAGATAATATTCTCGTAATTGACTAATTTATTTTCCTTAAAATATGTTAGTTTAAATGTGTGATAAGTTAGATTTTTGAGGGGAATGTGAAGTTACAATTTACAACTTATTTCAATTTATTCCAAGCTGAAACAATGACAGTGAAGTGCAACGATTTTATTTTATTCACCATTCAGCTAACCCAACGACCACTGGAACTTTATTTCACATCGCATTACCCCAAGTGCAATAGGAAAGTCGAATTTGCAGTTTAGGACTTTTGGATCTACGATCCCAACATAAGATTGAACCAATTCGATTTTTAGGAGGGTATATTTATTTGTGTTCGTCTGCTCTTAAATAAAGAGAGAGCATTTTATCTTAGTTATCTTAAATTATTCCTGCAGCTTGTTCCTTTTCCTGACTGATACTATCCTATTTTATTTGGAGAGATATATATCTGAGGCAACCTATCTCACCTATCCCGTTAAACGACCCGAGACATTAGATCTCTGGCCTGCCCGTGTTCTCAGTTGATGTTTTTGGTAGTTTTTCCGGATATATATTTCAGGGACTCCTAATTTGTTTTGTTACGACCATGTACCATTTCCTGGACATCACGTTTGATTTCCGGGCCGACGTGAGGTCTGGGAAACGGGTACAATACCTCTTTAGAACCTGAATATACAAAACTCTTTCCATAGTGGACATTTTTGACATACAACGAATATATCCCCAAAATTTCATGTTTCTAACTTCAATAATTTTAGCTGGACGATGATGAGTGAGTGAGTCAGTCAGGACATTTTCATTCATTTATTTTTGAGAAATTCACCCCTCCCCATGAACCCCTTAAATTGAATTTATGAAAAAAAAACCGGTCGAACACCTATTTACATATTTAAAGCTGTTTTTCCCCCTGAGTTTGATGAGTGAGTAAGCGAGTCAATCAGTTAGGCACTTTCTTTCCTGTGTTTTCACCCTGAAATTCACCCCTCCCCATGGGCCCCTTAAATTGGATTTGTGAAGAAATGGTCGAACACCTATTCACTTATATTCAAGCTGCTTTTTCCGCTGAATTTCAAACTTATCGCCTATGTTGAATAAGAGATACCGTACATGCTCCGTTAAGAAATCTTCCACCCCCAATTTTCTCCCCTTTCACCTCATAATATACACCATATAAACCATTAGACATATGTCTGCTAATTTTGAATGATTAGTTTATATGCCGAATATCACATCCCCAAATGAAACAACTCGTGAGATATTGTTATTCAATGAAATGCAAGTTTAATCCCCTTAACACCCCTTCAGAACATGAATATCCAAAAATCCATCCTTAGTGGACTTCTTCGACAAACAACGAACATATCCCCAAAATTTAAGTTTCTAACTGCAGTAGGTTTGCTGGGGGATGTTGAGTGTATATCCATTAATCCTTCCTTAGTGGACTTCTTTCCCCAGAATTTCACCCCTCCCCATGAGCCCCTTAAATTGGATATATGAAAAAACGATCGAACACCTATTTACTACTTCTTCAAGCTGATTTTTCTCCCTGAGATTCATACTTTTTGCCTCTGCCTTTTTAGAGATACTTGCTCCGTTAAGAATCCTTCAACACTCACTTTTCACACATACACCTCATAATATACACCACATCGAAAAACCCTCAGACAGGTGTCTTCTTATTCTTAATGATGAGTTTATATGCCGAGTATCCCATCCCAAAGGAAACCAATCGGGAGATATTGTTATTCAATTAAATGAAGCTCTACCCCCTTAACACCCCTTTAGAACCTGAATATCCAAAATTCCTTCCTTAGTGGACGTTTTCGACATATAACGAACATAACCCCAAAATGTCATGTTTCTAACTTCAATAATTTTGGCTGGGCAATGATGAGTGAGTCAGTAAGTCAGGACATTTTCTTTCAATTATTTTTCAGAATTTCACCCCTCTCATGAACGCCTTAAATTGGATTTATGAAAAAAAAAAAACGGTCGAACACCTATTTACTTATTTTTGAGCTGTTCTTCCCTCCTGAGTTTGATGAGTGAGTGAGTTAGGACACTTTCTTTCCTGTTTTTTTCCCCCAGAATTTCACCCCTATCCAAGGGCCCCTTAAATTGGATTTATGAAAAAACGGTCGAACACCTATTTACTTATATTTTAAGCTGTTTTTCCCGCCAAATTTCAAACTTCTCGCCTATGTCGTTTAAGAGATACACACTCCGTTAAGAATCGCTCAACCCCCAATTTTCACCCCTTTCACCTCATAATATACAGCACATCGATAAACCCTTAGACATATGTCCGATTATTTTTAATGATTAGTTTATATACCGAATATCACATCCCCAAAGAAACAACTCATGAGATATCGTTATTCAATGAATTGCACGTTTACCCCTTAACACCTCTTTAAAACCCGAAGAAACAAAAATCATTCCTTAGTTGACGTTTTCGACATACAGCGAACATATTCCCAAAATTTCATGTTTCTAACTTTAATAGTTTTCGCTGGGCGTGAAGAGTGAGTGAGTCAGACAGGACATTTTCTTTAAATTATTTTTACCAGAATTTCACTCCTCCCCATGGACCCCTTAAATTGGATTGATGAAAAAACGCTTGAACACCTATTAACTTATTTTTACGCTGTCTTTTTCCAATGAGTTTGATGAGTGAGTGAGTTAGTCAGTCAGTTAGGACACTTTTTCACCTTTTCCCCCCCAGAATTTCAACCCACCCCATTGGCCCCTTAAATTAATTTATGAAAAAACGGTGGAACACCGATTTACTTATTTTTTAAGCTGATTTTTTTTCGCTGAGTTTCAAATTTCTCGCCTATGTCGTTTAAGAGATAGGCCTACACGCTTCGTTAAGAATCCTTCAACCCCCAATTTTCACCCCTTTCACCTCATAATAATACACCACGTTGAAAAACCCTTAGACACATGTCTGCTTATTTTTAATGATTAGTTTATATGCCGAGTGTCACATCCACAAATGAAACCACTCGTGAGATATTGTTGTTCAATGAAATGCAGGTTTAACCCCCTTAAGACCCCTTTAGAACCTGAATATTGAAAAATCCTCCCTTAGTGTATGGTTTTGACGTACAACGAACATATCCCGAAAATGCCATGTTTCCAACTTCATTATTTTTGGCTGGGCGATGATTAGTGAATGAGTGAGTCAAGACATTTTCTTTCAATTTTTTTTTCTTCAGAATTTCACCCCTCCCGATGAACCCCTTAAATTTGATTTATCAAGAAAACTGTCGAACACATATTTACTTATTTTTAAGCAGTTTTTCCCCCTGAGTTTGAATAGCGAGTGAGTCAATCGGTTAGGACTCTTTCTTTCCTGTTTTTACCCAGAATTTCACCCCTCCCCATGGGCCCCTTAAATTGGATTTATGAAGAAACGGTCAAACACCTATTTACGTATTTTTTATGCTGATTTTTTCCGCTGAGTTTCAAACTCCTCGCCTATGTCATTTAAGAGATACAGGCTCCGTTAGGAATCTTTCAACCCCCACTTCTCACCCCTTTCACCTGATAATATACACCACATAGAAAAACCCTCAGACACGTGTCTTCTTATTTTTAATGATGAGTTTATATGCCGAGTATCACATCCCCCAATGAAACCAATCGGGAGATTTTGCTATTCAGTTAAATGCAGGTCTACCCCCTTAACACCTGAATATCCAAAAATCCTTTCTTAGTGGGCGTTTGCGACCCTTGAGGAAGCTGCATACCAAATTTCATTCCAATCCGTCGGGTGGTTTCTGAGATTTCGTGATGAATGTGTGAGTGAGTGAGCGAGGAGTGAGTGGTATTTGACAAATATCTAGTAGATAGTGTCAAGTCTTTGTTATGCTATACTCGGTTGACAGTGCTGTGTGAGCAGTTGAGTAACTAACGGGATTTAAAGTAAAGCTCCTCATTTTCTATACCGGTAGAGCAGAGCTAACTGGTATCCAGTCGGCCGTGTCTCGACTTGAGCTATGTTGCCATGGAAACTATCTGCCTTGCCATTCCTTCATGAGTATATTTTATGAATTTATTAGCCTTTGCTCGAGTGCAAAAGGGCCGAAATCAGAAGAATGAGAAAGACTATCAAAAATTCATGTAGGCAGCGGTTCCTTCTGAGTCCTAAACTATGTGTATGCAAAATTTGGTTGAGATTGGTGGAACGGTGTAGATTTGTATACGGAACAACCCACCCACCCTCCCACATACATACATACATACAGACTTTCACTTTTATATATAAGATATATATAATCTACCTTGTTAATATCACCTATGATGCCTGGTAAATCGCAATCGCGGTCAGACAGGCGCTAAGCCTCAAAGGGCAATTCCTTTCCAAACCCCTATGCTTTCTCTTCTACTATGTACACTAATCTCATATCGGAGGGAGCAATAGTAAGGTCGACTGTCTCGCGGGGAGTGCGAGAACCATTTCGCCCGCCCCCCGTCTTGCTCCCCCCCCCCCCCCCCCCCCCCACACACACACGCACTCACCGAAAAAATAATTCTGTCCTTCAGTGCTAACAATCTGTACACATAAAAATGATCTTGCATTCTATGGCACGGTAGTATTGACTACCATACTTGGCTGTCACCGCAGAGGCCCGGGTTCGATTTCTGACTATGCCAAGGAATTGTATTCTAGTCTGAGGTCTGGAAAGGGGTTCAGTCAGTCTCGTGAGACAGGACTTAGTAGAGTTGGGTCCGATTCCTTCCTCAGCCATCCAAGAAAAATCAATTAGTAGAAAGGAGGTGAAAGGCTACTTCAGTTTTAGCTCTGACAGTAAAGAAGCGCCGGTGCGCTTCATAAGAAGGGAGGTAGCGCGCAGTTCGCTATTCCTAAGGGGCTCCGGGAAAGGATACCAAGAGCCCGCTGATGAGCCAGCTTGGTGTCCTAGGCGAAACCCCACACAAGACACGGCACAATCCTAGAAGAATTGCTGAGTTTTAATTCACCGGCCGTGAAAGCCAATATACCATCTTTTTGGAAGCCTTCATAGGGAGGTTAAGGCTGCCTGAGCTTTTAGTTCTCGCAGTCGAGTGGTGCAGTTGCACCCAATATAAAGGGAGGTGGCGCGCAGTTCGTCACTCCTGTGGGGGTCCGGGCGGGGACACCAAGAGCCTACCAATGAGCCAGCTTGGTGTCCTAGGCGAAACCCCACACAAGACACGGCACAAACCTAGAAGAATTACTGAGTTTTACATAGATAAACTTGTAGCAGTGCTCTTGATCACCGTACAAAATTTCAGGGTGATATCTGTAATGGTTTCGGAGATATAGAATGCCAGTGAAATATTTCGCACAGCCGCCATTTTGAGGTTATGTAACTAATTGAAATAAATTAGACGTCAGTCTTTTTGTTTAGGACATGTTCGGCTCGCCAGTTTTTGTAGCTGCTTCGAGACGGACACCCAATGGGTGAGCTACAAGTACCGTTGGGGAGGAAAGTTGGGAAGTAAGGACAGGGAGTTGGAAGGTAGCGGCTGTGGCCTATAGTTAGGGACCAACCCTGGCATTTGCCTGGAAGGAAGATGGGAAACCACAGAAGACCATCTTCAAGGTTGCCGGCGGGGGGATTCGAACGTCCTCGCCTCCCGGATGTGAGCAACTGCCAGAAGTCATGCCGTAACGACCACGGCTAACTCACCCGGTGTCAGTGCATTACAATGTGTATAAACATTTGCTGAACCAAGTTTCATTACGTTTGGATTGTTAAATAGCGAAAAAAGTCTATTTAAAAGTCTTAAATTCGCTTGACCGCCATGTTGATTTTGTATTTACTAGGTTTTTGAACGTCTCATAGGTAAACTTCTAGTAGTGCCCTTTATCACCGTACAAAATTTCAGGGTGATATCGGTAATAGTTTCGGAGATAGGCCTACTGAATGCTGGTGAAATATTTCGCACAGCCGCCATGTTGGATTGGTGCTGCAGAATAAAATTTGAAGGGCAGGGTCGGGGTCGGCCATAATAGTTCTATGATCTTACCGAGTTTCATTGCAGCCGCTCAAGCCGTTTAGATTTTATTACGGGGGACACACACACACGAATCACACTCACACGCACACACAGACAGACACACGGACAAAAGGTGATCTCATAAGCCTATTTTTTTCCTAAAATGAAAATAGGCTAAAAATATGATCAAAACAGACTGGCGGAAATCAAAGAAGATTTCAAGAAGAACAACACACGGAACTTCTACAGAACATTCAGAGAAGGAATATCCAATTACCAGGCACCTAGTCTCTGCTTCAAACGTACAGATGGAACTTTGGAAACAAGTAATAAGGAAAATTGTGCACTCCTTGCAAACTATTTCAAGGATCTTTTAAACTGTGAATCTCCAAAAGAACAATTCACCTATGAAACAACAACACTGAATCCAGATTCATAACCCCCCACATTACACGAAGTACAAGAAATAATCAGAAACTTAAAAGACAACAAAGCACCAGGAGCAGATGGAATAATCTCTGAAATGTTGAAAATAGGTGGTGAGAAACTGGCCCAGAGTATTCAAGAAATCATACGACACATCTGGTATACTGAAGAAATTCCAGAGGATTGGAAATGTGCATTGATTCACCCACTTCACAAGAAAGGGGACAAATCAGATATTAATAACTACAGAAGAATCTCACTCCTTTCACTCATCTAAGAAATCTTCTCTAAAGTCTTACTTAATAGATTAGAGAAACAAACAGACCACCTTATCGGAGATTATCAGGCTGGATTCCGAAAAGGGAGATCCTGCGCAGAACAAATCCTAAACTTAAAAACCATACTTCACATTCGCAAAACCAAACAAACGGTAATCACATTTGATGACTTAAAAAAGCGTATGATTCCATAGATCGGCAGACCCTGTTCAACATATTAGAGGAATTCCAAGTCGACCGCAAAACGAGGGAACTGATTAAACAAACTCTGACCAACACAACATCGAAAGTTAAGTTCTTGGGAGAAATTTCTGAACCGTTCGATATCAGAACTGGTGTCCGACAGGGAGATGGACTATCCCCATTACTGTTCAATTTAGTTTTGGAAAAAGTGATTCGTGAATGGAGAAGAGAAACTAAAGGTAATAACCATTGGCAGATGTCTTATAGACATAATTCACCTTGATTGCTTAGCTTACGCAGATGACCTTGCAATCCTTTCAAACAACACACAAGAAGCAATCAACTCCATAGAAAAATCGCATGCAATAGCCGCAAGAACCGGACTTCAAATATCATTTGAGAAGACGCAGTTTATGGATGGCACTAAATCAAGATTTGACAATCATCCACTAATCATCAAATACAGAGTAATTTCCCAAGTAGACAAATTCAAGTATCTACGCGAAACTATTCAGCCAGCAGGATTAAATTATGAAGCTAACAAGGAAAGAACTGCTAAATTGCAAAGGGCTTACAAAATCACATGGTACAGATACAAGAAAAGATATATCTGAAAGAATGCAACATTACGACACTACAACTCAGCCATCAAACCAAAGGCACTGCATGCATCCGAAAAATTGATAATTGGGGGCAGGTCACAAATGAAAATCCTCGAGAAACAAGAGATGAAAATTCTCAGGAAAATCCTAGGACCAAAGTTTGAAAATGGAATTTGGATGAAATAGAAACCACATGAAATGTTTCAATCCGCAGAAATATCACAGGTGCTATCAGAAAACGACGATTAAAATTTTACGGACACCTTCACAGAATGGATAACAACATACTGAGAAAGAGAATTCTAAATCTAGCGCTATACCTGAAAACCTTTATTAATGTTCATGCACCGACGAATGCTGACAATAAAAAAGAGCCTGAAAAAACGGAAAGGTTCTGGGAAGAACTTGAAACATTTATGGCCAACATTCCAAAAGATGATGTGAAAATTCTACTCGGAGATTTTAATGCACTAATTGGCAGGGAACGCTAATACAAGAAGATAGTAGGAGATTACCCAGCACACAGGTTCACCAATTAAAATGGCACCCGTCTCATTGATTTGTGCTAACAAAACAACTTGAAAATTATGTTCACCTCACTTCGAAAAAAAAAACAAACAGAAAACATGGCGATCACCCATCCATCATTTAGGAGAATTTCAGATTGACCATGTGGCAATATCGTACAATTACCAAAAAGAAATTCACGATGTAAAAATGCGCAGAGGTGCTAACATCGATTCGGATCATTATTTAGTAAGAGTCAAAATCAAATTCACACCTAAAAGAAAATTCAGTAGGAAAACTCCAGTGATCCCAAAATTTGATCTAAACAAAATCGAGGATTCCAAAATAACAGCAAAATGGGAAAGACAACCTGCGGAAAACTGGGAGGAATTTCAAACTAAAATCATCAAAACAGCGAAAGATCTAATTCCTCTTCACAAAAACCCAAAACACCCTTGGTGGAATCAAGCATGCGAGAATGCGCTAGAAGAGAGAAAAGGGGTATTTCAAAACTACAATTGCAGAAGAAACACAGAAGAACGTTTTCGTTGTTTGCAAACAAACATGTAAGATTTTGAGACAAAATAAAAGGAAATATATCAACGACCAACTGAAGTCAATTGAAGGCAACTTCCGAAATTACAACACACACGATTTCTACAAGACCTTCGAGAACCAAATTAAAGGTTATTCATCAAAGAACCTTTGCTTTCGGAAACAAGATGGTAAATTAGCCTTGACAAATGAAGAAAATTGCCAAGAACTAGCTAAATAGCTTTTAAATTGTCCACAACCCAAAGAGATATTCCCGAAAATACAACCGGAAATCGCACCAGAAAACACGTCACCACCAACAGAAGAATTAATTTATTCACACATCAAGAAACTTAAAAACAATAAACATCAGGGGAGGACGGAATTGCAGCTGAACTTCTGAAAAATTTACGCCCAAATTCACTCAAGGAAATTACACTAATAATCCTCAACATTTGGCAAACCAAAACAATTCCAGATGACTGGAAGACTGCTCTTATCGATCCACTACATAAAAAAGGCAACAAATCAGATGTAAACAACTGTAGAGGGATCACTCTCGTATCGGTCACGTACACAATTCTATCAGCTTGTATCTTGTAAAGGACCCAAAAACAATTGGAACCCAAATTAGCTGAATAACAAGCAGGATTCAGACCAAACAGGTCATGCCCAGAACAAATTTTTAATCTCAAAACCATACTCAAAATGCGAACCCTCAGACAAAAACCCATAGTATGTACATTTGTAGACTTCAAGAAAGCCTACGATTCGATAGATAGGACATCACTATTCCAAATTCTAGAAGAAAGTGGACTAGATCCTACAACCCGAGAACTCATAGAACAAACACTAACTGACACAAAGTCTAAGGTGAAATTTATGGGGATAATCTCAGAACCATTCTACATTCAAACAGGTGTGCGACAGGGTGATGGACTCTCTCCTATTCTGTTCAGCGTCGTCCTAGACAAGGTTATGGAAGAATGGGAGAAGGAACTCAAGAAATGTGAATTTTGGAAGCCAATCCTACTGGGCATTCCCAGAAACAACCTCTACATACCATACCTCGATTTGTGGATGATCTGGCGATGCTAACTGAGGATGAGGATACTGCTGTCAAACGGCTCGAGATACTTAAAGAAAGTGCAGAAAAGGTGGGACTACAGATATCGTTTGAGAAAACGAAATTCTTCTGTTCAAAGACAGATATCACGAGCCGGAAAACAAAATATGGCAAAATCGAAAGGGTACCGCACTTTAAATACCTCGGAGAATTTATCGAACCGACAGGCCTTGAAAAATCTCGGAACAATATCGTCTCCAAAAAGTCAAAAAAGCATTAGGGTTAGTCCAAAACATCTACAACAATTTTTTTTTCAAAATACACAACAATTCGGCACTACAACACAGTCATAAAGCCAACAGTCCTTTACGCAAGCGAAACTCGGACACTTAACGGTAAACATGAACTTGAAGACATCAAAGAGGAAGAGAGGAAGATCATTAGGAAAATTTTTGGAGCAAGATATACGCGAGATGGTTACAGACTACAATCAATAAAAACAACAGAAAGGTATTCAAACATCGAAATTGACATTAAGAAAAGACGAATGAAATTCTTTGGGCATCTCAATAGACTACCAGAAAATCGATTGACGAAAAGGATAATAGATTATTTGACCACACTCAAGAACTCAACACCTTGGTTAGAGGAACTTCGAAAGGACCTAAAAAAACGCAAACATAAGTTCACCTGACATTTTAGAAAGTGATACCTTCAGGCACAAAGTTAAAAAATGGGAAGTTATATCAGAGCAACCACAACAAAAACAGTACAGACCAAAGTGGTCGGAACAACGCAAAAAAGCCTTCTCGGAAAGAATGAAAGTCTATTGGAACAACAAGAGGAACCAAAAGAAAAGTTGATTGAGTCATTTGCTTAACGTTTTCTATGTATTGGGAGAATTCGCTTCAAATAAATAAATAAAATAATAATAATTATTATTATTCTAACAAAATAATTATACCAATAATAATAATAATGCAACAAACATGCCGCTCTCTTTCCTTTTCCTATCTCTCCCTCAGAATTGCTGAAATAGCTAGGGATTCACAGCTCACCAGGCTTGCTGCAACTGCTTGCATGACTCTTGCAAATAAGATACATTTACATGTTGACGGTTGAGTCGAATCAGCAACTTTCGTGTTACTCATAAAACAGAAATGTGCAACTATTTTTACTGTAGACTAAAGATACTATTTCACAGAATGATAAAATTACTGGCTGTATAAACTTGTCATGAAAACACTAATTTTCTGATCCGTGCAACTCAATTTGAATTGAAGAATGAATCTCAGGGGAGCTTGTATTCCCGAGCACCTTTTAGCTCATATGACGAGAACACCAAATTTCATTTAAGAGCACCAGGTTGAGAACGCTTGGTCTAGATCAGGGGTCTCCAAACTACGGCCCGGGGGCCACATCCGGCCCGCGGACAGATTTTGTCCGGCCCGCGGAGAGCTAGCATACTTGAAAATTCCTTTTAGAGAACATATTTTTTATAGCAAATTAAATTTAGTTTACTGAAGTATTCTAATTTTATGTTGAATAATTATTAATATGACATCTACATTGATATGGTCATGGGCTAACTACTCATAACATTGTTGTGGGCTTATTGTTATTGTTTTTGTGATAAGTTGGATAAAGAAACACAGAATTGTAATGAGTAAAGACATGTATAACATGCAGACATATGAAATACTAATGAGATTTATGTAATTGAGATTTTCCACTGACAATAGTTTGTAGTTGTGGACTAATTTTACTTGTACCAATTATTAAAAGAGATTTAAGATGCTCATCAGTTAATTTAGATCTGTAAACATTTTTTGTGTACTTCATTTTGGAGAAGGTCTTCTCACACAAATAAGTAGTACTGTACCCGATACCTATTTTAGGCTATCGGCTACGCCAGCAGACATTAAGCTGTAGTTGAGGTTTTGGAAGGCAATCAGAAAAGATAGCGCACCGATCGCGTCAAGAAGAAAGCCAAGATGACGTAGGAGGTCGTGAATCAAGGAGGCATTGAAATCTGTGAGAAGATAGAATTATGAGTAGAGATGTGAAGCTTTATTGAAACATATATGGAATTATAGCAATTAAAACATCTTAGAAGAGGATATATAACATGCATTATATGTGGAAATAATTTTATGGAAATAAGTTATTTTATAACAGAACAGCCGAGAGGATTCGGGTTCGAGACTATGTTGATGACGTGAGAACGCAGTGGTGGGGAGAATGAGCCACGTGCCGCGCCGAGCACAAAAAGCCGGAACACAGCACTAGCAAGTCAGTTGAGCCCAGGAAGAGGGGCAGTTCAGAGCAGCTCTATAGCACAGCGAGACGGGCATTGAAGGTCACGCAGCATACGTAAACCGTCACGGCAGAAGTCTAGGTGACATTTCTCGTATCGCCGAGCAGCTAAGGCCGAGCGGGTCGTTGATCCAGGCGACCTGGCCGAGGAGACAATTGTAGGCAGCCGGGGTATTTCAAAATCACACTGCTCGTATTTGAAGACTTTATTTCAAGCTTCATTTCGACGCTGTTCAAACACAGGCTTTTACGAATAACCTTGTAACCATGCTGTTATATAACACATTCAAAGCGACTTTTACTATTCCAAGTAAACTGAATGTTTAGCATAGGCTCTGATTAACATTATAGCGTGCATTTATAAGATTTATATCTTATACAATTTTCACGATTTACCTATTACGAACAGATACAGGGTGTATCGCAATCTTGAACACTATCAAGTAAAATTTTATTTTACTCAAGTGGAACTTTGCAGTAAGTTGAGATTGGACTTACAATTCTCAAACTCAACATTTAAAGGAACAGTGGCGTATATTAGAAGAGGAGTAAGGGGGTCCACTGTTTTCATGAACTTTTCGAGAAGGAGTTGGACGATATCCGCTATGGGTAATCCGAGGTTCAACATGACCGAGTAAACGTGAATAGAGACAAGATGGCACCACAGAGCGATGGATTCGATTCCTGACGAGAGGAGTCCAACAGCTGATTCGCTTGGGATTTCGAAGGAAATCGTCATTTCATGGATGAAATGATATTCACGCCGATCTTACGAGAAATCTTTAGGTAGGGAAAATCGACGATCTTGGAAATTATATTACAACTGATAATGAAAGGTATTGTAAGAGTTCTAACTACCTGATACGATTATTTTCATGAATACTGGGCACACATGTATATTTTTCTAATAGGAGTGATTTGATTATTAAGACATGGTTTGAATTTATGTACTTCGAATTTGCTAGAATATGGAGTGACCATATGATATGGCAGGCATCATTATACGATATTCTCACCGTTGTTTGGCTTTATTAAGCAGATGTTTGGTCTTATAGACATTTTTCCAGCTAGGATATTTTCATGAATAGTTTGTTTTGTGTAACGAGTATTTCGAACTCGTGATCTGCAATTGATTATCAGAAATTACTTCGTCAGTTCATTGCATACTAGCGAGTGTGTATTATTCATCAGTAGGGATTTTTTCCATTGGATTGTTTGGAGATGTTAAGAAGTTATTCACTTTAGTGAATGAACATCGCTTTTATATGACAACTAGAAACTTGTTGATTCCTTTCTGGTACATTCACTCATCCAGCCTACGAGATGGGGTCCTTCGTATTTATACGATTGTATGGTGGTTACTCACCTTACCCATCGTTTAGGGAACTATCATCCAAGTCGACGGGGCGAGGTCCTTCGTATTCATACGATTGTACGGTGGTTACACATCTTACTCGCCATTGAGGGACTCATTTTTATCATCCGAATGTACACGAGATGTAAGTGAATTAAACAAGGAACTACTGGTCACATGAAAATCCACAGCCTGCTTCCAGTCTCCGACCGGGTCAGGAATGGAATGAATGAATCCCCCTTCTAGCGGCGAGGATATGAACTGTGCCGGCTGCCGAGGCCTGACGCACACCTCTGGGGCAATGATTAAATGAATGACAGATGAAATGAAATGATATTGGAGAGTGTTGCTGGAATGAAATTTTGACAGGGAAAACCGGAGAACCCGGAGAAAAACCTGTCTGCCCCCGTTTTGTCCAGCACAGATCTCACATGGAGTGACCGGGATTTGAACCACGGACCCAGCGGTGAGAGGCCGGCGTGCTGCCGCCTAAGCCACGGAGGCTCTACTGGTCACATATCAGTCGAAATTTTGTTAAATAAAGTAACGATAAATGTCAACAGGATTGCATTTAGTAATTCTTGTTTGCCAATCCAATATTTTGTTGCTATACTCTTTTGAGAGTAATTTCAGTTTAACAGCTATTACAGCTGATGCTTTGATGATTTTTATAATTGTGTTTGATACCTTTGAGAAGGATTTAAAGTAATTGAATCTTGTAAGATTAATCATTAATGGTCATAATTATTTGAAGGCAGATCAGTATTGCAGATTTTGATATGAGAGATTATAGCACATTGGTGTTTTTCTGCGATGTAAATTATTGAAACTTGTGAAAGAGAATTTATGCTATTTGAAAGCAAATATTAAATTACTGAAGTAATATTTTTCCAATTGTTTAAGACGTTGTCTAGATGTGATCAGAGTAATTACAGTCATTGGAGATTATGTGCGTTAATAATTTGAGGCCATTTATATATATGTTTTGTAGATCATGCAACATGGTTAAGTGGAGTTTGTGATAGGCATTTTGTGGAATTTGCCATGTGATAGTTGCAACGTTGATAATGTATTTTGAGGCAGACATGAGGTCGTCGTACCCAGTCTAGCGTATTTGTTGAGATTCATGCTGTATGTGCTGAATATTTATGGAGGTTTTGGAGTAATTCTTGTATTCAAATGTGATATTTGAAATATTGAAGAAATGTAATGTCGTTGTGGATAGTTAGATCCAACGTGATGTCGTGGAGACAATAATATTTTTGGCATGATAAATTAAATACGAGATATAACTTGGAAGTAATAAAACTGTAAGACAACGTTCTATAAACCATATTAAACAATTTGTTAGGAAATTAAACAAATAAATGAAGTTGATAATACAAGATTTTCTGAAATTAATAATTAATGAAATAATAATCTGAGATTTAAGCATATTAACGATCTGACCTAATGAAATAAAAATCAGAATGACTAGATGAAATAATAAAATCTAAATAACTAGATGATTGAAATTTAAATAAGTTGATAAATTAAATTTTGAAATAAATCGATGAATTAAATAAGTGGATGAATTAAAGATTGAATAAATTAAACTGATTGAAATAAATTGATCGACGATTGTAATGATGATGAATAACTGAATTAGAAGGTGATAATTAATTAAAGAAGCTGATGATTAATGAATTTATATGCAATTAAATAAATTTAATTGAGAGATAATGTGAAGGAATTGCAACTTGAAATGTGAATTTAAATGATGTAATGGTGATGAATTAACGATTCTGACAGGAATATTTAGAATTTTGAAGTGAGAATTAATGTGAGAAATATTTAATTTTGATAATAACGATGATGATGACCAAACGAGAATTTGAATTTTCTGTAATTCACAGATGAGAGATTAATGACGTTGTAAATAATGTAAATTAATTATTCAATGTTTAGGAACATTTGATTAACATGTTCTATGTTCAAATTATACCATGCAAACCATAATTTATGTGATATTTAATATGAGTGATTATTATATGTGTATGTTTAGGCAGATTAATTACTTAATTAAATCCACATTGATGTTAAATTAAAGAGAATTAGGTCTCAGGTTTCACAAATGTCAGTGACGAAAGACATAGTGCTACAGTGATCCTGAGAATCCAAGAGAACTTTATACATTTTTCTTGTTATGTGGATTAAGATAATTTTGCATTAGAAAGGAGATGGTTCGATTTTTGGACAATAACAATTTAACTTTGCATTCGACCATACTTTTAGGTAGGAATTATATTTAAAATGTCTGTCTGACTTTCAAAGTAAAATAAATTTGTTTTTATCTTAGTTGTGATCTGATGATGGTGTGATTTTCCTTTTTCTTTCCTTGTCTTGAGTAAGGCTTATCCGGAAAGGAAGTGGTTTGCTAGGAATTCAGTTGATGGCGCCCATTTATATTTGCATTATCTCTATTAAACTTAAGCCCGTAACGACCCTAGAGATACTTTGTCTCGTGATACCCACTGCTTTTTCGAGAACTCAGCTGAATTTCCGACACATTCCTTATTTGACTAGAGGTTCATTTAACTCCGCTCTGTCCCGGAACTCCAGGAATGCGATGCTATAGCAGATGGGTCATCGCATCCCCAGGACGAACGGGTACAGTACCAAACACAGAAAATAGCCCACGAGCAAATTTATGCAAATTATCAAATTGTGTCAGTGGAAGACTCTTATAAAATTCCAACAAAGATGAGTTTTGATATTTGTTCTTAATTATATCACTGCACTGTAGTTCAATCATTTCCATTTGAAGTTCCGGGGCTAGGGTTTCAATGTCAGTATCAAAAGGATCCTGAAAAATCTTAATTTGATTCGCAAAGGCATCGAAGTCCGAGAAACGAGTATCAAAATTTATTTTCAAAGCACTCAAAGTTTCGATTGCAAAATCGATAGGAAACTCAGTCTCAGTGGTGTGGCTGAATATTTCACATGTTTTAAAATGTGAAAAACATTTACTTCGTAGTTGTGATTGAAACAGCATCAATTTCTTCCGGAATGATTTGATATTAGTGTATAAATCAGGAAGATGCTGGTTTTCTCCTTGCAATATCAAATTCAGTTCGTTCACATGTTTTGTCAAATCAACATAGAATGCTAACTTCCACAGCCATGCGTTGTTTTGTAATTCAGTAAGAGGGCGATGCTTTTCATTCAAAAAAATTTCGATCACTGCTCGAAGTTCAAAAAAGCGCTGAAGGACTTTCCCACAACTAAGCCAACGTACGGCAGTATGATAAGGTAAGTCATTTTCTCCAATCTCTTCAATAAATTGTCGGAATTGTCGGTGATTGAGCCCAAAAGATCTCATAAAATTAACAGTTGATATGACTGGTTTCAGAACTTCAGACATATCCAAACATTTTCCGCACAAAGACTGTTGATGAATGATACAATGTAAGACTAATGGTTTCGAACCACCGTCATTTTCTACAGCCTTTGACACAAGAGCGACCACTCCTTTAGCTTTCCCACTCATGTTTTTGCCTCCATCAGTTGTAATACATTTCAAGTTTTTCCATCGAAGGTTCTTTTGATTAATGGCCATTTCAACTCCTTTAAAAATATCTGTACCAGTAGTTGTGCCATGAATACTATACTTATCAAGAAGTTCTTCATGCACTTCATAGCTTTTATCTACTCCTCGAATATAAATCAACACCTGAGCTGTATCTGACACATCCGTTGACTCATCCAAGGCCAAAGAAAACCACTCAACATCTCCATTTTTGTCGAACAGTTGAGAGGATATATTTTCAGCAATGTTTTCTACCCTTCGAGCCACAGTGTTTGCTGACATACTGACAGTTTTTAATAAATTTACCTTTTCAGGGCACATTTCTTCGGCTGCTGCAATTATGCATTCTTTGATCATTTCTCCATCGGTGAATGGTTTTCCACGTTTTGCAATTTCAAGAGCCACACGAAAGCTGGCACGAATTGCAGCCTCTTGTTCGGTTTTGAGTTTTGTAAATGAAGATTGCTGCGATTTCAATCCGCGCTTCATAGCTTCGAATTTTTCTGTCCGCAAACTTCCTGTATATTTTGAGTAATTTTGAAAATGTTTTGTTTCATAATGACGTTTAATGTTATATTCCTTGAGAACGGCTATGCTTTCATTGCAAATCAAACATAGCGCCTTGTTACTGGACTCAATTACGAAATACTGAATGTTCCACTCATCTTTGAATTTTCTGCATTCACAATCAATTTTTCGCTTCTTTTCCATACTACTAAATCACACACAAAAGCAACAATTCAAATCAAAATACTGTTACAAAGATGTCTTAAACTTAAACACGCACAAACACGTTTTATGGAAGAACGCACTATTTTATTTCACAACAGTGTCATAGGAACTGACTTGTGGTTGCGCAACTAGCCTTCTTATATATTCCAATTACTGCCATCTAGAAGTGAGTGGAAGACACCAGAACTCTCTCGAACCAACGAGATTACTCTGCACGTGCTATTAGCGCCATCTGTTAGCGATAGAAGGTACTAACTATTTCCGCTTGTGTCCACCAGATGTCGTGTCACGTTACTCCTCATGGCTCGTACTCTACGACTAATCTAGAAATTACAGATAATGACAGGAAAATGAATAATATGCAGTGTTGCCGTTTTGCGGACTTTAGTCCGATTTGCAGCCTTTTTTCAACGTTGCGTACTTTTTCGGACTTTTTTTTTTCATCAGTGGACTATTTCACTTTTTACCACCGGCAACAATGATAATATGGTTTTGGCCCTCGGAACTTACTGGAGTAATCAGTATGGCCCTAAGGCTGGAAAGTTTGGAGACCCCTGGTCTAGATTGTCCTTACTTTAATTAGACTCTGATATATGT
Source organism: Meconema thalassinum (assembly GCA_946902985.2). Classification (NCBI taxonomy): domain Eukaryota; kingdom Metazoa; phylum Arthropoda; class Insecta; order Orthoptera; family Tettigoniidae; genus Meconema; species Meconema thalassinum. Next base: position 1,711,398,573 of record OX336388.2, on the reverse strand, counting down.
GTTGGAGGCAATACTTGGCTTAATCACTCGGTGTACTGTATTTAACTGCATTGCTGACCTCAGCAAATATGCAAATCTCCATGTAACTTTGTGATTATTTGCCAGCAATTAGAGGCCGTGGATTAGTAGAACAAAACACATTTCGATCAAATATGCTCATCCATCGAAAGAGAGGATCAGTACAGTATGTTATGTGTATCATGGCCCAACTGGTAATTGCTATCCCAAGCAAGGATACAACCCACAGTGAATTTGACGTTATTGGCATGTCTAATTACTGTGGATACTTTAAATGAGTAGGGATTCATAATATTATGTGTCTGTCGTCGATGTGTGGTAGAGTTGACCAATCAGCATTGCCGTGGAAGGTCAGGTCCACGACTGCAATACTAAGCTGCAGTTTGGAGATTGGAGTTTCAAATCACTCTCTGAGGATGGAATGAGATAAGTCTCCAAGTGGCTGGATGGCCTACCTGACACAAACTTCAGCATAACAGTTAAGAAGAGATTAAATTAATTAAGATGAATGAAAATGATTAAATTAATTAAGATGAATGAAAATGATTAAGGAGTTGCAAGGAAGTGGCCGTGTGTAATTTGAATTTACCATCCCGACACTTGACTAGTGTTTAGTTGGATACCATGGAAAACCACTTCAAAGACAGCCTGCTTCCATGACCTTGCGTTTTAATGCATTGAGTTGCACCGGTCGGTACGTTAAATTCTTATTTTTAGTCTATTTTCATTTATGAAACAAGTAGTTCTGTGAAGAACTATATAGCCTAGTTTCATATTTATCCTACTTATGTTATAAGGTGCGTTCAAAAAGTAACGAGCCGGAGGCTGTAAAGCGCAAACCGGTGACGACATCGGATAATCGTGGCGTGTGTAACGAGGTGTGTTTCCGACCATAGCGTGGAAGGTCACAGCCCGTCGCTAGAGGTCACGCGTGCACGTCACGTGACGATACAAAGCGAGCAGCAGCATGCATCAATCGTCCAACACTGCCAGTCGCATTGAAATCAGTGACATGGAGGCGTCAAAGAAGAGCAAAGAGGTGTTGTTCGGTTTCTGACAGCGAAAATAGTAGGGGGAACGGACATTCATCGCCGAATGTCACAAGTGTACGGCGAACACTGAATGTCCCTTGCAGGGGTCAAGGCGTGGCACAAGCGCTTGAGCGAAGGACGGGTGTCGTTAGCCGATGTTGCCTGGTCTGGGGCACCCCCCTGCATTACCGATGACAACGTCCAGCTGGTTGATGCACTCATTACCCAGGACCACCGAGTGACAGTGAACGCCATAGCCACCGTGGTCGGATTAAGCGTCGGAAGTGTGCACACCATCATCAAGGAACGACTGCACTTGTGCAAAGTGTGTGCCCAATGGTTGCCCCACAGTCTTCAACCACACCAGGAAGCATGTCGAATGGCCTACTGTCTTGGTCTTGGTTGGACGATTGATGCATGTTGCTGTTCGCTTTGTATCGTCACGTGACGTGCACGCGTGGCCTCTAGCGACGGACTGTGACCTTCCACGCTCCGGTCGGAACCACACCTCGTTACACACGCCACGATTAGCCAATGTCGTCACCGGTTTACGCATTACAGCCTCCGGCTCGTTACTTTTTGAACGCACCTTATAATTGCCTATACCAATAAACAACATTTCACTTTGATTTCCATTTCTCTGTGCCAGTATAATATATGGGTTCCATTTTCCGAAACATCTTTTGGTTGGTACTGATAATATGGAAGCGAGGAGTCGGCTAGCCTTATAGTTTTAGCCATCTCAATATGCACGATCTTAGCAGAATTATTGTGGCATTCAGTGTAGTCCATATTTGCCAAAGTTGGACATGCACTGATGATGTGATCCAAGGTTTCCCCTGCTTACCACATTTACGACACTTATCCTCAAGAAATGAAATGTAAAAACAAGGATTGCAATAGCAAAATAAGCCTTCAGTAAGAAAATAAAATTATTTTGGAGAGCAATGAAAGTAAGCCTAAGGAAGAGATTAGTGAATTGTTTTGTTTGGAGTATAGCTATGTATGGAGAAGAAACTTGGACGCTTAGGAAAGAATACGAGAGAAGAATAGAGGCTTTCGAAATGTCACTATGGAGGAGAATGAAGAGAATAAGGTGGAAGGGCAAAGTGAGAAATGAGGAAGTGTTAAAGAAAGTAGGAGAAGAAAGAATGATGCTAAAGAAGCCAAGGAAAAGAAAAATTAATTGGATGGGACACTGCATAAGAGGAGATGGTTTGGTAAAATGTGCATTAGAAGGGACAGTCCAAGAGAAAAACCGAAGGGGAAGAAGAAGGTTTTAGATGATGGATTCCATCAAGATCGATAAATCTTACCTGCTGATGAAACGTGCTGCTGAAGACCGGTTAAGGTGGAGAGACTGACCAAGAGGAAACCTGCCACCAGGCAGATAAACTGATGATGATGATGATCCTCAACTTCTGTCTGTTTTAAGATGAACCTCCTGTATTTCCTTGTAGGATGACTCTGTTCTGTATAGTCAACATGAAACCAGTGGTCTCACCAAATAATATATTGGCCTTATTGGATCCATCTGCCTGATGCATACTTATCTGTAGATCGTAGCTCCAGCTGGTGTGCATGAGCACCGTGAAGGTCCTAATTATTGTTATTGTTATTATTATTGTTATTATTATTATCGAATTGAAATGCCACGTCTTGTGGTTTAGATTCCATGTAAATAAAAATGAGTTCTCAAGTCTAAAGATCGAAAAATTGACAGTCACGTAAAAATACAAGATTCCTTCCGGTATTTATGCTGCATTATTCCGCTGTATCAAGTCTCTCGTGCGAAAGTAGCAAATCCCGAGAGCGGATTATATAATACTGCGATAATGAACCGTTTCTAATGATGGAACCACTTCTATTTACAAGCAAGAGCCTTCGAAACGTTGCCGGGGATCCTCAGTACAAGAGAATTATTCCAGTAACTCGAAGCAGCACTATTTGAACAGCCACGAGTGCACAGCCTTGGACTCTTCTAAGCGCTTTACAATTGAAACAGAATTCAAGTTCAGTAAATAACAAGCTTGTGTATATGCACTGACTTTGTTCATTGCTAGGGAAAGCAAACAGTTACAAGACTCTACAATTCTGCAATCATTTTAATATAAAGGAGCTCTCATCGCACAGCAAAACAACTCCGTTTCACTGAATATGGAGAAGATTGGAAGACTTGTAATTCTGAACTTCAAGTCACAAAAGAAACGTGTTCATTTGTTTTATTACCGAGTACACATATAATCATACTACTGTAATATATAAAAATGTGATGATGTGTGTCTGTCTGTCTGTCTGTCTGTGTGTTACTCAATAACGCAAGAACCACTGGACTGATTTAAATGAAATTTTGCATGGATGTAGCTGATTTACCAGGTTTACATATAGGATAATTTTGATTTCGATATTTTGCACTATTATAAAATGGCGACCATTTTAGTAACGTCACTACACCCTTTGATTTCAAAATTTCATATTTCCATTTCAAATAAAAACAGAACGCTAAGAAACAGCAAACTTTTGATGGCATACAAGAGCTTTAACATTTAATTTTTTTTTATCTGAAAGGTCCTTATCACTTTTCGTGTATCTCCAACAGTTAGCGAGTAAAACCTAAATTTGCGCAATAAAACACGGTCAACACCGAGCGGTGTAGTATATCTCTCTAAATATAAAAATGAAAGTTTGTCTGATTTTTTTCTGAATTTCTACGGAAATTTGAGTTAATTACGTGCTTCAGACTGTTTTATGATGTATGCGCGCGATTTATTGTCTGTCTGTCTGTTTGTTTGTTTGTTTGTTTGTTTGTCTGTGGACAACTTTGTTCCCTTATAACTCGAGAACGGCTGGGTGTATCAACGTGAAATTTGGTACAGATATCCATCAGAGGCACGAAACTAATCATTGATGTAACTTTTCTGAGTACCACTCATAAAAGGGGGCCTACCCCCTTGAAATACATGCTGAAATAGGCGTTGAAGGACGAGACAACGCTCATTTTCAGCCCCTCAATGCGAGAGACAAAACTCGGGGGCCCTAAAGGGTCCCCGAATACCACATTTTGAAGCCCTAAAACCAACCGTTTTTGAGATATTTCCAGAAAACTAATTTCATTTAATAAACTAATGAACAACGGAAATTGAATACAATGGACAATAGCCAACGTTGATTCATCGTACCCTCCAAATGGGTTATTCGAAAGAAGAAGAAGAAGAAACTAATGAACGAATGCAAGCCGGTAACCATTGCAACATAGCCTAATCTCAGAGGTTCATCTATTGCTGCAAGACGCAATGCAATTCCATTAATTACATTAGTGTGAAAGTTTGCAATCGGCTAGAAGGTTATCACGGAACCAAATTAAGCTGTAAAATTCATCAATACGTATAATGCGCTTAAGGGGTCAAGGGGTACTCTAGAATTTTTTCACGTGATTTACACCTGCGGGTGTGGTACGGCAGGTCTATTATATTCCTACCCCTATATTATATTATTATTAGTATTATATTCCGGCGTACAACGAGACAAAGCCCCTCGGTGCCAGAAACTAAACTCGGGGGCCCGAAAGAGTCCTCGAAAACTACACTGTAAGGCGCTAAAACCAACAGTTTCTGAAATATTCCCAGAAAACTAATTTAATTTAATTTAACAAACTAATGAAGGAATGCAAATCGATAACCATGACAACATTATCTCGAGGGGTGGCATCCAACTTTCATCTATTTCTGTAAGAAGTAATGTCACTCCATTTATTACATTTCTGTGAAAGTTTGCAAATGGCTATAAGGTTATCACGGAACCAACGTAGACTGTGTAATTCATCAATGCAATTAAGGCGGTCAAGGGGTAACCTAGAATTTTTCATGCAATTTTCACGTGCGACATATAGTACAAAAGGTCTATTATATCTCCAAACAGCAACATTATTTCCAAAAATTCCTGAATTGAATCAGCTTATTTTTGCGGCTTTTAGGAATTTGGGCCATTTGAGGCTAAAGAACCTGAATTTTCATGCACCGCAAGCCTTTATAATTTATGAAAGGGGTCATCCTGTGTATGGGGACCTAACACAACGTAAAGGGTCAGTTTTTATGTGACGTGTATTGCGTTTCGTCTACAAGGCTTTCAATTCTATTTAACGTCAAGAAGTACACGTTAGGTGAATTTAGTTTGAGAGCATATTTTAACAAACCTTTTTTTTGTTGTCGACGTACGGGTTCATCGTAAGGATGATTTTGTTTGATACTGTGTGGTAGATATACCCATATTCTGATATCTGGGTGATATGTTGTAGACACTGGAATTGTCTGTCTTTCTCTGTATCTTTATGTACGCCTATAACTCGTGTTTGGATGCCTGGTTCATCGTAAAATTAGGTAAGGTAACCATGAGAGTCAATACACCAATCATTTATAAAACTTTTCACCGTACTTTTCATACAGTAAAAGGGTGGAAATAGGGAAACACTTCTCCAAATACATGCTAAAATAGGCGAAATAAAAATTATCCTAGAAGGACGACCAAAGCATAGGTGCACTTCTCAATGTGAGACACAAAATTCGGGAGTCTATAAAGGGTCTCCGAAAACCACATTTTAAGGCCCTTAAATGAACATTGTGTGTGATATTCCCAGAAAACTAACTTCGTTCTGATAAACTTATGAAGGAATGACAAACCGCTAACCATTGCAACAGAAGCTCAATTGATAATGTCTGGTGTTAACACCGAACACCGTTATAATTGTGCCCGGTTCTGGGGCAAATAATCTCGATGTTACACCATTTCAAAGAGTCACCCGTTTCAGATCCTTAGAATAATTCAAAGATGTATATATATATATTTTTTCAAATCTCTGTTCTTCAAGAAACACAAGACTGGATATTAGGAACATCAGAGCTAATGAGTAGACATTTTGGTGTCCATATTCTTCCAATAGGCAATGGATTATATTATACACCAAGAAATCTTCAGAGAATGTTTTTAGCCTACTTTTCACATTTTGCAAAAGTGAGGAAAAAGTAGACTTATGAGATCGGGCAAATGTGTGTCTGTCTGTCCTTCTGTCTGTCTGTCTGTCTGTCTGTCTGGCTGTGTGTGTGTGTGTGTGTGTGTGCCCCCCCCCCCTATCAACTCCTAAACGGCCGGAGCAATCGAAACAATATTTGGTAGGAGTAAAGATCTATACCTGAATATCTCACGGCCATATTTGAAAATGATGTCAGTGCTACCAACTGCTGAAAAATCGCAATTGAAATTTGAGCTCCAGGTTTGATATCTTGGAAGGTATGAATGGGAGCTATTTCAAAATTGCCACACGTATAGATAATAATATTGCAGTTTAATTTCCATGAGGCCATACATGGCAGTGTTGCGTAAATGATTATAAGCTTGCGACAAGTCCAATTTTTAAATGCATATAACTTCCACACTATCAAATGGAATTCAAACAAATTTCGTATGTGCTATGTGTACATAAACAGATATGAATGAGCGTATTCTTAAGAGCCTCCAGAGCTGCCAACTGTTAATAAATGCTCTCATTTTTAGCCTACTTTCGATTTTTGCAAAAAATGAAAGTAGAATTATGATATCAACACAGGGCGAAAAAAGTGTGTCTGTCTGTGTGTGTGTATGTGTGTGTGTGAGTCTGTGTGTGTGTGTATGTGTGTGTGCGAGTCTCTCTGTGTGTGTGTGTCTGTGTGTGTGTGAGTGTGTGTACTCTGAATGTCTGTCCCCCCCTATCAATTCGAACACGGTGAATGCGAATTGAACGAAATTTAGTACAAAGGTAGCACTAGCAAAGGACACCTCAGTGTCATGTTTTATATCGCCGCCATCTTGACGGAAACGTAATGGCGGCCACACAAATGTTCAAAGCTTAAATCAAATTACGACTAACCTAATCATCCGATCTCTACCAAATTTTGCAACAACATACCTTTATGGGGGGGAGTATCCTTTGACCAAACTAATAGGTATTCAGCGTAATAGTTTGCGGATGGCGGCCATCTTTGTGTGAAAATCGATTCCCCCTATTAATTCGAACACGGTGCAACCGAATGGAACGAAATTTGGTACAGAGGTAGTACAAACAAAACGCACCTTAGTGTCTTGTTTCATATCGCCGCCATCTTGACGGAAACGTAATGGCGGCCACACAAATGTTCAAAGCTTAAATCAAACTACGATTAACCTAATCATCCGATCTCTACCAAATTTTGCAGCAACATACCCTTATAAAGGAAGCATCCTTTAACCAATTGAATAAGTCATTAGCCTAATAGTTTGCGGACGGCGGCCATATTTGTGTGAAAATCAATTCCCCCCATTAATTCAAACATGGTGAAACCGAATGGAACGAAATTTGGTACAGAGGTAGCACTAGCAAAGGGAATCTCAGTGTCATGTCTTATATCGCCGCCATATTGACAGAAACGTAATGGCGGCCACACAAATGTTCAAAGCTTAAGTTAAATTACGACTAACATAACCGTCCGATCTCTACCAAACTTTGCAACAACATACCTTTATAGAGGGAGCATCCTTTGACCAATATAATAGGTTATTAGCCTAATAGTTTGCGGATGGCGGCCATCTTTATGTCAAAATTGATTCCCCCTATTAATTCGAACACGGTGGAACCGAATGGAACGAAATTTGGTACAGAGGTAGCACTAGCAAAGGGCACCTCAATGTCATGTTTTATATCGCCGCCATCTTGACTGAAACGCAATGGCGGCCACACGAATGTTCAAAGCTTAAATCAAATTACGATTAACCTAATCATCCGATCTCTACCAAATTCTGCAACTACATACCTTTATGGAGGGAGCATCCTTTGACCAATCTAATAGGTCATTCGCCTAATAGTTTGCGGATGGCGGCCATCTTTGTGTCAGAATCGATTCTCCCTATTAATTCAAACACGGTGAAACCGAATGGAACGAAATTTGGTACAGAGATAGCACTAGCAAAGGGCATCTCAGTGTCATGATTAATATCGCCGCCATCTTGACGGAAACGTAATGGCGGCCACACAAATGTTCAAAGCTTAAATCAAATTACGACTAACATAACCATCCGATTTCTACCAAACTTTGCAACAACATACCTTTATGGAGGGAGCATCCTTTGACCAATCTAATAGGTCATTAGCCTAATAGTTTGCGGATGGCGGCCATCTTTATGTCAAAATTGATTCCCCCTATTAATTCGAACACGGTGGAACCGAATGAACGAAATTTGGTACAGAGGTAGCACTAGCAAAGGGCACTCCAGTGTCATGTTTTATATCACCGCTATCTTGACGGAAACGTAATCGCGGCCACCCAAATGTTAAAAGCTAAAATGTAATTACGACCAACCTAATAATCTTGTCTCTACCAAATTTTGCAACACCATATCTTTATGTGGGAAACATATTCTGACCAAGCTGCAAGAACATCAGCCCAATAGTTTGCAGATGGTGGCCAAGTATGTGTGCAAATCGATTCCCCCTATCAATTCAAACACGGTGAAACCGAATTGAACGAAATTTGGTACAGAGGTAGCACTAGGAAAGGGCACCTCATATTCATGTTTAATATCCCTATAACACGTTGTATTTCAACAAGCTACTACAACCAACATTCAATCATACTCATTGAAAAGGACAAAGAGTTATAACACTACCCATGGATTTAGGAGAAAGTAGGCTATATGTTCTTTACTGAACATCTTGTTTCTTGTTTTCCAATTACCAATATATCAGAAAGTATGCAAGCCGACAGCTTTAAACTATGCACACGTATAGTACCTGACATTCTATATTAATTAGGAGTAACTTTACGTCAGTGATACCAACATGATTCTAAGCCTGCTGAGAGGTCCAACTTTAAATACATGTAAATTCTATACAATCATTTGGATTTCACCAAATTCCGTATGTGCTATATGTACCATAACAGATATGACTACTGTATGCCGATTCTTAAGAGTATTGTTTTAGATCCCTTATTGGGGGGGGGGGTGGTTGGATCTAAAACGGAAGAGTTATTGTGTTAATTTATAAAGAAGTGCCAAAAAGGGGGTAGCTTCCCGTAGTCGGGCAAGCTGACCAGTGTAGAGTGTTGTTTAGTGTTAGGGTGCTAGGGGTTGCTCTTATAAAATATCTAGGTGTATTTTAGGGGATGGACTTAGCGTAAGGTCAACGCGCCGGTCGTCCAGCTGGCTGGTTAGATAATCCACTTGCATGCGTCAGCTATATGGCGCGTGCCGCTCCTGGCAGTCGGGCCACTGCGTGAAATGCAATGCTACCTGAACTGGCAAGTGCCTGGCTACTGGGTGTCACGTCTAACCGTGACGGAGAGTTCAGGAAGGGAGTTAGGGCGTAAAGAAGCGTGTAAACAGTAATGCAGGTGTAATGTACTGACCAAGTGTTTATTGGCCAGTAATATTGAATTATGTGTCCCTTATAAGGGATGTAGTGATGTTACAATGTGAGAGTACAACTGGTGTATACAAATTGGTGGGTAAGGTTACAAAGTATAGGATTCTGACACTGCTGACTCACTCACCTGATGATACCAGCATAGCCTCGGGCCGCCACACTGTAAGACTGATAATGGAGAAGAGCCTGACCTCCTTAAGACTCCCTTTTATATTCTCCGGCGTTGCTTCGTCGACATTCTGATGGCATAGATGCCCTAGTTAATAGTGTGTCGCTGTTTGTAGTAGTGATGCAAGGATTGGGCCAGCTTTCCAGAATGGCAAGCTGTCCTTGCGGTGTTGATAGATGTTGGTCTGGCCTTACAAGGGTTGCCAGTTAGGGGTGATTTAGATAGATGATGGGGGGATGGTCTCCAGGGGGTGCATACCCCTGGGGGTTGTACAAGCCTCTTCCCCGCGAACGGGAACGGAACTTGGGGTTGGGATGTTGATGTTATAGATGTAGTCGATGTGGTAGTTCTTGAAGTCCCCTCGTATCTTCTGTAGATGTCGTCGTCGTGTGGTGATGTCGTGTTGATGTGTGGGCGTGAGATCAGCTCGTGTTCAGAGGGGAGGGTTATGGGATATACATATATACATAACATTGACATTGGCATAAAAATATTGCAAAAGAAATCGACATTGGCATTTTGGAAGTTTGATGAAAAAAAATAGATGGTGCTGATGTTACATTGTTGTGCAGGGAGGAAAAAAAACCCAGGGCTGAACGGATGATTGCGTCGTCCGCCCTATCTCAGGGAAAAAGTGCTCCCTGCAATAAGAAAGGTAGAAGAAAATAGAAAAAATGGGTGTTCCAGGGAATAATTTAAGGGAAATATTCAAAAGGCATTTATTGGTTTGGGATAAAACGGAACACCCTGACAAATGGGGAAGTTAGAAGAAAGAAAATTGAAAGAAAACAAATCACAGACATTGAGTACATGTAATCTTAATAAACAAACAAAAAAAATATAGTGTTTAATGTACTATGTTGCGATTTTGACATTTAGGAATATTATTGATTTCCAGTGGAATAATTGCCCGTGGGCGCATGAATTTGTATGAAGTTTACCCTTTAAAATTATTAATTACAGTGGTCTTATGTCTAACTTAAGCGCGCTAATCCCTTATAATTCTAGTTTTTGTTTGGTCCCTCGCGCGCACGCTACCCGTTTGTACGTACGCTTGCCGTCTCACGGCTGATCCTGTACGGCCACTTCTTGGTACGGTTTAGTGGTCGTACCGCTTGCAATGTATTCTTAATACCTAATCTGTGAAGCATCCTCTGTCGGTGAAAGATTTCACACTTGACAATGAGAGTCGCCGCGACAAATCGGTTGCGCCCTCATTGTCGTAATCTGCGTCGCATTTTGACGCTTTATGTGTTTCTGTTTAGTTGATCTGCCAGCAAGCCTAGTACCCCACAGGCACCAGTCCTGCTGTGCAGATTTTTTGGAGTGTGTAGCTGAAAAAAAAATGTGGTGAGTGTGTGAGAGTGTGTTAGGATTAGTGCAAGTTGACGTATATAAAAAAAAATAGTACACAATCATGGCATGCCGTAAATAATATGCCACTGCTATATGGTAGTGAAATTCCTGTCACCAGTTTCCTATATCTGGTGACGATGCCTGGAAAAAAATGGCGAGGTTTAGAAAAAACATATTAGTATGACATATTCTCTATGTCGCTTCCTGTGTCATTGTTTTTACTGGCTGAAGCTCTTCTTTCTCTGAAAAAAAAATAGCATGATTAATGTTAATTTGATGTATGGCCGGGCTTACCCTATACGGTGCCGTAATGCCGTTTCTTAATGTGTTGTCGTTAACCTATGTGCTATCGTTGACCTATGTGCTATCGTTAACCTATGTGCTATCGTTAACCTATGTGCTATCGGGCTTACCCTGATGACAGATTTGCGTCTCCATCAGGTGCCGAGCGGCGTTACCTTAACACTATCTATCTTAATTATGATTAAAAATTAAAAAAGAAATGGCTACTACTATTAAGCCGAATGGATGGCCTTATTCTATTGCCGAAATGTGCTGTGCCATTACCTGGCAACAGCGGTCAGTAAATTTGCTTAATCCTAGGTTGCGTGTCAAATGCAACCGTCTTACAGCTAAAATTTCGACCAGGGCGATCGCCCGGGGCAGGTTTTACCCTCCCCAGATCACCACCCGCACGAGTCCTAGAAACACCGGTTGTCTCTAGAATTGCCGGATTCCGCCCCCTTAATTCTAGTTGTCGACGTCTATTCTAGGTGATTATGAACTAGTATTAACCTAGTCACAGGCGGCTTACGTTGCCACAAAGTTAAACGTTTCGCCTGCTGTACCATCCTGCTCGTTGCCATTGTTGTCCATGTGTTGTCATAGTTGGGTCTGCCCACTGTAACCCCTGTAGACAGCTCGTTGCATGTCTATTTAATGCCCTCTGACTGCCCGCTGCGTCGCCATTTATGTGGGCATTGGACGTTGTCCAATGGCATAATGTCTTCGCCTTTGTTGGCAATCGTAGTCTGCTTTTCGCAGTAATATTTCTCTTCGCCTTTATCGGCCGCAGTAGTATGCTTTTCGCAATAATATTTCTCTTCGCCTTTATCGGCCGCAGTAGTATGCTTTTCGCAGTAATATTTCACTCCATCGCACAGGAGTCTTGCTTCCCGCTGTAGAAGCCCTACTTACTTAATTTTAGCTAGAAGTCTAGTCATAATGGGGTCGTCTCTAGGGTCATCCCCTGAGTCCAGCGCGGAGTGAGCTATTTCTCCCACCATCCTCAGAAAGTCTTCCCTGCAGGTCTTGGCGTCGCTGACCGTGGCACAGAGTGGGTGTAGCATCCCTTCCTCCCAGGTGCAGTTTAGGTGCACCTAGGATTCCAGAGCTTGCCCGGCCAGGCCGCGAGTGCCTCAACCTTACGAGGTTCGTCTGTTTGGTCTAGTCGTCAAGTTACTAGGATAAGGCTCATCATCGCCTTTTTTCCTCTCAAAGTGCGGTGCCTTTGGCCTTTGGCTTATGCCGCTATCACCAATCAGAGTGTTTCAGATTCCTTTACCTTTAAAAAAAATATGGGCGTAACCTGTGTAAATGATTTCTTTTGTGTAAAATGTAAAATATTTCAAGTGTTGTGGGGTTATAGAGCTTCTAAGTGCATAGACTACTTCAGGTCTACTGCTGCTACGTCAGCTTTCCAGCGATAATGCTTCGTTAACCTTTATGGAGGTGTTAGTAGGGTCTATGATGTCAGGTACCCTGTTAATAGGATCTGGGGGTAGTTATTTGTGGAGTGGGCTGAAAGCATGGTAGGAAGAGGTTGCGCATCTTTGGGCTCCAATAAATGGTGGCCTTGAGCCGGTAATGCTACTAGGACTGCTCCTACAATGAGTGGACTGGGGCAGGTAATTCCCAGGATTGCAAAAATATAAAAAATCCATGCAGGTTTGATAGTAATAACCCTTGGTAAATGGATGGGATACTCATGCAGGTATCTGGATATGAGGCATCTGCACTCATATAAGGATAGGCGTATGCTGAGGCGTAATAATAATATATCCCTGTCATGCGGGAGTATTTAATTAACAAAAAATGGTTAATATATATAATTGTGGCCTCATCTCTCATTTGGAGATGCGCATTATGCTTAATTGATGCTTGCCGACCCACCCCTAATACTCAGGTGGTAGCATCGAGAGCCAAGGCGTAGTAGGCCTTCTCTTTAAACGCATGAAGTCTATCAACCCCTTTGTATACTCTGTAATGTAGTGTAGCTGTTTTGATCGTGTTCATGTGTCTGCGTTGGTTATGTTGGACGTGGGAAGGTTATTGGAAGGGAGTAAGGTGGTACGATGGTAGCCTGTGCTTCTGTCATCCTCCCTTGGTCCATGTCTGCTTTCTATCCGCTCCTTGGGATAGTAAAGCGTCACGACCTAATCTGGTCTGCCATTTGTAGTGTGAATGTGGCCAGTGGTCGTAGTGCGACTGGCCATGTCCTAATCGCCTGGAATGATTTATTTTAGGAATATAATCGCGAAAGGAAGTTATTAGCGGGGAGGTCTTGTTTCCTCAGAGCCCCTGTCTGTGTTCGCTCCTTATTAGTGAGCTCGTGTGTGTGTGTGGCTATGTTCCGCTACACCACGCGGACGGTTGGTCTGTTATATGCTAAGTCGGAATATGTATCGCGTGTATGGGCGGGAGGTGCCCTTGGCCTGTTAACGTCTTTGAGAACGTGCTCCTATGGGCCCAAGATAAGTTCCGGTCTGTGACGTCTGTTCATTGCTAAATGTCACAATTGTTTTTGCGTGTTAAAAAAAATGTATGGCCTGAAGATTGTTTTGTGCTTGTAATTTCATGGTCAATGCCGATACACAATAGTGTCTTGTCACCAGCGGTATTGCAATGTGACGACGTCTGCAAGTCAGCGGTTTGTATGTGTAATGGCAGGCTGGGATGTTATGTATGTCATCCGCCGGCATGTGCTTTCCTGCACGTATGCGAGTGTTGTCATTGTTCTAGATTCCTGGCAGACTAATGTAGCAATTCGTACTATTTGCTAGTACTATTGTGTGGCCACTATTTCATAAGACCTTTGTCTTATGAAATTTCTATGCCTGTGTCTGGGAAATGTATTTTCCATGTCAGGTGTATTTGAAATTTTATGCCTGGCTTTTGGCCGAAGGAAATGTGGTATTATCTGGTTGTGTGGTTGTATGAGGTAATTTCAGTGTGATTGGAAGCCTGGATAGTTGTTTTCCCTGGTGTCCAATTTTCGCTGGGATTTGAACCCGTGATCTATGTAATTCTCTGTGTTTTGTGTCTGCGCTGTGTTTCAGGGATTGAGGTGTCCTCAGTGTGGTTTTTGCTTGTGTCTCTCGTACCAAAAATACCGTTGGTTAGTTCGTTTTTGGTACGAGTGTAGTGTGTGATCATGGGTTCGGACCCGGCTTAGTGTAAAGGCTTGTTACGACGGTATTTGTGCCGTCTATATTATGTCCCATGTACCGTGTATTTGCAATGCGCAAATGAAAGTACGCCTTGCCGTGAAGAGTTTGTGTACTTTTGAATTCTCCTCGTAGTGTAATTTGGGGATTTGTGGGGTTCTGAACTCGGCTTAAATGATGTCGTGTGTTCTGCTCTGAGAGCTGCTAGTATATTGCTGTTTGTAAGCGTGCAGGTTATCCATGAGACTTGCGTTATCGCTGAGTGTGGCGGTATTGGATTACAATGTCATGCGCGCTCACTTGTTACTTGTTTTGATAATGCTGTGTGTCCGGCACATGTGTGTCTAATCGGCTTGCTCTCTGTGACTGTGAGTAGTGCTTTTCGCACTGTAAAGAAAGGAAGGAAACTTGTAGTTTAACGTGACCGTTAATCTGTAGATCATGAGCCACGGGACTTCCGTTTTACGTGGAATCCAAACCACAGGCCATGGCATTTCACTTCGAAAGTCTCACATGCATTGGCCTCACTGTAAAAGAACCTCTCGCTAACTACATTTGTGTCCCCAAATTTTGTGTTACTGTGACGTGGTTCGAGTATGTCCCTATCCGTTGTATAAAATGTCGTTATACACGAGTGTCTCCGGGCCGCTAGTCGCTTGTTTGGTGACTATGTGCCGGAGGTGATTTTGTTGTTTTTCATTTATGACCATCTGTTAGTGGAACTGTCCCAATCTATTTTAGCTTCCTACTTTTCTATTCTAGAACTGGATAGCTACCCGACCTTATATTCCTGGTATTCAGAAGGTTGCGGGTTTTGGGACCGTCTTTTCTCAGAGTAATTGTTTCTGGCGCCATTCTAGGCTGTGTCTCCGGGACAGTTCTGTTGAGTATTAGGATCGTATCCCGGTGCGGTCAGTGAGGTTCGAAGGCTATTTCTTGGCCTTCTTTCCACGTGTGCCAGTGGGATCATTTCCTTTCCGTTTGGTAGTGTTCCCGCCTGTGCGTGTAGGTGTGGGAGCTTTGCGTGTATGATATGCCTTCATACGGCGAGCGTGAATAGTGTCTTTTATGAGTTTTCTCCCATGGCGCACGCTCACTATATAATTTAGGTCAGATACCTTCCTGCAGACTTTAAAGGGACCTGACCAGCGTGGCAGGAGGAACTCGGACACGTTTTTCTTACGGGCAGAATTGGAGACCATGACCAATTGCCCGGGTGTGTATTCCACGGTCTTCCTATTCCGATCGTACCGTTCTTTCTGTTTCTTCTGCGCCGCGGCTATGTTCTTCCTAGCGTTCATTCGAGCTATCTGTAAGTGCTCTAGCCGGGCAGCGTTGTCCGTGTAAGTGTCCTGTGGGATACATATATTATCTATGGGACTTCTGGGTGTGTATCCGTGCAGTAGGAAGTGTGGAGAGTGTTTCGTAGCCGTGGATATAGATGTATTGTAACTAAAAGTAATGGGTTGCAGGTATTCATCCCAGTCTGTTCCTGCGTCCTCTGTGAATTTAGCCAACGCTATTCCGAGTATTTTATTCATACTCTCCGTGAGTCCGTTGGTTTGCGGGGAAAAACTCGTGGTAGTGTATGCCTTAATCCTGAGTATCTCCAGAAACTGTTGGAGCAATCTCGAGGTGAAAATAGTACCTCTGTCGGATAATAAGGTTTGGAATAGGCCGTATCGTGTAACTATATCAAATAAAAATTCGGCTATGCTGTTCGTGTCTGCTTTGGGAACAGCCTTCGTAATCATGTATCGTGTGAGATACTCGGTTGCCACCAGGATATATTTATTGCCTTTCTGACTTGTTGTAATGGGGCCTTTCACATCTATCCCGACTCTGTGAAATAACTCTCCCACGGGAATTGGGTTGAGTAGTCCATGAGGCTTGCCAGGCCTTGTTTTGAATCGCTGGCAAGTGTGACATGTCTTTACAAAGGTATCTATGTCGGCCTTCATGTTTACCCAATAATACTTGTCACGGATTCTAAGGTATGTTTTATGCGTACCTAAGTGTGCCCCTGCCAGTGGGCTATTGTGGTGTCCGATCATGATATTTTCCTTCAATGATTCCGGAACCGCTATAGGTGCGTTATCGTGCATGGCTGTGGGCTTAAATTTGAGTACCCCGTCTTCGTCTAGGAAAAATCGCCTAGACAGCCGTGCTGTCTTGGAGTCCACTTTATCCAAGTTTTCTAGTGCCAATAGAATCTGTTTCAAGTACGGATCACTTTCTTGCTCCTGTTTGATGTTAATCACCGTCAGGGCAAAAGTGGGCATGTTGTCCCAGTCGTGGTCCTTACTGTCATCCGGGAGATCGGCTACTGGCAGCCTAGACAACCCATCTGCGTCTAGGTGTGTAGTGCCTTTCTTGTGTTTGACCACGAAGTCATATTCATACAGGCGGAATATAAACCTGTTGAGCCGCGAATTTGGGTTTTTAAATTTGTCCCAAAAAAGCAAGCTCGCGTGGTCAGTCACTACTGTGAACTTGATACCATAGAGGTATACCCTGAAATAGTTCACTCCCCACGAAAATGCCAGCATTTCCCGCTCTGTGGCAGAGTATCTAGTTTCAACGGCCGTTAGTTTCCTGCTAGCGTAAGCGACGGGCCGTATGCGCCCTTCTGCGTCTTCCTGCAATAGGGCCGCCCCCAGCCTATACAGGCTGGCATCCACGTGTAAAAATGTGGGCCTATCACTGTGGAAGTGTTGCAGTAATGGTGGTGAGGTCAAATAGTTGCTTCAATGTGTTGAAGGCATCTATGTGCTCCTGCTTGATGCTGAAGGGCGTTTTTTCACGTGTGAGCTCGGTTAGGGGATGGGCGATGTGTGCAAACCTGTAGATATACTTGCGGTAATACGATGCCAAACCAATAAAACTGCGCAATTGTTTCAAATTTGTGGGCATTGGGATGCCCGTTATTGCGTCAGTCTTAACTGGGTCGGGAATAATGCCCTCCCTGTTGACAATATGGCCCAATATGTTAATTTGCTGTCTGGCAAATTGACATTTCGCAGGTTTAAGCCTTAGTTTAGCTTCTCTGATCCTTGCGAAAGCCTCCTCCAAATGTACGATATGTTCGTCGAAGGTATTGGAGAAAACTGTTATATCGTCCACGTACACTAATACGGAACGCCACTTAAGCCCTGAAAATGTCTTATCCACCAGCTTTTGGAAGGTTTGGCTGGCGTTACGGAGGCCCATGGGTAACCTTGTGTAGGTATATAGCCCGTTCTCTGTAACGAACGCCAGCTTGTGCCTATCTGGTTCATAGACGGGGATTGAATAGAATCCACTATAGCAATCCATCGAACTAAACCAGCTAGCTCCACCAAGGGCGTCCAAATAGGTGTCCGCCCTTGGTAGTGGATAACTATCATTTTCGACTAACTTATTGAGCCTCCTGTAGTCAGTACAAAATCGGTGAGATCCGTCCCGTTTTTTGGTCAGCAGAACTGGCGAGCTATAGTTTGAAATAACGGGAACGATGACCCCTGCCTCGAGCATCTCTGAGATCTGAGCGTCGATGGCGTGTCTCTCCTTCTGGCTCACTCTGAAGGGAGGCTGGTGTACTGGCCGGTCACTAGTGAGTGTGACATGGTGTTCAATGAGGTCTGTCACAGCGAGATCCTTCATTGAATGGGCAAAAATATCCCTGTTGGCCTCCAGGAGCTCCGTGAGCCTTTCATCTTGCTCCGGAGTCAGGTCCTGCCTGTGGTTCTGGTTGGCCGCCTTATCTGTGTGTGTGTCTGTGTGTTGGCTGATAGTATGCAGTACAGAGGCCAGGTGCTCGTGATTTTCTCGCTCCGCTCCAATCCCATCTTTGTTCCTGGTGTATATCATGGGATGTGTGGTGAGCCTCTGGTCGTGCTTTAAAAGCATCTGACCACTAGCGAAATTTATGCTAGCCTCATATCTAGCGAGAAAATCCATGCCAATTATGGCTGACGCAGAAAGGTGTTCGATAACGAACATGGGGTGCGTTGTGGCAAAATGGTCTATCCTAAGATGTATGTTTGCCACCCCCGCGTTTTCTAGCGTCTGAGCATTGGCCGCTACCAGCCGGATGTCACCCGTGACATCGTGTATTTGGGCTTCGGTAACGTGTCTCCTATTAACACAACTTACGGCTGCCCCGGTGTCAATTAGGGCCTGCACTCTGTGGCCATTTATGGTGGCGTGTATCGTGAGGGCCGATACCTGAAATCCACCGCCCTGCACCGATGTATTGTGTAGGATGTATGTAGTTGTTGTTGTTGTTGTTGTTGTTACCGGAGTGACATGTGTACTGGGAAGGTATGGAGTGGGCCGCTTATCGTACCTAGCACGCTTCGCCTCTCGGCTGACTTCCTGTCCCGAGTACTTTGGCTCGGTCAGCAAAGTGCGCTCAGCAAGTACATTGCCAGCTCTCTTAATCGCTCGCGCTGTGGAAATACAAGTCTGCTGGCGAACGTTTAATGCATTGACCGTTCCCAGCTTTTGTGTAGGCGTACTGTTGTTTCCTTCCTCTTGGGAAGGTGTGTCTGCGAATGTGACCTGAGCTTGCCCTTGTTACCCCGTTTTTTGTTCCAGGCGGTCGCGAGTTCGACTCCTGTTGCTGGCTTCCCAGTGCCGAGCGAGCTCGCGTCCTGCGCCTGTGTGTGTTCACTTCCCATCCTACATTGTGGTGTAGGGGGTAGGGTTTTCTGTTTGGAGGGTGTGGGTGTGTTCTCAGGCTGTTTGTGTGTAATTATGAGGGGCGTATAATGTCCCGCCTTAGGGTTTCCTGTAAAAAGTACATGCAGGTCCCTATCGAATCCCGCAGTGGAAAATAGCGGAGGCGAGTGCACATCAGTGTATACATGGATGTTGGCTTGCAGCACCTTGCCGAGAGCGGTCACCTCTACGGCACTGGCATAAGTGCCGTCCTTACCCATGTATTTTCTGTAATCCGCCCCGGTCTGGAATGGGTTTTCCCGCTCGTCCGACACAAAGTCTCGGTACTCTTTCCAGTTGGCCAGGATATGTTTGACCGTTTTCTGTCTGTAGTCTCCATGATAATCCTCGGTATTCCGGATTAGAAAGCACATGGCCCTAAACAGACAGTTGCCGTCTCCTTGCACGGGGTGTGTTTGGAAACGGTCCGGGGGCGGATCGTCAGCCTTAGCTTTGCCTGGCTGCTTCTTCCCCTTACTCTTGCGAGTTTGCTTGGGGGAAAGGCCTTTGTTGTGTTGTGTTGGGGGAGGAACCTCAGCCGCTTCATCATCTGGCCGAACCTCCCCGTCTAGGCGTTTTTTTGGAACGTAGGAGTGCGCCTACCTGTACTGTATGTGCGCTCCCCCTCGGGGTGGCTGCGCCAGCTCCCCGCCTGCGGTGTGTGTCTAGGTGTAGGGAGTATTGCCCCCCTGTCTGTCCGGCGGGGTGTCTCATCCCTGAACTCCCTCGGGTGTTCGTCGGGGAGGGGGTAGTGTTCCGGGCCCTTAGTGTATTTATCTACATTGTCCCGTCCCCTTGTGGGTTTTCTTCCCTGTCTGTTATTGCCCGGGGGTCTGTTTTCCTGTTTACGCCAGGGTGGGGTGTATATCTGCTGCTGCGGGGGCGGGATTTCCCGTCGATTCCCCTGTTCCCTGTACTGGGCAGCTGCATCCCCTGTCTGGTCGGGGTTGGGTTTCCTCGCCTGTCCCCATTTCCCCTGTACTGCGGGGGTGCATAGCTTTGCCTGCGCGGGTTCTCCCGATATTCCCCATTTCCCCTGTACTGCGGGGCTGCATAGCCTTGCCTGCGTGGGGGCGAGTTTTCCCGGTACTCCCTGTCTGCCCTGTATTGTGGGGCAGCGTAGGACTGTCTATTTGGTGGCGGGCTGTTTCGTCGGGGGATGTCGTGGTCGTACTCCTCAGGGTAGTACCCCTGTGTGTACGGGGATGGTGAACGCCGTGAGGGGTATGTCGGCTCTGTGTCCGTGTATGATACTGGTGAATACCGAGGAGGGTAGTGTGGCCTATCCTGTGGGGGAGGTGTTGTTGGCCGCTGTGGAGGGTAGTAATGTTCCTCCTTCCCGTAGCGTCTCCTCTCTGTGTACCCCCTGTCCCTCTCAGTATAATAGTGTTCTTGTGTGTCTGCGTGCTCATCCCTTAGCGGTCTCCCGCCTGCTTGGATGGCAGCTATGGTCAGTTTCTCCATTCTGTCCACCAATTCGTCCATTTTATTATTGGTGTCGTCTTTTTGTGTTTGGAAGTGCAGATCCACGGCTTTTTCCGTAGCCTTTTCCGTGATCTTTCTCCCCTCCTCTATGGTCTTTATGTTGTTCAACATCTGTTGGACCGTGGGGTTGTTCATTATACACAGCTTTTCCACTATGGCTGGTCTGAGGCCCTGCATTAACAGCTTGACTTTCTGTTTGTTTGCCATGGCTGCATTGTACTTGTCGCACATTATCAACTTTACATTGATGTATGCCTGGGCGCTCTCTTTAGGTCCCTGTGACCTCTGTCTGATTTGGTCGTAGAGATCGTCATCGTCTGGTATGAGCTGGAATTCGCTCTTCAACATTAAAGCGGTTTCCTCCCATGTGGCAGCTTCTAGTGTGTCCTCATGGAGCTCATACCATGTCATGGCCGCCTTTGTGAGGTAAGCAGGAAGGAGCCGTTTCCTAACTTCCTCGCTCCAACCATTGATCCGGGCCGTTCTATTGAAGGCCTTGAGGTATTCCTCGGGATCCTGGCCTTCCCCCGTGAACTTTGTGGGGTGGATCATGGGGTACTCAGTGTGTCTGTTCATTTCGTTCTCGGCTGTGTCTCGTTGGCTGTGTAGTGATTCTGGTCTGTCTGTGCCGTTCGCACCGCTATCGTGTGCCGAGGTGTTTGGGCTGTTTAGAGGGGAATTAGCCTCGCTTCCCGTGTACGACACTTGTGTTATGTTACCAGGTGGCTCGTCACCTGATATGTCTGTACTGAGTGATGGTGTGTTGTCGTACTGTGTGGATTTAACTATGTGTACAGTCCTGTCTAAGTCCTGTTTCACAGTTTCCAGAATAGTGTGGATGTCAAGAACTGCTTCTGTCGTATGATTACTTGATTTGATAGTGTCTGTCTCTAGTAGCTCTGTAATGCGCTCGAGCAGATTATTAGTTTTCTGCTCTGTGATTTTCAGTTGCTGCAACAATAGGGGATGGAGTGTTGGCAGGCAATCTACTTCACTAGCGCTTGATACTGGTGACTCTTCTCTGTGTTCACTAGCCTGGGATCGTGTGAAGTGTTTAACTTGTGCTGCGGCGGTAGGGTGTTGAGCACGGATCTGTGATGTTTTGAATTCAAGGTCCCTGAGAAGCTGTACTGCAGTGTGGTCTGTTATCAAGTCACCGTTCTTAATTTTTAGTTTCGGCAGGAGTGGAGTCGTACTAGCCGACAAATGGTGCGCAAAGTCTCTTAGTGTAGTTCCAAATGTGGACATCTAATTTCCACCGAGTTTACACTATGGGGCGAATGGGGGTTGGTGTAATAATACAAACTCCTATATATATATAAAAAATGTGTGACGTAATATAAGGTCAAAAAAAAATTTTCAGTCTCGCTTGGCTATATGCGGTACGGGCCGTTTTTACTACGAGGGCTCGTTGTTTGAGTCCTATTTTACTGTGCGTAGTACCCGGCCTCCACCATCTGTTTTAGATCCCTTATTGGTGGGGGGGGGTGGTTGGATCTAAAACGGAAGAGTTATTGTGTTAATTTATAAAGAAGTGCCAAAAAGGGGGTAGCTTCCCGTAGTCGGGCAAGCTGACCAGTGTAGAGTGTTGTTTAGTGTTAGGGTGCTAGGGGTTGCTCTTATAAAAGATCTAGGTGTATTTTAGGGGATGGACTTAGCGTAAGGTCAACGCGCCGGTCGTCCAGCTGGCTGGTTAGATAATCGACTTGCATGCGTCAGCTATATGGCGCGTGCCGCTCCTGGCAGTCGGGCCACTGCGTGAAATGCAATGCTACCTGAACTGGCAAGTGCCTGGCTACTGGGTGTCACGTCTAACCGTGACGGAGAGTTCAGGAAGGGAGTTAGGGCGTAAAGAAGCGTGTAAACAGTAATGCAGGTGTAATGTACTGACCAAGTGTTTATTGGCCAGTAATATTGAATTATGAGTCCCTTTTAAGGGATGTAGTGATGTTACAATGTGAGAGTACGACTGGTGTATACAAATTGGTGGGTAAGGTTACAAAGTATAGGATTCTGACACTGCTGACTCACTCACCTGATGATACCAGCATAGCCTCGGGCCGCCACACTGTAAGACTGATAATGGAGAAGAGCCTGACCTCCTTAAGACTCCCTTTTATATTCTCCGGCGTTGCTTCGTCGACATTCTGATGGCATAGATGCCCTAGTTAATAGTGTGTCGCTGTTTGTAGTAGTGATGCAAGGATTGGGCCAGCTTTCCAGAATGGCAAGCTGTCCTTGCGGTGTTGATAGATGTTGGTCTGGCCTTACAAGGGTTGCCAGTTAGGGGTGATTTAGATAGATGATGGGGGGATGGTCTCCAGGGGGTGCATACCCCTGGGGGTTGTACAGTATCCAGGGCTCCCAACTGTTAATAAATGCTGTCTCTATTTTTGTTACCCTAATATCAATATACCAGAAAGTATGCAAGCCAATAGCTCTAAACTTTGCACACGTATTGTACCTGACATTCTAGATTAATTTGGAATAACTAATATAGGCCTACGCCAGTGTTGCATGTAACTTCTATACTAACTAATGGATTTCATTCAAAATTGACACGACAATAGATCATATTATTTCAGATTATTTCTGACCAATACATGTATGTCATTGTTGCCAACATGATTTTGCGCGCGCTGTTAGATCCAATGTTAACTGCATGTAACGTCCATGCTATCCCTTGGACTTCAACCAAATTTTGTATTCTGTACCTTAAGAGTTGGAACTAAGAATATATTCAGTCATCAGGGCTGCCAACTGTAGTACTCTATTAGTCTACATTATGCCAGGTATACAGTATTTCGAACTAATTAGAAATCTCGATATTACCAACTTAAATTCGTCATTATTCTAGATAGATCCACTTAGATTAAACATTGGCATGAATCTTAAATTTTAAGAAAAGTAGGCTATTTAGTTCGTCACGGAAATTCTTGTTATGTTATTTGATTGGACATGGCTTAGGCGGCAGCATGCCAGCCTCTCACCGCTGGGTCCGTGGTTCAAATCCTGGTCAGTGAGATTTGTGCTGGGCAATGCGGAGGCAGACAGGTTTTTCGTCGGGTACTCAAGTTTTCCCTGTCACAATTTTATTCCAGCAACAATCTCCAATATAATTTCATTTCATCTGTCATTCATTGCTTGCCACGGTGGGTGAGTGGTCAACGTGTCGGTCTACTAACCCCAAATTTACAGTTTCGCTCCTGATTTTAGAAGTGCGGCAAAAATTACGACACCATAACATACGATGTTGGCATGTCACAGATCCCATTTGAATTCAGTAGGCCGTGTTCATAGTGGCAAAATTAATCTCGGGATTTACCGCCAACACAAAGTTCCTTATTTCTCTACTAGAAATCAATTAATTTCCTAGTGCCTGAATTAAATTACAATAGTTTTACCATAGATTTAATAAAATACCTCTCACAACAATGGGGGATAAATTGGATGACTAGTTTCGTTTGTCAGGTGAACATCATCAGATCTTGCTCACTAAAGCTTAATTTATGCTCAGTGAATATGAAAGTACAGCAGTATTTACAATTATTAAGCTACAGAAGCTACATCCTAGAAGTGGTTTTCCGTGGTTTTCAACTTCTGCTGTTGTCTGATTCTTCAGGCTATTGACAGGTTTGATGCAGCTGTCCATGCCTCCCTGTCCTGAGCTAATTGTTTCGTCTCTACATAGCTACCACACTCTACATCCGAGACAATCAGTTTAGCATATTCTAATCTTGGTCTACCCCTACAGTTCTTGTTCTCGACCCTTCCTTCCATAACTAAGCTTGCTATTCCTGGGTGTCTTAATACGTGTCCTACCAACCTATCTCTTCTCTTCATTAGCAGTCGCCAGAAACATCTCTCCTCTACCACACGTCTTAATACCTCTTCATTTGTTACCCTATCTACCCATCTGATCTTCATCGTTCTCCTGTAACACCACATTTCAAACGCTTTAATTCTCCTCTCTTCTGCTGCTCCAATAGTCCAAGTTTCACTTTCATAGAGTGCCATGCTCCAGACAAAAGCTTTCAAAATTGACCTCCTAATACCCAAATTTATATTCGATGCCAACAGATTCTTTTTCCACTTCTACTGCAGACGAATGCTGCGGTGGTATCCAGCTTAAGGCCACGGCCAATTCCTACCCAAAACCTACCTCAATTACAAATACACACACTGGTACAGACACCGCAGGTACACAGGTTTTTAGACAAATTTTGCACACACCCAAGTACAAGGGACTACATGACCACGATTTTGCAAAGCTCCTAAGTGAATCAACAACAATCAGCTACGCTGGTGAGTGTAGAGAGCTGTACGAAGGGCTCGTACGAGGTGGAACCTATCTTTGAATATCGACGCTTTGCCAGCATTCCTTATCACCTACCTCTGCCTGTTTGTGCTCTATCTCTCAATTTTTTTGTCCGTCAGCTATCGCATTCTGTAACGCTTTGAATTAATGATTCGAAGAAAACTGATATGAAGTTATTATGGAGATACGTGTAATATGAATTATCTCAGCTTGGTGATGTTATGGCCACCAAAGGAAGTCTACCCAAGTGTAATAATAATGTTTATGACAGTGGGCAAGTCGTGATGTTTAACCTGGGACACCAAGTTATGGGAACATCATAATACATTTTATGAGTCTCTTTATAGAGAAAGCGGGATATTCCATTGTTGATTAAATATTTAAGAGACTGTACCTTGTTTATAGACCTTTGGTGACACAGTAAATAGTATTTCAATCTTTATGAGACTGCAGATACTAGGGCCATGTTAGAGAGACGAAGAGAATTGGTAGTTGTAGAGCATTGCGGTCATCAATCTCAGACAACGAGAAGCATCTGAGAAAATTAATTGAATGAAGGAAATTTGTTGTTTTACGTGATCGTTAATATTGCGATTCTAAGCCACGTGGCCTTCGTTTTACGCGGAATCCAAACCATTGGACGTGATATATCAGCATGAGAATCCCTCATGCATTAACAACAAATCCAACCCACTACGCCGTCACGCCCCTTAAATTAGCGGAATTTGTCACCTACAACACACGTAATTCCCATAAAATAATAATGAAAAAGAACAGTTAGTGAAACATTGCGTTTGGTCGGGCCTTAAGAAGCGCACAATAAACATTCTTCTCCATTGAGCAGCAAAAAAATTCACACCAGTGAATAAGAACAGTACAGAAAATATTCTGTGAATGTATGAACAGTACAGAAAATATACTCAGAATGTATGAACAGTACAGAAAATACACTCTGAATGTATGAACAGTACAGAAAATACACTCTGAATGTATGAACAGTACAGAAAATACACTCTGAATGTATGAACAGCACAGAAAATACACTCTGAATGTATGAACAGCACAGAAAATACACTCTGAAAGTATGAACAGTACAGAAAATATACTCTGAATATATGAACAGTACAGAAAATATACTCTGAATGTATGAACAGCACAGAAAATACACTCTGAATATATGAACAGTACAGAAAATACACTCTGAATGTATGAACAGTACAGAAAATACACTCTGAATGTATGAACAGTACAGAAAAAATACTCTGAATGTATGAACAGTACAGAAAATACACTCTGAATGTATGAACAGTACAGAAAATATACTCTGAATGTATGAACAGTACAGAAAATACACTCTGAATGTATGAACAGTACAGAAAAAATACTCTGAATATATGAACAGCACAGAAAATACACTCTGAATGTATGAACAGTACAGAAAATATACTCTGAATGTATGAACAGTACAGAAAATATACTCTGAATGTATGAACAGTACAGAAAATATACTCTGAATGTATGAACAGTACAGAAAATATACTCTGAATGTATGAACAGCACAGAAAATATACTCTGAATGTATGAACAGTACAGAAAATACACTCTGAATGTATGAACAGCACAGAAAAAATACTCTGAATATATGAACAGTACAGAAAATACACTCTGAAAGTATGAACAGTACAGAAAATATACTCTGAATGTATGAACAGTACAGAAAATATACTCTGAATGTATGAACAGTACAGAAAATATACTCTGAATGTATGAACAGTACAGAAAATACACTCTGAATGTATGAACAGTACAGACAATATACTCTGAATGTATGAACAGTACAGAAAATACACTCTGAATGTATGAACAGTACAGAAAATACACTCTGAATGTATGAACAGTACAGAAAATACACTCTGAATGTATGAACAGTACAGAAAATATACTCTGAATGTATGAACAGTACAGAAAATACACTCTGAATGTATGAACAGTACAGAAAAAATACTCTGAATATATGAACAGTACAGAAAATATACTCTGAATGTATGAACAGTACAGAAAATATACTCTGAATGTATGAACAGCACAGAAAATATACTCTGAATGTATGAACAGCACAGAAAATACACTCTGAATGTATGAACAGCACAGAAAATACACTCTGAATGTATGAACAGTACAGACAATATACTCTGAATGTATGAACAGTACAGAAAATACACTCTGAATGTATGAACAGTACACAAAATATACTCTGAATGTATGAACAGTACAGAAAATATACTCTGAATGTATGAACAGTACACAAAATATACTCTGAATGTATGAACATCACAGAAAATACACTCTGAATGTATGAACAGTACACAAAATATACTCTGAATGTATGAACAGTACAGAAAAAATACTCTGAATATATGAACAGCACAGAAAATATACTCTGAATGTATGAACAGTACAGAAAATATACTCTGAATGTATGAACAGTACAGAAAATACACTCTGAATGTATTAACAGTACAGAAAATATACTCTGAATGTATGAACAGTACACAAAATATACTCTGAATGTATGAACAGTACAGAAAATACACTCTGAATGTATGAACAGTACAGAAAAAATACTCTGAATGTATGAACAGTACAGAAAATACACTCTGAATGTATGAACAGTACAGAAAATATACTCTGAATGTATGAACAGTACAGAAAATACACTCTGAATGTATGAACAGTACAGAAAAAATACTCTGAATATATGAACAGTACAGAAAATATACTCTGAATGTATGAACAGTACAGAAAATATACTCTGAATGTATGAACAGTACAGACAATATACTCTGAATGTATGAACAGTACAGAAAATACACTCTGAATGTATGAACAGTACACAAAATATACTCTGAATGTATGAACAGTACAGAAAATATACTCTGAATGTATGAACAGTACACAAAATATACTCTGAATGTATGAACATCACAGAAAATACACTCTGAATGTATGAACAGTACACAAAATATACTCTGAATGTATGAACAGTACAGAAAAAATACTCTGAATATATGAACAGCACAGAAAATATACTCTGAATGTATGAACAGTACAGAAAATATACTCTGAATGTATGAACAGTACAGAAAATACACTCTGAATGTATGAACAGTACACAAAATATACTCTGAATGTATGAACAGTACAGAAAATATACTCTGAATGTATGAACAGTACACAAAATATACTCTGAATGTATGAACATCACAGAAAATACACTCTGAATGTATGAACAGTACACAAAATATACTCTGAATGTATGAACAGTACAGAAAATATACTCTGAATGTATGAACAGTTCAGAAAATACACCCTGAATGTATGAACAGTACAGAAAATACACTCTGAATGTATGAACAGTACAGAAAATACACTCTGAATGTATGAACGGTACAGACAATATACTCTGAATGTATGAACAGTACAGAAAATACACTCTGAATTTATGAACAGTACAGAAAATATACTCTGAATGTATGAACAGTACAGACAATATACTCTGAATGTATGAACAGCACATAAAATATACTCTGAATGTATGAACAGCACAGAAAATACACTCTGAATGTATGAACAGTACAGAAAATACACTCTGAATGTATGAACAGTACAGAAAATACACTCTGAATGTATGAACAGTACAGACAATATACTCTGAATGTATGAACAGCACAGAAAATATACTCTGAATGTATGAACAGTACAGAAAATACACTCTGAATGTATGAACAGCACAGAACATATACTCTGAATGTATGAACAGCACAGAAAATACACTCTGAATGTATGAACAGTACAGACAATATACTCTGAATGTATGAACAGTACAGAAAATATACTCTGAATGTATGAACAGTACAGAAAATACACTCTGAATGTATGAACAGTACAGAAAATACACTCTGAATGTATGAACAGTACAGACAATATACTCTGAATGTATGAACAGCACAGAAAATATACTCTGAATGTATGAACAGTACAGAAAATACACTCCGAATGTATGAACAGTACAGAAAATATACTCTGAATGTATGAACAGCACAGAAAATACACTCTGAAAGTATGAACAGTACAGAAAATACACTCTGAATGTATGAACAGTACAGAAAATATACTCTGAATGTATGAACAGTACAGAAAATACACTCTGAATGTATGAACAGTACAGAAAATACACTCTGAATGTATGAACAGTACAGAAAATACACTCTGAATGTATGAACAGTACAGACAATATACTCTGAATGTATGAACAGTACAGAAAATATACTCTGAATGTACGAACAGTACAGAAAATACACTCTGAATGTATGAACAGTACAGACAATATACTCTGAATGTATGAACAGTACAGAAAATATACTCTGAATGTATGAACAGTACAGAAAATACACTCTGAATGTATGAACAGTACAGACAATATACTCTGAATGTATGAACAGCACAGAAAATACACTCTGAATGTATGAACAGTACAGACAATATACTCTGAATGTATGAACAGTACAGATAATATACTCTGAATGTATGAACAGTACAGAAAATACACTCTGAATGTATGAACAGTACAGAAAATATACTCTGAATGTATGAACAGCACAGAAAATACACTCTGAAAGTATGAACAGTACAGAAAATACACTCTGAATGTATGAACAGTACAGAAAATACACTCTGAATGTATGAACAGTACAGAAAATACACTCTGAATGTATGAACGGTACAGACAATATACTCTGAATGTATGAGCAGTACAGAAAATACACTCTGAATGTATGAACAGTACAGAAAATATACTCTGAATGTATGAACAGTACAGAAAATACACTCTGAATGTATGAACAGTACAGAAAAAATACTCTGAATATATGAACAGTACAGAAAATACACTCTGAATGTATGAACAGTACAGAAAATATACTCTGAATGTATGAACAGTACAGAAAATATACTCTGAATGTATGAACAGTACAGAAAATACACTCTGAATGTATGAACAGTACAGAAAATACACTCTGAATGTATGAACAGTACAGAAAATACACTCTGAATGTATGAACAGTACAGAAAATATACTCTGAATGTATGATTAGTACAGAATCTATACTGTGAATGTAAAAACAGTACAGAAAATAATTCATCACGAACCGAAAGGTGGAGGACATAAAGGAAGAAATAGAGATACCCTTAACTAAAATAAACAACCCCAATAATTTAAGGGCGCTCATACACCGTCATTGGGAATTTTCGCATACAGTTACGAATCATATCATAGCTTCACTAATATGTAACATAGAGTTATGAAAACTGACATATTGAGACCGTTTAGTTGATGTCAACAACCACGATGACTCAACTAACGACACAAAATCAAATAAAAAATACCGTGAGGATCAGGTGACCTTCCATAAAGGCTAAAGCGGCACGAGAGTCCGTAGTCCACAGGGATCGTGGCACATGGTGACTGACACACCCCCTTACTACAGGATATTAATAGGTGAAGGTAAGTGAAGCGACTGGACCATTTTCAACCATAACCCGAGGTGTCTATCTTGAGAGCTGTCTACAGAATCCCAAACCCAGAAATGACACACACGATTCATATTTTAAAACAACACTTCTATTCATAAACCAAATATTACAATACAAATACAATAAACAAATACATGCAGTTCAAAATAAAATAAAAAGGTGTGGTACCTGACGTAGGATGAAACTTACTTTGTATTGGCTCCCAAAATATTTCTCTTAGGACCGAATATCCTTTCACTTTAAATAATTAACAGCTGACGCGATAACATCAAGAAATAGGCCTGAGCAACCAATTCCGTATATGCATAATTGTATAACTTTCAGGTAAATCGGAAAACAATCTTCAATAATATTTTAATACCGTCAATTAATAGGTAATGCCATAAGACACTAAATATATTAAATCATGGATAATTCCTTTTAACCTGAGCAAACTCGGAACAAGATCTCAATACGTCAATCCCTTTTAAACATGGTGCCACGATTCTCTTTTGTCATCTAACAGCTGACAATCATAACAAGGTTATCCAGAACACAACAACCGATAACTAAAACAGAAGACGAACGCAATGCCAGCAAATACGAACTCCCACTCTAATAAAATAAAAGCTTTAAATAATTTACCAGGACCTCAATTAGGTAAGATACACATGCACCCCAGAAATATATAATAATCCACTTACTTCTCTCTGGAACATAATACCTTTTACCAAATCTTCATAACTCCAATAAACCACATTTGGCCTCTTACAGACATCTACGACATATATGTTTGCTTTCTTTAAAGTTGCCACAACAACTATATATAAACATATAAAAGAAGCAACACATAATCTTTTCACGTCGACAAGACCACAAAGGTATACGTTACAAACCGAAGCACAGACCGTCGTACAACTCCAGGTGTACATGAGAATCTACCTCATCTTTCTGCCACATTTTACATAAAAATATTAATTAATTTGAAGAGAAACTATTCCATGTCGATTCATATTTGGTTAGAGCCAGATACGCCGAACTTTACAAAGCAAGACATCCGAATGAGTAGCTGAAAGCTACTCAATATTTGTAGACTACATGATGTTACGTCTTGTACAAATCATGTCCCAACACTCCGTTATTGCATCGCGCAATTACTAACAGTCGATACTAAGGGAACCATCTTCTTTGGCAAGTCAGAACACTCACCACATGCGGACAAGCTTACCGTTTTCACCACTAGGCGGACACAACTTAGTAGTAGCGCCTTACCAAGGCGCTGCTGCACCCTAGCGTAGATAAAGAGCACTACCTCATCTCAACTCCCAAGAATTTGCATGCAAACGTCAAAATCATGTGTCTTACAGTCGTGGCAAATAGAATTGGCACATACTCCCTCCCTTCATACTTGGCGCCGGTAAAGTACCAAGCCAACGAAATTGTCCAACTGAAAATGTACATGCACCAATACCAATCTTCAACAAATACCAACCTTCAGTACCCAAATTCATCACTTCAAAACTGGTTTAGTTTTAGGCATGCATTAAATAAGGAGGTAGAAATAAACACTTCTTCACAAGTTCGTTCAAAATCCACCACCACAAGTTTGACTACACACAGGTCGAAGATAGTTCATGCAGAAGTCAACGTAGCTAATGGTACATCCCTTTTCATGCCAAGAAAATTGCGTCTTACATGTAACATGATACATCAGATAACTTGTACAGACAATAATACATCATAGTATACATAATTCATCTTTCGTTCGAGGATAAGTTCAGGTTCGCTTTAGTTTCCAGATGACAGTTCCACAATCCTGGCCACAGATAGTCTTCACAGTACATCCGAAATCTTCTACGCAGACGCATCAACGATGATAGCAGCTGAAACCAAATTCGACTAGGCGAGTATCGTTTTCATGGAATAGTTTACACACACGTTTGACATTAAACAATATAAACAAACAATATCATTGCATATATCCAAAATATGGCAGAAATTTTCCTAATGCAAAACCTATCTCAGAAAATCCACACCTTTTACAAAATATTTAAGTTTACACATATTTTAAATAAACAATTAGAAGTGTTGATGAGTACTCAATGCAATATAAGAAAATGTAGAATTGACAAACCAAATTCATAACAATTACAGTGAAGCAAGCAAATCCCAGATGAAAAATGAGTTCTTTAGTATATTTTAAAAAACTAATATCTCCAAAAGAACGTTGGCATAAGTCCCTTATCACACATCTGTCTCAACTCATTTAGGCTACAAGCAAGAAAAAAAAACTACCCAAGAAAACCATTAACAGACTCGAAACCCAAGGAAAAAAGGAAAGAAAGACCAAGAAAGCAACAATAAAACGAAGTATCAACTGACCACACGTGCAGACCTAAGAAAACCCCAACACATTCACACACACATCTTTGCATAACCTCTAAATTCACCCAAGAAAACAGTTACTACCCACAAATATCCCCAAAATGTTCCACCACGATATAAATAGGAGTTCGTTAAAACCGTGACACATTACCACAAATATCCTTTAAATGAACAATTACCTTAGGCTGTCTCGGATGAGAATTTCAACAAATTCACTTCAACGAAACAACGACCATTACCACATTAACTTCATGACACACACAACTCACCTGTAAGTACTTACTTCCTCAGTTCAACAAGCAAAGATAAGTGCACAAGGTCACTACTCGGAGAAACTATTTCGGAATGTTTAGTAAATACTTACCATTAAATACATATTCAGCTTATGCCACCTAATATTTGAGTTCCATACCTCCATATACGTTAGGATCTTAAGCTGAACAAGGATATTTTAACGACCCTATTTATATACTCGGCTACCATTGAAAACTTTTAAAATAAAACATAACTTGACCCATTAAAAACAAGAAACAATAACAAAATTCCTCCCCAAATTAAATAACAAATTAGAGATTCTCATTCATACCAACACAATACACTAACGCACAATTATACCACCTTCCTCCAGAACCAGTATACAATTTTGAAGATTCAATAAAGGTCACTTTACTACAAACACGCACCAAAGCATCATGTAGGTCATACACGATCTTGAAAATTCAAAATTATTACTGTAACACAAAATAAAATTCATCTCCGTACCAACAAAATGTCAAAAGCCATTTAGAAAATTCTAACCTTTCGCCTACATACCAATTTGACGCAAAACAATGGGTCACTCTGGTTATACACAATGCAGAAGATTCCAAATAGAGACATTTATACACAATACACACAAATCCATCCATCGCTCATCAAACATACAATTCATACAGAACATACATACATACATAGTGTGTGTGGTTTCCAAAGATCAACACAATTTTGAAAATACAATACAGTACGTACAAGATCATCACAACATCTTCAGGAATTATGATTCATTCTGGCATCACACCAACGTCTAAGGTGATTATACGACCCACATAAGTCGCACCGCCTACCTTGATATGTATCACCCTCAGCATATCTCCGGTTGGAACGCCCCTGAAAATTATTGTATGGACCAGAAACAGGAACAACATCTTGACATACCTCTCCCTGAAATAAAGCATTATTAAAACCCTGAACAGGTTGTCTTCCTCCAGACTGAACAGCACTCGTCCACTGAAAAACAGGCTGAGAACCAATTTGCCCAAAGGTACCCTGAATAGAAGAACATGGTATCGATGAATTTGCCATGCGAACAGCATCTGCCTTTTTGAACTTCTCAGCAGTAAGAACAAGATCATAAAACCCCTTATAAGTCTTAGGCCTAGCACACATGGTTAAACACAATCTATAAATGGGGTTAATTCCTTCGACTAATGAGGCAACGATTTGCTCCTCCGACAACTGAACAGCAAATACTTTAGCATAATACCTAACATCCACAAAATAATCGTTCAGTGTCTCATCCATTCTCTGTCCTCTGAATAAATAGCTTCGATGAAGGTCTGACAAGGTGTACGGGGTAATAAAATAATTTAAAACTTCCATTTGAAAATTAATTAAAGACTTTCCAGCAGACATGTTATTAATTAAGATTTGTCGAAGCATACCTGAAGTGCAAGGAAACACCATTCTAAATATTTGACGTTCGGACAGTCCAAACACCACAGCACTGTCTTTTAATTCTACAAATTTCCTAAGAAATTGCACTAATAAATCATTCTCAGTACCATTACAGATGTGAAAATTCTTTAAAATCAAGGCAATTGGATTGGGTAACGTAGCAAATCTAACATTGATATCTGCCATGACATTTCCAGGGTCACATACTTGAGAAGAATCTCCTAAATTCATATTATGCTTCATCAAATTATGCTCAACAACATCAGTTACATTAATTAGACTTTCACTTGTTTGTACAGACTTCACACAACGAGAAATTCCAGAAGTTAGATTAATTGAGGCATTCGCACTATTTTCTCTCGATAAGGACCTAGATGACAATCTGAATTCATTATTTAAATTAACCTGGTCAATAATATTAGGCCTAGCTGAGCATGACATATTTCTCGAAGGCTGACTAGACGACCCATTCCGGTGCTGCATAACAGCAGGATTATAAATTCGTAAATCATTAATAGACAACACAGATTCTACATCTTCAACCAAATTATTATCAACATTCACCTCACACCGATTACCATTCTCAGAACCTCCACTGATTGACGACGCCACAGATTCACATTTATAATCACCAGTTACACCAGAAAACATACGTTCGTAAATAATAGCCAACCTATCACGCAAACTTGACAATTCATTTGCAAATGAAATACCGTCCTCAACTTTTGACCAGACATTAATTAAATCAGCCAATCTCAATATCCAATGCAGAGCTCGCCACCTTAATTTATTTCTTTGATATTCAGACGAATCGATAATACCCTCCAACGAAGCACAATCACTTAACAAGTTTGAAACAGATGTAATGACACCAGACTTACCCAATTCCCAATATTCGCTGTTAATAGGCGGGATAATTACAGGAGCATCACGTAACGACCTCAAGACAGCCAAATCAGTTACTCTATTTCCCTGTGGAATCCTTCCACGAATCAAGATCTCGAACCCCAATTCATCTTTCCTCAGATAATATATGTTTGGGAGAACTCGTTTTTCCATTACCAGGTGGGTTTGTATACATGAAACATAAAACACACAAAATTAGTAACATTTACAGAATCCAACACTGATCATAATTTATTTTTGGTATATCACTTCTAGTTCCTAATTCTGAACAACTCTCAAAATAGACATTAATGTGTTAAACACGTAAAACCACGCTCTCGATACAAGTGACACACCCCCTTACTACAGGATATTAATAGGTGAAGGTAAGTGAAGCGACTGGACCATTTTCAACCATAACCCGAGGTGTCTATCTTGAGAGCTGTCTACAGAATCCCAAACCCAGAAATGACACACACGATTCATATTTTAAAACAACACTTCTATTCATAAACCAAATATTACAATACAAATACAATAAACAAATACATGCAGTTCAAAATAAAATAAAAAGGTGTGGTACCTGACGTAGGATGAAACTTACTTTGTATTGGCTCCCAAAATATTTCTCTTAGGACCGAATATCCTTTCACTTTAAATAATTAACAGCTGACGCGATAACATCAAGAAATAGGCCTGAGCAACCAATTCCGTATATGCATAATTGTATAACTTTCAGGTAAATCGGAAAACAATCTTCAATAATATTTTAATACCGTCAATTAATAGGTAATGCCATAAGACACTAAATATATTAAATCATGGATAATTCCTTTTAACCTGAGCAAACTCGGAACAAGATCTCAATACGTCAATCCCTTTTAAACATGGTGCCACGATTCTCTTTTGTCATCTAACAGCTGACAATCATAACAAGGTTATCCAGAACACAACAACCGATAACTAAAACAGAAGACGAACGCAATGCCAGCAAATACGAACTCCCACTCTAATAAAATAAAAGCTTTAAATAATTTACCAGGACCTCAATTAGGTAAGATACACATGCACCCCAGAAATATATAATAATCCACTTACTTCTCTCTGGAACATAATACCTTTTACCAAATCTTCATAACTCCAATAAACCACATTTGGCCTCTTACAGACATCTACGACATATATGTTTGCTTTCTTTAAAGTTGCCACAACAACTATATATAAACATATAAAAGAAGCAACACATAATCTTTTCACGTCGACAAGACCACAAAGGTATACGTTACAAACCGAAGCACAGACCGTCGTACAACTCCAGGTGTACATGAGAATCTACCTCATCTTTCTGCCACATTTTACATAAAAATATTAATTAATTTGAAGAGAAACTATTCCATGTCGATTCATATTTGGTTAGAGCCAGATACGCCGAACTTTACAAAGCAAGACATCCGAATGAGTAGCTGAAAGCTACTCAATATTTGTAGACTACATGATGTTACGTCTTGTACAAATCATGTCCCAACACTCCGTTATTGCATCGCGCAATTACTAACAGTCGATACTAAGGGAACCATCTTCTTTGGCAAGTCAGAACACTCACCACATGCGGACAAGCTTACCGTTTTCACCACTAGGCGGACACAACTTAGTAGTAGCGCCTTACCAAGGCGCTGCTGCACCCTAGCGTAGATAAAGAGCACTACCTCATCTCAACTCCCAAGAATTTGCATGCAAACGTCAAAATCATGTGTCTTACAGTCGTGGCAAATAGAATTGGCACAGTGACGATGGTCATAGACCGCCTAAGGAAAGGTTCACCTTAAAACTAGACTGAGAAAATAAACATCCAGACTCATGTAAAACACCGTGAAAATTTATTAAAGTTCACAAGCCCCTAGCCTAGTTCGGAGGGTTATAATCGGCTAGTCCGCAAATTAATAAATAAACAAAGATAAAGAACAGGTCCCCTACCTGAGAAGTTACTGAAAACCCTCGCGAAAGATCTAACTCACAATGATAAAGCAACAACAGCAACGCTAGGAATATGGTACGACGCAAGTCCCTAGTTCAAGTTACAAGATCAAGCTAACATCTGAATTTACTTTTAACAGGGTAGCAAAACAAATCTAGGTTAGGATGGTACCATTTCGACATTTAAATTTAACATTAATTCAACTAGCTAAGTCCTATCAATTAACAAAATTTACGGCGATGACGTCCGTAAAAGAAAACAATTACATCCAAAAGCTAAGTGTACAGCCATGAAAAACAAACCATTTAATTATGCTTAATAACTATGTGCTAACAGCACACAATAAAGTAACATGTAGGGTTTAATACACTTGACATCATAAATTAATAACGAAATAGACACAGTAGTTTTATTAAAAATTCCTGCCTGCACCTTGGTTTACTCTTTGTAAACCATAGTCATCTAATGTGTATGGTTACGGTGACGAATGCGCAGTTGAGACCACGTCTGACATCGCATGGCCTGAGCTCCACAAGCTACGAACTCTAGGTTCGCACATGCTTCAGGTCGCTACAAAAATGTCAAATGTCCTAGTCATTTCCTCACAAGGAAATTATCTTCAACTGCACGGCTATGTCAACAGTTCCAGAATGCAAAGAACAAAGTTAGATAGAAAGAATCGTTAGTTAGGCCTGTTTTACGACAATTATGCATTTTATTATTAGAATGTCGGTTTATAGGTTTATCGTAGGTTTATGGCGAATAACATCGACAATAGCCTGGGCACGGAGTGTCTCCAACTGAGATCATTCTCGACCAAAAAGCCTCGACTCAACAGTCGGAATATAATCAACGAGTATAACAACTCGGACACACAATAACACGGGTTACCAGCGGCGCTAAGCTCGCGTTCAATAACTCTGGGATAGGCCTGTACAACAGTTACCTTCCATATAACATCTGGTCAACGGGATCATCCCCGGACAAAGCATACAATAACATCCTGCTATAACAGGGTAGACTTCACCATCCTATAGAATACCTTACATAACTGTACCTGTCATACGACAATACACGCAACAGAGCGTAAAACTAACAAAAACCGATCCATAAAACAAGTGATCAAATACAAGAGTGGAAACTGATTTCCATAAGCAAAATAGCAATGAAAGGAAAAGCGAATACAAATTGTACTCTGTCCTCGTCTATAGTAGTTTTGTCTCACAAAGAAGCAGGCGTGCTCTAGGTCACTGGGTTACATAACCAGTTTATTCAAGGCCGGCGATTTAATCAATACAAAACCTGCACTTGGCCGGTTCATAAAAAACTTTACCAAAGGTTACGGATCTCTACAGAGTCCGTGTATCAAACGCACGCTATAAATCTGAGTATATTAACACAATTCCGTCTTTCTACCAAAGACGTCTAAATGAAAGTAAACTTACAATAACTGAAGCTCTTTGCTTTAAAAATGCAACTCAGTAGTTGCTAGAACATCAAATAAAAACGTGTCTCACACGACACAAGAAAAATATGATAAATGTGGCACAGATTCACACACTAGATCTGCTTAATGATACGTTGGGAACCGCGTTCGATGCTAGGCAACGAAACATTCCTTCTAGTTGTTAGGTTCAAACATGACCAAGAATAGCTTCTGAGCTTATTCAAAATGAAATATAATGCATTTACAAACTGGTAGTTACTGTCGACTACCTAAATGATACGACCGTTCTAACGACAGTCAGGGGTGTAACAAAGGATGGCTGCGAAGAATGCAGTCAATTAATAACCAAGGCATCTGATTGCCATAATTACAGTCAGCAAAGACTTGAAAATTACCCCAAGTAGGGTTGAACAAAATAGCCTCAAAATGACTACGATCAGGTTCAGCAAAAAGGTAGGCATTGACGTTCCACGACGTTCACCAAGCTGCACCAGGGCTGACCAAAATGTCTGACCCCAAGGGTGTCTCACTCTAAACTGAAATAAATGACATCTAACTAATCTAGTTACATCCCTACCTAGAAAAATGGCTGACACTGAGTGTGGTTGATTCACAAACTACATTAAAACTACTATACCACCAGAAACTAGAACAAAGAAGGGGTGTGACAAAAACTCACGAAATGGAGGAGCTCTCACTCAGCTCTCTATTCCACAACAAGGGTTGTACATAAACCTCTCTGGCTCTCTGGATCGGTATCCTCCTCATCAGGATTCCCATCTGGACTCCCCCAAAGACCAGGGTTCGATTTGTCCCTGTCGACATCATCGTGGATATGCCTGGAAATGGCATTTTGGCTCCTTCCCTCTCGTTCATCGTTCTGGAAGTTCCACCATCATGCGGGTCCCTGTAGAAACGTCACCCCCCCATACTGGGATGGTATTAGCCCATGGTGACTGCTTCAACCATGGTGAAGAAAAGTCCAATCACGTGGGTAGCGAAATAAGTTGCGTGATTATTCATCCTCTCACTTCCAAAATTATAATGTCCGTCGTGACTATTATAGGCTTCAATTATAAAATACGACACAGCCTTAATCTTGCAGATGTGGATTAGCATGTGAGCTAACACTATTTTATAATGCTGCACGTGCTAGTGACGCTACTTTTGTATCACGCAGCATCCGTGAATTATACGACGTTTCAAAGATGAAATTTCCACTTTGGCAATTTAAATATCTCATACAATTATAATCACACTTATTCAGGATAATTGTAACACTATTACCTGTATATTTCCACTAGGCATCTGCCCTCCACATACGCGTGGGTAATATGTGATGTCACAGCAATGTTGTGCAATACACTATACTTGCCAATAATTATTTCCCAAGCTTCTTATTTAATTCACTGGACTTCATCGACAGTGGATATTAGTATTTGCTTGCTCGATGGCACCTTATAATCACTTTTAACGCTAAACAGCGGATATTCTTCTACGTCTCGTAGGACA
The DNA here is from genome assembly GCA_946902985.2 of Meconema thalassinum. Classification (NCBI taxonomy): domain Eukaryota; kingdom Metazoa; phylum Arthropoda; class Insecta; order Orthoptera; family Tettigoniidae; genus Meconema; species Meconema thalassinum. The sequence goes on along the minus strand of OX336388.2, from coordinate 1,711,358,133 downwards.
AATGTAATTCCACGCCTACACAAGGCGGATTCTCAAGACGCAGTGCTCCGGTACTGGGTGTCTCTAGAAAGTAGGTCGTCAAAACGAAAACGTTGAGCGACTACTTACGTTCCTTTTTGCGTATCTGCAAGGGTATTACCTTACCTAAAGTAAAAATAAACATTCTCCAAAATGTTTTAATAATGCAGCATGACGAAATGGAATATTCTGAGTCTCGTAGGAAAGATAAAAATAATTAATAAGACCTCAGATAATAATTAGCAGTTTACACCAAAGTCAAAAGTGCGATTCACCGCTACTTCAAAGTATCGCGTGATCTCTCAGCTTCACGTGGCTTCCTGGGTGTGTTCAAAAGTACAACATCCCATCATAAATGCTCTGTCATAAGAAAAATATCACATGAACCATAGCTCAGCGGGTTCATCTGCCTCTCTGTCGTTTCAAATAAAATGTTGGGATAACATTTTTATTTGCTTTGAAATTCATTCAAGAGTGATATTTTTTTAGATTGGCTGCATTAAAGGTTCCAATGCGCTCTCCTGTCCTAATATCTTCTATCACATAACTTCCATTGTTCAAAGGCTGTCGGATACGACTAGGGCCATAATACAAGGATAGAAATTTCCCATATATGCGGTCTATAGGACTAGAAATTCCGGGTCTCCTTATAAGGATAAGGTCTCCTTCTACTAGTGGTTCTCTAAACCTCTGGCGTCTAGTTCTTCTCAAGCGCTTGGCAGCTTGTCTGTCCATAGTCTCTCTCGCAGCTAAAAGTCTGCTGGCATGTGATGGTTGTAAACAAGGTGGATTTACAATCACACGATCCCATATTCTCAGCGGCATCTGGTTCAAATGCAAGACCATAGGTACTTGACCAGTGCTTTCATGTACTGTTGAATTAATACATTTTGCCATAATAACAAGGACTTCAGTCCATCGCCAGTGTTCTTCTTGACAATATAATCGACAGAATTTTGCGATAATAGACATCACGCATTCTGCTGGGTTGCTCTCTGGATGTCGAATAGATGATAAAACATGACCTATTTCAAGCTCATTCATGGCATTGGCAAATTCTGCTGAGGTGTACTGTGATCCGTGATCAGCCAACAAGAATTGTGGCTTTCCTGCCTCCGGTATCACTTGACGTCTAATCCTCTGAATAATCTGATGTGCAGTAGCTTTTTGAATTGGATGAAGCATCGTATATTTCGTGAACACATCCACCGTTACAACGATGTATCGATTCCCACGACGAGCCTTAGGTATTGGGCCATACAGGTCCTGTGCATACAACTCTCTAGGTTGAGTTGGTAGTATTGGTCTAGGTTGTTCCTTCAGCAAGTGTGACGTGTACTTGTTCCGCTGGCATGCGTCGCAAGCACGTAAACACTGTCTAACGGTGGCTCCTAACCCTTTCCATGTGAAAGACTCCTTGATAGTTGCAATGGTTTTGTCTGTTCCACCATGTCCAATGGATAAATGTACCATAAGAATAACAGATTCTTGGTATCTCCTAGGAATAACTGCACGCAGTTGAGTGTGGTCCTCGTCTACAAACTTGTATAAGACACGATGATAAATCAAATAATCATCCGCAACAGCAGCAATCCTTGCATAATGATCATCCTGTGGATCCATTCTTCGTTCTAGGAAACGGATAATATGTCTGAGTTCCTCCTCACGTCGCTGTCCTTCAGGTAAATGACGAAATCGGCGAAGGTGTTCCTCGCATTCTCCCTCGATGTCTATGGCATTAACAGTAGCTTCAGGATTCCGGCTGAGGATGTCGGCCAACACATTCTCTCTGCCTGGTCGATAAACTATTTCCAAATCGAACTGTTGGAGAAACAGCGTCCAACGTGTGATCCTGTCGCTTGCCAGTCTTGTTCTCAAGATGAAGGTCAACGCATCATGATCGGTTCTCACAATAATCCTCTGACCTAACAGAAGTTTCTGCCAGTATTCAAGTGCGTAAACAATTGCAAGTGCTTCTAACTCGGTCGTGAAGTAGTGAGATTAGTAGGATAAATAAGCCGGTTCTGGGGCAGGGGCTAATGGGCAAGATGGCCGCCGCGCGCAATCACTCTATGTTATTCTTATGGAGGGGTCAGTCAGAGCTGGGGCAGGGGGCTAATGGGCAAGATGGCCGCCATGTCCTGAGACCGTGCATGATGTCACAGGGGAAGTTCGGCCGTGTAGTTACTAAATGGAATATTTATTATTATTATTATTAATTTTATTTGGTAATTATTGATTGATAGCTTGCCACGGTGGGTGAGTGGTTATCGTGTTGGACTACCAACCCCCCCAAGCTTGTAGGTTCGCTCTTGGTCGTGGTAAGTGATTTTTGAAAATTGGCAAAAATTAAGACACGCATGTCATACGATGTAGGCATGTAAATGAACCCAGGGAGAGGTCGGCTATGTAGTTGCCAAATGGAATATTTATTATTATTATTATTAGGTAATTATTAATTGATCATGTATAATGAAGACCAGCCTTATATTGTCCACCTCTTGGTGTAGTGGCTAGCATTCTTGGAGGTCATTCCTGAGGTTCGAATCCCGGCTCTGCCAAGAAATTTAATTTCTGGTCTCAGGAGTGGAACGGGGTACATTCAGCCTTGTGAGGCAAAACTGACAGGACCTGGCTTTTAATTCATACCTCAACCATTCTGCCTAACCCAACTTCACCTAACCTAACCTAACCTAACATAACCTAATCTAACCTAACCTAACTTCAAAGTCAGAGCAAATATAAGAGCAAATGTAATAGCACACATAATAAACTAAGTTATAACCTAACCTAACTTCACCTAATCCAGCCTCACCTAACCTAACCTAACCTAACCTAACATAACCTAACTTTAAAGTAAGAGCAAAAATGTAAGAGCAAATAAAAGAGCACAAATAATAAACTTAGTAATAATCTAACCACACCTAACCTAACCTAACCTAACATAACCTAACTTCAAAGTGAGAGCAAAAATGTAAGAGCAAATGTGAGAGCACAAATAATAAACTTAGTTATAACCTAACCTAACCCACAGAAACCTAATTTAAAGACTTTAGATTTTATATTTTAACATTTTAGATTTTTGATTTTTTTCATTTTACATTTTTTAGATTTTACATTTTACATTTTAGATTTTTTGTATTTTAGATGTTAGTTTTTTTTTAGATTTTACATTTTAAATTTAAGATTTTTTGATTTTAGATTTTATTTTTTACATTTTCCGAAAAGAGTAAACTACAAGGCTACATACCTAACCTCACCAAACCTAACTTTACCAAACCTAACTTAAGCTAATCCAAAGGCTAATGCACATCCACTAAGTATATAAGGGCACAAGCAACTATCCTTATGCTAGTCATATAGGCTACTGTACAACATGATCACTACCCCCCCCCCCCCACTGGGTATTTCTTTTTTCATTTTTGTTGTTTACACATTTATCAATTTTCCAATTTTCAATTTTCAGTTTTTTTAAATGTTAGTTTTTAAGTTTTTCAATTTCATAATATGGAAACATGGATTTTGCATTTTGTTGTTTACACATTTATTAATTTCACAATTTCCCAATTACAGTTTTTAAAATGCCAGTTTAAAGTTTTTCAATTTCATGATATAGAAACATGGATTTCCCATTTGTTGTTTACACATTTGTCAATTTACCAAATTCCCATTTACAGTTTTTAAAATTTCAGTTTAATGTTTTTTCTATTTTGTCAATATGGAAACATAGATTTTCCAATTTGTGTTTTACATGTTCATTTTGCATTAGGAGTGGAGAGAGGTGGGTAGTAATTAAAAATGTACAAGCAGTGTCCATACAATATTTTAATTTTAAATACATGTACACTATTTACACATTATACATTTTTACATATATTCTTTTTTTTGTTATAAATTGTACAGTTTTTTTATTGTTTTCTATTTTTTATTTTCTTATTATGAATACCATTTTTTGTGTGTGTTCTATTTTTGTAGTGCTATTGTTTTAATTTTTTAAATTTGATTGTTTTATGTATTTGCTAGGCTCATAAAGAGGATTTTGATATTCATAACTTAACTCTTTAAGCATGGTCAATGATTGAGTAATGACCATAGGCATGTGTACCTATACCATCAGCATCAATCACTCTTTTATCATCACCAGGACACAAAGCAATTTTGTTTAGTCTTATAGATGATATGTCATGTTGTTTAGAAGCTATAATGTTCATTGGTATTCTTTTTACATTGTTTTTCATGACACAATCCTTATAATCTTGAAAGCTTATACTATTTTTGACAACACTTTTGTTAATACCTTTAATCTTTTTGATTTCTTTACCATTTATGTCTAAAGCGTACATTTTAGCTCTAAGTCCAACAAATGCTTTTATAATTTGTCCACAAGCCTCGTCTTTAAATTTCCCCAACGTTTTCTTGTTTGATGTAGAGTAACATATGTGATTAGTAGGATAATCTGATGTGTCCAGGTGTTCTAGGAAATCCAATTTGTCTTGATATACATCTGGGGTGTTAACCAAATAAATGAACGAGTCGGTATCCATATACATGAGTTTAAGATTGTTCATTCCATAATAGGGTAGCAGGACATCATAGTGGTGGGAATACATTAGAGTTTTTGAAATATCCAGTATACACATTCCAATATATATAGGCTTATTGAATACAATGTTACGTTTAGCCATGTGGAAAGCAGCTAGGTTAGGACCATAAATTGTTCTGTCAATAAATGTCGGCTTTGCTATTAGCTTTTCTGCCTTTTTGCTGTCAGTCACAAGACGTATGTCTATTCTTTTACGGATATTTTCCATTGTTTTTCCAAAAATGACATTGTTGAATAATTTGTACAGATTTTTCTCAAAATCATTTTTGGCTTGTTTTCGAAGGTTGTTATTAAAATCAACGTATGCCTTTAACCAAGGTCTTTGCTTAAACTTTAACACACGATGAATTTTTATCAATTTTATTCCATGATCTAAAGCCTGTTTTAGTGCCATGTAGTGAACAACATATCGCCTTCGATTTCCAAGATGAGGAATTAGTTTTTTCAGAGACGAATCCTTGGGTTGTGTACACTCTGGTAGGAAAGGTAAATCGTTGTGTAGATCATGAAGGTCAGATGGGTAATCAACATCAACGTCTAGAATGTATCCCACAGGATCGTCTTTCTTTAGTTTTTCTAGATCAACAGTATCTGGAGAAACCCACTGAAATCCACCATAAGGAAGGGAGTGGCACATAGCCCACCCGTATTGGTTGTTGGCATCATCATAGGTTATAAACTGCGATGGTTTCTCAGAATCATAGGTTTCCATGTATTTATTGTTAGCTTCAGCATACCGATGAGACACCTGGCATATGCCTCCACGTATTCCAGACTCGATTAGAAGAATCTGATCGTAATCCTGTAGCAATTCCAGTTCAATTCCTGTGTAAAGGAGCATTGCCTCGAAACTTAAACCAGGCGAAGTAAAAAAGTGTGCAGCATCCACTCGGTGTGTTTCTAGTGTTTTGTTTCTAAACGTTTCAAAGCTGTCTGCAAGAAGGAGTACATCTGATGTTAGGTAGAGGTCACTATATTCCCCTAGAGTTTTAATGTTGAACTGATTCCACACATTTTTGGCATGTTCATAGTCTTCTTGACTAACATCTTCTTGACTTAATTTGTTAAAGAATGCCTCTTTTGGAGGTAAACACGTTTCACTTAACTTTTCCCATGAGTCAATGTAGTCATAACAAAATACCCCTTTACGAGTCATGAGCATTGCATTTTCTTTTCCAAAGTACTTGTCTGTTTCAGGGTATGATGTTAAGTTGGAAACTAAGTTTTCCAAACTACTCGGCATTAACCGAAACGTGTCCACAAATCTAAGCTTAACATTTCCTACATATTTGGTGAAGGAAATGTATTTTTCCTTGGAGTTAGCGATAACATCCACTCTCTCAGTAGTACATCCCAATTGCTTTACAATGAAATTTGCGTCGTAGCCACTCATATTATGTAAAAACACAGGAACGGGGTTACGTGTTTTACACCTCAAATTACAGTTATTGTGAGCACTTCCACGGTATTCCCCTGTAATATGGCAGTGGTCTCGAACTTTCCAGTCCTCTTTGGTGAATGGTTTTCGACACAAATAACAGGTTTCAGAACATTGGAACTCTGCTTCTTGATCCTGAGTTAAGGCCTTTGGAACATTTAAGCTGTAAAGGCGATCAATTTCATTAGTTATTGAGATCAAACAGTCCATAAACTTTTCTGCAGCGTCAGGTCCACGATAAATAACAGGTTGGCTTGGAAGATTTGTCTTTATGTGTTCCACAGCGGGTGATGGTTTAACGTATATACCAAAGCTCATAGGAACATGACTCTGGTATGGCACTGTATAACTTGCTTCAGGATTGGGCAAACATGTTTGATATGGTAAGAGTATACTTTCGAAATCTGCATAGATAACGTAAGGTATTCTTAGCATTTTTTCAACATTTAAAAATTTGACAATGGGGTTTTTAATAGGCATTTCAACCCTAGCAATGTCATGCTGGACACACAAAGCTCTATGTTCTTTTAATTTTTCCATTCCTTGTTGTCCATATTGATTATCAAAGTGAGTAAAACACCGTTTACACGTATATATCTTATGTTCACGGCGGGTAATCTGATGTGCTACTAGTTTATCAAAATCTTTGATAAAGACGTAGTGGTTCTGTCCGGATAATGAACTTAGCAGAAGGAGGTCGCGATGGTCTTGCAGCTCTTGATCCACAACCTTTAGAGGGAACAGTTTATTGTCTTTTTCCAATCCAAATACATTAATGGATATATCGTTAGCTTTTTCAAATTTGGGAATGTCTGCTAGCGATGTAGGAAATGATATTGTTGAAAAATCATACTTGTTTTCCAGATCCTTGTATTTACTAATGCGTTTAGCATCAGTTTTAACCAGTTTTGCTAAAATGGCATACATAAAACACCTCTCATCCTTAAAGTTTTGAGGATTAATGCAGGCTTTTCTTGCTTGTATAACTGCTGGTAATGGAATATATGTGCTTCCACGCAAGGGATTATACTTATTTATTTTTAATCGTACTCCTTCCACTGCTAACAAAGCCCAATTACTGCCTTTTAGCTCAGATTCCTCCATTTCCGTAGTTAACTTTGTAAATTGTGTTTCCAAGAAACTACTTAAGTCCGTTTCCAAAAATAGGGCCTGATTTCGTGTTTTAAAAGCACGATCTGTAATTTCATTGGTAGATGTATGAATGAATCTACATTCAGCCACAAGATTAACTTTTATCGACTTGTGCATTGCTAGTTCTTTCTGCATAGCTTGCATTATTTGCTGTTTGGACTCTTTAAGGTATGAATTTAAATCCTTGCACGTATCGCAACGAATGAAATAGGATTTAAGTCGACCTTCAAAAGATGTCTCATATTCAATAAGTCCATTTTTGTCAGGGACCAATGACAGTAGGTAATGTTTTGTAGGCTCTGCCTTTTGTCTTTTAGCTGCCGACACAACATTACAACATTCTTCATGACGACGTCCATTGTAGGCATTGTTGAATGTACTACCACAGGTCTTGCACTCATGAAATTCACCACACGATACTTCATGTCGCTTCCTATGATAGTCTCGAAGAAAAGTCTTTCCACACTCTTTACACATATAGCTAGGAATGGCTTCTTCCATTAAGAATGTTGATTTCTGCAAACGGCTGCTTACTGCGTATCACAGGGCTAGAGGTTGGTCGGTGAGACGGTCTTTCACGATGTGAACACCGTGAGAGGTAGTAGTCAACTGGTGATATTCTTGTGAAGGGTCCTCTAATATACCCCTAGTCTAGACCAACAGCTCTTTACAGCGTATGACAAGGCTGTATACTGGATAGTGAGACGGTCTTTCACGATGTGAACACTGTAACAAGTAGTAGTCAACTGATTATATACTTGCTAAGGGTTCTCTAATATACAATAGTCAAGACCAACAGCTACTTACAGAGTAGTACAAGGCTGTACAATAGTTGTTTTAACAGTCTTTCACGATGTGGTCACTGTGAATGGTGGTAGTCAACTGATGATATTCTTGATAAGGGTCCTCTAATGTACCACTGGTTAAGGGTAACAGCTGTTCACTGCTTATGACAAGGCTAAAGACTGGTTGCTTCAACGGTCTTTCACAATGTAAACACTGTGACAGGTAGTAGTCAACTGAAAATATTCTTATGGCCTACTCAAGGTTATCAGGTACTTACTGCATATCAAAAGGCTGTACACTCATGTGTGTTAGGCACTCTTTCTTGCTAAGAACCCCAATATTCCCTACACAAGGCTATACATGTTAGTTCTAAACACTTAGTGGTTAATTGTATATTCAATTTTTGTACAAAGCTTACACAAGCACGTTTTTTATAAGGTAAAACTTTGTTAAATAACTGCATGCGACACGCAAAGTATGTTGCCGCTATCTAGCAGTGACTATGAGAACTACTTGACCGACCAGCATGCTACCTAGCGCTCCATTTCAATACTCGCTCACTGAACGAACAGCATACTATCTAGCGGTCAATATCAATACTCACTCAACTACCAGCCTGCTACCTATCGGTCAATATAACAACTCACTCAACTACCAACATGCTACATGGCTTTTTTGGTCAGTTTTTTTGTTGGCTTTTTTTTTGGTCAGTTTCTGTTGGCTTATGTTGGCTTTTATTGGCTTTTGTTGGCTTTTGTTGGCTTTTTGTTGGCTTTTGTTGGCTTTTGTATTAGCTCTTTTATATTTGCTCTTGCTTGTGGGGGCTTATTTGGTCTTGGAAAGTATGTCAGTCCTTTTTTTTATGGCTGTAAAATGCTTACAGCCATGTTTGTAAGCAGCAACAACAACAACAACACACAAAATTCCAAAAAAATCGAAAGTACTCTAAGTTTTATCAATGACTCTCAACTCTTACACTTACCTCTATCCCATGCCTAGTCAAAAATAGTGTATTTTTCAAATTTTTCAAAAAATATTTGGAAAGTAGGCTATATCATTAAACTAAAAATCCTGAAAAGACATATGTTAACTCCAACACCTACCTCTATACCATTCTTAGTCCAAAAATAGTGTATTTTTCAAATTTTCCAAAAACATATTTCCAAAAAGGGTTATATTTCCGAAATTAAAAAGTTAACAAAAATGTTTGTTTGACATAAATGAATGGCCTTTGCCTCCTCTACCACTGTACCAAGTCCCAGGTCTCCAGGACAAAAAAAATTAAAATTTTTAAAAAGGGTTTTATTTCCAAAATTAGGAATTTTACAAACACATTTGTCTGACGTAAATCAATGGCCTTTACCCCCTCTACCCCCCACACTAAGTCACATGTCTCTAGGACAAAGAAATAAAATTTTGAAAATGGGCTTATATTTCCAAAATTAGGAATTTTACAAAAACGTTTGTCTGACGTAAATCAGTGGTCATTACCCCCTCTATCCCCATACCAAGTCTCAGGTCTCTAGGTCAAAAAAATAAAATTTTGAAAAATGGGCTATATTTCCAAAATTAGGAATTCTACAAAAAAGTTTGTCTAACGTAAATCAATTGTCTTTACCCCCTCTATTCCCATACCAAGTCTCAGGTCTCTAGGTCAACAAAAATAAAATTTTGAAAAAATGGTCACTATTTTGGAAACTAGGAATTCTACGAAAAAGTTTGTTTAACATAAATGAAAGGTCTCTATCTCCTCTACCAGCAAACCAAGTCCCAGGTCTGCAGAACAAAAATGAAAAAAGTTCAACTGGGAAAGTAGGCGATTTTTCATAAAACTAAACATTCTAAAAAGTGTTCTATGGGCTTAAAAGAATGGCCTCAATGTCTTTTATTTTTTATAATAAAACTTTATTATTTTTTACATTTTTTGAAAAAAGTTCAATTTTGAAATTTTTATATTCTGGAAACTAAAGAGTTAACAAAAAATTTTGTTTGACATAAATGACTGGCCCTGACCCCATCTACCTCCAAAATAAATGTCAAGTCGCTGGGACAAAAACTGTGCAGTAGGGGGATGGTAGGGGTTCTGCCCCCTCCCGCCACCTCTCCCTCTGACGTCACATTTCGGGGCGGGGCCAGAACCCCTACCATCCCCCTACTGCACAGTTTTTGTCCCAGCGACTGGAAATTTATTTTGGAGGTTGATGGGGTCAGGGCCAGTCATTTATGTCAAACAAAATGTTTTGTTAACTCTTTAGTTTCCAAAATATAAAAATTTCAAAATTGAACTTTTTTCAAAAAAATGTAAAAAATAATAAAGTTTTATTATAAAAAATAAAAGACATTGAGGCCATTCTTTTAAGCCCATAGAACACTTTTTAGAATGTTTAGTTTTATGAAAAATCGCCTACTTTCCCAGTTGAACTTTTTTCATTTTTGTTCTACAGACCTGGGACTTGGTTTACAGGTAGAGGGGATAGAGACCTTTCATTTATGTTAAACAAACTTTTTCGTAGAATTCCTAGTTTCCAAAATAGTGACCATTTTTTCAAAATTTTATTTTTGTTGACCTAGAGACCTGAGACTTGGTATGGGAATAGAGGGCGTAAAGACAATTGATTTACGTTAGACAAACTTTTTTGTAGAATTCCTAATTTTGGAAATATAGCCCATTTTTCAAAATTTTATTTTTTTGACCTAGAGACCTGAGACTTGGTATGGGGATAGAGGGGGTAATGACCACTGATTTACGTCAGACAAACGTTTTTGTAAAATTCCTAATTTTGGAAATATAAGCCCATTTTCAAAATTTTATTTTTGTTGTCCTAGAGACATGTGACTTAGTGTGGGGGGTAGAGGGGGTAAAGGCCATTGATTTACGTCAGACAAATGTGTTTGTAAAATTCCTAATTTTGGAAATAAAACCCTTTTTAAAAATTTTAATTTTTTTTGTCCTGGAGACCTGGGACTTGGTACAGTGGTAGAGGAGGCAAAGGCCATTCATTTATGTCAAACAAACATTTTTGTTAACTTTTTAATTTCGGAAATATAACCCTTTTTGGAAATATGTTTTTGGAAAATTTGAAAAATACACTATTTTTGGACTAAGAATGGTATAGAGGTAGGTGTTGGAGTTAACATATGTCTTTTCAGGATTTTTAGTTTAATGATATAGCCTACTTTCCAAATATTTTTTGAAAAATTTGAAAAATACACTATTTTTGACTAGGCATGGGATAGAGGTAAGTGTAAGAGTTGAGAGTCATTGATAAAACTTAGAGTACTTTCGATTTTTTTTGGAATTTTGTGTGTTGTTGTTGTTGTTGCTGCTTACAAACATGGCTGTAAGCATTTTACAGCCATAAAAAAAAGGACTGACATACTTTCCAACACCAAATAAGCCCTTACAAGCAAGAGCAAATATAAAAGAGCTAATACAAAAGCCAACAAAAGCCAACAAAAAGCCAACAGAAGCCAACAAAAGCCAACAAAAGCCAATAAAAGCCAACATAAGCCAACAGAAACTGACCAAAAAAAAAGCCAACAAAAAAACTGACCAAAAAAGCCATGTAGCATGTTGGTAGTTGAGTGAGTTGTTATATTGACCGATAGGTAGCAGGCTGGTAGTTGAGTGAGTATTGATATTGACCGCTAGATAGTATGCTGTTCGTTCAGTGAGCGAGTATTGAAATGGAGCGCTAGGTAGCATGCTGGTCGGTCAAGTAGTTCTCATAGTCACTGCTAGATAGCGGCAACATACTTTGCGTGTCGCATGCAGTTATTTAACAAAGTTTTACCTTATAAAAAACGTGCTTGTGTAAGCTTTGTACAAAAATTGAATATACAATTAACCACTAAGTGTTTAGAACTAACATGTATAGCCTTGTGTAGGGAATATTGGGGTTCTTAGCAAGAAAGAGTGCCTAACACACATGAGTGTACAGCCTTTTGATATGCAGTAAGTACCTGATAACCTTGAGTAGGCCATAAGAATATTTTCAGTTGACTACTACCTGTCACAGTGTTTACATTGTGAAAGACCGTTGAAGCAACCAGTCTTTAGCCTTGTCATAAGCAGTGAACAGCTGTTACCCTTAACCAGTGGTACATTAGAGGACCCTTATCAAGAATATCATCAGTTGACTACCACCATTCACAGTGACCACATCGTGAAAGACTGTTAAAACAACTATTGTACAGCCTTGTACTACTCTGTAAGTAGCTGTTGGTCTTGACTATTGTATATTAGAGAACCCTTAGCAAGTATATAATCAGTTGACTACTACTTGTTACAGTGTTCACATCGTGAAAGACCGTCTCACTATCCAGTATACAGCCTTGTCATACGCTGTAAAGAGCTGTTGGTCTAGACTAGGGGTATATTAGAGGACCCTTCACAAGAATATCACCAGTTGACTACTACCTCTCACGGTGTTCACATCGTGAAAGACCGTCTCACCGACCAACCTCTAGCCCTGTGATACGCAGTAAGCAGCCGTTTGCAGAAATCAACATTCTTAATGGAAGAAGCCATTCCTAGCTATATGTGTAAAGAGTGTGGAAAGACTTTTCTTCGAGACTATCATAGGAAGCGACATGAAGTATCGTGTGGTGAATTTCATGAGTGCAAGACCTGTGGTAGTACATTCAACAATGCCTACAATGGACGTCGTCATGAAGAATGTTGTAATGTTGTGTCGGCAGCTAAAAGACAAAAGGCAGAGCCTACAAAACATTACCTACTGTCATTGGTCCCTGACAAAAATGGACTTATTGAATATGAGACATCTTTTGAAGGTCGACTTAAATCCTATTTCATTCGTTGCGATACGTGCAAGGATTTAAATTCATACCTTAAAGAGTCCAAACAGCAAATAATGCAAGCTATGCAGAAAGAACTAGCAATGCACAAGTCGATAAAAGTTAATCTTGTGGCTGAATGTAGATTCATTCATACATCTACCAATGAAATTACAGATCGTGCTTTTAAAACACGAAATCAGGCCCTATTTTTGGAAACGGACTTAAGTAGTTTCTTGGAAACACAATTTACAAAGTTAACTACGGAAATGGAGGAATCTGAGCTAAAAGGCAGTAATTGGGCTTTGTTAGCAGTGGAAGGAGTACGATTAAAAATAAATAAGTATAATCCCTTGCGTGGAAGCACATATATTCCATTACCAGCAGTTATACAAGCAAGAAAAGCCTGCATTAATCCTCAAAACTTTAAGGATGAGAGGTGTTTTATGTATGCCATTTTAGCAAAACTGGTTAAAACTGATGCTAAACGCATTAGTAAATACAAGGATCTGGAAAACAAGTATGATTTTTCAACAATATCATTTCCTACATCGCTAGCAGACATTCCCAAATTTGAAAAAGCTAACGATATATCCATTAATGTATTTGGATTGGAAAAAGACAATAAACTGTTCCCTCTAAAGGTTGTGGATCAAGAGCTGCAAGACCATCGCGACCTCCTTCTGCTAAGTTCATTATCCGGACAGAACCACTACGTCTTTATCAAAGATTTTGATAAACTAGTAGCACATCAGATTACCCGCCGTGAACATAAGATATATACGTGTAAACGGTGTTTTACTCACTTTGATAATCAATATGGACAACAAGGAATGGAAAAATTAAAAGAACATAGAGCTTTGTGTGTCCAGCATGACATTGCTAGGGTTGAAATGCCTATTAAAAACCCCATTGTCAAATTTTTAAATGTTGAAAAAATGCTAAGAATACCTTACGTTATCTATGCAGATTTCGAAAGTATACTCTTACCATATCAAACATGTTTGCCCAATCCTGAAGCAAGTTATACAGTGCCATACCAGAGTCATGTTCCTATGAGCTTTGGTATATACGTTAAACCATCACCCGCTGTGGAACACATAAAGACAAATCTTCCAAGCCAACCTGTTATTTATCGTGGACCTGACGCTGCAGAAAAGTTTATGGACTGTTTGATCTCAATAGCTAATGAAATTGATCGCCTTTACAGCTTAAATGCTCCAAAGGCCTTAACTCAGGATCAAGAAGCAGAGTTCCAATGTTCTGAAACCTGTTATTTGTGTCGAAAACCATTCACCAAAGAGGACTGGAAAGTTCGAGACCACTGCCATATTACAGGGGAATACCGTGGAAGTGCTCACAATAACTGTAATTTGAGGTGTAAAACACGTAACCCCGTTCCTGTGTTTTTACATAATATGAGTGGCTACGACGCAAATTTCATTGTAAAGCAATTGGGATGTACTACTGAGAGAGTGGATGTTATCGCTAACTCCAAGGAAAAATACATTTCCTTCACCAAATATGTAGGAAATGTTAAGCTTAGATTTGTGGACACGTTTCGGTTAATGCCGAGTAGTTTGGAAAACTTAGTTTCCAACTTAACATCATACCCTGAAACAGACAAGTACTTTGGAAAAGAAAATGCAATGCTCATGACTCGTAAAGGGGTATTTTGTTATGACTCATGGGAAGTTAAGTGTTTACCTCCAAAAGAGGCATTCTTTAACAAATTAAGTCAAGAAGATGTTAGTCAAGAAGACTATGAACATGCCAAAAATGTGTGGAATCAGTTCAACATTAAAACTCTAGGGGAATATAGTGACCTCTACCTAACATCAGATGTACTCCTTCTTGCAGACAGCTTTGAAACGTTTAGAAACAAAACACTAGAAACACACCGAGTGGATGCTGCACACTTTTTTACTTCGCCTGGTTTAAGTTTCGAGGCAATGCTCCTTTACACAGGAATTGAACTGGAATTGCTACAGGATTACGATCAGATTCTTCTAATCGAGTCTGGAATACGTGGAGGCATATGCCAGGTGTCTCATCGGTATGCTGAAGCTAACAATAAATACATGGAAACCTATGATTCTGAGAAACCATCGCAGTTTATAACCTATGATGATGCCAACAACCAATACGGGTGGGCTATGTGCCACTCCCTTCCTTATGGTGGATTTCAGTGGGTTTCTCCAGATACTGTTGATCTAGAAAAACTAAAGAAAGACGATCCTGTGGGATACATTCTAGACGTTGATGTTGATTACCCATCTGACCTTCATGATCTACACAACGATTTACCTTTCCTACCAGAGTGTACACAACCCAAGGATTCGTCTCTGAAAAAACTAATTCCTCATCTTGGAAATCGAAGGCGATATGTTGTTCACTACATGGCACTAAAACAGGCTTTAGATCATGGAATAAAATTGATAAAAATTCATCGTGTGTTAAAGTTTAAGCAAAGACCTTGGTTAAAGGCATACGTTGATTTTAATAACAACCTTCGAAAACAAGCCAAAAATGATTTTGAGAAAAATCTGTACAAATTATTCAACAATGCCATTTTTGGAAAAACAATGGAAAATATCCGTAAAAGAATAGACATACGTCTTGTGACTGACAGCAAAAAGGCAGAAAAGCTAATAGCAAAGCCGACATTTATTGACAGAACAATTTATGGTCCTAACCTAGCTGCTTTCCACATGGCTAAACGTAACATTGTATTCAATAAGCCTATATATATTGGAATGTGTATACTGGATATTTCAAAAACTCTAATGTATTCCCACCACTATGATGTCCTGCTACCCTATTATGGAATGAACAATCTTAAACTCATGTATATGGATACCGACTCGTTCATTTATTTGGTTAACACCCCAGATGTATATCAAGACAAATTGGATTTCCTAGAACACCTGGACACATCAGATTATCCTACTAATCACATATGTTACTCTACATCAAACAAGAAAACGTTGGGGAAATTTAAAGACGAGGCTTGTGGACAAATTATAAAAGCATTTGTTGGACTTAGAGCTAAAATGTACGCTTTAGACATAAATGGTAAAGAAATCAAAAATATTAAAGGTATTAACAAAAGTGTTGTCAAAAATAGTATAAGCTTTCAAGATTATAAGGATTGTGTCATGAAAAACAATGTAAAAAGAATACCAATGAACATTATAGCTTCTAAACAACATGACATATCATCTATAAGACTAAACAAAATTGCTTTGTGTCCTGGTGATGATAAAAGAGTGATTGATGCTGATGGTATAGGTACACATGCCTATGGTCATTACTCAATCATTGACCATGCTTAAAGAGTTAAGTTATGAATATCAATATCCTCTGCATGAGCCTAGCAAATACATAAAACAATCAAATTTAAAAAATTAAAACAATAGCACTACAAAAATAGAACACACACAAAAAATGGTATTCATAATAAGAAAATAAAAAATAGAAAACAATAAAAAAAACTGTACAATTTATAACAAAAAAAAGAATATATGTAAAAATGTATAATGTGTAAATAGTGTACATGTATTTAAAATAAAAATATTGTATGGACACTGCTTGTACATTTTTAATTACTACCCACCTCTCTCCACTCCTAATGCAAAATGAACATGTAAAACACAAATTGGAAAATCCATGTTTCCATATTGACAAAATAGAAAAAACATTAAACTGAAATTTTAAAAACTGTAAATGGGAATTTGGTAAATTGACAAATGTGTAAACAACAAATGGGAAATCCATGTTTCTATATCATGAAATTGAAAAACTTTAAACTGGCATTTTAAAAACTGTAATTGGGAAATTGTGAAATTAATAAATGTGTAAACAACAAAATGCAAAATCCATGTTTCCATATTATGAAATTGAAAAACTTAAAAACTAACATTTAAAAAAACTGAAAATTGATAAATGTGTAAACAACAAAAATGAAAAAAGAAATACCCAGTGGGGGGGGGGGGGGGGGGGTAGTGATCATGTTGTACAGTAGCCTATATGACTAGCATAAGGATAGTTGCTTGTGCCCTTATATACTTAGTGGATGTGCATTAGCCTTTGGATTAGCTTAAGTTAGGTTTGGTAAAGTTAGGTTTGGTGAGGTTAGGTATGTAGCCTTGTAGTTTACTCTTTTCGGAAAATGTAAAAAATAAAATCTAAAATCAAAAAATCTTAAATTTAAAATGTAAAATCTAAAAAAAAACTAACATCTAAAATACAAAAAATCTAAAATGTAAAATGTAAAATCTAAAAAATGTAAAATGAAAAAAATCAAAAATCTAAAATGTTAAAATATAAAATCTAAAGTCTTTAAATTAGGTTTCTGTGGGTTAGGTTAGGTTATAACTAAGTTTATTATTTGTGCTCTCTCATTTGCTCTTACATTTTTGCTCTCACTTTGAAGTTAGGTTATGTTAGGTTAGGTTAGGTTAGGTTAGGTGTGGTTAGATTATTACTAAGTTTATTATTTGTGCTCTTTTATTTGCTCTTACATTTTTGCTCTTACTTTAAAGTTAGGTTATGTTAGGTTAGGTTAGGTTAAGTTAGGTGAGGCTGGATTAGGTGAAGTTAGGTTAGGTTATAACTTAGTTTATTATGTGTGCTATTACATTTGCTCTTATATTTGTTCTGACTTTGAAGTTAGGTTAGGTTAGATTAGGTTATGTTAGGTTAGGTTAGGTTAGGTGAAGTTGGGTTAGGCAGAATGGTTGAGGTATGAATTAAAAGCCAGGTCCTGTCAGTTTTGCCTCACAAGGCTGAATGTACCCCGTTCCACTCCTGAGACCAGAAATTAAATTTCTTGGCAGAGCCGGGATTCGAACCTCAGGAATGACCTCCAAGAATGCTAGCCACTACACCAAGAGGTGGACAATATAAGGCTGGTCTTCATTATACATGATCAATTAATAATTACCTAATAATAATAATAATAAATATTCCATTTGGCAACTACATAGCCGACCTCTCCCTGGGTTCATTTACATGCCTACATCGTATGACATGCGTGTCTTAATTTTTGCCAATTTTCAAAAATCACTTACCACGACCAAGAGCGAACCTACAAGCTTGGGGGGGTTGGTAGTCCAACACGATAACCACTCACCCACCGTGGCAAGCTATCAATCAATAATTACCAAATAAAATTAATAATAATAATAATAAATATTCCATTTAGTAACTACACGGCCGAACTTCCCCTGTGACATCATGCACGGTCTCAGGACATGGCGGCCATCTTGCCCATTAGCCCCTTGCCCCAGCTCTGACTGACCCCTCCATAAGAATAACATAGAGTGATTGCGCGCGGCGGCCATCTTGCCCATTAGCCCCTGCCCCAGAACCGGCTTATTTATCCTACTGAGATTCATGTGCTCTTAAACGTCGGCTTAAGAAAGCAATGTAATGACGTTTCTTCTCATCATCTTCCTGCAGTAAAATGGCTCCTATACCAATGGCAGATGCATCAGTTTCTAGAATAAAGTTCCGAGAGTAATCTGGATATTCTAGCTGAATTGAGTCCACAAGCATCTGTTTAGCTCTCCTGAAAGCTATCTCGCATTCATCATTCCAGTTCCACCTGCAGTTCTTTTTCAATAATCCTTGCAGTGGTGCAACAGTTTCGGAATACTTCTCACAATGAGCAGCAAAGAATTGGAGAATTCCTAAGAATTGTCTCACGTGTTTCACACGGGTTGGTGTTGGAAATGCAGCAACAGTTCTAATCTTTGCCGGATTCGGTCTATATCCTTCTCCATTGATTATGTGTCCTACGAATTTCACTTCTTCCTGAAAAAATTGACACTTGTCAAACTTGACCTTAAAATTTGCCTGTCGGAGATTCTCAAAAACAAGGCACAATGTCTTTAAATGCTCTTCTTCTGTTCCCGAAGCTATGATTATGTCATCCACATAACATATTACTTTCTGCTTCACTTCATGAGTCAGCTTGGCATCAAGTGCTCTGATTAATGCGGCTCCGGCATTTTTCAATCCAAATGGTAGTTTTTGGAATACATAAGTAGTCTGATCAAACAAGAATCCAGTATATTTCTGAGTATGCTCAGATAATCTGATATGGTAATAAGACTGAACCAAGTCTAATGATGAAAATATCCTTTTTCCTTTGAACTTCCTGAGAATGTCCCTAATCTTGGGCGGTCTGTCGTGCTCAGGAGCTAGGCGTTCATTCAAGGCTCTGGCATCAAGACAAAGTCTCAAGCTTCCATCTACCTTAACCACAGGTATTATGGGATTCAAGAAAGGAGTCGGTGATTTCTTGATTGTACCTGCTGCTTCCATCTCATGGATCTTCTTAGCAGCTTCTTCGAGATGTTTCTCGGCAATCGGATAGATCCTTTTCTGGAATGGGGAATCGTCCAGTAATACAAGATCATACTCGTAGTCTAATATCTCACCAGGTGTGGTGTCGAATATATCCCTGTATTCGTTCAGTATTGCGTCAAGATCCTCATGTGTGGGTGCTGATAACGATTCTGCCTCTTCGTCGGCATCTAGTGTCGCCTCAATTTCCTTGCCCTTTAATGCTTCGACTACGTCTACTTCGGATAGGAATTCCGGTTCTTCTTCAATTAGGCTCATCTGAATGGGTTCGTTCCGCTTGAACTCTACCGTATTCCGTCCCATGTCAATGATTCCATCATATTTTCTAATGAAGTCTGCGCCTAAAATGGCATCATGATGCAGGCCCTTCATTACGAGAAACTCGTGCAAGTACACGTGGCTCGAAATCTTCACAGTACACAAAATCTGGATTTTGCACGTTACAACGCGGTCAGGTATGACACCTCTGACTCTTATAGCTGAAATGGGCAACTCCGTCACCTCAGAGTTTGCTCTAAGTCTGGCATGGCAATCGGCGGAAATTACACTAATCATCGCTCCAGTGTCGATGAGTATGACTACACTGACTTCATTCAAGGTGGCTACAATCTTGGGTAGACGTGTTAATTCATAATTGTGGTTCGTCGTTCGTCGTTCGTCCAACAAGTCTTCTTGGATTGGCTCCCAGAGTAATATAGAGGCAGTTACTCGGTGCTCAACCAATCAAGAATCTATTGATTTTTCGGAGTTTTTTTTTCTGTCATGGCGAGAAGTACTGGGCTGGTTCTGCTCCGTCTCCTGCGCCGAATGTCTATTTTCCCTCGAAGTAGGGTTCCGTTCTCCCTCTTCTTGGATCTGCAATTCTCTCAATTGTTGGAGGTACTCACGGCTCTCCCGCGCTCTTCCTTTCCAATCCCTGTCTGGCTGGTATCTAGGGTCTCGATTTCTGTCGTAACCCCCACTATATCGATTGTCTCTACGGATACGTCCGTGTTGCTGATTTCTTCCTTCATTCCCTCGGTGGTTGTTTTCATGACGTCGGTTGTCGTCCGTCCTTCGGTCGAATCGCCGGTCCCAATGACTTCGCCGGTCATCATGTTGATTTCGAGTATACGGAGTGTTGTTCCATTCTCTCCTGTTATAACTGTAATTGTTATCACGTCGCCCAGAATCCTCTGTGGTTTGTGTTTGTTGTGGCGTCTGGCTCACTTTATCAACAGTCGTCAGATTCATATGTCTATCCTCGCGCCTATCAGCCTTCTGCTGACGGTGTGTAGGAAACTGTTCTGTGTTAGCGTCCAACCTTCGCAGTATCTGGTCACACTGCTGGAAAGTGGATGCCCCTGCAGCAATTAACACACGTTGTACATCCGCAGGGTACTGCCAAACAATTGTGTTCACCAAATCTTGTTCGGACAACGGAGGCTGAAGACAACGGAGCTTCGCGAGCTGTATTGCGAAGTAATTCGCATAACGAGTAGGTGTATTGGAACTGTACCTTCGAGTGTACATCTCAGCTCGGATACTCTGCTGGATGTCGCTCGACCAATATGTTCTTAATAACGCTTCCTTAAAGTCTTGGTAGCCTGTAAATGAGTATCGGAATGCTCTGAACCAGGTACCGGCTTGTCCCTCAAGCAGTCGCTCTATAACTCTTAGTTCCCTCTCTGGAGTTACCATAGTATCACGTAAGTAGCTTTCGACATTTGCTAGGAATTCCACTGGAGTAACACCGCTCCCAGTTCCCGAGAAGCGAGCTGTTTGCTCCTCTCTTGAACGAATTATGGTGACATTTCCCTGCGTATTCGCGGGTCTGAAAGTATTTTGCATGTAACTCTGCGTAGGAGTGTTAGTCTCATGACTAATTCGATTAGATGCTGGTTGAAACGGGTGAGCGTCAAAGTTCAAGGTCTGACCTTGCGCTAAATTAGTGAATTGTGACGGTTGCGATTCCATAGGCGCGCTGGGTTGGAAATGGGTAGGCATCATTCCTCCTGATTGAGATATAGGCGTTTCATGAGATTCTCCCATCTGTGGGTGTACGTGTCTCTCTCTTGGAGTCGTCTCGAGTCTGTCCAGGCGTCTTTCTATTACTTCAAGACCTGGGATGGTTCTGGCTGCGACTTTGTTGCCTAAGTCGTTCAATTGCAGCTCGATCCTGTCAACCTTTCCCTTGAGGTTTGTGTCTACCTCGCGTATGGCCGTCCTAAGGTTATAACTGAGGTCTAACCTCTCGGTCACCGCGACTTCCTCAAATCTCTTTTGTAAGGAATCGATATCTCCTTCAACTCTGGACATATTTTCTTGGATTTTACCCACATCGTCTCTATCCTCGGCTACCTTAGCCTTGACGGTAGCTTCGTGTTCGTTGAGGTCACCTCTCAATAACATGAGGTCAATTTTGTGTTCCTCATGATGAACATGAACTGTCTCACGTAGACTGGCTACGGTTTCCATCAATTCAGAAATGTTTCTCCTGTTGGTGTTAAGTTCCTCTTTAATCTCCATCATGCCATCAACGATAGTCTTCACGTTGTTATTAACGGCATTGGCAGCTCCTCTCATCATGATTAAACCAACGTTCATGGTTGCCATGTCCTTCTTCACATTTCCGATAAATCCCTCGACGTGATCTAGTCGAGTCCCGAATTCTTCCCTGGTATGTTCCAGATCTGCTCTCATGTCTATCTGGACTTTATTCAAGGTTGTCTGAATTTGAGCTGTGTGCTCCTCCAATCGGTTTTGCACCTTCTCCCTAGCTCTATTCATCTGGTCGGTTAAGCAATCTACGCGCTGGTTAGCCTCCTGATGGTGTCGTATGACATCAACCCTAACAGCTGCTAAACCTGTCGTCAGATCATTTCTCGCTTCGATCCTATATGTGTCCATGTCTGCCCTGACTTGAGTTAAATCAGCCCTAACATTATTTACAGAGTGGGTGTTAATTTCTAAGTCCTGTCTTACATTGTTGACTTCCTGTCTAACCTGGTCCACATGACCACTGACATTGTTGACTTCCTGTCTAACCTGGTCCACATGACCACTGACATTGTTGACTTCCTGTCTAACCTGGTCCACATGACCACTGACATTGTTGACTTCCTGTCTAACCTGGTCCACATGACCACTTACAGTATTTACAGCCTGAGTATTCTGACCTAAGTCAGCAGTAATCTGTTGAAGATTGGCATTCACACCTGCCATCATCTCTCCAAACACACGACGAATAGTTTCCTCATCCATAGATAAGAAATATATGAGAAAGTGAGGGATCAATTTCTACTGGAACTTACAGCTATGATTAGTTACTTGGTGGTATAAAGCTTGCTTCATTTATATAAATATCACGAGTACAGCTGGAGTATGCAAACTAAGTGCTTCTACATTTACAAAGACAACGGTGAGCAAAGCAAAGTATTACATTTACTTAGGATGAGGCATCATCAAAGAAAATCCTATCCTTCATTTATCCAACACTAAAGCCTCACCCCATGGACTTCTATCAAACATGAATGCCATGCGGTCAATTGATCTGCAGTACGACTTTCTAAGTTCGTCCCAGTCCTGTCAATTTACCATTAATCAACATTAGGATCCTCAAAAAAATAACATGGTACTGAGGGTCACCACGTTAACGTCGGCACATGAGTTGGGCGCCATTTTAATGTCGTCCAAGTCGAGCCCACAACGTTGTGCGCCATTTTATGAGACCGTTTAGTTGATGTCAACAACCACGATGACTCAACTAACGACACATAAATCAAATAAAAAATACCGTGAGGATCAGGTGACCTTCCATAAAGGCTAAAGCGGCACGAGAGTCCGTAGTCCACAGGGATCGTGGTACATGGTGACGATGGTCATAGACCGCCTAAGGAAAGGTTCACCTTAAAACTAGACTGAGAAAATAAACATCCAGACTCATGTAAAACACCGTGAAAATTTATTAAAGTTCACAAGCCCCTAGCCTAGTTCGGAGGGTTATAATCGGCTAGTCCGCAAATTAATAAATAAACAAAGATAAAGAACAGGTCCCCTACCTGAGAAGTTACTGAAAACCCTCGCGAAAGATCTAACTCACAATGATAAAGCAACAACAGCAACGCTAGGAATATGGTACGACGCAAGTCCCTAGTTCAAGTTACAAGATCAAGCTAACATCTGAATTTACTTTTAACAGGGTAGCAAAACAAATCTAGGTTAGGATGGTACCATTTCGACATTTAAATTTAACATTAATTCAACTAGCTAAGTCCTATCAATTAAAAAAATTTACGACGATGACGTCCGTAAAAGAAAACAATTACATCCAAAAGCTAAGTGTACAGCCATGAAAAACAAACCATTTAATTATGCTTAATAACTATGTGCTAACAGCACACAATAAAGTAACATGTAGGGTTTAATACACTTGACATCATAAATTAATAACGAAATAGACACAGTAGTTTTATTAAAAATTCCTGCCTGCACCTTGGTTTACTCTTTGTAAACCATAGTCATCTAATGTGTATGGTTACGGTGACGAATGCGCAGTTGAGACCACGTCTGACATCGCATGGCCTGAGCTCCACAAGCTATGAACTCTAGGTTCGCACATGCTTCAGGTCGCTACAAAAATGTCAACTGTCCTAGTCATTTCCTCACAAGGAAATTATCTTCAACTGCACGGCTATGTCAACAGTTCCAGAATGCAAAGAACAAAGTTAGATAGAAAGAATCGTTAGTTAGGCCTGTTTTACAACAATTATGCATTTTATTATTAGAATGTCGGTTTATAGGTTTATCGTAGGTTTATGGCGAATAACATCGACAATAGCCTGGGCACGGAGTGTCTCCAACTGAGATCATTCTCCACCAAAAAGCCTCGACTCAACAGTCGGAATATAATCAACGAGTATAACAACTCGGACACACAATAACACGGGTTACCAGCGGCGCTAAGCTCGCGTTCAATAACTCTGGGATAGGCCTGTACAACAGTTACCTTCCATATAACATCTGGTCAACGGGATCATCCCCGGACAAAGCATACAATAACATCCTGCTATAACAGGGTAGACTTCACCATCCTATAGAAAACCTTACATAACTGTACCTGTCATACGACAATACACGCAACAGAGCGTAAAACTAACAAAAACCGATCCATAAAACAAGTGATCAAATACAAGAGTGGAAACTGATTTCCATAAGCAAAATAGCAATGAAAGGAAAAGCGAATACAAATTGTACTCTGTCCTCGTCTATAGTAGTTTTGTCTCACAAAGAAGCAGGCGTGCTCTAGGTCACTGGGTTACATAACCAGTTTATTCAAGGCCGGCGATTTAATCAATACAAAACCTGCACTTGGCCGGTTCATAAAAAACTTTACCAAAGGTTACGGATCTCTACAGAGTCCGTGTATCAAACGCACGCTATAAATCTGAGTATATTAATACAATTCCGTCTTTCTACCAAAGACGTCTAAATGAAAGTAAACTTACAATAACTGAAGCTCTTTGCTTTAAAAATGCAACTCAGTAGTTGCTAGAACATCAAATAAAAACGTGTCTCACACGACACAAGAAAAATATGATAAATGTGGCACAGATTCACACACTAGATCTGCTTAATGATACGTTGGGAACCGCGTTCGATGCTAGGCAACGAAACATTCCTTCTAGTTGTTAGGTTCAAACATGACCAAGAATAGCTTCTGAGCTTATTCAAAATGAAATATAATGCATTTACAAACTGGTAGTTACTGTCGACTACCTAAATGATACGACCGTTCTAACGACAGTCAGGGGTGTAACAAAGGATGGCTGCGAAGAATGCAGTCAATTAATAACCAAGGCATCTGATTGCCATAACTACAGTCAGCAAAGACTTGAAAATTACCCCAAGTAGGGTTGAACAAAATAGCCTCAAAATGACTACGATCAGGTTCAGCAAAAAGGTAGGCATTGACGTTCCACGACGTTCACCAAGCTGCACCAGGGCTGACCAAAATGTCTGACCCCAAGGGTGTCTCACTCTAAACTGAAATAAATGACATCTAACTAATCTAGTTACATCCCTACCTAGAAAAATGGCTGACACTGAGTGTGGTTGATTCACAAACTACATTAAAACTACTATACCACCAGAAACTAGAACAAAGAAGGGGTGTGACAAAAACTCACGAAATGGAGGAGCTCTCACTCAGCTCTCTATTCCACAACAAGGATTGTACATAAACCTCTCTGGCTCTCTGGATCGGTATCCTCCTCATCAGGATTCCCATCTGGACTCCCCCAAAGACCAGGGTTCGATTTGTCCCTGTCGACATCATCGTGGATATGCCTGGAAATGGCATTTTGGCTCCTTCCCTCTCGTTCATCGTTCTGGAAGTTCCACCATCATGCGGGTCCCTGTAGAAACGTCACCCCCCCCCCATACTGGGATGGTATTAGCCCATGGTGACTGCTTCAACCATGGTGAAGAAAAGTCCAATCACGTGGGTAGCGAAATAAGTTGCGTGATTATTCATCCTCTCACTTCCAAAATTATAATGTCCGTCGTGACTATTATAGGCTTCAATTATAAAATACGACACAGCCTTAATCTTGCAGATGTGGATTAGCATGTGAGCTAACACTATTTTATAATGCTGCACGTGCTAGTGACGCTACTTTTGTATCACGCAGCATCCGTGAATTATACGACGTTTCAAAGATGAAATTTCCACTTTGGCAATTTAAATATCTCATACAATTATAATCACACTTATTCAGGATAATTGTAACACTATTACCTGTATATTTCCACTAGGCATCTGCCCTCCACATACGCGTGGGTAATATGTGATGTCACAGCAATGTTGTGCAATACACTATACTTGCCAATAATTATTTCCCAAGCTTCTTATTTAATTCACTGGACTTCATCGACAGTGGATATTAGTATTTGCTTGCTCGATGGCACCTTATAATCACTTTTAACGCTAAACAGCGGATATTCTTCTACGTCTCGTAGGACAAATGTAATTCCACGCCTACACAAGGCGGATTCTCAAGACGCAGTGCTCCGGTACTGGGTGTCTCTAGAAAGTAGGTCGTCAAAACGAAAACGTTGAGCGACTACTTACGTTCCTTTTTGCGTATCTGCAAGGGTATTACCTTACCTAAAGTAAAAATAAACATTCTCCAAAATGTTTTAATAATGCAGCATGACGAAATGGAATATTCTGAGTCTCGTAGGAAAGATAAAAATAATTAATAAGACCTCAGATAATAATTAGCAGTTTACACCAAAGTCAAAAGTGCGATTCACCGCTACTTCAAAGTATCGCGTGATCTCTCAGCTTCACGTGGCTTCCTGGGTGTGTTCAAAAGTACAACATCCCATCATAAATGCTCTGTCATAAGAAAAATATCACATGAACCATAGCTCAGCGGGTTCATCATGGCTAATAAATACATAGATATTTCATCTAATTTAGAGAGAGGATCAGTATATAAAGTATTTCGTGATATCTTGAAAGGTTAATATTCGTGATATTTTAAACTCCGTGAATCACAAAAAAACACGATTTAACAAGAAATACCAGTCTGAATGGAATTATTTTTTTCATGTAAAGTAAACGCATAAATAGGGAGGATGAACCACCATGAATGTTATATTGTAAATAGTATATTTAAAAAAAATATCATTCAAAAAATGAACAGTTTTTTGGTTTATTTTTCCAAGTATATCTCAATTATTTTTTAAGATAATTTCATAAATGAGGTTCATCCTCTAGGGATCATATGTTGGAATGGATCTGCCGAGTTTCATCATATAGTTCACGATATATTGTGTTTTTCCTACCAAAAAAGCAACCTTTTGGGTAAACAGCTTTAAATATTAAACACTCCATTGACAGATAGGTGCATGGTCTCACGTAATACGCTATATCTCTGCCAAAACGCTGAATCTCTCTATATATAAAAATGAAAGTTTGTCTGTTTTTTCCGAATTTCCACGGAAATTTGCGTTATTTGCGCGTTTCAGACTGTTTTATGATGGATGCGTGCCAAAATAATTGTTTTGTCTGTTTGTCTGTCTGTTTGTTTGTTTGTTTGTTTGTTTGTTTGTTTGTTTGTCTGTCTGTGGGCAACTTTGAGTCCTTATAACTTGAGAACGGCTGGGTGGATCAACATAAGATTTGATACAGATATCCATCAGAGGCACCACACTAATCATTGATGTAACTCTTCTCTGTACCTCTCATAAAAGGGGGACAACCCCCTTAAAATACTGTACATGCTGAAATAGGCGTAGAAAGACGAGACAAATATTATTTTCAACCCCTCAATGTGAGAATCAAAACTCGGGGAAAGGGCCCCCGAAAACCACTTAGACTGTAAAATTCATCAATGCGCTTAAGGGGGTCAAGGGGTACCCTAGAATTTTTCACGTGGTTTATACGTGTGATATGTCGTACAGAATTATATCTCCAAACAGCAACATCATTTTAAAAAAATCCTGAATTGAAATAGTATTTTTTGCGGCTATTAGGAATTTGGGCCATTGGAGGATAAATAAACCTGAATATTCATGCACCACAAGCCTATATAATTTGTTAAAGGGGTCTACCTGTGGATGGGGACTTTACACAATGGTGAGGGTCAGTCTTTATGTGAGGTGTATTGCGTTTCGTCTACGAGATTTTCAAATGTATTTTCACGTCAGGAAGTACACGTTAGGTGAATTTAGATTGAGCACATCCACTTTTTTTTCCTACAAACGGGTTCATCGTAAGGATGATTTTGTTTGATATTGTGTGGTTGACATATCCATATTCGGACATCTGGGTGATATGTTGTACGTTGGTTGGTTGGTTCCTCAGTTTAGAAGCTGCGACAACGCGTTCACGTAGCCTCGTGTACTTTGAGTGTGTGTAGAATCTGTCTGATTACCGGTGTTAATTGTGATGGCTCTATTAGTGTGTGTTATCTGTATTTCAGGTAAGGACTGCATACGATCAATTTCCAGTAGTTCCTACTTTCGCTACCAAATGCTACCGTCAACGACACCTAGCTGTGACTTGGCTACTAAATGCCACCTCAACCGGCACCTGGTGGCAAACTTTGGAACTAATAGAGCGTTAATCAAATCTAACCAACAAATTTAGCTTCACACAATTGTAGTTAGTGAAAGGTTCTATTACATGACGTAAACCTATGACATGGGACCGCCAGCTTTACTTCCCCTCCGAAGTAAGGCATACTTTCTGTGTACCTTTATGTACGCTTATAGCTCGTGTTCGAATGTTTGGAGCATCGTAAAATTAGGTATCCATGAGAGTCAATACACCAATCATTTATAAAACTATTCACCGTACTTCTCATAGAAGGGTTGGTATAGGAAAAAACTTTTCAAAATACATGCTTAAATAGGCGAAATATAAAAATTATCCTAGAAGGACGACCAAAGCATATGTTGCGCTTCTCAATGTGAGACACAAACTTCGGGAGTCTATAAAGAGTCTCCGAAAACCACATTTTAAGGCCCTTAAATTAACAGTGTCTGTGATATTCCCGGAGAACTAACTTCGCTCTGATAAACGTATGAAGGAATAACAAGCCCCTAACCATTGCAACAGTAGCTCAATATTGATAACGTCAGGTTATTAATACCGAAGACCGTTCGAAGAGCGGGTACTTCTGCTAGTTTACTTATAAAACTTAACAGATATATTGATAAAGGTATTGTCTTTCATTTAAACGTAAAAAAAAACTTAAATTTTGACCCCCAATTACACTACTAGATAACCGGGTGAGCTAGCCGTGGTCGTTACGGCATGACTGCTGGCAGTTGCTCACATCCGGGAGGCGAGGAGGTTCGAATCCCCCCGCCGGCAACCTTGAAGATGGTCTTCTGTGGTCTCCCATCTTCCTTCCAGGCAAATGCCGGGGTTGGTCCCTAACTATAGGCCACAGCCGCTACCTTCCAACTCCTCGTCCTTACATGCATCCAAACTTTCCTCCCCAGCGGTACTTGTAGCTCACCCATTGGGTGTCCGTCTCGAAGCAGCTACAAAACTGGCGAGCCGAACATGTCTTCGGACACTCCCGGCACTAAAAGCCATACGCTAAAAAAAACCCTACTAGAAAGCACCCCCCGTCGGAAACAAGACACTACATAACGAGGTAGCCAAGCTAGATACGGGATTAACAAGGGAAACATGTTATTGGATCAGGATGTACGATGAACCTCTCTTCAATGAACCAAGGCATTAACGGCAGTATTAAAGGTTCCGCGTCATTCTCACTTGACCGTTGGCGCAGAAATAATGCGTGGCTAGAATGAAAACTGGTCTTTGTTAATTGAAGATTTTCCAGAATACAGTAACATACACCACATTAGAAAGAACAGACTTGACAATGCACAGTAACATTTGTTCGATGAACACAGACACTTAGGAATGAGAGGGGGGGGGGGGGGGGGTGCCCAAGTAGATAAGAGATCCTCGTACACAGGAAAATGCCCCCAGTTGAGAGCACAGTGACGAAATTAGCTGCTCTCACCCGGACTGCATATGACTCAACCAGCAACGTTACGTCACCTGTACAATATAATCTGAACTGAACATTTAAAAACAATCACATACACTAAGCAAGCAAATTTGGCGGTCAACCACCACTTTTAAGAGCGTTAAAATCCCTCAGTATGCCTTCCTTCGGAGGGGAAGTAAAGCCGGTGGTCCCATGTCATAGATTTATGGCATGTAAAATAACCTTCCACTAACTTCACTTGTGGGAAGCTAGGTTAGTTTTGACTAGCGCTCTTAGGTTCCAACGTTTGTCGCCAGGAGCCGACTGCGGTGGCATCTAGTAACCAAGTTCAGAACTAGTTGTAGTTGATGGTGGCGTTTGGTAGCAAAAGTAGGAACTACTTAAAAATTGAATATCTGCAGTCCTTACTTGATTAAGAAACAGAACACACACTAATACAGCCATCACAATTAACACCGGTTATCAGACAGATTCTACACACACCCAAGGTACACGGGGCTGCATGACCGCGTTGTCGCATCCCCTAAACTGAGGAACCAACCATGACCACTTTCAGCATCCTACCTAACTTCACGTAGACTATGGTTGGTTGGTTCTTAAGTTTAGGGGCTGCGACAACGCGGTCATGCAGCCCCGTGTACTTTGGGTGTGTGTAGAATCTGTCTGATAACCGGTGTTAATTGTGATGACTGTATTAGTATGTGTTATCTGTTTTTTAATTCAAGTAAGGACTGCAGACTTTTGAATTTTTCAAATAGTTCCTTTTTTTGCCGCCAAACGCCACCGTCAACGACTACTAGTTCAGAACTTAGCTACCAGACGCCACCGCATTCGGCTCTTGGCAACGAACGTAGGAACCTAAGAGCGTTGTTTACATTCTTAACCTATACAATTTAGCTTCACACAGTTGTAATTAGTGGAAGGTTCTTTAACATGCCATAAATCTATGACATGGGACCGCCGGCTTTAGTTCCCCTCCCAAGGAAGGCATACTGAGGAATTTTTAACGCTCTTATAAAATCCGACGACTTCGGCCGGATTTGAACCCGCGATCTTGGGCATAGAAGCTCAGCATGCTACCAACTACACCACAGACACATAGACTATAACTAACAAATATTTACTACCGCTAGTTGAATTATTTCAACTAATACTGCATCTAAATAAGTGTACATATTGTAAATACTTTCACCCTTACTTTTAGACATAGATTTAAGAGCCTAAGTGTAATGGATCTGATGATGATCGCTGGACGATCAAAACTGGTCATTCAAGTGTATTTATTAATTTCATGTAATTGTCTTTCAGGATTAGGGAATAACCCATCACAATTGGGTACACTCTTGTTGACCGACTGCAAAGCATCGAATTTCGATTACTAAGGCAACACTGTAAGTGGATTCAAACACTACTAGGGCACCCGTGCTGCACCGCAGCATTATTTTTCAGTATTGGAATTAAAAATTTACGACATTATGTAATAGTTTATAAAATTTATTTCACAATACTTCCTTCCAGACAATGTTCGCTGTGCGTCGACCCTTAGGTTTAATTTCTACTTTTACATCTTTAAATGATCTTTCTCGGGTAAGGAAACATACAACTTTCCATGGCTAAAAACAGGATCAGGCAGGTAGATTCCAACTCGATGAAGCGTTTGACCCTGCGCTTTGTTGATTGTTATACAAAACGCTATTGTAATAGGAAATTGCCGTCATTGTAGTGTCAGATGGTGACAAACCCACGCGAGGTAGCAGTATTCGCTCCCCACTATTCACACCCATTAGAACTTAGAAATCTATGATATGGTCGTACATTTTTCTAACTATTATCCTCGTCCCGTTCAGTAATCTCTTAGTTGCATTGAAATTCCTAAGGAGCATTACAATAGCACCTTCTTTCAAAGTCAGCACATGGGGAGGTAGACCACTCATCTCAAGCCTGTTCAAAAATTCAGTGGGAAAATGCAAAACTTCACTTTCTTCTTCAGTTACCGGTGTATTCACACTCGTGTAAAATTTAGAAGTTCCTGGAAGTAGATCTGAAACTATCCTATTAATTTCATGGCAATGTTCATTTATCGGTACAAGAAAATGAAATATGAGAAGTAATATTGAATGTCCACTCATACCTTTCCTCAGAATCAGCTGATTTGAATAGTTAAGAGCTCGAATGAAAAAGCGTGATCCATCGAGTGTTCTTAGGCTAAAACGACCATAGTACCTCAATTAAAACAATGGATATGATTGTTTCAATGTGAAAAAAAAAAAGTTGGAAAAGGTTCAAGAAATCAAATAATTTGAGGAAGGCGGAAGTTAAGTGATGTGTAATACTTGATAACAAATCTGTGTATGAATACCTTTCATTAAAAAAAACTGAAGAAAATAGACCGGACAGAATGGCCGGACGGACTCGGATAAGTTTTCATAAATATTTTTAGTATATAGATAATTAAACACTGATATGTATTTCATGTTTTTTCCCGCAACAAGTGAAAATATTACCGATTCTTGTTATGCTATGTGCGCTGAATTCATATTTGTATTCAAATTTTCTGTATCACGTAAGGTATGTTTGTAATTTTGAAAAGAAAAACGAAAAAAATCAAGATTGGCAAAGTTCATCATTTTAAACAATACGTACTGCATATTTATAAGACAATATGCTTGAAATGATTGCTTAGGTATTGAGGGATGTAGAATCCAAGTCTGTATACAGATTGTATATATCGTGCCCCGTTTTAATGTAATTTTTAGAAATAAGAACGAAAAAAATAAAAAATTAGAACAAGAATTTCAATAACGTCAAATCAGGTATATTATTTTTAAAAGCGTGTTTTAACACCGCAAAATAAACTTCCGAGTGTATAAAGTTAACTATAAAACCTTGAGTTATACTGTATTAATACTAAGTACTCACAGCCATTCAAATGTTCATTTTACCTGCTTTGGAGATGCAGTTCAACAGGAAGTAATTTTATGACACCACTTAACCTCCTCAGATCCACTCCTAAAGGACAACTTATTTTCTGAACACTATCGATTTACTGCACCGGGTATATGTTACACAAAATAAATACATATTTAAGGCTTATACTTACCAGTTTCAAGGAATGGCAATCATACAAATGTAGAAATGCATTGAGTTTTTTTTTTCAAGTTTCCTTGCAATATTCAGCAAGAAAAAAATAATTTTTGAGATACTGTGGTCATAATTTTAAATTTCAGTTGTTTTATAAGATTCTAGTGATCCCATTATGTGTAAATTACCACTTTTAACGCAATAATAACAGTTTAATTGGTGTAAAGATATATATTAATTCCAATATTTATCAATTTACATGGATTTCAAGAAACGTTGCTTTTTTAATAATTGGACGTGATGAACCAAAGCTACATATGAGCTTTGTAACTACCCATAGAGGTGAACTGAAAAATATGAACAGTTTCTCTGTAGAAAAATGGTTGTATATCAGTGGACAAATCCAAGATGTCCCTAGCTAGCCCTTCAATTGGATTAGTTAACAAAAAAAAGTCAACCCCTGGCACTATCCAGCCCATGACGGGCTAAGGCCGACCAAGTGACCGCTGCCCAGCCATTTGGCCTGCAGATATTGGGGTGACGCGTGATCAGCGCGTCGGGTCCCCTCGGCCGTTAATCTTGGTATTCGTGATCGAGGCGCTGTCTCACTGTCAGACAGCTACTCAATTGTTCTCACGAGGCTGAGTGCACCCCGTTCCAACCCTCACGTCAGTTTTAAAACCCCTGACGGAGCTGGGTATCGAACCTGGGGCCTCCGGGTGAGAGGCAGGTGCGCTACCCCAACACCACGGGGCCGGCTTCAATTGGATTAAGAACAACAAAAAGAATGAACATTCGAGCACGCATTTTGGGTAGAATACAGTAAAAGGTGATGCAAGACTGGGAGTTTTGTCGCAGGTCGGGTGGGATATCCGTTACTATTGATGTTGCGGCTGCTCATGACATCCAGCAGTTTGTCGGGCGGTTTCCCATTACCACGCCCAGACAAGGGCACGGCTTGTTTTGACGTTTTCATCACCCGCGGAGGAGTGAGCTAGATTGGATTTGCCAGCAACTCTGTGGGAAGAAAAGAAAAGGATAGAGTAAACATAAGGAGGCTGAATGAATTGGTTCAAAAAAGAAATGGAATGTACCTGATATCGCTTGACCAATATAATATTTCTCTTGATATGATCAACGTCAATTCAGTAAATTTTTCAATTCACTCTCACTTTTTATCAATGCACTAACATTTCTTTCCACTATACAACACACCTTACTTTGTTTGAGGTGCTATGTCCTCTTCGGGTACATGTTTCGTACCTCTAGCGGTCCTTCTTCAGCCCGTTTTCAGCAAAATCTTAGTCTAGTTTTTTCACCATTTTGGTGAACGTCATTAAAAACAATAAAAACCTATTAAAATACATAAAATGTTTATGGAGAAGAAAATGACAGTGATAAGATGGATGATAAAAAGATTAGAAGTATTAAAAAGTTTTTTAAAACAGATTAAAACGTTATGATGATCTTAGATGCGTTGTTCCATGTTTGTTATTCCCTATTTGACCTTAGTGCTCCTGGATGTTGTACTGAACGAGGAGAGGTCCGTACTTCGTGCCTTCGTGTGGGCAACTGAAAACAAAGTAAGTTGTGTTGTATAGTGGAAAAGATTTTTAGTGCATTGATAATATTCAACACGGAAAATGTTCATAAAAAATATTCATCTCGCTTTTATTACAAATAGACGTCATATCTACCGTCTACTCAACTGGTTTTGGTAAGAAATCGTCTCCTTAACAGCGAAAAGTATAATTTCTAACTTAATGTTTTGGCGCCGTCATAAGGTGAGGAGTAGTATCAGTTTGTTCCTTAAAGGCCAAACCATCACTGCGTTCCAAGATTATGATTAAGTCAAGTCATTCCAGGAGTTGAATTTGTGGTTAGGGTACATCATACATAATGTGTTTTTCTCCTTTCCTAACCTTAGATCAGGGGCGTCCAGTCTTTGCACGCTACGTCGCACGCCGGCAAACTGGCTCCTGCCTCTATTGGCTGGGCTGCCTGCCCTGACTGCCGGCGTGACTGACCGACCCAAGTTGGTATCGCTAGCACACCGGACGTAATGCAAACAAACTGTTCGTTCAATGCTTTAGTTGTCCGACACATGTATGCAGTTTTCTCGTTATATGAGAATCTCTGACTTACTTCATTATATGAAAATGTATGGCACATAACCGGGTGCATTCTCTGTTCATTGAACTTCAAAATGCCCCTTTCAAGTATTTTTCCTTCCTATAGTGTTCATGAGGTATACGATCCGGCGATGTGGCGGCCAGTGCTGCCAGTATTAATTCTGAAATAGAAAATGCCATTTTTAAAACCAATTGGTGATAAGGATACTCAACCCTCACATGGCTCACATTTGCGCATAGGTTGATGAGCTCACTCGTTCATTATCACTGTGGACTGCCCTTGGTAAACGCCTATTACCATCGAACTTACAGGTAGATGGTATTACGTAAGAAGGTCTAGGATGTACGCATTTCATTCTCGATCAAATAATGACTCTAAATGACTGCGGTAACCTCTAGGATGTATTATAGTTACGCTGTGAAAGTATGAAGCTTTATATTTGATATCTATGAAAGTATCCCTAATTATGCTATTGTGCTATTGCTATTCATCGTTATCTTATCGTGGTGTAGTGGATAGCATTCTTGGCTGTCGCTCCGAAGTTCTGGGTTCGACTCCAGGGTCTGCCAATTAATTAAATTGTGGTGTGAAGATTGAAACGGGGTACACCCAGTCTGAGAAAACTGAAGAGAGATGTATTAGATAACTACGTCAGTTATCCTAGAAGTAGTTTTTCGTCGTTTCTCGTTTCTACTACAGACAAATGCTGGGATGGTTCCTAACTTAAGGCCATGACAGACTCTATATCAATCTTCGCCTCAATTACAAATACACGCAGTAATACAGACATCACAATAACACAGGTTATCAGAAACATCATACATTTACATACACACACCCAAGAACATGGGGCTAAATGACTACGTTGTCAAGCCCCCAAATGTAACTACAACAATAACAACATTCATAGTCGAGTTTGGTGAATTATAAAATATTCAACTGGTTTCCATTTTAATGAATGCTTCATTCATTCATTCATTCATTCATTCAACGGGCGAGGTGACGCAGCGTAGCAGTCAAGCCTATCACCAAGGTGGACCGGGTTCGATCCCCGGTCAATGCATGTGAGTTTGGAGATACATAGCAAAATAACCAAAAGGTCTATAGAAATACAAGGATACATGAAAATAGTCTGTTTATTTCTTCTCGGAACGACTTATTCTCTCTGAGGCACTGCATCATCAATGACCTTAAGGGTGACACTTCTCCTAACATGCACAGGCACTACTGTCGGCGCAGAAATTTCGTGCACTCGGTTTTGGAGATAAATAGCAAAATAACCAAAAGGTCTATAGAAAAACAAGTAACATCACCATTTTCCTTGTTTAGTTCCGCGTTGATTGATGATAAAGATAACTTCTAGAAGCTTATTTTATTATACTTTACGGCAGGTATAATGTAAAACGTACGGGTTTTGGCGGGTTTCGAGGGAATCTTCAACTTAAAAGATACACAACTCCCAATGCCGTTGTGTTACAGCAATCAAATTAAATATGTGTTAGATATGTTTTATATGCATATTGGATGTTTAAAAATGTTATCCCCCATACAAACAACAAAACAATGAATTATGTGAAAGGCTCGCAGTTTGAAAAACGACAAGGAAAATTGTGGTGTTACTTGTTTTTCTGTAGGCTTTTTTTAAATTATTATGCTATTTATCTCCAAACAGGAGTGCACATAATTTCTGCGACGCGTTTGCTCTGAATACCGTTACACAACACCACCCATAAGGTTCCATATAATCAGTCATAAATGGGATTGAGACATTGGTGAAATACAAATTTTATTCTAACCTGTGCCTAAAGGAAAATGTAATAAAACTGCCCTCATCAATAGATCTAGCAGGCCTAATGTTTCGACCATAGCTTGCGATTATTACCTCTAATGAGCAGTCTCGAATGCAGAGAACTTTGTTTTCCTATAGAGAGATGTTCCATCTGTTCACTCTGCGACGTGCCTTAAACCAAGAGAGAAATGGGCCGCACATTACTGCCATGTTTAATGGCATTGCTTTCCGCAGATCCAATATAAACTGGAAATTGCCTCTGCCGTGTACAGGTGTAGTGGAAGTCTAGGTGGCACATTTCAACACTGAGCAATAACATTTCTGGTGATACTTTATACATACATACATACATACATACATAATTCTTTAACAAATGGGGGTGGGTAATGGGATTACATGTTTCGCTTGTCAAGCGAGCATAATTTGATCCAAATATACAAGGCAAAATAGCTCCACAAAACACTATTGAGGTATTACAAGCCAATTTCCAGTGCTTTACATCTATCTTAGAATGCTATCCAGTCGGTAAAGACGATTGTACCCAATTATATTAACGAAGAGTACAAATATTTAAGTACTCTAACCAGAAAAAATATTACATGAATTATTTATAACTTAATTAACACAAATTTTGCACAAAGAAAAGAAGGGAGGGGGGTATTTAATGGGATGACATGTTTCAATCGTCAAGTGGTCATCGTCGGACCCTTTGCACTCAGGCTATTACTTACGAGTATGTGGGTTAAGACATATACATTATTTTAGTAATTATTATAGTAACTACGAATATGTGTGTTAAGATATTGTATCTACTCGTAAATGAAGCCTCCGTGGCTTAGGCGGCAGCACGCTGGCCTCTCACCGCTGGGTCCGTGGTTCAAATCCCGGTCACTCCATGTGAGATCTGTGCTAGGCAGAACGGAGGCAGACAGGTTTTTCTCCGGGTACTCCGGTTTTCCCTGTCAAAATTTCATTCCAGCAACACTCTCCGCTATCATTTCATTTCATCTGTCATTCATTTGATCATTGCCCCAGAGGAGTGCGTCAGGCCTCGGCAGCCGGCACAGTTCATATCCTCGCCGCTAGATGGGGGCTTCATTCATTCCATTCCTGACCCGATCGGAGACTGGAAGCAGGCTGTGGATTTTCATTTTTCATCTACTCGTAAATGGGCACAATAATTACGCATGTTATCAGGAAGGTCGATATCTCTCTGCTTGCATCCCGTATGCTAAAAATGCACAGCAAGCATATCCCGCAAACGAAACTGAACACTATTATTTTATCCTTGTATTAGTATGCAGTCACATCGAGAGAATAAAAATAGTGTTCAGTATCGTTTGCAGAATATGCTTGCAATGCATTAGTGCCATACGGTATGCCAGCAGAGAAATATCGACCTTCTGATAACAACGCTAGTTGGGCTGCATAAAACAATATTATTAGGGACAGCTGATTCAACTGGTATACCGTATATACTAGGGCGGATCGAAAAGTATTTGCCTCTATTTTTTAGCAGAAAGAAAACCTACAGGTAACAACAAATACACGTAGGCTACTGATATACGTACCTTACACTATTTTTCAACGTCTCCACATTTGTTCAGACTTTTCTCCCATCGCAGCACTAAATTTGAGATGCCCCCGAGGTATAATTTAGCCGTCTGACTGTGGAACCGTTGTCGGACTGCTGTCTTGGCATCATCGTTGACGTGAACTGCTGTCCTGTCAGGAACTTCTTCAGCGGACCAAAAACGTGGAGATCACTGGTGGCGAGGTCCAGATTTTCCCAGTGAAATGACGGGAGTTAGTTGGCGGTGCTGATTACCACATGTGGTCTCGTATTATCATGGTCCACTGAAGAAGTCCTTGTGTTCGAAGACAGACTTCAACACGTAATATTGTAATAGACTGCACACAATTAATGATATTCATCAAGCGATTTTGGGTTAATTTGTGAGCCGGCCACACCAAATTTACTTATCAAATCCCGAACGGTAACCCGGTTTGGACACTTTGAATTAGGAAACCTAAATGCAATTTTAGTTTTACGTTTTCTGTAAACCGATTGCCTTCGCGAAAAACCTATTCCACCTGAAAAGCTCTCTCGTCAGTAGTGAACATTATCACCTGTATACTGTTGCACTCTTCTAATAATCTATCTGAAAGCTCGCTTACTAGAATACACACTGACGATTTCGACAGTCTACAGCCCAAACGTGTAGCCTTTATTGTACCGCTACACATCATGCTGCCAACTAAACTGATGACGCTACTTATCGCAGCAGCATGTAGCCACTGCGGACAACATTTCCTGGCGCCTTGTATATTTTAATCACCCGTATTTTTTTTCAGGTAAATTTATCGCATGTCCCAGTAATTGGGATTATATTGTGTTGACCGATTGAAAAGTTACAATATCAATTGTCAATAAGGCAACACTGAATGTGCCATCGAAGCTCCCTGTGCGTCTGTACGTACACTTCAACAGTTGCTACAGAAACATAACTTATCAGATAATCCCAACACACACAAGTACACGGGCTAATGACCAAGATGTCCCTAGTCCCTAAAATGAATCGACAGCAATAGTGGTCTATGGGGTAATATACAATAGATCACATTCTTGTGAACTCACAGCACCGTTACGTCTTCTTTCTCAGTCTCTTTCCTGCGAAATGCTGAGTTCTACTTGGAACGGTCAACCTACCCAAATTAAAGTCTCCTATCTTTTCCTTACATTTTTTTTATTTTTGTATTTTTTTATCGTATGTCTTCTTTAGTGCCGAGAGTGTCCGAGGACATGTTTGGCTCGTCAGAGTTTATAGCTGCTTCAATACGGACACCCATGGGGTGAGCTACAAGTACCGTCGCGTGTGGAGTGTTGTCTGGGGAGGAAAGTGTGAATGTAAAAGGACGAGGATTTGGAAGGTAGCGGCTCTGGCCTATAGTTAGGGACCAACCCCGGCATTTGCCTGGAAGGAAGATGAGAAACCACAGAAGACCATCTTCAAGGTTGCCGGCGGGGGGATTCGAACCTCCTCGCCTCCCGGATGTGAGCGGCTGCCTGCAGCCACGCCATAACGACCACAGCTAACTCACCCGGTTTCTTCTTACTGACGAGAATAGAATAGAACATCCCCTGTTCCAAATCTCGGACAGCCAGAGATTGAGGCAAGAGTATTATTTATTGCAACCATCACCTGATACATATGATTATCACAGTAGTTACAGCGAATCCCCAATAGCCTAATACTCAAATCCTTCTCAGTAAGATTAGGCTAATAGATCACAACATGAATTTAAACAAGAAGTCATAGAACCTACAAATAATTTATTAATATAATAAAGAATTATCAAAACACTAATAATGGCTATTAGTTTTATTATATATGAATTGCCGCCAATGGCCATAGCAGGGTATTTTAATTGAACAACTGAGGGCTCCACACAAGTTCGATTTGAAGTAGTTCCAACTTTGGCTACCAAATGGTACTGTCACTAACACCTAACGGCGAACGTTGGAACTAGATAGAACGTTTCTAACTAGCCAAATATAACCTTAAACAGTTTTCTACACGCTACTAATTGCAGTGGTAGGTTCTTTACATGCCATAAGCCTATCGTATTCCCATTAATACAGAGAGCTATCGTGACGACATCCTCAGTCGGTCAGTGGTAGAGTATATCAAGATCGCGGGTTCAATGTCCTTTCAAGGTCGTCAACCGACTAGTACGATATTGGCTCCTAAATGGTCTTCATATCACATTTTGATAATTACATGACAATATTATTACAGTAAATCTTAGCTTCAGCTCGCCCAATAGAGTTCTGGTTTCCACTGTCACACGGCACTGTTAATCAGGATTTTGAAATTGGAGAGATGTCACCTCAATGACTCCAATTCAGCAGTAGCTGAGGCCAAACGATTATTATTATTATTGTACTCTATCAGGATGGTAATATAGTGAAGATACCACCTCGTGTTGTAGCGGCTAGCTTCCTGGCTGTGGAACCGTAGGTATGAGTTCGATTCCCGGCTCTGCCAGGAAATTGTTATACAGGTGTGAGGGCTCGTGAGGCAAAACTGAGAAGAGGAGGGTTCGATTCTCATGTCAGCCATCCTGGAAGTGATTTGCCGTAGTCCCCCCCCCCTCTACTCCTAACTTAAGGCCATGGGTGCCTCCTTTCTATTCTTAACCCCAATTTACAAATACACTAGTACAGTAGGGGCAGATGACCTCGTAGTTCCGCCCCTTAAAACAACAATTACGAACAATAGTACAGCCATTACAATAACACCGGTTGTCACACACATTCCACACACACACACCAAAATACACTGAGCTGTATTACAACATTCTTACAGGCCCTTAAATACGTAACAACAACAAAATAGTGAAAGACTTAAGAGTCAACGTGCAGAAAAGAATAAAAATAATAATGCTATTGGTTTTACGTCCCTTTTAACTACCGTGGCTTTTAATGACGCTGAGGAGGCGGAATTTTCTCCAGAATGGGATCCATAACATGCCAGTAAATCAACTGACACGGCTGCCTCACATTTGCGGACCCATAAATGACAACTGGCTGCGCCAGGATTCGATCCTGCAACCTTGGACATATCTGGCGACAGCGTTATCGCTGATCCACGCAGCCAACCGTGCAGAAAAGCTAATGCAGTTGGTACTCAGTAGTGATCTATTGTATTCTACAAGATCGCTGTCAGCGCCAGGATTCAAACCACAGTCTCCAGACATGCTGCAGATTCCCATAGAGGACAAATATTCTGAACATATTGAAGTGATGATTATATCGTCATATTTGCAGTTATAAATCAACTGTGACGTATGAATGCGACATTAGCACTAATAATGCCCATGATTGCATTACGACAGAGTTAATTATTACGATCACAAAATAATTAACTCACTCGTTTTATATTAAACTAATGAGTTTGAAATTATTAATATTGTTAGTAAATTTTAATCCAATTTCATCATCAATTGCTAATAATACGGTTCGAATCATGTATCTCTGCATAGTAT
Organism: Meconema thalassinum; assembly: GCA_946902985.2. NCBI lineage: Eukaryota > Metazoa > Arthropoda > Insecta > Orthoptera > Tettigoniidae > Meconema > Meconema thalassinum. The sequence continues at coordinate 1,711,316,392 of OX336388.2, read as the reverse complement.
AGAACCAGGTCCCCAATTATTGGATGTAACGGGTAATGTCGAGAACCTCTGGATGGATTCTGATGCGGTTTTCACCATTCCATAAAGGATTTCTCGAGAAAGGTTTCTGTAGAAAATTATTCGTTTATGAGCAAAGGAAGCCGATCAGTTACGATTTCAGTGAATCGAGTCAAAGAAAAACTTGCCGTCCGTGCGCCTTTCTAAGTGTACGCTGGGTAAGCCGTTTAAATATCTAATATAACTTACTATGAGTGTAAGATTTTTTCAGCATGAAAAGTTCTAAAAAAAAGTCCGCGACAGCATATCTCTATCTTTAATGCATCGCCCATGTTCATAAGTTTTCATTTCTTCCAAGAATCTTCATTCAGTAAAATTTAAATTGCTACAGTAGCTTCGGAGTGAGTTTACGAGCTAGCCTATCACCCCAGCTTCGGCCAGCATCAAACTGTCGGGCTGTGTCGAGTTAAGACTTTAGATAAGAGTATATGTGTTTGGAGTTTCGCTGTTCACCTCGGCTTTCCTGAATTATGTGTGGGACCTGCCATCCGTGCGCCGTTTAAGCTTACGCTGGGTAAACCGTTAAATATACCGGGCGAAGCCGGGGCGGGTTGCTAATATTGAAATAATCTAATCAATATACCTTTGTGAGATGCAAAATAAAGGTTTATGAATAGGCTACATTTTAAAATGCTATGAGATTCTGTTCATCCCCGAGGTCGCTGGTTCGATTGACACCTCAATAATTAGGGATTTTATAAAGTGACGTGCGGGCTGGAACGGAGCGCACTCAGTCTTGTGAGGATAATTAAGTAGCTTCCTGATTATAAGGGCAACGCCCCGGTCAAGAAAGCAAAGATCAATGGCTGAGGGGACACGTCATGTTGACGACATGTCACCCTGCAATATACAGGATAAATGGCTGAGCAGTGGTCGCTTAATAGATCTAGATCTTTCATGGGCTGTACTAGCTTACTTTTGAATTTTGTAAAAAAATGATAGTAGACTTATTTAGATCTTTACGGGTCAAATGTCTGTCCGTGTGTCTGTTTGGGTGTAGGTCTGCCCTCCCCCTCTCCCCCCTCCATATCAATTCTAACACGACGGAATCGAATTGAACCAAATTTGGTATAGGGTTAGTTCTAGCAAAGGGCACCTCAATGTCATGTTTTATATCACCGCCATCTTAATTAAAGCAAAATGGCGGCGCCCAAATATTCAGAGGTTAAATCAAATTTCGGCCAAACTAATCATAGGATCTCTAACGAATGTTTGAAAAACATACCTTTATGTGGGGAGCGTCTGGCGCCTACACTAAAATGTCATAAGCCAAAGAATTTCAAGATGGCGGCCGTGCGAATCATGCAAGCATTATAATCCATACATTAGGATACAATGAATCTATGTTCCCAATACAAGGCATTCCGATAGTTTTATGTAATAACCTCTCATGGCGTATGACTGTGTGAGATTGAACATTACGTGCAGCCTCCATCTTCAAATTATAACATATACAAATAAATAACTTTCAATACTTAAGAGCTACAGTAATGAAAATTAGTGACATGGTATATGTGGCCTTGTTATGGCAACACAAAAGCACTCTCTCTCAATACAATCAAGATGGTGACTGTGTGAACTATTAAAACATTTAAGTCGATAACTGAGATTACGACTGCGTAATTAAGACGAATCTTGCCATTAGATGAATAACATAAATAACTAAAGAACATACAGCCTACTTTGTCCACTCAAGCATTATAATTGAATGTCCTTGTGATGAACGTTATGAGTTGTATCCAATATACGATTCCCTGTTTACTAAGTTTCGTTATAATGCTTTTTTGCAGCCTGAGGACATGATTGGAACATTAAGAAAGACGCCCATCATCTTGAGTGTATGGAATCGTATAGGCTATCTTACTCTCTCTGGCGCAGTCAGATGGCATTTGAAGGTGCGCAAATGCGAGGGAGCCGTGTCAGTAGATTTACTGGCACGTTAAAGATCCCCTTCGGGGCAAAATTCCGGCACCCCGACGTCTCTAAACGCCACAGTAGTTAAAAGGGACGTAAAACCAATAACATTATTATTATTACTCTGTCTGCAGAGAAAGCCTTTTATGTAAGACTACATATTTGCTACATATCTCATTGTGACGGTAATAAAGAGTGGATTGTCAATATTTTTTGTTGTTTCTCTGCTGCTGGATTGTCGCCTGCCATGCTGCTAAAAGGAGCCAGCCCTTTAACTAGGAGAGGTACGGTCACATCAACATCAACGGTGACCACAGTCTTCATGCTTCGTCTACTGTCAGGTGATGTAGAAATTAATCCTGGTCCGGGTTAGAACAGTTCTATGTCCATATACTTTCAGAACACTCAGAGCGTGGCCAACAAGCTGGACAAAGTAGATTTGAGCAGCAGTGATTTTAATAATATGTCAATAATAGCCTTAAATGAGTCTTGGCTTTTTGACAGTTTTCTTGACTCAGAACTCGCCTTTTCTAGGACTCATGACATATTTAGAAGAGACAGGCCTGGGCGTGGGGGTGGTGTTGTAATTGCTACGCAGTCTCAGTTGCGTGCTAGGAGAAGAGCGGACTTAGAAAGTAATGCGAGATTATTTGGTTGGAAATCCAAGGAAGGTCTAGTGTGTTCGTGGGCTGTGTGTACCTACCCCCACCTGCCTCGTTAAACCGCCTGGAGGAGCTACATACCTCACTCAGCAGGGTGCACGCCCAGTTGAAGGACAAGGACACAGTTTGTGTGGGGATTTCAACATGCCGGACATCTCATGGGGACAGCAGGAAGGGCCTTCTCTCATACCTTATAAACTAACTGAAAGTGCAGTGAACTCTATCTTCTGCGAGATAATTGAGGAATTCTCTCTGCATAAATTGAATCCACATCTCACGCGCGGACAAAACTACCTCGATCTACTGTTTACTAATATTCCTAAAATCTCTCAGTCTGTAGAGTTAGCAAAACAGGGGTGGATTCCATCCGACCATAGTGCTCTAATATGGAACATTGATTTTCACGACACTAGTTTATTTCAAAAACCACCTCGCAGGGAAATTTTTAACTGGAAGAAAGCAGACATGAACCACCTGAAACTTCTGCTGGATTATTGCCCATGGTCCCTCTTTGATATCAGGAACGACATTAATGAGAATTGTGAGATATTTTATGATCTCTTGATGTCCGCAGTTCGAGAAGCAGTTCCTCGTGTGGAGGTTAATCCCTACCGTTATCCACATTGGTTTGATGCAGATGTAATCAACGCGCTACACTCGAAGAATAGGGTTCATCGTCAATGGAAACGCTCTTCTTTGGAATGCCATAGAATTGAATTTGTGGTCAGGAGACTCGAATTCAAAGAAATTCAACGCCGAAAGTATGACGCCTACCTGGAAGAAATAGACTCCAGTGTTAAAACTAATCCGAACAGACTATGGTCCTTCATTAAGCAGAGATCTAGGAACACCAGATTACCAGTCTCGCTCGAGTACGACGGACGTACCAGTACTAATGCAAACTCTGCCTGTGAGCTGTTTTCTGATTATTTCGAAACCTTATTCCTTCCTGTAAATTCTATACCGCCACCATTACCTGATCTGCCACCCTCCAGTAACGACAGCATTTCTTACTTCCATATTTCCGAAGACTGCATCAAGAATAAATCACATAATCTATCCTCTGGCAAGTCACCTGGTCCTGATGCCATTCCTATAGAAATAATTAAATCTTTATGCCACCAGCTATCTCGTCCACTTTACATTCTATTCAACCAAGCCATCAGTGAAGGAGTGTTTCCGGATTACTGGAAATCAGTTCATATCACCCCAGTGTTAAAGAAAGGCTGCAGGCAGAAGGTAGTAAATTACAGTCCAGTAACACTAATGTCTATTTTCGCGCGAGTCTTTGAATCAATTGTTCGGGACGAAGTGTACGCTCACGTGTCACCATTCATCACTGAACTTCAGCACGGCTTCCTTCCTAGGCGATCCACTGCTACCAACCTAGCAGTCTTCACTCATGATGTATCCACCTTTATGAAAAACCGTGGTAGTGCTGATGTTATCTATACTGATTTCTCTAGGGCTTTCGACAGCGTACATCACAACCTACTGCTTCATAAACTTTCAAATTTTGGTATAACTGGTAATCTTTTACGTTTCTTCAAAAGCTACCTCTCAAATAGAACCCAATCAGTTGTAATTAATAATAATAAGTCTAAATCTGTTAACGTTACTTCCGGTGTCCCTCAGGGTTCTGTATTGGGCCCTCTGCTCTTTATACTTTTTGTAAATTATATCCCTCGTATAATTCATAATTCTAGGTGTCTGATGTACGCTGACGATCTTAAACTGTATATGTCCATCAGTACTATAAATGACTGTGAGTTGTTGCAACAAGACCTACACCAACTCAGTGAATGGTGTGAAACATGGAAACTGAAACTGAATACTGAAAAGTGTAAAGTTTTGTCAGTTTCATTGAAACGTAACCTCCTACCCAGGTTTAATTATTGTATTAAAAATGAAACGCTAGGTAGAGTGTCAACCATTAAGGATCTAGTGGTGACAATCACTAATAATTTCTCGTTCGATGAACATATTTCAAAAATATGTCGTGAAAGTTTCCGGATCCTGGGATTTTTAAAAAGAAATTGTTTAAATTATTTTTCGGACATAACTCTATCCAAATTATTCAAGTCACTCATTCGGCCTAAATTAGAATACTGTAGTGTGATCTGGAATCCCTTTCACAGTAATAAAATTGACGCCATCGAACGTGTGCAAAAGAGATTTATTAAATGGCTCTGTTACAGGGGTGGACGACCGTACCATAGAGCTGAGTATGAGAGTTATTGCAACGTGTACGGTCTTCCTCCACTTAGCAGTCGGCGCACAGTGGGTGACGTGAGATTCCTTTGGAAGCTGGTAAATGGCGGAATTGACTCTAATCAGTTGCTAGCTAACTTGGGTTTTCACGTCCCTCAGAGAACCACCAGACGGAAGCACACGTTCGATGGGGTCAGATCGAGAATTAATGTGCACAAAAATTCATGTCTGATCCGGTTGCAGTCAACATACAGCTTGATGGAGAGTAAAAGTGCTACTGATATTCACTTCGACTCTCTATCAACTGTTATGAGAAAAATCTCAAGTGGGCTGTAAAATAGTGTATGCATATTGTGTTAATTTATATTTGCGTTGATTGATTGAACATGTGGTTGAATGAATGGTTGATTGATTTTTTGATTGAATGTACGAACGACTGAATTAATGTTTTTTTGTTTGCTGTTATCTAGATCCTTGAATGTCGCTCTTGTATTACTTTCCCCAGTTTCTGAACTTTTTCTTCTTACCTTTTATTTTATGTTTTCGCCTTTTTCCGTTTACTGTTGATAGTTTTTTTCTGTAATAATTATTGTAATGTTTCTTGTACAAATGGATTGCATGAATGAATGCATGCTTGAGATAGGATGTATGAGTGCGTGTCTGTATGGTTGTGGTTGCTGATTTATAATAGATTAGTGTATTTCTATTTTTGTACGTGTTTGCTGTTTTTGTTTTGTTTATAATTGTAAATTTTCTTGTTAATTATTATATTGTCACTAGTAGAGTCTATCTGTTTGTCTGACAATAAAGAATACATACATACATACATACATATATATTGATGTCTTATATATTCAAGATGGCAACTGCGTGCCACTGCATATGCCTTATGAATAATGCAAGCGAAACCGTTTCGTGTTAATTGTGCAATTGTATCCTGACATTGATTTGAAGTTGTAATAACATGCTCAGCCACCATTTTGAATATTTTGGCATATACATTCATATACGATTCTACACTAATCCTCATTTCAGTTAATGTTACTCTAAAATATATAGAATTATTTGTTAGTATCCTTTATAATTTCGAATTAGCTACTGCGAGCTGCATCCATTGTGATGTTGTACCCGTCATACAGTCTTAAGGACAACATTCTTTTCAGGGGGTTGCGGAGTTCTCTACTAAAAATTACACAACTGTCGTTGGGTGTAATTAATATAGATCACAGGGTTGATTACGAAATCAACACTAGTGACATAATGGGTTTATTCACAACGATACCAGTACAAGGATTTCATTTTAGTAGGAATACATAATTAGACTACCCACAAATTATTCAATTTTGTGCATAAATTAGAAACAAAATCACAAATTGAAATAAACAAACTCACATACTTGTGGATAACTCGAAGTGAAAATGGCTCAAATAGCCTAACATAACAAACGAATCTATAATTATAATTGAAAAGTGGACTTAATAATTACAGATATACATTTCAATACGGGTAAAAATGGTGATCATGACGAATGTCATAGACATGCTTAACAAACGAACACAAATAAAAATAATTAATGTCTCAAATTTGCTGCATTTTGAAGCATTGCTGCTGTTATAATGGATTCATCAAGCTTCAAGATTCATTAAGTATTCATTTCTGGATTCATCAAGGTATGATAAACATTCATTTCTGATTCGATACCCAGTATAAAATTACCTGAGGATCTGGTAGGTGTTAATTGCTCCTTTATTCCGGGGAAGGGGGTGAACACAGTACCATAATCAAAGTAAGTGCCTTCAGCACCATTAAATTCATCATGCTAAACCTATAACACTTACCCGTCAGTACAAAAATACACACGCTATGAATATACTCCCATTGTGCCAACTGGAATCTTTTATAATTATTAGGGCCAGGATATTTAGGTAAAATCATAATTTTTCTCTGCCTCCATTTTCATGCCCAATTGGTGTCTGATGCAAATCAAGTCATTATCGTCACAATAAAGTGGTTTTTATATCATCATTTATTGCAGCCTACATATCAGGCCATTAAGGCCCAACTGAAAACAAAGAACCATAACAAACACATACAATATTACATAATACCAGTGCTGTTTTTCTAAAAAGATTTAAGAGGTACTCTCAGTTGTAGTCGACAAAACATCACGATTTTGCAATTTTCAGCAATTTGCAAAGTCTAGTCATTGTTTGTGTTCGAATCATTAACTTTCAGCTTCTTCGATGCCTGGGTGGATGTTAAATCGTTCGTTATTCTCTTTATCCTTCAAAATTAACCACACGTCTAAAATAACAACCTAAGCCGCCTCCAAACACTTGCCTGAGTGCTTATATGAACGGAGTGCCGAGTTGCCCACCAAAATAAACTGATTCCATAGATTGATTTAAATCGAGGATTACTCTAAATCTCCTCCAGCTGTTGTGAACAGCGGGTTGACGGCAGCTGATCGATGAACTTTCAAGTCGAAAGTTATATTTCGAATATACAAATGTACCAATATTGTTTTCTTAAACAGTTTTCAATTGTTTTAGAGGTACACGTACCCCCGCGTTTCCCCTGAAAAAAAAAAGCACTGCATAACACTATCCTAATCAATCACACAGGAGGCATTATCCCGATGACAATCTCAAGTATTTGTTACAAATGCCGTTACATTTTCCTCTATCCATTGCATCATCCAGTACTGATGTTGGTTCCAGCTGCTGCAACGTTCTCATCACCCCATCCTTCCATCTCGCCTCTTGGACGTTTGCCAATCAGCTGAGCATTGAACACTCTGTTAGGGATAGATTCCACAGCTCTTACGATATGTCCCACCCACTGGAGTCGTTCTCCTACCCACATCAGCTTTCCCAAAACGTTGGTATAAGTCCTCTTTACCCCTTCTTTCCCATCTTCCTTCTTCCCTGTTGTATAAAGGTCCATGTATCTTATTTGCTATATAAATACATATTTCGAACATTTTTTTTAGCATTTGGTAATATTTTGAGCATTGCTTGGTAAGAACGTCATATTTCGGTAGTTTGGCGGTGCAATCATTCTCAACTTACCAAACGTGAACTTGTGTTTACAGAAATAGACTGTTAATGACCGTTTAGACATGTATATTTAGAAAATGAATATGAAAATAGGAATTAAGAATCTAGTTAACAATTTAATCTCGAAGGATTATCGCTTGGATTTATAATAAAAGAAGGCCATATTTAAATCAGTAATTCTCAGGTCAGATTTTGCCTTTTTTGAGTCATATTTCGTCATTTCGAAGGTCATAATTGCTTGCATATTCGGGCTAGTTTTAGGTCTTAAACATCCGAGCCCTAATAATATTATAAAGTGGAGAACTTGTAAGTAAATCCATTCAAATTTCAAATAGTCAAAAATAACAAAATAATAAGAAAATCACCCTGAAAAAAATAAGACACATCCTCAAATGAATTCATGAAAAGCAAACTCAATATCTATTTACATGAGCCCCGGCTCAAACCTGTGACCTTACACTCAATCACGGTGAGGCAGCATGTGTGGGTAGATAGACAAACGTTGGAAACTCTAACCTACGATTGGCTATTCAATAAACGTCCCCACCGGTACGGAAACAGAGAAAAATAATTTAATTTAAACCAGGATCTCAATCGAAAACAAGTACTTCCCTAAAGAACTAAACAGCCTATTTTCATATATCCTACTTATGTTAATTGCCACTATCCTCATACAAAATTTCAGTTTGATTGCTGCAATAGATTCGTAGATATTGAGAACCGACTAAATATTTCGGATGGTCGCCATGTTGGATTTTATATATGTAGGTCCTAGAGATATGCACTGTTACATGAAGATTATTGTGTACGAGTAGCATTCAAATTTCAATCGCATGATTAGGACACAAGAAGTAACAAGGAGATTTTAAAATTTCGCACAGCTGCCATCTTGTGGTTATAGAAACAATTCAAATAAATTAGATGCCAGAGGATTAACATTCGTATAAGGATTTACTGTACCAAGTTTCAATGCACTAGGATGGTTAAATTGCGAGAATCGTCCATGTGAATATTTATACTTCGCGTCGCCGCCAAGTTGGATTTGTAATCACCAGATTATTTAAAGTCCTATAGGTGAACATATGTTTGTAGCCCCTATGAACATAGAGAAATTCAGTTTGATTGCTATAATAGATACGTAGATATTTAGAGCCGTCTAAATATTTCGGATGGTCGCCATGTAGGATTGTTAAAAGTATAGGCCATAGAGTCATGTACCATTAAAGGAAAATTATTGCGTAGGTTCATTATTCAAACTTTCACTTCGATCGCATCATTACGACACAAGAAATAAAAACTTAATTCTAAAATTCCCACAGCCGCCATTTTGAGGTTATGTAAACAGTTGAACAAAATTGGATACCGATCACAATCTCAAGTATTTTCTACAAATGCCGTTCCATTTTCCTCTATCCATTGCATCATCCTATACTGATGTTGGTTCCACCTGCTGCAACGTTCTCACCACCCTGTGTATAAACATTTCCTGTACCAGATTTCATTGCGTTTGGAACATTAAATCACGAGAAAGGTCTATTAATTTTTTTATTCACTTGGCCTCCATGTTCGATTTGTAGTTAACCGGTTTTTGAAAGTCTTACAGATGAACTTCCAGTAGTGCCCTTTATCTCCGTACAAAATTTCAGGGTGATACCGCTAATAGTTTCGGAGATATAGAATGCCGGTGAAATATTTCGCACATCCGCCATCTTGTGGTTATGTAAAAAATCGAACGAAGTTTGATGTCGGTGCATTACAATGTGTATAAACATATACTGTACCAAGTTTTATTGCGTTTGGTTGGTTAAATCGTGAGACACGTCTATTTAAAAGTCGCACATTCGCGTGGCGCCATGTAGGTTTTGTAGTTACCAGATTTTCAATAGTCACATAGGTGAACTTCTAGTAGTTCCCTTTATCACCATAAAAAATTCCAGGGTGATATCGGGAATAGTTTCGGAGATATATAATGCTGGTGAAATATTTTGCACCGCCGCCATGTTGGATTGGTGAGACGTAACAAAATTTGAAGGGCACGGTCGGAGTAGCCCGGAGTAGTGCTATGAACTTACCGAGTTTCATTTAAATCGCTCCAGCCGTATGGAAGTTATTAGGGGGGAAACACTCACACCTCACACACACCCACACGCACACACAGACAGACACACGGACAAAAGGTGATCTCATAAGTCTATTTTTTTTTCAAAATTGAAAATAGGCTAAAAATTCCTCTCGTCACGCCGGAAGGCGGAGGTAGATTTCACGGGGTAAACTTGGGGATAGGCGAAAATGGGCAGAATATGCAGGTTTTCGTAGAAGGATCAGACCTCATTCATTGCGAGAAAGTATTTTATAATTGGAGCCTAATTAACTTTGTTTTTCGTGTTTTCATGCGTATTTAAATCATTTTATTGCCTTATGGGGATGTTAACCTTCTCGTCATTTGGGGTCCATTTTTATACTTGTGGTCACACTGTCCTTATGCAAGGTTTCGACACTGTTGTGTAACTATCTAACGGTCTGTTACTTCTTCACGCAAAATTTTATCTCCCGCCGAGATTTTGGTTGGTTCCGCAGTTTAGGGGCTGCGACAATACGGTCATGTAGCCCCGTGTACTTGGGTGTATGTAGAATCTGTCTGACAAACGGTTTTAATTGTGATGGCTGTATTAGTCTGTAATTGAGGTCAATTTCAAGAAGTAGTTCCTAATTTTGCTACCAAATACTACAGTCAACGACACCTATCTGTGAACTTGGCTACTAGACCCCACTGCAACCTGCTACTCGCAACGAACGTTGGAACTTCCCCTCCGAAGGAAAGCACACTGAGGAATATTTAGCGCTCTTAGAAAATCCGACGACTTCGGCCGGCTTTGAACCCGCGACCTTGGGCATAAAAGTTCAGCATGCTACCAGTTACGTCACCGAAGCCACTTCCCACAGATTCAGTTGGAAAACTGATTGTGATCTAGTGCAATGCCGTTGTCATTGCAACGTCTGATGGCTCATCCCTCATTAATTTAGTAGTGTTGCCATGGCAACCTATGATGGCACTTTGCATTTTCTTCTAATTCCGGAATCATTTTTCTCATCCCTTGGCGTAATGGTGGGTCATATCAAAAATTCTTTCAGACAAAAGTTTTAGGTAATTATTAGGCGAATATTGTCCATTTTGTACGGTTTCGATATTGTGCCTATTATGTGAGAGATGATTAATGTTTCCCGAAAAACCCACTTTTTTCACCCCTTTGGTCAATGGTTGGTGCTATCAAAAAACTTTTCAAACATACAATTTTTGGCCTTATCCTACACATAGTATGAACTTGGAATGGATTCGATATTTCACATATTAATAGAGTTATAGCGATATTTCACTTTTTCGAAAAAAGCTCCCCATTTTCACCCCCTTGTACCGATTGTTCCCATTAACGAACTCGAGCGAGATTTTATGGGATACATATTATGGAAAAAAATCAAAGATACTGGTTCAAAATTGCGCTAGTTATCGTGTGAACAAGAAAGTGATATATATACTAGCTGACCCAGCAGACGTTGTCCTGCCAATCAAAGAAAGTGTTGTAACTTTGTTTCTTGAAGTGCTTTTGGATACTCAATATTTTTTTTTTCAATTTCTGTTAACTGCCTCTAAACTATCGTGAAATGAATTAACTAATCTAGAAACATTCGTGAGAGCATGCACGACAACTCTGCAAAGTTTCATCGCAATTGGATGAATGGTATATGAACGCATACGGGACTTAGTTTAGACGTTCGCGCGTCGTCACTCATTTGTTGAATCTACTCGTGCGCTACCTATGGTAAAATGGATTTACTTATCCAGAAGCCTCCCCCTGGAGTGTACACAACATAACAACCAAGTTTCATCGCGATCGGACGAATGGTATTTGAACGCATACGGGACCTTGTTGAAACGCTTCCCACGTCGTCGTTCATTTGTTGAATCTACTCGTGCGCAACCTCCTGTGAAATGGATTTACTAAGTTAGAAACCTTCACGAAAGTGTACACAACAACTCATCAAAGTTTCATCTAATCGATGAATGGTATATAAACTTATTCGGGATTTTGTTGAAACGCTTCGCGCGTCGTCGCTCATTTGTGAATGTACTCGTGCGCTACCTATTGTAAAATGAATTTACTTAGCCAGAAGCCTTCCCTGGAGTGTACACAACATCTCATCCAAGTTTCATCGCTATCGGACGAATGGTATTTGAATGCATACGGGACCTTCTTGAAACGCTTCGTGCGTCGTCGCTCATTGGTTGAATCTAGTCGTGCGCTATCTATTATAAAATAATTTACTATGCCAAACACCTTCCCTGGAGTACACTCAACATCTCACCCAAGTTTCATCGCAATGGGATGAACGGTGTATGATCGCATACGTGACTTTGAAACGCTCCATAGTGCAGAGACTAACAGTAGAATTCGACATCACTGGCACCTTTGGTATAAAACACAACTTTCCGCTACAGGCGGAGTGTATGTTACGGCGGTAGCTGCACAGGTTGCGACCAGATGGCACTAACGTGCACAGACAAACCGTCCAAAGACATCAGCTTCACCAAGGCCATGGCTAGTGGTTTCCATGACGACTGTTTTTGACTGTATATTGTGGTTCTAAAATTGTTTGTAAATTGTGTGTAAATTGTGGTCCTAAAATTGTGTTCATTCCACCTACCGGGTCAGATTGTGAATCTAAACCATACATGGACCCACCCTAATGTACATACCAAATTTCATCAAAATCGGTCCAGTCGTTTAGGAGGAGTTCAGTGACATACACACGTGTCGAAGAATTATATATACAGGGTGTAATTGATATGAAGGAAGTCCGTTACACTGGTGATAGAAGAGACTATTCTAAGCTTCCTAGGTAAAACAAGTAGTTCCGTGAAGAACTATACAGCCTATTTTCATATATTCTACTTATGTTAATTGCCACTATCAGCATACACAATTTCAGTTTGATTGCTGTAATAGATTCGTAGATATTGAGAACCAACTAAATATTTCGGATGGTCGCCATGTTGGATTTTATATATGTAGGTCCTAGAGTTATGTACTGTTATATGAAGATTATTGTGTACGTGTAGTATTCAAACTTTAATCGCATAATTAGGACACAAGAAGTAACAAGGAGATTTTAAAATTTCGTACAGCTGCCATCTTGAGGTTATGGAAACAATTGAAATAAATTAGATGCCAATGGATTACCATTCGTATAAGGATTTACTGTTCCAAGTTTCACTGTACCCGGAAGGTTAAATTGCGAGAAACGTCCATGTGAATATTTAGTCTATACTTCGCGTCGCCGCCATGTTGGATTTATGATCACCAGGTTATTTAAAGTCCTATAGGTGAACTTAAGTTCTTAGCCCCTATAAACATTAAAAAAATCAGTTTGATTGCTACAATAGATTATTAGATATTCAGAGCCGTCTAAATATATCGGATGGTCGCCATGTTGGATTGTTAAATGTATAGGCCATAGAGGCATGTACCATTAACGGAAAATGATTGCGTAGGTTCACTTCGATCGCATGACTACATCACAAGAAATAAAAACTTAATTTTAAATTTCGCACAGCCGCCATCTTGAGGTTATGTAAACAATTGAACTAAATTAGATACCAGTGCATTACAATGTGTATAAATATTTCCTGAACCAGATTTCAGTGCATTTGGAACATTAAATCGCGAGAAAGGTCTATTTAAATTTTTCAAATTCGCTTGGCCACCATGTTCGTTTTGTAGTTAACCGGTTTTTGAAAATCTTATAGATGGACTTCCAGTAGTGCCCTTTATCACCGTACAAAGTTTCAGGGAGATACCGCTAATAGTTACAGAGATATAGAATGCCAGTGAAATATTTCGCACATCCGCCATCTTGTGGTTATGTAAACAATTGAACGAAGTTAGATGTCGGTGCATTACAATGTATATAAACATATTGTACAGTCCCCCAGGGGTCTGCACCCCCTGGAGGCCATCCCCCCATCATCTATTTAAACCACCCCTAACTGGCAAATCTTGTAAGTCCAGAACATCTATGAACACCGCAAGGGCAGCTAACCAGTCTGGAAAGCTTACCCAATACTTGCATCACTACCACAAACAGCGACACATAATTAACTGGGGCATCTATGCAGCGGAATGCTGACAGCACAACGCCGGAGACTATAAGAGAGAGCTTTAAGGAGGACAAGCTCTCTCTCAATTACCAGTCTTACAGTGCGTCGGCCGGAGGCTATCGCTGTTATCATCAGGTGAGTCAGCAGTGTTCAGAGTCCTATATTTTGTGACCCACTCCACATTCTTGTACTCTTACATTGTGACATTTACTACATATCCTAAAAGGGACTCATAATTCCATATTACTGACCAATAAATACTTGGTCAGTACACTACACCTGTATTACTGTTTTACACGCCTCTTTACGTCCTAAAGTCCATCCTGAATCCTCCGTCACTATTAGACGTGACGTACAGTAGCCAGACACTTGCTAGCGCAAGTATCATTGTATTCCCGTATAGGCCCGACTGCTAGGAGCAGCGCGCGCCATAAAGCTGACGCGTGCACATCAGTTATATAACCAGCCAGCCAGCTGGACGACTAGCACGTTGACCTGGACACTAAGTTCCATCCCCTAAAATACACCTACGTCTTTTATAGGAGCACCCCCTAGTATCCTAACACTAAACAACACTCTACACTGGTCAGCTTACCCGACTACGGGAAGCTACCCCCTTTTAGGCACCCCCTTATAAATTAACACAATAACTCTTCCGTTTTAGACCCAACTATCCCCCAATAAGGGATCTAAAACAGATGGTGGAGGCGCCTCTACTACGCACAGTAAGGGTGGGCCTCAAACAACGAGCCCTCGTAGTAGAAACGACCCCTTCCGTACCGCAAATAGCCAAGCGAGACTGAATTTTTTTTCTTTCCTCTCAGACAGAAAGCAGTTTTTTTTGCTTCGCACTATCTACACAGGGGAAATTCTTAGCAAACCGACCCCCAGACCCAGAGAGAATCAGAGAGACACAGGATACACTGACAGACACACGCAGTTTTTTTTCTCTTAGAAGACGCATACACTTCATTTAGCATGGCCCCTCTATACCGCCTAGCTGTGCTGAGGAGCATTGGGGAGTACCAGGAATTAATTGCCTGGCACAGAGTCTTTGAAACTAGGCAGGACTACCTCAGAAGGTTTCAGCAGCTCCTGCACGCCCAGTATGTGCGGATCATAAGAGCACTTGTCCGGCCAATCCGCAGCGCTAAGAATCGCAAGATTCGGGCGATAATCCCCACCCTGCGTACACAAATCATTAAAGCACACTGGCAATTACACTGCCGACACGAGTTCATGTTCCAGCAATGGGAAACACTTATCAGGGAACACCAACGCATAGGGACCAATGGAACAAAAGTCGCTGAGCAGGCCATGAGCCTCAACAGGCAGTACACCCAAATTTGGGACGAGTACCGCGAACTCCAGAACAACAAAGCCATTTTCGAGTACATGGCAGGGCCCCCAGCCCAGCCGGGAGAGGACATAAGCGTAGATACGCTAACTCGGCAATTTGCGAGGATGTCCCTCTCGCCATGTACTGCCACACATGGGAAGGAGGTCACCATGGCCACAGTCCAGAAGACGGCCAGGTTAGACTCCAATACACTGCGGGGACAAGGTTATACCATTACACATCCCTTAGCGCCGGTTCGGAAGGCAATTTTGCCAAACCAGGCAGCAGAACCTAGGCCAACCCCCTCGGAACGGACGAACGAGAGGGAGTTGAAGCCAGGACCCTCAGACACACATGACATGACAGGGAGACAACGGGACGTAACCACGTCATGGGCTGAGGACGTAGAGCCCGCCCTACAGCACATTGAGCCTACACACACCCACACAGATAGGCAAACACAATGGCAGGAGTCTACCGTGGCCACAGGCCAGAAAGCGGTCAGGCTACACGCCACCACATTGCCAGCGCAGAGACAGGCAATTAAGCGGCCTTTACCGCCAGTTCAAAGGGCAAGTTTGCCAGAACGGAGGCGAACACCGGCATTCGTACCACAGGTGCGAATGCATAAGAGGGTGTTGCATTCAGGCCCTCAGGATGCACAATATACGCCCGCACATTTTGACCAGGCACTAACACACGGTATACGGGGTATAGGAAAGGTGTTATTACCTACCCCACAAAACCACTCAGTCAAAAATACACACACCCCCGTAAACTCTACTAGGGTAGCGCAGAGCGCAATTAGGCCCTCGATTACAGGCAATCTCAAACCAGCAGACAGACGTTACGGTGGAAGTAGGCCCAGGCTTACTTTGCTAGAAATTCCGCCGGAAAATAGCAAAGGAGCACCTCATTGGGTTTCAGGGGCCTATAATCTCGTAACAGGGCGGAAGTCTTCACCTTTCCGAGCAAGGACGCTCGGACGGGAGTAACGACTTCCACCAGGGACACACAAATAAGCTAATATCACTTGAACCTATATTAGGGATACACGTAAGCTCGGTTACACGAGAGAAATACGGCAATAAACACATAAAGACTCACTAACGTAAACGGCACATTTTTTTGCATGTATATGCAGTGCAACATGGCTAAACCAAAGGTGTATAAGTCTAAATTCTTCTTGATTTTTTTTGGCCCCTAGCATTTTTTTTCACAGGCCATCCATGGTTATGGAGCATGGTTGGTCCATATTATAACTTGGATAACGTAAAGTTCCTAATATGCAAAGCCAAGCGGAAGCCCATCAGGTGAGCCACGCGGCTTAAGGCCGGAAAGAGATATTCCGAACACAGCTTAAGCATCAAATCACAGCATAGAGCTTAAGCGGGTCTTTCTAGGTGGAAATGACTAAATGTTCTTTGATCTGGTCCCACAGTTTGATAGATTCTCTTGTGGCGGGCGAGAGCCCTGATTGTAGCAAGAATTAAGAATCTCAAACTATTTTTCAAAAGTGGTAGATTCCCCTGAGAGGTAACTAGATTACTGTAGTACTAACGTCACCAACTAGGTGGATAGTACGCTCAGGTCCTACTTACCATTTTTAAACATTTTTCATATTGTTTACGACACAATTTTTACAGACTATCGCCACCTGCCAACCCACTTTAATAAGCATAAAGCAGTGGGCAGGCGACATACAACATATCTTCTATACCCTTTCCAAAGTGCTCTCTTAATTCGGAGCGGGGCATAACTCATTTTTTTTTGCCTCACGCATTAATCCCGAGAAAGGAAGGTGGCCAAGTTGAACTGTATGTATTTAATCCATAGGCATACGTGACACATTACACTGCCTATAGCACGACTTTTTCTCACCTCCATAACAACACGCAAGCTAAAACGCAAACACACCATAGGGTGAAAATCCCAGACTTTGGGAAACCCTATATATTTTTGGAAGTCACACAGTCAATTTACATTGCCACATAACAGTAATACACTACCAAACTGTCCCGGAGACACAGCCTAGAATGGCACCAGAAACAATTACTCTGGGTAAAGACGGTCTCAAAACCCGCAACCTTCTGAATACCAGGAATGTCAGGTCGGGTAGCTATCCAGTTGCAGGATAGAAAAGTAGGAAGCTAAAACAGACTGGGACAGTTCCACTAACAGATGTTCATAAATGAAAAACAACAAAATCGCCTCCGGCACCTAATCACCAAACACGCGACTAGCGGCCCGGAGACACTCGTGTATAACGACATTTTGTACAATGGATAGGGACATATTCGACCCACGTTACAGTTAACACAAACCTTGGGGACACGAATGTAGTTAGTGAGAGGTTCTTTTGTATGACGGAAAGCCCCACTCGCAATTACAGAGTTAGCACTCAGGCTAAGAGGCACAAACATACAGACACGGAGCATTGTCAAGCAACTAACAAGATAACGCACACGTGAGTGAAACTAGAGACTATCGCGTCAGCGATAACGCACTCACCGTGGGCGACCTTTGCTGGCACAGACAGACTGGGAGCACTACAGACGAACCTGGGAAATACGCGTTCATTTACGCCGAGTTCAGAACCACACAACTCCGCAAATTACACTACGGGGAGAACTCAAAAATACACAAACTCATCACAGGAATGCGTCCTTTCATTTGCGCATTGCAAATACACGGTAGATGTGCCATAATATATACGGCACAGATAGCGTCATACCAGGTTTTTACAGTAAGCCGGGTCCGAACCCATGATCACACACCACACTCGTACCAAAAACTAACTAACCAAAGGTATTTTTGGTACGAGAGACACAAGCAAAAACCACACTGAGGACACCTCAATCCCTGAAACACAACGCAGACATAGAACACAGAGAATTACATAGATCACGGGTCCAAATCCCAGCGAAAATTGGACAGCATGGAAAACAACTATCCAGGCTTCCAATCACACCGAAATTGGTCCACACAACTACATAAACAGGGAATACCAAATTTCCTCCCGCCAAAAACCAGGCATAAAATTTCACATTACACCTGACATAGAAAATACATTTCCCAGACACAGGTATGAAAATTTCGTAAGACAAAGGTCCTATGGAATAGTGGCCACACAACAATACTAGCTAAATAGGACAAATTGCTACATTTGTCCGCCCGGAATACCGAACAGTGACAACACTCACATACGTGCAAGAAAGCACGTGCCGGCAGCTGACATACATAACGTCTGAGCCTGCCATTACACATACAAACCGCTGACTTGCAGAGGCCACCATATCGCAACACTGCTGCCGACAGGCACTATTGTTATATCGGCAGTGACCGTGAAATCACAAACGCAAAGCATTCATAATGCCACACATTTTTTTTAACACTGCAAAAACAATTGTGACATTTAGCAATGGACAGACGTGACAGACCGGAACTTATCTTGGGCCCATAGGAGCACGTTCGCAAATACGTTGACAGGCCACGGGCACCTCCTGCCCATACACGCGATACACATTAGGACTTAGCCTATAACAGACCAACCGTCCGCATGGGGTAGCGGAACATAGTCACACACACACCCGCTCACTAATCAGGAGCGAACACAGACAGGGGCTCTGAGGAAACAAGACCCCCCTAATAACTTCCTTTCGCGATTTTATTTCTAAAAGAAATCATTCCAGGCGATTAGGACATGGCCAGTCGCACTACGACCACTGGCCACATTCACACTACAAATGGCAGACCAAAGTAGGCCGTGACGCCACAGCGTCACGACGCTTTACTTTCCCAAGAAGCGGATAGCGAGCAGACATGGACAAAGGGAGAATGACTGAAGCATAGGTGGATAACCCCAGCGGGATTACCAATATACCACCCAAAGGCTACCATTTTGAATACCTTACTCCCCTCCAATAACCTTCCCACGTCCAACATGACCAACGCAGACACATGAACACGATGAAAACAGCCACACTACATTACAAAGTATACATAGGGGTTGATAGACTTCATGCGTTTAAAAAGAGGGCTTACTACGCCTTGGATCTCGATGCTACCACCTGAGTATTAGGGGTGGGTCGGCAGACAACAATTAAGCATAATGCGCATCTCCAAATGAGAGATGAGGCCACAATCATATATTAACCATTTTTTGTTAATTAAATACTCCCGCATGACAGGGATATATTATTATTACGCCTCACCCTACACCTATCCGTACATGAGTGCGGATGCCTCATATCCAGATACGTGCATGGAGTATCCCATCCATTTACCAAGGGTTATTACTATCAAACCTGCATGGAATTTTTATATTTTTGCAATCCCGGGAATTTCCTCCCCCGTCCACTCATTATAAGAGCAATCCTAGCAGCATCACCGGCTCAAGGCCACCATTTATTTGAGCCCAAAGATGCGCAACCTCTTCCTACCATGCTTTCAGCCCACTCTACGAATAACTACCCCCAGATCCTAATAACAGGGTACCTGACGCTATAGACCCTACTAACACCTCCATGAAGGTTAACAGAGCATTATCGCTGGACAGCCGACGTAGCAATAGTAGACCTAAAGTAGTCTATGCACTTAGAAGCTCTACAACCCCACAACACTTGAAATATTTTACATTTTACACAAAATAAATTATTTACACAGGTTACGCCCATATTTTTAGCCTATTTTCAATTTTGAAAAAATAGGCTTATGAGATCACCTTTTGTCCGTGTGTGTGTGCGTGTGTGTGTGTGTGTGTGTGTGCGTGTGTGTGTGATTCGTGTGTGTGTCCCCCCCTAATAAAATCGAAACGGCTGGAGCGATTTCAATGAAACTCGGGAAGTTCATAGCACTATTCCCGGCGACCTCGACCGTGCCCTTCAAATTTTGTTACGTGTCTCCAATCCAACATGGCGGCTGTGCGAAATATTTCACTAGCATTCAATATCTCCGAAACTATTACTGATATCGCCCTGAAATTGTGTACGGTGATAAAGGGCACTACTAGAAGTTCACCTATGAGACTTTCAAAAACCTGGTGACTACAAAACCAACATGGCGGACATGCGAAGTTGAGACATTTAAATAGACTTTTCTCGCGATTTAACTATCTAAATGTAATGAAACTTGGTACAGCATATGTTTATACACATTGTAATGCACTGGAGTCTAATTTAGTTCAATTGTTTACATAACCTCAAAATGGCGGCTGTGCGAAATATTTCACTGACATTCTATATCTCCGAAACTATTACAGATATCACCCTGCAATTTTGTACGGTGATAAAGGGTACTGATACAGGTATACCTATGTATATTTCATAAACCTGTAAAGTACGAAACGAACATGGCGACCAAGCGAATTTAAAATATTTTAATAGACTTTTCTCGTGATTTAACTCTCTGAGCGCAGTGAAATGTGGTACAGTAATTGATTTTGCAGATTGTAATGCACTGCCATCTAATTTAATTCAATTGCTTACATAACCTCAAGATGGCGGCTGTGCGAAATTTTAAAATTAAGTTTTAATTTCTTGTGTCGTAATCATGCGATCGAAGTGAAAGTTTGAATAATGAACCTAGGCAATAATTGTCCTTGAATGGTACATAACTCTATGGCCTATACACATAACTCTCCTAAATGGTGAGCTCCCGAAATATTTAGACGGTTCTCAATATCTATGAATCTTTTACAGCAACCAAACTGAATTTTTTATGTTCATAGAGACTATGAACATATGTTCACCTATAGGACTTTCAGGAACCTGGTGAGCACAAATCCAACATGGCGGCGACGCGAAGTATAAATATTTAAATGTACGTTTCTCGCGAATTAACTATCCGAGTGCCGTGAAACGTTGCACGTTAAATGCTTATACAAATGTTGATCCACTGGCATCTAATTTATTTCAATGGTTTGCATTATCACAATATGGCTGCTGTGCGTAATTTTAAAATCTCGTTTTTACTTCTTGTTGTCTAATCATGCGATTGAAGTTTGAATACCACACGTACACAATAATCTTAATGTAATAGTACAAAAATAAAAATCCAACCTGGCGACCATCTGAAATATTTAGACGGTTCTCAATATCTACGAAGCTGTTACAGCAATTAAACTGAAATTTTGTATGTTGATTGTGGCAGTTAACATAAGTAGGATATATGAAAATAGGCTGTATAGTTCTTCACGGAACTACTTGTTTTTTTATTACATGAAAAGGAATCTGAAACACTCTGATTGGTGATAGCGGCACGAGCAAAAGGCCAAAGGCACCGCACTTTGAGAGAAAAAAAGGCGATGATGAGCCTTACCCTAGTAACTTGACGACTAGACCAAACAGGCGAACCACGTAAGGTTGAGGCACTCGTGGCCTGGCCGGGCAAGCTCTGGAATCCTAGGTGCGCCTAAACTGCCCCTGGGAGGAAGGGATGCTACACCCACTATGTGCCACGGTCATCGAAGCCAAGACCTGCAGGGAAGACTTTCTGAGGATTGTGGGAGAAATAGCTCGCTCCACGCCGGACCCAGGAGTTGACCCTAGGGACGACCAAACTAGGACTAGACTCTTAGGTAAATGTAAGTAAGTACGGCTTCTACAGCGGGAAGCAAGACTCCCACGAGCGGGAGTGAATTATTATTGCGGCCGACATTGGCGAATAGGAACCGGACGCTCAATTCCCGGATAATTATTATTGCGGCCGACATTGGCGAAAAGGAACCGGACGCTCAATTCCCGGATAATTATTATTGCGGCCGACATTGGCGAAGAGGAACCGGACGCTCAATTCCCGGATAATTATTATTGCGGCCGACATTGGCGAAAAGAAACCGGACGCTCAATTCCCGGATAATTATTATTGCGGCCGACATTGGCGAAGAGGAACCGGACGCTCAATTCCCGGATAATTATTATTGCGGCCGACATTGGCGAAGAGGAACCGGACGCTCAATTCCCGGATGATATTATGCCATTGGACGATGTCCAATGCCCACATAAATGGCGACGCAGCGGGCAGCCTAGGGCATTAAATGAGGGGCATAGCGAGCAACTCATAGGGGTTAAAGTGGGCAACCCAACTACGACAACGTATGAAAAACAACGGTAACGAGCAGGATGATACAGCAGGCGAAACGGTTTGCTTTGGGGCACCGTAGGCCGCCTGTGACTAGATTAGTAGTCTACTAGTTAGTAAGACCTAGGATAAGACGTCGACAACTAGAATTAAGGGAGCGGAATCCGGCGATTCTAGAGACAACCGGTGTTTCTAGGATTCGTACGGGTGGTGCCCTGAGGAAGTAAATTGCCTCAGGCGATCGCTCTGGTCCAAATTTAGCAAATAAGACAGTTGCACTTTGGTACGCAACTTAGGATTAAGCAAATTCATTAACCGCTGTTGCCAAGTAAGGCACAGCACATTTCGGCAATAGAATAAGGCCACCCACTCGGCTTAGTAATAGCAGCCATTTTTTAAATTAGTAAGAAGATAAGTAGTGTTAAGATAACGCCGCTCGGCACCTGATGGCCGACAAATCCGTCATCAGGATAAGTCCGATAACACATTACAATACATTATAATACATTATAACACATCAGAATACATGATTAACACTAACCATGCCATTTTTTTCACAGGTCAAAAGAGCTTCAGACTGTGGACACACTGCCACAGGGAGCGGCATAGAAAAAATGAAAAATGAAAATCCACAGCCTGCTTCCAGTCTCCGACCGGGTCAGGAATGGAATGAATGAAGCCCCTATCTAGCGGCGAGGATATGAACTGTGCCGGCTGCCGAGGCCTGACGCACTCCTCTGGGGCAATGATTAAATGAATGACAGATGAAATGAAATGATAGTGGAGAGTGTTGCTGGAATGAAAGGTTGACAGGGAAAACCGGAGTACCCGGAGAAAAACCTGTCTGCCTCCGTTCTGTCCAGCACAGATCTCACATGGAGTGACCGGGATTTGAACCACGGACTCAGCGGTGAGAGGAGCGGCATAGAGAATAGGCAATATTTAAATGTTTTATTAACCTCTCCATTTTTTTTCAGGCATCGTCACCAGGAATATGGCACTGGTGACTATGATTTTGCTGCCATATAGCAGCAGCATGCTACTAATGCCGTCTTATTATTGTATTACACCTGTGCGCACTAATTTATATTTAATATCCATCTTCACTTACAGGCTCACCACATTTTTACAGCTACACTCTAAAAATCTGCACAGCACGGCTGATACCTGTGGGGTATCAGGCTCGCTGGCAGATCAACATAAACAAGAAAATACATAAGGCGTCAAAAATGCGGCGCAAATTACGGCAATGAGGGTGCAACCGACTGTGGCGGCGACTCTCATTGTCAAGTGTGAAAGCATTCACCCACAGGGAATGCTTCACAGATTAAGGATTAAGGATACATTTCAAGCGGTACGACCACTAAACCATAACAGGAAGTGGCCGTACAGGATTAGCCGTGAGACGGCAAGCATACGTACAAAGGGGTAGCGTGCACGCGAGGTACCAAAAACTAGAATCATAAGAGATTAGCGCGCTTAAGTTAGATATAAGATCATTGTAATTGATAATTTTAAAGGGTAACTTAATACAAATTCATGCGCCCACGGGCAATTATTCCACTAGAAAGCAATATATATATAATACTTCGCACCCCCACATTGTCTGCAGAGGTGATCAATAATATTCCTAAATGTTAACATATGAACATCGCAATATAGCACATTAAACGGTATACTTTTTTGTTTGTTTGTTAAAATCACATGTACACAATGTCTATGATTTGTTTTCTTTCATTTTTCTTTCTTCTAACTTCCCAACTTGTGAAGGTGTTCCGTTTCATCCCAACGCAATAAATACATTTTGAATATTTCCTTTAACTTATACCCTGGAACACCTATTTTTCTACTTCTTCTCTCTTTCTCTTTGCAGGGAGCACTTTTTCCCTAAGATAGGGAGGACGGCACAATCTTCCGTCCAGCCCTGGTTTTTTTTCCTCCCTGCACAACAATGTACCGAATAACTATCAGCACCATGTATTTTTTTTCTTCAAACTTTCAATATGTCAATATCGATTTTTTTCATGCACTATTTTTATAATGTCTATGCCAATGTCAATGTTATATATATATGTACATCCCATAACCCACCCCTCTGAACACGAGCTGATCTCACACCTACACATCAACACGACATCACCACATCATACGACGTCGAAGAGGACACCAACAGGAGATACAAGGAAGACCCAAGAACAACTACATCAACATCCCAACCTCAAGTTCCGTTCCCGTTCGCGGGGACGCGAACTAAATAGGGGAAGAGGCTTGTACAGTCCCCCAGGGGTCTGCACCCCCTGGAGGCCATCCCCCCATCATCTATTTAAACCACCCCTAACTGGCAAATCTTGTAAGTCCAGAACATCTATGAACACCGCAAGGGCAGCTAACCAGTCTGGAAAGCTTACCCAATACTTGCATCACTACCACAAACAGCGACACATAATTAACTGGGGCATCTATGCAGCGGAATGCTGACAGCACAACGCCGGAGACTATAAGAGAGAGCTTTAAGGAGGACAAGCTCTCTCTCAATTACCAGTCTTACAGTGCGTCGGCCGGAGGCTATCGCTGTTATCATCAGGTGAGTCAGCAGTGTTCAGAGTCCTATATTTTGTGACCCACTCCACATTCTTGTACTCTTACATTGTGACATTTACTACATCCCCTAAAAGGGACTCATAATTCCATATTACTGACCAATAAATACTTGGTCAGTACACTACACCTGTATTACTGTTTTACACGCCTCTTTACGTCCTAAAGTTCATCCTGAATCCTCCGTCACTATTAGACGTGACGTACAGTAGCCAGACACTTGCTAGCGCAAGTATCATTGTATTCCCGTATAGGCCCGACTGCTAGGAGCAGCGCGCACCATAAAGCTGACGCGTGCACATCAGTTATATAACCAGCCAGCCAGCTGGACGACTAGCACGTTGACCTGGACACTAAGTTCCATCCCCTAAAATACACCTACGTCTTTCATAGGAGCACCCCCTAGTATCCTAACACTAAACAACACTCTACACTGGTCAGCTTACCCGACTACGGGAAGCTACCCCCTTTTAGGCACCCCCTTATAAATTAACACAATAACTCTTCCGTTTTAGACCCAACTATCCCCCAATAAGGGATCTAAAACAATATACTGTACTAAGTTGCATTGCGTTTGGTTGGTTAAATCAAGAGAAACGTCTATTTAAAGTCGCAACTTCGCTAGGCCGCCATGTTGGTTTTGTAGTTACCAGGTTTTCAAAGGTCACATAAGTGAACTTATAGCAGTTCCCTTTATCACCATACAAAATGTCAGGGTAATATCGGTAATAGTTTCGGAGATATTGAATGCTGGTGAAATATTTCGCACAGCCGCCATGTTGGATTGGTGAATGGTAACAAAATTTGAAGGGCACGGTCGGGGTCGCCGGAAATAGTGCTATGAACTTACCGAGTTTCATTGAAATCGTCCCGCCGTTTAGATTTTATTAGGGGGAGGACACACGCACGAATCACACACACGGACAACAGGTGATCTCATAAGCCTATTTTTTCAAAATTGAAAATAGGCTAAAAATTGTCACCTATCTTGAAATTGATAATTAATCATGAAAAAGTCATTGTTTTTAGTTTCTTCAGAAACTAATCAGGCAGAAAGTGGTGCGGCAGTCTGGGGGAAACGAGGCGGAGCCAGGTGTGACGAAGGGGAAGTTGTTACGTAATCGGAGCATTGACCTTACCGGTTGACTTGAGGGGTGGCAGGCTATCAGCTGTTATGAGGATAAGCGCTACCGGCTCGTAAGAAAATGTGCATTGCCGTTGTTCTTGTTGTTGCTGTTGTTGTTGACAACGCACGCAATGGCTTGGGACGTTAGGACCGGTAGTATTTTGTAGCCTACTTTGTAAGTGTGGAATTCATTGATTGATGTTCATGTATAAAATAATTTCAATACTCAGCCCTGATGTATCATTGGCGTCCGTGTCGGACCTTCTGTTGGCTAGTTTCTGAAAATACTAAAAACATTCACTCAATGAAATACAGTGTGAAAATTCCGACATCCCGTAGTCTGTTCAGAACTAGGCATTCAAGACGGAAGTAAAATACTTGATGTTTTGTTTGAGAGGCGTTTCGATTTTGGTCATTTAGCCCCATGTAGCTGGGTGTGGGTAGAATTTGTGTGATAACCTGTGTTTTTGTGGTTTCTGTAGTATTGTGGGTATTTGTAATTCAGGTGAGGATTCGGAAGAAGGCGCCGGCCCTGTGGTGTTGGGGCAGTGCAACTGCCTCACACCTGGAGGCCCTGGGTTCGATTCCCGGCTCCATAAGGAAAATATTAGAAACTGACGTGAGGGCTGGAACGCGGTGCACTAAGCCTCGTGAGGACAGTTGAGTAGCTGTCTGACAGTGAGGCAGTGCCCCAGTCAGGAAAATCAAGATTAATGGCCGAGGGGACCCGATGCACTGACCACGCGTCACCCTAATATCTGCAGGCCAAATGGCTGGACAGCGGTCGCTTGGTAGGCCTAGGCCCTTCATGGGCTGCACTGCCAGCGGTTATGGTTATTGAGAAGAAGGCGGCCGTGGCCTTAAGTTAGGAACAATCCCGGCATTTGCCTGGGGGTAGAAGTGGGAACCCATGGAAAACTACTTCCAAGATTTAATACTAGTACGGTAACACGTGTACATATTGTGAACTGTCCCATCTCATCTCCAGCCCTGGGGTGGACATAAACTGGAGAGAGGGGGGGGGGGGTGTTGATTTATTGGTCAATCAACAATGTACATACATATGAAAATACACGAAAATGAAAATAAAATACAAAGACATTGTTATAATACAGTGTTATAATAATAATAATAATAATAATAGTTTAATAATAATAATAATAATAAAAGTCAGCATGTGTATTTCTGGTGGTAGAGTGCTAACCTTCCCGAGGGTGCGATCTACGTTCAGTCATGTAGTAAATGAATGGGATCTAATACGATCATGTCCATGGATTTCATGGCACATACAAGAAATCCTACGTAGGCCTACATTAAAGTCTGGCAACTCGACATACCAAAAAGAAACATAAAAGAATTTAGTGTGTCTAAGAGCCTATTATTAGTAATATTAATATTTTTAATACAGTTGTTGCACTATCTTCACACAACGATAGACCAACAGTTTCTTAAATTAATTTACCAAATCTTTAGGATTTCTATTTTCTATGCATAGTCCATGAGGCTGGCAAAATCCTAGACAGATCCACCATCACTAGCCATGTAGCCACTCCTCATAAAGGTGTGCATCAGCTGTTCATAGGCTCGGTTTGTGTATTTCAATGCCATTGGCAGACAAGACGAGGAGGTCACTCAACTTCAGACTCTTGTCAACATTCCTCAGCGCTGGAGGGGAGGGTGGCGGGGAGAAGTCTGCTGTGCTGCCGAGGGGAACGAAGTGAAAGCCCGTTTCCAAGACATTGACCGACGATTTTTGTGATTTAATTCCACCTACACTAATTAAGATCCGACTTAATTTCATGAAGATATTTGCTTAGAATACCATCTTCTATCACCAGTGTAACGGACTTCCATCATATCAAATACACCCTGTTTAAAAAGTCAATGTTTTTAGTATTTTCAGAAACTAATCAGGCAGAAAGTGGTGCGGCAGTCTGGGGGAAACGAGGCGGAGCAGGTGTGACGACGCGCGAAGGGGAAGTTGTTACGTAATCGGAGCATTGACCTTACCGGTTGACTTGAGGGGTGGCAGGCTATCAGCTGTTATGAGGATAAGCGCTACCGGCTCGTAAGAAAATGAGCATTGCCGTTGTTCTTGTTGTTGTTGTTGTTGTTGTTGTTGACAACGCACGCAATGGCTTGGGACTTTAGGACCGGTAGTATTGTGTAGCCTACTTTGTAAGTGTGGAATTCATTGATTGATGTTCATGTATAAAATAATTTCGATACTCAGCCCTGATGTATCATTGGCGTCCGTTTCGGACCTTCTGTTGACTAGTTTCTGAAAATACTAAAAACATTCACTTAATGAAATGCAGTGTGACAAAATTCCGACATCCCGTAGTCTGTTCAGAACTAGGCATTTAAGACGGAAGTAAAATACTTGATGTTTTGTTTGAGAGGCTTGGCGATTTTGGTCATTTAGCCCCATGTAGCTGGGTGTGGGTAGAATTTGTGTGATAACCTGTGTTTTTGTGGTTTCTGTAGTATTGTGGGTATTTGTAATTCAGGTGAGGATTCGGAAGAAGGCACCGGCCCTGTGGTGTTGGGGCAGTGCAACTGCCTCTCACCCGGAGGCCCTGGGTTCGATTCCTGGCTCCATCAGGGATATTAGAAACTGACGTGAGGGCTGGAACGCGGTGCACTAAGCCTCGTGAGGGCAATTGAGTAGCTGTCTGACAGTGAGGCAGTGCCCGAGTCAGGAAAAACAAGATTAATAGCCGAGGGGACCCGATGCACTGACCACGCGTCACCCTAATATCTGCAGGCCAAATGGCTGGACAGCGGTCGCTTGGTAGGCCTAGGCCCTTCATGGGCTGCACTGCCAGCGGTTATGGTTATTGAGAAGAAGGTGGCCGTGGCCTTAAATTAGGAACAATCCCGACATTTGCCTGGGGGGTAGAAGTGGGAACCCATGGAAAACTACTTCCAAGATTTAATACTAGTACGGTACCACATGTTCATATTGTGAATTGTCACATCCCATACTGTGTTATTAAATATAATAATAATAATAGGTTAATAATAATATAAATAATAGTCTAATAATAATAATAATAATAATAATAATAATAATAACAATAATAAGAGTCAGCATGTGTAGTTCTGGTGGTAGAGTGCTAACCTTCCCGAGGGTGCGATCTACGTTCAGTCATGTAGTAAATGAATGGGATCTAATACGATCATTTTCATGGATTTCATGGCACATACAAGAAATCCTGCATACAATGAAGTCTGGCAACTCGACATACCAATAAGAAACATAAAAGAAGTTAGTGTGTCTAAAAGCCTATTATTACTATTATTAATATTATTAATATTTTTATTACAGTTGTTGCACTATCTTCATGCGAAGATAGACCAACAATTCCTTAAATTAATCACCCAAATCTTTAGGATTTCTATTTTCTATGCATAGTCCATGGGGCTGGCAAAATCCTAAACAGATCCACCATCACTAGTCATGTAGCCACTCCCCATGAAGGTGTGAATCAGCTGTTTACAGGCTCGGTTTGTGTATTTCAATGCCATTGGCAGACAAGTCGAGTAGGTCACTCGACTTCAGACTCTTGTCAACATTTCTCAGCGTAGGAGGGGAGGGCGACGGGGAGAAGTCAGCTGTGCTGCTGAGGGGAAGGCAGCCTAAGACCTTTTCCAAGACATTGACCGACAATTTTTGTGATTTAATTCCACCTACACTAATTAAGATACGACTAAATTTCATGAAGATATGTGCTTAGAATAGTCGCTTCGAAGATGTATTCTGAGCAAATAACTTCATGAAATTCAGTCGGATCTTAATTAGTGTAGGTGGAATTAAATCACAAAAATCGTCGATCAATGTCTTGGAAACGGGCTTACACTTCTTACCCCTAAGCAGCACAGCTGACTTCTTCCCGTCACCCTCCCCTCCAAAGCTGAGGAATGTTGACAAGACTGAAGTTGAGTGACCTCCTCGTCTTGTCTGCCAATGACATTGAAATACTCAAACCGAGCCTATGAACAGCTGTTTCACACCTTCATGGGGAGTGGCTACATGACTTTAGTGATGGTGGATCTGTTTAGGATTTTACCTATGCATAGAAAATGGAAATCCTAAAGATTTGGTAAATTAATTTAAGAAACTGGTCTATCTTTGTGTGAAGTTAGTGCAACAACTGTAACAAACATATTAATAATACTATTATTATTATTATACTAGGCTACTACTACTGTACTAATAATAGTAATAACAGAATTTTAGACACACTAACTTCTTTAATACGGGGCTACCGGACCACGTTGTTGCAGCCCCTAAACTATGGAACCAACCTAAGTTCCTTTATGTTTTTTTTTGTATGTCGAGTTGCCAGACTTTTATTTTTAGCACTCTACCACCAGAGCTACACATGCTGACTCTTATTATTATTATTATTAGACTATTATTATTATTATCATCTTCATCTACATGGGGTGCTAGTATTGAGGCAGCTTACCATCACCGGCCGGTATGCAAGTCGGGGCGTGATGGTGCAGCGGTCCAGCCGTTGGCCTATCACCACAGCGGACCGGGTTTGATTCCCGGTCAATGCATGTGAGATTTTCGAAGTGAAATGCCATGTCCTGTGGTTCGGTTTCCACGTAAAAAGGAGGTCCAGTAGCTCGTGATCACGAAATTTACAGTCATGTAAAACCACAAGCTTCCTTACTTCCCACCATCTGCAGCCACAAGATGATTTCCCGTGGCATCCCACGAGCCCAAAGTTGGAATGTCCCTTCATAAGACCACGGCTGCTTACTTTCCTACCCCTGCGGTGTAGGCATGTGCATATAATCGTACACCACGATCGCAGCAAGTCTGGTGATTGGAGGTCCAAATTCTGCACCGACAGTGGCTATCCTGATTCTGGATTTCCCTGGATTCTTCCACGTGATTTCCAAGCACATCCCGGGATAGTATGGTACTTGGAGTCCCGGAGCACCAATCTCATTCACGACCCTAATAACTACAGCTACACATACTACTACAGTCACCACAGAAACACAGTTTATCAGACAAATCCAACACTCGCCCAACTACACGGGGCTGATGAACAAATGCCCCAAGCCCCTAAAATGAATTAACAACAACCATCACAAAAATCTTTCAAGTCTCTTCCATCATCATTGTTACCAAAAATATTTATTTACTGAACGTCCTAAACAATTGGAACCCTACTTAAAAATAAATAACATTCAGAAAATGCGTATAATAATAATAATAGTAGTATGTTGTTGGACACACTATATTTATTTTTCGCGGGGATGTCGAGATTCCGGAAAGTTGTGTTCACAGAATTTCATGTACGTGCCATTATATCCATCGGTATAACGCTGTCGTATTTGTTCACCTTCATGTATTACATGACTCAGACCAGATCGAACTCTCGAGAAGGATAGCACTCTAATACCTGAGCTCACAGCCTCACTATCATTTAATTATTATTATTTTATACAGTACATAGGCTATAACACATTGCTCGTACATCACAATATAACTAAACGGGCTTCAGAGAACCAAAGTATTGCCACTGAAACAGACACTTCTAAGCTGGAAAGTCGAAATCGCTACCAATGAATTTCCAGACGATTCGAGTTGTTGAGAGAACTACTGCCTTCTGCATTAGTTTGTCCATTTGAGTATCCAGAACCAGTTCTTTAAGGTCCTGGAGCAAGGTACTTGGGATCACGCCCGTATTTGAGACAATGATAGGTATGGTCTTTACCGGTTCTAAATGCCATTGCCTTTTAATAGGGCCAACCAACTCGCTATATTTGCTTTAATGTTATTATTATTATTATTATTATTATTATTATTATTATTGTTCTTCTTCTTCTTCTTCTTTCTTTTTGCGTTTTGCCCATTATAGAGCGCGCTTAAACTTGTTTTTCGGCTTGATGATATTCGCCTTCCTATCTTCCCAAAATCTCTTCATGAAGTCACTGTGCTGCTTCTTCCGTCCTTCTGTCCACTTGGTTCCAGTCGTGCCACTATTTTACACCCTAAACTTGTGCTTTGTTACTGCGGTCCTGAAGACTTTGCGGTTTCTCAGAATATTTTCTCCGATGTTCAACTCTTGCAGGTCCTCTCTTGATTCATCCAGCAAGGCTATCCTTGACTTCTGAGAATTTATTACATTGAATAACCGTTTTGTAAGTCTATAATCGTCCATCCCGAAGAGGTGTCCATAAAATGTTAAACGTCTTCTTCGTACAGTGTTGCTGAAACTCGCTGTGTGACGGTATAGATCTGAATTTCATATTTTAATCCAAATTCCGTTTTCTTGTATGGGGCCGAATATTTTTCTTAGAATTTTACGTTCTTGCTTTTCTATATTTGCAATTTTAGAATGACCTTCTAAAGCTATGGTTTCTGAAGCATATAGAGCTTCCGGTAGTAAAACTGTTTTGTAGTGTTTCAGTTTTGCATTATGTGACATTACTCTTTTTTATAGTGATCCCATGTTAGTCTGAATGCTCTATGAAGTTTTGAGGCTCTTTCTGTGTTAGCTAAACTGTCCAATCCTGAAGGAAGTATTGTTTCTCCAAGGTATTTAAAAAATTCTACTTGTGATATTGCTCCATACGCTGTTTCTATTTTTTCTTTCTTGTTCTTTTACTGAAAATTCTGCATGCACTTTTTTTTTCAAATGATATTTGAAGGCCTGCTTGTGATGCTATTTGTATAATGTCTCAATAGCATGCTTAGTTTCTTCTTTGTTCCTAGTGATAATCGCTAGGTCATCTGCGATAGCCAAGCATTTTACATTGATTTTGTTTCCAGAAGTTCCTATGCTAACGCCTTTGATGTTCTTTTCCCATTCTCTGATGACTTTATCTAGAACCAGGTTAAATAGAAGGGGTGAAAGTCCGTCTCCTTGGCGAACACCTGTTCGAACTTCAAAAGAGTCAGAAATTTTCCCAAGAAACTTCACCTCCGATGTTGTATTGGTGAGAGTCTGAAGAATCAGTTCTCTGGTCTTCCTGTCCACTTGAAGTTCTTCTAGCGTCTCAAACAGTGTCTGCCTGTCCACAGAATCATATGCTTTCTTTAGGTCCACAAAGGTGACAATTGTGGGGTTGGATCTGCGGATCTTCAAAATCATCTTCAGATTCTATATCTGTTCAGCACATGAACGCCCGCCCTTTCCTAAAACCCGCTTGATATTCACCAATCAAATGGTCTGTTTGTTTCTCTAGTCTGTTCAGAAGTGCTTTAGATAGGATTTTATAGGCCACAGATAATAGGGAAAAACCTCTATAGTTGTTTGGATCGGTTTTGTTACCTCTCTTGTGCAATGGATGTATCAACGCGCACTTCCAGTCCTGTGGGATCACTTCTGTTTCCCAAATTGCTTTTAAAATTGCGTGGAATCTTCTGGTGACCTCTTCCCCACCGAGTTTCAACATTTCAGCGGTAATACTGTCTTCTCCTGGTGCTTTGTTGTTTTTAACCTTCGGGCGGGCGCGCACGCGGCAAATTGGCCGGGTTTTTAAAAAAGGACGCGCTACTTTGCTATACTCCCGTGAGGGACAACCACGCCCCTATGTATTCTCTAACTACTATGTAAGACGTCATATGGCAGGCCAACACCACCTCAGACTTGTAGAGGGATTGCGCAATTCATTACGGAAGTTGCCTGTGTCACGGTAGGAGGTTCGACCGGCCACATTGCCGCCGCGCGCCTAACAGTGCTAAACGTTTACCGTCCAACACACACAATGTAAGTATTTATTTCTTTACTTTTTTCTTGATTTATAGTATTATATGATGAATTGCTCAAATATCATACATTTCAGTGTGATATATTTTTCAAATATTTATGCTTTACACATCTATTTCGCTGTCCTTCCTCTCGTTCCCTCGTTTTTACTCTGTAGGATTTTATGAATACCTACGATTTACTCAATCTTCACTTTTGGGTTCCAGGGAACCTTACCTCAGACCTGAAGATATTTTTACAATTCTTCAAGAGTTGGAGGAAGACGAACGAATGGACCAGCTAGAAGATCTGACGGAAGACGATGAGAATGATCCAGATTTCGAGACTGAAGAAATACATGTGGACGACCACGACAGTGAGTCTGAAGTGGAAATTGAAAGTGAAGGTGAATAAGACGCTGAAAATAGCGAGAGTCTGCGATTTTTTATCGGTAAAGATGGAGAAACATTGTGGGCCAATCAACCTGTCGCAAATCTTGTAAAAACAAGGGGAAGAAACATTATCAAAACTTTTCCAGGCCCTAAGGTAACTGCTCGTCATTGTATGACTGAAATCGAATGTTTTTCACTAATAATGTCCCCTGACATTATTGATAGTATTGTTAAGAACACCAATATATACATTCAGAAAAAGAAAACTGGAAATCGAGAGAGGGATTTTAGGTTGACTGATATAAAATAAATTCGTGCTTTTTGGGGGGCATTATTATTTATGGCTGTCAAAAGGGAGAATCGTACGAATCTAGCTGAACCATTTGCGACAAACGGGACTGGGTATACAATTTTGCGCACTAATTTCAGCGAAAGGCGATTCCGATTTTTATTGAGATGTATACGATTTGATGATGTGAAAACACGAACGGAGCGGATGAACAGTGACAGACTAGCTCCCATTCGAGACATTCTGAATAAATTCGTCCACAATTCACAACACTCATATTCTCCTGGTGAATTCCTGACCGTCGATGAAATACTGGTTGCTTTCCGGGGCCGTTGTCGATTTATGCAGTACATGGCTAAAAAAACAGCCAAATACGACATCAAAATGTATGCCTTATGTGATGCTCGAACATTCTATACGTACAATATTGTAATTTATTGTGGAAAGCAAGAAACTGGCCCTTATGCTACCACCAACAAGCCTCATGATATTGTTGTCAGACTGACAGATCCCATCAAGAAAACAAATCGTAATGTCACTACAGATAATTACTTTAGCAGCTATCCTCTAGCCGAGGATTTGCTGAAGGACGGATTGACCTTATTGGGCACCCTGAAAAGTAACAAAAAGGAGATTCCCCCAGAGTATGTGGAGCGCAATTCTTCATCAGTACCCGGAAGTTACAAGTTTGGTGCTCAACCTGATATGACTTTGATCTCTATGGTGACAAAGAGATAGAAAGCAGTGCTCGTCTTGTCTACGATGCACGACGACAACAAAACTGATGAAGAGACAGGCAAACCACACCAAATTATGGACTATAATGGCACCAAAGGAGGGGTGGACACAGTGGACCTCATGTGTTCAAGGTGCTCCACTTCCAGAACAACTCGAAGGTGACCAATGGTGGTATTTTACCGTCTTCTTGATGTGGCTGGGATTAATTCCTTCAAGATCTTCAAGGCTAATACTCGGAACAGTGATTTGAGGAGAAGAACTTATGTATCCAACTTAAGTTTTGCCCTCATGGAAGAAAATCTAAAATACCGGGCCACAATAACTACTCTTCCTCGAGAACTACGTTGTTTTCTAGAAAGGTATAAGGAAGAACCTGATCAGGTTGAAGTAACACCTTCCACAAAAAGGCAAATTTGTTTTTATTGTGGTAGATCTAAGAACAATCGGACTCGGATGTCCTGCAAGAAATGTGCGAAATATGTATGTAAAAAACATTCAGTCCAAGAAATCACATGCAACTCATGTGCACAGCCTGAAGTAGAGGATGAAGATGAAGACGTCTAATTCAAAATGAAAGTGTGGTAACATTGTAACCTTGATGTGATAAAATCTGAACACAAGTGATAGGCCTATATTTGGAATATTATTCTTTTACAGTACTATTTTCATTGAGATGTGTGTTGCGTTGTTCCTTTTCAGTTTGCAGATGTGATAAAAGTCGTTGAAAAATAAAAAACATTTGCTCACTTAATGTGTCTTTAGTGTAACAATTGAAATCCCAGTGAATTTCATGTCAGCAAACACTTCTGGCTTTGAGAACTGAACGTGAATGAGAGCGGCCAAAATGCCGGAGCGCGCCAACTGGTGTGAGTGCAAAAGGCGCGCCCGCCCGAAGGTTAAGAGATTGAATGATTTCTGCAGTTTCTTCCATTGTCGGTGGATGTGAATCTGGATTCGGTGCAGGCTTTTCAAAGTGGATTTTTTTCTTTCGGTATGTTATTATTATTATTATTATTATTATTATTATTATTAGAAATAATAAATAGCCCCTGGCACTACAGCCCGTGAAGTGCCTAGGCCTATCAAGCGACCGCTGCCCAGCCATTTGGCCTGCAGATATGGGGTGACGGGTGATCAGTGCATCGGGTCCCTTCGGCCGTTAATCTTGGTTTTCGTGATCGGGGCGCTGCCTCGCTGCCAGACAGCTACTCAATTGTCCTCACGAGGCTGAGTGCACCTCGATCCAGCCCTCACGTCAGTTTCTAAAATCCCTGACGGAGCCGGGAATTGAACACGGGGCATCCGGGTGAGAGGCAGGCGCGCTAGCCCAACACCACAAGGCCGGCTATTATTATTATTATTATTATTATTATTATTATTATTATTATTATTATTACTGTGTACATGTGGCACCTTATTAATATTAAATCTTGGAAGTAGTTTTCCATGGTTTCCCACTTCTACCCCAGGCAAATGCTGGGACGGTTCCTAACTTAAGTCCACGGCCGCCTCCTTCCCCATCCTCACCTGAATTACAAATACCCACATTACTAAAGAAACCACAAAAACACAGGTTATCAGACAAATTCTTTCCACACCCAACCACATGGGGCTAAATGACCAAAATTGCCAAGCCTCTCAAACAAAACATCAAGTATATTCCTTCCGTCTTAAATGCTAGTTCTGAACAGAATACGGGATGTCGGAATTTTGTCACACTGTATTTCATTAACGTGCCGGACGGCAATGACACACAAGGGCTGTTTATCAAAATTATTTTATACTTCCACTTACAAAGTAGGCTGCACAATACTACCGGTCATAACGTCCCAAGACATTGCGTGCAATTTCAACAACAACAACAACAGCAATACAAATTTTCTTACGAGACGGGTATCGTTCACTTTCCTCGTAACAGCTGATACCTCCCCTCAACTAGTAAGGTCAATGCTCCGATTACGTAACAACTTCTCCTCTTCGCATCGTTCCACCTCGCTTCGCCTCGTTTCCCCCAGCCTGCTGCCTCGCCATCTGTTAGAAAAATTTCGGAAAAACCTAAAAACATTGACCTTATAATGATAAAGTTTCAATTTAAACATAGGTGACATTTTCTTTTACCTAGGAAGCTCACAATAGTCTCTTCTATCACCAGTGTAACGGTCTTCCATTATATCAATTACACTCTGTATACATATATAGATACATAAACTAGCTGACCCGGCAGACGTTGTCCTGCCAATCAAAGAAAGTGTTGTAACTTTGTTTCTTGAAGTGCTTTTGGATACACAATATTTTATTCAATTTCTGTTAACTGCCTCTAAACTATCGTGAAATGAATTAACTAATCTAGAAATATTCGTGGGAGCGTGCACAACAACTCTCCAACGTTTCATTGCAATTGGATAAATGGCATAAAACGCATACGGGATTTTGTTTAAATGATTCGTGCGCTGTCACTCATTTGTTGAATATACTCGTGCTCTATCAACTGTGAAATTGATTTACTAAGTTAGAAAGCTTCACGTAAGTACACACAACAACTCATCAAAGTTTCATCGGAATCGGATGAATGACATATGAACCTATACGGGATTTTTTTAAACGATTCGCGTGCCGTCACTCATTTGTTGAATCTACTCATGCGCTACCTACTATAAAATAGATTTACTAAACCTGAAACCTTCTCTGGAGTGTACTCAATCATTCACCAAGGTTTCATCACAATCGGATGAATGATATATGACCGCATACGCGACATTGTGGAAACGATTCACGCGCCGTCGCTCATTTGTTGAATCTACTCGTGCGCTACTTATTAAAAACTGGATTTAATAATCCAGGAACCTTTCCTGGAGTGTACTCAACAATTCACCAAAGTTTCATCGTAATCGGATAAATGGTATATGAACGCATACAGGACTATGTTGAAACGATTCGCGTGCCATCGCGCATTTGTTGAATCTACTCGTGTGCTACCTATTGTAAAATGAATTTACTGAGCCAGAAACCTTTACTGAAGTGTACACAACAATTCACCAAAGTTTCATCGCAATCGGGTAAATGGTATATGGACGCATATGGTACTTTGTTGAAATGATTCGCGTGCCGTCACTCATTTGCTGAATCTACTCGTGCGCTACCAATTGTAAAATGGATTTATTAAGCCAGAAACCTTCCGTAGGGTGTACACAACATCTCACCCAAGTTTCATCGTAATCGGACGAATGGTATTTGAACGCATACGGGACCTTATTGAAACGCTTCTCGCGTCGTCGCTCATTTGTTGAATCTACTCGCGCGCAACCTCCTGTGAAATGGATTTACTACGTTAGAAACCCTCACGTAAGTGTACACAACATCTTACCCAAGTTTCATTGCAATCGGATGAATGGTATATGAACGCATACGGAACTTTGAAACGCTCTAACGTACAGAGACAAACAGAATTCGACATCACTGCCACCTTTGGTATAAAACACAACTTTCCGCCATGGGCGGAGTGTATGTTATGGCGGTAGTTGCACAGGTTGCGACCAGGTGGCTCTACGTGCGGAGACACACAGTCCAAAAGGATCACTTTTCACTAAGTCTAGCGGTTTCCATGACGACTGTTTATGACTGTATATTGTGGTTCTAAATTTGTGTGTCAATTGTGGTTCTAAATCTAAAATTCCACCTATCTGGTCAAATTGCGAATCTAAACCATACATGGGCCAACCGTAACATTCATACAAAATTTCATCAAAATCGGCCCAGGCGTTTAGGAGGAGTTCAATCACATACACACGTGTCGAAGAATTATATATATAAAGATTATATATAAACGTTTGAACTGTTGGTGGTTTTGGGGTTTAGGGGATGTGAAACGCGAATATATGTCGAAATTTTCCGGAAGTCGAAACATGGTACCCATTGCAATAGTTAGCTTTCTAATGAAATCTACCTAAAATTGATTCGAATGGAGTGTCAAAAAATATGTTTTTATTACTTTAATTATATTTATGTTCGACCCTGACTATTATGTATCTGAAAACTGTATCATAATGAGACTCATTATAACATTATTTTTCATTATGATACAGTTTCTCCCACCAATCAGAGCTCAAGAAACAGTCGTTTGACCAATTAGATAATTAGATGCGCTGAGTACCACGGCCTTCTAATGTAAATCACACTGCCTTGCCTAGTGTAATAGTCGAGTAATCGAGGTGGCCATGGTCAAATACAAGGCATTCCCTGCGTCTCATGCGCTCTGTTTAGTACATAAAACTGGCGAAATCTCGACAGATATTTATGAATATTTATCTTCGAACATAAAATAGTTATAATAATTATAGTCGAACATAAACAGTCGTATGCAACTCGCCTATAATGGTAATTAAGACACTCGTATGGAAATTATAAAACTCGCATACGTTCGTTTTATAAAAAAAATACTCGTGTCTTAATTATAGCCATTATAGGCTCGTTGCATAATGTACTATTTTTACGTCTTTTAGGGTCGGAAACCAACATGGTATTTTGATGTTTTTTTCGTCACATGCATTTTTGGTTTCAGGTGATAGAATTATTTGCCACTAAGACCCATGCTTATCTATCGTACATTTGTTCATTGGTTTCTTTCCAGTATGATCTGATTATGTATTGTAATATTTATAGAGGCGTTTTATGGGGTCGGAAACAACACGTGATTTTGATTCTAATTTTATACTCTTCGTGTCGTCTGTATAATGTGAGTTAGTGTTTTTGTATGCCTTTTTAAGAAGGTATAATTTAAATATTTTCCGCGGTGTGCCTTAATTCTGATAACGGCTTTAATTTTTCGTCAATTGAATATTTCCGTTTGCCAGTACTTGACTCCTCTTAGCTTATCATACTAATATATAAAAATGAGATGGTGTCTGTCTGTCTGTCTATGTGTTACTCAATAACGCAACAACCACTGGTCCGATTTAAATGAAATTTTGCAAGGATGTTGCTGTTTTACCAGGTTTACATATAGGACACTTTTGATTTCGATATTTTGCACTATTAAAAATGGCGACCACATTAGTGACGTCACTACACCCTTTGGTTTAAAAATTTCATATTTCTATATCAATAAAAAGAGAATGCTAATAAATAGCTAACGATTGATGGCACATGCGATCTTAAAAATTTAATTTCCTATCCGAAGGGTCCTTATCACGTTTTGTGTATCTCCACGGTTAGCGAGTAAACCCCACATTTGTGACGTCACTACACCCTTTGGTTTCAAAATTTCATAGTTCCACTTCAAATAAAAAGAGAACGCTAAGAAACAGCAAACTTTTGATGGCATACAGGAGCTTTAACATTTGATTTTCTATCCGAAAGGTCCTTATCACTATTCGTGTATCTCCAACGGTTAGCGAGTAAAACCTAAATTTGTGCAATAAAACACGGTCTACACCGAGCGGTGCAGTCTCTCTCTCTATATATATCTCTTCTCTATATATATAAGAATGAAAGTTTGTCTGTTTTTTCTGAATTTCTACGGAAATTTGCGTTATTTACGCGTTTTAGACTGTTTTATGACGGATGCGCGCGAAAATGAAATTTTTGTCTGTCTGTCTGTCTGTCTGTTTGTTTGTCTGTGGACAATTTTGTGTCCTTATAACTCGAGAACGGCTGAGTGGATCAACGTAAAATTTGGTACAGATATCCTTCAGAGGCATGACACCAATCATTGATGTAACTCTTCTCTGTACCTCTCATAAAAGGGGGCCTTCCACCTTAAAATACATGCTGAAATAGGCGTAGAAGGGCGAGACAAAGCTCATTTTCAGCCCCTCAATGTGAGAAACCAATAGTTTTTGAGATATTCCCAGAAAATTAATTTCATTTAATACAATAATGAAAGGAAGCTAGCCGGTAACCATGGCAACAGAAATTCACAGGTCCATCTATTGCTGTAATATAAGACGCAATACAATTCCATTATTACATTACTGAGATAGTTTGCAAACGGCTATAAGGTTATAATGGAACCAATTAAGCTGTAAAATTCATCAATACATATAATGCGCTTAAGGGGGTCAAGGGGTACTGTAGAATTTTTTCACGCGATTTACACGTGCTGGTGTGGTACGGAAGGTCTATTATATCTGGTCCCTATATTGTTATATTATTATTATAATTATTATTATTACACTACTGAAAGGAAGACCCCAGAGGACAGGAAAAAGGGAATAATTGTCCCGATCTTCAAGAAAGGTAGTAGAACAGAATGCAGAAACTATCGGGGAATAACACTGATGAGTCAATGTGCAAAGATGTTTGAGAAAATTTTCGGAAGGAGAATTAGGAAAAGGATAGAAGGAGGGATGAGGGAAGAACAACATGGCTTCAGAGCAGGAAGGTCCACAGTGGATTTGATTTTTGCTGTAAGGCAGTTACAAGAACAGCACTATGAGTATGGAACAATCTAATAATGGCCTTCCTGGACATTGAGAAAGCATATGACAGTGTATGCAGAAACAAAGTATGGAAGTCCCTGGAGGATAGAGGAGTAGAAAAATGGACTATAAGGAGGATAAAGGAAATGTACAAGAGAAGCGTGAGCTGTGTGAAAGTGGGAGGATAGAGATCGGAACGGGATGGAACAGAGAAACGGCCTGAAACAAGGAAGTGCACTGGCACCGTTACTTTTCATTGTGGTGATAGATGACATAATGACCCGAGTGGCACAAGTAATTGGGGAAGGAAAGATGAAAGCAATGGTGTTAGCGGATGATTTGATGATTTGGGGAAACAAGGAGGAGGAGGTACAGGAACAGTTGGACGTGTGGGAAGGAATAAGACAAGGATATGGGATGAAATTTAGCATAAATAAGAGTGAGATGGTGATCACAACAAGGAAGAAGGAAAGAACCACAACGGGAATAACAATTGGTGGGGAACAGCTGAAGAAAGTGGAGAGTTTCAAGTATCTGGGAAGCCTGATACAAGATAATGGAAGAAACTATAGAGAAAAAATGAGCGGGGGAGACAGGCAGAAGCATTCCGGAGGAGTGTGAGAAGCATGTTATGGAGCAAGGATTTCCCTCAGAACAGAAAAAAGATCATATATTGGACGTACTATGCCCCTATCCTGACGTATGCCTCGGAGACCTGGGCTATGAAAGGAAGGGAGAAGAGCAAAATACAGGCCAGTGAGATGAGCTTCTTGAGAAGCAGTATTGGAGTTAAAATAATGGACAGAATAAGAAATGAGAGGACCAGAGAATTAATAAAGGAGGAACCATTACGGGATGGTATACAGAAATCTAGACTTAGATGGCATGGACATGTAAAACGAATGGAGGATAAGAGGATACCCAGGAGGATACACGAGACGAAGTGGGAAGGAAAGAGACCGAGAGGAAGACCGAGAGGAAGACCGAGAGACAGGTGGCTGAAAGGGATGGAAGAAAGCGTGAAGAAGAGAGGAGAAGACTGGACAGGGGTGGAAGCTGAGAGATGGTGGGAAGACAGAAGTCGTTGGAGTGGCCTGTGTTCCAAACAGACCCGGCCAACGGCTGGAAACTGTGCAAGAGGATGATGATGATGATACTACGGCCTACAACGACGAGACAAAGCTCATTTTCAACCCCTTGGTGTCAGAAAAAAAACCTCGGGGCCCCTAAACAGTCGTAAAGGGTCCCCGGAAACTATATTTTAATGCTCTAAAACCAAGAGTTTCTGAGATATTCCCAGAAAACTAATTTCATTTAATAAACTAATGTAGGAATGCAAGCCAGTAACCATGACAACAGTGTCTCAAAAAGGTACATCCAACTTTCCATCTATTTCTGCAAGAAGTAA
This sequence comes from Meconema thalassinum, assembly GCA_946902985.2. Lineage (NCBI taxonomy): Eukaryota > Metazoa > Arthropoda > Insecta > Orthoptera > Tettigoniidae > Meconema > Meconema thalassinum. The sequence continues at coordinate 1,711,273,228 of OX336388.2, read as the reverse complement.
TACCACTCCATTTATTAAATTTCTGTGAAAGTTTGCAAATGGCTATAAGGTTATCACGGAACCAACAAAAACTGTAAAATTCATCAATGCGCTTAAGGGGGTCAAGAGGTACCCTGGATTTTTTCACAAGACTTAAACGTGCGATGTGTCGTAGAGAAGGTCTTTTATATCTTCAAACAGCAACATCATTTTAACAAATTCATAGTTTATTTTTTATTTTATTGTTTTGCTTTTAGGAATTTGGGCCATTGGAGGCTAAAAAACCTGAATTTTCATGCACCAAAAGCCTTTATAATTTATTAAAGAGGTCTTCCTCTGGATGCGCGCTTGACACAACAGTGTGGGTCAATTTTTATGTGACGTGAATTGCATTTCGTCTACGAGGTTTTCAATTTTATTTTCACGTCAGGAAGTACACGTTAGGTAAATTAGTATCAGAGCATATTTCAACTAATCATTTATCTTTGTCGACAAACAGGTTCCAAGCCCCTAACCATTGCAACAGCAGCTCAAATGATTACGTTTGGTCATTAATAACGACGACCGTTCGAAGAATGGGTACTTCTGCTAGTATATATATAAAATCAAGTGTCCTGACTGACTGACTGACTGACTGACTGACTCATCATCGCCCAGCCAAAACTATTAAAGTTAGAAACCTGAAATTTTCTGGATATGTTCGTTGTCAGTGAAAAACGCCCACTAAGGAAGGATTTTTGGATATTCAGGTTCTAAAGGGGTGTTAAGGGGGTACACCTGCATTTCATTGAATAACAATATCTCCGGCTTGGTTTCATTGAGGGATGTGATACTTGGCATATAAACTCATCATCAAAAATAAGATGAAACGTGTCTGAGGGTTTTTCGATTTGGTGTATATTATGAGGTGAAAGGGGTGAAACGTGGGGGTTGAAGGATTCTTATCGGAGCGTGTATCTCTTAAACGACATAGGCGAGGAGTTTGAAACTCAGCGGAATAAAATCAGAATAAAAAATAAGTAAATAGGTGTTTGACCGTTTTTTCATCAATCCAATTAAGGGGCCCATGGGGAGGGTTGAATTTCTTGGGGGGGGGGCAAAAAACAGGGAAAAAGTGTCCTAACTGATTGACTGACTCACTCACTCATCAAACTCAGGGGAAAAACTGCTTAAAAATAAGTAAATAGCTGTTGGACAGTTTTTTTTCATAAACCCAATTTAAGGGGTTCATGGGGAGGGGTGAAATTCGAAAAAGAAAATTGAAAGAAAAAGTCCTAACTCACTCACCATCGCCCAACCAAAATTATTGTAGTTAGAAACATGACATTTTGGGGGATATGATCATTGTATGTCAAAACCGTCCACTAAGGGAGGATTTTCGGATGTTCAGGTTCTAAAGGGGTCTTAAGGGGTTAAACCTGCATTTAATTGAATAACAATAACTCCCGATTGGTTTCATTAGGGAATGTGATACTCGGCATATAAACTCATCATTAAAAATAAGAAGACATGTGTCTGAGGGTTTATCGATGTGGTGTATATTATGAGGTGAAAGGGGTGAAATGTGGGGGTTGAAGAATTCCTAACGGAGCGTGTATCACTTAAACGACATGAGCGAGGAGTTTGAATCTCAGCGGAAAAAAATCCGATTAAAAGATAAGTAAATAGGTATTCGACCGTTTTTTTTTCATAAATCCAAATTAAGGGGCCCATGGGGAGGGGAGAAATTCTGGGGAGGGGGGAGGAACAGGATAGAAAATGTCCTAACGGATTGACTCACTCACTCTTCAAACTCAGGGAAGAAATCTGCTTAAAAATAAGTAAATAAGTGTTCGACATTTTTTTTCCATAAATCAAATTTAAGGGGTTTATAGGGAGGGGTGAAATTCTGAAAAAAAAAAAATTGGAGAAAAAGTCCTCACTCACTCACTCACTCATCATCGCCCAGCCAAAATATTTGAAGTTGGAAACATGACATTTTGGGGATATGTTCGTTGTATGTCATAACCGTACACTAAGGGAGGATTTTCGGATATTCAGGTTATAAAGGTGTCTTAAGGGGGTTAAACCTGCATTTTATTGAATAACAATATCTCACGAGTGGTTTCATTTGTGGATGTGATACTCGGCATATAAACCAATCATAAAAAATAACCAGACATGTGTCCAAGGGTTTTTCGATGTGGTGTATATTATAAGGTGAATGGGGTGAAACGGGGGGGGGGGGGGGTTGAAGGATTACTAACGGAGCGTGTATCCCTTAAACGACATTGGCGAGAAGTTTGAAACTCAGCGAAAAAAAATCAGCTTAAAAATAAGTAAATCGGTGTTCGACCGTTTTTTTTCATAAATTCAATTTAAGGGGCCAATGGGGTGGGGTGAAATTCTGGAAAAAAAAAGGAGAGAAAGTGTCCTAACTGACTGAATAACTCACTCACTCATCAAACTCAGGGAGAAAAGACAGCTTAAAAATAACTTAATAGGTGTTTGACCGTTTCTTAATAAATGAAATTTAAGGGGCCCATGGGGAGGGCGTAAAATTCTGGTAAAAATAATTGAAAGAAAATGACCTGACTCACTCACTCACTCACCATCGCCCAGCGAAAACTATTGAAGTTGGAAACATTAAATTTTGGGAATATTTTCGCTAAATGTCGAAAACGTCAACTAAGGAAGGATTTTTGTTTATTCGCGTTCTTAAGAGGTCTTAAGGGGGTAAACATGCATTTCATTGAATAACGATATCTCATGAGTTGTTTCTTTGGGAATGTGATATTCGTCAAATAAACTAAACATTAAAAATAAGCAGACATATGTCTAAGGGTTAATCGATATGGTGTATATTATGAGGTGAAAGGGGTGAAAATTGGGGTTTGAAGGATTCTTAACGGAACGTGTATCTCTTAAATGACATAGGCGAGAAGTTTGAAATTCAGCGAAAAAAAAACAGCTTAAAATATGAGTAAATAGGTGTTCGACCGTTTTTCCATAAATCCAATTTAGGGGTCCCTTGGAGAGGGGTGAAATTCTGGGAGAAAAAACAGGAAAGAACGTGTTCTAACTGATTAACTCACTCACTCATCAAACTCAGGGGGGAAGAACAGCTTAAAAATAAGTAAATAGGTGTTCGAGCGTTTTTTTTTCATAAATCCAATTTAAGGGGTTCATGAGAGGGGTGAAATTCTGAAAAATAATGAAAGAAAATGTTCTGACTTACTCACTTATCATCGCCTACCCAAAAATATTGAAGTTAGAAACATGAAATTTTGGGGTTATGTTCGTTGTATGTCGAAAACGTCCACTAAGGATGGATTTTTGGATATTCATGTTCTGAAGGGGTGTTAAGGGGGTTAAACTTGCATTTCTTTGATTAACAATATCTCACGAGTTGTTTCATTTGGGGATGTGATATTCGGCATATAAATTACTCAATAAAGATACGCAGACATATGTCTAAGTGTTTATCGACATGGTGTATATTATCAGGTGAAAGGGGTGAAAATTGGGGGTTGAAGAATTCTTAATGGAGCGTGTATCATTTAAACGACATTAGCGAGAAGTTTGAAATTCAGCGGAAAAAATCAGCTTATGAAATAAGTAAATAGGTGTTCGACCGTTTTTTTATAAATATCATTAAACGTGTTCATGGGGAGGGGTGAAATTTTCAAAAATAAATGAAAGACAATGTCGTGACTGACTCACTCACTCACCATCGCCCAGCCAAAATTATTGAAGTTAGATACATGAAATGTTGGGGTCATGTTCGTTGTATGTCGAAAACGTCCACTAAGGAAAGATTTTTGGATATTCAGGTTCTGAAGGGGTGTGAAGGGGTTAAACATGCATTTCAGTGAATAACAATATCTCATGAGTGGTTTCATTTGGGGGTGTGATACTTGGCATATAAACTAATCATTAAACAAGTAGTTCCGTGAAGAACTATACAGCCTATTTTCATATATCCTACCTATGTTAATTGCCACTATCAACATACACAATTTCAGTTTGATTGCTGCAATAGATTCGTAGATATTGAGAACCGACTAAATATTTCGGATGGTCGCCATGTTGGATTTTATATATGTAGGTCCTAGAGTTATGTAGGCCTACTGTCACATGCAGATTATTGTGAACGTGTAGTATTCAAACTTCAATCGCATAATTAGGACACAAGAAAAAACAAGGAGATTTAAAAAAATTTCACAGCTGCCATCTTGAAGTTATGGAAACAATTGAAATAAATTAGATGCCAGTGGATTAACATTCGGATAAAGATTTACTGTACCAAGTTTCACTGCACGCGGATGGTTAAATTACGAGAAACATCCATGTGAATATTTATAATTCGCGTCACCGCCATGTTGGATTTGTGTTCACCAGGTTATTTAAAGTCCTATTGGTGAACATAAGTTCATAGCCCCTATGAACATTAAAAAATGCAGTTTGATTCCTAAAATAGATTCGTAGATATTCAGTATCGTCTAAATATTTCGGATGGTCGCCATGTTGGATTGTTAAATGTATAGGCCATAGAGTCATGTACCATTAAAGGAAAAGTATTGCGTAGGTTCATTATACAAACTTTCACTTCGATCGCATGACTACATCACAAGAAATAAAAACTTAATTTTAAAATTCGCACTGCCGCCATCTTGAGGTTATGTAAACAATTGAACTAAATTAGATACCAGTGGATTACAATGTGTATAAATATTTCCTGTACCAGGTTTCAGTGCGCTTGGAACATTAAGTCGCGAGAAAGATCTATTTAAAATGTTCAAATTCGCTTGGCCGCCATGTTCGTTTTGTAGTAAACCGGTTTTTGAAAATCTTATAGATGGACTTCCAGTAGTGCCCTTTATCTCCGTACAAAATTCTAGGGAGATACCGCTAATAGTTTCAGAGATATAGAATGCCGGTGAAATATTTCGCACATCCGCCATCTTGTGATTATGTAAACAATTGAACGAAGTTAGATGTCGGTGCATTACAATGTATATAAACATATACTGTACCAAGTTTCATTGCGTTTGGTTGGTCAAATCGCGAGAAACGACTATTTAAAAGTCGCAAATTTGCTTGGCCGCCATGTTGGTTTTGTAGTTACCAGGTCTTCAAATGTCACATAAGTGAACTTATAGTAGTTCCCTCTATCACCATACAAAATGTCAGGGTAATATCGGTAATAGTTTCGGAGATATTGAATGCTGGTGAAATATTTCGCACAGCCGCCATGTTGGATTGGTGAGTCGTCACAAAATTTGAAGGGCACGGTCGAGGTCGCCGGGATTAGTGGTATGAACTTTCCGAGTTTCATTGAAATCGCTCCTGCCGTTTAGATTTTATTAGGGGGGGGGGGGGGCACACACATGGACAAAAGGTGATCTCATAAGCCTATTTTTTTCAAAATTGAAAATAGGCGAAAAATAAGCTGACACATGTCTAATGGTTTTTCGATGTGGTGTATATTATGAGTAAAGTGGGTGAAAAGTGGGCGTTGAAGGATTCCCAACGGAGCGTGCATCTCTTAAACGACATAGGCGAGGAGTTTGAAACTCAGAGGAAAACAATCAGCTTAATAAAACATAAATAAATAATTAAATAAATAGGTGTTCGACCGTTTTTTCATAAATCCAATTTAAGGGGCCCATCGCGAGGGGAGAAATTCTGGAAGAAAACGTCCACTACGGTAGGATTTTTGGATATTCATTCTCATCGACCAACCAAAACTATTAAAGTTAGAAGAATGATATTTTGGGGATATGTTTGTTGTGTGTCGGAAACGTCTTCTAAAGAGGGATTTTTGAATATTCAGGTTCTAAAGGGGTGTTAATGGGGTTAAATCTGCATTTCATTGAATAACAATATGACGCGACTATGACGCGAGCGAAGCGGCGGGTACCTGCTAGTCTATTATATAAAAGTAAGTGTCCTGACTGACTGACTGACTGACTCATCATCGCCCAGCCAAAACTATTAATGTTAGAAACATGAAATTTTGGGGATATGTTCGCTGTATTTCGAAAGGGCGCACTAAGAAAGGATTTTTGGATATTCAGGTTCTAAAGGGGTGTTAAGGGGGTAGACCTGCATTTCATTGAATAACAATATTTCCCGATTGGTTTCACTGGGAAATGTGATACTCGGCATATAAACTCATCATTAAAAATAAGATGACACGTGTCTGAGGGTTTTTCGATGTGGTGTATATTAAGGGGTGAAAGGGGTGAAAAGTGGAGGTCGAAGGATTCATAACGGACCGTATATCTCTTAAACGACACAGGCGAGGAGTTTGAAACTCAGCGGAAAAAAATCAGCTTGAAAAATAAGTAAATAGGTGTTCAGCCGTTTTTTCATAAATCTAATTTAAGGGGCCCATGGAGAGGGGTGAAATTATGTGGGAAAAAAACAGGAAAGAAAGTGTCCTAACTGATTGACTCACTCACTCACTCATCAAACGCAGGGAAAAATATAGCTTAAAAATAAGTTAATAGGTGGTTGACAGTTTTTTTCATAAACCCAATTTAAGGGGTTCATGGGGAGGCGTGAAATTCTGAAAAAGGAAAATTGAAAGAAAAAGTCCTGACTCACTCACCACCCCCCAGCCAAAATTATTGAAGTTAGAAACATGACATTTTAGGGATATGATCATTGTATGCCAAAACCGTCCACTAAGGGAGGATTTTCGAATATTCAGGTTCTAAAGGGGTCTTAAGGGGGTTAAACCTGCATTTCATTGAATACCAATAACTCCCAATTGGTTTCATTGGGGGATGTGATACTCGGCACATAAAGTCATCATTAAAAATAAGAAGACACGTGTCTGAGGGTTTTTAGATGTAGTGTATATTAGGAGGTGAAAGGGGTGAAAAGTGGGGGTTGAAGGATTCCTAACGGAGCGCGTATCTCTTAAACGACATAGGCGAGAAGTTTGAAACTCAGCGGAAAAAAATCAGCTTAAAAAATACGGTAAGTAAATAGGTGTTCGACCGTTCTTTCATAAATTCCATTAAAGGGGCTAATGGGGTGGGGTGAAATTCTGTAGAAAAAAAAGGAGAGAACGTGCCCTAACTGACTGACTAACTCACTCACTCTTCAATCTCAGGGGAAAAAGACAGCTTGAAAATAAGTACATAGGTGTTCGAGCGTTTCTTCATAAATCCAATTTAAGGGACCCATGGGGAGGGGTAAAATTCTGGTAAAAATAATTGAAAGATAATGACATAACTGACTCACTCACTCATCATCGCCCAGAAAAAAAATAAGAAGTTGGAGAGATGAAATTTTGGAAATATGTTCGCTGTATGTCGAAATCGTCAACTAAGGAAGGATTTTTGTTTATTCGGGTTCTGAAGAGGTGTTGAGGGGGTAAACGTGCATTTCATTGAATAACGATATCTCATGAGTTGTTTCTTTGGAGATGTGATATTCGGCATATAAACTAATCATTAAAAATAAGCAGACATATGTCTAAGGGTTTATCGATGTGGTGTATATTATGAGGTGAAAGGGGTGAAAATTGGGGGTTGAAGGATTCTTAACGGAGCGTGTATCTCTTAAACGACATAGGCGAGGAGTTTGAAACTCAGCGGAAAGAAATCAGCTTAAAATATAAGTAAATAGGTGTTCGACCGTTTTTTCATAAATCCAATTTAAGGGGCCCTAGGAGAGGGGTGAAATTCTGGGGGGGAAACAGGAAAGAAAGTGTTCTAAATGATTAACTCACTTACTCATCAAACTCAGGTTGGAAGAACAGCTTAAAAATAAGTAATTAGGTGTTCGACCGGGTTTTTTAAAATCCAATTTAAGGGGTTCATTAGAGGGGTGAAATTATTAAAAATAAATAAAGGAAAATGTCCTGACTTACTCACTCACTCATCATCGCCCAGCCAAAATTATTGAAGTTAGAAACATACAATTTTGGGGTTATGTTCGTTGTATGTCGAAAACGTCCACTAAGGAAGGATTTTTGGATATTCCGGTTCTAAAGGGGTGTTAAGGGGGTAGACCTGCATTTAATTGAATAATAATATCCCCCGATTGGTTTCCTTGGGGGATGCGATAATCGTCATATACTCTCATCATTAAGAATAAGATGACACCATGTCTGAGGAATTTTTGATGTAATGTATATTATGAGGTGTAATGTGTGAAAAGTGGGGGGTTGAAGGATTCCTAACGGATCAAGTATCTCTTAAAAGACAGAGGCATAAAGTATAAAACTTAGGGGGAAAATAAACTTGATAAATAAGCAAATACAGTAGGTGGTCGACCATAATTGATAAATCCAAATTTAGGGGCCCATGGGGAGGGGTGGAATTCTGGGGAAAGAAGTCCACTAAGGAAGGATTTTTGGATATACACTCATCATCCTCCAGCCAAACCTATTGCAGTTATAAACATGAAATTTTGGGGATATGTTCGTTGTATGTCGAAAACATCCACTAGGGATGGATTTTTGGATAATCATGTTCATTGATTAACAATTTCTTACGAGTTGTTCCATTTGGGGGTGTGATATTCGGCATGTAAATTAATCAATAAAAATAAGCAGACATATGTCTAAGGGTATATCTATGTGGTGTATATTATGAGGTGAAAGGGGTGAAAATTGGGGGTTGAAGAATTCTTATCGGAGCGTGTATCTCTTAAACGACATTAGCGAGATGTTTGAAATTCAGCGGGAAAAAATCAGTTTAAAAAATAAGTAAATAGGTGTTCGACCGTTCATTTCATAAATCCCATTTAAGGGGTTCATGGGGAGGGGTGAAATTCTCAAAAATAAATGAAAGAAAATGTCCTGACTCACTCATATTCGCCCAGTCAAAATTATTGAAGATAGAAACATGAAATTTTGGGGATATGTTCGTCGTATGTCGAAAACGTCCACTAAGGAAAGATTGTTGGATATTCAAGTTTTAAAGGGGTGTTAAGGGGGGTAAACTTGCATTTCATTGAATAACAATATCTCACGAGTGGTTTCATTTGGGGATGTGATACTTGGCATATAAACTAATCATTAAAAATAAGCTGACACATGTCTAATGGTTTTTCGATGTGGTGTATATTATGAGTAAAAGGGGTGAATAATGGGGGTTGACGGATTCCTAACGGAGCGTGTATCTCTTAAACGACATAGGCCAGAAGTTTGAAACTCAGCGGGAAAGAAATCAGCTTAAAAATACGGTAAGTAAATAGGTGTTCGACTGTTTTATCATAAATCCAATTTAAGGGGCCCATGGGGAGGGGTGAAAATCTGGAAGAAAAACGTCCAATAAGGAAGGATTTTTGGATATTCACTCTCATCGACCAACCAAAACTATTGAACTTAGAAGAATGATATTTTGGGGATATGTTTGTTGTGTGACGAAAACGTCTACTAAGGAGGGATTTTTGGATATTCAGGTTCTAAAGGTGTGTTAACGGGGTTAAACCTACAATTCATTGAATAACAATATGACACGACTATGACGCGAGCGAAGCCGCGGGTACCTGCTAGTATATATATAAAAATGAAAGTTTGTCTGTTTTTTCTGAATTTCTACGGAAATTTGTCTTATTTACGGGTTTCAGACTGTTTTATGATGGATGCGCGCGATTTTTTTGTCTGTCTGTCTGTGGACAACTTTGTTCCCTTATAACTCGAGAACGGCAGAGTGTATCAACGTAAAATTTGGTACAGATATCCATCAGAGGCACGACACAAATCATTGATGTAACTCTTCTCCATACCTCACATAAAAGGGGGCCTACCCCTTAAAATATATCCTGAAATAGGCGTAGAAGGACGAGACAAAGCTCATTTTCAGCCCCTCATTGTGAGAGACAAAACTCGGGGACCCTAAAACCAACCGTTTTTGAGATATTCCCAGAAAACTAATTTCACTTAATAAACTAATGAACGAATGCAAGCCGGTAACCATGGCAACAGATTCTCAGAAGTCCATCAATTGCTGTAAGATGCAATGCAATTCCATTAATTACATTTGTGTGAAAGTTTGCAAACAGCTAGAAGGTTATCACGGAACCATATTAACCATTAGAGTTCATCAATACGTGTAATGTGATTAAGGGGGTCAAGGGGTACTCTAGAATTTTTTCACGCGATTTACACCTGCGGGTGTGGTACGGCATTTCTATTATATTCCTATCCCTATATTATATTATTATTATTAGTAGTATTATATTATGGCGTACAACGACGAGACAAAGCCCTTCGGTGCCAGAAATAAAACTCGGGGGCCTTGAAGGGTCCTCGAAAACTACATTAAAAAGCTCTAAAAGCAACAATTTCTGAAATATTCCCAGAAAACTTATTTAATTTAATTTAACAAACTAATGAAGGAATGCAAATCGGTAACCATGACAACATTATCTCAAGGGGTGGCATCCAACTTTCCATCTATTTCTGTAAGAAGCAATGTCACTCCATTTATTAAATTTCTATGAAAGTTTGCAAATGGCTATAAGGTTATCACGGAAGCAACGTAGGCTGTATAATGCAATTAAGGGGGTCAAGAGGTAACCTAGAATTTTTTCAAGCAATTTTCACGTGCGACATGTAGTACAGAAGGTCTGTTTTATCTCCAAACAGCAACATTATTTTCAAAAATTCCAGAATTGAATCAGCATTTTTTGCGGCTTTTAGGAATTTGGGCCATTTGAGGCTAAAGAACCTGAATTTTCATGCTCCACAAGCCTTTATAATTTATGAAAGGTGTCTTCCTGTGTATGGGGACCTAACACAACGTAGAGGGTCAGTTTTTATGAGAAGTGTATTGCGTCTCCTCTACAAGGCTTTCAATTCTATTTCACGTCAGAAAGTACACGTTAGGTGAATTTAGTTTGAGAGCACATTTTAACTAATCTTTTTTTTTGTTCACATACGGGTTCATCCTAAGGATGATTTTGTTTGATACTGTGTGGTAGATATACCCATATTTGGTTATCTGGGTGATATGTTGTAGATAATATAATGTCTGTCTGTCTTTCTGTGTATCTTTATGTACGCCTATAACTCGTGTTCGGATGCTAGGTGCATCGCAAAATTAGGTATGGTAACCATGAGAGTCAATACACCAATCATTTATAAAACTCTTCACCGTACTTTTCATACAGTAGAAGGGTGGATATAGGGAAAAACTTCTCAAAATACATGCTAAAATAGGCGAAATATAAAAATTATCCTAGAAGTACGACCAAAGCATATGTTGCGCTTCTCAATGTGAGACACAAAATTCGGGAGTCTATAAAGGGTGTCCGAAAACCTCATTTTAAAGCCTTTAAATTAACAGTGTGTGTGATATTCCCAGAAAACTAACTTCGGTCTCATAATCTTATGAAGGATTGACAAACCGCTTACCATTGCAACAGTAGCTCAATTGATAAAGTCTGGTGTTAACACCGAACATCGGTCGAAGAACGGGTACTTCTGCTAGTCACTCATAAATTTAGAAGCGTTGTCATGGTAACCTCTGATGGCACTTGGCATTTTCTTTAATTCCGAAATCATTTTGCGTAATGGTGGGTGATATCAAAAATTCTTTCAGACAAAAGTTTTAGGTAATTATTAGGGGAATATTTTCTATTTTGTACGGTTTTAATATTAAGAGTGTTATGATTAATGTTTCCCGAAAACCCCACTTTTTCCACCCCTTTGATCAATGGTTGGTATATCAAAAAAACGTTTCAAACATAATTTTTTGGCACTTACACATATTATGAACTTTGAATGGATTCGATATTTCACGTATTAAGAGAGTTATAGCGATATTTCACTTTTTCAAAAGAAAAAGCCCCCATATTCACCCCCTTCGACCGATCTTGCCCATTAACGAACTCGACCGAGATTTTAAGGGGATACATATTATGTAAAAAATTCAAAGTGATTGGTGCAAAATTACGGCAGTTATCGCGTCCACAAGAAACTGATATCTATACTGAGCCCGTTAGAGGAGGTATTTCGGGTAGCATCCGCCGAAAAGATGGCACTTCGAAAGACCCCGTCCTTCGAACCCAAACTCCTGAGGATCGGGTGCATTTCTTTGTGGGCTAGCTCACCACGAGAGGCTTGATCCAGGGGATCTGGGTCATTGGGTATGGGAACAGTCAAAGACGCCCCAAAGAAATACATCCAAAAAACAAAGCTAGCAATAAAAAGAGATCCAGTCTTAAGTTAGATTCGTGAATGATTTATTCAAGTAAGACCCCTAATCATTTCCGAGGGTCGAAATCGGCTAATCCGCTAATCTGAATACAATTATGTGTCATCCGTATTTTGACGTTAATGACCCCCGCGAAATCCTAGTTACATGAAAAGAATAGCAAAGCATAGTAGGTGCGTGGTACATGAATAATTAACGCGTAGCAAATTTATAAACAAATGACTCGGCAGAATTTACATTTAACATCAAGCAAGTACAATCCCTAGGTTAGGATGGTACCACGTCCACATTTAAATTACATTTATAATTTTATCTAATGCCTATGTGAACGAAAGTATTACGACGAGATGCGTCGTAAAAAAATGCTTATTAAGAAAGGTAATGATAGTTTGACCACTGACTATAAAAAAAACATTGCATAAACACTCTTATGTCTAATAAGGGAACAATGGGAATAAATGAACTAGGGGATAAAGTAAACACTCTTATGCTAGCCTTACTTCACGAATTTACATACTGTTTGTAGTCAATCGTCATCTCAGGCATGTAAGTTACGTTGGCAAAGCGCAATTACAATTGCGTCTTACAAGCTTCAGATCACGCGGGCCACAAGTTACTGACTATCGGTCCCGTAGATCCAATGTCGTCGGTACAAGTAGTGTCAGCTCATTTAACAGTCATCTCCCACATGGAAATGGATTCAAGTCACGGTGTCACTAACAACAATCAAATGGTTGCAAAATTATAGCAGTACATTATTTAAAATAATTAATTAATCCGTTGGTTTAGGATAATTATGCTTTGATTTAGGTTGTAGGTTTAAATGTGGTTTAGCTGGTTGTATTAATGACATCAGTCGTAGGCTGCAATAGGTGATCTCACTGGTGATTCACTCAAAAACCTTGACTTCAACAAGTCAGACAATAACACAGGTTAGCGCGTCTTACACCAACTGCGCGCGGTGCATCAGTCGTCTTAGCATAGTTCAAGAACGCCGGAATAAACCAAGGGTAAGGCGAACATTCACTCCGTCCTGCCAAATACCAAATAATGTGTTCACGTACACAACAATTACACTGGCTAGCCCAATTTATACAAAGCTGGGTCAATTAACATGATATTTTAAACCTTACTACAACGCGCCAGGCGATCATAGTCGTCGGCTAAAACATTTAAGGAATTCGCATCGACGTGCGTTCCGCTACTTCATAACAATAACAGGTGTTGAGAGTTCCCTAAGCTGCTCTCATAGCATGGTTATTAATACATGTGACCTTCAAATTTCCTAGGCTCGTGACATAATGTAGCACACAAAAAAGTAGTCATTCTAGACGTCTCACTTTTGTTTCCCGAGCAAACCGGTTATCAGCTGGGCGCAAGCAAGCCTGTCTGCTTCGCGTGCAGCTCATTTAGCATAGCAAAGAATAGTGCTTTTGAAATGATCATTTTATAATCTTGTAGGAGCACGAAATAAAGTCATGTAGTGCTCTACAGATTATCTGACAATGTCTCATCACTCCCTAATAGTGTTTCCTGGGATTACATTCCCTTTAAAAAGATATAACGTTGCATAATGTTCAAAGAGTAGAAATTTTAAGACATAACACTCGTGCATTCTGTCTGCACAGATATCTGAAGATATGTCACTCGTTCAATGTACATGTAGGATTTGATAAGTGTGGTTTGGCATTCTCCACAACAAAAATTAAACATCTCACCTCTGCTGTGATGTTTTAAATGATACGAGATTGGTTAGTTCATCCATCTAACAGTATAGGAGTTCGTTCCTCTCGAAATACACGTGGTAAAATGTACTCACGAAAATGACAAATAAATGGTACAAAAAATGTTACGACAACGGTCGGCCAAAAAATGATACGAGAATGGGCTCTCAAATTAAAGAAGGGACTTAACTATGGGCTGTCCCCCTACTTTCACAAAAGTCTACATCTCTTGTAGTTGAAGATGTCCTTTACTCTGACATAAAATACTCTGAAATACATGAAGATTGCACCTGCCGTAAAATACATGGACTTGGGGTGTCTCACTGAAATATTGTCCCAGTACTAAAGAAGTAAAGTACACACATTTCCTTCCTAAGTGGTCAAATATCATGGCGTTTCGGCTCAAAATACAATGCAATCACTACTACTTCAACCTGGAAAAACTTCTTACAATGTTTACATGACTCACGGTTACATGATGTGGTAGATCACCTTCCAGAACTCCCATTGGAAGGGGTTAAATGCCTTCAAGGTTCCAAGCATTTTTATAATGGGTAAGGCTGTGGATTTAAGCCTGTCCTCGTGGACATCAGTTGGTAAACCGTACATGGTGTGTACGTAGTAGTGTCGGCTGGACAATTCCATGGCGTTGGCGTATTCCGTTGAAGTTGCCCTCACATGATAAATTACTCCTCCATCATCTTCTCACAGTATGGTTGTAGAAATATCAGCACGTGGTGCATAGCGTTAATCATCGTGGTCGAAAAGATATTCACTGATTCTAGTGTAAAATATGATGAAATGCTCACTGTCTCTAATATTTGCAGGTTGTTCAAATACCCTGTTTTACCTGCCACATATTCTATTTTACCAGCACGTGGTAAATCAAACACTGATATTACAAGGTTTAAATCACAAAGAATCTGGGTAATCACTGTTGCGTACAAGCGATAAATAGGTTTATCATACTGCAATTGTACGGTAGCACACACTGGGCTACACGGCGTTGTCGTCAACTTAATAATTCACTTTTATGAAAAAGAATGTTACCCTCGTCTGTCTACAGAGGATCCTCGTGATTGGTGAAAAATCGAAGTTTTCACACGATCAAAATTTTATATTCACATCAACATTGCACTGGATTTACTGAGCCCAAAGTATTACTATGCGATGTTTAAGCTGTTCATTTCAGCTCGTTGGCTGTAGATTAATGTCTTCCCAAATGTGGGGTCTTCGTACGCCTATAATGGCCTTCGTCTATCAGACGGACAATCGACACAAGCGTCCAGCTTCAGCGGACTATCAGAACGGTGTGTTGCGTGCATGGCACGGCTTCCTGATTCCAAGGAAGTAGTCTAGTCAAAGCAGTGACTACTTTTGTAAGCCTCCGCATGTCTGCGGTGAAAAAATCCTTTACCAAAAATATGTTTGCCATTCCCAAAAGGCATAGAAAATGGCAAATTAGGCAGAATTAAATATTTCAAGCTCCTGAGATATGTGACATAAAAAAGTGAGTAATATATCTCAAGGAAGAAAATAAGCTGTCCTCTCCGTAGTCAAAATAATGAATTGTTCATGAGCAAGCTTCGGGGTGTGTTCTGAAGAACTGAGCATGTCAAGTCAATATGCTCTGAAAGAATTATATGATGCATGAGCCTGAGCGGGCTCATAGATCCCTCCGTTGCTTTAAATAAAAATGTGGGATAAGCATTTTTATTTACCATCAAACCATTCTAGTGATCATAATATTTCTTGCATCAATAGCCTCCTGTTCCAATACAGGGTTAAAATTCCATCATCAGTGAGTCGTTCGTCGTTCGTCAGTCGTCGAAAACCATCAGCACTCTCATCGAGCTTTACTGTTCCTCGAACAAGTCACCAAATCCTTCTCCATCTGGATCTTGGAGTCGACGTTCCTTGCGTCGTGTTCGGGTCATACCATCTTGAAATCTGAGCGGGCTCAATATATATATATATATATATATATATATGTATATATATATACATTAATTATATATAAACTTTCGAACTGACGGTTGTTTTGGGGTCTAAGGATGTGAAACGCGAAGATATGTAGAAATTTTCCGGAAGTCGAATCATGCTACTGTGCCCAATCGGTCACGGCAGACTGGCATCGAACTCAGGTCTTATCTGAGAAGACCAGGCACATGATTCTAACTGGAATCGAACCATTGATCTCTGAGGGGGAACAGATTTAGGGAACCCGAAGAGCAATGTGTTAAATAATGAGATATAATAATGTAGCATGATTTCACGACCTATATGGGAATATCATAGCAATTTAAGGTGAAGGATTGTAAGCAAATGCAAGCAAATATACGTTTTCGAAGCATACAAGAACGAGAGCAGGCCAGTTGACGTTTTACTCATTGCAGTTGGCAAATGGGTGGAGATCGAAGACGCCAAGGGACCTACTTTCGTCTGGAGCGAGGAGACAGCTTAAAATTAATGACTCGGGTATTCACCGCCTGACAACGATGGAACCTATGGTGGGGAGGACTGCCCACGGAAATTAATTAATTACAGCCAAGTGGAGCATTGAAATGGAGTGAAATGTACACCCAGGTGAATATATTCAAGGAGAGATAATTTAGGGATGATCTTTCACCTAAATTAAAGCCTATATCTCCAAATGAACGTGTTACCACCGAGCCTACGCTCGAGAGGAGTAATTTGGTGACCAGCCAGAGGGGAATCACCATGGTGGCATCCTGACACGCTGAACTAAGGCAATTAATTGTAATTAATTGGCCGAAGCGATTGCCGGCACGCGAACGTTTATGAAACCTCCAAACTTAAATAAACAAGGTGTATATGTCAGTTCGGCTGAAAATGTATTATTTCAAGGAAGGAGTCGCACTCGTGTGTCCGGTGGACTAGTTTTTACGAGAAACCTTTATAAGGAGGAGTAAGGCAGACCAAGCCAGAGTTGTCGAGAGTTGTCTTCAGTCTGTTCTCAAGTATACACGTAACTAATACGCTGCCAGTAAGCGCGAGAAATGTTAAAGTATCGACGCTCAGCCGTTGAAGAACAATAGAAGCAAGTCATACAGCTTCATAAGTATAATCATGAAGTGCGTCGAAGTTAATTTAATACAGATATTTATCTATTATCTGACGCAAATATAAATTCGCTACAGCGAAAGAGTAACTTATAATGTTTTTGAAAATTACATATACCAGGAGGTATTGTCAGAGTTGTATATGACATTATCATCAGGATCACTACGATTATGGGAGCTTGGGAAGCATCGCCACTTAATTTTGACAGTGAGCTGAACGATATTGCAGGTGACGAGGATCGAACGTCCGTAAACGCAGTTAAACTTTCACGGAGACCAGCGGTTGGCGTAATTGCATCGCATCTCTGAGATCAGGCGTAGGAGGAGTCCGATTAAGGATCAACCTGTGAAATAGTGAATAAGTGTACATAAAGTGTGTAATAGTGATTTAAAAGTGTTCATGTGTATAGTGATTAATATGTATTGTGTAAAAGTGAAAGAAGCCACTGACAAGAGTATGTTTATCAGGTGGGAAATAGATGAAATCAAGTGTTGTGTAAAGGATAACATGATGGCTTAAATCAAGCGTCATGGTAGGCCTGAAGCTGAAGTGCTGGTACCATCCAGCGAAAAGAAAAAGTGAGTACCAATTTACAATGTTATTATAACTAAATAGTTCACCATATAAATATTTATCACTTTGAGACTAAGATGTAACAGTCACTTATTGAACGAGTTTTCACCACTCGTCTTGAATAAAATATGGTTTGGAAGGTGATTTGTTTAGGGCCATTCGGGCCGAAAATAGTGATGGATGTAACGGTAACGTTAAATGAATAATAATAATAATAATAATAATAATAATCTGGGGTCGGCAACAGTAAAGTAATAGGCATTTTTGGCCTAAATAACGTTCAAATTGTGTCATATCTAATATAAAGATACTGTATTTTGGTAAACAGTAAGAATGTAACGTGGAATATAGCGAGATACGAGAGTTTTTCAGTGTCAATGAAATGTTGAATGAATATTTGATATGGTCAATCCTTAGGATTATATTTGAGGACCATTAAAGTAAGGTAAGCCAGTAAATTTATACCTTGTTGTTAGGAGCTATTTAAAGCTTTGGCTTAAGTGTTATTACAGAGAGAACGCGGGTGTCTTAATAATTGAGTCATCTATGTGAAGTATTGTTTGAAGCCGCATATAGCGTGCAGAAGTAACGTAGAATCCAGTGATTTACGTAAATAAATATTGCGGGGACCAAACTAGTATAGCTTGCGCGTTAGGTGAGAAGTTGGCTGATCTACGACTTAGTATCGCCCTTGTGCATACTCTATTATTCGCAGCGAATTGGACAGAGCCTGTCTGTATCCAACGCTTGCATGAATTAAGGCCACGAATGATGTCCGTCGAGACTCCGTGAGCATGTGTATAAATGATCTACCCTGAGAGGTAAGGATCATATTCGTCGTTTAGGAAACGCAGATTTCCTGATTATGTTATTATTAGACAGCTGCTGGTGAGAATCCTGTATTCTCATTATGATGCGCGTCCAAAAGCCACCAGTATTCACCATAGAACGGTAAGGCTATCACAGGAACCATCCCCAGCCATGAATGTTAATAAGGAGCTGAGTTGAGCCCAATGCACTAATTATAGGTGTTAAATAATTAAATGACTCAATTACTTAAGAACAACACTTAGCGTATCTTTACTCTACTGCAATTGTAAACAAACCTGACCTTGCCAGCAGATGAGAGGAAGTGGGGTGGCCTACTGAGGCGAGCGGCCATCTTGTGCAGTGGCCGGAACTAATTTTATTGCCTGCTAAGAGGAGGGGACGTCGGTCCGCCAGTCCTTTAAATTAGGGTCACAGTAGGACACTGAAGAACGTGAAGAAAACAGATGGCAGCAAGCACCGTGTTACAAAGATGTGTGAGTTACCCAAAGCTTAAAGTAAGGCCACTTAACATATAGCAATAGATTGTTTTAGTAAGCAAAAGTTGGTACACCCTCTAAGATAACCCACACCACAATCTGTCTGTCTCTCTCCCGCATAACTGTTCATTGCATACCTCCCCCTGCCGTGTTGCTGGTGCTATTTTAAACTGACCTTTCACTTTCCTCCCCTCAACAGCTGAATTCCAATCCACCCCTCCCTCCAAGATATCTCACAATAACTTGACCGCTAACACTTAACACTTTTCCTCATTCAATTGTATGAACACTTCTGAGGAAACATCCAATACAGTAATTAGTATACCTTACTAACAGATCTCAACAGCTGACTAATTGTAAATATCCTGTTCCTGTCCAATATTTCTGTGTATGACTTTATTTAATGATGACTTTGTTAGATATCAAATTCATACAGAAGTAGGTAGAGGTATTGATTAATGTGTGTCTCAAATACTTAAATTTAAGAAGGTAAATAACTTAAGCATATTTCACACAAATATTAGAAGTCTATCTAAAAATAAAATAAATTTAGATGCCGAGTTAGAAGCATATAACCATATATTTGATGTCGTTATACTCACAGAAACTTGGAAATTAGGTAACTTTAATATATGCAAGCATTCCAACTATAAAACATACTATAACGAAGGATGCTTTAATAAATATGATGGAGTTGTTTTTATGGTGAAGAATTCTATTGACCATGAGGTAGAAACTGTGACTTACAATGATTTCAAACTCCTTAGGCTTAAAATAAATTATGGGAACAATAGAATTGCATTGACAGGCATATACCGTTCGTCAAAATACAATAAACAACTATTTATTAATAATCTCCATGGTTATGTCCAGCAAAAATGTACACTAGAAACCGAGGTGATTCTAGGCGACACTAACATAGATCTATTTGATGAGTACGACTCGAATGAATATTTAAACTTACTGCATGAGCATAATTTTAGATCGTTGATATATGGCACCACTAGAGAAACTTCAACGAGAAAAACCTGTATTGATCATGCACTTATTCGTAGCGGTATTTCTAATGATAACATCTTACCCATTATATCACAGAGAAGAATTACAGATCACTATCCTATATTAGTTAGTATAAATTTTGAAAATGGCCGTGACTTAGAAGCAGCTCAGTGTAACATACGTGAACATAGATTTAAGTTAGATAGTGAGATGCTTAAAAATAAATTGAGCAATATTAATTGGGATACAGTATTAGGGAACAACCACTTGGATTCTAAAGTAGATAAATTTATACAAACTATCCAAAATTGCATAACAAATTCTTCAATACAATTAAATTCAAAGCAACGAAAGAGAAAGGAGTGGATCACGCACGCGCTAATTAAGTTCATTCACACCAGAGATAGGTTGTATCAGGAATGTATAGCAAATAAAGAGAACAATGCCATGAAGGAGAAATATAAGCGGTATAGAAATAAATTAAACGAATTGCTTAATAAAGCTAAAACTGACCACTATAAACAATTAATAAATTCCAATTCTAATAATCCAAGAAAAGTATGGGGCATTGTCAATGAAATAACACAAAGAATAAGTCATAAAGAAAAAATAACAAAAATAAGATCTCAAAATCATGTTTACGATGATGATTTCACTATAGCTAATACATTCAATGATTATTTTATTAACAAAACTACTGACATGTCTAAAAATATTAAGAACAATCCAGATTTTTCCTTGAAAATCAACAGAAACACATATTCCTGTTTTTTAATTCCGATTACCGAAGCGGATTTACATAAGTAACTACACGAAATAAGCGACACTAAAGCAATGGGAATAGATAACATCTCAGCTCGAATTATTAAGCAGAATTTTAATTCTTTAAAGAATCCTTTACTAACAATAATAAACGAGTCACTTTCAGTTGGATACTTCCCAAAGCAATTAAAAATTACAATTGTAAAACCGCTACATAAAGCAGGCAATCCTTCAGAACTAAAGAACTATCGACCGATATCGTTAACGACAGTCATATCAAAATTATTTGAAAAATGTATAAAAAATCATATTTATCAGTTTTTGAAGAAACACAAACTACTATCAACTAGACAATTTGGCTTTATAAAAAATATCAGCACCACTGATGCTATTGGGGAATTAACTAGGCGAATTTATGAAAATATGAACAGTATGAAACCGACCTTGGGCATATTTCTCGACTTAGAGAAGGCTTTTGACACCATACCTCACCATATTCTCCTTCAGAAGATGGAAAGATATGGCATCAGAGGCATAGCACTAAAATTGATAGAAGGCTATTTGACTGAAAGGATTCAATACGTTAGAATAAATGAAACTACATGTCTACCTTTAAGAGTGAAAAGAGGAATACCACAAGGCACAGTGTTGGGTCCATTATTATTTTTGATTTTTATCAACGATATTGAATCATCTATACATGGAATTGAAAATGTTAATGTCATATAATACGCAGATGATACGGTAGTTTGTGTTGAAGGTAGAACATGGGGAAATGTAAAACAAATTGCAACTGCGGCATTGAAATTGTTAAAGGTATGGTTAGATGGTAACGAACTATTTTTAAATATAAATAAATCAAAGTTCGTAAGATTCAGTTTAAAAGCAGTTGAAGATGATTTTAATGAACTAAAAATACACACTTTGAACTGTAATCAGAACTGTGACTGTCCTAAAATAGCTAAAGTGGATACAGTTAAATATCTGGGATTATTTATAGATAGTGACATGAAATGGAAAAGCCAATGCAAACACCTTACAAGTAAAATAAGAAGAACAATCTATATATTTCACAATTTAAAACATATTGTCAATTACAAATTAATAAGAGACATCTACCATGCTCTAGTCCAGTCAGTTCTTACATATGGTATTCTTGCCTGGGGAGGCGCCTATGAAAATGTACTAAAAAGTGTTCAGATAGTGCAGAATCTCATATTACGAATAATGTTGAAGAAAGATAGATTATATCCGACTGTGAGACTGTATGCTGAGACAAGGGTCTTCAACATTAAACAATTGTATGCTTTTGAAATATATAAATACATTTTTAAAGATAGAAATAGAATTCAAGTTGTTAGCCACGAGTATGAAACGAGAAGTATTACAGAGAATCACTCTATTTTATATCAACCTAAGTTAGGTATAGCCAAACGTAACTTTCTGTATTTCTCACCAAAATTATATAACATTCTCCCAATTAAATTAAAAGAATTTAAAGGAAATCATGCAAACCTGAAGATGCAAATAAAACATTTTCTCAGAGAAAACAAAATTAAAATTGAAAATATAATTAGTTGAGCTTACAAGTTTATAAAACACAAATTCAATTTTCCTTCTTATTCATTTTTTTTTGTGTATACACCATTTACATAGAACGTGTTATTCGGCTAAGCCATTATGCAATTTTTAGAAATAGTAATCAACGATATGCATGCCACACACAAGGTTGCACCTTTTAGTGGCATATGTGATATCTCTTCCTGCTCTGTATGAATTTGATATCCTATTTCGACCTGTCTTTATCATATAGTAACAATATAATTTAATAATTGTAAATTTACAGGTTAAATAATGAGTAGGAAGTGCAAGAAAATTCATAAAATGTGTACAGATATTATGAATTTTGTAAAATGTGTGTATTTGTAACGATTTAATAATAAATAAATAAATAAATAATTAAATTCTAATAATTCTAATTCTAATAATGATGATGCCAATTGAATTAAATGATGTGTTCCAACACACATACATTGTTGAATCAAAGAAATCGAATAATATTTGGCTCAGTTATTCTCGGAAGAGGAACTCTGAACCAAATAAAGTGTTAGGCATCTTATTAGAATGCATTTTGCCAGTTCACGCTAATTTATGCAGACGGGTATGTGATTTCTAAGAACATGACACATTTGTAACGATAATAATCCCGACAAGACCCAGAGAATCGTTGTATGGTGAAACTATAAACATTTCTATCCATGTCTATTTTGGAAGGGAAAAGTACCACTTTTTAAGCGTTTCATATTGATGGAAAGAAGGAAGATGATTCACACGACACAACAAATATTTGTTAATTAAAGCAGAAAATAATGAATTTATGCTAATCAAAGGAAATGCCATAAGAAACGGAGTAATGTTTTATTAATGTCATTTAGATGTGATATGTGACTTTTGTGTTGTGATACTCCAGTTAAGTAAAATTGTGTCACATGATGAACACTATGGAAATCCATGGAAGTCTGAAAGTATCAATGATAGGATGTTAGAATTAGATTTGAGTGCAGTGTGGCACTATTTTAAGAAGAAAACTCACAAAATAACCCTATTTTTATTTGTTGTATAGCCATGATTTTATACCAGTAAATATTTTATTTTAGGAATATGTTGTGTATTTCATGTAGAGTAGTTACCTGGTAGACTCAAATCCTGAGCATGTGGTCGTATGGTGGGCAGGAACGCCCCATACCTCGAAAGACCGTGAGTTAGCTGGGATACGAACACATGTTCCACATGATGACAGTTGGGTACATGGAGGATATGTCTCTGTACTAGGATTGAGTCACAGGTACTACTAAAAGTCGGCCAAGATATTAATGGTAGAAGCAAATACAGCATAGAAATTAGGATATAATAGGAAAAGGCCGCGTCCCATTTGTTAATAAGCCTTCGCGTCAAAATAAATGTTGATAATCCTCCATAAGACATGCTTAAATATAAATGTAACTTTATGACACAACTCCCTTTTCATTATCATGGCCCAAGCAACGTGGGACGGTATTAATTTATTATGGAACCGCCTGCGTCAGTGCAATATGAGCGATCTTGGCATTGCACAAACCGGCCAAAGCAAAGCATGGATTACACCAGAAACTAGAGTACTCATATATTTTTATCAAGGCGGCCCATACGTGGGGCATTCGGCAATAAAAACCACTCCCTGGACAGTTTTATTAATAATTCAGAATATGGCCGATGTCTTACAATGGGGAACCAGACCAAAACCAGTACTCCTCTTACTTTATCATGGCGCCCAACGTGGGCCTTATGGGATTCAGAAAAAAAACCATAATAATAGCATGGTTTTCATGGGGAAAACCATAATAATAGTATTTTTCCTCAAACTCTGTTTGAGCAATTGTGAGTCTTTCTAGATGATATTCAGACGTCAGACACTGTTGTCAGACGGGTACGTGGGTCTATACCCATTCCATAGGTGGTTTCGACACTTTGTAATATGTTGTTGTTGTTGTCGCGGGATCGGAATCCTTTTCTTTCCAATAGAAGGCACCAGCATGTTCAGCTGCGGCCTACCTGAATCTCAAATTAAGAAATACAGGATGGCTGGAACTGAGGAGATACTCAGGCGTATCGCTGAGTTAAGAGAGCATTTTGATGATACTAATGCTAAAAGTAAGGAAGAAATTAGAGAATTTAAAGATGAAATAGCGGCTAGATTGGATGCCAATCAAACCGAAATAAACACTAGATTAGAAGCTAATCAAGTTGAAGTAAACACTAGATAAGAGGCTAATCAAACCGGAATAAATACTAGATTAGAGGCTAGTCAAAATGAGGTAAGCCAGATGTTGGCTACAGTAAACACGCAGTTAGAATCAAACCTAATAGAGGTCAATAGAAAAATGGATGACGTTAAAGAGTCTGTCCAGCGTGAGGTAACTAAGAATATTGTTAGCGTGGTCTCAGAAATGCAAGCTGATAACGATAAACGCTTTGAGTCTATTGAGCTAAAACTAGAGAATAATCTGCAAGCGTGCAGAGAGTCACAGCGTGAGATTAACGATAGCTTAAGCAGTATGTCCATGGAGCTTAAAGACATTCAGAGTCAGAATGAAGCTAATACTAAACGTCAACTAGAGCAATTTAATACGTTCACTCAGACCGTGGATGAAAGGCTCGAGGATAGCGACGTAAAATGGAATACGCGAATGGCAGGTTACGCCAAGGCGGTAGACGAAGCCTTAAGAAAACAGGATCAGAATATCCTTGACCAATGCAAGGAAATTCATGAAATAAAAACTTCTGATCAAGAGAATAAAGAAATAATGTCGAATATGAAGAGACAGGTCGGGATGGTGCAGAAAGAGTTAGAGCAAACTCAGAGCGACCTAGCAGTTATTCATAAAAGGCAGGATGAGGACCAGGGAGAAATCACGAAAATAAGGACTGAAATCTCTCATATGCAGGGTCACATTCAAAAGGAAGTTACAGGCTTACGAGAAGAATTAGAACTTCGAGAAGGCTTAAAGACTGAAGCCAGCGATAAGACTCTTGCCGAAGTAAGAGAAAGTCTAGCGGGGGAAATTACCCACCTGAAGGAAAACCTTAAGGATGATAAGGAAAAGGTATTATCTATGGCAGAAAGAAACCGAGATCGCCTAGAGAAAATAGAACGAGAGGTATTAGCTCGTTTGGAAAGGGCAGAAAATAGGCACAGCCAAATAGAAACTAGAATGATCGCACAGGAGGAATCCATGTTGGGGAATCCTAGGTCTAGCGAAGGAAGTATAGACGAGAATAGGAGAAACAAATGGGCAGAGATAGAAATACAGCCCACTCCAAAGAATGCAGCCATGCCAAGTGACAGCCCGTATACCACACCTGGTATGCCAATTGCCATGTCAACACCGCATTAAAATGCGGTTCAAAATCAAATAGTCACAGTTGTAAGGGCTAGTGATGAGAAACCAAAGAAATACTCGGGGAGTAATTCTAACATGACACCCAAGTACTGGCTTAAAGAAGTTACCGAGTACTTGAATGACGCGAAAGTACCGCCAGAGCGAAGGTTGAGAGCGATTGAAGAACTAACTGAGGGCGAGTGTGCCTTATGGTTTAGGAGTTTTCGGTACACGTTCGACACCGTTGACGAATTTCGCCAAGCATTTTTAAGCAGGTACTGGAACGCAAGTATACAACAGAACCTCAGATTGGACTTGTATTCCAGGCGTTATAGTACTAATAATCCGACGAAGTACGCAGAATTCTTCGTGGGTCAATTGTGCCGTTTCCGCGAACTTGATGAAGGAATTAGAGAGTCAGATTTGTGCATAGCGATAGCCAAGCAGCTACCGTATGAAGTACAACGTCTACTAATCTCAGCAAACGCCAAAACTGCGATAGATATGGAGGAGGTGCTGAGACAACTCGATCTAACCACAGTGCAGCACACAAGGCAAAGCCGGAACGTGGAACAAGTCAACATGACGACTACACCGACCGAACCGACTACGGGGCAGACAAAAAGCAAGTCTACGAGCACCGAAACGGAAAAATCCGACTGGCAACGTGAAGGACGCGAAAACCAGAATTGGAGGCCAGCATATCGAGGAGGATCGAACCGTGGAAACCGAGGAAGGAAAAACTGGAATCAGCGCGGTACGAGAGACCAGCAGCCTGATAACAGAAGGAATTACGGCCGAAATGGGAACAACCAAGGATGGAGATCCCAAGAGCAGAGTCGCGGGTTCGATGAAGAGGCGGAAGAACGCTATCACGCATCTTTAAGATACATGGAAGAGCGTGGAGATGACCAGAGACAATCGCGAGTTCATTGGGATGAAGCGATTAGGAATAGAAGGTCACCCGACATATATAAAAATGATGACGGTGCCAAGAGTCTGGAACTTCAGCAGGCAGAAGAACTCCACAAAGAATGGAGCAATTGAAAAAAAAACACCAAAATTAAATGACCAAAGAGAGATAAGTTCAGGATGGAATACAGTGAATGTTGTTAACTGGATTGCCAAACCTGAGGAGCTTATCGAAGACCTAGATGAAGGGACGGTCAATGTGAGATGGGAACTACCCATTATTATTGTAAACATTGCAGGCATGAAGATAAGAAGTCTCATTGATACAGGTTCAACAGTGTGTTTGATAACCCAGGCACTATATAATGAAATCCAGAGTAAAATCCACGTATTGAAAATACCTATTTCAAGCGTGAAAATAAAAGGCGTGATACCAGATAAAGTTATGATATGCAGATACCAAGTATTTTTAGATTTGCAGATAGGGAACTCTACATTCTCACAGAGCTTCCTACTTGTGAATAAGCTGCCTTTTAACCTCATTGTTGGTATGGATTTCATAAGAGAATATAAAGTTATTATAGATCTCTCGCAAGACATTGTTATGTTTCGCGCCAGTGAGGGAAAGGAAGATTTAGAACTCTCATTAAAGCACAATGAGACGAGACCAGAAGAGTACGTATGGCATACATACGGAGATATGACTGGGGATGCATTGTCGACAACAGAAGACATCGAGGAAGAGTTGGCAACACTGGCCGCAGACATTGAAAAGGACCTCGAACCAAAATTTGAAGAAAAGATAGAGGAAGCTAAAGTTGGTCTAGAGCATAAGCAAATGCTAATGGAACTGCTATTTGAGTATAAAGAGTCTTCGATTCGAGACCTGGCCGGATCAAGAATTTCCAATATGCGTTCCAAGTCAGCGACTGGACACCATTCAAACAGAAGCCGTATCCTGTAGCCGAGAAACATTATTTAAAGGTCAAAGAAGCAATACAGGAAATGCTAGAGGCAGGCGTCATTGTGAAGACAGACACACCCTATGTCAGCCCACTGGTAGTTGTACCTAAACAGGACGGAAGTGTAAGGATATGCCTGGATCTACGAAATTTGAATTCCAAGGTCATACCAGAATTTGACCAAGTGCCGCCCATTAAGGAGGTTCTCAGGAGGTTCAAAGGAAAGACTGTGTTCTCAAATCTTGACCTGACGGCAAGTTTTCACCATCTTGCTTTGGAGGAGAAAACAAGCTTATTAACTGGATTTTTATTCGACCAGCACACGTATTCTTACGTGCGTCTCCCATTTAGATTGAAAACAGCAGGTTCAGCGTTGATACGAGCGCTAGATCGGAACCTGTCTGAAGAAGTAAAAGCAACAAGCATATGTTACGTAGATGATATACTACTGACATCTGAAACAGTCGAAGAACACGTCAGAGATCTACGCAAGTTGTTATATGACCGAAGTCAGGCTAACTTTAAGGTCAATATAAAGAAATCTAATTTTGGTCAGAGAGAAGTTAAATTTTTAGGCCACGTAATAGATGCATAAGGAGTCAGGCCTAATCCGGGAAAATTGGAAGTTATTAAACATTTCCCGAGACCAACGAAGGTAAAGAACGTCAGGCAATATCTAGGCGTTATTGGATTCTTTTCAAGCAATTGCCCGAAGTATACCGAGACCGTAGCACCACTCCAAGACTTACTTAAGAAAGGAGGAAGATGGCGCTGGACGGAAAAATGCGAGGAAGCCTTCGTAAAATCTAAACAGATGCTGTTAGATTATGTAAAATTGGGATATCCTGACTACACTCAGAAATTTATTATCCAGACTGAAGCATCATTCATAGGTATTGGAGCAATGTTATATCAGGAAAATGTGGACAGGCCAGAGGAGAAAATTTACATTGCATTCATAAGTAGAAGGTTGAAACCTAATGAAAAGAATTATACGGTCACGGAGATCGAATTACTCGCGATACTGTATGCCTTACAGTATTGGCGAAAGCTAGTCTATGGCTTTAGAATTATATTAAGAACAGACCATAAAGCCCTAACGTTCCTGTTGAAAACTGACTTGTCGGGTCAAAGACTGACGAGATGGTCCCTGTACATACAGCAATTTCAAGTGGAAATCGAGTATTGCCCGGGGAAGGACAATATTATACCTGACTTGCTAAGCAGATACCCGACAGCTGATGAAGAGGAAGTTCTAGCTATCGAGATAGAAGATAGAGACCAGAAGACCTTAGATGATCTGAGGAACATCACCTTTTTTCAACGTGAAGATCCCTGGATACGGTTGATGATTAATTACTTCGAGGGAAAGCTGGTCAGAGGAACCCCGATGTATGTGGAAGCCGAAGCACTATCAACGGAGTATCTATGGTTTAACCAGATGCTACATAAATTGAGCGACTCAGACCACACCAGACCCAGGATTGTTGTACCACCAGCATTGCAGAGAAGGCTAGTATGGTTAGCACACCGAGCTTTTGGTCACCCGGCGTAGATAAGTCTGTTGCCCTGCTTAAAGAAGCATTTATTTGGCCAAAACTTCGAGAAACAGTCAGGAATACAATCAGGACATGTGATATTTGCCAACGAGTAAAGCCTAACTCGTACTTAATGAGGCAAAAACCTATACCACTCTTACCAGAGAAGCCATGTCAGCTTCTGGCACTGGACAACTTTGGGCCGCTTCCTAGAGCTAGAAGAGGAAATAGACACATCCTAGTTGCACTAGACGTGTTTTCTAAAATGGTAGTCTTGTGTCCAATTCAGAAAACCAGTACAAAACAGGTACTTAAGAGGCTGAAGGAAAGAATCATTCCTATATTAGGGCAGCCGGAGAATATATTATCTGATCATGGGAGCTGTTTTACCAGCGTGGAATTTCGCAGGGAGTTGGAAAATCTGGGTATAAGAAAGATTTTGTCCACAGTTCGACACCCGGAGTCGAATTCAGCCGAAAGAGTAATGAGGGAACTGCAAAAGTACATGAAGATATACTGCTCTACGGAGAATTGGAAATGGATCGATGTACTTGAGATTATTGAATACTGTATCAACAATACCGTGCATGAAGCAACAGGAGAAGTGCCAGTGAGCCTACATCTTGATAGAAGACCAGAGAGGCCATGGAATAATGTCATTCGGACACCCGTCGATGCACAGCCTGGACGTGAGTTGAGGATCCAGAGAACTTTCGAGTATCTCAAGAAACAAGCAGACAGACGGCAGCGGAGAAACAGGAGGAAACGCTATCATAGACCATTACTCGTGGGAGAGTACGTCTTATTAAAGAAACCCACTAGTTCAGATCCAGAGAGCAGGAAATAAAAAAAAATTCAGCATGCCTATCATGGACCCTACCTGATTATAAAGGACTTGCAAAATAATGCATACCGGATCAGAGACGAAACAACAGGTAGAGAAGTTGTTGTAAATGCAGCTAATTTGAAGTTATATAGTCCACCAGAGGATTATGATACGAGGGAAGAGCAAACAATGCACACCCAAGTGGACGAGGAGTCATTACGTATGCACGCAAAGATTCTTGAGAAAAGCTTGCAGACCCAGGAAGAAACGGAGCGAGGCTCGCAGCTCGCAAACCCAAGGGACACGAGGGGAGAATGCAGCTGTCAACTGAAGGAACTTTACGACCAGTTGAGGGAGGCCGCTACGGAACTAGAGGGAATGAATGAACAATTGAGAAGGCAGAACAAGAGTCTATGCGACGGCAGACAGAGTGGAATGGGGGAACCAGACATCCAATTGCCGAGAGCACTGACCGCTTAAAATAAATACTGCAGGAGTCGATACCAGCTGAAGGCCCGAAAAATTCACTTGTGTAATGAATTTTCCGAGCTTAGCGAGGGAAAGATGTGCCCAATCGGTCAAGGCAGACTGGCATCGAACTCAGGTCTTATCTGAGAAGACCAGGCACATGATTCTAACTGGAATCGAACCATTGATCTCTGAGGGGGAACAGTTTTAGGGAACCCGAAGAGCAATGTGTTAAATAATGAGATATAATAATGTAGCATGATTTCACGACCTATATGGGAATATCATAGCAATTTAAGGTGAAGGATTGTAAGCAAATGCAAGCAAATATACGTTTTCGAAGCATACAAGAACGAGAGCAGGCCAGTTGACGTTTTACTCATTGCAGTTGGCAAATGGGTGGAGATCGAAGACGCCAAGGGACCTACTTTCGTCTGGAGCGAGGAGACAGCTTAAAATTAATGACTCGGGTATTTACCGCCTGACAACGATGGAACCTATGGTGGGGAGGACTGCCCACGGAAATTCATTAATTACAGCCAAGTGGAGCATTGAAATGGAGTGAAATGTACACCCAGGTGAATATATTCAAGGAGAGATAATTTAAGGATGATCTTTCACCTAAATTAAAGCCTATATCTCCAAATGAATGTGTTACCACCGAGCCTACGCTCGAGAGGAGTAATTTGGTGACCAGCCAGAGGGGAATCACCATGGTGGCATCCTGACGCGCTGAACTAAGGCAATTAATTGTAATTAATTGGCCGAAGCGATTGCCGGCACGCGAACGTTTATGAAACCTCCAAACTTAAATAAACAAGGTGTATATGTCAGTTCGGCTGAAAATGTATTATTTCAAGGAAGGAGTCGCACTCGTGTGTCCGGTGGACTAGTTTTTACGAGAAACCTTTATAAGGAGGAGTAAGGCAGACCAAGCCAGAGTTGTCGAGAGTTGTCTTCAGTCTGTTCTCAAGTATACACGTAACTAATACGCTGCCAGTAAGCGCGCGAAATGTTAAAGTATCGACGCTCAGCCGTTGAAGAACAATAGAAGCAAGTCATACAGCTTCATAAGTATAATCATGAAGTGCGTCAAAGTTAATCTAATACAGATATTTATCTATTATCTGACGCAAATATAAATTCGCTACAGCGAAAGAGTAACTTATAATGTTTTTGAAAATTACATATACCAGGAGGTATTGTCAGAGTTGTGTATGACATTATCATCAGGATCACTACGATTATGGGAGCTTGGGAAGCATCGCCACTTAATTTTGACAGTGAGCTGAACGATATTGCAGGTGACGAGGATCGAACGTCCGTAAACGCAGTTAAACTTTCACGGAGACCAGCGGTTGGCGTAATTGCATCGCATCTCTGAGATCAGGCGTAGGAGGAGTCCGATTAAGGATCAACCTGTGAAATAGTGAATAAGTGTACATAAAGTGTGTAATAGTGATTTAAAAGTGTTCATGTGTATAGTGATTAATATGTATTGTGTAAAAGTGAAAGAAGCCACTGATAAGAGTATGTTTATCAGGTGGGAAATAGATGAAATCAAGTGTTGTGTAAAGGATAACATGATGGCTTAAATCAAGCGTCATGGTAGGCCTGAAGCTGAAGTGCTGGTACCATCCAGCGAAAAGAAAAAGTGAGTACCAATTTACAATGTTATTATAACTAAATAGTTCACCATATAAATATTTATCACTGTGAGACTAAGATGTAACAGTCACTTATTGAACGAGTTTTCACCACTCGTCTTGAATAAAATATGGTTTGGAAGGTGATTTGTTTAGGGCCATTCGGGCCGAAAATAGTGATGGATGTAACGGTAACGTTAAATGAATAATAATAATAATAATAATAATAATAATCTGGGGTCGGCAACAGTAAAGTAATAGGCATTTTTGGCCTAAATAACGTTCAAATTGTGTCATATCTAATATAAAGATACTGTATTTTGGTAAACAGTAAGAATGTAACGTGGAATATAGCAAGATACGAGAGTTTTTCAGTGTCAATGAAATGTTGAATGAATATTTGATATGGTCAATCCTTAGGATTATATTTGAGGACCATTAAAGTAAAGTAAGCCAGTAAATTTATACCTTGTTGTTAGGAGCTATTTAAAGCTTTGGCTTAAGTGTTATTACAGAGAGAACGCGGGTGTCTTAATACTTGAGTCATCTATGTGAAGTATTGTTTGAAGCCGCATATAGCGTGCAGAAGTAACGTAGAATCCAGTGATTTACGTAAATAAATATTGCGGGGACCAAACTAGTATAGCTTGCGCGTTAGGTGAGAAGTTGGCTGATCTACGAGTTAGTATCGCCCTTGTGCATACTCTATTATTCGTAGCGAATTGGACAGAGCCTGTCTGTATCCAACGCTTGCATGAATTATGGCCACGAATGATGTCCGTCGAGACTCCGTGAGCATGTGTATAAATGATCTACCCTGAGAGGTAAGGATCATATTCGTCGTTTAGGAAACGCAAATTTCCTGATTATGTTATTATTAGACAGCTGCTGGTGAGAATCCTGTATTCTCATTATGATGCGCGTCCAAAAGCCACCAGTATTCACCATAGAACGGTAAGGCTATCACAGGAACCATCCCCAGCCATGAATGTTAATAAGGAGCCGAGTTGAGCCCAATGCACTAAATATAAGTGTTAAATAATTAAATGACTCAATTACTTAAGAACAACACTTAGCGTATCTTTACTGTACTGCAATTGTAAACAAACCTGACCTTGCCAGCAGATGAGAGGAAGTGTGGTGGCCTACTGAGGCGAGCGGCCATCTTGTGCAGTGGCCGGAACTAATTTTATTGCCTGCTAAGAGGAGGAGACGTCGGTCCGCCAGTCCTTTAAATTAGGGTCACAGTAGGACACTGAAGAATCTCGATATTTCAATATGCAATTATGATATGAGTGTTATGATGATGCCAATTGAATTAAATGATGTGTTCCAACACACATACATTGTTGAATCAATGAAATCGAATAATATTTGGCTCAGTTATTCTCGGAAGAGGAACACTGAACCAAATAAAGTGTTAGGCATCTTATTAGAATGCATTTTGCCAGTTCACGCTAATTTATGCAGACGGGTATGTGATTTCTAAGAACATGACACATTTGTAACGATAATAATCCCGACAAGACCCAGAGAATCGTTGTATGGTGAAACTATAAACATTTCTATCCATGTCTATTTTGGAAGGGAAAAGTACCACTTTTTAAGCGTTTCATATTGATGGAAAGAAGGAAGATGATTCACACGACACAACAAATATTTGTTAATTAAAGCAGAAAATAATGAATTTATGCTAATCAAAGGAAATGCCATAAGAAACGGAGTAATGTTTTATTAATGACATTTAGATGTGATATGTGACTTTTGTGTTGTGATACTCCAGTTAAGTAAAATTGTGTCACATGATGAACACTATGGAAATCCATGGAAGTCTGAAAGTATCAATGATAGGATGTTAGAATTAGATTTGAGTGCAGTGTGGCACTATTTTAAGAAGAAAACTCACAAAATAACCCTATTTTTATTTGTGGGAATTAAATATAATTTGTCCTTTATTTGTATTTGTTCATAGCCATGATTTTATACCAGTAAATATTTTATTTTAGGAATATGTTGTGTATTTCATGTAGAGTAGTTACCTGGTTGACTCAAATCCTGAGCATGTGGTCGTATGGTGGGCAGGAACGCCCCATACCTCGAAAGACCGTGAGTTAGCTGGGATACGAACACATGTTCCACATGATGACAGTTGGGTACACTACTGAGCCCGAATTCCTCTAGGTCACAGACCCAAATCCGCGCTGATGGAAAAAGGATCGCAGGGATGTCAATACCTAGTAATATATCTCATGTCCTACCGGACTAATGACTAGGGAACCCTGAACACACATAACTATACTGCCAACTAGTTGCATACAGAACAGCTTAAAAAACTAAAAAATAGAGCACTAATGAGCAACTCGAATCTCGGGTAATTAAGGTAAATGTGTCTGCATCGAGTTAGTGGTATCGTTATCCCGTAATTACGCATTTGAAATAAGAATCAGCTCTATAAAACGTAGCAAGTGTATAAAAACGCTTGCCATTAATTAACTAGAAATGGCATTACATAAATGTCCCTAACACTGTTGAAAGATAAATTAAAACACTAAAAAAAATAGCTGCCCTTCTCTAGGCTTAATATAACTAAAATGAGTCTCTTGAGTATCACACACTAATTATGTGAAAAATAATATCTTTGCTTGAAAGATGTTGCAAAACAAACAACATTATTAAAATGCCAAATGCTGTAGTTCTACTTCTGTTGTACTTCACTTAAACGTTCAACTTCTTCAAACATGTTCCCTGTTTAATACAGTCGTTAGAGTCTCCGCAATATAGCTTAAATCTACAAATCTGAATAAAAAAATTAATAATAATAATAATAATAATAATAATAATACTGTTTATATACACATATATACACTATCGCGTTTTGCACGATTTCTTTATATTTGTCTCCAATTGTATAGAGTTCATTCCTACCTCCTTCTGTCGTATATCACACAATGAAATTGTCAAATCCTGTATTACATCGTTATAACCAATGTGAATTATTGTTACAAACATTTAAGTTCATGACTATTCACTAAAATATACAAATCCGGTATTTAATAATCAATAATATTACAAACTTGCAACGCATGACTTTCAGATAGGCGGCTTCGGTGGCGTAGTCGGTAGCATGCTGAGCTTCTATGCCCAAGATAGCGGGTTCAAACCCGGCCGAAGCCGTCGGATTTTTTAAGAGCGTTAAAATCCCTCTGTATGCCTTCCTTTGGAGGGGAAGTAAACCCGGCAGTCTCATGTCATAGATGTATGGCATGTTAAAGAACCTTCCACTAATTGCACCTGTGTGAAGCTAAATTGGATAGGTTAAGAATGTAAACAACGCTCTTAGGTTTCTATGTTCGTTGCCAAGAGCCGACTGCGGTGGTGTCTAGTAGCTACGTTCTGAACTTGGCCTAGTAATCGTTGACGGTGGCGCTCGGCTTCAAATGTAGGAACTATTTAAAAATTCTAAGTTGCAGTACTTAAATTAAAAAACAGATAATACACACTAATACAGTCATCACAATTAACTCCGGTTATCAGACAGATTCTACACACACCCAAAGTACACGGGGCTACATGACCGCGTTGTCGCAGCCCCTAAACTTAAGAACCAACCAACCACTTTCAGATAAGCTTTCAAAATAAAAAATAAGTGTGCATGGCATTAACCCTCAATGCTCACACTCGTGATTCTCCAAAAATACATATTAGGGCTTTACTTAACTGACACATAGTATTTCACATCTTTCCATCATAAATTCCTTATCTCACACACTTCATAAACATATTATCGCGTCCTTATTACTCTTCCTTCGACATAATTGCTTGTCGTATATATTATCCTCTTAGCACTTTCACAAACTTCTATGAACCATATCAAAGACTTTCAACAAAGTAAAATTCCTACTAGATATTACGATTGTAACACCTTTCATGAATTCACTACTCCTCCTCCGACATAATCTTCTATCGATTGTACAATTCCGTGCTATATTCCATCTATACATCTCTCACAAAATATTATTACCGCAAATCTCTTCATATTCTCGCTTCCATAAATCATGCCGTATTTCTTCACGTTTCTTTAAATACATTTCTGTTACAATTTCTAGCTTTGCTCTGAATCTTAAGTCTGCTTGCATTTGCCATTCAAATAACAATATCTTTACCTCCCGTCTCTCCTTACAATAGATACTTAATATCCTTCTTTTAATTTAGATCTTTTCATAACAAATATTGGTCGACAATACCTTATAATTTCGTTTTCATCATTCAGCTATGCCTTTAAAATACGCATACTGTTCTTACGTTCAAAACAAACTTCTGGGTTTTACAATATCATCTTCTCAGACAATGGAGTACCTTCAATGCAAATATTGAATACTCCAGTCAATAATTACGGTTTTATACATCATAATTTCGTTCCTGAGACGAATTAGCTTCATGTACTTAGGATCATCTTGTCCTCTCTTTCTCTTGTATCACATGTACAAATTTACGCTTGTCAAAACTTATGACTACTTTCTCTCCACTGTTACAATATGTATTTAACATACTTATTACCGTTTCTCTGATGTTACATCAATATCTACGAAATATACTTTGTTATCGCAAAGGATTTATCTTCAAGCAAACATTCAAAGCGTTCTAATAAACTGCAAAAATAATTACGGTGACGAATATCATCAATAAACGTTCAAAATTCGTCCAAATGTCGTATGAAGATTTCTACCAACATTTCTAAATTCTAGACAAAATAATAACATGGGCTATGAATATAAGATAAGTTGTTGGTCATTATACTGGAATATCGTGTACAAGTTGTAACTTCATAGGTGTGTAAAATTGCACTTGTCTACCTTCAAAACTGTGGCCGCTGGTAAGATCTGAAGATGTTTGTACCTGTGGAATTTCTCCCACGCGCCTTCGGGAATGTGACACTTGCCTGCCATCGGGTCTGCATGAGTCACGGCGCTTCCGTGTAGACCGCTGGTCTTGTTGTACAGCAATGGGGTGAGTAAAACCGGTGATCGGCTGGGACTCGACTGGCAGCCTCCCCCCGTCCGTGCCTTTGACCTCGCTCCTCCTCAGCGTTTCACTCTTCTCGGCCCGATGACCTAGATACTCCTCACGCTTCATTCTTGGGTCCATCTTCTTTCTGCCCATCTCTGAATGTTCTTGGATGTCGGTAGTGTTGCAATGTGCTTTCTTAAGACGAGAAATCACCACAGCTTGTGAATTTCTCTCCATTGTAGTAGATTGTTGCGTTTATTCGAACGAACTGCAGATGTTGAAGCAGCTCGCTCCCATTAGTTATGTTGTCATGGTCATCTCTGAATCTCGCTTGTTAGTATAGCTTTACTTTCCCTTCATTGTGGAAGAATTAAAACATTCTCCTTCCTTCTAAATAATAAGTAGTCGTAATCTCTCCCCTTCGACCTAATTCTTTATACATCTTGTATAGTGTGATGTGTTTCTTCCTTGAAGTATGACAATGCCTTTGGCTCCTCTTCTGCCTGTTCTTGTGTTTGAAGTTTCGATGTACTGCTACAAAGTATAGTTTCACGACTTATATCTCTCGATGTTTCTGCTAAATACTTCTTCTCAATTTTGTTATCAGCTTATTCATACTTGTTGTTCCATGTTCCTACTATATTTCTTCATCTTGTAGTCTAATATTTTCCATGTCTTTACCTCTTGTAGATTAGAGAGTGATTCGTTGTACGTGTTGTCTCCTGAAAGTTCAGATAGAAAGAGCCTCGTTACTTGGCGTTCGCTAGCCTCCTCCGTTCGATTTCCCTCGTAAATTGACTGAACTAGCCTCACTCCGCTCTGAAAATTCACTCCTTCACTTATATCTCCTCTCTCAATTATCCAATTTAATTTCCGTCTTACTAATTAAATTCCTTTCTCCTTCCTGGTAAATTTGATATGTCACAATCCTTTATAATATTAAAATAATGTATTTAATATTTATCAATTCCTCTGTAATCTGTATCTGATTGGCTGTCAACTCTTTATGGCGCGCGCTGATCAGGCGTCGTCCCCACTTCTCTCTCCTCTGGCTCGCGTTCGAGCTCTGCTCATTCTTGCCATGTCCCCTCGTATCATAAACAGGTTTCTCGCAGCTAACACTGATAAAACTGTGCACTATGATGGACTTGTCTCAAGTCATTTATGCTTGGTTAAAATGTATCAAATAATAAAATTTCCATTCCTTCTCCAAATACAAATATTTCTTGTGGCTAAAATTTTACCAATGGCTTGTTGATGCACTCTTCCTGAGTGTAAATAAGATTCATATCTCGAAAATTTTATACACTATTTTTCCCTGATGCTCTCGGTTCGTACCTCGTCCGGTGATATTGTCTTGACTAGACCTAATTTCGTGCGCAGTACCCTTTGCAATAGTTAGCTTTCTAATGAAATCTACCTAAAATCAAACGGGGGGAATATACTGAACCCCTGCGAAGAAGCGTGTTGAGACTCTGTTTTCGGGGAAGTGTTCGGTCCATAAAGTCGTTGCTATAGAATTTGCTTTTGATCAATTACATGGATAACATAGTGATAAATAAAGGAGAAAGGAAGAAAAGTGAAGCCGGAATTAACAAAACAGAATTTAATATCAGATCAATATTCAAAATAACAAAAAAACACATCTCCCTTACTGTACACCCACAGTTAAATCATTAATTTTCACAAATAAAACTATCTGTCCTTAGGTATTTCAACAATCAGGACATGAAATCGTCCTGTAAATCCTGCAATCCATGTGCGTGAGTTGCGTGACGTGGTGCATGCAGAAATGGAATAAGTACTATACGAGATTTGCAACCCTCGGGCATAGCCGCCAAGCCGCGAATCCGTATATTTGGAGATAGACCGGCGCTTGGGAACTAACTACGACATAAATACACAGTCGACACTCGCTACTCTTATAACTACATCAATGATTTGCGCCCGATATCTGGACCATGTGCCCAACAGCACAAATAAATTACCTCAACTAGGAATTAACAAATAAACCCAAGTATAACGCACGTGACTACCCTACAAAGAAACAACAGATGACCGCATGTCATCTTTACCAATGGCACAGCACGGAGTCAATCAGATCATTACATTTTATCAGAAAATCGCACTCCCCAGCGGCAATATTTACACAACAAACATTTTTATATTACCGAGATACATAAGATTACAGTCCGGGCGTGAAGATCTTCCCTTAAAATAATTCAAGGCTTCAACCAACAGGCAAGCTAATTTCAATCACTGGGCCACTGTCTGGCCGTACCCTAATCTCATTAGTCTTATCTTAGATCAGCGCTCAACTTGTGGATTCTCGCCGTCAGTGTGAAACACACGTGTTTTTACCAAATCTCAGGCCTGCCTTTGCACGGCTCCAAAAACGAAGAATCAACAGCTGAACTCCAGCACATAACATGTGTGTCGCAAAATAATAGCTCAGGCCTGCCTACGCACGGCGACTCCAAGAGTCGCAATTAATTTAGTCCCAATAATTCCCTCTGGAATTATAAGACTTCGATGAGATCGGTCGGGGCCTCCGCGGAGTATGACCGGCCGTCTGTAATGCAGCAGTCAAGGAATGGTAACAATGCCACTTCCTCCGCGCAAATTAATACACACAAATTGACACAACAACACACAAATATCACACTCTCGGGTTTTGACACACCTAAAAAAGGTGACAAAATATTCCACATACACTCGGCGCGTCTGACCTAAGCTTCAAATGAAAGATTTCAAATGCGTTTATCATCAACAAATTCATTAACTTCAAAACAGAACAGATGGTTCCTTCCAAATATTTGAAACATGGCAAACTCATTAATAAAAATAGCCTGTTAATTAAGACGGCAACACAGGAAGCTTATTCCTCAAAATCTCTGTCATTTACTTTTATCTTTAATAAAGCTTCACTTATCGCCCGATCCGTAGCTTATGTTCACGTAATATCAAAATAATCACAACACTGTACACGCAGTACATTAATTAAATTTACACTGAATACAAACAAATCAATAAATAGTCACGGGTCATCACACATTTACATCAGAGTGTCGGAAACAAAAAATTCCTAAATCTACATTAAAACACAAGCAAAAATATATACATAGTTCCCAGCCAAAAATCTATCTACCATAATTGAATAAATCAATGTTTAGTACTCATCCATAACTGGAACATCACTCAGCGTAAACCCCGTGCATGACCCAGCCGGTCTCTACTCAGTCATCACTGCCATCTGGGTAGATCGAACGATCATCAGTCCAATTATTGGCCAGGTGCCAACCAATTTGCAGTCTTCTTACAAATGAATAAAATGTTCAAATATTAAAATACATTCACTAGCTATCCCTGCTAAAATTGGTTAATGAGTTACTAATTTCGCTCAAAGTCCTGAGCAATTTCTCTCGTCGACAATTTCCCTAATGAAGCATAATTGCTCTAATTTCACACCTAACTTGTCACACGTAATAAATATTCTGAAATATAAATTATTAAATGTTAAAGTAGCCAGAAATATAATCTCGTCTCTAATTAAACTGACATGACTTGTCCCCTCAGAGACCCAAAGAATAGAACACCTTGACCAACTCCGTGGCCTAATTTATACTGAACTGGCATAAATCACTAGAGTGGGGACTATAAAAATATAATAAATCGTAGAACTAGAGCTACCGACTTGCGACTGGTATCAAAGATCATCTCACATCACGCAGATTACAGATCTGCCGTGCGGAATCAAATTCGCTCGTCGATTTTTTAAATATCAAGTTCCCTCCAATTCCGATACCTCGCCGATTTCCCGCCGTAGGATAGCATCATCTTCCTGATTCGTCTATTCAAGTTCAATTCGTTGCTACTGTTTCACAGACTCCACCCTCGTGACGTCAAAAATCGTCTTCCTTCTCGCTCACTCCGGCTCAGCTCTCTCGCTTGCACACTTTCAGACAAAGGTTTAAGGACTTAATACGTCATACCTAACGCCACGCGTTCAGCTCGATGACCTCTCTACTTCAGGAATCGGCTGAATATATATCCCTTGTGTCGAATGCTCGAAATAATGCAACACCAAGTAGCAACTTCCAGCCTGCCTCAATGTACTTCAGTACAGCATAAAATAAAATATTAATCATAATTATATGGACGGTATAATAAGGGTTCAATACAAACCATAATAATAGCCCGTGCCTAACTCAATCCTGTATCATCGTAGACACTTAAACACGCGAAACAAAATAAATTTAGATATCAACATTTTAAAAAAGCTCACAATTTACTAATGCATCGAAACTCAAACTGAAAATCCTAAAATAAATTTAACTCAACTCACAGATTAAAATAAAAATCTCAAAATTACAATCTGGCTATGTCAGTGATCCCCTTAACCTTAAAATAACACGTGACACTGTCAAGAATATTAACTGACCCTATAAACAGTGTGTGTGAATCGACCGAATTCGTCGTTGCATAACAAGTGACCATAAGCACTTGAAACTCGAATAAACACCTAACATGGACCCTAAAAACCCATAATGCCATGGATGGAAACACTGGAGTCACCAGCCACCTCTCTAAAATCGACAATGTCATATTAGTAGGAGGTCTAATCCTTCAACTACCAATAGAGGGGTTTACCTCCCCACCAAAGGACAGATCCACACACCGTTTTATACCTTGCACAGATTCCTATGATGTCCTCAAATTCCCGAATCGATCACTGACTAATCTTATAATCCCACGGCATCTTTATAGTTCGATGTTCCGCTCGGGGAGTCTCCGTCACGTCTCCAATGGGACGAGTTGGGGTCGCGTAATAAACTTGAGCGCTACTTTTAAAGTAGAATTTCCATGAATCGCCATATTTTGGCAGGGCAAGTGGTTCGATAATTCATTATTGAATAAAAGAATATATTTGAATCCATTTGTTTAGCGTTGCCTTATTGACAACTTTCAGTGTCGGTCAACACAAAATAATTCCAATTACTGGAATATGAGAAAAAAACTCAAATAAATTACATAAATAATTCTCATTGGAGAATACCAAGCTGGTTTCCGAAAAGGCAGATCATGCGTTGAGCAAAGTTTCAACTTGAAAAGTATTCTGCGAACAAGAGCTTTAAGGAGCCTGAACACTGTGGTCATCTTTGTCGACTTTCGAAAGGCATACGACTCGATTGACAGACAAACTTTATTTAATACCTCAAAAGAGTCTGGAATTGCCAAAAAGAAACAAGAGAAATCATTAAACAAACACTGACGGATACCATCCCGAAAGTAATGTTCTTCGGGGAAATTTCTGTTTCATTTGAAATTCGGACTGGGGTCAGTCTCCAATTCTCTCCAACATCGTCTTGGAAAAAATAATGAAAACTTGGGAAGAGGATTTGAATATGAGTGGAATTGTAGGAATACACCTTGGGAGGGAAAAACAGAATCTTGAATTCAAGTGCTTAGCTTTTGCTGATGACCTTGCTCTCTTAGCCAACAACCGAGAAGATGCTCGAAAGATGCTTGAGAGTCTTCATGAAATAGCTCGAGGAACAGGTCTTCAAATCTCCAACGAAAAAAAACGGAATATATGGAGAGAAGACACCAACATGAGAAATATATGGAAGTAAATCATGGGAAGATTAAGGGGACAAAGAAGTTTAAACACCTGGGGGAATGGATACAACCCAACGGACTGGATAAGGAAGCAATCAAAGGAAGGACCAGAAAACTGGACCTGGCCTACAAACTAATACATAATAAATACAACAAACGAGCATTATCATACAAGGCCAAAATCAGACACTACAAATTGTTGGTACAACCTGAAGGATTGTACGCTTCAGAGTGTCTTATTTTAAGTAAAAGTGAGAACTTCATGTACTAGAAAATAAGGAAAGGAAGATTCTGAGAAAAATACATGAACCAGAGAAGACTACTGATGGGACATGGAAGAAGAGGAAAAATGAAGAACTTTACAAGTGTACTAAAAAGATCACAGACGTAATGAAGAAGCGGAGGCTAAAGTTCTACGGACATTTACTACGAATGGATGAAGGCAGGCTGACCAAAAGTATTTCCAGCTACATCATGGGCTTAAAGGTCACATCTAAATGGGTAGATGAGGTGAAGGTGGTTGCAGCGGAAGTTAGAATTACTCCACAGATGGCCCACGATAGTAGAGAGTTCCGCAGTCGAGTTGACGGAGTAAAATCATTTCAGGAGAAACCACCAAGCAGGAGGCCCAAACGGATCATTTCCGAGGGGGAGAGGAAACAAGGAAGTGACAGGATGAAGAAGTTCTGGGAAGAGAACAGAAAGAAAGCCGATACGTCTTGAGTTCCTTGCAGTCCATAGTTGGCCAAATTCGATAATAAAAAGTAGTTCAATGAATTCAGCCTATTTTCATTTATCCTACTTATGTTAATTGCCTCTATCTACATACAAAATTTCAGTTTGATTGCTGTAATAGATTCGTAGATATTGAGAACCGATTAAATATTTCGGATGGTCACCATGTATAATATATGTAGGTCCTAGAGTTATGTACTGTTACATGAAGATTATTGTGTACGTGTAGCATTCAAACTTCAATCGCATGATTAGGACACAACAAGTAACAAGGAGATTTTAAAATTTCGCACAGCTACCATCTTGTGGTTATGGAAACAATTGCATTAAATTAGATGCCAGTGTATTAAGATTCGTATACGGATTTACGGCACCAAGTTTCACTGCACTCGGATGGTTAAATTGCGAGAAACGTCCATGTGAATATTTATACTTCGCATCGCCGCCATGTTGGATTTGTGATCACCAGGTTATTTAAAGTTCTATAGGTGAACTTAAGTTCATAGCCCCTATGAACATAAATAAAAGTCAGTTTGATTGCTATAATTGATTCGTAGATATTCAGAGCCGTCTAAATATTGTGGATGGTCGTCATGTTGGATTATTAAATGTATAGGCCATAGAGTCGTGTACTTCACCCAAAAAATTGAATTATTCTGGGACAAAATGAGAGTGTTTTCCGTCCCCATGATAAAATTTTACCAGCAAATATAAATTCTGTAAGTGTGACACAGGAGGGTCGTGTTACAAGATAGAGGCCGTGGGAGAGCCCGATCACGTGACATATTGCACAATAGACGCTTCTAGAAGGCTGAAATTGGCATAGCAACAGTGAGTTTGGAAATAAAATATTATAAATATTGTTATAAATTATGCTATTGGATCCCAGCCCAGAGCCAATGTGAAGAGGTCTTATTGAAGACGGGATCAACTTCAACTACATAATTTGGTGAAATTATGCATTTAGGCCCTTAGAAGAAGACTTTTCTTATTTGGTAATGAAGAGAATATTAAGGGCTCCAGGAAGAAACTTGGAGGGGTCCTCACACCACCAGAGGACCTGGACGAATGGGAGTGTGACGCGATGATGCAGACAATCAAGCATCAATAACACAAGAATTTCAGAAGAAGAGAAATTCTCATAGCCTCTCCACTCCAACTCCAAACATCAACCTGCCCGGGGTGTCCCCTGCTAAGCCGAGCAATCCAGTGGAAGGTTGGGTAACCAACCCCAGCGGGAAACTGGGTCGGTGAACAGATGTGTGTTTGGGGGGCTGAGAATTTTATTTCTCAGCTGAATAGTAAGCCCGAAAAGTTGGAAACGGGTTGGCGTCAGGAAGGGCATCCGGCCATAAAACTAAATA
The DNA here is from genome assembly GCA_946902985.2 of Meconema thalassinum. Lineage (NCBI taxonomy): Eukaryota > Metazoa > Arthropoda > Insecta > Orthoptera > Tettigoniidae > Meconema > Meconema thalassinum. The sequence continues at coordinate 1,711,228,640 of OX336388.2, read as the reverse complement.
GCCAAAACCGTACAAATATGACAAGTTCTACAAGCTTAGCCTCGGAAACTGCTAGGGCGTTCCCCGGAAGCGACGCGCAAGGATTCCGCCTGTCCCTTTTGAGAAATGAGCGAAGGCTACCGGGCCATGGGCGGGCCTGGCTAAAGAAGCAAGTCCAAATGAGAATTGGTACCCTGAATGTTGGATCTATGACTGGTAAAGGTAGAGAGGTTGTGGACCTAATGATAAGGAGAAGGAATGGAATCCTGTGTGTTCAAGAAACTAGGTGGAAGGGTAATAAAGCAAGAGAGCTTGGCTGTGGCTTTAAGTTGCTATACAGTGGAGCAAATAGTGCAGGTAGAAATGGTGTTGGAATTATCCTTTCAAATGACTTTGCCACCTGCCTGGTCAGTGTAAACAGAAGAAATGACAGAATAATGAGTGTGAAGCTGTGCCTTGGGGAGGAGTTCACAATTGTAGCTGCTTATGCTCCACAAGTTGGTTGTGAAGAGCAAGAAAAGGATGACTTCTGGAGAGACCTGGAAGAAGAACTTTCCAGCATACCAGCAAATGAAAAAGTATTTTTGGGTGGAGATCTGAATGGACACGTTGGAACCAGTATCGAAGAAGAAGGAATGAGAAGAGTACATGGAGGTTGGGGATTTGATGCGAGAAATGAAGAAGGCGAGAGAGTGATAAATTTTGCCTTGGCTTCAGATCTGGCAATTTGTAACACCTTCTTCCAGAAAAGCGAGAGGCATCTATTGATATACAAAAGTGGAGGACGGGAAAGCCGAATAGATTTCCTCTTGTGCAGAAGAATACATCTGAAGGAGGTAAAGAACTGCAAAGTCATACTAGGGGAAGACGTGACTCCACGGCACAGAGTGCTGGTGCTGGACTATGAATGCACAGGCATGAAGAAAAGAGCAGTACGGAAAATGACTCCAAGAATCAAATGGTGGAGATTAAAAGATCCAATTTTGGGAAGTGAATTCAAGGACAAGGTGCTCCAAGAAACACATTTAGTGGAGGGAGTTCAGAAATGGTGGTCAGTAAATGCTGAGGCTATCAGGAAAGTTGGTGTGGAAGTTCTGGGTAAGACGTCTGGGAAAGGCGCTCCACTTGATAAAGAAACATGGTGGTGGAATGATGAGGTCCAGGATACGATCAAGGCGAAAAACAAGCCAAGAAGGCCTGGGAAGAATCTGGAATGACCAAAGGCAGAGAACACTACAGACAAGCAAACAAAGCTGCGAAAAGAGCAGTTGGAAGAGCAAAGGCAATGGCATGGAATGAAGTCTACGAAAATCTAGAGACCAAAGAAGGCGAGGCAAAGCTCTTCAGAATTGCTAAGGCACGGGACAGAGCATCAAAAGTTCTTACCCACATCAAGCAAATAAAGAATGAACAAGGAATGGTAATTCGAGATGAGAACCAAATTAAGAAGAGATGGGAGGAGTACTTTGAAAAGCTGCTTAATGAGGAGAATAAAAGGCTTGTGTTTGAAGATGGTATTCAAAATTATAATTTAACAACTAACATTTGCAGGGTAGAGATTGTAACTGCTATGAAGAAAATGAAAAGTGGAAAAGCAACGGGCCCCGATGAAATCCCCGTAGAGGCCTGGAAATGCCTGGGAGAAGAGGGAATAGATATGTTGCTGAGCCTATTCCAACAAATATTTCAAGAGGAAATAATGCCCAACGAATGGCGGAAGAGTACCATAATTCCCATCTATAAAGAAAAGGGGGACATTCAGGATTGTGCAAATTACAGAGGAATAACACTCATGTCGCACACTATGAAGATCTGGGAAAAAGTCATTGAAGGTAGGCTTAGGCAAGAGACAACAATAGCAGAAGAACAGTTTGGATTTATGCCAGGGAAAGGAACCACAGATGCCATTTTTTCTCTGAGACAGCTCATGGAAAAACACAGGGAAAAGAAGAAAGAATTGCATATGGTGTTCATAGATCTAGAGAAGGCTTATGATCGTGTCCCCCGTCAAGAAGTATGGAGATGCATGAGATTCAAGGGAGTACCAGAGAAGTATGTGCGCATTATCCAGGACATGTACCATGGGGCAAAGACGCAAGTTAGAAGCAGTGTAGGGCTAACGGGAACCATACCACTTGAATTTGGTCTCCATCAAGGATCTGCACTGAGTCCCTATATCTTTGATCTGATAATGGATGTTATCTCTGAAAGCCTTAGAGAACCTGCTCCTTGGAGCATGCTATTTGCAGATGACATTGTACTATGTAGCACTAATCAAGAACAACTCGAACTTAAACTAGAACACTGGAGAAAAGCATTAGAGGACAGGGGTCTTAAAATCAGCCGGAATAAGACTGAATACATGTGCCTCGGTGGAAAGGGAAATGACAGTGTGAAGATGGACGGAAATCAGCTCCAAGCAAGTAATAGTTTCAAGTACCTTGGATCAACGGTATCTGACGATGGCAATCTAGACCTGGAAATTACCCACCGAATTCAGGCTGCCTGGTTAAACTGGAAAAGGTTGTCTGGTGTCCTCTGTGACAGGAGACTAAATGTCCAAGTAAAGGGGAGAGCCTATAAAAGTGTGGTGAGACCTGCCATGCTATATGGAGCAGAAACTTGGCCAATAGTACAGTCGCAAAATAAACGGCTGGATGTAGCCGAAATTAAAATGCTGAGATGGATGTGTGGTGTTACTAGGAAAGACCACATCAAGAACAGCTTCATACGAGGAAGTGTCAAGGTAACTCAAGCATCAAGGAAAGTTCAAGAAAGGCGGTTGCTCTGGTATGGTCAAATTAAGCGCAGGGATGAGACCTATGTGGGAAGAAGAGTGCTGGATCTTGAGCCAGAGGGCAGGAGGGAGAGAGGCAGACCTAGAAGAAGATGGATGGACTGCGTGCGGGAAGACTTCGCAGAAAAGCAGTTAACCGAAAACACCATTTGGGACCGAGGGAAATGGAAAAGACTTGCCAAAAACGTCGACCCCGCATGAGCGGGAAAAGATGAAGGAAAAGAAGAAGAATGAAGAGAATATTAAAAGAAAATATGTCTGATACTTTAAAAACCACAGATCGGTTAATCTACGCATTAATAAGCATTAGTAATCTTCGCGCTAAAATTATGGTGGGAGATTGATATGGCCGCCAAAATTTCGACTTGGAGGGGGAGATCCAAGGATCGAGGTTCTTATTCCAGCAGTCTTTGAAGAGTGAGGAAGTGTTTGTATTGGGTTAACGAAGATCCCAAAGCTTTGTCCGAGTGCGACGACTGCCGACTTATGGAGACGCTAGGTTAGCAAGGTAGAACGTTGGAGATTACCGCACTTCCATTTTAAGTGAAGTTGTGAGGAACATTGAAAATAGTATATCTCTTATATAATTGAGATTAGAGTTCAATTAAGTGAATATAGAGAAAGAACAGGTCGAATACTACATTCTGCTTAAAGTCGAGCGTTCTAAGATTTACCATTTCGACAATATAAGCCTGTTAGGACAGATTTTCAAAAGTGTTGGAAATGAAGCTGATTATCATTTTAGTTGCAAAGTGAAGTTGGCGAACGCAGTTGAAGTGAGCAGTAGCGAAGAACTTTTAACATTGGCGCAGCAAATAGACATTATCATAATGACTATCATAATTCTTCAAGGGGTTTCATTCAACATAATTAACATTGTTGATATGATGAACTAAATAGTTATGCGCCAGAGACATATTCGATAACAGAAGTTAATAAACATTTAATGCAGCCAATGGCCAAAGAACATAAATACTAACGTAATACCTAAATACATGAATTATAACGTTAAAAAAACTCGCAATGTGCATTGGTATAACTAGTAATCATCCAAGCAGAACCGTGTTAGAGTCTCTCTCCTGTCTGGACACTTCAGCACATGATATCGTTCACAGAAATTGTTGCAACGCTTACACACGCATTCTGAGCACGGTGTGTGATACGATTTAGTCAAGCATAGGCGGTGATGGAAACCGTGTACTGCTAATCGGGTCATCAGGTGACGCAGCTCGTAGTTTGCTTGTGTCCAATCCTGTGTCATCATAGCATCTGTAGCGTAGAACTCGCTCCATATATCTTCCTTCTTCCGCTGCAGCACAGCAAGCGCTTGCGTGTAGCTGGCACTAGATGGCAAAAGCATTTTCATTCGAAGTTCTTCAATAAGGAACGGTTCTCTAGACAGCTCGTATACTGTGCGAGATCTGGTTGTTTTAGATACCCCCAATACTCTTTTTAAAAAATATGCTTTAACTTTCTCCAGAAGTTAAGATACAACGATGGAACTTCGTTAGACGACGTATTCTTGAATACAGACGTAGTGTACGGTCCATCTTGTACATTTTCGTCAGTCTACGAACACTAATGTAACATCAATTAGCAATATAAATATTTCATTAACCATCTATATAAATATTTCTATAAATTATTTTCCAATGATGAGGCTGATATATATTTGCGACGGAGAATGAAGATTCTACAGAAGAGATTTGTCAAGATGCTAGGGTAGCCCAGCAACAACAGAAGAAATTGCCAGAAGGATGTTGTTCGAACCCAGGCGAATGTTGGTGAATTCCGGAGAGGGAATGTTTTCCTCTTTCTGAGGTCGCAGATCCGAGGTTCGAATGCAGATCCATCTCAGTATCTTGAACTGAGGAAACATCTAAAGTATTGTGTGAATACTTATATAGATCTTCAAGATTTCGTCCAAATAAGGTAGCAGTGTCTCTTATTTATAGTATGGAGCTTGATTAGTGGCATTCTGAGCCGTCGTTCTTACTCCATATTTTCACATTTCATGTATTTCAGTGTTTTCTTGTATTTTACACTTCAGATGTGTGCTAAGATTTTTATGCTTCAAGATTATTTAGGAGATGATTGCATTTCATCTATTTTTCAACTTTATTCTACGGATCAGTTGTTGAACTGACAATAAAAATTTTGTTTGAGGAATCAGATTTCCTTATAGAAGACTAGTCGTTTCGACTATCGAATTTCACTAATTTTATTTAAACCAAGTATTCAGACATTGTGTCATAGCTTCAAATTAAATTCTTTCTAAATTTAATTCGAGCACTTTAATGTAACTATATCAAACTTCAAGAACAGAAGAAACATCGAATGATATTGTCATATCATTATTGTACATAAACTTTCGACGATCTAGGAAATACTAGTCGTTTGATAAGACCGAAGTCTTAATCCCTGTAGACATTCTTTGTATAGAGTGGAAAAACAATACGACGTTGACAAACCTTTTTATTATTTGTAAAGCTGAGAGTTTTGTTCATTTAATATGTTAGATGATATATCTTTTGATAGAAGATTATTCAAATCTTTGGCTAGGAATTCAAAGCTAGTTTATCCCGGTCAAGATTGAATTCTATTTGACACTATAAATAACATGTGTGTTATTTTACACTATTTGTGTAATATCACGTCATTATGTAGACCTGATATTACAACGATATACAATTTAAAGCTTTATAAGTGAGGTGAGCCAGGAGTATTATTTTTATTACTTGTATTTGCGACAGACGAGTTAACATTTAATTACCTTTTTGTGTAGTAAACATTAGGAGGTCAATCACGACAGTCTAATATCGTTCATTACGATTGGAAGTTTCGTTTGAAGAACTTAAGGATGTATAATTGTAGATCAGTAGTCATGTGAAACAATACTGAGGGTCATGCCATTATTTGAGAAAATTTCCTACAGAAGAAATGTTAATAACAATTAATCCGTTTTTGGTTATTGTTTAACATTGTGGATGATAATTGTTTATGCCATATACAGAGTGTATCTTAATTATACCAACAAAAAAATCAGGGACGCTCTGCGTGTTATGTAAAAGACGATGACGCAATTGGATTGGCGGAGAAAATTTTTCCCTCCGAGAAAATGAGGTTACTTTGTTACTTCCGGGCGTGCGATTCAAATCTACGAACTCACTGTATTTGCTGAGCCAGGCAGCAAGCCGCTGGCCACTGCTGTGCTTCAAGCAAGGGAAGGGAGTGTGATAGAAGGAGACAGAGATATGCTGGCGGGCATGCGCAAGTTTCCTCGATCGCCTCGGCTTGCCGCATGCCCGCCAGCATATCTCTGTCTAGTTCTATCACACTTCCTTCCCTTGCCTGAAGCACAGCAGTGGCCAGCGGCTTGCTGCCTGGCTCAGCAAATACAGTGAGTTCTTAGATTTGAATCGCACGCCCGGAAGTAACAAAGTAACCTCATTTTCTCGGAGGGAAAAATTTCCCCCACCAATCCGATTGCGGCATCGTCTTTAACATAACACGCAGAGCGTCCCTGATTTTTTGTCGGTATAATTAAGATACACCCTGTATATTGTTGTATGAGGATTTGTAGAGCTATGGAGCGCTCGTGCGAAGGAAGTTCCGCATTTTAAGGGAAGCCAATGAAATTATTGTTCTTTGATAAGAAAGGCATGGATCATGATAAGAGTCGTTGTATACAAGTAGTCCAGTTCATGTGAAGTAACGTTTTAGCTGTGTAGACAGAAGGGTTTTAGCGGAATGCAATTAGAGAACGATTGTCTACTCATGTCATTGATACCATTATTATATTTTATTAAACCCGAAGTTATCTAATTACGTACAGTTAACCTTGTCAGTCAACTGTATTAGACCGACAATGTAATGAAACCTATATAAGACGATGTGTGAGCAGTATATAAAAACTACAGAGTGTTAGAAAATGTTTATGTGGAAAAACAATGTAAATAGTTAATTGAGAGTTGTATAGTAACTGAGAATCCAGAATCTCGAAAGTAACGTGTTAGCAACGTTAAATATTGTCTATTATTATGAACAAATTACATGTAAATATTTTTCGGAAATGATTTAATTAGTTAAATAATTTTAATAGGATTTATTAATCGAATGTTTTGGAATAGCATGTGTTTTGTGAGCGGATGTTTTTGAATGGATGATTGCCCACTGTTAAGAGTGAATGTTGAACCGAATTTGTCTAGAACAATTCCGGGGTGCGAATGAAAGATTGTATGAAGATTTCAGAATGATTGTTAAAGGAATATAGACGTTATGAGCATTTTTGTAAGATCTGAATGTTAATTTTATATGTGTACTAGCAGAAGTACCCGCTCTTCGAACGGTCTTCGGTATTAATAACCAGACCTTATCAATATTGAGCTACTGTTGCAATATTTAGGGGCTTGATATTCCTATATACGGTTATCAGAGGGAAGTTAGTTCTCTGGGAATATCACAGACACTGTTAATTTAAGGGCCTTAAAATGTGGTTTTCGGTTTCTCTTTATAGACTCCCGAAGTTTGTGTCTCATATTGAGAAGTGCAACATATGCTTTGGTCGTCCTTCTAAGATAATTTTTATATTTCGCCTATTTTAGCATGTATTTTGAAAAGTTTTTTCCTATACCAACCCTTCTATGAGAAGTACGGTGAAGAGTTTTATAAATGATTGGTGTATTGACTCTCATGGATACCTAATTTTACGATGCTCCAAACATTCGAACACGAGCTATAAGCGTACGTAAGGATACACAGAAAGTATGCCTTACTTCGGAGGGGAAGTAAAGCCGGCGGTCCCATGTCATCGATTTATGTCATGTAATAGAACCTTCCACTAACTACAATTGTGTGAAGCTAAATTTGTTGGTTAGATTTGATTAACGCTCTATTAGCTCCAAAGTTTGCCACCAGGTGCCGGTTGAGGTGGCATCTAGTAGCCAATTCACAGCTAGGTGTCGTTGACGGTAGCATTTGGTAGCAAAAGTAGGAACTACTGGAAATTGATCGTCTGCAGTCCTTATCTGAAATACCGATAACACACACTAATACAGCCATCACATTTAACACCGGTAATCAGACAGATTCTACACACACTCAAAGTACACGAGGCTACGTGAACGCGTTCTTGCAGCTTCTAAACTGAGGAACCAACCAACCAACCTTCAACATATCACCCAGATGTCCCAATATGGATATATCAACCACACAGTATCAAACAAAATCATCCTTACGATGAACCCGTTTGTAGAAAAAAAAGTGTATGTGCTCAATCTAACGTGTACTTCCTGACGTGAAAATAAATTTGAAAATCTCGTAGACGAAACGCAACACACCTCACATAAAGACTAACCCTCACCGTTGTGGTAAGTCCCCATCCACAGGAAGACACCTTTAACAAATTATATAGGCTTGTGGGGCATGAATATTCAGTTTTTTATCCTCCAATGGCCCAAATTCCTAATAGCCGCAAAAATACTATTTCAATTCAGGAATTTTTGAAAATGATGTTGCTGTTTTAGATATAATTCTATACGACACAACACACGTATAAATCACGTGAAAAATTCTACGGTACCCCTTGACCCCCTTAAGGGCATTGATGAATTTTACAGTCTAAGTTGGTTCCGTGATAACCTTATAGCCATTTGAAAACTTTCACAGAAATGTAATAAGTGGAGTGGGATTTCTTTTTACAGAATTAGATGAAAAGTTGGATGTCTTCTCTTGAGAAGCTGTTGTCATTGTTGCCGGCTTGCATTCCTTCATTAGTTTATTAAATTCAATTAGTTTTCTGGGAATATCTCAGAAACTGTTGGTTTTAGAGCCTTAAAATGTAGTTTTTGGGAACCATCGAGTTTTGTTTCTGCCACCGAGGGGCTAAAAATGAGCTTTGTCTCGTCGTTGTATGCCATAATATAATAATAATATTAATGATGATAATAATATAATAAATACAATGTAGGGATAGGGATATAAAACACCTTCCGTACCACACCCGCTCGTGAAAATCGCATGAATAAATTCTAGTGTACCCCTTGACCCCCTTAAGCGCATTACACGTATTGATGAATTTTACAGCTTAGTTTAGTTTCGTGATAACCTTATAGCCGTTTGCAAACTTCACAGTAATGTAATAAATGGAACTGCATTGCGGCTTACAGAAACAGATGGTCCTATGAGATTCCGTTGCCATGGTTACCAACTTGCATTCTTTCATGGATTATTAAATGAAATTAGTTTTCTGGGAATATCTCAAAAACTGTTGGTTTTAGGGCCTTAAAATGTGGTCGAGTTTTGTTTCTCTCATTGAGGGGTTGAAAATAAGCTTTGTCTCGTCCTTCTACACCTATTTCAGCATGTATTTTAAGGGGGTAGGCTCCCTTTTATGAGAGGTACGGAGAAGAGTTACATCAATGGTTAGTGTGGTGCCCCTGATGGATATCTGTATCAAATTTTACGTTGATTCACCCAGCCGTTCTCAAATTATATGGACTCAAAGTTGTCCACAGTCAGACAAACAAACAAACAAACAGACAGACAGACAGACAAAAAAAATTTTTGCGCGCATCCATCATAAAACAGTCTGAAACGCGCAAATAACGCAAATTTCCGTGGAAATTCTGAAAAAGCAGATAAACATTCATTTTTATATATAGAGAGATTTTAAACGCACACAAGGCAGTCTCAATACAAGCCAGACAGATTGATTCACCGTTCGGAGTGGAGAGCTTGGTGTGACATAATAATGTGAACACGTGGCGACTCACAGCCTTGTATAAAATGTAAATAGTTCTGAGCGCAACGCTATACTAGCGTTCATTGATGAAGCAAGCCAATGCCCGTGCGGTTCCTGGACGCGTGCCAACGAAGGTAACCAGTTGTCAGGAATGTCACGAATGTAAGAGCCTCTGTTAAACGTTTTTTTTTTTACGTAGTGTAGGCCTAGTTATGCCAAGGCTTTTATGCTTATTTGTTTACACGGCAATGTAGTAAGATGTGTTGTAGAAGAGAAGTGTGTATGATTGTACGGTTTTATTTTTTGTTGTTGTTAGATTAGTTTATTGTTATTGTGTTTATATTAGATTAGTTTACTTTTGTCAATAAATTTATTCAGTTCGTTATCTGTGGTCGTTGACGTGTGATTCATTTTAAATATAAGGATTAGAGTATTGTGGATGTATTGTAGGCGAAGCTGAGTTCCCAGTCCCCGAGACACGTAAGTAAAGGTGAGTGTGCCCCGTAGTTTGTTGTTGATCCACAATATTCTTGTAACTGCTGTATGTAAATCCCTAAAGACAATGTTGGAGAGTTTTCTAATGTATTAATTTGCCGGTGCTGTTAGAAATAGGCGATCCAATGGATATTCCAACAGGCTACTTTCGGATTTACGGGTACAGTAGCATTAAAGGAAAATTATTGCTTAGGTTCATTGTTCAAACTTTCACATCGATCGCATGATTACGACACAATAATAAAAACTTAATTTTAAAATTCGCAAAGCCGCCATCTTGAGGTTATGTAAACAATTGAACTAAATTAGACACCAGTGTATTACAATGTGTATAAACATTTCCTGTACCAGATTTCAGTGCGGTTGGAACATTAAATCGCGAGAATGTTCTATTTAAAATTTTCAAATTCGCTTGGCCGCCATGTTCGTTTTGTAGTTAACCGGTTTTTGAAAGTCTTATTGATGGACTTCTAGTAGTACCCTTTATCTTCGTACAAAACTTCAGGGTGATACCGGTAATACTTTCAGAGATATAGAATGCCGGTGAAATATTTCGCACATCCGCCATCTTGTGGTTATGTAAACAATTGAACAAAGTTAGATCTCGGTGTATTACAATGTGTATAAACATATACTGTACCAGGGCGTTTGGTTGGTTAAATCGCGAGAAACATCTTTTTAAAAATCGCAAATTCGCGAGGCCGCCATGTTGGTTTTGTAGTTACCAGTTTTTCAAAAGTCACGTAGGTGAACTTCTAGTAGTTTCCTTTATCACCGTAATAAATTCGAGGGTGATATCGGGAATAGGTTCGGAGATATTGAATGCTGGTGAAATATTTCGCACAGTCGCCATGTTGGATTGGTGAGACGTAACAAAATTTGAAGGGCACGGTCGGGGTCGTCCGGAATAGTGCTATGAACCTACCGAGTTTCATTGAAATCGCTACAGCCGTTTAGAAGTTATTAGGGGACACACACACACACGCACACACACATGCACGCACACACACCCGGAGAAAAGGTGATCTCATAAGCCTATTTTTTCCAAATTGAAAATAGGCTAAAAAAATAAAATAGATAAATAGATAAACAAACAAACCATTCTTCTCCAAACACTTATTTCTACTGGAACAGCAACGCATCGTTGTCGGCATAGAAAAATGTGTGGAGCCACGCTAAAGAAGCAATTGGGTTTTGTGGCCCAGTAACTAGCAGCATTCAATGTCTCTCACCTGGTGCGGAAATCAACCATGGCTGACTGCATGGCTGAGCGGTAACGATCTTGACTGCTGGGCCCATGGTTGCACGTTCGAATCCTGACACAATCAGATGGCATTTGAGGGTGCAAAAAAGCAAAGTAACCGTGTCAGTAGATTTACTGGCACGCTAAAGATCCCATTCGGAGCAAAATTTCTGCACTCCGGCGTCTCTAAAAGCCGCAGTGGTTAAATGGGACGTAAAACCAATAACATTATTATTAGGAAATCAACCAGAGGAATACCCTTGTGATCTCAAATAACTATCGCCTTAATATTCCTCGTGGATGGGGCTGTTGGGATCTCCTTGCGAGGTGGCACAAGGCGTGTTACCATGACATGGATGCTCGCTACGTTTTCTGTGTCGTTTGATTGGAGTAAGTTGTTTGACATATTGAAAAGGATTGGAATAAAGCGCAGGAATAGGAGGGTGATCAACAAGCTATTCCGAAACCAGGCGGCAGTTATTCGAGCCGAAGGATATGAGAGTGAAGTTGGTATTCAGATAGGTGTAAGTAAAGGCTGCAACATTTCAACTGTATCGATTGAACAAGCAATGAAGTAAATTAGAGAAAGAATAAAAGTAGGAGTAAAGAGAAATATTCTCAACTCTGAGATTTACCGATGATATTGGTTATCTTAGCCGATTAACCAGAGGATTTGGATGAATTTTTAAAAGGTATGGGCTCCGTTTTGAGGAAGTAATTCATAATTAAAATCAATAAATGTAAAACAAAGAAAAATGGAATGCAGCCAAAATAAATCAGAAACCCCTACTGACATCAAATTGGCAGGTGAAAAGCTAATGGAGCTAGGAGACTTTTAATTCTAAGGAAGCAAATTAACTAGTGATGGGCGAAACAATGGGCATATAAAAAGTAGGCTTGCTCAGGTAGGAAATCATATCTACTGAAGAGAAATATGTTGACATCAATTATAGATTTAGGTGTTAGGAAGTCATTTGTAAAAGACTTGTCTGAGCGTAGCACTCTTTGGAAATGCAACTTGGACAGGAAAGAGGAGCATAGAGCATAGAAGCATTTGAAATGATGAAGATACGATTGATAGGTTGATTATTGAGACGAATGGGTGAGGAGAGATGTTCCTGGGGACTGCTCAAAAGAAGAGATGGGTTGGTACGAAACACGCTAAGACACCCAGGAATAGCAAACTTAGTTGTGGAAATATGGGTCGAGGATATGAACGGTAGGGGTTGACCAGGGTTAGAATATGTTGAACAGATTGCCTCGGATGTAGGATGTGTTAGCTATGTAGAGATGAAACAATTAGCTCAGGACAGGGAGGCATGGACTGCTGAATCAAACCAGTCAAAAGACTGAAGACTCAAACAACATGATGCACCCACTTTTCTTCCTCTTTTACTGTACAATGCACAATACCGGATCGCATTACCACTTTTAGGTTTGACCATATATTTCCATTGCACACAGTCAGATATTATCGGTGACGTTGCATATGTATCATATTTCGGCTGCATATTAGAGCACTGACCCATCTGTTTTGATCCTGGTGAATATTCAAACATGAAGGGTTATATGTTACTCGTAAGAGATTTAGTCGCATTACATTTTGAAGTTACCTTGTCAATAAAAACGTTTCAAGGATTTTAGCGTCACTCACATCCGAGTCAAAGATATGTCTATATTTCAAATATTGCAGAAGGGCTGATAGGGCGCTGTTAATGTGCCCTAATTCCATGTTTGACGTACTGAGCCCGTCAGAGGAGCTGTCAGGGTTGCCAGCAACAGAAGTGACTTCCCAGACATCTCACCTGCCAAGCCCATGTGCCGAGAAGATCAGATGTACTTCTTATTGGCCAGAGGGGCACGAGACACTATGATCCTGGGGATCTGGGGCAACATGGTGGCCCAAGAAAGTACACACAAAGCAACAAAACTAAGAAATTAGAACATCCAGACTTAAGTAAAACTAGTGAACACTTTTATTTTAAAATTGATAAACCCCTATCCTAGTTCGGAGTGTTTGTATCGGCTAATCCGTAAACTAATATAAAAAGAGAAAATGAAAGATCCAGACCCTAGCTGTAAACTAAGTTAAACCCTCTCGAAAGATCTAAATAAAAAGGTTAAGCAACAAAAACAAAGCTAGGAAAATGCCACGTAATGAATCCCTACTCACGTTACAAAAGATCACGTTAATAGCAGAATTTACATTTAACGGGGTAGCAAAGCAAAATTAGGTTATGATGGTACCATTTCCTTATTTACATTTAACGTTAATCAATTTAGCTAAGTCCTAATAATGAATACAAAATTTACGGTGGTGACGTCCGTATACACACTTAAGAAATAAATAACACATTAGACCACAGTTTCATATTATTACCCTGCCTACTCATTTTGGAATACTGTTTGTACCCAAAGTCATCTACGTGCATGTTGGTTAGGTTGGTGATAGCGTAGTTACAACCACGACTTGCATCACATGAGTGTCGTGCTCTACCTACTACGAACTAATGGTTAAGCGCAGTCCTTCGTCTCAAGATTGTGTATTCTGCCCTAAGTCATTCCCACTAGGAAATGTTTCACATCATAAGGTGTCGGTCAGCAAGCTCAAAATGTGCACTCCAAGATTATAGAAAACAATTAATTAATTAAGAGATCCATTTAGAAGAATTACTCTTGTGATTATTCAATCGTAGGTTTAAGTTTTATTGTAGGTTTATGATGATAGTGCTGACGATCCTAGACACCTGGGCTAAACAGTAGCGTCTCCTGCGAGATCATTTACTTACTATAACATCGACATAAAAGTCGGAATACCTTCCACGAGCTCCTAATGCTCGGACAATACAATAACACACGTTGTCAGAGGCGCTTGGCCCGGAAACTACAAGGCCTCAGAACTAAGTATGGATATAGGTGCTCTACTAGCACAAAAATACCATAAATAACCTCCAAACAGGGTGTCCTACACTAGTCAATAACAGAGAATAAACCTTATATGAATTTAAAACACTTTGAAATAGTGTCAAACATAGTCGCTATGCAGAGCGATCAAAACATATGACTCTGAAAGTCATCCATTACGAGAGCAAAACATCTGATTTTACAAAATGGCTTCCACCTTAACCCAAATAATGAAAATACAAGACATAATAGAAACTCGATGCTGAAAGCATCAGTCAAGGGTCTCTCATTTAGTCGGTATTAATTCCGTGTGCTGGGGCTTCTGGGTAAAGCTCCCACCTGTTTATAGCACTGCGCGCTCCACGCAAACAACACATTCATTGCGTCTGTCAATTTATACCAAACACTTCAATCATGGTAGGCAGCAGTTCTCTCCAAAGAATGTCCTATTGTGAACTGGCCTGTAGCTTGTGGCAATGTAAGATTCAATAACAACACTGTGACTACGTAGGAACACGCAGTGATACAAGACCTCATGTTTACAATAACAAACAGTAGTAAAAATTAGCAATGTCACTCGCTCGGAATGCTTTGGTTCTGACAGACATGTCATTTCAAGTAATATTTACATTTTTATAACCAACAAAAATCCGGTGTCAAATCACTGGATACAAATTATACAATAAATGTGCAAAATCTCACATCTTCTGAGTTTGCTATGATACGATATTAGTCCAGGGTTCGATGCTCTAGCAGCATACTAGTTAGTTCCCTGACTTTGTCCTTTACCAAGAACTTAAGTATCGTCAAAGCTTCCTTCTCTCTCTCTCTATTCGTTTAGTCGATTCCAACTCTCTGTGACCCCATGTACTAGACTACGACAATTTCTTCTGTCTTGCACTCCCTCCCGAAGATTTTCCAAGCTGGAATTTAGTGCTTCTGTGATGCCATCCATCCATCTCATTCTTTGCCTCTCTCTTCTTCTTGTGCCTTCTATCTTCCCCAGCATTAAGGTCTTCTCTAATGAATTATGTCTTCTCATGATGTGTCTAAAGTAGCCCAATTTTTGTTTCAGGATTAAGCCCTCCAAGGAACACACTGGTTTAATTTGCTGTAAAACTGACTTATTGGTCCTCTTCGCAGTCCATGGAACTCTAGGAACTTTCTAAAACACCATAATTCGAAGGAATCAATTCTACGGCGTTAAGCTTTTCTTATAGTCCAGGTCTCACATCCGTACATCACAACTGGAAAAACCATAGCCCTTACTATACGGATCTTCGCTGTAAAGGTTAGGTCTCTACTCCTTAAGATATTGTCCAGATTTGAAAATGCCTGTCTACCAAGTAGCAATCGTCTTCTGATCTGATGACTGCAGTCACCATCGGCAGCAATCTGTGAGCCTAGATAGTTAAAAACAGAGACTATTTCCATTTTTCTCCTCCTACTTGCAATGAATTGATTGTTGTAGTTGTCATAATTTTTGTTTTCTTGACATTCGACATTAGTTCAGCCTTTGAACTTTCCTCTTTCTCTTTGAGTAAGAGATTTTTTAAATCTTCTTCAGTTTCAGCCATCAGGATTGTATCATCTGCATATCGTCAAAGCTGACTATAATGAAAATTCACAGCATAATTACAAAACTAATGGCTTATGTTGGCCAACAACTGATACGGCCTGTCTAAGCATGATCAGTGGCGTGACATGAAATTACCAAAAATGAGGTGTCACAAAAATACCACTAAAAATGATGGCTATCCATCATTTCAAAGAAAACCTACAAAACCCACATACTAGGGTTAACCAAAGTAGCTCATCAGCTACAGTCACGTTTAGATAGCAATAGACCTGACGTCTCACGACGTTCAAAAGAATGCACCGATTGGATCATGTCCAATCAAAAGGGTGGCTAATTATCACTGAAATTAAATGACAAATCATGAGTGCTAAACTACAAGTCCCTATCTATTGGCTGTCAAGACGAGTTCGGTTGATTTAACTAAACTACTCTACCACAAAAAGACCCGTACATGAGAGAAGGAACAGACTCACAGACGTATGGTATCGTCACCTCGTTCTCTCCAGAACTGAGTGGTAAATATCCTCTGGTTTCAAGACATGGGTTGTCCAAACCAGGCCTCCAATCCAGGCCTTATCCATTACCAGGTACTTGATGCGTCCTCATGGTCGACTTAAAGATGTCTCCTTCTTCTCCATGGTCTCGGCTATTATCCAGGTACGAACACGTTCATCTTCTCCTCGTGCTGTATGGCTGGGTCATCCGTCATGTTGTAATTACTCAGACCGGCTCCTTCACATCATGGGGCTCTTACTTCATAATTCCCATAGTTGGTAGACGTTGAATTATGTCGCACACGTAGTCAGTAGAAAAATGCATGTTTGATAGTTCACAAACGTGGAAATCACAGCTTTTAATGTAGCAAAAATGGTGAATATTTTACTGGCTCACTGAAGTTACACAGTGCAGACTGTATGAAAAGTGCCCATTCACTGTCTGCTTCATCACATATTCTATATCGCCTGCTTGGCGTACTCACACAGAATTTATGACTGTACAAATCACATGGAATCTTTGCAATCCATGGCCGAAAAATGTTCGCGTTAGCGGCGATAATGTTATTAGAAGTCGTGGCGTTGTAATACACCACATAAACTATTTCAAGTTCGTAGATTTCAAATATTTTATCGTCCCTTGCGGACATAGATTTTGACGGCCTCGTGGTCGAAATGTGGTGTTCCACGGCGTCGAAAATATTGTTAATTGGTGCACAATTTTCACAATTTCAAATAATCATCTTATTAACGCTAACACAGGCGTTGAATTTTCACAGACAGCATACAACTTGGTGCTTTAATATATATCGATGCACACATATAATTTCCTCGCCTCGTGGGCGGACTATTTCCTCGTCCTTCAAGACGGACAGTAATACACGTCCGGCGTGGACGAATCCAAACTCGAGTGTGTCAGTGAGTCGCAGTTGCCTGCTGGGTCCCAGTGAATATATGAGTCGTTGAGCGACTAACTCCTTCCGTTTCGCGTATCTGCGACGTAAATACCTTTACCAAAATAACAAATAACATTCTCCAGAATGTTTAGAATATGAAGAATTACTTGATGATATAATCTGAGCCTTGTGAAGAGTGGAAACATATTAATAGATGCTCAGATAAATAATTCGGAGATTTCTTCAAAGTCAAGATCACCTCCATCATCATATTCGGCCATGTGCTGGTCTCTGGGTGCGATCTAAGATGATGCATGACATCTGCAAATATATCCTGAAGAAAAATATCACTGAGCATGAGCTCAGCGGGCTCGTATGCCTCTCCGTCGTTTCAAATAAAAATTAAAGGATCCTTTTTTTTATTTGATTACAAGTCCAAATCAAGCTTGGTGATATTTTCTTCAATCCCTCGGCGATCCAAATCTTGAGTATCGTCGTTCGTAGTTCGTTCTTCAGAAAAAAAATCCTAGGCCTCCAGGCTCTATCACTTCTTACCGTATTTTCGACTGATACTATCCAGTGTCTATCCCATTATTCCTCCAATTTCTTCGGTGGAATATAACGATCATCGTCGGATTAATCTGGTTCTGGCTTTATCCAATCAATATCTGCGGTGACGGTCCGGCGGTTATCTCCCTCGTCGAAAAGATCATTCAATCTGTAATGTCCATCCTTCCTCTCTCGTGTGCGATCCATTGCCCTCTCGTTATTTCGGACGATTCTCACCTTGTTTCTTCGATCTTCTTCTTTTTCATAATCTCTTTCTGGTAGGACGTGTATCTGGTTCAACTCAAGTGTGGCTTTCCCTCTTTTTCGGTCTGGCTTTGGTTTCTGGTCTGTGGTTTCTGAGGGTCTCTCCTCTTCTTCCCTCGGAGTACAGTCCCGTTCTTCTCGTCGCTCTCCTCTCTCTCGATCTCGGAGTTGACGAATGCATTCTCTACTGTCTTCTGCTCGTCCTTGCCAGTTACGATCTACTGGCTATCTGGGGTCGCGATCACTGCGATATCCCCCGCGGTAACGGTAGTCTTGGCGAAAGTTTCCAGACTGAGATCGTGGTGTATTCCTATCCCCACAGCGGTCGTTTTCTTAACGACGGTTTTCATGCGTCCCTCGCTCGAACCTTCTGTTCCAGTAGCTTCTGTTGTCCTGCAGACGATTCCTAGCGTATGGAGTTCCGTTAAAATTACGGCGGTTTTGAGTGTAGTTCTCACGCTGGTATTGGTTATTCGTCGTTGGAGTCGGTTGCGGTGTTTGGGAAACCTTATCCACGGTCGTCAAATTAATATGGCGTGCTTCTCCCCTCGCTGGTTTATGAGTTTCTAACTGCTCAGTGTTTGCATCCAAGGGTCGGAGAATCTGGTCACACTGTTGGAACGTCGAAGCTCCTGCTGCAATCAATACGCGCTGGACATCAGCTGGGTATTGCCAGATGATGGTGTTTACAAGTTCCTCTTCCGACAGTGGCGGTTGAAGACAGCGTGATTTCGCTAATTGGGTCGCAAAGTAGTTTGCATAGCGTGTAGGAGTGTTTGAGCTGTACCGTCTAGTGTACATTTCAGCACAGATACGCTGCTGAATGTAACTAGACCAGTACGTCCTTAGCAAGGCTTCTCGAAAGTCCTGGTAGCCTGTATAGAGTATCGAAATGCTCTAAACCACGTGCTGGCTTTTCCTTCGAGAAGACGCTCTATGCCCCTGAGCTCTCTCTCCGGTGTTACCATCGCGTCCCTTAAGTAGCTTTCGACACTTGCCAAGAACTCCACTGGGGTAATTCCGCTCCCAGTGCCTGAGAAACTAGCTGGTTGCTCTTCTCGAGAACGTATAATCATTACGTTGCCTTGGTTCTGCTGAAAGTTCTCAGGTTTAAACGGAGGTGTGGTGTAATTTAAAGTTGGCGCATCAATCCAACTCGCAGTAGTGCCAAAATGTGGATTTCTAGGCGATGACGTTGGTACTGAGTTTGATGTCGCATTAGAGAATTGGAATGGTTGTAGCTCTGGTGGTTCGCTCGGTTGAGCAAAAGACGGCGTCGAATTCACAAATTGTGGCCCTGGTGTGGCTTGAGTGTCACCCGAAGACATGGTAGTTTGTGTGTCTTTCGGTTGAGCCTCAATCTTATCGAGTCACCTTTCCAGCTGTTCTAAGCCTGGAACTGTCATTGACTCGACTTGCCTACCTAACTCATTCATTTGAAGTTCGACTAGCTCGATCTTACCTCTGAGACAGGTGTAAACCTCTCAGATGGCTGTCCTCAGATTATAACTAAGTTGCAATCGTTCGGTTACGGCAACTTCTTCGAACCTCTTCTTTATCGAGTCTACCTCTGCTTCAAACTTGGACACATTGTCCTTCACGACTTAAACGTCGTCTTTAACCACAGAGACGTCTCCCCGAAGTTCCTTTACCTCGTCACGGACGCTAGCCACTTGTGCTTCCAGAACGTGTTTGTGTTTAGTCAGGTCACCCCTCAAGAGTGAAATATCAACTCCGATTTCCTCTCGGTGAACGTCAATCCTCTCGCGCAGTTCTCCCACGGTGTCCGTTCACGTTATTCGCGGTAGCCGCAAGCTCTTCCCTAAAGATGACCATGTCATCCGCGATGGCCTTTATATTCCGATTGACGGCATAGGCTGCCCCTCTCATTAACGCCAAACCCACGTTAACTGTAGCAATGCCTTCCTTTACATTATTGATGAACCCCTCAACATGAGTTACACGGGTTCCTAAATCTTCCCTTGTGTGGTCCAGGTCAGTTCGCATATCAATCTGAACTCTCTGGTAGTCTGAGGTTGGGTGGTGTGATCTCCTAGTCTGGTCTGAACGCCCTCTCTAGCACGGTTCATCTCCTCGGTCAAATGATCGATTCGCTGCTTAGAATTCTGTTGATGTCGCAATACATCAATCCTAACTGCAGCTAAACCTGCCGTAAGGTCATTCCTCGCCTCATCACGGTGCGCTTCCATGTCAGCCCTGACCTGTGTTAGATCAGCTCTAACATTATTTACAGTCTGAGTATTGGCTTCTAAATCGCCCCTAACATTATTCAAATCATCCCTGACATTGTTCAAGTTAACACTAACTTCGTTCAATGCGGCGGTGTTAGCTACAACAGTCGCATTAGCGTTGCCTATTGCATTAGTGATCACACCCAAGTCACCCCGAATTTGTCCTACATCTTGCCTGACTTCACCCAAGTCACCACGGACTTCACCCAAGTCTCCCGGGACTTGTCCTACATCTTGCCTGACTTCACCCAAGTCAGCTCTAAGTTGCTGCAGATTGGCATTAACACCAGCCATCATCACCCACAACACACGACGAATGGTCTCTTCGTCCATTACTAAGTTATACAATTCAGAGAAAATAGAAGGAGCAATTCATGACGAAAACTTACAACTATGACAGAGACTTCTTGTGGCAGAAAGCTTGCCTTCATTTAAATAAACATCACGAGTACTGCAGGAGTATGCAAACTAAGTGCTTTTACATTTAAAAACAACTACAACAAGCAAAGCAAAACATTACATTTACTTAGGATGAGGCATAAGCAAAGGAAAATCCTATCCTGTAATTTATTAATACAATAAAGCCTCACCGTATGGACTTAGAGATCACGCGAGAATGCCATGTGGTCAATTGATCTGCAGTACGATTTTCTAAATTCGTCCCAGTCCAGTCAATTTACCTTAAACAATCATATAACAAGATCCTCTTAAAAACAACATGGAGCTGATGGTCACCATGTCCAAATATCCCCCACGTTCGGCGCCAAAAAAATAATAGGAGTTTATGAGACCGTCATAGGAGCTTTCAGGGTTGCCAACAACCGAAGTGACTTCCCAGACACCTCACCTGCCGAACCCATTTGCCGAGAAGATCGGATGTACTTCTTAAAGGCCAGAGCGGCACGAGACACTATGATCCTGGGGATCTGGGGTAACATGGTTGCTTAAGTCATAAACGGACCTAGAAATTACACCCAAGGCAAAAAACTAAGAAGTGAGAACAACTATGACCATGTCGTGAACACTTTTATTTTAAAATTGACAAACCCCTATCCTATCCTAGTTCAGAGGGATTGCATCGGCTAATCCGTAATCTAATAATAAAAATAATAAAATTGAAAGATCCAGGCCCTGGCTGTAAACTAAGTTAAACCCTCTCGAAGGAACTAAATACAAAAGGTTAAGCAACAACAACAAAGATAGGAAAATGGCACGTAGAGAATCCCTACTCATGTTACAAAAGATCAAGTTAATAGCAGAATTTAAATTTAACGGGGTAGCAAAGCAAAACTAAGTTATGATGGTAACATTTCCTTATTTACATTTTAATGGTGCTCGGCCCATCCGATCAACTTTCGGGCAGGCCTGGGAACCATATCAGTTACCTCCCAGAAACTACAAGGCCTCAGATCTGAGTCTGGACATGGGTGCTCCACTAGCACAAAAATACCATAAATAGCCTCCAAGCAGGGTGTCCCACACTAGTCAATAACAGAGAATAAACAATGTATAAATTTAAAACACTTTGAAATAGTGTCAAACATAGTCGCTATGCAGAGCGATCAAAACATATGACTCTGACGGTCATCCATTACGAGAGCAAAACATCTGATTTCACAAAATGGCTTCCAAACTTAACCCAAATAATGAAAATACAAGACATAACAGAAACTCGATGCTGAAAGCATCAGTCCAGGGTCTCTCGTTTAGTCGGTCTTAATTCCGTGTGCTGGCGCTTCTGAGTAAAGCTCCCACCTGTTCATAGCATTGCGCGCTCTGCGCAAACAACACATTCATTGCGTCTGGCAATTTATAACAAACACTTCAATCACGGTAGGCAGCAGTTCTCTCCAAAGAAAGTCCTAATATGAACTGGCCTGTGGCTTGTAGCAATGTAAGATTCAATAACAACACTGTTACTACGTAGAAACACGCAGTAACACAAGACCTCAAGTCTTCAATAACAAACAGTTGTAAAAGGTAGCAATGTCACTCGCTCGGAGTGCTTTGGTTCTGACAGACATGTCACTTCAAGTAATATTTACATTATTATAACCAACAAAAATCCCGCGTCAAATCACTGGACACAAATTATACAATAAATGCGCAAAATCTCACATCTGCTGAGTTTGCTAATGATACGATATTAGTCCAGGGATCGATGCTCTAGCAGCATACTAGTTAATTCCCTGACTTTGTTCTTTACCTGAACTTAATTATCGTCAAAGCTTACTATAATGAAAATTCAGAGCATAATTACAAAACAGATGGCTTCTGTTGGCCAAAAAATGATACGGCCTGTCTAAGCAAGGTCAGTGGCGTGACATGAAATTACCAAAAATGAGGTGTCACAAAAATACCACTAAATATGATGGCTGTCCATCATTTCAATGAAAACCTACAAAACCCTCATACTAGGGTTAACCAAGGTAGCTCATCAGCTACAGTCACGTTTAGATAACAATAGACCTGACGACTCACGACGTTCAAAAGAATGCACCGATTGAATCATGTCCAATCAAAAAGGTGGCTACCTATCACTGGAATTAAATGACAAATCATGAGTGCTAAACTGCAAATCCCTACCTATTGGCAGTCAAGATGAGTTCGGTTGATGTAACTAAACTACTCTACCACAAAAATAATCGTACATGAGAGAAGGAACAGACTCACAGACTTATGGCATCGTCACCTCGTTCTCTCCAGAAATGAGTGGTAAAATATCCTCTGGTTTCAAGACATGGGTTGTCCAAACTAGGCCTCCCATCCAGGCCTTATCCATTACCAGGTACTTGATGCGTCCTCATGGTCGACTTAAAGATGTCATCTTCTTCTCCATGATCTTGGCTATTATCCAGGCACGAACACGTTCATCTTCTCTTCGTGCTATATGGCTGGGTCATCCGTCATGTTGTAGTTCCTCAGAACGGCTCCTTCTCATCATGGGGTCCTTACTCCATAATTCCCATAGTAGGTAGACGTTGAATTTTGTCACACACGTAGTCCGTAGAAAAATTCATGTTTGATGGTTCACACACGTGGAAATCACAGCTTTTAATGTAGGAAAAATGGTGAATATTTTACTGGCTCACTGAAGTTACACAGTGCAGACTGTATCAAAATTGCCAATTCACTGTCTGCTTCATCAAAGATTTTATAACGCCTGCTTGGCGTACTCACACAGAATTTATGACTGTACAAATCACATGGAATCTTTGCAATTCATGGCCGAAAAATGTTTGCGTTAGCGGCGTTAATGTTATTAGAAGTCGTGGCGTTGTAATATACCACATAAACTATTTCCAGTTCGCAGATTTCAAATATTTTAACGTCCCTTGCGGACATAGATTTTGACGTTCTCGTGGTTGAAATGTGGTGTTCCACGGCGTCGAAAATATTGTTAATTTGTGCACAATTTTCACAATTTCAAATAATAATCTTATTAACGCTAACACAGGCGTTGAATATTCACAGACAGCATACAACTTGGTGCGTTAAAAGATATCGATGCACACATATAATTTCCTCGCCTCGTGGGCTGACTATTTCCTCGTCCTTCAAGACGGACAGTAATACACGTCCGGCGTGGCCGAATCCAAACTCGAGTGTGTCAGTGAGTCGCAGTTGTCTGCTGGGTCCCAGTGAATACATGAGTCGTTGAGCGACTAACTCCTTCCGTTTCGCGTATCTGCGACGCAATTACCTTTACCTAAATAACAAATATCATTCTCCAGAATGTTTAGAATATGCAGATTTTCTTGATTATATAATCTGAGCCTTGTGAAGAGTGGAAACATATTAATAGATGCTCAGATAAATAATTCGGAGATTTTTTCAAAGTCAAGATCACTTCCATCAACATATTCGGCCATGTGCTGGTCTCTGGGTGCGTTCTAAGATGATGCATGACATCTGCAAATATATCCTGTAGAAAGATATCACTGAGCATGAGCTCAGCGAGCTCAGTATAGACTGAAAATCATTTCTCCGAATCAAGTCCTGTTGCCTGACTCTGTATCATGGGATGGTCTAAGGCTTATGAATACAATATTTAATTTATTGGGATGGTGACACATTAATTCAAAATTAAGGGGAAGTAAATTATTCAAGTAAGATTAGATCCCTAATTGTTAGTTTATTGTAACGTCATAATTGCAGAAAGCTACGATTAACGACCGTTCTTCTTCCATAGAATCTCAATAACAAAACAAGATGCACACGAAACATATCCCACAAGAAGAATGTAAAATGCCGTTTGCAAATGATCAAGCGTAAAGGGTTCATTTTGAGAGGTATTCCTCTTTGTAAGCAGATGTTCTGTAAAATTTTTCAGCTTATTATCATGTTGTACCCACAAATCATAGAGACCAGCCTCTCTCGAATACATAAGTAGGCTGGAAAGAAGTGGCACATATGGTAGGTAAATTGGTCCACTGAAAGATAGCAATCGCCACGTCGCTGCCTCAGCCATCTTGTGTATTAATGGCCTGTCATTCTCAACGTATTCTGCATTTATAATTCCATCCTCTGCTAGATATTCCGGCAATATCATAGTCACATTCTTATAGCGAGCAATTTCCGCAAAGTATGATGAATGACCAATATAGTGTATGATCCTTGGCTTAAACTTGTAGAAATCGTCATCAACATCTTCAATACTTATATAAAACGATGCCGAGTAAGTGAGTACTACGGGAAGTCCTGATGCGAACAGTTGTTCAATAGTGTCAATATTGGGGTAATATCTGGCAACAGAAAGAACGCTCGTCAGTGACCCTTGGAAGGAACTGGTTACTGTCATACAGAATAACACCCAGAATGTAAATATCAGTCTTTCAGACAAGACACTTGGTTGGGTGTCCAAAGCAATGGAGAGAAATGTTGATATCGTGCCAAGTAAAATGGTGGAGAAAGATTCTCTGTGCGATGTGCTGAGTCGCTGAATGATGTACCACACACCACTGAAGAAAGGAATGCTACAAAATATACAAATCCAAGTTGGTCCATCGAAAGGTAGGACAATGTTCTTATACTGTGGTATACGTCCTGCGCTTGGTACAAGAACAACGATTTTATCATGTGTGTACGGATAGGTAAATTCTTGGTACTCCGATGGGGTTATGCCCAGAGGCTCCAGCAATATATCATGGCCAAGATCAGGTTCTCTTAGGTCATAATCTGGAACAAACAGTGGGGTTGCGTTTACATAATCGAGCAAGAGGTTCAGTGCTTCTCCTTCTGATCCCAGGTATCTTATACCTCGAGAGGATTCAACGGTAGTAAATTTTTCTCTTGTTAAAATTCGTATGGTGCGATTTTGCAAGTCTATCTTTATAGGCAGATAAAGGTCTTTCTCTTGATTAAGAATGGCCTTCCTGTTCATATCAAGTCTGGTCACATCAAGCTTCTTTTCGAAAGGATTGTAGTTAAAGATCTTGTACTCTTTTTTATTAGAAGTAACGTTAATCTCTGAGTACAGTATTGCTACATTGAGAATGTAAGAGTAATGTTGCCAAAACACTGTAAACATTTCTACGATCTCATTGGTCATCAAATTTTCAACGGGAGTTGTGATAACCACTAGAAACCTGCCACTCGGGTTCCACCCACTGGTTTTTGAACCTTTCAGGTAAGTTACACTGCGGCTCAAACCATCTCTGGAGCATTCCTCAAGGAAAATAAGATACGCGTCGCTTTTCGCATATACCTTTCTTCTTGGAGCTCTGCTTTGTCCCACCATGTGTATACCCGAGTAGCCACGCAGGTGGAGGAAATGGAGTGATGTTTGGGTGACTTGACTTACGTTTTTCGTGTTGACAAACACTGTCAGCTGATCATCGTTAGTTCTCAGATTCATTGAAACTAATGATAAAATACACCACACATAACTATCATGTGCTTCACGTCCATAACTATGTGGAGGGTGGGACAGTGTCCTCATTGAAGCCTGACATGGTAACGTTATGAGCAATGTGATGAATTGAAGAGCGTCCATCTTCTTTTCTGAGGCAGGAGATGTTCTGCTTGAATCTGAAACAATCATGGAAGAATATTGATTAGAAAAACAAGATGTTCAGTAAAGAACATATAGCCTACTTTCTCCTAAATGCATGGGTATTGTTATAACTCTTTGTCCTTTTCAAGGAGTATAATTGGATGTTGGTTGTAGTAGCTTGTTGAAATTCAACGTGCTATAGGGATATTAAACATCAATATGAGGTGCCCTTTGCAAGTGCTACCTCTGTAAAAAAAAAAACAATTCGGTTTCACCGTGATTGAATTGGTATGGGGAATCGATTTGCACACATACATGGCCACTATCTGCAAACTATTTGGCTGATGACCTTCTAGTTCAGTCAGAATATGCTTCCCACAAAAAGGTATGTTGTTGCAAAATTTGGTAGAGATTATATTTTTTTGTCGTGTAGCCTCCTGAGAGGCCGAGTGCAGGTCTTTCTAGTCGACGCCCGTGGGCGACCTGCGCGTCAGGATGAGAGATGGAATGGATGAAGATGAATGAAACTGGGCAAGGATGTGGAAGGAAGCGGCCGTGGCCTGTCAGAAGGTACTGTCCCAGCATTTGCCTGGTGTTGAAAATGGGAAACCACGGAAAACCATTTCAAGGTAGAGATGAAATGATTAGGATGGTCGTAATTTGATTTAAGCTTTTAAAATTTTGGTGGCCGCCATTCCGTTTTCGTCAAGATGGTGGTGATATAAAACATGCCACTGAGGTGCCTTTTGCTCTGTACCAAATTTCGTTCAATTCGGTTTTACCGTGTTTGAATTGATAGGGGGAATCGATTTGCACACATACATGGCCACCATATGCAAACTATTGGACTGATGACCTTGTAGCTTGGTCAAAGAACGCTTCATACATAAAGGTATGTAGCTGCAAAATTTGGTAGGGATCTGATGATTAGGTTGGTCGTAATTTGATTTAAGCTTTTTTACATTATGGTGGCCACCATTACGTTTCCGTCAAGATGGCGACGATACAAATCATGACACTGAGGTGCCCTTTGCTAGTGCTACCTCTGTACCAAATTTCGTTCAATTCGACTTCACTGTGTTTGAAAAGAGAGGGGGGATCGATTTGCACACATACATGGCCACGATCCGTAAATTATTGGGAAAATGACCTTGTAGTTTGGTCAAAAGATTCTTCGTACATAAAGGTATATTGCCGCAAATATTGGTAGAGATCAGATGATTGGGTTGGTCGTAATTTGATTCAAGCTTGTAACATTTGGGTGACCGCCATAACGTTTTTGTCAAGATGGCGGCTATATAAGACATGACATTGGAGCGCCCATTGCTAGTGCTACCTCTGTACCAAATTTCGTTCAATTCGGTTTCGCCGTGTTTGAATACATAGGGGAAATCGTTTTGCACACATACATGGCTGCCATCTACAAACTATTGGGCTAATGACCCTGTAATTTAGTCAAAGGACGCTCGCCATATAAATATATGATTTTGCAAAATTAGGTAAAGGTCAGATGATTAGGTTAGTCGTAATTTGATTTAAGCTTTGAACATTTGGGTGGCCGCCATTACGTTTCCGCCAAGATGGCGGCAATATAAAGCATGACACTGAGGTGATCTTTGCTTGTTCTACCTCTGTACCAAATTTCGTTCAATTCGGTATCACCGTGTTCGAATTGATAGGGGGGGGGGGGCGACACAGACAATCAGATTACACACACTCACACACACACACACACAGACACACAGACACACACACAGACACACAATTTTTGGCCCTGTGTAGATCTCATAAGACTACTTTCATTTTTTGCAAAAATCGAAAGTAGGCTTATATATCTAACGATGCCTGTGCAGTGTACAGCGTTCCAGGATTGAATTAAATTTCTTGCCGAGTCCAAAACTCTTTGTATCGGGAGTTTCAATACCCACTCCAAGACCAATGATGTTGTCATCATGTTGGGGGAAAATGGTGGTATACGAGGGAAGTTCCGAAATTAAGTTTCGTATTTTTTTTGCACGAACAGATGGTACACCAGGTGACACAAACAATCGCCATAATATCCACACCCGTGGCTGGTTCAAGGACAGAAGGAGCATCAGTGGAGGGGAATTACGCATGCGCAGAGCGCCAACGAAGATAGAGGAGCAGCAGACTGGTGTGTCCTATATAATTCAAGCACAACTCCCAATGGCAGGCAGACCTATACTGACAACGTGGCCACCAAAGGAAGTGCGTGCTGTTATCCGGTATTAATTGGCACGTGGGACTAGTGTGTCAGGCATCCATGAACGCCTACAAACCGTGTTTAGTGAAGCAGTCATGTCTCGTCCACTGGTGTTGCATGTTTAGTGAAGGACAGCAGAATGAGTAGGATGAAGACGGAGACGTCACTTTCACACCAGTGCTGAGGTCGAACAGGCTGTGCGACGATTCCTTGCATCGCAGGATACCGTGTTTTGCCTGAGTGGTTTCTTCAAACTGATTGCACGCTTCGACAAGTGTCTCAATGTCGATTGTGACTATATCGAAATGTAATGCTAGGTGTATAGTTCATGATGCTATGGTGTCTGACAGTTTGCCAATAAAGGATATCTGGGGAAAGAAATGATGGAACTTATCTTTGCAACTTCCTTCGTACATTGTAGGTCATTGTTCTCACTTCGCTACCAGTTCTGTTCTCGTGATACGCTGAATCTCCTATTTTATTGTCTATCGCTAACTTCCTTTCTGACGCACTTGTTAAATTAATGTCCGGCGTAATAAAATTTCCTGAGTTCCGCGTATCTCGACACACGAAATTATTTAGTTATTCCTGACCTATACTTATATTTATTTTCTTCTTCTACTTGATCGTAGTTCAATTTCGAACGTCGTGACCTTTCACGCAATACTGTTAACAATACCCCGCCATACACTGCGGTCTTCTGCTGTATGCATTAATTTCTGTAGTGGCCGATTAGTCAGACTCTTTATCTGGTCAAGGTACCGGTTTAGGGCACGTCCCCTCAGTCGTTTTCCGTCAACTTCTCAATGCGATCTCACCGGATGACATGGCCGAAAAATTTCAACATTTGCCTTTGACTGTTTAAGAGTTAGCGTGCTTTAGGAGCAATCCTTGTCTCCTTCAGAATAGATTCATTTGTTCTTATTGCTACCCACGATATTCGTAGCATTCTTCGATTACACGTCATCCCGAAGGATTCGATTCTCTTACGGCATGCAGCATTAATGTCCAGTACTCAGAGCCATACGTGACGATAGGAAATACCAAAGTTTGAACCAGTCGCTTCTTTGTTTCCTTGGTAATTTATGATCTTTCCATATTCTTGTTAGACTAGAAAGTGCTTTCTTAGCCATACCTAATCTTCTTTTAATTTCTCCTTCACTGTTTCCCTTAATGGAAATGCGAAATCCTAAGCAGACTATTTCTTCCTTGAGATCGATATCTCGTATTAGCTGGAATGGGCAAGGTAATGCACGCTGTCTGTCCACTACCATCAAGTAACACTTGGATCGGTTTAGTGTAAGGCCTGCTTCTTCACTGAATCTTTCAGTGCGTTGTAAAAGTTCTGCCAGCTCTTCCTCCAAACTAGCCAACAGCATAGTATCATCTGCGTAGTGGAGGTTGGAGATTGTCTTGCCGCTTGTTTGAACCCCACCTTTCCAATCCTCGGTGGCTTTTCTAATGATCCATTCCCCATAGATGTTGAGTAGGAGTGGTGACAAAACACATCTCTGTCAGACGCCTTTTTCGAACATAAAGGGCTCTGATAACTTCCTATCGACTCTAACGTATGCTTTATTGTTGGTATATGATTTCGTCAGTTGTATAAGATGACTTGGTACTGCCATTTCCTCAAGCACTTGCCAAATATGGTTCCAGTTAACATTATCGAAAGCTTTAGTGTAATCAAAGAAACAGAATATTGCAGGCACATAAAACTCGTAGAATTTATCTATAATTTGCCACACGTTTATTATTTGTTCGCTTGTTCCTCTTCCTGGAACGAAGCCTGCTCGCTCTGGGGGTATTTGTGGAAGGAGATAGTACTTCAAGCGATAACATATAAGATAACCTTGCTGGCGTGGTTTATTAGCGAGATGGTCCTGTAATTCGCACAATGTTGTTTTGATCTGTTTTTGTCTAATGAGATATATACTGATTCCTTCCACTCATTTTGCCAGTTGCAAGTGATCCATATTTTGTTGCAGACTGTAGCAATATGTCAATCCCGCGTTCCCCTGCTGATTTTATCATTTCTGCCACTATTCCATCGGACCCAGCCGATTTATTATTAGCAAGCCTCCGTAAAGCCGCTTCCAATTCACACTTTAAGACCAACGATTCTCTCTGTGTTCTGCCTTCTCTGAACCACCTGTATTACGATCTGGATTGTCTTCCATCAGGGTTGCGCAATAGTGCCGCCATCAATTTATAATCTCTTTAATGTCAGTCAATAATCTACCTGTACTATCTTCGACTGGTTAATGGCATGGTTTGAAGTTTCTTGTCAAGAGTTTTACCTTTCTGAATAGATCTCTGAGCTTCGACCTCCTCACAGAGGAATGTGATATATGCATTCTTGTCGTCATACAATGCTTTATTAACTTCTTTTGTCATCTGGTTATACCTCTCGAGATTGTTGGCGTTATTTATTCCACTGGCTTTGATTTCCTGTCGTTTGAGCCATATTTAACATATCTCTTTTCTTTATTCCTTTGGCGGCCGTCCCGGTAGACTCAGACGCCATGTGATCTACTTCCTGTGTGGACGTACCTTTGGGCTCTCCGCCTTATCATTTAAAATGTGATAATTTTTCCTTTTTATTTAACATCGTCACTACCCCGAAGCCTTCCATTAAATCATGTAAGTAACGCTTCTAACCTTGTTTCTACTATGCTCATTTCCTGAAATTTCTTTTTCTTTTGGTCTTCGTTGTGTGCTTGGATTTGCTGTGGAAACAATCGAAATGGCGGTCTCCTGTTTTGTTTAGTTTGGGTCTACGGTTTAACCTTTTGTTTGTGCCGTGAAATATATCTGCGAGTGATTTTGTGAGTGTATGTTTTTCTTGCTGCCAGGTGCATTGACGTTGTTTTGATTGGGCATGTCTTCGAGTGGGTCTCCCGTGGTTTGTGGACGTTGGCCTTTTGACCATTCCCCAAACACGAGGCATGACACCATATATTTTAGCCCTTATGTTTCCCTTCATTCCATGCTTCGGGCAACTGAATCACGGCGGTAACATTAAGTAGGCCTTACCGTATTCAGCTCGAACCCGGAAAGTAAATAGGGGACCGTATTCGTCTAGCATGCTTTGCTAGACTACCTACAGGCACGAGCTGCTTTGTGTTTCATTTCCGCATCGTCGGCTGGCATATTGTATGTTTCTGTGTACTTGCTATGGGCTTGTACACCAGGTGTAATGATTGCGTGTGTGTATCTTAGATATATTTCACGGACACTCAATGTCATTTGTTTCTCCTTGTTGTATCTTTGGGCTTTGCATTTCTTTTCTCTGGGGCCTGCCAGCTCGATCGCCACAGCCTCTGCGACACGCACACAACCCCTTGTTTTATCTTTGCTATGTTTGTTATTTGTGGTCGCCATGACAACCGTCCATCTCGAGGCGAAGTGATTGTAGTTCACCAGCGACCGGCTGGATTGCCTTTTGATCAATTACTTCCTCCCTTTTTTTTTTATCTTTTTTTAAATTGGAAGTGAGCACAGGTATGTATTTAATTTGTTTCAGTTATTTATTATTATGAGTTATTTATTGTAAATATTCATCTTCCCCTCATGAAGTGACTACATTACCCCTGGGCGAAGAGTACTCCATTCCCTGTCTAAAATTTGGCCGGGTTTCGTTGTGTGTTTAGTTATTGTTTGATTTCAATTCATTAAATTTCCATTTCTTTATCCATGTGCCTTATTTAGTAGTGTTTGACGATCGGGCTGCTGCTCTCTGTCTCTCTCCATCTCTCTCTTCAAACCTAGACCTAACTTATTCTAACTTTCTAGCACCAGGAGGGTATTCCTACCAGTCGTCGTGGGACCACCTTCACGGAGTCTGAAGTCGCTCGGCACATCTGGCCTGCAAATACGGGCCCAGCACAGGTCAGAAATTAACATCAATTTCCAATGCGTATTCGTTTCTTTTTCAGTTAGTTCCAGTGATGCAGCTAGGAGGCACGTCTAGAAAATGTTTATTTTAGTAGGGCGGTGCACGTTCATTAATTAACGCCCATGTATGGTTTGATACCCATGGTTCCTTTGGCTTTTCTTTTTCCGGTTTATGATTTACGGCTGCTTCCTGCAGATTGATCTTCATGGTATTTCAGAGCTCCTCCCCGATAACATTACGTACATTTTCTTGGGAGATTCCGTTCATTGCTCTTGACACTTTATCGCAATATGTTGTCGTGTTTCCTAGCTCCCATCTGTTCCTCACACGTATAGCTTTAGGGACTTTTCTTAATCTGAGGCTGATTTCTGCAACTAAAGCATTATGATCGCTTCCACAGTCCATTCCCGGATACGTTTTGACATCTTTTACTAAGGTTTTCCATATTGCTGAAATGAGTATATAATCTACTAGCAGGTACCCGCGGCTTCGCTCGCGATCAAGACAATGGGGACGATGCATTATTGCTGATAATTGGTCTGTTCTATTACAGCAATCGCGACTACAAGTGGGTCCATTCTAATTCTGAAAATTCTGATACATATTGTATATTGATATGAGCAGCACAGTGGGAATGTTATAGAGTTGTTAAAGTCAGCTGGGTACGATATTACATTATGTGAACACATTTGAAAATTACGTTTTTGGTTTTGCCATCTTCTGCTGAGACATAACGATTTTGTTGTCCGGATACTCGCGAGCACGCCTCATACAGTTGCCCATGGGAAAAAAATGGTTTTGTCTAAATGTACACCTGCTGCTGTTAAGTGTGTGTCATTACTACTTACTTACTTACTTACTTCCTCGGCGCTACAGCCTGGGGTAGGCTTTGGCCTCTCTCACGATTCCTCGCCATTCGTCTCTTCTATGAGTTTTCTCCCACCATCTTCCAACCCTCATAGTTCTCAGGTCTTCTCCTAAGTCTTGTAGCCATCTTTTGCGCGGTCGTCCACGTCTCCTCTTCCCTTCCATAGTTCCATGTAATATCTTCCTTGGTGTACTTTCTTCACTCATCCTCTCTACATGACCAAGCCAATCCAGACGTCGGGACTTAATAAATTTCACAATATCTTCCCCTTTGATTATCTCTTCAATTTCTTTGTTTGTCCTGATTCGCCACCCTTCATCCTCCTTTACCGGGCCATATATCCTTCTTAAAACTTTCCTTTCAAAAATTTTGAGATCATTCTGATCATTTGTTGACATTGTCCACGTCTCAGATCCATAGGTCACCACTGGTCTAATAAGGGTCTTGTAGAGTTTAACTTTCAAGTTCCTACTTAACAGTTTTGATTTTAAGAGCTTAGTGTTAGCATAGTAAGCCCTGTTTCCATTCATGATCCGTTTATGAATCTCCTCTGATACAGAATTCTCACAATTTAGTATAGTACCAAGGTAACTGAAGCATTTTACATTCTCAAACTTATACTGACCAATTTCTACATTTTCTCTTGCTCTTCTATCTTTTCCCGCTGACATTTTCATATATTTCGTTTTCCTTTCATTAATTCTCATTCCCATCTTTCCACTCTTCTCCTCCAGAATCTTGAACATTTCTTTAAGAGATGCCCAGTTCCGTGCCATCAACACAATGTCATCCGCATATGCATACGCCTGCTTGGACTTGCTTATTATCGTCCCTCCCAAACCCAGTTCTTTCATAACTTCATTCAGTGTCAAGTTGAATAACACTGCAGACAATGAATCTCCTTGCCTCACTCCGGTATTCACCTCAAAATTCCTGCTAGTATTGCCTCCTACATAAACCTTGGCCTGCGATCCTTCCATTGTCATTGCTACTAGACTGATCAACTTCTTTGGCACTCCACATGCTTCTAGGGCGTTCAACATCTTCGTTCTATCAATGCTATCAAACGCCTGTTGGAAATCAATGAATAGCAAATGCAGATCAACCCCATATTCATAGCATTTCTCCATAGATTGTCTCATAACAAATATTTGGTCAGTAGTTCCCCTTCCTGGCCGGAATCCACACTGGTTCTCGTCCAGTATTTCTTCAGCGTAGTCGCTCAGTCTCCTTTGCAATATACTTGAGAATATCTTATATACCACACTTAGTAATGTTATCCCTCTATAATTTCCACATTGTAACTTATCACCTTTCTTGAAGATGGGACAGATAAGGCCAACCTTCCAATCCTGAGGCATTATCTCTCTTTCCCATATCTCCCCAATCAGTTCATGTAGGTTCCTAACTATCCCTTGTCCTCCATTCTTTATTACCTCCGCTATGATCTGATCCTCTCCTGGTGCTCTTCCATTTCGTTGACGCTTCACTGCCTCCATAACTTCATCTATGGATGGTTTAGTGACCTGTGGCTCTACATTCATGTAGATCTGTCTCTCATTCATCTCGTCCTTACGTTCTATATTTAACGTATCTTTAAAGTGCTCCGCCCATCTTTCAAGAACTCTCTCTTCCTCTCCAATTACTTTTCCATCTTTATCTTTACACGAGTTCTCCCGTGGTTGAAATTCCTTTGTCATTCGTTTTGTTGCTTGGTACAATTTCTTACTTTCATTCTGGCTGTTCAATTCTTCAATTCTTTCCATTTGTCTTCTTAGATACATTCTCTTCTTCCTTTTCAGAACTCTATTTGCTGTTCTTCTACTTTCTTTATATCTTTCACAATTCCATCTTGTCTCTCTTTGAATCATAATCAATCTGTCTGCATTCTTCTGCTCTATATATTTCCTACATTCATCATCAAACCATTCTTCATTCCTGTTCCTCTTCTTCTCCCCAATAGTTTCTTTCACAGTCTCTTCCAATGCTCTCTTTATTCCAGTCCATCTCCTCTCTACAGTGTCATCCTCATTCATATTCTTTAATCTCTCTTCCAACTTCTTGTTCAGTGTGTCCTCATATTGCTTAACAATTTGTGTTTGCTGAAACTTTTCCACGTCCCACTGTATCCTCTTAATTCCTCTGTCACATTCTACATTCGCAATTCGTTCTCGAAACAGAGCCTTCACCAAAAAATGATCCGAATCACAGTTGGGGCCCCTTGCAGATCTGACGTCAATCATTGAAGATGCATGTCTTCTTGAAATCAAGACATGGTCAATTTGGTTTACCACTCCGGTGCCTGGCATTTTCCAGGTTCCTTTGTGTATGTCCTTATGTTTAAAACAAGTAATTTTGATTACCATTCTATTACTTTCTGCAAATTGGCATAGAAGCTTCCCATTTTCACTAGTATTAGTATGTAAAGAATGTTTCCCTGCTACATACTGCAAGAAGTCCTCTCTACCTATTTTGGCATTGAAGTCCCCAAGAAGTATTATCACATCATATTTTGGTATCATACTACATTCCTTTTCCAACTGGTCATAGAATGCATTTTTCTTCTCTTCACCATCGTCTTCTGTAGGTGCATACGCTGATATAAGTGTCAGATTCCTGAATCGTCCCTTTAGTCTCATTTTACACATTCTATCTCCTAGAGGCTCAAATCCAAGGAGACTTCTTTTTATCTTTGAACTAATGATAAAGCCTGTTCCACACTGACCAGTTCTTACTTCAGGACCACTGTATAACATTGTATAGTCCTTCTTGTCAATCCTACCGTTTCCCCTCCATCTCACTTCCTGTATCGCTACTATATCCATTCCATACTTCAAAACTTCCTCAGCTACTTCTGCCATTTTTCCTATCTGCAACATCGTTCGAACGTTCCATGTTGCCATTGTCAAAGTCATGTCCTTTTTCCTTGTCCTTAAACATTTTCCAGGTTCATCATCGTTAATTCCGTCCAAATTCCGAGGCTTCGTTGAGAGTTTCGTAACTTTTGAGGTTTTACAGTGTGGGGTTGTTAGCCCCACGCCCAACCCCCAACCTGGAGGACCAGGGTACCGCTCTTAGTCTGGCTCATCACTTTAGACCTGTCCAGCTTGGGTGACCCTACCAGGAGCTTAAGCTCCCGCTGGCATAGCTCTGCAGATCATTTGAGCTCGCAAGCCCCCAAAACACCCGGCAATAACAAATTGCCTTCTTCAAGGTGGCAGTACCGGCGGGGGGAAGTGTGTGTCATTGCGCTTTGTTAATAGGAATAGCGAATATTGTTTGAAGAGGGAACTGCACTCTTGCACACTGGAATGGCAAATCTATCAGAATATGGGGAATTAAAGGTACTTTTCCTTAAACTATTCTGGGTGTAATTTTGCCACGCTTATTGATGATTTGAACGTCAACATGTCGCTATTAACAGACCTATAGTAAAATATCTCTCACCTTGGCCGCTGATGTACATTATGCAGTCTCTTCCCGTGTTACATCCCAGGAATTGAAATTCTCCAACAACCTCACATGTCTCTCTAAGTAATTAAAATTCCTGATTGTTGTTGTTTGAGTCTTCCGTTTTTTTTGACTGGTTTGATGCAGCCCTCCATGCCTCCCTCTCCTGAGCTAATCGTTTCATCTCTACATAGCTACCACACCCTATATCCGAGGCAATCTGTTAACCCTGGTCCACCCCTACAGTTCTTGTCCTCGACCCTCCCATCCATAACTAAGCTTGCTATTCCTGGGTGTCTTAATATGTGCCCTACCAACCTATCTCTTCTCTTCATTAGCAGTCGTCAGAAATATCTCTCCTCTCCCACTCGTCTTTATATCTCTTCATTTGTTACCCTATCTTCCCATCTGATCTTCATCATTCTCCTGTAACACCACATTTCAAACTCTTCAATTCTCCTCTTTCTTGCTGCACCATTAGTCCAAGTTTCACTTACTTATAGTGTCACGCTCCAGACAAAAGCTTTCTAAAATGACTTCCTAATACATAAATCTATATTCGATGTCAACAGATTCCTTTTCTGTAGAAATGCTTTCCTTGTCTGAGCCAACCTACTTTTTATATCCTC
This sequence comes from Meconema thalassinum, assembly GCA_946902985.2. NCBI lineage: Eukaryota > Metazoa > Arthropoda > Insecta > Orthoptera > Tettigoniidae > Meconema > Meconema thalassinum. Next base: position 1,711,191,382 of record OX336388.2, on the reverse strand, counting down.
TTTGCTTCGTCCATCACTGGATATTTTGCTTCCTAGATAACAGAAGTCTCCTACTTCCCGTAACGTTTCACCTGCTAATTTTATGTCCATAAAGATTTCTGATTTATTTCGGCTGCATTCCAATATATATATATTTTTAGCCTATTTTCAATTTTGAAAAAATAGGCTTATGAGATCACCTTTTGTCCGTGTGTGTGTGCGTGTGTGTGTGTGATTCGTGTGTGTGTGTCCCCCTAATAAAATCTAAACGGCTGGAGCGATTTCAATGAAACTCGGAAAGTTCATAGCACTATTCCCGGCGACCTCGACCGTGCCCTTCAAATTTTGTTACGACTCACCAATCCAACATGACGGCTGTGCGAAATATTTCACCAGCATTCAATATCTCCGAAACTATAACCGATATTACTCTGACATTTTCTATGGTGATAGAGGGAACTACTATAAGTTCACTTATGTGACTTTTGAAAACCTGGTAACTACAAAACCAACATGGCGGCCAAGCGAATTTGCGACTTTTAAATAGACGTTTCTCGCGATTTGACCAACCAAACGCAATGAAACTTGGTGCAGTATATGTCTATATACATTGTAATGCACCGACATCTAACTTCGTTCAATTGTTTACATAATCACAAGATGGCGGATGTGCGAAATATTTCACCGGCATTCTATATCTCTGAAACTATTAGCGGTAAAACCCTGAAATTTTGTACGGAGATAAAGGGCACTACTGGAAGTCCATCTATAAGACTTTCAAAAACCGGTTAACTACAAAACGAACATGGCGGCCAAGCGAATTTGAAAATTTTAAATAGACCTTTCTCGCGATTTAATGTTCGAGGCGCACTGAAACCTGGCACAGGAAATATTTATACACATTGTAATCCACTGGTATCTAATTTAGTTCAATTGTTTACATAATCTCAAGATGGCGGCAGTGCGAATTTTAAAATTAAGTTTTTATTTCTTGTGTCGTAGTCATGCGATCGAAGTGAAAGTTTGAATAATGAACCTACGCAAATTTTTCCTTTAATGGTACATGACTCTATGGCCTATACATTTAACAATCCAACATGGCGACCATCCGAAATATTTAGACCATACTGAATATCTACGAATCTATTTTAGCAATCAAACTGCATTTTTTAATGTTCATAGGGGCTATGAACTTAAGTTCACCTATAGGACTTTAAATAACCTGGTGATCACAAATCCAACATGGCGGTGACGCGAATTATAAATATTCACATGGACGTTTCTCGCAATTTAACCATCCGCGTGCAGTGAAACTTGGTACAGTAAATCCTTATACGAATGTTAATCCACTGGCATCTAATTTATTTCAATTGTTTCCATAACCTCAAGATGGCAGCTGTGAAAATTTTTTAAATCTCCTTGTTTTTTCTTGTGTCCTAACTATGCGATTGAAGTTTGAATACTACACGTTCACAATAATCTGCATGTAACAGTACACAACTCTAGGACCTACATATATAAAATCCAACATGGCGACCATCCGAAATATTTAGTCGGTTCTCAATATCTACGAATCTATTACAGCAATCAAACTGAAATTGTGTATGTTGATAGTGGCAATTAACATAAGTAGGATATATGAAAATAGGCTGTATAGTTCTTCACGGAACTACTTGTTTTACATTTATTGATTTTCATCATGAATTATTTTCTCAAGACGGAGTCCATACCATTCAAAAACTCATTCAAATCGTCAGGCGTATCGGCCAATAAGGCGATGTCATCAGCAAATCTAAGACATAAAATTATTTATCCTTGAATCTTCGCTCACACTTTAATTTTTTCTCCAATTTCCTGATTATTGTGTTTTTATAGATCCTTGAAATGCGTTGCCCTCGCACATGTTGTAGATGCATTGTCAAAGGAAAACATTCCATGTTACGAACATGGGCAGCATAACCTTTACCGAAAGAGTCTGAAGATTTAACAAAAGGCCTGTTCTGAACAGCAGTTCCTTGAACTCAGATCTGCCAACAATTTATCGTATCTTTCCATGTAGTATATCTCTGTACCTCAACGTACAGTAGAGTGCTTTAAAAATCACGTCTTGTGTTAATTTTGGAATAGGTAGTGAGTGTGTTTTTTACCGGAGTGGACACTCGCTCGTAGAAATTCTTTTCAATAAAATAGACTGGTTCACAATTTTGTAAGTGCACATTGAGGTATGTGACGGCGGGATGCCTTAAATATTACGGAAACGTCAATAGCCGCCACAGAGCTTCATTGCTACTGAAATAACGACCGGACTGATATTTGTACTTAAGTATACGGGATTTGCGAGCCCAGTGTTTATGAAATTGAACGTAGCTATATCGTTATCTTTATTTATAAGTAGTAGCCGCTACTGTAGTGTTTAAAAATTGAAGGTGGTATTAGTAGGGGCTTTCCCTATTTTTTTTTTTTACCCCTGGCACTACAGCCCATGGAGGGCCTAGGCCTATCATGCGACCGCTTCCAGGCCATTCGGCCTGAAGATATTGTGGTCACGCGTGGTCAGTGCATCGTGTCCCCTCGGCCGTTAATTTTGTTCTTCGTGACCGGGGCGCTGCCTCACTATCAGACAGCTACTCAATTGCCCTCACAAGATGAGTGCACCCCTTTGCAGCCCTCACGGCAGTGTCTAAAATCACTGACGGAGCCGGAAAACGATCCCGGGGATTCCGGATGAGATGCAGGCGCGCTACCCAGTTCTTATTGTGTTTTTATATAACTTGAAAAAGATAATAAATGGATTGGCATTGCCTCCTACAGGGGTATATAGAAAATCGGATGTCATACCTTGATGTACTGTTGCCATGGAAACGGACTTGCCATTAGTTCATCAGTTTATCAGTGCGAAGATAGTTTTCTGCGAATATCTTTGAAACTGTTGGTTTTAGGGCCTAAAAATATGGTTTTCGGTGTCCCGTAGGGACTCACCGAGTATTGTTTCTCGCATCGAGGGGCGTAAAATGAGCTGTGTCCGGTCTTTATGCGACAACTTCGATATTTTGTCGCAATTGAGTATTTTTGGTGACTTTTCAGTTATGTTGCCCGTTCCACGGGAAAAATGATTTATTTCTAGATGAAAGGCAGCCTATATGTTAACCCAGGTTATAAGCGATCTCCGAATCAAATTTCATCCTTATCCGCCCAACCGTTTTAGTGTCAAGAGGTAACAAACTAACACACATACACACAGGCAGATTTTCACAATTATAATATGCTAGCTGTACCCGGCATGCGTTGCAATGCCAATCAATGAAAGTGTTGGCGTTGTAACTTTGTTTGTTGAAAAGACTTTGGATTCCCAACATTTTTTTCTTTTTCCGTTAACCACCTCAAGCTATTCTAAAATTGATTTTCAATCTCAAAAAAATCATGGGAGCGTGCTCAACAAATCACCAAAGTTTCGTCGTAATGAAATGAATGGTATATGAACGCATACGGGACTTTGTTGAAACGATTCGAGCGCCGTCACCCATTTGTTGAATATACTCGTACGCTACCTATTGTAAAATGGATTTACTAATTCGAAAACCTTTCCTGGCGTGTACACAACAACTCATGAAAATATCATCGCAATTGGAAGAATGGCATATGAACGCATACGGGATATTTTTTAAACGATTCGCGCGCCGTCACTCATTTGTTGAATCTACTTGTGCGCCACCCATTGAAAAACGGATTTACTAATTCATACACCTTCGCAGGACTGTACTCAACTCACCAAAGTTTTATCACAATCGGATGAATGGCATATGAACGCATACGGGACTTGGTTGAAACGATTCACGCTCTGTCACTCATTATTTGAATCTACTCGTGCGCAACAAATTGTAAAATGGATTTACTAAATCAGAAATCTTCGCGGGAGTGAAAACAACATTTCACCAAACTTCATTGCAATCGCATGAATGCTATATGAACGCATACGGAGTTTATTTTAACGTAACAATTCCCCAAAGTTTCATAGCTATCGGATGAATGGTATATGAACGCATACGGGAATTTGCTGAAACGCTTCGCGCGTCTTCGCTCATTTGTTGAATCTACTTGTGCGCTACCTATTGTAAAATGGATTTACTGAGCCTGAAACTTTCCCTGGAGTGTACACAACAACTCACCCAAGTTTCAGAGCTATCAGACGAATAGTATATGAACCCATACGGGACTTTGTTGAAACGATTCGCGCGTCGTCGCTCATTTGACGAATATACTCGTGCGCTACCTATTATAATATGGATTTACTAAGCCAGGAATCTTGCCTGTAGTGTACACAACCTCACACCCAAGTTTCATCGCTATCGGACGAATGGTATGGGAACGCATACAGGACTATATTGAAACACTCCGCACGTCGTCGCTCATTTGTTTAATCTACTTGTGCGATACCAATTGTAAAGTGGATTTACTAACCCAGAAACCTTCCCTGAAGTGTACAAAACATCTCACCCAAGTTTCATTGCTATGAGACGAATAGTATATGAACGCATACGGGACTTTGTTGAAACGCTTCGCCTGCCGTCGCTCATTTGTTGAATCTACTCGTGCGCTACTTATTGTTAAGTGGATTTACTAAGCCAGAAACCTTACCTGAAGTGTATAGAACATCTCACCCAAGTTTAATCGCAATGGGATGAATGGTATATGAATGCATCTGGTACTTTCTTGATACAAACGCACGCCATTTTGTTGAAGCTACTCGCGCGCCATCTATTGTAAATTGGATTTACCAAGCCTATAACTTTTCCGGGACTGTGCCCAACAACTCACCAAAATTTGATCGCAATCGGATGAATTGTATATGAACGCATCGCCATTACGCATTTGTTTGAACTACTCGCGCACTATCTTTTGTGAAATGGAGTAACTATGCCTATGAACATCCCGAAAGTGTGTACAACAACTCACCAAATTTAATCGCAATCGGATGAATGGTTTATGAACGCACAAAAGACGAACAGACAGACATTCCTTTTTATATATATACAAGCTGTACCCGGCATGCGTTGCAATTCCAATCAAAGAAAGTGTTGGCATTGTGATTTGGTTTCTTGAAGTGCTTTTGGATACACAATTTTTTCTTCAATTTCCGTTAACTGTCTCTAAGCTATCGTAAAAGTGATTTACTAATTTTGAAACATTTGTGGGAGCGTGCGCAACAACCCACTAATGTTTCATCGCAATCGGATGAATGGTATATGAACGCAGATGGAACTTTGCTGAAACACTTCACGCGTCGTCACTCATTTGTTGCATCTGTTCGTGCGCTACCTATTGTAAAATGGATTTACAAAGTCGAAAACCTTCCCTAGCGTATACACAACAAATCATCAAGGTTTCATCGCAATCGGATGAATGGCATTTGAACGCTTACGGGATTTTGTTTAAACGATTCGCGCGCTGTCACTCATTTGTTGAATCACATCGCGCGCTACCTATTGTACAATGGATTTACTAAGTCAAAAACCTTCCCTGCAGTGTGCGCAACAATTCACCATAGTTTCATCACAATCGGATGAATGGTATATGAACGCAGATGGAACTTTGTTGAAACGGTATGTGCGCCGTCACCCATTTGTTGAAACTACTCGTGCGCAACCCATTATACAATGGACTTACTAAATTAGAAACGTTCCCTGAAGTGTGCACAACAACTCACCCAAGTTTCATCGCAATTGGATGAATAGTAGGCCTATATGAACGCATACGGGACTTTGTTGAGGCGATTCGCCTGCCTTCGCTCATTAGTTGAATCTACTCGTGCGCTACCTATTGTGCAATGGATTTACTAAGTCAAAAACTTTCCCTGGACTGTGCACCACATCTCAGCCAAGTTTCATCGCTATCGGACGAATGGTAGACCTATACGAACGCGTACGGTACTTTGTTGAAACCCTTCGCGCGTCGTCGCTCATTTGTTGAATCTACTCGTGCGCTACCTATTGTAAAGTATATTTGCTAAGCCAGAATCCTTCCTTAGAGTGTACTCAATATCTCACCCAAGCTTCATCGCAATCGGACGAATGGTATATGAATGCATACGGGACTTTCTTGAAACGCTTTGCGTGTCGTCACTCATTAGTTGAAGCTACTCGTGCGCTATTCCTGTGAAATGTATTTACTAAGTTAGAAACCTTCACGTAAGTGTACACAATATCTCACCCAAGTTTCATTGCTATCGTACGAATGGTATATGAACACATACGGGATTTTGTTCAAACGCTTCGCGCGTCGTCGCTCATTTGTTGCATCTATTCGTGCGCTATCTACTGTGAAATGTATTTACTCACCCAAGTTTCATTGCTATCGGACGAATGGTATATGAACACATACGGGACTTTGTTGAAACGGTGTGCGCGTCGTCGCTCATTTGTTGAATCTACTCGTGCGCTACCTATTGTAAAGTGGATATACTAAGCCAGAATCATTCCTTAGAGCGTACTCAATATCTCACCCAAGTTTCATTGCTATCGGAGGAATGGTATATGGCCTTATACGGGACTTTGTTGAACGATTCGCGTGCCGTCACTCACTTGAGTAATCTACTCGTGCGCTGCCTATTGTAAAGTAGATTTACTTAGCCAGACATCCTCTCTGGAGTGTACACAACATCTCACCCTAGTTTCATCGCTATCGGAAGAATGGTATATGAATGCATACGGGACTTTCTTGAAACGCTTTGCGTGTCGTCACTCATTAGTTAAAGTTGCTCGCGCACCATCTACTGTGAAATGTATTTACTAAGTTAGAAACCTTCACGTAAGTGTACACAATATCTCACCCAAGTTTCATTGCTATCGTACGAATGGTATATGAACACATACGGGACTTGGTTCAAAAGCTTCGCGCGTCGTCGCCCATTTGTTGCCTCTACTCGTGCACTACCTATTGTAAATTGGATATACTAACCCAGAATCCTTCCTTAGAATGTACTCAATATCTCACCCAAGTTTCATAGCTATCGGCCGAATGGTATATGAACGCATACGTAACTTTGTTGAAACGCTTCGTTCGTCGTAGCTCATTTGTTGAATCTACTCGCGCGCTGCTTATTGTAAAGTAGATTTACTAAGCCAGAAACCTTCCCTGAAGTGTACACAACATCTAACCCAAATTTCATAGCTATCGGACGAATGGTATATGAATGCATACGGGACTTTGTTGAATGGCTTTGCGTGTCGTCACTCATTTGTTGAATCTGCTCGTGCGCTATCTACTGTAAAATGTATTTACTAAGTTAGAAACCTTCCCTGGAGTGGAAACAACTTCTCACCCAAGTTTCATCGCAATCGGACGAAAGGTTTACGAACAAATACGGGACTGTGTCGAAATGTTACGCGCGTCGTTGCTCATTTGTTGAATCTACTCGTGCGCTGCCTATTGTAAAATGGATTTACTAAGCCAGAATCCTTCCTTTGAGAGTAATCAACATCTCACCCAAGTTTCAGTGCAATCGGATAGGTGGTGTATGAACGCATAGGAGACATACACACCCACACACATACTATCACGTAACATTGATTTTTATATATATACAAGCTGTACCCGGCATGCGTTGCAATGCCAATCAAAGAAAGTGTTGGCATTGTAATTTGGTTTCGTGAAGTGCTTTTGGATACACAATTTTGTCTTCAATTTCCGTTAAATGCCTCTAAGCTATCGTAAAATGGATTTACTAATTTTGAAACATTTGTGGGAGAGTGCGCAACAACTCACCAAAGTTTAATCGCAATCGGATGAATGGTATATGAACGCAGATGGAACTTTGCTGAAACACTTCACGCGTCGTCACTCATTTGTTGCATCAACTTGTGCGCAACCTATTGTAAATTGGATTTACTAAGTCGAAAACCTTCCCTGCCGTATACACAACAAATCATCAAAGATTCATCGCAATCATATGAATGGCATATGAACGCTTACGGGATTTTGTTTAAACGATTAGATTCACGGTCACGTAAAACTACAATCTTCCTTCCTTTTTAAACGATTCGCGCGCCGTCACTCGTTTGTTGAATCAACTCGCTCGCTACCAATTGTACAATGGATTTACTAAGTCAGAAACCTTCCCTGCAGTGTGCACAACAACTCACCATAGTTTCATGACAATCGGACGAATGGTATATGAACGCAGATGGAACTTTCTTGAAACGGTTTGTGCGCCGTCACTCATTTGTTGAAACTACTCGTGCGCAACCCATTATACAATGGACTTACTAAATCAGAAACGTTCCCTGCAGTGTGCACAACAGCTCCCCCAAGTTTCATCGCATTTCGATGAATAGTAGGCCTATATGAACGCATACGGGACTTTATTGAAGCGATTCGCATGCCTTCTCTCATTCGTTGAATCTACTCGTGCGCTACCTATTGTGCAATGTATTTTCTAAGTTAAAATACTTCCCTGGACTGTGCACCACATCTCAGCCAGGTTTCACCGCTATCGGACGAATGGTAGGCCTATATGAACGCGTACGGTACTTTGTTGAAACGCTTCGCGCGTCCTCGCTCATTTGTTAAATCTACTCGTGCGCTACCTATTGTAAAGTATATTTGCTAAGCCAGAATCCTTCCATAGAGTGTACTCAATATCTCACCCAAGCGTCATCGCTATCGGACGAATGGTATATGAACGCATACGTGACTTTGTTGAAACGCTTCGCGCGTCGTAGCTCATTTGTTGAATATACACGTGCGCTGCCTATTGTAAAGTGGATTTACTCAGCCAGAAACCTTCCCAAAAGTGTACACAACATCTAACCCAAGTTTCATAGCTATCGGACGAATGGTATATGAATGTATACGGGACTTTCTTGAAATGTTTTGCGTGCCGTCACTCATTTGTTGAATCTATTCGTGCGCTATCTACTGTGAAATGTATTTACTCACCCAAGTTTCATTGCTATCGGACGAATGGTGTATGAACACATACGGGACTTTGTTGAAACGGTGTGCGCGTCGTCGCTCATTTGTTGAATCTACTCGTGCGCTACCTATTGTAAAGTGGATATACCAGGCCAAAATCCTTCCTTAGAGTGTACTCAATATCTCACCCAAGTTTCATTGCTATCGTACGAATGGTATATGAACACATACGGGACCTTGTTGAAACGCATCGCGCGTCGTCGCTCATTTGTTGCATCTACTCGTGTGCTACCTATAGTAAAGTGGATATACTAAGCCAGAATCCTTCCTTAGAATGCACTCAATAGCTCACCCAAGTTTCATCGCTCTCGGCCGAATGGTATATGAACGCATACCGGACGTTTTTGAAACGCATCGCGCGTCGTCGCTCTTTTGTTGAATCTACTCGTGCGCTATCAATTGTTAAATGGATTTACTAAGCCAGAAACCTTAGCTGGAGTGTACACAACATCTCACCAAAGTTTCATCGCTATCGGACGAATGGTATATGAACGCTTTCGGAACTTTGTTGAAACGCTTCGCGCGTCGTAGCTTATTTGTTGAATCTAATTATTGTGCGCTGCCTTTTGTAAAGTAGATTTACTAAGCCAGACACCTTTCCTCGAGTGTACACAACTTCTCATCCAAGTTTAATCGCAATCGGACGAATTCTATATGAACGCATGCGAGACTTCGTTGAAACATTTCGCGCGTCGTAGCTCATTTGTTGAATCTAATCGTGCGCTGCCTATTGTAAAGTAGATTTACTAAGGCCAGTCACCATTCCTGGGGTGTACACAATATCTCACCCAAGTTTCATCCCTATCGGACTATGGTATATGAATGCATACGTAACTTTGTTGAAACGCTTCGTGCGTCGTAGCACATTTGTTGAATCTACTCGCGCACTGCCTATTGTAAAGTGGATTTACTAAGCCAGAAACTTTCCCTGAAGTGTACACAACATCTAACCCAAGTTTCATAGCTATCGGACGAATGGCATATGAATGCATACGGGACTTTGTTGAAACGGTTTGCGTGTCGTCACTCATTTGTTGAATCTACTCGTGCGCTATCTACTGTGAAATGTATTCACTAAATTAGAAACCTTCCCAGGAGTGGAAACAACTTCTCACCCAAGTTTCATCGCGATCGGATGAAAGGTTTACGAACAAATATGGGACTGTGTCGAAATGCTTCGCGCGTCGTCGCTCATTTGTTGAATCTACTCGTGCGCTGCCTATTTTAAATGGATTTAATAAGCCAGAAACCTTATTTGGAGAGTAATAAACATCTCACCCAAGTTTCAGCGCAATCGGATGGGTGGTGTAAGAACGCATAGGAGACATACACACCCACACACCCACATACATACTTTCAAGTAACATTGATTTTTAGCCTACTTTTCACATTTTGCAAAAATGAGGAAAAAGTAGACTTATGAGATCGGGCAAATGTGTGTCTGTCTGTCTGTCTGTCTGTCTGTCTGTCTGTCCGTCTGTCCTTCTGTCTGTCTGTCTGGCTGTGTGTGTGTCCCCCCTATCAACTCCTAAACGGCTGCAGCAATCGAAACAAAATTTGGTAGGAGTAAAGATCTATACCTGAATATCTCACGGCCATATTTGAAAATGATGTCAGTGCTACCAACTGCTAAAAAATCGCAATTGAAATTTGAGCTCCATGTTGGATATCTTGGAAAGTATGAATGGGAGCTATTTCAAAATTGGCACACGAACAGATCATAATATTTCAGTTTAATTTCCAGGAGGCCAAACATGGCAGTGTTGCCAAAATGATTATAAGCCTCCTGATAGGTCCAATTTTTAAATGCATATAACTTCTACACTATCAAGTGGAATTCAACCAAATTTCGTATGTTGTATGTGTACATAACCAGATATGACTGAGCGTATTCTTAAGACCTACCAGGGCTGCCAACTGTTAATAAATCCTCCTAATTTATTTTATCCAAATACCAATATATCAGAAAGTATGCAAGCCGACAGCTTTAAACTATGCACACGTATAGTACCTGACATTCTATATTAATTTGGAGTAACTTATATACGTCAGTGCTACCAACATGATTCTAAGCCTGCTGACAGGTCCAACTTTAAATACATGTAACTTCCATACTATCATTTGGATTTCAACCAAATTTCGTATGTGCTATGTGTACCATAACAGATATGACTATGCGTATTCTAAGGAGCAACCAGGGCTGCCAACTGTTAATATGTGCTGTCCCTATTTTTGTTACCCTAATATCAATATATCAGAAAGTATGCAAGCCAATAGCTCTAAACTTTGCACACGTATAGTACCTGGCATTCTAGACGAATTTGGAGTAACTAATATTCGTCAGTGCTGCCAACATGATTCTAAGCCTGCTGATAGGTCCAATTTAAAAATGCATGTAACTTCTATACTAACTAATGGATTTCATTCAAAATTGGCACAACAATAGATCATATTATTTCAGATTATTTCTGACCAATACATGCATGACATTGTTGCCAACATGATTTTACGCGCGCAGTTAGATCCAATGTTTAACTGCATGTAACGTCCATGCTATCCAGTGGACTTCAACCAAATTTTGTATTTAGTACCGTAAGAAACGGAACTAAGAATATATTCAGTCATCAGGGCTGCCAACTGTAGTGCTCTATTTGGATTCATTATGCCAGGTATACAGTATTTCGAACTAATTGGAAATTTCGATATTAGCAACTTAATTTCGTCATTATTCTAGATAGGTTCATATTCTGTAGAATAATCATTGGCATGAAAAGTAGGCTGTATAGTTCTTCACGGAACTTCTTGTTATATATATAGATAGATAAGATAAGATATGGGGATTTGGTTCTTTGTATGAACGTCTAGAGATCTCCAAGTGAAGAGGCGGTGTGGATGATGTTGAAAATGTGTGTGAGAAATTTATAATTTACAAGCTGTACCCGGCATGCGTTGCAATGCCAATCAAAGAAAGTGTTGGCGTTGAAATTCTGTTTCTTGAAGTGCTTTTGGATACACAACATGTTAACTGCCTCTAAGCTATCGTAAAATGGATTTTCTAATTTAGAACCATTCGTGGGAGCGTGCACAACAACTTTCAAAAGTTTCATCGCTGTCACTCATTTGTTGAATCTACTCGTACGCTACCTATTGTGAAATGGATTTACTAAGTCGAAACCCTTCCCTGGCGTGTACACAATAACTCATCAATGATTCATCGCAATCGGATGAATGGTATATGCACGTATAGGGGTTTTTGTTTAAACGATTCGAGCGCTGTCACTCATTTGTTGAATCTACTCGTGCGCTACCTATTGAGAAATGTATTACTAAGTCGAAGCCCTTCCCTGGCGTGTACACAATAACTCATCAAGGTTTCATCGCAATCGAAGAATGTTATATGAACGCAATAGGGGATTTTGTTGAAACGCTTCGCGCGTCGTCACCCATTTGTTGCATCTTCTCTTGCGCTACTTATTGTGAAATGGATTTACTAAGTCCCCTTCCCTGGCGGGTACACAATAACTGATCAATGTTTCATCGCAATCGGATGAATAGTATATGAACGCATACCTGATTTTGTTTAAACGATTCGCGCTCCGTCACTCATTTGTTGAATCTACTCGTGCGCTACCTACTGTAAACTGTATTTACCAAGTTAGAAACCGTCACGTAAGTGTCCACAACATCTCACCCAAGTTTCATCGCTATCTGACTAATGGGATATGAAGACATAGGGGACTGTATTGAAACGCTCCGCGTGTCGTCGTTCATTTGTCGAATCTACTCGTGTGCTACCTACTGTGAAATGTATTTACTAAGCCAGAAACCATCCTTGGAGTGTCCACCATATTTCACCCAAATTTCACCGCTAACGGCAGAATGGTATATGACCTTATACGGGACATTGTTGAAACGCTTCGCGCGTCGTCCCTCATTTGTGGAGTCAACTTGTGCGCTGCATATTGTATAGGGGATTTACTAAGCCAGAAATTTTCCATGACGTGTACACAACATCTCACCCTAGTTTCATAGCTACGGACGAATGGTACATGTATGCATACGGGGCTTGGTTGAAACACTTCGCGTGTCGTCGCTCATTTGTTGATTCTACTCTTGCGCTACATATTGTAATATGGATGTACTCAGCCAGAAACCTTCCCTGGAGTGTACACAACATCTCACCCAAGTTTCATCGCAATCGGATGAATGTTATGTGAACGTATACGGGACGTTTTCGAAACTCTTCGCGCGTAGTCACTCATTTGTTGAACATAAACGTGCGCTTCGTATTGTAAAATGGATTTACTTAGCCAGAAACCTTTCCTGGAGTGTACACAACAATTCACCAAACATTTATCACTATCAGACGAATGGTATATGACTTTATACGGGACTTTGTTGAAATGCTTCGTGTGTCATCGCTCATTTGTTGAATCTACTGGTGCGCTACCTATTGTAAAATGTATGTACTAAGCCAGAAACCTTCCCTGGAGTGTACACAACATCTCACCCAAGTTTCATCGCTGTCGGATGAATGGTATATGAAATTATATGGGACTTTGTTGAAACGCTTAGCGCGTTGTCGCTCATTTGTTGATTCAACTCGTGCTCTACCTATTTTTAAAGGGATTTACTAAGCTAGAAACCTTCCCTGGAGTGCACACAAAATCTCAGCCTAGTTTCATCGCTATCGGACGAATGGTATATGAACGCAAACGTGACTTTGTTGAAATGCTTCGCGCGTCGTAGCTCATTTGTTGAATCTACTCGTGCGCTGCCTATTGTAAAGTGGATGTACTAAGCCAGAAAATTTCCCTGCAGTGTACACAACATTTTACGCAAGTTTCATAGCTATCGGACGAATGGTATATGAATGCATACGGGACTTTTTTGAAACACTTTGCGTGTCGTCGCTCATTTGTTGAATCTACTCGTGCGCTATCTACTGTTAAATGTATTCACTAATTTTGAAACCTTCACGTAAGTGTACACAACATCTCACCCAAGTTTCATCGCTATCGGACGAATGGTATATGAACACATACGGGACTTTGTTGAAATGCTTCGCGCATCGTCGCTCATTTGTTGAATCTACGCGTGCGCTACCTATTGTAAAATGGATTTACTAAGTCAGAAACCTTCCTTGGATTGTACTCAACATCTCACCCAAGTTTAATCGCAATCGGACGAATGGTATATGAACGCATAGGAGACATACCCACAGACATACCCACAGACAAACTATCACGTTACATTGATTTTTAGCCTATTTTCAATTTTGAAAAAAAATAGGCTTATGAGATCACCTTTTGTCCGTGTGTGTGTGCGTGTGTGTGTGTGATTCGTGTGTGTGTCCCCCCTAATAAAATCTAAACGGCTGGAGCGATTTCAATGAAACTCGGTAAGGTAATTGCACTATTCCGGGCGACCCCGACCGTGCCCTTCAAATTTTGTTACGACGCACCAATTCAACATGGCGGCTGTGCGAAATATTTCACCAGCATTCAATATCTCCGAAACTATTAGCGACATTACCCAGACATTTTGTGTGGTGATAAAGGGAACTACTATAAGTTCACGTATGTGACCTTTGAAACCCTGGTAACTACAAAACCAACATGGCGGCCAAGCGAATTTGCGACATTTAAATAGACGTTTCTCGCGATTTAACCAACCAAACGCAATGAAACATGGTACAGTATATGTTTATATAAATTGTAATGCACCGACATCTAACTTCGTTCAATTGTTTACATAACCACAAGATGGTGGATGTGCGAAATATTTCACCGGCATTCTATATCTCTGAAACTATTACCGGTATCTCCCTGAAATTTTGTACGGAGATAAAGGGCACTACTGGAAGTCCATCTATAAGACTTTCAAAAACCGGTTAACTACAAAACAAACATGGCGGCCAAGCGAATTTGAAAATTTTAAATAGTCCTTCCTCGCGATTTAATATTCCAAACGCAATTAAATCTGGTACAGGAAATATTTATACACATTGTAATGCACTGGTGTCTAATTTAGTTCAATTGTTTACATAACCTCAAGATGGCGGCTGTGCGAATTTTAAAATTAAGTGTTTATTTATTGTGATGTAGTCATGCGATCGAAGTGAAACTTTGAATAATGAACCTACGCAATAATTTTCCTTTAATAGTACATGACTCTATGGCCTATACATTTAACAATCCAACATGGCGACCATCCGAAATATTTAGACGGCTCAGAATATCTACGAGTCTATTATAGCAATTATACTGAATGTTTTAATGTTCATAGGGACTATGAACTTAAGTTCACCTATAGGACTTTAAATAACCTGGTGATCACAAATCCAACATGGTGGCGACGCGAAGTATAAATATTCACATGGACGTTTCTCGCAATTTAACCATCCGAGTGCAGTGAAACTAGGTACAGTAAATCCTTATACAAATGGTAATCCACTGGCATCTAATTTATTTCAATTGTTTCCATAACCTCAAGATGGCAGCTGTGCGAAATTTTAAAATCTCCTTGTTACTTCTTGTGTCCTAATTATGCGATTGAAGTTTGAATACTACACGTAGACAATAATCTGCATGTAACAGTACATAACTCTAGGACCTACATATGTAAAATCCAACATGGCGACCATCCGAAATATTTAGTCGGTTCTCAATATCTACGAATCAATTACAGCAATCAAACTGAAATTGTGTATGTTGATAGTGGCAATTAACATAAGTAGGATATATGAAAATAGGCTGTATAGTTCTTCACGGAACTACTTGTTATATATAGAGATTCTCTATACAAAACTCTAGAAGAATTTCTCCTCGCGTGTTTCTAGTTCCTAAACCGTGTTTACCAAACACATTTTTAAGATAGTCATCGGCCATGGTGGCTCCAACTTTGGCGTTAAAGCCTCCTAGTATTATAAGCATCTCTCTGTTCGGTATTCTTTCTAATGTTCCCGTTAACTCCTCATAGAAGTTATCTACCTCTTCTTCAGTGGAACCTGATGTTGGGGCATATGTTTGAATTACATTTATATTGACGGGTTGACCACGATGTTTACTGGAAACTATTCTGTCACTGTTTCATAGCCTAAGACTGCATTTTTCACGGATTTGTTTATTTTTATAGCCACAGCGTTGACTGATTATTGCTCTTTGCTAGAGCAGATGATAAGATTGTTGTATATGGATGTGAAATGACCATTGTTTCTCCAGTCGGTCTCGGAAATTCCAGTGACAGCAATATTCTTCTCTTGACTTTCTACCATCTGAAGTTTTCCTGCTTGATTTAATCCTTGGGTAATCCAAGTGCACACCTTCAGTTTTCAAGATTTGCATTTCGTTCCAGTCGCATATTTTCTGTGGAGAACCTGGTCCCATATTCCTCCACAGCCAGTAGCGCACTTCATACACGCAGTCCTGGAACTAATGCACCGTTTGCCAATCGGATCACTTGGCATGATAATTTTTGTTTTGGTGATCTGTATGATGAGTTATCTTGGGACAAGGTATAGGCTACCACGGTCGAGTCCCTCTTCTTTCCGTGGCGCAGTATCGCAGTCATTATCGCCTGTATCGCCCGCCACTATCTAGTCATGATCCTTGCCAATGCCATTCATCTTCAGCCTCATGCCAGTAATGATGGTTGCTGCTGTCCCCCTCCCCATCATGATGTGTTCCAATAGCATTTCCTCTACTGAGGGCTCATCACTCTCCTACAAGGGGTGTCCGTCCGAAGCCGTTGACCCTTATAGGGTGTCAGGTTATTTCAATGCCGCCCAACAATCGGCGTTAATTTTCTGACTGTACGGCCTACTCCATTACCGTAGACATAACAATATAGGATATCTATGAAAATACAGCATCATATAAAATTGGTAGTAATACTAAAGGTAATACAAAAGGTTGGGAATATCAGCTACTACAAGGGGAAGGACGTGTACATAACCTTATTTGTCTTTTGATTTGTTATTTACACTTTCAAAACTTAAATCGGCAACCAACGGTTATAATTATTCACGTAGTTTGAATGTTCTCTTCACTTTCTTTGTATTATTTCATGGGACTGACTGTTGTAACTGACATATTTCTGATATCAATATTTGAGGATTTTTGAGTTTTATAACGATTATTTTATTTGATCGGGAAAGAAGGTTGGAACCCTGGTAGTCCTTCGGAAAAATAATACATTTATGTTTTTATGTTCAGAACTAATTTCCAGAGCTCTGAGGAGGCAAAGAGGAAGGATCCTCCTACAGATTAATGATTATAGAAGAATAGTTGGAGATCCAGTGACTAAAGAATCACCTGTGGCCAAGGATATCTACCACTAATATTGCGAAGGGGCAAACTTCTACAGGAACTTCCACAACCATTTAAATGGTTAGATACAGCTGATCCAATGTTGACTTCTAACACACGATTAGTTCAGGCTTTTCTAGTATTAACAGCAGTAGGCAGTAGGTGATACAACTTATAATTCGTAATGGACTCATCATTTTTGACGAAACAGTGAAGGAATGAAGCACACACGAGCAGTATATAATTGTCTAATTGAATTACTCGTGCTCCTCTCTAGAGAATTAGTCAAATGTTAATTTTGTAATTTTGAGCGGAACTTGACATCACATGCCTTCACACAATTTTATATTTCTACCATGTATAATAGTAATTCAGCGTATGTCACAGTTTTTCTGAATGGACTATCCTGAAGATAGCTTTAAGGGATAATAATCTACGAATGCCATTTTAAGTTAATGGAGCATCCGATAATGCACAAAGAGTACAGCAGACATAAGCAATTTACTTCAAGGAGGAGGATCCCGAAGCATACGGAATTTAGGAACGTTATAGTGCTCTTCATTGGGTGTAACATTCGTAGTGAATGCATAATTGTGGAGTTTAATTAATGTTCCATAGTATACGGTAGTTTGAGTCAGGAAAATAATTCATTACCAGTTTACAGCACGGTTATTCCACTTTTCAATCATGTTTGTCTTCTTCAGCTGCGCTTATCTGGTTGAAAGACTTGAAGATGTAAGTACATTACATCTGTAAAGTAATGTTATAAATGTACGCAGTACATTGTTCAAAGTGTAATGGATCAAGAGTATTCAGATGTACCCCATGCACACTCTTCTCTCATTTGAACAAATGTCTCACAAATGAACTGCATGTGAATAAAAGAAGAAGTGTAATTTTCCCTGCGAGCTGCATTTCTTTGTAAAGCCAAACCTTTTTCTAAAAGAGTCATCTATGACATTTCACTATCGCACGGTGTGCACGCTCTTATTCTGCATAATTTGTCCGAAGTGATGAGTAATTTTTAACTCCCATTTGCACCCCTATACAAGTGAACTTCCATTCCTGCTGCTTTATTGACAGGTTGGCATGACTTATGAAATTATTCTTGTGTATACTATAAAGGGGGAAGAAAGAAATCTGCACTTGGAGGTCGGCATGCGGTTCCTCGGCGAAATTCACGGCAAAGGTTTATCTAGCAAAACCTAGTCCCACCAATAGGTTTAATAGGAATGCGAGTGAAGAAACGAGGCTCTAACAACGCTGTAATTGCGTGCAGTGTGGCCGAGAACAGGTCGCATGAACTCGGCGCTGTGCCGGAGCTGTCTCAATCTCAGTGGTAGGAGGTAGTGCCGCGAACGCCGGTTATGCCGGTTATGCGACTCAATGGACGAGTAGCATTGGCGCCAAAACGTTTTTTTAAGCTATTGTATCAATTTGTACCCAATGTAGACCTCCACATTGCAATACATTATGTGTTGTGTTTACATGAAATTCTTACTGACGTAACTTATACGACCACATGGTTTCGTCCAGGGCACAAATAAACCCAATAGAACATAATAGTGGATACAGTAACATCGTCTTTATCCAATGGATTGTCACGCAAAAGGCGCCTCTCTTTGTCCGTTTGACAAGAATCCCGTTGTACTCGTCGTCAGATACGGATATTTATCGCGATGTTAGTCAATCGCCACCACTCTCGGCCGTTTGACGAAATTCACGTTGTTTTTACGGTCAGAAAACAGATAATTATCGCGATGTTAAAACAATCAGAGCCGAGTTCACGGTGGATCACGAGGAGAATGAGTATAGTAATGCTACACACTCAAAGCCGTTTTTGAGTGAGTTGTCTCACTTCTCACCATCCGTACTGAACCCGCTAACCACTGGTTCATGTGATATTTTTCACCGCAACGCATTTTTGGATGCATCACTTTTGAACGCACCCACTGACCGACCATGCTGTCGCTACATGCTAACATTCTTTGGAATTATAAATGGTTGATCTTTTGACTACGGAGAAAACCACTATTAAATAATCTGAAGCTAAATTATGATACTTCTATTTTCTACGAAGCTCAGATTTTATCACACTGTAATTCTGTAACATTGAAACATTCTTTAGAATGTGATTTCTGCATTTGGTAAGGTAGTAACTTCGCAGATGCGCGAACCGGAACCAGACAGACGCTGCACGACCAGTGTAGTTACAAGCTAATGCAGCGCATAGCTGAGAGCTTACCGCATGTGTTTGGATTATCATCCAAGTTGGATGCCCGTTGTATTAAGTCCGTCTATAAGACGAGGTAACAGTCCGCCTGAAGGCGAGGGAAGCAATCCTAGTGCATCGCCCTTTACTTCAATTCGAACAGTGCATGATATTGTTAAATATTACAGCCGGAGAAGGCTTGTGCTACGAATTCTGTGAATTTTTGAGAAAGGTGGAACGCCACATTTTCAGCCACGTGATTGAACGTAATACTTCGACATCGTCGAGTGGCGATAAATACATCACTCACAGTGAAATAATTAATAACCGAGTGAATCATTTCTACACTCGTAACTACGAATACTGCTTTAATCGCACGTGCGATCCGTTTCAGTGATACGCAACGCCGATACCACGTGGTTTGTGGGCAAGTGAAATCTGTATCAGTGAAGCAGATAACAGTGCATGGCCAATTTTTAAACCATCTGCGCCGTGTAGAAGCATTGAGTTTAGTGCCACGTTAAAGCTAGCTTCTGTGAAATTGTGCTACGCTTATTCATTGTACCTTAAAGTGGTAAAGTCATATTTCAAGATGTCATATTTTGACGACCACGTGTACGACAATCCTTGTTACGCATCACGTGTGGAGATGAGCTGTTAAGCCTCATAATGTGAAGGAGTGGATCAGAGAACTACAGCCGATGACGGAAGAACCATGGTTTTAGCATCCGCTAATCCAAGGAAGATGACGACTTTGAGGAGGAGTCTGGTTATATCATCACGACAACGACGAGGACGAGTAAAGGCCGTGGAGATGGATAGAGCCGATGGGGAGGCTCATATTGGACAACCCTTGTCCGGAGACCAAAGCCTTATTATATCCCTTGGGTCGTTGGAACGACCGAGATGTAGATGTGAGTCCGAAATATTCATTCCTTGTGAGGTTCTTTTGTGGTGTAGCTTAGGGGAGTTTCTTGTAGTTTATTGTATAATCAGCCGAACTTCTTGACAAGCCATAGGTAGGTTTTGTACTGTTATAATTAATGCTTGTAGTTCACTTTCAGTGATTGTTAGTCACCTGTAGTGATTGAATTTCTCATCGATCACGGTGCATTCTGAGGGATATCGCTACGATGTTATTTGTACCCCTGCTAAGCGTGACAGTAGTCTTGTTAATACGTTTTGTTCAACCCTAGGTGGGTGATCTTGTACAGTTATATGGGATGACGATCAGACGTCATGGCCCAGTGTTATTTTTATAACACCCCTTTCTAGTAAATGTTGTCACGCCACTGATTTAGTCAGAACAGTTCGTATCGTTGGATAGCCGACTGTAGCTATCAGTTTTTTAATACTAAGCCATTTTTCATTTTTGATGTGCTATGAAGCCATCCAGTTCAAGTTTGAACACATTCAGAGTGTTACAGTTTGTATGCAATCTAGCATCGAACCAGCAACGAATGCCGTATCATTGGCAAACTTAGCAATTGTAAGATTTGCGCCTTTATAATGTTTATTTCGTGTCAGTGTTTTCGACACAGTTGTTATTTTGGTTATATTTAGACAGAGCAGTTATGAACTGACATATCTGCACATTTCAAAGAGGTTCAGATTAAGTGGAATATCTATGTATTTCTTTTCTTTGACTTTTCAAACATGCTATATCTTTGAGCCTAGTTTTAAGACGTGATGTTAAGCCTAATGCTTATGTAAATTTCTATTATATCTGGGACATGATAACAAGGCCAGTTTTCTAATAGGACTTTCTGCATGAAAGCTGCCTGCCTTCAGTGATGTGTATTTTCTAAACTTTCCGTGTGAATGATTGCGAGTAGCGAGG
Organism: Meconema thalassinum; assembly: GCA_946902985.2. NCBI lineage: Eukaryota > Metazoa > Arthropoda > Insecta > Orthoptera > Tettigoniidae > Meconema > Meconema thalassinum. The sequence goes on along the minus strand of OX336388.2, from coordinate 1,711,170,072 downwards.
CTAGCTCGAATCATGGACAGGTGTTTACATTTCCCAGCATGCAGTGTACTAGAGCACACTCACTCAGTGAGACCATAACTTTCCAGACTTTTTGACGAATGCTTATAGCATTACTAACATTTAGATGATGTGTCTCACATGTAGGTCAATGTCCAGGCCACCATTTTGTAATGATCATATGTTTTGCAACTTAGAGATGACTGGCGAGGAGCCATGTGTTTTCATCGCTACTATAGCGAATATCTTTCTTCTCCATCTGAGAATGTTTTCACGTTATGTGAAGGTTTATTTATGGTAATTAAGAGGCTAGATGAGACACCTGTTTAGAGGCTATATTTATGTGTGTCCAGACTTCGATTCTGTTGACTGTGTTATTGCAGGGAGGTAACTGATGTTTATGCCAGGCCTTACCCAGAGGTAAATTAAGTGAGACGAGAGCCACTAATAACCTGTGTTATTGTTATTCATTCATTCATTTATTTGCAATGGGGGGTGTGTCCCCCGGTGGCAAATTGGATATACATAACAAATAAATAATTACACATAACAATTCAATAACAATTATACAACAATTAAACTGGAGTATTTACACAAATAGTCAGTCTTTTCTTAAACACACCTATATGTTTGGGAAAAGGCTCTAAGACTGCCGCAGGTAGAGAGTTCCAGTTATCAATGGCACGGTTTACAAGAGAATATTTACCATAATTTGTTCGCTGTGGTCGGCCCTTAACTTTGAAAGGATGATCGCTCCTACCCATGTAAGTGGGCTTTCCCAATCGTTTGCTAAGCTCACCCCATGCTGGTTGATTTGTATACGTGTTGTACATAGCGCAGAGTCTAGATTTCATCCTCCTAGCCTCCAGTGATTCCCACCCAAGTTTCTTTAACATACGGCTCACACTGCTCCTGGGATTAAAGTCACTGAGCACAAATCTAGCGGCCTTTCTTTGTACCATTTCCAACTCATTGATGAGCCGTACTTGATATGGATCCCAAACCGCCGAGGCTTATTCCAGAATAGGTCTTACAAGTGACAAATAGCCTAATTCTTTAGCAGAGGTACTACTTCCTTTTAATACCCTCATTACAAAGTGCAGGGATTTGTAAGCTTTTGAAACTACACATCCTACATGACTACTCCATTTCATATCATTCCTTACGTGAACGCCCAAATATTTGCAAGAATCTTCTTCTACAAGTATTTCCGAGCCAATGTTATATTGAAAATCCTACCTTCGCACTTTCCCTATTTTTAAGAGACTACATTTTCTTGTGTTTATTTTCATTTTATTTTCAATCGCCCACTTATAGACCAGGTTCAGGTCCTCTTGAAGCACTGCATTGTCTTGTGAGTCATGTATCTTTCGATATATTACACAATCATCCGCAAACAATCGACAGTCACTGCGAATCCCATTTTGTAAGTCATTTATAAACGCCAAAAATAACAAAGTTCCGATTACGCTGCCCTGAGGGATACCCGACGTTACGGTAATTTCATCCGAGAATATGCCTTAGACTTTCACTTTCTGTGAACGACCCGTCAAAAATTCTTGGATCCATAAAATTACTCTTCTATCAATCTTCGTAGAAGCTAATTTATGGAGTAGCATGTCATGCGGCACGACATCAAATGCCTTCGCAAAATCTATAACCACGGCGTCGACTGAAACTCCATGGTCTAACGATTCGCTAATGTCTTGAAAAAGTGATAGCATCTGACTCTCGCATGAGTTACCTTTCCGAAATCCATGTTGCCTATCATTAAACCATGATAATGTTTCCCACTGTTCCCTCAAGTAGTCGCAAATGAGATGCTCCATCTGTTTAAAAACGATGGACGTAAGGCTAACCGGCCTGTAGTTGTCCAATTCAAGTCTGCTCCCTCCATTAAATATTGGGACTACCGTAGCTCTTTTCCAGTCATCTGGGATTTGCGCATTGTTTATGGACACATTAAACATCACCTCCAAGTATCGTGCCACGGCCCTACCTCCTAGTTTAAGTAATTCACTAACAATTTTATCAGGGCCTTTTGATACAGTGAAACGTAGTTTTTGTATTAGCTTTACAATTGCTGACTGGTTTATTTGGAACAGGGGAGCCCCTGATTCTTCGTTAAGGTCCAACACAGAGCTATTGGATTTATTGAACACACTACCGTAAAAGACATTTAATTCATTAGCAATGGCCTGCTTCTCAGTAATTAATTTATCGTCACCGGACATTATCATCGACAAATTATTTGAATTTCCCTGTAAATTTTTTTCCACCCATTACCTCCCGAACCAAGTAAACCTTACATATAACTGTCATGAGCAGCCCTTTTTTTTAAAGACGAGCTCTCTTGATAAGGACTTAAATTTCAACATATACTTGTCACTATCAAGTCTTTTATTGTATAATTTCCTAATTTTCCGTTTTAGACTCCTAATTTCTCATGTGTAATACTCAGGATCTGGGTTTTGTTTCAGCAATTTAAATGGGACAAATTTATCAACAGCGCTATTTAAAATTTTCAAAAAGTTAGTCCACAGGATATTAATGTGATTTCCTTCCGATGCCCATCCTACAAATAGCTCATTCAAATACCCCTGAAACTTGCCCTGATCCGCCCTGCGATACTGGAATATGATCTTTTTTGCTTCATCAGAGTCTAATTTTGTAATGTCACCATATCTAATATTTAATTCAACCCCAGAATGGTCACTAATTCCTGGTACTTTCAGACAGTTAATATACAGCTCTACAGGCCGTACGAGATAAACATCTAAGGTATTATTGTCTCTAGTTGGGAAGTCAACTACTTGGGAAAACCCCCCTCCCTTAAGAATTTATTTGCAGATCTCTGACCTTGACCACAGCTAGTTGACTCACCAGACCAGTCTACTTTGGGGAGGTTTAAATCTCCAGCAATTATTATGCTCTTTTTCATAGCATTACCCGTACAAGTTTTATCATACAGTGTTTCGAGGAGAGAAAAGTTATCCTTCGGTGCTCTATACGCCCCTATCACCTGAAGAGGGAATTTATTTCCTTTATCCGAAATTTGTACACATAACATTTCATGATCCATATCAGCCCACTTTAAGAAACTAGCTATATTTTTGCGCACACAAATAAATAGCCCACCACCTCGCTTACCCCGATCCCTTCTGTACATTTCGTAGGTCCCTTGAATTATTTCGCTACTATTTATGTCCTCATATAACCAAGATTCAGTTGCAATGACAATGTCCGGAGAATACGTCTCTACAAGATTCCAAAATTCAATTAATTTATTTCCTAAACTCTGACAATTAACCTGCAGTAATCTTAGAGTCTTACCTCCGCAGCAAATATCTCGAAATAGCTCCTTCTCTTCCCATCGGCTGGCAACCTCTGGACCTGCTCCTCCTCACAAAAGCCGGCACGAACCGATGACCCTGTCATGTAGGCTCCCTAGGTTAAAAGCGCCCCGTCGATTTAGATGCAGCCCGTCTCGGGCGAAGTCACGGCCACCAATCCAGCAGTCAGCTTCTACGTACACTAATCCCAGTTGTGCACATACCCAGTCCATGCGGTCATTTACAGTCTTAACTCGCCTTAACGGAACATCTCCCCGCCGAACAATGCCACTCATTATAATTTTTGCATGTCTAAACTTGCTTTTAGCTTTTCTGCCTAGTTCATAGAGCTCCCCCATGATGTAATCAGCTGTAGCCCTATTCTTCAAATCGTTCGTCCCAACATGTAGCAACAACACTTTAACTTTGTCACAGTCCTCTACATTTGATTCTTCCACTTGTTGGGCAAGCTGGTCAATTTTAATCCCCGGATAACACCGCACTTTCGCACCTGATTTCCTCGAGATATTCGCACTCCATCGTATCATTGAATCACCCATTATGATAACGTCATCCTCAGTTTGCTCCTGCACGCCCTCTTCCACACTGATCCCAGTAGAAAGCCGTTCAGTCACATCCTTCACCGTTTCTTCTGATTCACGAAGCTTTGCTCTAAGTTCCTGTATTATTTGATTCCTTGCTTTGATTTGCACCCTCAAACAGTCCGGCGTATCACATACTTTACAAAACCAATTTCCGACATCACAATCCTCCTTCTTGACCTTAATACAGCCGAAGTGAAACCATTTCTCACATAGTCCACACTCAACACCATTATTCAATGTTTTACTGCACGTCGAAAACTTTAAAGCTGCCACTGGATCATTTGCCTGATTCACAGTTGGAGTAACAGGCCCTGGATTCATTTCCACTCCACCAATAACTAGCAATGCAGCTATCACTAGGGCTATGAACCACAAGTTGCTAGGTCCCGTACGCACACACAAACACCGGAAATCCCGACTACCCTTCGCATACCACAGTCCGATCCTCGCCCGATAACACTCCTGAGAACAACCCATTACAGCACACCTGAGAGCTCGGGAAAAACACGACCTTTCACTTTGACTGCCAACTGCGGGAGAGCTCGTTGACGGTGTTTTATAGCAGAGATTGATCTCGCACGAGACTGCTACTGCTGATCCCAAGGTGTTCAGGATTTTCAGCCTATTCGTCATAAACCGACGATAATTTAAACCAACGATTCTAATAATCATTAACGTCATTATTATAAACCTGATGATAATTAACTACTCATAGCATTTAACCTTGATTTTCTTGCATTTTTGACCTGCTGGCTGGCACTTGCTTTGTGCACACTTCTCTTGTGGAAGTAATCTAGGACAGATGACACTAATTTTTATCGACGGAGTGCTTGCTCGACCTTTAGTCAGTAGCTGGTGGAGCGTGAGCCTCATGCGACGTTAGACGTAGTTTTCACTACGCAATCGCCAACGTAAATCACATGCACGTAGATGACACTGGTTTACAAACAGTAACCCAGGGCGAAGGCAGGAATAATAATGGTCATTGTCTTGTTTTACTCATTTCAAGTGTATGTTAACCAATGTTTACCCTTTACTTAGATGATAAAAGGGCATTTAATGTTTTTGTTTGACGGCTTGTCATGTAGATTTTGTATTAAATTGTTTTTGCTTTACGGACGTCATCGCCGTAAATTTTGTATTAATTGTTAGGAATTAGCTAGATTTAAAAATAAATGTAAATGAGGAAATGGTATCCTCCTAACTTAGATTTGCTTTTGCTACCCTGTTAAATGTAAATTCCGTTATTAGCTTATTTTGTAACTTGTTTTAGAGACTATTGTTGTACCATTTACCCAGCGTTTCTGTTGTTGCTTTACTTTGTCAGATAGATCTTTCGCGAGGGTTTACAGTAGTTTACAGTTAGGGTTCTGATCTTTTATTTGTATTTATTTATTAGTTTGCGGATTAGCCGATAGAAACCCTCCGAACTAGGCTAGGTGTCTGAATATTTTAAATAAATATTTCTACAAGTTTTACCTAAGTCTGGAAGTTTAATTTCTCAGTCTAGCTTTAGGGGGTGTATTTTCTTGGGTTGTCTATGACCTTTTAGCAACCATGTCACCAAGGATCCCCAGGATCATGGATTTCTCGTGCCGCTGTGGCCTATAAGAAATTCACCCAATCCTCATGGCACATGGGTCCGGCAAGTGAGGTGTTAGGGATGTCGTTTCGTCTGTTGGCAACCCTGATAGCTCCTCTGACGGGCACAGTACGCTTTTACGTTCACGGTCGGGCATGGAGAAAAGCCGCAAGTAGGTTTCGGGATGATTCATGATCGACGCCCACTTTCCCGTGACAAAAATCTCGCAGTTCTCTTAGTCACAAATTCACGATCAGGCAGGGAAAATTAGCATGACTTTAAAGCAACCGGCCCGGATCTTGGCCCGTTTAACGAGATTCCTGCAGGCGAGTCGTGCGGGTGCTAGCTGTCTCGAGGATGTAATTTTGGCGGTAGAATATTTGAAGTAGGTATCGAATATTTCAAATTATTTGGGAAGAATTGAAAGAATAATACCACAACAGGGCACATTTTTAGCCTACTTTCTATTTTTGCAAAAAATGAAAGTAGACTTAAGAGATCAACTTAGGGCGAAAAATTGTGTGTCTGTCTGTGTGAGTGTGTGTCTGTGAGTCTGTGTGTCTGAGAGTGCGTGTCTGTGAGTGTGTATACTCTGAATGTCTGTCCCCTCCCCCATCAATTCGAACACGGTGAAACCGAATTGAACGAAATTTGGTACAGAGGTTGCAATAGCAAAGGAAACCTCAGTGTCATGTTTTATATCACCGCCATCTTGAGGGAAACGTAATGGCGGCCACCCAAATGTTCAAGGCTTAAATCAAATTACGACTAACCTAATCATCCGATCTCTACCAAATTTCGCAACAACATATATTTATATAGCGAGCGTCCTTTGACTATACCACAAGATCATCAGCCCAATAGTTCGCAGATGGCGGCCATTTATGTGTGCAAATCGATTTCCCTATCAATTCAAACACGGTGAAACCGAATTGAACAACATTTGGTACAGAGATAGCACTAACAAAGAGCACCTCAGTGCCATATTGACGAAAACGTAATGGCGGCCACCCAAATTAAATCAAATTACGACCAACCTAATCATCTGATATCTACTAAATTTTGCAACAACATACCTTTGTGTGGTAAGCATCTTTTGCGCAAACTATAAGGTCATCAGCCCAATAGATTGCAGATGGTGGCCGTGTATGTGTGCAAATCGATTCCCCCTATCAATTCAAACACGGTGAAACCGAATTGAATAACATTTGGTACAGAGGTATCACTCGATAAAGGCAACTCATTGGCATGTTTTATATCACCAACATCTTGACGGAAATGTAATGGCGGCCACCCAAATGTCAAAAGCTTAAATCTAATTGCGACCAACCTAATCATCTGAGCTCAACTAAATTTTGCAATAACATACTTTTATGTGAGATGCGTTCTTTGACCAAGCTACAAGGTCATCTTCCCAATAGTTTGCAGATAGTGCCCATGTATGTGTGCAAATCGATTCACCATATCAATTCAAACACGGTGAAACTGAATTGTATGAATTTTTTTTACAGAGTTAGCACTAGCAGAGGGCACCTCATATTCATGTTTAATATCCTTATAAAGCGTTGTATTTCAACAAGCTACTACAACCAACATTCAATTATACTCCTTGAAAAGGTCAAAGAGTTATAACAACACCCATGCATTTAGGAGAAAGTAGGCTATATGTCCTTTATTGAACATCTTGTTCTTTCTAATTACGAATTTAACAGGTTTATGAGCGAATTTTATTTGGTTTTATATGTCCAATGCAACGAATGTTCGAAGTAAAATTCGTCATATAATGGAATTTTTAATTAACTATAGGCCTACTCTAAGTGGAACGATGGATGAAGCTAACTTACGAGACGGGAAAATGACATACTTCGGTGCTCATTCACGAATAATTTCGCGTGATTTCCTGACTTCAATTTCAGATATTTTCCAAAGTTAGTGGACTTAGACAGAAATGGCAGGTTTCAGTTTCGAATGATTTCGCGAATAAAACGTCTCACGAAAAGTCAAGGGACATATTATACATGGGTATATGTATACTGCGTACTAAGCTTTGTCAAACTGGTGACGTTAAAATAAAGGAAGCATTAAGAATAAACAAGTAGTTCCGTGAGGAACTAAATAGCCAATTTTCATATATCCTACTTATGTTAATTGCCTCTATCAACATACAACATTTCAGCTTGATTGCTGTAATACATTCGTACATATTGAGAACCGTCTAAATATTTCGGAAGGGCGCCATATTGGATTTTTATATATGTAGGCCATAGTGTTATGAACTATTAGATGACGATTATTGCGTAGGTCCATTTTTCAATCGTTGACGTAACTTTCAAAAATCTGTTAACTACACAACGAATATGGTGGCCAAGTGAATTTGAAAGCACTGATATCTAATTTAGTTCAATTGTTTACATAACCCCAAGACGGTGGCTGTGCGAAAGTTTAAAATTAAATTTTTTATTTCTTGTGTCCTAATCATGCGATCAACGGGGTCGGAAAAAGTAGTACCATGTTTTTCCTGAGCTTCATTGAAATCGCTCCAGCAGTTTAGATTGTATTAGGAGGAGGGGAGGGGGGGCGGGTGGGGGTGGGGTGGAGGGGCGGGTGGGGGGGGCGCACACACACACAGACACACACATACACACACACACACGGACCAAAAGTGATCTCATAAAGCTATTTTAGCCTATTTTTATTTATTTATTTATTTATTTATTTATTTATTTATTTATTTATGTATGAAAAATAAATAGGCTTATGAGATTACGCTCATAGTACTATTTTGTCCGACCCCAACCCTGCCCTTCAATTTTTTTTACGTCTAACCAATGCAATATGGCGGCTGTGCGAAATATTTAATCGGCATTCTATATCTCCGAAAATATTGCTGATATCACCCCAAAAGTTTGTACGGTGATAAAGGACACTACTAGAAGACATATGTGACTTTATAAAACCTGTTAAGTACAGAACGAACCTGGCGGCCAAGTGAAGTTGAAACGTTTATATAAATTTTTATCGCGATTTAACCATGCGAACGCAGTGAAACTTGGTACACCAAATGTTTATACACATTGTACTGCACTGAAATCTAATTTAGTTCAATTGTGTACATAAACTCAAAATGGCGGCTGTGCAAATTTAAGTCTTCATTTCTTGTGTCGTAATCATGCGATGAAAGTCAACGTTTGAATACTAAGCTACGCAGTAATCGTCGTCTCATAGTGCACATCTCTATGGCCTACATTTGTTAAAATCCAACATGGCGACCCTCCGAAATATTTGGACGGTTTTCAATATCTATTAATCTATGAGAGCATTCAGACTGAAATTTTGTATGTTGGTAGAGGCTATAAACATAAGTTCACCTATGGGACTTTCAATAACCTGGTGAGCACAAGTTTAACATGGCGGTGATAAGAAATTTAAATATTTAAATGGACGTTTCTCGCGATTTACACGGAACTGCTTGTTTCTTAAATGAAAATAGACTAAAAATACTCGCCTCTCTGGAGATACACCTAGAATATCTAACAGCACCGCGTAACGCGTGTGACGCTTACCTGAACGTAAGTTATACTGTTAGCATTGATCCACGGCGTTGTACAGTCTATAAAGTCTATATAGGCTTAAGGGTAAATATTCATCGTCAAATAAATTGCCTCCAAATATACTAATCTTCATAAAATGATGGGGCATCATGAGCATTAGATCATACGCAGTTAAAATAATACCAATGGCATATGTTCATACAGAACATGAGTACAACCTCAAGTACTACTCTACGTAAGCAATGACTGATGGTCCGTGTTATTGCAGTGACTCTTTAAGTGAATGCAATTTATTATATACATAAGCACCCACCACAGAATACTCTGTAATATACGAGTTGTATATTATTCCCGTCCTGCATACTTTTCCAAGCATCGTCTTAAATTCATAATATTATATGCGATATCAATCCTATATCATACTTCAAATCTATAAAACTGCTTGGTAAGACAGCATAAAATACGTTCATTTGGGCCGAGTTATTTTATTGGTCAGAAACTTGGATAACGACACCAATCACATGGAAGGTTTTAAAATATGACTAGAATTCTTAGCTGTCACATCACGGCCGTCCGAGTTCGATTCCCAGCTCTGCCAGGAAATTTAAATCTGGTCTGGGGGTAAGAATGGGGGTACATTCATCCTGATGAGTAAGAAATAGGAAGATGAGGGTTCATTTCTTATCTCAGTCATCTCAGAATTGTTTTCCGGAGTCTTCTAGCTTCTACTCCAGGCGACTTCTGTGGTGGTACCTAAATTAAGGCAACGGCCACCTCCTATCCTAATTCTAGACCCAATTACAAGTACACACACGCACACAATACGACAGTTTATCAGACAGATTCCACACACAAAAGTACACGGGGAAATATGATCACTATATTACACAGCCCATCAATAAATGAACATCTGCTTTTGGAATGATTTGTGAATAAAGGTTATCTGGAGGGATAATATGACAAATGCTCTAGTTCTTAGCATGGAGGTGTGGTGGAGCAGTAGTCAAGAAGCTTGCCTCTCACCAAGGTGGACCAGGTTCTATTCCTGTCCAATCCATGTGAGCTTTTCGAAGTGTAATATCAAGTCCAGTAGTTCGGAGTCCGCGTAAAATAGGAGATCCCGTGGGTCATGATTGCCAGATTAACGGACACGTAAAGCTACAAGTTTTCTTTTTAAGTTATTTCGGAGAGCCAAGAAAAAAAATAATGATAAATGGACGACTCCAGATGGACAAAACCCATATTTAACAATTTCGACTCAAATCCAAAATCAACACTTCCCTGGTACGTTAGCGTCAAGAAATATCTGCAAGAAATGGGCCTAAAACCTGGTGACGCGCACAAACGAGACATTTTCCGAAAAAGAATCGTGACTTTAGGGACTTTCCGAGATGAGAAATGGCCAACCGGTGCGATGTGGTCGGATGAACGCCGTGCTCGACTCAGCAAGCTAATGAAAACCTACTGGATCAATCGTAAATTGAATAAACGTCAGAATGTAAAGTGGAACTTATCGTGGTCCCTGGTTGGCCGATTAGCGAATAATAATTAATAATACTATTTGTTTTACGCCCCATTTTAACTACTGAGCCATTTTAGAAACGTCAGGGTGACGGAATTTTGCTCTGAAGGAGATCTTTAACGTTCCAGTAAATCTCCCTCAAATGCCAAATAACTGCGCCAGGAATCAATCTTGCAATCTTGGGCACAACAGGCTCTACTACGCAGCTAGTGACAAGCAAAGAAGATCGCTGATCTCAGTCATTAGTACGCAAACGTCACGTCGCCTGCGGTGGCCGAGAGTGCTAAAGCGCTCCCTCGTGCCTTACTGGGTTCAAATTCCACCTCGGCCGTCCTTCTTGAGTCACTCCTTGTGGCATTCACTGCTCAGTAGAACCCGTGAGAACAATATATTGATGGCATATTTCCTCCTGGAAGACCAAGAAAAACAGATATTTAAAGACATAGCACCAATAGCGACTTACGGGATCCACATAATTTGGGACAAACTAAAAGAAGACGACTTATTAACATTAGAGAAAGTCAAAGCACGCTATATGAAAAGAGACTTGGGTATCGGGAAGACAGCGCTGTCCAGACTGACTTACGTCTCCACAAAAGATATGTTCTTCATAGAAGATATTAGACTGCAGATGCTACTGCCACGCACCGAGGCCTATGAGAGTGCCCTTCAAATACTCAAAGAAAAGCAAAACGCTATCAGGGATGATTTCTACTCAACTGACGCCATAATGACTGTCGAATGGAAACCGGCAAACTATGAACTCGGACACAAAATGAGACGATACGCTACATATGACTTTCACTACAAGTTCTGCCAAGACAAGCGATTCCACCAACCAAAAGAAGAATGTGTGTGTGATCTATGCAGCGAATGCTGTTCTCGATATCATGCAAAAAATTGCCGACAAAGACATACAGTATATCAATAACCCAATTGGGATTGGAATAATGTACAGTACTGCACCCGAATCCCGCATAGTCATAGCCTATATCCGCAAAGATAGAAAAGGATTGTATGGAGGTCGATACCCAGCCAGGTTAACCAACACTACCCTACTAGGATAATGACTAGGGAACCCTCGATGCATACCGGCCATGCAACAACACTACCGATTAGTTACACATTTACAATGAAATATAAACTATCCTAAACACAAAATGGTAGGACGAGAATCTCGGATCTCGGGTGTGAACGGTGAAAGTTGAGACTAACATGAATTGTAGTAATTAATTCGCAGTATTATCGCACGTCGATTGCAAGAATGAAATGATGATCAGATTTATAAAAAACGAACAGGCAAACAAAAACTAGTGCCTGGGATTTATTTCCAAACAAATAACCAATAAGAACAAAAATAATCCCTATCACCATAAAATAATCAAACAAGTTAAAATTAACTGTTACACACGTCAGATAGATCTACTATCTGTAGAATGAATGTTTCTGAAAATTCTCGTTACAACAATGTAGTTATATTAAATTTCATAAAATGTTTGCGTAGTTTGACAGTCACCCTGTGGTTATGTCATTGAAATAATCTGATTAAAATCAGCTGTTCACTCATAAAAATGAAGTTAACATTACAAAAACCCTACATTATACACGGGCGTACGTAAAATGTAACTATCTACTCTAATAGTACTGTTATTAATAATATGAGGTTTAAATATATACATTATCTACAATTCTTGTGCTTCACACGATTTAAAATTTACCATTAACACTATCAGTAGCGATCTGAGAGCTTCATAGTGTCTCTGTTACATAAACAGTTCTTTGAACAATGTTTCTACCAACGATAAAATTCTCAGGTACTTCTAGTGGTATGTCATAACAAATAAGCCTGAGTATCAAGCAATTAAGTTAAATACGGCTTAGAATGTCGTATCAATAAGTAAAACAATAGGATAAAGGGCGATGCGAAACTACTTAAAGACTATATACATTACGTGGACCATATACAAATACTCTCAGACATAAACAATTCAAACATTTAACCTTTGTTTTAGCGCTTTTTACTCATCCTGTAACAATTCGTTGCTCCACATAGCAATACATTCCTTCCTTCCGCAATACAGTGAACAATACTTATAAATGGCGTCTGCTACGCTCCAAACATGTCATACTTTCTTCCTTTCCATTCTACGAACAAACTTCAAAACTCCGCACGGCATTACTTCCATAAAAAAACTATCTTGCTACACACTTGTAGAAGAATTAGTGTTTTGACTAGGTAACTACGCTAGAGTATATTACCGTTCAGAATGCACTCCTAACTCTCAACTCTACTCTAAATTATTGAACCTCGTGCATCAAATTACAACAATTACATGTTCGTTCACAATAATACAATTCACAAATTACTTCTTATTCCTTTCATTAGCGCTATTCGTTCACTTTGATCCATAACAAACTTATTCTTCCGCGTTACCAAACGTTAACAATGTTAATTTGTAGTTCGCTCGTCTTTTAGTTGTTATTAAAAATAAATACATATCCTCACGTTTCTGGTGTACATTAAATATATGAACAATTCATATTTAAGTTGTTTTAACATACTAGACTGCAGGTAGATTAACATATCTCCTGATCTATTCATCTCAGTTAAACAATGTTTATACATTAATTGTTGATAAATATAGGCATAATTTGACCTGAATTGTCACGACCATGATCCTATTTTATAGTGTATATTCGTAGTATCATAATCCAAGACTATTTAGTTGTCTAATAAGTTGCATTCCGCTATTAGAATTTTATAACATTCAAATTGTCTATATAAATACTAGCTGAAGTACCCGTGCTTCGCTACGCGTCATAAATAAATTACAATGTGAAGGTGACAGTTAAATCAGGGGATAGGCGGGGTGCTGCGCAGAAGGAGATTAAGGATGGAACATTTTGTCCAACTACACCGTTCGGCGATGACCGTGTTTTATAGCACAAATTTTGGTTTTACTCCCTAACCGTTGGTGATACCTTTCGGATAGAAAATGTAATTTTAAACCTCGTATATGCCATCAAAGTTTGCTATTTCTTAGCGTTCACTTTTTATTTGAAATGGAAATATGAAAGTTTGAAACCAAAGGGTGTAGTGACGTCACTAAAATGGTCGCCATCTTTAAATAGTGCAAAGTATTAAAATCTAAAGTAGCCAATATGTTAACCAGGTAAATCAGCTACTTCCATGAAAAATTCATGTAAGTCGGACCAGTGGTTCTTGCGTGATTGAGTAATACACAGACACACACCATCTCATTTTTAGCCTCGCCTCGCTCGCGTCATAGTCGTGTCATATTGTTATTCAATGGCATGCAGGTTTAACCCCGTTAACACCCCTTTAGAACCTGAATATCCAAAAATCCCCCCTTAGTAGACATTTTCGACACACAACAAACATATCCCCTTCTTCTAACTTTAATAGTTTTGATTGGTCGATGAGAGTGAACATCCAAAAATCCTTCCTTAGTGGACGTTTTTCTTCCTGAATTTCACCCCTCCCCATAGGCCCCTTAAATTGGATTTATGAAAAAACTGTCAAACACCTACTTATTTTAATTATTTGTTCATTTATTTATTTATTTATTTATTTATTTTTAAGCTGATTGAAACTCGGAGAAAATCAAACTCCTCGCCTATGTCGTTTAAGAGACACACGCTCCGTTAGGAATCTTTCAACCCCCACTTTTCATCCCTTTCACCTCATAATATACACCACATCGAAAAACCATTAATCATGGTTCAGCTTATTTTTAATGATTAGTATATATGCCAAGTATCACATCCCCAAATGAAACCACTCATGAGATATTGTTATTCAATGAAATGCACGTTTACCCCCTTAACACCTCTTTAGAACCTGAATATCCAAAACTCTTTCCTTAGTGGACGTTTTCGACATACAACGAACTTATCCCCAAAATTTCATGTTTCAAACTTCAATAATTTTGGCTGGGCGATGATGAGTGAGTGAGTCAGTCAGGACATTTTCTTTCATTTATTTTTGAGAATTTCACCCCTTCCCATGTACCCCTTACATTGGATTTATGAAAAAAGAACGGTCGAACACTTATTTACTTATTTAAAGCTGTTTCCCCTCTGAGTTTGATGAGTGAGTAAGTGAGTCAATCAGTTAGGACACTTTCTTTCCTGTTTTTTTTCCCCCGAATTTTACTCCTCCCCATGGGCCCCTTAAATTGGATTTATGAAGAAATGGTCGAACACCTACTTACTTATTTTTAAGCTGCTTTTTCCGCTGAATTTCACACTTATCGCCTATGTTGAATAAGAGATACTGTACACGGTCCGTTAAGAATCCTTCAACCCCCAATTTTCTCCCCTTTTACCTCATAATATACACAATATCGATAAACACTTAGACATATGTCTGCTTATTTTGAATGCTAGTTTATATGCCGAATATCACATCCCCAAATGTAACAACTCGTGAGATATTGTTATTCAATGAAATGCAAGTTTAACCCCCTTAACACCCCTTCAGAACATGAATATCCAAAAATCCATCCTCAGTGGAATTTTTCGACATACAACGAACATATCTCCAAAATGTTAAGTTTCTAACTGCAATAAGTTTGCTGGAGGATGATGAGTGAAAATTTCCTTAGTGGACTTCTTTCCCCAGAATCTCATCCCACCCCATGAGCCCCTTAAATTTGATTTATGAAAAAAAATGATCGAACACCTATTTACTACTTTTTCAATCTGATTTTTCTCCCTGAGATTCTTACTTTTTGCCTCTGTCTTTTAAGAGATACTTGCTCCGTTAAGAATCCTTCAACATGCACTTTTCACACATACACCTCATAATATACACCACTTCGAAAAATCCTCAGACATGTGTCTTCTTATTCTTAATGATGAGTTTGTATGCCTAGTATCCATCCCAAAGGAAACCAATCGGGAGATATTGTTATTCAATTAAATGCAAGTCTACCCCCTAAACACCCCTTTAGAACCCGAATATCCAAAATTCCTTCCTTAGTGGACGTTTTCCACATACAACGAACATAGCCCGTTAATGTCATGTTTCTGACTTCAATAATTTTGGCTGGGGGATGATGAGTGAGTAAGTCAGGACATTTTCTTTCATTTATTTTTCAGAATGTCACCCCTCTCATGAGCCCCTTAAATTGGATTCATGAAAAAAAAACGGTCGAACACGTATTTACTTTTTGAGCTGTTCTTCCCCCTTGAGTTTGATGAGTGAGTGAGTTAGGACACTTTCTTTCCTGTTTTCCCCCCAGAATTTCACCCCTCTCCAAGGGTCCCTTAAATTGGATTTATGAAAATTGGTCGAACACCTATTTACTTATATTTTAAGCTGTTTATTCCCGACGAATTTCAAACTTCTCGCCTATGTCGTTTAAGAGATACACGCTCCGTTAAGAATCCCTGAACCCCCAATTTTCACCCCTTCCACCTCATAATATGCACCACATCGATAAACCCTTAGACATATGTCTGATTATTTTAATGATTAGCTTATGTACCGAATATCACATCCCCAAAGAAACAACTCATGAGATATCGTTATTCAATGAAATAAACGTTTAACCCCTTAATATCTTTTTAAAACCCGAATAACAAAAATCATTCATTAGTTGACGTTTTCGACATACAGCGAACATATTCCCAAAATTTCATGTTTCTAACTTTAATAGTTTTCGCTAGGCGTGGTGAATGAGAGAGTCAGACAGGACATTTTCGTTCAATTATTTTTACCAGAATCTCACCCCTCCCCATGGGCCCCTTAAATTGGATTGATGAAAAAAACCGCTTGAGCACTTATTAACTTACATTTTAAGCTGTCTTTTTCCCCTGAGTTTGATGATGATGATTGTTGTTTTAAGGGGCCTAACATCTAGGTTATCGGCCCCAGTATCCCTGAGTTTGATGAGTGAGTGAGTTAGTCAGTCAGTTAGGACACTTTCTCTCCGTTTTCCGCCCAGAATTTCACCCCACCCCATTGGCTCCTTAAATTAACTTATGAAAAAACGAAGGATCACCGATTTACTTATTTTTAAGCTGATTTTTTTTCGCTGAGTTTCAAATTTCTCGCCTATGTCGTTTAGGAGATAGGCCTACATGCTTCGTTAGGAATCCATCAACCTCCAACGTTCACCCCTTTCACCTCATAATAATACACCACATCGAAAAACCCTTAGGACATGTCTGCTTATTTTAAATGATTAGTTTATATGTCGAGTATCACATCCACAATTGAAACCACTCGTGAGATATTGTTGTTCAATGAAATGCAGGTTTAACCCCTAAAGACCCCTTTAGAACCTGAATATTCAAAAATCCTCCCTTAGTGTATGGTTTTGACATACAACGAACATATCCTAAAAATGATATGAGTGAGTGAGTCAGGACATTTTCTTTCAATTTTTTTTCTTCAGAATTTCACCCCTCCCGATGAACCCCTTAAATTTGATACATCAACAAAACTGTCGAACACATATTTACTTATGTTTATGCTGTTTTTCCCCCTGAGTTAGAAGAGTGAGTGAGTCAATCGGTTAGGACACTTTCTTTCCTGTTTTATTTATCCAGAATTACACCCCTCCCCATGGGCCCCTTTAATTGGATTTATGAAAAAAAAAACGGTCAAACACCTATTTACTTACTTTTTATGCTGATTTTCTTCCGATGAGTTTAAAACTCCTCGCCTATGTCGTTTAAGAGATACAGGCTCCGTTAGGAATATTTCAACCCCCACTTTTCACCCCTTTTCACCTCATAATATACACCACATCGAAAATCCCTCAGACACGTGTCTTCTTATTTTTAATGATGCGTTTATATTCCGAGTATCACATCCCCCAATGAAACCAATCGGGAGATATTGCTAATCAATGAAATGCAGGTCTACCCCCTTAACACCCCTTTAGAACCTGAATATCCAAAAGTCCTTTCTTATTGGGCGTTTGTGGCCATTGAGGAAGCTGCATACCAAATTTCATTCCAATCCGTTGGGTGGTTTTTGAGATTTCGTGATGAATGTGTGAGTGAGTGAGTGAGTGAATGGTATTTGACAAATATCTAGTAGATAGTGTCAAGTCTTCGATATGCTATAGTCGGTTGACAGTGGTGTGTGAGCAGATGAGTAACTAACGGGATTTGAAGTAAAGCTCCTCATTTTCTATACCGGTAGTGCAGAGCGCAACTGGCATCCAGTCGGCCGTGTCTCGACTTGAGCTATGTTGCCATGGAAACTATCTGCCTTGCCATTCCATATTGAGTATATTTTATGAATTGATTAGCCTTTGCTCGAGTGCAAAAGGGCCGAAATCAGAAAAATGAGAAAGACTATCGAAAATTCATATAGGCAGCCGTTCCTTCTGGGTCCTAAACTATGTGTATGCAAAATTTGGTTGAGATTGTTGGAATGGTGTAGATTTGTATACGGAACCAACCCACATACATACAGACTTTCACTTTTATATATCTACTAGCTGAAGTACCCGTGCTTCACTACGCGTCATAAATAAATTAAAATGTGAGGGTGACAGTTAAAACAGGGGATAGGCGAGGTGCTGCGCAGAGGGAGATTAAGGATGGAACATTTTGTCCAACTACATCGCTCGGCGTTGACCGTGTTTTATAGCACAAATTTAGGTTTTATTCGCTAATGGTTCGAGATACCTTTCGGATAGAAAATGTAATTTTAAACCTCGTATATACCATCAGAAATTTGCTATTTCTTAGCGTTCTCTTCTTATTTGAAATGGAAATATAAAAGTTTTAAACCAAAGGGTGTAGTGACGTCACTAAAATGGTCGCCATCTTTAAATAGTGCGGAGTATTGAAAACAAAAGTAACCTATATTAACCAGGTAAATCAGCTACTTCCATGTAAAATTCATGTAAATCGGACCAGTGGTACTTGCGTGATTGAGTAATACACAGACACACACCATCTCATTTTTAGCCTCGCTTCGCTCGCGTCATAGTCGTGTCATATTGTTATTCAATGAAATGCAGGTTTAACCCCGTCAACACCCCTTTAGAACCTGAATATCCAAAAATCCCTCCTTAGTAGACGTTTTCGACACACAACAAACATATCCCCAAAATATCATTCTTCTAACTTTAATAGTTTGGGTTGGTCGATGAGAGTGAACATCCAAAAATCCTTCCTTAATGGACGTTTTTCTTCCAGAATTTCACCCCTCCCCATTGGCCCCTTAAATTGGATTTATGAAAAAACGGTCGAACACCTATTTTATTTGATTTATTTATTTATTTATTTATTTATTTATTTATTTATTTATTTATTTTTAAGCTGATTGATTTCCTCTGAGTTTCAAGCTCCTCGCTTATGTCGTTTAAGAGATACACGCTCCGTTAAGAATCTTTCAACCTCCACTTTTCATCCCTTTCACCTCATAATATACACTACATCGAAAAACCATTAGACATGTGTCAGCTTATTTTTAATGATTAGTATATACGCCAAGTAACACATCCCCAAATGAAACCACTCGTGAGATATTGATATTCAATGAAATGCACGTTTAACCCCGTAACACCTATTTAGAACCTGAATATTCAAAACTCTTTCCTTAGTGGACGTTTTCGATATACAACGAACATATCCCCAAAATGTCATGTTTCTAACTTCAATAATTTTGGCTGGGCGATGATGAGTGGGTGAGTTAGTCAGGACATTTTCTTTCATTTATTTTTGATAATTTCACCCCTTCCCATGAACCCCTTAAATTGGATTTGTGAAACAAACGGTCGAACACCTATTTACTTATTTAAAGCTGTTTTCCCCCTGAGTTTGATGAGTAAGTGAGTCAATCAGTTAGGACACTTTCTTTCCTGTTTTCTTTTTCCCCCAGAATTTCACCCCTCTCCAAGGGGTTTGGATTTATGAAAAAACGGTCGAACACCTATTTACTTGTACTTTAAGCTTTTTT
Organism: Meconema thalassinum; assembly: GCA_946902985.2. NCBI lineage: Eukaryota > Metazoa > Arthropoda > Insecta > Orthoptera > Tettigoniidae > Meconema > Meconema thalassinum. The sequence continues at coordinate 1,711,150,533 of OX336388.2, read as the reverse complement.
TTTTCGCCGAATTTCAAACTTCACTCCTATGTCGTTTAAGAGATACACGCCCCGTTAAGAATCCCACAACCCCCTATTTTCACCCCTTTCATCTCATAATATACACCACATCGATAAACCCTTAGACATATGTCTGATTATTTTTAATGATTAGTTTATATACCGAATATCACATCCCCAAAGAAACAACTCATGAAATATCGTTATTCAATGAAATGCACGTTTACCCCCTTAACATCTCTTTAAAACCCGAATAAACAAAAATCATTCCTTAGTTGTCGTTTTCGACATACAGCGAACATATTCCCAAAATTTCATTTTTAGCCTATTTTCAATTTCGAAAAAATAGGCTTATGAGATCACCTTTTGTCCGTGTGTGTGTGCGTGTGTGTGTGTGTGTGTGATTCGTGTGTGTGTCCCCCACCCCCCTAATAAAATCTAAACGGCAGGAGCGATTTCAATGAAACTCGGAAAGTTCATAGCACTATTCCGGGCGACCTCGACCGTGCCCTTCAAATTATGTTACGACTCACCAATCCAACATGGTGGCTGTGCGAAATATTTCACCAGCATTCAATATCTCCGAAACTATTACCGATATTACCCTGACATTTTCTATGGTGATAGAGGGAACAACTATAAGTTCACTTATGTGACCTTTGAAAACCTGGTAACTACAAAACCAACATGGCGGCCAAGCGAATTCGCGACTTTTAAATAGACGTTTCTCGCGATTTGACCAACCAAACGCAGTGAAACTTGGTACAGTATATGTTTATATACATTTTAATGCACAGACATCTAACTTCGTTCAATTGTTTACATAATCACAAGATGGCGGATGTGCGAAATATTTCACTGGCATTCTATATCTCTGAAACTACTAGTGGTATCTCCCTAAAATTTTGTACGGAGATAAAGGGCACTACTGGAAGTCCATCTATAAGACTTTCAAAAACCGGTTGACTACAAAACGAACATGGCGGCCAAGCGAATTTGAAAATTTTAAATAGACCTTTCTCACGATTTAATGTTCCAAGCGCACTGAAACCTGGTACAGGAAATATTTATACACATTGTAATCCACTGGTATCTAATTTAGTTCAATTGTTTACATAACCTCAAGATGGCGGCAGTGCGAATTTTAAAATTAAGTTTTTATTTCTTGTGATGTAGTCATGCGATCGAAGTGAAAGTTTGAATAATGAACCTACGCAATAATTTTCCTTTAATGGTACATGACTCTATGGCCTATACATTTAACAATCCAACATGGCGACCATCCGAAATATTAAGACGATACTGAATATCTACGAATCTATTTTAGCAATCAAACTGCATTTTTAATGTCCATAGGGGCTATGAACTTAAGTTCACCTATAGGACTTTAAATAACCTGGTGATCACAAATCCAACATGGCGGCGACGCGAATTATAAATATTCACATGGACGTTTCTCGCAATTTAACCATCCGCGTGCAGTGAAACTTTGTACAGTAAATCCTTATACGAATGTTAATCCACTGGCATCTAATTTATTTCAATTGTTTCCATAACCTCAAGATGGCAGTTGTGAAAAATTTTAAAATCTCCTTGTTACTTCTTGTGTCCTAAATATGCGATTGAAGTTTGAATACTACACGTTCACAATAATCTGCATGTAACAGTACATAACTCTAGGACCCACATATATAAAATTCAACATGGCGACCATCCGAAATATTTAGTCGGTTCTCAATATCTACGAATCTATTGCAGCAATCAAACTGAAATGTTGTATGTTGATAGTGGCAATTAACATAAGTAGGATATTTGAAAATAGGCTGTATAGTTCTTCACGGAACTACTTGTTCCAACTTTAATAGTTTTCGCTGGGCGTGATGAGTGAGTGAGTCAGACAGGACATTTTCTTTCAATTATTTTTACCAGAATTTCACCCCTCCCCATGGGGCCCTTAAATTGGATTGATGAAAAATCGCTTGAACACCTATCAACTTATTTTTTAAGCTGTCTTTTTCCCCTGAGTTTGGTGAGTGAGTTAGTCAGTCAGTTAGGACACTTTCTCTCCATTTTCCCCCAGAATTTCACGCCACCCCATTGGCCCCTTAAAATAATTTATGAAAAAACGGTCGAACACCGATTAACTTATTAGCCTACTTTCGATTTTTGCAAAAAATGGAAGTAGACTTATGAGATCAACACAGGGCGAAAGAAGTGTGTCTGTCTGTGTGTGTGTATGTGTGTGTGTGAGTCTGTGTGTGTGTGTATGTGTGTGTGTGAGTCTGTGTGTGTGTGAGTGTGTGTACTCTGAATGTCTGTCTCCCCCCCCCCCCTATCAATTCGAACACGGTGAATGCGAATTGAACGAAATTTGGTACAAAGGTAGCATTAGCAAAGGACACCTCAGTGTCATGTTTTATATCGCTGCCATCTTTACTAAAACTGAATGGCGGCCACTCAAACGTTCAAAACGTAAAATCAAATAACGACTAACCAAATCATCCGATCTCTACCCAATTTGGTAACAACATACCTTCGTATAGGATGCGTCTTGTGACCAAACTACAAGGTCGTCCGCCATACCATTTCAGGATGGCGGCCGTGCGAATTATGCAAACTTTATAATCCATATCATGGGACCCACCAGTTCCGATTATCGAGCCGAGAATCGTTTTAACTGTTCTCAAGGAAGAGGCACGTTCGAAATTAAAAGTTTATTTTGTAATACTATAGTACAGACGTGATTTTAAAAAGCTGAGCTGATTCATTAATAAGACAAGATGGCAGCGGATATCTTGTGCCTGACTTATATTTCACTAATTTGAGTATTGCATGCAATATAGCGTACTGATACAAAATAAATAAACTTTGTATGAAATGCTTTATATATAAATAATATACTCCAGTGATGAAATCGTTTAGTATAAATCATTATTTGCTAACAAGTTCTATGTAAGTCATTTTATATAGAACGATATTCGTTGACACAATTAGCTCAGTGGTAGAGCGTTAGCCTATCGCTCAAATGCCTATGGTTCAAACCCGATCAGAGGTAGGTTTTTTGCTTGAAATGTTATATGTTTATTGTTTTGTAATGACTCAGATGTTTTAAAATTAAGCGTTATATTGTGCATATTATGGTGTAAAATATATATTTAATTAAAACATAATTCGCCAGCAGATTTACTCGAGACATCTAGCTGCCAAAAAGGTAACTGCACGCTGACCTACTTATTAACTTCCAGATTTTATTGAAAAGTTTCTTCTTCTGGCCGCTAGAATGCACTCGCTCTGTTAGGATTATATTGTTCGATATTTCACCACTAGATGTCTCGACTAGTCTACGTGGGGATCCATTGATTACTATACCATTGGCATTCTATGCGCATCGAATTTGAAGAATGACAATATGATACTACGATACATTTTTACTTTTTATTTTAAAGGGTTTGTAACAGCCTATTTTGCGTTACTTGAAAATGTTATTTGAAGTAAAGAACAAAACGATTTCACATAGTAACTGAATTCAAGGCGTTGGTGTTAGTTCAGGTTATTAATTACTACTTTTATTTCAGGCAAATAGCAATCGAAAATATCCACATAGTTTGTATACACACGTCTCTGTAGGGTCATGGAAAGATTTGTTAATTCAATTAGGGTTGTGAAAGCCATGCACAACCAGACGTGTAAAGACATGCCTCAACTCAAAGTTGGATGTTGCCCACGGCAGGTCGTATATGTAATAATAATAAAAAAAAAAAATAATAATAATAATAATAATGTTATTGGTTTTACATCCCTTTTAACTACTGCTGCTTTTAGAGACACCGGGGTGCCGGAATTTTGGCCCGAAGTGGATCTTTAACGTGCCAGTAAATGTACTGACACGGCTCCCTCGCATTTGTGCACCCTCAAATTCCAGCTGACTGCGCCAGGATACGAACCTGCAACCTAGGGCCCAGCAAGCGAAAACGTTACCGCTGAGCCACGCAGCCAGTCCGGTCGATTATGTCTCCAGATCCATAACATTCTTGATATACTTCTTATCTTTCTTTCTTCAATGATGGTAGCAGTTTTTATCTAGGTTGTGGCGTTTGGTAGAGGTAATCGTTTCTAAGGTCTTCAACAAAGAATAGTTCTATTATACTCTTTGATAATAACAACGAGTTATAACTATACTCATACATTTAGGAGAAAGTAGGCTATATGTTCTTTACTGAACATCTTGTTTTTTTAGCTGATTTTTTTTCGCTGAGTTCCAAATTTCTCGCCTATGTCGTTTAAGAGATAGGCCTACACGCTGCGTTAGGATTCCTTCAACCCCCACTTTTCACCCCTTTCACCTCATAATAATACACCACATCGAAAAACACTTAGACACATGTCTGCTTATTAGCCTATTTTCAATTTTGAAAAAAATAGGCTTATGAGATCACCTTTTGTCCGTGTCTGTGTGTGAGGTGTGTGGGTGTCCCCCCGTAATAAAATCTAAACAGCACGAGCGATTTCAATGAAACACGGTAAGATCTTAGCACTATTCCGGACGACCTCGACCGTGCCCTCCAAATTTTGTTACGTCTCACCAATCCAACATGGCGGCTGTGCGAAATATTTCACCAGCATTCAATATCTCCGAAACTGTTACCGATATCACCCTGGAATTTTGTGCGGTGAGAAAGGGAGCTACTCGAAGTTCACCTATGTGACTTTTGAAAAACTGTTAACTACAAAACCAACGTGGCGGCCAAGCGAATTTGCGACATTTAAATAGACGTTTCTCGCGATTTAACCAACCTAACGCAATGAAACTTGGTACAGAATATGTCTATACACATTGTAATGCACCGACATCTAATTTCGTTCAATTGTTTATATAACCCCAAGATGGCGGCTGTGCAAAATATTTCACCGGCATTCTATATCTCTGAAACTATTACCGGTATCTCCCTGAAATTTTGTACGGAGATAAAGGTTACTGCTGGAAGTTTACCTAGGAGAGTTTCAAAAGCCGGTTAACTACGAAATGAACATGGCGGCCCAGCGAATTTGAAAGTTTAAGATAGACTTTTCTCGCGATATAATAACCCAAACGCAGTGAAACTTGGTGCAGCAAATGTTTATACACATTGTAATGTAATGGTATCTAATTAAGTTCAATTGTTTACATAACCTCAAGATGGTGGCTGTGCGAATTTTAACATTCAGTTTGTATTTCTTGTGCCGTAATCATGCGATCGAAGTGAAAGATTAAATAATGAACCTACGCAATAATTTTCCTTTAATGGTACATGACTCTATGGCCTATACATATAACAATCCAACATAGCGCCCAGCCGAAATATTCAGACGGATCTCAATATCTACGAATCTATTACAGCAAGCAAACTGAATGTTTTTATGTTCATAGGGGCTATGAACATAAGTTCACCTATAGGACTTTCAATAACCTGGTGACCACAAATCCAACATGGCGGCGTCGAGAAGTATAAATATTCACATGGACGTTTCTCGCAATTTAACCATCCGAATGCAGTGAAACTTGGTACAGTAAATCCTTATACAAATGTCAATCCACTGGCATCTTATTTATTTCAATTGTTTCCATAACTACAAGATGGCAGCTGTGCGAAATTTTAAAATTTCTTTTTTACTTCTTGTGTCCTAATCATGCGATTGAAGTTTGAATACTAAACGTACACAATAATCTTAATGTAATAGTACATAACTCTAAGACCTACTGTTCATATATAGATATCCAACATGGCGACCATCCGAAATATTAGACGGTTCTCAATATCTACGGATCTATTACAGCAATTAAACTGAAATTTTGTATGTTGATAGAGGCAGTTAACATAAGTAGGATATATGAAAATAGGCTGTATAATTCTTCACGGAACTACTTGCTTTTAATGATTAGTTTACATGCCGAGTATCACATCCACAAATGAAACCACTCGTGAGATATTGTTATTCAATGAAATGCAGGTTTAACCCCCTTAAGAACCTTTTAGAGCCGGAATATCCAAAAATCCTCCCTTAGTGTACGGTTTTGACATACAACGAACATTTCCCCAAAATGCCATGTTTCCAACTTCAATATTTTTGGCTGGGCGATGATGAGTAAGTGAATGAGTCACGACATTTTCTTTCATTTTTTTTTCCTTCAGAATTTCACCCCTCCGGATGAACCCCTTCAATTTGATTGATAAAAAAAACGGTCGAACAGCTATTTACTTACTTTAAAGCAGTTTTTCCCCTGAGTTTGACGAGTGAGTCAGTCAGTCAATCAGTTAGGACACTTTCTTTCCTGTCCCACCCCCACACAGAATTTCACCCCTCACCATGGGCTCCTTAAATTGGATTTATGAAAAAACGGTCAAACACATATTTACTTGTTTTTTATGCTGATTTTTTGCCGCTGAGTTTCAAACTCCTCGCCTATGTCGTGTAAGAGATACACGCTCCGTTTGGAATCTTTCAATCCCTACTTTTCACCCCTTTCACCTCATAATATACACCACATCGAAAAACCATCAGACACGTGTCTTCTTACTTTTTAATGATGAGTTTATATGCCGAGTATCACATCCCCCAATGAAACCAATCGGGAAATATTGCTATTTAATGAAATGCAGGTGTACCCCTTTAACACCCCTTTAGAACTTGAATATCCAAATTTCCTCTCTTAGTGGGCATTTGCGGCCCTTGGGGAAGCTGCATACCAAATTTCATTCCAATCCGTTCGGTGGTGTCTGAGATTTCGTGATGAATGAATCCAAAATATTTGACAAATATATAGTAGAAGATAGTGTCAAGTCTTTGTTATGATAAACTCGGTTGACAGTGCTGTGTGAGTAGTTGAGTAACTAACGGGATTTCAAGTAAAGATCCTCATTTTCTATACCGGTAGTGCAGAACACAACTGGCATCCAGTCGGCCGTGTCTCGACTTGAGCTATGTTGCCATGGAAACTATCTGCCTTGCCATTCCTTCATGAGTATACTTTATGATTTGATTAGCCTGTGCTTGAGTGAAAAGGGGCCGAAATTAGAATAATGAGAAAGACTATCGAAAATTCATGTAGCCAGCGGTTCCTTCTGGGTCCTAAATTATGTGTATGCAAAATTTGGTTGAGATGGGTGGAACGGTGTAGATTTGCATGCGGAACCAACCCGCCCACCCACCCACATACTTACAGACTTTCACTTTTATATATAAGATACTAGCTGAAGTACCCGTGCTTCGCTACGCGTCATAAATAAATTAAAATGTGAAGGTGACAGTTAAAACAGGGGATAGGCGAGGTGCTGCGCAGAGGGAGATTAAGGATGGAACATTTTGTCCAACTACACCGCTCGGCGTTGACGGTGTTTTATAGCACAAATTTAGGTTTTACTCGCTAACAGTTGCAGATACCTTTTGGATAGGAAATGTAGTTTTAAACCTCGCATATGTCATCAAAAGTTTGCTATTTCTTAGCGTTCTCTTTTTATTTGAAATGGAAATATGAAAGTTTGATACCAAAGGGTGTAGTGACGTCACTAAAATGGTCGCCATTTTAAATAGTGCAAAGTATTGAAATCAAAAGTAACCTATATGTTAACCAGGAAAATCAGCTACTTCCATGTAAAATTCACGTAAATCGGACCAGTGGTACTTGCGAGATTGAGTAATACACAGACACACACCATCTCAATTTTAGCCTCGCTTCGCTCACGTCATAGTCGTGTCATATTGTTATTTAATGAAATGCAGGTTTAACCCCGTTAACACCCCTTTAGAACCTGAATACCCAAAAATCCCTCCTTAGTAGACGTTTTCGACACACGACAAACATATCCCCAAAATATCATTCTTCTAACTTTAATAGTTTTGGTTGGTCGATGAGAGCAAACATCCAAAAATCCTTCCTTAGTGGACGTTTGTCTTCCAGAAGTTCACCCCTCCCCATATGCCCCTTAAATTTCATTTATGAAAACACGGTCGAACACCTATTTATTTTATTTATTTATTTATTTATTTATTTTTAAGCTGATAGATTTCCTCCGAATTTCAGACTCCTCCCTATGTCGTTTAAGAGATACACGCTCAGTTAGGAATCTTTCAACCCCCACTTTTCATCCCTTTCACCTCATAATATACACTACATCGAAAAACCATTATACATGTGTCAGCTTATTTTTAATGATTAGTATATGTGCCAAGTATCACATCCCCAAATGAAACCACTCGTGAGATATTGTTATTCAATGGAAAGCACGTTTACCCCCTTAACACCTCTTTAGAACCTGAATATCCAAAACTCTTTCCTTAGTGGACGTTTTCGACATACAACAAACATATCCCCAAAATTTCATGTTTCTAACTTCAATAATTTTGGCTGGGCGATGATGAGTGAGTGAGTCAGTCAGGACATTTTCTTTCATTTATTTTTGATAATTTCACCCGTCCCCATGAACCCCTTAAATTGGATTTATGAAACAAACGGTCAAACACCTATCTACTTATTTAAATCTGTTTTCCCCCTGAGTTTGATGAGTGAGTAAGTGAGTCAATCAGTTAGGACACTTTCTTTCCTGTTTTTCCCCCATAATTTCACCCCTCTCCAAGGGCCCCTTAAATTGGATTTATGAAAAAACGTTCGAACTCCTATTTACTTGTACTTTAAGCTGTTTTTTTCCACCGAATTTCAAACTTCACTACTAAGTCGTTTCAGAGATACACGCTCCGTCAAGAATCCCTCAACCCCCAATTTTCACCCCTTTAACCTCATAATATACACCACATCGATAAACCCTTAGACATATGTCTGATTATTTTTAATGATTAGTTTATATACCGAATATCACATCCCCAAACAAACAACTCATGAGATATCGTTATTCAATGAAATGCAGGTTTACCCCCTTGACACGTCTCTAAAACCCGAATAAACAAAAATCATTCCTTAGTTAACGTTTTCGACATACAGCGAACATATTCCCAAAATTTCATGTTTCCAACTTTAATAGTTTTCGCTGGGCGTGATGAGTGAGTGAGTCAGACAGGACATTTTCTTTCATTTATTTTACCAGAATTTCACCCCTCCCCATGGGCCCCTTAAATTGGATTGATTAAAAATCGCTTGAACACCTATTAACATATTTCTTAAGCTGTCTTTTTCCCCTGAGTCAGTCGTTTAGGACACTTTCTCTCCTCTTTATCCCCAGAATTTCACCCCACCCCATTGGCCCCTTAAATTAATTTATGAAAAAACAGTCGAAAACCGATTTACTTACTTTTTAAGCTGATTTTTTTTCGCTGAGTTTCAAATTTCTCGCCTATGTCGTTTAAGAGATAGGCCTACACGCTCCATTAGGAATCCTTCAACCCCCACTTTTCAGCCCTTTCACCTCACAATAATACCCCACATCGAAAAACGCTTAGACAGGTGTCTGCGTATTTTTAATGATTAGTTTATATGCCGAGTATCACATCCACAAATGAAACCACTCCTGAGATATTGATATTCAATGAAATGCAGGTTCAACCCCCTTAAGACCCCTTTAGAACCCGAATATCCAAAAAACCTCCCTTAGTGTACGGTTTTGACATACAACGAACATATCCCCGAAATGTCAAGTTTCCAACTTCAATATTTTTGGCTGGGCGATGATGAGTGAGTGAATGAGTCAGGACATTTCCTTTCAATTTTTTTTCTTCAGAATTTCACCCCTCCCGATGAACCCCTTCAATTTGATTGAAAAACAAACTGTCGAAAAGCTATTTACTTACTTTAAAGCAGTTTTTTTCCCCCTGAGTTTGATGAGTGATTCAGTCAGTCAATCAGTTAGGACACTCTCTTTTCTGCCCCCCCCCTCCCAGAATTTTACCCCTCCCCATGGGCCCCTTAAATTGGATTTATGGAAAAGCGGTCAAACACATATTTACTTATTTTTATGCTGATTTTTTTTCCGCTGAGTTTCAAACTCCTCGCCTATGTCGTTTAAGAGATACACGCTCCGTTAGGAATCTTTCAATCCCCACTTTTCACCCCTTTAACCTCATAAACACATCGAAAAACCCTCAGACACGTGTCTTACTTTTTAATGATAAGTTTATATGCCGTGTATCACATCCCCCAATGAAACCAATCAGGAGATATTGTTATTCAATGAAATGCAGGTTTAACCCCCTTAAGACCCCTTTAGAACCTGAATATCCAAAAATCCTCCCTTAGTAGACGGTTTTGACATACAATGAACATATCCCCAGACTGTCATGTTTCTAACTTCAATAATTTTGGCTAGGCGATGATGAGTGAGTGAGTAAGTGAGTGAGTCTGGACATTTTCTTTCAATTTTCTTTTTTCAGAATTTCACCCCTCCCCATGAACTCCTTAAATTTGATTTATGAAAAAAAAAACTGTCGAACAGCTATTTACTTAATTTAAAGCAGTTTTTTTTCCAGTCAGTCAATCAGTTAGGACACTTTCTTTCCTGTTCCCCCCCCCCAGAATTTCATCTCTCCCCATGGGCCCCTTAAATTGGATTTATGAAAAAACTGTCAAACACATATTTACTTCTTTTTTATGTTGATTTTTTTTTCGCTGTGTTTCAAACTCCTTGCCTATGTCGTTTAAGAGAGACACGCTCCGTTAAGAATCTTTTAATCCCCACTTTTCACCCCTTTCACCTCATAATATACACCACATCGAAAAACCCTCAAACACATGTCTTCTTATTTTTAATGATGAGTTTATATGCCGAGTATCACATCCCCCCATGAAACCAATCGGGAGATATTGCTATTCAATTAAATGCAGGTCTACCCCCTTAACACCCCTTTAGAACCTGAATAGCCAAAATTTCTCTCTTAGGGGGCATTTGCGGCCCTTGAGGAAGCTGCATACAGATTTCATTCCAATCCGTTCGGAGGTTTCTGAGATTTCGTGATGAATAAATGAATGAGTGAGTGAGTGAGTGAGTGGTATTTGGCAAATATATAGTAGAAAGAAGATAGTGTCAAGTCTTTGTTATGCTAAACTCGGTTGACAGTGCTGTGTGAGCAATTGAGTAACTAACGGGATTTCAAGTAAAGATCCTCATTTTCTATACCGGTAGTGCTGAGCGCAATTGGCATCAAGTCGGCCGTGTCTCGACTTGAGCTATGTTGCCATGGAAACTATCTGCCTTGCCATTCCTTCATGAGTATATTTTATGATTTGATTAGCCTGTTTTTGAGTGAAAAAGGGCCGAAATCAGAAGAATGAGTAAGACTATCGAAAATTCATGTAGCTAGCGGTTCCTTCTGGGTCCTAAACTATGTGTATGCAAAATATGGTTGAGATTGGTGGAACGGTGTGGATTTGTATACGGAACCAACATATATACATACATACATACATACATACAGACTTTCACTTTTATATATTAGATATATAAAAATCAATTTTACGTGATAGTTTGTCTGTCTGTCTGTCTGTCGGTGTGTATGTCTCCTGTGCGTTCATATACCATTCATCCGATTGCGATGAAACTTGGGTGAGATGTTGAGTACACTCCAAGGAAGGTTTCTGACGTAGTAAATCCATTTTACAATAGGTAGCGCACGCGTAGATTCAACAAATGAGCGACGATGCGCGAAGCGTTTCAACCAAGTTCCGTATGTGTTCATATACCATTCGTCCGATAGCGATTAAACTTGAATGAGATGTTTTATACACTTACGTGAAGGTTTCAAATTGTGTGAATACATTTCACAGTAGATAGCGCACTAGTAGATTCAACAAATGAGCGACGACACGCAAAGCGTTTCAACAAAGTCCCGTATAAGGTCATATACCATTCTGCCGTTAGCGGTGAAACTTGGGAGAAATATGGTGGACACTCCAAGGAAGGTTTCTGGCTTAGTAAATACAATTCACAGTAGGTAGCACACGAGTAGATTCGACAAATGAACGACGACTCGCGGAGCGTTTCAATACAGACCCCTATGTCTTCATATCCCATTAGTCCGATAGCGATGAAACTTGGGTGAGATGCTGTTGACACTTACGTGACGGTTTCTAACTTAGTAAATACATTTTACAGTAGGTAGCGCACGAGTAGATTCAACAAATGAGTGACGGGGCGCGAATCGTTTAAAAAAACGGTATGCGTTCATATACTATTCATCCGATTGCGATGAAACATTGAACAGTTATTGTGTACACGCCTGGGAAGGGTTTCGACTTAGTAAATCCATTTCACAATAAGTAGCGCAAGAGTAGATGCAACAAATGGGTGACGACGCACGAAGCGTTTCAACAAAATCCCCTATTGCGTTCATATAACCTTCTTCGATTGCAATGAAACCTTGATGAGTTATTTTGTACACGCCAGGGAAGGGCTTCGACTTAGTAATACATTTCTCAATAGGTAGCGCACTAGTTGATTCAACAAATGAGTGACGCCGCACGAATTGTTTAAACAAAACCCCGTATACGTGCATATACCATTCATCCGATTGCGAGGAAACATTGATGAGTCATTGTGTACACGCCAGGAAAGGGTTTCGACATAGTAAATCCATTTCACAATAGGTAGCACACGAGTATATGCAACAAATGGGTGACGACGCGCGAAGTGTTTCAACAAAATCCCCTATGCGTTCATATAACCTTCTTCGATTGTGATGAAACCTTGATGAGTTATTGTGTACACGCCAGGGTAGGGTTTCGACTTAGTAAATCCATTTCTCAATAGGTAGCGTACGAGTAGAATCAACAAATGAGTGACAACGCACGAATCGTTCAAACAAGATCCCGTATACGTTCATATGCCATTCATCCGATTGCTATGAACCTTTTGAAAGTTGTTGTGCACGCTCCCACGAATGATTCTAAATTAGAAAATCCATTTTACGATAGCTTAGAGGCAGTTACCGGAACATGAAAAACATATTGTGTATCCAAAAGCACTTCAAGAAATAGAATTTCAACGCCAACACTTTCATTGATTGGCATTGCAACGCATGCCGGGTACGGCTTGTCTATATATATAAAAATCAATGTTACGTGATAGTTGGTCTGTCTGTCTGTGAGTATGTCTCCTATGCGTTCATATACCATTCATCCGATTGCAATGAAACTTGGGTGAGATGTTGAGTACACTCCAAGGAAGGATTCTGACTTAGTAAATCCATTTTACAATAGGTAGCGCAAGCGTAGATTCAACAAATGAGCGACGATGCGCGAAGCGTTTCAACAAAGTCCCGTATGTGTTCATATACCATTCGTTCGATAGTGATGAAACTTGGGTGAGATGTTGTGTACAAGTCATGGAAGGTTTCTGGCTTAGTAAATCCACTATACAATATGCAGCACACAAGTAGATTCAACAAATGAGGGACGCCGCGCGAAGCGTTTCAACAAAGTCCCGTATAAGGTCATATACCATTCTGCCATTAGCGGTGAAACTTGGGAGAAATATGGTGGACACTCCAAGGAAGGGTTCTGGCTTAGTAAATACATTTCACAGTAGGTAGCACACGAGTAGATTCGACAAATGAACGACGACACGCGGAGCATTTCTGTACAGTCCCCTATGTCTTCATATCCCATTAGTCCGATAGCGATGAAACTTGGGTGAGATGTTTTGGACACTTACGTGACGGTTTCTAACTTAGTAAATACATTTTACAGTAGGTAGCGCACGAGTAGATTCAACAAATGAGTGACGGGGCGCGAATCGTTTAAACAAAATCCGGTATGCGTTCATATACTATTCATCCGATTGCGATGAAACATTGATCAGTTATTTTGTACCCGCCAGGTAAGGGGACTTAGTAAATCCATTTCACAATAAGTAGCGCAAGAGTAGATGCAACAAATGGGTGACGACGCGCGAAGCGTTTCAACAAAATCCCTTACTGCGTTCATGTAACCTTCTTTGATTGCGATGAAACCTTGATGAGTTATTGTGTACACGCCAGGGAAGGGCTTTGACTTAGTAATACATTTCTCAATAGGTAGCGCACGAATAGATTCAACAAATGAGTGACAGCGCACGAATCGTTTAAACAAAACCCCGTATACGTGCATATACCATTCACCCGATTTCGATGAAACATTCATGAGTTATTGTGTACACGCCAGGGAAGGGTTTCGACTTAAAAATCCATTTCACAATAGTTTGCGCACCAGTATATGCTACAAATGGGTGACGACGCGTGGAGCGTTCAACAAAATCCCATGTGCGTTCATATAACCTTCTTCGATTGTGATGAAACCTCGATGAGTTATTGTGTACACGCCAGGGTAGGGTTTCGACTTAGTAAATCCATTCCTGAATAGGTAGCGTACAAGTAGAATCAACAAATGAGTGACAGCGAACGAATCGTTCAAACAAAATCCCGTAAGCGTTCATATGCCAATCATGCGATTGCGATGAAACTTTTGAAAGTTGTTGTGCACGCTCCCACGAATGGTTCTAAATGAGAAAATCCATTTTACGATAGCTTAGAGGCCGTTAACGGAAATTGAAAGACATGTTGTGTACCCAAAAGCACTTCAAGAAACAGAATTTCAACGCCAACACTTTCTTTGATTGGCATTGCAACGCATGCCGGGTACAGCTTCTAAGATATAAAAATCGATGTTACGTGATAGTATGTGTGTGGGTGTGTGGGTGTGTATGTCACCTATGCGTTCATACACCACCTATCCGATTGCACTGAAACTTGGTTGAGATGTTGATTACTCTCCAAGGAAGGTTTCTGGCTTAGTAAATCCATTTTACAATAGGCAGCGCACGAGTAGATTCAACAAATGAGCGACGACCCGCGAAGCATTTCGACACAGTCCCGTATTTGTTCGTAAACCTTTCATCCGATTGCGATGTAACTTGGGTGAGAAGATGTTACCACTCCAGGGAAGGTTTCTAACTTAGTAAATACATTTCACAGTAGATAGCGCACGAGTAGATTAAACAAATGAGTGACGACACGCAAAGCGTTTCAACAAAGTCCCGTATGCATTCATTTACCATTCGTCCGATAGCTATCAAACTTGAGTTAGATGTTGTGTACACTTCCGGGAAGGTTTCTGGCTGAGTAAATCCACTTTACAATAGGCAGCGCGCGAGTAGATTCAACAAATGAGCTACGACGCACGATACGTTTCAATAAAGTCCCGTATGTGTTCATATACGATTCGTCCGATTGCGATTAAACTTGGGTGAGATGTTGTGTACACTCGAAGAAAGGTGTCTGGCTTAGTAAATCTACTGTGCAATAACCAACGCACAATTAGATTCAACAAATGAGCTACGACGCGCGAAGCGATTCAAAAAATTCCCGTATGGGTTCATGTACCATTCGTACGATAGCAATGAAACTTGGGTGAGATATTGTGTACACTTACGTGAAGGTTTCTAACTTAGTAAATACATTTCACAGTAGATAGCGCACGAGTACCTTCAATTAGTGAGTGACGACACGCAAAGCGTTTCAAAAAAGTCCCATATGCATTCATATACCATTCGTCCGATTGCTATGAAACTTGGGTTAGATGTTGTGTACACATCAGGGAAAGTTTCTGGCTTGGTAAATCCACTTTACAATAGGCAGCGCGCGAGTAGATTCAACAAATGAGCTACAACGCGCGAAGCGTTTCAAAAATGCCACGTATGCGTTCATATACCTTTCGTCCGATAGCGATGAAACTAGGGTGAGATGTTGTGTACACTCCAGAGAGGATGTCTGGCTTAATAAATCTACTTTACAATAGGCACCGCACGAGTAGATTACACAAGTGAGTGACGGCACCTGAATCGTTCAAAAAAGTCCCGTATAAGGTCATATACCATTCGTCCGATAGCAATGAAACTTGGGAGAGATATTGAGTACACTCTAAGGAATTATTCTGGCTTGGTATATCCACTTAACTATAGGTAGCGCACGAGTAGATTCAACAAATGAACGACGACGCGCACATCGTTTCAAAAAAGTCCCGGATGTGTTCATACACCATTCGTCCAATAGCAATGAAACTTGGGTGAGAAGATGTTACCACTCCAGGGAAGGTTCCTAACTTAGTAAATACATTTCACAGTAGATAGCGCACGAGTAGCTTCAACTAATGAGTGACGACACGCAAACGTTTCAAAAAGTCCCGTATGCATTCATATACCATTCGTCCGATAGCGATGAAGCTTGGGTGAGATACTGAGTGCACTCTAAGGAAGGATTCTGGCTTAGCAAATATACTTTACAATAGGTAGCGCACCAGTAGATTCAACAAATGAGCGACGACGTGCAAAGCGTTTCAACAAAGTACCGTACGTGTTCATATAGGCCTACCATTCGTCCGATAGCGATGAAACTTGGCTGAGATGTGGTGCACAGTCCAGGGAAGGTTCTTGACTTAGACAATCCATTGCACAATAGGTAGCGCACGAGTATGTTCAACTAAAGGGCGAAGGCACGCGAAACGCTTCAACAAAGTCCTTTATGCGTTCATATAAGCCTACTATTCATCCAATTGCGATGAAACTTGGGTGAGTTGTTGTGCACACTGCAGAGAACGTTTCTTATTTAGGAAGTCCATTGTATAAAGAGTTGCGCACGAGTAGTTTCAACAAATGAGTTACGGCGCACAAACGGTTTCAACAAAGTTCCATCTGCGTTCATATACCATTCATCCGATTGTGATGAAACCATGGTGAGTTGTTGCGCACGCTGCAGGGAAGGTTTCTGACTTAGTAAATCCATTGTACAATAGGTAGCGCGTGAGGTGATTCAACAAATGAGTGACGGTGCGCGAATCGTTTAAACAAAATCCCGTAAGTGTTCATATGCCATTCATCCGATTGCGATGAAAGCTTGATGATTTGTTGTGTATACGCCAGGGAAGATTTTCGACTTAGTAAATCCATTTTACAATATGTAGCGCACGAATAGATGCAACAAATGAGTGACGACGCGTGAAGTGTTTCAGCAAAGTTCCATCTGCGTTCATATACCATTCGTCCGATTGCGATGAAACATTGGTGAGTTGTTGCGCACGCTCCCACAAATGTTTCAAAATTAGTAAATCCATTTTACGATAGCATAGAGACAGTTAACGGAAATTGAAGAAAAAATTGTGTATCCAAAAGCACTTCAAGAAACCAAATTACAATACCAACACTTTCTTTGATTGGCATTGCAACGCATGCCGGGTACAGCTTGCTATAAATAAATATATCAGATGTATTATAACATCGTAATATTTGTTAAATATTATTACAGCATCCCACAATAATGCTTTACTTGATAACTAAGCATTATAGACATATAAATGTATACTTTCGCTGTTACGCATAGATATTGTTAATAACAATTATGATGTTTAAATGTTCTTACAATTTGTCATTATGGACACCCTTCTCTCCAAAATACAATGTAATCGAAGCCTTCTCTCCGTGATACAATATTATCAAATAATCGAATAATTGAATAACCTCTTTGAGATACCAAGTAAACAAATAGTCGAAGCATTCCTTTTATAAAAGGGAGAATCTTACAACGTTTCCTTCAAAATAACAAATACGAGAAACGCAAATCTAAGTTAAATATGCATGAAATAACGTCTTAAACGACACATGAAGACGTATCAAAAATTACAATGAAACTCTAAAATTAAGCTATTAAAAACAAAGAATAAAGATAAGAATTTCTACAAATGAAGTTGGTCACTCCAAAAATGGATTTCGACTATTACAGGAAAACTACAGATTTTAGATCAAACGGTTGTTCTACCTTGAGACGTCTTCTACAGCCAAGGAATACCTCTATCAGCTGTTCTTGATATTCCGTCGAAGCTGCCCTCGCTTGCCTCCTAGAGAAACCAGTTACAGCCAAGCACGTGCAAATCAGCTGCGAGCGACCCCATCTCACTCGGCCTGCAATCAACTGGCCAGCGTCTCGGCTTGAGCTGCTAACGGTGGATTTGCCATCTTCACGGCCAGCGGCCTGGGAGCTGCGTTTCTTGGTTCGTCTGGTTGCAAACGGTCTTCAGCTTCTTATCTCTGTCCTGCAGAGTGGTCTCACCATCGTAGATCCGCAAGTCCTGAATTGACATCGCATCCTGGTGTTGTTGGACATCTTGCTTGTAGTGCAGAAACTCATAATGGAATACTGCAAGTTGTTGTGCAGTTATAGCAGTATCGATCCTTGATTTTCCAAGTCAATCTGACTTCCCAATCCATGGTATAAATTAACCTCCTTTCATTTTATTTAGTTCTCCATAATATTCTCTTCAGTAGACGTAGAATAGGCTTTTCCTCCCCGACTTAAATCATGTAGACTATAATGTAGATTGTGATGTAATAACTGTTGAATTATATAGTTGAATTCGTTGTAGCAATATTGTAGCTTGCAGTAGATTATGCTGTTAGTTATTTCTTCTCTGTAGAGTGTTGGTTAATAATCGAAGTCTCGTTCTAATGATGTTATACTTTTATAAACGCTGGTCTCTGCAATATTAACGTAGTTTCATTTCGCCGGCTCCTCTTCTTAACTTCCTCGGCGATCCCTTGGTCGTTCGGCAGTATAACGGTGCTTGTCGGCCGGGCTTATGTTGCGTGCAATAACTGCTTCTCTTCTGTGCGCGTTCGTCAAACGCGTCCGCTCGTGCCCAGTCGCTGTGAGAGAGTCAAGCCACGCTTCTCTTTTCGGCGGCGCGTGTCACTGCTAGCCTAGCTCAGCTAGCCACACACACATGTATTTTAATAGAAATATACTCATATTTGCTCTATTATTCAATAATTTATATTTCTTTTCAACCAAATAAATTTCATATTGCATTCTACACCTGTAGATGTGCTTATTTCGCTTTATATGTGTCAAATAAATATAAAAGCGATTCCCTCAAAAATTATGTGCTTTTATTTTATTGGCTGTTGAATTATTCTGAAAAAGACTCCTGGATCTAGCCACTTATCTACGAGTCGTGTGCATCGCTTTGTTATGATCGCCTTGCTAACCAAAACTGGTTTTCTAGTGCCGAACATGAAGCTTTGTACAATTTCCAGCTTCGAATGATCGAACTCTTCCTTAGTTAAAATCTCATACACCGGAATATTTCCAAATAATAAATTCCTCAAAATGCTTCAAAATTCTCCAAAATACTTGCATTATGCTTCATTTGCATCCCTTAACACATATATATTTATTAAATTATTTTAATTTCATATTTCCAATTTTTCCTTACAATGGTGCACAATTCGTTCGATCCTCGGCTCGATCAAAGGTCCTAAGCTGGGCTGAATTCGAGTTCAGATCCTCACCCGACTTATAAATAAAGTATAAAACAGACTTTATTTAACACTCGACTTGTTAAATACTGGATATCGAATTCTTCCTTAATGAATCCTTGGATAAAATCTTTTCAATTTTGAATGGATGTATTTTCCAATGGGTCGTTCGTCTTCTATCCTAACGATCTCATAGCAATTGTTGTTGAAAACTCTGCCAACCTTGAACGGTTCTTCTTTCTCTCTCTTCCCTTCTATGTGTTCAAACACCCCTGGCATCTTGGCAAACCCGCAGACTCCCTTCTGCTTTCTTCACTGCTGTGATTGTGTTCAAGTAAGGTGTCACCTCTTTTCGGATTGACCCTTCCTTTTCAGTTCCTTTAATGAGATTAGCAACCTCTGCTTGATATTTCTCAGGAATAGGGTATAGCTTCTTCTGAAATGGTGTATTGTCCTTCAGTTTAATTTCGTATTTAAATCCCTTGATAAGACCTGGTTTATCATCGAAGACTTCGGAATATTCCTGGATCAATGCTTCCAATCAGCCTTCATAGACCTCAAAATCGTCTATCTTCAAACCTGTCTTCTCTAATTCGATTTCCGAAATAATTTTCTCCAAATATTTTTCCGTGGTTTCCTTTTCTATTACGTATTCATTTCTTTCTTCATCTTCTTCGCCGTTGTTCCCCTCGTTAAACTTCACTATGCCATTCTTTAAGTCTATCACTGCACCTGTCTTAGTGATGAAATCTATCCCCAGTATAGCATCGAAATTAATTTTATTCAGAACTATAAAGATTAATTCATAAGCATGACCGTTTATAGTGAACTTCATAAGTGCTTGTATTCTACATTTCATCGTCTTATCGTTGAATATGCCACGAACTTTAATAGATGAAAATGGCATTGATATTATAGACTTTCCTTCTTTCAACTTGTTATAGCAACTTTCTGACAAGATAGATGCATTCGCGCCCGTATGTAGGAGTGTCCTTAAATTCTCTCCTTCCGTCGTAATTTGTAAAATAGGTAAACTAGCTATTTTTCCTCTCTCTGGCTCCTCTCATTCATACAATAAGTCTTCATCTTGTACCTGATATATTTCATTCACGGCGATCTCATGCCTATCGTTGGTGAACACTGTTCCTCCCTCTACTTCCGTTTTCCAATCGGAGTTTTTTTTGGTACCCCTCTCAGGATCTGTTCCTGTGTTCCTGAGTTCGAGGCTTGAGGTTGTACCTCTTCTCTTCCTTGGCTATTTCTTGCCTCATTCTCTCTGTGGCTGTTTCTATAGTCTTGACTTTACCTGTCTCGATCTTGGTAATACTGCCTAACATTTTCGTTGTTGCGCCAACCTCTCTGTTGTTGTTGTTGCCTTGGCTGTTGTTGTTGCTGCTGTTGTTGTTGTTGTTGGCGGGCATAATTATCGTCGTTCCAATTTTTATATCGGCGGTAACCTCCTGCTGTGCCTCTATTGTTCCGGTCGTAATAGACGTACCTCCGTGCATCATTGTTCCGGTGGTATCCTGTCCTTCTCTGACCATTATTCCAGATTCTTGCCTGGTATGGCCTTCCATCTCGAAATCTGCGATACGGCGGTTCATAACGGTTCCTCCCATATGCATTGTTTCTACTAGGACCTGGTCTACTACGATTCTCCTCCGTCTGCTGTGTCTGGATTACCAGCACGGTGTGAACTTCTCTATGCTCCGGTCTTCCTCTAGTAGGCGTTGCATTCGGCGAGGAACTAGCATGATCTTGCTTTCTTAATATTTCTGCCATGCCATCCAGAGATTTCACATCTGCCGCAATTAAGTGTCTTCTGACATCATTTGGCATCTGTCTCGATATTGCATGAATCAGTTCTGTCTCAGCCAATGGTCGATCCAGATACTGAAGCCTTGCGAGTTGCGATGTAAAGAACGTTGCATAACGTGTAGGGGTAGAGTGCGCATATTTTTAGAGTATACCTCAGCCGTAATGAACTGCTGCTTCTCCAAACTCCAAAATCTGGATTGTAGAGCATCCGCAAATTCTTCAAAATTGGTGTATGTGAATTTGAAAGCTCTATGCCATTTTAGGGCCTCAGATTCAAGATACTTTTCAACTACACGGATTTCACGGTTCCTTGGTATGCGATTATCATCGAGATAATGTCTCATGTCTCTAAGAAATTCGACTGCTGTGATGTTTCCTACTCCGCTGAAACGAGTTGGATTATCGTCATTATTCCTTATTACGATAACGTTCTGGTTATTTCTATGGCTTCCTTGGTCATAGAATCCTCCCAGTCCTGCATATTCCCTCTGAATACGCTCCGGTTCTTGCATCATATGTCTTCGATTAAAAATGCTTCCTGTATCTTCTCCGTTTCCTCTTCTGGTTTACTAAGTCTTCCTAATTCTTCTTTGTATCTCTCCTCTCTACTTAGGAAAAATTGAGTAATATCCCGTTGCATTCCTAATTTTATCTCTTCCTTTAAACCTTCAAGGTCGCATGGTTCTGCTAAAGTAAGAGCGTTGAGTTTGTTACTAATATCACGTAGTTCGCTTTCCTGACTAGATTTTACTTTCGCGTGATCGAGATTTATTTCGTTAACTGTCGCGTGGTTGATGTTCAATTCCTCACTTTTTTCCGATTCCGTTTTATTTACAATACCTCTAATTTCGGTAATGCTCGATTTTCTACTCTCCTCTATATGCTTGTACAGTTCTAATTTCAAATTGTCCCTGTGAGTCTTAGCATTTTTCTCTATTTGGTTAACATCCTGCAATATCTTACCATGCAGTTCCTGCATGTAATCCCTATTCGATTCAATAACCTCATCTCTTAAATCACTAACAGATTTAGTTATAAATGAAGCAATGTCAACATTTATACCCTCTGTTATCAGCTATTGTTGGTCTTTCAACTTACCTTCTAAGTTACCAACAGTGATGTTCAGGTCACTGAGCTTATCAGTGAGTTTCTCCTGGGAGTCATTGTATTTAAGCTGTTCTATTGTGGCTTCCCCTATGCTTTCCTGTATCTTTCCTTCTAGCTTGATAATGTTCTCGTTACATTGGACTCTGGCTTCTACTACCGTCTGGCTAACTTCCTCCCTAAGTGAGCTTATTTCCATTTTGGTAGAGGCCACATCTTCTTTCACCTGATTGAAAGCTGATTTGGTCTCTTCCAGAGCTTTCCTTCCTTGGTCTACAGGAATTCTACTTTCAGCCTGAGCTAGTTCGCTTTGCTCCTGAGCTAATCTTCATTCCTCCTGAGATTTTCTAAGGCTTTCTTAATTTCTTCCTGCGTCTGTTTCGCCTGTTCTTGTATCTGTCTCACTTCTCCTTGGGCTTTTCTTATAGCTTCTTGCACCTTTCTAGCTTCCTCTCGAACTGTTCTGTCTTCTTCTCTTGCCCTTCTTTCCTCTTCCCGTGCCTTTCTCATTTCTTCCTGTAGTTTCTCTTGCGTCTTTCTATTTTCTTCTTGGGTTTTCTCTTGTGCTTATCTATTTTCTTCTTGTATTTTTCTACACTTCTCTTGGACTAAGGTTATACTAGCTTTAGTAACTGACTGAGCTAATGCTAACTCTCCCTTCATCTCAGACTTAACTGTAGCTGCTGACTGCTTTATCTCTCTATCTAACTTCTTAGAACTTTCGTGTGTGGATTTGTGGAGGGCATCTACATCTCCTGTTAACTGGTTCTGACTTTCCTGGATCTTTTCCAGGATGGCCCTGATATGGCTCATATCTCCCGACGACATAATAATTTCACACTTGAGAAATAAGGAGGTATCATCTATACTACTTCATGGACATGTCAGAGTGACCAACTCATTTAAATTCTACAAAGGAATACTTCGATATACGTATTAAAATTCAATAACTTAACGTCTACAATCTTATCTAGCCTTAATCTAATAAACTGATCCTCCTTCACCTCGCAATCCCTAACTAATATTACGTTTCGACAACAAGAATTTAACTAAATTTGACTGTAATATGACCAAAATGTAATTAGCTGGATAAACAAACATGCCTCTAACAAACTGTACTCCTCAAATTTGGCAGTGTTTATTCACTTAAACAACTTTCCAAAAATTTGGGATCGGCATTTCCATACAAATACAAAATCTAACATTTATCTTGTACGGTTGTCGTTGCAGACTACACTCTCTCAACACAATCGATGCCAAAACACGTTTGGGCGCCAAGAAATTACCACCTATATGCACTCGAATCCCGCATAGTCATAGCCTATATCCGCAAAGATAGAAAAGGATTGTAAGGAGGTCAATACCCAGCCAGGTTAACCAACACTACCCTACTAGGATAATGACTGGTAACCCTCGATGCATACCGGACTTGCAAAAACACTACAGATTAGTTACACATTTACAAAGAAATATAAACTATCCTAAACACAAAATGGTAGGACGAAAATCTCGGATCACGGGTGTGAACGGTGAAAGTTGAGACTAACATGAATTCTAGTAACTAATTCGCAGTATTATCGCACGTCGATTGCAAGAATGAAATGATGATCAGATTTATAAAAAACGAACAGGTAAACAAAAACTAGTGCCTGGGATTTATTTCCAAACAAATAAGAACAAAAATAATCCCTATCACCATAAAATAATTAAACAAGTTAAAATTAACTGTTACACACGTCAGATAGTTCTACTATCTGTAGAATAAATGTTTCTGAAAATTCTCGTTACAACAATGTAGTTATATTAAATTTCATAAAATGTTTGCGTAGTTTGACAGTCACCCTGTGGTTATGTCATTGAAATAATCTGATTAAAATCAGCTGTTCACTCATAAAAATGAAGTTAACATTACAAAAACCCTACATTATACACGGGCGTACGTAAAATGTAACTATCTACTCTAATAATACTGTTATAAATAATATGAGGTTTAAATATATACATTATCTACAATTCTTGTGCTTCACACGATTTAAAATTTACCATTAACACTATCAGTCGCGATCTGACAGCTTCATAGTGTCTCTGTTACATGAACAGTTATTTGAACAATGTTTCTACCAACGATAAAATTCTCAGGTACTTCTAGTGGTATGTCATAATAAATACGCCTGAGTATCAAACAATTAAGTGAAATACAGCTTAGAATGTCGTATCATTAAATAAAACAATAGGATAAAGAGCGATGCGAAACTACTTAAAGACTCTATACTTTACGTGGACAATATACAAATACTCTCAGACATAAACAATTCAAACATTTAACCTTTGTTTTAGCGCTTTTTACTCATCCTGTAACAATTCGTTGCTCCACATAGCAATATATTCCTTCCTTCCGCAATACAGTGAACAATACTTATCAATGGCGTCTGCTACACTCCAAACATGTCATACCTCCTTCCTTTCCTTTCTACAAACAAACTTCAAAACTCCGCACGGCATTACTTCCATAAAAAAAATCTTGTTACACACTTGTAGAAGAATTAGTGATTTGACTAGGTAACTACGCTAGAGTATATTACCGTTCAGAATGCACTCCTAACTCTCAACTCTACTCTAAATTATTAAACCTCGTTCATCAAATTACAACAATTACATGTTCGTTCACAATAATACAATTCACAAAGTACTTCTTATTCCTTTCATTAGCGCTATTCGTTCACTTTGATCCATAACAAACTTATTCTTCCACGTTACCAAACGTTAACAATGTTAATTTGTAGTTCGCTCGTCTTTTAGTTGTTATTAAAAATAAATACATATATTCACGTTCTGGTGTACATTAAATATATGAACAATTCATATTTAAGTTGTTTTTAACATACTTGACTGCAGGTAGATTAACATATCTCCTGGTCTATTCATCTCAGTTAAACAATGTTTATACTTTAATTGTTGATAAATATAGGCATCATTTGACCTCAATTGTCACTAGCATGATCCTATTTTATAGTGTATATTCGTAGTATCATAGTCCAAGACTATTTACTTGTCTAATAAGTGGTATTCCGCTATTGGAATTTAATAACATTCAAATTGTTATAAATAAATATATCAGATGTAAGTTAACATCGTAATATTTGTTAAATATTATTACAGCATCTCACAATAACGCTTTACTTGATAACTATGCATTATAGACATATAAATGTATAATTTCGCTGTTACGCATAGACATTGTTAATAACAATTATGATGTTTAAATGTTCTTACAATTTGTCATTATTGACGCCCTTCTCTCCAAAATACAATGTAATCGAAGCCTTCTCTCCGAGATACAATATTATGAAATAATCAAATATTCGAATAATCTCTTTGAGATACCAAATAAACAAATAGTCGAAGCATTCCTTTTATAAAACGAGTATCGTTCGAAAGGGAGAATATTCCAACGTTTCCTTCAAAATAACAAATACGAGAAACGCAATTCTAAGTTAAATATGCATGAAATAACGTCTTAAACGACACATTAAGACGTATCAAAAATTACAATGAAACTCTAAAATTAAGCTATTAAAAACAAAGAATAAAGATAAGAATTTCTACAAATGAAGTTGGTCACTCCAAAAATGGATTTCGACTATTACAGCAAAACTACAGATATTAGATCAAACGGTTGTTCTACGTTGAGACGTCTTCTACAGCCAAGGAATACCTCTATCAGCTGTTCTTGATATTCCGTAGAAGCTGTCCTCGCTCGCCTCCTAGAGAAACCAGTTACAGCCAAGCACGTGCAAATCAGCTGCGAGCGACCCCATCTCACTCGGCCTGCAATCACCTGGTCTGCGTCTCGGCTTGAGCTGCTAACGGTGGATTTGCCATCTTCACGGCCAGCAGCCTGGGAGCTGCGTTTCTTTGTTCGTCTGGCTGCAAACGGTCTTCTGCTTCTTATCTCTGTCCTGCAGAGTGGTCTCGCCATCGTAGATCCGCAAGTCATGAGTTGACATCTCGTCCTGGTGTTGTTGGACATCTTGCTTGTAGTGCAGAAATTCATATTGGAATACTGCAAGTTGTTGTGCAGTAATAGCAGTGTCGATCCTTGACTTTCCAAGTCACTCTGACTTCCCAATCCATAGTATAGATTAACCTCCTTTCATTTTATTAAGTTCTCCATAATATTCTATTCAGTAGACGTAGAATAGGCTTTTCCTCCCCGACTTAAATTCGCTGCCATCTTGTAGACTGTAATGTAGATTGTGATGTAATAACTGTTGAATTATATAGTTTAATTCGTCGTAGGATTATTGTAGCTTGCAGTAGATTATGCTGTTAGTTATTTCTTCTCTGTAGAGTGTTAGTTTATAATCGAAGTCTCGTTCTAATGATGTTATACTTTTATAAACGCTGCTCTCTCCAATATTAATGTAGTTTCATTTCGCCGGCTCCTCTTGTTAACTTCCTCGGCGATCCCTGAGTCGTTCGACAGTACAACGGTGCTTGTCGACCGGGCTTATGTTGCGTGCAATAACTGCTTCTCTTCTGTGCTCGTGCGTCAAACGCGCCCGCTCGTGTCCAGTCGCTTTGAGAGAGTCAAGCCATGCTTCTCTTCTCGGCGGCGCGTGTCACTGCTAGCCTAGCTCTGCTAGTCTCACACACATGCATTTTAATAGAAATATACTCATATTTGCTCTATTATTCAATAATTTATATTTCTTTTCAACCAAATAAATTTCATATTGCATTCTACACCTGTAGATGTGCTTATTTCGCTTTATATGTGCCTAATTTTTATAAAAGCGATTCCCTAAAAAATTATGTGCTTTTATTTGATTGGCTGTTGAAATATTCTGAAAAATGCTCCTGGATCTAGCCTCTTATCCACGGGTCGTGTGCATCGCTTTGTTATGATCGCCTTGCTAACCAAAACTGGTTTTCTAATGCCAAACATGAAGCATTGTACAATTTCCAGCTTCGAATGTTCGAACTCTTCTTTAGTTAAAATCTCAATCACCAGAATATTTCCAAATAATAAATTCCTCAAAAAGCTTCAAAATTCTCCAAAATACTTGCATTATGCTTCATTTGCATCCCATAGCACATATATATTTATTAAATTATTTTAATTTCATATTTCCAATTTTTCCTTCCAATGGTGCACAAGTCGTTCGAACCTCGGCTCGATCAAAGGTCCTAAGCTGGGCTGAATTCGAGTTCAGATCCTCACCCGACTTATAAATAAAGTATAAAACAGACTTTATTTAACACTCGACTTGTTAAATACTGGAAATCGAATTCTTCCTTAATGAATCCTTGGATAAAATCTTTTCAATTTTGAAATTTTGTACTTTCCAATGGCTCGTTCGTCTTCTATCCTAACGATCTCATAGCAATTGTTGTTGAAAACTCTGCCTACCTTGAACGGTTCTTCTTACTCTCTCTTCCCTTCTATGTGTTCAAACACCCCTGGCATCTTGGCAAACCCGCAGACTCCGTTCTGCTTTCTTCACTGCTGTGATTGGGTTCAAGTAAGGTGTCACCTCTTTTCGGATTATCCCATCCTTTTCAATTCCCTTAATGAGATTAGCAACCTCTGCCTGATATTTCTCAGAAATAGGGTATAGCTTCTTCTGAAATGGTGTATTGTCCTTCAGTTTAATTTTATATTTAAATCCCTTGATAAGACCTGGTTTATCATCGAAGACTTCGGAATATTCCTGGATCAATGCTTCCAATCAGCCTTCATAGACCTCAAAATCGTCTATCTTCAAACCATAGTGTCCTGTCTTTTCTAATTCAATTTCCGAAATAATTTTCTCCAAATATTTTTCCGTGGTTTCCTTTTCTATTACGTTTTCATTTCTTTCTTCATCTTCTTCGCCGTTGTTCCCCTCGTTAAACTTCACTATGCCATTCTTTAAGTCTATCACTGCACCTGTCTTAGTGATGAAATCTATCCCCAGTATAGCATCGAAATTAATTTTATTCAGAACTATAAAGATTAATTCATAAGCATGACCGTTTATAGTGAACTTCATAAGTGCTTGTATGCTACATTTCATCGTCTTATCGTGGAATACGCCACGAACTTTAATAGATGAAACTTGGCATTGATATTATAGACTTTCCTTCTTTCAACTTGTTATAGCAACTTTCCGACAAGATAGATGCATTCGCGCCCGTATGTAGGAGTGTCCTTAAATTCTGTCCTTCCGTCGTAATTTGTAAAATATGTAAACTAGCTATTTTTCCTCTCTCTGGCTCCTCTCATTCATACAATAAGTCTTCATCTTGTACTGTACCCGATAACCCGGATAGTAGGCTGTCAGATATCCGCCCCCTCAATCGGATTGCCAATAATCAAACGCGCCGGCATAGCTACATCAATGAAAATGGCACTGACAGACACTATCGAGATTAGAGCACAATAGTTAACAAGAAAATTATTGTGGAACACACCAAAATATACGGGGGTTCATACTTACCTTTACTTACCTCTTAAATATATCTCGGGGACTGGGTTGTCAACTGGATCACTTAAAAGTATGTCCTCACAATAACCTCCACCATGATATTTAAAATGAACCAAAAACGAAGACGAGAAACTTTAAACTGCACAATAATTTATTTCACATAAAGAATGATTTTTAACAAAATGAAACAACAAAATATACGTGGCAATCAGAAGCCATCGACCACATAACCATGTCCTCCTGTAGGACCTGTATTCTCTACATATAATGTTTTAGCTTTCTCAAACTCATAGCAACTAAAAATAGTAATGCACTGGGAATGGAAACGGGATTTGGGATGAGACACATATATCAATTGCTTTGCGTGCTTATATACTGCACATTTTATTTATAGCCACAAGGCTATTATGAAACGCCCTTGGCCTCGGTAACACAGTTGTCCGGACCAGCTGCAAAGCACCTGTATCGTCAAAGCGGACACCCGTTCGTTCAACCCTACCATAAGCATGTTACCTCAGAGCTCGGCTCTCTCCTTTCAAATACGTAAATGTTCACATCTCAACTGAAATATTATCACGCAAATGTCTTACATGCTTCATTCAAACACCAGTGGATTCCTCCAACAATCCCAAATCATGATTATTTGTTTAAACCACTTGCTTAACTTGCGTTGTTTAGAGTATAAAAAACTCTAAATGTTAATAACAAAAGTTCATTAATTATTTATAACAATAACAAATTGTTTATAACAATGTCAAATGACCATTGAAAATTTAATACACGCTTCTATTAATCACTATCATTTCAAATTATTTAACAAAGATATTTACAAAATTATTTTACAATATTAAATTGTTTATATTATTTATACAAGGAATACATTAAACCACACGTTTATCCGGTTGATAATTACTCAAATCGTGTTGATATAATCGACCAATGAAGGTTAGTTATATTAAACTGTCAAATTCAGGTTTAATAATATTTAATAATAATTATTAATATTTGTGACTGTAACCTCCATTCAAAATCTTTATCTCAAATTATTTAACACTCTTGTTAATTTTAACAGTATCTTCATATGAATAATCTTTCAAAGAACAAGAACAGCATTCAGTGGGAAACTACTTCGCTCATAACGCACAAAAATGGCACAACAATTGGCCCAAAATTCATCATATATCTTTATATATATGGCATAAAAATCTTCCAAACTACACACAAAAAACCTCCACTATTAATTCATCAACTTCATTAATTATTGTGGGAACCTCCTTCATTATTCAAGGGCATTACTCAACAGCGACTTTTACACGCCCACTGAACTACCGATTATACATCCATTGTTCCTCTTTAAAAATTCTTATATTCATCAATTGTAATAATGACTGTTATTATTTAACCTTCGTGGGTTTCATTCATGAATCGATATGAAGTAAAAATTTGCCAATCACAAATAAATTTAATAGCAAATACGATTAGACACTCCTGCCTGGTCTATCAAAATTGAGATTAACATCTTCAAAGTAACGCAGTATAAAAATACTATCTTCAAACAAAGTTCAACTAAACTGCAAAATAGTCGAATAGAATACAATTAGATTATGGAATGCAAACATTATTGTTCCAATCTATAATTGAGAAAAACTCCTATCAAATGTTCATTACTATAGTGTATTCAATAAATTGTAATTAACGTTCGTATTTCATAAAATTGTCTATAATGCAATGATAAATGTCTATGTTGCAATCATGTTCATAAGACGACTAGTATTTCAAAGATCGTCGATATCGTAGTAGATTTTAACGCTCTAAAATCTTTTAAATTATTCTTCTTTCTTGAGGATGACAGAAAATTGGTCAAAGTAATTTACTGAATAGAATTACTTTAATAAAATGACACGCTGTCTGAATTCAAATCTGCCATAGCAAATCGTTAACTTTACAGTTAAATAGTGACTACAAAAATATGCAAATTACTGAAAGAATCTAAATCATCAGTCTCAACTGATCCAAAATTATTTAAGTATGCCAATGACATAGCAATGTCTCAAAAATCGAAGAAAAAGGCATAAATCATCGAAGTGTACTGAGTACAAAAATATCAATCAAGAAAAATGGGGCAAAAGGTAGGACAGAAAATATGGGAAGAATGGTTGCTCAAATATCGCTACAATACTCAAATAATACAAGAAACGTTCACGACTACCTTATCTGCCGATTGAAGTTCCAGAGGAAAATTCCCCAAAGAAGACTGCTGATGGATCCATTTCACCAACTTAAAGATGAGCTCCATCCTCGAAACAGGAATCAGCGTCCTCGGAGAATCGAACTGCTTCCTCCTCCGAAATTGCACTGCTCCGTGGATACGAAAAACATCCTTCCGGCAAAATTCTTCATTGTGCGCCGGGATAACCCTGGCCTCTCTTGAAAGTTCTCTGAAGTTCTTGCAGGAATTCGTCATGAAGTTTAATGTAGTTATTTCCGCAGAAATATTCATAGTTGTGGAGTATGAAAATATTTCCACTGTTATCTGGTATAATTCAGCGATGGATTAACGATGCATGAGTGTAGTTGGATGTTCACTACATGCTCGCTTTTGTAGAAAGACGATTAACGAAGTTCCATGCTGTTACTTTACTCCAATAATATATGTCCCAATTGCATCAAAGCCTTAGCCTTGCATCTCAACTACTATTATAATCATCAAAAGCACTGCAATATTATAATGTTCCATAGTCGAATGTATCGTTGTAATACCAAACTGTTGCACTCCACGTGTCAGCCGTAGTGTATAATGTGGAATATAAAAGTGTTTCTCCTCCAATAGCGTAGCTTCTTCCTTAGCACAATACCTTGTTTTCTGCGACTGCGTCGTAAACCTCGGATCTTTCTCGAATAAAATTATGACGTCACCAAGAATCTCAGCTCAACCAGCCTACTGGCATGAATCCTACGTCATCCGTGCCTACGTCATGAATATCCACGTCATAACTATGACATCCATAACTTTACTGATATTTTCCAATACAGCCATCGTGGTCTCAATATAATTCAATTTCCGGGGGCATTCTCCCTTCACCACGTTTTAAAAACAGTTGCAAATTGTTTTTAAACTCTGTGTTATACATATCTCAATTCACTTGAACACGAAATTGAATTATTATTGGCTTACTCTTCTATAATATTTCTTCAAGTTCCCAGCATTGAACTTGCCATAAACGACATTATTCTCATCATCGTAAAGTTCATAACAGTTGTTTCCATAGGCATTCGTAATTCTGAACGGACCCATGAACACTAATCCAAATTTGGGGTAGATTTTCTTACTTACATCAGCCTTGACAGGTCTGCGTAATAATACCAGATTTCCAATTTCTAAGGGAGCACCAAAACGTTTTCCAGCTACTCTTTTCAGTCGTTTTTGTGCTGCTTTCTGGAGTTGTTCCTTCGCTCTGTCTATTCTCTGCTGCCTTCCTAAGTCGGGATCTCTAGGAACGTGGTTAAAAAGATTATCCCATGGTCTTTCCTCTTTAACGATACCCCTCTCTTCTAGTAAATCTTCATCAGTAACTTCATATATCTCATTAATTGTAATTAGGTGTGGTGTGGCAATGTATTTACAAGTTCTCACTGTCGTTGAGAAATCGGCGTTTTTTTTTGTGTTACCGACCTCAAAATTCTGCTGGCTCGAAGAAGGCCCAGGATCAATCACAACATCCTGCCTTTTCTTTTGATTTTCGGCTTCTTTTTCCCGTAACTCCTTCAGGTATTGCTGGCTTTCCCTCTCTCTTTCCTGATACTGATCGGGTGTCATAACCTGACCTTGAGAATCCTGATTTCTATTTTGGTTCTGGTTATTTCTATTATAATTTCTGTTATAAGCATTATTGTTGTAGTATCTGCCTCTTCCATTGTTGTAATTGCCTCGATTATAGTTCCAGCCTCTTCTCTGTTGATACGGACGGTAACCTTGCGATCTGTTATTCCTAAACTGATTATTCCTGTGAGGACCTACATTGTCAGTTTTCTCTTCATCTGGCTTGTCAGTTTGCTGAACTTGGTCCATGTATACAGTATTTATTTCTTTGAAGTCATGCCTTTGACCTTTCTGTACCACGTTAGGCATTGGACTTGTGTAGTCTAACCTCCTCAGTAATTCGTCCATGCTGGTCAAATCCCTGATGTTTGACGAAATGATTAGTCTCCTCACCTCCACAGGCAGCATACGAGAAATCGCATCAATTAATTGCTCCGTTGACAATGGGGGTTGCAAAAATCTCAAGCGGGACAATTGACTCGTAAAGAAATCAGCGTACCGTGTTGGAAGAGTACCTGAAGATTTTCTTGAATAAACCTCCGCTCTTAACGAATTCTGCGCTTCTATGGACCAAAATCGTTTGATTAATGCCTCTGCAAACTCGTCAAAGTTACTGAAAGTGTATCTAAATGCGCAAAACCATTCAAGGGGTCCTCCAATCAAAAATCTTTCCACTATCTTCATCTCTCTCTCTCTGGGAATGTGAGCTTCGATGAAATAATCTTTGAGGTTCCTCACATATTCTATAGGCGTCAAACTATCAGTGTTGCTGAATTTTTGCGGTTTGTCTTCAAAATTCCTGATGACCGTTACATTCCTCGGATATGAATCCGGATAGTTTTTCCCACTATCTCGATAGTTCCACTCAGGTTCCCTATTCCTCTCGTCATCTTCCTCCCTGAATCTGGATATACGTTCTTCAGGCGTCACGTCTCTCTTTTCTGGATCTAGGTTATATCTTCTGGCATAATTCCTATTGGTTTCACAAGCCAAGCCTTCTGTATCCTTGTCAGTGATTTCCGTTAAGACTTTCCTGATTAACTCTTCTTTGTAGGTCTCCATCAAACTAGCTTCTCCTAGCTTCAAATTCTGCAGTTTGCTCGTCGTTTCATTTACATCACAGACAACTTTATGAATCTGATCCTCTAACGCAGATTTTAATGCTTGCACATCCTGACCTATTTGTGTTCTATCTTCTACTTGTCTCTCGGATAGCGAATCCATCCTTACGCTTAAATCTTTCCTAATCTGTACTACTTCATTGTTAATATCTATTTGAGTACTGGCAAGTTTTCTTTCAATACGTTCCTGAATTTGGGCTACATGTTCCCCACTTGACCTATTCCACTCGTCTTTCCATACTGCTACATTTGCCGTTAACATTTCTGCTATGTCTACTTCGATATCATCTTTAAGTAATCTGTTATGGTCTAATACCTGGGTTCTCATGACCTCTACATCATACTTTAAACCTGCTAAAGACGCTGTCGTTCTAACTGACTCATCAACTAGCCTAGTCGTTAATGCACTCATATTACGCGTACAAAGTGTTTTCGAATTTTCTATTTCTTCCCTGACTTTATTTACATCAGTTTGGACTTTAGCAATATCTACGAAAACTGTGTTGACTTCTACTTGAATCTTATTTATATCACTTTGCATCTCATTTACATCCGAATGAATGTTATTAATATCGACCTGAACATTGGACACATCAGTTCTAACATTTTGGACTTCTCTTTGGACTTCCTCAACCTTGTCTTGGACAGTCGCAACATCATTTTTAACAACAACTACTTCAGCCCTAGCACAAGAAATATCACTCCGGACATTAGCAACATCAAGATTCAACATAGTAAGATCTTTTTGTACCTTAGACACATCAATTTTAACAACAGACACATCTTTATGCACAATGGACACGTCTGTGCGCATGTCAGTTACAGCATTCTCGATTCCCTGGGTATTAATCTGTAAACGCGACATATTATCCTCTAAGTTTGCAGAACTGGTCTGAAGAACTTTCAAACTTTCATTCATGCTAGTAGACAAATTAGCATACAAATTACTAGCATTCTCCTTCATCATCTCCTGCATTCGACTAGTATTCCTAGCTTCCATTTCCCTCACACTTTCATCCAGCCTAATAGACATATTACTAGAATTATCCTCCATCATCTGCTTCATACTGCTATTCATGCTAGTTTTCAAATTAGCAGACATCTCCTCTAACATCATTCTCAGACTTTCATCTGCCATTTCAACAATATTCAATAATAAACTGCTTTAGGTACATACATCAAACAGAGTAAAATAACAACATCTGAGCAACATTCTTCACCATATATAAAGTTTGAGCAATTTTCTGTCTTAAATCTAACTTATAATTACCTTATAATTAACCTTCGTAGACACTTCATGTTAAAATAAACTCAAGCACATGTTCAAGTTTCTTTGGTTCATTTTAAAATATCCTAACACAAATAATTTACATTTACAATCCAAATAGTTTAATTTTATCTTTAATATGACTATACATGTCATAAGCCGGTCAAATAAAATAAGATTCCAGATCATAGGCGATTTTTCTAAGTTTCCAGCCTATTTAACCTCTTTCAAGTTGTATACGATCTGATCTTTTCTGCGTGTAATTTTCCTAATACGACACAACATTTATTCCTATATAATCACACTCTCAAATTCTACAATTGGCTAAGACATCTAACAAAGAATCAACCTCTTTATTTGAGTCTTCACAATCCCTTTGACATAGATAACTTGGTAATCCAATGTTATTCGAACACTCCACAAAAATTGCGGTGTCAATTCTACTGCAATAACTTGGTAATCCAATGTTTTGCTGATCGTGCCCCACGTTTTAGGGTCGCCAATCCTACTGTACCCGATAACCCGGATAGTAGGCTGTCAGATATCCGCCCCCTCAATCGGATTGCCAATAATCAAACGCGCCGGCATAGCTACATCAATGAAAATGGCACTGACAGACACTATCGAGATTAGAGCACAATAGTTAACAAGAAAATTATTGTGGAACACACCAAAATATACGGGGGTTCATACTTACATTTACTTACCTCTTAAATATATCTCGGGGACTGGGTTGTCAACTGGATCACTTAAAAGTATGTCCTCACAATAACCTCCACCATGATATTTAAAATGAACCAAAAACGAAGACGAGAAACTTTAAACTGCACAATAATTTATTTCACATAAAGAATGATTTTTAACAAAATGAAACAACAAAATATACGTGGCAATCAGAAGCCATCGACCACATAACCATGTCCTCCTGTAGGACCTGTATTCTCTACATATAATGTTTTAGCTTTCTCAAGCTCATAGCAACTAAAAATAGTAATGCACTGGGAATGGAAACGGGATTTGGGATGAGACACATATATCAATTGCTTTGCGTGTTTATATACTGCACATTTTATTTATAGCCACAAGGCTATTATGAAACGCCCTTGGCCTCGGTAACACAGTTGTCCGGACCAGCTGCAAAGCACCTGTATCGTCAAAGCGGACACCCGTTCGTTCAACCCTACCATAAGCATGTTACCTCAGAGCTCGGCTCTCTCCTTTCAAATACGTAAATGTTCACATCTCAACTGAAATATTATCACGCAAATGTCTTACATGCTTCATTCAAACACCAGTGGATTCCTCCAACAATCCCAAATCATGATTATTTGTTTAAACCACTTGCTTAACTTGCGTTGTTTAGAGTATAAAAAAACTCTAAATGTTAATAACAAAAGTTCATTAATTATTTATAACAATAACAAATTGTTTATAACAATGTCAAATGACCATTGAAAATTTAATACACGCTTCTATTAATCACTATCATTTCAAATTATTTAACAAAGATATTTACAAAATTATTTTACAACATTAAATTGTTTATATTATTTATACAAGGAATACATTAAACCACACGTTTATCCGGTTGATAATTACTCAAATCGTGTTGATATAATCGACCAATGAAGGTTAGTTATATTAAACTGTCAAATTCAGGTTTAATAATGTTTAATAATAATTATTAATATTTGTGACTGTAACCTCCATTCAAAATCTTTATCTCAAATTATTTAACACTCTTGTTAATTTTAACAGTATCTTCATATGAATAATCTTTCAAAGAACAAGAACAACATTCAGTGGGAAACTACTTCGCTCATAACGCACAAAAATGGCACAACAATTGGCCCAAAATTCATCATATATCTTTATATATATGGCATAAAAATCTTCCAAACTACACACAAAAAACCTCCACTATTAATTCATCAACTTCATTAATTATTGTGGGAACCTCCTTCATTATTCAAGGGCATTACTCAACAGCGACTTTTACACGTCCACTGAACTACCGATTATACATCCATTGTTCCTCTTTAAAAATTCTTATATTCATCAATTGTAATAATGACTGTTATTATTTAACCTTCGTGGGTTTTATTCATGAATCGATATGAAGTAAAAATTTGCCAATCACAAATAAATTTAATAGCAAATACGATTAGACACTCCTGCCTGGTCTATCAAAATTGAGATTAACATCTTCAAAGTAACGCAGTATAAAAATACTATCTTCAAACAAAGTTCAACTAAACTGCAAAATAGTCGAATAGAATACAATTAGATTATGGAATGCAAACATTATTGTTCCAATCTATAATTGAGAAAAACTCCTATCAAATGTTCATTACTATAGTGTATTCAATAAATTGTAATTAACGTTCGTATTTCATAAAATTGTCTATAATGCAATGATAAATGTCTATGTTGCAATCATGTTCATAAGACGACTAGTATTTCAAAGATCGTCGATATCGTAGTAGATTTTAACGCTCTAAAATCTTTTAAATTATTCTTCTTTCTTGAGGATGACAGAAAATTGGTCAAAGTAATTTACTGAATAGAATTACTTTAATAAAATGACACGCTGTCTGAATTCAAATCTGCCATAGCAAATCGTTAACTTTACAGTTAAATAGTGACTACAAAAATATGCAAATTACTGAAAGAATCTAAATCATCAGTCTCAACTGATCCAAAATTATTTAAGTATGCCAATGACATAGCAATGTCTCAAAAATCGAAGAAAAAGGCATAAATCATCGAAGTGTACTGAGTACAAAAATATCAATCAAGAAAAATGGGGCAAAAGGTAGGACAGAAAATATGGGAAGAATGGTTGCTCAAATATCGCTACAATACTCAAATAATACAAGAAACGTTCACGACTACCTTATCTGCCGATTGAAGTTCCAGAGGAAAATTCCCCAAAGAAGACTGCTGATGGATCCATTTCACCAACTTAAAGATGAGCTCCATCCTCGAAACAGGAATCAGCGTCCTCGGAGAATCGAACTGCTTCCTCCTCCGAAATTGCACTGCTCCGTGGATACGAAAAACATCCTTCCGGCAAAATTCTTCATTGTGCGCCGGGATAACCCTGGCCTCTCTTGAAAGTTCTCTGAAGTTCTTGCAGGAATTCGTCATGAAGTTTAATGTAGTTATTTCCGCAGAAATATTCATAGTTGTGGAGTATGAAAATATTTCCACTGTTATCTGGTATAATTCAGCGATGGATTAACGATGCATGAGTGTAGTTGGATGTTCACTACATGCTCGCTTTTGTAGAAAGACGATTAACGAAGTTCCATGCTGTTACTTTACTCCAATAATATATGTCCCAATTGCATCAAAGCCTTAGCCTTGCATCTCAACTACTATTATAATCATCAAAAGCACTGCAATATTATAATGTTCCATAGTCGAATGTATCGTTGTAATACCAAACTGTTGCACTCCACGTGTCAGCCGTAGTGTATAATGTGGAATATAAAAGTGTTTCTCCTCCAATAGCGTAGCTTCTTCCTTAGCACAATACCTTGTTTCCTGCGACTGCGTCGTAAATCTCGGATCTTTCTCGAATAAAATCATGACGTCACCAAGAATCTCAGCTCAACCAGCCTACTGGCATGAATCCTACGTCATCCGTGCCTACGTCATGAATATCCACGTCATAACTATGACATCCATAACTTTACTGATATTTTCCAATACAGCCATCGTGGTCTCAATATAATTCAATTTCCGGGGGCAGTACCTGATAGATTTCGTTCACGGCGAACTCATGCCTATCGTTGGTGAACACTGTTCCTCCCTCTACTTCCGTTTTCCAATCGGAGTTTTTTTTGTACGCCGCTCAGGATCTGTTCCTGTGTTCCTGAGTTCGAGGCTTGAGGTGGTACCTCTTCTCTTCCTTGGCTATTTCTTGCCTCATTCTCTCTGTGGCTGTTTCTATAGTCTTGTATTTCCCTGTCTCGATCTTGGTAATACTGCCTAACGTTTTCGTTGTTGCGCCAACCTCTCTGTTGTTGTTGTTGCCTTGGCTGTTGTTGTTGCTGCTGTTGTTGATGTTGTTGGCGGGCATAATTATCGTCGTTCCAATTTTTATATCGGCGGTAACCTCCTGCTGTGCCTCTATTGTTCCGGTCGTAATAGTCGTACCTCCGTGCATCATTGTTCCGGTGGTATCCTGTCCTTATCTGATCATTATTCCAGATTCTTGCCTGGTATGGCCATCCATCTCGAAATCTGCGATACGGTGGTTCATAACGGTTCCTCCCATATGCATTGTTCCTACTCGGACCTGGTCTACTACGATTCTCCTTCGTCTGCTGTATCTGAATTACCAGCACGGTGTGAACTTCTCTATGCTCCGGTCTTCTTCTATTATTTTTACTAGGCGTTGAATTTGGCGTGGAACTAGCATGATCTTGCTTTCTTAATATTTCTGCCATGTCTTCCAGAGATTTCACATCTGCCGCAATTAAGTGTCTTCTGACATCATTTGGCATCTGTCTCGATATTGCATTAATCAGTTTTGTCTCAGCCAATGGTGGATGCAGATACTGAAGCCATGCGAGTTGCGATGTAAAGAACGTTGTATAACGTGTAGGGGTAGAGTGCGCATATTTTTTAGAGTATACCTCAGCCCTAATGGCCTGCTGCTTCTCCAAACTCCAAAATCTGCGTTGTAAAGCATCCGCAAATTCTTCAAAATTGGTGTATGTGAATTTGAAAGCTCTATGCCAATTTAGGGACTCAGATTCAAGATACTTTTCAACTACACGCATTTCTCGGTCCCTTGGTATGCGATTATCATCGAGATAATGTCTCATGTCTCTAAGAAATTCGACTGCTGTGATGTTTCCTACTCCGCTGAAACGCGTTGGATTATCGTCAATATTCCTTATTACGATAACGTTCTGGTTATTTCTATGGCTTCCGTGGTCATAGAATCCTCCCAGTCCTGCATATTCCCTCTGAATACGCTCCGTTTCTTGCATCATATGTCTTCGATTAAAAATGCTTCCTGTATCTTCTCCGTTTCCTCTTCTGGTTTACTAAGTCTTCCTAATTCTTCTTTGTATCTCTCCTCTCTACTTAGGAAAAATTGAGTAATATCCCGTTGCATTCCTAATTTTATCTCTTCCTTTAATCCGTCAAGGACGCATGGTTCTGCTAAAGTAAGTGCGTTGAGTTTGCTACTAATATCACGTAGTTCGCTTTCCTGACTAGATTTTACTTTCGCGAGATCGAGATTTATTTCGTTAACTGTCGCGTGGGTAACGTTCAATTCCTCACTTTTTTCCGATTCCGTTTTATTTACAAAACCTCTCATTCGGTAATGCTCGATTTTCTACTCTCCTCTATATGCTTGTACGGTTCTAATTTCAAATTTTCCCTGTGAGTCTTAGCATTTTTGTCTATTTGGTTAACCTCCTGCAATATCTTACCATGCAGTTCCTGCATGTAATCCCTATTCGATTTAATAACCTCATCTCTTAAATCACTAACAGATTTAGTTATAAATGAAGCAATGTCAACATTTATACCCTCTGTTATCAGCTATTGTTGGTATTTCAACTTACCTTCTAAGTTACCAACAGTGATGTTCAGGTCACTGAGCTTATCAGTGAGTTTCTTCTGGGAGTCATTGTATTTAAGCTGCTCTATTGAGGCTTTCCCTATGCTTTCCTGTATCTTTCCTTCTAGCTTGATAATGTTCTCATTACATTGGACTCTAGCTTCTACTACCTTCTGGCTAACTTCCTCTCTAAGTGAGCTTATTTCCATTTTGGTAGAGGCCACATCTTCTTTCACCTGATTGAAAGCTGATTTGGTCTCTTCCAGAGCTTTCCTACTTTGGTCTACAGAAATTCTACTTTCAGCCTGAGCTAGTTTGCGTTGCTCCTTAGCAAATGTTCCTTCCTCCTGGGATTTTTCTAAGGCTTTCTTAATATCTTCCTGCGTCTGTTTCGCCTCTTCTTGTATCTGTCTCACTTCTTCTTGGGCTTTTCTTATAGCTTCTTGCACCTTTCCAGCTTCCTCTCGAACTGCTCTGTCTTCTTCTATTGCCTTTCTTTCCTCTTCTCGTGCCTTTCTCATTTCTTCCTGTAGTTTCTCTTGCGTCTTTCTATTTTCTTCTTGGGTTTTCTCTTGTGCCTATCTATTTTCTTCTTGTATTTTTCTACACTTCTCTTGGACTAAGGTTATACTAGCTTTAGTAACTGACTGAGCTAATGCTAACTCTCCCTTCATCTCAGACTTAACTGTAGCTGCTGACTGCTTTATCTCTCTATCTAACTTCTTAGAACTTTCGTGTGTGGATTTGTGGAGGGCATCTACATCTCCTGTTAACTGGTTCTGACTTTCCTGGATCTTTTCCAGGATGGCCCTGATATGGCTCATATCTCCCGACGACATAATAATTTCACACTTGAGAAATAAGGAGGTATCATCTATACTACTTCATGGACATGTCAGAGTGACCAACTCATTTAAATTCTACAAAGGAATACTTCGATATACGTATTAAAATTCAATAACTTAACGTCTACAATCTTATCTAGCCTTAATCTAATAAACTGATCCTCCTTCACCTCGCAATCCCTAACTAATATTACGTTTCGACAACAAGAATTTAACTAAATTTGACTGTAATATGACCAAAATGTAATTAGCTGGATAAACAAACATGCCTCTAACAAACTGTACTCCTCAAATTTGGCAGTGTTTATTCACTTAAACAACATTCCAAAAATTTGGGATCGGCATTTCCCTACAAATACAAAATCTAACATTTATCTTGTACGGTTGTCGTTGCAGACTACACTCTCTCAACACAATCGATGCCAAAACACGTTTGGGCACCAAAAAATTACCACCTATATGCACTCGAATCCCGCATAGTCATAGCCTATATCCGCAAAGATAGAAAAGGATTGTAAGGAGGTCAATACCCAGCCAGGTTAACCAACACTACCCTACTAGGATAATGACTGGTAACCCTCGATGCATACCGGACTTGCAAAAACACTACAGATTAGTTACACATTTACAAAGAAATATAAACTATCCTAAACACAAAATGGTAGGACGAAAATCTCGGATCACGGGAGTGAACGGTGAAAGTTGAGACTAACATGAATTCTAGTAACTAATTCGCAGTATTATCGCACGTCGATTGCAAGAATGAAATGATGATCAGATTTATAAAAAACGAACAGGCAAACAAAAACTAGTGCCTGGGATTTATTTCCAAACAAATAACAAATAAGAACAAAAATAATCCCTATCACCATAAAATAATTAAACAAGTTAAAATTAACTTATACACACGTCAGATATTTCCACTATCTGTAGAATAAAAGTTTCTGAAAATTCTCGTTACAACAATGTAGTTATATTAAATTTGATAAAATGTTTGCGTAGTTTAATAGTCACCCTGTGGTTATGTCATTGAAATAATCTGATTAAAATCAGCTGTTCACTCATAAAAATGAAGTTAACATTACAAAAACCCTACATTATACACGGGCGTACGTAAAATGTAACTATCTACTCTAATAATACTGTTATTAATAATATGAGGTTTAAATATATACATTATCTACAATTCTTGTGCTTCACACGATTTAAAATTTACCATTAACACTATCAGTCGCGATCTGACAGCTTCAGAGTGTCTCTGTTACATAAACAGTTATTTGAACAATGTTTCTACCAATGATAAAATTCTCAGGTACTTCTAGTGGTATGTCATAATAAATAAGCCTGAGTATCAAACAATTAAGTTAAATACAGCTTAGAATGTCGTATCAATAAATAAAACTATAGGATAAAAAAGCGATGCGAAACTACTTAAAGACTCTACACATTACGTGGACCATATACAAATACTCTCAGACATAAACAATTCAAACATTTAACGTTTGTTTTAGCGCTTTTTACTCATCCTGTAACAATTCGTTGCTCCACATAGCAATATATTCCTTCCTTCCGCAATACAGTGAACAATACTTATCAATGGCGTCTGCTACGCTCCAAACATGTCATGCCTCCTTCCTTTCCTTTCTACAAACATACTTCAAAACTCCGCACGGTATTACTTCCATAAAAAAACATCTTGCAACACACTTGTAGAAGAATTAGTGATTTGACTAGGTAATTACGCTAGAATATATTACCGTTCAGAATGCACTCCTAACTCTCAACTCTACTCTAAATTATTAAACCTCGTGCATCAAATTAAAACAATTACATGTTCGTTCACAATAATACAATTCACAAAGTACTTCTTATTCCTTTCATTAGCGCTATTCGTTCACTTTGATCCATAACAAACTTATTCTTCCACGTTACCAAACGTTAACAATGTTAATTTGTAGTTCGCTCGTCTTTTAGTTGTTATTAAAAATAAATACATATATTCACGTTCTGGTGTACATTAAAT
Source organism: Meconema thalassinum (assembly GCA_946902985.2). Classification (NCBI taxonomy): domain Eukaryota; kingdom Metazoa; phylum Arthropoda; class Insecta; order Orthoptera; family Tettigoniidae; genus Meconema; species Meconema thalassinum. The sequence continues at coordinate 1,711,107,219 of OX336388.2, read as the reverse complement.
ATATGAACAATTCATATTTAAGTTGTTTTTAACATACTTGACTGCAGGTAGATTAACATATCTCCTGGTCTATTCATCTCAGTTAAACAATGTTTATACTTTAATTGTTGATAAATATAGGCATCATTTGACCTCAATTGTCACTAGCATGATCCTATTTTATAGTGTATATTCGTAGTATCATAGTCCAAGACTATTTACTTGTCTAATAAGTGGTATTCCGCTATTGGAATTTAATAACATTCAAATTGTTATAAATAAATATATCAGATGTAAGTTAACATCGTAATATTTGTTAAATATTATTACAGCATCTCACAATAACGCTTTACTTGATAACTATGCATTATAGACATATAAATGTATAATTTCGCTGTTACGCATAGACATTGTTAATAACAATTATGATGTTTAAATGTTCTTACAATTTGTCATTATTGACGCCCTTCTCTCCAAAATACAATGTAATCGAAGCCTTCTCTCCGAGATACAATATTATGAAATAATCAAATATTCGAATAATCTCTTTGAGATACCAAATAAACAAATAGTCGAAGCATTCCTTTTATAAAACGAGTATCGTTCGAAAGGGAGAATCTTACAACATTTCCTTCAAAATAACAAATACGAGAAACGAAAATCTAAGTTAAATATGCATGAAATAACGTCTTAAATGACACATGAAGACGTATCAATAATTACAATGAAACTCTAAAATTAAGCTATTAAAAACAAAGAATAAAGATAGGAATTTCTACAAATGAAGTTGGTCACTCCAAAAATGGATTTCTACTATTTCAGCAAAACTACAGATAATAGATCAAACAGTTGTTCTACCTTGAGACGTCTTCTACAGCCAAGGAATACCTCTATCAGCTGTTCTTGATATTCCGTAGAAGCTGCCCTCGCTCGCCTCCTAGAGAAACCAGTTACAGCCAAGCACGTGCAAATCAGCTGCGAGCGACCCCATCTCACTTGGCCTGCAATCACCTGGTCTGCGTCTTGGCTTGAGCTGCTAACCGTGGATTTGCCACCTTAACGGCCAGCGACCTGGGAGCTGCGTTTCTGTGTTCGTCTGGCAGCAAACGGTCTTCTGCTTCTTATCTCTGTCCTGCAGAGTGGTCTCGCCATCGTAGATCCGCAAGTCCTGAGTTGACATCTCGTCCTGGTGTTGTTGGACATCTTGCTTGTAGTGCAGAAACTCATATTGGAATACTGCAAGTTGTTGTGCAGTAATAGCAGTGTCGATCCTTGACTTTCCAAGTCACTCTGACTTCCCAATCCATGGTATAAATTAACCTCCTTTCATTTTATTAAGTTCTCCATAATATTCTCTTCAGTAGACGTAGAATTGGCTTTTCCTCCCCGACTTAAATTCGCTGCCATCTTGTAGACTGTAATGTAGATTGTGATGTAATAACTGTTGAATTATATAGTTGAATTCGTCGTAGCAATATTGTAGCTTGCAGTAGATTATGCTGTTAGTTATTTCTTCTCTGTAGAGTGTTGGTTTATAATCGAAGTCTCGTTCTAATGATGTTATACTTTTATAAACGCTGCTCTCTCCAATATTAATGTAGTTTCATTTCGCCGGCTCCTCTTGTTAACTTCCTCGGCGATCCCTGAGTCGTTCGACAGTACAACGGTGCTTGTCGACCGGGCTTATGTTGCGTGCAATAACTGCTTCTCTTCTGTGCTCGTGCGTCAAACGCGTCCGCTCGTGTCCAGTCGCTGTGAGAGAGTCAAGCCACGCTTCTCCTCTCGGCGGCGCGTGTCACTGCTAGCCTAGCTCTGCTAGTCTCACACACATGTATTTTAATAGAAATATACTCATATTTGCTCTATTATTCAATAATTTATATTTCTTTTCAACCAAATAAATTTCATATTGCATTCTACACCTGTAGATGTGCTTATTTCGCTTTATATGTGTCAAATAAATATAAAAGCGATTCCCTCAAAAATTATGTGCTTTTATTTTATTGGCTGTTGAAATATTCTGAAAAAGACTCCTGGATCTAGCCACTTATCTACGGGTCGTGTGCATCGCTTTGTTATGATCGCCTTGCTAACCAAAACTGGTTTTCTAGTGCCGAACATGAAGCTTTGTACAATTTCTAGCTTCGAATGATCGAACTCTTCCTTAGTTAAAATCTCATTCACCGGAATATTTCCAAGTAATAAATTCCTCAAAATGCTTCAAAATTCTCCAAAATACTTGCATTATGCTTCATTTGCATCCCATAACACATATATATTTATTAAATTATTTTAATTTCATATTTCCAATTTTTCCTTCCAATGGTGCACAAGTCGTTCGAACCTCGGCTCGATCAAAGGTCCTAAGCTGGGCTGAATTCGAGTTCAGTTCGTTACTCACTTTTGTATTTTGCACATTGTGCGCTGTTTCAATAATAATAAATACATTGAAACGTAAAGCTACCTAACAATGAAAATGACGGCCATCAAACGTACAGCCGGATAGCAGCCCAGTCCTTAAACTAATATTAGATGACGAGTTGACTTCTTGCGGCAAATTTCACGTGTATACAGTACTGAAACCATCCGCGGTAAACCCGAGAGTGCTAACGCGCTACCTCGTGCCTTGTTGGTATCGGGAGAGCGTGGGTTCGAATTCCACCTCAACCGTCCTGAAAATGGTTGTCCGTGGTTACCCATTTTCACCCCTAGGCATTTGCGGGGATGGTTCCTTTGAACAGGTCCACGGCTAACTTCCTTCCAAAATCCCTTACCTAAATCTTCCTTAATTATACCCAAGTAGGGGAGAGGGGGGCATGTTGTTAACAGGGGCACGTTGTTACATGTTAGTTTTAAAATCACCCGTGTGGCTGAAGCGCGTAACGATCAGCTACTAAAGCGTGGGGTGCCTGTCTGCAGATGCTGTGAAAATAAGGAAACCATTGTATGTATTTGAAGAGGGTTATAAAGGATTAAGTGTTTTTTGAAGTGAAAAGTAAAAATAAATATTCGACTTTGAAGTCATCTGTCTTCTTCTGTGTTGAAGGTAAGTACTTGCATGTCCCTGAGATTGTAGTTTGATATCTTACGAAAGAAATGCCTGTGAGAGTAGTTAGCTAGGCTACTCCCCGCCGAAATATTGACCTTTAATACAAAATGTCGGCCGGTGGGGCAAGTTGTTACAGTAAGCTGGGGGCATGTTGTTACACTGTAACAACATGCCCCATGGTACCGTAATATTATTTAATTGATAATTATTAAGGCCCGGATTGTTATGTGATTTAATATTTTAATTAACTAAATATTTTCTTTTTATTTACATGTTTTTGCCGTTTTTTTATAAATACATATTCTGGTGTATTTATTTATAAGTACATATTTCCTATATTTGGTGGTATATTGTACTCAGATGATTGCTGCCCACATTTTCGACTCTTGGCAATTCCAGTAATTGGCTTATCTATTTATAGAATGCACCCTTGTCTCTGTATTGTATTTCAAACAGGAATTCCCAGGTCATTAAGTATAGCAGGGGGACTGGAGTCAACAGTCTCATTAAGCCTCCAATAGTCCTTACCTTGAAAGGAAATTTTACTTGAAATTACAGAGGTCTGCAAAACTTGTGAATATTGACAGATTGCTATGAAAGTTTCTGATGTGACCTTTTTTTCTGCTCTTTAGAATGAAATTCGAAAACAGCATATATATGATTTCGTATCGCGCATCTGCGGTACAGTTAGACGGACTCGGAAACTGAGGCGAGCCCCGGCCTGTTAAGCGGGAACATTTTTTGTACAGTAGACAGGATTATGGATTATTCAAGCAGCTGGACGTTTCAACTATTTTTCGAGGAATTAGGGGACACAAATTTGATACAAATTTAAGAACATTTTTTGGAAATTTAATCACATATTTTTCTCTTTTAAGCACGTAAATAAATACATATTTCTGAAAAGTTAAGCACATAACTATCCGGCCCTACTATAAACGTATTAACGTATTTGCTAGTTGATTATTATTACCGGTATCATTATTATTTCTCTATACCGACAGTGATAGCTATGCTTGCTAACGCGCAGCGATAGGCCAAGCTCTCTGCTAATTTGGTAGACGTGGGTTCGAGCCCCACCCTCTGCCGACCTTGAAATGGTTTTCCGTGGTTTCCCCATTTTCAACTCCAGGAAAATGCTGGGACGGTATTATCTGACAGGTCACGACCGCTTCCTTCCACATCCTTGCCCAGTTTCATTTTATCTTCATTCATTTCATATTTCATTCACTCGTCCCATGAGGTTGGCGTCAGGAAGGGCATTCTGCCGTAAAACCAGAATTGTGAAATGTGGTAAATGTATTTCAAGGTTGACTGTTATATTATTTCGAGTTAAAAATACAAGATTGTAGTTACAACTATGTCGCATTTTATTAATAAGTTGAGTGTAACAACTTACCCATGGCATATAACAACTAGCCCCGTTGTGGGGCATGTTGTTACAATTTACCACATTAACAAGAAAAATTATTTATACCGAAAATATTTTTACGTCAGTCTTCACATTTTTCATATATAAAGCCAAATACTGATACTTCATTATCACTGCCATAACAGGCTAATAGCTTCCAGGAGAACAGTTTAAAAAAATAAAATTTGAAAATTGTAACAACATGCCCCCCTCTCCCCTAAAGCTGTCTCCTGGGTGATCGGCCTGTCAATATCCCCAGTTGTATCCACTGTCACTGTGTGTTTAGCTCCAAGACACCGTCCTTGCGACGGTAGAGGATTGATCCCTCTCAGAGCCCTTGGGTGAAGCCGAGCAGGAGGAAAAACGACAAAAATACACGATTTTCATACAAGAACATGAAAATGTGACAGCCGTTGTTAATTGAACACGAATCTCTTGCTTTCTGAGCAGGTGCGCTTAGCCATTACGGTGACGTTTCGACCGCTCCAAGTTCACCGGTATGTTAAACGCACTTATTATTAATTTTTATATTATTATTAGTAGTAGTAATATTAATTTATTTTGAACCAGTATAGTCTCCAATGATTCATTAATATAGCAGCTTACTTGTGGATCGTTAGATCAGTTTGAAGGCTGGTTTGTGAGCTTATCACGTCTTTAATGTATAACTTAAGTTTAGTATCGGTAAGTTTTGAGGTCTTTAGTGGGTATGTGCAAATATTTCGCTATAGAGAGTCTTCTACAAAAATACTGCTTGTAGGTTGTTTTATATCTCTGAAAATAAATGAAAATAAAAAACAAACGAATAAAACCCTCAGGTCGATGAGACATCCATTATCATGGTTTGTGTATCAATACCATGGCCATTCACAATAGTGCGCATGACAGACAATACTCCCTGCCATAAACAAATGTAGGCTACTCCACGGTATAAAAGTGTGAAAGGTCTTCCTGGCTTGCCTCACTTCGTTAATATAAAAAAAATACTCAACCATCCAATATGTATCTCATCATCGATACATGATCAATCCACTATTCCCCCCAGGGTCTCACGACTAGTGGAACGTGGGTTGGCGACCACGGGACCTCAGCTGAGTCCGGCATTGCTTCCACTTACTTGTGCCAGGCTCCTCACTGTCACGTTTTCTTTCGACCTCCCTTGACCAACCCTTGCTCTCTTCCGACCCCGACGGTATTATGGTATCCGAGGCCTAGTGACTCTTTCACTTTCCCTCCCTAATTGGCCCTTCTCTCATCTTTCCTGATCCCTCATTCTTTGAGGGGTCTGACCTGTTTCCTGATATCTTCTGCCTTCTGCTCAAGGCCCTAAAGGAGGCAGGGTGTGTGTAGCCCCACCCTTTCTGGTGCACCCTGGACAGTGTTACACTCTCAATGAGTCACGGCTGGTGAGCTTGGGATTTGGCAACCCGGTGGGATTCCTGAGCTGGGTCATGTTTTCTCCCCCCTTTTCCATTGCCTTTGGGGCGGACCGTCTCCTCTTTCCCTTTTACTCTCTGCAGTTCTTGGCTCTCCTTCTTTCCAAGTCCATCAATTCTCATTCTTAGAGGGCATTTCCTTTCCTCCTGGCTTTTATTTATATTCAGCTTTTTGTTTCTTATCCCCTTTCTAGTTTGTAAGTCAGTAGTTAGTTTTAGTTGTACAGTAGGTTTCATTTGATCACCTTTCATTTTCACTATCACCCAAACCATTAGGGGCCGATAACCAAGACGTTAGGCAACTTAAAACAACAATTATCATCATCTATCCACTATCGAAACATAGACTATGTTACTCTCTTGTATTTAATCTTGGTATCGTATACTGGCCACGATGGCCGAGAGCGTTACGCGTTAGCTCGTGCCTCACTGGGATCGGGAGAGCGTGGTTTTCTATCCCACCTCGGCCGTCCTGAAAATGGTTTTCGTGGTTTCCCATTTTCACCACCAGGCAAGCAATGGGACGGTTCATTTCAACAGGTCCACAGCCGACATCTTATTTTTTCATATTCATTCATTTATTTGCAATGGGGGGTGTGTCCCCCGGTGGCAAATTGTATATACATAACAAATAATTAATTATACATAACAATTCAATAACAATTATACAACAATTAAACTGGAGTATTTACACAAATAGTCAGTCTTTTCTTAAACACACCTATATGTTTGGGAAAAGGCTCTAAGACTGCGGCAGGTAGAGAGTTCCAGTTATCAATGGCACGGTTTACAAAAGAATATTTACCATAATTAGTTCGCTGTGGTCGGCCCTTAACTTTGAAAGGATGATCGCTCCTACCCATGTAAGTGGGCTTTCCCAATCGTTTGCTAAGCTCACCCCATGCTGGTTGATTTGTATACGTGTTGTACCTAGCGCAGAGTCTAGATTTCCTCCTCCTAGCCTCCAGTGATTCCCACCCAAGTTTCTTTATATATAAAAGTGAAAGTCTGCATGTATGTATGTATGTGGGTGGGTGGGTGGGTGGGTCTGTTCCGTATACAAATCTACACCGTTCCACCAATCTCAACCAAATTTTGCACACACATAGTTTAGGACCCAGAAGGAAACGCTGGCTACATAGTCTTTCTCATTCTTCTGATTTCGGTCCTTTTGCACTCAAGCACAGGCTAATCAAATCATAAAATATACTCACGAAGGAATGGCAAGGCAGACAGTTTCCATGGCAACATAGCTCAAGTCGAGACACGGCCGTCTGGATGCCTGTTGTGCTCTGCACTACCGGTATAGAAAATGAGGATATTTACTTGAAATCCCGTTAGTTACTCAACTGCTCACACAGCACTGTCAACCGGGTTTAGTATAACAAAGACTTGACACTATCTATCTACTACATATTTGTTTAATACCACTCACGCACTCATTCATTCATTCATCACGAAATCTCAGAAACCACCGAACGGATTGGAATGAAATTTAGTATGCAGCTTCCTCAAGGGCCGCAAATGCCAACTAAGAGAGGATTTTTGGATATTCAGGTTCTAAAGGGGATTAAGGGGGTAGATCTGCATTTCATTGAATAGCAATATCTCCCGATTGGTTTCATTGGCGGATGTGATACTCGGCATATAAACTCATCTTTAAAAATAAGAAGACATGTGTCTGAGGGTTTTTCGATGTAGTGTATATTATGAGGTGAAAGGGGTGAAAATTGGGGATTGAACCTATCAGCAGGCCTAGAATCGTGTTGGCAGCACTGAAGTTTATAAGTTACACGGAACTTGGGTAGAATATTAGGTACTATAAGTGTGCAAAGTTTAGAGCTGTTGGCTTGCATACTCTCTGATATATTGACATTAGGGTTAATCAAATAGAGAGAACATTTATTAACAGTTTGCAGCCCTGCTGCTTCCTACGAATAAGCATAATCATTACTGTTATGGTACAAAAAGAGCATACGAAATTTGGTTGAAATCCATTTGTTAGTATAGAAGTTATATGCATTTAAAAACTTGACCTATCAGCAGGCTTAGAATCGTGTTGGCAGCACTGATGTATAAAAGTTGCACCGAACTTGGGTAGAATATCAGGTACTATACGTGTGCAAAGTTTAGAGCTGTTGGCTTGCATATTTCCTGATATATTGACATTAGGGTTGAAACATAGTGAGAGCATTTATTAATAGTTGGCAGCCCTGATGGCTGTTTAGAATATGCACAGTCATATGTGTTGTAGTACACATAGTACACACGAAATTTGGTTGAAATCCCATTGTTAATATAGAAGTTACATGCATTTAGAAATTGGCCCTACCGGCAGGCTTAGAATCACATTGGCAACACTGGCATGTATGAACTTCAGAAAATTAATCTGGAATGTTATTATCTATACGTGTTCCAATTTTGGAATAGTTCGCCTTTATAACTTCTGAGATATCCGACATAGAGCTGAAATTTCAATTGCGATTTTTCAGCAGTTGGTAGCACTGACGTCAATTTCAAATATGATCGTGAGATATTCAAATATAGATCTTTACTCTTACCAAATTTGGTGTTGATAGCTGCAGCCGTTTAGGAGTTGATAGGGGGGGACACACACACAGCCAGACAGACAGACAGACAGAAGGACAGACAGACAGACACACATTTTCCCGGATCGATCTCATGAGTCTACTTTTTCCTCATTTTTGCAAAATGTGAAAAGTAGGCTAAAAATAATCAGACATATATCTAAGGGTTTATCGATGTGGTGTATATTATGAAGTGAAAGGGGTGAAAATTGGGGGTTGAGGGATTCTTAACGGAGCGTGTATCTCTGAAACGACTTAGGCGAGAAGTTTGAAATTCGGCGGGAAAAACAGCTTAAAATACAAGTAAATAGCTGTTCGACCGTTTTTTCATAAATCCAATTTAAGGGGCCCTTGGAGAGGGGTGAACTTCTGGGGGAAAAAACAGGAAATAAAGTGTCCTAACTGCTTGACTCACTTACTGACTCATCAAACTCAGGGGGAAAACAGCTTTAAATAAGTAAATAGGTGTTGACCGTTTGTTTCATAAATCCAATTTAAGGGGTTCATGGGGAGGGGCGAAATTATCAAAAATAAATGAAAGAAAAGGTCCTAACTGACTCACTCACTCATCATCGCCCAGCCAAAATTATTGAAGTTAGAAACATGAAATTTTGGGGATATGTTCGTTGTATGTCGAAAACGTCCACTAAGGAAAGAGTTTTGGATATTCAGGTTCTAAAGAGGTGTTAAGGGGGTAAACGTGCATTTCATTGAATAACAATATCTCACGAGTGGTTTCATTTGGGGATGTGATACTTGGCATATATACTAATCATTAAAAATAAGCTGACAAATGTCTAAAGGTTTTTCGATGTAGTGTATATTATGAGGTGAAAGGGATGAAAAGTTGGGGTTGAAAGATTCCTAACGGAGCGTGTATCTCTTAAACGACATAGGCGAGGAGTTTGAATCTCGGAGGAAATCAATCAGCTTAAAAATAAATAAATAAATAAATAAATGAATAAATAAAATAATTAGGTGTTCGACCGTTTTTTCTTAAATGCTATTTAAGGGGCCTATGAGGAGGGGTGAAAGTCTGGAAGAAAAACTTCCACTAAGGAAGGATTTTTGGATGTTCACTCTCATCGACCAACCAAAACTATTAATGTTAAAAGAATTATATTTTCGTGATATGTTTGTTGTGTGTCGAAAACGTCTACTAAGGAGGGATTTTTGGGTATTCAGGTTCGAAAGGGGTGTTGACGGGGTTAAACCTGCATTTCATTGAATAACAATATGACACGACTATGACGCGAGCGAAGCGAGGCTAAAAATTAGATGGTGTGTGTCTGTGTATTACTCAATCACGCAAGTACCACTGGTCCGATTTACATGAATTTTGACCCGTTAATAAATATTAACGTGCATTCCAGTCGTTACCGCGGGCGGCTGCGGTGCAAACTTGATCTTCTCGGTATCTATTGGTGACTGTCCGAACTAGTGAGCCGGCAACGTTCAGCGTGTCTGTCTTGTCGATGGCTCGCTCGTGTGGCAAATGTTGGTACTTAGTTTCGGAGAACTCGAGGCCTCACGATCGGCTCCGTTCGTACCCGAACGGCCGCCATTTTCTTCTTGTTGTTGTGAATTAACAAATGCAAGTTGAAGGAATTCTTGCAAGAAGAAAAGATGTGAGAACAAAATCTCTGGTGTAAAACGGGGATTATCTGGCCGTAGGCCAGGTAAACTTCCTTTCCCCGATATTATTTCATCTGTACGTGATTTACATTTACCGCCCACCGTTGAGAAATCTCTGTCATCGGATTACATATGTAGACATGAAGAAAACGCAATGTATGAAGTTTGGCTACAGGAATACATCTCTTTATTAAGGTTTGTTATGTGTTAAAAGTTATTGGAACTATTTGTGACCTGAAAAGGTGAATTGGTCGTCGATACGAGTATTTTGTGTTGGTGTTATTCTACATATTTTATATGTTGCAGTCTTGAGCTGTTGAATAATTATCTTAGCGCAGTTGGCATTTATTTGCTGTTAGTAAGTCACTTGGTTTGTAGAACCGAGTAGGCCTAAGCATGAAGAGAAAGTTCCAATACCTTATTTTTAACTTGATGTAATACACTTATTTATATGTATTTTGGGAGGGTTGTGTTTTATCTTTTTTCTGACGTGCCGAGCTGTGTAATGTTCAGATCTCATTTTGTTTTGAGCGAGGAATTTTCCTAACCTTAAATTTTTTTCGTAACAGTTAATTTTCCTTTTCCTCGTCTCGTTAGCGTGGTCTCTTAAAGACTCTGTTTAAAATATCACCACTTATGATATGTATTTTATTTTTTCCATGGTCCGTTGCCTGGATACTCTCCGGGATTGTTATCCGATCTCGTTTTTCTCGGAAACAATGTAATTAATTTTTCATGTCGACTTGAGGTCAGTCATTTTGGATTTTCATGCCGTACGCACGTACCTTGCCTTTGCTCCTGAGTAACTAAAAGATTTCAAGAATTATCTTATTAATTTCCAGAGATATCTTCTTGGTGGTTTGAACTTGTCTTTCTTCGAACCTATACGATGATAATGTATATTTTTCTTCGGAATCTAATTCTACTGATGTAGGGTATAATTGGTTCTCGCATAATTGATCTTCTTCATTGAAATTGGGTAATTAAATTCCATCTCCTTCTTAATTTTTGGTTCCTTGCTTCTTGATTATTAATTTGTTTGTTCTATTTATTACCTTTTATGTTACATCTTTTTTTTTAACATGCATGTAAAGATGTTCTTTCCTTCAATTATATTTAATGTTATGAAATGTGATTCGTGTTTTCTTCAAGTTTAGTTTTAGTGCTCTTCTCTCAATTTAAATGCAACCTGGGTATGGTAATTTGTCCAGCCGTTCCACACACATACCCTAGTTGCTCTCTGTTATTATTTATCGTTTTTCTGTTTGTGTTTCTGAAGGTAACTTGTGGGTACATATTTTGGTACCTAGTCGCGTGGTTTTGTTTCCACCTTGTATTTTGTTGAGAGAATGTTTACTGGGTTTGACTTGGAGAAGGCATAGGCATAAAAGGGTTACTTATTCTGAAAAAATCTTGTATTAATCCTATGTGATTTTATGTTTCATGTCGACTATAAATGGAGCAACGGAATCTTAGGGCAGCTTACAGTTTGACCAAAGAAGAAATTATCTATGAACTCCTGATTAGAGGTTCTTCTTCCTCTGGAAATAGGGAAAGGGATCTGATATTACTGAATGCAGTTACGGATAATCCTGTACGTGTACCAAACTGGAGGAAATTTGACTGGACGTTAGGTAAGTCCCTTATTGTACCATCTGTTGAAAGTTTAATTGTGGTTTTTCATTCGTTAAACTCTGACTGTGCTCCGTCTAGTTCTCAACTTATCAGATTTAAGGTCCGCTGTTTACATTGGTACCATCGCCTTCGTGATTTAATAGAAGTTTGGCAGAATAGAGATCCTGAATTCCATTTAAAATTAATTTCTCTGCGTGCTAAACTTGTTGATTGTTTTTTTGCGTTATTCCCAAATAATAGTGAGAGTGCGAGTGTTAACCCTGGTGTGTGTGCAAATGAAGGGGTTCCTTCTATTAGTGGATTGAACGAATTGGTGCATAATATCAGTGTTGAAAGCAATTTAGGAAGTTTTGGTGGATCTTTGTCGAATCATAGTGAACCTGCAACTATGTATAATCAGGAAAACTATCCAAGTGCGTGCAGAATATCTGAGGTTAGGTCTGAGTGTAGCAATGTCAGAACAGGGTCGACCTCATCACGTCATAACCTTGAAAATCTTGATGATATAAATGTTTCCTTTGCTAATGTGTCCATTTCTGGTGCTGCGAGCAACCAGGTTAGGGGTAATTTATCAAATGCTAGGTCGAATGATGAAAGATTATCGCCCCTATGTTCTGAAAATCCTATTAATTTAGAACATGTGTCATCTAATGTAAATAATAATCCTCGTGGGGAGTTTAAAATGGGAATTAAGTTTGGTAGTGTACCTCATCCTTTAAATGCTTGCATCCAAAATCTAGAGATGTGCAACGGTAACGATGCTAACCTGTTAATAAAATTTTTAAAGCAATTTATTGAACTTGCTGACAATGCTGTAAGATTTGGGTGTCCTGATAGTCAAATTTTCAACCTGATCTTTCCTTATACCTCTGGTTTATTGAGAGAAAAGTTAATTGTAGCCATGGAAGGTTGTTATTCCATTGATCGGTTTCATCGTGAAATATTAAGTTCATTTATTCCTAGTCGTGCTTTGAGTATGCTGATGCATAATTTTTTCTATAGAGTTCAGAGATTCGAAGAGTCTTTAAACGATTATGTAACTGATATCAAGTCTTATGCTAGAGTTTTTTCTGTACAATTAAGTGAACAACAAATTGTGGCTTCTATATTGGAAGGGATTAATCCAGAAAGCAGGTCATACTTGACAACATGCAGTATTCCCGTAAATTTCTCTGATTTAAACAGATTTGTGTTGAATTCGGGTATTATCAAACATTCCGATTCCTTGAGAGTTGCCAATGTTCCTCCACCTAATTTTAATTTTAATCAATCTCAGGATTCTGGAAATCCTATCCGTTATGATAGCTCGCAAGGCCCTCGTTTCCAAAATAGAAATTCCTTCGATTCGGGTAATCGCATGTCAAATAACAGGAGAAGATGTGATACTTGTGGATCATTTCAACATATTGCTAAATGGTGTACGAGAAAACCTAAACATAACCAATGACTAAATCGTAAGGAGACTTCTTCGGATTGTCATGCGTCAAATAGTTCTAAAATAAATTCTATGGAGGTAAATAATTATTTTGATGATGTCAGAAGTCTTAAACCTAAAGTGAGGTTATGTAGTCGCATTTCTGAAGTTTCTAAACATTGTTCCCCATTTATTGATATTTGGGTAAATAACGAACCTGTTACTGCTCTGATCGATTCGGGTAGTGTGAAAACATTTTTAAGTAAAAACTGGTTTGAAAATATGAGGTCAGTATGCAAATTTGGAAAACTTATTAAAGAACCGAACAATTTTGTGTCAGCGAACAGTTCTAGTCTTGAAGTTTTAGGATTGGTAAACTTAAAGATCCGCATTTTAAATTTCACTTGGAGATATGATTTTTGGGTTGCAAATAATTTATCTTGCGACGCCATTATGGGTGCTGATTTTTTGTCTCATGTTGGGTTGTTACTAGACCTTAGAAACAGGTCATGTTGGTTTCGTTTTAAGCCTAATTTAAAATTAAACTTCAAGCCTTGTCTTAGTTTTTCCGGAGTGAATTCCTCCAAGGTTATATCTGGTTCTGACACCATTGAGGAGCTTAATTTTGAAAATCTTAAACCTGACCAAGCTGATAAACTTCGTGAACTGTGTTCATCCTTCCCTGAGGTTTTGACGAATAAGTTAGGGGTGACCAATCTATTGGAATACAAGATTGATGTTTCTGATAATATTCCAGTCAGTTCGCCACCGTATAGACTAGCCCCTCCCAAGATGAAAATCTTGAAAGAGATAATCGACGAGATGTTAGATGAAGGGATCATTAGTAAGTCTACTTCCTCGTATTCGTCACCTATTTTCTTGGTGCCTAAATCTGACGGTAAATTTCGCCCAGTTGTTGATTATCGAGCTCTTAATAAAAAGGTTATTCAGCAGTCCATCCCGCTTCCTGATCTGAGATCTTGCTTTGCATGGTTTAGGGGTGCTAACTGGTATACGATTTTAGATCTGAATCGCGCGTACTTTCAGATTCCATTAACTGAAGATTCTAAACATCTAACAGCCTTCTCCACTGACTGGAATCTCTTTCATTTTAACCGTTTACCATTTGGGATCTCCACGGGTGCGGCCATCCTAAGCCGATTGCTAGATATGGTATTTGATGGAATCAAGTTCAAGTTTGTGTATCATTATTTAGACGACGTAGTCATATTCAGTGAGAACTTTGATGATCATCTGGAACATATTGGTGAGGTTATGTCTCGTCTAAAGAAAGCTGGTCTTACCGTAAAACCATCTAAAGTTTCCTTTGCTAAACCCAAGATTTCATTTTTGGGACATATCGTAACATCGTCTGGAATTTCTGTGGATCATTCGAGAACCCAAGCGATTCGTGACTTTAAGCCCCCTAAGAATGTTAAAGGTGTATCAAGGTTCATCGGTATGATGAACTATTTCCGTAAGTTCATTAACAATTTCGCTCAGCGTGCTGCTCCTATAAATATGTTGAGGAAGAAGGGAGTTAATTTTGTTTGGGGTCCTTCGCAAGAAGCAGCATTTGAAGATTTGAAATTAGCTTTGATAAATGCACCTATTTTGTCCATCCCTGATTTCTCCAAAACCTTTATTGTGCAAACTGATGCCTCCAATAGTGCTGTTGGTGCAGTGTTACTACAAGACCATGGAAAAGGTAGATTACCTATTGCATACACTTCCCGCACTCTGAATGATGCAGAAAGAAATTACTCTGTTTATGAACTCGAAGGTTTGGCCGTCATGGATGCTCTTGAAAAGTTCAAGTTGTATATCGAACATGTACCCTTCGAGTTAGAAACCGATAACCAAGCCTTGAGTTGGGTTCTTGGCAGACCTAGGAAAACTGGTCGAATAGCTCGTTGGGCCACTCGAATTTCTTCCTTTAAGTTCTCTGTACGTCACATCCGAGGGAGTGAAAATGTCATCGCTGATTGTTTAAGTCGGATGTATGGTGACACTAATGTTGAGGTTGAGGAAAATGTGAAGTGTAACGCAATTTTGGAACATAACATGTCAAACGTAATTCTGTCTAACTGTCCCATGTTGTTTCGGGATGTATCTGAATATCAAAAGGAAGATCCAGTTCTAAGTGAGATTATAAGAAAATTAGAGGTTGGTGAAGTTGTAAAACCATATTCATTAAGGAATGGCATCTTGTGTTGTTTGGCCCGTTCTGATAGAACACCTAAGATTGTTCTTCCCACTGTTTTAGTAGGCGAGATCTTTAAATACTTTCATGAGTCTCCTATCGGTGGACATTTAGGAGTATATAAGACCAGATTAAAAGTGAGGCAAAATTTTATCTGGAAGGGTATGGATGGTGACATCAGAAGACTGGTAAATAATTGTACAACATGTAAATTGGCAAAACCATCTCCTAACACTAAGGTTGGAATGTTATCGTCTCAACTTTCCGATAAACCAATGGAAAGATTGTTCGTAGATTTTGTCGGCCCGATGCCGCTGTCGAAGCTGGGTAACCGTTTTGTACTGGTTTGTACGGATGGCTTCAGTCGTTTTAACTGGTTGTTCCCAACTCGTTCAGCTACCACTGAAACGGTAATTAAATGTCTTAACCATATTTTTGCTGTTTTCGGCCCCTGCCAATTTCTGGTATCAGATAACGCGAAATGCTTTACATCACATGTTTTCCGCAATTTTTGTTTCGAGTTATCCATTTCCCATGTGACATCTTCTATCTATTATCCTAAAGGATCGTATGCTGAGAGGGTGAACAGGAATCTTCGAGCTGCGTTAATTGCTTACCATCATAAGGACCATAGATTATGGGACAGTTGCATTCCTTGGTTGACTTATTCGTTCAACACTGCGGTGCATGAATCTCATCGTACCACCCCTTTCAATTTAATGTTCTCCTTCGTCCCAAATTCCCCTATATCTAATTTGTGGACTATTAATCAATTGTTGCCTGATAAAGTCATGAATGAGAACGTACGTTCTATTTGGAGAAAGGCCAAAACATATATGAAGGTGGCACACGAGAAACTACAGCAGAGGTATAATAAGGGACGTAAACCTACGTCACTTCAGATTGGGGACATGGTTTTTGTCAAGAATTTTTCTGTTAAGGAAGTTGGTTCTAGAGAATCTGGCAAGCTAGTCACAAGATTCCGTGGCCCTTGTGAAATTATAAGTTTTATCACTCCGGTGACATTACTTGTAAAGGACCCTCAGAAAAAGAAAATATTTAGGGTGCATATGTCTCATGTTAAGAGAGGTTGTGATGTTTCAAATTAATGATCATAAAGTTGTATTTTAAATTTGTAAAAGCAAGGAATCTCAAAAATTTGATGGGGAAACCTTAGTTAAAACTTAGTTATGTATCTTCTGTTAGCCTAAATTTCTCCTAAATCATGTTAACTATGGACTTGTCGTAACTGATGTTAATCAAAAAGTGTGATGAAGAAAGAAATGGACCATTGCTGTCGGAGTACGATTTGATTTCAGATCAAATGTTGAGGATATCGTCATCCTGTTTGAAGAGCGTTGTGACTGTCGCGAATGTCCAGGGCCCGGACGTCGTGATGCTAAGCCGTGACCTCAGCACTGAGAATGACCGAGTCTCCTCCATCCTATGAAGACTCATTTCTATATTTTATTGTATCCAAAAAAAGATTGTACTACTGCCAAGTAAGAGTTGGAATTTTACGCATGTTGGTGATTTTCAGATGCATGAAAAAACTTGGGTGTATCTAATCATGGAACGATCAGTTTGGTGTACTAGGTGTTGTGAGAACTGATGTATGTTTTCAGGTCATATTTTCTCGGTGTATCTTTTACCCCCAACCATAAACTTGTGAACAATTGTTGCCTATTGTCCAGCATTGTGTGGGGGAGAGATGACCCGTTAATAAATATTAACGTGCATTCCAGTCGTTACCGCGGGCGGCTGCGGTGCAAACTTGATCTTCTCGGTATCTATTGGTGACTGTCCGAACTAGTGAGCCGGCAACGTTCAGCGTGTCTGTCTTGTCGATGGCTCGCTCGTGTGGCAAATGTTGGTACTTAGTTTCGGAGAACTCGAGGCCTCACGATCGGCTCCGTTCGTACCCGAACGGCCGCCATTTTCTTCTTGTTGTTGTGAATTAACAAATGCAAGTTGAAGGAATTCTTGCAAGAAGAAAAGATGTGAGAACAAAATCTCTGGTGTAAAACGGGGATTATCTGGCCGTAGGCCAGGTAAACTTCCTTTCCCCGATATTATTTCATCTGTACGTGATTTACATTTACCGCCCACCGTTGAGAAATCTCTGTCATCGGATTACATATGTAGACATGAAGAAAACGCAATGTATGAAGTTTGGCTACAGGAATACATCTCTTTATTAAGGTTTGTTATGTGTTAAAAGTTATTGGAACTATTTGTGACCTGAAAAGGTGAATTGGTCGTCGATACGAGTATTTTGTGTTGGTGTTATTCTACATATTTTATATGTTGCAGTCTTGAGCTGTTGAATAATTATCTTAGCGCAGTTGGCATTTATTTGCTGTTAGTAAGTCACTTGGTTTGTAGAACCGAGTAGGCCTAAGCATGAAGAGAAAGTTCCAATACCTTATTTTTAACTTGATGTAATACACTTATTTATATGTATTTTGGGAGGGTTGTGTTTTATCTTTTTTCTGACGTGCCGAGCTGTGTAATGTTCAGATCTCATTTTGTTTTGAGCGAGGAATTTTCCTAACCTTAAATTTTTTTCGTAACAGTTAATTTTCCTTTTCCTCGTCTTGTTAGCGTGGTCTCTTAAAGACTCTGTTTAAAATATCACCACTTATGATATGTATTTTATTTTTTCCATGGTCCGTTGCCTGGATACTCTCCGGGATTGTTATCCGATCTCGTTTTTCTCGGAAACAATGTAATTAATTTTTCATGTCGACTTGAGGTCAGTCATTTTGGATTTTCATGCCGTACGCACGTACCTTGCCTTTGCTCCTGAGTAACTAAAAGATTTCAAGAATTATCTTATTAATTTCCAGAGATATCTTCTTGGTGGTTTGAACTTGTCATTCTTCGAACCTATACGATGATAATGTATATTTTTCTTCGGAATCTAATTCTACTGATGTAGGGTATAATTGGTTCTCGCATAATTGATCTTCTTCATTGAAATTGGGTAATTAAATTCCATCTCCTTCTTAATTTTTGGTTCCTTGCTTCTTGATTATTAATTTGTTTGTTCTATTTATTACCTTTTATGTTACATCTTTTTTTTTAACATGCATGTAAAGATGTTCTTTCCTTCAATTATATTTAATGTTATGAAATGTGATTCGTGTTTTCTTCAAGTTTAGTTTTAGTGCTCTTCTCTCAATTTAAATGCAACCTGGGTATGGTAATTTGTCCAGCCGTTCCACACACATACCCTAGTTGCTCTCTGTTATTATTTATCGTTTTTCTGTTTGTGTTTCTGAAGGTAACTTGTGGGTACAAATTTTACATGGAAGTAGCTGATTTACCTGATTAACATATAGGTTACTTTTGATTTCAGTACTTTGTACTAATTAAAATGGCGACCATTTTAGTGACGTCACTACACCCTTTGGTTTCATACTTTCTTATTTCCATTTCAAATAAAAAGAAAACGCTAAGAAATAGCAAACTTTTGATGGCATATACGAGGTTTAAAATTACATTTTCTATCCGAAAGGTATCTCCAACGGTTAGCGAGTAAAACCTAAATTTGTGCTATGAAACACGGTCAACGCCGAGCGGTGTAGTTGGACAAAATGTTCCATCCTTAATCTCCCTCTGCGCAGCACCTCGCCTATCCCCTGTTTTAACTGTCACCTTCACATTTCAATTTATTTATGACGCGTAGCGAAGCACGGGTACTTCAGCTAGTCCTTCTATAAATCCCATTTCTGATCCTTCTTTAATTAGACCCAAGTTACCGATCCCCTGTCACCATCCCCAGTTGTATCTGCTGACACAGTATGTTCAGCTCCCAGACACCATCCTTGTGACGGTAGAGGAATGATCACTTGCTGAGTCCGTGAGTGAAGCCGAGTTGGGAGGATAATCATTTCAAAGAAAATATTATTGATGTGTAACATCTTTCCGCTCGATTGCTGGATAGTTTTGTGGGAGTGATTTTGAAAATTGGGGACGGGAGTGGACCGGAACGATCGAGCTGGCAGTGGTGGATGCAACGTAAGTATGCACTGCCCGCTCGATCGACCAAAAGGAAGTGTACTAGCTGGCAGTGGTGGACAACGGAAGTATGCACTGCCCGCTCGATCGATCAAACGGAAGTGTACTAGCTGGCAGTGGTGGACAACGGAAGTATGCACTGCCCGCTCGATCGATCGATCCAGCTACCAGATTATCATTGTAAACGATATTTATCATATCAATATGACTCATTTTAACATAATCCATATGAAATTACGTGTTGGTCTGTGATTGAAGAGGACCTGTTTATAAGGAATTTAAGGTAAAGAGCGGTGTCGCGTCTATTAATCTAGTCGATCCATATCGTATTCTTTATTTAGGCTAGTGCTGGTGGAAGCTACAAATCATCCAATAAAATGAGTTCCGTATTATAAACTACAATATCTGTAAAACACTCCCTTTTACAATAACAATTGAAAATGTGTGTGTTGGAAACAAGGCAGTGTGTGCTCTGTAGGGCGAGAATATTATGGTAATACAGTAGGCAGTGCATTTAGCAGGCACTGGTTTGACGAGCACAGTGGCAAATGTTTCACCGACTTTCATTTGTCATTGAGCAGTTTATGAAACTTCACGTTCCAGGTTGAACATCACATGGGGTAGGACAAAGACGACAAATTACATTTAAGTAAGCGGCATTATTGTCAAGCTGTGGTTGAGTAGGCTAGTCAAATATTAAATGCATAACAGAATGTTGTTATATGAGTGGAATAAAAGCTGAGACTAGGTCATTTCATGATTGTAGGAAGGCATGTTTTGATTGTTTACGACGAACTGTATGAGAATCTTGAGAATAATGAATGGTATAGTTACTGAGGAGTGTGCTCACAGTATTTGAGAGTACAGTCGACGTTGTGTGTCACTTTGTTATTATGAATTATTAAGGAAGGAAGGAAGGAAGGAAGGAAGGTTGTAGTTTTGCGTGACCCTTAATCTCACAATCATGATCCACGGTACCTCCCTTTTACGTGGAATGCGAACCACAGGACATGGCATTTCAATTCGAAAATCTCACATGTATTGACCGGGAATCAAACCCGGTCTACCTTGGTGATAGACTAACGGCTTGACCGCTGCGCCACAAGCGTGACAGTAGCATATCTCCAATTCACTCTATACATTCATTATAGTACCAGTCTGAAAATGGAGCGTAAGTTAACATTTTAAGAACGTCCAAGCTGTGTAGTATACCAGTAGGATAACATGTCAGATGTTACACATCATATGCGACTACTGTAAGGCTCGTATCTTTTTTAAAATTGTGCTATAGTACACTTCGAAGTGAGTGGAAAGTCACAGCTATAATTTTGAACACACACTTGAATTGACAAAGGACCGACAGCTGGGTCACTAAGGCGGACATCACACAGAGCGTGCACTGTGTAACCTTAGGTTATGCATCCGAGGGTATGCCGAATGGGTTTTGTCAGTCCATCTCGTTGCTTAGTAGCTAGCACTCATGGCTGTGACCACGAAGGCTCTGCCAAGAAATTTAATTCTGGTCTGAGGTCTGGCGTAAAAGCCTCGTGAGACAAAACTGTGAAGAGGAGGATTCGATTCCTACCTCAACCATCCTGGAAGTGTTTTTCCGTGGTTTCCCAATTCTAAATAACTAATAATAAATAACTCCTGCCACTACAGCCCATGAAGGGCCTAGGCCTACCAAGCGACCACTGCCCAGCAATTTGGCTTTCAGATATTGGGGTGAAACGGGGTCAGCGCCTTGGGTCCCCTTGGCCATTAATCTTGGTTTTCGTGACCAGGGTGCAGCTACTCAACTGTCCTCACGAATCTGAGTGCACACCGTTGGTTTCCCACTTCTACTCAAGGTAATTGCTGGGATAGTACTACTTGCGGCCACGGCTGATTTCTGCCCAAATCCTACCTCAATTACAATTACACAAACTAGTACAGACATCACTTTGACACAGGGTATCAGATAAATTCTACACCCACCCAAGTACACGGGACTACAATATCATGATGTCACAAAGCCCCTGACGAATTAACGACAACAGTATAATCACCAACATCAACACTTTTGACACATTCATGGAAGGACCAAATTGTTTGATCTGTTTGCACTGTGATGTGCAACATTAACTAAGTGAAGACACGACGCCCATATTTATCCAAGCATTCGTCTTGTATTCATAATATTTTACACGATATCAGTCCTATAGACCAACAACTCGTGCCTCAGTAGGTAGCATTGTTGGCTGCCATCCCAGAGGTCCAGATTTCGTTTCCCGGCTCTGCCAAGAATTAAAAGTCTTGATATGGTCTGGTGCTGGTCTCCCAACCTTGTAATGCTAAATGGGAACCTGCAGGATGCTGTGGTAGGAGGAAGAGTGGAAAGAATCTCTCCACCCTACCACACGTAAATATCGACTCAGAACGCCTCGTTAGTGATCCCTTGACACAGCTAGGGACTCTAATCGGATCCCCTATGGATATCTTATTTCTGGAACTTGATCAGTCGTATAACCTACTTTGTATCTGTAGCAGCTTACTTCTTTTTAACACGACTGGCTACGTGGCTCGTTGGTAACGTTCTCGCCTGCTGTTCCCATGGTTGCAGGATCGAATCCTGGCGCAGTCATCTGGCATTTGAGGGTGCGCAAATGCGAGGGAGACGTGTCAGTAGAGATACTGGCACGCCAAAGATCCCCTTCGGGAAAATATTCCGACACCCGGCGTCTCTAAAAGCCACATTAGTTAAAAGGGATTTAAAACCAATTACCTTTTCTACACGGTAGGAATTTGCATTTTCAAAATAACCAGCATGCATTTATTTGACGCATATTGTTTTATTGCTCCGAAACCTGGATAGTAACAAGCAAGAGACAAATCAAGCACCTGGAAACTTTTAAATTATGATTAGGATTCTTGACCATCACTATAGAGGTTGGGGATCGATTCCTGGCTCTGCAACGAAATTTCATTTGGTCTGAGGCTGAGATAGGAGTAAGCTACACTCATTCTCGTGAGTCAAAACTGAAAAGAGATGGCTTTAATTACTACTTCTGCCATCTTGTATGTCGTTTTACGTGGATTTCCGCTCTTAATACAAGCAAATGCGGGATGGATCCTAAGTTAAGGCCACGCCTCCCCGCCCCCTCTTTAACATACCTCACATCAGTTACAAATACACACCACAACAGATATCACAATAACACAGGTTATCAGACAAGTTCTTCGCACGCCCAAAAACATGGGTCTGAATAAATCACGATTTCCAAGCCCGCAAATGAAACGAAGGAGATGAAGAAGAAGATAAAGATGAAGATGATAGTGCCCTTTCCTCTCATTTTCTCATTCTCCCTCAGGAAAATTTAAAGAATCCTACTCTAAATGTAGACAAAATAATTAATAATAATGATATTGGTTTTACGTCCCTATTAACAACTGCGGCTTTTAAAGACGCCGGGGTGCCGAAATGTTGCCCCGAAGGTGATCTTTAACGCACCAGTAAATCTACTAACACGGCTTCCTCACATTTGCGCACCCTCAAATGCCAACTGAATCGATCCTTCAATCGACAAAATAATTAGTTACATACATGTATTACAATAACGCAGGTTATCAGGCACCACGCTACAAACGTGTTCCCATAATCCTCAGAATATCAGTTTGTTGGTAGTCGTTTTAGATACGCGTGGTCCTCTTAAGGCGCTACAGAAACAGTAAGGTTATTACAGGACTGGAAGACCGCAGAGAGATGGCGATTTAACCACTAAGTTATGACTTGAAAATAAACAAGTAGTTCCGTGAGGAACTATACAGCCTATTTTCATATTTCCTACTTATGTTAACTGCCACTATCAACGTACAAAATTTCAGTTTGATTGCTGTAATAAATTCGTAGATATTGAGAACCGTCTAAATATTTCGGATGGTCGCCATGTTGGATTTTATATATGTAGGTCCTAAAGTTATGTACTGTTACGTGAAGATTATTGTGTACGTGTAGCATTCAAACTTCAATTGCATGATTAGGACACAAGAAGTAAAAATGAGATTCTAAATTTTCGCACAGCTGCCATCTTGTGGTTATGGAAACAATTGAAATAAATTAGATGCCAGTGGATTAACATTCGTATCAGGATTTACTGTACCAAGTTTCACTGCACTCGGATGGTTAAATTGCGAGAAACGTTCATGTGAATATTTATACTTTGCGTCACCGCCATGTTGGATTTGTGATCACCAGGTTATTTAAAGTCCTGTAGGCGAACTTATGTTCATAGCCCTTATGAACTTTAAAAAAATCAGTTTGATTGCTATAATAGATTCGTAGATATTCAGAGCCATCTAAATATTTCGGAGGTCGCCATGTTTGATTGTTAAATGTATAGGCATAGAGTCATGTACCATTAAAGAAATATTATTGCGTAGGTTTATTATTCAAACTTTCACTTCGATCGCATGAATACGACACAAGAAATAAAAACTTAATTTTAAAATTCGCACAGCCGCCATCTTGAGGTTATGTAAACAATTGAACTAAATTAGATACCAGTGCATTACAATGTGTATAAGCATTTCCTGTACTAGATTTCGTTGCGTTTGGTACATTAAATCGCGAGAAAGGTCTATTTAAAATTTTCAAATTCGCTTGGCCGCCATGTTCGTTTTGTAGTTAACTGGTTTTTGAAAGCCTTATAGATGAACTTCCAATAGTGCCCTTTATCTCCGTACAAAATTTCACGGTGATACCGCTAATAGTTTCAGAGATATAGAATGCCGGTGAAATATTTCGCACATCCGCCATCTTGTGGTTATGCAAACAATTGAACGAAGTTAGATGTCGGTGCATTACAATGCGTATAGACATATACTGTACCAAGTTTTATTGCGTTTGGTTGGTGAAATCACGAGAAACGTCTATTTAAAAGTCGCAAATTCGCGTGACCGCCATGTTGGTTTAGTAGTTACTAGTTTTTCAGAAGTTACATAGATGAACTTCTAGTAGTTCCCTTTATCACCGTAATAAATTCCAGGGTGATATCCGGAATAGTTTCGGAGATATTGAATGGTGGTGAAATATTTCGCACAGCCGCCATGTTGGATTGGTGAGACGCAACGAAATTTGAAGGCACGGTCGAGGTCGCCCGGAATAGGGCTATGAACTTACCGAGTTTCATTGAAATCGCTCCAGCCGTTTAGATTTTATTAGGGGACACACACACACACCTCTCACACACACACGCACACACACACGGACAAAAGGTGATCTCATAAGCCTATTTTTTCAAAATTGAAAATAGGTTAAAAATTTATAGTTTTAGTAGCCTTCACAAACCCCATACTGCTGTCGTCCATCATAGAGAGTTCTTGTTGGGGCATCATGGTTATCAGGCCCGTACTAGAATTTGTGAATAATTTTGCATGATAACCTATGTTTCTGTGGTGATTTTAGTAGTATGTGGGTTACGTTAGTTAGTTAGTAAGTTATTGTTGTTTTAAGGGGCGGAACTACGAGGTCATCTGCCCCTCTTAACACAGATTAAAGAATACAAATTTGTAATTGAATTTAAAATTTTGAGGTGGACACCTAAATTTAAAAAGACCAAAAATTAATAAAACAAAAACAAAAAAATTAAGTAAAAATAAAAATTATAAAAATAAACAAAAATTACGGAAAAACAAAACATTATTATTCAAAAACGAACAAGTCGTTGAGTCAATTTATACTGGAAAATTTAGATTGCTGGCCCTAACCCACTCTCACTTATAAAGCGGACAACGCGATCAGCAGCCACCGCGTCATCGGCTAATATAAGTTTGAGTGTCATCTGCAAACCAAGGTTTCTTCGTAGGCCAGCAAGATCCACACACTCGGTGAAAATGTGGGCCACGGTGAAAGCGGCTCCACAGGTACAAAGTGGGGGGGGGGGGTCTTTCCTTCTCATCAGATACGAGTGGGTGGATCCATGTCCGCACGTCACCTGAAACACCAGGTAACTTACCTGACAGCCTTGATGTAATTGCTGGCAGGCAAGCTTATAGCTTTTAGAAGGATATTTCATTGTACTGTATTTACTGAATCACTGACGCACAGGATACGTGTCTCAAGTATATATGTAAGTGTGGACTCTGATATGACGAGAGTAAATATTCCAGATCACGAAGCACTAAGTTATATAATTTTAGCAACAAGTTAGGCGGTGTCTAAACATTGACTCCAGGCTTCATTCACTAGACTGATTTCAACCACGCTAATTTGCCCGACTGCGGCAAGCATGACCTTGGATCGAACTCCGACAATAACATCTGTCTGAGTCCAATCATTCTTCGTATCTTAATAAAAGTCAGTTATTAATCTGCAACAAATCTATTCTCTTCTTCGAAATCGACAGCACGTGGTAAAGAAACCATGACCTTAGCAAGTATATATGTGCAAAGTCAAGTTACTGTGCCCGCTGGCCGAATGTTTCGGGGAGCCACCGGTTTCAAATGACCCTTCCGAGACCCTCTTCCAGTTAACACACAAGTATAGGGGACATACATTCATAGGCTGGCGTAGCACAAAGTCTGCACTCGGGGGTGTCAGGAATTAGTGAGGTTCGATCTTTAACCAGCTCAGAGGAATGCATCGATAACAAAACTAAACAAGAAAAGAGAGGTCAATCTTATGTTAAAATCACAAATAAATGTTATTCAGAATAGATCCCTAGCCTAGCATGAGAGTTGCAAACGGCTAGTCCGATACTATTCTGCCCTGAAAGAAAATATATAAAAAAAAGTCCTAAACAAGATCTAAATTACTCTCATGGTCCTAATACAAAATTCGACTAAAATGGACAAGGTAAGAGAATGGCACGTAAGATCGGCCCTAAGCAATTACATCGAAATAACTTACGGGTGGATCAAACATCAAAAGAATCTACAGCAAAGCAAGACATTTACTTGTTTACAAATACTAGAACATTTACATTTAGTAGCAAGGGGAAAATTTGTCCTATGCTATGATGATGCCATCTCTAACATTTATCTTTAGAGTTAAGTGTTTAGCTAGTCCTAAATATCGTTAATTAATAAAATAAAATAAAAGTTGATAATAACTGTTTTGAAATGATACGAAATGAGCGTTGAAAACCCAGCCTTCCTGGCGTCTATAAATGTTTAATAAATCTTATTAATTTCCACACGCGTCTTATAATTAACTACCTGCATTGTGCACTAAATAAATGAAACCAAATTAAACTAATCTACTGTTTTCCAACTCTTACAATACGCTATAAATATTTGATCTGACTTACAGATGCAGCGTCACTAGGTTCGAGTCCCGCCATGAGATGTTATATGCGGTCTCGTGTATGGCTTAAGATTATCTTCTCATTGTGTCTGGACATCTTCCGCTGCCAATTCCCCACGCATGATTTAGAAATCACATGCCATCGCGTGGTTGGGGTTGTATTTGAAGATCTGCTAGTTTATCATGATTGTAATGATAGCGTTGGTAATAACGTGGCACATAATTAAAGAAAACTTTCGCGCACTGCAGCTAATATGCGGGAAAAAATTGCCCATTCTCTCTCCGCCACTGGCTCTAGCCTTGTCGCTTGTGAGACACTCACTCGTGACTTGCACTGATATTTACACAAAAATATTAACACAAAATTAAATCAAAAATACTGCCCATCTGGCAAATAATGATTTTTCTCGTAGATTTTGTACAGTTATACAGTTAATTAAGTACACAGTTTATATAACACTAAAGTGTGTGTGTGCGAGTGAGACCATGCGGTCGTAAAGTTTACTTCACACAAGTTCGTCATTTCACCTCGGATAATGAAAATATTTCACAGTTTATGTAACGATGAATGTCTTCAGTCTTTGAATTATTAAACAATGCCATGATGGCTATCCATAAGAAAAATATCCACAGATTTTTCATGCCACATGGTTTTCTTCACGGACGTACTTTCACTTGTGCTCCAACATGCACATCGATGTTGTCTCATCCAAAGACAAATAGGAACTGGTGTTACCAAATATGGCGTGCTCTCAGTATATAAGCTGGCCGCGTAAATCGATAGTTTCTTGATTTACGAAGTATGCTGTACTTCAAATATGCAGAATTACTTGGTTATAATTATAGTTGATTTTTGGAATGTCCAAAATATATAAAAATACTAGCTGGCCCGGCAGACGTTGTCCTGCCCATCAAAGGGAGTGTTGTAACTTTGTTTCTTGAAGTGCTTTTGGATACACAATATTTTTTCAATTTCTTTTAACTGCCTCTAAACTATCGTGAAATGAATTAACTAATCTAGAAACATTCGTGGGAGCGTGCACAACAACTCTCCAATGTTTCATCGCAATAGGATAAATGGCATATAACGCATACGGGATTTTGTTTAAATGATTCGTGCGCTGTTACTCATTTGTTGAATCTACTCGTGCTCTACCAACTGTGAAATGGATTTACTTAGTTAGAAAGCTTCACGTAAGTGAACACAACAACTCATCAAAGTTTCATCGCAATCGATGAATGGTATATGAACGCAATCGGGATTTTGTTGGAACGACTCGCGCGTCGTCATTCATTTGTTACATCTTCTCGGGCGCTACCAATATAGTAAAATGTATTTACCAAGTTGAACACCTTCCCCGGCGTGTACACAACAATTCATCAAAGTTTCATCGGAATCGGATGAATGACATATGAACACATACGGGATTTTCTTTAAACTATTCACGTGCAGTCATTCATTTGTTGAATCTACTCGTGCGCTACCTATTGTAAAATGCATTTATTAAGCCAGAAACCTTCCGTAGGGTGTACGCAACATCTCACCCAAGTATCATCGTCATCGGACGAATGGTATTTGATCGCATACGGGACCTTATTGAAACGCTTCGCGCGTCGTCGCTCATTTGTTGAATCTACTCGTGCGCAACCTCCTGTGAAATGGATTTACTAAGTTAGAAACCCTCACGTAAGTGTACACAACATCTCACCCAAGTTTCATTGCAATCGTATGGACGGTATATGAACGCATACGGGACTTTGTTTAAACGTTCGTGCGTCGTCGCTCATTTGTTGAATCTACTCGTCCGCTACCTATTGTAAAATGGATTTACTAATCCAGAAGCCTCCCCTGGAGTGTACACAACATCTCACCCAAGTTTCGTCGCTATCGGACGAATGGTATTTGAACGCATACGGGACCTCGTTGAAACTCTTCGCGCGTCGTCGCTCATTTGTTGGATCTACTCGTGCGCTACCTATTGTAAAATGAATTTATTAAGCCAGAAGCCTTCTCTGGAGTGTACACAACATCTCACGCAAGTTTCATCGCTATCGGACGAATGGTATTTGAACGCATACGGGATCTTTTTGAAACGCTTCTCTCGTCGTCGCTCATTTGTTGAATCTAGTCGTGCGCTATCTATTGTAAAATGGATTTACTAAGCCAAACACCTTCCCTGGAGTGCACTTAACATCTCACCGAAGTTTCATCGCAATCGGATGTAATGGTATAAGAACGCATACGGGACTTTGAAACGCTCTAACGTGCAGAGACAGACAGTAGAATTCGACATCACTGCCACCGTTGGTATAAAACATAACTTTCCGCCCCGGGCGGAGTGTAAGTTATGGCGGTAGTTGCACAGGTTGCGACCAGGTGGCTCTACGTGCAGAGACACACAGTCCAAAAGGATCACTTTTCACTAAGGCTAGCGGTTTCCATGACGACTCTTTATGACTGTATATTGTGGTTCTAAAATTGTGTAATTGTGGTTCTAAAATTCTAAAATTTCACCTACCTGGTCAAATTGTGAATCTAAACCATACATGGACCCACCCTAACATACATACAAAATTTCATCGAAATCGGCCCAGACATTTAGGAGGAGTTCAGTCACATACACACGTGTCGAAGAATTATATATATAAAGATGATCCTAAGCGATATTACTTCAGTTTCTTCCCGCCGCTCGCAGGGTATGTTCAGTTACATTCCAGCGTAAGTTTTATCTCTGTTATCTAGCAAACATGCGTCAACGGGTGCAATACGCTGCTAAAACATAAGTTGTTATTGGTATCGAGGGATTCTGGCATTTACCTGAAAGAACTGTGGATGAACTCGAGGAAGAGCTGCACTCAGGATGGCCTTTTCAGCGCCGAGATTCACTTGTCTTAACTACATGTAGAGCTGCTAATAATAATCGATATTCGGTTAATCGAATAATTTAAAAATAATCGAAACATTTTTTTCGATTAATCGTGTAACCATTTAATTGATTAATGCGACTAACCGAGGAATTGATTAATGCGACTAACCGAGGAATTGATTAATTGATTAGTAGACACAAGACCAACTACAATCCTCAGACCTTAATGTAGAAAAAACATGGCGGCGATGGTTGCGCTACCAATAGCTAAGATCATGTCATCGGGGTTGTCACAGTTGGTGTAAATTATTATTTTTACTCGCCTAAGAGGATAAAAGATATCACAAGACGAGATTAGGTTCCGAAGAAATATGCATCAATAATTTAGACTTACCTGAATTAATTTATCTATATAGTGCTGGCCTCGAATTATAGGTTTCTTCGTCTTCACCCAAGGGGCAGCTACAATATTCTCACTGGTTCTGTGGTTGAATAAGAAGCTTTCTGGCGAGTTATCACGATTTGTATTTAAGTTCAGTAATTATAGATTAATATTATTAGCATAAAATCAAACAGATTCTGAAGTAGGAGAGAAGAAAGTACCCGGTTACTGAAGCGCTGTCCCAGCACATGCAGAGTATTTGTGTACACAATCGGAATGAAAATAGTTTCCTGAAATAATCGAACCAACGCAATAGAGATACAATTCAATTAAGAACTCTCGTAGAATTGTCTAAAATCTCGGCTAAAACATCACATCGAATTAGTTGATTGAAATATGCAAGGAAGTCGTCGTGTGGATATCTGAACATAATTATGGAGATTACCACACACAAAGGACACGATAATATGTTACCATCTAACCTATTAAACATTCGCTGTTACCGTTTGGAATAGTGTACGATGGAAATAGTAGATTTAGTAAAGTAATGTAAGTAGGAAAGCACCATCTCCTTCTTACGGAATTATCGCGGCTCACCATCTTGCAATATAAGTACATAATTGGGAAGTTATTCACAACACTTTATTACACACATCATAATAAAAATAACTTGCAAGCTGTAAGAATGACAAAAGTATGAATAATGACGGAAGACAATGAGTTCAGTGTTTGGCACAGGGGAAACATCTTCCTTAACCAATAAAACAGAAGTTCACAGTAATATTTGGCGTGTATACAAGGCAATGTAGAACATCTGCTAGACTAGTATGGATTTACGGAGGCACATGAAGCTGAGCGTTCAAGGTAACGTCAATGGTTTGGTCTTGCCGTAGATGCTCATTGCGTTTTCCGTTTAAATACTTAAGTTTGACACTACCGGTACTGAAGTATACTAAGCTATTATTATATTGTCACTAACTAGCAAATCATTGCGGTGTATATTCTTGAGACACTTCTATTAATGCTTTAGTCTTAGGTACTTCAACATCTGCAGTAAATGACACAATGCCATCGGTCGACTGAACAATCATCACACAAACGCAAGGCTTCATAACGTAACAGAATTGTCAGAAATAACGAATTAATTTTTGTTACGTTACTGCTTCCGTACCCAAAACAAGTGGTATATGAATAACGTTTTTAGTGCGGCAACGAAATAAGGGGTTATAATTTTCCCTGGTTTGTGCTATTAACGTTATAACCAGCAGAGGAAAAGATTCCGTTATTTTAAGATGCGCTCCCGTTATTAACGTTATAAGTCTAGTAACGGTATGACCGCGATTTTCACCCGCTGCGCGCCATCAATAACGTTATTCAGGCAGAGTGATCGATTCAGTTATTTCAAAATGCAAACCTACTAATAACGTTATAAGCCCAGTAACGGTATACGAGAGATTTTAACCTGTTATACGCTATGAATAACGTTATTCAGGGCAGAAAAATTAATTCCGTTATTTAGAAATGTGAACCCACCAATAACGTTATAAGCTTTGTAACGGTATACGAGCGATATTTACGAGCTTTGCGCTGTCAATAACGTTATTCATGGCAGAAAAATAATTCCGTGATTTAGAAATGCAAACCCACCAATAACGTTATAAGTCTAGTAACGGTATACAGGCGATTTTTACCAGCTATGCGCTATCAGTAACATTATTCTAAGCGGAGAAATTAATTCCGTTATTTAGAAATGCAAACCCACCAATAACGTTATAAGTATAGTAACGGTATACGAGCGAATTTTACCAGCCATACGCTATCAATAACGTTATTCAGGGCAGAAAAATTAATTCAGTTATTTTGAAATGCGAACCCACCAACAACGTTATGTCTAATAACGGTATCCATGCGATTTTTACCAGCTATGCGCTATTAGAAACATTATTCTAAGCGGAGAAATTGATTCCGTTATTTCAGAAAAGAATCTCGTCAATAACGTTATGGAAGTGTCTATTTGCCCGCTTCCCGGACAAGCATGAAAGGTGACCGTGAACTGACAATGCTGGGCCATATGTAATTCCAGGCCAATTATTTATTCAAACATAGTATAATTAGTTCTTGAAATATCAATAATAATCAACATAATGATTTCAATCTGAGCGCGTGCCCCATCAGACAGGGCAAGGCACCTGGCTCGTTTCGATCGCGGTCATATTGTAGCCTACGTTAGAAACATGTTTCCTAAAATCAATACGATGGATCCCATTGATTCTAAATATTTCTTGTTGCTTCATATAGGGGTTTGGAACATAGCCTATTGTTCATCAGTCCCATGTAGTTGAAGTCTGATAAACTTTGTTATTTTTGGAGTTGGCAATGGCCTTGACTTAGGAACTATCCACGCATTTTCCTGGAGTGGAAGTGGGAAACCCCAGAAAAACACTCTAAGATAGCTAAGATGGGAATCGAACTCACCTTCTCGCAGTGTTGCCATATAAGGCAAAGTGTAACCTACACACCAAACTTTCACTCCTTTGTGACCAATAAGAGTATTTCTTTCCTAAATGAAACCTCCCGTTCTTGCTTTTCGTTTACTTGGTATCCTATTTTCATTTAGTAGTGATAGAAGCCATTTTTCAGTGATGGTTATTTCTAATGAAGAAAGCTATTCAGTCGGTCAACACGAAATTCGCGTCCACCGAATGAAATGCTTTCTTTATTATTTTAATTTATGAAAAAATAGGCTTATGACATCACATTTAGTCCGTGTGTGTGCGTATGTGTGTGTGTCCCCTAATAAAATATAAACGGCTGGAGCGATTTCAATGAAACTCGGTAAAGTCATAGTACTATTTTGTCCGACCCGGCCGTGATCTTCAAATTTTATTACAGCTCACCAATCCAACATGGCGACTGTGCGAAATATTTCACTGTCATTCCATATCTCCGAAACTATTACAGATATCACCCTGACATTTTGTACGGTGATAAAATGAACTACTAGATGGGACTCTCAAAATTCCTGTTAAGTAACAAACGAACATGGGGGCCAAGCGAAGTTGATACATTAAAATAGATCTTTTTTTAGCGATTAAACCATTCGAGCGCCGTCAAATGGTATAGCAAATGTTATAGGCCTACACCTTGTAATGCACTGATATCTTATTCAACTCAATTGTTTACATAATCGCAAGATGGTGCCTGTGTGAAATTTAAAAATTACGTTTTAATTTCTTGTGTCCTAATCATGCGATCGTAGCCAACGTTTGAAAAATGAACCTACCGTACGCAATAATCGTCATCTAATAGTACAGGGTGGGGCGTGGAAACGTCCTGATTCAAACATGCAATAAAACACAGTACATGTTTCATTCAACTTTATTGTTATTTTCCGCCTAACACACAACATTGGAACTTGACATTTACACAGTTTTAAACGCAATGTCTGTTAAATGTCGCCCTCCATTGTCAGTACACTGATTCAGTCGACGGCGAAAGTTTTGCATCACCTTTTCGAGCATATCGACCGGGATATTCACAATTTCGGCTCGGGTGACGTTCCGTATGACGTCCAGGGTGTGGGGACGATCTTTGTAAACCAGTGACTTGAGGTAACCCCACAGGAAGTAATCGGGAGGGGCTAAATCAGGCGAGCGGGCTGGCCAGTTTACGTCCCCTCGCATGGAGATCAGTCGTTTGGGGAAGGTTGCTCTCAAAACACCCATGGAAATCCTGGAGGCGTGGACTGTGGCCCCATCTTGTTGAAATCACACGTTATCCCGATCCATTTCTTGGAGCGCAGGCAAGAAGTATTGTTGGATCATTGTTACATAATGGTCGGAATTCACGGAAACAGTACAACCATTTTCTTCAAAAAGTATGGCCCAATGATCCCTATACTTGCTACAGCACACCATACCGTGACCTCTCATGAAGCTCTTTGGGATTTGTTGAACTCCAATACCGCATGTTCTGTTTAATCACACAGCCACTGAGGTGAGAATGTGCCTCATCAGAGAAGAACACAACTGCGTCATTCGGGACGGTATCAAGCAGCTGCTCACAGGATGTTTGTCGGTTTACATAATCCTGCTCCGAAAGTTGTTGGACCACACAAAGTTTGTACGGGTGGAAATGGAGCTCCAAGTGAAGAATGCGACGAAGAGAACGGGACGACATCCCAAGGGCAACTGGATGTTTACGCGCAGAACGCTTGGGTGAACGCTCAATGGATGCACGAGCTCTTTCCACATTTTCAGGTGTTTGAACGGTCTTCTGAGGTCCTTTCCTTTCTTTGGTGACATTCCTCGTTCCTCTGAAAGCATCCAGCCACATTAAAACACTTTTCCTATCAGGAACACGACCTCGTGGATGAATATCGAAGTGGCGGCGAAAGGCACGTTGCACTGCAATCACTGACCGAGCGTTAGAGAAATACGCCTCCACGGCAAAATCACGCTGCTGCCTCGACCAAAGCAGGTTTACGACTAAGAAGGGCGGGAACACAAATGTCCCACTAGGCCCCTTCCACTGAACCCACCCCCACACCCCTGCCCTCCCTACAGCAGTCACTGTAACATGTTTAAATAAGGAAGTTCCCACGCCCCACCCTGTACATAGCTCAATGGTCTACACATATTTAGAAATATTTAGACGATTCTCAATGTCAACTAATCAATGACAGCAATCAAACTGAATTGTTTTCATAACCACAAGATGGCGCCTGTGCGAAATTTTAAAATCTCGTATTAAGCCTATTTCCATTTATGAAAAAATAGGCTTATGAGATCACCTTTTGTCCGTGTGTGTGCACCTGGGCCGTGCAATGGGCAAGGTGAAGCAGTGCAAGCAGGTGAAGCGCAACCCTATTCTGCCTATTTCTGAGCAGTGCAGCACGACATCACACTAGCACTGCAGCGCTTAGTCGCACAAGCACTGTCCATTTGACGGGGTGCTGCAGTACGTTTAGTACTGAGCGCTGAGCCTGGACACTAGGCGCACTGGAGCCAACATTTTGTCTTATGCTTGTGGTCTGCCGCGCTCATAACGTCTTTTGTGCCTGGGGAGCACAAACATACCATAGTGGGAAAGTCACTCCTTAAAGAAACACACCGAAGACGTATTGTACCCGATACCTATTTTAGGCTATCGGCTACGCCAGCTGACATTAAGCTATAGTTGAGGTTTTGGAAGGCAAGCTGATAAGATAGCGCATCGATCGCGTCAAGAAGAAAGCCAAGATGACGTAGGAGGTCAAGAATCAAGGAGGCATTGAAATCTGTGAGAAGATAGAATTATGAATAAAGATGTGAAGCTTTATTGAAACATATATGGGATTATAATAAGTTAAAACAACTTAGAAGAGTATATATGACATGCATTATATGTGGAAATAATTTTATGGAAATAAGTTATTGTATAACAGAACAGCCGAGAGGATTCGGGTTCGAGACTATCTTCGTGACGTGGAAGCACCGTGGTGGGGAGAATTAGCCACGTGCCGCACGGAGCTCATAAGCTGAGACACAGCGCTAAGCAGTTCAGTTGAGCTCAATGAGGCGAGCAGTACAGAGCAGCCCTATAGCACAGCGAGACGGGCATTGAAGGTCACGCAACACACGTAAACCGTCACGGCAGGAGTAGGCGACATTTCTCGTATCACCGAGCAACAGAGGCCGAGCGGGTCGTTGATACAGGCGACCTAGCCGAGAAGACAATTGTAGATAGCCGGGGTATTTCAAAACCACACTGATCGCATATGAAGACTTTATTTCAAGCTTCATTTCGACGCTGTTCGAACACAGGCTTTCACAAATAACCTTATAACCATGCTGTTATATAATACATTCAAAGCGACTTTTTACTATTCCAAGTAAACTGAAAGTTTAGCATAGGCTCTGATGAACATTACAGCGTGCATTTATAAGATTTTTATCTTATACAATTTTCATGGATTACATATTACAGACAGATACAGGGTGTATCGTAATCTTGAACACTATCTAGTAAAATTTTTATTTTACTCAAGTCGAACTTTGCAGTAAGTTGAGAGTGGACTTACAATTCTCAAACTGAACATTTATCGGAACAGTGGCGCATATTAGAAGAAGAGTAGGGGGTCCGCTGTTTCCATGAACTTTTCGAGAAGGAGTTGGACGATATCCGCTATGGGTAATCCGAGGTTCAACATGATCGAGTAAACGTGAATAGAGACAAGATGGCACCACAGAGCGATGGATTCGGTTCCTGACGAGAGGAGTCCAACAGCTGATTCGCTTGGGATTTCGAAGGAAATCGTCATTTCATGGATGAAATGATATTCACGCCGATCTTACGAGAAATCTTTAGGTAGGGAAAAACGACGATCTTGGAAATTATATTACAACTGATAATGAAAGGTATTGTAAGAGTTCTATCTACCTGATACGATTATTTTCATGAATACTGGGCACACATGTATATTTTTCTAATAGGAGTGATTTGATTATTAAGACATGGTTTGAATTTATATACTTCGAATTTGCTAGAATATGGAGTGACCATATGATATGGCAGGCATCATTAATCGAAATTCTCACCGTTGTTTGGCTTTATTAAGAAGATGTTTGGTCTTATAGACATTTTTCCAGCTAGGATATTTTTCATGGATAGTTTTTTTTGTGTAACGAGTATTTCGAACTCGTGATCTGCAATTGATTATCAGAAACTACTTCGTCAGTTCATTGCATACTAGCGAGTGTGTATTATTCATCAGTAGGGATTTTTTTCCATTGGATTGTTTGGAGATATTAAGAAGTTATTCACTTTAGTGAATGAACGTCGCTTTTATATGACAACTAGAAACTTGTTGATTCCTTTCTGGTACATTCACTCATATAGCCTACGAGGTGGGGTCCTTCGTATTTATACGATTGTATGGTGGCTACTCACCTTACCCACCGTTCAGGGAACTATCATCCAAGTCGACGTGGCGAGGTCCTTCGTATTTATACGATTGCACGGTGGTTACACATCTTACTCGCCATTGAGGAACTCATTTTATCATCCGAATGTACACGAGATGTAAGTGAATTAAACAAGGAACTACTAGTCACATATCAGTCGAAATTTTGTTAAATAAAGTAACGATAAATGTCAACAGGATTGCATTTAGTAATTCTTGTTTGCCAATCCAATATTTTGTTGCTATACTCTTTTGAGAGTAATTTCAGATTTAACAGCTGTCACAGCTGATGCTTTGATGATTTTTATAATTGTGTTTGATACCTTTGAGAAGGATTTAAAGTAATTTAATCTTGTAAGATTAATCATTAATGGTCATAATTATTTTAAGGCAGATCAGTATTGCAGATTTTGATGTGAGAGATTATAGCACATTGGTGTTTTTCTACGATGTGAATTATGAAACTTGTGAAAGAGAATTTATGCTATTTGAAAGCAAATATTAAATTACTGAAGTAATATTTTTCCAATTGTTTAAGAAGTTGTCTAGAAGTGATCAGAGTAATTACAGTCATTGGAGATTATGTGCGTTAATAATTTGAAGCCATTTATATATTTTTGTAGATCATGCAACGTGGTTAAATGAAGTTTGTGATAGGCATTTTGTGGAATTTGCCATTTGATAGTTGCAACGTTGATAATGTATTTTGAAGCGGACATGAGGTCGTCATACCCAGTCTAGCGTATTTGTTGAGATTCATGCTGTATGTGCTGAATATTTATGGAGTTTTTGTAGCAATTCTTATATTCAAATGTGATATTTGGAATATTGAAGAAATATAATGTCGTTGTGGATAGTTAGATCCAACGTGATGTCGTGGAGACAATAATATTTTTGGCATGATAATTAAATACGAGATATAACTTGGAAGTAATAAAACTGTAAGACAACGTTCTATAAACCATATTAAACAATTTGTTAGGAAATTAAACAAATAAATGAAGTTAATAATACAAGATTTTCTGAAAATAATAATTAATGAAATAATAATCTGAGATTTAAGCATGTTAACGATCTGACCTAATGAAATAAAAATCAGAATGACTAGATGAAATAATAATCTAAATAACCAGATGATTGAAATTTAAATAAGTTGATAAATTAAATTTTGAAATAAATCGATGAATTAAATAAGTGGATGAATTAAAGATTGAATTGATTAAACTGATTGAAATGAATTATTAGACGATTGTAATGATGATGAATAACTGAATTAGAAGGTGATGATTAATTAAA
Organism: Meconema thalassinum; assembly: GCA_946902985.2. NCBI lineage: Eukaryota > Metazoa > Arthropoda > Insecta > Orthoptera > Tettigoniidae > Meconema > Meconema thalassinum. Next base: position 1,711,069,076 of record OX336388.2, on the reverse strand, counting down.
GAAGCTGATGATTAATGAATTTATATGCAATTAAATAAATTTAATTGAGAGATAATTCGAAGGAATTGCAACTTGAAATGTGAATTTAAATGATGTAATGGTGATGAATTAACGATTCTGACAGGAATATTTGGAATTTTGAAGTGAGAATTAATGTGAGAAATATTTAATTTTGATAATAATGATGAGGATGACCAATGAGAATTTGAATTTTCTGTAATTCACAGATAAGAGATTAATGACGATGTAAATAATGTAAATTAATTAGTCAATGTTTAGGAACATTTGATTAACATGTTCTACGTTCAAATTATACCATGCAAACCATAATTTATGTGATATTTAACATGAGTGATTATTATATGTGTATGTTTAGGCAGATTAGTAACTTAATTAAATCCACATTGATGTTAAATTAAAGAGAATTAGGTCTCAGGTTTCACAAATGTCAGTGACGAAAGACATAGTGATACAGTGATCCTGAGAACCCAAGAGAACTTTATACATTTTCTTGTTATGTGGATTGAAATAATTTTGCATTAGAAAGGAGATGGTTCGATTTTTGGACAATGACAATTTAACTTTGCATTCGACCATACTCTTAGGTAGGATTTATATTTAAAATGTCTGTCTGACTATCAAAGTAAAATAAATTTGTTTTTATCTTAGTTGTGATCTGATGATGGTGTGATGTTCCTTTTTCTTTCCTTGTCTTGAGTAAGGCTTATCCGGAAAGGAAGTGGTTTTGCTAGGAATTCAGTTGATGGCGCCCATTTATATTTGAATTATTTTTATTAACTTAAGCCCGTAACGACCCTAGAGATACTTTGTCTCGTGAAACCGACTGCTTTTTCAAGAACTCAGCTGAATTTCCGACACATTCCTTATTTGACTAGAGGTTCATTTAACTCCGCTCTGTCCTGGAACTCCAGGGATGTGATGTTATAGCAGATGGGTCATCGCATCCCCAGGACGAACGGGCACAGAGAGAGAGGGAGAATTGGCTTTATCCAACTAGTGGGGCTTTTCGATTTTGTTAATTCTATGGAATCACATCAGATTTAGATTACTGAGAGATTGATCTCAAGTTCATTTAAGTATGTTACAAAATTTATTATACTTAGTCAGACAATGTACTTGTGTGCCCAATCCAGTGTTCATGTTAATCGTATTAGTAATATCATGTTAGTTATAAGATATTTTTCCCTATACCCAAGTGAATGCAGGAATTGAGACATCGTGATGTGTTGTTGTCTAACGTCTCTATATAATTCTATATTGAAATATAATTATGTTGCCAGAGGATTTAACGAAGGTGTTAGGAGAGTTGCAGACGGGTATGTCTGGAATTGCAGAAACTATTTCTAAGATGGAAACTGAAGTTAAAGAACAAATTAATAATTCAGAAGCTAGATTAGAAGCTAAATGTAAAGAGAATGTACAAGCATTGCAAACTAGTACTGAAGAGAATTTAAAATCATTACAGATTAGTAACGAAACTAATTTAAAACTATTACAGTCAAATAGCAAAGATGAGTTGATGTTATTAGAGACTAGGCTACAGTCAAATAGTGAAGACAATTTCAAATCATTGGAAGAGAAATTACAGTCTCGTAGTGAAGAAACTAATACTGAATTAGAAAATAAGTTAACCAGATTAGAGAATAGTTTAACTTTGAAGAACAATGAGATGTTGAAAACTTTACAATTAGACATAATTGCAGTAAACATGAAAGGAGAGGAAAATGTTCAGATATTAAGGAAAAATATTATCGAGTTGGAAAGTAGAGGAGAAGAAAATATTTTTATTTTAAGAACAGACGTTATGACCATACAGAAAGACATTAAGTCAGATGTATCGAAGTTGAGATTCGACATCGATGGTTTAGTGGCAGATGTAGGAAAAATTCAAGATTGGTCTACCGAAGTATCTTTCGAGACTAAGATTAAGGGTCTAGAAACAAATCTAGGTAACGAAATAAAAGATTTGAAGACAGTAATTGGGACCATTAAAGATGAAGTCTTGGGAGAGGTCAATTCTAATATAAAGTCGTTAGAAAATCAATTGCAGAAGGATATTAGGAAGATAGACGACGATATAGAGCAAAAGGTTAACGAAAACTTAACTTTATTTAAAAATAGAGTCGGAGCAATCGTGGAGGAACGATATAATGAGGTCGATGCCGAAGCAAAAGAGAAACGTGACGGGTTAGATGAAAAATTAATCGCAGGTATGGCAAACTTAGAAGCTAGGTTTACGGAAAGCAAAGAAGCGATGAAAATAGAGTCAACACTATTTAGAACAGATGTTGATCTGTTGAAAGAACAAGTCGCGTTAGTGAAGAACACGTGCGAAGGAAAAATCGACAAGTTGAGGAACGATCTAGACGAAAGTAACAAGACGCAGGATGTTACATCGTTAGATGAGCTGAAGACGCAGATGAAGAGATTAGCAGAAGACAGGGTGACTAAACTAGAAACCATAGTTAACAGTTTTACCAGTCAGAATGTAACATCAGGGGAAACATTGATAAATCAAACAGCGATAGACCGCAGTATGACGAATCAAGAACCGAGCATGGTAGAAGACCGTCAAATGCAACCGAATGTGACATTCGAAAGGGTCAGTTCAACCCCTCAGGACAATCTAAGTTCGAGAAGGAGTACGTCGGGTCCAAGCGAACGATACTCAGGTCCAGTCACAATTATAAGGAACCTAGATGACAAACCGAGAAAGTTTTCGGGAAATACAGGTGTTACACCAGTAGAATTTCTGCGAGATATTCGAGACTACATGGCGGAACACAGGGTAGCCAAAGAAAGAGAGCTAAGGATAGTAGAACGCGCCTTAGATGGATCTGCACTTACGTGGTTTAGAGCGTTCAGAAGCAACTTTGCGAACATGGAGCAATTTGCCATGGCTTTCTTGAGGAGATTCTGGAGTGCCGAGGATCAACTCAACGTAAGAGCGGAGATGTACTCTAAACGCTATTCTACGTCACATCCGACGCATTACGCCAACTACTTCACGTCACAGCTGGCTAAATTACAGTTCCTTATTCCTCCATTGCCAGAAGAAGAGCTTTTGCAAGCTATAGCGCGACAGTTACCGATAGAGGTACAGCGATCTCTGATAGCATCAGGAGCCAATACGCTGGAACATTATGATGACATATTGCGGCGGTTGGATTATACGAGCGCACAGGTTACACCGAGAAGTAATAGGAACGACAACAGAAACACGCAAGAAGTAAATGCGGTAGTCGTGGACAATGCAGCTCAAACGGACTGAAGGGATTCCTGGGAAAACCGACGGAACGATGGGAATCGAGGAAACATCCGTAATGCAAGAGGAAATGATCGATATAGAGGACCATATGAAACGCCATACGATCAAGAAGCGAGAGATAGCCGGTATAGGAATTATAACCAAAATTCCAGGTATCAGGACAGGAATCGGTATAATAACAGATATCGGGGAAGGAATAACTGGAACCAAGGGCAACAGTTTAATGGAAACGACCGACAGGAAGGCCGAAGAAACGATCCTAACGACAGAAGGGAAAATCGTGGACATGAAAGGTCAAGACAAGAGGATAGACAGCCTAGTGCACCACTCGAAGAGACAGTGAGAGATGTCAATCGAGCCAGCACGAGTGAAGACAGAAGGAATAAACGTCAGAATAACACAGAATCAAGACGTTAATCATTGGAAGTCATCATTATAGAAAGTCAGAAAATACCATCATGCTGAGTAAAGGGAATTGTAGAGCTATCGTGTACATGTATAATATATTGAATGCCTGAGAGTGTATTTTTTTTCTCAATCCTGATAAAAAAAGGAGATGTACGGGAGAGATGTACCCGATACCTATTTTAGGCTATCGGCTACGCCAGCTGACATTAAGCTATAGTTGAGGTTTTGTAAGGCAAGCTGATAAGATAGCGCATCGATCGCGTCAAGAAGAAAGCCAAGATGACGTAGGAGGTCAAGAATCAAGGAGGCATTGAAATCTGTGAGAAGATAGAATTATGAATAAAGATGTGAAGCTTTATTGAAACATATATGGGATTATAATAAGTTAAAACAACTTAGAAGAGTATATATGACATGCATTATATGTGGAAATAATTTTATGGAAATAAGTTATTGTATAACAGAACAGCCGAGAGGATTCGGGTTCGAGATTATCTTCGTGACGTGGAAGCACCGTGGTGGGGAGAATTAGCCACGTGCCGCACGGAGCTCATAAGCTGAGACACAGCGCTAAGCAGTTCAGTTGAGCTCAATGAGGCGAGCAGTACAGAGCAGCCCTATAGCACAGCGAGACGGGCATTGAAGGTCACGCAACACACGTAAACCGTCACGGCAGGAGTAGGCGACATTTCTCGTATCACCGAGCAACAGAGGCCGAGCGGGTCGTTGATACAGGCGACCTAGCCGAGAAGACAATTGTAGATAGCCGGGGTATTTCAAAACCACACTGATCGCATATGAAGACTTTATTTCAAGCTTCATTTCGACGCTGTTCGAACACAGGCTTTCACAAATAACCTTATAACCATGCTGTTATATAATACATTCAAAGCGACTTTTTACTATTCCAAGTAAACTGAATGTTTAGCATAGGCTCTGATGAACATTACAGCGTGCATTTATAAGATTTTTATCTTATACAATTTTCATGGATTACATATTACAGACAGATACAGGGTGTATCGTAATCTTGAACACTATCTAGTAAAATTTTTATTTTACTCAAGTCGAACTTTGCAGTAAGTTGAGAGTGGACTTACAATTCTCAAACTGAACATTTATCGGAACAGTGGCGCATATTAGAAGAAGAGTAGGGGGTCCGCTGTTTCCATGAACTTTTCGAGAAGGAGTTGGACGATATCCGCTATGGGTAATCCGAGGTTCAACATGATCGAGTAAACGTGAATAGAGACAAGATGGCACCACAGAGCGATGGATTCGGTTCCTGACGAGAGGAGTCCAACAGCTGATTCGCTTGGGATTTCGAAGGAAATCGTCATTTCATGGATGAAATGATATTCACGCCGATCTTACGAGAAATCTTTAGGTAGGGAAAAACGACGATCTTGGAAATTATATTACAACTGATAATGAAAGGTATTGTAAGAGTTCTATCTACCTGATACGATTATTTTCATGAATACTGGGCACACATGTATATTTTTCTAATAGGAGTGATTTGATTATTAAGACATGGTTTGAATTTATATACTTCGAATTTGCTAGAATATGGAGTGACCATATGATATGGCAGGCATCATTAATCGAAATTCTCACCGTTGTTTGGCTTTATTAAGAAGATGTTTGGTCTTATAGACATTTTTCCAGCTAGGATATTTTTCATGGATAGTTTTTTTTGTGTAACGAGTATTTCGAACTCGTGATCTGCAATTGATTATCAGAAACTACTTCGTCAGTTCATTGCATACTAGCGAGTGTGTATTATTCATCAGTAGGGATTTTTTTTCCATTGGATTGTTTGGAGATATTAAGAAGTTATTCACTTTAGTGAATGAACGTCGCTTTTATATGACAACTAGAAACTTGTTGATTCCTTTCTGGTACATTCACTCATATAGCCTACGAGGTGGGGTCCTTCGTATTTATACGATTGTATGGTGGCTACTCACCTTACCCACCGTTCAGGGAACTATCATCCAATTCGACGGGGCGAGGTCCTTCGTATTTATACGATTGCACGGTGGTTACACATCTTACTCGCCATTGAGGAACTCATTTTATCATCCGAATGTACACGAGATGTAAGTGAATTAAACAAGGAACTACTAGTCACATATCAGTCGAAATTTTGTTAAATAAAGTAACGATAAATGTCAACAGGATTGCATTTAGTAATTCTTGTTTGCCAATCCAATATTTTGTTGCTATACTCTTTTGAGAGTAATTTCAGATTTAACAGCTGTCACAGCTGATGCTTTGATGATTTTTATAATTGTGTTTGATACCTTTGAGAAGGATTTAAAGTAATTTAATCTTGTAAGATTAATCATTAATGGTCATAATTATTTTAAGGCAGATCAGTATTGCAGATTTTGATGTCAGAGATTATAGCACATTGGTGTTTTTCTACGATGTGAATTATGAAACTTGTGAAAGAGAATTTATGCTATTTGAAAGCAAATATTAAATTACTGAAGTAATATTTTTCCAATTGTTTAAGAAGTTGTCTAGAAGTGATCAGAGTAATTACAGTCATTGGAGATTATGTGCGTTAATAATTTGAAGCCATTTATATATTTTTGTAGATCATGCAACGTGGTTAAATGAAGTTTGTGATAGGCATTTTGTGGAATTTGCCATTTGATAGTTGCAACGTTGATAATGTATTTTGAAGCGGACATGAGGTCGTCATACCCAGTCTAGCGTATTTGTTGAGATTCATGCTGTATGTGCTGAATATTTATGGAGTTTTTGTAGCAATTCTTATATTCAAATGTGATATTTGGAATATTGAAGAAATATAATGTCGTTGTGGATAGTTAGATCCAACGTGATGTCGTGGAGACAATAATATTTTTGGCATGATAATTAAATACGAGATATAACTTGGAAGTAATAAAACTGTAAGACAACGTTCTATAAACCATATTAAACAATTTGTTAGGAAATTAAACAAATAAATGAAGTTAATAATACAAGATTTTCTGAAAATAATAATTAATGAAATAATAATCTGAGATTTAAGCATGTTAACGATCTGACCTAATGAAATAAAAATCAGAATGACTAGATGAAATAATAATCTAAATAACCAGATGATTGAAATTTAAATAAGTTGATAAATTAAATTTTGAAATAAATCGATGAATTAAATAAGTGGATGAATTAAAGATTGAATTGATTAAACTGATTGAAATGAATTATTAGACGATTGTAATGATGATGAATAACTGAATTAGAAGGTGATGATTAATTAAAGAAGCTGATGATTAATGAATTTATATGCAATTAAATAAATTTAATTGAGAGATAATTCGAAGGAATTGCAACTTGAAATGCGAATTTAAATGATGTAATGGTGATGAATTAACGATTCTGACAGGAATATTTGGAATTTTGAAGTGAGAATTAATGTGAGAAATATTTAATTTTGATAATAATGATGAGGATGACCAATGAGAATTTGAATTTTCTGTAATTCACAGATAAGAGATTAATGACGATGTAAATAATGTAAATTAATTAGTCAATGTTTAGGAACATTTGATTAACATGTTCTACGTTCAAATTATACCATGCAAACCATAATTTATGTGATATTTAACATGAGTGATTATTATATGTGTATGTTTAGGCAGATTAGTAACTTAATTAAATCCACATTGATGTTAAATTAAAGAGAATTAGGTCTCAGGTTTCACAAATGTCAGTGACGAAAGACATAGTGATACAGTGATCCTGAGAACCCAAGAGAACTTTATACATTTTCTTGTTATGTGGATTGAAATAATTTTGCATTAGAAAGGAGATGGTTCGATTTTTGGACAATGACAATTTAACTTTGCATTCGACCATACTCTTAGGTAGGATTTATATTTAAAATGTCTGTCTGACTATCAAAGTAAAATAAATTTGTTTTTATCTTAGTTGTGATCTGATGATGGTGTGATGTTCCTTTTTCTTTCCTTGTCTTGAGTAAGGCTTATCCGGAAAGGAAGTGGTTTTGCTAGGAATTCAGTTGATGGCGCCCATTTATATTTGAATTATTTTTATTAACTTAAGCCCGTAACGACCCTAGAGATACTTTGTCTCGTGAAACCCACTGCTTTTTCAAGAACTCAGCTGAATTTCCGACACATTCCTTATTTGACTAGAGGTTCATTTAACTCCGCTCTGTCCTGGAACTCCAGGGATGTGATGTTATAGCAGATGGGTCATCGCATCCCCAGGACGAACGGGCACAGTATGAAACATGATATTTGGACGTACATGAACCAGATCTGCAACAAGGATACAACAAGTTGCATACTTTTTAGCCTATTTTCATTTATGAAAAAATAAGCTTATGAGATCACCTTTTGTCAGTGTGTCTGTCTGTGTGTGCGCGTGTGTGTGATATGGTGTGTGCCCCCCCCCCTAATAACTTCTAAACCGCTGGAACGATTGCAATGAAACTCGGTAAGTTCATAGCACTATTCCACACCACCCCGACCGTGCCCTTCAAATTTTGTTACATCCCACCAATCCAACATGGCGGCTGTGCGAAATATTTTACCAGCATTCGATATCTACGAAACTATTACCGATATCATCCTGGAATATTTCACGGTAATAAAGGGAACTATTAGAAGTTCACCAATGTGATTTTTGAAAACCTGATAACTACAGAACCAACATGGCGGCCAAGCAAAGTTGCGACTTTTAAATAGACGTTTCTCACGATTTAACCAACCAAACGCAATGCAACTTGGTACAGTATATGTTTATACACATTGTAATGTACAGACATCTAACTTCATTCAATTCTTTACATAACCTCAAGAAGGCGGCTGTGCGAAATATTTCACTGGCATTCTATATCTCTGAAACTATTAGCGATATCACCCTGAAATTTTGTACGGAGATAAAGGGCACTACTGGAATTTCATCTATAAGACTTTAAAAAACCGGTTAGCTAAAAAACGAATATGGCAGCCAAGCGAATTTGAAAATTTTAAATAGACCTATCTCGCGATTTAATTATCCAAACGCAATGAAACTTGGTACAGGAAATGTTTATACACATTGTAATGCACTGGTATCTATATTAGTTCAATTGTTTACATAACTTCAAGATGGCGAATGTGCGAATTTTAAAATTAAGTTTTTATTTCTTGTGTCGTAATCATGCGATCGAAGTGAGAGTTTGAGTAATGAACCCTTGAAACAATTTTCCTTTAATGGTACGGACTCTATGGCCTGTCATATAACAATCCAACATGGCGACCATCCGAAATATTTAGATGGATCTCAATATCTACGAATCTATTACAGCAATCAAACTAAATTTTTTAATCTTCATTGGGGCTGAGAGCATACGTTCACCTATAGGACTTTCAATAACCTGGTGATCACAAATCCAACATGGCGGCGACGCGAAGTATACATATTCACATGGTCGTTTCTCGCAATTTGACCAACCGAGTGCAGTGACACTTGGTACAGTAAATCCTTCTACAAATGTTGATCCACTGGCATCTATTTTTTTCATTTGTTTCCATAACCACAAGATGGCAGCTGTGCGAAATTTTAAAATCTCGTTTTTACTTCTTGTGTCCTAATCATGCGATTGAAGTTTGAATACTACACGTACACAATACACTTCACGTAACAGTACATAACTCTAAGACCTACAGATAAAAAATCCAACATGGCGAACATGCGCAATATTTAGCCGGTTCTCAATATCTGCGAATCTATTACAGCAATCAAACTGAACTTTTCTATGTTGATAGAGGCAATTAACATAAGTAGGATATATGAAAATAGGCTGTATAATTCTTCGCGGAATTACTTGTTGGGTTAGTTATTGTTGTTTTATGGAGCGGAACTACGAGGTCATCTGCCCCTACTTTTTGGGTGATGTAGCAGGTGCAGCGAGATATAATAATCCTAAAAATAGAATCAAGCATATTGGTAATCATGCATGTGACAGTAACAGGGGCCGGTATGGAATCAGGAGTGTTAAAATATATTTTTAGCCTACTTTTCACATTTTGCAAAAATGAGGAAAAAGTAGTCTTATGAGATCGATCCTGGAAAATGTGCGTCTGTCTGTCTGTCTGTCTGTCTGTCTGTCCTTCTGTCCGTCTGTCTGGCTGTGTGTGTGTGTGTCCCTATCAACTCCTAAACGGCTGGAGCAATCGAAATAAAATTTGGTAGGAGTAAAGATCTATACCTGAATATCTCACGGCCATATTTGAAAATGATGTCAGTGCTACCAACTGCTGAAAAATCGCAATTGAAATTTGAGCTCCATGTTGGATATCTTGGAAGGTATGAATGGGAGCTATTTCAAAATCGGCACACATATAGATAATAATATTGCAGTTTAATTTCCAGAAGGCCATACATGGCAGTGTTGCCAAAATGATTATAAGCCTAGTGATAGGTCCAATATTTAAATGTATATAACTTCTACACTATCAATTGGAATTCAACCAAATTTCGTATGTTGTATGTGTACATAACCAGATATGACTGAACGTATTCTTATGAACCACCAGTGCTGCCAACGGTTAAAAAATGCTCTTAATTTCTTTTATCCAAATACCAATATATATGAGAAAGTATGCAAGCCGACAGCTTTAAACTATGCACACATATAGTACTTGACATTTTATATTAATTTGGAGTAACTTATATACGTCAGTGCTACCAACATGATTCTAAGCCTGCTGAGAGGTCCAATTTTAAATACATGTAACTTCCATACTATCATTTGGATTTCAGCCAAATTTCGTATGTGCTATGTGTACCATAACAGCTATGACTATGCGTATTCTTAAGAGCAACCAGGGCTGCCAACTGTTAATAAATGCTGTCTCTATTTTTGTTACCGTAATATCAATATATCAGAAAGAATGCAAGCCAATAGCTCTAAACTTTGCACACGTATAGTACCTGGCATTCTAGATTACTTTGGAGTAACTAATATACGTCAGTGCTGCCAACATGATTCTAAGCCTGCTGATAGGTCCAATTTTAAAATGCATGTAACTTCTATACTAACTAATGGATTTCATTCAAAATTGGCACAACAATAGATCATATTATTTCAGATTATTTCTGACCAATACATGCATGATACTGTTGCCAACATGATTTTACGCGCGCTGTTAGATCCAATGTTTAACTGCATGTAACGTCCATGCTATTCATTGGACTCCAACCAAATTTTGTATTCTGTACCTTAAGAGATGGAACTAAGAATGTATTCAGTCACCAGGGCTACCAACTGTAGTGCTCTATTAGGCTACATTATGCCAGGTATACAGTATTTCGAACTAATTAGAAATTTCGATATTACCAACTTAATTTCGTCATTATTCTAGATATATCCATATCGATTAATCATTGGCATGAATCTTAAATTTTAAGAAAAGTAGGCTCTTTAGTTCGTCACGGAACTTCTTGTTAAATTTGTTGACATACTGTCACAAACCAGCCGACGTAGCTACACACGCTAACGTGCATGGTCAGACTACACCGAACTCGAAATACCACACACAACCATTTCATACCTTGCCTCATTAATTTCATTTGTCATTAAATCCTCTCATTAGATTGATGTCATGAAGGGCATCTATCCGTAATATCATTCCCACAAGGAAACTGTCTCACCATATCCCCTTCCTCATAGCAACCTAAATAATTACGGGTAGAACAAAAAAACTACATTAGGACTATAAAGCTATGGTCTACAGTATTTCAATAACAAGATTCTGAATTCACCAACTGATTAGATTGGTGCTGTTCAGGGATATGTGAATTCGAGAAACGTGCGTTAGTAAATTTATCAGGTTTTTAAACTGAACAATATTCCGTCGCAATCTGAGGTAATTTATGTCTTTTATTCGTATTTTCAACATCGCCTGAAACAATAACTCATGGAATTTACCTACACATAAGGTATACGGCAAAATAAGCAAGTTAACATGAAATACTTCTAACTTTTGAAGTTTTAGGACAATTTTCATTATTTCAACAGTATGGAGACCAAGAGTGCTCTTCACCGTAAAACAATTTTGCTCTGAAAATTACAAAATCTGTTGTCTGTCTTTCTACCAGCTTGTCGGTATTTCTTTCGGTTGTTTGTTGGTTTTTGGAACTATTCGGCTCTTTGGTTATGGTATGCGAACCATCTCTCTAACTTACCAGGGGCACTGTAATGCCAAAAATACGAAGAAAGGTGTACTATTATAGTTCGTGCTGAAATTACATGGCATCGTGCAATAGATTGCGCTGACAATGAAAGAGATCACCTTGTGGTGTAGCGGCTAACAAAGTCAGGGTTTGATTCCCTGGCCTGCCAAGAAATTTAATTTCGGTTTGAGGTACTGAAATGGTATCGATGATACCTAAGTCATCAAAGGGGTGTTCATTCTGAGGACTTGCACCAGGTCAGTGAGCACAAGTTTTCCTTTTCTTTTTCTACATTCTTATTCTGCAATTCGATCATTCATATGGGAACACGGAGAGATACTCACCTCGTAGAGTTGTTACAATAGCTTCCGTAAAATATTCTCAAAGGCCAATGCTACAAGTAGCTGTCGTGAGTTAATCCAATTGCATATTTATATGTAATCCACACATCGTATTTAAGAACATTTGATTTTCAGAGCATTCTATGTTCTGGGCATAGGAAAACCTCGAAGCTAATTTCGCAATTTTCAGTGAATGAACATCCAAAGTATAGTAATCATCATGTAGGGACACCGTGCCACATATATACAAAGAGTGCAAGAATTGCTTGAAGGCAAGGTGACTTGGTGCGTAATTTGTGTTTGTACAACGAATGAGGTTTTCATTACGGTGATGATGATGAAGATGGTGGTAACGATGAAGACGGTGATTTACTAGTTAGGAACCAAAGGAATACTTGAGAATTGAGCCTGAAGCGGATGTATGGAAAAAACAAAATGAACTTGCTGGTTGATTGCGAAAGTGTCCAATCACCATATTTTATGAACAACTTATCCAGAAGTACACATGAAAGGGAGTAGTCAAGCACAAATAGGTGGAGTCAAAGGTTGCTCTTGTGTGAGACTGTATGCTGCAACCACTCTAGAGTGTCTGATAACCTAGCTCCGTTCAAACACCAAAATTAAGAAGGGAATCACCGACATAGGTTTAAGATGCATCTGTAACATTTCAGAAATGTTACGCGATCCATGTTTTCGTGTCTTCCTCGTGTTAAAAGCAAAAGTACAATAGAATAATAATTGTTATTGGCCGTAAGAAGGATACAAGATTTATGCTGGACCCCACCATCAGATGTGAAGTAACCATCGGCATAACAAGACAGGTCGTTTAGAGCTAACGATAGGCTTCAAAGAGAATTGAAAGCTTGTGGTACGTTTCGAATAAGGGAAAGAAACAACATCAACATTTTTTAATAACTTATCGTGTTTGGGTATGCCTAACTTAAGTGTAAATGGCATAATTTTGCTTTCATATGAATCCATTCAATAATAGAGAATTGATCTACAATGTACTCGGGAACAGTATGAGACGTAGTCTATTGGTATCCAATAACATTTTATTGCCAATAATAATAGTCTAATAATAATAATAATAATAATAATAATAATATGAAGAGAAGAGAAGAACGACTTCGAGAAATCCAGCCGCGACAGGCCGGCCACGCGCCCCTGAACTGAGAGTTCCAGCGTAGACAGTGTGCGCCTGGGTCATATGGTCCTAAAAGCACTAGCCTGGCTTGCAGGGTACCACGACATACTATACAAAGCTCACTCGCACACGTAGCTAGCGGCAGGCGGGGAGAGTCAAGGACACAGATTACCTACTGACATGACATGACATGACGTCACGCACCTACGCCAGGCCTTGGTGTACATCCCCACCCCTCCCCCCTCTTCCTCCACACCACACCTAATAAAATCTAAGCGGCTGGAGCGATTTCAATGAAATTCGGTAAGGTCATAGTAGGCCTACTATTTTGGCCGACCCCGATCGTGCCCTTCAAAGCTTATTATGTTTCACCAATTCAACATGGTGGCTGTGCGAAATATCTCTGGCATTCTATATCTCCGAAACTGTCACCGATATCACCCTGAAATTTTGTACGGTGATAAAAGTCACTTAAGTGACTTTCATAAACCTGTTAACTACAAAACGAACATGGCGGCCAAGTGAATTTGAACATTTAAATAGACTTTTCTGGCGATTTAACCATCCGAACGCAGTGAAATTTGGTACAGCAATTGTTTATATACAGTGTAATGAACTGATATCTAATTTTGTTAAATTGTTTACATACACTCAAGATGGCAGCTGTGCAAAATTTTAAAATTATTTTTTTATTTCTTGTGTCCCAATCATGCGATAGAAGTCAACGTTTGAATAATGAACCTACGCAATAATAGTCATCTAATAGTACAAAACTCTATTGTCTACATATAGGGTCTTTCATATTAAGTAAGAAAGACGAGCGGCGGTTTTGTTATTCGCTACTGCAGCGGGCTTGGCCGAGTTTCTGGCGCCCCACGGCCCCATGCTGTAGTATTGAAAGCGCGCGCATAGTACAAACTTGACCTTGCAATAAGCGTGCAGGCGTTGTCAGTCGCCAGTCTGAACCTCAGATGGTAACATGTTCAGACAGTTATCATTGCAACATCGTATTTTTGCATGTAAAACTTATTTTAAGTACGAGTCGGCCCGGTGAGTAAGTTCAGCAATTTCCTGATGAAGTGTCACCTTCACTAGCACAGATTCACGTAATTGTAAATAAGTTTTACACTAGGCCTACTGACTCAGTGCTCATTAAAGAACATAAAATACAAAATCAGAAACATTACAGTGGCAGAACTCATTCGCGTGAGCCAAAATGTGGTTACCGGATACAATGCCTGTATAACCCAGGAAGGACGACACTTCCAGCATCTTTTATAAGGTAATATTTCATACAGGATTGTACACACGCTTAAAGCAGGCGGCCACGGCGCGCCACAAGCTCGACCAAGGCCACCGCAGCAGCAGGAAAGGGGAGCGAAAGTAAAGTGAGAGAGTGATGACCTTACCCCTTACCTGACGGTATGGGATTCCTGAGCATCTAGTCCGATGTTGCGATTGACTGTGACTGTGATGGCTGGTTCTGAATTATTGTTCAGTTCTGGATATTTCGGAGTGATTCTTTGAAATTTTACCAGTTTGTACTTACGACTTCTAATTTTCCATGTTGTTTTTCCTGTTTTTAGTTCATCGATCCCTTTAATTACTTTTTACTTAGTTTATTTTACCTGAAACACCATTATTTTTAGTGTTCGTTAGGTGTTCTATTTTCGGCAATTTATTTTTGGACAGTATCTCTGGTAGATCATATACACGAACGATGTACATACAGGTACGAGTGATGGAGAGCATTAAGGGCATCAAGTGCAGTTAGTTTTACATTTTAGGTGAAAAATGGAGCCACCACCAAAACCGATTCAAGGCAGGACTGGCATGCAAAACGAAATGTATCATCAATTTAAATTAGCGTCGCGAAATTAAATTGTTCAATGGAATAAAATTTCACTCCTGGCGCAAAATAAAATTGGTAACAGAATTTTAATTTCGCTGCAGAGGCGAAATAAATTCATTAGTCTTTTAATTTCGCTTCCGGCGCGAATTAAATGCATTACTGACTTTTAATTTCGCTCCCGGTGCAAAATAAAATTCGTACCAGACTTTAAATTTCGCTCCCAGCGTGAAATAAAATCCGTTACTGACTTTTAATTTCGCTCCCGGCTTCAAACAGAATTCTTAACAGACTTTTAAAATTGCTCCTGACGAGAAATAAAAATCATTAAAGACTTTTCATTTCGCCCTTGGCGTGAAATATAAACCGTTAGTCTTTTAAATTCGCTTCCGGCGCGAAATAAAAAAAATACAGACTTTCAATTTCACTCCGGGCACGAAATAAAATTCGTTACAGACTTCCAATTTCGCTCCCGGCTCGAAATAAAATTCATTACAGACTTTTAATTTTGCTCCTGGCCTGAAATAAAATTCGATACAAGACTTTTCATTTCGCTCCTGGCACAAAATGAAAACCGCTTCAGTCTCTTAATTTTGCTCAAGGCGCGAAATAATATTTTTAACGACTGTTAATTTTTCTCCTGGTATGACAAAAAATGCTAGCCCCATGGTGTTGGGGATAGCGTGCCTGCTTCTCACCTGGAGGCCCCGGGTTCGATTCCCGGCTCCGTTAGTGATTTTAGAAACGGACGTGTGGGTTGGAACGGGGTGCACTCAGCCTCGAGAGTAACTGTCTGAAAGTCGCGAAAACCAAGATTAACGGCCGAGGGAACCCGATGCGCTGACCAATATCTGCAGATGCCTGGGCAGCGGTCGCTTGGTAGGCCTAGGCATTTCATGGGATGTAGTGCCACGGTTTATTTTAATGACACAAAATTCCCAAACAGCATTTAGTTTCGCCCCCGGCGTGATTTTAAAATGCATGGAATATATCATTTCATGTCTGAAATTAAATCTGGTCTGGCATGCGAAACAAATTGGTTGTGGACGCGTTAACACTTTAATTTCGCCATGAGCGTGATATTCGGGGGCGAAATGATATTGATTGTAAGCGCGAAAATTAAAATGGAAGCACAATGTAATTCTAAGCACAATAACATAGTGAAAGGCGAAGCAAAACTAATTGCAGTGCGAAACTAAATCCTGTACGTGGCACAGGGGTTTGACTTTCGTGCCATGGTCAGTATAAATGAGCTGAGGGTAAGAAGGAAGTAGTAAGGAATGCCAAGCCCCCCCCCCCCCCCGAAATTTCCGGAAGTGTAAGAATAAAGAATGTAGAAATGAGAGGAATGACCCCTCAACCCTGTTGTTCGAGTAACCCGCCTCCGAAACAGAACTCCATATACGCTGCGGTACTACCACAGGCGATTTTCTGTTATTTGTAAATCATCAGTCAGTCAACATTAATTTACCCGATAACTGGGTGGGTACAACGTATATAAGATGTAAGTAACACTCCTGAAAAAAATAATACATGAATTAGATTTAAGATCACTAAAATTGCTGCATTATAATCGTGACCATAAACTAATACATATAATGTTATTTACATATTACTGTATATACATTGTACCCCTCCCAGTTATTGGGCAAATTAGTGTTGACTGACTGAAGAGTTACAACTGACAATTTGTATTGTAATTGGAGTTCGTCACTTATCTTGAATGTCTGTCCTCACAGCACATTCGTCTTCTTGTTCGCTATAGAACAAGTAAAGGTACTTGTTGCCCCATTGCGTTATGAACGTCAGGGAGGGCCAGCCACGAGTCCGAGGTGCAGTCAACGACGATGGTGATGTTGATGCTATAGCACTGACATTCTCCTCTACTGGAGTAATGACCATTGAATGACTCACGTTGCTGTTGCAGCCCTGCAGATTGTGCAGGCGGTGAACGGTAATAAGACTGCTACTGCTGCCAACGTCAGGACTTTGAACATCGCTACGAACATAATTTCACTCTCGAAACGAATACATTTTAATTTCAACAACGAAATGAAATGTTCCATTCATTTTAAATTCACATCGGAGGGCGAAACTAAATACCATTTGGGAATTTTATTTCACGCCGGGTGCGAAATTAAAAGTCTGTAACGAATTTTATTTCGCGCAGGGAGCGAAATTAAAAGTCTGTAACAGAGTTTTATTTCGCGCCGGGAGCGAAATTAAAAGTCTGTAACGAATTTCATTTCGCACCGG
The DNA here is from genome assembly GCA_946902985.2 of Meconema thalassinum. Classification (NCBI taxonomy): domain Eukaryota; kingdom Metazoa; phylum Arthropoda; class Insecta; order Orthoptera; family Tettigoniidae; genus Meconema; species Meconema thalassinum. The sequence goes on along the minus strand of OX336388.2, from coordinate 1,711,051,581 downwards.
AAGCGAAATTAAAAGTCTGTATTGAATTTTATTTTGCGCCGCGAGTAAAATTAAAAGTCTGTAATGAATTGTATTTCGTGCCGGGAGTGAAATTAAAAGACTGCAACGAATTTTATTTCGCACCGGAAGCGAAATTAAAAGTCTGTATCGAATTTTATTTTGCGTCGCGAGTGAAATTAAAAGTCTGTAATGAATTGTATTTCGCGCCGGGAGCGAAATTAAAAGATTGTAACGATTTTATTTTCGCGCCGTGAGTGAAATTTTATTCAATTGTACAATGTAATATCGCGTTGCTATTAACTTTCGCGTTGATTTCGCTATGTCATTTCGCTTCTAATTAAGTTTCGCTTTGATTTAATTTCCCGCCGACAATCATTGTCATTTCGCTCCCGAGTATCGCGCTCACGTCGAAATTCAAATTTATTCGCCCCCACAGCCATACATTTCGTTTCGCATGCCAGCCCTGATTCAAGGGCATACCACTAAATCCCAGGGGGAATTGCGACTACCATTGACCAAAATATTATGTGTACTCGAGTTAGAAGGTTGTTTGTGAAGTAACCAATAGACCTACATAAAATCCAATAACATCATCATTTTCGTCGTTCTGTTTTACGTAAGTTCATGTTGGTTTGGATTTTTTAAAATATATTTTAATATTTCTTATCGCAGTTGGAACACAAAAAGTGCCCGTTTTTAAGCGTGTTTCAACCATGCGTCACATTTAAGAATTATTATCTCACAAACCCGTCAACAGATCGAATCCAAATTTTAACACAATATACATTGGAATGTTGTATAACAGGTTCATTAATTTTAAAATTTTGTATGGCCAAAAAACAGAGTTGTTATTATTTTGGTAAGGTAACTTTTTCTCGGCTCGGGTTGGTTTGAAAATGTAGTTCTTGGTCGCGTTGTAATCCTAATACATCAAAAAGGTATGCTGTATGATTGTGAAATACGTAAATTAATTCACTTATTAATAAAATATTTATTGCGGCCAATGGCCATAGATAGGAACAACATTATAACATTGTGAACAATAATGAATCAATCGTATACCTAGGTAACACCAGAGACTTGTGTTCATCGAGTCCGTTCACCCATTCCACTGCACTACACTTTGATCAAGACAACATAATCAGTCCTCGTCTAAACAAAACTGAATGAGTGATACTAGTCTTCTACTGCATTCCATGGCGTGATATATATCGCACTGATTGTTGCATAATCGGCAAACACACTCCTGGCTGGGCTGATGGAAGGACTTCCTAGTGCAGATGCGATGGTGGAAGCCATGGATCGCAAATCTGGTCACTAGGTGCCTCAGCTCATACTCGGGTCGCATCCATTCTTTATATAACATTGCATCTGTTACGAAGAATCTTTCTGGGATGGAGTCTCTCTTCCTGCAAAGTTCGCTTAACAGGTCTACGCATGCGTGTGTGGATGGTAGGTGCATTAGCAGTCGAAGGTCTTCTACCAGAAATGTTTCTCTGGCTAAAGCATACACATATCGTGAAAGAGCGAATTTTGATATCCCCAATACCCTTTTCAAATACCTTGATTTCAAACTTTCAATGTCTTTTAATTGTCTGATTGATAGATAAGTCCATATGACCTCTAGCCCGTACGTGAGTGATGGGAGTACTTTGACTCTGAAAAGTTCCATAGCTGAATTCACTGACATTCTTTGTAAATGTCTAATGTCGCTTATATTTCTAAGTGCTGCTGCAAGTCTCTCCTTTATATGAACCATAAAGGAAGTCCCTGTGACTTGCATAGTAATTCCAAGGTACTTAAATTGTTTTTTCGGTGTTAGTATGTGTTCCCCGCAAACAATGTAGTCATCCTTCCTCAGCCTTCCTCCATTTCTGAATATCATTAATTCAGTCTTCCGAGCATTCATCCTTAGTTCATTCTCCTCCGCCCATTTCTCAACAAGATCTATTCCCTTCTGTAGTTCCTCTATATTATCGGAGGCCAGGGCCATGTCATCTGCATAAATATATATATTTACTTTCTGTGTTACCTCCTTTAATTTGAAGACATGATATTGAAGAGTAACGGACTTAGCGGGTCTCCTTGCAGTACTCCGATTGTCTGGTCAATCCAGTCCGAGTGTGCGATACCATCATGGATCTGAACTTGATTGTCCGCCAGAATGTTCGATATCAGTCTTGTCATGTCAGAACGTCCTAGTAAGTTTTCTAATTTTATGACAAGTTTCCTTCTATTGACTGTGTCGAAGGCTTTGGTGTAGTCGATAAAAATTACATATTTCTTCCCGTGAGCTTCAAGCGTGTCCTGTATGTCCTTTAAGAGACATTCTGCAGCCAATAGAGTAGATCTGCCCTTCCGAAATCCAAATTGTTCTTCTGGAAGCAGGTGGTCTACACATGCATCTATTCTCCGAGTCAGAAGCTTGGTAAGCAATTTGCATGCAACCGATTCCAATGCCACACCCCTATATGATTCAGGTTTACTGACATCGCCTTTACCCTTGTATAGCAGTTTGATTATGGACTTACGCCAAGTATTGGGGATGGTTCAAATCTCTAAGCACTTATTCACTAACTCTGCCCATACGTTTTCCACGAAGTGTAGCGAAATCTTCAAATGTTCATTACAGAGTCCATCTACACTTATTTTATATCGGTTTGTATTTGTATGGGAAATTAAGACATGGTTCACCAGTTGGTCGCTCCTGTAAAAGATGTACAGCGTTGCCAAGATGGGCTCCATCACGCGTCTAGGCACGCTTCGCTCGGAAGTAATGGGCTCCATATCAGCAATGCTGTACAGAATATCCCGGAGCGTCTAGCTGGTGAACCATGTCTTAGTTCCCCGTATAAATACAAACCGATATAAAATAAGTGAATTAATTTACGTATTTCACAGTCATACAACATAACTTTTTGATGTATAAGGATTACAACGCAACCAAGAACTACATTTTACAACGACCCCGAGCCTAGAAATAGTTACCTTACAAAAATGATAACAAAATTCGTTCTTGAACACACAAAATGTTGAAATTAATAAACCTGTTATACAAAATTCCACTGTATATTGTGCTAAAATTTGGATTCGATCTGATTACGGGTTTGTGAGATAATAATTATTAAATGTGACGCATGGTTGAAACACGCTTAAAAACGGTCACCTTTTGTGTTTCAACTGCGATAAAAAAAATAAAATATAGGCTAAATAAAAAATTCCAAACCTACATGAACTAACGTAAAATAGAACGACGAAAATGATTATGTTAGTGGATTTTATATAGGTCTATTGGTTACTTCACAAACAACCTTCAAACTCGAGTGCACATAATATTTTGGTCGACAGTAAGTACTGTACCAAGAAAAGGAAGCCCTAAGAAAAACCTCTACACATAGGCCTACATATGATTTTTTCCCTAGTTTATATTTGAAATTACGCTTGCATTAGAGAATGTGAAAAGTACTGAGCAGTTTTGATTTCACTTTAAATTTATTTGTACAAGTTGGATGACTAAACGTCACCCCACAATCTGCAAGCTACATGGCTGAACAGCGGTTGCTTGGTAGAACTAGGCCCTTCAACGGCTGTCGCGCCACGGGTTTAGTCTTTTTTTGAACTTCTAATATATAATTGTAAGAGTACATGACCACGAACTATTCAGTGACAACTTTTTTCAGAGAAGAGAGTTCGTATTCAAACGGAAACAATGCGTTGTGTGGGAAAGTAAGACGTAGCCATTGTGAAAATGGAAAATTGGTCTCCATAGATACTGACGACAGTCAAGCGCATGTTCTCTAGGCGCAATCGTCCTGCATAAATATCCACTTCCTTTGTACGCTCACAGAACACGAAGGAAAGTCCCAGCAGAGCTTGTGTATTGGCGTATTGAACAAAATAAAAGGTAAGGAACTGAAACAATGTTTCTTACAGCAGATGTTTATCGCCATTCCGAAATGCCTTCTTATTTTATGATTTTTTTCCCTAGGAAACTGTCATCAGTCCGACATCTATCATTGACTAGTTCACCTGTCAATCATCCTACCATTGTGGTTGCACCTGAAGTTCAGTTGTGTCTTGTGTTTCGCAGGGTTTTCCACACTCCCTCCAGGTAAATGCCGAGATAGTACCTTACTTGAAGACTCAGGGCACCTGCCCCATCCCTGGCTCTAATACAGTAACACACATAGTCAACTACATGGGACTGATGACCAAGATGTCCCAAGCCCCTACAATGTATTATTATCAACAAGAACAAGAACAAGAATGTTTGAGGAAGTAAGAAAGTATCTGTATAAGCACATTGTGTCAACGTTACATAAGCGTGACATTACTATAATTTTATTGCTCAGATATTGTTCCACGCCTAGGCACTTGTGCATGTAACTCGCCGAACTACAATATTCGTCAACTCGGCGTGTTCATCATTTTCCTTGCGCTAGAGATCTTGTATAGCCGCGCCGCTACTCCTACCACCCTTTTCTAAACAATTCCCAAACTAATGCCAACGATTCCATTCACCCGATTTTATTTATGAAAAATGCATTGGAATCAGGAAATAAATCTCCGTTTCCGTATTACCAGTTTTTTTCATTTTTAAGCAGAAATATAAAAAAACTGCTAGTAACGTCTTTGTTTTTCACATTTTGGAAAATGCATTGAATTGATATCAATTCTATTGCACTCTAGTATACATAGTGGTTTTGACATCGCAAATACGAGCTTCCATTCAAGAGAAATTGCCTCCCTTTGGTGCTGCTACGTGGTGTCAGAATTACAAACTAAAAATCTGGACATTTAGTCTTAATAGTATCTGGCTGCTGCACAGACTTCTGTGTTGCCTGCTAGTGTGACCCTTCCCCGTGCTGTCCGATCGTGACGTCACAGTTCCCTCTTCATTGCTATGTTAAGTAGTCAGGGATGTTTCAGCTACGTTATCTGATGGTTGAGTTACTTCCGCAATGCTATATGTGTTTGTAGAATGGGGCCTGTTATGAAAGGCCTCTGATATGGCTGGATATTCAGGGGAAGGTACTACAGTTTCCATGTCGGTAGTGTTACTTAGCTTACTACTCCCATCTGACTCGCCCAGCACCGTGCTGTAGGTTTGTTTTCTGACATGAATACCGGGCGATTCCTTCTGTTCGGACAGTCTATTTGAAAGTGGGAGGTTTCTTTACAATAAAAGCAATACTTAGCTTGTCCTTCATATGTTAACAGAACTTTACAATCATTGACCGTCAAATATGATGGAATGGGGTATTTAAGTTCAATTGTTACAATACGTATGCCATTACTTACAGCATAAAATTCGTATACTTCATTACAGCACGCGTTCCGTATGTCCTTGAGAACTCCATGCGTAGGAAGCACGGGGGAGAGCCTTTCATTGTTGACTTCGGGAGGAGATTAAACAGACACGCACACGTTTTGTTAAAGAGTCTGAAGCAGTTATCTTTGTGGTGTTACCGCTAGCTAGCCGGAAGGATTTCACACCTTCATGTCGAGATAATATGTTTTCATAAAGTAAGGTGTACACTAATTTAATGTACACTGAATTTTCCCCGTTGTCTAGTTGATTCGCTAGTACTTGATCTCTATTAAGCTTCAGGTCGTTTGCTATCCACCTAGGCCTATGTATTTCAAGTGGTGTCGGTCTGTTGTTCCTTTCTTCAAAAGCGCATTTTGACGAAATTAAGTTGGTAATATCAAAATTTCTAATTAATTCAAAATATACCTGCACTACAGTTGGAAGCCCTGGTGACTTAATATATTCTTAGTTCCATCTCTTAAGGTACAGAATACAAAATTTGATTGAAGTTCAATGGATAACGTGGACGTTACATGCAGTTAGATATTGGATCTATCAGTGCGCGTAAAATCATGTTGGCAGCAATGTCATGCATGTCTTGGTCAGAAATAATCTGACATATTATGATCTATTGTTGTGTCAATTTTGGACGAAATCCATTTGTATGTATAGAAGTTACATGCATTTTAGAATTAAACTTATCATCAGGCTTAGAATCATGTTAGCGGCATTGGCATAATATTAGTTACTCCAAATTAATCTAGAATGTCAGGTACTACACGTGTGCAAAGTTTCGAGTTGTTGGCTTGCATGCATTCTGATATATTAATATAAGGGTAAAAAAGTAGAGACAGCAATTATCAACAGTTGTCAGCAGCTGGTTGCTCTTAGGAATACGCATAGTGATATCTGGTTATGTACACATAGTAGACTACATACGAAATTTGGTTGAAATCCAATTGATAGTGTAGAAATTCTATTAATTTAAAAATTTGACCTATCAGCATGCTTAGAATCATTTTGCCAACACTGTCATGTATGGCCTCCTGGAAATTAAACTGAAATATTATTGTCTATATACACTGACCGGCAAAAAAAGTGGAACACTTCAATTTTTTATGTAATTTCTTAATTTATTCCACTAAAATGTATCGGTTTTCCAATATTTGCATTATTCATGTAAATGTTGGATGATTGGCTACAGAAAATACTGAAACATGTTTTACAACACGCTTTAACTCACAAATTTCGTTACATTTCACAAATCTAACAGTTTTCTTTTTTTTACTAATGTTCCTTTGGGCTGTTTTTTTTTTGCCAAACAAAGCAGTGTTAATTTTTGCACTGCACTGTACCGGAACACTGGTCACTAAAAACGAGTGTTTCCACCCTTAGCGTCCATGACAGCTTGTTAGGCTCATCGAAGATTGGGGGTAATTGGTGGTAATAAACCACCCTAAGAAATGTCAATTTCTATTCACGGATGTTTCAGATGTGTGTCCTAATGCGTGAAAAGCATTTAAAATGTGATTACATCTTTTTCATGGCTAATTTTATACTTTTTAAATTACTGTTCCACTTTATTTGCCGGTCAGTGTAATTATGTGCCAATTTTGGAATAGCTCCCATGCATACATTCAAGATATCCAACATGGAGCTCAAATTTCAATTGCGGTTTTTCAGCAGTTGGTAGCACTGACTTCATTTTCATGGCCTTGAGATATTCAGATATAGATCTTTACTCATACCAAATTTGGTTTTGATTGCTTCAGCCGTTTAGGAGTTGATAAGGGGGGGGGGGACATGCACAGACAGACAGACAGACAGACATTTGCCCAGATCGGTCTCATTAGTCTACTTTTTCTTCATTTTTGCAAAATGTGAAAAGTAGGCTAAAAATACAATACCCTATCACGGTAAGCACTTCTGAGTATTTATTAACCTCGCGGCTAAACTCAGAACCTAACACGACGTATGTCGCAAAGTGACACTTCCACTCTTTCTACTCTATGGAGTTCTCCAACGCAAAATGTATCAAAATGGTGCCATTCTTAATCGATGATGCCGTTTGTAATATATAAACGATATGCGAATAACGTTATTAGTCCGAATAACGGTATTGAGGGAATATTTTTCGATAGATATATTCAAATAACGTTATTTCTAGTGAGCACTACCATTTCGTTCCTGCGATAACCGGTATCCGAATAACGTTATTAGTCCGAATAACGGTATTGGGGGAATAATGTTCGAGAGATGTATTCAAATAACGTTATTTATAGTGAGCACTACCATTTCGTTCCCGCGATAACCGATATCCGAATAACGTTATTAGTCCTAATAACGGTATTGGGGGATTTTTTTGAGAGATCTATTCAAATAACGTTATTTCTAGTGAGCACTACCATTTCGTTCCTGAGATAACCAATATCCGAATAACGTTATTAATCCTAATAACGGTATTGGAGGAATGTTTTTCGAGATATGTATTCCGATAACGTTATTTCAGGCGGGCACTACCATTTCGTTCCTTAGTTAACTGATATTCGAATAACGTTATCAGTCCAAATAACGATATTAGGAGATTTTTTTCGAGTAATGTATTCCGATAACGTTATTTCAGGTGGGCACTAGTATTTCGTTTCTACGATAACCGATATCCGAAGAACGTTATTAGTCCGAATAACGGTATTATGGGATATTTTTCGAGAGACTTATTCATATAACGTTATTTCTGTCGGACAATACTATTTTGTTTCTACGATAACCAATAACAGAATAACGTTATACGGCCCAATAACGTTACCATGCGATACAAATGACTTCCGGATATGAAAGGTAACGACCACAATGTGACCAAGGCCCATTTTGTTACATAATCTACCCAAACAACCATTTTCGTTATGTTAAGTTATGGAGCCTTGCACAAACGAACTACTCCATAATAAGCGTATTATCACATATTTACACCCGATTGCAGTACATTAACGCGAACTGGACTTTACAGACATACTGAAGACACTAAAAGTTACAGAGGAGCAATAATTTATCCCAACTTTCATCAAACGAAGCTCTTCAAAGCTAACATTGTATCCCAGCAACGAATGTAAACAAACAATATCTCGGGCTTCAGCATACGCCATTTTCACACTTTGCATTAAGGTCTGAGTATTGTAGTTGGTCTTGGTGGACATGAGGAAAGAAAACAACTTTAAATGAGAGTTCATCGCTTAAGTTGAGCTTCGCTTGTTTTTCGAATGATGTAGCCTATATTTATTTATGTATCGTATGGCTTTCAGTGCTGGGAGTGTCCGAGGACATTTTCGGCTCGCCTGAGTCTAAAGCTGCTTCCAGCGGACACCCTTAGGGTGAGCTACAAGTTCCGTTCAATTTCAAGTTGTTCCAACTTTCGCTACCAGATATCAATGATACCTACCGTAGTGATGAACGTTGGAAATTTTGATAGAGCGTTCCGACGAAATCTAACCTAACAATATAGCTGCACACAACTTTAGTCTGTGGAAGGATCTTTTACATGCCATAAATCTATGACATAGGACCGCCACGCCGGCTTTACTTCCCCTCCGAAGGAAGGCGTACTAAAGGATTTTTAACGCTCTTAAAAATCCGACGACTTCGGCCGGGTTTGAACCCGCTATCTTGGGAACAGCAGTTCAGCATGTTACCGACTACGCCAGCGAAGAAATCTGTATTTTACTTTTTGCCTAAATACGAGTAGCTATACAGTACAAGGTGTTCTTTCTTGCTCATGTCAACAACCGAATAAGAGTCAATGATATTGGAAGGACAGACATCAATAAAATTGAGAAGGGTTTCGAAAAGAGAAAGCTAAGATTTTGAATTACTCTTCAATATTTACAATTTAGGACAGGGGCATTTTTGTTTTACATTCTTTTATTCTATTTTTCACAAGCAAGATGCATTCTCTAAAAATAAATTGTACAATATATTAAAATAATTAAATGTCAATTTTGCTTCTGTGAGAGCGAATTACTTCAATTAATCGACAAAACAATTAATCAATTAAATGACCAATCGATTAAACAACTAAATACCTTATCGATTAATCGTTTTTTTTAGCAATTATCGATTTTCTGCTTAGATTAATCGTTTGATGAAATGAATCGATTAAAAGTAACAGCCGTAATCTTAACGCGCACGATATTTGTGAAGTGCATGAGCCTGGATGTGTCTTCACGCCGCCGGTAGCGTTCAACAGTTATCCCTCAGATAACTTGTGGAAACTAATGCAATCTTCTTTGAAGACCTGTCTGGTAAAACGAGCTCAATGAACTTCCCTGGATTCAACTGCAAATTAGACGGCAAATTATCTATCGGCTCATCCCAGTGGGCGTGTGTGCTCAGTCCAGTAATTTGGCTTGAATGCTCGTCCACGGAAGCCCTATTCCATTCTCCCTTCCCCTTGGACATCACCGGAGCATATTGTCGAAAACGATTCCGCAGTGAATTTTCCTTCTAGCTGGTTTAATATAGGCTAGGGCGTACAGGAGAAAGTAGTTATGTACTGAACAAGAATGCATTCATTTCTCGCCTACCACCTTCTGTGGTTTCGGAGTATGCATTGAGACTCCGGTCCCATAGTTCCTTGGTTCGATTCCCAGATCTGAGGGCGGAGGGCTGGGACAGGGTGCACTCACTTGATGAGGAAGAACAGACATACACTAAATGGGTTTGATTCCCACCTCAGCCTTCTTAGAAGTGGGTTTCTGTGATTTCTCACTCCAACTAAAGTGAAATGTTGGGATGGTTCCTAACTTTCAGTGACGGGTGGTGCAGTTGATGGTAGGCCGATGCCCCTTGATTCATAGTTTGATAGGCCGGCTGGATCACTTGCTAGGCCCAAGGTTGCAGGATAAAATCCAGGCGCAGCCAGTTAGGATTTCAGGGTGCGCAATTTCGAGGGAGCCGTGCCAGTAAATTTACTGAAGATCCCCTTCGGGCAAAATTCTGGCGTCCCGGCGTCTCTAAATGCCGCAGTATTTAAAAGGGACGTAAAACCAATAACATTATTATTATTCATAATTTAATGGATCAAAAGGTGATTTGTGTCCTCCTTCCCTGTCGAAGCCAGTGCCTGTGAATTCCTTACTTCTTCTTATTGTTATTGTGTTGGACGCTTTTTTTCAGTGTAGCCTTAGTAATAGAAATTTAATGTTTTCAGTCAGTCTACACGATTGTTCCCAGTTTTAATGGGTGTTTCCCTAATCTTCAAAATATATTTTACTAACCTCATGTAGATTTGTTTTCATTTTTTTTTTGGCCCACTTAACAATTGGCTACAATCGTGTTGACTGACTGAAAAACATTAAATTTCTCTACCTATTGTAGCAAACAACAAACAACGTAGACATTATTGGACAACATATAAAACTTAATGATCTGTTGTTGTTTTTAATTCATGTGAGGGACTTGGGACAACTTGGTCATCAGCCCCGTGTTGTTGGGGGGGTGTGGAATTTGTCTGATAACCTGTATTGCTATGATGGCTGTGGTAGTGTGCGTAGCTGTATTAGGGACAGGGATGGGATAGGTGCCCCGGGACTTGACGTAAGGAAATATCCCGGTATTTTCCTGGAAGAAGTGTGGAAAAAGCCGGTAAATGACCACACTCAGCATAGTCGCTGTCAGCGCCGGGATTCTTACCTACTTGCTGCGGCTATCCCTGGGGCCGTGGAGCACGATCTAATGAGTATGGCTACGCCGCAGGACACGTTTTGATCTGTATTTTCCAGCACTACTTATTTACTTTCCTCAAAGTTCCATACAACTGCGATTCTGGATGTGGAATATTTATTCATTTCTGAAGCAGAATATATCTGTGAGAGGCTACGACATGCACGTGCGTCAACACGCCATGACACAACACTACCCGTCTCGATTCCTTCCCTTCGCACAGCGCGTCAGTGAAATTTGAATATTGGACTTCTCAAAAAGTATTCGTTTAATTTGAAGACTAATTACAATGCTGAATTTATTTAAAAACAAGAAGTTCCGTGACGAACTAAAGAGCCTACTTTTCTCGAAATGTAAGATTCATTCCAATGATTAATCTATATGGACCTAATTAGAATAATTATGAAATTGAGTTGGTAATATCGACATTTCTAATTAGCTCGAAATAAAACTGGCATAATGTAGCCTAATAGAGCACTACAGTTGGCATCCCTGGTGACTGAATATATTCTTAGTTCCATCTCTTAATGACAGAAATAAAAATTTGGTTGAAGTCCAATGGATAGCATGTAAGTTGCATGTAGTTAGACATTGGACCTATCAGCGCGCGTGAAACATGTTGGCAAAAATGTCATGCATGTGTTGGTCAGAAATAATCTGAAACATTATGATCTATTGTTGTGCCAATTTTGGATGAAATTTCGTATCCAACTGAAACCGTATAATCGGCATGATCTTTGTACATGCCCGTATGACAGTTTGATGCTTTGAATTATCACTTGTCGCACATATGTTTTTGTAAAGGTCTTGCCTCCATGTCGTCATAAATCTTGTAAAGTCGTTTAGGGTCAGTGTGGCTTGGCTGTAGACGGGGAACTGTCGACCATGTTGGCATCACTGTTGGCATCACAAACTAGCTGTCTGTTAAGAATTCAGTCCGAAGGCTGGTTAGATCCTCAAACCGTACCATAGGAACCCACAAAACTCAAGGTGGCACTATAAGGAGGCATATTACGCAAGGTGGGAAGTGAGGTAGCCATTGCCATCATCACAGAGCAAGTGCAACAGCGCTGACCCTGTGAGTGGAACTTTTCACAGCAGCCACAGGCACTAGATGTAGCCCGAGTGTCATGGCTCAGTTTCTTCCTTCCATGAGTGATACGGAGACAGGCGAAAAGCCAAAGTTTTTCTCTATTCTACACCAACAGACCAATGCAAAATATTGCATTTATTAAGGAATGGCAACAGGCAAAGTATCAGGTAGACTACAGGCAAAGTATCAAGTATAGAAGTTTCCAAACTGAACCCGTCAACGACAAGTACGCCTGATAGTAGATTAGCAGGGTATTTTCTCTCTATGAGAGACGATTGTGAGTGAGCGTGTGTCTTGAAGGTTTGTCAGCAATTTAACTTAGCAAGAAAACTGGCTCACGGAGCGAGTTTGGTGGCCTACGCAGCAGGGGCAAGGAGAGGAGACGGCAGGCGCCGGTGCTGCCTCCATGAGCGTCGAGCGGTGGTGTTGAACACGTATCGGCGGCAGTATCGTGAAGACTCGCCGGACTGTTCGTTACGTGCGTTCACCGAGCCTTCGGCACGTTCGCTAGGCCTGAGCGTTTTATCGGCATGGATTACTGAACGGTTATTATCATACAACCTGCGAGATAGCACGTGCTTTCCTCTTCAAAGAGAATTATATATATCCCAACAAGATATTATTCCATACTTTGATTGCTATTATTATATGTGTGTAATGAATACCTTGTCACTTAGCGGTTCCGTCCGGAATCAGAGCTTTTGACCTAGAAGTTATTAGATGATAATATAAATTAATTGCTAGATACAAGTAGACAAGTGAGACTTGGTACATTACTTCCTAGCTCCGTAAGTGACGTGTCAGTGGATCAGTGTTTACCTACCTGTCAACGTGACGACGGATGCTGTCTCAGCGAGGGCTGCTTCTGTCTTCTGAAAAATAAGGTAAACATTACTTTTTTATAATAGTTGGACATATTTTTACCAAATTTATTTATTTACCCTATTGTTTGTTATAATTGAGCACCTATGTTTGTGATTGTATATTGTTAAACTAACTGTTGCTATACTGTCAGAAATAATTTCCAATATTTCAAGTAAATGTATGATAAAATTCTAACGAAGTTTGATGTTTTCCAGTCCTTCAACACGATTGTACCTAATTGTGGTGGGTTATTCCCTAATCCTGAAAACCAAATTATATGAAATTAATAAACAATTGGGTAAAAGCGTGTGACCGACTGGAAAATATCAAACTTCGTTCACTAAGGCGACAATGAAAATGGATTCAAACACCATAATACAATAAGTTCATATGAAGTTTCTTTTATTGTGAGCCATATTTAAGTTTCTGGATAGTGTAGAATTTACATTCGTCAATTGTTAAGGGACTCATAACGTGACATTAATACACAATTTCTTTCCTTCGCTTTAATATAACCATTATTGAACAAATAAATTCTCGTTTTAAATAATTAAAAGAGTCCTTGTATGTTAGAATTATTATAACTTCCTTACAGTTACATTTTGGAATTTCTTTTTGAAAAAAATCCACGCAGATATACATATAAAATTATATTTCTCTCCAGTTCTCTAGCCATCTACTGCGTGCTATATTAATATAATTTATTTTATTGGCCATAAATATTCTATGGAATAACATTAAATTAAAAATTTTAAAAATGTAATACAATACAGTACAATATATTACAAGGAATGAAATAAAAGCCCAGCTCTTTGACAACAGTAGATACAATAATAATGGTTATGTTACAATTTTCCAATAACATATTATTATTAATAATGTATTAATAATAATAATAATAATAATTGTATTATTATTAATAATAATAACAGTTCCAGTTGCGTAATTAAATTCAATTCCTCATTGTTCTGAACGACGCACGCGTAACAAGCAACGTAATCCACCAATATTAGGTTCTTGCATCATTCAGAAGCAGCAGTACGTGAGCAGCCTTAGTGCAGTAGGTCATTGACTGCTTGGGAATACCAGAGATGGAGTTGAAGAGGATGAATGCAGAATAGTTTCAAAAGGCTTGAGGGAGGCTGGCGACAGAAGAGCTAGTGTGTACAGTGTTCCGTATTGCTCGTGGATATACGCCAAGGATCTATCTTTCTGTAATATATACTTGGGGAGTAACGTGTCACTCGCAACGCCGTTACTACTAATTGTTATTTTTTTACGATAGCGAGAGTGTAACGACCAAAGTAAGGAAAAGGTAACAATTCGTTACTTCGATACTTGTAGCTGTAACAACTATATTTTTGACACGTAACTGTAACGGTAATTTCGTTACTATTTTCGATAAATAACTATAACGGTTAATTCGTTACTATTTTGACAAGTAACTATAACGGTTTATTCGTTACTATTTTGACAAGTAACTTTAACGGTAATTTCGTTACTATTTTTGATAAGTAACTGTAACGGAAATTTCGTTACAATTCTTTACAAATAAAACTGCAATGAAGGTACTTTCGAAAAGTACCTTTTCTAACCCTGCTTTAATAGTAATAATAATAATAATAATAATAATAATGCACTGTCTTATACAGTACAACGTAATACTCGACTGTATGACGAGTTAGAAGTGGGACATAAAAGATGACAGGAAATCAAGGCTTCATAACGTAACAGAATTGTCAGAAATAACGAATTAATTTTTGTTACGTTACTGCTTCCGTACCCAAAACAAATGGTATATGAATAACGTTTTTAGTGCGGCAACGAAATAAGGGGTTATAATTTTCCCTGGTTTGTGCTATTAACGTTATAACCAGCAGAGGAAAAGATTCCGTTATTTTAAGATGCGCTCCCGTTATTAACGTTATAAGTCTAGTAACGGTATGACCGCGATTTTCACCCGCTGCGCGCCATCAATAACGTTATTCAGGCAGAGTGATCGATTCAGTTATTTCAAAATGCAAACCTACTAATAACGTTATAAGCCCAGTAACGGTATACGAGAGATTTTAACCTGTTATACGCTATGAATAACGTTATTCAGGGCAGAAAAATTAATTCCGTTATTTAGAAATGTGAACCCACCAATAACGTTATAAGCTTTGTAACGGTATACGAGCGATATTTACGAGCTTTGCGCTGTCAATAACGTTATTCATGGCAGAAAAATAATTCCGTGATTTAGAAATGCAAACCCACCAATAACGTTATAAGTCTAGTAACGGTATACAGGCGATTTTTACCAGCTATGCGCTATCAGTAACATTATTCTAAGCTGAGAAATTAATTCCGTTATTTAGAAATGCAAACCCACCAATAACGTTATAAGTATAGTAACGGTATACGAGCGAATTTTACCAGCCATACGCTATCAATAACGTTATTCAGGGCAGAAAAATTAATTCAGTTATTTTGAAATGCGAACCCACCAACAACGTTATGTCTAATAACGGTATCCATGCGATTTTTACCAGCTATGCGCTATTAGAAACATTATTCTAAGCGGAGAAATTGATTCCGTTATTTCAGAAAAGAATCTCGTCAATAACGTTATGGAAGTGTCTATTTGCCCGCTTCCCGGACAAGCATGGAAGGTGACCGTGAACTGACAATGCTGGGCCATATGTAATTCCAGGCCAATTATTTATTCAAACATAGTATAATTAGTTCTTGAAATATCAATAATAATCAACATAATGATTTCAATCTGAGCGCGTGCCCCATCAGACAGGGCAAGGCACCTGGCTCGTTTCGATCGCGGTCATATTGTAGCCTACGTTAGAAACATGTTTCCTAAAATCAATACGATGGATCCCATTGATTCTAAATATTTCTTGTTGCTTCATATAGGGGTTTGGAACATAGCCTATTGTTCATCAGTCCCATGTAGTTGAAGTCTGATAAACTTTGTTATTTTTGGAGTTGGCAATGGCCTTGACTTAGGAACTATCCACGCATTTTCCTGGAGTGGAAGTGGGAAACCCCAGAAAAACACTCTAAGATAGCTAAGATGGGAATCGAACTCACCTTCTCGCAGTGTTGCCATATAAGGCAAAGTGTAACCTACACACCAAACTTTCACTCCTTTGTGACCAATAAAAGTATTTCTTTCCTAAATGAAACCTCCCGTTCTTGCTTTTCGTTTACTTGGTATCCTATTTTCATTTAGTAGTGATAGAAGCCATTTTTCAGTGATGGTTATTTCTAATGAAGAAAGCTATTCAGTCGGTCAACACGGAATTCGCGTCCACCGAATGAAATGCTTTCTTTATTATTTTAATTTATGAAAAAATAGGCTTATGACATCACATTTAGTCCGTGTGTGTGCGTATGTGTGTGTGTCCCCTAATAAAATATAAACGGCTGGAGCGATTTCAATGAAACTCGGTAAAGTCATAGTACTATTTTGTCCGACCCGGCCGTGATCTTCAAATTTTATTACAGCTCACCAATCCAACATGGCGACTGTGCGAAATATTTCACTGTCATTCCATATCTCCGAAACTATTACAGATATCACCCTGACATTTTGTACGGTGATAAAATGAACTACTAGATGGGACTCTCAAAATTCCTGTTAAGTAACAAACGAACATGGGGGCCAAGCGAAGTTGATACATTAAAATAGATCTTTTTTTTAGCGATTAAACCATTCGAGCGCCGTCAAATGGTATAGCAAATGTTATACACCTTGTAATGCACTGATATCTTATTCAACTCAATTGTTTACATAATCGCAAGATGGTGCCTGTGTGAAATTTAAAAATTACGTTTTAATTTATTGTGTCCTAATCATGCGATCGTAGCCAACGTTTGAAAAATGAACCTACCGTACGCAATAATCGTCATCTAATAGTACATAGCTCAATGGTCTACACATATTTAGAAATATTTAGACGATTCTCAATGTCAACTAATCAATGACAGCAATCAAACTGAATTGTTTTCATAACCACAAGATGGCGCCTGTGCGAAATTTTAAAATCTCGTATTAAGCCTATTTCCATTTATGAAAAAATAGGCTTATGAGATCACCTTTTGTCCGTGTGTGTGCACCTGGGCCGTGCAATGGGCAAGGTGAAGCAGTGCAAGCAGGTGAAGCGCAACCCTATTCTGCCTATTTCTGAGCAGTGCAGCACGACATCACACTAGCACTGCAGCGCCTAGTCGCACAAGCACTGTCCATTTGACGGGGTGCTGCAGTACGTTTAGTACTGAGCGCTGAGCCTGGACACTAGGCGCACTGGAGCCAACATTTTGTCTTATGCTTGTGGTCTGCCGTGCTCATAACGTCTTTTGTGCCTGGGGAGCACAAACATACCATAGTGGGAAAGTCACTCCTTAAAGAAACACACCGAAGACGTATGAAACATGATATTTGGACGTACATGAACCAGATCTGCAACAAGGATACAACAAGTTGCATACTTTTTAGCCTATTTTCATTTATGAAAAAATAAGCTTATGAGATCACCTTTTGTCAGTGTGTCTGTCTGTGTGTGCGCGTGTGTGTGATATGGTGTGTGCCCCCCCCCCCCTAATAACTTCTAAACCGCTGGAACGATTGCAATGAAACTCGGTAAGTTCATAGCACTATTCCACACCACCCCGACCGTGCCCTTCAAATTTTGTTACATCCCACCAATCCAACATGGCGGCTGTGCGAAATATTTTACCAGCATTCGATATCTACGAAACTATTACCGATATCATCCTGGAATATTTCACGGTGATAAAGGGAACTATTAGAAGTTCACCAATGTGATTTTTGAAAACCTGATAACTACAGAACCAACATGGCGGCCAAGCAAAGTTGCGACTTTTAAATAGACGTTTCTCACGATTTAACCAACCAAACGCAATGCAACTTGGTACAGTATATGTTTATACACATTGTAATGTACAGACATCTAACTTCATTCAATTCTTTACATAACCTCAAGAAGGCGGCTGTGCGAAATATTTCACTGGCATTCTATATCTCTGAAACTATTAGTGATATCACCCTGAAATTTTGTACGGAGATAAAGGGCACTACTGGAATTTCATCTATAAGACTTTAAAAAACCGGTTAGCTAAAAAACGAATATGGCAGCCAAGCGAATTTGAAAATTTTAAATAGACCTATCTCGCGATTTAATTATCCAAACGCAATGAAACTTGGTACAGGAAATGTTTATACACATTGTAATGCACTGGTATCTATATTAGTTCAATTGTTTACATAACTTCAAGATGGCGAATGTGCGAATTTTAAAATTAAGTTTTTATTTCTTGTGTCGTAATCATGCGATCGAAGTGAGAGTTTGAGTAATGAACCCTTGAAACAATTTTCCTTTAATGGTACGGACTCTATGGCCTGTCATATAACAATCCAACATGGCGACCATCCGAAATATTTAGATGGATCTCAATATCTACGAATCTATTACAGCAATCAAACTAAATTTTTTAATCTTCATTGGGGCTGAGAGCATACGTTCACCTATAGGACTTTCAATAACCTGGTGATCACAAATCCAACATGGCGGCGACGCGAAGTATACATATTCACATGGTCGTTTCTCGCAATTTGACCATCCGAGTGCAGTGACACTTGGTACAGTAAATCCTTCTACAAATGTTGATCCACTGGCATCTATTTTTTTCATTTGTTTCCATAACCACAAGATGGCAGCTGTGCGAAATTTTAAAATCTCGTTTTTACTTCTTGTGTCCTAATCATGCGATTGAAGTTTGAATACTACACGTACACAATACACTTCACGTAACAGTACATAACTCTAAGACCTACAGATAAAAAATCCAACATGGCGAACATGCGCAATATTTAGCCGGTTCTCAATATCTGCGAATCTATTACAGCAATCAAACTGAACTTTTCTATGTTGATAGAGGCAATTAACATAAGTAGGATATATGAAAATAGGCTGTATAATTCTTCGCGGAATTACTTGTTGGGTTAGTTATTGTTGTTTTATGGAGCGGAACTACGAGGTCATCTGCCCCTACTTTTTGGGTGATGTAGCAGGTGCAGCGAGATATAATAATCCTAAAAATAGAATCAAGCATATTGGTAATCATGCATGTGAGAGTAACAGGGGCCGGTATGGAATCAGGAGTGTTAAAATATATTTTTTAGCCTACTTTTCACATTTTGCAAAAATGAGGAAAAAGTAGTCTTATGAGATCGATCCGGGAAAATGTGCGTCTGTCTGTCTGTCTGTCTGTCTGTCTGTCTGTCTGTCTGTCCGTCTGTCTGTCCTTCTGTCCGTCTGTCTGGCTGTGTGTGTGTGTCCCCCTATCAACTCCTAAACGGCTGGAGCAATCGAAATAAAATTTGGTAGGAGTAAAGATCTATACCTGAATATCTCACGGCCATATTTGAAAATGATGTCAGTGCTACCAACTGCTGAAAAATCGCAATTGAAATTTGAGCTCCATGTTGGATATCTTGGAAGGTATGAATGGATTTCAGCCAAATTTCGTATGTGCTATGTGTACCATAACAGCTATGACTATGCGTATTCTTAAGAGCAACCAGGGCTGCCAACTGTTAATAAATGCTGTCTCTATTTTTGTTACCGTAATATCAATATATCAGAAAGAATGCAAGCCAATAGCTCTAAACTTTGCACACGTATAGTACCTGGCATTCTAGATTACTTTGGAGTAACTAATATACGTCAGTGCTGCCAACATGATTCTAAGCCTGCTGATAGGTCCAATTTTAAAATGCATGTAACTTCTATACTAACTAATGGATTTCATTCAAAATTGGCACAACAATAGATCATATTATTTCAGATTATTTCTGACCAATACATGCATGATACTGTTGCCAACATGATTTTACGCGCGCTGTTAGATCTAATGTTTAACTGCATGTAACGTCCATGCTATTCATTGGACTCCAACCAAATTTTGTATTCTGTACCTTAAGAGATGGAACTAAGAATGTATTCAGTCACCAGGGCTACCAACTGTAGTGCTCTATTAGGCTACATTATGCCAGGTATACAGTATTTCGAACTAATTAGAAATTTCGATATTACCAACTTAATTTCGTCATTATTCTAGATATATCCATATCGATTAATCATTGGCATGAATCTTAAATTTTAAGAAAAGTAGGCTCTTTAGTTCGTCACGGAACTTCTTGTTAAATTTGTTGACATACTGTCACAAACCAGCCGACGTAGCTACACACGCTAACGTGCATGGTCAGACTACACCGAACTCGAAATACCACACACAACCATTTCATACCTTGCCTCATTAATTTCATTTGTCATTAAATCCTCTCATTAGATTGATGTCATGAAGGGCATCTATCCGTAATATCATTCCCACAAGGAAACTGTCTCACCATATCCCCTTCCTCATAGCAACCTAAATAATTACGGGTAGAACAAAAAAACTACATTAGGACTATAAAGCTATGGTCTACAGTATTTCAGTAACAAGATTCTGAATTCACCAACTGATTAGATTGGTGCTGTTCAGGGATATGTGAATTCGAGAAACGTGCGTTAGTAAATTTATCAGGTTTTTAAACTGAACAATATTCCGTCGCAATCTGAGGTAATTTATGTCTTTTATTCGTATTTTCAACATCGCCTGAAACAATAACTCATGGAATTTACCTACACATAAGGTATACGGCAAAATAAGCAAGTTAACATGAAATCCTTCTAACTTTTGAAGTTTTAGGACAATTTTCATTATTTCAACAGTATGGAGACCAAGAGTGCTCTTCACCGTAAAACAATTTTGCTCTGAAAATTACAAAATCTGTTGTCTGTCTTTCTACCAGCTTGTCGGTATTTCTTTCGGTTGTTTGTTGGTTTTTGGAACTATTCGGCTCTTTGGTTATGGTATGCGAACCATCTCTCTAACTTACCAGGGGCACTGTAATGCCAAAAATACGAAGAAAGGTGTACTATTAGAGTTCGTGCTGAAATTACATGGCATCGTGCAATAGATTGCGCTGACAATGAAAGAGATCACCTTGTGGTGTAGCGGCTAACAAAGTCAGGGTTTGATTCCCTGGCCTGCCAAGAAATTTAATTTCGGTTTGAGGTACTGAAATGGTATCGATGATACCTAAGTCATCAAAGGGGTGTTCATTCTGAGGACTTGCACCAGGTCAGTGAGCACAAGTTTTCCTTTTCTTTTCCTACATTCTTATTCTGCAATTCGATCATTCATATGGGAACACGGAGAGATACTCACCTCGTAGAGTTGTTACAATAGCTTCCGTAAACTATTCTCAAAGGCCAATGCTACAAGTAGCTGTCGTGAGTTAATCCAATTGCATATTTATATGTAATCCACACATCGTATTTAAGAACATTTGATTTTCAGAGCATTCTATGTTCTGGGCATAGGAAAACCTCGAAGCTAATTTCGCAATTTTCAGTGAATGAACATCCAAAGTATAGTAATCATCATGTAGGGACACCGTGCCACATATATACAAAGAGTGCAAGAATTGCTTGAAGGCAAGGTGACTTGGTGCGTAATTTGTGTTTGTACAACGAATGAGGTTTTCATTACGGTGATGATGATGAAGATGGTGGTAACGATGAAGACGGTGATTTACTAGTTAGGAACCAAAGGAATACTTGAGAATTGAGCCTGAAGCGGATGTATGGAAAAAACAAAATGAACTTGCTGGTTGATTGCGAAAGTGTCTAATCACCATATTTTATGAACAACTTATCCAGAAGTACACATGAAAGGGAGTAGTCAAGCACAAATAGGTGGAGTCAAAGGTTGCTCTTGTGTGAGACTGTATGCTGCAACCACTCTAGAGTGTCTGATAACCTAGCTCCGTTCAAACACCAAAATTAAGAAGGGAATCACCGACATAGATTTAAGATGCATCTGTAACATTTCAGAAATGTTACGCGATCCATGTTTTCATGTCTTCCTCGTGTTAAAAGCAAAAGTACAATAGAATAATAATTGTTATTGGCCGTAAGAAGGATACAAGATTTATGCTGGACCCCACCATCAGATGTGAAGTAACCATCGGCATAACAAGACAGGTCGTTTAGAGCTAACGATAGGCTTCAAAGAGAATTGAAAGCTTGTGGTACGTTTCGAATAAGGGAAAGAAACAACATCAACATTTTTTAATAACTTATCGTGTTTGGGTATGCCTAACTTAAGTGTAAATGGCATAATTTTGCTTTCATATGAATCCATTCAATAATAGAGAATTGATCTACAATGTACTCGGGAACAGTATGAGACGTAGTCTATTGGTATCCAATAACATTTTATTGCCAATAATAATAGTCTAATAATAATAATAATAATAATAATAATAATAATAATAATAATAATATGAAGAGAAGAGAAGAACGACTTCGAGAAATCCAGCCGCGACAGGCCGGCCACGCGCCCCTGAACTGAGAGTTCCAGCGTAGACAGTGTGCGCCTGGGTCATATGGTCCTAAAAGCACTAGCCTGGCTTGCAGGGTACCACGACATACTATACAAAGCTCACTCGCACACGTAGCTAGCGGCAGGCGGGGAGAGTCAAGGACACAGATTACCTACTGACATGACATGACATGACGTCACGCACCTACGCCAGGCCTTGGTGTACATCCCCACCCCTCCCCCCTCTTCCTCCACACCACACCTAATAAAATCTAAGCGGCTGGAGCGATTTCAATGAAATTCGGTAAGGTCATAGTAGGCCTACTATTTTGGCCGACCCCGATCGTGCCCTTCAAAGCTTATTATGTTTCACCAATTCAACATGGTGGCTGTGCGAAATATCTCTGGCATTCTATATCTCCGAAACTGTCACCGATATCACCCTGAAATTTTGTACGGTGATAAAAGTCACTTAAGTGACTTTCATAAACCTGTTAACTACAAAACGAACATGGCGGCCAAGTGAATTTGAACATTTAAATAGACTTTTCTGGCGATTTAACCATCCGAACGCAGTGAAATTTGGTACAGCAATTGTTTATATACAGTGTAATGAACTGATATCTAATTTTGTTAAATTGTTTACATACACTCAAGATGGCAGCTGTGCAAAATTTTAAAATTATTTTTTTATTTCTTGTGTCCCAATCATGCGATAGAAGTCAACGTTTGAATAATGAACCTACGCAATAATAGTCATCTAATAGTACAAAACTCTATTGTCTACATATAGGGTCTTTCATATTAAGTAAGAAAGACGAGCGGCGGTTTTGTTATTCGCTACTGCAGCGGGCTTGGCCGAGTTTCTGGCGCCCCACGGCCCCATGCTGTAGTATTGAAAGCGCGCGCATAGTACAAACTTGACCTTGCAATAAGCGTGCAGGCGTTGTCAGTCGCCAGTCTGAACCTCAGATGGTAACATGTTCAGACAGTTATCATTGCAACATCGTATTTTTGCATGTAAAACTTATTTTAAGTACGAGTCGGCCCGGTGAGTAAGTTCAGCAATTTCCTGATGAAGTGTCACCTTCACTAGCACAGATTCACGTAATTGTAAATAAGTTTTACACTAGGCCTACTGACTCAGTGCTCATTAAAGAACATAAAATACAAAATCAGAAACATTACAGTGGCAGAACTCATTCGCGTGAGCCAAAATGTGGTTACCGGATACAATGCCTGTATAACCCAGGAAGGACGACACTTCCAGCATCTTTTATAAGGTAATATTTCATACAGGATTGTACACACGCTTAAAGCAGGCGGCCACGGCGCGCCACAAGCTCGACCAAGGCCACCGCAGCAGCAGGAAAGGGGAGCGAAAGTAAAGTGAGAGAGTGATGACCTTACCCCTTACCTGACGGTATGGGATTCCTGAGCATCTAGTCCGATGTTGCGATTGACTGTGACTGTGATGGCTGGTTCTGAATTATTGTTCAGTTCTGGATATTTCGGAGTGATTCTTTGAAATTTTACCAGTTTGTACTTACGACTTCTAATTTTCCATGTTGTTTTTCCTGTTTATAGTTCATCGATCCCTTTAATTACTTTTTACTTAGTTTATTTTACCTGAAACACCATTATTTTTAGTGTTCGTTAGGTGTTCTATTTTCGGCAATTTATTTTTGGACAGTATCTCTGGTAGATCATATACACGAACGATGTACATACAGGTACGAGTGATGGAGAGCATTAAGGGCATCAAGTGCAGTTAGTTTTACATTTTAGGTGAAAAATGGAGCCACCACCAAAACCGATTCAAGGCAGGACTGGCATGCAAAACGAAATGTATCATCAATTTAAATTAGCGTCGCGAAATTAAATTGTTCAATGGAATAAAATTTCACTCCTGGCGCAAAATAAAATTGGTAACAGAATTTTAATTTCGCTGCAGAGGCGAAATAAATTCATTAGTCTTTTAATTTCGCTTCCGGCGCGAAATAAAATGCATTACTGACTTTTAATTTCGCTCCCGGTGCAAAATAAAATTCGTACCAGACTTTAAATTTCGCTCCCAGCGTGAAATAAAATCCGTTACTGACTTTTAATTTCGCTCCCGGCTACAAACAGAATTCTTAACAGACTTTTAAAATTGCTCCTGACGAGAAATAAAAATCATTAAAGACTTTTCATTTCGCCCTTGGCGTGAAATAAAAACCGTTAGTCTTTTAAATTCGCTTCCGGCGCGAAATAAAAAAAAATACAGACTTTCAATTTCACTCCGGGCACGAAATAAAATTCGTTACAGACTTCCAATTTCGCTCCCGGCTCGAAATAAAATTCATTACAGACTTTTAATTTTGCTCCTGGCCTGAAATAAAATTCGATACAAGACTTTTCATTTCGCTCCTGGCACAAAATGAAAACCGCTTCAGTCTCTTAATTTTGCTCAAGGCGCGAAATAATATTTTTAACGACTGTTAATTTTTCTCCTGGTATGACAAAAAATGCTAGCCCCATGGTGTTGGGGATAGCGTGCCTGCTTCTCACCTGGAGGCCCCGGGTTCGATTCCCGGCTCCGTTAGTGATTTTAGAAACGGACGTGTGGGTTGGAACGGGGTGCACTCAGCCTCGAGAGTAACTGTCTGAAAGTCGCGAAAACCAAGATTAACGGCCGAGGGAACCCGATGCGCTGACCAATATCTGCAGATGCCTGGGCAGCGGTCGCTTGGTAGGCCTAGGCATTTCATGGGATGTAGTGCCACGGTTTATTTTAATGACACAAAATTCCCAAACAGCATTTAGTTTCGCCCCCGGCGTGATTTTAAAATGCATGGAATATATAATTTCATGTCTGAAATTAAATCTGGTCTGGCATGCGAAACAAATTGGTTGTGGACGCGTTAACACTTTAATTTCGCCATGAGCGTGATATTCGGGGGCGAAATGATATTGATTGTAAGCGCGAAAATTAAAATGGAAGCACAATGTAATTCTAAGCACAATAACATAGTGAAAGGCGAAGCAAAACTAATTGCAGTGCGAAACTAAATCCTGTACGTGGCACAGGGGTTTGACTTTCGTGCCATGGTCAGTATAAATGAGCTGAGGGTAAGAAGGAAGTAGTAAGGAATGCCAAGCCCCCCCCCCCCCCCGAAATTTCCGGAAGTGTAAGAATAAAGAATGTAGAAATGAGAGGAATGACCCCTCAACCCTGTTGTTCGAGTAACCCGCCTCCGAAACAGAACTCCATATACGCTGCGGTACTACCACAGGCGATTTTCTGTTATTTGTAAATCATCAGTCAGTCAACATTAATTTACCCGATAACTGGGTGGGTACAACGTATATAAGATGTAAGTAACACTCCTGAAAAAAATAATACATGAATTAGATTTAAGATCACTAAAATTGCTGCATTATAATCGTGACCATAAACTAATACATATAATGTTATTTACATATTACTGTATATACATTGTACCCCTCCCAGTTATTGGGCAAATTAGTGTTGACTGACTGAAGAGTTACAACTGACAATTTGTATTGTAATTGGAGTTCGTCACTTATCTTGAATGTCTGTCCTCACAGCACATTCGTCTTCTTGTTCGCTATAGAACAAGTAAAGGTACTTGTTGCCCCATTGCGTTATGAACGTCAGGGAGGGCCAGCCACGAGTCCGAGGTGCAGTCAACGACGATGGTGATGTTGATGCCATAGCACTGACATTCTCCTCTACTGGAGTGATGACCATTGAATGACTCACGTTGCTGTTGCAGCCCTGCAGATTGTGCAGGCGGTGAACGGTAATAAGACTGCTACTGCTGCCAACGTCAGGACTTTGAACATCGCTACGAACATAATTTCACTCTCGAAACGAATACATTTTAATTTCAACAACGAAATGAAATGTTCCATTCATTTTAAATTCACATCGGAGGGCGAAACTAAATACCATTTGGGAATTTTATTTCACGCCGGGTGCGAAATTAAAAGTCTGTAACGAATTTTATTTCGCGCAGGGAGCGAAATTAAAAGTCTATAACAGAGTTTTATTTCGCGCCGGGAGCGAAATTAAAAGTCTGTAACGAATTTCATTTCGCACCGGAAGCGAAATTAAAAGTCTGTATTGAATTTTATTTTGCGCCGCGAGTAAAATTAAAAGTCTGTAATGAATTGTATTTCGTGCCGGGAGTGAAATTAAAAGACTGCAACGAATTTTATTTCGCACCGGAAGCGAAATTAAAAGTCTGTATCGAATTTTATTTTGCGTCGCGAGTGAAATTAAAAGTCTGTAATGAATTGTATTTCGCGCCGGGAGCGAAATTAAAAGATTGTAACGATTTTATTTTCGCGCCGTGAGTGAAATTTTATTCAATTGTACAATGTAATATCGCGTTGCTATTAACTTTCGCGTTGATTTCGCTATGTCATTTCGCTTCTAATTAAGTTTCGCTTTGATTTAATTTCCCGCCGACAATCATTGTCATTTCGCTCCCGAGTATCGCGCTCACGTCGAAATTCAAATTTATTCGCCCCCACAGCCATACATTTCGTTTCGCATGCCAGCCCTGATTCAAGGGCATACCACTAAATCCCAGGGGGAATTGCGACTACCATTGACCAAAATATTATGTGTACTCGAGTTAGAAGGTTGTTTGTGAAGTAACCAATAGACCTACATAAAATCCAATAACATCATCATTTTCGTCGTTCTGTTTTACGTAAGTTCATGTTGGTTTGGATTTTTTAAAATATATTTTAATATTTCTTATCGCAGTTGGAACACAAAAAGTGCCCGTTTTTAAGCGTGTTTCAACCATGCGTCACATTTAAGAATTATTATCTCACAAACCCGTCAACAGATCGAATCCAAATTTTAACACAATATACATTGGAATGTTGTATAACAGGTTCATTAATTTTAAAATTTTGTATGGCCAAAAAACAGAGTTGTTATTATTTTGGTAAGGTAACTTTTTCTCGGCTCGGGTTGGTTTGAAAATGTAGTTCTTGGTCGCGTTGTAATCCTAATACATCAAAAAGGTACGCTGTATGATTGTGAAATACGTAAATTAATTCACTTATTAATAAAATATTTATTGCGGCCAATGGCCATAGATAGGAACAACATTATAACATTGTGAACAATAATGAATCAATCGTATACCTAGGTAACACCAGAGACTTGTGTTCATCGAGTCCGTTCACCCATTCCACTGCACTACACTTTGATCAAGACAACATAATCAGTCCTCGTCTAAACAAAACTGAATGAGTGATACTAGTCTTCTACTGCATTCCATGGCGTGATATATATCGCACTGATTGTTGCATAATCGGCAAACACACTCCTGGCTGGGCTGATGGAAGGACTTCCTAGTGCAGATGCGATGGTGGAAGCCATGGATCGCAAATCTGGTCACTAGGTGCCTCAGCTCATACTCGGGTCGCATCCATTCTTTATATAACATTGCATCTGTTACGAAGAATCTTTCAGGGATGGAGTCTCTCTTCCTGCAAAGTTCGCTTAACAGGTCTACGCATGCGTGTGTGGATGGTAGGTGCATTAGCAGTCGAAGGTCTTCTACCAGAAATGTTTCTCTGGCTAAAGCATACACATATCGTGAAAGAGCGAATTTTGATACCCCCAATACCCTTTTCAAATACCTTGATTTCAAACTTTCAATGTCTTTTAATTGTCTGATTGATAGATAAGTCCATATGACCTCTAGCCCGTACGTGAGTGATGGGAGTACTTTGACTCTGAAAAGTTCCATAGCTGAATTCACTGACATTCTTTGTAAATGTCTAATGTCGCTTATATTTCTAAGTGCTGCTGCAAGTCTCTCCTTTATATGAACCATAAAGGAAGTCCCTGTGACTTGCATAGTAATTCCAAGGTACTTAAATTGTTTTTTCGGTGTTAGTATGTGTTCCCCGCAAACAATGTAGTCATCCTTCCTCAGCCTTCCTCCATTTCTGAATATCATTAATTCAGTCTTCCGAGCATTCATCCTTAGTTCATTCTCCTCCGCCCATTTCTCAACAAGATCTATTCCCTTCTGTAGTTCCTCTATATTATCGGAGGCCAGGGCCGTGTCATCTGCATAAATATATATATTTACTTTCTGTGTTACCTCCTTTAATTTGAAGACATGATATTGAAGAGTAACGGACTTAGCGGGTCTCCTTGCAGTACTCCGATTGTCTGGTCAATCCAGTCCGAGTGTGCGATACCATCATGGATCTGAACTTGATTGTCCGCCAGAATGTTCGATATCAGTCTTGTCATGTCAGAACGTCCTAGTAAGTTTTCTAATTTTATGACAAGTTTCCTTCTATTGACTGTGTCGAAGGCTTTGGTGTAGTCGATAAAAATTACATATTTCTTCCCGTGAGCTTCAAGCGTGTCCTGTATGTCCTTTAAGAGACATTCTGCAGCCAATAGAGTAGATCTGCCCTTCCGAAATCCAAATTGTTCTTCTGGAAGCAGGTGGTCTACACATGCATCTATTCTCCGAGTCAGAAGCTTGGTAAGCAATTTGCATGCAACCGATTCCAATGCCACACCCCTATATGATTCAGGTTTACTGACATCGCCTTTACCCTTGTATAGCAGTTTGATTATGGACTTACGCCAAGTATTGGGGATGGTTCAAATCTCTAAGCACTTATTCACTAACTCTGCCCATACGTTTTCCACGAAGTGTAGCGAAATCTTCAAATGTTCATTACAGAGTCCATCTACACTTATTTTATATCGGTTTGTATTTGTATGGGAAATTAAGACATGGTTCACCAGTTGGTCGCTCCTGTAAAAGATGTACAGCGTTGCCAAGATGGGCTCCATCACGCGTCTAGGCACGCTTCGCTCGGAAGTAATGGGCTCCATATCAGCAATGCTGTACAGAATATCCCGGAGCGTCTAGCTGGTGAACCATGTCTTAGTTCCCCGTATAAATACAAACCGATATAAAATAAGTGAATTAATTTACGTATTTCACAGTCATACAACATAACTTTTTGATGTATAAGGATTACAACGCAACCAAGAACTACATTTTACAACGACCCCGAGCCTAGAAATAGTTACCTTACAAAAATGATAACAAAATTCGTTCTTGAACACACAAAATGTTGAAATTAATAAACCTGTTATACAAAATTCCACTGTATATTGTGCTAAAATTTGGATTCGATCTGATGACGGGTTTGTGAGATAATAATTATTAAATGTGACGCATGGTTGAAACACGCTTAAAAACGGTCACCTTTTGTGTTTCAACTGCGATAAAAAAATAAAATATAGGCTAAATAAAAAATTCCAAACCTACATGAACTAACGTAAAATAGAACGACGAAAATGATTATGTTAGTGGATTTTATATAGGTCTATTGGTTACTTCACAAACAACCTTCAAACTCGAGTGCACATAATATTTTGGTCGACAGTAAGTACTGTACCAAGAAAAGGAAGCCCTAAGAAAAACCTCTACACATAGGCCTACATATGATTTTTCCCCTAGTTTATATTTGAAATTACGCTTGCATTAGAGAATGTGAAAAGTACTGAGCAGTTTTGATTTCACTTTAAATTTATTTGTACAAGTTGGATGACTAAACGTCACCCCACAATCTGCAAGCTACATGGCTGAACAGCGGTTGCTTGGTAGAACTAGGCCCTTCAACGGCTGTCGCGCCACGGGTTTAGTCTTTTTTTGAACTTCTAATATATAATTGTAAGAGTACATGACCACGAACTATTCAGTGACAACTTTTTTCAGAGAAGAGAGTTCGTATTCAAACGGAAACAATGCGTTGTGTGGAAAAGTAAGACGTAGCCATTGTGAAAATGGAAAATTGGTCTCCATAGATACTGACGACAGTCAAGCGCATGTTCTCTAGGCGCAAGCGTCCTGCATAAATATCCACTTCCTTTGTACGCTCACAGAACACGAAGGAAAGTCCCAGCAGAGCTTGTGTATTGGCGTATTGAACAAAATAAAAGGTAAGGAACTGAAACAATGTTTCTTACAGCAGATGTTTATCGCCATTCCGAAATGCCTTCTTATTTTATGATTTTTTTCCCTAGGAAACTGTCATCAGTCCGACATCTATCATTGACTAGTTCACCTGTCAATCATCCTACCATTGTGGTTGCACCTGAAGTTCAGTTGTGTCTTGTGTTTCGCAGGGTTTTCCACACTCCCTCCATGTAAATGCCGAGATAGTACCTTACTTGAAGACTCAGGGCACCTGCCCCATCCCTGGCTCTAATACAGTAACACACATAGTCAACTACATGGGACTGATGACCAAGATGTCCCAAGCCCCTACAATGTATTATTATCAACAAGAACAAGAACAAGAATGTTTGAGGAAGTAAGAAAGTATCTGTATAAGCACATTGTGTCAACGTTACATAAGCGTGACATTACTATAATTTTATTGCTCAGATATTGTTCCACGCCTAGGCACTTGTACATGTAACTCGCCGAACTACAATATTCGTCAACTCGGCGTGTTCATCATTTTCCTTGCGCTAGAGATCTTGTATAGCCGCGCCGCTACTCCTACCACCCTTTTCTAAACAATTCCCAAACTAATGCCGACGATTCCATTCACCCGATTTTATTTATGAAAAATGCATTGGAATCAGGAAATAAATCTCCGTTTCCGTATTACCAGTTTTTTCATTTTTAAGCAGAAATATAAAAAAACTGCTAGTAACGTCTTTGTTTTTCACATTTTGGAAAATGCATTGAATTGATATCAATTCTATTGCACTCTAGTATACATAGTGGTTTTGACATCGCAAATACGAGCTTCCATTCAAGAGAAATTGCCTCCCTTTGGTGCTGCTACGTGGTGTCAGAATTACAAACTAAAAATCTGGACATTTAGTCTTAATAGTATCTGGCTGCTGCACAGACTTCTGTGTTGCCTGCTAGTGTGACCCTTCCCCGTGCTGTCCGATCGTGACGTCACAGTTCCCTCTTCATTGCTATGTTAAGTAGTCAGGGATGTTTCAGCTACGTTATCTGATGGTTGAGTTACTTCCGCAATGCTATATGTGTTTGTAGAATGGGGCCTGTTATGAAAGGCCTCTGATATGGCTGGATATTCAGGGGAAGGTACTGCAGTTTCCATGTCGGTAGTGTTGCTTAGCTTACTACTCCCATCTGACTCGCCCAGCACCGTGCTGTAGGTTTGTTTTCTGACATGAATACCGGGCGATTCCTTCTGTTCGGACAGTCTATTTGAAAGTGGGAGGTTTCTTTACAATAAAAGCAATACTTAGCTTGTCCTTCATATGTTAACAGAACTTTACAATCATTGACCGTCAAATATCATGGAATGGGGTATTTAAGTTCAATTGTTACAATACGTATGCCATTACTTACAGCATAAAATTCGTATACTTCATTACAGCACGCGTTCCGTATGTCCTTGAGAACTCCATGCGTAGGAAGCACGGGGGAGAGCCTTTCATTGTTGACTTCGGGAGGAGATTAAACAGACACGCACACGTTTTGTTAAAGAGTCTGAAGCAGTTATCTTTGTGGTGTTACCGCTAGCTAGCCGGAAGGATTTCACACCTTCATGTCGAGATAATATGTTTTCATAAAGTAAGGTGTACACTAATTTAATGTACACTGAATTTTCCCCGTTGTCTAGTTGATTCGCTAGTACTTGATCTCTATTAAGCTTCAGGTCGTTTGCTATCCACCTAGGCCTATGTATTTCAAGTGGTGTCGGTCTGTTGTTCCTTTCTTCAAAAGCGCATTTTGACGAAATTAAGTTGGTAATATCAAAATTTCTAATTAATTCGAAATATACCTGCACTACAGTTGGAAGCCCTGGTGACTTAATATATTCTTAGTTCCATCTAGGTACAGAATACAAAATTTGATTGAAGTTCAATGGATAACGTGGACGTTACATGCAGTTAGATATTGGATCTATCAGTGCGCGTAAAATCATGTTGGCAGCAATGTCATGCATGTCTTGGTCAGAAATAATCTGACATATTATGATCTATTGTTGTGTCAATTTTGGACGAAATCCATTTGTATGTATAGAAGTTACATGCATTTTAGAATTAAACTTATCATCAGGCTTAGAATCATGTTAGCGGCATTGGCATAATATTAGTTACTCCAAATTAATCTAGAATGTCAGGTACTACACGTGTGCAAAGTTTCGAGTTGTTGGCTTGCATGCATTCTGATATATTAATATAAGGGTAAAAAAGTAGAGACAGCAATTATCAACAGTTGTCAGCAGCTGGTTGCTCTTAGGAATACGCATAGTGATATCTGGTTATGTACACATAGTAGACTACATACGAAATTTGGTTGAAATCCAATTGATAGTGTAGAAATTCTATTAATTTAAAAATTTGACCTATCAGCATGCTTAGAATCATTTTGCCAACACTGTCATGTATGGCCTCCTGGAAATTAAACTGAAATATTATTGTCTATATACACTGACCGGCAAAAAAAAGTGGAACACTTCAATTTTTTATGTAATTTCTTAATTTATTCCACTAAAATGTATCGGTTTTCCAATATTTGCATTATTCATGTAAATGTTGGATGATTGGCTACAGAAAATACTGAAACATGTTTTACAACACGCTTTAACTCACAAATTTCGTTACATTTCACAAATCTAACAGTTTTCTTTTTTTTACTAATGTTCCTTTGGGCTGTTTTTTTTTTTTGCCAAACAAAGCAGTGTTAATTTTTGCACTGCACTGTACCGGAACACTGGTCACTAAAAACGAGTGTTTCCACCCTTAGCGTCCATGACAGCTTGTTAGGCTCATCGAAGATTGGGGGTAATTGGTGGTAATAAACCACCCTAAGAAATGTCAATTTCTATTCACGGATGTTTCAGATGTGTGTCCTAATGCGTGAAAAGCATTTAAAATGTGATTACATCTTTTTCATGGCTAATTTTATACTTTTTAAATTACTGTTCCACTTTATTTGCCGGTCAGTGTAATTATGTGCCAATTTTGGAATAGCTCCCATGCATACATTCAAGATATCCAACATGGAGCTCAAATTTCAATTGCGGTTTTTCAGCAGTTGGTAGCACTGACTTCATTTTCATGGCCTTGAGATATTCAGATATAGATCTTTACTCATACCAAATTTGGTTTTGATTGCTTCAGCCGTTTAGGAGTTGATAAGGGGGGGGGACATGCACAGACAGACAGACAGACAGACATTTGCCCAGATCGGTCTCATTAGTCTACTTTTTCTTCATTTTTGCAAAATGTGAAAA
Organism: Meconema thalassinum; assembly: GCA_946902985.2. Classification (NCBI taxonomy): domain Eukaryota; kingdom Metazoa; phylum Arthropoda; class Insecta; order Orthoptera; family Tettigoniidae; genus Meconema; species Meconema thalassinum. Next base: position 1,711,017,844 of record OX336388.2, on the reverse strand, counting down.
GTAGGCTAAAAATACAATACCCTATCACGGTAAGCACTTCTGAGTATTTATTAACCTCGCGGCTAAACTCAGAACCTAACACGACGTATGTCGCAAAGTGACACTTCCACTCTTTCTACTCTATGGAGTTCTCCAACGCAAAATGTATCAAAATGGTGCCATTCTTAATCGATGATGCCGTTTGTAATATATAAACGATATGCGAATAACGTTATTAGTCCGAATAACGGTATTGAGGGAATATTTTTCGATAGATATATTCAAATAACGTTATTTCTAGTGAGCACTACCATTTCGTTCCTGCGATAACCTGTATCCGAATAACGTTATTAGTCCGAATAACGGTATTGGGGGAATAATGTTCGAGAGATGTATTCAAATAACGTTATTTATAGTGAGCACTACCATTTCGTTCCCGCGATAACCGATATCCGAATAACGTTATTAGTCCTAATAACGGTATTGGGGGATTTTTTTGAGAGATCTATTCAAATAACGTTATTTCTAGTGAGCACTACCATTTCGTTCCTGAGATAACCAATATCCGAATAACGTTATTAATCCTAATAACGGTATTGGAGGAATGTTTTTCGAGATATGTATTCCGATAACGTTATTTCAGGCGGGCACTACCATTTCGTTCCTTAGTTAACTGATATTCGAATAACGTTATCAGTCCAAATAACGATATTAGGAGATTTTTTTCGAGTAATGTATTCCGATAACGTTATTTCAGGTGGGCACTAGTATTTCGTTTCTACGATAACCGATATCCGAAGAACGTTATTAGTCCGAATAACGGTATTATGGGATATTTTTCGAGAGACTTATTCATATAACGTTATTTCTGTCGGACAATACTATTTTGTTTCTACGATAACCAATAACAGAATAACGTTATACGGCCCAATAACGTTACCATGCGATACAAATGACTTCCGGATATGAAAGGTAACGACCACAATGTGACCAAGGCCCATTTTGTTACATAATCTACCCAAACAACCATTTTCGTTATGTTAAGTTATGGAGCCTTGCAGGAAATGTGACTGCTCTGTAAAGATGGTCAATTTCAGTTACGTTTTCAAGCCCCATATTAAACCGAAAATCCAAAGTTGGCTAATCGCTGTTGAAGATATGGAACGTTATGTGTGCCATTACTGTTCCGTCGCGTTCCATTCTCTTCCGTGCGACTAGTAGCCTACTGTCCCACAGAATAATGTTGTACTGTTTTGTACGGTATTTGATTTCCTGTATTCTAGGAACCATTTTTCAGTGTTTTGATTTTAATCTATAAGATTTGATTTTCAGTCGGTCAACATGTTAATTGAACATGGAATAAAATGTTTCCACTCACATCTGCGAACCTAGACAATATTACATGGACATATTATTATACTTTTTATCCCCTTCTCTAGACATTGGGCTGATGACCAAGATGTTCCAATCCCCTCAAATGGATTATTAACAACAACAACAACAACAAAAAAACAGCTTTTATCAATATAAAAGTCAAGACACTGGTGACCAGTGCTCAGGAAAGAAATAGAAAATCTTCGACACTTACCATACTTTCTACCAACAAAAATATGTAATTAATTCATTTTAGGGGCTTGGGACATCTTAGTCATCATCCCCATGCTGTTGGGTGTGTGTTGAATTTGTCTGATAAATTGTATTAATGTGATGACGGTAGTTAAAATGAAAATCCACAGCCTGCTTCCAGTCTCCGACCGGGTCAGGAATGGAATCAATGAAGCCTCCATCTAGCGGCGAGGATATGAACAGTGCCGGCTGCCGAGGCCTGACGCACACCTCTGGGTCAATGATTAAATGAATGACAGATGAAATGAAATGATAGTGGAGAGTGTTGCTGGTATGAAATTTCTGACAGGGAAATCCGGAGTACCCGGAGAAAAACCTGTCTGCGTCCGTTTTGTGCAGCACAGATCTCATATGGAGTGACCGGGATTTGAACCACGGACCCAGCGGTGAGAGGCCGGTGTGCTGCTGCCTAAGCCACGGAGGCTAATGTGATGACTGTAGTAGTGTGTGTAATTGTATTAATTAATATTATGATGCAGCCAATGGCCATGTACTTTTCTTTTCAGGACGGGTCAGGGAAGAGATATTGGAAGAAAATCGGTCGTGAACCTATTGAAAGAAACCGTCCCGGCATTTGCCTGGTGGTGAAAATGGGAAACCATGAAGACCATTTTCAGGACGGCCAAATATTGTAATTGAATTAGGGACAGGGATGAGGTAGACTTAGCGGGACTTGAAATAAGCTACTATCACGGCATTTGCCTAGAGGGAGTGAACAAAAACACGGGGATATCTCACATTTAGGATAGCTACTGTCAGTGCCTGGATCCGAACCTGCAATCTGCGGACTTTCTGAAACCGCCCGCGCGATCGTGATGCATGATTTAACCAGCACGGCTACGCCACGAGGCAAGCACAACAAAGATATTATAGATATGACCATATGTCTCAATACTGAATAACATTTAAAATTCAACTATTAATGTTAATATAACTCTAAATTAATGAAAAAATAAATGCCATTACTTGCAAAATAACACGGTGATTTTAGTGTACCTCCTGCTGTACGTGGTACAGTCTCAACAGAAAATCATAAATTATTATTTGGGGAGTCCGGTGCCTTGGGATAACCATGAGACTTGTTCTCAAACTAAACTGTCGCTTCGGTGACATCACAACTCATACCAGCGAAAGCTACACAATCCTAACAAATCGAACAAATCAATGAATATAACTACTTACATGAATTACCAGCGCATCAATGCGGTCTCATAAGGAGGAAAAATAAATTATTATTTTCCGCTGTCAGTTCTTACAGTACAATTCAGATACAAAAGGAAAGAACAATTCAAATTTACATGGTCCGGTGGTGCAATGGTGCAGTTGGATTTGAGTTTAAACGACTTTCTCAAGTAGCCTAAGACTCTTATGCTTGAAGCTCTACTGCCACATACTGATACCCAGATCTATGTGCCTATGTCCAGAGACCATGATGGCACAATATTTGTTACTCAAAATCGTCAGAACATTATTTGAAGAAATAATTTCTCAGTTAGCATGCGTTGGGGGGAGGGGGGAAGGGGGGGGCTGTCAGAGATGACAGCCAGGTTACAGGGAAGGCGCGCCCGCTGGTAGTTGGGGTTAAAGTGGAATTAATTGAGAATTGTTCGCTGAAGCTGCACTGGCATATGCTCAGGTGATAAGTAATAACAATAAGTAACAAGTAATAAATAAAATTATTCATGCTTTTCGGATATTGCCGTGTGAAAAAATCATTTAAAATTCTAACGTTTTGAGAAGAACCTTGCCTCCTTTGTCAATAGACTAAAACAATGTGGCCAAAGAATGTGTGTCAATGAGCTTACAAAAGAGTAGAGAAATTCCTCTGTTCGTTACCAGATAGCAGCCAGAAGCTAATGTATGGACCAAGGTAGAAAACAACCGCACTATATTAATTAGAACGGCGGAAAGAGTAGTAAGGAAGTAGAAGGAAAAGGGGGCATGGGAAAATATTGAGACTCCTCGAAGAATGAGGATGTCCAAATAAGGGGAAAGGGTGGGAGGGATGGATATAAGGAAACATAAACAAAATGGGAAGTGTATCTGTACGATACCCAACGTCATACAGGCCACGGCGAAGAAAAACAGATGGAAACTCCTCCAGTGACGAACAAAGGAGATCAAATCATGGCCTTGTAGCCATAGAGTAAACCGTACAATTTGAAATAGGTGACGAAATAGAGAAACTGTGAGGGGAACTATCTTCCCAGATCTTTAATAACTGGCAGCCAGCGTCTCTGTTAAAGTTATTAGTATTTTTTCGAATTTCAACTGCCTCTCTTATAATTCTAGACTAGTTGTTCTTAACAAGGGAAAGCGCATGAACATCCTTAAAACATTCATCGTGCCCTGAAGACAGAGCATGTACAGCTATAGCTGGTTTATGAGGTTGATTTACACAGATGTTCCTTTGATGCTCCTCGATGCGAGTTGCAATGGACCGTTTTTGATGTTTCTCTATTGAAAATGGAGGCAAGGTTCCTCTCGAAACGTCTAGAATTTTACATTTTATTTTCGTACGGCAAAATGAATAATTGTAATAGTATTCCTGGCCGTGAAATCCTTAATCTACACAAGTAATAATCTCTACTTAGTATAAATCCAAGTCCCCGATTATTGGATGTCACGGGTAATCTCCAGAACCACTGAATGGATTTTGATGCGGTTTTCACCATTCTCTAAAGGATATCTCGAGGAAGGATTCTGTAGAAAATAATTTATTTATGATCAAAGGAAGCCAAGCAGTAAAAATTTCAGTGAAAAAGTCGAAAAGAAACTGGCGTCCGTGCGCTTTTTAAGCTTACGCTGGGCAAACCGTTAAACATATCAACATACTATGAGTGTAAGAATTGTTCAGCATGAAACGTTCTACAAAAAAATCCGCGAGAGCATATCTCTATCTTCAAATCTCCATTCAATTACTGAGGCGATAGTTTACGAGCTAGCTAGGGAAAAAAAGCGCTTATCACGTAATGATTTCATAACTGTTCCCAGGAGGAGTCGGGGCGGGTTGCTAGTTAATTGAATAAAAAGGGTGAGGTTCAATGCAATTTCCAAAATGTTAACTATCTAAATTACTGTGTTTTAAAATACTAAAAACTAATAAAACCAGATCTGTTACAAATTTTGATTAATATGAAAAATATATTTCTTCTAAAGCAGCTCGATGTAGGAAATGCCAAAGTTGTGGAAACGATGTATAAGTACAATGTAAAAATTTGTCTTTTGAAGTTGTAATAGCGTATATTTATTGCCATACGCGAACATGAATATATCAATTTATAATCATGTTGCTGTGAAATAGCTAATCAACAAATTATGTTGTTAAAGGTTAATAATTGATCATAAAAGAAATTATGTTGGTTTCAAAGAAAAATATCTCCCTTGTATCAGAAAATGTGTAGGAAATCGCAGGAAACACATTGTTCTGAAACACACAATCTTCACTGATGCAAGACCGTGAACATTTTACCCCATACAATTACAGGTTGAGTGATTTTGGTGAGTAGACACATTATGCTGCTGTAATCTTTTAGGGACTTTGCGACATCGTGGTATTGTAGCCCCGAGTGTGTGTAGAATTTGTCTGATAACCTGTGTCACTGTGATGTTTGTATTAGTGTGTGTATTTGTAATTGAGGTAACAATTGGGTAGGAAACGACCGTAGTTTTAAGTTAGGACCTATCCTGGCATTTGTGTGGAGTAGAAATGGGAAACCACGGGAAATTACTTTCAAGATGGTTATGGTAGGAATCAAACCAACCTCTTCACAGTTTTGCCTCACGAGGCTAAGTGTACCCCGTTGCACCCCTCAAACCAGAATCAATTTTTTGGGCAGAGCCGGGAATCGAACCCGGGCCTCCAGGGTGACAGCCAAGAATGTAAGCCAACAATTTAATTAGACCACCTCGTGGCGCAGTGTCTAGCATTCTTGGCTGTCATCCCTGAGGTCCGGTTTCGAATCCCGATTTTGCCAAGGAATTTAATTCTGAGGGCTGAAACGGGGTTCACTCGACCTCATGAGGCATAATTGATAAGAGGTTGGTTCAATTCCCATCTCAACACATCCTAGAATTGTCCCCCGACCCCCAACTTCTACCCCGGGCAAATACTAGGATGGTGACTATATTAAGACCACGGCCGAACCCTTTCCAAATTCTAGTAATGATTACAAATACACTCACTAATACGGCCATCACAATAACACATGTTATGAGATAAATTACACACACTCCAAAGTGCATGGGACTACATGACGACGATTTCACAAAGTCTCTTAGTAAATCAACTACCAGAAAAGAAAATTATGATATAGTGAGCTTTGAAGCCACTTATCAGTGTTGCCATATTGATAATTTTATTGATGTTGAATATCTTGAGTCGGCCAATACCAATATAATCCCAATTTCTGGGAAATGCCTTCCCCACTCCCCTTTCTTGTGATCCGTAACATATACTTTTTAAATCACACGTAATGTTTATTTAAGTTTTTTTTCTTTTTTTTTTTCATTTCAATTAAGATGAGTGGGGAGGAGAGAATGATGTATCTGGTGAGTGCTATTTGAAAGTAGAGATAGGTTTGTTGGTCAAATTCTAAGGCACCCAGGATTAGCTTAGTTATAAAACGAGGAATGGAAGACAAGAATTGTAGGAAAAAAAATCACTGTTAAAATATGGTTGTCTTAGATGTAGGGTACGGTAGCTATGTAGAGATCAAACGATGTATTCAGGCCAGGATGTTGGTGGGGAGCTGCATCAAACCTGTCAAATGACTGAAGACTCAAACACACATGGCTCAAGTCAGTGTAACTATGAAATTACTGCGTACACATTAAGAGGATCCTCTTTTACTTAACAACAAACTGTACTTCTTTATTTTACCTTAATACTGTGACAAATCTTTGACTTGGAATGAACCTTTAACCAATCTTTCAGAGGTATATGAATCTCTGCTTCCTCTGAACGTTTATAATAACTACTTATTTTGTTTAACAAATCTGAGCACTAAGGACTACCATCATACAGTACTTATTGAACTGGCCAATGAACAGCATCGAAACTTCAACATTTTCATTACTCTTGCACACCTGTAGCCGTAGGTTACTCTTACTCAACTTCATGGTTATTCCTAAATGAGCGGTGGAAAAGCCACTTAATAGCACTCATTTACCAACTGCTCTCTGCGCGTAGTCCAGCATAAATTTCCCTTAATTTTCATATCCTTTTATAATTCACAAAAATAATGCCCGGTCTGGTTCATCCCTCAAAATTTCAGTAAATTTCCAACAGTTGTTCTTTGAAATTCTGATATGTTTTCCCGTATGATTTGTTTATTATTATAACTATTAGTATTATTTATTTTTTATGTTCGACCATGAACAAATATAAATAACTAGCAGTAGTGCTCGGCTTCACCCGGTGGATTTATTTATTTATTTTATTTTATGGATGATAATGAATACTATTGCAGAACTGGCACATGCTATTTAAACTAACAGAAAACAAATATTTTAGAAATATAACTTTTTGTGATGGTGGTGGTAGTGGGGGTTAAAGTAGTACAGAATAATCCACTTAACATTCAGGACATTTTCCCGTAATGATAATGATAATAATGAATAGGGAAACAACTATTTACTAACTACAGTACTGACACATGTAATTTACAAACGGATTGAAAAATATGATTAGAAAGAGCAGTACGCGAAATAAAATACACTGCCTAGGGCCTATCTCTCATTGGATATTAGAAAAAAAGAGATCAACAGTCTCGTAGGAAAATCACATTTTAGGGGCAGATGACCTCGTTGTTCCGTCCCTTAAAACAACAATAACTAACAAAATCACATCAATTTGGGAACTTCGGCTGTCCCGAGCTCCTGAGGTAGCATTAGTATCATTTATCGCCACATAGCGCTCAAGGATAAGGATCGGAATAAATGAAAGTAAATTTGAAAGCACCAACGCTTATTGCTGCTGATAACCTCAATGTACTGCACCAAAACCATGGCACTTATACAGAGGCATAATATTTTCATGATGATAACTGTTTTAAGGGGCCTAAGAAATAAATCTGCACCAATTAATCCCCGTGACTCCAATTTATAAGCAGCGCAAGATGTAACTATTTTCGCAATTCTGCACCAGAACACTGGTAGGGGCGACATGATGCAGCCCGCATTGCCAGCAAACAATAGACTTATTAAAATATTCTTACAGTTATACTATTACGGACATGAATGGTTCTAGGTCCTTAAAACGTGGTTTTCAAGTTCATTTTGTCTGTTATTCTAAATGTAGTGAATGGAGAGGGTTGTCCAAAATATCATGTGGACAGTGTCACCATCAGGGTTTCAGAGGGTAAGTATGTACAATTTGGTGCAATTAGGTGAAACGGTGTAGATTTTTGCTAAAGGGCCTAAATACAGATAATGAAGTGGTTTCTCCAAAATTTAAAGTAGACAATGTTACCCGCGGGGTTCCAAAGTGTATGTATACAAAATTTTGTTCAGATCGGTGAAACAGTGTAGATATGTGCCAAAGGGCCTAAATGCAGGGAATGGAGTGGTTTTCCGAAATTTCATGTAGACAGTGTTACTCGCAGTGTTCCAAAGGGTAAGAATGTAAAATTAGGTTCAGATCGGTGAAACGGTATAAAGTTGTGCCAAAGGGCCTAAATGCTGGGAATGGAGTGGTCTGTCCGAAATTTCAAGGATACAGTGTTACTCGTCGGGTTCCAAAGGGTAAGTATGTAAAATTTGGTTCAGATGGGTGAAACGGTGTAGATTTGTGCCACTGGGCCTAAATGCAGGGAATGGAGTGGTCTGTCCGAAATGTCATGTAGACAGTGTTGCTCGCAGGGTTCCAAAGGGTAAGTATACAAATTTTGGTTCAGATCGGTGAAACGGTGTAGATTTATATAAATAACAGACAGACAAACATTGAGCCTCATTATGATCCAGGTTCTCCACCAATCAGAGCTCAAGATTTTCATTACGATACAACTGTTTCACCAATTAGGTAAGGGTATCATAGCACCTGCGCTCAACATACCTGTTTCCAAAATCAAACATGTCGGATATAAGTGACAACATTGAGGTTATGATAACCTTCTGTCAATATTTTTGTTTCAAAGCTTTGGAACATATGACATTGTCAATGTTTTTGATCCACGGAAAATTGATAACCCAGCGTATGCACTCTGTTCAGTAAAAGCAACTGGTGGAATCTTGACAGATATTTATGAATATTTATGTTGCTACATAAAATAAAGTTATAATTATCGTCAACATAAACAGTCGAATGCATCTCACCTATAAGCGTATAGGCTTCTTGCATGATATCCTATTGGTTTATTATTTTTGGGCTTTTTTCACATTTGGACGTCCACCTCTAAATGTTAAATTTATAAAAATTTCTATCATTTTATCTGTGTTAAAAGGGGAAGATGACCTCGCTGTTCCGCCCCTTAAAGCAGCAGCAACAATTAGTTAATTAGTTAACCAATCATCCTTTCCATGTAATTGCTTCAAGCCAGTGGATTGCACTCCAAGCGGGCGTACGGAACTAGTCCTCCACCAACATTATATTACTCTCCTCGTAGAAAATATTTCTGAACTACAAATAGCTGACCTGGGAGTAGGGCATTTTATGGACTTAATTGCGATGAATCCCTTCGATCTAACTTACCATCTCATGGACTGCAGAACAACATCCATCTTTTACCCTAATAATTCTCTATCAGCGTGATCTTCACATACACAATTTTTGAAACTGCCCTTAGTTTTAATGTGTCCAAGATTCAGGTTTCTAGAATCTTTTTAAATTTAGGGACAAACTTGCTACATTTAAATTCTGCATTGTTTATTTAAAGACTAGTATAATAAAACCCAATTCAACTTTTATTTATTTTACTTCTCATAACTTGGGTACAAATTGTATCAGACTATCATAACAAATCCTCCAAAAGTAGAATTTTATACACTCATCAAAAAATGTTTTGCATATTGCCACGGAGCACAGTGAGGATGAAAGTGAGGACGGACTTATTTATTAAGCAGTGTCCACACCAGCTCTACACAATAGGTTTGAGACCACTACGACTCTTGGACAGAAATATGCACAACTTTTTTGATGTTTATATAAAGAACAGGGCAAACAAATAAAGAACTCGAACTCAGGAAATTGGATGCCTAAATTCACATTAAAATCCTCCAGAGGCCATCAGTGGTCTTCTTATTCCTCTCCTTCGCTCATATTTTCTTCACCTTCCGCTTAATCTGTTGCTTGTTTTTCCAGCAGTAAAAGTATAAGTAGTATAGTAGTAAATGCTTTTCGAAGAGAAGAAAAACGTGGTGCTTAGGAAGTTTTGAGATCTCTGGAATATTTAAACATGGCGTAGAGACCTATAAAATGCACCAGGAAGCAGAACAGTGTGGGTATAATTAGCATTTCAACACAAATTTTTGAAGAAAAAAAAAAGTTACCCAGAATGACAATGAAATAGATTCGTTTCATTATATCCTACGTCCCTCCACCCATGTGGGGGTCGCCGCCACCAAATTCTGCCGTTGTACTTGCCTGTTCCAGTCTTCATCCAGTTTCTGGACGTTGTTTCTCACCATGTCATTATACCTCATCCTCGACCACCTTCTTGTTCTTGATTTTCCAACTATAGATCACAAATGTTTCTGGCTATTCGTCGAGCATCCATCCTTCTCGTGTGACCATAGCACGTGAGCCTACAATTAAATAATAATGCTTAATTAAAACTTATGCAAATGGCTGAGGTTCGGTTCAAAGAGGAAGGTCTAACAAGCATTTTAAAGAATGAGAAGTTAAACAATTCCTAAAAACATGAGAGATATGTGAGAAACGGCAAAATACAGCTCAAAGAAAGGATAAATTTTGAAAGATGGATAAAAATAATTGTGATAATATTTTTGAAAGTTAGAAGTTTGATTCCGATAGTAAAGATGTTAGTTAGTTATTTGTTGTATTAAGGGGCAGAACTACGAAGTCACAAAATCAAAACAACACAACACGAAAAAAAAAACACACTAAAAAATCAAGATTAGGGAATAACCCATCACCCATTAGGTGGGTACGATCGTGTTGACCGACTGAAAAACATCAAACTTAGTTTACTAAGACAACACTGAAAATGGCTTCAAACACCATAACAAAACAAGTAGTTCCGTGAAGAACTATACAGCCTATTTTCCTATATCCTGCTCATGTTAATTGCCTCTATCAACATACAAAAGTTCAGTTTAATTGCTGTAACAGATTCGTAGATATTGAGAACCTTCTAAATATTTCATATGGTCGCCAGGATGGATTTTTATTTTTGTACTATTACATTAAGATTATTGTGTACGTGTGGTATTCAAACTTCAATCGCATGATTAGAACACAAGAAGTAAAAACGAGATTTTAAAAGTACGCACACCAGCCATCTTGTGATTATGCAAACAATTGAAATAAATTACATGCCAGTGGATCAACATTTGTATAAGCATTTAACATGCAACGTTTCACGGCACTCGGATAGTTAATTCACGAGAAACGTCCATTTAAATATGTATACTTCGCGTCGCCGCCATGTTGGATTTGTGCTCACCAGGTTACTGAAAGTCCTATAGGTGAACATATGTTCATAGCCTTTATGAACATAAAAAAATTCAGTTTGGTTGCTGTAAAAGATTCATAGATATTGAGAACCGTCTAAATATTTCGGAAGCTCGCCATTTAGGATTGTTATATGTATAGGCCATAGAGTTATGTACCATTCAAGGACAATTATTGCCTAGTTTCATTATTCAAACTTTCACTTCGATCGCATGATTACGACACAAAAATAAAAACTTAATTTTAAAATTTCGCACAGCCGCCATCTTGAGGTTATGTAAACAATTGAATTAAATTAGATGGCAGTGCATTACAATCTGCAAAATCATTTACTGTACCAAATTTCACTGCGCTCAGAGAGTTAAATCACGAGAAAAGTCTAATAAAATATTTCAAATTCGCTTGGTCGCCATGTTCGTTTTGTACTTTACAGGTTTATGAAATATACATAGGTAAACTTGTATCAGTACCCTTTATCACCGTACAAAATTGCATGATGATATCTGTAATAGTTTCGGAGATATAGAATGTCAGTGAAATATTTCGCACAGCCGCCATTTTGAGGTTATGTAAACAATTGAACTAAATTAGACTCCAGTGCATTACAATGTGTATAAACATTTGCTGTACCAAGTTTAATTACGTGTGGATAGTTAAATCGCGAGAAATGTCTATTTAAAAGTCTCAATTTCGCTTGACCGCCATGTTGGTTTTGTAGTCACCAGGTTTTTGAAAGTCTCATAGGTGAACTTCTAGTAGTGCCCTTTATCACCGTATGCAATTTCAGGGCGATATCGGCAATAGTTTCGGAGATATTGAATGCTAGTGAAATACTTCGCACAGCCGCCATGTTGGATTGGTGAGACGTAACAAAATTTGAAGGGCACGTTCGAGGTCGCCGGGAATAGTGCTATGAACTTACCAAGTTTCATTGAAATCGCTCCAGCCGTTTAGATTTTATTAGGGGGGACACACACACACACACGCACACACACACGGAAAAAAGGTGATCTCATAAGCCTATTTTTTCAAAATTGACAATAGGCTAAAAATGAGATTTTAAAATTACGCACAGCAGCCATCTTGTGATTATGCAAACAATTGAAATAAATTAGATGCCAGTGGATCAACATTTGTATAAGCATTTAACGTGCAACGTTTCACGGCACTCGGATAGTTAATTCGCGAGAAACGTCCATTTAAATATTTATACTTCGCGTCGCCGCCATGTTGGATTTGTGCTCACCAGGTTACTGAAAGTCCTTTAGGTGAACATATGTTCATAGTCTCTATGAACATAAAAAAAATCAGTTTGGTTGCTGTAAAAGATTCATAGATATTGAGAACTGTCTAAATATTTCGGAAGCTCGCCATTTAGGATTGTTATATGTATAGGCCATAGAGTTATGTACCATTCAAGGACAATTATTGCCTAGGTTCATTATTCAAACTTTCACCTCGATCGCATGATTACGACACAAGAAATGAAAAAATAATTTTTAAATTTCGCACAGCCGCCATCTTGAGGTTATGTAAACAATTGAATTAAATTAGATGGCTGTGCATTACAATCTGCAAAATCATTTACTGTACCTCATTTCACTGCGCTCAGAGAGTTAAATCACGAGAAAAGTCTAATAAAACATTTCAAGTTCGCTTGGTCGCCATGTTCGTTTTGTACTTTACAGGTTTATGAAATATACCTAGGTAAACTTGTATCAGTACCCTTTATCACCGTACAAAATTGCAGGGTGATATCTGTAATAGTTTCGGAGATATAGAATGTCAGTGAAATATTTCGCACAACCACCATTTTGAGGTTATGTAAACAATTGAACTAAATTAGACTCCAGTGCATTACAATGTGTATAAACATTTGCTGTACCAAGTTTCATTACGTTTGGATAGTTAAATCGCGAGAAAAGTTATTTAAAAGTCTCAATTTCGCTTGACCGCCATGTTGGTTTTGTAGTCACCAGGTTTTTGAAAGTTTCATAGGTGAACTTCTAGTAGTGCCCGTTATCACCGTACACAATTTCAGGGCGATATCGGTAATAGCTTCGGAGATATTGAATGCTAGTGAAATATTTCGCACAGCCGCCATGTTGGATTGGTGAGACGTAACAAAATTTGAAGGGCACGGTCGAGGTCGCCGGGAATAGTTCTATGAACTTACCGAGTTTCATTGAAATCGCACCAGCCGTTTAGATTTTATTAGGGGGGGACACACACACACCTCACACACACACACACACACACGCACACACACACGGACAAAAGGTTATCTCATAAGCCTATTATTTCAAAATTGAAAATAGGCTAAAAATTAAAAACAGAAAAACAAAATACAAAACAAAAACGTTAAAACAAATGAACGGAAAGCAGAAAAACACACAAACTAAAAAATTAAAACAAGATGTTCAGTAAAGAACATATAGCCTACTTTCTCCTAAATGTATGAGTATAGTTATAACTCGTTGTTATTATCAAAGAGTATAATAGAATTATTTCTTGGTTGAAGACCTTAGAAACTATTTAGCTCTACCAAACGCCACATCCTAGAAAAAAAAACTACTACCATCATTGAAGAAAGATAGATAAGAAGTATCTCAAGAATGTTATGGATCTGGAGACAGAATCGACCGGACTGGCTGCGTGGCTCAGCGGTAATGTTCTCGCTTGCTGGGCCCTAGGTTGCAGGTTCGTATCCTGGCGCCGTCAGCTGGCATTTGAGGGTGCACAAATGCGAGGGAGCTGTGTCAGTAGATTTACTGGCACGTTTTTAATAAAATCTTGAAGTTAATAAGTAGGCCGGCGTGCAGTTACCTTTTTGGCTGCTAGATGTCTCGAGCAAATCTGCTGGTGAATTATGTTTTAATTAAATATATATATTTTCCGCCGTTATATGTACAATATAACGCTTAATTTTAAAACGTCTGAATCATTACAAAACAATAAATATATAAAATTTCATGCAAAAAAAACTCTGTCGGGGTTTGAACCATAGGCATATGAGTGATAGGCCAACGCTTTACCACGGAGCCATTTGTGCCAACGAACATCGTTCTATATAAAATGACGTACATATAACTTGTTAGCAAATAATGATTAAGACTAAACGATTTCATCAGTGGAGTATATTATTTATTTATAAAGCATTTCGTACAAAGTTTATTTATTTTGTATCAGTACGCCATATTGCATGCAATACTCAAATTAGTGAAATATAAGTCAGGCACAAGATATCCTCTGCCATCTCGTCTTCTTACCGAAACGGCTCAGCTTTTTAAAATCACTTCTGCACTATAGTATTACAAAATAAACTTTTAATTTCGAACGTGCCTCTTCCTTTAGAACAGTTAAATCGATTCTCGGCTCGACAATCGGAACTGGTGGGTCCCATGATATGGATTATAAAGTTTGCATAATTCGCACGGCCGCCATCCTGAAATGGTACGGCGGATGACCTTGTAGTTTGGTCACAAGACGCGTCCTATATGAAGATATGTTGTTACCAAATTTGGTAGAGATCGGATAATTTGGTTAGTCGCTATTTGATTTTATGTTTTGAACGTTTGAGTGGCCGCCATTCAGTTTTGGTAAAGATGGCGGCGATATAAAACATGACACTGAGGTGCCCGTTGCTTGTTCTACCTCTGTACCAAATTTCGTTCAATTCGGTTTCACCGTGTTCGAATTGATAGGGGGGACAGGCATTCAGAGTACACACACACACACAGACTCACACACACACACATACACACACCCAGACAGACACACAATTTTTGGCCCTGTAGTGATCTCATAAGTCTACTTTCATTTTTTGCAAAAATCGAAAGTAGGTTAATGACGGAGAAAAAACAAATATAGAAAAAAATACAAGAAACAAGAAAACAAAAAAAAAACACCTGAGTTTTTGTAATTATTCTGGTTTGATTACCGAGGATTATGTCCTATCGTTGTTGGCATTTGTTGTTATTATTATTATTATTATTATTGATTCATTTCAAGCGCTTCAACATGGTGGTCATCATTCCCATGTACTTCCGTGAGCATTGTATTTGGTATGCCAAGTTTCAGTGTGATCGGAAGAATCACATTCATGATGATTTCTTATCAATGGAGTCGAACTACGGAGCTGTTGTGCATTGGAAAAGGAGAACGGAACTGTGCACCTCTCTGTCGTTTCCAATTCCACAACAGGATATTAAACTAAAAGGACGGACACATGAACATGAAATAACATCATATACCTTGCTCTCCATACGCAGGTTATTAATTTTTCAGCAACATACGGCGGAAGAGGTAAATTGAAATTCTCTCCCCATGCACGTCGTACTGCAGTTAGTGTTCAGCCAGCGTGATGGCTGACTCGCCAGTATAAACAAGATACATTGCTATAAAAGCCAACCGCACGGACAAACGATTCCACCAAATTGAAGCTCACAAACGTTATTCAGCTAGAACTCAATTACGTCTTAATTCTTTATTTATTATTCTGTTGGTTTCAACTTGGATTTACTCCACAACGCAGGAATGAGGGTTAAGTTGCACATCACAGCTGCAATGAAGATCTAGAAGTTCGGAGAATGGAGGTTCGAATCTGCGCGCTAACAACGGCCATCCAAAGTGTGCTTTTCTTCCATGATTTTCCTCCAGATAAATGCCGGGATTTTACCTTACTTTGAGTTTGATGACGCAGTGGTAAAGCTGCTTGTCTCTCATCAAGGTGGACCAGGATCGAATCTTAGTTAATTCATGTGAGCTTTATGAAGTGAAATGTCATGTCGTGTGGTTCGGATTCTACTTGAAAATAAGGTTCTGTGACTTATCAACAGCCACGTTAAGCTACAAGCTTACTTCCTTTTGCCTACAAACTTTTCCAAGGCTTCCCCCTTACTGTGGGGCTCCACTTGACGTTTGAGTCCGAAGCTAGCCTGGCCTCGTGGCCTTGAAATAAGGTACCATCCCTGCATTTTCTTGATACGGTGTGAAAAAGTCTGGCTAGAAACCACACTCACGTTGACCCTTGCTATCTCCGTGATTAGGAGTTCTATCTTCGCACTTGATGCAACTCCTCACAGCAGAGGTAAGATTTATCCAGTGCGCTCGGCTACGGTGCAGGTATTCATTATGGATAAATATTCAAGCATTCAACATCCGAAAAAGGAACTATTTATTTAAAAAATTACTAAACTTTCTAAGATTTTGTTTTTAGAGGGCAGATACCGTTTGTGAGTGTCATTGTGGGTTTGGTAGTGTTTTATAGAGCTATATTGAATGTTAAGTGACCAATTCTCAATCAATGTTCATGTGACTGTTGTAATTCCTTCTGTGTTGCTTAATAAACAACCATATAAGATTCAACAGTGTAACTTGACTCTTATTGGATTTCTTCTAAGATCAGCGATGCATGTCTCGACAAAACTTTTAATGACCTTCCTGTTTGAAAATATCCACTGTGGAAGTTCGTACGATCTTGTTATATACTTTATTATCAAGTCTGAGATTGGTGACTTCTCGCAAGAAGAGACGGAACTACGGTGAAGTTGAAAGAGTGGTATACAGTATACAGTATGCCCATATACATACACCTTCTACGCAAGGACGGGTTGTAATTATACGGACGATTGAGAATGAAATAGTGCATGAACTTTTAGAAATTAATGGTGAGGTCCCTGTGGTTTTGATTCAATATAAAAAATTATGTCATTTGATTTGTGATGACTTTCAAAAGTCCAAGGACCTGTGTGTTAGCTTGCCAAAGAATATATACAGCCGTTGTCTCATTCTGCAGGCTGGCCACAAACGTCTATTACTTCCATGTAAATCATACAAGATCTTTGTCAGCGACGAGCAACTCGTGGGGCAGTGGCTAGCATTTCGTAGCGATTCCCGGATCTGCCGAAAAAATAATTCTGGTCTGGCGGTAGGAGCGAGGTTTACTCCGCCTCGAGAGGCAAAACTGCGAAGAGATGGGTTAGATTCCCACCTCAGCTGCCCTTGAAGTGGTTTTCTGTGGTTGCCCACATCCACTACAGGGAAATATCGGAATGGATCCTAACTTAAGGTCACGACCATCTCCTCCTCAAATCTTCACCTTAATTACAAATACACACACTCTACAATAGCCAGCAAATAAAACTAGTTATCCGATAAACACTGCATACACACGCAAGAACACGGGGCTAAATTATGACCACGATGCGCAAACTCCTCAAATGAAACAACAACAAAAACATCATCAGATCGTATGCGGTAAATGGCGACTGATACGTCTACTTACACTATTGCATAATGTCTGTGGCGAAGCCGTGCTCGTTAAATCGTGCACCACGGCCACGGGGGCAGTTGCAGCAAGTCCAGAGTACGTTTGAATCCCGACACTGACGGTGGCGATCCTGAGTGTGGTCTTGCCCCCTTTTTACCCACACCCCCTCCAGTCAAATGCCGGCATAGTACCTTACAGTAGCCAACATCAAATACCGGGACACCTACCACATCTCTGCCCCTAATACTGTTACACACACTACTACAGTCATCACAGGAATGCAGGTTATCAGACAAGTTCATCATTCGACCAACTACATGGGGCTGATATCTAAGATGTCCCAAGCCCTTAAAATTAAAAAACTAAAATTAATGAATTAACAGGAACAAGATATTGGCAAGTTATGCTCTTGCTAGCGAAAACCACCCTTGCTTCCCAGCTGACCTTTGAAAGTATAGGTAGAGTAGCGTGATTCATGGTCATGTACAGTAAATGGGCCTCATTGTTAACATTATGGTCCATTTACTGGGCCATAAGCATTCTGTTGAATGAGCTGTTAACCTTCGTCATATGTGCTCAGTTTGACAAGCCCAAGATTGGTTCACTTCTGGAGCAATCCACTGTTCATAGACTACAGTGTGGGGTTAACCAAGCTCTATTGGCCCACATTACTAGATTCTAGTGTTGTTATAAGGGTTCTAATATATAGGTTATCGGTCTCGAATGGTTGGTTGATAATGAGATGATGATGAAATGCAAACTACTGCAACGCGTGGTGGAGCGGCTAGCATTTTTGACTGTTGCCCCGGAGATCCGGGTTCGAATCCAGGCTCTGTCAAGAAATGTAATTCTGGTCTGATGGCTGGAACGCGGTACACTCAGCCTCGTGAGTCAAAAGCTGAGAAGAGTGGGGTTCGATTCCCAACTGAGCCATCTTGGAAATGGTTTTCCGAAGTTTCCCCACTTCTACTCCAGGGAAATATCGGAATGGTTCTTCTCTTAAGACCACGACTGTCTCCTTCCCATTTACTCACCTGAATTATAAAGTACACACACTAATACAGCCATCACAATAACATAAGTTATCAGGCAAATTCTGCACACACCCACATAGACGGGGCTACATGTCCATGATGTCGCAAATCCCTCAAATATAAATTAACATTCATCATCTCTTATCAAGGTGCTCCCCTTAGAAGACTTCTGTGACACTAATCAACAACAATTTTGACCAGTGCGACAATGATCACATGATCGAACAGGTTCCATAACATGCCATCAGTCACATCACAATTGCCTGGATTTGATCTTCCCCGTATAGTAGGATTTGGTAAAAAATAAACCAAATCAGAACCAACTCTGTGTAGACTCACTGTTCAAATAGCGAAAACTTTCATCTCCATAGTGGGATTGTGGTGCCAATAGACAGACAGGTCAAGATTGTAATATTCGAGTCTATAGATTAGACATACAGTATTAGACTTCACCTTCGTGACTCCTGCATCAGTGGACTACATTTCAACACTAGACATACGATTATAACGATTTGTATTATTTTTATCTTGTTACTTATGTGAATCTTTGAAGATTATTTTTTCAGTGTTGTCTGTACAAACTGTCACCGTATACTTTTCAGTCGGTCTTCACTATTTTTGTTCAATATGATTGGGTGGGGTAACGATATATACAGGCTGTAAAAAGAGTCCTGCACCAAACTTAAACTCCGCATGGGGATGGGGGCAGGGAGTAATTTGAGATAGGGAATCCATGTCCGGAACGCAACCGTAACGCCCCTATGAGCGATTTTAATTATGAGTACATCTGGCAACGTCGCGTGCTATCCACGGCAGAGGACCGATTATCGCTCACAAGTCTACCTAGCTCCAGTCCCACTTCCTGGCTCAGTAGTAAAGCGCTCGACCCTCAGGCGTAGGTGAATTACCGTACCGGTAAGCATGATGTTTTCAGGTAGATGTTTCAAGAACGTTTTAAGAATCTTAATTAAATGTCCTCAGTTCCAACGATCGCTGAACCTGTCTCTGTATCTTCACTGTACCTTTTTTAAACTCGCAATCTTTTGCTTGTAAAGTAACCGCCTACTGTATGGCCTTTACCTCAAATTGCGATCTTAAACATATCATTGCGAAACAATCATACAGCAATTACGACAAAAACAAAGAGATCATTTGTGTCCAAACAAAATCCTACCGTGAAGAAATAAATCGGCAACGAATAGAACCAATTTGTTTTTCTTTTAAAACGCAAAATTGCGGCGTATAATGTAGTTCCTTTTAAAACGAAATTAGAAACGAAATCTAGCCCTATGTAGTAATTAATTGATGCAAATACAAACGACTCGAAGAAAAAAATCTGCACTGTCAGATGGTGGATTGGAACCCGGTCACCTCAGTGTGAGATTCTAACGGCTTGGCACTGAGCCACGAGGTAGGCCTATAGATAGATTGACTTGTGAGCGGTAATCGGTCCTCTGCCGTGGGTAGCACGCGACGTTGCCAAATGTGTTCATAATTAAAATCGCTCATAGGGGCGTAACGGTTGAGTTCCGCACATGGGTTCCCTATCTCAAATTATTCCCTGTCCCCACCCGCATGCGGGATTTAAGTTTGGTGCAGGACTTTTTTTACAGCCTGTATACTGTATATATTACACTAGTCGTGAAAAAAAAAACCATTTAATACAATTATTCATTGATAGAAATCATATTGGGCCAAAAGCATGTTGATCGACTGAAATGTATAAATCTTGTTACTTACACAGGTGGTCAAATTATTATGTCAAAGCTGAATAGTACGGTACCCAATTATTTATTGGTGCTTAGTTCATAGAACCATGAACAATGTATAGATTTCCTCTACCCCGATGAAGAGATTGTATTTTCGTGACATCCTAACCAGATGAGACTTGGCCGCCAATTGAGATAACGAGCAGGAAATTAATTTAATGAATGACTTCCAGTCGATGATTTGCTGTGAAATAATGTCCTCTATTTAAGGTTTTCGTATCCCATACACTACTGGTAATAAAAATAGAAACAGTAACAGATTTCGTTTTATGACAGGGTAAGTTCCAACACCACACCATTTTGCTTATTTTAAGATTGGTCTTTTAATGCATATTGTCAAACAGCAAATACAATACGATAAAAGCGGTTTATTGTTAAATTAGTAAAGAAATACGATGTTACTTCGTAAAGGATCTCTTTTTGGTGAATGCATAACAAAATACAACAACAAAGGAAGGTCCTGCAACGGGGACTCGACCTCAAATAAAATTTCCCAATTTAATGCATTGTAACCTAATTTGCAATGAATAATTTGGTTCTATTCAGCTTTGCCATAATACTTTTGCCATCTCTGTGTGTACCATATGCTTAATAATCGCACATTGCAATTACTTCGTTTTGAATATGACATTAGACTATGTGTTCATTTCGTTCGACACATCCTTCCAAGCGTGGAATGACAGTTTGCAGCACATGCCTTAGCAATTCCAAGGGTATTTGACGCATGGCTTCTCGTATCCAATTCTTTAGGTCAGGCAATACTGCAGGGTGAGTAGCAAAGGTACCCCCACAGGAGAAACCTTGGAATGATTAAGTCTGGTAAACTTGATGGCCACTGAATATCTCCAAATCCGGAAATAGGTCTGACGGTGAAGCCCTATTTGGTGTTTCCCCATCCTATTGATGCCGATTATTATCAGAGTGGCCATCCAGTTGTGGAAGGAGAAAGTTGCTCAGCATGTTTACTTAGCGATCACTAGTACTGGGATTGTAACGGCACAGGCATTGCAGTCCTCAAAGAAATAAGGGCCTATGATGTCAAACGAAGATATGCCACATCATACAGTCTCATGCAGCTCCTATGATTTAGTTGGGTGACCAGTGCTGAAAATTCTGCTCTTTGACACTCCCAACTATTAGGGAATGGACTTGATCCGACATGACCATGCTGCTCAGGAGGGTCGGATGCTACACGTAACAAAGGTTTTATGGTCGAGTTTACCACAGTCCATCACCTGTTGCACAGCCTGTACGGACGGAACTTCAGGTTCTGTTTGGATGAAAGGCAGCAAACAGCAAGGTGACATTCCTACTGCCAAGAAATGTCTGAGAGCGAAACCCCGAGGTTTTCAGATGAGTACTTGGCGCGCTCTTCCATTATCGCACGGGGCTGATGACCAAGATGTCCCAATCCCCTGAAATGGATCAACAACAACGGCCTGGACCTCTTTTGGCGCAGTGGAATGAAACTCTTGTGCCTAACCATCGTTCGGTGATCAGGGACGTTATCGTGACGTCTTAACTTGAAATTGCGAAAAGCATTCTCTGTACTGTTATCGGAGAATCATCATCCTTGAAACAACTCTCCACAGAGAAAAAACGGTGCTCTACAGACCACATTGTTAGAAGTATAGTAATGGTGGACCTTACCGTATCCAGCCCACATAGCCTACTTTTCTCGTGCAGATCAAACTACTTAATCAAATCACGTTTATTACGTACAACTCCCTGTTAGGATCCTTGAACAATAGTATTTAAGATTTTAAAAATCCGCTTTATCGGTAATGACTTCTCTTTTTTGTCATCCAGTGAAAACTGCAATGGTATTTGAAGTAATTGTAAAGACATAATAATAATAATAATAATAATGTTATTGGTTTTACGTCCCTTTTAACTATTGTAGCTTTTAGAGACGCCACGGTGTCAGAATTTTGCCCCGAAAGGGATCTTTAACATGCCAGTAAATCTACTGACACGACTCCCTCACATTTGCGCACCCTCAAATGCCAGCTGACTGCACCAGGATTCGATCCTACAACCTTGGGAACAGCAATCTAGGACGTCACCGCTGAGCTACGCATCCAGCCCAATTGTTAAGACAACTGGAGTTCTCACTTCCACGTACCAAACAAACATGGTGACGTGCTGTCATCTGCAACCGACTCATATTGAAGTTTATGCCTCATCAAGCTTCAGCTTCCCATTAGCGAGCCTTGAGGTTCATGCTGGGTCAATCACTCAGTTGTCATAGCCACATAGGTATTGTCAAATGCATACTGCACCTGCTTCTGATTTTGTTTGGTTGCACAAACTGAGATACTCTTATACCTATAATTATTATATTACTGTATTTATATACTACTGGGCCCATACAAAGCGTTTTATCGTAAGGGCAATGAATCGTGAAAAGAATTCTGACAAAGACACCGCTTGCTTCAAATACTGCTGCTGGCAAAAAACACTGTTTCCTGCAAGGCGCGCTCGCGCTTTTAGTTTTACGTGACGGTTAATCATGCGATCATGCATTGACCGGAAATCGAACCCGGTCCACCTTGGTGAGAGGCTCATAGCCTGACCGCTGCGCCACCACGCCCCCTTTCCTTTCTTGAGAATGCGATACGTCCGTCGTTTTCAATATAATGTTGATTCATTAAATGTGGAATTTATTAATTGGTCAGGTGTTGTGTGCACTAGTAATTAATTTTATTTCTTAATAAACCTTGCGCCGGATTGCACAGTAGCATCTTAATAAACCATGAGTGAACGTTGTAGGTCTCCTGGTGGATTGAAGTGGAATTATGGAACCTTGTTTCAAATCACTTTTATTACTTCTTATGTTTGGCGTTTGATTTATTCATATTCAATTCCGCAAACGTATTCGTGTATACGTCTATTAATATTACGGTAGATGGGTCTTTGCCACTCGCATGATTTTTCCTTCTTCCACTACAAATTGTTTGGGCGCTGGTTCAATATTGGTTATGAACTCAGTCTTCTCAAAGGAGAGCCAGAGTCCTGCCTTCGCTGCTTGTGCACTTAGCTGATTTATCTGTTCCTTGGCTGTCTCTAATGAATCGGAAAATATTGCAAGATCATCGGCAAAAGCTATACAGCCGTTTGTAAGGTCAGATTTCGGTATAGCACTCTAACTCCGACTTATGATTATCACTACTGTATCATTGTGTGCCTACCTCTTACTCCCGTTTCCAAGGGGGTCTGGGATGAGATGCGATGAAAGTGTATTGTGGCGGAAGTTTTTACGGCCGGATGTCTTTCCTGACGCCAACCTCGTGAAAGGAGTTAATGAGAGATGAGATGAATGAAGACGAATGGAACTGGGCAGGGACGTGGAAGGAAGTGGGCGTGGCCTGTCAGAAGGTACCGTCTTAGCATTTGCCTGGAGTTGAAAATGGAAAACCACGGAAAACCATTTCAAGGACGGCCAACGGTGGGGCTCGAACCCACTTCTACCGAATGCGCAGAGAGCTTGGCCCCATGGTCTAGCGCTGCACTTTAGCGAGCGTAGCTACCACTGTCGGTTATTACTGTATCATTCTTCTTCTTCTTGTTTCGTTTCGGCCAACTAAGGACCACGTCATTTGAACTGTTTCAGTTTAGCTTTAAAATTAGCCCAGTATTCCTTCATTCATAGACGGTGTTGTTCTTTTCTCTAGTTTGTTCACGTTTTTCCAGTTTTTATCGTCGGCTTAGGTTGGAAACTCCGATGTTCCAAGAGTGTTCTCTTAAGCTGGTCACGCTCCTGGATATCTTCACACGAGATCCCAGTCTCCTGATTATCTTTTAGTATCTCACTGAACCAGGCTCCCTTTGTCTTTATCTCTTGGAGAAAAGTGAAAACGCGATAAGTTAATCATTTGACGTCATTCTGGCCGAGTGCCCATAAAACGTAATCGGTCTTTTCAGCATCACGTCAGTAATTTTCTCCACGTGTGTATATAAATCCTGTCAATCCAGGTCTTGACGTCTTCTAAACTCACCATTCTCTTTAACCGGACTTAGGATTCTCCTCAAAATCTTCCTTTACTTGGCAACCAATTTCTCCATCATACCTTTCTTGTTCATGGCGAGACATTCCGCTGAAAGTAAAGCTTCTGGCCGGATGGCAGTGCAGTAATGTTTGATTTTTGCATTCAAGCATATATATTTTTTGTTATACACATTTTTAAGATGTTGGGCCATTTCAATCTTATTTAGGCTTCTTTTTCCGACATATTAGGTTCTATCCATTCACCAAGATACTTAAATATTTCAACCCGATTGATTATTCCATGGGTCACTTCTAGCTCTCTTGTAGCCGAATTTTTAAATTTTTTATTTGCGAACAGACCACTGAGGATCACGCTACAATTTCATTTCTTATTCGTCTTAAGCTTCCTCTTCCTCCAGTATTCTTTCATATGGACGCTGTGTTGCTTCTGTTCATCCGTCCAGGTTCTTCCAGTCTTCGCAGTTCTTTCGTCTTGGAGCCCTTCTAAATATTAAATAAAGGTCCAAAATGTATCCCTTTCTAACATCTGAACTTCCTGAATATTGGACCTTCCTAGATCTTCACGAAGTTCCTTAATCCATGCCGTAGCTGTCTTCTTGTTCCAAAGGTAGTCGAATATATTTTTGGTTATTGTGGTTTTATCCGTACTGTGCAAGTGTCCGATATATGACAACCTTCTCCTTTTCATGGTTTCTGAGATTCTCTCCACATTTTTGTAGACTTCATTGTTGTTCTGAAGTTTCCAGCCACTTTCAATATGGACTGGACCCATAATTTTCCGAAGTATTCTTTTTCTAGGATCTCCAGCTTCTCCAGCTTGTAGTTCATTGAGAGGCATTCATAGCCGAATTATTCTTCTTCTTCTTCTTCTTCTTCTTTCTTTGTTTAGGCCAGCTATGGACCACGTCATTTCAACTGCTTCCGTCTTTGGGCCTTGATCTTAGCCCAGTGTTCACGCATTCGCTGCCTGTGAGACTCCTTTCTTTCCTCAGATCACTTCTTGCCGGTTTTTAAATTCGCTTTTTCTTGGAATTGGTGGTGTGCTCCAAGCTTTTCCTTCAAAAGATCACGTTCCATAATGTCTGCGTGGGTGACCCCTATTTTACGCAAATCCTTGTCTATCTCACAAAACCAGGGGCCCTTGTTTATTTTTGTAAAAAAATAGCTAAATATCCGATTGGCGATTCTCTCGGGTTTCATACGAGTTAAGTGGCCATAGAAAGATATTCTTCTCTTCTGAATTACTTGAGATATCCTTTCTACATAATGGTACAGCTCATTGTTATGCCGTTTCCTGTATTCACGATCGTCTCTCAACGGCCCTATGATCTTCCTCAGGATCTCCCTTTCCTTGGCTTCCAATTTCTCAACCAGACCCTTCCTATTCATTGCCAGGCATTTTGCTGCGTACAGCGCCTCAGGTCGGATAACTGTACGATAGTGTTTTAGTTTGGCATTGCGGGACACTGTTCGCTTGTTGTACACTTCTTTCGTTTGCTGGTAGACCACTTCCATCTTGTTCATTCTTGAATATTATTATTATTATTATTATGATTATTATTATTATTATTGGGGAGCGTGATGGCGCAGTGGCTTAGCTGCTCGTCTTTCACCCAAACGGCCGGGGTTCGAATCTTGGTGACAGTGGGGTGGAGTTTTCACCTGAAAAATCACGTGGCGTCAGGAAGAGCATCCGGCCTTAAATCCCCGACAAAAACAAAAATGAGCCTGGTAGGCTCCGGCAACCCCAATTAATTGGGAAAAAGCCGAATAAAGAAATTATTATTATTATTATTATTATTATTATTATTATTATTACTACTATTATTATTATTATTATTATTATTATTATTATTATTATTATTATTATTATGGTTGTTGTTTTTAAAGAATGGAGCTTTGAAGTCATCTTCCCCCTGAGTTCTGTTTAACGAAATACAGTATTAGACGTTATTTGATGACGCCTAGCACTTGGCCTGTTGGACAATAGTTTATGAATAGATTATACTTCACCTAACGTTCACTGTTTTCACCTGAAAAATCACGTGGCGTCACGAGTCAAGGTATTTAATTTTGGAAACACGCAAGCTGACTTGAAGAGAGGAAGTGACGTCCTGGTCCGATGGGATAGTTCGACTGGAATCGTCTGCTCTTGACTGAGGGGCGAATGGTAGTAGTGCTCCCATTGATTTATGCAAATCCAAATAATTAACTCTGAAAGCTCAGTATATAATTTATTGACCGGGTCTCATCTCGGTGATTGTACTAATGTCAAAACTCAATATTTCATAGTGCTCGTTACACAAATGATAAAAAATTGATGAGTATCAATGTTGCTATAAATAAATAAATAAATAAATAAATAGCCTTACAAATCCCATAAGGGCTATGGCCTCCTGCTTTGCAGGGAATTGCACAGTTTTAACTCATCAGGTGAGCAAGTCCTGAGGAGCATTCGGGGTTATTCTTTCTGATTGGGCCTTCTATATAGATGTGCAGCTGATTAAAGATTAAGTAAATTATATTACGATGGCATAACATTCGCTACAACAATCTTCATTTCTGAGTCTGGCGATATCAAGGCCTCAAATATCCATTAGTATTACGGAAATCATAATAGCCATCAACCAATATCTGGGAGCTTCCCATTGCCACTAAGCACAAAGCTTACCCTGTCTAAGCACTTGAACAATGACAGAAACTGCCAAGTCTTCACTCTTCAGTAAAATCTACGTATATTGAACCGTTTCAAATAGGTCTTTTTAAAATGCAATACAAAACCTTACCGGTGGAGTTTTAACATCTAGTTTGGATGCAGATACCTATACACGTTCTTTAACATCCCACAAATCATTCACTATGTTGTGCACATGTGGTCCCGGAACGAATTAAAAAGTGTTTCGCAAGATAGTTGAACCTTTTGAATTCCTTGTGATGCAGTAAGGTTATAATCCCTAGTGAACACGATGATGTTTCCTCAAATTACAGTGCGAGACAATGTTCCATTAGTTCTGTCCGCCATGCAAATGACTTCTCACATGTGCTACAAGTGTATTACTTCACTCCAGTATGAACAACAGTGTGCTTCTTGAGGTCACCGCTCTGTGAGAAGCCTTTATTGCACACCAGAGATATGTACCGCTTTGCTGCATGCCCACTGAACGGTGTCTTTCTAGTTGATGCATTGTTTTATTGGTCACTGCATGCGAGTCTCCCTAGGTCTTTCCACTCCTGCCTCATCTTCGCTGTTCTTGTCCATTGTTTTCCTCCCCATTTTACGAACCAGTCTGCCCATCTGATTCTTTGTCTCCCAACGTTTCGTCTTCCTGTTCTTGGGTCCCACATCGTCATTTTGTACGTCCATCGGTTAGGATCTAATCTCGCTACATGTCCACCCCATCTCCATTTGAGCTGGTCTGCTGATGTCATAGCGTCTTTCATGCCGGTTCTCCTTCTTAAATCTTCGTTCCGTATTCTATCTCTCAATGAGACATGAAGTATCTTCCTTTCCATTTTCCGTTGACATCTCTGGATCATTTGTCTTTGTTTCGATGTTAATGCCTAAGTTTGGCAACCATATAGTAACACCGGTATAACGCATTTTTCCAGAACTTCAGCCTTTAAAGTGTGTTTTTGGGTCTTGTCAGCCAGTATAAACTTTAGGGACCAAAAGCTCTTCCATGCTTGTCCTATGTTGCTATATAACAGTCCAAATGTATTACACTAAAAATTTAGCATTATTGTAGGATGACTATTTTTATTAACTTTAGCCAGTTTAATGGCTTAGAAAGGGAGGCAATCAAGGCAAGCTTCAGGAAGATGAGCGTTCCGATGAAATCCTACCTAACAATTTAGCTTCACACAGGTTTAGTCTGTGGAAGGATCTTTTACATGCCATAAATGTATGACATGGCACCGCCGGCTTTACTTCCCCTCCGAAGAAAGGCTTACTGAAGATTTTTTAACGCTCTTAAAAGATCCGACGACTTCGGACGCTATCTTGGGCACAGCAGTTCAGCATTGATATATAGTAAAATGAATATATTGTATAAGTTTTTCAAAAGCAAGGATTCTTGTCTCGTACAGGCTAGTTATAAGTCCTAACATACACTTACATGGCAAAGACATAGGTTGGAAGAAGATGCTAGTACAGATGAAAAACTAACAGTTGTGAAGACATCTCTGGAACTGATGTCTACGTAACTACTAATTCTGCGGTTACTTTTTTCAAAGAATCAGGCCCGACAATACTTGCTTTTGTTGATAAGCTCTATCTGGATACACACACTTTAGGAATTGAAATTTACCGTCGGGCGACTTCCACATTACTGGCTCAGCGAATCCCCTTCCGTCTAGAGTAAAACCCGTTAACAAGCTAATCGTGCTGACCCAGTGACATACTACTGTTATCACGTATTCAAACCAACATGGCAATGTCTCGGCTGAGTGAGATATCATCTCCACTCGTCTTGCGATTTACTACACAGTACATTTATATTCATTTTCGCGATTGTATAACACCGTATGTTTAGTAAAGGAGTATTCTGAATTTCAGACTGTCAGAACAACTCGACAAACTAAATCTGAATAACTTCGCGTTCAGACTCTCACTAAATCATCTCGAAGACAAACAATTAATCTGACAGAAAATAAATCAGCAATCTGTAATCAGAATCTTTTCATCTGTTCTACTGTAGCTCTTAAATCGAGATGGGCGGTCACATGACTATTTCCTACCTGCTAAGCCCACAGCCAACTACCACTAAAGCGTCACTCGCTAACTGGGCTAGTAATTACTTACAGTGGTGATACATAGTTCCAGGCGCTCTACCTTGACCTTGACGAAGGTCAAAGGAACAAATATACACGTACAGTATTTCCTTGCTAAATAGCTGTAGCAGGACAATGCTTAATCTATATGGATCTATCTAGAATAATGACGAAATTAAGTTGGTAATATCGAAATTTCTAATTAGTTCGAAATACTGTATACCTGGCATAATGTAGCCTAATAGAGCACTACAGTTGGCAGACCTGGAGACTGAATATATTCTTAGTTCCACCTCTTAGGGAGCAGAATACAAAATTTGGTTGAAGTCCAATGGATAGCATGGACGTTACATGCAGTTAAACATTGGATCTAACAGCCCGCGTAAAATCATGTTGGCAACAATGTCATGCATGTATTGGTCAGAAATAAACTGAAATAAAATGATCTATTGTTGTGCCAATTTTGAATGAAATCCATTAGTTAGTATAAACGTTACATACATTTTAAAATTGGACCTATCAGCAGGCTTAGAATCAAGTTGACAGCACTGACGTAGAGTAGTTACTCCAAATTAATCTAGAATGCCAGGTACTATACGTGTGCAAAGATTAGAGCTATTGGATTGCATACTTTTTGATATATTGATATTAGGGTAACAAAAATAGAGACAGCATTTATTAACACTTGGCAGCCCTGGTTACTCTTAAGAATACGCATAGTTATATCTGTTATGGTACACTTAGCACATACGAAATGTGGTTGAAATACAAATGCTAGTATAGAAGTTACATGTATTTAAAGTTGAACCTCTCAGCAAGCTTAGAATCATATTGGTGGCACTGACGTATATAAGTTACTCCAAATTAATATAGAATGTCAGGTATATACGTGTGCATAGTTTAAAGCTGTCGGCTTGCATACTTTCTGATATATTGGTATTTGGATATAATAAATTGAGAGCATTTATTTACAGTTGGCAGCCCTGGTGGCTCTTAAGAATACGCTCAGTTATGTATGTTTATGTACACATAGCACTTACGAAATTTGATTGAATTCCAATTG
The DNA here is from genome assembly GCA_946902985.2 of Meconema thalassinum. NCBI lineage: Eukaryota > Metazoa > Arthropoda > Insecta > Orthoptera > Tettigoniidae > Meconema > Meconema thalassinum. The sequence continues at coordinate 1,710,987,692 of OX336388.2, read as the reverse complement.
ACAGTGTAGAAATTATATGCATTTAAAAATGGACCTATCAGCAGGCTTAGAATCATTTTGGTAACACTGCCATGTATGGCCTCCTGGAAATTAAACTAAAATATTATTATCTATACGTGTACCAATTTTGAAATAGCTCCCATTCATACCTTCCAAGATATCCAACATGGAGCTCAAATTTCAATTGTGATTTCTCAGCAGTTGGTAGCACTGGCATCATTTTCAAATACGGAATTTAGGTATTCAGGTATAGATCTTTACTTCTACCAAATTTTGTATCGATTGCCGCAGCCGTTTAGGAGTTGATAGGGGGGACACACACACAGCTAGACAGACAGACAGAAGGACAGAGAGACTGACACACATTTGCCCGGATCGATCTCATACGTCTACTTTTTCCTCTTTTTTTGCAAAATGTGAAAATTAGGCTAAAAATACCTACTCCTAGTGCAAATCTTTGCAAACAATTAGTTAAATGAAATGATGATATGATATAGAACAATGTAACATACGATGATATAGGCTACGACATAAAAAATCACCCTTGAGAGATATTTACAAATACTGGTTTGTGACTTGGTACAAGGCTAAGGAACCGAAATTTCCTGTATTTGTGATAAAATCCCTAATACTGAAAGGTGGTAACTTCGGTATGGCGGTTTGTTTACAATCATGTAAGACAAACGCTGCAGTAGTTAGAATTAGCCTATATATTTCGCACCACCGTACCAATACTTAGTCACAAAATAAATTAGGTGAGACACACAAATACTGCTACTGCAATAGCACATTTCATAGTTTTCTGATCTCTCACTGAAATTGTGTGATTTAAGTTTGTTGGTTTTTTTCCTCAGTTTAGGGGCTGCGACAATGCGGTCGTGTAGTCCCGAGATCTTTGGGTGTGTGTAGAATCTGTCTGATAACCGGTGTTAATTATGATGACTGTATTAGTGTGTGTGTTATCTGTAATTCAGGTAAGGACTGCAGACGATCAATTTCAAGTAGTTCCTACTTTTGATACTAAATGTTACCGTCAACGACACCTAGTTGTGAACTTGGCTACTAGATGACACCGCAACCGGCACCTGGTGACGAACGTTGGAACTTAATACAGCGTTTATTAAATCTTACGTACAGATTTAGCTTCAAACAATTGTAGTTATTGGAAGGTTCTTTTACATGCCATAAATCTATGACAAGGGCCCGCCAACTTTTCTTCCCCTCCGAAGGATGGCAGATTTAAGTTTGTTATGGATATGATAAATAAGGGTCCACATCGTGGCGTAGTGGTTTGCATTCTCGGATGTCATCGCAGAGGTTTGGGTTCGATTCCAGACTCTGCCAAGAAATTGAATTTCAGCCTGAGGGCTGGAACAAGGTACACTTAGTCTCGTGAGGTAGAAATAAGAAGAATCTATTTCTTCACCAAACCCAGAAGTTGTTTCCTAGGTTGCGCACTTGAACTCGAAGCGTATGCTAGGATGGTATTTAAAGCAAGGCCACGGACGCCTCCTGCCCAAATCCTTGTTGACCACAAGTCAATGCTATACAGGTAAGAATTGTTTCAGTCGAAACAGAGATTTGCACAGCTCTGGAAGTACTGCCCGAGGAGTTATTAGTCACGTGAAACAGTGTATACAAAGATATAACAACTTACTGTACAATACTCTTGTTATCATTAGTTTTAGTGTATTGAACATACAGGGTGATTATTTTGCTGGAGCGGGACGGGCAACCGGCTGCCGGGCGCGCGCCTTCCGCCAGCCAACTGAGCTCGCACCGCGGATTGTGCGCAGGTGGAAACTGCAACAAAGTACATTAATTAATGGTAAATTCACCAGCAAATCATGATTTAAGAACTTACATATCCACAGGAGATGCTGACAGACAGGCGTTGTACCGTGTAAATAAATTAGCGTTTACACGTTGTAATTCCCTTCTGTTGTGAGGGATATCTGCTGCCGTATATTGTTCTCCATCTCCACTAGAGTGCGGGTAATTGATCTGTACACTTTGTATTTTAAATTAACCCACAATTGAACATCAAACGGGCTTAGGTCCGTGCTTCGATTAATTACAGTAAACACGCAGGGGGGTGCAGGAGTAGCTACATAATGTAACGATTTAACTTCCAAAGTTACTGTCTGTCAGCTGATGATCTTTAGTATCTTCTGTGAAAAGATAAGTTCTAACCTTTAACTGGTGACGTGAGGCCATCCAGATCCCCCCCCCCCAAAAAAAAGATATATGTGCTTCTTTAATTAAATCTTGCAACTGTTGTTTATGTTACCTTCGTATCTGTGCGCTGACACTACACCCTCGTTGATGAAAGTTTAGTGACTCGTTGGCTGGCGGAACGCGTGCGCTCCCGGCAGTCGGCCGCCGGTCCCGCTCCAGCAAAAGAATCTCACTGTGTTATCAATGAGACCACCTCGGCTCTCACCTCTGAGGCCCGAGTTTCATTCCCAGCTCTGCCAAGAAATTGAATTATAGTCTGAGGGTTTCGAATGGAGTGTGTTCAGCTGCGTGAAACAGAACTGAGAAAAGGTGGGTTCAAATCCCATATCAGTCATCTTAGAAATGTTTTTCCGTGGATTCCCACCTTTGCTCTACGCAAATGCTGTGACGGTACCTAACTTAGGGCCACAGACGAATTCTAATCTGGATGTTGGAACATCTTGGTCATCAGCCCCTTGTAGTGGGGTGTGTGTTGAACTTGTCTGATAAACCTGAATTTATGTGATGACTGTAGTAGTGTGTGTAGTCTAACTGTATTTGGGACAGGAATGTGGGACTTGAAATAAGGTACTATCCCGGCATTTTCCTGGAGGAAGTGTGGAAAAGCCCTGGGGAAAATCACACTCAGGATAGCCGCTATCAGCGCCAGGATTCGAGCCTACGATAATTTAACTTGCTACAGCTGTCATCGCAGTCGTAATGCGCTATTTTACGAGCATGGTACGCTGTGGGATAGTTTTAATCTCAATTGCAAGTACGAGTATACACACTAGTACAGACGTCACAATAACAAAGTTTATCACACACCCAAGTACACGGGGATAATGACCACGATGTCGCAAGTCTCTATATGAATAAACAGCAAATGATGATGATCGTGTGGTCTCCGGAGAGGCCGAGTGCAGGTCTTTCTAATTGACGCCCTTGGGCGACCTGCGCGTCGTAATGAGGATGAAGTGATGAGGAAGACGTCACATACACCCAGTCCCCGAGCCACGGAAATTAACCCCAGAAGACTAAAATCCCTGATGGCTCTGCCGGGAATCGAACCCGGGGCACAACGGGCCAAAGCCTAGCACGCTAACCATTCAGCCACGGAGCTGGACAATAAACAGCAAATAACTTCATATCAGTGACCTTAAGAGTTACTTCCCTATTGACATGGCCGCTCCTGGAAATGACCATGAATTACCGATTACTCACCGACAAATGGACATTAATCCTTGAGTGTAAATAAACGGAGTGAGCGTGATGGATTGCAGCCAGAGAAAATATGCAATTTCATTTTAATCCAAGCATTAAGGGGACATGGCTCGAGGCGTAGGCTTTATCGATCTTCTGAACCCTGGTTGGTCTGCTATTTATACACTAAACCAGGTTAAAATGGCTCTGGAATATTTTAGTAGCTTATGCGAACACAAATACACTTTATCGTAATGCTCGTACATATTGTTCAGTAATACTGTAATTACAACCACGTAAGTCACTTGGTGTATTGATCCTTTTTAACGGGTTTCAGCTCTTGAATTTTTCATTTACGTTTCTGCCTGTTTACATCACAGTAAGAGAGTTTCTCCGAAGAGTACCCAGTTCGAGGATGGAAGCATTTGGCACGGAGGTTGTGAACACCGTATTATTTACTAAAATGTATTATTAATAAAATTCAGAGTGAAATGAATGAGTCTAACAACAAATAGTTTAAAATTAGTACATATAACTGTACCAAGTCAATACATATTAAATTCATTTTTTAAACAGTGCACAAATGTTTCGAGTCCTGTTTGACCACATCTTCAGCACTTATGTGTAAACTTTTTAGGATATGTTTATTTATATTATTATTATTATTATTATTATTATTATTATTATTATTATTATTATATATATATATGTATGTATGTATGTATTCTTTATTGTCAGACAGATAGACTCCACTAGTGATTTTGCCCCTTTGGGAGAGCCAAACACAGCTTCACTTCCTTTCCTCTTCTCTTTTCTTCCCAAAACCCTTTCATTAATTCACTGTGTTAGGTAGATTTCATTGCAGCCTCCGTGGCTTAGGCGGCAGCACGCCGACCTCTCACCGCTGGGTCCGTGGTTCAAATCCCGGTCACTCCATGTGAGATCTGTGCTGGACAAAACGGAGGCAGACAGGTTTTTCTCCGGGTACTCCGGTTTTCCCTGTCAAAATTTCATTCCAGCAACACTCTCCACTATCATTTCCTTTCATCTGTCATTCATTTAATCATTGCCCCAGAGGAGTGCGCCAGGCCTCGGCAGCCGGCACAGTTCATATCCGCGCAGCTAGATGGGAGCTTCATTCATTCCATTCCTGACCCGGTCGGAGACTGGAAGCAGGCTGTGGATTTTCATTTTCAGGTATGTTTCATTAGAAAGCTAACTATTGCAATGGATACCATGTTTCGACTTCCGGAAAATTTCGACATATCTTCGCGTTTTACATCCCCCAGACCCCAAAACCACCGTCAGTTCAAAAGTTTATATATAATTTATGTATATATATATATATATATATATATATATATATATATATATATATATATATGTATATCAGTTTCATGTGGACTCGATAACTGCCGTAATTTAGCACCAATCACTTTGAATTTTTAACCGAATATGTATACCTGTAAAATCTCGGTAGAGTTCGTTACTGGGCTAAATCGGTCGAAGGGGGTGAAAATGGGGGGCTTTTTTTCGAAAAAATGAAATATTGCTATAACTCTCTTAATATGTGAAATATCGAATCCGTTCAAAGTTCATACTATGTGTTGGATAAGGCCCAAAAATGTATGTTTGAAGAGTTTTTTATAGCACCAACCATTGACCAAAGGGGTGGGAAAAGTGGGTTTTTCGGGAAACATTAATCATATCTCTCTTAATAGGCACAATATCAAAACCGTACAAAATGGACAATATACCCCTAATAATTACCTAAAACTTTTGTCTGAAAGAATTTTCGATATGACCCACCATTACGCCAAGGGATGAGAAAAATTATTTCGGAATTATAAGAAAATGCCAAGAGCTATCAGTGGTTGCCATGGCAACACTACTAAATTGATGAGGGATGAGCCATCAGACGTTGCAATGACAACGCACTTGCACGAGATCAGATTCAGATTTCCATCTAAGTGTGAAGCGGCTTCGGCGACGTAACTGATAGCATGCTGAACTTTTATGCCCAAGGTCGCGGGTTCAAAGCCGGCTAAAGTCGTCGGATTTTCTAAGAGCGCTAAAAATCCCTCAGTATGCTTTCCTTTTGGAGGGGAAGTTCCAACGTTCGTTGCGAATTGCTGGTTGCGGTGGCATCTTGTAGCCAAGTTCAAAGCTAGGTGTCGTTGACGGTAGTATCTGGTATCAACATTAGGAACTACTGCTTGAAATTAACCGTCTGCATTCCTTACCTGAATTACAGACTAATACAGCCATCACAATTCACACCGTTTTTCAGACAGATTCTACACACACCCAAAGTACACGGGGTTACATGACCGCGTTGTCGCAGCCCCTAAACTGAGGAACCAACCAAAATCTCTGCGGGAGATATAATTTTGCGTGAAGAAGTAACAGACCGTTACATAGTTACACATCAGTGTCGAAACCTTGCATAAGGACAGTGTGACCACAAGTATAACAAGAAGTTCCGTTAAGAACTATACAGCCTACTTTTCATGCCAATGATTATTCTACAGAATATGAACATATCTAGAATAATGACGAAATTAAGTTGCTAATATCGAAATTTCCAATTAGTTCGAAATACTGTATACCTGGCATAATGTAACTTATCCTAATAGAGCACTACAGTTGGCAGCCCTGATGACTGAATATATTCTTAGTTCCATCTCTTAAGGTACAAAATACAAAATTTGGTTGAAGTCCAATGAATTGCATGGACGTTACATGCAGTTAAACAGTGGATCTAACAGCGCGCGTAAAATCATGATGGCAACAATGTCATGCATGTATTGGTCAGAAATAATCTGAAATAATATGATCTATTGTTGTGCCAATTTTGAATGAAATCCATTAGTTAGTATAGAAGTTACATGCATTTTAAAATTGGACCTATCAGCAGGCTTAGAATCATGTTGGCAGCACTGACGTATATTAGTTACTCAAAATTCGTCTAGAATGCCAGGTACTATATGTGTGCAAATTTTAGAGCTATTGGCTTGCATACTTTCTGATATATTGATATTAGGGTAACAAAAATAGGGACAGCACATATTAACAGTTGGCAGCCCTGGTTGCTCCTTAGAATACGCATAGTCATATCCGTTATGGTACACATAACACATACGAAATTTGGTTGAAATCCAAATGATAGTATGGAAGATGCATGTATTTAAAGTTGGACCTGTCAGCAGGCTTAGAATCATGTTGGTAGCACTGACGTATATAAGTTACTCCAAATTTATTAAGAATGTCAGGTACTATACGTGTGCATAGTTTAAAGCTGTCGGCTTGCATACTTTCTGATATATTGGTATTTGGATAAAATAAATTAGGAGCATTTATTAACAGTTGACAGCCCTGGTAGGTCTTAAGAATACGCTCAGTCATATCTGGTTATGTACACATACAACATACGAAATTTGGTTGAATTCCAATGGATAGTGTAGAAGTTATATGCATTTAAAAATTGGACCTATCAGGAGGCTTATAATCATTTTCGCAACACTGCCATATTTGGCCTCCTGGAAATTAAACTGAAATGTTACGATCTGTACGTGTGCCAATTTTGAAATAGCTCCCATTCATACTTTCCAAGATATCCAACATGGAGCTCAAATTTCAATTGCGATGTTTTAGCAGTTGGTAGCACTGACATCATTTTCAAATATGGCCGTGAGATATTCAGGTGTAGATCTTTACTCCTACCAAATTTTGTTTCGATTGCTGCAGCCGTTTAGGAGTTGATAGGGGGGGACACACACACAGCCAGACAGACAGACAGAAGGACAGACAGACAGACAGACAGACAGACAGACAGACAGACACACACTTGCCCGATCTCATAAGTCTACTTTTTCCTCATTTTTGCAAAATGTGAAAAGTAGGCTAAAAATGGACTCCAAATGACAAGGAGGTTACCGTCATCATAAGACAATAAAATGTTTAAAATATGCATAAAATGACGAAAAACAAAGTTAATTAATCTCCAATTATAAAATACTTTATGTTCGACCCTCACTATTATGTGTTAGAAAACTGTATCATAATGATGGTCATTTTAACACTCTTTTTCATTATGATACAGTTTCTCCAGCCAATCAGAGCTCGTTCATTGACCAATTAGGTAACGATACCTTCACGCGTGCGCTCAAAATCCAACATGTCGGACATAAACACAACATCGAACTATAATAAATTAACGACATGGAATACGCACCGTCCATATGTTCGCGTAAATAAACTGGCGAATATGAGACAACAAATAGCACTGTACCTTAATATAATTTCTACACAGCGCATTCATTGTCTTCAAACAACTCCAGTGACAATATTACTGAGGGACGGCAGATGTCAACATATGGCCTGCATATGGCATTGCAAGCACACAGAGCGCATGCGTCGGTCGTCCTGAGATCTTGAAAGACAGAGATATAACACCCAACGCTCGCTCTGCGATCACAAAATTCTTGTGGCTGACTCTCAACAGATATTTATGAATATTTATGTTAAAACATATAATAAAGTTATAATTATCGTCGAACATAAACAGTCGTATGCAACTCGCCTATAATGGTAATTAAGACACTCGTATGGAAATTATAAAACTCGCATACGCTCGTTTTATAAAAATACTCGAGTCTTAATTATAGCCATTATAGGCTCGTTGCATAATGTACTATTCTCGCAATAAATGAGGTCTGATCCTTCTACGAAAACCTACATATTCTGCCTATTTTCGCCTATCCCAAAGTTTGCCCGGTGAAATCTACCTCCGCCTTCCGGCGTGCCGAGATGACTTTTTATTTTCTTCCTTTCCTCTGTCCATTTTGTCCCTATTGTTTCTTTTCTTGAGACTTGTTCAAATTTCTTGTTTCGGATTTTATTAGCCTATTTTCATTGGTGAAAAAAAAACAAGTAGTTCCGTTAAGAACTATACAGCCTATTTTCATATATCCTTCTCTTGTTAATTGCCTCTATCAACAAACAAAATTTCAGTTTGATTGCTTAATAGATTCGTAGATATTGAGAACCGACTAAATATTGCGGATGGTCGTCATGTTGGAGTTTTATGTATGTAGGTCTTACAGTTATGTACTGTTACAGGAAGATTATTGTGTACGTGTAGTATTCAAACTTCAATCGCATGGTTAGGACACAAGAAGTGAAAAATAGATTTTAAAATTTTGCACAGCTGCCATCTTGTGGTCATGGAAACAATTGAAAACAATTACATGCCAGTGGATTAACATATGTATAAGGATTTACTGTACCAAGTGTCACTGCACTCGGATGGTTAAATTGCGAGAAACGTCCATGTGAATATTTATAATTCGCGTCGCCGCCATGTTCGAGTTGTGATCACCAGGTTATTGAAAGCCCGATAAGTGAACTTAAGTTCATATCCCCTATGAACATTAAAAAAATCAGTTTGATTGCTGTAAGAGATTCGTAGATATTGAGATCCATCTAAATATTTCGGATGGTCGGCATGTTGGATTGTTATATGAGAGGCCATGGCGTAATTTACCATTAATGGAAAATTATTGTGTAGGTTCATTATTCAAACTTTCACTTCGATCGCATGATTACGACACAAGAAATAAAAACTTAATTTTAAGATTCGCAAACCGCTATCTTGAGGTTATATAAACAATTGAACTGAATTAGATACCAGTGCATTACAATGAGTATAAACATTTCCTGTACCAGGTATCATTGCGTTTAGATCAATAAATCACGATTGAAGTCTATTTAAAATTTACAAATACGCTTGGCCGCCATATTCGTTTTGTAGGTAACCGGGTTTTGAAAGTCATATAAATAAACTTCCAGTAGTGCCCTTTATCTCCATACAAAATTTCAGGGTGATACCGCTAATAGTTTCCGAGATATAGAATGAGTTGAAATATTTCGCATATCCGCCATCTTGAGGTTATTTAAACAATTGAACGAAGTTAGATATCGGTGCATTACAATGTATATGAACATATACTGTACCAAGTTTTATTGCGTTTGGTTGGTTAAATCGCGAGAAAAGTCTATTTAAAAGTCGCAACTTCGCTTGGCCGCCATGTTGGTATTGTAGTTACCAGGTTTTCAAATGTCACATAGGTGTACTTCTTGTAATTCCCTTTATCACCACAAAATATTCCAGGGTGATATCAGTAATAGTTTCGGAGATATTGAATGCTGGTGAAATATTTCGCACAGCCGCCATGTTGGATTGGTGACACGTAACAAAATTTGAAGGGCACGGTCGGGGTCGTCCGGAATAGTGCTATGAACTTACCGAGTTTCATTGAAATCGCACCAGCCGTTTAGAAGTTATTAAGGGGGGGACACACACCATCACACACACCATCACACACACAATCACACACACCATCCCAAACACACACACGCACACACAGACAGACACACGGACAAAAGGTGATCTCATAAGCCTATTTTTTCATAAATGAAAATAGGCTAATTATAGGCTTATGAGATCACGTTTTGTCCGTGTGTCTGTCTGTGTGTGCGTGTGTATGTGTGTCTGATGGCGTGTGTCCCCCCTAATAACTTCTAAACAGCTGGAGCGATTTGAATGAAACTCGGTGAGTTCATATCTCTATTCCGGACGACCCCGACCGTGCTCTTCAAATTTTGTTACGTCTCACCAATCCTACATGGCGGCTGTGCGAAATATTTCACCAGCATTCAATATCTCCGAAACTATTACCGATATCACCCTGGAATATTTTACGGTGATATTGGGAACTAACAGACGTTCACCTATGTGACTTTTGAAAACTTGGTAACTACAAAGCCTACATGGCGGCCAAGCGAAGTTGCGACATTTAAATAGACGTTTCTCGCGATTTAACCAACCAAACTCAATGAAGTTTGGTACAGTATACAGTATTTTACACACATTCTAATGCACCGACATCTAACTTTGTTCAATTGTTTACATAACCTCAATATGCCGGCTGTGCGAAATATTTCATCGGCATTCTATATCTCTGAAACTATTACTGGTATCACCATGAAATTTTGTAGGGAGATAAAGGGTACTGCTGGAAGTTCATCAACGAGACTTTCAAAAACCGGTTAACTACAAAACGAACATGGCGGCCAAGTGAAGTTGAAAGTTTGAAATAGACTTTTCTCGCGATTTAATGATCCAAACGCAACGAAACATTTTACAGCAAATGTTTATACACATTGTGATGCACTGGTATCTAATTTAGTTTAATTGCTTACATAACCTCAAGATGGCGGATGTGCGAATTTTAAAATTAAGTTTTCATTTCATGTGTCGTAATCATGCGATGAAAGTGAAAGTTTGAATAATGAACCTACGCAATAATATTCCTTTCATGGAACATGACTCGATGGCCTATACATATAACAATCCAACATGGCGACCATCCGAAATATTTAGATGGATCTCAATATCTACAAATATATTACAGCAATCAAACTGAATTTCTGTATGATCATAGGGGCTATGAACATAAGTTCACCTATAGGACTTTCAATAACCTGTTGATCACAAATCCAACATGGTGGGGATGCGATGTATAAATATTCACATGGTCGTTTCTCGCAATTTAACCATCCGAATACAGTGACACTTGGTACAGTAAATACTTATACAAATTTTAATCCACTGGCATTTTTTTTCAATTGTTACCATAACCACTAGATGGCAGCTGTGAGAAATTTTAAAATCTCGTTTTTACTTCTTGTGTCCTAATCATGTGACTGAAGTTGGAATACTACATGTACACCATAATCTTCATGTAACAGTACATAACTCTAAGACCTACATACATAAAAATCCAACGTGGCGACCATCCGCAATATTTAGTCGGTTTTCAATATCTACGAATCTATTACAGCAATCAAAATGAAATTTTGTATGTTGATAGAGGCAATTAACATAAGTAGGATATATGAAACTAATTGATTTTTAAAATTGATTTCTGTCCTTAACATCGTCTCCAGTGATTTCGAATCGTTACAGGTGCTCCTGTGTTTCTCTCATCCAACTGGCCTATAACTTACTTGCATTAATGATGTTAAATTTTTTCTTAGTGAGTCTGTTTCCATCCATCCTCCACAGGTGTCCATAGAACTGTAGGCGTCTTTTCCTACATTTCTCTGTGATGGTGTCTGTTTCTCTTCGTTGAGAATTACTTAATTATGCATAAGGTAACAAGAAGTTCCGTGACGAACTAAATAGCCTACTTTTCTTAAAATGTAAGATTCATGCCAATGATTAATCTATATGGATCTATCTAGAATAATGACGAAATTAAGTTGGTAATATAGAAATTTCAAATTAGTTCGAAATACTGTGTACCTGGCATAATGTAGCCTAATGTAACCTAAGAGATCACAAAAGTTTGGTGCTTTTCAGTCGGTCAACACGAATGTACCCAAAAAGAGCTGGGTTATGCCCTAATCCTGAAATAAATTACATGAGATTAATAAATACACTAGGATGACCAGTTTCGATCGTCAAGCGATCATCATCAGATCCATTACACTTAGGCTGTAAAATCTATGTTTGAAAATACAGGTGAAAATATTTACATTATGTGCAAATATTTCCTTGCAGTATTGGTACTGCAACTGTCGGTGTAAGGAAAATGCAGTATATATCATGTTAGGTGAAATGCTAAATGGTGATAGATATACGGAATTTGTAATTTGGAGTGATTATATGGTTGTAAAAATCAACTATGGTTAAACTGAAATGTTATAGGCTAACTACTTATCTGATTGTCTTCCTTGCCAGAGCTACGCGCAGTTTTCGTGTTCACTGTAACTCCAGGTGTGGTCCACATGCAAATGTTTATCAACTTAAACTTCGTTTGTGCGTCCGAGATACTATATCTTATACGGTTTACTTCATGGTTTTGAGGCCCCATTAACGATATTCGTACAATACATCATTGGCACTGCACTTTTACGAGTAGTTATTTCAATGACCGACAGAGTTCACAGTTAACCATGGATTTGCGCACCCGGTAGACACATACGCCAAGTAGGATAACATGTCACATGTTACACATCATATGCGACTACTGGAAGGCTCGTAATTTTTAGCCTATTTTCATTTATGAAAAAATAGGCTTATGAGATCACCTTTTGTCCGTGTGTCTGTCTGTGTGTGCGTGTGTGTGTGTGGGATGGTGTGTGTGATTGTGTGTGTGATAGTGTGTGTCCCCTCCTTAATAACTTCTAAACGGCTGGTGCGATTTCAATGAAACTCGGTAAGTTCATAGCACTATTCCGGACGACCCCGACCGTGCCCTTCAAATTTTGTTACGTCTCACCAATCCAACATGGAGGCTGTGCGAAATATTTCACCAGCATTCAATATCTCCGAAACTATTACCGATATCACCATGGAATTTTGTACGGTGATAAAGGGAACTACTAGAAATTCATCTAAGTGACTTTGGAAAACCTGGTAATTACAAAACCAACATGGCGGCCAAGCGAAGTTGCGACTTTTAAATAGACGTTTCTCGCGATTTAACCAACCAAGCGCAATGAAACTTGGTACAGTATATGTTTATGCACATTGTAATGCACCGACATCTAACTTCGTTCAATTGTTTACATAACCTCAAGATGGTGGCTGTTCAAATTTCGAAAATTAGGATAATTTTTCTTGTGTTCTAATCATGCAATCCAAATCAACATTTGCATAATGAACGTACACAATAATCATCATCATATAATACATAACTTTATGGCCTACATATATTAAAATCCAACATGGCGACCATCCGAGTTATTTAGATGGTTCTCAATATCTATTAATCTACTACAGCAATCAAACTGAAATTTTGAAAGTGTATAGAGGCTATAGGCATAGTTCACCTATGGGACGTTCAATAACCTGGCGAGCACAAATCCAACATGGCGGCGACGCGAAATTTAAATATTCAAATGGACGTTTCTTGCGTTTTAACCATCCGAGTGCAGTGAAACTTGATACGCTATATGTTTATACAAATTTTAATCGACTGGCATCTAATTCATTTAAATTATTATCATAACCACAAGATGGCGGCTGAGCGAAATTTTAAAATCCCGCTTTTATTTCTTGTGTCCTAATCATGCGATTGAAGTTTGAATAAAACACCTACACAATAATTTTCATTTAATAGTACATAAATATAAGGCCTATAATGTAAAAATCCAATCCGGTGACCATCCAAAATACTGTATTTAGATGGTTCTCAATATCTACGGTTCTATTACAGCAATCAAACTGACAATTTGTATGTTGATAGAGGCAATTGATAATAGTAGGATATATGAAAATAGGCTATTTTGTTCTTCACGGAACTACTTGTTTGTTGATGGGATAGTCATTTCTAAGTTTTGCAACATTTTAATAAATATTCTTTTTATGTCTGAAAACTGTATCATAATAATGGTCATTTTAACACTATTTTTCATTATGAAACAGTTTCTCCCACCAATCACAGCTCAAGAAACAGTTGTTTGACCAATTAGATAAGGATACCTTCGCGCATGCGCTCAAAATCCAACATGTCTATATAAATTACCGACATGGGAAGTGCACCGTCCATATGTTCGCGTAAATAAACTGGTGAATATGAGACAAGAAATAGCACTGCACCTTAATATCCCCAAAACCAATTTCTACACAACGCGTTGTTTTCAAACGACTGCGGTGACAGTTTTACTGAATACTGGTGCAAAATCTGCACATATGGCATTGAAGCACACAGAGCGCATGCATCGGTCGGCCAGAGAGCTTGGAGAACAGAGATATCCTACCCAGCGCAGCACCCGATCACAAAATTCTAGTGACTGGACAGATATTTATGAATATTTATGTTAAAACATATAATAAAGTTATAATTATCGTCGAACATGAACAGTCGTATGCAACTCGCTTATAATGGTAATTAAGACACTCGTATGGAAATTATAAAACTCGCTTGCGCTCGTTTTATAAAGGTACCCGTGTCTTAATTATAGCCATTATAGGCTCGTTGCATAATGTACTATTTTCGGTGCTTAATTCGTTAATATTTATCAGTAATAATTACCACACACTAAGTTGATTGATGCGTTTTCTTGAATTTTGTATCTTGGAGGACAGGGACTGTCTGTGGGTGTCACTGTATGGCTATTTGCTTTAGAACGTGCTACACTCGTGAGGAAAAACTGACAAGGGATGGGTTCGATTCTCTACATTAGCCATCCTGGAAGTGGTTTACCTTAGTTGCTACTCTAATTTTTAATCACATGTATTTTTAGCCTACTTTTCACATTGTGCAAAAATGAGGAAAAAGTAGACTTATGAGATCGATCAGGGCAAATGTGTCTCTGTCTGTCTGTCTGTCTGTCCTTCTGTCCGTCTGTCTGTCTGGCTGTGTGTGTGTGCGCGCCCCCCCCCCCCCTATCAACTCCTAAACGGCTGCGGCAATCGAACGAAATTTGGTAGGAGTAAAGATCTGTACCTGAATATCTCAATGCCGTAATTGAAATTGATGTCGGTGCTACCAACTGATGAATAATAGCAATTTAATTTTGAGCTCCATGTTGGATATCTTTGAAGGTATGACTGGGAGCTATTTCAAAATTGGCACACGTATAGATAATAATATTTCAGTCTAATTTCCAGGAGGCCATACATGGCAGTGTTGCCAGAATGATTATAAGCCTGCGGATAGGTCCAATTTTTAAATGCACATAACATCTACACTATCAATTGGAATTCAACCAAATTTCGTGTGTGGTATGTGTACATAAATGTATATGACTGAGCGTATTCTATGGAACCACCAGGGCTGCCAACTGTTAATAAATGCTCTCAATATATTTCATCCAAATACAAATATATCGGAAAGTATGAATGCCGACAGCTTTAAACTATACACACGTAGAGTACCTGACATTCTATATTAATTCGGAGTAACTTATACACGTCAGTGCTACCAATATGATGCTAAGCCTGCTGAGAGGTCCAACTTTAAATACATGTAACTCTATACTATCATTTGGATTTCAAACAACTTTCGCATGTGCTATGAGTACCATAACAGATATTACTATGCGTATTCTTAAGAGCAACCAGGGCTGCCAACTGTTAATAAATGCTGTCTCTATTTTTGTTACCCTATGAACCCATGTGCCATTGGTTCAAGGGTCGAATCCATATTTTATTGGCAAAAGAAGAGAGGAAAAAATACAGTCTTTTGTACGACTTAGAAAGATGTAAGGAGTGGGCTGTTATAATATGGTGCAAGAATAGTTGACTACGAGTCATGCGGATATGAGATCAGACTTGACGCATCGATAAGAGCTGGCTCATGATTATTAAGAGAACGATAAAATCTTTCCACGCGTGTAAGAGAGAAGAGGTTTCGGAAATCGACCATACTCAGCTATAAAATGACAACCTCGCAATTGCTCAAGAAGAGGAATAATTAGATTTAAGCCATTTGCGAGCATTTAATTAATAAAAGAAACACATCATTGTGGATCATTTTGGAATAGAGATTTTTGTGTGGGAAAAAAGTTTATAATATTTGCATAGGAAAGAAGTGCCGACACAGCATGACGTAATTAAAAATTCCCCGAGACCAGAGTTGGTAGGGAGAGAAAAATAAACCGCAACACCCACGTATCTGAAGAGCAAAATTATTTAATATTTTGGAATTGTGCGATCGATTTTCATGATCAAAGAAACCAGTTGACGTTTAGAACACGAGCTTTCCAGAGATATATTTTTCAAAATTATACGACGATTACTTCAAAAGTTAGTGCTGAAGAAGAAGCGGATGTTATCTTTTTGCCGCTGATTTGTATAAAAACCCTGGTGGAGCCAGGAAGATCATGCAGTTTACAACAGACCTCGTAAGGAGGCGCTGCATCACAGCAAATGCAGTTTCCGACAGCCCAAGGGCGTCGCGAGACGCTGCACGATGAAGTATCGACTGCAAGATTAGCTACAAGTAAACTCCTAGTACAGGAGAGATGCATTAAGTATATTCAGTTATAAAAGACGCCCGAGAGCGTAATACTGCGTAGCAAAGTATAACAAGTATATTTTAGTGAGCGCGTAGACGCTGCACTCAGAAACAATTATCGTGAAAGTTCACCAGTATAGTCAAAGTCAGGCTGTGGACTCGAAGAAATAATAAGCGATGGGTACTGGAATAATAGTTCAGTGAAAGAAACAACGCATCATAAAGTTTCGAAGTACCCAAGGAAGTGAAATAAACAGTTCTATCGACGTTAAGGAACCAAATCAGGGTCGAACAAAATAAGTAACGCCTAGTGTTCCGGAAAGGTAGGGACTAGAGCGCAGAACGATAAGAATTAGGAATTGTAGTTCCAGGCTTTGTCTAAGTAGACAAACGAACAGTAAACATTGGCGAGGACTCCAATAAGCTACGAATAAAAAAATAGCAGTAAAGGCAAGGAAATTACTAGGTCACCGATAAACTATTCGAGCGGCCGTCATAGTAATATATTCAGGACAGACTTTATCTAGACGAACTAACCAGCGTCTAGCAAGAAACGACATCGTGCAAGTAAAGTATAGAAGCCGATAGTCAAAACCCGGATTTGAAGATCAGCCGTTCCAGTGAGGTGTAGTTCGATCGAGACTTTCCATCATCTCGTCAGATTAGGGAGCCAACGTTCTAAAAGTGTCATCCTTGGAAATGGGGAAGAAAAGAAATCACGTGTGTAAGGCGAAAAATTTACGCCCAAGTGATAAAAAGCTATGTAATGTAAATATAGTGAAAATTTTGGAGTGTAATATTTTTAGTGAATTTATAGTGTGTTAAGGTAGGCGAATACAAAATGGTATTCATTATATTACAAGTGATCAAGGTAAATCTTTTGTGTGTTATTAAAGAAGTGTCATTCAGTGTAAGTGTATCCATGGAGATGGCTTAAAAACAGTGAGTGGGCAAAAGGAATGTTTCATCGCTGGAGGATTCGGTCTCTGACCGGATAATCATGTGAGTAACTATTTCATTATGTTGTGAGTTTGGGAAGATTTGCGTATAATCCTCATGAAAGAGAGAATAGGGATATAGAATAACAAGTAAGAGAATAATAGCGCGATCTGAACGATTAATTTGAGAAAATATACATAAATATGTGAAATGTAAATGAATCCCTTGGGGAATGTATTAAGTAAAATATCAGTGTAATTGATTGATGAAATAAATATGAGAAAGCAAGCGTAATAATAATAATAATAATTAGATGAATGAATATTATGATGAATTATATATATGATATGTAGTAGCTTCCGAGCTCCTTTAAATAAATTAATACATGTCATGAATACATGTTTTTATGGAAAAAATGATTATTGTCAAGAGAGAAGAGTAATATATAATTGAGATGTAAATCAAACGTTGATTTTGAATTTATTAGTTCTCTGAAGGCAACTTGGCTAATTAATGTATAAGCGCCATGTAGCGCATTGAAGTAATTTTCACGCTAGGAATGCGTTAAAATGCTCGGTAAAACTAATTATGAGGGGCAGTTGGTCGTGGTAATTGAACTATGGTAAGTCCTCAAAAGTTGTGATGTAATCACGAGGCAGTGTGTGTTGTATGACAAAAAAAGGTGCTAATTATGTTGTATTATGATCGCTGGTATAAGGCAAGGCCTGCCCTAAGTCGCAAATGTTATAAGTCCTCCAATTTGGGATATTGCTCCCGAGGCATTTGAAAGGATCGAACTCAGAGTCGTCCGTGTTGATGCCCCTAAATAGTTGTTGTATTATTGAATTATTCTTACCCGCCAATGAGGACACTTCATAATTACTATATGCCGAAGCCAAGAGAATAGGTTTGTTGAGCCTAAATATGTTGTTTGAAAGAATCAGTATGAAAGCCTTGACATTCAGGGAATTGCATTTAAGAACAGCTGTATGAAAGCTGAGGGTAGCCCGTCTCTTGTAGAAGCGAGACTGTGAAGTCTCTGTCTCCCTGCAATAAATCACGCTAAGTAGTTAAGACCAGACCCTTACCATTGATGTATCACGGTAGGTCGGGAAACGGTCTGTTTGAGTTATAATACACAGGAGTGTTTAGAGTTTGTTTTAACAACCCGGTCTTTGAACCGAGGTTCCTTTATAAATGATTATCGCTTGCAGAGTTCAGATCGTCGCTTTCTTATAAAATAATGGTATTTTAAGACAAATAATGATAAATCCCTAACTTTATGATTATATGATTTAGTGATTCACGAGTTTTAGTGAAGACAATTCGATTCCGGGAGTGATCTTAATTTTGACTTGTTCAAGTAGTCTTCTGTAGCTCGGGAGTACACAAGTTTTCCCAATCACAGTAGTGAGTTGTTAACTTGAGAGAGAGGGATGGTAACATATGAACATTGTGAAAGCCCAAAATTAAGTGATGATTAACAGTACTTTGGTAAATTTTGATATTTATGATTAAAAGATAAACTCATGTAATAGGAAGTGAGGTGTATAAAATGGATGACACAGTGTAGATAAACATTACCGAGCCGTTTGGAGCTCTTGATTTTTTTATGAATGTAAAAGGACACTATATGGAAGTGAAACTTAATAGAAGTTTGTTGGTTTATGGAAAACCAGTTATTATGATTTTATACTTGATTAATACGAGTTCTTTGTTCAACTTCGAGCAAGTATGAATTGAAGGGTCAGTATTTTATGTGTTTAATTTTTGTAGCGCCATATATTTGAATAATTAAATGTTTTTATAGTAGGAGTTGATTTTTGTTTATTTTTGGAAGTGTATCCTCTATTTAATCGAAAGTGTGTAAGTCACAGAGTGGGAGAACAAACCATGAACCACCATACTCCCGATTGAGCATTGCTGGCAAACTGTGATTTGCATATTTCATTGTTGAATGGGCACACCTAATATAAATATATCAGAAAGTATGCAAGCAAATAGCTCTAAACTTTTCACACGTATAGTACCTGGCATTCTAGATTAATTTGGAGTAGTGCTGCCAACATGATTCTAAGCCTGCTGATAGGTCCAATTTTAAAATGCATGTAACTTCTATACTAACTAATGGATTTCATTCAAAATTGGTACAACAATAGATCATATTATTTCAGATTATTTCTGACCAATACTTGCATGACATTGTTGCCAACATAATTTTACGCACGCTGTTAGATCCAATGTTTAACTGCATGTAACGTCCATGCTATCCATTGGATTTCAACCAAATTTTGTATTCTGTACCTTAAGAAATTTAACTAAGAATATATTCAGTCACCAGGGCTGCCAACTGTAGTGCTCTATTAGGCTACGTTATGTCAGGTATATAGTATTTCGAACAAATTAGAAATTTCGATATCACCAACTTAATTTCGTCATTATTCTAGATAGATCCATATAGATTAATCATTGGCATGCATCTTAAATTTTAAGAAAAGTAGGCTCTTTAGTTCGTCACGGAACTTCTTGTTACAGGTTATTTTAGCCTATCTTCGTTTATGGAAAATGGGATTATAATAATAATAATAATAATAATATCATATGGCCTCGGGTGCCGAGTGCAAGCTTTGGTATTTGACACCCAGAGGGTAGCTTGCATATCGAATTTCGTTGTTACTTGAAGCACTATGAAAGTCAAGGAGGTTAGGTATCTAAGTTCCTTGAACTCTATAGCGCTTTCTAGTAGAGAAATGAGGAAATTAGTGTTAGCGGAATACTTCCGAGATTAATTTTGCCATTATGAACACGGCCTACTGAATTCAAATGGGTTCTTTGTCTTGCCAACATCGTATGACATGCGTGTCGTCAATTTTGCTGCCTTTCAAAAATCACTTACCACGGCCAGGGGCGATCCTGCAAGCTTGGGGTTAGTAGACTGACACGTTGACCACTCACCCACCGTGGCAAGATAATGGGCTTATGATATGATGTGTATGTGTGTGTGTGTGTCCCTAATACAATCCAAACGACTGGAGATATTTCAATGAAACTCGGTAAGGTGATAGTGCTATTTTGTTCAACCACTTACGTGCACTTCAAATTTTGCTACGTCTCACCAATCCAGTATGGAGGCTGTGCGAAATATTTTACCGCCATTCTATATCTCCAAAACAATTACGTATATCAGTGTAAAATTTCGTACGATAATACAGGACACTACTAGAAGTTTATCTTGGTAACTTTCAAAAACCTGTTAAGTACAAAACGAACATGGTGGCTAAGCGATGTTGAAACATTTAAATAGACTTTTCGCAATTGAACCATTTGGGCGCAGTGAAACATGGTACGGCAAATGTTTATACACATTATAATGCACCGACATCTAATTTAATTGAATTGTTTACATACTCTCAAGATGGTGGCTGTGCGAAATTTTTAAATTAAGTTTTCATTTCATGTGTCCCAATCATGCGATTAGAAGTCAACGTTTAAATAATAACCCTACGCGATAATCGTTTTGTAATAGTAATGACTGTATGGCCTAAATATTTAAAAATCCAACATGGCGACCATCCGAATCATTTAGATGGTTCTCAATATCGACTAATCTATGACAAACTGAAATTGTGTATGTTGATCAAGACTATGGACATATGTTCACTTATGGAACTTTCAATAACCTGGTGAGCACAAATCCAACATGGCGGCGACGCGTAATTAATATATTTAAATGGACGTTTCTCACGATTTAACCAACCGAGCGCAATGAAACTTTGTACGGTAAAGGCTTATACAAATTTTAATGCACTGACATCTAATCTTTTTCAATTGTTTTCAGAACCACAAAATGGTGGCTGTGTGAAATTTTAAAATCTCGTTTCTTTATTTCTTGTGTCCTAATCATACGATTGAAGTTTGAATAATACACCTACGCAATAATCTTCATGTAATAGTACAGAACTCTATGACCTACATACATAAAAATCCAACATTGCGATCGCCCGAAATATTTAGACAGTTCTCAATATCTACGATTTTATAACAACTATCAAACTGAAATTTTGTATGTTGATAGAGGCAATTAACATAAGTGAGATATATGAAGACAGGCTACTTAATTTTTCACCGAACTACTTGTTTAACATGTCCCAGTTATTCGGATTATATTGTTTTACACTAATAAGTTGTAATATCAATTGTCACAGGGGTTAACAAGAAATTAGACATGTTCCCTTGATATCTTGTCTTCCTCATACACCCTCACACAATGTGCTGAATAGTTTGACAGATAAATTTGTATTCTCGTTTTGTTTACTGTACACTAATATGAAGGGCAGTTTTCGTGGGCATAATGTAACTCCATATTCTTATTAGGGCTGGTAGTTTTAATCGATTAATTTGTGTTCTCGAATAATCTATTAACCGAAGCAGAAAATTCAATTAAGGGGTCAGGAACCATGGTAACATTTTAACAATTATCTCTCTTTTCCCTTCAAACCCACTACAATTATTACAATGACATTTTCTGTACATGAAATATTTTTCTTTTGTATTGAACAGAAAATGTCAAAATTTTACAATATTTATTGCTACATTTTATTTAAAAAAGAACTATCTCAGAGAGAGAGAGAGACATGGTAAGCAGAAATACACACAAAACATTTCATTAGTGTACCGTATGTCAATTAGGTTTTGAGTTATCATTAAAACGCTTGTCAAAAACACAACTCTCAGAAAATGAGTGATAAACATTTGTGCATACCATTAACCAGGAAGAACATTAGGTGCAGGGATTTGCCTTTGAAATCATAACTCAAAAACTATGGTGCATAATGACATATACTGGGTCTTTCATATAAATTAAGAACGGTGAGCGGTGGATTTGTTATCCGTTGCTGCAATGGCATCGGCCGAGATGGTGGCGCGCCACCTGTAGTACATATTTGACCTTGCAATAAGCGTGCAGTTGTTCAGTTACCAGTCTAAACCTCAGATGCTAACATGGTGAGACAGTTATCATTACAACATCGTATTTTTGTAAGTTGTTGTTGTTTGAGTCTTCAGCCTTTTGACTGGTTTGATGCAGCTCTCCATGCCTCCCTGTCCTGAGCTAAACGTTTCATCTCTACATAGCTACCGCACCCTACATCCAAGGCAATCTGTTTAACATATTCTAACCTTGGTCTACCCCTACAGTTCTTGTCCTCGACCCTTCCTTCCATAACTAAGCTTGCTATTCCTGGGTGTCTTAGTATGTGTCCTACCAACCTATCTCTTCTCTTCATTAGCAGTCGCCAGAAACATCTCTCCTCTCCCACTCGTCTTAATACCTCTTCGTTTGTAACCCTATCTACCCATCTGATCTTAATCATTCTCCTGTAACACCACATTTCAAATGCTTCAATTCTCCTCTTTTCTGCTGCACCAATAGTCCAAGTTTCTGTATAGATTGTATATCACCCTCCTATCCCTGTACTTTATTCCAATGGATTTCAAAATGTCAAACAATTTAGTCCAATCAACGTTATCAAAAGCCTTTTCTAAGTCTACAAAAGCCATGAACGTTCTCTTATCTTTCCTTATTCTACCTTCCAAAATCAGCCTAAGACTTAGTACAGCTTCCCTTGTTCCTACATTTCTCCTGAAACCAAATTGGTCTTCGCCCAACTCCGTTTCTATCTGGCTTTCAATCCTCTTGTAAATTATTCTAGACAGGATCTTTGAAGCATGAGTAATCAAGCTGATTGTACGGTAATCTTCACATCTGTCAGCTCCCACTTTCTTTGGTATAGGGATGATTACATTCTTCTTGAAATCAGGGGGTACCTCACCTGTCTCATAAATCCTACACACCAAGTGAAATAACCTGATCAGACCTTCATCTCCTATGCAGCGTAGCAACTCAATCGGTATATCATCTATGCCTGGTGCTTTGTTCCTGCTTAAGTCTTCCAAAGCTCTATCAAATTCTGATCTCAATATTAAATCTCCTTTCGCATCCTCATCAATTTCCTCCTCCCTTTCCATTACATGATTCTCAATCTCCTTTCCCTTATACAAACTCTCTATGTAAGCTTTCCATCTCTCAACCTTTTCTTCCCTATCTGTTAGAGGCTTTCCGTTTTTGTCCTTAATATTACAGCACCTAGTCTTCTTTTCCCCAAAAGTATTCTTAATCCTTCGATAAGCTGTGTCTACTTTTCCTAATTTCAAACAATTTTCTATACCTGCACATTTCTCTTTCAACCATTCTTCTTTTGCTTCCTTGCACTTCTTGTTAACCTCATTTCTCAGACGTCTGTATTCTGCTTTCCCCTTTTCATCTCTTACATTCTTGTGTTTCCGCCTTTCATCCATCAATTCTAGTATATCCTGAGTGATCCACGGTTTTCTACCTATTCTTTCTTTCCTACCAATGTTTTCTTCTGCGGATTTTGTTATTTCATTCTTCAAAAGTGCCCATTCGTCTGCAATTGAAGTTTGTTTAGGGTTTTTCATTAGTCCTTCCTTTATACTCTTCTTGAATCTTTCGTTTACATCCTTCTCTTTCAGTCTGTCTATTGCCCACCTTTTTGGCTTTTGACTTTTCTTCAGTTTCTTCAACTTTAATCTGCATTTCATTACAACCAGATTGTGGTCAGAGTTTATGTCAGCACCAGGATATGTTTTACAATCCAAAATCTGGTTTCGAAACCTCTGCTTGACCATAATGAAGTCGATTTGGTAACGCCCTGTATCTCCTGGTCTCATCCAAGTGTATATTCTTCTATTGTGGTTATTGAATAAGGTGTTAGCTATGACCAACTCATGCTCGGTGCAGAATTCTACCAGCCTGCTTCCTCGATCATTCCTTTCACCTAATCCGAAACCTCCTACTATCTTCCCTTCTCTCCCTTTTCCTACCACAGCATTCCAATCTCCCATTACTATAACATTCTCATCACCCTTGATATACCTCAGAATTTCGTCTATTTCTTCGTAGACCTTTTCAACATCCTCATCATCAGCTTGACTGGTAGGCATATAGACTTGTACCACTGTGGTGCAGGTAGGTTTAGTATTGATTTTTGCTACAATAATCCGTTCACTATATTGCTCATAATATTGTAAGTAAACCTCATATTAAGTACGAGTCGGCTCGGCGGGTACGTGATGCATTTGTTCAGCAATTTCCCGATGAAGTGCCACCTTCACTAGCACAGATTCACGTAATTGAAAATAAGTTTGACACTACTGTCTCGGTGCTCAATAAAATACATAAAATAAAAAAACAGAAACATTACAGTGGCAGAACTCACTCACGTCAGCAAGATTGTGGTTACCAGATACAATGCCTGCATTACCCATGAAGGACGACACATCCAGCATATCTTATAAGGTAATATTTCATATAGGATTGTACACACGCTTAAAGCAGGGGGCCACGGCACGCCACAAGCTCGGCCAAGGCCACCACAGTAGCGGATAACAAACCTGCCGCTTGGCGTTCTTACTTTATATGAAAGACCCTGTATCTTGCACCAAAATGTTCCTACAGGATAGGAGCATAAAATAAAAGATATTTAAAAAAAAAAAAATTTGAAGGTCATACATAAGCTGTGCTTGACCCCTTAATTCCTACAAATAATGATTAATCGATTGTGCATTTAATCGATTAATCTGTTGCTAAATAAAATAATTAATTGTTTTGTTGATTAATCAATTCACTGTGCCTCTTTCACTGCGTTCTCCCAGAAACAAAACAGACATTTAATTAATTAATATATATTGTATCGTTTAATTTTAAATAATGTGCCTTCTTTGTGAAAAATAGTTTAAAAACGTAAAACAAAAATTCTTCTGTCCTATTGTAAACATTGAACAATAATTCAAAATCTCTGCTAAAAACTCTTACGTTTTCTTCTTTCAAAACCCTTCCCAATTTGATTGATATTTGTCCTACTGTCACTGACTCTTATTTGGTTATTGTTACCATAAACAAGGAAGGACACTTTGTATATTTAGGTAAAAAAGTAACTTTTTAAAATTTCTACACACCATTCGGAAAATTAGCGCAACTCAACTTAACCGACGACCCAGCATTTAAACTTCTTTTCTTATCTCGTGTCTACTAAGCAATTTATCGATCTTCAGTTAGCCCATTAATCTATTATTCGGTTAATCGATTAATCAAATGAACGGTCAGTCGATTAATCGATTAATTGTTTTCGATAAATTTTAAAATATTCGATTAATTGCTTTACTGAACATCGCTTATTACCTACTCTAATTCTTATCTCTTGGCATACTTGCTGGTTGTACGCATATTTGCGTTATCATGATACTTGGAACCAATCTGCTTGAAAAAATACATTTATTGTGTATTGAGTGTAGCATGGGAATTGCTTAGACCATTACGATAAACCGTTGAGTCAATATGCTAAGTATAGGTTAGTAGAGCAGGCAAACAACGAGAAATAATGTAGTAGCCCAGCATATATCCAGGCATTACAGACATACACTTGCAAACACAAGTGGCATGCATAGAAGCAGAGTGTATCATAAGTAGATTTTGTAGTTTATGGCATTAAAAAGCACGTCAGCAAACTGAGTTGTAAATTTAGCATTCCGCTGTATCAAATCTCTTCATATTTAGCTTGTTGTAGCAAACTAGTTAGTTAGTTAGTTAATTAGTTATTGTTGTTTAAAGGGGCGCAACTACGAGGTCATCTGCCTCTATGGTAGCAAACTAATTGTAAGTAAGAATTATGTGCGATTGGGATTTAATGAATATTACATTACCTAATTAAGTTGTTGCTTCACTTAAGAGGCCCGGACATCATGGTTATTCATCCGCATGTATTTAGGTTAGTGTAGAATTTGTCTGATAACCTGTGTTATGGTGATGTCTGTATTAGTGTGTGTGTTTGTAATTCAGGTGAGGATTGGGAAGGAGGCGACCGTGATCTTAGGTTAAGAACCATCCAGGAATTTTCCTCGAGTAGAAGTGGGAGACCACTTCCAGGATGAGTGAGGTGGGAACAGATTCCACCTGTTCTCAGATTTGCCAAAAGAGGCGGAGTGTACCCCGTTCCAGTCCTCAAGTCAGAATTAAATTTCTTGGCAGAGCCGGTAATCGAACCCGGACATCATGGGCGATGTCAAAGGTTATTAGTCACAGCGCCACGAGGCGGACCTATTATATTGTATAAGGGTTGTTCCACTGAAGAATAGGCTCATGTAGAGTACCGTAACGAACACAATAAGTATTGGACAATATAAACTATAGTGTGTTACAACAACAGCACATGGATGACAGTTCAAGGCAATCTACAGATGTTCACCTCCACTATTCAGGTGCCTGTTCCAAAGCTGTTTAATGAATTAATATATTTATTTATTCGTATCAAAAGTATGCATTTTACATTTAAAACAAAGATGGTACTTAATAACACACACATCAAATAGTGTCCGTAAAAAATTTTGCCAAGTCATGGGCATTAGGTGTCGCAGCCGTCAAGTCCTCCATTGTGTAACTGAAAGGAAATTACTGCAATTCATGAAATGGACGGTGGTTTGGACTTCACAATCACATAGCCTGGATGTTCCAGGAAAACCCACTTTATGATAT
This sequence comes from Meconema thalassinum, assembly GCA_946902985.2. Taxonomy (NCBI): domain Eukaryota; kingdom Metazoa; phylum Arthropoda; class Insecta; order Orthoptera; family Tettigoniidae; genus Meconema; species Meconema thalassinum. The sequence continues at coordinate 1,710,960,692 of OX336388.2, read as the reverse complement.
TGATTCTTGATCTACGAACACCAGTGCGAAGCCCGTTCAACGACTTCCACGTGGACCAATGTTCCTCATGTCCTGGAGAGAGATGTTCAATGTAGCATCCAGCAATCAAGTTGAGTATTTCTAGATTTCCATAATCTTAACCTTGTGGACTTAGCAGATTCATGTAGATCTTCTGTTGTATTCAGGAAACTCCTCCTAGACCTCAGTCGTCGATGGTCAGGTTCATATCAGTTCCAAAGCTGTATGAGTTATCCTGTACTCTTGCGAAGAAGGACGTTGGTTGTTGGTGAAACTTGGATTGTTGGCGCAGCAGAAAAGAGAAGAATGATGAAGATCAGATGGATTGATAGAAAAACAAATGAAGACGTATTAAGACGAGTGGAAAATGATAGACCGCCAATGAAGACACAAAATAGGTTGGTAGGATACATACAACATCACCCATGATTTGCAAACATAGTTATGGAAGGAAGGGTCGAGAACAAGAACTGTAAGGGTAGATCTAGGTTAGAATATTTTAAACAGATTGCCTCGGATGTAGGGTGCGTTAGCTATATAGAGATGGAACGTTTAGCTCAGGACAGGGAGGCTTGGAGCGCTGCATTAAACTAGTCAAAAGATTGAAGACAAAAACATCATATATATACGTGTTTGTCACGGCCTGACCGTGATAAGATTGTTACTCTTTTGCCTTAATTTTGTAGTATTTTGTAAATTATATGATTAGTTGTAAGGATTGTGGAAATGGCACATACTGTAGACTGATGTCTAGTACGGAACAGAAAGCAATATGTATTGGATGAGATGCTCTAATTTGGGCAACGACCGCCTCCATCCCCAATCCTAGTTTCAATGACAATTACACACGCAAATAGAGCCATAATCATCATGAACATGTATTAATTTTACTTCATGAAATTGTTTCAAATAATAAAATATTGCGTTGTTTGCTACCTACCAACGACTCAAAACAAAAACATCAAACTGACTAACAAAGAAAGAAAGAAAGAAAGAAAGAAAGAAAGAAAGAAAGAAAAACGAATGACGGAACGAACGAATTAACGAACTCAGCAACAGTCACTGTTTTTAAAAGAAATACAAGCATTTTGGGCTGACTGGAAATGAGACGCCACTCGTTCATGAACTCCAAGCACAGTGAACAAAAGATAAGAGTTTTTCTGTGGAACAAATCGTATAATACTGTATATTCTGTTGTCAACATCATCTTTTTGACCACCTCGTCAATAACATGACTATGTTATACTACTAATACAAGGTGTACCTCAATAAATACTATGTCTCTTGATAGGTAGTTTCACCATCTTCGGAAATGTAACACACGTTGTATTAAGATACATAATTTGTTTCAAATTTAGATTGATTAGTGCACCAGTGACATTGTCACACCAGCGGTACACTACCAGTTTATAAATCTCACCGTCTGCCGGTTGGATCGCATTATTTAGCATTGATTATCGCGTGTCCATTAGTTTACAAACACAAGCGCAAATTGTCAAATTAATGTGACGGGTTTTACGTCCCTTTTAACTACTACGGTTTACGAGACACCGGGGAGGAGAAATTTTGCCCTGAAGAGTATTTTCAACGTGCCAGAAAAATTAGCTTGCATGGCTCTATCGTATTTAAGGACCCTCAAATGTCAACTGACTGCGCCGGGATTCCATCTCGCGACCTTGGTCATAACCGGTGAGATGCAAGCAGATTGACCACTGCACCACCATGCCTTGTAAAAAGAAGTATCTCAAATTCTAAAATGTATACCTTACCTTTTCTTATTCAAGCTCAGTGAACTAAACACACACAGATGATAATAAATTGGTTGTAATTTGGCAGTAACGTCTTACGCAGATTGAGAAGATGCATCACAAACTGTCATAAATTATAAGGAATCTGATGTCTGGTTGTTGTCATTATTAATTAATTTTAAAGGCTTGAGGCATCTTGGTCATCAGTCCCATGTACTTTGATGTGTGTTGTACTTATCTGTTGACCTGTGTTTCTGTGATAACTAGTTGTGTGTGTGTAACCGTATTAGGGGCAGGGATGAGGTAGATGCCCCGGAATTTGAAAACATGTATTATCCCGGCATTTGCCTTGAGGGAGTGTGGGAAATTCCGGGGTAAACCATACCCTGGGTGGCCACTGCCAGTGCGGGAATCGAACCATTCATTCTCCGGATTTGCTTATCGTGGCCATGGCACACAATTTAATGCGCACAGCAACGCTACAGAATGCATACTTTGGTTGTCTTCCAAATACCAGGATAATTACTGAATGTTGGTGGTATGTGATTATTAGGACGTCCGGGTTCGATTCCCGGCTCTGACAATTAATTTAATTTTGGTTTGAGGGTTTGAACGCGATACACTCAGCCTCCTGATACAAAACTGAGCTGAGGTGGGTTTGATTACTATTTCAGCCATCAATGAAATGATTTTCCGTGGTTTCCAACTTAAAGCCACGGTCGTTTCCTTCCAAATCCTCACCTGAATTACATACACACACTAATACAGCCATCACAAAATTACAGGTTATCAGACAAATTCCACCCACACCTACAGTAAGTACACGGGGATGAATGACCACGATACCGCAAAGCTCCTAAATAAATCAACAACAACAATATTTGATTAAATGGAGAATAAATACAGGGACGCACTCATATATCGCACTCCTGGAGCCACAAATCAAAATCATGAATTTTGAATTATGTGGTACTTATAAATGCCTATGATCTAGTCAGTGTCCTGTAAAACTGCCACAACTCAGATCCTATAAATAGCAATTCTACGGCACTAAATAGCAAACCGCCATAACTCAAAATTGTTAATATGTTTTTATTAAAACACGTAATTATAATCCATGAAATAACTTTGTATATTATTGTATAGTGCTAGACAATGTTAGAAGTTAGTAATACGTTACTTTCACTTAAGTTATGCTAATATTTACACTTTTCCTATTAGCTTAAAATATTTAAATGCTTCTCCTGAAAAAGTGGCCTTTTTGACTTGTGGCAGTCTTGCACCGGGGGTGTGATATAATTTGTAGTTATCGGATACAATTTAACTTATTTTAAACATGGGAAGAAGACTAAGTTTCTAAACTATTTAGCAAGTCACATGGTCAGGCAGTACTACGGTATGTTCTCATGGTGGGTACAGCCAGAGTTCGGCAAATTACTCACAAAATGTATTGTCGATACAAAATTCAAGATACACTAACTGAATGCTTGAAAATACAAAATACAAAATTGTGTTTAAAATAAAATTGAAAATACTGAACACTTTCAGAAAAGTTTGCTTACAAACCGTTGATTTGAAGAATCTCAATGGAATGGAAATCTCTTTCACTGGAAGTATTAGGTACGGTACTTTCAGATTTATTTTTAAGACACAATTTTGTATTTTCGATTTTCAAGGATTCATTTATTGCAGTCTATTTTTAGCCTACTTTTCACATTTTGCAAAAATGAGGAAAAAGTAGACTTATGAGATCGGGCAAATGTCTGTCTGTCTGTCTGTCTTTCTGTCTGTCTCTCCTTCTGTCTGTCTGTCTGGCTGTGTGTGTGTCCCCCCCTATCAACTCCTAAACGGCTGCAGCAATCGAAACAAAATTTGGTAGAAGTAAAGATCTACACCTGAATATCTCACGGCCATATTTGAAAATGATGTCAGTGCTACCAACTGATAAAAAATCGCAATTGAAATTTGAGCTCCATGTTGGATATCTTGGAAAGTATGAATGGGAGCTATTTCAAAATTGGCACACGTACAGATCATAATATTTCAGTTTAATTTCCAGGAGGCCAAACATGGCAGTGTTGCCAAAATGATTATAAGCCTCCTGATAGGTCCAATTTTTAAATGCATATAACTTCTACACAATCAATTGGAATTCAACCAAATTTCGTATGTTGTATGTGTACATAACCAGATATGACTGAGCGTGTCCTTAAGACCTACCAGGGCTGCCAACTGTTAATAAATGCTCCTAATTTATTTTATCCAAATACCAATATATCAGAAAGTATGCAAGCCGACAGCTTTAAACTATGTACACGTATAGTACCTGACATTCTATATTAATTTGGAGTAACTTATATATGTCAGTGCTACCAACATGAATCTAAGCCTGATGACAGGTCCAACTTTAAATACATGCAACTTCCATACTATCATTTGGATTTCAACCAAATTTCGTATGTGTTATGTGTACCATAACAGATATGACTATGCGTATTCTAAGGAGCAACCAGGGCTGCCAACTGTTAATATGTGCTGTCCCTATTTTTGTTACCCTAATATCAATATATCAGAAAGTATGCAAGCCAATAGCTCTAAAATTTGCACACGTATAGTACCTGGCATTCTAGACGAATTTGGAGTAACTAATATACGTCAGTGCTGCCAACATGATTCTAAGCCTGCTGATAGGTCCAATTTTAAAATGCATGTAACTTCTATACTAACTAATGGATTTCATTCAAAATTGGCACAACAATAGATCATATTATTTCAGATTATTTCTGACCAATACATGCATGACATTGTTGCCAACATGATTTTACGCGCGCTGTTAGATCCAATGTTTAACTGCATGTAACGTCCATGCGATTCATTGGACTTCAACCAAATTTTGTATTTTGTACCTTAAGAGATGGAACTAAGAATATATTCAGTCATCAGGGCTGCCAACTGTAGTGCTCTATTAGGATACATTATGCCATGTATACAGTATTTCGAACTAATTGGAAATTTCGATATTAGCAACTTAATTTCGTCATTATTCTAGATAGGTTCATATTCTGTAGAATAATCATTGGCATGAAAAGTAGGCTGTATAGTTCTTAACGGAACTTCTTGTTAATTTTGTAGCGGAAATATATTTTGTGAGTATTTTGCTGAACTCTGATTACAACTAGAAAATGTTTAAGGTCTTTCATTTATATGACAACCTTGTTACGTGTTTGCAAGGAGCTCACAGATTGCTTTATTGATTGTTGTGTTCATGAAGCGAGGATAATTACACTTGCTAATTACTGGTTTCAAGATGTGTCAACCAGCAGCTGCGGTGAGGTTCACCACAACGTTATATTGAACTGGGTGAAACATCTCTCTGCTAGCACAATCTAGCCATACGAAAAATTTAGACTTAAAACACTCATAGCAAAATGGGATGAATATCAAATCAATTCCTTAACGATTAAGAAAAAAGAAAGTAATTTCTTAGTTTCCAATTATTATAGAATTCATCGGAACAAAATGTCAAAAAGTGCTTTTAACCATGATGTTGTGCTTGTAATATCGTTATTCTTTTAGTATTCCTCGTCAATAATCACCATCGTCGTCAGAAATCTACTGTAAGATTTGCCAAATAGAAATGCGGCTATTTGGTGATAAATGCCAATGCAAAACCGTCATATTGGAAGTGAGACAGGTTTTATGATCGATTTCTTCGGGAAAACACCTGTTTGAAAATCACAAAAATTATGGTTGTAAAGGATCGTCTCATCTCAATGTTGGGGGATAAAAAATAAATAAATAAAAAGCAAATAAATAATAAAAAATAAAAAATTATTAAAGTAATAAATTAATAAATAAATAATTAAATTATTAAATAAATAAATAAAAAATAAATAGATACATAAATAGATACATAAAGAGATAAATAAATAAATAAATAAATAAATACATTCTTAAATTATTAAATAAATAAATACTGGAGTAGCGAACTGTGCTCTACCTCCCTTCTTATGAAGCGCACGTGCGCCTCTTAACTGCGAGAGCTAAAAGCTCAAGCAGCCATTCACCTCCCTGTAAAGGTTTCCGAAGAGATGGTCTATTAAAACTCAGCAATTTTTTGTATGTTCTATACTGACTCGAATTATTAAAAGCTATCATTTTCTTTCCATTAAATTGATAATACAATGTTAGGTTATTAACTTCAATGTACAGTATTATAAGAAAGTTCAAAATGTTTTCACTCATTCTTCTTTTTCTCGCTGATGAGTCACTTAGGACCACGCGGAATCAACGTATGTTAAGCCTTCCTCCTTGCCCAATAGCTCTCCATATGCATGGATTGTTGTAGTTTCTGTTCCTCCGACCATGCACGTCGTGTTTGTTTCTTCTGATGTTCCTCAAATCCCCTTGTGTGAACAATATTCCTGATTACATTGCTATTCATCAGATCTGGCAATCCCATCTACACTAGGTCCCTCTCCACCTGTTTGTACCACTTTGGTCTTTTACGTTTGTTCAGCAGAAATTTGTGGATTCGGTAAGTAAGTCTCGTAAGATTCATTCTTTCCAAATGGCCCAAAAATTGAATTAGTCTCATTCTCATGGTATCGGTAAGATTAGAAATGTTCATATATATTTCAGAGTTGGGTTTGGGATAGTGTATGCCATTTTAAATTCTGGGCCCTAAGATCTTTCGCATCATTTTCCTTTCCTTAATCTCTAATTGTTCCTTTAATGTTTTGTGCCTCAACTGCACTCTGATAAGCGAAAGGTACAAGATATCTATGTCCTGTGAATACTGACCTATCAATAACGTTCAATGAATGTGTATAGCAATTGGCCATACCAATGCGATCCTCAAAAACTCTCCTATTACACAATAACACATCATAGAGCCGAACACACTGTTCATCCTCTATATTTCCCTGAAATGCAGCATCACGTAACGAGTCCTTTAGACTACCGTTCGTAATCACACTGCCCACAAAACATGGAGAACCCCGCTCTACGGCTGGCGATATCGCATTTAAAGTACAAATCACACCTACAATACTACTCCTCTGAATATGGTCATTGAACGCTACTTCTACTTCAGAATCTCCCCATTTAAATTTCAAACTCCCTACATCATAACATAAGTTACCAGACACTCTACTTAGCCACTCTGAACCCAAGATAACACTGAATACTAAATTTGGAATTACAAGGCAAATCTGCTTCTCTACATGATTATTAATTTTAATGTCTACTAAAACTTATTTAGAAATTACTTTAGACCTCTTCCCAACAGCTGTGATAACAAAAGTGCTTTTAATTGGCATCTCCTCAAAATTTACTCCAGTTCCTTTCATTTTATCATAAAATGCACTACTTATGCAACTCTTCATACAACCACTATCAATTAAAACATCTGTGTACGCCTCGGGCACGTTAAATTTAACTATGGGGCTCTTCCTAGCCACTTCCTGAATAATACCTTCATCATTTAGTTCATGTAATAATTCATTTCTTACATTTAGGTCATAGGGTTCCTGTATAATTGTATGGACAGGGCATGCTACAGACTGAGATTCTGACCTTACTTCGCAACCTGGTTCGCGTTTAAAGAACCGCTACAGCTGGCTGTAGTACTACTAACTACTGAACTGGTCTGGTTGTTCTGGGCTGTGTTGTCATTGTTTGGCTGTATATTACTACCACTAGGCTGTCCTCTTCTTTGACCCCTATTCTGGTTGTAATTATTGTCATTATAATTTCTCCCTTGATTTCCCCTGAAATCATTGTTTCTCCCTTGATTTCCCCTGTAATCATTGTTCCTCCCTTGATTTCCCCTGAAATCATTGTTCCTCCCTTGATACTGATTACCATAGCCATTTCCTCTCTTCTGATTTAGCTGATTATTATTATTTCTATTTTGAGCGTTGGCCCCTTCGCCACCGTTCCCTTGAACTTCCTGATGCCTGGCTTCATTAGGCCTATTATTATTATTACCCTGGTTCCTATTGAAATTGTCCTCATAACCCCCTCTCCCTAGTGCATCAAATGTGCTTAACAAATTTTCTACTTGTGATATAGTCTTTACATTCTGGATACAAGCAGCCTCCTTGATCCTATAGGGAAAGTGCCTAAGTAGCAACCTTACCACATCACTTTCCTCCTTCAAGCCATCCAGATATTTACACACTAATACCTGCCCTAAAAAGTATTCGGTCATGGTGGAGCTTCCTTTAGGGTTATATTTACCACACACTACTCCCTCACGATGCTGCAACTGAATAACCTCATTCCAGAACTTTTCACAGAATTTCATTTTAAAATCATTAATATCAGTAAACTTGTCTCTGTAGACAGCAAACCAATTCCTCGTTTCCCCCACAAACACTTGTTCTAAAATTTCAACTACCTGGCACCACTCAATACTACCATTTTCCAACCTCTCCCCGAATTTATTTTCTATAGTGTTCATGAACTCCATTGGGCACCCCTGTCGATTGCTGAACTTACCCAGTTCTACCTCCCTGTGTGTGCTATTCACAAAAACTGGCCTATTCTGACTATTTTCTTGCCTGATCCTAGCTTTTAATTTTAACTCTAATTCTGCGATTTTCTCCTCAGCCTTCCTCTCAATACTGTTTACTGTTAATTTAATGTTTCCTTCTGATTCTTCTACTTTATCATATAGCTTTGCTTGTTTCTCCTCCATCTTGCTAATGCTCTCTCTATTACTCTCTCTTAAATCATTTACTTCTGCAACTATTTGCGCCCAGACCAGTTCTTGAGTTCTTGAGAAGCAGTATTGGAGCTACAAAGATGGACAGAATAAGAAATGAGAGGACCAGAGAATTAATGAAGGAAGAACCATTACAGGATGGTATAGAGAAAGCTAGACTTAGATGGTATGGACATGTAAAACGAATGGAGGAGAAGAGGATACCCAGGAGGATACACGAGACGAAGTGGGAAGGAAAGAGACCGAGAGGGAGACCAAGAGACAGGTGGCTGAAGGGGGTGGAAGTAGAGAGGAGTAAGCGTGAAGAAGAGAGAAGAAGACTGGACAAAGGTGGTGGCTGAGAGATGGTAGGAAGACAGAAGACGTTGGAGAGGCTTGTGTTCCAAACAGACCCGGCCAGTGGCTGGAAACTGTGCAAGATGATGACGATGATGCAGGCTCAAACAATGAAAGTTCAAATCTTGGTAGAGACTGTAGCCATCCTGAATGTAGTGTCCCCCTGCCTTTTTTCACACTTACTTATTTAATATCCTGGGGCACCTACCCCTACATTATATCACGTTCCATTATTTCTTCTCCAATACGAAGGATAACCATTGGCATTATCTTTGCTCTCTTCCTGTAAGTATTTTCTATCTAAATTGCATTTTGTAAATATTGTCAATTCAAATAACAGTACAGTAAGTATGTAGTTAGTTGTAGTTGTAAGTAGGTAGTTAGTTTGTCTATTAGATATATGTCATTGTTCTATTAGACTGTGGTGTGTGAGTGTGTCTGGTAACAGTTGCATTGTTTATTAGTTATAGTTCATTGTTTCAGTAGACTGTGATGTGTGATTGCATGTGAGTGTGTCTGGTGACAGACTGTTTTAGTGGTAGTATTTGTTGTTGGTGGAACTTTAGTATTTTTTCGTTAGTAGAATTTTGGTATTTAATTGTTAGTACAGTAGAAGGTTAGTATTTTTGTTAGTAGAATTGCTCTTTACTTATTCTGAAAGGGAGTAGCAGCCTTTCAGATTAAATCAATTCTTTACTAGTCTTATAGACGGTTAAGATATTGATAATATAAGCCAAATAATGGCTACACTGCGTCCTGCTGCACGGCTGAAAGCAAGGGGAAACTACAGCCGTTTGCTATTCCCGAGGATATGCACCTCTCTATGCATAAATACATGTGATGATGGCCTCCTCCCTTGTAAAATTTCAATCCGGAGGTAAACTAGTCCCCCGTTCGGATCTCCGGGTGGGGACTACTCGAGAGGGGGTTAACATCACAGAAGTGACAAAGAGGAACTCTGACATTCTACGGATCGGAGCGTGGAATGTTAGAAGTCTGCTAGGAAATGGAAGGTTAGAAAACTTAGAAAGGGAAATGGATAGGTTGAGGTTGGATTTGGTTGGGATTAGTGAAATGCGCTGGCAGGAAGAACAGGACTTTTGGTCAGGAGACTATAGGGTCATTAGCACTAAATCAAACAATGGCCAAGCAGGGGTTGGCCTCATATTGAGTAGGAAACTTGGACAGCGGGTGGAATATTATGAGCAATATAGTGAACGGATTATTGTAGCAAAAATAAATACTAAACCTATCTGCACCACAGTGGTACAAGTCTATATGCCTACCAGTCAAGCTGATGATGAGGATGTTGAAAAGGTCTACGAAGAAATAGACGAAATTCTGAGGTATATCAAGGGTGATGAAAATGTTATAGTAATGGGAGATTGGAATGCTGTGGTAGGAAAAGGGAGAGAAGGGAAGATAGTAGGAGATTTCGGATTAGGTGAAAGGAATGATCGAGGAAGCAGGCTGGTAGAATTCTGCACTGAGCATGAGTTGGTCATAGCTAACACCTTATTCAATAACCACAATAGAAGAATATACACATGGATGAGACCAGGAGATACAGGGCGTTACCAAATCGACTTCATTATGGTCAAGCAGAGGTTTCGAAACCAGATTTTGGATTGTAAAACATATCCTGGTGCTGACATAAACTCTGACCACAATCTGGTTGTAATGAAATGCAGATTAAAGTTGAAGAAACTGAAGAAAAGTCAAAAGCCAAAAAGGTGGGCAATAGACAGACTGAAAGAGAAGGATGTAAACGAAAGATTCAAGAAGAGTATAAAGGAAGGACTAATGAAAAACCCTAAACAAACTTCAATTGCAGACGAATGGGCACTTTTGAGGAATGAAATAACAAAATCCGCAGAAGAAAACATTGGTAGGAAAGAGAGAATAGGTAGAAAACCGTGGATCACTCAGGATATACTCGAATTGATGGATGAAAGGCGGAAGCACAAGAATGTAAGAGATGAAAAGGGGAAAGCAGAATACAGACGTCTGAGAAATGAGGTTAACAAGAAGTGCAAGGAAGCGAAAGAAGAATGGTTGAAAGAGAAATGTGCTGGTATAGAAAATTGTCTGAAATTAGGAAAAGTAGACACAGCTTATCGAAGGATTAAGAATTTTTTGGGGGAAAAGAAGACTAAGTGCTGTAATATTAAGGACACAAATGGAAAGCCTCTAACAGATAGGGAAGAAAAGGTTGAGAGATGGAAAGCTTACATAGAGAGTTTGTATAAGGGAAAGGAGATTGGGAATCATGTAATGGAAAGGGAGGAGGAAATTGATGAGGATGCGAAAGGAGATTTAATATTGAGATCAGAATTTGATAGAGCTTTGGAAGACTTAAGCAGGAACAAAGTACCAGGCATAGATGATATACCGATTGAGTTGCTACGCTGCATAGGAGAGGATGGTCTGATCAGGTTATTTCACTTGGTGTGTAGGATTTATGAGACAGGTGAGGTACCCCCTGATTTCAAGAAGAATGAAATCATCCCTATACCAAAGAAAGTGGGAGCTGACAGATGTGAAGATTATCGTACAATCAGCTTGATTACTCATGCTTCAAAGATCCTGTCTAGAATAATTTACAAGAGGATTGAGAGCCAGATAGAAACGGAGTTGGGTGAAGACCAGTTTGGTTTCAGGAGAAATGTAGGAACAAGGGAAGCTGTACTAAGTCTTAGGCTGATTTTGGAAGGTAGAATAAGGAAAGATAAGAGAACGTTCATGGCTTTTGTAGACTTAGAAAAGGCCTTTGATAACGTTGATTGGACTAAATTGTTTGACATTTTGAAATCGATTGGAATAAAGTACAGGGATAGGAGGGTGATATACAATCTATACAGAAACCAGACAGCAGTCATTCGAGTTGAAGGACATGAGAGAGAAGCTGGTATTCAGAAAGGTGTAAGGCAAGGCTGCAACTTATCACCCATACTTTTCAATCTTTACATTGAACAAGCAATGAAGGAAATTAGAGAAAAATTTAAAGTGGGAGTGAAGATTCAAGGAGAAATAATTTCAACTCTGAGATTTGCTGATGACATCGTCATCTTGGCCAACAAGCCTGAGGATTTGAATGAGTTTTTGAATGGTATGGACTCCGTCTTACGGAAAGAATTCATGATGAAAATTAATAAATGTAAAACAAAAATACTGGAATGCAGCCGAAATAAATCAGAAACCTCTGTGGAGATCAAATTGGCAGGTGAAAAGCTGAAGGAAGTAGGAGATTTCTGTTACTTAGGAAGCAGAATAACCAGTGATGGACGAAGCAAAGAGGATATAAAAAGTAGGTTGGCTCAGGCAAGGAAAGCATTTCTACAAAAAAGGAATCTGCTGACATCGAATATAGATTTAGGTATTAGGAAGTCATTTTTGAAAGCCTTTGTCTGGAGCGTGGCGCTCTATGGAAGTGAAACTTGGACTATTGGTGCAGCAGAAAAGAGGAGAATTGAAGCATTTGAAATGTGGTGCTACAGGAGAATGATGAAGATCAGATGGGTAGATAGGGTTACAAACAAAGAGGTATTAAGACGAGTGGGAGAGGAGAGATGTTTCTGGCGACTGCTAATGAAGAGAAGAGATAGGTTGGTAGGACACATACTAAGACACCCAGGAATAGCAAGCTTAGTTATGGAAGGAAGGGTCGAGGACAAGAACTGTAGGGGTAGACCAAGGTTAGAATATGTTAAACAGATTGCCTCGGATGTAGGGTGTGGTAGCTATGTAGAGATGAAACGATTAGCTCAGGACAGGGAGGCATGGAGAGCTGCATCAAACCAGTCAAAAGACTGAAGACTCAAACAACAACAAATAAATTAATAAGTAAATTATTAAATTATTAAATAAATAAACAAATAAATAAATTGATAAATAGATTGTTAAATTAATAAATTATTTTATTATTTAATTATGCAATTGATAAATAAATAAATAGGTACATAAATAGATAAATAAATAAATAGATTCACTTGGATAACCAACGAAATTATTCATTTCATGTATTTTTTCAGGTGAAGGAAACACCCGTTACAATTGGCTAGAAACGTGTTGACCGACTGAAAATCATTAAATCTCGATACAGTATTGTTATTAAAAAGAATCACGATCATCATATATTACTAGCAGTGGGTTCGACATGCGAAGCTTATACTGTAGTGCATGGGCTGGAAGTAGTTGAGCGGTAATACTATTGATTTTGAATGTTGTTGCACTGAAGAGTGTATGTGTAAAATCTCGTTCGCATTAATACCTGCAGTGTGTGATATATGTCGGTGTCATCCGGCAGCCTCGAGCACTCGTGTAATACGCTAATGCTGATGAACTATATACAGCACAGTTAATCGCAGACTGTGATGTAATGTTCCCAACATTCACTCTCAAAAATAGTTGAGGAAATTATTGAAGTGGTTTTGTTTTAACTATGTGGTTCATAATATCGACAGGGGGAATGTAAGACCTCTTAATCCACCACTCGACTCGTTTCTATCCATTTACTTATATCTGGCATACAGTCCCTAGCCTTAAATATTTTTGCACTCCTGTTGAACTTTGTGTTTGTGGATGGAGCCGAGATATATAATACAATAGACTGGCTGCGTGGTGCAGCGGAAACGTTCTCGTCTGCTGTTCCCGAGGTTGCAGGATTGAATCTTCAGTTAGCATTTGAGGGTGCACAAATGTGAGTGACCCGTGCCCGTAGATTTACCGGTGCGTTAAAGATCCCCTTGGGGAAAAATATCAGGAACTTCGGTGTCTCTAAAAGCCACAGTAATTAAATGGGACGTAAAACCAAAAACATTTTATTCATATTATTGTTATTATTATTATTAGGAAGGGCATGCCATCGTAAATAACATTGGTCGCTTAAAATTATGTTACCCTTAGAAAAAGAAACAATGGGGGTACATTTTCATATACCGGTAGTATCAAGTCCTTCTCATAAATGTCGTAATGCGGACATTTTGTTAATGTTTGATTTCCCAGAAATATCACTCTTGATTTGTACCACAGTTTGTACTGATCTGCGAAAATCTGAGGTGATCCCTGCTATTGTTGCATGAATTAGGGTATTGGGGCATGTTTGTACCTTAGCCCCGTATATTTTGTGTGTGTATAGTGATAGCGTGTGTTATTGAGATGATTGTGATATAATTTGTATTCGTAAATAGTAGCGTAGGTAACAGGATTAGATGCAGGGGCGTAGTGGTGCAACGGTCAATCTGTTGGCCTCTCACCAAGGTGGACTGGATTCGATTCCCGGTCAATGCATGCGAGATCTTTCGAAGTGAAATGCCATATCCTGTGGTTCGTATTTTACGCAAAAAGGAGGTCCCATGGCTCATAATCACAAAATTCACGGTCACGTAAAACTATAATCTTCCTTTGAATTAGGCCTAGATGCTTCTGGACACAAGGAACCATCTATACAATAAAAGGAGTGAGTTTTTAAGTACTCAGAGATAATCACACTCATAGGAGATCATCGTTAGTTAGGTATCGTTGTTTTATGTGGTGGAACTACGAGATCATCTGCCCCAGAGATCATCACAAACGTAAATAACCCGATCTCTTGAAGGTTCTCATAAATATTGTCTAGATTGCAAGGAAAATATCTTTGAAGGTATTTCATCCCCAAGGTCATTTTGGCCATCCCTAGAGAAGGCGAAATAGATCTTGTGTGAATATGGACGCGAGCCTTAAATGAGCGCATCCATACAGTCCCTCCAACCAATCTCACTGCTGCAAATTCGTGGGATGCCCCAAAAATACTCTGCGTTTCATATTTTATTTTGCAATGTGAGGAAATACATTGCCAAAACCAAGCGCCAGATTTTTAGGTTCTTATAAGTTAAAATTACGTTCTATTTATCAGTATAGGCCTATTAGGATTTTATAGGATCTTATATGTTCATTTTAGGATTTTATAGGATCTTAGATGTTCATTTTAGAATTTTATAGGATCTTATATGTTCACTTTAGGATTTTATAGGATCGTATATGTTCACTTTAGGATTTTATAGGATTTTATATGTTCATTTTAGGATTTTATAGGATCTTATATGTTCACTTTAGGATTTTATAGGATTTTATATGTTCATTTTAGGATTTTATAGGATCTTATATGTTCACTTTAGGATTTTATAGGATTTTATATATTCATTTTAGGATTTTATAGGATCTTATATGTTCATTTTAGGATTGTATAGGATCTTAGATGTTCATTTTAGAATTTTATAGGATCTTATATGTTCACTTTAGGATTTTATAGGATCGTATATGTTCACTTTAGGATTTTATAGGATTTTATATGTTCATTTTAGGATTTTATAGGATCTTATATGTTCACTTTAGGATTTTATAGGATTTTATATGTTCATTTTAGGATTTTATAGGATCTTATATGTTCACTTTAGGATTTTATAGGATTTTATATGTTCATTTTAGGATTTTATAGGATCTTAAATATTCACTTTAGGATTTTATAGGATTTTATATATTCATTTTAGGATTGTATAGGATCTTAGATGTTCATTTTAGAATTTTATAGGATCTTATATGTTCACTTTAGGATTTTATAGGATCGTATATGTTCACTTTAGGATTTTATAGGATTTTATATGTTCATTTTAGGATTTTATAGGATCTTATATATTCATTTTAGGATTTTATAGGATCTTATATGTTCATTTTAGGATTTTATAGAAACTTATATGTTCACTTTAGGATTTTATAGGATCGTATATGTTCACTTTAGGATTTTATAGGATTTTATATGTTCATTTTAGGATTTTATAGGATCTTATATATTCACTTTAGGATTTTATAGGATCTTATATATTCACTTTGGGATTTTATAGGATTTTATATGTTCATTTTAGGATTTTATAGGATCTTATATGTACACTTAAGGATTTTATTGGATCTTAGATGTTCATTTTAGAATTTTATAGGATCTTATATGTTCACTTTAGGATTTCATAGGATCGTATATATTCACTTTAGGATTTTATAGGATTTTATATGTTCATTTTAGGATTTTATAGGATCTTATATGTACACTTAAGGATTTTATTGGATCTTATATGTTCATTTTAGGATTTTATAGGATCTTATATGTTCACTTAAGGATTTTATTGGATCTTATATGTTCACTTAAGGATTTTATATGATCTTATATGTTCATTTTAGGATTTTATTGGATCTTATATGTTCACTTAAGGATTTTATAGGATCTTATATATTCACTTTAGGATTTTATAGGTTTTTATATGTTCATTTTAGGATTTTATAGGATCTTAGATGTTCATTTTAGAATTTTATAGGATCTTATATGTTCACTTTAGGATTTTATAGGATCGTATATGTTCACTTTAGGATTTTATAGGATTTTATATGTTCATTTTAGGATTTTATAGGATCTTATATATTCACTTTAGGATTTTATAGGATCTTATATATTCACTTTAGGATTTTATAGGATTTTATATGTTCATTTTAGGATTTTATAGGATCTTATATGTTCACTTGAGGATTTTATAGGATCTTTCAGTATATCTTCATTTTATGATTTTATAGGATATTATATGTTCACTTAAGGATTTTATATGATCTTATATGTTCATTTTAGGATTTTATTGGATCTTATATGTTCATTTTATGATTTTGTAGGATCTTATATGTTAATTTTAGGATTTTATAGGATCTTATATGTTAATTTTAGGATTTTATAGGATCTTATATGTTCACTTAAGGATTTTATAGGATCTTATATGTTCACTTGAGGATTTTATAGGATCTTTCAGTATATCTTCATTTTATGATTTTATAGGATCTTATATGTTCACTTAAGGATTTTATATGATCTTATATGTTCATTTTAGGATTTTATAGGATCTTATATGTTCACTTAAGGATTTTATAGGATCTTATATGTTCATTTTATGATTTTGTAGGATCTTATATGTTAATTTTAGGATTTTATAGGATCTTATATGTTCACTTAAGGATTTTATATGATCTTATATGTTCATTTTAGGATTTTATAGGATCTTATATGTTCACTTGAGGATTTTATAGGATCTTTCAGTATATCTTCATTTTATGATTTTATAGGATCTTATATGTTCACTTGAGGATTTTATATGATCTTATATGTTCATTTTAGGATTTTATAGGATCTTATATGTTCACTTAAGGATTTTATAGGATATTATATGTTCATTTTAGGATTTTGTAGGATCTTATATGTTAATTTTAGGATTTTATAGGATCTTATATGTTCACTTAAGGATTTTATATGATCTTATATGTTCATTTTAGGATTTTATAGGATCTTATATGTTCACTTAAGGATTTTATAGGATCTTATATGTTCATTTTATGATTTTGTAGGATCTTATATGTTAATTTTAGGATTTTATAGGATCTTATATGTTCACTTAAGGATTTTATATGATCTTATATGTTCATTTTAGGATTTTATAGGATCTTATATGTTCACTTGAGGATTTTATAGGATCTTTCAGTATATCTTCATTTTATGATTTTATAGGATCTTATATGTTCACTTAAGGATTTTATATGATCTTATATGTTCATTTTAGGATTTTATAGGATCTTATATGTTCACTTAAGGATTTTATAGGATCTTATATGTTCATTTTATGATTTTGTAGGATCTTATATGTTAATTTTAGGATTTTATAGGATCTTATATGTCCACTTAAGGATTTTATATGATCTTATATGTTCATTTTAGGATTTTATAGGATCTTATATGTTCACTTAAGGATTTTATAGGATCTTATATGTTCATTTTATGATTTTGTAGGATCTTATATGTTAATTTTAGGATTTTATAGGATCTTATATGTTCACTTAAGGATTTTATATGATCTTATATGTTCATTTTAGGATTTTATAGGATCTTATATGTTCACTTAAGGATTTTATAGGATATTATATGTTCATTTTAGGATTTTATAGGATCTTACTGTATATGTTCACTTTAGGATTTTATAGGATCTTATGTGTTCACTTTAGGATCTTATAGGATCTCATCTGTTCAATTTATGATTTTATAGGATCTTGTGTTCAATTTAGGATCTTATTCGATCTCATAACTTAAGTTCAATTTAGGGTTCTATAGGATCATATGTGTTCAATTTAGGATTTTACACGATCATATTTGTGCAATGTATACTGTAGGGTTTTTGGAATATATATTCATATAAATCCCTTGGCATGCCAAACAACTGTGACTTTCAAATTGTGAAAAGTTAAATTAACTGTAACTTTCGTCTGTATTTGAAATTACCGACTTCAAAACACCTATGATAATAATGCCATTGGAAAACACTTAATTTATTTCGAAAACTGTATGCGCAGAAGTTCCCAGAATGCTCCTTTTGCTTTAATATGACACTGAAAAAAAATTACAATTAATTTTAAACACTACCTGGGCAAAAGTTTTCGATACTCAGAGACAATCCTAGTATGACACAGAATAATGAAGTGCTTTGAAAGATCTTCAGGAGTAAACCCTCTTCTGTCTTCCGTTAAAAAGCGTTTGAAAGTAGTGAAACTGTGTTCTATTTCACACGAGGTAAGAGCTGCGAAGTTCATTAGGTATTTTTAGGTTCTATCACACAAAATAGGTCCTAACATAAAGTTAGGTCAATTTAAGCTCTGTAAAATTGAAGTGGTACATAAAACATTAAAATAAACTGAAATTTGAAGAGTAATCAGTCAGGAATAAAATAGGTCAGAACCTAAGAATCCGGGATTCAAGTATGTACCGCGATACGTAAGTGTCTAGGGGACTTTCTGGGGGTAGTCCATGACGCCCCAGATGACGTGTGGACGTTAATTATCGTTTGTGTGATATTGTGGCTTCAATTGTTGCCACGAGATTTAAAAAAAATGCTTCGTTACATGCGGATGCATTCTCATGTGTTAAAGTGCGAAGTGTGGTGGTGAGTTACGAATGTTCATAAATAACTACTAGTTGTTCAATTTAATTGAAATGTTGCACTGAGCTCTTCTAAAGCCATTGTGACTCGAAGACATTGGTCGCTACTTGGTTAGATGGCTGTTTGGACGACACCATCGGCCACTACTAGGCTAAACGACTGTCTAGACGAAACCATCGGCCACTACTAGGTCAGATGACTATCTGGACGAAACCATTGGCCGCTTCTAGGTTTCAAGTAAGCCAGGACGAAACCATCAGTCACCACTAGGTTAGACGACTGTCTGGACGAAACCATCGGCCACTACTAGGTTAGATGACTATCTGGACGAAACCATCGGCCACTAGTAGGCTAAACGACTGTCTGGACGAAACCATCGGCCACTACTAGGTTAGATGACTATCAGGACGAAACCATCGGCCACTACTAGGCTAAACGACTGTCTGGACGAAACCATCGGCCACTACTAGGTTAGATGACTATCTGGACGAAACCATTGGCCGCTTCTAGGTTTAAAGTATGTCAGGACGAAACCATCAGGCACTACTAGGTTAGACGACTGTCTGGACGAAACCATCGGCCACTACTAGGTTAGACTGTCTGGAAGAAACCATCGGTCACTACTAGGTTAGACGACTGTCTGGACGAAACCATTGGCCACTACTAGGTTAGACTGTCTGGAAGAAACCATCGGTCACTACTAGGTTAGCCGACTGTCTGGACGAAACCATTGGCCACTACTAGGTTAGACTGTCTGGAAGAAACCATCGGTCACTACTAGGTTAGACGACTGTCTGGACGAAACCATTGGCCACTACTAGTTTAGACTGTCTGGAAGAAACCATCGGTCACTACTAGGTTAGACGACAGTCTAGACGAAACCATTGGCCACTACTAGGTTAGACTGCCTGGAAGAAACCATCAGTCACTACTAGGTTAGACGACTGTCTGGACGAAACCATTGGCCACTACTAGGTTAGACTGTCTGGAAGAAACCATCAGTCACTACTAGGTTAGACGACTGTCTGGAAGAAACCATTGGCCACTACTAGGTTAGACGACTGTCTGGAAAAAACCATCGGTCACTACTAGGTTAGACGACTGTCTGGACGAAACCATTGGCCACTACTAGGTTAGACTGTCTGGAAGAAACCAACGGTCACTACTAGGTTAGACGACTGTCTGGACAAAACCATTGGCCACTACTAGGTTAGACTGTCTGGAAGAAACCATCAGTCACTACTAGGTTAGACGACTGTCTGGACGAAACCATTGGCCACTACTAGGTTAGACTGTCTGGAAGAAACCATCGGTCACTACTAGGTTATACGACTGTCTGGACAAAACCATTGGCCACTACTAGGTTAGACTGTCTGGAAGAAACCATCGGTCACTACTAGGTTAGACGACTGTCTGGACGAAACCATTGGCCACTACTAGGTTAGACTGTCTGGAAGAAACCATCAGTCACTACTAGGTTAGACGACTGTCTGGACGAAACCATTGGCCACTACTAGGTTAGACTGTCTGGACGAAACCATTGGCCACTACTAGGTTAGACGACTGTCTGGAAGAAACCATTGGCCACTACTAGGTTAGACTGTCTGGAAGAAACCATCAGTCACTACTAGGTTAGACGACTGTCTGGAAGAAACCATCAGTCACAACTAGGTTAGACGACTGTCTGGAAGAAACAATCGGTCACTACTAGGTTAGACGACTGTCTGGACGAAACCATTGGCCACTACTAGGTTAGACTGTCTGGAAGAAACCATCGGTCACTACTAGGTTAGACGACTGTCTGGACGAAACCATTGGCCACTACTAGGTTAGACTGTCTGGAAGAAACCATCGGTCACTACTAGGTTAGACGACTGTCTGGACGAAACCATTGGCCACTACTAGTTTAGACTGTCTGGAAGAAACCATCGGTCACTACTAGGTTAGACGACAGTCTGGACGAAACCATTGGCCACTACTAGGTTAGACTGTCTGGAAGAAACCATCAGTCACTACTAGGTTAGACGACTGTCTGGACGAAACCATTGGCCACTACTAGGTTAGACTGTCTGGAAGAAACCATCAGTCACTACTAGGTTAGACGACTGTCTGGAAGAAACCATTGGCCACTACTAGGTTAGACGACTGTCTGGAAAAAACCATCGGTCACTACTAGGTTAGACGACTGTCTGGACGAAACCATTGGCCACTACTAGGTTAGACTGTCTGGAAGAAACCAACGGTCACTACTAGGTTAGACGACTGTCTGGACAAAACCATTGGCCACTACTAGGTTAGACTGTCTGGAAGAAACCATCAGTCACTACTAGGTTAGACGACTGTCTGGAAGAAACCATTGGCCACTACAAGGTTAGACTGTCTGGAAGAAACCATCGGTCACTACTAGGTTATACGACTGTCTGGACAAAACCATTGGCCACTACTAGGTTAGACTGTCTGGAAGAAACCATCGGTCACTACTAGGTTAGACGACTGTCTGGACGAAACTATTGGCCACTACTAGGTTAGACTGTCTGGAAGAAACCATCAGTCACTACTAGGTTAGACGACTGTCTGGACGAAACCATTGGCCACTACTAGGTTAGACTGTCTGGACGAAACCATTGGCCACTACTAGGTTAGACGACTGTCTGGAAGAAACCATTGGCCACTACTAGGTTAGACTGTCTGGAAGAAACCATCAGTCACTACTAGGTTAGACGACTGTCTGGAAGAAACCATCAGTCACAACTAGGTTAGACGACTGTCTGGAAGAAACAATCGGTCACTACTAGGTTAGACGACTGTCTGGACGAAACCATTGGCCACTACTAGGTTAGACTGTCTGGAAGAAACCATCGGTCACTACTAGGTTAGACGACTGTCTGGACGAAACCATTGGCCACTACTAGTTTAGACTGTCTGGAAGAAACCATCGGTCACTACTAGGTTAGACGACAGTCTGGACGAAACCATTGGCCACTACTAGGTTAGACTGTCTGGAAGAAACCATCTGTCACTACTAGGTTAGACGACTGTCTGGACGAAACCATTGGCCACTACTAGGTTAGACTGTCTGGAAGAAACCATCAGTCACTACTAGGTTAGACGACTGTCTGGAAGAAACCATTGGCCACTACTAGGTTAGACGACTGTCTGGAAAAAACCATCGGTCACTACTAGGTTAGACGACTGTCTGGACGAAACCATTGGCCACTACTAGGTTAGACTGTCTGGAAGAAACCATCGGTCACTACTAGGTTAGACGACTGTCTGGACAAAACCATTGGCCACTACTAGGTTAGACTGTCTGGAAGAAACCATCAGTCACTACTAGGTTAGACGACTGTCTGGACGAAACCATTGGCCACTACTAGGTTAGACTGTCTGGAAGAAACCATCGGTCACTACTAGGTTATACGACTGTCTGGACAAAACCATTGGCCACTACTAGGTTAGACTGTCTGGAAGAAACCATCGGTCACTACTAGGTTAGACGACTGTCTGGACGAAACAATTGGCCACTACTAGGTTAGACTGTCTGGAAGAAACCATCAGTCACTACTAGGTTAGACGACTGTCTGGACGAAACCATTGGCCACTACTAGGTTAGACTATCTGGACGAAACCATTGGCCACTACTAGGTTAGACGACTGTCTGGAAGAAACCATTGGCCACTACTAGGTTAGACTGTCTGGAAGAAACCATCAGTCACTACTAGGTTAGACGACTGTCTGGAAGAAACCATCAGTCACAACTAGGTTAGACGACTGTCTGGAAGAAACAATCGGTCACTACTAGGTTAGACGACTGTCTGGACGAAACCATCGGCCACTACTTGGTTAGACGACTGTCTGGAAGAAACCATCAGTCACTACTAGGTTAGACGACAGTCTGGACGAAACCATCGGCCACTACTTGGTTAGACGACTGTTTGGACGACACCATCGGCCACTACTAGGCTAAACGGCTGTCTGGACGAAACCATCGGCCACTACTAGGTTAGACTGTCTGGAAGAAACCATCAGTCACTACTAGGTTAGACGACTGTCTGGACGAAACCATTTGCCACTACTAGGTTAGACTGTCTGGAAGAAACCATCGGTCACTACTAGGTTAGACGACTGTCTGGACGAAACCATTGGCCACTACTAGGTTAGACTGTCTGGAAGAAACCATCGGTCACTACTAGGTTAGACGACTGTCTGGACGAAACCATTGGCCACTACTAGGTCCTACTGTCTGGAAGAAACCATCAGTCACTACTAGGTTAGACGACTGTCTGGACGAAACCATTGGTCACTACTAGGTTAGACTGTCTGGACGAAACCATTGGCCACTACTAGGTTAGACGACTGTCTGGAAGAAACCATTGGCCACTACTAGGTTAGACTGTCTGGAAGAAACCATCAGTCACTACTAGGTTAGACGACTGTCTGGAAGAAACCATCTGTCACAACTAGGTTAGACGACTGTCTGGAAGAAACAATCGGTCACTACTTGGTTAGACGACTGTCTGGACGAAACCATCGGCCACTACTTGGTTAGACGACTGTCTGGAAGAAACCATCAGTCACTACTAGGTTAGATGACAGTCTGGACGAAACCATCGGCCACTACTTGGTTAGACGATTGTTTGGACGACACCATCGGCCACTACTAGGCTAAACGGCTGTCTGGACGAAACCATCGGCCACTACTTCATAGACGACTGTCTGGACGAAACCATCGGCCACTACTTGGTTAGACGACTGTCTGGAAGAAACCATCAGTCACTACTAGGTTAGACGACTGTCTGGACGAAACCATTGGCCACTACTAGGTTAGACTGTCTGGAAGAAACCATCGGTCACTACTAGGTTAGACGACTGTCTGGACGAAACCATTGGCCACTACTAGGTTGGACTGTCTGGACGAAACCATCAGTCACTACTTGGTTAGACGACTGTCTGGAAGAAACCATCAGTCACTACTAGGTTAGACGACAGTCTGGACCAAACCATTGGCCACTACTAGGTTAGACTGTCTGGAAGAAACCATCGGTCACTACTAGGTTAGACGACTGTCTGGACGAAACCATTGGCCACTACTAGGTTAGACTGTCTGGAAGAAACCATCGGTCACTACTAGGTTAGACGACTGTCTGGACGAAACCATTGGCCACTACTAGGTTGGACTGTCTGGACGAAACCATCAGTCACTACTAGGTTGGACGACTGTCTGGACAAAACCATCGGTCACTACTAGGTTGGACGACTGTCTGGAGAAAACCAATGGTTGCTACTAGGTTAGACGACTGTCTGGACGAAACCATTGGCCGCTACTAGGTTATACGACTGTCTTGACGAAACCATTGGCCGCTACTAGGTTAGACGATTGTCTGGACGAAACCGTTCGTAGCTACTAGGTTAGACGACTGCTTGGACGAAACCATTGGCCGCTACTAGGTTAGACGACTGTCTTGACGAAACCATTGGCCGCTACTAGGTTGGACGACTGTCTGGACGAAACCATTGGCCGCTACTAGGTTAGACGATTGTCTGGACGAAACCGTTCGTTGCTACTAGGTTAGACGACTGCTTGGACGAAACCATTGGCCGCTACTAGGTTAGACGACTGTCTTGACGAAACCATTGGCCGCTACTAGGTTGGACGACTGTCTGGACGAAACCATTGGCCGCTACTAGGTTAGACGATTGTCTGGACGAAACCGTTGGTTGATACTAGGTTAGACGTCTGTCTGGGCGAAACCATTGGCCGCTACTAGGTAGGACGATTGTCTGGACGAAACCATTGGTTGCTACTAGGTTTTACGACTGTCTGGACGAACCCGTTTGCCGCTAGTAGGTTAGACGATTGTCTGGCGAAACCAATGGTTGCTACTAAGTTAGACGATTGTCTGGACGAAGCCATTGGTTGCTACTAAGTTTGACGATTATCTGGACGAAGCCATTGTTTGCTACTAGGTTTGACGACTGTCTGGTCGAATCCATTGGTTGCTACTAGGTTAGACGATTGTCTGGACGAAACCGTTGGCTGCTACTAGGTTTGAAGTCTGTCTGGGAGGAACCATTGGCCGCTACTAGGTTGGACAATTGTCTGGACCAAGCTATTGGTTGCTACTAGGTTAGACGACTGTCTGGATGAAACCGTTGGGCGCTACTAGGTTAGACGACTGTCTGGTCGAAACCGTTGGTCGCTACTAGGTTAGTCGACTGTCTGGACGAAACCGTTGGTTGATACTAGGTTAGACGTCTGTCTGGGCGAAACCATTGGCCGCTACTAGGTAGGACGATTGTCTGGACGAAACCATTGGTTGCTACTAGGTTTTACGACTGTCTGGACGAACCCGTTTGCCGCTAGTAGGTTAGACGATTGTCTGGCGAAACCAATGGTTGCTACTAAGTTAGACGATTGTCTGGACGAAGCCATTGGTTGCTACTAAGTTTGACGATTATCTGGACGAAGCCATTGTTTGCTACTAGGTTTGACGACTGTCTGGACGAATCCATTGTTTGCTACTAGGTTAGACGATTGTCTGGACGAAACCGTTGGCTGCTACTAGGTTTGAAGTCTGTCTGGGAGAAACCATTGGCCGCTACTAGGTTGGACAATTGTCTGGACCAAGCTATTGGTTGCTACTAGGTTAGACGACTGTCTGGTCGAAACCGTTGGTCGCTACTAGGTTAGACGACTGTCTGGACGAAACCAATGGCCGTTACTAGGTTAGACGATTGTCTGGACGAAACCATTGGTTGCTACTACGTTAGGCGATTAACTGGAGAAAAATTACTACCTCTCTTAGAAGAATGGGTGTCAGGGGCGTAAGCTGCAGGTTAGGTTTGTGTATGTGTGTAAAACTTTATATATATATTTCGTATGACATACAGAGGATACAGTAATGCTACAGTATATTCAAAATATACAAGTAATAAATATCTAGTAACATCGAAAACGAAACCAAAAGTCTCAGTTGGATGTCCAGAGCAGCAATCCACTCCATTGCATCATCAGTTGCGTTCTGCAGGTCGTCATATCCTCCCTCGAAGGACCGTGAAGGGCATTCCGACACAATATGATGGATTGTCTGCACTGAATCGCCACAATCGCACTGAGGACTAGAAATTTCCCCCCATTTGTGGAGCCAAAAGTTACATCTTCCGTGACCGGTCCGCACTCTGTTTAGTGACGTCCATATCCTGCTTGGAAGATGGAAACCAGGAGGTTTTCTGCAGGGGTCGGTGATCAATCCTAGCTCATCAGGGTTTGATGTAGCCCATTCTTCTCGCTAAGTTTCGTCCATATTGAACTTAGATTCAACAAGCATCTTGCCTAGCTGCCATGACGGATGTCGAAATTTTAATCTCCCTTGCTTCTGTGGATTACAGACCTGATGTATGGGTAAGAGATCATTTGCAGCGCATTTTGACCATTATCTTTTTAGAGCTGTTACCCTTCGCAGGGGAGGAGGGTGAATGTTGGATAATACTGGTAGCCACTTGAGTGGTGTGGATTTGAGAGTGCCCGATGTTGTTCTCATTGTATTATTTATCAACTTTTCCTACATGTGCACTATTGATCCATACGGGGCTACAATTTTCAGCAACTCAGTATACCAAGGCGAGAGCTGTTGTGCGAAGAACAGTCGCATTTGCTCCCCAACTTGTACACAGAGTTTGTGAAGGATGTTGTTACGTATTCTGATTTTAGCTGCTGTTCTGCAGAGATGTTCTTTGTATGTCAAAGAGCGATCCAGCACAACACCCAAATATCTTGGTTGGGTGCAATATTTTATCTGTTGACCTCTGAATGGTACACGGGGTATGTAATAGGCCCTCCCATTATCCCGATGAAAGGCACCGACCTCTGTTTTGTTGATGTTGGGCTTCAGTCGCCAAGTGTCAAAGTAGCTGTCCAATTTTAGGAGATATTGTGTGAGAATTGTTTCAAAAAAGGAAAGGAAGCTTGTAGTTTAACGTGACCGTTAATCTTGAGATCATGAGCCACGGGACCTCCTTTTTACGTGGAATCCGAACCACAGGACATGGCATTTCACTTCGAAAATCTCACATGCATTGACCGGGAATCGAACCCGGACCGCCTTGGTGAGAGGCATACAGCTAGACCGCTGAGCCACCACGCCCCCAGAGAATTGTTTCAGCAGTCTCAAAATCTGTGGGGGCTGTCAGGGCTATATCATCAGCATATATGAACTTTCTGCAAATAATAGGTGGAAGATCTGCAGAGTAAAGATTGAAGAGAAGTGGGGCAAGGACTGAGCCTTGTGGTAATCCATCATTTAATCTATAGGGCCTGATTATATTTCCTTTTAGGTGTAGTTCAATTAGTCGGTTGCTGAGCATGTTGTTGAGCATCGAAGCTAATGTCTTGCAAGGAATGACTTTCAGGAACTTCAGGATCATTCCTTTACGCCATGCTGTATCGTACGCTGATGATAGGTCTACAAACACTGCAATGGTCTTATTTTTTCTTCAAAGCCTTGTTTAATATGACTGGCTAGTGCTAAAACCTGAACACAGCAGTTTCTTTCGGGTCTAAAACCTGCCTGATCGACCGTGATGTACTGTAGTGCAGTAGGTGAGATTCTGTTATAAACCAGTCTCTCAAGCAGTTTATAACAGATACTCAGTAGAGCAATAGGTCGGTAATCTTCCGCATTGCATCCGCTTTTACCAGGTTTTAGTATGGCTACAATTTTAGTTCTTTTGAAAAGAGGTGGAAGTGTTCCTTTCCTTAGGATGTCACTAAAGAATTTAGCAAGCCATTTCAGAGTTCTAAGGCCCAATGTTTCAGAAATTCAGGGTAAATGCAATCCAAGCCTGCTGCGTTTCCTTAAAGTGCCCTACACGTGACCCCCGGGTGGTGCTAAATAAGCAACGACATTGGCTGCTGGACCAAAAGAATTTTCTTGCGGATATCCCAGCAATTTGAGGATACAACACAATTGTAAAACCCAATTAACACTCGGAATTCAACATGTAAGCTCGTTTAAACCTTTATTGTCGTCCATGACAACATGGAAGCCACCATTTTGTGTCTAGGAGAGTAGCGTAGTGTAAGGTATCGCGAATCCGGACCTTGATCATAACAAAAGACAAGCGTTCGGACATTTTTCCACATAATTGCTACCAATATTGATATTTTGCCATATTGTGAAATCAATTTTAAGAAACCCTGCTGGTGGAATTAAATGCCAAGTGATTTCAGGAAATGTAAGCTAGTCGTAAGCTTTAGAAATGTGGTGTTACAGGGGAATAATGAAGATTAGATGGCTAGATAGAGTAACAAATGAAGAGGTATTAAGACAAATGGGAGAGGGGAGATAGGTTGGTAGGGCACATGCTAAGACATCCATGAATAGGAAATTTAGTTATGGAAGGAAGGGTAGACAGGTAGACCAAGGAGGGTAGATGGCCACTGATTTCAAAATTGCAACTGGTTCATATTGACTACAGTTATTATGGTTTTGATTTAAGGGTGGTCATTTCAGCGTCGAGCACTTGTCTGGTAACCTGTGTGTCTGTGGTGTCTGTAGAACCATGTGTATTAGTAATTGAGACGAGGAATGGGAAGGAGGTGACCATGACCTTACGTTAGGAACCATCTTGGTATTTTCCTGGAGTAGAAGTGGGAAACAGCGGAAAGCTACTTTAGGATGGCTGAGGTGGGAATCGAACTAATTTCTTCTCAGGTTAGCGTCATGAAGCTGAGTGTAGCCCATTTCAACCCAACGTACAGAATTAGATCTCAGCACCTCTTAGAGTGATAGCCAAGAATTTTAGCCACGACATTACAAGGTGATCTAATATCAACTACTGAAGCCTATGTAGGCCTACTGTAGCTAGGGAAGGCATAGAAAAGGCCGCTGGTGCCTCTGAAGAAGCTCACCTTGACAGCCTAAGACAACATAAGCCAGCCCCGTGGCGTGCAGCTGTACGCGGTCTAGTTGATTTAACTCTCCAGGTCAGCTTAATCTACACATCCTCGGCACTGTGTTGTGTGACTTTTCCATTAGCAGCTCGTGCGATTGATCAGTGTGCATACACATTCCTTACAGGGGTCGCCAACCGGCCTTCATTTTACACTCAGCCCTTGGCGGCAAAAGGGAAGGGCTATGGAGAAAAGGCCAGAAGTCATTAATAATAATATTTTTTTACGAGGGACTGTGGAAAATCTTCAAACGTCACATGTGAAGGGTCCACACTCCACAGTAGTGTGGGATTCTTACCCACTAAAAACCACATTCCTTTTCCCACGATGCGTTCATCACGCCGGAACCGCTCTCGCATTACTTCAGGGTGATGTCGTGCTTACTTAGCCATTCAGACTTCTTCTTTCTTCATTTTTCTTATGGATGTTCGTACGCATCTATTTCCCTCTTCTTCTGGCGCAGGACATCTTCTATGTAAATAGCTGTCGGATTCCATGTTTGATAATTTCGGAGCATCATTTGTAGGATGTTGTCCGGCGTGATTACCCCTAGAGAAGCTTGTAGATCTCTTCTATGTGTTGACCAACGATCACACACAAAGAATGTGCGGAGCGCATCATCCTCTTCATTACAATAATGACACAAAGGGCTATTAGCCACGCCAATGCGATGCAGGAATCTCCGAAAATATCCATGGCCTGTCAGGAACTGTGTCAAATAATAATTGACCTCTCCGTGGTTTCGATCAACAATAATAACTACATTTTCGCAAACGACAACTGAGATTTCATGGCCAGATCATGAGACTGAATGACGACCGATTAACAAAGAGAGTTCTGACATACTTAAGAAAACTTAAATTAACAACAGTCTGGGTTACACAGGTCCAATTGATCTCAGGGACCAAGGAGATCGGGGAAAGGATGGATGAAGGAACGTCCAGTTCGTCATAGTGAAACGATGAAGGAGTTTTGGAAGACCAAGAAAAACAGCAGCAGATCATAATTTGTTTTATGTGATCCTATGGGTCTAAACAGATTAAAAAATAAATAAATAGTAATATTCGAGAAACAAGAGCCTCCGTGACTTAGGCGCCAGCACGCCGGCCTCTCACCGCTGGGTCAGTGGTTCAAATCCCGGTCACTCCATGTGAGATTTGTGCCAGACAAAGTGGAGGCAGACAGGTTTTTCTCCGGGTACTCCGGCTTTCCCTGTCACAAATTTCATTCCAGCAACACTCTCCACTATCATGTCATTTCATCTGTCATTCATTTAATCATTGCCCCAGGGGAGTGCGACAGGCTTCGGCAGCCACCACAGTTCATATCATCGCCGTTAGGTGGGGGCTTCATTCATTCCATTCCCTGACCTGGCCGGTCGACTGGAAGTGGGCTGTGGATTTTTCAATTGAGAAACAAGACAGAAAAATCATCATCATCATTTAACCGTCCCCAGTTTCCCGGGTGCGGTGTAAGAGCGCTCTCCATTTCAGTCCATGCAAATACAATTCTTCTTCTTATTATTATTCAACTTTACACAATTCCACTCCTCTGTCCTCCAGATCATCCTTTATTTGGGAGATCCATCGTGTACTTAGTCTTCCCCAGGCCGCTTTCCTTTTATGTCCTTATCAAACCATTTCTGTGCTACTCCCTTCAGATCTATCCTCTTCAAGTGACCGAACCATCTCAACCTTGATGTTGCTATAGTTTCAAGACAGAAAAATCCTCAGAAAAATCTTCGGACTAAGTTATGAAAACGGAGTTTGGATGAAATAGAAACTGCATGAAATCTATGGGAGTACTGAGAAATTATAGAGTTCATCAGAAAAGAGGAGACTGAAATTTTGTGGTCATATTTGCTGAATGGATGACAATAGGCTAACAAAGAACATTTTGAAGCTAGCACTGTCTCTGAAAACCCGCAGTAATTGGCTGGTAGAAATAATTAAGGACCTATAATAAATAGATATTAACGAAGAAACCATTCGCAACAGAACAACATTTACAACCCTAATGATCAGACACAAATTTACCAAGAGTCCTACACGGAAGAATACAGGATGGACAGAAGAACGCAAGAGAGAGCTTAGTGAATGAAGAGTAGACATATTCATTAACGCCTATTTGGCTTCACACTCAAAAGATGTAGCCTACACAGAGTTCATGCATTCTGTATGTCCACCCCTTATTGTTCCCGTTTTTCCAACGGGGTCGGGGATGAGATGCAATGAAAGTCTTTGTGACGGAGAGTTCATGCATTCTAAATTAATGAAGATGTCTACGCTTGCTTGCAATTCCATTTAGCATCGAAACCGAAGATCTATTGAGTGATATGGGGATGAGATTTTATATATTTAACTTGTATTCATCAAATATGATACGAGAGGTCTTTTGCGAGCCAACGCCCATTAATCATCCAGTTTTCTCTCGTCGGGAATCAAATCCACTATCTTGAAATCACGAGGCGGACGTTCTACATCCAATACATCGTGGAAGGTATAGTATAGGTGTTTCTGGACCAAAAAAAAAACAATATAAAATACATTTCCTGTTCTCAACGGTTTCAGTGATACACCTGTCTAAAATCTCGAATGTGAGTCTTATTTACTTAATCAGCACAATGTCTCACAGTGATGCGGATGCAACCAAATAGACGAGATCTAGAAACAAAGAAATGCCCGCGTGTATTTCAAAATGCCCTTCTTTGCGCCGAGAAATGTTCGAATCAGGTTAGAACAGCAGCCCGGCAGTTGTCGTCAAGAAATTACTGTAGTCTGTAAAATATATGTGATGTTCAGCGACACATAAGTTAACAATCTCTTAATTTCCTATCACGAATGGTGCAGGTGATAGATGATTTATTATATGAATTGCAGCCAATGGCCATAGCAGGGTATTTTAATTGAAAGCCTATGGGTTACCAACAAGTTCAATTTCAAGTAGTTCCAACTTTAGCTACTAGATGCTACTTTCACTAACACCTAGCGGCGAACGTTGGAACTTGATAGAGCGTTTCTAACCAGCGAAATATAACCTACAAATTTTGCTACGAGGGCTCCCAACAAGATCAATTTCAAGTAGTTCTTTTACAAGCCATAACTCTATGATGTGGTACCACCGCCGGCGGCGAAGGAAGGCTTACGCCCTTAAAAATCCGACAATTTCGGCCGGGTTTGAACCCGCGATCTTGGGCATAGCAGTTCAGCATGCTACCGACTACGCCACTGAAACCGTTGATTTCTATTCCCCATTAGCCCTGTTTACGCACCGTAGGGGTTGAAGTGAGACGAGTTCCTATGTGGCAATGGTTTTTACGGCCGGGTGCACTTCCTGACGCCAACTTCGTAAGGGGAGTTGATGAGAATTAAATTAGTGAAGATGAAAAAAATTGGACAAGAAATTGAAAGTAAGTGGCTGTTGCCTGTTAGAACCTACTCAACCTTCATGATGGAAGAGAGCTGGCTGTTATTTAGCCAGTGGCTTGGAGTTGTTTAACTTATAAATAATTATGTTCTTACGTTGTAGTCCAGAATTTAAGTTCCATTTGGTAAAAACAAATTAAGAACTATATAGCCTATTTTCATATATCCTACTTATGTTTATAGTCTCTATCAACATACAATTTTCAGTTTGATTGTTGTAATCGATTCCTATATATTGAGAACTGTCTAAATATTTCGGATGGTCACCATGTTGGATTTTTATATATAGACCTTAGAGCTATGTACTATTACATGAACATTATTGTGTAGGTGTATTATTCAAACTTCAATCGCATGATTAGGATACAAGAAATAAAATCCAGATTTTAAAATTTTGCCCAGCCACCTTCTTGTGGTTATGAAAATAATTGAAATGAATTAGATGCCAGTGGATTAAAATCCTATAAGCATATACCGTACCAAGTTTCACTGCACTCGGATTGTTAAATCGCGAGAAACGTCCATTTGAATATTTAAATTTCGCGTCGCTGCCATGTTGGACTTGAGCTCACCAGGTTATTGAATGTCCCATAGATTAACTTATGTTTTTAGCCTCTATAAACATACATTTCAGTTTGATTGTTGTCATATATATTAATAGATATTGAAAATCGTCTAAATATTTCGGATTGTCGCCATGTTGGATTGGTGAGACGTAATAAAATTTGAAAGGCACGATCCACGTCGGCCAAAATAGAAATATGACCTTACCGAGTTTCATTGAAATCGCGCCAGGCCATACGGATGCGCACACACACACAAACACTTACACACACACACACGAGGTGATCTCATAAGGCTATTTTTTCATAAATGTAAGTACGCTAATAAGAAGAGTCCAGATGTGTATTCCAAAACAAACTACTAATCGTAAACTATGTCTTCACATGTACCCCATCATTTTGGAGACACTTGTCATAGCGTGGCACAATTTTTTGGTTGGTTCCTTAGTTTAGGGGCTGCGACATCGCGGTCATGTAGCCCCGTGTACTTTGGGTGTGTGTAGAATCTGTCTGAAAACCTGTGTTAATTGTGATGTCTGTATTAGTGTGTGTTATCTGTTTTTAATTCAAGTAAGGACTGGAGACAATGAATTTCAAGTAGTTCCTACTTTTGCCGCCAAACGCCACCGTCAACAACTACTAGTTCGGAACTTGGCTACTAGACGCCACTGCAGTCAGCTACTGGCGACGAACGTAGGAACTCTAAGAGCGCTGTTTAACCTATAATTAATTAAGCTTCACACAGGTGTAATTAGTGGAAGGTTCTTTAACATGCCATAAATCTATGACATGGGACCGGCGGCTTTACTTCCCCTCCGAAGGAAGGCATACTGAGGGATTTTTAACGCTCTTAAAAAATCCGACGGCTTCGGCCGGGTTTGAACCCGCGATCTTGGGCGTAGAAGCTCAGCATGCTGCCAGCTACGCCACCGAAGCCGCTAACACAAGTTTTTGTATTCCACCTTCACACTGTGTTGTCACTCATCTTCATTGTAACGTGCCAAATAGTCAAGTGCATTGCCCTGACGTTCTTGTTTGTGTTTCTCTGTAAAAGGGTTTGGCACCCAATGAGATCACACATTTTGGAATTTCAGTTTTCTAGAAACAATTTCACGAATAAGTAATTTTGAAATTTGCGGGGAGTTCATAGAAAGAACGGCTAGGGTAAACTTTCGTTTTACCTTGATGCGTTCTACAACTCCACGAACCAAGTCTTCATTAATCACCTACTTCGTTCGTCATCGTGCACTTCACGTCCTTCAGTGTACTGTCGGACCCATCGCCTTACCATTGAATTCACTTATCGCATTTACTCCTCGAAAATCTGTCGAATATCGACTGGTCTAGTGATCTTCGCATTCAGAAAATCTTCTCTCTTCTTTTCTTAGTCATTTACCCTCCAGGTTGGTGGAACCCACGGACTCAGCGAGGGAACTCACCACTACCGCCTTCTACGGGCAGTGTCCTAGAGCTGGGAACATCTAATCGGAGTGGATACAACTGGTGAGGTGTGATTGGCCCAGGCGGCCTCACCTGCAAAACGAACAGGGGCCTCATGAGGGAAGGTAATGGATGGTCAGGATGGATAGGCAAGGAAGAGGGAAGGAGGCGGCCGTGGCCTTGAAGAAGGGACCATCCCGGCATTTGCCCGAAGACGAAGTGGGAAACCACGGAAAACCACTTCGAGGATGGCTGAGGGGGAATCGAACCCCCTCTACTCATTTGGAACACCCGAGGCTGAGTAGACCCCGTTCCAGTCCTCATACCACTTTCCAAATTTCGTGGCAGAGCCGGGAATCGAACCCAGGACCTCCGGGGTGGCAGCTAACCATGCTAACCCCTACGCTACGGAGGCGAAGCGCATTCAGAAAATGAATGGCAAATCTAATCTTACAAGCGGTGGGATTATCAATCAAATTCGCTATTCTAACCAGGCACTATAAAATGCAAAGAAAGAAAGGGATATCAAAATGGCGTCAATTCATTTTTGTTAACTCAGAGCAACTACAATACACTCAGTCCCCAAAGCAGGGGAATTAACCATAAGAGTTTAATATCCCCACGGCCAGGCCGGGAATCGAACCCGCGACCCTTTAAGCCAAACCCTAGCACGCTAACCAATTAACCACGATTCGCCACATCGAACTCTGTTCCTCACGTTGATTGGCAGTGAAACACTGCTCCGTGATATTTTGCGCAGAGAATCAGTTCCAAGTCCCTCATTGAAATACAAGCGGTTTAGCACCTAACAATTGTACGTGTGTCTGTAAAAAAGCAGTGTCACTAGTAATGGAATTGTAGGCACTGCCGAGTTCTGTTTTAACACGTAACCTCATGTGTCAGAATATGAAAAGAAATAACCATACAACGAAGAGGAGTGAGTTAGTTCTTTTTTGTGCAACTTGTATGCTCTTTGTATGACACCAAAAGAACAGAGCAGAGTAGAATACATAAAGCCGAGAACACTTAATTTAACGAGAGCGTGCCCGTGGCGCGGTGTAGTGGGGAATTCGTTAACTAGGGGTCTCGTTTCCCTACCAGAGGGGAGCACCCTTTTGTATCTTCTATCCTTTTATTAGCATTTACATTTTTTGTATATCTTTTTTGGTTTCAATGCATGTCGTTGAATTAAAAGTTGATATTCAAGATTGGCAAGTCGTCATTAAGTTAACTTTGATAATATTGCATTGTTCTACTATTGCTTTACGAGTTAATATTAGGAATTACAGGCATATCATGTATAGTTCTCTTCATTTTCCTCATCCCAGTACAGACATCACAGTGACAACAGACAAATTCAACACACACCCAAGTACATGGGGCTACATGACCACGATGTCGCAAAGCCCCTAAAATAATCAACAACAACAACAATAACAATCAACAACAACTTTTCCTCATTAACGAGGGGCTCGCTTTTGAAGGCTATCTGGGTGGCCATGTTTACATTCCATGTCTGCGTGGAGCCAAGTCTTTCCAAGCTCGAGGCACAGCGTTGTCAATTCTCCACCGTAGCCGCTGAGAGCAAGCAGCGAGACTGGACAAAACTGTGTGTTACTGTACAACACTGGAGACCTGACAAGCAAACCGGCTAAGCTCTTAACAATATCCTGTAATTTGAGATTAGGCCTACTGATTAATATACTAGGTACTACAAACATTCCAAATTCTAGTAAGACTAAATAATGGCGCTTTAAAAACTCCAACATGCACAGTTTTACCTCCTCACAGATGGCTTCTGGTCAGACTTCGAACCCGTTGGACCCCTCCGTTAGTACGCTCCTGGGCACAACAAGCGAGAACATTACCACTGCGTCATGTAGACAGAGTGTCAGTGGCAATCTTGTGTAACATTTTCCTCCCCCCACTACCTCCAGGAAGATGCCGGGATGGGATTCTTCTCCAAGTCTTGCAACACCTACCGCAGTCCTACACCCTGATAGTTACCTTGACATCACATTAATACAGGTTAACAGGTGGAGATCGAAGACTCAAATCATGAGGGGTAGATGACCAGGATGTTCGTCCCCTTCAATCAACAGTTACCACCACCGGAGTTCAATATATCCCGTAATGGCTACATACTTTACACATGCACACAAGTACACGGACCTTATGACCAAGATGTCCCAAGACCCTAAATAAACACTACAGGGTGATCACGATGACAAGACTTACTTTCAGTAAGATGAGAGCACCTCATCACTGCCATCGCGATGTAAGACCTCACCTCGATGCAGCTTATACAAAAATACACGGATTGGACAAAGGGGTCCCATTGAATACCCTGCGTGTTCCGCAGACCTCACACCAATGGACTTCTTTTTATGGGGATACCTCAAGGACTGAGTTTATCGCACAAAACCAAGAACAAAATTGATGCAATGAAATTGGAAACTGAAAGACAATGTCGCGAAATTCCAAATGAACTCTGTCATGAAGTTTTTGAATCCATTGGATCGCATTATCAGCTTTGTATGGACAATAACGGCCATCAATGTGAACATTTGTAAAAATGATTCTTTAATTACATTTCTCTTCTGTAATTAAGGTATTTAAACTTGTCTCTATGTTCATAAATAATGTTTTATAGTCACTCAAAGTGTTAGTAAGTTTACATTATTTTGAGACACCCTGAGTTCACGCACTTGCCAAAAATTTCCCGATCGATTATATTATCGGTGAAATGGCCAAAACAAAGGAAGGAACAATACCGTATTAGTTTGCTTTCATTCTTCCTGCTGGGCCCAAATAAATGTATGTCCTGATTAACCGATGACCCAGTTAACCGGATATTACAGCTCCTGTTCAGCCTCAACAAAATTTGTGTTCGTGTAGGCAGGAAAATAACCATGTCTAGAAAATGACCCCTATTGACAAATTTTGAGAGACAACGAAAATATACTATCAGTCAATAAAATTATAATTTATGTTCTTCCATGATTAAAAAAATATTAACCACTAATACCATAATCTTTAATGAGCGATTCCCCAGCAACGTGAATATAAAGTGATATTTCCACGCCTAAAGCATATAGACAATAAAGTATACGAGGCGCACGGTTCCAAAATTCACCTTATCCATTTTGGCAAATTTTTAAGGAGACGAAGAAACGTTTCTTGTTCAACTTCAATAAAATTAATGTGTTTATTCCTGTTTATTATATCGAGATATATGCCCTTGATCATATAACTTACCTACGATCTGCATACAACTCGTGATATACAAGG
The DNA here is from genome assembly GCA_946902985.2 of Meconema thalassinum. NCBI lineage: Eukaryota > Metazoa > Arthropoda > Insecta > Orthoptera > Tettigoniidae > Meconema > Meconema thalassinum. Next base: position 1,710,923,197 of record OX336388.2, on the reverse strand, counting down.
AAGATATTAACAAATTAAGATTGGATAAGGAGAGTTCTGGAACTGTCATGGTGGATAAGGGCGGATTTTGGAAACGTAACTAGAACTTTACAATGATAACTTTCGTCATAAACTGATATTATAATCGAAATTCTTATGTTTTTTAACTCATAAAATATGTTAAAAATTAAGAAATGTTTATCCAGAAAATAAGTAATGTGCGTGTAAAAAAAACTGGCGCAAAATAATTGGGAACAGCATTACCACACTTACACAGTGTACATAGAACTTCATAAATATCGTGCTGACGCCTTCTCCATGGATTATTCTTTGAGATTCGTTCCACTTTCAGTGCCACATATATGGATAAGGCGGATTTTGGAAACATCATCTTAGGATAAGGCGGGTTTTGGAAACGACACCTGAATTCATGTTATATTTACATGGATAAGGCGGGATTAGGAACTATTTTCTTGTTGATAATGATGCTAAATCATATGAGCTACAGAGATGAGCGAAAATCTCAATTTACCTAAAAACTGGATTTGGTGGATTTTGGAACCGTGCGTTACGTTCTTCCAAACTACAAATGATAAATTAACACAGTACATACACATCGGTTCCACAACAATGGTATTCCTACATCGAGCTGCTTTTGGAGAAATATTTTTCATACCAACCTATATTTGTAACAGATGTGATTTTTTTTTTATTTTTAAATAATTTAGACAGAAAATATTTTACAAATATTATTGAATCTGAGCCTCCGTGGCTTAGGCGGCAGCACGCCGGCCTCTCACCGCTGGGTCCGTGGTTCAAATCCAGGTCACTCCATGTGAGATCTGTGCTGGACAAAACGGAGGCAGGCAGGTTTTTCTCCGGGTACTCCGGTTTTCCCTGTCAAAATTTCATTCCAACAACACCCTCCACTAACATTTCATTTCATCTGTCATTCATTTAATCATTGCTCCAGAGGAGTGTGTCAGGCCTCGGCAGCCGGCACAGTTCATACCCTCGCCGCTAGATGGGGGCTTCATTCATTCCATTCCTGACCCGGTCGGAGACTGGATGCAGGCTGTGGATTTTCATTTTTCATTATTGAATCTCATCTCTTTTATGAATTTAATTTTTACTTGTTGAACTATTTCTCTCGACAACGCTCAGAAAATTATTGTTTTACCTGTATCATATAATTTCATGATTTTCCAACTTCATACTTGTTTCTATTTATAAATATTCATTATACAATGCTGATGAAACTCATAATGAGACCGAAACCGGTTCTCCAGAACATTAATAACAATTTTATTGGCTGAAGGTATATTTTCGTCAACTCTCACAAGTTGTATTATTAAACATTCTGGTTGGTTTCTCTCCTCGCCACGCCTCGCTGCCCCAGTCGGTGGCCTCACATGCCCTAACTTGGCCGCTATATCCGAGGTGTACGCTCGGCTAATCGCCCCGCTCTATCCGCAGAATATTAATGGACAGACGCACACATGGGGATATTGATTCTAGTTGTCCTGTACTGACATTGCGTGCTCTGCCATTGATTTGTTTAGGCTGCTCGCTGCAGGTAGGCGTCATTTGTTTATAAAACATCCTCAAACCCAGCTATTATTTAACGTAAGACGTACAAACAACTTAGACCTAATTAAATTTATGGGAATCCCTCATAACTGGGAGTTAGATAATTATGGGCATATCACTGGAACTAAATTGTTAGCATATTTACTGGCCTTGTTGTATCAAGCCAAAGCCAACTTCATGTGGCAAGCATGTCATTAGATTTACTGACACGATAAAGAACTCATCCAATTAACAATTCTATCACACCTGCGTCATCACTTAAAAGTGACGTTAAACGCATTTTTTACATCGTTCTGCCCATCATTGGAGAACATATTTAGCTAATGATATTGTTATAATTCGGGAGGGGGGTGGGGGCGTGGTGGCTCAGCGGTCAAGCTATCTGCCTCTCATCAAGGTGGACTGGGTTCGAATCCCGGTTAATGCATGTGAGATTTTCGAAGTGAATTGCCATGTCCTGTGGCTCAGATTCCACGTAAAAAAGAGGTCCTGTGGCTCATGATCGCGAGATTAACGGTCACGTTAAACTACAAACTTTCTTCTTTTTTTTAATTATTATTCGGCCTTTTCGCTTCCCTCGGAATAGACAAGGAGACGAGGTTTATCTCACACGATATTGATCAAGCCTCACCTGTCAATGGACACAATTGTAACATAAAGGTCAAGATAGCACTGAAATGTATGACATGGAACATATAGCATCTTATAAATGCAATGAATATGGTCGCAAATGAAATATTTGATAATCAGGATATAATAATACTCGTGGAAACCTTTCTAAAACAATCATGGAACTCACCTAACCATTATGGAACACACTCATTTGCAACTCAAGGTGAATTGGGTAGACCCAAGGGCGAAATCTCATGCCTCTTGAGTTCAAAACTAGCACTCTTCAAAACAATATATTAAAACAATAATATCATCGGTGGAAACCTTGCTCTTCTGACTCACCTGCGCTTACTTCCAACCGGAATATAACTCCACATAAATCATAGATGATATTAGCACCGCTTTTCATAGCATGTCTAGAAACGAGATTATATTATTAGCTGGGGAACTGAATTGCAGGTTTGACCGTCTTAATCAGAAAGCAACTCTCGTTGTTCAGAGTATAATGATACCATTACCATATCATCCGCGTAAGCGAATATCTTTACTTGGACTGTCGTGATGGTTCGGGCTACGTCCATTGTGGTGATGTTGATTAACAATGGACTCATTGCCCCCCCCCCCCCCCCCCCCCGTAGAACTCATTGGGTTGTGCTATAGGGGATGAATTCTTTATCTGGTTATTTATAAGAACGTAGTTACATGACAAGACATTATTCACTATCCTTGTGGCGTATTGTTCTTTTCCTAGAAGAGTTCCCAATTTGTTTATGACATTTTGTCTGTTCATTAGGTCAAAAACGGAATGAGGTGCATAAAGAAAGGATTGATTGTTCCTTGGAGCTGGCATGCCTCCATATGTGAGTGGACACTATGGCAAACTTTGAACTTGATTTCCCAAAAATGACTTTTGTTTTTAAACATTTGACCAATTATCTCCGAAACTATTACAGATATGTTTACCATATTTTACATACTGTTACCTCTTAGTATACTGCAGCTACTGAACCACCAAAACATCCCTGCCTCTAATGGATGTTTATTTACAGAAGAAAAAGTGGACTAATAAAGGAAAAAAATGAACATAATGTTAAAGAAATCATAACTATACCAGACCCAAAACAACTGTGAACATGGGTTCGCCCAGTAGCGAGCGTCCAGCAGAGCACTGTTGCCACACTGAGACTGGCAGATATAACACAGCTCTACGCTCGCAGTGTGAGCACGACTTTCTCCGTGAACACAAGGCACTCCGAATGTAAAAGGATGTGCGAGCTGGGGGGTCTAATCCTACGAATATCTATGCTCACAACGGATTGCACACAATGTGATATGAGGCATATATAAGATGCCACACAAACGTTATTCGTGCACTCCTGGTGTAGCGACCAGCATTCTTGGCTGTGACCCAGGAGGTCCGGGTTCGATTCCCGGCTCTGCCAAGCAATTTAAATCTAGTCTGAGGGCTGGAACAGGGTACACTCAGCCTCGTGAGGCAAAACTGGGAAGATGTGGGTTAGATTCCTACCTTAGCCATCCAGGAAGTGGTTTCTCTTTTATACTCCAGGCAAATGCCGGGATGGTTCCTAACATAAGGCCACGGACGCCTCGTTCCCATTCCTCACAAGCATACAAATATAAACACTCTAATACAGACGCCACAGTGACCCAGATTTTCAGACAAGTACACGGGGCTTAAGAAACAAGTTGCCCTAGCCCATCAAATGAAACAACAACAACGCTATTATTTCACATGACGTAATCTACATCCCAAGTCATTCTGATTATCATTGCTTGTGGACTTTTATAAGGTAATAGAAATACAGAAAACAATTTATTGGGATCAGTTTTTGTTTTTTGGAGACCACCTTGTGGTGTACTGGCTAGCACACTTGCTGTCCATTCTTGGCTGTCACCGCGGAAGCCCGAGTTCGATTCCCAAGAAATGTAATTCTGGTCTGAGGCCTGGAACAGGGTACACTCTGCCTCGTGATGCAAAACTGGGAAGATGTGGGTTGGATTCCTACCTCAGCGATCCTGGAAGTGGTTTTTCTGTGGATTCGCGCCTCTACTCCAGGCAAATGCCGGGATAGTACCTAACGTGCCACGGCCGCTTCCTACCCAAATCCTACCTGAATTAAAAATACACACACTAGTACAGACATCTAAGTGACACAGGTTATCAGACAAATTCCACACACACCCCAACGGGGCTACATGACCACGATGTCACAAAGCCCCTAAAACAATCATCATCAACAACAACAACAACAACAACAACCCGTGTGGTCCGGATTCGATTTACGGCTTAATCAAGACATTTAGTTCTGGTCTCAGGGTTAGAACTGGGTACGCTATGCCTCGTGAGGTAAAACTGTGAAGAGGTGAGTTTTATTCGACTCAATTACAAAAAATAAAAACATAATTGCTGACACCACAATGACATAGGTTATCAGATTTTGTGTTTTTACGTATAGAACTAGCACCGATAGAGCGCACTGCTGTTGTACTGGGTAAGCTCAAGGCGCTCTTCATTTGTCTCCTGTGTTTTCATGCCGCTAATATCCACGAATTCAAGTCGTTTAAATTGCTATTTTCGTGACTATGCCGAGCTATTGCAGTGTTCCTCTTTGCAAAAATCAAGGAAGCCCGTTATCGTTTCACCAATTTTAACAAAATAAAGAAATGAGGAAGAAATGGTTACATGCTATTAGAAGGAAACATTTCGGTGAAGAAAATCTGACCGAAAATGTTAAAGTGTGTTCCCATCATTTTCAACTCGATGACTTTACGAAGACTGTGTTGGGCAAGTGTGATTTACAAAGGGAAATAATTCCTACCTATAAACTGATTAGACATTTCGATAACAACCACTGAATTTATGCGTTTGTATTTGAAGGTAAGAGAGCAAGATTATAACCGGGCGCTGTTCCATCGCTTTTTCCGTGAACCACGAACACAACAAAAATAAGGAAGAGGCCACACACAAGAAAATTGCCGGATTACCACGATAAGCCTACAATATCGAAATCTGCAGAAATTCTATCCATTGAAGTACGGCACAGGAAGAAATCGACAATATACAGGAAGAAGTGAATGTAACTCCCATTTTCAAAGGCATCAATACTCGGACAAATACTTCCAGAATACATTTCACAACATTAACAGTCACAAACGTATTATGGTTGGTTTCTTGAAATCAGAATTAATCGTCAACTTCCATCTGCCCGACGGAGAATGTGGTACCGGTAGTGACTGACTTCTACATTCTTGAGTCATAAGTTAGTCAGATGAATGGAAACAGTTCGTGGCCCTAAAGCAGGGATTCTCAAACTTTTCAAATATTGTACCCCTAAGTCGTTACGAAGGGGTACGGGAACGATTCGTATTGAGAAATTGACAAAATTACATAAGAACCAAACGTTGCGATGGATTTTGAGGTATACAATACCGGTATTAACTTTCTTTGATAATGTTTACACCTTAAAACATAACAGTTTCATGTAAGCTATCAACCAAAAAAAGACACGAATCTTAGTCTATAAGCAAGGGGAGAAAGTGCATATTTAAATCTCTATTAATTATTTAAGTCTTATGGGGATATATTTATCAATATAGGCCTACAATACTCAAGAATTCTGACTCCTATTCATTATTTGAATAATAAGGCGTGTTAGAATTTTGTTATTACCGTTGTAGCCAATTAATTCTTCCTTCCTCCCGCTAGTTTTAGCACCTCTAGTCCGTAGCTCATTTTGCAGCTGTTTAACGCTTAAACGCTGAAAATCGTCCATAATATATTAGAGGATATACCTATAAAATTAATTAATAAAGTCTTGGAGTAATATTAGAGAAGATATAATTTACTTTAGCTTAGAAAACTCGGTCACAATCTATACATTCCTCGCAGCTGACTGGGGGAAACATAGGACGATCGCCTTGCGCTTACCCAGTATTACACGGGCGCTATCTGGCGTGAACTTTCTCAGGCTACATCCCTATTGAAACAGCAATGCCGTCGCTCTTCGTTAGCTTCCCTAGCGAACCTAAATATTTCAACACCTAACCATTCTCTCTCTAATTATCCCTTCAGTTCAATGGCAGATGTTATCTCCCGGATGGCTGGTCGTAGCGAGACGGGCTTTGGACAGTCAACTTCAAAATTTTTAGCTCTGTAACATAGGGTCATCGAAATAATTGAAGAATTAATTATTTTCGTGCGCGGAGAGAAATAACGATTTCGTACGGCGGCGTGGCGAGCCCTGCGTGTTGAGTTAACTGGGCAACGCCACGCTATGCTATTGGCTGGCACGAGTGGGCGAGGTAATCTGGCTCCTCCCTCATGTTCACAGTTGTTTTGGGCCTGGTATAACTACACTCACCGGCATAAAAAGCGAAACACTACGAATTTCAGACAACATTCAATGTTGGACCGCTTCAAACCTAGTACAAATTGAATATTGTGACATTGCAGCGATATGGCAATGTATCATGAGTTAATTAGCCCATTTGAGAAGCTTCAGTGCAATAATTGCTAAACATTGTTGATCGTGACAATCACAGCACCAATATTACCGTTTCCCGCCTTCGGAGAAGAATAACCACAGACGGCTGTCTTAAGGTTTTATGGTGTGAATTCTCGTGCCGCATATTTTTGTGGACATTACGGTTAGTCTACAATATTTATTCTCGCTCCTAAGTCAGATCATAATGGCTCTTTCTCCTGAAACTGCTGCAAGAGCAGTGCCATTAGTGGAGGATGGGCGCAGTATACGCTATGTGGCAAACGTTATAGGCACATCTTGTTCTAACGTGTACAGGACTGTTAAAAGGTACAGGGAGAACAATATCTATTCCAGAAGGCCCGGTTCTAGTCGTAGGAAAATCACTACTGAGCGCGATGATCGCTTTCTCGCAATGCAAGTTCTACGTGATCGGCACACAACAGCTGTGGAGGCCAGAAATCGCTTGCAGCAAGTACGGGGCCAGAACATCAGTGAAAGGACAGTAAGAAGGAGGTTGTATGAAGTGTGTTTACAGTCCAAGAGGCCCACCACAGGACCTCTCCTTAGACGTGAGCACCGTGTCACTCGGATGCAATTCGCCAACGCCCATCGAAACTGGACTGTGGAGCAGTGGAGCTCCGTGCTGTTCACGGATGAATCCCGATTCTGTTTGAGGGCACCGGATGGGAGGGAGAGAGTATGGAGAAGGCCCGGGGAACGTTATTCACCCTGTACCTTCTCTGCAAGGACACCGTTCAATGGAGGCTCTGTGATGGTCTGGGCTGGTATTACCTCGGATACGCGCTTGGAGCTTGTGTTCGTTGACAACGGGAGCCTGACAGCCCACCGGTACATCGAAGAGATTTTAGTACATCACGTCGTCCCTTTTGCACCTGTCATCGGAGAGAACTTCATCCTGATGCATGACAACGCTCACCCACACGTTGCCGTTTGTGTACGTGATTACCTGGATGAAGTCGGAATTGAGCGCATGGTGTGGCCTGCTTGTAGTCCCGACCTAAACCCGATAGAGCATGTCTGGGATATGCTTGGGAGACGTGCTAGGAGTCGTTCTCCTGAAACATTAGCTCAACTTCGAGCTGCGCTCGAGGAAGAATGGGAGCTCATACCACAAGAGAACATTCGAGATTGCATCCTGAGCATGCCTGATCGAATCACAGCTGTAACTGCTGCTAGCGGTGGAAATACCCGTTATTGAGCCAATGGAAATGTGGTGCAAACATGAGGACAAACGGACTGTCATAGAGTAATCATTCATAAACATACAGTGTAACAGGTGTGAGGACAGTACGATGGATTCCGGGTTTCAACATTTCCTAATTCTCGTTTCTGAACAGTTGTGATTGTTATGATGTATACTGTATATCAATTATTGTACTAATTAGGGTAATTAACTTATGATTCACTGCCATGTTGTTATAAAGTCATAATATTTGATTAATACAAGGTTAGAAGCAATCCAACATGGAATTTTGTCTGAAAATCGTAGTGTTTCGCTTTTTTTTTTTTTGCCGGTGAGGGATTAGTCCGTATATTCTGAATCTGGTCCAGTAATCAGAAAAGGAGTGGTACTACTCCTCCCATACATTTCAGATCTTTATCTGTCAAAGACTCTGAGATAATGGTTCATCGGTATTGCAAATTTAACACTGTAGGTATAGGGCGTACGTACTCCCCTAAAGACATTTCGTCTGTCTCAGGAAAGGTATCCGTAAAGCAAGAGATAATTCACTGCAGGCACTTCGTATGCCTCAGGAAAGGTATCCGTGCAGGCGACAACCGACTGTAAAGAATGTTCCCAGTGTTGTAGGACGAACAAGGATACCGCCTGTCTCAGGAAAGATATCCGTGAAGCAAGAGATAATTCACTGCAGGCACTTAGTCTGTCTCAGGAAAGGTATCCGTGCAGGCGACAACCGAATGTATAGAATGTTCCCAGTGTTGTAGGACGAACAAGGGTACCACCTGTCCGAGATAAAACGGTGACGTCTGGTGAAAATGAGGAGGCTGTTCTGGACACATTGTAATAACCTACGCAAGAAGTCACGGGCAATTGCACACTAGATGATCATCAACAAGGCTTTCATACTACGAATACTGTATGCGCATTTACTATCATCTCTATCATCTAAAGCTAAACTAGGAGCTACATGGACAGGATTTCAGAGTTAGAATACATTTCTGATGCCAAACACTACACAGACTTTTGGAAGGTTTTTGTGCGTGTATTATGCAACAGTTGGCCTGCTAATGTTAGCCGTCCTGGTATGAACATGATCATGTCATTTGGAAAACAAAACTAAAACCTACAAACACTTTGCGGTAAAAATAAGAAAAATGTTATTGTGATGGAAACTGATGCTGTGAATTTGAAATTGTTAGATTTTGGTATTCTAGTTCTAGTTTTACCCCATTTGTAATTCTTTAGAATGTGCAGCCACATTGTTTCCATTACATGCTGAGGTATTCCCTCCTGCTTATCATTACATATTCATGATGACTACGATGTCCCATTTCTATGAATGAAATAATAGGTTTAATTCAATGTTGTGTCGGTCCTGTTTAGTCCCAAATGTACATGGTGCGTTTAGATTCCAAATGTCTTTTAGGTAGATTTCATTAGAAAGCTAACTATTGCAATGGGTCCCATGTTCCGACTTCCGGAAAATTTCGACATATCTTCGCGTTTCACATCCCCCAGACCCCAAAACCACCGTCAGTTCAAAAGTTTATATATAATTTATGTATATATATATATGTATATATCAGTTTCTTTTGGACAGGATAACTGCCGTAATTTTGCACCAATCACTTTGATTTTTTTACATAATATGTATCCCATTAAAATCTCGGTCGAGTTCGTTAATGGGCAAAATCGGTCAAAGGGGGTGAAAATGGAAGGCTTTTATTGAAAAAGTGAAATATCGCTATAACTCTCTTAATATCTGAAATATTGAATCCATTCAAAGTTCATACTATGTGTCAGATAAGGCCCTAAAATTTATGTTTGAAAGGTTTTTTGATAGCAACAACCATTGACCAAAGGGGTGGGAAAAAGTGTTTTTTTCGGGAAACATTAATCATATCTCTGTTAATAGGCACAATATCAAAACCGTACAAAATGGACAACATTCCTCCAATAATTACCTAAAACTTTTGTCTGAAATAATTTTTGATATGACCCACCATTACGCCATGGGGTGAGCAAAATGATTTAAATGATAAGAAAATGCCAAGTGCCAAGAGAGGTTGCCATGACAACTTTACTTTTAATTGATAAGGGATGAGCCATAAGCAGTTGCTATGACAACGCCACTGCACGAGATAACATTCAGTTTTCCATCTGTCTGTGGGAAGCGACTTCGGTATCCGAACTGGTAGCATGCTGAACTTCTATGCCCAAGGTTGCGGGTTCAAACCCGGCTGAAGTCGTCGGATTTACTAAGAGCGCTAAAAAAAACTGAGTTTGCTTTCCTTCGGAGGGAAGTTCCAACGTTCGTTGCGAGTTGATGGTTCCGGTGGCATCTAGTAGCCAAGTTCACAGCTAGGTGTCGTTGATGGCAGTATTTTAGGTAGATTTCATTAGAAAGCTAACTATTGCAATGGGTACCATGTTACGACTTCAGGAAAATTTCGACATATCTTCGCGTTTCACATCCCCCAGACACCAAAACCACCGTCAGTTCAAAAGTTTATATATAATTTATGTATATATATATATATCAGTTTCTTGTGGACACGATAACTGCCGTAATTTTGCACCAATCACTTAGAATTTTTTACCGAATATGTATACCCTTAAAATCTCGGTCGAGTTCGTTACTGGGCTAAATCGGTCGAAGGGAATGAAAATGGGGGACTTTTTTCGAAAAAATGAAATATTGCTATAACTCTCTTAATATGTGAAATATCGAATCCGTTCAAAGTTCATACTATGTGTCGGATAAAGCCCAAAAATTTATGTTTGAAGATTTTTTTATAGCACCAACCATTGACCAAAAGGGTGGGAAAAAGTGTTTTTTTCGGGAAACATTAATCATATCTCTCTTAATAGGCACAATATCAAAACCGTACAAAATGGACAATATTCCCCTAATAATTACCAAAAACTTTTGTCTGAAAGAATTTTTGATATCACCCACCATTACGCCAAGGGACGAGAAAAATGATTTCGGAATTATAAAACAAGTAGTTCCGTGAAGAACTATACAGCCTATTTTCATAAATCCCACTAATGTTAATTGCCTTTATCAACATACTAAATTTCAGTTTGATTGCTGTAATAGATTCGTAGATATTGAGAACCGACTAAATATTTCAGATGGTCGCCTGTTGGACTTTTATATATGTAGGGCTTGTACTGTTACATGAAGATTATTGTTTACATGTAGTACTCAAACTTCAATCACATGATTAGGACACAAGAAGTAAAAAAGAGATTTTAAAATTTCGCACAACTGCCATCTTGTGGTATGGAAACTATTGAAATAAATTCGATACTAGTGGATTAACATTTGTATAAGGATTTACTGTACCAAGTTTCACTGCACTTGGATGGTTAAATTGCAAGAAACGACCATGTGAATATTTACACTTCGCGTCGCCGCCATGTTGGATTTGTGACCACCAGGTTATTTAAAGTCCTATAGGTGAACTTAAGTTCATAGCCACTATGAGCATAAAAAATTTCAGTTTGATTGCTTCAGTAGATTCTAAATATTCCGGATGGTCGCCATGTTGAATTGTTATATGTATAGGCCATAGGGTCATGTACCTTTCAAGGAAAATTATAGCGTAGGTTCATTTATCAAACTTTCACTTCGATCGCATGATTACGACACATGAAATCAAAACTTAATTTAAAAATTCGCACAGCCCTCATCTTGAGGTTATGTAAACGATTGAACTAAATTAGATACCAGTGTATTACAATGTGTATAAAAATTTCCTGTACCAGATTTCATTGCGTTTAGATGGTTAAAACTATTTAAAACTTTCAATTTCGCTAGGCCGCCATGTTTGTTTTGTACTTATTTGGTTTTTTAAAGTCTCATATATGAACTTCCAGTAGTGCCCTTTATCACCGTGCAAAATTTCAGGGTGATACCGGTAATAGTTTCAGAGATATAGAATGCCGGTGAAATATTTCACACAGCCGCCATACTTAGGTTATGTAAACAATTGAACGAAGTTAGATGCCGGTGCATTACAATGTATATAAACATATTCTGTACCAAGTTTCATTGCGTTTGGATGGTTAAATCGAGAGAAACGTCTATTTAAAAGTCTCAAATTCGCTTGGCCGTCATCTTGGTTGTGTAGTTACCATGTTCTCAAGTGTCACATAAGTCAACTTCTAGTAGTTCCCTTTATCACCATACAAAATTCCAGGGTGATATCGGTAATAGTTTCGAAGTTATTGAATGCTGGTGAAATTTTTCGCACAGCCGCCATGTTGGATTGGTGAGACGTAACATAATTTGAAGGGCATGGTCGGGGTCGCCCGGAATAGTGCTATGAACTTACCGTGTTTCATTGAAATCGCTCCAGCCGTTTAGATTTTTTTAGGGGGGACACACACACACACGAATCACACACACACGCACACACACACGGACAAAAGGTGATCTCATAAGCCTATTTTTTCAAAATTGAAAATAGGCTAAAAATGCCAAGAGCTATCAGTGGTTGCCATGGCAACACTGCTAAATTGATGAGGGATGAGCCATCAGACGTTGCCATGACAACGCACTTGCGCGAGATCAGATTCAGATTTCCATCTGACTAACTGTGAAGCGGCTTCGGAGACGTAACTGGTAGCATACTGAACTTCTATGCCCAAGGTCGCGGGTTCAAAGCCGGCCAAAGTCGTCGGATTTTCTAAGAGCGCTAAAAATCCCTCACTATGCTTTCCTTTGGAGGGGAGGTTCCAACGTTCGTTGCGGGTTACTGATTGCGGTGGCATCTAGTAGCCAAGTTCACAACTAGGTGTCGTTGACGGTAGTATCTGGTAGCAACAGTAGGAACTACTGCTTGAAATTGAGCGTCTGCATTCCTTACCTGAATTACAGACTAATACAGCCATCACAATTCACACCGTTTATCAGACAGATTCTACACTCACCCAAAGTACACGGGGTTACATGACCGCGTTGTCGCAGCCCCTAAACTGAGGAACCAACCAACATCTCTGCGGGAGATATAATTTTGCGTGAAGAAGTAACAGACCGTTACATAGTTACACATCAGTGTCGAAACCTTGCATAAGGACAGTGTGACCACAAGTATTAAAATGGACTCCAAATGACAAGAAGGTTACCGTCATCATAAGACAATAAAATGTTTAATATATGCATAAAATGACGAAAAACAAAGTTAATTAATCTCCAATTATAAAATACTTTCACGCAATAAATGAGGTCTGATCCTTCTACGAAAACCTGCATATTCTGCCTATTTTCGCCTATCCCCAAGTTTGTCCGGTGAAATCTACCTCCGCCTTCCGGCGTGCCGAGAGGACTTTTTTTTATTTTTATGTGTTACATCTTTCCACTCGGTTGCTGGATATGGGACGGAAATGGGACGAAAATGTGTAAGATGAAACAACGAGCGCGCACGGTGGCGGAGATTGGTACCACGACGTAACGTCGGCCATGTGGCTATGTGGAATGTATATCGCATACGGTTTACTTCAAGGTTTGAAGGCCCAATTAAAGATATTCCTACAATAAATCATCTTCAAGTTGTCTTTCTTTGTTGTGAAAATATTCATTATGTCATATTTGCTGAAAATTATGATTTATTAAATCTTCATACTTTACTGTATTCTCATTTAATATAAGCATTCGAGGTACTGTCGGTCAACATACAGCCCTATGTGGAATGTATATCGCATACGGTTTACTTCAAGGTTTGGAGGCCCCATTAAAAATATTCCTACAATAAATCAATTGTACCACGACGTACCTCACGCATGCGCACCGGTCTGGATTTGGCACTGGAGTTTTACAAGTAGTTATTTCAATAACCAACAAAGTTCACTGTCAACAAGGGATTTGCACTCCCGGGACACACATAGTAGGATAACATGTCAGATGTTACACATCATATGCGACTACTGTAAGGCTCGTAATTTTTTAATATATCGAATTCAATTTCCTTGTCCTGTTCCACTATCAATAAATAGTTTCCTTTTTCACTCTGAATGGCAGTATCTCGCTGCTGTCTATATAATATAGTCAACATATAGTATGATTTAAGTGGTAAATGTTGAACTACTGTACAGTATATGCATGATATAGGAATTTGTTTCAACATGTTGACCATTATAAATGTTTGACAGTGTACAGTACAATGTATTGTGTAATCACAACAGCTATTTGTGTAAACGCCTTAAAGTGCGAGTAACATGCTGTAACTTAGTGCTGGCAGACTAGTGAGTCGGATGGTTTCTAACTCTGTTTTAAACAAGCGTAGGACGAGCTCGATATGTAAAGAAATAACTCGATGACTAAGGTTGCACCTGCCATTTTTGGAGAAATTAACAAGTAATTTCAGTTAAGATTAAAATTGATTAGATTGACATGGCATCTTATTCTAAGGTGAGTCTCTGCTCTTAATCAATATTGTTAGCTTGCCACGGCGGGTGAGTGGTCAACGTGTCGGTCTACTAACCCCCAAGCTTGCAGGTTCGCTCCTGGCCGTGGTAAGTGATTTTTGAAAGGCGGCAAAAATTACGACACCATGTCATACGATGTTGGCATGTCAAAGAACCCATTTGAATTCAGTAGGCCGTGTTCATAATGGCAAAATTAATCTCGGGATTTACCGCCAAGACAAAGTTCCTCATTTCTCTACTAGAAAGCGCCATAGTGTTCAAGGAGATTAGATATCTAACCTCCTTGACTTTCATAGTGCTTCAAGAAACAATGAAATTCGACATGCAAGCTACCCTTTGGGTGTCAAATAACAAAGCTTGCACCCGGCATCCGAGGCCATACGATATTATTATATTATCAATATCGTTTACAGAAAATCCTAAAATAGTTTTATAGAATATAAAAGTTTTGGAAAATGACTATTTGCAGACAATTGCAGGCAAGAGGAAGAGGCTACTTCCTGGATATAATGATTCAAAGAATCAAGAGTAGTCGAAATTTAAACGGAAAGCAACTAGTCGCTCGTGATGAGGCATGCATTTAATGTTGATCTCTAGTAATAATCTTTAGGTCAGATTTTACAGATACTTCAAATGAACGTGACTCCAATAATTAAAACGAGTATTGTGAAATTATTATAAATTTTCATTGACAAATAGAACGAGTAGTGAGACGAATATTCGATGCGGCTATTTTCACTAGTAAGATGTCACTTATTTATGAAGTTAGGAGCTAAGGGAAATTATTGGAATGGGTAAACTAATAGCGCAATTGAGTACTGCAGTATACCTTTCCTTCAAGAAACGTTGGTGGAAAGTATTTAATAAGTAGAAACGTATTAGGAAAGGATGCGTCTACATTGTAAATGTCTAGATTCAACACACGAAACGAGTTGGCTTTTTATCGTGTATTGTGACAAAGTATCATCTATTGTCGCATAAAATGAAGCTTTAAATCCATATAATTTGCCATTATTTGGTCGTAAATCTAGTAACACTCTCCACGTCTTAAACATTGAAACTACGAGTATTTAAGTAAATTAAGATAGCATGGTGTTGCGTGTTGCAGGACAGTAGGTCTTGTGCCGATGCTAAGTTCATAACAAGTGTGTAATAGAATATTGCTTGCTTATGTCTAGAGTCGCTTTTTTGTTGCAATACATCTAAATTAATGCTGGGTATTATAAAACTGTAACTTGCTCTTTTGTTTTACTAGTTGGTACATTAGTGGCTGTCTTAAGTAGATCTGCTAAAAGACCGACAACTACTCTGTTATAAAGAGTTTCCACAAATGATCTGTCACAAGTGAGCAAGCCTCAAATATTCTCTTTAAACTTGCAGTCAGTTGCAGAGAAATATATCAAATGGGAATCATTGCCTCAATAATCATCTGATCTTAAAACATTGTGCCATTTATATAATGTCAGCTAGGAAATTTTTACACGAAAGCAGAACGAAAGTTCTGTTAAAAAGGGAACATAACGAATTATTGAGTTATATGGTGGGATTATTGCTTCCTTAATCCAATAATAGATGCTCAGAAATAATGATAATTATCATTATCATTATTATAATTAGTATCTGGTGTATTTCCTCTTTCATCTGGAAAAGTTGTACTCATTTAATAATACTCGGTCTTGTACTGTCCACTGGGGGATATGGAGGTCAGCACTGCATCTCTACCGGCTTTTACCACAGAGAGAATCCACCAATTGTGTAATTTTCTTTGGTATTTTAACACTAACTACGTATACAACAGAGATGAAACTTCAGTCGCTTCTCAACTTGGTTTCTCTTTTCGCAACGCCACCGCCAGGTTTTAATGGCCGCTGTCAGCGATTCTTTAGATATCTGTTTAGACTACTAGAAAATTGCCGATGCAGGAGGAGCACGGCTCGAAAATGTGCGGTCCCGAAGACTGTCCTTCATCGTTGAGGAGAGCCGAATGTCGCTGGGAACAAGGTCAGAGAAGTAAGATGCATGAGGGTTTTAACATGGGCATATCTTTGGGCGTGATACAATTTGTGTTATACACAAGTTTTGTTCGGCAAGTTCGACTGAAGGCTTGAGTGAGGGCGCTGTCGGCGTGAGCGAGGGAGGGAGGAAGAGTACGTGGTGGGCGGGGTGGGGAGAAAGCGATAAGAAAGCGCCGATGCCAAATCAGCAATTAACTACATCTACTGTTTCCGTATCAGATAATGTCTGTTTTTTAAATAAATGAATAACTGTTTTAAGGGGTGTAACAGCGAGGTCATCTGCCCCTTATCTATTAATTATAATAATAACACACACCTAAGATAGTTGCTGGAATGGCATGGTTTGATGTGTTACATTTATCATTGGAAATAAAACAACAGTTTAGGTCGAAGTTAACACAAAATAGAGTTCATAAAATATCATCCTGCGAAATGAAAGATAATGACAACTTACGACTAACACACAGTCCTTAAGCAGTCAAATAAATAAATAAATAAATAAATAAATAAATAAATAACTATATCGCTGAAGCCTATTACATTTGATATGATTTATCTTCTCTGGCTACCAACTTTCTTATTCATGTCAGAGGCCATTGTAATAAAGCACACTCTAATGTTAATGTTAACTTAACTACCCGCCAGAGAGACATATACTTACAAGGCAGACATGCACACAATGAACAAGCACGTGGTACAGGAGTACATGTGACTCCGCTGGGAAGTCATCCTCACATGTGCGCAACCCAGTATTTTTACAATATTGTGAAACTTTCAGTTATTAGGAGAAAACGGACTGCGATAAAGCCACAATGCTTGCCTTATGAAGTTCACCGTGCGGTATCTGTCGACTGAATAACAATAACAAAACATATGACAACGAAGAATGAACTCTCTCTTATTGGTTTCCGATGACGTAACTGTGCATACCATGCCTTTCTCGGCAGCAAATATGAGTAGATCTTTTAACATGACGACTAGAGGGGCAAGGCGAAGCTTAATAGTTCACATATTTTCCGGGCATCTGTTGAACTTGGAAGTGTGACTGTCTACCGCATACCTTGCCCCTTTGCGTCTGCACGCAGATACAACCCGCATCTCATTGCTGAGAAGCGGTATGGGCAATAACATTTCGATAGTTTATTGCGCAGTTGTAAGCCTCCGTGGCTTAGGCGGCAGCACATCGGCCTCTCACCGCTGGGTCCGTGGTTCAATTCGCGGTCACTCCATGTGAGATTTGTGCCGCACAATGAAGAGGCAGAGAGGTTTTTCTCCGGTTACTCCTGTTTTCCCTGTCAACAATTTCATTCCAGCAACGCTCTCCACTTTAATTCATTTAATCATTGCCCCAGGGGAGCGAGACAGGCTTCGGCAGCCGGCACAGTTCATAAACTTGCTGCTAGATGGGGGCTTCATTCATTCCATTCCCTAACCCGGTCGGTCGACTGGAAACAAGCTGTGGATTTTCATATTGCGCAGTTGTAGAGTAACTTGCTCCGTGTGAACATGTCGACCGCTGAACGTTTCTTGTTCTGGATTTGTACTTGTCCCCGCAACTTCATTAAAAAAATAGCTAACTTTCGTTGTCAACAACGTTATAAGTCAACTGGTTTACAAACCTATCCACATGCAAATTGCGAGTGTTGTAAACACGTGCTCGCCTGTATTATACCCTTGTTAGGTTAACAAGTATTCATCATCTAGATCTGAAAGGCATATCTATGACTGGATGTTAATCAGTGTAGTGGAGGAACTTTAACTTTCTTTTTCTTCAATGTTGTTGTCACGAAATAAGGACTGAAAATGAGCTGCAAGTGTAAGAAATGGATGAGTACATGTCGCTATTTTAAATATCAGAAACGGGTCACGCTATAGCAACTGCCAATGGCTTGATGGTCCCATCTCTGCGACGAATTCACGCATTCGTACTGTGAGCCACGACTTCACGCTGCTATTTGTTCCCATAATTTCATCTTGTAGGATATTTCATTTTTTTTTCACCACGCCATTTCTTCTTTTCTATCGTACATTATTTTTATAATATAGGTTTCTTCCTCATTCATTCTTTTCTTAAGAAAATATGACTGTAACAGGCGTTTAGGTTTGTGAACACTGCATGATGTGTTGTTTACACATAAACATTTTCCATGACCCCATTTTAAAGCCATCGCAACATCAACTCCAATGCAATCAAACTTCACAATACATATCCACGCAATTTTCTCATCAAGGACCATCCACACCATGCACAGATATTTCAATACAAAATTGAGTGATTACAACAGAATCCAAAACCATACTCCTGATTTTTCGCCATCCTCACGCAAGCTCCTATAACAATTCTTCGCAAGATATTTAAAAAAAATTAAATTCTTCCTTTTATAAAATACAAGCTGTACCCGGCATGCGTTGTAATGCCAATCAAAGAAAGTGTTGGCGTTGAAATTCTGTTTCTTGAAGTGCTTTTGGATACACAACCTGTTTTTCCATTTCCGTTAACTGCCCCTATGCTATCGTAAAATGGATTTTCTAATTTAGAATCAAACGTGGGAGCGTGCACAACAACTTTCAAAAGTTTCATCGCAATCGGATGAATGGTATATGAACGTATACGGGATTTTGTTTGAACGATTCGTGCGCTGTCACTCATTTGTTGATTCTACTCGTACGCTACCTATTGAGAAATGGATTTACTAAGTCGAAACCCTACCCTGGCGTGTACACAATAACTCATCAAGGTTTCATCACAATCGAAGAAGGTTATATGAACGCACAGGGGATTTTGTTGAAACGCTTCGCGCGTCGTCACCCATTTGTTGCATATACTCGTGCGCTGCCAATTGTGAAATGGATTTACTAAGTCGAAACCCTTCCCTGGCGTGTACACAATAACTCATCAATGTTTCATCGCAATCGGATGAATGGTAAATGCACGTATACGGGGTTTTGTTTAAACGATTCGTGCGCTGTCACTCATCTGTTGAATCTACTCGTGCGCTACCTATTGAGAAATGTATTACTAAGTCGAAGACCTTCCCTGGCGTGTACACAATAACTCATCAAGGTTTCATCGCAATCGAAGAAGGTTATATGAACCCAATAGGGGATTTTGTTGAAACGCTTCGCGCGTCGTCACCCATTTGTTGCATCTACTCTTGCGCTACCTATTGTGAAATGGATTTACTAAGTCGAAACCCTTCCCTGGCGTGTACACAATAACTGATCAATGTTTCATCGCAATCGGATGAATAGTATATGAATGCATACCGGATTTTGTTTAAACGATTCGTGCCCCGTCACTCATTTGTTGAATCTACTCGTGCGCTACCTACTGTAAAATGTATTTACTAAGTTAGAAACCGTCACGCATGTGTCCACAACATCTCACCCAAGTTTCATCGCTATCGGACTAATGGGATATGAAGACATAGGGGACTGTATTGAAACGCTCCGCGTGTCGTCGTTCATTTGTTGAATCTACTCGTGTGCTACCTACTGTGAAATGTATTTACTAAGCCAGAAACCTTCCTTGGAGTATCCACCATATTTCACCCAAGTTTCACCGCTAACAGCAGAATGGTATATAACCTTATACGGGACTTTGTTGAAACGCTTCGCGCGTCGTCCCTCATTTGTTGAATCTACTTGTGCGCTGCCTATTGTATAGTGGATTTACTAAGCCAGAAACCTTCCATGAAGTGTACACAACATCTCACCCAAGTTTCATAGCTATCGGACGAATGGTATATGAATGCATACGGGACATGGTTGAAACGCTTCGCGTGTCGTCGCTCATTTGTTGATTCTACTCTTGCGCTACTTATTGTAATATGGATGTACTCAGCCAGAAATCTTCCCTGGAGTGTACACAACATCTCACCCAAGTTTCATCGCAATCGGATGAATGGTATGTGAACGTATACGGGACGTTGTCGAAACGCTTCGCGCGTAGTCACTCATTTGTTGAATCTAAACGTGCGCTTCGTATTGTAAAATGGATTTACTAAGCCAGAAACCTTTCCTGGAGTGTACACAACAATTCACCAAACATTTATCACTGTCAGACGAATAGTATATGACCTTATACGGGACTTTGTTGAAACGCTTCGCGTGTCATCGCTCATTTGTTGAATCTACTGCTGCGCTACCTATTGTAAAATGGATGTACTAAGCCAGAAACCTTCCCTGGAGTGTACACAACATCTCACGCAAGTTTCATCGCTATCGGATAAATGGTATATGACCTTATATGGGACTTGTTTGAAACGCTTCGCGCATCGTCACTCATTTGTTGAATCTACGCGTGCGCTACCTATTGTAAAATGGATTTACTAAGTTAAAACCTTCCTTGGAGTGCACTCAACATCTCAGCCAAGTTTCATCGCAATCGGCTGAATGGTATATGAACGCATAGGAGACATACACACCCACAGACAAACTATCACGTAACATTGATTTATATATATATATATACAAGCTGTACCCGGCATGCGTTGCAATGCCAATCAAAGAAAGTGTAGGCGTTGAAATTCTGTTTCTTGAAGTGCTTTTGGTTACACAACATGTTTTTCAATTTCCGTTAACTGCCTCTAAGCTATGGTAAAATGGATTTTCTAATTTAGAACCATTCGTGGGAGCGTGCACAACAACTTTCAAAAGTTTCATCGCAATCGGATTAATGGCATATGAACGTATACGGGATTTTGTTTGAACGATTCGTGCGCTGTCACTCATTTGTCGAATCTACTTGTAGGCTACCTATTGAGAAATGGATTTACTAAGTCGAAACCCTACCCTGGCATGTACACAATAACTCATCAAGGTTTCATCACAATCGAAGAAGGTTATTTGATCGCATAGGAGATTTTGTTAAAACGCTTCGCGCGTCGTCACCCATTTGTTGCATATACTCGTGCGCTACCTATTGTGAAATGGATTCACTAAGTCGAAACCCTTCCCTGGCGTGTACACAATAACTCATCAATGATTCATTGCAATCGGATGAATGGTATATGCACGTATACGGGGTTTTGTTTAAACGATTCGTGCGCTGTCACTCATTTGTTGAATCTACTCGTGCGCTACCTATTGAGAAATGTATTACTAAGTCGAAGCCCTTCCCTGGCGTGTATACAATAACTCATCAAGGTTTCATCGCAATCGAAGAATGTTATATGAACGCAATAGGGGATTTTGTTGAAACGCTTCGCGCGTCGTCACCCATTTGTTGCATCTACTCCTGCGCTACTTGTTGTAAAATGGATTTACTAAGTCCCCTTCCCTGGCGGGTACACAATAACTGATCAATGTTTCATCGCAATCGGATGAATAGTATATGAACGCATACCTGATTTTGTTAAACGATTCGCGCTCCGTCACTCATTTGTTGAATCTACTCGTGCGCTACCTACTATAAAATGTATTTACTAAGTTAGAAACCGTCACGTAAGTGTCCACAACATCTCACCCAAGTTTCATCGCTATCGGACTAATGGGATATGAAGACATAGGGGACTGTATTGAAACGCTCCGCGTGTCGTCGTTCATTTGTCGAATCTACTCGTGTGCTACCTACTGTGAAATGTATTTACTAAGCCAGAAACCTTCCTTGGGGTGTCCACCATATTTCACCCAAGTTTCACCGCTAACGGCAGAATGGTATATGACCTTATACGGGACTTTGTTGAAACGCTTCGCGCGTCGTCCCTCATTTGTTGAATCTACTTGTGCGCTGCATATTGTATAGTGGATTTACTAAGCCAGAAATTTTCCATGACGTGTACACAACATCTCACCCAAGTTTCATAGCTACGGACGAATGGTACATGAATGCATACGGGACTTGGTTGAAACGCTTCGCGTGTCGTCGCTCATTTGTTGATTCTACTCTTGCGCTACATATTTTAATATGGTTGTACTCAGCCAGAAACCTTCCCTGGAGTGTACACAACATCTCACCCAAGTTTCATCGCAATCAGATGAATGGTATGTGAACTTATACGGGACGTTGTCGAAACGCTTCGCGCGTAGTCACTCATTTGTTGAATATAAACATGCGCTTCGTATTGTAAAATGGATTTACTTAGCCAGAAACCTTTCCTGGAGTGTACACAATAATTCACCAAACATTTATCACTATCAGACGAAGGGTATATGACTTTATACGGGACTTTGTTGAAGCGCTTCGCGTGTCATCGCCCATTTGTTGAATCTAATGGTGCGCTACCTATTGTAAAATGTATGTACTAAGCCAGAAACCTTCCCAGGAGTGTACACAACATCTCACCCAAGTTTCATCGCTATCGGATGAATGGTATATGAAATTATATGGGACTTTGTTGAAATGCTTCGTGCATCGTCGCTCATTTGTTGAATCTGTTCGTGCGCTATCTACTGTGAAATGTATTCACTAATTTTGAAACCTTCACGTAAGTGTACACAACATCTCACCCAAGTTTCATCGCTATCGGACGAATGGTATATGAACACATACGGGACTTGTTTGAAACGCTTCGCGCATCGTCACTCATTTGTTGAATCTACGCGTGCGCTACCTATTGTAAAATGGATTTACTAAGTCAGAAACCTTCCTTAGAGTGTACTCAACATCTCACCCAAGTTTCATCGCAATTGGTTGAGTGGTATATGAATGCATAGGAGACATACACACCCACAGACAAACTATCACGTAAGATTGATTTTTATATATATAGATTTATCAGAAAAAATATTTTATAGTAGTGTATCTTCAATTTTAAAACACTCTTTGTTAACAGATCTGTTTTTTAAATTCTTTTTATGAAAAATTATCATCTTATCAAATTTTCTCGTATTTCTATTTGCTTTAATTAAGTTTAGATTCAACTTTGCTTGTATTTCCATTAGTTTTAATTAACTATAGGAAGTTTCTAAAGAAGGCCACAATGTGGTCGAAGCTTGTATAGCATATACTTTTTTCACTATTATTGACTAAGGTGTACCATTATAAAAACACTTATAATACTTTATTTCTACATAAATAAGAGATAGAACACATACAAATGTTGTAATGGATTGCTCATTACCTCAAATTTATACAAAAAAAAACAATTTATATCAGATAATTTAGGTACTTACTGACCTCGAGTGAAACATTTTTCTGTCATTTACTAGGTAAAACAAGTTCCAGATATAAATCAAGGACTCAAAACTGACCCTATTTACCCAAAACATATTGTTATTTTTATTGAAAGAAAAACTCTTGAAAACAAATTCAATGCATATAATTTAATTATTCAATGTACGTAGTTTGGTAAATTATATTTCTATGAATTAAATATTCATGTAATATCATAAGCAACGGATGTTTAAAATTGCAAAAAACAAAGATTTGCCACTAAGTTTTACTAAAGTATAAGAACCATCTATTTATTTATTTCGTATGGCAAATGAGGATACATTGCGGAAAGGAATAAAAGAAATTCAGATAACAAAACGGTTAAAATATATACAATATTTACAGAGTAGGTTGTACTTGTAGGTACTGTAACAGACATCTAAAGCACAATGTCCAGGGTATTCAGCCAGTTGACAGCATCATCGGTGTCACTGTGTAGGTATTGGATAGTTCCTTCGAATCTCCTCCTTGGACACTCGAGGCATCGTGCTGAATGGTCTGAGGTACATTGGCACAGACGCAGAAAGGGCTTTGAGAACTATAATGTCAGGTGGGGTGTATAAATATCCATACAAAAAATAATGGAACAGACTTTATCGTCGCGTAGCGCAGATCCTACTTAACAGAATGTATAATTCTCAAGTCAAACAAGATCACCATTAGCTAAAAGATTACAGATACGAATTTACAATATCCCATAAAAAGTGGTTTTTGAAAGAGAAGTATTGATGTATGAGCAAAATGCATTTTTCAAATTGACTTTATATGTTTTTTTAAGACATATGTATCAAATAAATGAGGTTGTATTTTAAAAGGAAATGTTAGAAGCAGATGTTTGCAAGTAAAAACCAATAGTACCATAACGTTTACCTGATGAAGACCAAACTAGGCCGAAACATGCACTAGATATTCGACATAACAAAAAGATTATTGATAAGTTGAAACATAAACATGTATAAGGTGCATTCAAAAAGTAACGAGCCGGAGGCTGTAATGCGCAAACCGGTGACGACATCGGATAATCGTGGCGTGTGTAAGGAGGTGTGGTTCCGACCAAAGTGTGGAAGGTCACAGCCCGTCGCTAGAGGGCACGCGTGCAAGTCACGTGACGATACAAATCGAGCAGCAGCATTCATCAATCGTCCAACGCTGCCAGTTGCATTGCAAGCAGTGACATGGAGGCGTCAAACGAAGAGCAAAGAGGTGTTGTTCGGTTTCTGGCAGCGAAAGGAGTAGGGGGAACGGACTTTCATCGCCGAATGTCACAAGTGTACGGCGAACACTGCATGTCCCTTGCAAGGGTCAAGGCGTGGCACAATCGCTTCAGGGAAGGACGGGTGTCGTTAGCCGATGATGCCTGGTCTGGGGCACCCCCCTGCATACCGATGACAAAGTCCAGCTGGTTGATGCACTCATTACCCAGGACCGCCGAGTGGCAGTGAACGCCATAGCCGCCGTGGTCGGATTGAACGTCGGAAGTGTGCACACGATCATGAAGGAACGACTGCATTTGCGCAATGTGTGTGCCCAATGGGTGCCCCACAGTTTTTAACCACACCAGGAAACATATCGAATGGCCTACTGTCTTGGTTGGACGATTGATGCATGCTGCTGCTCGCTTTGTATCGTCACGTGACGTGCACGCGTGCCCTCTAGCGACGGGCTGTGACCTTCCACGCTCCTGTAGGAACCACACCTCGTTACACACGCCACGATTAGCCGATGTCGTCACCGGTTTGCGCATTACAGCCTCCGGCTCGTTACTTTTTGAACGCACCTTACATGTGTAAGTTTAAACGCTCAATTCGGAACAAAAAAGACAATTGTCATATCAATGTATACAGTATAATATGTTGTTGTAAATTCATTTTATGGGCTTGAGACTTTCGTGTGTTTTAAATTCGACTGATAACCTGTGTTTCTGTGATGATTGTAATAGTAATTATTTAGGTCGAGGATTGGCATAGGCGTCCCCAAACCTGAGCTACCGTACCATTCCAGCAGTAATAGTTGCTACACCTTCATAGATTAGTTTGGAGGAGGGAAACTTTTTTGGTTGAAGGGATCGTCATTTCTAAGTTTATTGCAAAATTAAAATACAAAGTCTTTTTCGGTGCTTAATGCCTTAATATTTATCAGTAAACGAGTAATTACCACACTTACAGTACTAAGTCTTCTGACAGGTTGCCTTGTATTTTGTACTTTGGAGGATAGAGACTGTCGGTGGATGTCACTCACTGTACGTTTGGTAAGTTTTGTAGAGCTATTTGTCCTGCATGTGATGATGCTCACTTGAGTTCTTAGTTTTCTTCTTCTTCTTCTTCTTCTTCTTCTTCTTCTTCTTCTTCAATAGTGTGTAACAATATAGCAGGTGAATCAGCTGCACCTAATAATATTGTTTTATGCAAAAGTCTTTTGCAGCTTTTCAGTCGGTACTAGTTATAAATATGTAAACACACTCCTGGAAAAAATTACATGTATTAGTTATCACACTTAACTGGGCAACTAACTAATACATGTAATTCTTGTACCCCGCCCAATTCATTGGGCACAATCATGTTGACCGACTGAAAAGCTGCAAAAGACTTTTGTTTAGGCAATACTGAAAAAAGAATGGCTTCAAATCTCCACATGTATTATGCAGCCCAACTAGCGTTGTATTCAGGAAGGGCGACATTTCTTTGCTTGCATCCCGTATGGTACTAATGCACTGCAAGCATATCCTGCAAACGATACTCAACACTACAGTACT
The DNA here is from genome assembly GCA_946902985.2 of Meconema thalassinum. Classification (NCBI taxonomy): domain Eukaryota; kingdom Metazoa; phylum Arthropoda; class Insecta; order Orthoptera; family Tettigoniidae; genus Meconema; species Meconema thalassinum. The sequence continues at coordinate 1,710,896,949 of OX336388.2, read as the reverse complement.
ATTTTTCCCTTGATGTGACCACAGAATCATACGAGAGAAAAATAATAGTGCTCAGTATCGTTTGCAGGATATGCTTGCAATGCATTAGTACCATAAGGGATGCAAGCAAAGAAAATAATATCGACCTTCTTGATAACACGCGTTAGTTGGGCTGCATAAAGGAATATTATTAGGGGCAGCTGATTCACCCGGTACATAAACTTTAATCACAAGTAATTTATTTCAGGTTATTTTTAGCCTTTATCATTTATGAAAAAATAGGCTTATGAGATCACATTTTGTCCATGTGTGTGTGTGTGTGTGTGTCCGCGTGTGTGTCTCCTACCAAATAAAATCTAAACGGCTGGAGTGATTTCAATGAAACTCGGTAAGGTCATAGTACTATTTTAGCCGACCCCGGCCGTGCCCTTCAAATTTTATTACGTCTCACCAATCCAACATGGTGGCTGTGCGAAATATTTCACCGGCATTCTATATCTCCAGAACTATTACTGATATCACCCTGAAAGTTTGTACAGAGATTAAGGGCATTACTAGAAGGTTATCCATGTGACATTCAAAAACATTCTAACTACAAAACGAACATGGCGCCCAAGCGAAGTTGAAACATTTAAATATACTTTTCTCGTAATTTAACCGTCCGAACGCGGTGAAACTTTGTACAGCAAATGTTTATGTAAACCACTGAAAACTAATTTAATCAATTGTTTTCATAACCACAAGATGGCGGCTATGTGACATTTTAAAATCTAGTTTTTATTCCATGTGACCAAACTCTAAGGCCTACATATATAAAAATCCAACATGGCGACCATACGAAATATTTAGATGGTTGTCATAATCTACAGATCTATAACAGCAATCAAACTGAAATTTTGTATGTTGATAGAGGCAATTAACATAAGTAGGATATATGAAAATTTGGCTATATAGTTCTTCACGGAACTACTTGTTTCACATATTATAGTAATTGGAATGATTTCTGTGTTTATTGAATGAAAGTTACAATATTTATTGTCCCAAGTAGTCATGAATAGGAATTGAATTCTGAGCTGCATTACTAAACCCCACATTTGACATTTACAGGTATCCTGGCTCGTGCTCGCTAGAGAACATTCTGTTTTAAAGTCCAGCACGATACGCGATACTGCAATGTTAAATGAACGTCTTAACTTTATTCGGGTTTAATAAATCACTTGGTGGAGGATCACTCGGAATTTATCGTGCTCAGCCCGGAGCACTTATCTCAGCTGCAGGTCACCGTGGAATAAATTTATTGCTGGCCAGATTCATCGCAAGCTCCACAGATCAAAGACCTGCGTCATCATGCGCGTTATTCTTCGCACGGGCCTCGCTGCTTTACACTTCATCACTATCCGCTACAGAGCGCACAGTGGGTAAAAATAGCGCCAACATGTCAAACCATGTACAAGTAATAATCGTTCCCTGTCATAGGCAGGGACGTAGTCAGGGGAGTGTTAAGGGTGCTTGCCCATCCCCATTTATCATCTGCACACCCTTTGGTGCACCCCCAATGATATAGGGAAAATAGGTTGAAATATTTATTCTCGCGCTGTTTCTACATGGTAGGCTAGTTCTTTATAATGTTGGCTACGCTGGGCTAATTGATCAGATAAATTAAGACATTCTTTGCAATAACTAGTATGTACGCAAATTTACCTTAGTTTGTGGCTCAGCAGTAACGTTCTCGCTTGCTGGGCACAAGGTTCCAGGTTCGTATCCTGATGCAGTCATCTGGCATTTGAGGGTGCACAAATTCGAGGGAGCCGTGTCAGTAAGTTTACTGGCACGTTTAACATCCCCTTCGGGGAGAAATTCCGGCACCCCGGCGTCTCTAAAAGCCAGGGTTGTTAAAAGGGACGGAAAACCAATAACATTATTTTTATTATTACATTAGTCTACACGCAAATTATAGGGAAGGTTTATGCATTTGTCTATAAATTGCATAAAATAGTTTCTTTAAATGATGTGCTGTTCTCTGGAGGGAAGTTTTATCATCATCATAATTTCATCATGCAACTGCTTTACTTGAGATAAGTCTGCAAAATTTTCTTTTGACGTATGATACGGAATTCTAGATTGTGGTATTTACAGTATTGCAACATTTTTACTGTATTATAATTTTCTTCTTCTTCATATGATTATTATTATTATTATTATTATTATTATTATTACAATGTAATGCACATTTGTGGAACGCGATAGACCTTATTTTGCTTATGATTTTATTCACTAACAATCTTCTTCCGTTCTTCCGTCCATGATTTCTTGGTCCTAGTAGTTATTTTCTCAGAGAAATGATTGATTACTATTATGAATATGAGTCGATCTTGTAAAATTCGAAGTCCGTGTGCATTTGATGGTGCGCAAGATCCCCTTTGGGGCAAACGTCTGACATCCCGAAGTCTCTAAAAGTCATAGTAGTTAAAAGGGACGTAAAACCATTACATTAGTTTCATCATCTTCATTGCACAAATCCCTGTGATGAGATTATTGTCAAGATGGGTTGCTGGCAATAAAAACAACCATCACATAGAGCAGTCATCTCAACGTATCCCAGATCCTGTACAAACAAGAATAAGAAGTACAAATACAATACACATTGTTGCTCGTTGCGTAGTGATTATTGACACGTGGTGGATATGGCCAGCGTGGATGGGCCAACTTACCTTATTTAGAGGTCCGCATCGCTTCCACAGCAAAATCACCTCCAGATGACAAGTCCCAACAGAAAAAAAACCAAAGGGGTGGAAGGAAGGTGGAGAAGGGGAACGCACAGGCTATTCTACAGACACCCCCCAATAACCAATGGAATTGTCGCCGACGAAATAATGCCACAACAGTTGCTTAAAAATTTAAAATAAAAATTTAATTTTAAAATTTAACAAAAAAACACCTCCACCAGAAAACAGAACATGCATCAGCCAGCATAAATTACAAGGAAAGCAAGAGACCGCTTAACATGCTTGCTTGCAAAGCAAACAAATGAAAAGAATTAAATTAAAATTAAAATGTTAAAGCCCAAAGATAAAAATAAAATTACAGGCATAATTAAATGAGAACGGGCTTGATAATTTAGTAGGACGCAATACCGACCGGACATGCAGAGACCAAGGCCATGATGCAAAACAAGAAATTTAAAATTAAATTAATAAAATAAAATTGGATCAGAAAATAAATCCATAATTTGCATGACGGAGAAAAACACAGGAACATTCACCAAAAACACTAAGTTAAACCAACAAGACTAAATTAAAAAACAAATTAAGCTAACACTACAACACGTTTGAGTTTACCGCTTGACGCCAAGAGACTGCCCTTCAAGACCAGAATGCATTTCGGCAAAACAAAAACAAACATGGCCACTAAAAACAGGAGACCGCATGTCCGATCGAATTACGGCAAACAATTCGCATTATTAAATTTTAAAATCAGCCGAAAGAAAGGAAGAAAACAATTAAGTCTAAATACTATTAACATGAGGCTGGAGCATCGGATCGTAAAACAGATTAATAATATGCCAATCCCAAGATTTCCAAAAGAAAATAAATAATAATTTAAAACGTAAAATAAACTAGAGATGTGTCTCCAGAAGGTACGAACAAAAATAACAAAATTAATATATATATGGAAACATTATTAAAACATAAAAGAATTTTAGGCCTACCAGGCGAAACAAAACACAAGATCAAACATTCATACAAGGCCAATATTGGAGCTCCCAAAATAAAATATAAATAAAATACCAACGTACCTTAAAACTTCACAGTGGAGACACAATAAAAATAAAATAATTCACACACAAACCAAATAACGTAATACGGCACTATATTGCCTGAAAATGGCCCACCCAGCACATGCTTCGTTTGGGTCACAAGCACTGGTCTGCATCGAGATGCGATTTGCATTTCGTACTTCTTCACGGCGAAACGATGAAATAATAGCCTGAAGAGCACAGGCAATTCCCTTCCATCGTATATCCATATTTAGTAAAAGCTAGGGGCCAATGCCCCCTAGCCCACGAAGAGATACTCTGTCACACCAGCTGGCTAGTTGCTTCTTCCACGACAGACAATGAAGACCACAAGATGGCGGAGAATCACACGTCAGATACCGAACTGCATTCATGTAAATTGTTATTGTCCAATCAAGGCTTGACACATCAATCAACAATGTTATTATTAAGTAATTAATTTGGCGGTATCAAGAATACACAGTCCTTTGTTTCATGACGTAGAATTAAAATAGCCTTCAAATATGACACGAATAGGATTAGTTTATAAGGCACAACCAACACACTCTAGTGGTGAAGAAGGAACCACGGCTAGCAGCGCCGAAGTCCGACAGCAGCTGCCATCTCGTGTTCACAAACGGAATCAAGTCACCAGGCGGTCGTTTCAAAATGTCAAGGAACACCAGGATACAGGGAAGATGGATTTTAAAAACGTTGGAACGGGTAATGCACGTAACAATTATCATTCTTGGCTGTCACCGCAGAGACCTGGGTTCGATTCCCACTCTGCCAAGAAATTTAATTCTGGTCTTAGGGCTGGAATGGGGAAAAACCGAGGAGAGGCGAGTTTGAATCCTACCTCAGTCATCCTGGAAGTGATTTTCCGTGGTTTCCCATTTCTATTCCAGGAAAATGCCTAACTTAGGGCCACGGCCGCTTCTTACCTCAATTACAAATATACACACTAGTACAGGCATCACAATGACACAGATTATCAGACAAATTCAACACACATCTAAGTACACGGAGCTGCAAGACCACGATTTCGCAAATTCCATAAGTAATCAACAACCACAACAATGCACATTGAGTAACACTCTGATTTTTAGTAACTTTAGGAGGATGTTATTTAAAATGACAGCGTGTAATATTCCAATTACGACATGCATTATGAATGATGATCGTGTAGCCTCCGGAGATGCCGAGTGCAGGTCTTTCTAGTTGACGCCCGTGGGCGACCTGCGCGTCGTAATGAGGATGATGTGATGATGAAAACGACACATACACACCCAGTCCCCGAGCCACGGGAATTAACCCCAGGAGATTAAAATCCCTGATGGCTCGGCCGGGAATCGAACCCGGGGCACTTTGAGCCAAAGCTTAGCGCGCTAACCATTTAGCCACGGAGCCGGACACGACATGCATTGAAGGCATGATGTTGAATGCTTCCTCTTAAATCTTGTTCATTAAATGTGTTTCAAATCAAACTACGATAAACTGTGAATTATATTATTCACCATCCAATTAGAAATGAATAATACTATTTCCGGGTCGATTCAAAGTAGCCGGCAAGTGCCCTGAATTGGATTCCGCTTCTACTTGGCTTCACATTCTGTTGAATGGAATGCGCGACCTAGGTTTCATGCAGGATTTAATTCTGAACAACTTAAATAAATACGGAATTAATTGCAAAAATCCTTTCATAAAGGAAACTTTATTTCCTTCCCCCATCGTAGATATTTCTTTTCATCTCGTCTAAGGAAGGAATAAAGCTTTCGTCATCTCGCGAGAGTTCCGATGTTACTGATGGCGAGGAGAGATAAAGCTGGCGATAGACCACTCACAGTCGAGAGCAGAAAGGGGAGATGGAAATTTGATTGGAATTATCACTCTTCCAATTAGAGAAGATATGTGCTCCTGTAATGAACTCTAGGCTTACAAAATCAATTGTGTAATAATGAAATACTAACAAACTAAATTGCGAGCCAGTGATACATATAAATCTGTACAGCCCTGGAGAATGGTATAGTAACTGCTCAATTATTGGTTTGGGTCGAACTGTACCTCATAAAGCGCGATAAAGCTTCGGCTTTTGCCTCAGAGAACCTGGTCATCTCTACCTACCTCTTCTCTTCCTTGACGTGTGGAAGGTGTGTGGATGAAGAGGGCTTATTCACTGTTAGTGATAATTGACTTATATCGACAGTAGGTATGCAAGTATGCTGCTCCTTTTCCATTTTCTTCTGTATGTCTTGTTTACAACCCTTAGCCATGTGTGGATGTATATGCACTCCCGTCGAACTTTATATTTAGCTAGAGGGTCTATGGGAAAAATCTCGCATGTGTATATACCACCCTTCTGTCTTTACTGTTATGCGGACTTGACGCGACACAATTCTGGCAGGGGCTATTGTCTTGTTTATTTGCTTAATAAACACACGTTAAAAACAAGTAAATACGGTATATTTCCGTTGGCTTTTCAAGAAATGTGGGAATTTTCCTATACTATTCAGACAATTTGGAACATTTTAGTACAAACTGCACCTTCTAACTCCCTCTGGATTAAGAGCTTGAGGTTTGTGACACATACACATATATATGATTTTCAATGTCCTCTGCTATTGGCCACAGGAAACTCAACTTTCAATACAATGTTCGACGGGAATGTATATTCACATACGCCTAGACGTTGTGACCAGTTGCAAGGAAGAGTGTGGAAGCCACAGTATTGTGGCTTACGAGGTCTTGCATTACCACTGTCGTTATACTGTATATAAGAATGAAATCACAGTCACTAGCAAGCAGCATATAATTCTTATAAAATCTGACCCAATTATAGTAGATAGAGCTTCTATATCATGTAGAAATAGGCACAGTATATCAACAATTACATAAGTTATTAAAATACAATATTCGTTAATCCTGAATCCTTGAAAACTTCTGTATAAGACATAATACTAGTCAGTATACAATAATTGTTCTCTGTAAATAAAATACATGAATATATAAGATGAGTGTTCTAATAGACCTCATAAAAAGTCAAACTTTCTTTTCTTAGATATTTAACCTCTTTGGGATGATATGTGTTTTTACTATAGACTATCTTTAGGAGGGAAAGTGCAATATCTCTGGATGAAGCCTATCCTTATTTATGTTCTATAAAGAATGAAACACATTCATGAAATTCTCTCTGTAAACAGCTGTGATATGCTTGGAATGACGCTTTATATGTTGCCAAAACACTCAATTGGGCCCTGCAGCCCGGAGTACCTGTGTCACTGTGATGTTTGCACTGGAGTGTGCATTTGTAATTGAGGTAGAATTTGGGTAAGAAGCGGACGTGGCCTTACGTTAGGTACAATCCCGGCATTTGCCCTGGAGTAGAATTGGGAAACCATGGAGAACCACTTCCAGGACGGATTGTAATGGTTTCGCTAGCCCACACTGTTGGGAGAGAAATGTAACTGTTTACCTTTGCCTAAGCTATGTTGTTTTAATGGGCGCCAAGACCTCAATGCAATGTTGAAATCTAAATTTGTATTTAACAACGTCTAGCTCTGGCAGAACACATTCAAGACTCTATTCACTCAGATCGTGGTATGATTTGATCATTAACCCAACAAACAATTGTATCAGGAGAAGGAATTGGTCTATATCTAATGCTACCTACTGAAAGCAAAGATTGCATTGTAAAAGGAATGAATTTATTATATAAAACAAGTATAGCAAAATTAATAATAATAATAAGTTTAAAATTTAAATTGGAGCGTTGTGATTTGAATATTACCGATAGAAAATTACGTGAAAACGGAGTCTGATAAATTGATTTTACTCTTATTTCCAAGCTATGAAGTTACTGAATTATGAAATATAAAACAAAGAAAAATGAGAGATTGCGTATTTCTGCGTCATTGGCGCTTACCCCTGGAAATTGCCAAAGCATTTCCCTCGTTCTTGATGATGCTGTGTGCTTCCCACAGTCTCCTGGACGTCGTCATCTCCGTCGAAATTTGATGATATTCTGGTAGATTAGATAATTCTATGGTCCGTACATCGGACCCAAACTCTCGTAAAACCGCACTGGTTACGTTTTACAAAAGTTCGTCGCTAACTCCACTGAACATCGGAGCGACACGCACTCGCGACCGTACTCTGCCAGTTCTACACAGATTGTCCCTAACTCCACTGAACATCGGAGCGACTCGCACGCGCATCCATACTCCTCAAGTATTTCACAGATAGTCCTCCTCTCACGGCGCGTCGAACGATATATATTCACCTGTCGGCTCCCCCACTCTAGTCCAGACTTCTAGCTTACGTTGTCTCCGCTGATTGGCTGAGCACGCCGCCACTTACCCTCCTCCGGTTCATTACACTCCGCGGGCGAGAGGGAGAAGTCGTTTTCCGTTTCAACAATTCGCCTCTTCTTGACGATGCGACCCAAGATTGCGTCATGCTTCTCGACAGGAATCAGCTTGTATTAGAATTCCCAGTGAGTCATGTCTCTCAAATACCCTAACTGACAAAACTCCGTAAAATTCCGTAATCAGATAATTTTCTATGATATCGTCGTTCGTAATAATTTGCTTGTTAGCGTTTTCTAAGACATAGAAAACCTATCTGTATGCTTATAATTTTTATAAAATGCTCCGAAAATATCTTAATAATAATTATAATAAATTAATAATAATAATAAATTAACATGAAAAATTCTCTTGGCTGAACAATTTGCCGCGTAAATAAATATAGAATGGCTTCCTACTGACTTATGCCAGTTGCATAAAAAACCCTCGAAAAACACGTTACATATTCGCCTCGGATCATCGGATGATTTACCGTGACGACGGTCCATTATCCGATTATCCCAGACACGTTAATAAACCCCATCCAAAATACATATTACATAAATGAAATCACCCTAAATTACAGATATGTACACTCATAATTTTTCTTCACGCACTTTGCGTCAAAGTTTGTTGTCACTATGGATTGCACTTTGCAACCAGTCCAATGTTTTACATATAGAATAGTGTTCCATGGATATTTCCGCCTCTCAAATTGCTCTATGTTGGAGAAATAGACATAATTAATGTGTGAGCACTATGTATTTATGATGTCATATCACACGCATTGAAGGTGTTCTGATATATTTATATCATCATTGAACTTCCTAATTTCACTGGAGGTCCCTTCCTTATGGTGAAATTTAATCTCACTTATCACTGAGCACACGATCACACTATTGTGGCAGCGCCTCGTGACCATAATACTTAATCTCTCTTTAAAGTAGATTAAATTAATATTGACTTCTGAAAAAAAAACAGTAAATGCGCATTACATATAACACCAAATATTTCTGTGCCGTAATCGCCCTGTCTTGTTAAGTTCCCGTACACCATATTCTACTTAATACTAGTTCTCAACACAGACCATTTCTCCTCACACAAATAATACCATTGTACAAATTATCTTAAATTACACACTTACAAATCTTACATGGCGAGGCCGTAAACAGAAATCACGTGTGCTGATATGTATGAGTTTCATGAAGGACTGTCTCGCATTCTGATGGCCCATCTTTTATCTCGTGGACGCCTTAAGCTAACAAGCCCTATACAAGCGCTCCCCCATCTCTTGGAGATAAATGGGAACCCATCAGCGCTGCCAAAATGGCCTTGGTGCATCGAGACAATTTAGTGCTCAACAGCATCCGACAATCCCGTCATATTTCCCTGTACCTTAAAAACTCTCATTTACTTACATACTACCCCCCTGTGTGACTTCTGATACGCCTGCCTTAAGACCAGATCCTCCACGCACCAGATACCACACTTACTCATTTGATAGGCTGGCTCGCCAGCTAAACACACTCACTTTATGACACATATTTTCGTAGACAATGTATATTATACGTTCCGTATAATCTGTTTCCCTCACTATTCTCCAGCACATATGCTGTTTTCCCAATACGTTTGGAAACTATAAATGTTTCTTCATCACCTGCTTCCAACCTTGAAAGTGGCTCCCTTAAATGAACGTCATCACGTTGCTCTACCTAGCATATTTCTCAGTGTCTGTAACGATGCCCTGTTGCTACTGTCCACACATGCACATATTAAAATACCATCCTCTGCTTTAACCACAGGATAATCCCTACATAAATTAGTGTCCCTCGATAGCATGTCTGCAAGAATGTTATCTTTACCTTTAATATATTTTACTGTGAATTCGTATTCCTGCAGAGCAAGAATCCACCTACTAACTCTGTTAGAACTGAGTTTACAAGTCCTCATATACAGTAATGCATGGTGATCTGTGTGGATCTCAAATTTCCCCCCTACTAAATACATTCTAAATTTCCCTAAACTGAAAACAATACCTAAAAGCTCTAACTCAGTAATCGTGTATCTTTTCTCTGCTGCAGTCAGTCCTCGCGAGGCTAAAGTTACAATGCACAGATTACCCTCATCATCTTTCTGACATAATACTCCAGCAATGCCTATATGTGAAGCATCTGTCATAACCACATATTCCTTATCTTTTAACGGATATTTCAGCACTACAGCTTTCTCAAAACCTTCCTTCAGCGCTCTAAAAGCCTGATCATGCTTGGACTCCCATCTCCACCGAGTCCCACTTTTAAGCAATTCCCTGAATGGTTCTACCAACCCTGAGTATTTAAGAACGAACCTCCTGAAAAAGTTGCAAATTCCCAGGTAAGTTTTTAACTGTTTAACATTCTGTGGCACCTCTGCGTTAAGTATCTTATTAACCCTACTTTCTTCTGGTGTTACACCTCTACTCGACACTCTATGACCTAAAAATGTCACTTCTGACTGACAGAATGACGACTTAGACAGCTTCAAAGTGAACCCTGCCTGATCTAACTTCAGAAAAACTATATTTAAGTGATGTAGATGCTCCTCAAAACTGCGTGAACTAATTACCATATCATCTATGTAAATGGTTACAAACTCTCCTGTGTCATCCCCTAATGCGATGTTTAAAGCCCTAATTAAAGCAGCTGAACTACTCTTTAACCCATAAGGTGTTCTACAAAATTGATAATGATTATATTTATGACTAAAAGCTGTAAATGGTCTATCTTCGTACATAAGTGGCACTTGCCAAAAACTGGAACTCAAATCTACACAAGTGAAATACTTCTTCCCCTCAAATGTTTGCATTAATTCCTCTATTGACATAGATTTCAGCTGATCTGAACTAATTCTACTGTTAACCAAACGAGCGTCTAAACAAATACGAACAGTGACGTCGGTCTTGGGTACCGTGATCAAAGAATTAACATATGGACTGTTAGAGTGCTCAATAATCCCATCTTCAAGCATCTGATTAATTTGTGCCTCAACTGCACTCTGATAAGCGAAAGGTACAGGATATCTATGTCCTGTGAATACTGACCTATCAATAACGTTCAATGAATGGGTATAGCAATTGGCCATACCAATGCGATCCTCAAAAACTCTCCTATTACACCATAACACATCATAGAGCCGAACACACTGTTCATCCTCTATATTTCCCTGAAATGCAGCCTCACGTAACGAGTCCTCTAGACTTCCGTTCGTAATCACACTGCCCACAAAACATGGAGAACCCCGCTCTACGGCTGGCGATATCTCATTTAAAGTACAAATCACACCTACAACACTACTTCTCTGAATTTGGTCATTGAATGCTACTTCTACTTCAGAATCTCCCCATTTAAATTTCAAACTCCCTACATCATAACATAAGTTACCAGACACTCTACTTAGCCACTCTGAACCCAAGATAACACTGAATACTAAATTTGGAATTACAAGGCAAATCTGCTTCTCTACATGATTATTAATTTTAATGTCTACTAAAACTTGCTTAGAAATTACTTTAGACCTCTTCCCAACAGCTGTGATAACAAAAGTGCTTTTAATTGGCATCTCCTCAAAATTTACTCCAGTTCCTTTCATTTTATCATAAAATGCACTACTTATGCAACTCTTCATACAACCACTATCAATTAAAACATCTGTGTACGCCTCGGACACGTTAAATTTAACTATGGGGCTCTTACTAACCACTTCCTGAATAATACCTTCATCATTTAGTTCATGTAATAATTCATTTCTTACATTTAGGTCATATGGTTCCTGTATAATTGTATGGACAGGGCATGCTACAGACTGAGATTCTGACCTTACTTCGCAGCCTGGTTCGCGTTTAAAGAGCCGCTACAGCTGGCCGTAGTACTACTAACTACTGAACTAGTCTGGTTGTTCTGGGCTGTGTTGTCATTGTTTGGCTGTATATTACTACCACTAGGCTGTCCTCTTCCTTGACCCCTATTCTGGTTGTAATTATTGTCATTATAATTTCTCCCTTGATTTCCCCTGAAATCATTGTTTCTCCCTTGATTTCCCCTGTAATCATTGTTCCTCCCTTGATTTCCCCTGAAATCATTGTTCCTCCCTTGATACTGATTACCATAGCCATTTCCTCTGTTCTGATATAGCTGATTATTATTATTTCTATTTTGAGCGTTGGCCCCTTCGCCACCGTTCCCTTGAACTTCTTGATGCCTGCCTTCATTAGGTCTATTATTATTATTACCCTGGTTCCGATTGAAATTGTCCTCATAACCCCCTCTCCCTAGTGCATCAAATGTGCTTAACAAATTTTCTACTTGCGATATAGTCTTTACATTCTGGATACAAGCAGCCTCCTTGATCCTATAGGGAAAGTGCCTAAGTAGCAACCTTACCACATCACTTTCCTCCTTCAAGCCATCCAGATATTTACACACTAATACCTGCCCTAAAAAGTATTCGGTCATGGTGGAGCTTCCTTTAGGGTTATATTTACCACACACTACTCCCTCACGATGCTGCGACTGAATAACCTCATTCCAGAACTTTTCATTTCATTTTAAAATCATTGATATCAGTAAACTTGTCTCTGTAGACAGCAAACCAATTCCTCGTTTCCCCCACAAACACTTGTTCTAAAATTTCAACTACCTGGCACCACTCAATACTACCATTTTCCAACCTCTCCCCGAATTTATTTTCTATAGTGTTCATGAACTCCATTGGGCACCCCTGTCGATTGCTGAACTTACCCAGTTCTACCTCCCTGTGTGTGCTATTCACAAAAACTGGCCTATTCTGACTATTTTCTTGCCTGATCCTAGCTTTTAATTTTAATTCTAATTCTGCGATTTTCTCCTCAGCCTTCCTCTCAATACTGTTTACTGTTAATTTAATGTTTCCTTCTGATTCTTCTACTTTATCATATAGCTTTGCTTGTTTCTCCTCAATCTTGCTAATGCTTTCCCTATTACTCTCTCTTAAATCATTTACTTCTGCAACTATTTGTGAGTGGACTTTCTCAATTCTACCCCCCAGCTGTTCCTTAACCTCTTTAGTAGCTACCTGAATTTTGTCAATTTCTCCCCCCAATTGCTTTTTGACCTGCTGTGTTTCCAGTTGCACTAGTTCTTTTAAATTTTCAGCCTGTGTACTGATTCTAATTTCCAACTCCTCCTGTACTTTTCCTAATTTTCTGTCTACATCTGCAATAATCTCTTTAGCCTTTTCTTCCATCACCCCCCTGATCTCACCTCTAATCAGTTCGAATTTGTCACTCATTTCCCTACTGTTTTGTTCTAATTTAGCATTTAAAGTTTCAGTACTCTCTCTATTTTCCTTACTGTTTTGTTCTAATCTGGCGTTTAAAGTTTTATTACTCTCTCTATTTTCCCTACTGTTTTGTTCTAATTTTGCATTATTCTGTTCTAATTTTGCATTTAAAGCTTCTGTACTTTCTTTATTTTCCCTACTGTTTTGTTCTAATTTTGCATTATTCTGTTCTAATTTTGCATTTAAAGCTTCTGTACTTTCTTTATTTTCCCTACTGTTTTGTTCTAATTTTGCATTATTCTGTTCTAATTTTGCATTTAAAGCATCACTACTAACTTTGTTCTGATACATGAACTCGAGAAGTAAAGTTTTTAATTCTGGTTGGCCGCCTACACTCCCTGTTTCAGTATCGGGATTTACCTCCGCTACCCCGGTACTACCATCACTCGACATACTGCTCGTATCATCATTCTCCAGTTGATGACCACTACGTAACCTCATCTGTCTTTCTTTCTCATCCCCCATTATGATATACACTGATAAAGACAAATAACACCCAAAATACAGGCACAGAAATATATACCCTTCTCCTTCCACAAATGTTATTAGGTTTTCAGCCCCAAGTTGTCGGCGACAAATGTAATGGTTTCGCTAGCCCACACTGTTGGGAGAGATATGTAACTGTTTACCTTTGCCTAAGCTATGTTGTTTTAATGGGCGCCAAGACCTCAATGCAATGTTGAAATCTAAATTTGTATTTAACAACGTCTAGCTCTGGCAGAACACATTCAAGACTCTATTCACTCAGATCGTGGTATGATTTGATCATTAACCCAACAAACAATTGTATCAGGAGAAGGAATTGGTCTATATCTAATGCTACCTACTGAAAGCAAAGATTGCATTGTAAAAGGAATGAATTTATTATATAAAACAAGTATAGCAAAATTAATAATAATAATAAGTTTAAAATTTAAATTGGAGCGTTGTGATTTGAATATTACCGATAGAAAATTACGTGAAAACGGAGTCTGATAAATTGATTTTACTCTTATTTCCAAGCTATGAAGTTACTGAATTATGAAATATAAAACAAAGAAAAATGAGAGATTGCGTATTTCTGCGTCATTGGCGCTTACCCCTGGAAATTGCCAAAGCATTTCCCTCGTTCTTGATGATGCTGTGTGCTTCCCACAGTCTCCTGGACGTCGTCATCTCCGTCGAAATTTGATGATATTCTGGTAGATTAGATAATTCTATGGTCCGTACATCGGACCCAAACTCTCGTAAAACCGCACTGGTTACGTTTTACAAAAGTTCGTCGCTAACTCCACTGAACATCGGAGCGACACGCACTCGCGACCGTACTCTGCCAGTTCTACACAGATTGTCCCTAACTCCACTGAACATCGGAGCGACTCGCACGCGCATCCATACTCCTCAAGTATTTCACAGATAGTCCTCCTCTCACGGCGCGTCGAACGATATATATTCACCTGTCGGCTCCCCCACTCTAGTCCAGACTTCTAGCTTACGTTGTCTCCGCTGATTGGCTGAGCACGCCGCCACTTCCCCTCCTCCGGTTCATTACACTCCGCGGGCGAGAGGGAGAAGTCGTTTTCCGTTTCAACAATTCGCCTCTTCTTGACGATGCGACCCAAGATTGCGTCATGCTTCTCGACAGGAATCAGCTTGTATTAGAATTCCCAGTGAGTCATGTCTCTCAAATACCCTAACTGACAAAACTCCGTAAAATTCCGTAATCAGATAATTTTCTATGATATCGTCGTTCGTAATAATTTGCTTGTTAGCGTTTTCTAAGACATAGAAAACCTATCTGTATGCTTATAATTTTTATAAAATGCTCCGAAAATATCTTAATAATAATTATAATAAATTAATAATAATAATAAATTAACATGAAAAATTCTCTTGGCTGAACAATTTGCCGCGTAAATAAATATAGAATGGCTTCCTACTGACTTATGCCAGTTGCATAAAAAACCCTCGAAAAACACGTTACAGGATGAGTTTGGAATCGAGCCCGCCTCTTCCCAGTTTTGCATCATGAGGCTGAGCGTACTCCGTTCCAGCCCTCAGACAGGAATTAAATTTCTTGGCATAGCCGGTAATCGAACCCGGATCTCCGGGGCACAGCCAAGAAAGCTAACCGCTACACCATGAGGTGGTCACCCTTCCTGAGTGAACTATTGTACAAACACGGCTGAAGTCGCTGGATTTTTAAGAGCGTTAAAAATCCCTCAGTATGTCTTCCTTCAGAGGGGAAGTAAAGCTGGCGGGCCAATGTCATAGATTTATGGCATGTAAAAGAACCTTACACTAACTACAATTGTGCGAAACGAAATTCGTGGGTTAGATTTGAGAATGCTCTATTAAGTTCCAATGTTCGCCGCCAGGTGCCGGTTGCGGTGGCATCTAGTAGCTAAGTTCACTGCTAGGTGTCTTTGATGGTAGCATTTGGTAGCAAAAGTAAGAACTACTTGAAACTGATCGTATGTAGTCCTTACCTGAATTACAGATAACACACACTAATACAGCCATCACAATTAACACCGGTTATCAGACAGATTCTACACACACTCAAAGTACACAGGGATTTATGACCGCGTTGTCGCAGCCCCTAAACTTAGGAACCAACCAACCACATTTCTACGACGCATCTCTTCAAATTCCCACGTCGAGATACAGATAATGAAGACTGAATTGGTGTCTTCGATGATGGATGGGAAGATAGATTTTAAGGGTCCTGTGCAGACAACCACTGTAGTAGCATTGCAGTTCTCTATACTTGCGTTTGAATAGCGGCTGTGAATGGGCTTAGAAACATATTAGGGAACTTGGTTCGTTTATAATCCCAGAGAAGCAATGTGCTGGTTGGTATGCTAGAGGTTGCATTGCTAATAGCTAGCTAGTGAAATCCCACACATCACCACCCGTAAAGCTTGCTTCCATTAGACCGTTGTATTCTGTAAATCAACCCAACATTTCCTTTTCATCCAATGATGCTTTTGTGCAGCAGGAAAATTACTAGCAAACAGAATGTTTCTGTGGCGTGCGTAACGAAATCCCTGCATAGCCCTATACAGCGCCAACGGAGCGCACATTAACTTAATCGTAGTTGATGTTGCCTCGTGCATAACAACATACACCAATTATATTTTTAACAGCTACACACAGATTTGTGTTCCTAAAGAGAAAATTGAGCAAATAAATACTGCTCGCCGCGAGATCGCTGAGGACAAAGCGAATTCCACAGGAATGGAAACTCGCTGTATCTCAACGCTCAGTTAATCTTAATCTCTCGTTGCTGCACTTGCATAACAATACACATGGCACATAGCGAGAATATAGTATTTATGGCTGTTCCAAATATGCGTGCATATTTGTGTAAGCAAAACGATTTATGGTGGTCACTATTCTGGGTGGAGGTTCAGTTTGTTGTTGTTGGACTAGCTGCGTGGTTCAGCGGTAACGTTCTCGCCTGCTTTTCCCAAGGTTGAAGGATCGAATCCTGGTGCAGTCAGTTGGCATTTGAGAGTGCGCAAATGCGATGGAACTGTGCCAGTAGATTTATTGGCACGTTAAAGATTCCCTTCGGGACAAAATTCTGGCACCCGGGTGCCTCTAGAAGGCATAGTTGTCGAAAGGGACATAAAAGAGATATTATTATCGTTGTCTTTGCTTATTTTAGGGGCTGCGACATCGTGGTCATATAGCCCTGTGTATCCTGTGTACATGTATAGTTTGTGTGATAATCTGTGTTATTGTGATGGCTGTAATTGTAAATTGGGGAATTGGATTGGGAATGAGGTGGCTGTGGCCATAAGTTAGGAACCAACCCAGTATTTGCCTGGAGTAGGAGGGATACACTGCGGAAAACGACTTCCAGGAATACTGAGGTGGGAATCAAACCCTCCTCTTCTCAGTTTTGCCACACGAGGCTGAGTTTACCCCGTTCCAGCCCTCACACCAGAATTAAAATTCCCTGGCAGAGCCGGGAATTGAACATGGATCTCAGGGGAGACAGCCAAAAACGCTAGCCGCTACAGCACGAGGTGGTCAGAAGTTCAGTTCATCACGGAACTTCTAGGGTTCATTATGGAAGTTGTTGTTGTTGTTGTTGATGATGATGATGATGATGATTCGTTTAGGGGACTGATAGTCATGTGTTACTAGAAACATCCATCACTCATCACACGAACTAATTACCACTTGTGAGCTGATTTAAAATTATCTTAATCAACGTTGCTTCCTTAGGTTAGAATATATCACTTGGTATTGCGCCCTTATCCTATAGGCCCCAGGCTAAGTTCGCATGGTTCTTCGTCATGCAGAGTATATATCGTTTAAATGAGCTTCAAATTACATAGGAGATGGAAACCGGATTGCATATTATTTAATCATGGCAAGCGCCCGATCTGGGTTGGAAGTCGAGCTCATGCACGTCGCAGACAGTACCAGCGACGTATTGCCTAAAGTTTGCCAATACAGCGAAGTCTAGAACATATTTCTATGCTACGCATTGGCCAGAGCAGGTGCAACATTCCAAGGACTTCTTGGGAGGCTGACCTCAATAATTTGTTCTCGTATGTTCTACGCTACGCCGCATGTTAGTAAAGCCCCGCCCCTAAATCACTAAATAAATAAATTGTGACAATACGATAACACCTAGGATCGAACCCTTAACGTCATTAAACCTGGAATATTCCTAAGATTTTTCGCCAGTCATCAAACTGAATAGATCATCATGATATCATTAAATCGATGATCAAGGAAATGAGTTTCTTACGCCAAAAGTCTGGGGTGGAGAGTTTGGTTGCGCTGGTAGGGATAGTGTCCATGTCGTCAGAAATAGTGCCAGGGGACGCAAGATGGATTTTTTGTGGAAGCCACGATCGAATGTCGGTGACAATATGATAATAATACGGCCTTATTATCAATATTAATTTGCATATATTGTGAAGATGGTGTGCGGTCTGAAAGAAGAGCTCCCGACAGCGTATGAAGATTAGTGTTGACCGCCGCCATGTGAAAGATATATCCCCGCACTCTCGTGGTCGCAGGGGTTAGTTGGCAGTAGTCTGGAGTAGTTTCGCGTGAGCAGTGCTGCGTAGTGTGTCAGAGTCCGGTTTGCTAGTTGGTTGGTGACAAAACGGCGGGCGAGAAAGGTCGTCGCATAACTACGAGCAGTTAGCAGTGGGAGCACGCCGAGCTAAAATAATATTGTACCACAATTTGTAAAGTACAAGGGGACGATATTTAAAGAGACATAAATTGTGTAAAATAAAGTATTCATATGCGGGAAAGCAATATATTCGCTCAAATGTGTATAGTAGACTTTCCACGCCAAGTGCAGAGACGGTGTTAGCAGACGCAGGAGTGAGGAAGACGTAGAAGGACAATCGAGGTCCGAACCGGAGTCCAGTTGAACCGGCACGTCATCTGCGAGCTCACCATTCGAAGGGAAATACGCGTAGAATCGATCAACCCACGGCACCGTGAAGAAAGAGCTAGTGAGATAGAAATACGTGTGGTTATATTGCGCAATCCCTGAAAAGTGTATAAAGTGTCTAGAATAATAAATTACGTGTTTATTAGGGTACTAGTATGTGATACCTTATGAAAGTGTCAATAATAGTTTGTGAAGGAAATCGAGTGAAACGTAGCGAAATTAGGATGAAGAATTAATCAGTGTAATCATGTATCCAGTGATGATGTGTAATTGTGATATCATGTAGAGCCCTGGAGAGGAGCTGTGAAAGATCCCTGCTGAAAGGAATGACGGCAGCCGACAGGAGACCACGATGAGTATCAATCTTTGATTATATTAAGTCATTGTTTATGGGTGTATTCTTAGGATTACCATAGTTGTGTATATAATATGTTAGTGATTAATTTTTGAAGTTAGATTTATTTTGCTTAGATATGTGCGCACGTGATGACGCGACGCCGTTGATTTATTTTTGAGATGCTTGGCAGAAATAACGCTCACATATCGTACATGTTGGATACACTGGTAGGAATGTATGTTTATTTATTTGCTAAAGTATGTGTATTTCAGCCCAGGAAAAGACGGAAGAAGCCCAGAGTGAGGCATGTGGTTTTGGGTAAGAAAGAGAGAGAGAGAGATTCTAACATTATTTTTTTTACGGACACAATAGTAACACAAGTTATTAATAATAATAATATTATTAATAATAATAATAACACGAGTAATGGAGGGGGAATTTTTAATTCCGTAATGCTGGCATTTTGATTTCCCACCTGGTGAGATATTTATTTAGCTAAGTTATGCCCTGGGAGCAAGCTAGGAATGTTACCTTTGCGTCTCCAATATATTTGCTCTAATCAGGTAAGATACGGTTTGTGAGAGAGTGCACTGAACAACTGTCTGAGTGTTTTGGAACATGTATGAGCATTGGGTCGTGGTGATATGCAGAAATGTTATGATAAAGGCATGCAAAATATGGTATTGGGATGGTCCCATGTAATTCCAGGTAAGCTACGACGAATGAAAGAAAAATAAAATGGTAAGGATTATGAAATATGTGCAGTTAGGCTGTAGCGGACATCGCCATGTGTCCCATGATGTCGCCAACTGAAAATAAAAAGGTAAGAAGTGTGTATTGAGGCATGCCATAAGATAAGAGGTAAAGCCGAACGGCGCTTATAATTATTTGAATGAAATGATGAACCACGGTTGGGTATGTTCCAAAGTTTATGCCACGCTCAGCTTCGAACAGGAGACCACTAGGCTTACGAGACTATATTTTTATTTTATTTTATTTCGCTTAGTTGGTGTGAGATTAATAGGATGCTTTTGGTTACCACTTGGTGTGTTGGCTCAACACATGTTTGTCCTAGGCCAAGGTCATTTGACGTTTTCCCTCTCACTTTGATAACGGTATTCCCGTCACTCCCCTCTCGGCCGTGTAGAGAGCCGAGCTTTCAGTAAATCATAGGTTTCCTGTACCGAGTTTAAGTCTGTGTTTGTTGAGCACATTTTTGAACTGATAATAATAACTTATTAAATAATGGTATATTGTAATAGGGTGCAGATACACAGTGACCTATCATGACCTAGCGTCCTCGCAGTGACGAATAACGATAATGATAATAATAATAACAATGATAATAATAATAATAATAATAATAATTATATAATCAATGGATTCTGTAAAAGGGTACGAATATCCATTGACCTTTCGCGTCCTAGCGTCATTGCAAACTAACATCACTGTGGGAATAATATTGGATAATACTACTAATAATAATAATAATAATAATAAGAATAATAATAATGATAATTAGGTAATTAATTTGATAATGGTGTTCTACAGAAGGGTGCAGGTATTCATTAACCATTTGAGGTAGAAGTGTATTCTCTCTCTAATACTAGCGACGGTTGCAGATATGCCATGCCCGAGACAGGTAAGTCGAGGTCCTTACTTCGAGACCTATTTGTGTATATATTTTGTGAATATATTTTGTAGATACAGTTGTGCCATGCCTTTATTTACAGTGTCGGGGAAACATCGTTGTTGCTTACACTCATCGTTGTTTTCAAATGTTATTTGTCACCGTACGAAGTGTGAGCATAGAATATTCTTATTATTGCATTGATGCAAATTTGCATATAGTCCAGCGTTCATTTTTAGCCTTTGGTTTTTGTCTTATATAAGAGGATATTTGAGGGGATATTGCAAGCATCTCAGTTATTGTATATTAGTATAGTTAACATACACCCATAAACTCTGACAGACAGTATCGAATTCGAGACCCGAAATGAGGTATCGAGTCTTGAGTTCGACTCGTGGACAATCGTGTTCTCATGCATTGGTGTTTATTATAATGTGCCAGTATAGCATATCTCAAGTCCTATTGTGGTGTACATCTGTTGCATACACGAGAGCTCATAAATAAATGTACCAATTTTATATCCATAGAATAAAAAGGGGGCAAGGCTTGTGTTAAGAGTTTGGATGCATAAGAAGTGTATCTTTATGAGAGTACTTTTAATCCATACAAGGGATCATACAGGCGATATTGCCAGATTATATTAAGATGTTGGATCATGTTTGGAAAGCCCTTGCTTAATAGTGTGTTGCACGAATGATTTAATTAAAGTAATGTTAATTTACATGGTACATTACGTTATGGTGAGATGACATGATACTTGATGTAATGAGCTCACAGTGTGGAATTTTCAATGAGTACAATACTGATTGTAGTGAGATCAGATCATAATTTTGCTTACGTGTTTGATCAAAGATGGATTAATTAATTTATGTAATTATTAATTTGAATAAGTTGTTAATGGTCTTTAATTGGATTGTTATTTCCCAATCGGGATTCAATGATTTGATTGATCGCTTTGATCCACTTAATTAATCAAATTGATTGTGTAATTAATTTAATTGATATCCAATTAATTTAAATTTTGATTTTGATCATTTTTTTTATTTTATTCAATTTTGTTATTTTTGGAATCCGTTTGGATTGATTTTGATAATTTGTGATTTTGAGTAGATTATTTTGGAGTTTTAAACTTATTTTGGATTTGCTTCAGAATTTCATGATTTATTAGTTTACTTTCGCCTGAATTCATTTCTCGTTAAGATTTTGATTTTCTTATTTGGATATTTTGTTTTACTCTTTCTTTTTTTGGTTTGTATTTGTTTATTTAGTGTTAATAAAGTTTGCTTTCCTTTTATTTGAATTCTGTGTGTGATGATTCATTGATCAGCCCTATCGATCTTCCAAATGGTGTATGCCAGGACAGTTGTTAGCTTCAAGTAGGAACGCTCCGCCCCCGAGGAATTAATCCTGTCCTGAAGGTCCTATGTGCAAAAGGGTACATAGGGCATGGGTAGATTGTTATCTATCCTTTCGTCGAATTTCTTTTATTTATGGAAGATCATAGTGGTTAACACACACAGACGCATTCGGGTGACCTGCATACTATGATTTATTGTGTGATGCCTATTCGTACGGCATGGTAGATGCGTTTGAGCTTCATGCATCCGTATGGGGTCGATATCCCGAAGTATCCCCGACGGCATTGGCTGCCCCGGCGGGAATCCCAATCTAGGGATAATCCCGCGAATCCCGGCCATCCGTGGTGGAGTGGTCGAACCGTGGCGCCCAACGTGATAGGGGCAGATGCTTGAAGCATTCGTGGAACTCAATCAATTAACAGTTACTGTGTTTCAGAATTATTGCTATTTTAATATTTTAATTACACAGTAAGCTGAATAAAACCCTTTAAAGTTTCGATATTGAGTTTCCATGAGGGACTCATAGAGCCTTATTCGGTGAGGTTTACGGAAGGCATTAATTTATTTGTAAAATTGATGTTTTTCAAGAGTCCACGAAATTTTGTTGTTGTATACGGGGATTAGATTTTTTTTTACTTTATTAACACTGCGCGATTAATTACTTAAATTCAAGAGAGGAGGATATTGTTTGGTTGAAACAGATACTCATTGAAGGATTCACATGAAGGATTGAGATGTGCTATGCATTTGTGTAGTTGTAGTCGTTGTTCAGCATGGGTTGGTGCAGCTCCGTTTATTTACATTGATTGTAATGGCGTCTTTAGAAGACATTAAGGCTCTGATGGAGCAGATGAGTGGAGAACAATTAGCACAGTTAGCACAACAGGGAGCGCAATTAACAGAACAGATAGCGCAGTTGAAGGTTGACAACCAAGAACAGTTAGCACAACAGGGAGCGCAATTAACAGAACAGATAGCGCAGTTGAAGGTTGACAACCAAGAACAGTTAGCACAACAGGGAGCGCAATTAACAGAACAGATAACACAACAGGGGGCTTACTTGACACAACAATTAGGTCAGTTGAGGGTTGACAATGAGACACAATTCGATGACATTAGGTCGGAAATGAGTCGAATAAGTCGCACCTGCGAACAAAACAATGTGCAAATGCGAGAACACAGGGCTGCAATTGAGAGTCAGATCGATAGTCTTAACCAGAGAATAACAGCTTTGGAAATCGGTACACAGGCACAGATATCCACAGTTGAGAAGGGACTCGTTGCTGCACGAGCAGACATTGATGAGTTACAAGACGGCCATATGGAAACATCAACTAGAATCGAATCAGTTGAGATTGACGTTTCCAAGTTCAAAGAAGAAGTCAAAGAAACCTGGCGAGTGATAAGAGAGGAATTAAAGGAATGTCAGGAAGGAAAAGGTGAGGCATGGATTCAGGATAGAGAAGATCTCAGGAGAGACAGGGAGATGGCATACGAGGACCTTCGTAAGGAAATTAAGGAAGAAAATAAGAACATGTTGCGAGAATTTGGGGAAGATAAAAAGAGACGTCACAGAGTGGAAATGGATCTGTTATCTCGACTCGAGAAACAGGAGAATAAGCAGGCCAAAAATGAAGTAAAGATTTCGATACAAGATAGAGCCATAACTGACCTACAGATGGGGACGGTCAGACCAGCAACAGAGACCCATAGATCGGATAAAATAGGATTCCAGGAACAGCTCAACCTCGGAGATGATGGGAGGCCCTATAGTCCTGAATTTCGAGACATAAGAGGACAGACGTCAACGCCAGTGGAGCAAAACGTGACTACTCAAGTGGTGCAAGTCATCCGGATGAATGACGATCGGCCAAATAAATTCTCTGGCACAACAAACGTCACGCCAAAAGGTTTTCTCCGGGAGGTAATGGAGTATATAAAGGAGACCAAGGTTCCTGAAGACCGTCAGCTAAGAACAGTGGAAAAGCTTCTGACTGGTAACGCTCTACAGTGGTTCAGGAGTTTCCGTTACACCTTCAACACCATGGAGGAATTCCGGGAAGTATTTTTAAAGAAGTACTGGAGCTTATCAGCTCAACAGAATTTGCGGGCTGAGTTGTACGCTCGTCGATACAGTACGACATCCCCAACGAAATACTCTGAGTATTTCATAACCCAATTGCACAGGATGAAGGAACTTGACATGCCACCGTCGGAGGAGGAAATGGTAACAGCAATTGAAAAACAGCTACCACT
Organism: Meconema thalassinum; assembly: GCA_946902985.2. Lineage (NCBI taxonomy): Eukaryota > Metazoa > Arthropoda > Insecta > Orthoptera > Tettigoniidae > Meconema > Meconema thalassinum. The sequence continues at coordinate 1,710,872,503 of OX336388.2, read as the reverse complement.
TGCGGTACAACAGATCATGGCGACGGCAGATGTAAAAACCGCGGTGCGTGCAGAGGAAATACTTCGCCATTTGGATGAAACCACGGTGCACAGTCCGCAACGCACACATCGGACAGTAGAAAACGTCAATTCGGCTGAAATCTCGGAGCCACTTTGTAAACGACGAAAAGGAATGAATGCTGACGCCATGGAAAAACAAACGAGATGGGAACAACAAGGACGCCAGAATCCTGGATATGGAACCCAACAGCCTGAGATGCCTCAGAATGCTGGATGGAGACGCGAATGGAGATACAGCGGAACATGGAGAGCGGATAGAGGAACATCTAGGCCCAACCCTTGGAGAGGAAGAGGTTTCTGGAGAGGCAGATCCTCATGGACTCGAGGAGGAAGACCATGGCAAAATCGGAGGCCGCATCCATCGCATCAAGAAGAGATGGAACGATGGCATCGAGGAACACAAAGATACCTGGATGAGCTCCAAGCCCAAGATTTACGGAAGGAAGAAGAAGAGGATAAGTGGACGAGAGGTATGGAAGCGAGGCAGAATCCGGACGTAGTGGAAACTGGGGCCGAAAGTCTAGAATTTCAGGCTAGCCAGAGGTCTAGAGGACAAAACACTAGGGAAGCGTCCCAAGAAAAAGAAAAACGTCAATTTTAGGCCATCAGGACGATGCAGACAATCTAAATGGGTCATATAGATACATGGTTGTCGCTCAGATAAGTGACTGGGTGGTGAAAGAAGAGGAATTGACCGAGGATCTAAAGGGGCCAGAAATCAAAGTTATTAGAGAATTACCGGTCATACATGCCCGAGTAGGAGGCTTAACTGTCAAATGCATGGTGGATACAGGAGCTAGCATTAGCATAGTCTCACAAGCATTGGTGAATGAGTTGGGAAAGCATTTTAAGATCCCAATCTTGCCCCTGTCCAATGTCAAAATTAAAGGTATCATTCCAGACAAATCCACCACATGCAAATTTCAAACTTTTCTAGATATTGACGTGCAAGGGTACAGCATGCCACACCCATTCCTCATAATGAGCAAAGTAAGTTATAATGTCATCTTAGGGGCAGACTTTATTCGGGAATATGGTGCCGTCATTGATTTGGCCAATAGAATCATCCAATTTAAAATTGTGGACGAGGACCGTGCCATGAAGATCCCGTTGAATCCGGACGTTCCCAGAAATTCGGAAGAGATATGGATGGTGCAGAGTTGCAGCAGGTTGAATCAACGGCTCAATGACATTGACGACGAATTAATAAGACCCGAGATATGGACCACGACCACGGAGGATGAGGTCGAAGAACCTGAGGCGAAATTTGCAGAGAAAATGCAAGAGGCAAAAATTAGTGATGACGATCGGATGAAGCTGGGGGAGATATTGAAACGGCATCGACAAGTTTTTGATTCTAAGCCCGGGAGGATCAAAGGGTTTAAATATGCGATGCAAATTAATGACTGGTCACCTTTCAAGAAAAAGGCATACCCTGTTGCTGAAAAATACGTCAAAGAAGTTGCCGCGACTCTGAAGAAGATGGAAGAAGGAGGTGTGATCGCCAAGATGGCTACTCCTTTTGTGAACCCCTTGGTGGTAGTTTTGAAACCCAACGGGACAGTGCGAGTCTGTTTGGACGCACGAGAAATAAACGAGAGATTGATCCCAGAATATGATCAGGCTCCACCAATCAAGGAGATAATCCGAAAGTTCAGGAACAAGGTCTATTTCAGTTCTATTGACTTAACGAGTAGTTATCATCACCTGGAGTTGGATGAAAGATCACAACTGCTCACAGGGTTTCTGTTTGATCAGCAGACCTATGTATTTCAGAGGTTACCATTTGGCATTAAGACGGCCGGGTCGGCGTTAATCAGGGCTCTCGAGCGTAATCTGACGCCAGAAGTCAAGAGCATAACCACCCGATACGTGGACGACATCTTATTGGCTTCTGAAGATTTGGATGAACACTTATCAAACTTGGAGAAGTTATTAGCTAACCTCGAACAGGCAAATTTCAAAATCAACATTGAGAAGTCTCATTTTTGCCAAAGAGAAGTCTTATATTTGGGTCATGTTATTGATGGTGAAGGTATCAGCCCGAATCCAGCTAAATTGGAAGCAATTCGGAACTTCCCGAAGCCTACGAGAGTGAAGCATGTTCGCCAATTTTTGGGCATATGTAACTTCTTCGCTGATCATTGTCCGGGGTATACAGAGATAATGGCTCCACTCCAAAATATGCTGCACAAGAACAACCGATGGGCATGGAATGATGAATGCGATAGCGCTTTTAGGAAGGCCAAGGAATTATTAACCGGAAGCATTAAGTTGGGTTACCCTGATTTTACACGTCAGTTCATCATACAAACTGACGCATCACAAATTGGAGTCGGTGCGATGTTGTACCAGGAAGACCCGGAAAATCCTCAGACTAAAACTTACCTAGCTTTCGCAAGTCGCAAATTGAGGACACATGAGATGAATTATACTATCACAGAGCGAGAGTTGTTGTCTATAATATTCGCTCTACAACAGTGGAGAAAAATTGTGTATGGATTCAAAATTCTCATCAGAACAGACCATAGAAGCCTGGTTTTTCTATTGAAAACGCCGATGGCAGGAGAAAGGGTCAACAGGTGGTCGCTGTACGTCCAGCAGTTTGACATCACCATTGAGCACTATCCGGGAAGACTCAACCTAATACCGGATATTCTAAGCCGAAATCCAGATCAAGAGGATCAGATTGAGTCTGTGAACCAAATTGAACTCACCCGGTCAGATCAAGAATTTTTGGAAAAATTAGGGGGAATCAAAATTGAGCAAGAGAAGGATCCTTGGATGAACATGATCATAAATTACTTCAAGAAAAAGTTACAACCTGGAACTCCCGCATTCATCGAGGCAGAGAAAATTTCTGATAATTATATGTGGTATAACGAATTGTTACACAAGTTCGTAGACGCAGATCGTACCAAATTGAGGATTATGGTGCCGCCCTCATTGCAAAAAGGGTTGGTGTGGCACGCACATCGTATTTCAGGTCATGGTGGAATTGACAAAACTAGCGCTTTAATCCAGGAGACATTTGTGTGGCCGAAGTTACGTGAGACCACCCAAAGAACACTAAAGACGTGTGACAAATGTCAAAGAGTGAAGCCCAACTCGTTTTTGATGAAACAGTATCCGAAACCATTATTGCCTCAAAAGCCGTGTGAGCTCATCGCCATGGATGGATACGGTCCATTGCCCAAAGGCAGAAGGGGATGTAAATACATCTTGGTCAGCATAGACGTATTTTCGAAATACGTGGTCTTATGCCCTCTTCAGAAGATGAATACCCGTCAGGTTTTGAACCGAATCAAAGCTAAAGTAATTCCCACGTTTGGAGAGATAGAATTTTGCCTCACGGACCACGGAAGTTATTTCACCAGCGCCGAATTTAGACGGGAAATGGCAAGGTTGAATATTCGACACGTCCTAAGCTCTGTTCGTCACCCGGAGGGAAATCCGTCGGAACGAATTATGAGAGAAATTGCCAAGTTCTGTCGAATATACTGTCCACAACAACACTGGAAATGGGTGGATGTATTGCCGATAATCGAATCGTGTATCAATAATACCATACACGAAAGCACGGGTCGGATTCCCGCGGTTGTGCATTTCAACCGACACCCTGATCGACCATGGAATAATGTTGTACCGTGTCCGGTAGACGCCAGACTGAGCCATGAGTTAGTGATCAGAGACACAGCGTCATATTTGAAGAAACAGGCTGAGCGCCGTTTAAGAAGGGTAAGGAATAGGAGGTTTCATCGACCACTTGAATTGGAAGAACTGGTGCTCGTGAAGAAGCCGGCAACCTCTGATCCTCAGGCACGAGTATATGCTAAATTTTGTGAGTTGTTCCATGGACCGTACAAGGTTACCAAGGTGATTGGGAACAATGCGTACAAGGTCAAACATCTGGAAACAGGAGTGGAAGCAATCTACAACGCCCAGAATCTAAAGGTTTATTACCCGATGGAAGAAGATGATACGGACCAACAAGTCAATGTTATTGAGGAAGAGAAGGAATGATCGGAAGGTCAGCGTACTCAACATTTAAACGATGCATGACAGAGTAATTATTAAGAAGGGAGATGAAGTTAATAAATCTCGAAAAACCATCACATGCTGTAGATAGTTTTTCGAAACCCAAGGAGGGGGAAGATGCGCCCTTATCCTATAGGCCCCAGGCTAAGTTCGCATGGTTCTTCGTCATGCAGAGTATATATCGTTTAAATGAGCTTCAAATTACATAGGAGATGGAAACCGGATTGCATATTATTTAATCATGGCAAGCGCCCGATCTGGGTTGGAAGTCGAGCTCATGCACGTCGCAGACAGTACCAGCGACGTATTGCCTAAAGTTTGCCAATACAGCGAAGTCTAGAACATATTTCTATGCTACGCATTGGCCAGAGCAGGTGCAACATTCCAAGGACTTCTTGGGAGGCTGACCTCAATAATTTGTTCTCGTATGTTCTACGCTACGCCGCATGTTAGTAAAGCCCCGCCCCTAAATCACTAAATAAATAAATTGTGACAATACGATAACACCTAGGATCGAACCCTTAACGTCATTAAACCTGGAATATTCCTAAGATTTTTCGCCAGTCATCAAACTGAATAGATCATCATGATATCATTAAATCGATGATCAAGGAAATGAGTTTCTTACGCCAACAGTCTGGGGTGGAGAGTTTGGTTGCGCTGGTAGGGATAGCGTCCATGTCGTCAGAAATAGTGCCAGGGGACGCAAGATGGATTTTTTGTGGAAGCCACGATCGAATGTCGGTGACAATATGATAATAATACGGCCTTATTATCAATATTAATTTGCATATATTGTGAAGATGGTGTGCGGTCTGAAAGAAGAGCTCCCGACAGCGTATGAAGATTAGTGTTGACCGCCGCCATGTGAAAGATATATCCCCGCACTCTCGTGGTCGCAGGGGTTAGTTGGCAGTAGTCTGGAGTAGTTTCGCGTGAGCAGTGCTGCGTAGTGTGTCAGAGTCCGGTTTGCTAGTTGGTTGGTGACAAAACGGCGGGCGAGAAAGGTCGTCGCATAACTACGAGCAGTTAGCAGTGGGAGCACGCCGAGCTAAAATAATATTGTACCACAATTTGTAAAGTACAAGGGGACGATATTTAAAGAGACATAAATTGTGTAAAATAAAGTATTCATATGCGGGAAAGCAATATATTCGCTCAAATGTGTATAGTAGACTTTCCACGCCAAGTGCAGAGACGGTGTTAGCAGACGCAGGAGTGAGGAAGACGTAGAAGGACAATCGAGGTCCGAACCGGAGTCCAGTTGAACCGGCACGTCATCTGCGAGCTCACCATTCGAAGGGAAATACGCGTAGAATCGATCAACCCACGGCACCGTGAAGAAAGAGCTAGTGAGATAGAAATACGTGTGGTTATATTGCGCAATCCCTGAAAAGTGTATAAAGTGTCTAGAATAATAAATTACGTGTTTATTAGGGTACTAGTATGTGATACCTTATGAAAGTGTCAATAATAGTTTGTGAAGGAAATCGAGTGAAACGTAGCGAAATTAGGATGAAGAATTAATCAGTGTAATCATGTATCCAGTGATGATGTGTAATTGTGATATCATGTAGAGCCCTGGAGAGGAGCTGTGAAAGATCCCTGCTGAAAGGAATGACGGCAGCCGACAGGAGACCACGATGAGTATCAATCTTTGATTATATTAAGTCATTGTTTATGGGTGTATTCTTAGGATTACCATAGTTGTGTATATAATATGTTAGTGATTAATTTTTGAAGTTAGATTTATTTTGCTTAGATATGTGCGCACGTGATGACGCGACGCCGTTGATTTATTTTTGAGATGCTTGGCAGAAATAACGCTCACATATCGTACATGTTGGATACACTGGTAGGAATGTATGTTTATTTATTTGCTAAAGTATGTGTATTTCAGCCCAGGAAAAGACGGAAGAAGCCCAGAGTGAGGCATGTGGTTTTGGGTAAGAAAGAGAGAGAGAGAGATTCTAACATTATTTTTTTTACGGACACAATAGTAACACAAGTTATTAATAATAATAATATTATTAATAATAATAATAACACGAGTAATGGAGGGGGAATTTTTAATTCCGTAATGCTGGCATTTTGATTTCCCACCTGGTGAGATATTTATTTAGCTAAGTTATGCCCTGGGAGCAAGCTAGGAATGTTACCTTTGCGTCTCCAATATATTTGCTCTAATCAGGTAAGATACGGTTTGTGAGAGAGTGCACTGAACAACTGTCTGAGTGTTTTGGAACATGTATGAGCATTGGGTCGTGGTGATATGCAGAAATGTTATGATAAAGGCATGCAAAATATGGTATTGGGATGGTCCCATGTAATTCCAGGTAAGCTACGACGAATGAAAGAAAAATAAAATGGTAAGGATTATGAAATATGTGCAGTTAGGCTGTAGCGGACATCGCCATGTGTCCCATGATGTCGACAACTGAAAATAAAAAGGTAAGAAGTGTGTATTGAGGCATGCCATAAGATAAGAGGTAAAGCCGAACGGCGCTTATAATTATTTGAATGAAATGATGAACCACGGTTGGGTATGTTCCAAAGTTTATGCCACGCTCAGCTTCGAACAGGAGACCACTAGGCTTACGAGACTATATTTTTATTTTATTTTATTTCGCTTAGTTGGTGTGAGATTAATAGGATGCTTTTGGTTACCACTTGGTGTGTTGGCTCAACACATGTTTGTCCTAGGCCAAGGTCATTTGACGTTTTCCCTCTCACTTTGATAACGGTATTCCCGTCACTCCCCTCTCGGCCGTGTAGAGAGCCGAGCTTTCAGTAAATCATAGGTTTCCTGTACCGAGTTTAAGTCTGTGTTTGTTGAGCACATTTTTGAACTGATAATAATAACTTATTAAATAATGGTATATTGTAATAGGGTGCAGATACACAGTGACCTATCATGACCTAGCGTCCTCGCAGTGACGAATAACGATAATGATAATAATAATAACAATGATAATAATAATAATAATAATAATAATTATATAATCAATGGATTCTGTAAAAGGGTACGAATATCCATTGACCTTTCGCGTCCTAGCGTCATTGCAAACTAACATCACTGTGGGAATAATATTGGATAATACTACTACTAATAATAATAATAATAAGAATAATAATAATGATAATTAGGTAATTAATTTGATAATGGTGTTCTATAGAAGGGTGCAGGTATTCATTAACCATTTGAGGTAGAAGTGTATTCTCTCTCTAATACTAGCGACGGTTGCAGATATGCCATGCCCGAGACAGGTAAGTCGAGGTCCTTACTTCGAGACCTATTTGTGTATATATTTTGTGAATATATTTTGTAGATACAGTTGTGCCATGCCTTTATTTACAGTGTCGGGGAAACATCGTTGTTGCTTACACTCATCGTTGTTTTCAAATGTTATTTGTCACCGTACGAAGTGTGAGCATAGAATATTCTTATTATTGCATTGATGCAAATTTGCATATAGTCCAGCGTTCATTTTTAGCCTTTGGTTTTTGTCTTATATAAGAGGATATTTGAGGGGATATTGCAAGCATCTCAGTTATTGTATATTAGTATAGTTAACATACACCCATAAACTCTGACAGACAGTATCGAATTCGAGACCCGAAATGAGGTATCGAGTCTTGAGTTCGACTCGTGGATAATCGTGTTCTCATGCATTGGTGTTTATTATAATGTGCCAGTATAGCATATCTCAAGTCCTATTGTGGTGTACATCTGTTGCATACACGAGAGCTCATAAATAAATGTACCAATTTTATATCCATAGAATAAAAAGGGCGCAAGGCTTGTGTTAAGAGTTTGGATGCATAAGAAGTGTATCTTTATGAGAGTACTTTTAATCCATACAAGGGATCATACAGGCGATATTGCCAGATTATATTAAGATGTTGGATCATGTTTGGAAAGCCCTTGCTTAATAGTGTGTTGCACGAATGATTTAATTAAAGTAATGTTAATTTACATGGTACATTACGTTATGGTGAGATGACATGATACTTGATGTAATGAGCTCACAGTGTGGAATTTTCAATGAGTACAATACTGATTGTAGTGAGATCAGATCATAATTTTGCTTACGTGTTTGATCAAAGATGGATTAATTAATTTATGTAATTATTAATTTGAATAAGTTGTTAATGGTCTTTAATTGGATTGTTATTTCCCAATCGGGATTCAATGATTTGATTGATCGCTTTGATCCACTTAATTAATCAAATTGATTGTGTAATTAATTTAATTGATATCCAATTAATTTAAATTTTGATTTTGATCATTTTTTTTATTTTATTCAATTTTGTTATTTTTGGAATCCGTTTGGATTGATTTTGATAATTTGTGATTTTGAGTAGATTATTTTGGAGTTTTAAACTTATTTTGGATTTGCTTCAGAATTTCATGATTTATTAGTTTACTTTCGCCTGAATTCATTTCTCGTTAAGATTTTGATTTTCTTATTTGGATATTTTGTTTTACTCTTTCTTTTTTTGGTTTGTATTTGTTTATTTAGTGTTAATAAAGTTTGCTTTCCTTTTATTTGAATTCTGTGTGTGATGATTCATTGATCAGCCCTATCGATCTTCCAAATGGTGTATGCCAGGACAGTTGTTAGCTTCAAGTAGGAACGCTCCGCCCCCGAGGAATGAATCCTGTCCTGAAGGTCCTATGTGCAAAAGGGTACAGTATGTCTATGTGTATTGTATTGAGCTGCAAGGCTCCGAAATCATGTGGCGAATCTCTCATATAAATCAATGGGAGGTAGCGAGTACCGTATATAGGCACTCAAGGCCGTTGCGAAGCAGCCGCACGCTCCAGTCATCATTTACACCCTGTTTCGCTACTACTCCGAGTGCCAGGGATGCCAGGGATGTCCAGCTCCACCAGCCATCATGCTTGCGTAGCAGGATGTCAAGTACGATTTTGGAGTCTAGCAGTTCAATCTGGCAGCTGATTTTCCACACGTTGTCCTCTTTTAGTACAACGATTGCGCCCACAAAGTTTCAAGATAGGTTTCGACCTTCTTACCTGATACTTCCCTTGTAAGGTATGTGCAATTGATACGCATTAGGTCAGTTCCACGGAAATCAACTTCCGTATCAATTGCACATGCCTAGGCTCGCCGACTGTCCTCTGTACGACTGCGCAGCCGCGGCAGACCGGCCAAAGACTCCGACTATACACTTTGTCACGGCTCGGAAGACAAACTCTTTATTATTATTCTTTCTTTCTTTCTTTCTTTCTTTCTTTCATTCATTCTTTCATTCTTTCTTTCTTTCTTTCTTTCTTTCTTTCTTTCTTTCTTTCTTGTCTTTTGAAGCTTTTCAGTCGATCAACACGATTGTGTCCAATGAATTTGGCGGGGTACAAGTTATATATATGTAAACACACTCTGGAAAAAATTACATGTATTGTATTAGTCAAGTATCACACTTAAATGGGAAAGTTGATTGATCGATATTTACAGTATATCTTGTACCCCACCCAATTCATTGGGCACAATCCTGTTGACCGACTGAAAAGCTTCAAAAGACAATTTGTATAGGCAGCACTGAAAAAAAATGGCATCAAATCTCTACATTTCTTTCTTTCTTTCTTTCTGTCTTTCTTTCTTTCTTTCTTTCTTTCTTTCTTGCTTTCTTCCCATTCATAGAGCGCGTTGGTACTTGTTAGTTGGCTTGATGACTTTTGCCTACCTCTTCTCGCAATATCTCTGCGTGAATTCACTGTGTTTCCTCCATCTTGTTCCAGTCCTGCTGATAGATTTCACCCTAAATATGTGCTTATTTACAGTGGTTCTGAATATGTCTCAGGTTTTCATTGTGTTCTCTCTGATGCTAAACTCATTCAGGTTCCCCCGTGTTTCCTCCAGCCAATTTATCTTTGATTTTTTTGTAGTAATTATATTGAATAATCTTTTTTGTTAGTCTATTGTTGTCCATCCTAAATATGTGCCCAAACATTTGTCAACCGTCTCCTACATACAGTGTTTGTGAAACTTCCTGTGAGACTATTGTGGTCTGCAGTTCGTCTCTTGATCCAAATTCCATCTTCTTGTGTGGGGCCGAATATTTTTCTAGGAATTTTGCTATCTTGCTTTCCAATGTATGCACTTTATTATTATTATTATTATTATTATTATTATTATTATTATTATTATTATTATTATTACTACTGATTGTTGTGTAACAGTAACACACACATTTATGTCCGCAAAAAAGTTCAGTAAATAGGTGTAATTACAGAGAGTCTACGAAGCTCCGCAGTGATGAAACCTCGCTGTGTGTCAATGCTCAGTTAAGTGGATAGGCCTCTGGTCTTTAGTCCAGGCATTCTCAATCATTTTGAGACTGTGAGCACCACCCTCATGCTATACCAAGTGCCTGTATACCATTAAATAGAATATAATAATAATAATAATAATAATATTAATAATAATAATAATATTTGGTCCTTTCTCAATCTTATTGGAACTACGATCTTAGTTATTCGGAAATGACACCTATGGACCTCTGAAAACAAGGTAGCGGGGCTCAACACGCATCTCCATATAGTAGGTAAGTAACCTGAGTGTAAGTATGGGTGGTGGTAAGTATTGGTAGGTACTTGGTACCATTTGCCATGCAGTAGGTGAGGGAAGTAGCTATTCTTCTGACGTCACACTTCGTTATTAATATCCTTAAGCACTCCTCTCGAGGGTAGGCTGCCTTCCCAACCCATCTAATCCCCAACCATCCTTGTGGTGCAATAATAATAATAATAATAATAATAATAATATAATCATAATTTAACAATCATTCGCCTCTCTTTCCTTTTCCTATCTCTCCCTCTCCCTCCCTCAGAAGTGCTGAAATAGTTTGGGATTCATAGCTCACTAGGCATAAAGATTAATACTATTTCACAAAATGATAAAATTTTGTCTGTCAAAACTTGTAATGAAAATATTAATATTCCGGTTCGTGCAATAGAATTGTGAATTGGGCTGGCTGTGTGGCTCAGAGGTAATTTTTCAACTACTGTGCCCAAGGTTGCAGGGTCGAATTCTGGCGCGGTCAGTTGGCATTTGAGGGTGTGCAAATGCGTGGGAACCGTGTCAATAGAATTGGCCCGTTAAAGGTCCCCGTCGAGGTAAAATTCCGACACACCGGCGTCTCTTAAAGCCTCAGAAGTTAAAAGGGTCGTAAAACCAATACCAATACAGTGGAATTTGGATAATTCAAACCTCAAGGGAACCTGTAAAAAAATGGAATTTTCCAAAAAATCCAATTAACAAAGTGGTTTGAAAAGGGTAGAGAAAATATTCAAATTTTAAGTTTTCAACCAAGAACTTTTATTAAACATAATATTACATGGGTTTTTAACAAGTAAACGGGTTATGTACTATGTATTACGTTTACGTTCAACAAAGCATATTAACAGACAACGGTACTGTATAATGACAGTATCGTTAATAACTTCAAAAGTTCCAAATTATAAAATAAAACCAAAATGTACTATTCACCTATTTAACGACAGTAGTAATCCAGCAATCTAGTTAAGTCTTAGAGGAATCTACTGTTTTCAAAAAAATGAGATTATTACCTGTTTCCTACAATTAAGTCTCGCAGCCATCACAAAAGAATTTAACAAACTTAAGGAACGGAAAACAGAAAACAATCGAGTAGGGGTTGCATGCCAATGATACAACGTCGTTTATCGGACATTCCTGACCCAACTGTTTGGCTTCCGATCGGCTTTTTACGCGTAAAAACTTTGAATTATCCAAAATATAATTTGAGTTAACTGTGTCTTTTTTAGCATTGATTGCATATAAAATGCTAAGGACGAAGAGAAAAATTCGAATTAAAGAAGATTTCGAATTATAGTAGTTCGAATTAGTCACGTTCTACTGTATTATTAAGAATTTGAATTGAAGATTGGATCGCAGGGAAGCTTGTGCTTGCGATCACCTTTTGGGTCCTGTGACGAGAGCACCAAAATTAATTTAAAGAGCACCGTGGTGCTCGCGAGCACAAGGTTGAGAACGCTACCTTTAGTCGGAAGGGCTCCGGGTCCGATTCCTGGTCGGGTCGTAGTATTTTAAGTTCAGATGGCTAATGGCCCCGGATCGAGGACTGGGTTTTAGTGACATCTTCATAGAATCATCATTTCATACGGCTTCAGTGGCTTAGTCAGTAGCATGCTGAACTGCTATGCCAAAGATCGTTCAAACCCGGCCAAAGTCGTCGGATTTTTTAAGAGCGTTAAGATCCTTCAATATGCCTTCCTTCATAGATTTATGGCATGTAAAAGAACCTGCTACTACAATTGGTAGTGTGTAGCTAAATTTGTAGGTTATTTGGTTAGAAACGCTCTATCAAGTTCCACCGTTCACCGCTAGGTGTCAGTGACAGTGGCATCTATGTTAGCGAAAGTTGGAACTACTTGAAATTGAACTTAATGGGGAGCCATTGGGCGTCAATTATAATACCCCGCTATGGCCATTGGCTTCAATTCGAATATAATAAATAATTTCATCCTCTTCACGATGCGCAGGTCGCTTACGAACGTTCATTTGAAAAAGCTGCACCAGTACGGCCACGCGTCATTAAAGATAGTTAACTTTAATCTCTTTCCATTGCTGAACTTTATAACAATGCACACGCACACACTAGCGGTATTTATTGTGCTTTTTTTAACCTCTAAATTATATACAGTACATGCATATGTGCGCGCCAGGAGAAAAATTTATCGCTGTCATTGTTCTGGCTGGAGGTTCAGTTTATCACGGAACTTTTAGATACATTTTATTAGAGGAGAGATGAAGAGATGACTGTACGGCTTGTGGCATTCTGCTGGAAGCATGAGCTGTTTTCTAAAACCTGTAAAGTATGGGTGATTGACGCTAGCTCATCTAAGTTGCACAGGCCAAATTCAACATTTAACTTTATGGCTTGTACTTTTGATGTGTTGCTGAACATATTCATCTCTCTTTACATGAACAAATTAACACTTCTGAGCTGATTTTAAATTTTCCAGCCATGTCTCGATTAGCGTTGCCTGACTGGATAGAAAATTGGAATATATTCCTTGGGATGTGTATTGACCTCCTCTAAGTAACACTAGCCGAATTACTCAGAGGTTCTTGGCTGATGGTCATCAAAATAATGGTGATGCATTGTAGAACGATTCCTACACTAAGTTTATTCTATATTTTTCAAGAGGCTTTAGTACTGGCCTATCACTTTTAGTTCTACATAACACGACATACGGAATTTCCTTATACCCAGGCGAATCAGCCGCCCCTTATGTTTTTAGTTTTTGGCCACACGTCCAACGTCTGATGGCAACATGGTCGACCGTTCCCTGCCTGCAGCCAAGCCACAATGACCCTAAACGACATTACAAGAATTATGACGTCATGGAAGCAAACCTTTACAAAAACATGTGTGCGACAAGTGATAATTCAAAGCAACAAACTGTCATACGGGCATGTACAAAGAACATGCCGATTATACGGTTTCAGTTGGATACGAAATTGACGCTAGGTACGGTGCCTTACTGATAAAAAACGTGAATGAACCTTCGAAGCGGAATGCAGTATCACATCTCATACGCTTTCAGGCGAGGCTGAAGGACGAGCACCCGTGGAGCAATGCCCTAAGGGCGTAGAAGGTAGCTGTCCTGTTTATGAGAGGTGGGTTCGATTCCCACCAACGCTGAATATTTTTATGATCATTTTAAACTTTGGGGATCAAATACAAGATGATGATGATGATGATGATGATGATGATGATGATGATAATTGTTGTTACAAGGTTCCTAACATCTAGGTTATCGGTCCCTAATGGTTTGGGTGTTAATGAAAAATGAAAAATACCTATAATTAAATCTAACTACAAACTTTCACTATCGTTTTACCCTCCAGGGTTAGCTTTTCGCACGGATTAAGCAAGGGGTCCCACCTCTACCGCCACTGAGGGCAGTGTCCTGGAACTTGAGACTCTGAGTTGGGAATACGACTGGGGGGTGTGACCAGCACTGCAAAGCGAACAGGGGCCTGATGAAGGGATAGGAAGAGTGGGAGGGTTAAGCAAGGAAGTGGAAGGAGGCGGCCGTCACCATACGGAAATTACCATCCTGGCATTTGCCCGAAGACGTAGTAGGAAACCAGGGAAAACCACTTCGATGAAGGCTGAGGTGGGAGTCGATCCCTCTCTACTCATTTGGACCACCCGAGGCTGAGTGGACTCCGTACCAGTCCTCATACCACTTTTCAAATTTTGTGGCAGAACCGGAAATCGAACCGCGGACCTCCGGGGAGGAAGCTAATCACGCAAACCACTATACAATGGAGGCGACTGCTACAAACTTACAGCTAAAATTAACTACTGACTTACACATGCCGTTTATACGATTTCATTTGGATACGGAATTAACGCAGAGTGCGGTAGCATACTGATAAAAAACGTGAATGAATCTTCAAAGCGGAAAGCAATAGGCTATCACAAAGTACATGCCTATTATACGGTTTCAGTTGTATACGAAATTAACGCTGGGAAAAAGCACTTTTCAAGGAACCACAATCAACAAATTTATCAACCTGATGAATTCGTTTCTCTACGGTGGCATACACATAAAGAACGTGAATGAACCTTCGAAGCGGAAATCAGTATCACATCTCATACACTTTCAGGCGAGGTGAAGGGACGAGTAGTCGTGGAACAATGGTCCAAGTGCGTAGAAGGTAGCGGACCTGTTTTTGGGATGTGGGTTCGAATCCCACCACCGCTAAATATTTGTTTGCACATTTCGAGCTTTGGGGATCAAATACAAGATGACGATGATGGTGATAATTGTTGTTTTAAGGGACCTAACATCTAGGTTATCGGTCCCTAATGGTTTAGGTGTTCATGGAAAATGCAGATGAAAATTGAAGTAAATTTAACTACAAACGTACTCAAAAGGAAAACAAAAGAAGAGAAAGGGAAATAAAAGAAAGGGGGAAAAATGCCCTCAACCCTCGAAGAATGAATATTGAGGGACTTTGAAAGAAGGAGAGCCATGAATGGCGGGGAGGAAAGGGAAAATAGGAGAGGACTCACCCCAAAGACAATGGAAAAAGGTGAAAAACCGGACTCAGCTCAGGAATCCCTAGGGATCGATAACTCTCGAACTCACCAGCAGTGATCCCTTAAGGGTCTAGCATTATCCAAGGTGCACAAGAACTGGTGGGGATACACGCACCCTGCCTCTTTGAAGGCCTTGAGCAGAAGGCAGGAGGTACCTGAAAGAAAAAAATTACGAGCCTTACAGTAGTCGCATATGATGTGTAACATCTGCCATAGAAGAAACCTCACGTGAAATTGTTGTTACACCGGTATTTTATACTATTATTGGCACAAATATTAATCTATTGTAAAAGGGAGTGTTTTACAGATATTGTAGTTTATAATACGGAACTCATTTTATTAGATGATTTGTAGCTTCCACCAGCACTAGCCGAAATAAGGAATACGATATGGATCAACTACATTAATAGACGCGACACCGCTCATAACCTTAAATTCCTTATAAACAGTCCCCTTCATTCACAGACCATCACATAATTTCATATGGATTCAGGTAAAATGAGTCATATTGATATGATAAATATCGTTTAAAATGATAATCTGTTAGCAAAAATTTCTACCCCGTCCGGGATTCGAACCCAAGATCTCTTGATTCACAGTCATAAGGACTAACCCCACGGCTATCTCGACTACACAAATTTTGTGCACAAGATGGTGACTTATTTCCACGTTCCAATAATTCTGCATTACGGAATTAAGTTTCATTTATATTTTGCTTGTTTCGATAATGTTCCTGCGTGAAATTGAGTTTTAAATGCCTTATGAATGGGCCCTCTTGTGAGTAAAGAGAATGTATTCAGTAATAGTTCATGAAGGCTTGCTCAATTCCCGTATACCCACAACGATTATATTATATTGATGACTGCATTACCGATATGTGGGTTATTATTTGAATAGCCATTGTGCAGAAACATTATACCGGCAATGCCGACTACTTACAATGTTTGATAATAAGGCATTTTACCATTTAAATACTGATATGAAGACTTCGAGCATGTACCATGTCGTTTGTTTCAATCACTTGACACCAGAGTTTGCATGAGCGTTTTCCGTTCAGTATGTCATATACATTCCACATGGCCGAGAGTACGTCATGGACACCGCGTGCTCATTGTTTCTCGTACCGCTGCCAGCTGGGTCTTACCACTGCCCGTTGGATCGATCGATCGAGCGGGCAGTGCATACTTCCGTTTTCCACCACTGCCAGCTAGTACACTTCCGTTCGATTGATCGAGCGGGCAGTGCATACTTCCGTTTTCCACCACTGCCAGCTAGTACACTTCCGTTCGATCGATCGAGCGGGCAGTGCATACTTCCGTTCGATCCACCACTGCCAGCTCGATCGTTCCGATCCATTTTCGTCCCCAATTTTCAAAATCATTCCCACAAAACTATCCAGCAACTGAGCGGAAAGATGTTACACATCAAAAACCCTCGAAGAATGAGGGATCAGGAAAATGAGAGAAGAGCCAATTAAGGCGGAAAAGGAGAGATTCCCTAGTCCCTAGGCCTCGGATACCCTGATACCGTCAGGGTCGGAAGAGAACAAGAGTTGACCAAAAGAGGTCGTCAGGAACGAAGACGGAGAGGACCCTGGCACAAGCAAGTCGAAGCAATGCCAGACTCAGCTGGGGTCCTGTGGTCACCAACCCACGTCCCACCAGATGTGAGCCCCTGGGGGATCAAATACAAGAACATGGCGATGAAATAACCAGCGCTTCTAGGCTGCACACTGTGTCAAGCCTGTACACATTAAACCCTAAATAAACACCGCATGATATTAGTCAAATGTGGCACGAATGCCCTTGTATATTATTCCCAAAACTTAAAATGTGCATACAAATATTTAGCGGCGGTGAGATTTGAACCCAGCTCCGAAACACAGGACGATTATCGTCTACGCACGTAGACCATTGCTCCACGGCTACTTGTCTCTTTACCTTGCCTGAAAACGTATGAGATGTGATACTGATTTCCGTTTCGAAGGTTCATTCACGTTTTTTATCAGTAAGCCACCGTACCTAGCGTCAATTTCGTATCATCATATATATTATTTCAGTAGTATAGATTCCTCCTGCGGCGCTCACAAGCGACCGATCGTGAGAATTGGACATTCAAATGAAAGAGAATATACATTGCCAGAGACGCATTGCACTCTAATTTCATAAATATCTATATTCTTTTTAAAGAATTACTTAAAAAAACTGAAAAAAATGTGCGATTTGCAGATACTGTTGCTGCAAGAAGATACGCTCCATAATTGCTGTCCACTTCACATTTTAGCCGCTGTGACGCCTGTTTCATGTCATTTTAACATTCTGAGATCTTTCCTTTATCATTTTGTATGGATTTCAGCAACAGTAATTTAAAGGAATGAGTAGGCTACTCAAATTGTATAATTTCATAAATATCGAATAACCGGTGATTGTTGTGGCTAAGCTGTCAATCAATGGACTCAGCACACAAATGACATCAGCAGTGACGAATTGCATTCTAATTTCATAAATATCAATTTTTTGTAAGAAGTGTGCGATTTGCAAATACTGTTGCTGTAGGAAAATGCGCGATATCATTGCTGTTCAGTTCGCATTTTGGCCGTAGGGACGTCTGAAACGTAAATAGTGTTCTATAATCATTTGGTTCAAATAAAAACATAACAACCTTTCTCCTTAAGTCTCTTATTATAAACCTATTGGGGAAAGTGTGGCTTATGAACATGCGAGATTTCTCTCACGGGTCCGCTAGTCCAACTGAAACCGTATCATCGGCATGTTCTTTGTACATGCCCGTATGACAGTTTGATGCTTTGAATTATCACTTGTCGCACACATGTTTTTGTAAAGGTCTTGCTTCCATGTCGTCATAAATGTTCTAAAGTCGTTTAGGGTCATTGTTGCTTGGCTATAGATGGCAAACTGTCGACCATGTTGGCATCAGACGCCGGAAGTGTGGCCGAAACTTAAAAAAATAAGGGGCGGCTGACTCACCTGGTATATCTTTCTTTCTTTTTCCGTGTGCATAACGTAGTATTTTGCGATGACGCTTATTATTCTATTCATCTCTACTTGTCAACCCATCGACTTAAAATTTTGCACAATTTGTATTCAACTGGTGGTTATAAATATCAATATTTTATTTATCAACAACACACATTTTATTATTATTATTATTGTTATACGGAGGGTCGGTGGTAAAGTGTCCATCTAATGATCCGAAGATCACGGATTCGATTCCCAGACGCGGAAGTGGAAATCAAGAAACCCCCGTTGACGTCAAATTGGCAGGTGAAAACGATAAAGAAAACAGGAGACTTCTGCTACCTGGGAAGAAAAATAACCAGTGACTGACGAGGAAAAGAAGACATAGAAAGTAGGATGTTTCAGGAAGGAAAGCATTTCAACAGAAAAGTAATCTGTTGACATCAAATGCAGATTTAGGTGTTAGAAAGATTATTTTTGAAAACCTTTGTCTGTAGCGTGGACTCTATGGCAATGAAACTTGCACTGTTGGCGCAGCAGAAAAGAGGAGAATGGAAGTATTGGAAATGTGGTGTTACAGGAGAATGATGAAGATCAGATGGGCCAGAGTAACCAATGAAGAGGTATTAAGAGGAGTGGGCGAGGAGATATGTTTTTGGTGACTGCTAATGCTAAATCTATATTTCATGTCCACAGATTTATTTTCTGTAGAAAAGCTCTTCTTGCCTGAGCCAACCTGGTTTTTATATCCTCTTCGCTTCGCCCATCACTGGTTATTTTGTTTCCTAAGTAGCAGAAGTCTCCTACTTCCTTTAGCTTTTCATCTGCTAATTTGCTTGTCACGGTGGGTGAGTGATTAACGTGTCGGTCTACTACCCCGAAGCTTACAGGTTCGCTCCTGACCGTGGTAAGTGATTTTTGAAAGGCAGCAAAAATTACGACACCCATGTCATGCGATGTTGGCATGTCAAAGAACCAATTTGAATTCAGTATGCCGCGTTCATAATGGCAAAATTAATCTCGGGAGTTTCCACCAACACAAAGTTCCTCATTTATCTACTAGAAAGTGCTATAGTGTTCCAGGAGCTTAGATATCTAACCTCCTTGACTTTCATAGTGCTTCGAGGAATAATGAAATTCGACATGCAAGCTACCTTCTGGGTGTAAAATTACAAAGCCATACAAGGCCATACGATATTATATTATTATTAGCTGCCAATTTTGATGTCAGTAGAGGTTTCCGATTTCTTTCGACTGCATTCCATTATTTTTGTTTTATATGTATTGATTTTATCATGAATTTTTTGTTTAAGATGGAGTCCATAGTATTAATGAACTCATTCAAATCCAAGATCACTATGTCATCAAAGGGGGCGGATTTATATGACCTGAAAATGTATGAAATATGTATGCATTTATGACCTAAAAACATAAAAATATGACCTAAAAATTCATAATATGACTTAATGAATAGCGTCTACATTACATAGAAACACTTTTATTACGATTGCTACAGGCTGCAATTAATTAAGAGTTAAAAAGAAAGGAACTGAATGACTGAAACTCCCTAATGAGTGACTAAGGTCATTCAGTGTGTTGAAGGTGGAAGAGGGAAGGGTGAAGGAAAGAGATAAGAACGATGACAAATAACTGCGGAATTACCTTTGCTTCAGTGTAAACAATAGCCCGGTTTCCAGGAATTGACCCAGCTAGCAAACAATAGACCCTACCTGTTTGAAACATTCCATACACTACTTTAGAATGGTTCTTCAATGGTACATTCCAGTCTATCCTGAACAATAATTTCTAGAGCGCATTCTGATTTTTATAAAAGGAAATTCAAATGAAAGTTACCAAAACATACCGTTTATGATGATATTTTGTTCAAAATATGCCATAAAACTTAAGAAGGCCTAAATATGCATTTATATACCCAATGAAAACTGTTCAATTTTGATTATCATGCTTGGAAACGTGTTGAAAATACAAGACTATAAGATATAATGTTAAGGGGAAAAATAAGACTTGTCATAGAAATCCGCCCCCTAGTCATCAGCAAATCTCAGAGTTGAAATTATTTCTCTTTGAATCTTTACTCCTACATTACATTTTTCTCTAAATTCTTTCATTGCTTGTTTAACATACAGATTGAAAAGTATAGGTGATAAGTTGAAGCCTTGCCTTACACCTTTGTGAATACCAGCTTCTCTCGCATGTCCTTCAACTCGAATTATTAGGGCTAATCGCAACATTTTGGTCACCCCGACGTGATCCTCATGACTTTACGGTAATATTAAGATATTACAAGTACCCCATTAACTAGAAAATGTGAGTGAAATGTGATTCTAGTGAAGCATTTGATGCGGTATATTAACCTTCAGTGAAGATCGCATTTAGAAGGGAACAGTACAGTAGTCTAGATTAAATACAAATAACCTAAGATTGGAAAGAATTACAATAGTTGGACGGCCAGTGATAACTGTTTACTAGGAAAGTTGAGGAACTGAATAATACGAGTAGTCCACCTGTAGTAAAAATCAACCGAATATCTTCTTCAGAGCTGTATTGCTGTTGAACAAGGAGCTTGAGATTAGAGGTGTAGTGGACTGGGTCCATTGTATATATTTCCAGTGACTTTGAAGTTAAGAGTTCTATATTGATCTATTTATACAATACCGTAACATAAATCTCCATCTGTAATTTGAATTTAGTATGGTACAAAATGTGATTAAAATCTCACATGTGTCTTTGAAAACTGCGTTCGGCTGGGACAGAAAATTCAGCAAATAATGTTGGTAAGTTTTACCTAGATGAATTTGATGTATTAAATGAATGTTTTTTCTATGGTCTACGAAGTTCCGCAGAGATGAAACCTCGCTGTACCTCAACACTCGGTTAGCGTTAATCTCTTTTCATTGCTGAACTTTCATAACAATGCACACAAACAGGGTAGAAGTATTTATTGTTCTTTTTTTTCACCTCTAAATATACATGCATATGTGTGCGCGAGGAGAATAATTTATAGCAGTCATTGTTTAGCTAAAAGTTCAGTTTATCACGTAGCTTTCTTATATATTTTTATTGCAGAAGCAATGAAGAGATGGGACACTGTTTGAATCATATAGCAACGGGACACGGGCTCAGACACTAAGCAAGGACAGTTGACTTATTGATGACGCTACGGGATGCAATTTGCTCTCATCAAATTCCACGTCTAAATTTAGGACCGCTTTGATGTGTTACTGGGCTCTTCCCTTCCTCTTCATACGGGCAATTTAACAGTTATCATACGTTAAATTGCATTGGGATAAATTTCACAAACATATTTCAATCTTTCAATCAACGTTACTGTTGTACATTGGATGCCTTGATGGTTTTAGATAGGGTTTTGTTCACTGTTGTATTTGAGTGCAAATACGACATGGTCGTAAGAAACAATCAGTATTGAACAAGAAGTTCCGTGACGAACTAAAGAGCCTATTTTTCTCAAAATTTAAGATTCATGCCAATGATTAATCTATATTGATCTATCTAGAATAATGACGAAATTAAGTTGGTAATATCGAAATTTCTAATTAGTTCGAAATACTGTATACCTGGCATAATGTAGCCTAATAGAGAACTACAGTTGGCAGCCCTGGTGACTGAATATATTCTTAGTTCCATCTCTTAAGGTACAGAACACAAAATTTTGTTCCAGTCCAATGGATAGCATGGACGTTACATACAGTTAGACATTGGATCTAACAGCGCGCGTAAAATCATGTTGGCAACAATGACATACAGGTATTGGTCAGAAATAATCTGAAATAATATGATCTATTGTTGCGTCAATTTTGAATAAAATCCGTTAGTTAGTATAGAAGTTACATGGATTTTAAAATTGGACCTATCAGCAGGCTTAGAATCATGTTGGCAGTACCGGCGTAGGCCAATATTAGTTACTCCAAATTAATCTAGAATTCCAGGTACTATACGTGTGCAAAGTTTAGAGCTTTTGTCTTA
The DNA here is from genome assembly GCA_946902985.2 of Meconema thalassinum. Taxonomy (NCBI): domain Eukaryota; kingdom Metazoa; phylum Arthropoda; class Insecta; order Orthoptera; family Tettigoniidae; genus Meconema; species Meconema thalassinum. The sequence continues at coordinate 1,710,850,301 of OX336388.2, read as the reverse complement.
CATACTTTCTGATATATTGATATTAGGGTAACAACAATAGAGACAGCATTTATTAACAGTTGGCAGCCCTGGTTGCTCCTAAATATATGCATAGTCATATATGTTATGGTACACATAACACACACGAAATTTGGTTGAAATCGAAATGATAGTATAGAAGTTACGTATATTTAAAGTTGGATCTCTCAGCAGGCTTAGAATCATGTTGGTAGCACTGACGTATATAAGTTACTCCAAGTTAATATAGAATGTCAGGTACTATACGTGTGCATAGTTTAAAGCTGTCGGGTTGCATACTTTCTGATATATGGGTATTTGGATTTTAAAAAATGAGAGCATTTATTAACAGTTGGCAGCCCTGGTGGCTCTTAAGAATACGCTCATTCATATCTGTTTATGTACACATAGCAAATACGAAATTTGGTTGAATTCCAATTGATAGTGTAGAAGTTATATGCATTTAAAAATTGGACCTATCAGCAGGCTTAGAATCATTTTGGCAACACTGCCATGTATGGCCTCCTGGAAATTAAACTGCAATATTATTATCTATACGTGTGCCAATTTTGAAATAGCTCCCATTCATACCTTCCAATATATCCAACATGGAGCTCAAATTTCAATTGCGATTTTTCAGCAGTTGGTAGCACTGACATCATTTTCAAATATCGCCGTGAGATATTCAGGTATAGATCTTTACTCCTAACAAATTTTGTTTCGATTGCTCCAGCCGTTTAGGAGTTGATAGGGGGGACACACACACACACACAGCCAGACAGACAGACAGACAGACACATATTTTCCCGATCTCATAAGTCTACTTTTTCCTCATTTTTGCAAAATGTGAAAAGTAGGCTAAAAACGGGTGAGTTAGCCGTAGTCGTTACGGCGTGGCAGCAGGCAGTCAATCGCATCCGGGAGGCGAGGAGGTTCGAATCCCCCCCGCTGGCAACCTTGAAGATGGTCTTCTGTGGTTTCCCATCTTCCTTCCAAGCAAATGCCGGGGTTGGTCCCTAACTACCATAGGCCACAACCACTACCCTCCAATTCTTCGTCCTTACATTCACACTTTCCTCCCCAGACAACACTCCACACGCAACGGTACTTGTAGCGCATCCCCTTGGGAGTCTGCATAGAATCAGCTACAAACTCTGGCGAGCCGAAAATGTCCTTGGACACTCCTGGCAATAAAAGCCATACGCTAAAAAGATGAAGCATTGAAAGGTTATTTCAATTATTAGGGCTAATCGCAACATTTTGGTCACCCCGACGTGATCCTCATGACTTTACGGTAATATTAAGATATTAAAAGCACCCCATTAACTAGAAAATGTGAGTGAAATGTGATTCTAGTGAAGAATTTGATGCGGTATATTAACCTTCAGTGAAGATCGCATTTAGAAGGGAACAGTACAGTAGTCTAGATTAAATACAAATAACCTAAGATTGGAAAGAATTACAATAGTTGGACGGCCAGTGATAACTGTTTACTAGGAAAGTTGAGGAACTGAATAATACGAGTAGTCCACCTGTAGTAAAAATCAACCGAATATCTTCTTCAGAGCTGTATTGCTGTTGAACAAGGAGCTTGAGATTAGAGGTGTAGTGGACTGGGTCCATTGTATATATTTCCAGTGACTTTGAAGTTAAGAGTTCTATATTGATCTATTTATACAATACCGTAACATAAATCTCCATCTGTAATTTGAATTTAGTATGGTACAAAATGTGATTAAAATCTCACATGTGTCTTTGAAAACTGCGTTCGGCTGGGACAGAAAATTCAGAAAATAATGTTGGTAAGTTTTACCTAGATGAATTTGATGTATTAAATGAATGTTTTTTCTATGGTCTACGAAGTTCCGCAGAGATGAAACCTCGCTGTACCTCAACACTCGGTTAGCGTTAATCTCTTTTCATTGCTGAACTTTCATAACAATGCACACAAACAGGGTAGAAGTATTTATTGTTCTTTTTTTTCACCTCTAAATATACATGCATATGTGTGCGCGAGGAGAATAATTTATAGCAGTCATTGTTTAGCTAAAAGTTCAGTTTATCACGTAGCTTTTTTATATATTTTTATTGCAGAAGCAATGAAGAGATGGGACACTGTTTGAATCATGTAGCAACGGGACACGGGCTCAGACACTAAGCAAGGACAGTTGACTTATTGATGACGCTACGGGATGCAATTTGCTCTCATCAAATTCCACGTCTAAATTTAGGACCGCTTTGATGTGTTACTGGGCTCTTCCCTTCCTCTTCATACGGGCAATTTAACAGTTATCATACGTTAAATTGCATTGGGATAAATTTCACAAACATATTTCAATCTTTCAATCAACGTTACTGTTGTACATTGGATGCCTTGATGGTTTTAGATAGGGTTTTGTTCACTGTTGTATTTGAGTGCAAATACGACATGGTCGTAAGAAACAATCAGTATTGAACAAGAAGTTCCGTGACGAACTAAAGAGCCTATTTTTCTCAAAATTTAAGATTCATGCCAATGATTAATCTATATTGATCTATCTAGAATAATGACGAAATTAAGTTGGTAATATCGAAATTTCTAATTAGTTCGAAATACTGTATACCTGGCATAATGTAGCCTAATAGAGAACTACAGTTGGCAGCCCTGGTGACTGAATATATTCTTAGTTCCATCTCTTAAGGTACAGAACACAAAATTTTGTTCCAGTCCAATGGATAGCATGGACGTTACATACAGTTAGACATTGGATCTAACAGCGCGCGTAAAATCATGTTGGCAACAATGACATACAGGTATTGGTCAGAAATAATCTGAAATAATATGATCTATTGTTGCGTCAATTTTGAATAAAATCCGTTAGTTAGTATAGAAGTTACATGGATTTTAAAATTGGACCTATCAGCAGGCTTAGAATCATGTTGGCAGTACCGGCGTAGGCCAATATTAGTTACTCCAAATTAATCTAGAATTCCAGGTACTATACGTGTGCAAAGTTTAGAGCTTTTGTCTTACATACTTTCTGATATATTGATATTAGGGTAACAACAATAGAGACAGCATTTATTAACAGTTGGCAGCCCTGGTTGCTCCTAAATATATGCATAGTCATATATGTTATGGTACACATAACACACACGAAATTTGGTTGAAATCGAAATGATAGTATAGAAGTTACGTATATTTAAAGTTGGATCTCTCAGCAGGCTTAGAATCATGTTGGTAGCACTGACGTATATAAGTTACTCCAAGTTAATATAGAATGTCAGGTACTATACGTGTGCATAGTTTAAAGCTGTCGGGTTGCATACTTTCTGATATATGGGTATTTGGATTTTAAAAAATGAGAGCATTTATTAACAGTTGGCAGCCCTGGTGGCTCTTAAGGGACACTGGGACTGAAATTTTCAAATTCTATATAAACTGAGGTACAGCTTTGAAATTTTATATGGTTATGAATAGTCATATTATAAACCACTGTGGGAAATGTGAGCATTGTAAGTTGATTAGTTCTCCAGATATTAATTATTTTGTACATTTATTGTGCTAATTATTCAAGTTTTATAAAGGTCAGCCGCGTTAAAAAAAACAAGATAGTGTAACTTTTAGGTAATATTCTATTGCACTATAACAATTGGAAGAAACCTACGGATCCGATTTTGAATTGCATTAATGAGTGTCAAGAAATTAATTTTTTTTCATCTCCAAGTTTTTTTCTACAAAAAAATCGTATTTTTTCCAGTTTTAATTTTTTTTGCAGCCAAACCAAAAGTGCAATCTAAAAAACGATCCGCAGGTTTATAGTCATTGCAATGAAGATAATACATTCCCATTTTGAAAGCAATATCATAAGATTTATGACGCGAGTAACATTTTGAATGCCTGAAAAAGTGAATCCGAGAAAACAGCAATTTTCTAAAATGATGCACAATTTACAAGGTTTCAGCTTACCAATGACATTAGGACTGTCCTACAGCATAGGTGACACCCTCCTTCTGTTTTGCACCCTCCTCCTTCATTTCTGTCAGTTTCACCTTCCGTCGACATGCTTTCGCTTCTCCAATTATGACCGCGGACTTACATACTTCCTGCGACTGTCACATCTTTCAAGTGTTTGTGCTGTGACATGAGATACTGAAGTTAGTCTTATTCCTGATTTCAACTCTGTTGTTGCACTACACCCCATGTTGAATTCTGTTACAGAATTCCAAACAGCAATTTCAAGTATCTTCCGTGAAATAAAAATCTCTTTTCGGCACTTCCTCCAGATAACAGAATGCAGAGACTCATTCTGATTTTCAGTAGCACCACGGATGCATCTGGATAGTAGCTCATCTGATGCCAGCCTTTGATAAACAGGCATAATCTTGACAACTAAGGGTTCTTAAAGTTCTACAGCCATTTTGTCATGACTCTGTGGTGTTTTACCAGCTGCGATACTTCGATTGTAGAAACACCAAGACTCAGAACCTTCAGGACACTTACTGTGCTGGGGCGTTTAAAGGACATACCGTACATTTTAAAGCTACGCCAGGGCTTTAAAAATGGCGGAATTCGGATAAAACACTGCTATATGATCCGCAGGGGATAGGGGTGTATTAATATGGAAAAAAACGAAAATCGACATTTTCCACAAATTTCACTAAAATTTCAGTCCCAGTGTCCCTTAAGAATACGCTCATTCATATCTGTTTATGTACACATAGCAAATACGAAATTTGGTTGAATTCCAATTGATAGTGTAGAAGTTATATGCATTTAAAAATTGGACCTATCAGCAGGCTTAGAATCATTTTGGCAACACTGCCATGTATGGCCTCCTGGAAATTAAACTGCAATATTATTATCTATACGTGTGCCAATTTTGAAATAGCTCCCATTCATACCTTCCAATATATCCAACATGGAGCTCAAATTTCAATTGCGATTTTTCAGCAGTTGGTAGCACTGACATCATTTTCAAATATCGCCGTGAGATATTCAGGTATAGATCTTTACTCCTAACAAATTTTGTTTCGATTGCTCCAGCCGTTTAGGAGTTGATAGGGGGGGGGGGACACACACACACAGCCAGACAGACAGACAGACAGACACACATTTTCCCGATCTCATAAGTCTACTTTTTCCTCATTTTTGCAAAATGTGAAAAGTAGGCTAAAAACGGGTGAGTTAGCCGTAGTCGTTACGGCGTGGCAGCAGGCAGTCAATCGCATCCGGGAGGCGAGGAGGTTCGAATCCCCCCCGCTGGCAACCTTGAAGATGGTCTTCTGTGGTTTCCCATCTTCCTTCCAAGCAAATGCCGGGGTTGGTCCCTAACTACCATAGGCCACAACCACTACCCTCCAATTCTTCGTCCTTACATTCACACTTTCCTCCCCAGACAACACTCCACACGCAACGGTACTTGTAGCGCATCCCCTTGGGAGTCTGCATAGAATCAGCTACAAACTCTGGCGAGCCGAAAATGTCCTTGGACACTCCTGGCAATAAAAGCCATACGCTAAAAAGATGAAGCATTGAAAGGTTATTTCAATTATTAGGGCTAATCGCAACATTTTGGTCACCCCGACGTGATCCTCATGACTTTACGGTAATATTAAGATATTAAAAGCACCCCATTAACTAGAAAATGTGAGTGAAATGTGATTCTAGTGAAGAATTTGATGCGGTATATTAACCTTCAGTGAAGATCGCATTTAGAAGGGAACAGTACAGTAGTCTAGATTAAATACAAATAACCTAAGATTGGAAAGAATTACAATAGTTGGACGGCCAGTGATAACTGTTTACTAGGAAAGTTGAGGAACTGAATAATACGAGTAGTCCACCTGTAGTAAAAATCAACCGAATATCTTCTTCAGAGCTGTATTGCTGTTGAACAAGGAGCTTGAGATTAGAGGTGTAGTGGACTGGGTCCATTGTATATATTTCCAGTGACTTTGAAGTTAAGAGTTCTATATTGATCTATTTATACAATACCGTAACATAAATCTCCATCTGTAATTTGAATTTAGTATGGTACAAAATGTGATTAAAATCTCACATGTGTCTTTGAAAACTGCGTTCGGCTGGGACAGAAAATTCAGCAAATAATGTTGGTAAGTTTTACCTAGAAGAATTTGATGTATTAAATGAATGTTTTTTCTATGGTCTACGAAGTTCCGCAGAGATGAAACCTCGCTGTACCTCAACACTCGGTTAGCGTTAATCTCTTTTCATTGCTGAACTTTCATAACAATGCACACAAACAGGGTAGAAGTATTTATTGTTCTTTTTTTTCACCTCTAAATATACATGCATATGTGTGCGCGAGGAGAATAATTTATAGCAGTCATTGTTTAGCTAAAAGTTCAGTTTATCACGTAGCTTTTTTATATATTTTTATTGCAGAAGCAATGAAGAGATGGGACACTGTTTGAATCATATAGCAACGGGACACGGGCTCAGACACTAAGCAAGGACAGTTGACTTATTGATGACGCTACGGGATGCAATTTGCTCTCATCAAATTCCACGTCTAAATTTAGGACCGCTTTGATGTGTTACTGGGCTCTTCCCTTCCTCTTCATACGGGCAATTTAACAGTTATCATACGTTAAATTGCATTGGGATAAATTTCACAAACATATTTCAATCTTTCAATCAACGTTACTGTTGTACATTGGATGCCTTGATGGTTTTAGATAGGGTTTTGTTCACTGTTGTATTTGAGTGCAAATACGACATGGTCGTAAGAAACAATCAGTATTGAACAAGAAGTTCCGTGACGAACTAAAGAGCCTATTTTTCTCAAAATTTAAGATTCATGCCAATGATTAATCTATATTGATCTATCTAGAATAATGACGAAATTAAGTTGGTAATATCGAAATTTCTAATTAGTTCGAAATACTGTATACCTGGCATAATGTAGCCTAATAGAGAACTACAGTTGGCAGCCCTGGTGACTGAATATATTCTTAGTTCCATCTCTTAAGGTACAGAACACAAAATTTTGTTCCAGTCCAATGGATAGCATGGACGTTACATACAGTTAGACATTGGATCTAACAGCGCGCGTAAAATCATGTTGGCAACAATGACATACAGGTATTGGTCAGAAATAATCTGAAATAATATGATCTATTGTTGCGTCAATTTTGAATAAAATCCGTTAGTTAGTATAGAAGTTACATGGATTTTAAAATTGGACCTATCAGCAGGCTTAGAATCATGTTGGCAGTACCGGCGTAGGCCAATATTAGTTACTCCAAATTAATCTAGAATTCCAGGTACTATACGTGTGCAAAGTTTAGAGCTTTTGTCTTACATACTTTCTGATATATTGATATTAGGGTAACAACAATAGAGACAGCATTTATTAACAGTTGGCAGCCCTGGTTGCTCCTAAATATATGCATAGTCATATATGTTATGGTACACATAACACACACGAAATTTGGTTGAAATCGAAATGATAGTATAGAAGTTACGTATATTTAAAGTTGGATCTCTCAGCAGGCTTAGAATCATGTTGGTAGCACTGACGTATATAAGTTACTCCAAGTTAATATAGAATGTCAGGTACTATACGTGTGCATAGTTTAAAGCTGTCGGGTTGCATACTTTCTGATATATGGGTATTTGGATTTTAAAAAATGAGAGCATTTATTAACAGTTGGCAGCCCTGGTGGCTCTTAAGAATACGCTCATTCATATCTGTTTATGTACACATAGCAAATACGAAATTTGGTTGAATTCCAATTGATAGTGTAGAAGTTATATGCATTTAAAAATTGGACCTATCAGCAGGCTTAGAATCATTTTGGCAACACTGCCATGTATGGCCTCCTGGAAATTAAACTGCAATATTATTATCTATACGTGTGCCAATTTTGAAATAGCTCCCATTCATACCTTCCAATATATCCAACATGGAGCTCAAATTTCAATTGCGATTTTTCAGCAGTTGGTAGCACTGACATCATTTTCAAATATCGCCGTGAGATATTCAGGTATAGATCTTTACTCCTAACAAATTTTGTTTCGATTGCTCCAGCCGTTTAGGAGTTGATAGGGGGGACACACACACACACACAGCCAGACAGACAGACAGACAGACACATATTTTCCCGATCTCATAAGTCTACTTTTTCCTCATTTTTGCAAAATGTGAAAAGTAGGCTAAAAACGGGTGAGTTAGCCGTAGTCGTTACGGCGTGGCAGCAGGCAGTCAATCGCATCCGGGAGGCGAGGAGGTTCGAATCCCCCCCGCTGGCAACCTTGAAGATGGTCTTCTGTGGTTTCCCATCTTCCTTCCAAGCAAATGCCGGGGTTGGTCCCTAACTACCATAGGCCACAACCACTACCCTCCAATTCTTCGTCCTTACATTCACACTTTCCTCCCCAGACAACACTCCACACGCAACGGTACTTGTAGCGCATCCCCTTGGGAGTCTGCATAGAATCAGCTACAAACTCTGGCGAGCCGAAAATGTCCTTGGACACTCCTGGCAATAAAAGCCATACGCTAAAAAGATGAAGCATTGAAAGGTTATTTCAATTATTAGGGCTAATCGCAACATTTTGGTCACCCCGACGTGATCCTCATGACTTTACGGTAATATTAAGATATTAAAAGCACCCCATTAACTAGAAAATGTGAGTGAAATGTGATTCTAGTGAAGAATTTGATGCGGTATATTAACCTTCAGTGAAGATCGCATTTAGAAGGGAACAGTACAGTAGTCTAGATTAAATACAAATAACCTAAGATTGGAAAGAATTACAATAGTTGGACGGCCAGTGATAACTGTTTACTAGGAAAGTTGAGGAACTGAATAATACGAGTAGTCCACCTGTAGTAAAAATCAACCGAATATCTTCTTCAGAGCTGTATTGCTGTTGAACAAGGAGCTTGAGATTAGAGGTGTAGTGGACTGGGTCCATTGTATATATTTCCAGTGACTTTGAAGTTAAGAGTTCTATATTGATCTATTTATACAATACCGTAACATAAATCTCCATCTGTAATTTGAATTTAGTATGGTACAAAATGTGATTAAAATCTCACATGTGTCTTTGAAAACTGCGTTCGGCTGGGACAGAAAATTCAGAAAATAATGTTGGTAAGTTTTACCTAGATGAATTTGATGTATTAAATGAATGTTTTTTCTATGGTCTACGAAGTTCCGCAGAGATGAAACCTCGCTGTACCTCAACACTCGGTTAGCGTTAATCTCTTTTCATTGCTGAACTTTCATAACAATGCACACAAACAGGGTAGAAGTATTTATTGTTCTTTTTTTTCACCTCTAAATATACATGCATATGTGTGCGCGAGGAGAATAATTTATAGCAGTCATTGTTTAGCTAAAAGTTCAGTTTATCACGTAGCTTTTTTATATATTTTTATTGCAGAAGCAATGAAGAGATGGGACACTGTTTGAATCATGTAGCAACGGGACACGGGCTCAGACACTAAGCAAGGACAGTTGACTTATTGATGACGCTACGGGATGCAATTTGCTCTCATCAAATTCCACGTCTAAATTTAGGACCGCTTTGATGTGTTACTGGGCTCTTCCCTTCCTCTTCATACGGGCAATTTAACAGTTATCATACGTTAAATTGCATTGGGATAAATTTCACAAACATATTTCAATCTTTCAATCAACGTTACTGTTGTACATTGGATGCCTTGATGGTTTTAGATAGGGTTTTGTTCACTGTTGTATTTGAGTGCAAATACGACATGGTCGTAAGAAACAATCAGTATTGAACAAGAAGTTCCGTGACGAACTAAAGAGCCTATTTTTCTCAAAATTTAAGATTCATGCCAATGATTAATCTATATTGATCTATCTAGAATAATGACGAAATTAAGTTGGTAATATCGAAATTTCTAATTAGTTCGAAATACTGTATACCTGGCATAATGTAGCCTAATAGAGAACTACAGTTGGCAGCCCTGGTGACTGAATATATTCTTAGTTCCATCTCTTAAGGTACAGAACACAAAATTTTGTTCCAGTCCAATGGATAGCATGGACGTTACATACAGTTAGACATTGGATCTAACAGCGCGCGTAAAATCATGTTGGCAACAATGACATACAGGTATTGGTCAGAAATAATCTGAAATAATATGATCTATTGTTGCGTCAATTTTGAATAAAATCCGTTAGTTAGTATAGAAGTTACATGGATTTTAAAATTGGACCTATCAGCAGGCTTAGAATCATGTTGGCAGTACCGGCGTAGGCCAATATTAGTTACTCCAAATTAATCTAGAATTCCAGGTACTATACGTGTGCAAAGTTTAGAGCTTTTGTCTTACATACTTTCTGATATATTGATATTAGGGTAACAACAATAGAGACAGCATTTATTAACAGTTGGCAGCCCTGGTTGCTCCTAAATATATGCATAGTCATATATGTTATGGTACACATAACACACACGAAATTTGGTTGAAATCGAAATGATAGTATAGAAGTTACGTATATTTAAAGTTGGATCTCTCAGCAGGCTTAGAATCATGTTGGTAGCACTGACGTATATAAGTTACTCCAAGTTAATATAGAATGTCAGGTACTATACGTGTGCATAGTTTAAAGCTGTCGGGTTGCATACTTTCTGATATATGGGTATTTGGATTTTTAAAAATGAGAGCATTTATTAACAGTTGGCAGCCCTGGTGGCTCTTAAGAATACGCTCATTCATATCTGTTTATGTACACATAGCAAATACGAAATTTGGTTGAATTCCAATTGATAGTGTAGAAGTTATATGCATTTAAAAATTGGACCTATCAGCAGGCTTAGAATCATTTTGGCAACACTGCCATGTATGGCCTCCTGGAAATTAAACTGCAATATTATTATCTATACGTGTGCCAATTTTGAAATAGCTCCCATTCATACCTTCCAATATATCCAACATGGAGCTCAAATTTCAATTGCGATTTTTCAGCAGTTGGTAGCACTGACATCATTTTCAAATATCGCCGTGAGATATTCAGGTATAGATCTTTACTCCTAACAAATTTTGTTTCGATTGCTCCAGCCGTTTAGGAGTTGATAGGGGGGGGGGGACACACACACACAGCCAGACAGACAGACAGACAGACACACATTTTCCCGATCTCATAAGTCTACTTTTTCCTCATTTTTGCAAAATGTGAAAAGTAGGCTAAAAACGGGTGAGTTAGCCGTAGTCGTTACGGCGTGGCAGCAGGCAGTCAATCGCATCCGGGAGGCGAGGAGGTTCGAATCCCCCCCGCTGGCAACCTTGAAGATGGTCTTCTGTGGTTTCCCATCTTCCTTCCAAGCAAATGCCGGGGTTGGTCCCTAACTACCATAGGCCACAACCACTACCCTCCAATTCTTCGTCCTTACATTCACACTTTCCTCCCCAGACAACACTCCACACGCAACGGTACTTGTAGCGCATCCCCTTGGGAGTCTGCATAGAATCAGCTACAAACTCTGGCGAGCCGAAAATGTCCTTGGACACTCCTGGCAATAAAAGCCATACGCTAAAAAGATGAAGCATTGAAAGGTTATTTCAATTATTAGGGCTAATCGCAACATTTTGGTCACCCCGACGTGATCCTCATGACTTTACGGTAATATTAAGATATTAAAAGCACCCCATTAACTAGAAAATGTGAGTGAAATGTGATTCTAGTGAAGAATTTGATGCGGTATATTAACCTTCAGTGAAGATCGCATTTAGAAGGGAACAGTACAGTAGTCTAGATTAAATACAAATAACCTAAGATTGGAAAGAATTACAATAGTTGGACGGCCAGTGATAACTGTTTACTAGGAAAGTTGAGGAACTGAATAATACGAGTAGTCCACCTGTAGTAAAAATCAACCGAATATCTTCTTCAGAGCTGTATTGCTGTTGAACAAGGAGCTTGAGATTAGAGGTGTAGTGGACTGGGTCCATTGTATATATTTCCAGTGACTTTGAAGTTAAGAGTTCTATATTGATCTATTTATACAATACCGTAACATAAATCTCCATCTGTAATTTGAATTTAGTATGGTACAAAATGTGATTAAAATCTCACATGTGTCTTTGAAAACTGCGTTCGGCTGGGACAGAAAATTCAGCAAATAATGTTGGTAAGTTTTACCTAGAAGAATTTGATGTATTAAATGAATGTTTTTTCTATGGTCTACGAAGTTCCGCAGAGATGAAACCTCGCTGTACCTCAACACTCGGTTAGCGTTAATCTCTTTTCATTGCTGAACTTTCATAACAATGCACACAAACAGGGTAGAAGTATTTATTGTTCTTTTTTTTCACCTCTAAATATACATGCATATGTGTGCGCGAGGAGAATAATTTATAGCAGTCATTGTTTAGCTAAAAGTTCAGTTTATCACGTAGCTTTTTTATATATTTTTATTGCAGAAGCAATGAAGAGATGGGACACTGTTTGAATCATATAGCAACGGGACACGGGCTCAGACACTAAGCAAGGACAGTTGACTTATTGATGACGCTACGGGATGCAATTTGCTCTCATCAAATTCCACGTCTAAATTTAGGACCGCTTTGATGTGTTACTGGGCTCTTCCCTTCCTCTTCATACGGGCAATTTAACAGTTATCATACGTTAAATTGCATTGGGATAAATTTCACAAACATATTTCAATCTTTCAATCAACGTTACTGTTGTACATTGGATGCCTTGATGGTTTTAGATAGGGTTTTGTTCACTGTTGTATTTGAGTGCAAATACGACATGGTCGTAAGAAACAATCAGTATTGAACAAGAAGTTCCGTGACGAACTAAAGAGCCTATTTTTCTCAAAATTTAAGATTCATGCCAATGATTAATCTATATTGATCTATCTAGAATAATGACGAAATTAAGTTGGTAATATCGAAATTTCTAATTAGTTCGAAATACTGTATACCTGGCATAATGTAGCCTAATAGAGAACTACAGTTGGCAGCCCTGGTGACTGAATATATTCTTAGTTCCATCTCTTAAGGTACAGAACACAAAATTTTGTTCCAGTCCAATGGATAGCATGGACGTTACATACAGTTAGACATTGGATCTAACAGCGCGCGTAAAATCATGTTGGCAACAATGACATACAGGTATTGGTCAGAAATAATCTGAAATAATATGATCTATTGTTGCGTCAATTTTGAATAAAATCCGTTAGTTAGTATAGAAGTTACATGGATTTTAAAATTGGACCTATCAGCAGGCTTAGAATCATGTTGGCAGTACCGGCGTAGGCCAATATTAGTTACTCCAAATTAATCTAGAATTCCAGGTACTATACGTGTGCAAAGTTTAGAGCTTTTGTCTTACATACTTTCTGATATATTGATATTAGGGTAACAACAATAGAGACAGCATTTATTAACAGTTGGCAGCCCTGGTTGCTCCTAAATATATGCATAGTCATATATGTTATGGTACACATAACACACACGAAATTTGGTTGAAATCGAAATGATAGTATAGAAGTTACGTATATTTAAAGTTGGATCTCTCAGCAGGCTTAGAATCATGTTGGTAGCACTGACGTATATAAGTTACTCCAAGTTAATATAGAATGTCAGGTACTATACGTGTGCATAGTTTAAAGCTGTCGGGTTGCATACTTTCTGATATATGGGTATTTGGATTTTAAAAAATGAGAGCATTTATTAACAGTTGGAAGCCCTGGTGGCTCTTAAGAATACGCTCATTCATATCTGTTTATGTACACATAGCAAATACGAAATTTGGTTGAATTCCAATTGATAGTGTAGAAGTTATATGCATTTAAAAATTGGACCTATCAGCAGGCTTAGAATCATTTTGGCAACACTGCCATGTATGGCCTCCTGGAAATTAAACTGCAATATTATTATCTATACGTGTGCCAATTTTGAAATAGCTCCCATTCATACCTTCCAATATATCCAACATGGAGCTCAAATTTCAATTGCGATTTTTCAGCAGTTGGTAGCACTGACATCATTTTCAAATATCGCCGTGAGATATTCAGGTATAGATCTTTACTCCTAACAAATTTTGTTTCGATTGCTCCAGCCGTTTAGGAGTTGATAGGGGGGGGACACACACACACAGCCAGACAGACAGACAGACAGACACACATTTTCCCGATCTCATAAGTCTACTTTTTCCTCATTTTTGCAAAATGTGAAAAGTAGGCTAAAAACGGGTGAGTTAGCCGTAGTCGTTACGGCGTGGCAGCAGGCAGTCAATCGCATCCGGGAGGCGAGGAGGTTCGAATCCCCCCCGCTGGCAACCTTGAAGATGGTCTTCTGTGGTTTCCCATCTTCCTTCCAAGCAAATGCCGGGGTTGGTCCCTAACTACCATAGGCCACAACCACTACCCTCCAATTCTTCGTCCTTACATTCACACTTTCCTCCCCAGACAACACTCCACACGCAATGGTACTTGTAGCGCATCCCCTTGGGAGTCTGCATAGAATCAGCTACAAACTCTGGCGAGCCGAAAATGTCCTTGGACACTCCTGGCAATAAAAGCCATACGCTAAAAAGATGAAGCATTGAAAGGTTATTTCAATTATTAGGGCTAATCGCAACATTTTGGTCACCCCGACGTGATCCTCATGACTTTACGGTAATATTAAGATATTAAAAGCACCCCATTAACTAGAAAATGTGAGTGAAATGTGATTCTAGTGAAGAATTTGATGCGGTATATTAACCTTCAGTGAAGATCGCATTTAGAAGGGAACAGTACAGTAGTCTAGATTAAATACAAATAACCTAAGATTGGAAAGAATTACAATAGTTAGACGGCCAGTGATAACTGTTTACTAGGAAAGTTGAGGAACTGAATAATACGAGTAGTCCACCTGTAGTAAAAATCAACCGAATATCTTCTTCAGAGCTTTATGGCTGTTGAACAAGGAGCTTGAGATTAGAGGTGTAGTGGACAGGGTCCATTGTATATATTTCCAGGGACTTTGAAGTTAAGAGTTAAGTCTACCTATTTTTGCCCTACGCCTGGGGATGCTATCTTATTGGCTGTAATTTGACAACTATGGGGTACCTGGTGAATTATCCATTGTTTCCTAGTGCCAGGCTTATCTCGTTCACACCCCCTGTCAGATTTCCCTGGTTAACTTATGATGCCTTCCAAACATGAAAGCATTATACCATCAAAAGCTTATACAATCTTTAATTTTTCGCCTTATATCGTACTTCCCTTTGTCAACACCCTGATTCTTTGGTGCGTCGCCACACTCCTTTTATATTCCCCAGGATTTTAATATTATAACTTACGAGTGCTGATAACCTTTATGTTCTGCCCTGAAAGATACACCATCGTTTGTAATTTCTTTCTTCTTTTCTGTTCTTGTCTGCTGTCATCAAAGTTGTGCGATCGAATCCCTACACAGTCCGTTGGCATTGAAGGGCGTACATCACATTCAGCGGGGAATCTCCACTGGATTGCAACACTCTGGTGTTAGAAACTAAAACTGTGTGGTCTCACTTGATCGGGTTCTAAAACACACCAACCATCTTGATATAATTCCTAGGGGCGTGGTGGCGCAGTGGTCAAGCTGTTGGCCTCTCACCAATGTGGACCGGGTTCGATTCCCGGTCAATGCATGTGAGATTTTCGATGTGAAATGCCATGTCCTTTGGTTCGGATTCCACGTTAAAGGGAGGTCCCGTGGCTCATGATCTCAAGATTAACGGTCACGTTAAACTACAAGCTTCCTTCCCTCTTTGATATAATTACATATGTCTGCAAGGAAAGCAAAGTTCAGTTTCATCAGCGCACAATCACTCCGGATGGACCACAGTGTTCAAATAGCATACATACGCAAATGCATATAATATTAAGGCTTTCAGATACAAAATAGTTCAGTTTTACACATACTGTGATTGCAAATTAATGTTCACATTACTGAAATGTATTTGATATAGATATTTTTGCGCATACTAAAACAAATGCATTTCAATTGTTTTCGTACAGACGCAATAGAACGTGTGACCAATAGAAAAATGCTTTTCATATGAATTCCTAGTGCAGTGTTTGAATATGACTTTCCTATGTGAATTGATAGGTAGAGGGTATTTTGATTTCCTGCTGTATGATGCAATGAATTAGATAGTTGATGATTTACTTAGGGGCTTCGCGACATTGTGGTCAAGGAGCCTCGTGGACTTAGGCATTTTTGTGTCTAACTTGACTAATAACCTGTGTCATTGTGATGCCTGTAGTAGTGTGTATATTTGTAATTTCAGCTAGAATGTGTAAGGAGACGGCTGTGGCCTTACGTTAGGAACTACTCCGGCATTTGCCTGGAGTAAAAGTGCGAAACTGTGGAAAGTTACTCCTAGAACATGCGAGCTAGGATCGAAGCCAGGCCCTTTAGATTTCGAGTTTCACTAAGTACCCCGAGAACTCTGAGGACTACCTCGTGGTGTAGTAGCTAGCATTCCGGGTTCGATTCCCGGCTCAGCCAATAAATATAATTCTGTTCTGAAGGCTGGACCATGGTGCACTCAGCCTCATGAAAAAACTTAGAAGAGGTGGGTTTAATTACAATCTCAACCATCCTAGAAGTGGTTTATCTGTGGTTTCCCACGTCTTCTCCAGGAAAATGCTGGGATGCTTCCTAACTCAAGGCCACGGCCGCTTCCTTTCCAATCCTCACCTGAATTACAAATGCACACACCAAAGTAACACAAGTTACCAGATAGATTCCAAACGCACACCCATGTACACCAACTAAATTGACACGATGTCTAAGGCCTCAACTGAAACAAAAAAACAAAAAACAGAAACCTCAGAATGCGCTGAGTTAGATTAGACATTTAGTTTCTAACCTCCAGTTTGATGATATTGCCGGTGGTGGTGGTTGCTGTCTTAAGGGGTGGGATATCGATGTATTCTGCTCCATACTCGGGGTTGCAGGATCGAATCCCAGTTCAGTGAATTGGATAACCCTACCAGTGTTTTAACTCGTGGATTACTAAAACGCTGTACATAATAATTCTGGCATCCCGCATCTAAAACCACACTAGTTGAATGTTGATAATTATTAGTATTATTAGTTTTCCATTTTGATTTTGGCCAGATTTTGTTCTTGGGGACACGTAATTTTTACATGAAAATTCCACTATAGAAATTGTTGTTTTAAAGGGCGGAACAGTATGGTCATTTGTCTCTAAAAGTTCCACTTTGCAGTCACCGGTATTTAAACTACAACTCACTAGGGGAAAGATCTTGTCACTGAACTATGACACTCCTATTATGATGTTTGAAGCCATTTTCAGTGTTGCCTTAGAAAACAAAAATTTGATACCTTTCAGTCGGTAAACACGATTGTACCCAAATGAGAAGGGTTATTCCGTAATAAACAAGTAGTTCCGTAAAGAACTATACAGCCTATTTTCATATATCCTGCTCATGTTAATTTCTTCTAACAACATACAAAATTTCAGTTTAATTGCTGTAACAGATTCGTAGATATTGAGAACCGTCTAAATATTTCAGATTGTCGCCAGGTTGGATTTTTATTTTTGTACTATTACATTAAGATTATTGTGTACGTGTGGTATTCAAACTTCAATCGCATGATTAGAACACAAGAAGTAAAAACGAGATTTTAAAATTACGCACAGCAGCCATCTTGTGATTATGCAAACAATTGAAATAAATTAGATGCCAGTGGATCAACATTTGTATAAGCATTTAACGTGCAACGTTTCACAGCACTCGGATAGTTAATTCGCGAGAATCGTCCATTTAAATATTTATACTTCGCGTTGCCGCCATGTTGGATTCATGCTCACCAGGTTAATGAAAGTCCTATAGGTGAACATATGTTCATAGTCTCTATGAACATAAAAAAATCAGTTTGGTTGCTGTAAAAGATTCATAGATATTGAGAACCGTCTAAATATTTCGGAAGCTCGCCATTTAGGATTGTTATATGTATAGGCCATGGAATTATGTACCATTCAAGGACAATTATTGCCTAGGTTCATTAATCAAACTTTCACTTCGATCGCATGATTACGACACAAGAAATAAAAACTTAATTTTAAAATTTCGCACAGCCGCCATATTGAGGTTATGTAAACAATTGATTTAAATTAGATGGCAGTGCATTACAATCTGGAAAATCATTTACTGTACCACATTTCACTGCGCTCAGAGAGTTAAATCACGAGAAAAGCCTATTAAAATATTTCAAATTCGCTTGGTCGCCATGTTTGTTTTCTACTTTACAAGTTTATGAAATATACATAGATAAACTTGTACCAGTACCCTTTATCACCGTACAAAATGGCAGGGTAATATCTGTAATAGTTTCGGAGATATAGAATGTCAGTGAAATATTTCGCACAGCCGCCATTTTGAGGTTATGTAAACAATTGAACTAAATTAGACTCCAGTGCATTACTATGTGTATGAACACTTGCTGTACCTAGTTTCATTACGTTTGGGTGGTTAAATCGTGAGAAAGGTCTATTTAAAAGTATCAACTTCGCTTGGTCGCCATGTTCGTTTTCTACTTTACAAGTTTATGAAATATACATAGGTAAACTTGTATCAGTACCCTTTATCACCGTACTAAATTGCAGGATGATATCTGTAATAGTTTCGGAGATATAGAATGTCAGTGAAATATTTTGCACAGCCGCCATTTTGAAGTTATGTAAACAATTGAACTAAATTAGACTCCAGTGCATTACAATGTGTATAAACATTTGCTGTACCAAGTTTCATTCCGCGTGGATAGTTAAATCGCGAGAAAAGTCTATTTAAAAGTCTCAACTTCGCTTGACCGCCATGTTGGTTTTGTAGTCACCAGGTTTTTGAAAGTCTCATAGGTGAACTTTTAGTAGTACCCTTTATCACCGTACACAATTTCAGGGCGATATCGGTAATAGTTTCGGAGATATTGAATGCTAGTGAAATATTTCGCACAGCCACCATTTTGCATTGGTGAGACGTAACAAAATTTGAAGGGCACGGTCGAGGTCGTCGGGAATAGTGCTATGAACATACCGAGTTTCATTGTAATCGCTCCAGCCTTTTAGATTTTATTAGGGGGGGGGGGGGGACACACACACGAATCACACACACACGCGCACACACACACGGACAAAAGGTGATCTCATAAGCCTATTTTTTCAAAATTGAAAATAGGCTAAAAAACAACGGATTATTATCAATTATTAATCTCATGTATTTTTTATTTTTTTAGGATTAAGGAATAACCAATCTAATTAGGGTACAATCGTGTTTATCGACTGAAAAACATCAAACTTTCGTACACTCCCTATTATTATTATTTCTATTATTATTATTATTGTTATTATTATTGTTATTATATTATTATTATTATTTTAAATCGTTATGCCCAACTACGGAGCGGGCTTGAACTTATTTTGCACAATGTTCCTTCTTTTCTTCCCAATATCTCTTCATTCGTTCACTGTGTTCCTTTCTGCGTGCTTCTGCCCAGCCTGTATTTCCTTTTAGGTTTCTCTGCAAATGTATTATTATTATTATTATTATTATTACTAGCAATTCATTAATTATTTAATTATGTATTTAATTAACTATTTATTTATTTATTTATTTATTTATTTATTTACATTCAGTCTGTTAGTTAGTTCTTGTGGTAGACTTAATAAAACCTTTCAATAATTCCCTACGTCACATCGTACCTATCAATTAACTTATCAACGTTGTTACGTACTATTTATCGTACATTGGTGCCAACTCGCTTTAGTATAAGTGAGTACTGCACTTGATAAAAAGTAAAGTAAAATAGACATTAATGGAAGATAAACATCCAATTAATACTTTCAAACTATGATTATGGTGTCAGAATGTTGACATGAGCAGTGCGTTGGACAGTAATGTCTATATGTTAGAGTATGGCAACTCTCGTAATTATAGTGTATTTGATAGACTACTATGTATGTCTTATCAATTGTTACTTTTTAACTGAAGCAACCAGTCTGATTCGTTGAGCATAACATTCTGAAATGATGATTGTAGCTAACTTAGTAGGAATTAGACTGAAAGGTGTACTCTCCAGCATTCTTGACTGTCACTCTTTAGGTCCGGATTAGATTCCAGGCTCTGACAAGATATTTCATTCAGGTCTGAGGGTTGGAACGGGATTGACTCAGACTCAAGAGGCAAAATTGAGAAGAGGTTATTTCGATCCCCATCTCAACCAACCTTGAAATGATTTTTCGTTGTTCCCTAAGTCTACTCTAGGTAACCGCCAGAATGGTTCCTAACTTAAAAACATAGCAGCCTCCTCGAAGTTATTGCTCAATTACACACACACACACACACACTACTACAGACGAAATAACAACAAAAACAAAAACACATATTTGCAGGTAGATTCTACATACCTCCAATCACGTGGGGCTGATGACCTCGATGTCTAAGCCTCTAAATGGAAACGACGACGATAACAATTACACAATTTGCTCATGAGAATGATTCATCCAAAATATCAGATGGACAAAAGACACATCACGCAGTGTAGCTATGCGTGCTAAGGCATGCATGTAAACTCCAATAGCGTGCTGGAGGTCTAGGGATCAAAGATTGGAATCCAGGCAGTAACAGAGGGCCATCCTGAGTGTGGAATTTTAGCTTGTTTCAAGTCTGAGATAACGACCCCAATCCTAAATTCTAATACTTTAAGTTATACACACTACTACAGTCATCACATTAGGGGCGAATGACCTCGTAGTTTCTCCCCTTAAAACAACGATAAATAACTAAGTTACTACAGTCATCACTGATACACAAGGTATCAGACACGCACCTAATGAATGGTGTTGATGTCGAAGATGCCCCAAGCCCCGAAAGTGAATTTACAAAAAGTAATAGGAGATGCAGTACAGGCTTCGGCAGCCGGCACAGTTCAAATCCTCGCCGGTAGATGGGGGGCTTCATTCTATCCATCCCTGACCCAGTAGGACGACTGGAACAGGCTGTGGATTTTCTTTTTCAATAAGAGATGCAGTTCGTCCTAATGTCTATTGTTCGCATCTGATCGCTGTTAAGTAGGAAATGGTGTGCTATTTGATATTTTGTGTAATTATCTTGGACCAAATGAGTTATTGCTACCCCATTGTTTTGTGCGAAATTATCACACTTCTTCCTACAAAATCAACAAATATTTTTATTAATTAATTAATTTTTATTAACGCAGGCAATGGCCATTTCCTTTCTTTTCAGGACGGGTCGGGTAAGGGGTTTTGGAAGAAAAATTAATAATAGTAACAGAATAACAAATTGAATCAGGGATTTTAAAATATGTTCATTTTAATATATATTTTGTATTAAGAAAACATTCAAATATATGATGGTCCAGAATGAATCAAATGTAGGCCTATACGATATTTCAATAACCAAGCAAAGCACAAAGAAATCTACCCGTCAGTAATAAAAAAAATCAATGTATATCAAAAAATTTCGAGTGATTTAGTGACAGGGCCACCCACTTCCTGATTTAATTGTTTCGATATTTTCCAACATTTGTGGTTTAATACATACATTTTCATTTTGAGACGTTTTGCCTTTCAGCTTCCAGTCTAGTTTGCAAGGCTCTGTCGCCTCCATGATTCCCTATTAGCAGTTAGCATTGCGGCCTCTTCTGCTTTTACACTTCTCAGTTTGAAATTGTTCAACACTGAATCTAACCATCGCTTCCTAGTCTATCTGTGCTTCTATTACCCTATACAGCTGACCTCATTAACCTCTTCAGTAATCTCTCCTCAACCATTCTCGTCACAGGACCCCACCATCTCAGTCAGCTCATACGAACAGCTTCATATAGCGTGTTCATTTCCAACTTAGCCTTTTATCTTCATTACGAGTTCCTTCCTGCCAGGGGCCGATAACCTAGATGTTAGGCCCCTTAAAACAACAATTATCATCATCATCATCATCATCATTCCTGCCATTGCTCCCATCTATTTGTCCCAGCAACCATTCGTGCTACCCTAATCAGTTACATCTAGCTTATGTATCTGATATCCTGAATCTACCCAGCTCTCACTTCCATACAGCAAAGTCGGTCTAAATGCTGAGTAATGTAGGGAGAGTTTCGTCGATACATTAATTTCATTCATGCAAAATACTGCAGATCGCAACTGAGAACACGCTGCATTGGTTTTTCTACACCTCTACTCTATTTCCTTCCCCATACTACCATCCTGACAGAATATACAGTCCAAGCACTTCAAATATTCCACCTGTTCCAAATAATTCCTCCTACCTAATATTCTATTTTCTTGCGTTTCTTCCCTACCGGCATATCATTCGTATTTGAAATGCTGATCTTCATACCATACTCCCTACATTTATGTTTATGATCTAACATGTTGGTTTGCAAGCTTTCGACGGAGTCCTCCATTACAACCAGGTCACCAGCATAGGCCAGCTTGTTTACCTGGTTTCCACCTAATTGAATCCCACCCAGCCAGTTTATGCCCTTCAGTAAGGGTTCCATATATAAAATAAACATTACTGGCGGAGGGGTTGTGGTTAAAATGTACCTTAAATTATCCAAATACATAGGGATGCATTTACTTTGGTTTGAAAATGAGTTGTTATCCGACTGCTTCAGAATTCATTTCTCCCTCATGAAACTAATGTAGCATATACTTCTAAATACGGTAGATGACCACGGCTGTAGTTCTCTTCGATCGATGGTTGAAATTATTGGAATCAAACCCTTTTCCTCCTATATCGCCAAGATTTTAAAGGGCAGTGCTGTCAATTGCTGTTTATATTTGATGCAATTTTCATTATTTTTTGATTATTTACGATCTATAATTTAAATAAAATTGAGCAACTCATGAATTGGGATAAAACAACTGTATGTATGTAAGTTATTGTTTAGAGCTTTTGTTTGCTTCTAACCTCCATTGCTTGTTTTTATTCAGGTGATGTAAGCTTATCGTAAATTAGTTTTTAAATTAATGATCCACGAAGAGAGAATGACGAGCCACAAACATGATCAAGTAACTGGAATTGAATTTAAACTCGAGGCTACTGTTCTGTTATAATCGCTCTCATAAAATGAATACCGTGGCCGTATTAAATAGAGTAAACTAGAGCAATGATGTGGATATCCACGTGAATATAAAATGTGTTATGGTATAAGGATTACCTTTTTTTTAAATTGAAGCCAGTAGAGTCGTATTTATTCGAGAGTAAAATTTTTGGATTGATCGAATAACTGAACTGTGATTGATTTGTTTATTCATCACATCTCATGTTCGCTATGGGCCAACGCTATAAGTGATTTTGGAAATTGAAAGCCTGGTGTGTAGTCAGTAACTTGCAATGCAAGGTATACAAAATATGATTTTTCTCTTTCAATACGTTTGATATGAGGCAAACACATTAACCATATTGGATAATACTTGTTATTAACTTCGTTATCTTATTAAATTGTTTAGCACTTGTTCATACTCAATATGTTTCCTCCTTTATTGAAACATGATTTCGGCCCGTCAGTGCAACCTTTTTCAGCTTGATTGCTTAGCTTAACACTTCGTGTATCTTATGAAAAGGATGACAATATAAATAAACACTATTTAGAAATGGACGTCTTTGCATTATTACATACGAGGGTCGAGCCATAAGTCATGGCAACTATTTTTTTTTCTCGCAAACAGGAGACAGCATGGAAAATCTCTGATGTGCATTTGGAAACGTACGGTATGTACTTGCGTAGGATGCCACTAGATGGTGTATGTAAACAACAGTGTGGGTCTGAGCTTGCCCCCAAGTTCAGTGTGTGAGTGAGAGCGTCGCACAATGGAAGTCAACAAGTAGGAGCAACGATCGAATATTAAAATCGCAGTTCTCCGCAGCAGAAATGCACACCTATGCCATGCAGAGCTGCGGGAAGCATTAGGTGTGCATGCCATGCCCTATAGAACAGTGGCGAGGTGGGTGGAGATGGTGGAGACACATGCAGCGAATGGTATTCAGTACCTGCCCCACCATTGGCAACGCACAGTAGACACCTTGGGTGATTATTTCCAAGGTCTGTAATCAGTGGAGACCTGTCCTTTGTACGTAGTCTTATGTATTTGCTGTCTATACCATAATAAAACATTGTTAACCAATGGTCTGTGTTCTGTCACTTACCTACGAGCATCTCCTGACGTCAGAGTTCATCTTCAGGCACTATGCATACGCACATGCCCTATATTTCCAAATGCATATCGTAGATTATCCGTGTTGTCACCTGTTCGCGAGAAAAAATAGTTTCCATGACTTATGACTCAACCCTGGTATGAAAAATATTGGTTGGCTGGTTCCTCAGTTTAGGGGCTGCGACAACGCGGTCATGTAGCCCCGTGTACTGGGGGGAGGTGTAGAATCTGTTTGATAACCGGTGTTAATTATGATGACTGTATTAGTGTGTGTTAACTGTTTTTAATTCAAGTAAGGACTGCAGACGGTAATTTCAAGTAGTTCCTACTTTCACTACTAAATGCTACCGTCCACGATACCTACCTGTGAACTTGGCTACTACTAGATGCCATCGCAACCAGAGCCCGGTGACGAACGTTGGAACTTAAGAGCATTATTCAAACCTAATTTTGGCTACACACAAGTGTAGTTAGTGGAAGGTTTTTTCATGCCATAAATCTATGACATGGGACCGCCGGATTTACTTCTCCTCCAAAGGAAGGCATATTGAGGGATTTTTAACACTCTTAAAAAATCCGACGACTTCGGCCGGGTTTGAAACCGCGACCTTGGGCATAGACGCTCAGCAATGCTACCAACTACGCCACCGAAGCTGCCATGAAAAATGTTTCCCGTATTCAAATCAGAAAGCAAAAGTCTAAAGTTATAATCTATAACAAGTAGTTCCGTAACGAACTAAAGAGCCTACTTTTCTTAGAATGTAAGATCCATGCCAATCTATATAGACCTATCTAGAATAATGACGAAATCAAGTTGGTAATACTAACATTTAGAAGCACTGCAGTTTGAAATACACCTGAAATAATGTAGCCTAATAGAGTAACTTACTACAGTTGGCAGCCCTGGTGACTATGAATATATTCTTAGTTCCATCTCTTAAGGAAAAGAATGCGCATACAAATTTGGTTGAAGTCTAATGGATGGTATGGATGTTATATGCTGTTTGATATTGGATTTTTCAGTGCGCATAAAATCATGTTGGGAACAATGTCATGTATGTGATGCTCAGAATTGATCTGAAATATTACGATCTATTATAGTGCCAATTTTGGATAAAATCCATTTATAGATGTTACATGTAATTAAGAATTGAAACTTTCAGAAAGCATAGAATCATGTTGGCAGCACTGAGTTACATTACTTTCTCCAAATTTCTCTTGAATATCAGGTACTATTCGTGTGCAACGTTTAGAGCTGATGGCTTGCATACTTTCTGATATATTGATATTAGTATTAAACAATTAGAGAGAGCATTTATCAACAGATGGCAGCTCTGCTGGTTGTTATGAATACACATAGTCATAACTGTTATAGTACACAAAGCACATACGAAATTCGGTTGAAATCCATTTGTTAGTATAGAAGTTACATGCATTTATAAACTCGACCTATCAGCAGGCATAGAATCGCGTTGGCTGCACTGATGTATATACGTTACACCAAAGTAAGGTAGAATGTCAGGTACTATACGTGTGCAAAGTTTAGGTCTGTTGGCTTGCATACTATATGATATATTGATATTAGGGTTAACAGAGAGAGAGCATTTATTAACAGTTGGCAGCCCTGGTGGCTCTTAAGAATACGCACAGTCATATCTGTTGTAGTACATAATATGTACAGAATATTCTGGTACATACGAAATTTGGTTGAAATCCAATCGATAATATAGAAGTTACATGCATTTTGAAATAGGTCCTCTCGGCAGGCTTAGAATCATGTTGGCAACACTGGCATGTTTGGACTTCGGAAAACTAATCTGGAATGCTATCTACTATATAAAGCTCAAATACCACTGACTCATTCATTCATCACGAAATCTCTGAAACCACCAAACGGACTGGAATGAAATTTGGTATCCAGCTTCCTCAAGGGCCGCAAACGCCCACTAAGAAAGGATTTTTGGATATTCAGGTTCTAAAGGGGTGTTAAGGGGGGTAGACCTGCATTTCATTGAATAGCAATATTTCCCGATTGGTTTCATTGGGGGATGTGATACTCGGCATATAAACTCAGCACAAAAAACAAGATGTTCAGTAAAGAACATATAGCCTACTTTCTCCTAAATCCATGGGTATTGTTATAACTCTTTGTCCTTTTCAAGGAGTATGATTGAATGTTGGTTGTAGTAGCTTGTTGAAATACAACGTGTTATAGGGATATTAAACTTGAATATGAGGTGCCCATTGCTAGTGCTACCTCTGTACCAAATTTCGTTCAATTCGGTTTCACCGTGTTTGAATTGATAGGGGGAATCGATTTGCACACATACTTGGCCACCATCTGCAAACTATTGGGCTGATGTTCTTGCAGTTTGGTCAGAATATGTTTCCCACATAAAGATATGGTGTTGCAAAATTTGGTAAAGACTAGATTATTAGGTTGGTCGTAATTACATTTTAGCTTTTAACATTTGGGTGGCCGCGATTACGTTTCCGTCAAGATAGCGGTGATATAAAACATGACACTGAGGTGCCCGTTGCTAGTGCTACCTCTGTACCAAATTTCGTTCATTCGGTTCCACCGTGTTCGAATTAATAGGGGGAATCAATGTTGACATAAAGATGGCCGCCATCCGCAAACTATTAGGCTAATGACCTATTAGATTGGTCAAAGGATGCTCCCTCCATAAAGGTATGTTGTTGCAAAGTTTGGTAGAAATCGGATGGTTATGTTAGTCGTAATTTGATTTAAGCATTGAACGTTTGTGTGGCCGCCATTACGTTTCCGTCAAGATGGCGGCGATATTAATCATGACACTGAGATGCCCTTTGCTAGTGCTATCTCTGTACCAAATTTCGTTCCATTCGGTTTCACCGTGTTTGAATTAATAGGGGGAATCGATTCTGACACAAAGATGGCCGCCATCCGCAAACTATTAGGCTAATGACCTATTAGATTGGTCAAAGGATGCTCCCTCCATAAAGGTATGTAGTTGCAAAATTTGGTAGAGATCGGATGATTAGGTTAATCGTAATTTGATTTAAGATTTGAACATTCGTGTGGCCGCCATTACGTTTCAGTCAAGATGGTGGCGATATAAAACATGACACTGAGGTGCCCTTTGCTAGTGCTACCTCTGTACCAAATTTAGTTCCATTCGGTTTCACCGTGTTTGAATTAATAGGGGGAATTGATTTTCACACAAAGATGGCCGCCATCCGCAAACTATTAGGCTAATGACCTATTCATTTGCTCAAAGGATGCTTCCTCTGTAAGGGTATGTTGTTGCAAAATTTGGTAGAGATCGGATGATTAGGTTAATCGTAATTTGATTTAAGCTTTGAACATTTGTGTGGCCGCCATTACGTTTCCGTCAAGATGGTGGCGATATAAAACATGACACTAAGGTGCCTTTTGTTAGTACTACCTCTGTACCGAATTTCGTTCCATTCGGTTGCACCGTGTTCGAATTAATAGGGGGAATCGATTTTCACACAAAGATGGCCGCCATCCGCAAACTATTACGCTGATGACCTATTAGATTGGTCAAAGGATGATCCGTCCATAATGGTATGTAGTTGCAAAATTTGATAGAGATCGGATGATTAGGTTAATCGTAATTTGATTTAAGCTTTGAACATTCGTGTGGCCGCCATTACGTTTCAGTCAAGATGGCGGCGATATAAATCATGACACTGAGGTGCCCTTTGCTAGTGCTACCTCTGTACCAAATTTCGTTCCATTCGGTTCCACCGTGTTCGAATTAATAGGGGGAATCAATTTTGACATAAAGATGGCCGCCATCCGCAAACTATTAGGCTAATAACCTATAAGATTGGTCAAAGGATGCTCCCCCCATATGGGTATGTTGTTGCAAAATTTGGTAGAGATCGGATGATTAGGTTAGTCGTAATTTGATTTAAGCTTTGAACATTTGTGTGGCCGCCATTACGTTTCCGTCAAGATGGCGGCAATATAAAACATGACACTGAGGTGCCATTCGTTAGTACTACCTCTGTACCAAATTTCGTTCCATTCGGTTGCACCGTGTTCGAATTAATAGGGGGTATCGATTTTCACACAAAGATGGCCGCCATCCGCAAGCTATTACACTGATGACCTATTGGTTTGGTCAAAGGATGTTCCCCCCATAATGGTATGTTGTTGCAAAATTTGGTGGAGATCGGATGATTAGGTTAGTCGTAATTTGATTTAAGCTTTGAACATTTGTGAGGCCGCCATTACGTTTCCGTCAAGATGGCGGCGATATAAAACATGACACTGAGGTGTCCTTTGCTAGTGCTACCTTTGTACAAAATTTCGTTCAATTCGCATTCACCGTGTTCGAATTGATAGGGGGGGACAGACATTCAGAGTACACACACTCACACACACAGACACACACACACACACACACAGCCTCTCACACACACACATACACACACACACAGACAGACACACTTTTTTCGCCCTGTGGTGATCTCATAAGTCTACTTTCATTTTTTGCAAAAATCGAAAGTAGGCTAATAAGAAGACACGTGTCTGAGGGTTTTTCGATGTGGTGTATATTATGAGGTGAAAGGGGTGAAAAGTGGGGGTTGAAGGATCCCTAACGGAGCGTGTATCTCTTAAACGACATAGGCGAGGAGTTTGGAACTCAGCCGAAAAAAATGAGCATAAAAAATAACTAAACAGGTGTTTGACCGTTTTTCATAAGGGGGGGGGGGGTGGAAACGTAATATGTCTGTGTGTAAAATTATACATGGCGTATGTTGTAGACAATAACACATTACATCTTTTATGTTTCTTGCTATTTCATCATACGACGAATACTTACGGAGTTATTAATGATTTTGTACTTTTTGGTCGGAATTTTCAAAGTCCCAGGAATAACATAAAAATTGATTCGAATGAAATTTCAAAAAATAGTTTTTTTAATACTTTTATTATATTTTTCACGTCTTTTAGGGTCCAAAACCAACATGATATTTTGATGTTTTTTTCATCCCATGCATTTTTGGTTTCAGGTGATAGAATTATTTTCCACTAGGACCCATGCTTATCTATCTATTTAACTAATATTATAACAGGATTCCAAATGTTATTGCGGACGAAGCCGCGGGTAACAGCTAGTTATCTATATGTGTGTCAATTTTGTAATAGTTCGCATGCATACCTTCTGAGATATCCAACATAGAGCTCAAATATCAATTGCGATTTTTCAGCAGTTGGTAGCACTGACATCAAATTTAAATATGGCGGTGAGATATTTAGATGTAGATCTTTACTCTTACAAAATTTGGTTTCATTAGCTGCAGCCGTTTAGGAGTTGATAGGGACAGAAAGACAGACAGACAGACACATATTTTCCCGGAGGGCTCTCATAAGTCTACTTTTTCCTGTTTTTTGCAAAATGAGAAAAGTAGGCTAAAAATCAATATTACGTGATAGTTTGTCTGACTGTGGGTGTGGGGGTGGGTTCGTAGGTGTGTGTGTGTATGTCTCCTATGCGTTCACTTACCATTCATTCGAATACGATGAAACTTGGGTGAGATGTTGAGTACACTCCAAAGAAGGTTTCTGGCTTAGTAAATCCATTTTACAATAGGTAGCGCACGCGGAGATTCAACAAATTAACGACGACGCGCGAAGCGTTTCAACAAAGTCCCGTATGCGTTCATATACCATTCATCCGATGGTGATGAAACTTTGGTGATATGTTGTATACACTCCATGAAAGGTTTCTGGCTTAGTAAATCCATTTTACAATAGGCAGCGCACGAGTAGATTCAATAAATGAGCGATGGCGCGCGAATCGTTTCAACAAAGACCCGTATGAGTTCATATACCATTCATCCGATTGCGATTAAACTTTGGTGAATTGTTGTGTACACTCCGGCAAAGCTTTCTGGCCTAGTAAATCCATTATACAATATGTAGCGCATGAGTAGATTCAACAAATGAGTGACTGCACGTGTATCGTTTAAACAAAATCCCGTATGCGTTCTTATGCCATTCATCCGATTGCAATGAAACTCTGCTAAATTGTTGTGTACACGCCTGGGAAGGCTTTTGACTTAGTAAATCCATTTCACAATAGGTAGCGCACGAGTAGATGCAACAAATAAGTGACGACGCGCGAAGCTTTACAACAAAATCACGTATGCGTTCATATACCATTTATCGATTGCTATGAAACTTTGATAAGTTGTTTTGTACATTTATGTGAACGTTTCTAACTTAGTAAATCCATTTCACAGTAGGTAGCGCATGAGTAGATTCAAGAAATGAGTGACATCGCAAGAATCGTTTAAACAAAATCCCGTATGCGTCCGTATGTCATTCATCCGACTACGATGAAACTTGGATGAGTTGTTGTAAACACGCCAGGAAAGGTTTTCGACTTAGTAAATCCATTTCACAATAGATAGCGCACGAGTAAATGCAACAAATGAGTGACGACGCGCGAAGCGTTTCAGCAAAATCACGTATGCGTTCATATACCATTCATCGATTGCGTTGAAACTTTGATGAGTTGTTGTGTACACTGATGTGAAGGTTTCTAACTTAGTAAATCCATTTCACAATAGGTAGCGCACGAGTATATTCAACAAATGAGTGATAGCGCACGAATCTTTTAAACAAATACCCGTATGCGTTCATATGCCATTCATGCGATTGCGATGAAACTTGGGTGAGTTGTTGTGTACACGCCAGGGGAGGTTATCGACTTAGTAAATCCATTTCACAATAGGTAGCGCGCGAGTAGATGCTACAAATGAGTGACGACGTGCGAAGCGTTTCAGCAAAATCCCGTATGCGTTCATATACCATTCATCGATTGCGATGAAACTTTGATGAGTTGTTGTGTACACTTGTGTGAAGGTTTCTATCTTGGTAAATCAATTTCACAGTAGGTAGCGAACGGGCAGAATCAACAAATGAGTGACAGCGCACGAATCGTTTAAACAAAATCCCGTATTATTTCATATGCCATTCATCCGATTGCAATGAAACTTTGATGAGTTGTTGTGCACGCTCCCACGAATGTTTCTAAATTAGTACATCCATTTTATGATAATTTAGAGACAGATAACGGAAATTGAAAAACATATTGTGTATCCAAATGCACTTTAAGAAACAAAATTACAACACTTTCTTTGATTGGCATTGCAACGAATGCCGAGTAGAGCTTGTTCAACATATAAATACATTTAGTGTCTTGATTCCTAGAACTCTCAAACGACTTAGGTCTTGTAGAGGTCACGTTTAGTGTCTTTTGGAACTGTTATTATGGAAGTCTTACTCTATTTGAAGTCGCTTATTTAATTCATTATCGTCTTTATAACCTGGATTTAAGATATGATAATTTTCACTTGGTCCTGTTGTGAAATTCCTAATTCTTGTTAATGTTAAAGCACACGGGATGTTGGGATCAAGCAACATTAACAAGATAATTAAACACCTTAAGACAATTTCAAACTATTCAAACAATCAATCTAACAATAACGTTAACAGAAGACCGTACAAGGACCAAATTAAAATTATCATATCTTTAATCCTGGATTATTAATTAATTATGTTTTGCAGCCAATGGCCTCATCAGGGTATTTTAATTGAACGCTCGAAGGCTCCCAGCAAGTTCAATTTCAAATAGTTCCAACTTTGGCTACCAGATTCCACTGTCACTGATACCTAGCTGTGAATGATGGAACTTGATAGAGGTTTCTATCCAACCGAATATAACCTACAACTAAATATTAGTGGTAGGTTCTTTTACATGCCATATATGATATGGGCCTGCCAGCTTTACTTCCCCTTCGACGGGGTTGATGACCAAGATTCCCCAACCCCTAAAATGTATTAACAACAACAACTTCCCCTCCGAAGGAAGGCATACCGAAGGATTTTAACGCTCTTAAAAATCCGATGACTTCGGCCGGGTTTGGACCTGTGATCTTGGGCATAGCAGTTTAGCATCCTACCGACAGCGCCACCGAAGCAGCAAGGATTATAAAGACGATAATGAATTAAATACGCGACTTCAAATAGAATAAGACTACCGTAATAACAGTTCCAAAAGACTTTAAACGTGACCTCCACAAGACCCAATTCGTTAGAGTTCTAGGAATCCAGACACTAAAAGTATTTACTTATTGAATTATAACTTTAGATTATTGCTTTCTGATTTGAATACGAGAAATGTATTTCATAATTAACTAGCTGAAGTACCCGTGCTTTGCTACGTGTCATAATTAAATTAAAATGTGAAGGTCACAGTGTTAAAACAGGGGATAGGGGAGTTGCTGCGCAGAGGGAGATTAGGGATGGAACATTTTGTCCAACTACACTGCTCGGCGTTGACCCTGTTTTATAGCACAAATTTAGGTTTTACTCGCTAACCGTTGGAGATACCTTTCGGATAGATTATGTAATTTTAAACCTCGTAACTTACATGCCATCAAAAGTTTGCTATTTCTTAGCGTTCTCTTTTTATTTGAAATGGAAATATGAAAAACTCAGCAATTCTTCTAGGTTTGTCCTAGAAGAATTGCTGAGTTTTAATTCACCGGCCGTGAAAGCCAATATACCATCTTTTTGGAAATATGAAAGTTTTAAACCAAAGGGTGTAGAGACGTCACTAAAATAGTCGCCATCTTTAAATAGTGCAAAGTATTGAAATCAAAAGAAACCTATATGTTAACCAGGTAAATCAGCTACTTCCATGTAAAATTCATGTAAATCGGACCAGTGGTACTTGCGTGATTGAGTAATACAGAGACACACACCATCTCATTTTTTGCCTCGCTTCGCTCGCGTCATAGTCGTGTCATATTGTTATTCAATGAAATGCAGGTTTAACCCCGTTACCACCACTTTAGAACCTGAATATCCAAAAATCCCTCCTTAGTAGACGTTTTCGACACACAACAAACATATCCCCAAAATATCATTCTTCTAACTTTAATAGTTTGGGTTGGTCGATGAGAGTGAACATCCAAAAAACATTCCTTAGTGGCCTTTTTTCTTCCAGAATTTCAACCCTCCCCATAGGCCCCTTAAATTGGATTTATGAAAAAACGGTCGAACACCTATTTATTTTATTTATTTATTTATTTTTAATCTGAATGATTTTCTCCGAGTTTCAAACTCCTCGCCTATGTCGTTTAAGAGATACACGCTCAATTAAGAATCATTCAACCCCCACTTTTCATCCCTTTCACCTCATAATATACACTACATCGAAAAACCATTAGACATGTGTCAGCTTATTTTTAATGATTAGTATATATGCCAAGTATCACATCCCCAAATGAAACCACTCGTGAGATATTGTTATTCAATGAAATGCACGTTTACCCCCTTAACACCTATTTAGAACCTGAATATTCAAAACTCTTTCCATAGTGGACGTTTTAGACATACAACGAACATATCCCCAAAATTTCATGTTTCTAACTTCAATACGTTAGGCTGGGTGATGATGAGTGAGTGAGTCAGTCAGGACATTTTCTTTCATTTATTTTTGATAATTTCACCCCTCCCCATGATCCCTTAAATTGGATTTATGAAAAAACGGTCGAACACCTATTTATTTTATTTATTTATTTATTTATTTTTAATCTGAATGATTTTCTCCGAGTTTCAAACTCCTCGCCTATGTCGTTTAAGAGATACACGCTCAATTAAGAATCATTCAACCCCCACTTTTCATCCCTTTCACCTCATAATATACACTACATCGAAAAACCATTAGACATGTGTCAGCTTATTTTTAATGATTAGTATATATGCCAAGTATCACATCCCCAAATGAAACCACTCGTGAGATATTGTTATTCAATGAAATGCACGTTTACCCCCTTAACACCTATTTAGAACCTGAATATTCAAAACTCTTTCCATAGTGGACGTTTTAGACATACAACGAACATATCCCCAAAATTTCATGCTTCTAACTTCAATAAGTTAGGCTGGGCGATGATGAGTGAGTGAGTCAGTCAGGACATTTTCTTTCATTTATTTTTGATAATTTTACCCCTCCCCATGATCCCTTAAATTGGATTTATGAAACAAACGGTCGAACACCTACTTACTTATTTGAAAGCTGTTTTCCCCCTGAGTTTGATGAGTGAGTAAGAGAGTCAATCAGTTAGGACACTTTCTTTTCTGTTTTTTTTTCTCTCCAGAATTTCACCCCTCTCCAAGGGCCCCTTAAATTGGATTTATGAAAAAACGGTCGAACACCTATTTACTTGTATTTTAAGCTGTTTTTCCCGCCGAATTTCAAACTTCTCGCCTATGTCTTTTAAGAGATACACGCTCCGTTAAGAATCCCCCAACACCCAATTTTCACCCCTTTCACCTCATAATATACACCACATCGATAAACCCTTAGACATACCTATGTCTGATTATTTTTAATGATTAGTTTATATACCGAATATTACATCCCGAAAGAAACAACTCATGAGATATCGTTATTCAATGAAATGCACGTTTATCCCCTTAACATCTCTTTAAAACCCGAATAAACAAAAATCATTCCTTAGTTGACGTTTTTGACATACAGCGAACATATTCCTAAAATTTCATGTTTCCAACTTTAATAGTTTTCGCTGGGCGTGATGAGTGAGTGAGTCAGACAGGACATTTTCATTCAATTATTTTTTCCACAATTTCACCCCTCCCCATGGGCCCCTTAAATTGGATTGATGAAAAAACGCTTGAACACCTATTAACTTATTTTTTAAGCTGTCTTTTTCCCCTGAGTTTGATGAGTTAGTGAGTTAGTCAGTCAGTTAGGATATTTTCTCTCCTTTCTTCCCCCAGAATTTCACCCCACCCCATGGGCCCGTTAAATTAATTTATGAAAAAACGGTCGAACACCGATTTACTTATTAGCCTATTATCAATTTTGAAAAAATAGGGTTATGAGTTCACCTTTTGTCCGTGTGTGTGTGTGTGTGTGAGGTGTGTGTGTGTCCCCCTAATAACTTTTAAACGGCTAGAGCGATTTCAATAAAACTCGGTAATTTCATAGCACTATTCCGGACGACCCCGACCGTGCCCTTCAAATTTTGTTACGTCTCACCAATCCAACATGGCGGTTGTGCGAAATATTTCACCAGCATTCAATATCTCCGAAACTATCCCCGATATCACCCTGGAATTTATTACGGTGATAAAGGGAACTGCTGGAAGTTCACCTGTGTGACTTTTGAAAAACAGGTATCTACAAAACCAATATGGCGGCCACGCGAATTTGCGACTTTTAAATAGACGTTTCTCGCGATTTAACCAACGAAACGCAATAAAACGTGGTACAGTACATGTTCATACACATTGCAATGCACCGACATCAAACTTCGTTCAATTGTTTACATAACCACAAGATGGCGGATGGGCGAAATATTTCACCGGCATTCTATATCTCTGAAACTATTAGGGATATCACCCTGAAATTTTGTACGAAGATAAAGGGCACTACTGGAAGTTTATCCATAAGACTTTCAAAAACCGGTTAACTACAAAACTAACATGGCGGCTAAGCGAATTTGAAAATTTTAAATAGACCTTTCTAACGATTTAATGTTCCAAACGCAATGAAATCTGGTACTGGAAATGTTTATACACATTGTAATGCACTGGTATCTAATTTAGTTCAATTGTTTACATAACCTCAAGATGGCGGTTGTGCGTATTTTAAAATTAAGTTTTTATTTCTTGCGTCGTAATCATGCGATCGAAGTGAAAGTTTGAATAATGAACCTACGCAATAATTTTCCTCTAATGGTACATGACTCTATGGCCTATACATTTAACAATCCAACATGGCGACCATCCAATATATTTAGACGGCTCTGAATATCTACGATTCTATTATAGCAATCAAACTGATTTTTTTTATGTTCATAGGAGCTATGAACATAAGTTCACCTATAGGACTTTATATAACCTGGTGATCACAAATCCAACATGGCGGCGACGCGAAGTATAAATATTCACATGGACGTTTCTCGCAATTTAGCCATCCGAGTGCAGTGAAACTTGGGACAGAAAATCCTTATACGAATGTTAATCCACTGGCATCTGATTTATTTCAATTGTTTCCATAACCACAAGATGGCAGCCGTGCGAACTTTTAAAATCTCCTTGTTACTTCTTGTGTCCTAATCATGCGATTGAAGTTTGAATGCTACACGTACACAATAATCTTCATGTAACAGTACATAACTCTAGGACCTACATATATAAAATCCAACATGGCGACCATCCGAAATATTTAGTCGGTTCTTAATATCTACGAATCTATTACAGCAATCAAAGTCAAATTTTGTATGTTGATAGTGGCAGTTAACATAAGTAGGATATATGAAAATAGGCTGTATAGTTCTTCACGGAACTACTTGTTTTTTAGCTGAATTTTTCCCGCTGAGTTTTAAATTTCTCGCCTATGTCGTTTAAGAGATAGGCCTACACGCTCCGTTAGGAATCCTTCAACCCCCACTTTTCACCCCTTTCACCTCATAATAATACACCACATCGAAAAACCCTTAGACACATGTCTGCTTATTTTTAATGATTAGTTTATATGCCGAGTATCACATCCACAAATGAAACCACTCGTGAGATATTGTTATTCAATGAAATGCAGGTTTAACCCCCTTAAGACCCCTTTAGAACCTGAATATCCAAAAATCCTCCCTTAGTGTACGGTTTTGACATACAACGAACATATCCCCAAAATGCCATGTTTTCAACTTCAATGTTTTTGGCAGGGCGATGATGAGTGAGTGAGTCAGGACATTTTCATTCATTTTTTTTTCTTCAGAATTTCACCCCTCCCGATGAACCCCTTCAATTTGATTGATCAAAAAAACCTGGCGAACAGCTATTTACTTACTTTAAAGCAGTTTTTCCCCCTGAGTTTGATGAGTGAGTCAGTCAGTCAATCTGTTAGGAGACTTTCTTTTCTGGTCCCCCCCCCCCCCAGAAGTTTACCCATCCCCATGGGCCCCTTAAACTGGATTTATGAAAAAACGGTCAAACACATTTACTTATTTTTTGTGCTGATTTTTTCCGCTGAGTTTCAAATCCTCGCCTATGTCGTTTAAGAGATACACACTCCGTTATGATTCTTTCAATCCCCACTATTCACCCCTCTCACCTCATAATATACACCACATCGAAAAACCCTCAGACCCGTTTCTTCTTATTTTTAATGCTGCGTTTATATGCCGAGTATCACATCCCCAATGAAACCAATCGGGAGATATTGCTATTCAATAAAATGCAGGTCTACCCCCTTAACACCCCTTTAGAACCTGAATATGCAAAAATCATCTCTTAGTGGGCATTTGCGTCCCTTGAGGAAGCTGCATACCAAATTTCATTCCAATCCGTTCGGTGGTTTCTGAGATTTCGTGAGGAATGAATGAGTGAGTGAGTGAGTGGTATTTGACAAATATGTAGTAGAAGATGGTGTCAAGT
Source organism: Meconema thalassinum (assembly GCA_946902985.2). NCBI lineage: Eukaryota > Metazoa > Arthropoda > Insecta > Orthoptera > Tettigoniidae > Meconema > Meconema thalassinum. Next base: position 1,710,812,635 of record OX336388.2, on the reverse strand, counting down.
CTTTGTTATGCTAAACTCGGTTGACAGTGCTGTGTGAGTAGTTGAGTAACTAACGGGATTTCAAGTAAAGATCCTCATTTTCTATACCGATAGTGCAGAGCGCAAATGGCATCCAGTCGGCCGTGTCTCGACTTGAGCTATGTTGCCATGGAAACTATCTGCCTTGCCATTCCTTCATGAGTATATTTTATGATTTGAATAGCCTGTGCTTGAGTTCAAAAGGGCCAAAATCAGAAGAATGAGAAAGACTATCAAAAATTCATGTAGGCAGTGGTTCGTTCTGGGTCCTAAACTATGTGTATGCAAAATTTGGTTGAGATTGGTGGAACGGTGTAGATTTGTATACGGAACAGACCCACCCACATACATACATACATACATACAGACTTTCACTTTTATATATAAGATAATGTAAGGACGTCCATTTTGAAATAATGTTCATTTATGTTGTCATTCTTGTCATTCTTTTCATAAAACAAGATGTTCAGTAAAGAACATATAGCCTACTTTCTCCTAAATGCATGGGTATTGTTATAACTCTTTGTCCTTTTTAAGGAGTTGTAGTAGCTTGTTGAAATACAACGTGTTATGTGGATATTAAACATGAATATGCGGTACCCTTTGCTAGTGCTACCTTTGTACAAAATTTCTTTCAATTCGGTTTCACGGTGTTTGAATTGATATGATGAATCGATTTGCACACAAACTGACGACCTTGTAGCTTGGTCAAAGAACGCTTCTCGCATAAAGGTATGCTGTTGCAAAATTTGGTAGAGATCAGATGATTAGGTTACTCGTAATTTAATTTAAACTTTCAATATTTGGGTGGCCGCTATTACGTTTCCATCAAGATGGCGACGAAATAAAACATTACATTGAGTTGCCTTTTGCAAGTGCGACCTCTGTACCAAATGTCGTTCAATTCGGTCTCACCGTGTTTGAATTGATAGGGGGAATCGATTTTCACACATACATGGCGGCTATCTGCAAACTATTGGACTGATGACCTTGTCGTTTGGTCAAAAGATGCTTACCATATAAAGGTATATTGTTGCAAAATTCAGTAGAGATCAGATGATTAGGTTGGTCGTACTTTGATTTAAGCTTTTAACATTTGTTTGGCCGCCATTACGTTTCCGTCATGACGGCGGCGATACAAGACATGACACTGAAGTGCGCTTTGCTAGTGCTACATCTGTACCAAATTTCGTTCAATTCGTTTTCACCGTGTTTGAATAGATGGGGGGAATCGATTTGTACACATACATGGCCGTCATCCACAAATTATTAGGCTGATGACCTTATAGTTTGGGCAGACGATTCTACATACAAAAAGGTATATTGTTGCAAAAATCGGTAGAGATCAAGTGATTAGGTTGGTCGTAATTTGATTTAAGCTTTGCACATTTGGGTGGCTGCCATTACGTTTTCGTAGAGATGGCGGTGATATAAATCATGACACTGAGGTGCCCTTTGCTAGTGCTACCTCTGTACTAAATTTCGTTCCATTCGGTTTGAGCGTGTTTGAATTAATAGGGGGAATCGATTTGCACACAAACATGGCCGTCGTCCGCAAACTATTGGGCTGATGACCTTATTGATTGGTCAAACGATTGCACATACAAAGAGGTATATTGCTGCAAAAACTGGTAGAGATCATATGATTAGGTTGGTCGTAATTTGATTTAAACTTTGCAAATTTGGGTGGCCGCCATTACGTTTTCATCAAGATGGCGGCGATATAAAATATGACACTCAGGTGCCCTTTGTTAGTGCTACCTCTGTACCAAATTTCGTTCCATTCGGTTTCACCGTGTTTGAATTAATAGGGGGAATCGATTTGCACACAAACATGGCCGTGGTCAAACGATGCTCCCCACACATAGGTTGTTGCAAAATTTGGTAGAGATCGGATGATTAGGTTAGTCGTAATGTGTTTAAGCTTTGAACATTTGGGTGGCTGCCATTACATTTTCGTCACGATGGCGGCTATATAAAGCATGACACTGAGGTACATGACTCTATGGCCTATACATTTAACAATGCAACATGGCGACCATCCGAATTATTTAGACGGCTCTGAATATATACGAATCTATTATAGCAATCAAATTGAATTTTTTATTGTCCATAGGGGCTATGAACATAAGTTCACCTATAGAACTTTATATAACCTGGTGATCACAAATCCAACATGGCGGCGACGCGAAGTATAAATATTCAAATGGACTTTTCTCGCAATTTAACCATCCGAGTACAGTGAAACTTGGTACAGTACATCCTTATACGAATGTTAATCCACTGGCATCTACTTTATTTCAATTGTTTCCATAACCACAAGATGGCAGCTGTGCGAAATTTTAAAATTTCCTTGTTACTTCCTGTGTCCTAATCATGCGATTGAAGTTTGAATGCTACACGTACACAATAATCTTCATGTAATAGCACATACCTCTAGGATCTACATATATAAAATCCAACATGGCGACCATTCGAAATATTGTTAACACGTAACTTCGTGAAGAATTAAACCGCCCATTTTTACCCTATTTTCATTTATGAAAAAAAAAAAAATAGACTTATGAGATCACCTTTTGCCGTGTGTCTGTGTGTGCGTGTGTACGTGTGTGGTGTCTGTGTGTGTCTGTCCCCCCCCACACCCGAATAAAATCTTCATGGCTGGAGCGATTTAAAAGAATCTCGGTGAGGTCATAGTATTATTTTGGCCGACCCCGATCGTGCCCTTCAAATTTTATTATGTCTCACCAATCAAACAAGGCGGCTGTGCAAAATATTTCCCCGACATTCTATATCTCCAAAAATATTACCGATATCACCCTGAAATTTTGTACGGTGATAAAGGACACTACTAGAAGTTCACCTATGTGACTTTCAAAAACCTGTAAAGTACAAAACTAACATGGTGGCCAACCGAAGATGAAACATTTAAATTAACTTTTCTCGCGATCTAACCATCCGAGCGCAGTGAAACTCGGTACAGCATAGGTTTATACACATCGTAATGTACTGACATATAATTTAGTTCAATTGTTTACATATCGTCAAGATCGTGGCTGTTCGAAATTTTGAAATTAATTTTTAATTTCTTGTGTCGTAACAATGCGATCGAAGTCGACGTTTGAATAAAGGACCTGCGCAATAATCGTCATCTAATAGTACATAAAACTATGGCCTATATATGTAACAATCCAACATGGTTACCATCCGAAATATTTAGACGGTTCTCAATATCTTCTAATCTATAACAGCAATCCACCTGACATTTTGTATGTTGTAATGTATCAATATTTAAAGTTCAATATATTAATTTTACTTCAATGTTAATAATTGACATAACTTAATAATCCTCCCCAATCTTTTAAACTCACTGCTTAATTTCTATACTCCCAATCCAGTGCACTCTACCGCCGCAGATATGGAGGTGGTATGAGGCTAAGCACGATATTAATATATTTTATCTTCAAAGTCATTGAGATTTATAGGTTGAGCGAAGCACACGTGTATCGCTGGTAGAGAGATAATCACTAATCTGATAGTGTTGCAGGTGATTTACAACTCTTTCTAAAGTAATTGTGGACAATATTTAAAATGAAACTCACCAATTAACAGCAGGTAATTGCTTACTAATTTCAATACAAAACGCGGGGTAATCCTTGTGTTACATGTTATGAGTATATTCATTTTATCACTCTGCTTTACTCCATTAAATAACGCCGTGACGTCCATTGTATGAAATCGATTATAATAAAATGGAACCTCACAGGTTTAAATTCAATCCCATTTACTTAATTATGGTCGTGTTGTCGTTCTCTCTTCAGGGCTCATTTACTGTGGAACCAATTTACAATGGAGTTTAGCTCACTTGTACTCGAAACCAACAACAAAGAGGTAATGGGGCTAGTTAATAGAAATCCAATGATCCCTCGGCTTAGCCATGCGCGTTAAATTGCTCACAACGACAGCCATGAGGAACTCTAGCAAGTCCGGGGATCGGAGGTTCGAGTCCCGGAGCTAATTGGGTTTGTCAACATTCCCTTCAGGCGAATGCCGGGATAATATTTTATTTCATGCCCCGTGGTTCCTACATCATCCCCGACCCTAATAATTATACAGTCCACTTCCTGGTGTGGTGGCTAGCATCCTTGGCTGTCGCCTCAGAGATCCGCGTTCGATCCACTGATCTGTCAAGAAATTTAATTCTGGTATGAGGCCTGGATGGGGTTCCACTTAGCCTCGTGAGGCAAAACTGAGAAGAGGTGGGTTCTATTCCCATCTCAGCCATCCTGGAAGTGGTATTCCGTGGTTTTCCACTTCTACTCCAGGCATGGTTCCTAACTTAAGGCCATGGCTGCCTCATTCCCGATCCCTACCTGCATTACAAACGTAATAACACCACGATAACAGAAGTTATTATACACATTTTATACACATACCCAAGTTCACGGGGCTGTTGACCAAAATATCCCAAGCCCTAAAAATGATTTAATAACGGAAAACCAACGATATTTGCACTCCCTTGTGTATCTCTACATCATTGAAGTTTTTGACTCGATAATTTTAATTCCAATCAGGAGAATTCAAATTACTACGAAAGGGTTCGAATCCCGGCTCAGCCAAGCATTTAATAATCTTAATATGGTCTGTGCTATGCGGTCTCCCAGCCTCGTGATCCCCAATGAGTTGTGTTGTTGTTAATTGATTTAGGGACTTTGTGATATCGAGGCCATGTAGCCCCGGGTACTTGGGTGTGTGTGTGTGTGTGTGTGTGTGTGTGTGTGTGGAATTTGTCTCATAATCTGTGATTTCGTAATGGCTGTATCAGTGTGTGTATTTGTAATTCAGATGAGGATTGGGCAGGAGGCAGCCGTGGCCTTAAGTTAGGAATAATCCAGGTATTTGCGTGGATTAGAAGTGGGAAACTACGGAATACTACTTCCAAGAAAGCCATGTCGCGGACTCCATCTTGCGAGCCAGTGACTTGACGGACGATCTGAGTTGTGTTGTTGAAGGGCTGGTTCTAGCACATTACAGCTCAAGTGTTCACAAGTTTGTAGCAATTAGCACCTCTCTGCTCCTCACCTCGCCTCATTGCGCACATAATGTGTGTTGCTCTGCCTGAACCTCGCACCACCAATAACGTGCATTATTGCAAATCAGTGATCAAATGCAAACAAACTAATTAAGATTAGCACAAAACATAGACTATTTATACATCATGAAGCTCAAGTCTGATATTGCGAGTTTGCTGTTTGAAGGTCTATACATCATTAGCATAGTTAACATCGCGACAAAATAACGCAGACTTGGCGTGCATGCTTTCTGTTTGAAGATTGAAGATCTTTTGTGTACATCATGTATGTCACCCATGTGCCTTATCCAGCCGACAAAATCAGATAGGCCTACTCAACGACATTCACATGCCTGCAGACACTCCTTAGCGTTAGATGGAACTAAATTCTAACAGTTACCGTTATTTTCACCTCTTCACTGGGTCAGGCTGGCTGCGTGGCTCAGCGGTAACGTTTTCGCTTGCTAACCCCAAGGATGCAGGATCGAATCGTGGCGCAGTCATCCGGCATTTGAGGGTGCGTAAATGTGAGGGAACCGTGTCAGTAGATTTACTGGCACGTTAAAGATCCCCTTCGGAGCAAAATTCCGACACCTCGACGTCTCTAAAAGCCACAGTAGTTAAAAGGGTCGTAAAACCAATAACATTATTATTATTATTCAGTGGGTCAACACGAATTTGCCCAATGACTGAGCGGGGTACAATGTATATAAAATGGTTCAGCGGAAACGTTCTCGCTTGCTGTGCCCAAGGTTGCAGGATTGAATCCTGGCTCAGCTAGTTGGCATTTGAGGGTACGCAAATGTGAGGGAGCCATGTTAGTAGATTTACTGGCACGTTAAAGATCCCCTTCGGAGCAAATTTCCGACACCTCGACGTCTCTAAAAGCCTCAGTTGTTAAAAGGGACGTAAAACCATTATTATTATTATTATGATTATTATTTTTATGTATATAAGATGTAAATAACACTCCTGGAAAAACTACATTTGTTAGTTATTTTCACTATTATAATGGGGCAATAATGATAATTAACTAATACATGTAATTCTTTCCAAGAGTGTTATTTACATTTTATATAAGGTGCATTGTACATCCGCCTCGTTGCGTAGTGACCAGCACTCTTGGCTGTCACCAAGGAGGCCCGGGTTTGATTCCTGGCTCTGCCAAGAAATTTAATTCTGTACTGAGGGCTGGAACGGGCTACATTCAGCCTCGTGAGGCAAAACTGAGAAGGGGCGGGTTGATTCCCATCTCAGCCATCGTGGAGGTGGTTTTCCGTGGTTTCCCATGTCTACTCCAGGCGACTGCCGGGATGGATCCTAAATTAAGGCCACGGCCGTCTCCTTCCCAATCCTCACCTGAATTACAAATACACACACTAATACAGCCATCACAATAACACAGCTTTTCAGACAAATAACACACACACCCAAGTACACGGGACTACATGAGCACGATGTTACAAAGCCACTAAATGAATCAACAACAGCTGGTATCCTTGGTTAATTACTGAGGCAGTTACCACAATCCCAATGCTCTAAAGTAGGCGTTCTCAACCTTGTTGTGTCTGTGCCAAGCCATACCCGAAAACCATTAAATCTGATTTAATAATAATAATAATAATAATAATAATAATAATAATAATAATTAGAACAGCAACTAATATATATATGTATTAAATTTTTCGAGAGAAACCGTGGGAAAATCTTCAAAAGAAAGACTGCAAGATTCCGGACTTACAACTGTGCATAATTCTTACCTACTAAAACTCCACAAACCTTATACTTGGCTGGAAAGCCCCCCCAGAACTGTCTGTGCAGCCTTACTTCAGGGTAGAGCCATTGTTACGACCAGGGATTGGTTAGTTGGTTCCTCAGTTTAGGGACTGTGACAACGTGGTCATGTAGCCCCGTGCGACCGGAGGTCTCAGTCAATTTCATTCACTTCGATAATGATGAAAGCAGCTAAAATAATAATAATAATAATAATAATAATAATAATAATAATAATAATAATAATAATGCAACAAGGATGCTTCTCTTTCCATTGCCTATAGCTCTCTCCCTCAGATGTGTTGAAATAGCTGGGAATTCAACGCTCACCAGGCATGCTGCAACTACTTGCATGACTTATGCTGATAAGATACATTTATGTATGGACAGCCGAGTCGGATCAGCATCTTTCGTGTTACTCATAAAACAGGGATGTCCAATTATTTTTTCTGTAGATTAAAAATACTATTTCACACAATGATTAACTTTCTGACTGTCAAAACTTGTAATGAAAACACTGTTATTCCGTTTCGTGAAACAGAATTTGAAATGAAGAATGAATCTCAGGGGAGCTGGTGCTTGCGAGCACTTTTCGGCTCGTATGATGGGCGCACCATAATTCATTAGAAGAGCATAGTGGTGCTCGCGAACACCAGGTTGAGAACGCCTGCTCAAAAGTAACATATCTACATACAGATTCCACACACACTCATGTATATAGGGATGATGACCAAATATATCCGTAGTCCCTGAAAGAATTAATAACATGAATGTAATCTCACCCACCACACTCGCCATTGGCTAAAGGAATCCCCGAAAATTTGGCAGCTAGGGACGCTAACGTTTACCTCCATCAATTTTATTGAACAATTGACAAAGTGGAATGCGAGAACAAGGAAATGGAAGCGCTATGGTAAAGTCATAAACCTGAGTCGAGCGTCTGGGAAGATGAACTGGAAGTGAAGCAATGGAGATTCTAATCTGCAAGGCGGGCGTGTCGGCACGCCCCGGAGATTGCAGAAGCGATCCGTTTGTTGAACTCCAGAATAACGACAACGTTGACAGTCGAAGTCATCTTTTTCATTACATTCTGCCGTCTGCCTAAGTGTCTGAGTAAGCCCTTCAATTTTAGTTTGGCACGTAGTCGTTGGTAGATAACTTTCCTACTTCACATTATGGAGTTGTGTTTCAACATTTGGCAGTATTTTAGTAAACAACTAAACGTAAAGTTACGACTACGACTACTACTACTACTCCTACAACTACTACTACTACTACTACTACTAATAATAATAATAATAATTATTATTATTATTATTAGTATTATTATTATTTCCACTTTGTTCAACGAAGATATAATTCACAATAGACCAAACTTTACAGCCCTAATAAACAGATACAAATTTGCCAAAAAATCTACACGGAAGCATAGAGAAGGAACAGAAGAACGCAAAGGAGAGCACAGTGAACGGATGAAGAGATATTGGGATGGAGCTCCAACGCGCTCCATAGTTGGGCATAACAAATAAAATAATATTAATAATAATAATGACACAACTATGTTATTACTCATCAACATTCACTAATCGACCAACTTGAATCCATGATAGGTTTCATTATACTATCTGGCGTTTTTATTTTCACTCTATGGCCCAAATGGTTTTTATTAGTTTGCTGAGTCGAATTAAACGTTCGTCCCAGGATTTTGCACGACTTGTCTTTTTCTCAAATAAGCAAGTCCCAAAAGTCATGTTGATGATTATAATAATTAAGTGATATATTTATTTATTAACATAAACTTAACACATTAATTAACATTTATTATTTAATTGTTTGTTTATTTATTTGATGTATTTTTTTAAACAAAATATTTCTTTTACTTAATTCAATTATTTTATTACATTTATTTCATATATTCATTTACAGGATGAGTCCTACATGACCAATATTATCATTAAGACGACTGAGTTATCAGTTGGCAGTCAAAGTGAAAGGTCGTGTTTTTCCCGAGCTCTCAGGTGTGCTGAAATGGGTTGTTCTCTGGAGTGTTATTGGGCGAGGATCGGGCTGTGGTATGCGAAGGGTAGTCGGGATTTCCGGTGTTTTTGTGTGCGTACGGGACCTAGTAACTTGTGGTTTATAGCCCTAGTGATAGCTGCGTTGTTAGTTATTGGTGGAGTGGAAGTGAATCCAGGGCCTGTTACTCCAAATGTGAATCAGGCAAATGATCCAGTGGCATCTTTAAAGTGTTCGACGTGCAGTAAAACATTGAAGAATGGTGTTGAGTGTGGACTATGTGAGAAATGGTTTCACTTCGGCTGTATTAAGGCCAAGAAGGAGGATTGTGATGTCGGAAATTGGTTTTGTAAAGTATGTGATACGCCGGACAGTTTGAGGGTGCAAATCAAAGCAAGGGATCAAATAATACAGGAACTTAGAGCAAAGCTTCGTGAATCAGAAGAAACTGTGAAGGATGTGACTGAACGGCTTTCTACTGGGATCAGTGTGGAAGAGGGCGTGCAGGAGCAAACTGAGGATGACGTTATCATAATGGGTGATTCTATGATACGATGGAGTGCGAATATCTCGAGGAAATCAGGTGCGAAAGTGCGGTGTTATCCGGGGATTAAGATTGACCAGCTTGCCCAACAAGTGGAAGAAGCAAATGTAGAGGACTGTGACAAAGTTAAGGTGTTGTTGCTCCATGTTGGGACGAACGATTTGAAGAAGAGGGCTACAGCTGATTACATCATGGGGGAGCTCTTCGAACTAGGCAGAAAAGCTAAAACCAAGTTTAGAAATGCAAAAATTATAATGAGTGGCATTGTTCGGCGGGGAGATGTTCCGTTGAGGCGAGTTAAGACTGTAAATGACCGCATGGACTGGGTATGTGCACAACTGGGATTAGTGTACGTAGAAGCTGACTGCTGGATTGGTGGCCGTGACTTCGCCCGAGACGGGCTGCATCTAAATCGACGGGGCGCTTTCAATCTAGGGAGCCTACATGACAGGGTCATCGGTTCGTGCCGGCTTTTGTGAGGAGGAGCAGGTCCAGAGGTTGCCAGCCGATGGGAACAGAAGGAGCTATTTCGAGATATTTGCTGCGGAGGTAAGACTCTAAGATTACTGCAGGTTAATTGTCAGAGTTTAGGAAATAAATTAATTGAATTTTGGAATCTTGTAGAGACGTATTCTCCGGACATTGTCATTGCAACTGAATCTTGGTTATATGAGGACATAAATAGTAGCGAAATAATTCAAGGGACCTACGAGATGTACAGAAGGGATCGGGGGAAGCGAGGTAGTGGGCTATTTATTTGTGTGCGCAAAAATATAGCTAGTTTCTTAAAGTGGGCTGATATGGATCATGAAATGTTATGTGTACAAATTTCGGATAAAGGAAATAAATTCCCTCTTCAGGTGATAGGGGCGTATAGAGCACCGAAAGATAACCTTTCTCTCCTCGAAACACTGTATGATAAAACTTGTACGGGTAATGCTATGAAAAAGAGCATAATAATTGCTGGAGATTTAAACCTCCCCAAAGTAGACTGGTCTGGTGAGTCAACTAGCTGTGGTCAGGCTCAGAGCGCTGCAAATAAATTCTTAAGGGAGGGGGGATTTTCCCAAGTAGTTGACTTCCCAACTAGAGACAATAATACCTTAGATGGTTATCTCGTAAGGCCTGTAGAGCTGTATATTAACTGTCTGAAAGTACCAGGAATTAGTGACCATTCTGGGGTTGAATTAAATATTAGATATGGTGACATTACAAAATTAGTCTCTGATGTAGCAAAAAAGATCATATTCCAGTATGGCAGGGCGGATCATGGCAAGTTTCAGGGGTATTTGAATGAACTATTTGTAGGATGGGCATCGGAAGGAAATCACATTAATATCCTGTGGACTAACTTTTTGAAAATTTTAAATAGCGCTGTTGATAAATTTGTCCCATTTAAATTGCTGAAACAAAACCCAGATCCTGAGTATTACACACGAGAAATTAGGAGTCTAAAACGGAAAATTAGGAGATTATACAATGAAAGACATGATAGTGACAAGTATGTGTTGAAATTTAAGTCCTTATCAAGAGAGCTCGTCTTAAAAAAGAGGGCTGCTCATGACAGTTATATGCAAGGTTTACTTGGTTCGGGAGGTGATGGGTGGAAAAAAATTTACAGTTATGTTAGGAGAAGAAAGGGAAATTCAAATAATTTGTCGATGATAATGTCCGGTGACGGTAAATTAATTACTGTGAAACAGGCCATTGCTAATGAATTAAATGTCTTTTACGGTAGTGTGTTCAATAAATCCAATAGCTGTGTGTTGGACCCTAACGACGAATCAGGGGCTCCCCTGTTCCAAATAAACCAGTCAGCAATTGTAAAGCTAATACAAAAACTACGTTTCAATGTATCAAAGGGTCCTGATAATATTGTTAGTGAAGTACTTAAACTAGGAGGTAGGGCCGTGGCACGATACTTGGAGGTGATGTTTAATGTGTCCATAAACAATGCGCAAACCCCAGGTGACTGGAAAAGAGCTACGGTAGTCCCAATATTTAAGGGAGGGAGCAGACTTGAATTGGGCAACTACAGGCCGGTTAGCCTTACGTCCGTCGTTTGTAAACAGATGGAGTATCTCATTTGCGACCACTTGAGGGAACAGTGGGAAACATTATCATGGTTTAATGATAGGCAACATGGATTTCGGAAAGGTTACTCATGCGAGAGTCAGATGCTATCACTTTTTCAAGACATTAGCGAATCGTTAGACCATGGAGTTTCAGTCGACGCCGTGGTTATAGATTTTGCGAAGGCATTTGATGTCGTTCCGCATGACATGCTACTCCATAAATTAGCTTCGACGAAGATTGATAGAAGAGTAATTTTATGGATCCAAGAATTTTTGACGGGTCGTTCCCAGAAAGTGAAAGTCGAAGGCATATTCTCGGATGAAATTACCGTAACGTCGGGTATCCCTCAGGGCAGCGTAATCGGAACTTTGTTATTTTTGGCGTTTATAAATGACTTACCAAATGGGATTCGCAGTGACTGTCGATTGTTTGCGGATGATTGTGTAATATATCGAAAGATACATGACTCACAAGACAATGCAGTGCTTCAAGAGGACCTGAACCTGGTCTATAAGTGGGCGATTGTAAATAAAATGAAAATAAACACAAGAAAATGTAGTCTCTTAAAAATAGGGAAAGTGCGAAGGCAGAATTTTCAATATAACATTGGCTCGGAAATACTTGTAGAAGAAGATTCTTGCAAATATTTGGGCGTTCACGTAAGGAATGATATGAAATGGAGTAGTCATGTAGGATGTGTAGTTTCAAAAGCTTACAAATCCCTGCACTTTGTAATGAGGGTATTAAAAGGAAGTAGTACCTCTGCTAAAGAATTAGGCTATTTGTCACTTGTAAGACCTATTCTGGAATATGCCTCGGCGGTTTGGGACCCATATCAAGTAGGGCTCATCAATGAGTTGGAAATGGTACAAAGAAAGGCCGCTAGATTTGTGCTCAGTGACTTTAATCCCAGGAGCAGTGTGAGCCGTATGTTAAAGAAACTTGGGTGGGAATCACTGGAGGCTAGGAGGATGAAATCTAGACTCTGCGCTATGTACAACACGTATACAAATCAACCAGCTTGGGGTGAGCTTAGCAAACGATTGGGAAAGCCCACTTACAGGGGTAGGAGCGATCATCCTTTCAAAGTTAAGGGCCGGCCACAGCGAACAAATTATGGGAAATATTCTTTTGTAAACAGTGCCATTGATAACTGGAACTCTCTACCTGCCGCAGTCTTAGAGCCTTTTCCCAAACATATAGGTGTGTTTAAGAAAAGACTGACTATTTGTGTAAATACTCCAGTTTAATTGTTGTATAATTGTTATTGAATTGTTATGTATAATTATTTATTTGCTATGTATATACAATTTGCCACCGGGGGACACACCCCCCATTGCAAATAAATGAATGAATGAATGAATGAGTGAGTTAACTGAACGGGAATATAAACGCTCTCCTTTCCAAATGCCAGCGGGAAGAGTTGTCTGGTTGGCTCTAACTACAGAACATGCAACGAACCCGATGTTTTGATAATGTTGGATAGGTTATTACTGTAGTTTCTATTTAAAACCTGACCTGAGGAAGTCACCTCTCCTAGATTCGTCGATATTCATTGGTATTTATGCTATAGCTGTCTGACTATTATTCCACAGAACTGAATATACGTAGATGTTCCTGGAATCGAACAAGTAATAACGGAATCGATGTTCTTGTCGTATCGTACCACAGTCTAGACTTTAAGTCAAAAGTACAGGCAAACCCAACAGTTTAAGTATACCATGTGACAAGCCCCCAAATATTGAGAGCTTTGAAGCCATTTTTAGTGTTGCCCAATTGACAATGATATTGCAACTTTTCAGTCGGTCGTCTGTCACCGACTAAAGATATGCAACATTAATTTCCCAATCAGTGATTATTACGCACTCATCAATCTTTGGGCATGGAATTGACTACTGTTCTCAATTCGATAGACTGTTGTAAGAAGACCACTGTGTGTGCTTATTTATTTTTCCTTTTTCTTACAGGAAAACGCACCCGGTCTCTCCAAACAACAAGTAGTTATCATGCATGTATTTCATTACCCATTATTTACCACACTCATTTCAGGGAAACACTGAGATACCTTACTTCAAGTTCCAGTTCACCTACCCTAATTCTGATCCTATAATTCCAATTTACTCTCACTAATTCAGTCACCACAGAAACACAGTTATCTGACAAATTGATATAATAATGTTATTGATTTGAAGTCTCTTTTAATTACAGTGGATTTTAGAAACGCCTAACGACCAACCCTTAGCATTCTTGGCTGTCGTCTTGGAGATCCGGGTTCGATTCCCGGATCTGCCAAGACATTTTAATTCTGGTATAATAATATAATATCGCAGGGCCTCGGGTGCTGGGTGCAAGCTTTGTTATTTGACACCCAGAGGGTAGCTTGCATGTCGAATTTTGGTGTTCCTTGAAGCACTATGAAAGACAAGGAGGTTAGATATCGAAGCTCTTTGAACACTATAGCGCTTTCTAGTAGAGAAATGAGGAACATTGTGTTGGCAGAAACCCCCGAGATTAATTTTGCCATTATGAACACGGCCTACTGAATTCAAATGGGTTCTTTGTCATGCCAACATCGTATGACTTGGTGTCGTAACTTTTGCCGCCTTTCAAGAATCACTTACCATGGCCTGAGCGAACCTGCAAGCTTGGGGTTAGTAGACCGACACGTTAACCACTCACCCACCGTGGCAAGCTGTAATTCTGGTGTGAGAGCGGAACGGGGTCCCTCAGCCTTATGCGGCAAAACTGAGAAGGGGTGGGTTTGATTCCCATCTCAGCCATTCTGAATAGTTTTCCGTGGTTTTTCACTTCCACTTCAGGAAAATGCCGGGATGGTTCTTAGTTTTAGGCCACGGCCGCCTCCTTCGCAATCCTCATCTGAATTACAAATACACAAACTAATACAGACACCACAATATCACAGGTTATCAAATAAATTCTACACACACGCACAAGTACAAGGGGATAAATGACCACGATGCCCAATCCCCTCAAATGAAACAACAACAAAAACGCTATATCTATAGCTGAATTCTTCGTTAGACACAAGCATCGTAGCTGATAACATTGCCATCTTTCATGACTACAATGGAGAGTTGCAAGTCCAAATTCGAGTTCTGATTTCCAGTGCTGCCAATGGCCTTCCCGAGAGTTATTTTCTCCCAGACATTTACACATTTTCTCCAGGAAGCTGTCGGGTTGGTTACTTATTTTAAGTCCCTTTTCTTAACGTGGAATCCGAACCACTAGACGTGATATTTCACCTCAAATATTCCACATGCATTAACCCGGATTCGAGCCCGACCCAACTTGGTGAGAGACAATATGTTAGATAGGGCTTGTTTTTACTGTATATGAAACTCTGACGTCTAGAGTGACATAACAGTTTATCGATTATAAACCAAACTTCCTAGAATCGATAGACGTACAAGACGCTCTGCTATTCCACGCACACTTGATTCTATTTGGAGGTGAACTCAGCGGTCGCTCCTTGGCTAGCTACGTGTCCTAGTAAATAACTAACAGGTGAAGAGCGCTTACCTGCACGCCAGTACCAATCGATGGCTCGATACACCACGTGCTGCTAGGCGCTAAGTCATAAATACAACTCGTTCTGTGTATAACATGCTTCCTTCCAAGCGGAGCAGTCTTCAAATATGCCTTTTCAATAGCTCGAGTATAGGTGGTCTAATTTTTCACCCATCAAAATAGATCAAATTGTAGCCAAGCACATAACTAAAACACTTAAAAATCCTGACAACAATGAGAACAAATTCGAGCGTTTTAATTACGCGAAGACAAACAAAATCACCAATTTATTCCAGAAACAAGGCATTACAATAGCATTCACAACAACCAGAAAGCATCTGCAAAACAGTAATTTAAATAAACAAGTCCCGTATTCAAAGTCAGGGGTGAAAATGTGAAAAGAAAAAGGGTGTCAAGCAAATGACATTGGCCAAAGTGGTAGAAGATTGGACACGCGATTCAATGAGCACAGAAATGCGATAAAATACGGGACACATTCGGCCGTATGCAAACACATGTTTGACGCGGGACACAGCTTCACTAACATTCAAATCGACTTAAAAATCATAAGTTACAACACGAACCGAACGGAAGAGCCCTTGACATAAAGAAAGCAATCGAGAAAATAACCCTAATGATTTAAACGAACACACATTCACTCTTCTTTACACTCCTAGATATTATACCCCGTTGGAAACCAGAAACAACATAATGTTACAGCTCTTGTCTCATAACGTGTCACGACATAATAGCCTCAGAGATACATTATTGATTCTAATTGTAAATTCCCACGTCTTACGGGACACATATATTCCACAATGTGTAATGAACAACTCCTGAAAAACTCAAGCTCTTAAGGGGGGATGTAATCGGAAATCCAAGCTTTTCCTAAAAAAATCATCACAACCATAGTTTCTGAGTAAAAGGCATGAAATGTTGTGTGTAGATAGATAACTAACTGTAATAAATGTTACATATAATTAGACACCTAGATGTAAGACATATACATTAATATTATAAGACATTTAACAGTTATTCCCTTTTAGCATGAAAGCCATAACAGGAATTCTAATGATACAATCACTTTGAAATTTTTACTGTATGAAGTTATCACTACAATATGAATACTGAACTAAAATAAATTACATATGCATATTAGTTTTTTACTTTACAAATCTTGGTTGTTGCAGAAATATGACATTTTTAGCCTATTTTCAATTTTGAAAAAATAGGCTTATGAGATCACCTTTTGTCCGTGGGTGTGTGCGCGTGTGTGTGTGTGAGAGAGAGAGGTGTGTGTGTGTGTGTGTGTCCCCTAATAAATTCTAAACGGCTGGAACGATTTCAATGAAACTCGGTAAGTTCATAGCACTATTCCGGGCGACCCGACCGTGCCCTCCAAATTTTGTTGCGTCTCACCAATCCAACATGGCGGCTGTGCGAAATATTTCACCAGCATTCAATATCTCCGAAACTATTACCGATATCACCCTGGATTTTTTACGGTGATAAAGGGAACTACTATAAGTTCACCTATGTGACTCTTGACAATCTGGTAACTACAAAACCAACATGGCGGCCAAGCGAAGTTGCTACTATTAAATAGACGTTTCTCGCGATTTAAACAACTAAACACAATAAAATTTGGTACAGTATATGTTTATACACTTTGTAATGCACCGACATCTAACTTCGTTCAATTGTTTACATAACCACAAGATGGCGGCTGTGCGAAATATTTCACCGGCATTCTATATCTCTGATACTATTAGCGGTATCACCCTGAAATTTTGTACGGAGTTAAAGGGCACTACTGGAAGTTCACCTATAAGATTTTCAAAAACCGGTTATCTACATACGACCATGGCGGCCAAGCGAATTTGAAAATTTAAATAGACATTTCTCGTGATTCAATGTTCCGAACGCATTGAAACGTGGTACAGGAAATGTTTATACACATTGTAATGCACTGGTATATAATTTAGTTCAATTGTTTACATAACCTCAAGATGGCGGCTGTGCGAACTTTAAAATTAAGTTTTGTATTTCTTGTGTCGTAATTGCCTAGAACGCCTCAAAATAGTGCTGCCTTGGGTTTTTGTGGGTATCTACTCACATAACGTAACGGCGGTACTTTTTGAGGATCCAACCAGCCTTCGGGCTGACTACCTAACAGACAGACAATTATGCGGTCGAAGTAGAAGTTTGAATAATGAACCTACGCAATAATTTTCCTTCAATGGTACAGGACTCTATGGCCTATACATTTAACAATCCAACATGGCGACCATCCGAAATATTTAGATGGCCATGAATATCTACGAATCTATTACAGCAATCAAACTGAATATTTTTATGTTCATAGGGGCTATGAACATAAGTTTACGTATAGGTCTTTCAATAACCTGGTGATCATAAATCCAACATGGCGGCGACGCGAAGTATAAATATTCACATTGACGTTTCTCGCAATTTAACCATCCGAGTGCAATGAAACTTGGTACAGTAAATCCTTGTATGAATGTTAATCTACTGGCATCTAATTTATTTCAATTGTTTCCATAACCACAAGATGGCAGCTGTGCAAAATTTTAAAATCTTGTTTTTACTAGTTGTGTCCTAATCATGCGATTGAAGTTCGAATGCTACACGTACGCAATAATCTTCATGTAACAGTACATACATCTAGGACCTACATAAATAAAGTGCAACATGGCGACCATCCGAAATATTTAGTCGGTTCTCAATACCTACGAATCTATTACAGCAATCAAACTGAAATTTTGTATGTTGATAGTGGCAATTAGCATAAGTAGGATATATGAAAATAGGCTGTATAGTTCTTCACGGAACTACTTGTTCGTCACATAAAACCCTATAAATAAAAAAATTAGTAAGTAATAATTACAATTATAATTCCATATATTTCACAATTTGTTATGAACAACTCCTGAAAAATCATAGCTCTGCGATTTATAGTTTTTGAGAAAAGGCTTCAGATTCTACAAAATATGTATATTAGAGAAAAATGCATTATTAAACATTTGGTTACATTATTCAAATATGAAAAAATGCTTATTTGATTTTTAAAATCCTCCATATTCATACACTTCATCCTCCATCATTCTTTTCTGTGCTCTTATTTTCTGTCTGCCTTCCAGCTCAAAATCAGACATCCCTTTCTCAGCTTTCATGAGTCTATTCTTGTCAATGGTGTTGAACGCCTTTATGGTGAACACACCTAGATTCACACCAAGTATACTATAGGTGCAGAGTTTGACATTTAATGTTTTTAATGAACTTCCATGCCTCCGATAACTAAAAAATTTATACACAATGTTAATTACACTATGTAGATTACAAATAACACGTTTACAAACAGACGATTTTTGACAGAAATTTCATTACATCCCCCTTAAACCAGAGGGAGTTAAAAGGTGCGGTTAGTACCAAAATCTTCCAAATCGTCTCAATAGTACAGGAAAATATTGCATTTCTAGACAGGTCATCGGAAGTACAGTATATATATTTGTTTATGAATTGCGTTAAACGAATAAACAAGAAGATAGCCCATGCCAGAATTGTGCCGAGGCGATTCCGCTCAAGAGTAAAACCGGCCGAGTGGTCTATACACATGGGACGCTCACAAGTTACCGATCATATTAAATGGGCATTCAAAAGATAGAGAATCGCCCGAAGCAGTGACAAATAGCACTCAGATTTCATAAATATAGACAATTTGTTTATAAAGAGCGTTTAAACAAATAAACAAGACGATAGCTTTGCCAGAACTGTATCACGTCAAGACCGCATAACACTAAAGCCGTGAGGGTGGTTTTGACACATGCCTTATTTCTCACACACGCCCCCTAGTGTATATAGTTTGCCTTGGTAAATCATTCGCCGTAGCAGAGTCGTTAACAAAAGCAGGCTCTGGAAACAAGTTCGCACGCGGAACGTTTTTTAAGAGCAGCCAGTAAATGTCACGGCCCATGCAAGAGGTCTCCCGTTATGAATCTGCCCGCTGGCCCCTGACACTCGATAAATCACACGATAATATCTTCAGCTGACATGCGGCTTATGTAGAATTACAATTTTATTGTGCACATTTATATCGCGAGACACATCCGTCCTGAGGTGGTGGAGGCACAGCACAATATGCTCATTCTGCAGTGCAGCCGTAGCAAGTGGAAAGAAACTGATTAATTTTATAAAGGGAACTCTCTAGATGATGATGATGATGACTTTATTGTAGTAAGTTCTGCGTTAGCGTGCCGGGACTAATGGCTTAACGCCTTCATTCCTCATCGTTGAGGTCGTCAACTCCAATTCTTGGAATCTATTATTATTATTATTATTATTATTATTATTATTAATAATAATCATAATGAAACCTCAGATACCTGTCATGCAATCTTAAACTGAAGTGCTACACCACAGTCATCCGACTGGAATCCCTGTATGTCATACCATAGAGTGTATGTCAATGAACAAAAGAGGCTTTATTGATCAATTGAAGGTCAGGGAGAGATGAATTCTTTTAGGATCCGTACAAAAAGATGGGTAATACCGGAGATCAAAACTCAGAGCTCTACGTACAAATACCGTAGAGAGACTCGATGAATGTGCCAGGAAAAGAAAGATAGTATTTCATTGCCATGTGGCAAAATTGCCTCCGTACAGACTGACCTTCTTGCGAAACAGGAAGGTCCGTACCACTTGGCTGACCGAGACTGAGAAAAACGTCAAAGACATCAAAAACTGGGTCTAGTAGATCTACAAGACAGACAGACTGTGAGACTTATTATCAAGTAATTCCATGGTTTTCAGGACAAACTTAAAAAGAAAGGCAACCCCTGGCCAGAGAGAAGGAAGAATATACACGGTGAAAAGATTTGACAGTACGGAGCAAAAATCAAAGTCCAGTACTGGAAGCGTGGTCCCCAATAGGCCCATCCAGAAGAAGATGAAGGTGAAGGAGAGATTACCTAAGAGGTTAATGAGTTCAGCTGTAGAGGGTAAGAGAAGGAGAGGTAGACCTACGAGGTGAGTGTAGATTCTGTCTTGAACGATTTGAAAGTCAGAGGTGTAGAAGCAGAGGAGGCTGTAATGCTAACTGCTAATAGCGGATCTTGGGGGAGACTCGTTTGCAAACAGAGGATTGCTGGCTAGACTGGACGCTGAGAGGTAAAACAGTCTAAAATTATTGAAACGTATGCATAATAATAATAGTAATAATAATAATAGAGTGAGATCAACGAAGAGGCCTGATGCAGACCGTCTGAGTTGACACCCTTAAGTGACATATGCACCGTGATGATGGTGGAATGAATTATGCTCAATCCCTGAGCAGCCTGTTGCATGAGCCTTGCATGAGCTGAACTGGTCCTAAATAATATCTCAATACACGTAGAATATGTATTAAAAGTCATCTCTTGTACTTCCCGTATCGAACTATGAGCTTCATGTTGTGTTTAGTCATCGTGGTCATCAACCCCGAGTATTTTCTTGTGAATAGAATGTGTGTGAACGTTTGCAACCATCTCGGCATTTGCCTGGAGTATAAGTGAGAAAACCTCTTCCACAATGGCTGAGGTGGCTTCTTAAACGCACCTCTTCTCAGTTTTGCCTCATGAGGCTGAGTGTACCCCGTTCCAGCCCGCAGACCAGAAATAGCGTTCTTGGTAGAGCCGGGAATCGAACCAGGACCTCTGGGGTGACAGCCAAGGATACTAGCCGCTACACCAGGAGGTGGACTTGTATAACTGCGTGATGGTTGATATCGTAATGGCGTACCCAGTATAAACAGTGAAGAAAGCTTTTAGATTAATATATGACCTGCAAATCAACTGCCGTAGATTGCTATTTACATTCCGTGCTGTTGACTAACGCACGTCAGAAACCAGCCACTGCCAACTTGGACTAATATTTACCCATAGCAGCTTCCGGCACGCTCGCTGTGAAATAGAGTTGGTACGCAAACAACCAATGGACGCTTAAATTGACAAATATTCTACTCATTCATAAAAGTTGTGAATGAGTTATGGAGTTCAACATCCCATCCACGAGTGGGCGAATACACGTGGTGCGTATAACTCACAGTCACCAAGCAGTTCAGTAATGCTGCCGCCACTTCTAGGGGACGCTCGGGGGAAACTGATAGAGTCGAAAGAGAAGGAATCTAGGGTAGTTACAGCATATTGAATCGTGCGGTCGAACAACAGGATAAGCCCCAATGTGAGTAAAACAAGGATTTTCAGTAGAACATCGAGACTCATGCCTCATGTGTCGTGTTTCATATTATCGATAAGCTGCTAGATACCGGCCACATTGGCCGAGAGCAGTAACACGCTACCTCGTGCCTCGCTAACATCGGGAGAGTGTGGGTTCAAATCCCACCTCGGCCATCTTGAATATGGCTTTCGTGGTTTCCCATCTTCACCACCAGGCAAATGCAGGGACGGTTTCTTCTAACAAGTCCACGGCCGATTTCCTTTCAAAATCTTTTCCCTGACCCGTGCTGAAAATAAAATAAATGGTTATTGGCTGCATTAATAAAATTAAAATTCTGCTAGATAAACCGGGAGGCTAGATTTCGTTAACGAGCCTTGTTCTATTACTATTGTTGTTGTTTCAATTGAGGGGCTAGGTCATCATGGTCATTCTGCTCCGTGTACTAGGGTGTGTGTGCGGAGTTCTTGTCTGATAACAAGTGTTAGCGTGATGACTATGTTAGTGTGCGTATTTTTAATGCAGGTGAGGATTGCGAAGGAGGCGACCATGGCCTCAAGTTAGGACACATCCCAGCATTTGCCTGGAATAGAAGTTAGAAACCACGGAAAATCACTCCCAGGATAGCTAAGGTGGGAATCGAATCCGCCTCTTCTCAGGTTTGGCTATTTAGAAGGTACTGACCTGACATTTTCTTGGAGATGAAAATGGGGAACCATTTCAAGGCTGGTCAACAGTGGGGTTCAATCCAATACGTCTTCCGAGTCTGGAGACAGCCTGGCCTCATTGCGTTGTACTTTAACGCACGAAGGTAAATCGTTCCGTCAAAGAATTTTAACAAGTATTTTAAGAAATTATATAAAACATATATCTTTGGATATAAATGGATATCCTGCAATTTATTCTTGCTTCAACCTTCACTGGTTTCCTTCCTAGAATTTCGTTGCTGATGAGATGTCGGTATCCTATTCCTTAGTTTAAGAGAGCCAGGAAAGATTTCTTGCTACTAAACAAAATTTACAATCCTCAGTTGGATCACGCGGCTACGTATTGATTTTGTTCACAAAAGAGAGACATATCGTCGCCTCCATTACTGCATCGGCTGCCGAAGAATATTTATTCCTAGATGCGAACAGGATTTCGTTATCCGTTATCTTATTCAAGACTAGTAGCAGCGAGAGTCAGAGAATCAGCAAGCAGGTTTACAAACACTTGTTGGAAGGGAAGAAAGAATTCCTTTTGAAAATAATACGCCATCACTACAATTCATGAAACATGTTGAATTAACGTACATGTTTCGACTCTTCGATGGAGTCTTCTTCAGCTATTAGGCTATCTAAGGCAAAATAATATATTCTAATTAAAACTTACAGTAAAACTAGCTAAACTGTACATAAATAAACGGATATCCTTACAAAAACATTAAATTTAAAAAGTGAATTGTAACATCATAATTCTGAATTCTGTTAAAGATGTCAAAAGCGAATGAATATCTGAATGCACGTAGAGAAAAAAATAATTTATTTAGTCAATTTACCCTCTAGGTTGGTGTTTCCCACGGACTCAGCGAAGGAACTCACCACTACCGCCTCTACAGGCAGTGTCCTGGAACTTGGAACATCTGGTCGAGGTGGATACAACTGGGGAGGTGAGATCAGCACGTCGCCCAGGAGGCCTCACCTGAAAAATGAACAGGGGCCTCATGAGGGATGGGAAGGGAGGGGAAAATTGGGATGGAGAGCCAAGGAAGAGGGAAGGAGGCTTCCGTGGCCTTTACAGGAGGTAGCATCCCGAAGCGGGAAACCGCGGAAAACCACTTATGTGATGGCTGAGGTGGGAATTGAACCCCTCTACTCATTTGGACCACCTGAGGCTGAGTAGACCCCGTTCCAGTCCTCATACCACTTTTCAAATTTCGTGGCAGAGCCGGGAATCGAACCCAGGACCTCCGGGGTGGCAGCTAACCATGCTGACCGCTACGCTACGGAGGCGACTAGAGAAAACATGATTATAGAAAACAAGAGCAGGGCCCACAAGTTTCTATTGATAATATTTCCTTCCTTCTTCTATTGCTTCTTTTCTTCAGCATTACTGATGCTGTAATGTGTAAATGCTTTCAAAGCCAAGAAAAAAGTATTGTACACTTAGTTTCAAGATCTGACGGATATTTATTCACTTTGTCATCATAATCAACATCACTTTCCGTCTCCAGTTTCCCGGTGTTGTAAAAAAGCGCTGTAATTTCTTCCGATCGTGGTACACCATTTCTTCTTGGACATCTGTTAGAACCGTTCTTCTCCACCTCTGATCGTACTGTCTCTATCCACCATCTCCTAGGCCTTCCTCTTGGTCTTATCCAGTTGTGCATTCTCATTACATGCCACGTAAAACGTGGGTTGCCCTTAACAGGATACGAACCAACCATGGGCGGTGTGGCTCGGTGCTGTGGGGCAGGAAAAGTCACCCAACTGTGACTGTGGTGCGCCGAGACAAACCATCCGTCACATTGTTACCGAGTGCTGTAACAGGGCATAATTGGGATCGCTGGAAGACTTTGCGCAAGCCTCTATAAA
The DNA here is from genome assembly GCA_946902985.2 of Meconema thalassinum. Classification (NCBI taxonomy): domain Eukaryota; kingdom Metazoa; phylum Arthropoda; class Insecta; order Orthoptera; family Tettigoniidae; genus Meconema; species Meconema thalassinum. The sequence continues at coordinate 1,710,788,805 of OX336388.2, read as the reverse complement.
AGCTATAGGGCTGGAAAATTTGGATTTTAAACTCTAAATGTATCAGGTGTCCAGTTGATTGTTTTATAGATGTGCGTCGTTTGTAATTGTTATATATTTTGTGTAGTTTGTCATAAGCTTAATAGTAATAATAATAATAATAATAATAATAATAATAATAATGCTTGCCACGGTGGGTGAGTGGTTATAGTGTCGGACTACCAACCCCAAGATTGCAGGTTCGCCCCTGACCGTGGTAAGTGATTTTTGAAAGGCGACAAAAATCACGACACTCATGTCATACGTTGTTGGCATGTTAAAGAACCCATTTGAATTCAGTAGGCCGTGTTCAATGGCAAAATTAATCTCGGGATTTTCCGCCAACACAAAGTTCCTCCATTCTCTACTTGACAGCGCTGTAGTGTCAAGGAGTTTAGATATCTATCCTCCTTGACTTTCATAGCGTTCAAAGGAACGACGAAATTCGACATGCAAGCTACCCTCTGGGTGTCAATTAACAAAGCTTGCACCAGGCACCCGAGGCCATACGATATTATTATTATTATTATTAATAATAATATTAATAATAATAATAATAATAATAATAATAATAATATTTACATGACCATAGGCATAGAATCCATAAACCAGATTCCCGAACTCTTCACAGAATACATCACTGACTTGTTTCGCCACTGCCTCACCGCGAGCTACTTCCTATGACGCGAGAACTTCTACGAGCAAATAGAGGGGGTTGCCATGGGTAGCCCACTAAGCCCTGTGATTGCGAACTTCTTCATGGAAGTGTTCGAGCAGTTGGCGATCGAGACTGCGCCTCTCAACCCGAAAGTATGGCTACGTTATGTTGACGATACCTTCGTAGTCTGGAGCCACGGAAAGGAAGAGCTGGAACGTTTCCTGGACCACCTCAACAGCCTCAACACCAGCATAAAATTTACGATGGAGGAAGAGAAAGACAACTTCCTGGCCTTTCTTGACCAGGACTAATGACCTGGGCTTGGGTTACGTGCCGGGTGCGACCATGCCGGATGCGACCCAGTAACAATCGTGGCTGTAGCGACCCTGCTAGTAGCTTACAGTGCCCCATACGACCCATTGTTCGAGAGAAGAATTGAAGATCTTATTTCCAAAGTGACGTAAATCCAACAAATGCAAAACTTCAGAAATCGCGTTTTTGTTTCTTCGTATAATTAAATTCAGATATGATTATGAATATAATGTAATTTCAATTAAACGTTTAAAATTATACGCCAAATCAATACATAAACAAATATATATTTTATATATTGGTACATGTTTCGACCTACAATGGGGTCATCCTCAGCCTAAAAAGAAAATCAATTAAGAATTGAAAACTAAAATTGCATATGTGACTTAAATCTAAATTAAAATAAAAAATTAATGATAATAATTGTAATAAATAAAATATAGTGATCAAATGGATAACTTATCCTTACCAATATAGTATTAATTAAATAAATATAAGATTGGTCTTTTTACATTAATTTTAAAAAGGTAGTTAGAAAATAAGAACTATTAACGGTGAGTGTAAAAATGTTGAGCTTTAAAAAAAAATTCAAAATATACACAAAATAATTTAGAAATAGTACATTATGCAACGAGCCTATAATGGCTATAATTAAGACACGAGTATTTTTTATAAAACAAGTGTAAGCCAGTTTTATAATTTCCATACGAGTGTCTTAATTACAATTATAGGCGATTTGCATACGACTGTTTATGTTCGACGATAATTATAACTTTATTATATGTTTTAACATAAATATTCATAAATATATGTTCAGTCACTAGAATGTTGTGATCGGGTGCTGCGGTGGGTAGAATATCTCTGTTTTCCAAGCTCTATGGACAACCGACGCATGCGCTCTGTGTGCTTCAATACCATATGTTCAGATTGTGCACCAGTATTCAGTAAAACTGTCACCGAAGTCGTTTCAAAACCACGTTCTGTGTAGAAATTGGTTTTGGGGATATTAAGGTACAGTGCTATTTCTTGTCTCATATTCACCAGTTTATTTAGGCGAACATATGAACGGTGCACTTTCGGTAATTTATATAGACATGTTGGATTTTGAGCGCATGCGCGAAGGTATCCTTATCTAATTGGTCACACAACTGTTTCTTGAGCTCTGATTGGTGGGAGAAACTGTTTCATAATGAAAAATAGTGTTATAATGAGCCTCATTATGATACAGTTTTCTGACACATAATAGTTAGGGTCGAACATAAATCAATAAAATAATTCAGTTCGGCGCTGAATCAGTTGAATCCTCTTCAATTCGGAGTTTATTAACAATTTTGAATAGGTGCCAACCAGTATTACGATGACATGAATTAACCTCGTTGTATGAGATGGAGAAATTCGGAAATTCGTACAAGAATTCGAGTTGAAATGCCCAATATGGATATGTGGCAATTCTAATAATTGTCCAAAACGTTTAGAAGAAAATACGGGATTCTTGAAATGGAATTACGGTATCAGATGTTCCTCTTTAAATTTGCCAAACAGTGTTAGGTTATGTATTTTCCGCTTTAATGCAACCATCGTGTTGAAAATTCTATGTAATTTCATTCATTGCTTTTATGCACATCCTGACACTGTGTTTTAAAAATCACCTATCATTGGAAGTTGTGGTAATCGTCTCCTGTAAGTTGTAGTTACGACGTTTTGGGAATATATCATATATTAATAAACGCTTTGAATGGCATTTATGAAGATTTAAATGGTTTAAACACAACAAGTCGCCTCCGTAGCGTAGTGGTCAGCATGTTAGCTGCCGCCCCGGAGGTCCTGGGTTAGATTCCCGGCTCTGCCACGAAATTTGAAAAATGGTATGAGAACTGGAACGGGGTCTACTCAGCCTCGGGTGGTCCAAATGAGTAGAGGGGTTTCGATTCCCACCTCAGCCATCCTCGAAGTGGTTTTCCGTGGTTTCCCTCTTCGTCTTCGGGCAAATGCCGGGATGGTGCCTACTGTAAGGCCACGGCCGCCTCCTTCCCTCTTCCTAGCCTACCCATCCCAATCTTCCCCTCCCTTCCTAACCCTCATGAGGCCCCTGTTCGCTTTGCAGGTGAGGCCGCCTGGGCGAAGTGCTGATGACACCTCCCCAGTTGTATCCACCCCGACCAGATGTTCCAAGCTCCAGGACACTGCCCGTAGGGGCGGTAGTGGTGAGTTCCCTCGCTGAGTCCGTGGGAACCACCAACATAGAGGGTAAATCGACTAAATAAAAAAAAATTAAACACAACAAACACAAACTGATACTCTACATATTCTTCAAACTTACAAGGAGAGGTCGCCATGTGGTTTACTAGAAAAGTGCTCAAATTTGGTGGGTTTGCTCTTGATAAAATAAATATTTTGTCCCTGTTCGAGCGTTTTTGCCAATGAGCCTTAGTGTGCTTAAAATTGAACGTTTAAAATCAATTCTCAAACATTTGTAGTCCTATTCCCATCTGGTCTCTGTGGTGTAGACGCTAGCGTGTTGGCGTTGGAAATGGAAGGTACCGTCATCGGAACCTACCTTGATCTTCTTAAATTATTATCTTTATCTTTATTTGACATTTTTTATATTATTTTATGTTTGTGGTATAATATTTAAGTTGGCAGATTACATCAAGTGCTTTATTATTTGTGGTTGCTTTTTCTATTTACAATATTAATAAGTTAATATTTGCGTTATTGTTTACATACAGAAAGTTTAGCTTGATGGTGGAGCAGAGAGGAACAGAGGGAAGGGCTCTTGCGTTTCTGCATTAGACTCGGCGCAGTGCGAATGAACGTAGCAAATTCTAACGAATAAAACTTACAACACGTTCAAGCGTCTCGGACGAATAATGATATTAAAATATTGTAAATAGCTCCAAAACCGAAGAGATCGCAGCAAATGCCGCATAGAAAACACAAAAGACAATAAGGAATGTATCAGAAAAAGAAAAAAGGAAGTGCTGAGCAAGGTCTGACTCGAACTCGTAACCACCAATTCCCCACGCCAACGCTACGCCACGGAGACGAGCCGGGAACGTGGCTCTCGAACAGGGGCAAAATATTTTTTTATGAAGAGCAAACCCTCCAAATTTGAACGCTTTTCAAGTAAACAACATGGCGATCTCTCCTTGTTAGCCATGGCCTTGATTTATCACGTGATATCACGTGATATCCAGAGAGACATCGGATTGGTCAACATAGATATAAGACACACTGGAAATAAATACACGCTGGAATTACATCACTTTGCAAATAAACTTAGTTCTTAGATCACTGTTAATATGGGATATACAACGTATTGCGACTTAAAACCTTTGTTATACGTTGAGAGAACCTATAAACTTGCTTATGAAAGAAAAAACTGAAAACCATCAATTTTGTATTTACGTCACATTGGAAATAAGCTCTTCAATTTTTACGGCACCTAACCTAACCTAAGCGGAATTTTAGCAGAGACAGATGTGTTAGAAATTCCCAGTTCCACCGATACATCAGTGCTTGGGTCGCTAGTGGCACGATGGCAAATTGGTGGGTCGCTTGCGGCACGGGTAGCATCCGCCACGGTCGCATCCGGCACGACACCTGCGCTTGGGGCACACCGTATACCGGAAACCCACGCACACCGACCGGTATCTACACAAGACATCTAATCACCACCCCCGACAGAAACACGGAGTTATTAAAACGTTGGTAGACTGTGCTAGGAGAATCTGTGATCCATCCAACCTCAACCAAGAGTTGCAACATATAACGAGGGCCCTATGCGCCAACGGATACAGCATAACAGCAATAAGGAGATTGAGCGAGCCTCATCCCAGGCGCCGGAGCACGAGGAAAGAATCTGAGGAAACTCCGGTGGCCACCGCATTCCTGCCGTACGTGAAGAAGGTGACGGACAGGATAGGGAAATTACTCAAGACCTATGGGATGAAGACGTTTTATAAACCCACCGCCAAAATCCGGGACTTGCTGCGATCTGCTAAAGACAAGCGCCACCCACACTACACTGCAGGTGTCTACAGAATCCGGGTTCCTGTGGCAGGTGTACATAGGAACAACGAAGAGGAGCGTGACCACCAGACTCAAGGAACAAAACAGACACAGCCGCCTGGGTCAAACTGATAAATCGTCAGTCGCTGAGCATTCTCTCTTGCCCGGTCACGATGTACAGTACGGAGGGGGGGGGGGGGGGGGGGCACGGAGATACTCTCCACGACCACACACTACCACGCCAGGCTGCAACGGGAAGCCATAGAAATATTCAAACTTCCCGAGAACTTCAATCGAAAGGAAGAAATTGAACGTGTACGTAATACATGGATCCCGGCCCTTAGGAACACCTAGGCCGAGATATCACGCGCACGTCTACCTGAAGAACCTCCTCGCTACAGCCCGGCAATCGCCCAGGGAACACCTTCGGTCGCCGAAGTCGGAGCACGCACCGCACCCCGGGGGTAATCTCTGGCAGGGACATACAAATGATGTCTGACAAGGGGACCTGGTGCTCTAGTGAGCTCCTTTTGGCCCGTAAAGTGCGGAATTTATTATTTTTGGGATGAAAAATTTGGATTTATTTTTGAATGCAGTATATATTACAATCACCGTGAATTTGAAATTATTTACGTTGAGTGCTTTTGGATGACGTGTATATATGAGTGGCGTAATTGGATTAATAGAGATTGCCGCTCGCGTTTACTCAGCGGTGCTCGATGCCAGTCCGGGGGACAAATATGTGCGGTCTGGTAGACCATTTGCCCCCTGAAAGATGTTAAGATGTTGGGATGGCAGGTCAGCAGCAGCTTCAGTATTTTAATTGTTTTAGGGGAGGTGTTAAGAAGTAAGGAGTTTGATATCTCCAAGGGTGTGTAAAAACGTTGCCAATACGGAGTTATTTGGCTAATTTGTGCTCCCATAGTGGTACCGGATGTTATTATGGTATTTTGTCTTTGGGTTCCCTTATCGGGCAAATGTAATGGGTTTGTAGCTAGTAGTAAGCCATATGAGCGAGTTCTGATTTCGCTACTAGCTACGTTGGGTGGGGTGGGGACTGAGGTGCGAGGAGGCCTGTGATTGGCTGAGAATAAGTGCCTTTTATTCATGTAGGAGTGTAGTGGATTTTGGTTTCTGGGTGTTTTAGTGATTAATGAGGAGTTAGTTATGTGAATTGATGACTTTTATGTGGGTAATATCAGTTTTTAAGTGAAATTGCAAACTTATAAGCAGTCGTTGTGGATGCTAACTAGCTCTGTGATTGGTTGTCAGAGCTGGGATTGGCTGTCGTGTCACTGTGAACTGGAATATGTTTTATTCCTGAATTGGGATAAATAATAATAATAATAATACATTATTTTAGTTGTTATTTGTTATTACAGAGAAAGTTGGTTGTTTTTAGGATATTTTGTTGGCTTGGGGTGTTGTGGTGTCAGAGGTTATTGTCAGGGTTTTGAAGAATTTGTTTGAGAATGAGTATGTGTTTCGGTTTGCGTTTTCTGTTGGTAGAGGGATCGGGTTCGTATCTGCCGAGTCGGCGTATGAGTGGGTTTGTGCTTAGGGCCGTTTTTAGGTAGAATTTACGTGTGACGCGCAACATGTACGCGAGACCAGACGGTCTAGCCCGACTGCGCAGAGAACGCTTGGCTCACCATGAAAAATTGATGACCTAACTGCCCTCCCCTGCTGACCAAGGAAAGGAGCGGAACCCTTGAAAATGCTGGACGCAGTTTCCGGTGAAACGTCGGGAGATATCCGATCTGGACCATGGCCTACAAGCCCGAAATACTTGTACTTAGTTGTGGACGCCGGCCGTGAAAGCCTAAGCTGTTATAATATCGTATGGCCATGGGTTCCGGGTGCAAGCTTTGTTAATTGACGCCCAGAGGCCAGCTTGCATGCCGAATTTTATCGCTTCTTGAAACGCTATGAAAGTCAAGGAGGTTATATATCTAAGCTCCTTGACACTATAGCGCTTTCTAGTAGAGAAAGGAGGAACTTTTGTGTTGGCGGAAAATCCTGAGGTTAATTTTGCCATTATGAACCCGGCTTACTGAATTCAATTGGGTTCTTTAACATGCCAACAACGTATGACATGCATGTAGTGATTTTTGTCGCCTTTTCATAAATCACTTACCATGGCCAGGAGCGAACCTGCAAGCTTGGGGTTGGTAGTCCGACACGATAACCACTCACCCACCGTGGCAAGCAGAGTTAGAATAGATGTTCCCATAAGAAACGTATCTGAGTTCGATATCGCAAGTGCAGTTTGAGGATAGTACAGTCCAAACGAAATGTTTTGGTTCTGCAGACTCAAAACATACGGTAGAATAATTCATATCTTTATCTTACGTCTATTATTAAGTACCGTCTTGGACTAATGCATAGTGTTCGCCCACGCTCCAACAAGCGTGAATTAAGTGTGCTTACAGTTGTTGGAATGGTCGATACGCGTCGAAAATTTGTCGACGTAAAACTGTTCACGCTATTCTCAAACATGTTATTGTTGATTCATCGTGGCCTTTCACTCCCGCGTACTTGGGTGCGTGTGCGCCTTGAATGGTGTTACACCTTCAAAGGCTCAGAGCTAGTGAGTTTGGGAGTTGGCGACCCCGAGAGATTCCTGAGGTTATTCTGATATTTTTTTTACATTGCCTTTAGGGAGGGAAGCATTCTCTCCTCTTTCCCGTTTTCTATCTGTCATTCATGGCTTTACTTCTTTCCGAGTCCCTTAGTTGAGGGATATTCTGTCTTTTCTCTGTCTTTTATTTTCCTTATAACCTTTTTAAATATGTACTTTTCTTCTTCTTCTACTCCTTCTACAGTGAGGTCTTTCTCCAGACAACGGAACCTCGCCGGGGCCGTGTGACGGATGGAGAGCTATGAGTTACGGCCAGATGAATAGCATTTACCGATTACACAAGAGGGGTCGGAAAGCACAGGATGATGTCATAGCATTTGCAACATATGGAGCTGGAAAGATACCTTAGTTGAGATAATTAAGACTTGTGGTTAAGTGCTGTAGCCTATCTCGTATCCTGTGACCATGGTTAGGTATAGAACAAAACTTCGAATTTTCCCAGTGGAAACTTACCTTCTCAAGAAGAAATCTTACAGTAAACGTGTTCGTATGTTTCAGTTGCATGCGATTTGTAGAGAGGGGAGGGGGGGGGGGGGGGACCACAAACAAAACGGATACAATACAATACGCGTACTCTAGAGAACGAAAAAACTGCACCGATACGAAATATTAGTGAGAATGAATTACAGAGAGTGTACCAAAACCTCCTACGTTGGTGCAATGTGTGTTTAGAAAATGAAGGACAGTATGTCCAGCAACTACTCTGAAATTCATGTGAGTAATGATGATTATTAAATACTGTATGTTAAAAAGTGTAAATATGTTGAACTACAGTAGTGTTGGGCGCTACACAGCTGCTACCGGTAGTGCCTTGCTCGCAGGCAGCTACACACAGTTACCTGGCCACCACACGGCGCCTGCAAAATTCTGTTCTGTAGAGAAACACCTCGCTATAATATGTAAGCCGGTAGTTAGTTTTAATTTGCCTTCCATATTTATTTCGTTATCATCGAAACCATTAGGGGCCGATAACCTACATGTTAGTACCCTTAAAGTCCGGCTCCGTGGCTAAATGGTTAGTGCGCTAGTCTTTGGCCCAAAGTGTCCCGGGTTCGATTCACGGCCGAGCCATCAGGGATTTTAATCTTCTGGGGTTAATTTCCGTGGCTCGGGGACTGGGTGTATGTGACGTCTTCATCATCACTTCATCCTCATTACAACGTGCAGGTCACCCACGGGCGTCAACTAGAAAGACCTGCACTCGGCCTCCCCGGAGGCCACTCGATCACACGATCATTCATTCAGTACCCTTAAAACAACAGTCATCATCATCATCATCATCATCAAGATATCACAAAGCCCCTAAATAAACCGACAACGACAATGATTCCTAACGCCTGCTTGGCAATCCCCAAATATCCTCTACCTAGTACTCCAATCGTAGGCTAATATCTTACAAACTGGTAAACGTAAAATTATATTTTTTGAAGGTAAATCCTTTATTTTTATTTTTTAAGAGGGAGCCTATTGTGAGCATAATTCTGAAATGTCCCTCGCAGAAAGTCTACATACAGTAGTAGAGTTTATATTTCAGATAAATACATTTCACCTGAGGTGGAGCGCGTATCATGTGTCATGCTTATGAGAGAGATCCTTCATTGTAACGCCCTCACTTCTAATAATTGATGATCTCCGAGAAGGCAAGATGCTATAAACTCGCCCACACTGGCTTCTTGAATAACTTGTTAATCTTGCAGCTGATGGATCCTTGGCTTCTCGCCTCTATTGCTACCGGCTAGAATCTGCCTTGTTTGCTTGCGTCATACCCCAGTAAAATTCTGGCTCAGTTCACCCTTTGAAGTTGTCCTCCTTCAGATCGCTAGAGGCACCTGCTCTCTGCAAGGCACAAAATCACGAATTTTCTTGGATATTTTACAAATTTTACTTTACACCTTTAAGGAAATCCAATAAAATCAATGAATCAAGTAAGAATTTGCGATAGTATACGATAATTGATATTTAATCAATTTTTAGCCTACTTTCGATTTTTGCAAAAAATGAAAGTAGACTTATGAGATCAACACAGGGCGAAAAAAGTGTGTCTGTCTGTGTGTGTGTGTATGTGTGTGTGTGAGTCTGTGTGTGTGTGTGTGTGTGTCTGTGTGTGTGTGAGTGTGTGTACTCTGAATGTCTGTCCCCCCCTATCAATTCGAACACGGTGAATGCGAATTGAACGAAATTTGGTACAAAGTTAGCACTAGCAAAGGACACCTCAGTGTCATGTTTTATATCGCCGCCATCTTGACGGAAACGTAATGGCGGCCACACAAATGTTCAAAGCTTAAATCAAATTACGACTAACCTAATCATCCGATCTCTACCAAATTTTGTAACAACATACCTTTATGGGGGGAGCATTCTTTGACCAAACCAATAGGTCATCAGCGTAATAGTTTGCGGATGGCGGCCATCTTTGTGTGAAAATCGATTCCCCCTATTAATTCGAACACGGTGCAACCGAATGGAACGAAATTTGGTACAAAGGTAGCACTAGCAAAGGACACCTCAGTGTCATGTTTTATATCGCCGCCATCTTGACGGAAACGTAATGGCGGCCACACAAATGTTCAAAGCTTAAATCAAATTACGACTAACCTAATCATCCGATCTCTACCAAATTTTGTAACAACATACCTTTATGGGGGGAGCATCCTTTGACCAAACCAATAGGTCATCAGCGTAATAGTTTGCGGATGGCGGCCATCTTTGTGTGAAAATAGATTCCCCCTATTAATTCGAACACGGTGCAACCGAATAGAACGAAATTTGGTACAGAGGTAGTACTAACAAAAGGCACCTCAGTGTCATGTTTTATATCGCCGCCATCTTGACGAAAACGTAATGGCGGCCACACAAATGTTCAAAGCTTAAATCAAATTACGATTAACCTAACCATCCGATCTCTACCAAATATTGCAACAACATACCCTTATAGAGGAAGCATCCTTTGACCAAATAAATAGGTCATTAGCCTAATAGTTTGCGGATGGCGGCCATCTTTGTGTGAAAATGAATTTCCCCTATTAATTCAAACACGGTGAAACCGAATGGAACGAAATTTGGTACAGAGGTAGTACTAACAAAAGGCACCTCAGTGTCATGTTTTATATCGCCGCCATCTTGGCGGAAACGTAATGGCGGCCACACAAATGTTCAATGCTTAAATCAAATTACGACTAACCTAATCATCCGATCTCTACCAACTTTTGCAACAACATACCCTTATGGGGGGAGCATCCTTTGACCAAACTAATAGGTCATCAGCGTAATAGTTTGCGGATGGCGGCCATATTTGTGTGAAAATCGATTCCCCCTATTAATTCGAACACGGTGCAACCGAATGGAACGAAATTTGGTACAGAGGTAGCACTAGCAAAGGGCACCTCAGGGTCATGTTTTATATCGCCGCCATATTGACAGAAACGTAATGGCGGCCACACAAATGTTCAAAGCTTACGTTAAATTACGACTAACATAACCATCCGATCTCTACCAAACTTTGCAACAACATACCTTTATGGAGGGAGCATCGTTTGACCAATCTAATAGGATATTAGCCTAATAGTTTGCGGATGGCGGCCATCTTTATGACAAAATTGATTCCCCCTATTAATTCGAACATGGTGGAACCGAATGGAACGAAATTTCGTACAGAGGTAGCACTAGCAAAGAGCACCTCAGAGTCATGTTTTATATCGCCGCCATCTTGACTGAAATGTAATGGCGGCCACACGAATGTTCAAAGCTTAAATCAAATTACGATTAACCTAATCATCCGACCTCTACCAAATTTTGCAACTAATACCTTTATGGAGGTAGCATCCTTTGACCAATCTAATAGGTCATTCGCCTAATAGTTTGCGGATGGCGGCCATCATTATGTCAAAATTGATTCCCCCTATTAATTCGAACACGGTGGAACCGAATGGAACGAAATTTGATACAGAGGTAGCACTGGCAATGGGCACCTCAGGGTCATGTTTTATATCGCCGCCATCTTGACTGAAACGTAATGGCGGCCACACGAATGTTCAAAGCTTATATCAAATTACGATTAACCTAATCATCAGATCTCTACCAAATTTTGCAACTACATACCTTTATGGAGGGAGCATCCTTTGACCAATCTAATAGGTCATTCGCCTAATAGTTTGCGGATGGCGGCCATCTTTGTGTCAGAATCGATTCCCCCTATTAATTCAAACACGGTGAAACCGAATGGAACGAAATTTGGTACAAGATAGCACTAGCAAAGGGCATCTCAGTGTCATGATTAATATCACCGCCAAGTTGACAGAAACGTAATGGCGGCCAAACAAATGTTTAAAGCTTAAATCAAATTACGACTAACATAACCATCCGATATTTACCAAACTTTGCAACAACATACCTTTATGGAGGGAGCATCCTTTGAGCAATCTAATAGGTCATTAGCCTAATAGTTTGCGGATGGCGGCCATCTTTATGTCAAAATTGATTCCCCCTATTAATTCGAACACGGTGGAATCGAATGAACGAAATTTGGTACAGAGGTAGCACTAGCAAAGGGCACCTCAGTGTCATGTTTTATATCACCGCTATCTTGACGGAAACGTAATCGCGGCCACCCAAATGTTAAAAGCTAAAATGTAATTACGACCAACCTAATAATCTAGTCTCCACCAAATTTTGCAACACGATATCTTTATGTGGGAAATATATTCTGACCAAACTGCAAGAACATCAGCCCAATAGTTTGCAGATGGTGGCCAAGTATGTGTGCAAATGGATTCCCCCTATCAATTCAAACACGGTGAAACCGAATTGAACGAAATTTGGTACAGAGGTAGCACTAGCAAAGGGCACCTCATATTCATGTTTAATATCCCTATAGCACGTTGTATTTCAACAAGCTACTACAACCAACATTCAATCATACTCCTTGAAAAGGACAATGAGTTATAACAATACCCATGCATTTAGGAGAAAGTAGGCTATATGTTCTTTACTGAACATCTTGTTAAAATTGTAAGGTACTGTAGCTTTCAGTTTTTCGTAACTGTGCACAAGAGACATGGGATCTCTTTTTTCCGTGGAATCGGAACCAACGGCGGTGACATTACGCCTCTAAAAATCTCGATTGCTTAAACAAGGAATCGAACACTGCCCGACAGCTAAAAGGCAGGCAGGGAATCAATTTTATTCCTTTTTAGCCTATTTTCTACTTTTGCAAAAAATGAAATTAGACTTATGAGATCTACACAGGGCCAAAAAAATTGTGTGCCTGTGTGTGTGTGTGTGTGTGTGTGTGTGTGTGTGTGTGCGCGCGCGTGTGTATATATGTGTGTATGTCTGTCCCCCCTATCAATTGAAACACGATGAAACCGAATTGAACGAAATTTATTACAGAAGTAGCACTAGCAAAGGGCACCTTAGTGTCATGTTTTATATTGCCGCCATCTTTACCAAAACTTTATGGCGGCTCAAATGGTCAAAACTTAAAATTAATTTACGACCAAACTAATCATCGGATCTCTACCAAACTTGGTAAAAACATACCTTCGTATGGGACGCGTCTTTCTACAAGGTCATCCGCCGTACCATTTCAGGATAGAGGCCGTGTGAATTATGCAAGTTTTATAATCCATTACTTGGGAACCCCCAGTTCCATCGAACCGAGAATGGTTTAAACTGTCCTAAATGACGTGTCCCACTTGAAATTAAAAGCTGAGCCGTTCAGTTACAAGAAAAGATGGCAGATGATCTCTCATTCTGACCTATATTTTACTAATTTGAGTATATTGCATGCAATATAGCCTGTTGATAGAAATAATATAAACTTTGTATGAAATGCTTTATAACAATAATATACGCCACTGAAGATATCGTTTAGTTCCAAATCATTATTTGCTAAGACGTTGTATGTAAGACAATTGATAACGATGAATTTCTGTGGACGTGTTTGGCTGTGTGGTAAAGCGTTAGTTTTTCACCCGCTTGGCCGGGGTTCAGACCCTATCAGAGTCGTTATTTTGCTTGAATTCTTTTGTATTAATTGTTTTGTAATTACTCAGAGGTTATAAAATAGAGAATTATATTGTGCATATTACAATGGAAAATATATATTTAATTAAAACAACATTCACCACAGGATATGCACAAGAGAGACATCTAACACCAACCAGATGAACTATGAGGGTGACAAACACCACCAACTGGATGTGAACTGCGGACCAGCCTGGGCGTTGGAACAGCTATAATTGAAAAGTTTCCTATTATGGCCGCTAGAATGCACTCGCCCTATTAGGATTATCTTAAGCGAAACTTTTCCGCCAGCTGTCATGTCTGGTCTATGTGGGACTCCATTGGTTTGCCTTCCGTTTGCATCCTATACGCATCGAATTTGAAGAATGACAAGTTAATAATACGATACATTTTTAATTTAACGCGTTCGCAACACCCTATTAGTGTGTTATTTGAAAATGTTATTTGAACTAAAGAAAAAAATGATCCCACATAGTACCTGTACTCTATCTGTTCGTGTTATTTAATACTTTTATTGCATCCAAACAGCAATCGAAATTAAAGGAAGAACATGTACACTAAAATTGCGCTCTGGCGATTTGAATTGCATAGTCTTTGATAGATTGTTTTCTTTCACTACAGAGCTCTAAGTGGTAGCGTTCACATGCTTGTCCACATAGTTGGCATTCAAACGTCACTGTAGGTTCATGGAAAGATGTGTTATTACAATAAAGTTGGTGAAAAGCCTTGGACAGCCAGACGTGTAAACACATGTCTCAACTCGTAGTTGGATGTTGTCAAGTCCGGTCGATCATGTATCTGGTTCCATACAATTCTTGAGCTATGTCATCTCTTTTTTTTTCCTTCAATGATGTTAGTAGTTTTTCCTAGGTTCTGGTGTTTTGTAGAGGTGAATAGTTTCTAAGGTCTTCAACCAAGAAATGATTCTATTATACTCCTTGATAAAGACAAAGAGTTATAACTATACCCATACATTTAGGAGAAAGTAGGCTATATGTTCTTTTCTGAAAATCTTGTTTTATGAAGAGATAGCTTCTGTCGGATCAAAAATTAGGTAGTAAAATTATTTTTAATTGCACATGTACAGTCGTTTTTGAGACACATTTTAGCGCAGATTTTATTAAAAAAGACAGATACAGTAATCGACTGAAAACATATTTTCATTTCAAGTATTTTACCATCTCGACTAAACGGAAAGATATTAGAGCAAGTATTGTTCTGTGAGATTGGAATGGTAGGGAAAACATGTCTGCTATTATATATCACACAATATAAATAGTAAAAGCGCAAATGATATTGGGTGCCACTAGACAAGCTACTCTCACATAGACTATTATGATGATAATTGTTGTTTCAAGGGGCATAACATTAATGCGGGAAAATGAAAGACGCCCTAGGCCTCAGATACTCTAATGCCGTCGGCTTCGGAAAAGAACAAGAGTTGACAAAGGGAGATCGACAGGAAAGATGGCAGAGAAGAGCCCGGCACAAGTAAATGGAAGTAATGCCAAACTCAGCTTGGTTCCCGTGGTCGCCAACCCCCATCCCAATAGTTGTGAGCCCCTGGGGGACATAGGCTATGAGTAAGGCATCCAATCCAGTGGTGGTTGTTGTTGTTGTAGTTGTTTAATTTCGGGGCTTGTTTCATAACCTGTGTTGCTGTGGTGTATGTAGTAGAGTGAATTGTTTTGTAGTTGAGGCTAGTTTGAGTTGACCGTGGGGTTTAGTTAGGAAACTTCCCGGCATTTGTCTGGAGTAGAAATGGAGAACCACGGAAAATCACTTCTTCGATGGCCCAGATAGTAATCGAACCTGCCTCTTCTGAATTTTGCCTCGTGAGGATGAGTGTAGCTTGTTACAGCCCTCAGACCAGAATTCGATTTCTTGACAGAGCCGGGAATCGTACCCGGATCTCCAGGGTGACAGCCAAGAATGCTAACGGCAGCGGTTAAGCTGCTTGACTCTCACTAAGGCGGACCGGATTTGGTTACCGCTCAATGCATGTGAGATTTTCGAAGTGAAATGTCACTTCCTTGGTTCGGATTCCACGTAACATTGGAGATCCCGTGGCTCATGATCGCGAGATTAACGGTCACGTAAAACTACGAGCTTCCTTCCCTCTCGTTGTAGAGTCTTCCCACTTGAAGCTTTCTTTATAACATGCACAATGTTACATTAGTGTGACAAGGGCAGAGATAGTAAGCACAGCCTGCAGAAGGCAGTCAACATGAAGGATATTGGCTTACTTATGAATATTGTCAACTACTGTAGATTCCTGTAATTTATAAACCATACCATCTGAGGCGTGCCTCCGCATCGTCTCAACTATTCTCCAGGCAGTTCTGGGAGGTGACTTTTGTTTAGAAGGCTTTGCATTAACCATAACATCCCATAGAGGCGCTATTTTGTTCAGATTCCTAACTGACGTGACCCTTGTCAAGGCCTTATGTAATTTAGTAGCCAATGTTAGAATCCAAATATTTTTTTCTAAGCAATGACATTGTTATTCTTCCCGTTTTCCGACGGGGCGGGAATGAGATGCGATGGAAGTCTTTGTGGCGGATATTTTTACGGCCGGATGCCCTTCCTGACGCCAACCTCATTAGAGGAGTTAATGAGAGATGAAATGAATGATGGTTAATGAAACTGGCAAGGATGTGGAAGGAAGCGGCCGTGGCCTCTCAGAAGGTACCGTCCCATCATTTGCCTGGAGTTGAAAATGGGAAACCACGGAAACCATTTCAAGGACTGCCGATGGTGGGCCTCGAAGCCTCGTATCTACCGAGTCAGCAGAGAGCTTGGCCCCATGACCAAACACTGTGCTTGAGCGAGCCTAGCCACCACTGTCGGTTTTCTAAGGAATTACATTACTTCTTACAAAGCTACACTCCATCCAACTCGTATATTCTTTGGTGACTTGCTACGACAAAGAATACGTGTACTGTACATATTAGCTTTGTCGTAGAATGGTCCCGAGGCGTAGCCGAGCTCGTTAAATCGTGCATCACGGACACGAGGGCAGCTGTAACAATCCAGAGATCATAGGTTTGAATCCCGACAATGACAGCGGCTAGCCTGAAATTGATTTTTCCCCGGGTTTTCCACACTCCCTCCAGACAAATTTCAAGCCCCGGGGGACCTACCCCAACCCTATCCTTAATATATTTACACACACTACTACAGTCTTCACATAAATACAGGTTATCAGACAAGTTGAACCCACACCCAACTACACGGGGCTGATAACCAAGATGCCTGAACCCCCTAAAATGAATTACCAACAACAATGTAGAATATTCCATGCGAATTGCCGTAGCGACAATGATAATTTGAATAATGTTGGCAATTGTGGCGATCACTTTTACTGTGTGCTGTGGATTTATAGTGTTCGCCACTAATTATTTTAACAGCGCTGTGGGGCAAATTATGATACCAACTCGGTCGCTTTATCACGATAAACGCTCATTAGGATTGATAGCATGCGTTTAAAACTAGTGGACTAAATGTGATGATGTTCTCTGTAGATACGATACCAGTTCATCTAAGCAGGTACATGTAACGGAATAATTTCTTCTTGAATTCAGTTATGTAGCAAATGTCATTTTTACCTACATTTTCAGAAATTTTAGAACGAATAGAATGATTCCAAAGATCATACTAAGGCTAAGAAGCCAATAACGTCAATCATAACCACACAATGGATTAATAATAATAATAATAATATTAATAATAACAACCGAAAGTTAATGGTTTTCATTCGGTCAACACGATTTCCCCCTATTGTAATGGGTGGTTCCATAATTCTGAAACAAAATTAACGTACATGAGATGACTAAATACACTTGGATGACCAGTTTCAATCGACAAGCGATTGTCATCAGATCCTAATAAATCTATTTCTTCAAGTATGTAAGATAGTATTAACAATATATACACTTATTTAGTTGCAGTAAGTTAGTTATTAAAATAGCATAAATAGCCAAGATTTGTTAGTTACAGTATATGCGATTTTTTTTTGAGATACTGATAGTTGTGATTGACCTTCAAGTTTGCTTGCTTAGAAGGATTATGTGATTGTTATTAAAGATCAGGTTATTGTAGATTGTGCACTTAGCTATTTGAGTGATGTGTGATCTGTCTCCGCGCTGCTGCCAACACCGCTGCCTGCACTAAACTGGAAGGAATTTCCTGTCATGTCTCTTTATCTCTTATCCTCCTTGGCCTTTCCCCCGCTTTGCTAACTGCCTGTGTTTGTCGAGCAATGTAACATATGTTTGCTGCCAAGTCTAGAACATCGTAATATGGTACGTGTTACTGTAGTCTGGAGATCTTCAACTATTTAAGGCCAGTTTTCTTTCTCGCTACGCCAAAGCTGATCAGCCCTCTCTAAGCGCAGCCAGTCTAAGAAGAATACCCTGGAAACTTTAATATTGCTGTTAATGCCAGCCTTGGTTCATTGCAGATACGGTACAAGGTACACCCTTATCCAGCAACAAGTTCCCCTTGTTGCTCCCTTATCTAGCTTGGCTGCAACGTTATGTTGTTTCTCGTTTACAAGTAGCGTAAAGGGGGGTGATTTCTCTATGAATATGTGCGTGTGTTAAAATTATTATGGTTTATTTTAGCTAAGTGTATCTCGACTACTTCTTTTATGGCAAGGGCTCTTCATTTCGGCTCGCGATATTTTATTTTAAGTCAGTTTCAATGTTAGTGAAGCTGTGTCCCGTGTCAAACATGTGTTTGCATACGGCCGAATGCGTCCCGTGATTTATCGAATTTCTGTTCTCATTGTAACGCGTGTCCATTCTTCTACCACTTTGGCCATTATAGATTGCTTGACACCCTCTGTCTTGGCACTTTATAGAATATACCCCTGACTTTGAATACGGCACGGGTTTGTTAATTTAAATTTCTATTGTGCAGATGTTTTCCAGTTGTGTTGTTCGTTGTGATTACAATCTTAATGCCTTATTTCTTGAATAAATTGGTGATTTTGTATGTACGGTATTCGTCTTCACGTAATTAAAACTCGCGAATTTGTTTTCATTATTGTCCGGCTTTTGACTTGTTTTATTTCTGTGCCTGGCTACAATTTGATCTATTTTTATGGGTGAGGCCTACAGATTACGGGGTACGCGTGATCAGCGTGTTGGGTCTCCTCAGCCGTTAATTTTGGCTTTCCTGACTGGGGCACTGGCTCACTGTCAGACAGTTACTAAATTGTTCTCACGAGGCTACATTCACCCCATACTAGCTCTCACGTCTGTTTTTGAAAAACTTGGCTGTGTCAGAAATTGTTCCGGGGCCTCTCGGTGAGAGGCAGGCACGCTAACCCAACACCAGAAATAAAATCCTCACAAAAATTACTTTAATTTAGTAAGGACTATGAGGTCTACCTATGATGTTACCCAGTGAACAGTCCATATCGGAACAAATAATGAAATGGAAGGGAATAGTATACGATCCTGGACAATGTGAATCAAACAAATGGCTCCCGCAAGGTCAATTATCTGGAGAGGCTCGGGATTTATGATGGC
Source organism: Meconema thalassinum (assembly GCA_946902985.2). Lineage (NCBI taxonomy): Eukaryota > Metazoa > Arthropoda > Insecta > Orthoptera > Tettigoniidae > Meconema > Meconema thalassinum. The sequence goes on along the minus strand of OX336388.2, from coordinate 1,710,769,604 downwards.
ACTACAACACTCGGCCATTCTTAACCGAACATGAGACTAGGGGCAGAGATAGGGAATGTGGTCAGCAGATATACTGCTGATTAAACACGAGCTCCGTATCGCCTATAAATATACAGTAGCCACATAATTTAGGAGTCTCCTTTTTGTTAAAGAAAGAATTAAATTGAAATACATTAATATAATTACGACTGACCTAATCATCCGATCTCTACCAAATTTTGCAACAACATACCTTTATGGGGGGAGCATCCGTTGACCAGTCTAATAGGTCATTAGCCTAATAGTTTGCGGATGGCGGCCATCTTTGTGTCAAAATGGATTCCCCCTATTAATTCGAACACGGAGAAACCAAATGGAACGAAATTTGGTACAGAGATAGCACTAGCAAAGGGCACCTCAGTGTCATGTTTTATATCGCCGCCATCTTGACGGAAACGTAATAGCGGCCACACAAATTTTCAAAGCTTAAATCAAATTACGATTAACCTAATCATCCGATCTCTACCAAATTTTTCAACAACATACCTTTATGGAGTGAGCATCCTTTGACCAAACTAATAGGTCATTACCCTAATATTTTGCGGATGGCGGCCATCTTTGTGTGAAAATCGATTGGGCCTACCCCTATCAATTCGAACACGGTGAAACCGAATGGAACGACATTTGGTACAGAGGTAGCACTAGCAAAGGGCACCTTAGTGTCATGTTTTATATCACCGCCATCTTGACGGAAACGTAATCGCGGCCACCCAAGTGTTAAAAGCTAAAATGTAATTACGACCAACCTAATAATCTAGTCTCTACCAAATTTTGCAACAACATATCTTTATGTGGGAAGCATATTCTGACCAAATTTCAAGATCATCAGCCCAATAGTTTGCAGATGGTGGCCAAGTATGTGTGCAAATCGATTCCCCCTATCAATTCAAACACGGTGAAAACCGAATTGAACGAAATTTGGTACAGAGGTAGCACTAGCAAAGGGCACCTCAGTGTCAAGTTTTATATCGCCGCCATCTTGACGGAAAGGGAATGACGGCCACCCAAATGTTAAAAGCTTAAATCAAATTACGACCATCCTATTAATTTGATCTCTACCAGGTTTTGCAACAACATGCCTTTTTGTGGAAAGCATCTTATGACTGACTACAAGGTCATCAGCCCAATAGTTTGCAAATAGCGGCCATGTATGTGTGCAAATCCATTCCCTATATCAATTCAAACACGGCGAAACCGAATTGAATGACATTTTTTACAGAGGTAGCACTAGCAAAGGCACCTCATATTCATGTTTAATATCCCTATAGCACGTTGTATTTCAACAAGCTACTACAACCAACATTCAATTATACTCCTTGAAAAGGACAAAGATTTATAACAATACCCATGCATTTAGGAGAAAGTAGGCTATATGTTCTTTACTGAACATCTTGTTATTCCTCGGTTATCTACTTTATTATTAATAAACTCTCATCTGCGTCGTTGACCAGCAGTACAGAATTCTACTCATGATATCGATATCGTGGGTTTGATTTCTAGCTTAGGGTGGGAAAATTTCCTGCTGCACACTGTCATACATTTCGACACGCTAAAAGAAAAAGGTGGGAAAACAAGTATTTATACCCCCAAATCTGAAAGAAATATTACATGGGACATTTATCACAAAATAACACGCTTTTATGTTCAAGAAAGGGGGTGGGGGTGGAAACATTTGTACATAGAATCGTGTTAATATTTCATGTAACATTTCTTTCAGGTTAGGGTGTTTAAATAACTTGTTTTCCCACCTAATGTAATTGGGCACAATTTGTGTTGACCGACTGAAAAGCTTTCAATAATAAAATAAACGAAGCAAAACTGAAAAGAATACTACTGAAACGACAAAATATGTGTCACTATTCTTCTAGTTCTAAATGAGGCTATTGGTATCAAAAGGAACAATCTCCAATTTTTTTAGAAATTGAGATACTGACACCGTTGAAATGTACTCCTAGTCCTCTAATAAACTGTGTTGTTTGTATCTTTCAAAAAGAACAACATCCCATTGTTGCAATGCATGGAAATATAAAGTAGGTTTTGATGCGGAATAATGTCCGCCGTCTGTTGGAATCAAGTGGGATAATCGGCACAACTCCCGATCAGAAGTTTCCATTCCAGTCATATGGGTGCAGCCATAGGGTTTCAATGGCGGTATAAACAGAGATTGTACTGCTCACGTTTATTAATTTGTCTGATTTTTAGTTATATTTGAAGTATTTTACTACTTTCAGTGATTTTATACCATGTTAAGGTTCATATTTTCTTGTGAGTGTGTTTATGATGGATACGATACCTCAAAATGTGACATCTGTATCACCAACAAAAGCGAGGAAACAGACCTCGGATCAGAGGAAATGGAAGATGAAGGTGGCGATAATCTGCAATATGATTTCCTGTGTGAGTTAATGATGCTGACTCTTCTGATTGAATCATACTTTATCTGAGTTTCTTCCAGTGTTCTTCATTAGCTAAAGTTAAATGTCAACATTGCTTACTTTGTAGCTCTTTGTCTATGTAGGTCCATAATAATGGAGAACTTTATTAAAAAAGAAAACTGTTGTTTCCTTGTTTATGAAGGTCATTTTGTTATTTTACTGTTTTTCTGAAGGATAATTATCTTTTTTCAGTTAATACTGACTAGTAAAAATTATCCATTTTTAAATTGCATTAATTATTGATAATCCGAAAGTGTTCAAATCTCAGAACTAATGTGTTTCAATTTGTTTTACAGTCTATTGTAGAAATAATGAATAAAAGTTTCTGTTGATTCCATTAGGACTTATTGACATTTTATTCTAAAGAAAGGAAGCTTTTAGTTTTACATGACCGTCATTCATGCTACCATGAGCCACTGGACCTCGTTTTTACGTAGAATCCGAACCCTAAGACATGGCATTTCACTTGGAAAATCTCACATGCTTTGACGAGGAATCGAACCAGGTACACCTTGGTGAGAGGCCAACAGCTTGACCAATGCGCTACCACGCCCCCTGACATTTTATTCTAATACAATGAATGAAACTAATATTATAATTGTATTTCTACCAAAATAAACGAGTATTAGTATCAGAATTATATTCAGTAGTAGTCCCGCTAACCCGAACTAATTGGGACCGAACCCCGTTTGGATTAGCGAATATTCGTATTAGGTGGATTTTCGTCAAATACGACAATATATTGACTTTAAGTCTCTAAAAACCCAAACTGTGCTGTAATGTTTTTTATGTTTGGCCATGGTGAAATGTAAACATTATATGTTAGAAAACGGTACTATGATTAGGCTCATTATAGTACAAGTTTTCATTATGATACAGTTTCTCCCACCAATCAGAGCTCAAGAAACAATTGTGTGACCAATTAGGTAAGGATAGCATCGGATCTGCGCTGACTTCCACGGCCTCCTATTTTAAATTTCACTGCGTGGCTAGTGTCATAGTGGGGGTATTCGAGTTGGCCTTGGTCGAATACAAGGTATTTTCTGCGTCCCACGCACTCTGTTCAGTACATAAAACTGGTGAAATCTCGACAGATTGTATATCTACCCCTTATTATTCCCGTTTTCCTACGGGGTGGGGGATGAGATGCAATGGAAGACTTTGTGGCGATGGTTTTTACGGCCGGATGCCCTTCCTGACACCATCCTCATGAGAGGAGTTAATGAGTGATGAAATGAATGATGGTGAATGAAACTGGGCAAGGATATGGAAGGAAGCGGCCGTGGCCTGTCAGAAGGTACCGTCCCAGCATTTGCCTGGTGTTGAAAATGGGAAACCACGGAAAACCATTTCAAGGACGGCCGACGGTGGGGCTCGAACCCACACGTCTACCGACTCAGCAGAGAGCTTGGCCCCATGACCTAATGCTGCGCTTTAGCCAGCGTAGCCACTACTGTCGGTGGTGAAATCTCGACAGATATTTATGAATATTTATGTTCGAATATAAAATAGTTATAATTATCGTCGAACATAAACAGTCGTATGCAACTCGTCTATAATGGTAATTAAGACACTCGTATGGAAATTATAAAACTCGCTCCGCTCGTTTTATAAACATAGGCCTACTCGCGTCTTAATTATTGCCATTATAGGCTTGTTGTATAATGTACTATATACGCACTGTTGGCGTCACCTAGCTTACAGCAAGGCATCTGCGACACATAAGCTTCCACTAATGGTAATCGGCAAAACCACGGTGTTTCAATACATGAACATGAACTCTCTCCCTGCTTTTTACAAAAATCACTGAGTTAACTTGTAAAGTGTTGATTTGCTTTTACGTTTGTTTTGTCGTTAACGTAAAGAAATTTTCATTCAAAGTTTTTGTTACGCACATTATTTGTATTTTCTTTTAGATTTTTAGTTTTTGTGTAAAAGATAGCTGTCAGATTCACTGTTTATTCCTGTACCATTTTTTTCATGTTTTTCTGTGCCAATAAATTTACGTTTTTACTTGGAAAAACAAGTTTAATCTTAATCTTTATTTCTTCCTGTTTTAAAATTCAAAACAAATTTTGTAGATATTTTTTCCTAGCACTGTTCGGATTAGGCTGATTTTCGGATTAGCGGGGTTTGTATTGGCGGGACTCTACTCTATTCCATTAACGAAAGAGCAACCTCCATGAATGTTGGTATCAAATAAAGCAATGTACACCAAAATTGTACAGTGTGTATCAAAAGGGACGATCTCCAAAAGAATTGCTAAAATATCTCATAAACTATTAATCATATGATCGGTTGCCTTGGATATTAGCATACACATAATTGCTTGTATACGAGTATATATTACAAAAAATCCATACAGAGCAAATAGAAATGCATTAGATAAAAATCTACCCCTACAGTAAGATGTAGGAAGGTGGAGATTGTTCCTTTTGATACCAACAGCCTCAAATTGAAGGAATATCTACAACAAGTATCTACTCTGTCATTACATTTCACTGTTGAAAATATGTTGATATTGTTGTAATGTGATAAAATTGATTATCAATTATGAGCCATGCGAAATGAATAAAATATGTTTATAAAAGGTACTGTACATTTACAGTCATTTAGCATTCATGATGAAAACAAGTAATGCCAAACAAATGTGTCAATTATCTGCAATAATTGATGAAAACATGCATTATTCAAAATAAATTACAATTACGGGAAATAGCAACTGTTGTGTTTCTGTACAGTGTGATGAACTCTGCTTAGTGATATTTAGATCGTAGGCTTTCGCGGCCGGTGTCAAGTTTATCATCTAGGCTTACAGGATGGACACCAACTCGTACCTCCCCATGATTAAGGCTGCTGCGATGTCAGCCAAAACGTCGGGAAACAATCACCGATATACGACGCGACTCCATCCTGTACGTCTAGATGATAATCTGCTTAGTGAGTTTGACTTAAAACTCTCGGACATTGTATATTACTTTTCCCACACTATCATGGAGACCACGATATCACAGTGCGTTGAAACGTCGAGCAATGCAGCAGGGACAAGTGATTTGAATCTTAACATCACTCCTTGAACATGACCACTTAAAGAGCGAAATTGTTTGCATGGTTTTAAGAAATGAATGTTTTGCTACTCACGGCGAATAAGATACGTAGCCTACATTTTAAAAATCATGAGAAAATATCGAAATAAGGGAAGGCATATATTGGTGGCAAAATTGAAGAGCTATTCTTCCAAAGTGTTTTAAATCCATGATATACAGGGTCTTTCGTATAAAGTAAGAACGCCAAGCGGCGGTTTTGTTATCCGTTGCTGCGGTGGCCTTGGCCGAGCTTGTGGCGCGCCATGGCCCCCTGCTTTAAGCGTGTGTACAATCCTATGTGAAATATTCCCTTATAAAAGATGCTGGAAGTGTCGTCCTTCCTGGTTTATACAGGAATTGTATCTGGTAAACACATTCCGGCTGACGCGAGTGAGTTCTGCCACTGTCATGTTTCCGATATTTTATTTTATGTCTTTTATCGCGCACAGAGCCAGTAGTGTCAAACTTATTTTCAATTACGTGAATCTGTGCTAGTGAAGGTGGCACTTCATCAGGATATTGCTGAACAAATGCATCACGTACCCGCCGAGCAGGCTCGTACTTAAAATAAGTTTTACATACAAAAATACGATATTGGAATGATAATTGTCTCACCATGTTAGCATCTGAGGTTCAGACTGGCGACTGAACAACTGCACGCATATTGCAAGGTCAAGTTATATACTATGCGCGCCCTTTCAATACTACAGCAGGGGGCCGTGGCACGCCACAAGCTCGGCCGAGGCCAATTCAGCAGTGGATAACAAATCCGCCGCTCGCCGTTCTTGCTTTATATGAAAGACCCGGTAGTGAACTCCAGATATCTCAGTATTTTTTTAAATTTTCAGATAAACTACTTGAAATCGAATTACTACCATACGTTATTATGAGTTACTGCTCTATTGTCAACGTTGACACTGACTTACAATAATCTACAGCAAGCAATTCAATGTTGAAAACATCCTTTAATGTTATAGACTAGAGTAGTCCCCTCATGAACACGATTGCTTCAGGGTTAGGGGATATGGACTTGGGAGTTCACGTACATTGTAGACTAACTTTTGGAGATATAGACTTGGTATCGTCCGATTGCCGACTAGAACCCGGTTCATCACTTTTCATCTATATATATAAAAGAAAGTCGTGCTAGTTACACTATTTATAACTCAAGAACGGCTGAACCGATTTGGCTGAATATTGGTGTGGAGGTAGCTTAGAACCAGGAGACGGACATAGGATACTTTTTTTTATATCCCGTTACGTGACATAAAACGTCAAAGAGAATGCAAGTCACTATAAAACGTAACGCAAATGACAGCTATGGCAAGTCGTTTCCAGGCAACAGTAGCTCTTGACGAGACACGGCCGACTGGATGCGAGTAGCACTCTCCACTACCGGTATAGAAAATGAGGCTCTTAACATGAAATCCCGTTAGTTATTCAACGTAATTTGTATAGGGGTAGTAAATCCAATTTACAATAGATGGCGCGAGTAGATTCAAGAAAATGGCGTGCGTTTGTTTCAAGAAAGTCCCACATGCGTTCATATACCATTCATCCCATTGCGATGAAACTTGGGTGAAATGTTCTGTACACTTCAGGTAAGGTTTCTAGCTGAGTAAATCCACTTAACAATTGGTAGCGCACGAGTAGATTCAACAAATGAGCGACGACGGGCGAAGCGTTTCAACAAAGTCCTGTATGCGTTCACATTCCATTCGTCCGATAGCGATGAAAATTGGGTGAGAGGTTGTGTATACTACAGGCAAGGTTTATGGCTTAGTAAATTCATGTTATAATAGGTTTCGCACGAGTAGATTCAACAAATGAGCGACGACGAGCGAAGCGTTTCAACAAAGTCCCGTATGCGTTCATATACTATTCGTATGATAGCGATGAAACTTAGGAGAGATGTTGTGTACACTTCAGGGAATGATTCTGGCTTAGTAAATCCACTTAACAATAGGTAGCGCACGAGTAGATTCAACAAATGTGCGACGACGGGCGAAGAGTTTCAACAAAGTCCTGTATGCGTTCACATACCATTCGTCAGATAGCGATGAAACCTGGGTGAGATGTTGTGTACACTACAGGCAAGGTTTCTGGCTTAGTAAATCCATGTTATAATAGGTAGCGCACGAGTAGATTCAACAAATGAGCGACGACGTGCGAAACGTTTCAACAAAGTTCCGTATGCGTTCATATACTATTCGTCTGATAGCGATGAAACTTGGGTGAGATGTTGTGTACACTTCAGGGAAGGTTTTCGGCTTAGTACATCCACTTTACAATAGGTATCGCACAAGTATATTAAACAAATGAGCGACGACACGCAAAGTGTTTCAACATAGTCCCGTATGCGTTCATATACCATTCGTCCGATAGCGGCTAAACTTAGGTGAGTTGTTGTGTACACTTCAGGGAAGGTTTCCGGCTTAGTAAATCCACTTCACACTAGGTATCGCACAAGTAGATTCAACAAATGAGCGACGGCACACGAATCGTTTATACAAAGTCCCGTATGTGTTCATATACAATTTATCTGATTGCTATGAAACTTTGGTGAATTGTTGTGCACCCTCCAGGAAAGGTTTATGACTTAGTAAATCCTTTTTACAATAGGTAGCGCACGAGTAGATTCAACAAATGAGTAACGGCGCACGTATCGTTTTAAAAAAGTTCCGTATGCGTTCACATACCATTCATGCGATTGCAATGAAATTTGGTGAAATGTTGTTTCCACTCCCGCGAAGATTTCTGATTTTGTAAATCCATTTTACAATATGGTAGCGCACGAGTAGATTCAACTAATAAGCGACAGCGCGTAAATCGTTTCAACTAAGTCCCGTATGCGTTCATATACCATTCATCCGATTGTGATAAAACGTTGGTGAGTTGAGTACAGTCCTGCGAAGGTGTATGAATTAGTAAATCCGTTTTTCAATGGGTGGCGCACAAGTAGATTCAACAAATGAGTAACAGCGCGTGAATCGTTTATACAAAATCCCGTATGCGTTCATAAGCCATTCATTCGATTGTGATGATACTTTGATGAGGTGTTGTGTACACGCCAGGGAAGGTTTTCGAATTAGTAAATCCATTTTACAATAGGTAGCGAACGAGTATATTCAACCAATGGGTGATGGTGCTCGAATCGTTTCAACAAATTCCCGTATGCGTTCATATGCCATTCATTTCATTGCGATGAAACTTTGGTGTGTGGTTGAGCACGCTCCGAGAATGTTTTTTGAGATAGTAAATCAATTTTACAATAGTTTACAGGTGGTTAACGAAAAAAAATAACTTGGGAATCCAAAAGCACTTCAACAAACAAAGTTACAACGCCAACACTTTCTTTGATTGGCATTGCAACGCATGCCGGGTACAGCTAGTTTGTAATACATTTCGTTGCTTTCTCTACTTTTTCAAACGTAAAGGACTCACTAAACGTTTCTTACGAGTTACTGGCATGATGACACGCGGTAGACTGATGATTGATCACCGGAAACTCAACCAAAACCAGTCGATTAGATTAGCAGTTTGCCTTTTCTACCACTACGAGTGCTAGTGTGAGTCAATGAAAGTCAACCATATCCGTTCGATTATATTATCTTTTTTTACCACTATGAACGCTAGTGTGAGTCATAGCAGAGTTTCACTTAAGCCTGTATAACTATGTCTGGTGTGTAGATTTTTCAAAAAATCAAAATTCGCCTGAGTTCATTGAACCAAGGAACACATTAAAGAAATAATTATATAAATAAGTTAATTTGGCTAGGATTGGAATCAAAAAGAAAACGAGTAATGAAACAAGTGATTTTAGCCATTTAAGGCGGAAGTGATTTTCTAATTTTAAGTTTTTTTTAGTTTGATAGAGCTCTCCAAGGCTCGCAATTTAAAACCTCTCTGTGTCCTTTATCCCTTCAACATTTGCCACAATTAAGGAAATGGCTTAAATTTACGTATTTGCTAACATGGGGACCCCTACTTTGTCTGCTAAAGAATGTTCCACTCACACTTAGGCTATTAAATCTACAGTACTGTATGTCTACAAGTATGGCTTATGATATTTACAATATATGCACTTATTTATTGTAATATAACTGTTTCTTCAAATTGACTATTTTTTGAAAAGTAACTGTTTCTTCAAATTGACTACAACGTATCCACAACCTTAGAAATATAGTCGCAAATAAAGTGCTGACATCCACGTAAACACAGCAGGACACTGACGTTTTCTCCGGAGAGACCTTGGGACAGGCTTATAGTAGGTGTGGGCAGAGGTGTTGTCTGATTACTGGCGAATACATGTGAGCCACAGAATAGCGGGATATGAATCCGCAGATCATCAACTTGGTCGCTGTTCTTTTGGAAGCTCATTTCACTCGCCAGCAGCTAGAAGTTGGTACCTATCAAATGTGCTATTTACTTGCTAGTACGTGCTCTGACTTTTCCCGGGGAGTCAGCAGCCCTAAGGCGAGCGAAACAGCAGCTAGTGCTCGTGTGGTGAGAAGGCAAACTTGCTCTGTGGGCTGTCTACCGCTTGTTACAGATTTCGGACTAGTGACGTCAGCGGTTTTCCAACTTTTCCAACCCCCCTACTGCCCCAAACCACCGTCCCACACCACAGCTCTCCAGTGTGACGCATTTCCAGATGTCGTGGTTTATCATCCGTTTAGATCTGGTAATGGAACATGCTATTTGGCGTCTGTACGTGGGCATGCGGCACAAAGGCGGTTTTCATCCTGTAAATCATACTGGTATGTACAGTAGCGTAACTACGCGGGAATATCAGGGGGATCAATCTCATCCCAAAGTTAAATAATAACAAGCAGTTCAGTGAAGAACTATACAGCCTATTTTCATACATTATACTTATGTTAATTGCCTCTATCAACATACAAAATTTCAGTTTGATTCCTGTAATAGATTCGTAAATATTGAGAACCGTCTATATATTTCGGTTGGTCGCCATGTTGGATTTTTATATATGTAGGCCATAGAGTTATGTACTATTAGATGACGATCTATGCGTAGGTTCATTATTCAAACGTTCACTTCGATCGCATGATTAATACACAAGAAATAAAAAAAATTGCGCACAGCCGCCATCTTGAGGTTATGTGAACATATTTACTAAATTAGATGCCAGTGGATTTCAGTGTGCATAAGCATTTACTGTACAATATTTCACTGCGCTCAGATGGTTAAATCGCAAAAAAAAATCTATTAAAATGTTTCACATTTGCTTGGCCGCCATGTTCGTTCTGTAATTTACAGGTTCTTGGACGTCTCATAGCTGAATTTCTAGTAGTACCCTTTATCACCGTACAAAATTTCAGGGTGGTATATGTAATAGTTTCGGAGATATAGAATGCCGGTGAAATATTTCGCACAGCCGCTATGTTGGATTGGTGAGACGTAATAAAGTTTGAAGGGAACAGTCGGGATCTGCCAAAATAGTATTATGACCCTACCGAGTTTCATTTAAATCGCTCTATCCGTTTAGAAATTATTAGAGGGGGATACACACACACACACACTCACACGGGCAAAGCCAATTTTTTCATAAAATGAAAATATAAAAAATGTGAAATTAGATGTTTTCAATTTTGGATAGAACCAATCTTCGGATTGTTGGATCATGAAAGTTTATATTTACTAACTCAAAAAAGCATTTCTTTTCACTCGTGTAAAATGTTTATTGTTATCCCAACGCTGGCGTTTTCAACCTGGTGCTCGCGAGCTCTTTAAATGAAGCTTAGTGTTCTCGTCATACGAGCCAAAAAGTGCTTGCGAGCACAAGCTCCCCTGAGATCCATTCTTCAATTAAAATTCTATTGCACGAACAGGAATAATAGTAATAGCTTTGGGGCTATTGGTTCGAGTGAAACTTAAAAAAAACCGGCGTTTCGAGACAACTGCCTGTCCTTTTATCAAGGTTTGTCAAGAAAGAAGGAACGAGTAAACAATGGCATGTAGCCTCCATAGATAAATGGTATAAGATAGGAAGCCATGTCGAAACAAATAATTAGAGCTCAGCAACTTGAAGTGTGACCCTGCGTGAGCGCTAGCTCCGTCACCCAGAGTGACAGAGAGTACAGCGGGCTTGTAGTTCGCATTTTTTCCGGGGTTTCAGTTGGAGTTGCTGCGCTCTACTCCATGACGACCTGAGACCAAGAAGATGTTGGTAATGAAACTATAGAGAGCAACCATGATTCACTCAAGGGATAATAGCGTTTTCACAACAATTATTATTGATAGTTAGAAATGTTATCATTTTGTGAAATAGTATTTTTAAATCTAGAGTAAAAATTATAGGACATTCCTGTTTTATGAGTAGCAGTAAAGATGCTGATTAGACTGGACTATCCACATGTAAATGCATCGTACCTACATGAGTCATGCAAGCAGTTGTAGCTTGTGTAGTGAGCGATAAATCCCTAGGTATTTCAGCACTTTTGAGGGAGAGGGAGAGAGAGAGATAGGAAAAGGAAATAGAGGTGTATGCTTGTTTCGTTGTTGTTATTATTATTATCGTTATAAATTATTATTATTATTATTATTATTATTATTATTATTACGATTATTTTTATTATTATTATCTCTGATCTCCCCTTAAGGAGAGCGTTAGAATAAAATCAATTTTCATTTTTACTGACCCTTTCTTCTTTCTTCCCAAAAATCTCTCATACATTCACTATGCTTCAACTTTATCTCTTCTGTCCCTTCTTTCCTCTTCTTTTCTGTTTGGGCGTTTACTCAAATGTCTGTTTTCTGAGTTTTTCTCTGTATGTTTTCCTGTCTGCCATGTCTTCTGTAGTGTTGTTTAGTTTTTTGAGGTCTCCCACGGTTTCTTTTACTCAATTGGTTTTCAGTGTACTATTCGTAACTATATTAAACATTTTCTTGGTCAGTCTGTCTTCGTTCAACCTATGTATGTCCATAAACTTTTGTTCTTCTCTTCCTGATGTTGTTTGTAATCGTCTCTGTCTGTTTGTATAGTTCGATTGTCGGTCTCTTTATCCCCATTTACTCTCTCTGAACTAGCCCGTAGATCGTATATAAATTATTATCCATTCATTCAATTTCGTTAATCGGCCAACTAGGGACCACGATAAGCCTCATTTTACTTTCTGGCATTTGCTCATTTTTCGCTTGATCCACATTGTCTTCATGAGCTCACTGTGTTTAGCACGACGTTCCTCTCTCCATTTCGCACCAGTTGTCCGTTTTTCGTCCCGGAAAGTCCCAAACGTCTTGATGGCTGCTCTATAAAGATTTCGGTCTTGTGCATCTTCTGCTCGTATCCCCATTTCTTTCAGATCTTTCTGGACGTTAACATACCATGGCATTGTCGTTTTTGGTTTTGAGTCGAATATACTGAAGATACGTTTCGTCCATCGGGAGTCGATCATCCGTCGTATATGACCGTAGAAGCAAACTCTGCGTTTTCGCATTGTGTCTGTGATCTTCTCTATCCTCTTGCCTGGATTTTCGGATGTAGATGCCATTTTTGTAGTCCGGGCCAAGTATGATGTGTAGGATCTTTCTTTCGTTCTTTCTTCTCTCTCTAACTTCGCCAGCAAACATTTCTCGGATAGGATAAGGCATTCAGATGCATATAGCGGCATTGGTTTGATGACAGTGTTGTATTATTATTATCATATTATGTTTAATGCTGCCCAGATACTTTGTATGGCATGAAAGAGGTGCTCACAGTCTCAAAAAGATTAAGAACACCCTAACTTAACATATACTGATAGAGCAGAATAATCAGCTGTTCAGTGAGCCAGAGGGGTGGCGCTACCTATCCTCATCCCTTTGTCAGTTGCCATTCTGTTAGTATCCGAGTGTGAGTGTCGTTTTGGGAGGTGGATAATAGAAAAGAAAAGTACATGGCCATTGGCTGCATTAATAAAATTATTATAATATTGTGTTAAGTTGTAGTTTTGGGTTGGAAACTGTGGTTTATTAATATTTACCCAATGTCGGGGTTAGAAAAGGCCAGATGATTTCGTAAAGAAAACTGGACTTTATAATTTAATATCAACAAAATTGTTTTATTTATTTATTTATCGTATGACTTTTAGTGCCGGGAGTGTCCGAGAACATATTCGTTCGCCAGAGTCTGTAGCTGCTACCAGCAGACACCATTAGGGTGAGCTACAAGTTAGATCAATGTCAAAGTAGTTCCAACTTTTGCTACCAGATGTCAATGATACCTAGTGGTGAACGTTGGAAGTTTGACAGAGCGTTCAAACGAAATCTAATCTAGAAATTTAGCTTAACACAAGTTTAGTCTGTGGAAGGATCTTTTACATGCCATAAATCTATGACATGGGACCGCCGGCGTTACTTCCCCTCTGAAGTAAGACATACAGAAAGATTTTTAACGCTCTTAAAAAATCCGACGACTTCGGCCGTGTTTGAACCCACTATCTTGGACACAGCAGTTCAGCATGCTACCAACTAGGCTACGCCACCGAAAATTAACAAACTTGTTAATTTTGAAGTATTTGTACATTGATAAGTGCAAATACAACGTACCAGATGCTAATGGAATCAAACACTAAAACATGTAGATAGGTTTTGAAACTTCGGGATCATATATTTGCTTACATTGATAATATCTCATTATGTCCGACCCCTCACCCCCAATGTAATTTTGACTCAGCTCTTCCCCCTCCAGAGCCAGCCGCTGGATATGCGACCCAGACTATGAGAAGGTGGTTTGCTTGCGCAAATCACTTCGTCGGAAAACAGCTGTATCAAATACAAATTTCTGAGTAATTATGGTATTAAATGTGCCTATACCTAATTGATTCAGCTCCTTTTGAACTGATTTTGTTTCCGTCCACCTCTTGGTATAGCAGCTATCATTCTTGGCTTTCGCTCCGGAAGTCCCGGTTCGATTACTGGCTCTGCCAAGAGATTTAATTCTGGTCTGAGGGCTGGAATGGGGTCCATTCAGCCTCGTGAGACAAAACTGAGAATTGGTGGGTTGGATTCTCATCTCAACCATTCTGGAAGTGGTATTCCGTGGTTTACTACTTCTACTCCAGGCAAATGCCGGGGTGATTCCTAAAGAAGACCATGAATGCCTCCTTCCCAATCCTCGTCTGAATTACAAAACACACACTAATACAGCCATAACAATAACACAAGTTATCAGACTAATCCCACACGAACCCAACTAGACGGGACTACACGCTACATGATCACGATGTCACAATGCAACAACAAGGAATGTTTTGGCTGTGAGCCAAACACAAACGAGTCCGATGAATCCAAGATAAGAACCTTAATAGTAGTTGTTTACCTTGTTGAAAATTTACCACTTAGAAATGCAAGCGGATATGTGGGAGGGGGTGTATTATGAAGCTCTCTTGAGCCAGTCATCACGACGCCACTATGTTTATTAATCTGGTATTTTATCATAATTTCACGAAAAACTTTAGGTAACTTCCGATGCCCCATGGCATTACATTCAGGATATTTTCTTTAGTATTTTCTATTTTGGCATTGAAGAGGGAATGTTAAATTTACAATAATTTTTACCCTAGGTTCGCTTACGAAACTGCTTTACTCTCTGCATATAAGATGTTCAAAATATTACGGTTGCAAATGTATGAATCCTGAATGAAAATCCACAGCCTGCTTCCAGTCTCCGACCGGGTCAGGAATGGAATGAATGAAGCCCCTATCTAGCGGCGAGGATATGAACTGTGCCGGCTGCAGAGGCCAGACGCACTCCTCTGGGGCAATGATTAACTGAATGACAGATGAAATGAAATGATAGTGGAGAGTGTTGCTGGAATGAAATTTTGACAGGGAAAACCGGAGTACCCGGAGAAAAACCTGTCTGCCTCCGTTTTGTCCAGCACAGATCTCACATGGAGTGACCGGGATTTGAACCACGGACCCAGCGGTGAGAGGCCGGCGTGCTGCCGCCTAAGCCACGGAGGCTGCAAATGTAAGAATATTATTGCAGATAAATGTCACCATGTATAAAGTATGGGAAGAAACACTCGAACGTGACCCAATTTGTTTACTCGATGCATATTAGTTGAATTTCCGGCCCGTGGTCAGTTCAATGCAGAGACCAGGAAGCAATGCAGTAACTTCATTATTCAGAGCTGCTACACCAGAAATACTACATGCCGCACAGGAGCGAAACTACTGCTGCATCGCCTACATTTGTGGCGGGAGGTTCGAATATACCCTCGGTATTCCCTGCTTGTCGAACAGGAGAGTAACAACTAGTTACACGAAGAGTTAAATAGCCTATTTTCATATATACCACTTATGTTAATTGCTTCTATCAACGTACAAAATTTCAGTTTTGTTACTGTAACAGATTCGTAGATATTGAGAACCGACTAAATATTTCAGATGGCCGCCAAGTTGGATTTTAATGCAGTCATGTAGGCCATAGCGTTCTGTACTATTAGACAAAGATTATTGCATAGGTTTATTATTCAAACTTCAATCGCATGATTAGGACACAAGAAATCAAAACGAGATTTTAAAATTTCGCACAGTCGCCATCTTGAGGTTATGAAAACAATTACATGGCAGTGGATTAAAATTTGTATAAGCATTAGACCTACCAAGATTCACTGCGCTCGGATGGTTAATTGACGACAAACGTCTATTTACATATTTTATATTTCGCATCGCCGCCATGTTGGATTTGTGCTCACCAGGTTATTGAAGTTAATAGATTTTATCAAAATACAAAATTTCAGTTTGATTGCTGATATAGATTAGTAGACATTGAGGACCGTCTAAATATTATATCGGATGGTCGCCATGTTGGATTTTAATATATATGTAGGCCATAGAGTTATGTACGATTAGATGGCGATTATTGCGTAAGTTCATTATTTCAACGTTGACTTCGATCGCATGATTAGGACACAAGAAATAATAACGTAATTTTATAATTTCGCACAGGCGCCACCTTGAGCTTGTGTAACCAATTGAACTAAATTAGATGCAATTGCCTTACAGGGTGCATAAACATTTGCTGTACGAAGTTTCACTGCGCTCGGATGGTTAAATCGCGAGAAAAGTCCATTTAAATGTTTCAAATTCGCTTGGCCGCCATGTTCGTTCTGTACTCAACAGGTATTTGATGGTTACAAAGGTGAACTTTCTAATAGTGCCCTTTGACACCGTACAAGATTTCAGGGTGATATCAGTAATAGGTTCCGAGATATAGAATGCTGGTGAAATATTTCGCACTGCCGCCATGTTGGATTGGTGGGAAGTTATAGTCTAAAATTTTAAGGGAACGGTTGTGGTCGGACGGAATAGTACTATGTCCTTACTGAGTTTCATTTAAATCGCTCCAGCCACTTAGATTTCATTAAAAGAGGGTGGGGACACACACACGGATAAGAGGTGATCTCATAAATCATAACGAATCCATATTTTAAACACTGATACAATTGCAAGAAGAGTTAATAGGCTCAACTGAAATATAAAAATAAATAAAATGAAATAAACTTTCTCTGTTTCGCCTCTGAGTTACGGTAAATAATTTTAAAACACCATGTATATGCAATGCATTACTGCAAGAAACTGAATTACTGTCGTTGAATTAAATCTTATTCTAGTTACAAAGAGAGACTAACAAGTAATCTGAGGAGATAAGATACTGTTAGTGTAAGCTTTCATGAAGCCATAACTAGTTTTAACAGGGCTGCTCGTTTCTCATTTGATAAGAACTTGGAATACTTGATAGTTTGTAAACTAATCTTAATTAACATTTCTCCAGTTTAAAGCATCGCACGTTTACTTATTTAGAGCGCCCTTTGTGCTAAGTGCCTCAGCTTGAACGTTAAATACATGATGAGCTATTGTTGTGCGTGCTCGCTCGGAGCAGCAGAAACGGCCAAATGCTCTCTATTGAATTGTGGAGGACCAGCTTACCAAACAATAATTAATTCCTCTTGGACAGACAACCTGCTTATTGGCGGACAACTCAACAGCCATAACTACTGCACTAAGTCCGCGAAGATCTGTTGAAACTGGGGCAGAGTTGGGTCCCTATAGGCTGCAATTCAAACGGTCCAAATTTTCGTAGGCACTCAATTTACTATGGGCGGATAATATTCAAACAATATCTTCTCTAACTAAAATAAGAGATAGGTTATTTCAGAGTCCTGAAAATAATGACAGTTACACAACGTACTAAGCTAGAAATTCCATACGCAGTTCTTAATGAAGAGATAATATTTTAACAAGAAGTTCCGTGACGAATTAAGAGCCTACTTTTCTTAAAATGTAAGATGCACGCCAATGATTAATCTATATTGATCTATCTTGAATAATGATGAAATTTAGTTGATAATATCGAAATTTCTAATTAGTTCGAAATACTGTATACCTGGCATAATGCATCCTAATAGAGCAGTACAGTTGGCAGCCCTGGTGACTGAATATATTCTTAGTTCCATTTCTTAAGGTACAGAATACAAAATTTGGTTGAAGTTCAATGGATAGCATGGACGTTACATGCAGTTAAACATTGGATCCAACAGCGCGCGTAAAATCATGTTGGCAACAATGTCATGCATGTATTGGTCAGAAATAATCTGAAATAATATGATCTATTGTTGTGCCAAATTTGAATGAAATCCATTACATAGTAGAGAAGTTACATGTATTTCAAAATTGGAAGTATCAGCAGGCTTAGAATCATGTTGGCTGCACTGACGTAAACTAGTTATTCCAAATTAATCATGAATGCCAGGTACTATACGTGTACAAAGTTTAGAGCTATTGGCTTGCATACTTTCTGATATATTGATATTAGGGTAAAACATAGAGACAGCATTTATCAACAGTTGGCTGCCGTGGTTGCTCTTAAGAATACGCTTAGTCATCTCTCTTATGGTAGACATAGCACATGCGAAATTTGGTTGAAATACAAATGATAGTATAGAAGTTACATGTATTTAAAGTTGGACCTCTCAGCAAGCTTAGAATCATGTTGGTAGCACTGACGTGTATAAGTTACTCCAAATTAATATAGAATGTCAGGTACTATACGTGTGCATAGTTTAAAGCTGTCGGCTTGCATACTTTCTTATATATTGGTATTTGGATAAAAGACATTGAGAGCATTTATTGACAGTTGACAGTCCTGGTGGCTCCTAAGAATACGCTCAGTCATATCTGTTTATGTACACATAGCCACATCCGAAATCTGGTTGAATTCCAATTGATAGTGTAGAAGTTATATGCATTTAAAAATTGGACCTATCAGCAGGATAATAATCATCTTGGCAACACTGCAATGTATGGCCTCCTAGAAATTAAACTGGAATATTATTATCTATACGTGTGCCAAGAAGTAGCTCCCATTCATAGCTTCCAAGATATCCAACAGGGAGCTCAAATTTCAATTGTGATTTTTCAGCTGTTGGTAGCACCCACATCATTTTCAAATACGGCATTGAGATATTCAGGTATAGATCTTTATTCCTCCCAAATTTTGTTTCGATTGCTGCAGCCGTTTAGGAGTTGATAGGGGGAAACACACACACAGCTAGACAGACAGACAGAAGGACAGACAGACAGACACACATTTGTACGGATCGATCTCATAAGCCTACCTTTTCCTCATTTTTGCAAAATGTGAAAAGTAAGCTAAAAATGTGCTAGGACATAATTATCTATTATTTAATACTTCATATCACAAAAATCACCAATTCGCAGTAAATTAACTTCAACATTATCTGCCTTATTTCGGTGAGAAATACATTTTCAAAATGCAGTTGCTATATTTAGGCAAGAAACGGATGGATTTGATGTACTTGCAGTTGAAAGCACATGCGAAAACACACTGAACCGTAGGCCACACTTAAATAATACATGCCGAATTTTGAGATATGACGTATTTAATGAGCGTTGTTAAATTGTTTTTTATTTATTCTTTCTTTCTTTCTTTCTTTCTTTCTTTCTTTCTTTCTTTCATTGTTCCTTTCTTTCTTTCATTGTTTCTTCCTTTCTTTCTTTCATTCTTTCATTTCATTTAATTTATTAATGTATTTATTGTATATTTATTTGTTTATTTTACTTCACAATTATCGGAAGGACACTACTACAAATACACTGCAAATATTTGATATCACTATTAGGAGGTTAGGAGTAGCCTCCGTGGCTTAGGCGGCAGCACGCCGGCGCCGGCCTCTCACCACTGGGTCCGTGGTTCAAATTCCAGTCACTCCATGTGAGATTTGTGCTGGACAAAGCGGAGGCAGACAGGTTTTTCTCCGGGTACTTCGGTTGGTGCCTGTCCAGCAACACTCTCCACTATCATTTCATTTCATCTGTCATTCATTTACTCATTGCCCCAGGGGAGTGCGACAGGCATCGGCAGCCGGCACAATTCATATCCTCGCCGTTTGATGGGGGCTTCATTCATTCGATTCCCTGACCCGGTCGGTCGACTGGAAGCAGGCTGTGGATTTTCATTCTGAGGTTAGGAAATATACTGTATGTGCTTAAACATTTTAGTACGGAATATTTAATTAAGAAGCATAACAATAAAGTCCACGGGCTAAACCGTAGCCTATGTTATCACTTACATTAACTTCCAAAAGGCATACGACTCTTTAGATAGGGAATCGTTATTCTCGGTCCTGAAAGAACTAGACCTCGATAACAAAACTACAAACCTAATCAAAGAAACACTAACTAATTCATTCTCCAAAGTTAAATTCATAGGGGAACTCTCCACCCCTCTTGAGATTAAAACAGGTGTATGGCAAGGAGATGGACATTCTCCACTGCTATTTAACTGTGCCCTCAAAAAAGTAGTCAGAGAGCGGAATGTGAAGACCGACATTGGAATCAGAATAGGAACTAAAAAGAAAGGCATTAATGTCAATTGTTTAGCTTTTGCTGATGACATGGCCTTATTAGCTGAGACATGGGAAGAAGCCAAGAAACAGATCCTCGAACTCCTGAGGCAAGCGTTAAAAATGGGTCTCAAAATCTCAGTTGAAAAGACCAAAATAATGTCGAACATAAAAAAACTCCAAAAAAGCTTCAACTGGGCAAACAATACATAGACATCGTCAACGAATTTAAATATCTTGGGGAATGGATCGGCTGGAATGCGCTAGAGAAAAAGACAATGGAATCTAGGAGAAATAAAGTTGAATTGGCCTTCCAATTTACGAAGGACACTTATATTAAGAAGTCTCTCTCCTGGAATACCAAGATAAAAAGTTATAACACGGTAATTAAACCAGAAGCCTTATATGCAACCGAGACATTGTCCCTCACCACCCAGGGACCGCTTGAAAGGCTGGAGGTAAGGATAGAAAGATAATACGCAAAATTTTAGGCCCCAAATTTCATAACAACAAATTAATCCATGACAGGAACGAAACTCTTTACCAAAAAACTGAAAAACTCTCGGACACAATAAGAAAACGGAGAATTGATTTTTATGGGCACATCCTCCGGATGAATTCAAATAGATTAACCAAAAAGATCTTCGACCACTTCCGTAATAACAAAAACAAAACCTCTTTGCTTTAAGGAAACCGAGAAAGACCTCATGGAACTCCAAATTACAGACACCATGCTCATGGACAAAACAGCCAAAACCGTCACCAAGGATAAGAAGCAACGGTTCCAAGTGAAACTCAAACAAAAGCGTACGATCCACATCTCTGCCGAAGAAAGGGAAGCAATATCTCAAAGGATGAGGCAATACTAGGCCCAAAGGAAAGCTCATAACAATAAAAAGTGATTGATTTCATGTACCCCAAAGTTGGGTGAAACAAATAAAGAAGAAGAAATTCCAAAATAAAAATCAGAATAATAGTGAATACATTTATTTGATAAAATGCGTGAGATTGCTTGGACATTATTGTGCTGTAATTTTAAATGAAAAAGAAAAAGAATTAACATAGTATAGTAAATATTTTCTCCAAACAGCCCACAGTTGGGTACTAGCCTATTGGTAATACACAAACAAGAATTGAATAATTATTCCACACTGGGAATGCAAGTCAAAACAATAATAGAACAACTGATTTGAAAATAAAATATATTAATACAGTAATGAAGACCCTAAGTAAGGTTTTGTCTCTTCGGTGATTTTCTCTGAACATCTTGTGATCCAGAACGATCATCAGAGTATTTGGCGCGAAGGGAATCCGATGGTGATGCTCTTATATTTTTATGTTTATTTCATATAAAATAATAACATTAATAATGCAATTTTTAATATTGTCATTTAGACTTTCACGGCCCGTGTTACTATTCATAATGTTGAATTTTGGGCTTATGCCGTGTTTTATTATATTAATATTCGACGCGTTTCGAAAGAAACCATGTCTTTCTTCGTCAGGAATAATCTGGAATACGACAATGTTGCTAAGAGAAAGCAACGAAGAACATATAGAAGGTGCCCCAAGATGGACGCCATTATAGCCCCATGTTAGGGACAACGGAAAGCAGCAGTGAATTACTTTCTCAGGGTTCTGATAATAGGTAGCCAGGATTCACTGAGATTGTAGCCGGTGTCGCGGTTGAAATTATATGGGTGTTTACGTATTTCAACCGCCTCCCTGATGATTCTGGGACGATATTGCTTTATACGGGCAAGAACATCCACTCCTTGGAACATGACATCATGGCCAGGTGTTAAAGCATGATCGGCAACAGCTGATTTATCAGGTTGAATGAGTCTGATACATCTATTATGTTCCTTAATGCGAGTGCATATTGTTCTCGAAGTCTGCCCAATGTAAACCTTGCCACAAGTACAGGGAACTCTGTAGATACCCGGTTGTTGCAATTTAGGCAAACTGTCCTTAGTTGGTCGCAGGAGTTGCCTAATCTTAACAGAAGTTCCAAATACAGTCCGTATGTTGTACCGACGTAGGATTTTAGCAATACGATCCGTCGTGTTATGTATGTACGGAAGGTAAGCAGTTCCTCTTACATCTCTTTTCTCAACTGACGTCCTATTATTATTTGTTGGTTTCAGAACCGTAGAAATCAAAGCCTTGCTATAACCGTTGCTCTCAAAGGTGGTTCGCAGGGTGTTAATTTCTTCTTGTAAAGAAGAAATTCACAAATCCTCCTAGCCCTGGTAGTTAGAGTTGTAAGGATACCATGTTTCTGGGCAGGGTGATGGTGAGAACTTGCGTGGAGATATCTATTGGTGTGTGTTGGCTTACGAAAAACGCTGTGTCCTAAAGATCCATCCTCTTTCTTGGTGACGAGAACATCTAAAAAAAAAGGTATTTTGCCATGAGATTCCTTTTCCATGGTGAAACAAATAGAAGGGTGCTGGAGATTAAGGTGATCCAGGAAATGGCGAAGATTTTCCTCACCTTCCGTCCAAACAACGAACGTGTCATCCACATAACGCCACCAGATCTTCGGTTTGAAAGGTGCCGACGACAAAGCTTTCTCTTCAAAGTTCTCCATGAAGAAATTAGCCACAACAGGAGAGAGAGGACTACCCATGGCCACACCATCAGTCTGCTCATAAAAATTCCCATTCCATAGAAAGTAGGAGGAGGTCATGCAGTGATAAAAAAGTCTTGTGATGTCTTCAGGAAAAAATCCATTAATGAGAGACATAACACCAGCAATAGGTACTCTCGTAAACAGAGACACCACGTCGAGACTCACTAGGATATCACCCGGCTGAAGTGTTATAGCTTTCAACTTTTCCACGAAGTGTGTGGAATCCTTAATGTACGAAGGCGTGTTACCCAGAAGCGGCTGAAGTAGTCTACTTAGGTATTTGGAAAGGGCATATGTAGGAGAACCAATCGTACTAACAATAGGTCTAAGGGGGACATCTTCCTTATGTATTTTAGGAAGACCATAGAGTCTTGGAGGAATAGCATCCCCTGGAAGGAGAGTCTTCGCTGCATCCGCTGGAATAGATGATTGCTTGATCAATTTGACGGTGACATTTGAGTAGCGAGTAGTAGGATCACGACTATTAATCCTATATTCAGGATCTGATAACAAAGACGAGATTTTGGAATCATAATCAACCTTATCCAACACCACTGTCGCGTTACCCTTGTCAGCGGGGAGAACGATAATATCAGAATTGTCCCTTAGATCTTTAAGTGCCCGGCTTTCGCCTTGTTTTAAGTTGGTGTTAGGTGGCTTAGCGGTCTTGAGAACTCAGGAACATTCTTGCCTGGCTTCCTCGGCCTCTTCAGGTGTGAGGTGATGTACCGAGGATTCTACGGATGTAATAAATTCTTCAATAGGAATTCTTCTAGGCGCTACAGCAAAATTGAGACCTTTAGCGAGAACTGCCTGTTGGGTATCATTTAGGGGCTTGCTGGACAAATTGACGACAACCTTGTTAGCATCAAGTCTAATGGCTTGAGATTTCTGCAACTGACATAACCTATCATATTTGGAAATATGTATGTCCCTCACCTGATCTAGAACGCCGTTAGCTTGCACTGAAGAAATACGATCAAAGATCTTCCATAATTCCTCACTTACGAAGTTCGAGAGGCGTAGATGTAGCTGTAGTAACTCCCTCGAAATAAAATCCAACTGCTTACGAGTATGCTGTAACCTCTCTATCAATAACGCCTTGCTTGCAGGACGATAGATTCTCGTTGCCTTAGGTGTTCTGAAGGTATGCTTCAACATAACAAAATTCGGTAGAATATCATGATCCCGGCATCTAACGAGAAAAGCGAGTGAAGAGATTAGACACACCTTCATGCGTCGTAACCTACTAAATCTAGACATCAGTCGGAAAATATCCTCCCCATAGAGGTTTCTAATATTGTCATTTAGACTTTCACGGCCCGTGTTACTATTCATAATGTTGAATTTTGGGCTTATGCCGTGTTTTATTATATTAATATTCGACGCGTTTCGAAAGACATGATATTCTACCGAATTTTGTTATGTTGAAGCATACCTTCAGAACACCTAAGGCAACGAGAATCTATCGTCCTGCAAGCAAGGCGTTATTGATAGAGAGGTTACAGCATACTCGTAAGGAGTTGGATTTTATTTCGAGGGAGTTACTACAGCTACATCTACGCCTCTCGAACTTCGTAAGTGAGGAATTATGGAAGATCTTTGATCGTATTTCTTCAGTGCAAGCTAACAGCGTTCTAGATCAGGTGAGGGACAGATATATTTCCAAATATGATAGGTTATGTCAGTTGCAGAAATCTCAAGCCATTAGACTTGATGCTAACCAGGTTGTCGTCAATTTGTCCAGCAAGCCCCTAAATGATATCCAACAGGCAGTTCTCGCTAATGGTCTCAATTTTGCTGTAGCGCCTAGAAGAATTCCTATTGAAGAACTTATAACATCCGTAGAATCCTCGGTACATCACCTCACACCTGAAGAGGCCGAGGAAGCCAGGCAAGAATGTTCCCGAGTTCACAAGACCGCTAAGCCACCTAACACCAACTTAAAACAAGGCGAAAGCCAGGCACTTAAAGATCTAAGGGACAATTCTGATATTATCGTTCTCCCCGCTGACAAGGGTAACGCGACAGTGGTGTTGGATAAGGTTGATTATGATTCCAAGATCTCGTCTTTGTTATCAGATTCTGTATATAGGATTAATAGTCGTGATCCTACTACTTGCTACTCAAATGTCACCGTCAAATTGATCAAGCAATCATCTATTCCAGCGGATGCAGCGAAGACTGTCCTTCCAGGGGATGCTATTCTTCCGAGACTCTATGGTCTTCCTAAAATACATAAGGAAGATGTCCCTCTTAGACCTATTGTTAGTACGATTGGTTCTCCTACATATGCCCTTTCCAAATACCTAAGTAGACTACTTCAGCCGCTTCTGGGTAACACGCCTTCGTACATTAAGGATTCCACACACTTCGTGGAAAAGTTGAAAGCTATAACACTTCAGCCGGGTGATATCCTAGTGAGTCTCGACGTGGTGTCTCTGTTTACGAGAGTACCTATTGATGGTGTTATGTCTCTCATTAATGGATTTTTTCCTGAAGACATCACAAGACTTTTTATCACTGCATGACCTCCTCCTACTTTCTATGGAATGGGAATTTTTATGAGCAGACTGATGGTGTGGCCATGGGTAGTCCTCTCTCTCCTGTTGTGGCTAATTTCTTCATGGAGAACTTTGAAGAGAAAGCTTTGTCGTCGGCGCCTTTCAAACCGAAGATCTGGTGGCGTTATGTGGATGACACGTTCGTTGTTTGGACGGAAGGTGAGGAAAATCTTAGCCATTTCCTGGATCACCTTAATCTCCAGCAACCTTCTATTTGTTTCACCATTGAAAAGGAATCTGATGGCAAAATACCTTTTTTAGATGTTCTCGTCACCAAGAAAGAGGATGGATCTTTAGGACACAGCGTTTTTCGTAAGCCAACACACACCAATAGATATCTCCACGCAAGTTCTCACCTTCACCCTGCCCAGAAACATGGTATCCTTACAACTCTAACTACCAGGGCTAGGAGGATTTGTGAAGTGTCTTCTTTACAAGAAGAAATTAACACCCTGCGAACCACCTTTGAGAGCAACGGTTATAGCAAGGCTTTGATTTCTACGGTTCTGAGACCAACAAATAATAATAGGACGTCAGTTGAGAAAAGAGATGTAAGAGGAACTGCTTACCTTCCGTACATACATAACACGACGGATCGTATTGCTAAAATCCTACGTCGGTACAACATACGGACTGTATTTGGAACTTCTGTTAAGATTAGGCAACTCCTGCGACCAACTAAGGACAGTTTGCCTAAATTGCAACAACCGGGTATCTACAGAGTTCCCTGTTCTTGTGGCAAGGTTTACATCGGGCAGACTTCGAGAACAATATGCACTCGCATTAAGGAACATAATAGATGTATCAGGCTCATTCAACCTGATAAATCAGCTGTTGCCGATCATGCTTTAACACCTGGCCATGATGTCATGTTCCAAGGAGTGGATGTTCTTGCCCGTATAAAGCAATATCGTCCCAGAATCATCAGGGAGGCGGTTGAAATACGTAAACACCCATATAATTTCAACCGCGACACCGGCTACAATCTCAGTGAATCCTGGCTACCTATTATCAGAACCCTGAGAAAGTAATTCACTGCTGCTTTCCGTTGTCCCTAACATGGGGCTATAATGGCGTCCATCTTGGGGCACCTTCTATATGTTCTTCGTTGCTTTCTCTTAGCAACATTGTCGTGTTCCAGATTATTCCTGACGAAGAAAGACATGGTTTCTTTCGAAACGCGTCGATTATTAATATAATAAAACACGGCATAAGCCCAAAATTCAACATTATGAATAATGCAATTTTTGTTGATAAACTGCAGAAGAAAACCCTTCTAATCAACATCCCAATCCCAAATTCGCACAGTATCCAACAAAATGATGAGGAAGTAAACAATAGATGCCTCTGGCTGAAATGATACACATATGTGGCGACGGGAATGTGTAATAATAATGTGTCATAATCTCTTCCACTGGGATCTTATCGAATCTGGGATTCCACCATAACCTGCGTGTCAGTACGCAAAATGCAGTCATTTTAGAAACCTGTTCCATAGTTCATAATAATACTAATAATAATATTATTATTTGTTTTACGTCCCTTTTGCCCCGAAGGGGATATTTAACGTGCTACATTGGTACATTGCAAATCCCCCCTACCCCTGCACTATCTCACTCGTCGGAGCAGATGACTTCGTAGTTCCGCCCCTTAAAACAACAATAACTATCTCACTCGTCGGCTAGTCCCAAAATGAATCTACTGACACGGCTCTGTCGCACTTGCGCACCCTCAAATGCCAGATGACTGTGCCAGGATTCGATCCTGAAACCTTGGGCACTGCAAGCGAGAACGTTACGGCTGAGCCACGCAGCCGTTCGGCCCTCAACCTACCAACATAAATGACACGACTCCATCTTGAACAAATGCCGATAAAACGGCCTGGTGTGTTTATAAATATGAATACTAACACTAACGCTTGATAAGTTCGTGTTGACATTTAAAAGAAGTATCATCCCTCAGCCGTGGTCTACTTACTCTATATTTAAATCCTTCCTTGTGTGAGCAGTTTCATGGACCGAGCAGTACTGATATACTTGTAAAATGTGAGGTGCTTGTTTCGTTCTGTTCTCATTTATTGACCTCTATGGGCAATGACTTTATTGAGGAATGAACTGGTATACCTTATATGTGTAGAACCAGCCAGGAAAATGCTCTATTGGGCCATTACAAAGTATTCCCACCCTCCAAGAACGATTCCAGAGGCAGTGAAAGCGACTGAGCACAAGTGGCTAGTATTCTGCCACAAGACGGCAGACCTGTTTCTAAACGTAGCGTGCACGGTTATTGCCGTCTCTCCATAAACCTCGCCCTGACCTAATTTAGATGAACACCTTATTGATCTACCGTATATTTTGTTATCAATAACTTATGAAACACAACATTCTGTATCACGTGCTTTGCCAAATTGTGTAAAGTGTCCTGTCCACGGAGTAGTTCTTTCTATATGGTGTTCCGGAATTCCTATTACACACTTGTAGGATACGCGAAAAAATAACATGATGAAAATTTACATGTGATTAAAATATAATTTTTTGTTATGTGCTATAGAAGAAGGGGCAAACAAAGGGACGACATGTTTCACTCATCAAGTGAGCATCATCATATCAAAA
The DNA here is from genome assembly GCA_946902985.2 of Meconema thalassinum. Lineage (NCBI taxonomy): Eukaryota > Metazoa > Arthropoda > Insecta > Orthoptera > Tettigoniidae > Meconema > Meconema thalassinum. Next base: position 1,710,741,357 of record OX336388.2, on the reverse strand, counting down.
TATATACTATATAAAATAGCTCTACAAAACACTACCAAACCTACAATAGCACCCACAAACAGTCTGTACCATCTATAGAAGGCTTGGTAGTGATTTGTGTTTTGGAGCAGATATTACAGCATTTGACAGCAAAATGGTTTGAATTTCGCCTACCGATGCTCCCTCAGTACTCTCCCCTCTCCTAAATGTGCTGAGTCACGTCATGTAAACATTATTATTGTTGTTAATTCATTTTAGGGACTCTGGACATCATGATCATCAGTTCCGTGTACTTGTGTGTAGTTGAATATGTGTTGAATTTGTCTGAGAGCCTGTACAAGTACAGAGAGCATGCTAACGCAGGTTATCAGACAGCTTCCACACACATCCAAGTGAATGAGGCTGATGACCACAATAGCACAATCCCTTCGATTAAATAACAACAACATACAACTAAACTCACATTACGCATGGGCTGTTTGAAACTCAGGTTAAATGATGAAAGGGAGTAATAAGTTTCTATGTTTAGTTTACCGATACTTCTACGAGTAAATTCGACTGTACTCACTGACCAAACTCCTTTTTATTCCCATGTCAGTTCGTGGACGATATTACCGGCCAGCAAGTCCCTAAATATTTTATCACCTGTCGCGTTAGCCACTGAACAGCGATCGATTGCTGCGAACAAGTAGTTTCATTATACCTAACTTCTTGCATATTTCATATCTACCACTGTACCACTATAACTGTAGAAGATGAAATAGAGTTTGCCCATAAATATACAAGAACCAGCCTCATGTCACTGTCACTGTGTTACGATCTGTACATGGCCGCAGAAGTGTTAGCTATAGAACATCCCGTCCACACACAACCGCAGTTGCGCATCTTATTATCTTTATATATATAATTGTTCGACACGTGTGTATGTGATTGAACTCCTCCTAAACGACTGAACCGATTTTGATGAAATTTGGTATGTATATTAGTGTGGGTCTATGTATGGTTTAGATTCACAATCCGACCCGGTAGGTGGAATTAACACAATTTTAGAACCACAATTTACACACAATTTTAGAACCACAATTTACAGTCAAAAACAGTCGCCATGGAAACCACTACCCTTGGCCTTCGTGAAAGCTGATGTCTTTGGACGGTTTGTCTCTGCACGTTAGAACCACCTGGTCGCAATCTGTGCAACTACTGCCATTACTTACACTCCGCCCGTGGCGGAAAGTTGTGTTTTATACTGAACCCTTTATCCTCTGTTGGATAAATGATTCTATGTTTTATTTCTTCAATTAATAAATATTTCCACCAGCATCATGAAAGTAGCCAGACGGATATGAGGAAATTTCAAGCATTTGTTGGAGACAGCGGGGACATACCTAAAGCTGTTTGACAAAAGGCTAAATACTTTAGATGTGAAAGGAAATAGAGTAGCGATGTGTCAGAAGGACAGGTGTTGGCCACCTCAAAATAGAAGCGACGCGCAGTGAGACATGGTTCTGGTATGTTCATTGTAATATTCGCGCCTAGAAGAAATATGATGCAGTAACGTGAGTGGCTGATGAAGAAAATAGACACTCCTACGACGCCAAGATCGGCTAAAAACCGCCAAGTTACAGAAAATGTGGAACCAATGAGAAATGAATGCCTACGAGCGCGGCAAGACCAGCTTGGGTACGCGGTGACTAGCATTCACGCGGGAAATAGCCTAGACAAAATCTCTACGATCGATTCTAGGATTAATGGGCATATTCTTGACCTGTGCAATGTTACGAGTTCAGTGATATTTATTTCATTCCTGTACCACCATTATTTCGAGAAATTTTTATATAGTCCCCCCCCCATCAAGACCTAGGGCCAGTTCATTTATAAGTGGCGTGAAGAGCCAAGACAAGGACTATTACTCTGTGCGTCGACGGACGTAGACTTTTTACTTGTGTTCGTCTGAGGACGGAACGTATTACATTTGTGTGTCGAAGACACAAGTTTATTATTAATTTGGTGCGTCTAAGGACGTATGCTGTTATACTTTTGCGTGTCATGAGGACATAGAAGTTATTGTAAATGTGTTAAATTCAGTGATAGATAGTCACAGTACTATTTTTTGTAGGGGCAGTATCGTCGATAATTCGCCAACAAACTGTTACGGGGAAAGTAGTACCTGGAACGGCGAATTTAGTAGTCAGATATCAAGTGTATAATAATTTAACTTTCTGAATCAGCACGAGAGATGACATCGATTACCATAGAAGAAGTTTGGAATTCTCAACACTCCGTCCAGATGGCTGAGATGAGATAAGAAGCATTCAATTGAGAGATGGCAGCTGATGTTCTTTGACGGGTGACTGAGCGAGAGATGAGTACAATATAATATTCTTTATTATTTGATAAATTAACTTATGGTTTATGGGACATATTTTTGTAAATACTTTGCTTGTTTGATTAACGTAGTATTTTTAGTTTTGGTCTGACACACCTTTTGCATGGAAACAGCTCGCATATGTTATTAGTGGAAGGTTCTTGTTTTTGTTTGTTGTTTTAACTAACGTAGCTACGTGAACGGCCGTGTTTGCATATGTTACGCAATGCGGTTAAAAACGTCTCTCGGAGATATGTTGTGTTTCAGAAGTAGGACTGAGTTAATATAATGGTACAGTAGATTGGAGGGTAATTAAAATTGTTTAAGGTTTATTATTGATCATATTCAATGAGATTATTGCCTTTGGAGCAATGTAATTTGTGACGAAGAGCAATCAGCTCTATCGTAGGTTGTAATTTTTTTTTAAATGTTTGCGAGCATCTATTCAGCAGACCTGTGTGAAAATCGTCATGTCATTCCCAGAGGTGTGATTGTGTGTATTTTGTGGTCATTACAAGCGGGATTTTCAGCTTAGACTGATTTCTGTCAGCTTGGTGCCAGATCCATATTGTAACCTTGCGAGGGCAATTGTGGAGATTTTGATTATTGTCTGACCATATGTTGAGGTGGTTGAGATTTTTGTTGCTGTTGGTTACTTGAGATAACGGCACAGCTGGTCAGTTATTTATACACACTGGAGTTGGGACATGACGAGTATTGAAGAGGGGGAGATGTTTCACAAGGCGGTCTGAACCATTGCAAGCAAGGTCATTAGTGAGGAGCGCTTATTGACTCCGTAATTACTTGAAATACTGAATAAGAACTGATCAATGGTAAAAATTGTTTAAATAAATGGGAGTTGCCTACGAATCACGATAATCTCCGAAGCGTTACCTTAACATGCAGTTTAGTTCATATAAAGTAATCTTAGCCGGTCAGGCTTTTGTTATAGTTGGTTTTATTCCATGTTTATTTTCCATATCAGTGACCCGTGAAGTCACGTGCAATGCTGTCTTTCCTTGTGTGTTTATTGAGCAATTGGCCAGGTTGGCAGCTCAGCTTGTTAAGTGCGTCATCGCACTAATGAGGGTCTCAGGGAGATTCCTGTAAATAGTAGATTTGTAGTGGGTGTCAGCATTAGATTTTAAGGGTTTTTATTAATGTCATGCCCATATCCATAAACGTTGATTTACGCGATGATTGTTCGTGAGCACCGTGGCTGTTAACCCGTTGTAAACGAACAGTCATCCAAGTACTCATTTCTCGTAGTTAGTCATCACGCGTACATAAAATTCAAATGCAAGGTAGTGGAACATGGATCCACATTTTTATAAAGGGGGAGATCCGTCTGACTCCTCAACATTGATAGATGTTCCTGTCATGGGAAAATTCAGGGAGGATATTGTTTATTATTGTTGTTTATTTTCTTTTTATGCACAATTAGTCATTAAATCATGTTATTATTTTACGTCTTGTCTCCTTTCTTTCTTAATTATAGTTTTAATCCTATGACCCTTGCCTCAAAAAAGCATGTTGTTTGGCGGACGTAAACATCACACTATGAACTGAGCGCGACCCCTTGATCAAGATTCTTGCACATAAACACTGCTATTCTGAAGGGTTCATAGGGATAAAACTGGCGCGGCCAAGCGTGGGGCCATTCACTGTGGTGTAACGGCGGAGAAATTACACATATCAATATTGGCGTATTTGAGTAAAACTGACATGCCGCAAGTGCAGGCAGATATGACAGTATTTAATCACCGGAAAGTGATATTTTATTAAAAATAATTGAGGCGAAGTGGATACCGCCTAATGTGTGAAATATAAATTAAAATCAGGATTTGCAAAGTAAAATACGGTTCACGTTTTTGTCTATTGAATTAAAGTAAAAGGTAATATATGTGATACCGGGCGCCCAATGATTAAAGTTAAAACTAGATTTGTGTAGAAAGTCAAACTCATGAAAATGTTAGGAGGCTGTAGCCTAAAATGACAATTAATACTCTGTTAATTAGTCAGTGTTAATATCAGATCAGGATAACAGTTTAATGACTAAATATGTGCTTGGGTTTAAATTAAATTGAGTAAAACTAGAACTACTCAGAGATGCAATCGACTAGTGGGATTAAATGTAAAAACAAGATGTTCAGTAAAGAACATATAGCCTAATTTCTCCTAAATGCATGGGTATTGTTATAACTCTTTGTCCTTTTCAAGGAGTATGATTGAATGTTGGTTGTAGGAGCTTGTTGAAATACAACGTGCTATAGGGATATTAAACATGAATATGTGGTGCCCTTTGCTAGTGCTACCTCTGTACCAAATTTCGTTCAATTCGGTTCCACCGTGTTTGAATTGATAGGGGGAATCGATTTGCACACATACTTGGCCACCATCTGCAAACTATTTGGCTGATGTTCTTGCAGTTTGGTCAGAATATGTTTCCCACATAAAGATATGGTGTTGCAAAATTAGGTAGAGACTAGATTATTAGGTTGGTCGTAATTACATTTTAGCTTTTGACATTTGGGTGGCCGCGATTACGTTTCCATCAAGATAGCGGTGATATAAAACATGACACTGAGGTGCCCTTTGCTAGTGCTACCTCTATACCAAATTTCGTTCCATTTGGTTTCAGCGTGTTTGAATTAATAGGGGGAATCGATTCTGACACAAAGATGGCCGCCATCTGCAAACTATTAGGCGAATGACCTATTAGATTGGTCAAAGGATGCTCCCTCCATAAAGGTATGTAGTTGCAAAATTTGGTAGAGATCGGATGATTAGGTTAATCGTAATTTGATTTAAAATTTGAACATTCGTGTGACCGCCATTACGTTTCAGTCAGAATGGCGGCGATATAAAACATGACACTGAGGTGCCCTTTGCTAGTACTACCTCTGTACCAAATTTCGTTCCATTCGGTTCCACCATGTTCGAATTAATAGGGGGAATCAATTTTGACATAAAGATGGCCTCCATCCGCAAACTATTAGGTGAATGACCTATTAGATTGGTCAAAGGATGCTCCCTCCATAAAGGTATGTAGTTGCAAAATTTGGTAGAGATCGGATGATTGGGTTAATCGTAATTTGATTTAAGCTTTGAACATTCGTGTGGCCGCCATTACGTTTCAGTCAAGATGGCGGCGATATAAAACATGACACTGAGGTGCCCTTTGCTAGTGCTACCTCTGTACCAAATTTCGTTCCATTCGGTTCCACCGTGTTCGAATTAATAGGGGGAATCAATTTTGACATAAAGATGGCCGCCATCCGCAAACTATCAGGTGAATGACCTATTAGATTGGTCAAAGGATGCTCCCTCCATAAAGGTATGTAGTTGCAAAATTTGGTAGAGATCGGATGATTAGGTTAATCGTAATTTGATTTAAGCTTTGAACATTTGTGTGGCCGCCATTACGTTTCCGTCAAGATGGTGGCGATATAAAACATGACACTGAGGTGCCTTTTGTTAGTACTACCTCTGTACCAAATTTCGTTCCATTCGGTTGCACCGTGTTTGAATTAATAGGGGGAATCGATTTTCACACAAAGATGGCCGCCATCCGCAAACTATTAAGCTGATGACCTATTGGTTTGGTCAAAGGATGCTACCCCCATAAAGGTATGTTGTTGCAAAATTTGGTAGAGATCGGATGATTAGGTTAATCGTAATTTGATTTAAGCTTTTAACATTTGTGTGGCCGCCATTACGTTTCCGTCAAGATGGCGGCGATATAAAACATGACACTGAGGTGCCTCTTGTAAGTACTACCTCTGTACCAAATTTCGTTCCATTCGGTTGCACCGTGTTCGAATTAATAGGGGGAATCGATTTTCACACAAAGATGGCCGCCATCCGCAAACTATTACGCTGATGACCTACTGGTTTGGTCAAAGGATGCTACCCCCATAAAGGTATGTCGTTGCAAAATTTGGTAGAGATCGGATGATTAGGTTAGTCGTAATTTGATTTAAGCTTTGAACATTTGTGTGGCCGCCATTACGTTTCCGTCAAGATGGCGGCGATATAAAACATGACACTGAGGTGTCCTTTGCTAGTGCTACCTTTGTACCAAATTTCGTTCAATTCGCATTCACCGTGTTCGAATTGATAGGGGGGGACAGACATTCAGAGTACACACACTCACACACACACACACAGACACACACACACACAGACTCACACACACTCATACACACACACAGACAGACACACTTTTTTCGCCCTGTGTTGATCTCATAAGTCTACTTTCATTTTTTGCAAAAATCGAAAGTAGGCTAATAAATGAACTGAGTAGGGTAAAAAAATTAAATGTGCATTGGATTGTATGTACGAAGGGCATTGCTTTATGCCATTTCCCTAATGTCTCATATAAATTGTATAACATGGCAACGGTGGAACAGATTCAAGAAATCATTGAGAGTTCGGCTAGGAGAACACAGAAATTGTTGGACACTAAATTGGCAGAACAAAGTGAATCATTAAACGATAAATTAGCTGAAAAAAGTGAATCGCTAAACACGAAATTATCTGAACAATTAAACACTAATAGGCTAGAACAAAATGAAGCTATAAACAAATTGTCTGAACAAAGTGAATCATTGCGGACACAATTAAACAATAGTAGGCTAGAACAAAATGAAGCTATAAACAAATTATCCGAACTAAGTGAATCATTGCGGACACAATTAAATAACAGTAGGATTGAACAAAATGAATATCAGGCGGAACAAGCTAGGTTATTAAAAAGTGAAATTAATGACACTATCAATTCGCAGTTAGAGGCGCAGAATATTAAAAACACGAACCAATTAGCTTCGCTAACCGCAGAGATGAAAGATCACACTAATCAACAGATGGTATTACTGGCCCTAGATGTTAGCAAAAATAATGAGAAACAATTAGATCAGATTAAGAAAATGCAAAGTATTTTTGATCAAAAACTTAGCATTCTGGATGAAACGGTGTTAGCTAAATTAGAGCAAATTGAAATAGCATGCACTATGAATACAAGCGAGGTCAAGATAGCTCAGGATAAGTTGGAAGGATGATTTAAGGAGATGGAGAAAAGCGGCAGGGTCATTCAACAACAATTATCAACGGTAGATGAAAACATATCCGGCATAATTAAAGATATGGACCGTCTCGAAATAAAATCAGCGGAACAATGGAAAAGCCTAGAAGCGGATCAGGAGCAATTAAAGAGTACCTTAAACGACACTAAAAGCCAGATTGAAGAGAAAGTAAGCACGATTAAAGAGCAGATAAGAAAAGATTGGAAAAAAATGAATATCGATTCTAAAGAGGAAAGATCCACCATTCTTAAGACAGTAGGCGAAAATCACACTCGTATTCAAGCATTAGAGCAAGAAATGAAGAGCAAGCTTAAAGAACAGACGGACAGGATCATTAAAGCCGAACTGAGGTCATTAGAGCAATCGTCGATATTTAAAACGGGAGCGTTGAAAGACAAGCAGGACGACTCAAATAGCCCGGAGGGTACTAGCATAGCAGGAAGTCAGACTCAGGCGGAGAGCCCATTAACAACAAACACGGAAGGGTTTCGCAAGAATATAGAAAGGAGTTCAACACCACAAGACGGTCATCAGCCCACACAACTTATTCAGGTAATTCGCTCAAACGATTACAAACCGCAGAAGTACACGGAAAATTCAGGGGTGACGCCTAAAGCTTTTATCAAAGAGATTGAAGACCATTACAATGACACTGGGGTACCTGAAGCACGTAGATTGAGGATGATGGAGAGATTTTTATCAGGAAATGTCCTTACATGGTTTTTAAGCTTCAAATATACATTTGGAACCATGTCAGATTTTAGATTAGCGTTTCTGCGCAAGTACTGGTCGCCAGCAATACAACAGAGTCTATGGATGGAGCTTTACTCTAGAAAATACCAAACTACCCAGCAAACGAAATACTCAGATTTCTTTAACATGCAAATGCTAAAATTTCGCGACCTTGATTACCCTTTAAATGAAGCAGATCTGGTGATGACAATAGCGAGGCAATTACCAGTCAACGTGCAGCAAGTACTAGTCGCAGCGAACGTTAGTACGGCCTTACATGCAGAGCAGATATTACGCCAGATAGATGAGACTACATCTCAGAATCATTATAGAGGAGGAAGACAGCTGGAATTAGTCAATACCACAGAGGTCATAAAACCAAAACAGGCAAACACTAAAACGCAGGGTACTAATACAAGCACCTCCACACCTAGGCGAAACCAGGAGGAAGGAGAAAACAGACCATACCAGCGTAACGAAAATAACTATAACAATAGATCATACCAAGGCAACAATAGATATGAACTGAGAGAATATCAGAAGTGGCGTGAAAATCGAAGGAATGACAGGCCTTATGGAAGATACGGTGATTACAATGCCAATCAAAGATGGAAAGGAAGGAGAGGTCAAAATCAAGGAGAGCCACGTAATTATCGAAATTACTGGGATGATAGGCACGCTCAATCGCAAAATTACCTAGAGGAGTTACACGCTAGCCAAGGTGGAGAGCTTGGAAGATTGGAAAAGGCCATTGGGAACATGAAGAATCCAGACACACATACTGAGGAAGCTGGAAGTCTACTGAGACAAGAGGAATATCAAGGGCATAAGCGACAGAATGATGAGGGGAGTCGCAATGGAGCTTAAAAAAATGCTAAATTTGGATAAAGAAGACAGTCTACAAACGCAACAGTCGGACGTTGAAGATGGATGGATAGTAGCGAACATACAAGAATGGATTGCTTTGCCAGAAGACTGCCTGGAGGAGACGGTGAAACCACGGAACGATGAAATTAGGCAATTACCCATTATTTACGCGAGGATTGGTGGAATTAAGATGTTTATTGGATACGGGGTCACAGATCAGTCTGGTATCGGAGGCCTTGGTTCGAGAGTTGGGCCGGAGTCAGAATATTCCTGTAATTCCCGTACCACAGCTCAAAGTGAGGTGTGTTATTCCTGAACGCACCGTCACTTGTAAACGTCAGGCATACTTAAAGCTGAACATATTGGAACACACTTTTGGGCAAACATTCATTATCATGACAAAGATGAATTTCAATATAATTCTTGGTGCAAATTTCATTTGTGACTATCAAGCAGTGATAGATTTGCACAAGAATACAGTCAGTTTTAGAGAGTATGATCAGCTGAAGAATGTGGGATTGCATATGGATGAAATCACTACCGGAAGAGATGTAAATTCTTGGGCATTGGAAGCAATATCAGAAGAGACGGAAGAGGAGATACGAAAGGCAGAAGATAACATCATAGAAGGGGCTGTTGTGGAACTAGATGAGGAGATTGAATCCCAGGAGATATGGTCTTTATTGACAGAAGGAGATAACAGTGATGCACAATTTGAAGAGTTACTACAGGAGCGGCTCAATGACATTCAACTTGGGGGTGAACACAGAAAACAGTTGGAAGAGATTTTAAGGAAGGACAAAGCAGTATTTGATACAGTACCTGGGAAAATATTAAATTTCAAATATTCTATGCAAGTCGAGGACTGGTCACCTTTCAAAAGCAGGTTGTACCCAATTCCTGAAAAATATCGTGGTCAAGTTAAGGTCATTATAGATGAGATGCTACAAGCTGGAGTGATGAGGAAGACACCTACACCTTATCTAAATGCGATTTTGGCAGTCACAAAACCAAATGGATCTATTAGACTTTGTTTAGATGCCAGAAATCTCAACATGAGACTCATTTTTCCTGAATATGACAGAGCGCCAATTATCAGAGACGTACTAAAAGGCTTTAAAAACAAGAGCATTTATTCATCAGTCGATTTGACGTCCAGTTTCCACCATCTTGAATTGGATGAGAAGTCACAGCTTCTAACTGGCTTCTTATTCGATAACCAAACGTTTTGCTTCGTCCGAATGCCCTTTGGAGTCAAAACAGCGGGCTGTGCTTTAATCCGAGCCCTGGAACGGAATCTAACCGAGGAAGTTAAGGAGATGACGGTACGCTACATTGACGACATTCTGCTGGCATCCGACAACATTGAAACTCACATGGAGAATTTAGATAAAGTATTGGGCAACCTGAATGCATCGAATTTCAAAGTAAACCTGAAGAAATCGCATTTCTTCAAGAGCGAGATCTTATATTTGGGTCACGTCATTGACAAGGAGGGAGTGAAGCCAAATCCAGCTAAGATCGAAGCGATAAAGAATTTCCCTACACCAACGAGAGTCAAGCACATTCGGGCTTTCTTAGGCGTAACGGGATTCTTTAAAGAAAACTGTCCAGGTTATACGGAGACTGTAGCTCCCATGCAGGAAATGTTAAAGAAAAATAATAAATGGTTATGGAATGCGGAGTGTGAGAAGGCATTCCAAGCAACAAAACAGCTATTGGAAAACTGCATTAAATTAGGATATCCAGATTTCAAGCACAAATTTATAATCCAAGCGCATGCTTCACTAATTGGTATAGGTGCTATGCTCTACCAAGAAGATCCAGCTAACCTGCAACACAAGACATATTTGGCATTTGTCAGCCGAAAATTGCGTAAGCTCGAGCGCAATTATAATGTAACCGAGCTGGAATTGTTGGCCATCCTTCATGCGCTTCAACAATGGAAACGAATAATCTATGGTTACCCCATTGTTGTCAGGACTGATCACAAGGCACTAACATTCTTGTTTAAGACGTCGATGGCAAGCGAACGTGTGACACGTTGGTCTATATATATTCAGCAGTTTAGCATTGAGATTGAACATTGCCCAGGAAAGATGAACGTGATTCCGGATGCACTCAGCAGGAACCCAGAGCCTGATAATGAAGAAACAGCGACGGTACAACACTTGGAGTTAACACCGAAGGACCGGGAATTCTTGGAGGAGTTACGTGAAATACAGCGAGAACAGGAAGCGGAACCATGGATGATGCTATTAATTCGATACTTCAAAAAGCAGCTACCTACAGGAACACCTGTATTTCGAGAAGCAAAAGCCAAAGAAGGAAGATATGTTTATGTCAACAATTTGCTGCACAAATGGGTAGATAATGACCACACCAAGTTACGCATATTAGTACCTGCATCATTACAGCGAGGACTGACATGGCATACGCACGAAAGTTACGGTCACGTGGGCGTAGACAAGTGCGAAGCGACAATAGGAGAGACATTTACATGGCCACGTATGAGAACAACTATATGTGACGTCATTACAACTTGTGATCCGTGTCAGAGGACAAAGCCCAATAATTATTTAATGAGGCAGTATCCTAGACCATTGCTACCTCAGAAACCATGCGAGCTACTGGCCCTTGACTGTTTCGGTCCAATTCCGAAAGGAAGGCGAGGTTGCCGTCACTTGCTAGTGTGCATTGATGTATTTTCTAAGTTCGTAGTACTATGCCCTATTCAGAAAACTACATCGAAGCAAGTACTCAGTCGTATTCGAAATAGAGTTATTCCAATCCTTGGAAAACCAGAATTTATATTGTCAGATCATGGCAGTTATTTCACAAGCGCCGAATTCAAGAAAGGTATGGAGGACATGGGTATAAAACACGTTTTAAGCAGTATCCGACATGCCCAAGCTAATCCAAGTGAGAGAGCAATAAAATGTGTAACATCATACTTGAGAATCTTCATTCCCAATGAACATCACAGATGGGTGGATAAAATTAAGGACGTAGAGACATGCATGAATTCTACCAGGCACGAGTCAACAGGACAAATCCCTATGGTCCTACACAAGAACGAGTATCATGTGAGAACGGGGAAAAGCATCATTAACTGTCCACAAGATCCCATGATAGCACCTGACCTGCGAATTGAGAGAACGAGAGCCTACAAGAGAAAACAAGCAGACCGCAGATTACGGCGAGTAAGAAATAAGAGGTTTCACAGTGATCTTGAAATCAACCAGCTCGTTTTGGTGAAACGACCCGCTACATCGGACCCAGAGAAGAAAATCTTCAGTAAATTCTGCGAAAAATTCCTAGGACCCTATTCTACCGTAAGAAACCTTGGAAATAATGCTTACAGAGTGAACGAGTTAAGCACAGGAACAATGTCAGTTTACAATGCAGCCAACTTAAAAAAGTATCGAAGAAGCAATCCATGAGAGCGCCGAAATAACGATGCAGTTTGAATATATGGACGTCCTACTATCAACAAAGTGCACGGGGAGCAGTTGAGTACGGCACGTGAAGGAGGAAGTAGAGTTGGTGTTGACAAACATTAACGAGACGAGCAGAGTGTTGCCTCAGGCATCAGCGGGTCATGCAAGCAGACTGAGAGGGGAGATACAAGCAGGAAATGAAATCGAGTAAATGCCATACAAGACAAGAGCGGCTAGACCAAGTAATAGAAAAGGGGTGATTCTGAAATAAAACAATTTGGCCTACGGAAGTCTTTTAAAATTGTCGACTTTATTCCTAAGTTCGAAATTTTGTGAGTGGGAGAGTTGTGAACCCTTTATCCTCTGTTGGATAAATGATTCTATGTTTTATTTCTTCAATTAATAAATATTTCCACCAGCATCATGAAAGTAGCCAGACGGATATGAGGAAATTTCAAGCATTTGTTGGAGACAGCGGGGACATACCTGAAGCTGTTTGACAAAAGGCTAAATACTTTAGATGTGAAAGGAAATAGCCTAGCGATGTGTCAGAAGGACAGGTGTTGGCCACCTCAAAATAGAAGCGACGCGCAGTGAGACATGGTTCTGGTATGTTCATTGTAATATTCGCGCCTAGAAGAAATATGATGCAGTAACGTGAGTGGCTGATGAAGAAAATAGACACTCCTACGACGCCAAGTTCGGCTAAAAACCGCCAAGTAACAGAAAATGTGGAACCAATGAGAAATGAATGCCTACGAGCGCGGCAAGACCAGCTTGGGTACGCGGTGACTAGCATTCACGCGGGAAATCGCCTAGACAAAATCTCTACGATCGATTCTAGGATTAATGGGCATATTCTTGACCTGTGCAATGTTACGAGTTCAGTTATATTTATTTCATTCCTGTACCACCATTATTTCGAGAAATTTTTATATAGTTCCCCCCCCCCCCCCCCATCAAGACCTAGGGCCAGTTCATTTATAAGTGGCGTGAAGAGCCAAGACAAGGACTATTACTCTGTGCGTCGACGGACGTAGACTTTTTACTTGAGTTCGTCTGAGGACGGAACGTATTACATTTGTGTGTCGAAGACACAAGTTTATTATTAATTTGGTGCGTCTAAGGACGCAGGCTGTTATACTTTTGCGTGTCATGAGGACATAGAAGTTATTGTAAATGTGTTAAATTCAGTGATAGATAGTCACAGTACTATATTTTGTAGGGGCAGTATCGTCGATAATTCGCCAACAAACTGTTACGGGGAAAGTAGTACCTGGAACGGCGAATTTAGTAGTCAGATATCAAGTGTATAATAATTTAACTTTCTGAATCAGCACGAGAGATGACATCGATTACCATAGAAGAAGTTTGGAATTCTCAACACTCCGTCCAGATGGCTGAGATGAGATAAGAAGCATTCAATTGGGAGATGGCAGCTGACGTTCTTTGACGGGTGACTGAGCGAGAGATGAGTACAATATAATATTCTTTATTATTTGATAAATTAACTTATGGTTTATGGGACATATTTTTGTAAACACTTTGCTTGTTTGATTAACGTAGTAATTTTAGTTTTTGTCTGACACACCTTTTGCATGGAAACAGCTCGCATATGTTATTAGTGGAGGGTTCTTGTTTTATTTGTTGTTTTAACTAACGTAGCTATGTGAACGGCCGTGTTTGCATATGTTATGCAATGCGGTTAAAAACGTCTCTCGGAGATATGTTGTGTTTCAGAAGTAGGACTGAGTTAATATAATGGTACAGTAGATTGGAGGGTAATTAAAATTGTTTAAGGTTTATTATTGATCATATTCAATGAGATTATTGCCTTTGGAGCAATGTAATTTGTGACGAAGAGCAATCAGCTCTATCGTAGGTTGTAATTTTTTTTTAAATGTTTGCGAGCATCTATTCAGCAGACCTGTGTGAAAATCGTCATGTCATTCCCAGAGGTGTGATTGTGTGTATTTTGTGGTCATTACAAGCGGGATTTTCAGCTTAGACTGATTTCTGTCAGCTTGGTGCCAGATCCATATTGTAACCTTGCGAGGGCAATTGTGGAGATTTTGATTATTGTCTGACCATATGTTGAGGTGGTTGAGATTTTTGTTGCTGTTGGTTCCTTGAGATAACGGTACAGCTGGTCAGTTATTTATATACACTGGAGTTGGGACATGACGAGTATTGAAGAGGGGGAGATGTTTCACAAGGCGGTCTGAACCATTGCAAGCAAGGTCATTAGTGAGGAGCGCTTATTGACTCCGTAATTACTTGAAATCCTGAATAAGAACTGATCAATGGTAAAAATTGTTTAAATAAATGGGAGTTGCCTACGAATCACGATAATCTCCGAAGCGTTACCTTAACATGCAGTTTAGTTCATATAAAGTAATCTTAGCCGGTCAGGCTTTTGTTATAGTTGGTTTTATTCCATGTTTATTTTCCATATCAGTGACCCGTGAAGTCACGTGCAATGCTGTCTTTCCTTGTGTGTTTATTGAGCAATTGGCCAGGTTGGCAGCTCAGCTTGTTAAGTGCGTCATCGCACTAATGAGAGTCTCAGGGAGATTCCTGTAAATAGTAGATTTGTAGTGGGTGTCAGCATTAGATTTTAAGGGTTTTTATTAATGTCATGCCCATATCCATAAACGTTGATTTACGCGATGATTGTTCGTGAGCACCGTGGCTGTTAACCCGTTGTAAACGAACAGTCATCCAAGTACTCATTTCTCGTAGTTAGTCATCACGCGTACATAAAATTCAAATGCAAGGTAGTGAAACATGGATCCACATTTTTATAAAGGGGGAGATCCGTCTGACTCCTCAACATTGATAGATGTTCCTGTCATGAGAAAATTCAGGGAGGATATTGTTTATTATTGTTGTTTATTTTCTTTTTATGCACAATTAGTCATTAAATCATGTTATTATTTTACGTCTTGTCTCCTTTCTTTCTTAATTATAATTTTAATCCTATGACCCTTGCCTCAGTAAAGCATGTTGTTTGGCGGACGTAAACATCACACTATGAACTGAGCGCGACCCTTGATCAAGATTCTTGCACATAAACACTGCTATTCTGAAGGGTTCAATACCAAAGGTGGCAGTGATGTCGAATTCTACTGTTTGTCTCTGCACGTTATAGCGTTTTAAAGTCCCGTATGCGTTCATATACCATTCATCCGATTGCCATGAAACTTGGGTGATATGTTGAGTGAGCTCCAGGGAAGGTGTTTGGCTTAGTAAATCCATTTTACAATAGATAGCGCACGAATAGATTCAACAAATGAGCGACGACGCGCGAAGCGTTTCTAAAAGGTCCCGTATGCGTTCAAATACTATTCGTCCGATAGCGATGAAACTTTGGTGAGATGTTGTGTACACTCCAGGGAAGGCTTCTGGCTTAGTAAATCAATTTCACATTAGGGAGCGCACGACTAGATTCAACAAATGAGTGACGACGCGCGAAGCGTTTCAACAAAATCCCGTATAAGTTTATATTCCATTCATAGATTGAGATGAAATTTTGATGAGTTGTTGTGTACACTTAAGTGAAGGCTTCTAACTTAGTAATCCATTTCACAGGAGGTTGCGCACGAGTAGATTCAACAAATGAGCGGCGACGTGCGAAGCGTTTCAACAAAGTCCCGTATGCGTTCAAATACCATTCGTCCGATAGCGATGAATCTTGGGTGAGATGTTGTGTACACTTACGTGAGGGTTTCTAACTTAGTAAATCCATTTTACAATAGGTAACTCACGAGTAGATTCAACAAATGAGCAATGACGCGCGAACTTTTAATCAAAGTCCCGTATGCGTTCATATACCATTCATCCGATGGCAATGAAACTTGGGTGAGATGTTGTGTGCACTTACGTGAGGGTTTCTAACTTAGTAAATCCATTTCACAGGAGGTTTCGCACGAGTAGATTCAACAAATAAGCGACGACGCGCGAAGCGTTTCAATAAGGTCCCATATGCGTTCAAATACCATTCGTCCGATTACGATGAAACTTGGGTGAGATGTTGTGTACACCCTACGGAAGGTTTCTGGCTTAATAAGTCCCTTTTACAATAGTTAGCCCACGAGTAGATTCAACAAATGTGTGACGGCACGCGAATCATTTCAACAAAGTACCGTATGCGTCCATATACCATTTATCCGATTGCGATGAAACTTTGGTGAATTGCTGTGTACACTCCAGGAAATGTTTCTGTCTTAGTAAATCCAGTTTTTAATAAGTAGCGCACGAGTAGATTCAACAAATGAGCGACGGCGCGCGAATCGTTTCCATAATGTCCCGTATGCGCTCATATATCATTCATCCGATTGCGATCAAACCTTGGTGAATCATTGAGTACACGCCTGAGAAGGTTTCAGGCTTAGTAAATCTATTTTACAATAGGTAGCGCATGAGTAGATTCAACAAATGAGTGACGGCACGCGAATCATTTAAAGAAAATCACTTATGCGTTCATATGTCATTCATCCGATTCCGATGAAACTTTGATGAGTTGTTTTGTACACGCCAGGGAAGGTGTTCAACTTGGTAAATCCATTTTACAATATTGGTAGCGCACGAGAAGAGGTAACAAATGAGTGACGACGCGCGAAGCGTTCCAACAAAATCCTGTATGCGTTTATATACTATTCATCGATTGCGATTGAACATTGATGAGTTGTGTACACTTACGTGAAACTTTCTAACTTAGTAAATCCATTTCGCAGTTGGAAGAGCGCGAGTAGATTCAACAAATTAGTAACAGTGCACGAATCATTTAAACCAAATCGAGTATGCGTTAAATGCCATTTATCCGTTTGCGATGAAACTTTGGAGAGTTGTTGTGCACGCTCCAACGATTGTTTCTAAATTAGTTAATTCAATTCACGATAGTTAAGAGGCAGTTAAAAGAAATTGAAAAAAAAAAAATATTGTGTATCCAAAAGCACTTCAAGAAAGAAAGTTACAACACTTTCTTTGATTGGCAGGACAACGTCTGCCGGGTCAGCTTGTACCGGTATAATACGCTAAGGTGTATGTTTCACAAAACTCAAGCTCCTAAACCAGAGGGAGTTGGAAGGTATGGTTTGTACCAAAATCTTCCAATGCGTCTCAATAGTACAGGAAAAATCTTACATTTCTTGAAAAGTCTACGGAAATATATTTATTTGTTTATAAAGTGCTTTTAAACAAATAAGCAAGACGATAGGCCCTGCCAGAGCTGTGTCGCGTAAAGCCCGCATGGCACCAGAGCCGGTCGGGTAGTCTATACACATGGGTCGCACACAACCCATTATGCGAGAGTTCTCGCTCGGGTCCGCTAGTTGCGAATAACGATTATGAAAAGAATTCAGTGTGGCCTCTAAAGCTGATTAAGCAGTTGTGAGTAAGAACGTTTTACAATGTTCTAAATTAATGGAATTGCTTATTTATGGAGAAATCACGAAAGTTTCTAGTTTAACCCTTTATAGGTATCTATATTTACCACCTGCAATAAGGACAATTTATATTGTCAAAGATGCTGATGGTTGAATCTTTCAGTGTAAACATTTCCTCAAACCAAATATTAGAGCTAAGGTGCTCTATAAAATTATTTATGTTCGACCCTAACTATTATGTGTCAGAAAACTGTATCATAATGAGGCTCATTATAACACTATTTTCCATTATGAAACAGTTTCTCCCACCAATCAGAGCTCAAGAAACAGTTGTGTGACCAATTAGATAAGGATACCTTGGCGCATGCGCTCAAAATCCAACATGTCTATATAAATTACCGAAAGTGCACCGTCCATATGTTCGCGTAAATAAACTTGTGAATATGAGACAAGAAATAGCACTGTACCTTAATATCGTCAAATCCAATTTATACACAGCGCGTTGTATTGAAACGACTTCGGTGACAGTTTTACTGAATACACAATCTGAACATATGGCATTGAAGCACACAGAGCGCATGCGTCGGTTGTCCAGAGCACTTGGAAAACAGAGATATACTACTCACCGCATCACCCGATCACAACATTCTAGCGACTGAACAGATATTTATGAATATTTATGTTAAAACATATAATAAAGTTATAATTATCGTCGAACATAAACAGTCGTATGCAACGAGCCTATAATGGTAATTAAGACACTCGTATGGAAATTATAAAACTCGCATACGCTCGTTTTTTAAAAATACTCGTGACTTAATTATAGCCATTATAGGCTCGTTGCATAATGTACTATTTTTAAATAATAATAATTAAAATTAACGAGTGAAAATATATAATATGATAATAAAATTAGAATTACAAATAAATATGCTCATATAAATTAAAATTATAATAAATTTATAATCCTAATTTTGAGTTTATAAACATAATTTGAATATAAAAATTATCCAAATAAATATGAACATTAAAATGTTAAGGAAAACAAAAATTTAAATTAATAATAATTACAATTAAGCTCAAATAATTAATATGAAATTAAAATAAATAAAAATAGAATATACGGGCAGATGACCTCTCTGTTCCACGCCTTAAAGCAACATTAAAACTAACATCTAAAATATCTTCAATAATATTCAACACTATAAAGGGATAACTTGACTGTTAATCTCCCGATTATAAGCCAAGGAACCTCCTTTTTACGTGGAATCCAAACTACACACATGAGGTGTGTTCAATTATTCTTAACAGAGAGCTGAAAGAGGTAAATTCAGCCTCGTGAGGCAAAAGTTTCGAATCTCATCTCCGTCATCCTGGTAGTTGTATTCTGTGGTTTTCCACTTCTACTCAGGCCAATGCCAGGATGGTTTGTAACGTAAGTCCACGGCCACCTCATTCCCAATCCTCATCTGAATAAAAAAAAACACAACCTAAGTTACTGCATACACCACAATTACGCTGGCTTTCAGACAAATTCTTCTCCCACACACCCTAGTACACGGGGACAAATGACTATGATGTTCAAGCCCCTCGAATAAACAACAACTGTGTCCAATTGAAACCAGTGTGTTGTTGTTTGAGGTTGGAAATATGCATCCGCAAGTGGAGTTAAGTGTATCGCTCTTCGCTGTGGTCAGATACTTGCACTTTGTTTTTAGACACATGGCATTACATCAAAGTGGCTGGTGAGATTCAGAGCCCGTTAAATCAAGACCAATGGGCAATAATCCCGTCTTTAACGGCATATGGTCAAGAAAACAAAAGAAAATTTTCTGTGTTGCAGAATCGAAACATAGATTCATTGAAGAATGGTTGCTGTATACGGCGTAAATTTTATGTCACAGACACCTGCTACGGATTGGTCGAGAATGTTCCACATTGGCTGTGAAGAAAGGACGGATTTGCCGGTCCCTGCAATTGTTTGGATAAAGAATAAAGGGGCAAGTGGTTCACTCCGACGTGGAGGTACTGGTTACATTGATATGATACATGACGAATACAGTTCAAGATGAAACATAAGTACAATTAGCAAACCCTGCCATTGGCCTGATTCGTACCGACAGCGAGTTCATTGGTCAGTTTAACAGCCACATACACTGGCCCAGGACTACGCTTGCCGGTTGGACATTACTTGAAGAATTTGAAAATCAAGCATAAACCAGAAATAGAACTCAGTCCACTTTGGTGAGACGCAAGCAGCTAAGACACTGCACTATCACACCCCTATTTGAGGAGAAATTGACCTAATGTTCATGATGTTCTTTTTGGTTCTTGGTGTGTTCAAATGTTTAAACCTAATTAAAATATCGTAGATTCGTGAGAAGCCTTGCCTCTTTGTCAAGTTGAAGTCAACATTCAACCATTGGCAAGGCAAGCATTGTTCCTAGAGAAATGCCTGTGCTACAGTGCGCACGGCAATGTTCTCCGCAGAGCCTACAAGCTGCGGCGAGAGAACACGTCACCAGTTACGTTGGCAGCACGGCTGTCGCTTGTATCATAACAAACAAACAGTAGCCTTTATACTCACCACATCCATTCATAACTGATGCAAGAAATACTGATGACACACATGCTCGCTTATTGCAATACACACTGACGAATTTGACAGCTCAAAGCCCACACATGTGGCCTTCACCCTATCAAGGACACTGTGCTGCCAACTAAACTGGTGACGCAACCACTCGCAGTGGCACGTAGCCACTATTCCCGGGCGCCCTGTACCTTCATTTAGGTTTTTAACATTTGAATTCGTCAAGAGAACTAAAGAGAAGTTTCTGTGTTGCAGACCAAAACATAGAGTCATATAAATGTTTTATCGAAGCATCCTTATTATAAGTACCGCCCTTGACTTCAGGATGGTGACCACGCACACTTCAACGAGTGGGAAACTAGGTGCACTTGCACTTAATGCCATGGTAACTAGGTGTCGGCAATTTGTCGACTCAAAACTGTCAACGCTAATCCCAGATGGAACCCCAGTACAAATATATGAATAGTATTCCATACCATGAAAGCCTTAATCAACGTATCACCTTTAGTTGGTCTCAATATTGCAGCACCATGTGTTGAGGGCTGGTGTCTGATGAAGATCTCGCTCCTTTTTAAGATTGGTTCTTGTGACACGCCTGTGGCTAATGAGTGCTGGGAATTGAGAGGAGTCTCGCTTGCACAAAACGTCTTTCGTCTCACCCATACCCCACATCGGGAGCCAAATCGTCAAGAAAATTCAAACGACAACTTAGTTTTAGAAAATAAATCTCGAAGTTGACACATCAGTTATTTAGTAAAAATATGGATTCAGATATTAACTGCTCCTTGAATAATATACAAGAGGATGGAAAGCCAGATAGAAACAGAGTTGTGTGAAGGCCACTTTGGTTTCAGGAGAAATGTAGGAACAAGGGAAGCTGTACTAAGTCTTAGGCTGATTTTGGAAGGTAGAATAAGGAAAGATAAGAGAACGTTCATGGCATTTGTAGACTTAGAAAAAGCTTTTGATAACGTTGATTGGACTAAATTGCTTGACATTTTGAAATCGATTGGAATAAAGTACAGGGATAGGAGGGTGATATACAATCTATACAGAAACCAGACAGCAGTCATTCGAGCTGAAGGACATGAGAGAGAAGCTGGTATTCAGAAAGGTGTAAGGCAAGGCTGCAACTTATCACCCATACTTTTCAATCTTTACATTGAACAAGCTATGAAGGAAATTGGAGAAAAATGTAAAGTGGAGTGAAGATTCAAAGAGAAATAATTTCAACTCTGAGATTTGCCGATGACATAGTCATCTTGGCCGACACGCCTGAGGATTTGAATGAGTTTTTGAATGGTATGGACTCCGTCTTAAGAAAAGAATTCATGATGAAAATTAATAAATGTAAAACAAAAATACTGGAATGCAGCAGAAATAAATCAGAAACCTCTATGGACATCAAATTGGCAGGTGAAAAGCTGAAGGAAGTAGGAGACTTCTGTTACCTAGGAAGCAAAATAACCAGTGACGGACGAAGCAAAGAGGATATAAAAAGTAGGTTGGCTCAGGCAAGGAAAACATTTTTTTCTACAAAAAAGGAATCCGTTGACATCGAATATAGATTTAGGTATTAGGAAGTCATTTTTGAAAGCCTTTGTCTGGAGCGTGGCGCTCTATGGAAGTGAAACTTGGAATATTGGTGCAGCAGAAATGAGGAGAATTGAACCATTTGAAATGTGGTGTTACAGGAGAATGATGAAGATCAGATGAGTAGATAGGGTTACAAACGAAGAGGTACCAAGACGAGTGGGAGAGGAGAGATGTTTCTCGCCACTGCTAATGAAGAGAGGAGATAGGTTAGAAGGACACATATTAAGACACCCAGGAATAGCAAGCTTAGTTATGGAAGGAAGGGTTGAGGACAATAACTGTAGGGGTAGACCAAGGTTAGAATATGTTAAACAGATTGCCTCGGATGTAGGGTGTGGTAGCTATGTAGAGATGAAACGATCAACTCCGGACAGGGAGGCATGGAAAGCTGCATCAAACCAGTCAAAAGACTGAAGACTCAAACAACAACAACAACAACGAACAACTATTTCAACATCCAAATTCGTTTGCTAATAAAGCAATATACTGTAATAGGCAACAGAGAAAATAGTGTTTCAAATCTTGTTGTTGTTCCTTTTAATCCATATTCGGGGCATGAGACATCTTTGCCATCAGCCCCGTGCAGTGGTGAGTGTGTTGAGTTTGTCTGATAACCTGTATTCCTGTGCTGAATGTAGTGAGGGTCACTGTGCTATTAGGGTAGGAATCACAGGGCTTTAAAACGCAATTTGTCTGAAAGCTATGTGGGGAAAATCACACTCAAAATAGTCACTATCAGAGCCGTGATTCAAACCTTTGATCACCGTACTTTGAGCTTTGCTTACAATTTAGTCGGCATGGCTACACTTAGGAGGAATTCTTTCAGATTCCTAACACTTATGTCTACGCAGGAATGAGTTGAATACATCGGACACTTGCAGGACTTGATTCTGTATAATACCGGTTATTTGAAGAGTTTAAGAATGTTGAAATGTGGCAACCTTGTGCCAGCTTTGCCCCATTGTAAGCTAAACTCCGTTAGGACTGGGTCTCTAAAGCTATAGAAATTGAGATACCCACCCGCGTGACATTTGGTGCAGATGACGTCGATGTTCTGCCCCAAAAATCCACAATCTCCATCGCCCAAGATATGCATTGAAAATGAATTTGCTCCCGAGACTACAAAGCCAATCCTATGTATTTCAGGCAGGTGCGCAATCCAAATAAACCACAACGGTCCACACAAGATAAAGCTCATTTTCCATCTCTTGGTGTAATGACTGGTTATATGGAACGTTATCCCGTCGCAGAATAAAGCTTCTGAAGCTTAGCATGGCGATGATCATGCGCTTTTGTGGCAACTGTGATTAAGTCCCAACGGTGGAAGCAAAATAAAGTGTAGTAAAGTTACTTTACTTATCTTTTTACATTACTCTACTTTAAGCAGGGCCATCCAGACAGCGCTCCGGCCGCGCTCTAAGGCAGTGCTCCGAGCGCTTTGTTGGACGGTAGTTTCAGAAGTGGTGGGAGGAGCTTGGCTAGCTGAGCGCGCTGAAGTGTGCAGCCGATCCATCAGTCTCTAATGTAGTCCAATGCGCTTTGTTGACAGCGTGTAAGTAAATCAGTTTTGCAGTGGTCAAGACTGAACAGCATACAAAAAAAAAGGAGTGGTGAAGCAGCAGTCTTTAAAGCAGAATGGGAAATTTCATTTATCTGTACAGCTTATAAAGGGTATGCCAAATGTTTCGTGTGCAACAGAGATGTATTGTGTTAAAAAGAACACAATTTGTTGTTGAATTTTCCTCTCTAATATGTTCACATTTCAGTTTGGAATAAATCACAATTTTCATTACTTAACAGTTGTGTTCGTTTCCTGCACATTCCATTCATAGGAGTACCAATCGATTTGTATATGCGGTATATTTGTTATGGCAAAATAGCCCTATTAATATGTCAACGATTCCATAAGAGCCGTCGGCCGCACGACTGTACATACGTATCTAGTCAGTGTGGTCCGAACATCGCCCGTCTCCTCGCTGCCACAGTGTAGTGGTGGTAGGGGAAGAGCGCTAGTCTGACTGCCCAGTGCTCCCCGAGCGCGACCGCGCTCTCGGAGTGCAATGACTGGATGGTCCTGACTTAAAGTAAAGTAAAGTTAAGCAAAGTTAAGTAAAGTCAATTTTTCTAGGTTGATGCCATCTTTTGTGTGGAACAACAAGATAGGCTCATCAGCGGGCTATTGTTGTCCATGCCCGGCCACATTGCCTATCTTGTTGTTCTTAGACGAAACCCCGCACAAGACATGGCATAAACCTAGAAAAATTGCTGAGTTTAATTTCTTGGCCGTGAAAGCCAATATACCATCTTTAAAGTAAAGTAAGTAGAGTGAGTGAAGGTGTGCTGTTTAAAGGGGCGGAACAACAAGGTTATCTGCTATAAGGAAGGAAGCTTATACAGTAGTATAACGTGACCGTTAATCTCGAGATCATTAGCTAAAGGATTTCATTTTAACGTGGAATCTGAACCACAGGACATGCCTCGATAATCGAAACCAGTCTGCATTGGTAGAAGGCAAGTAACTTGACTGCTGCACCATCACAAGTTCTGTTTCCTACGAGAAGTAAACCCTTGCCTGTTATAACGGCCTTTTCTCCGTTACTTCTGAATCCAACGATAATGTTGCACTGTCTCCTAGCCCCTGAACTTCGTTCTCTGCTCTGTGAGTCCCGCTGCAGTGCTGCACGCCCAAGCGCTGTATTCAAGTGTTAATTACGAGCAGTGGACCGCAAGAATTTAATGACAACCCCCGCTTTGTGCAGCACTCCATCACAATATAGTCCCTTCATCTCGCGCAGTGTACCATGAGATATTGATGAATGTTGATGTCTTTACGTGCCCCCTTGTCTGCTTACTCTTTCGCGCTCACGCCACTTTGGAAGGTGTTACAAAAGTGCGCAGTGGATACAGAGTAACTTCTTATGCGTGTTAAAGTGTAATATCTAAAAACAAGTAGGCCTAGTGATGATGATGATGATGATAATTGTTGTTTTAAGGGGCCTAGCATCTGGGTTATCGGCCCCTAATGGTTTGGCTGAACGTGAAGATGAAAAAGAAATTTAACTATAACTAAAACTAACTAGGCCTACTAGCTTATAAACTAGAAGAAGAAATGGAAAACAAAAGGAGATACGGCAAATAAAGGACAGGAGGAAAAGAAATGCCCTCAACTCTCAAAGAATGCGGACTGAGGGACTTGGAAGGAAGGAGAGCCATGAAAGACAGATAGGAAAGTGAAGGAGGAGAGGGTCCGCCCCAGAGGTAATGGGTAAAAGGGGGAAAACCGGACCCAGCTCAGGAATCCCTCGGGGTCGCCAACTTCCGAACTCACCAGCCGTGAGCCCCTGAGGATGTATCAATATCCAGGGTGCACCAGAAGTGGTGGGGCTACATACACCCCGCCTCCTTGAGGGCCTTGATCAGGAGATAACATGAAAAGAAAAAGAAGGGTGACCCCCCACAGAAGGTGGGTATCAGAAAAGATGAGACAAGGGCCAATTAAGGCGGGAAAGGAAGAGACTCCCTAGGCCTCGGATACCGTAATACCGTCGGGGTTGGAAGAGAACAAGAGTTGACCAAGTGAGGTCGACATGAAAGAAGACGGAGAGGAGCCCGGCACAAGTAAGTGGAAGCAATGCCGGATTCAGCTGGGGACCCGTGGTCGCCAACCCACGTCCCACTAGATGTGAGCCCCTGGGGGGAAGGCCTAGTGAGAAACGTTTGCTCGTACGAAATCGAATAACTCATGTCACACGTTTTGGGCTTCGCACCGCTATTTATTCATTTATTAAGTTTCCAAAACATAGAAGGAACACTATGTGTTGGATGAATGTAAGGAAATGAAAAAAAAAATATTGGGTGTGTGCAACTACGATGCGTGACATTATTTGAGCGTGACAACGTATTCTTGGACTGATTTGTTTAAACTGTCGCTCTTGAGAAATTTCAGCTTCGGAACGGAAAGT
This sequence comes from Meconema thalassinum, assembly GCA_946902985.2. Classification (NCBI taxonomy): domain Eukaryota; kingdom Metazoa; phylum Arthropoda; class Insecta; order Orthoptera; family Tettigoniidae; genus Meconema; species Meconema thalassinum. The sequence goes on along the minus strand of OX336388.2, from coordinate 1,710,715,355 downwards.
TCACAGCCGAAATGAAGAAAAGCCGAGTTGCACTTCCAGGAAAACTCCGAACACAATCACTCTTCTCTGAAGTTTTAACTCAACACAACTAGACAGTTTGCTGCTGGCTGTATCTGGGTTAATATGTTCGCCCTCTAGCTAGGCTGTAACTGGGGTGATAGACTCGTCTCCTCAGTATTTAAATGGAGATTGTTGGAAGAAATGAAAACGTAAAAACACTTATAGTGGGCGATATATTGAAGATAGAGATATGCTCTCGCGGACTGTTTTGTAGAACGTTTCATGCTGAACAATTCTTACACTCATAGTATATAGATATTTTTAACGGTTTGCCCAAGGTAAGCTTAAAAACGCACGGACGCCATGTGTCTTTTTTTTTCGACGTTTTCACTGAAATCGTTACTGCACGGCTTCCTTTGATCATAAATATATTATTTTCTACAGAAGTCTGCCTCGAGATATCCTTTACAGAATGGTGAAACCCTCATCAAAATCCATCCAGACGTTCACCCGTGACATCAAAAAACGACAGTAGCGACACTCGAGCGCAGCAACATAAGAGAGAGAGAGAGCGTTGCAGCAGAAGAGAGATAAAACGATATCATCACCTTTAACTGTAACACTTTTTCACGAACGTCTCTGTATTCCAACTATTTATTTGATGTTGTAACGTTAAAAAGAAACAAGATGTTCAGTAAAGAACATATAGCCTACTTTCTCCTAAATGCATGGGTATTGTTATAACTCTTTGTCCTTTTCAAGGATTATAATTGAATGTTGGTTGTAGTAGCTTGTTGAAATACAACGTGCTATAGGGATATTAAACATGACTATGAGGTGCCCTTTGCTAGTGCTACCTCTGTAAAAAAAATCATTCAATTCGGTTTCACCGTGTTTGAATTGATCTGGGGAATGGATTTGCACACATACATGGCCGCTATTTGCAAACTATTGGGCTGATGACCTTGTAGTCAGTCATAAGATGCTTTCCACAAAAAGGCATGTTGTTGCAAAATCCGGTAGAGATCAAATTATTAGGATGGTCGAAATTTGATTTAAGCTTTTAATATTGGGTGGCCGTCATTCCGTTTCCGTCAAGATGGCGGCGATATAAAATATGACACTGAGGTGCCTTCTGCTAGTGCTACCTCTGTACCAAATTTCGTTCAATTTGGTTTCACCGTGTTTGAATTGATAGGGGGAATCGATTTGCACACATACTTGGCCACCATCTGCAAATTATTGGGCTGATGATCTAGCAGTTTGGTCAGAATATGCTTCCCACATAAAGATTTGTTGTTGCAAAATTTGGAAGAGACTAGATTATTAGGTTGGTCGTAATTACATTTTAGCATTTAACATTTGGGTGGCCGCGATTACGTTTCCGTCAAGATGGCGGTGATATAAAACATGGCACTGAGGTGGCCTTTTCTAGTGCTACCTCTGTACCAAATTTCGTTCCATTCGGTTTCACCGTGTTCGAATTAATAGGGGGAATCGATTTTCACACAAAGATGGCCGCCATCCTCAAAATATTAGGTTAATGACCTATTAGTTTGGTCAAAGGATGCTCCCTCCATAATGGTATGTTGATGCAAAATTTGGTAGAGATCGGATGATTAGGTTAATCGTAATTTGATTTAAGCTTTGAATATTTGTGTGGCCGCCATTACGTTTCCGTCAAGATGGCGGCGATATAAAACATGACACTGAGGTGCCCTTTGCTAGTGCTACCTCTGTACCAAATTTCATTCCATTCGGTTTCACCGTGTTCGAATTAACAGGGGTAATCGATTTTGACACAAAGATGGCCGCCATCCGCAAACTATTAGGCTAATGACCTATTAGATTTGTCAAAGGATGCTCCCTCCATAAAGGTATGTTGTTGCAAAATTTGATAGAGATCGGATGATTAGGTTAGTCGTAATTTCATTTAAGCTTTGAACATTTGTGTGGGCGCCATTACGTTTCCGTCAAGATGGCGGCGATATAAAACATGACACTGGGGTGCTCTTTGCTAGTACTACCTCTGTACCAAATTTCGTTCCATTCGGTTTCACCGTGTTCGAATTAATAGGGGCAATCGATTTTCACACAAAGATGGCCGCCATCCGCAAACTATTAGGCTGATGACCTATTAGTTTGGTCAAAGGATGCTGCCCCCATAAAGGTATGATGTTGAAAAATTTGGTAGAGATCGGATGATTAGGTTAATCGTAATTTGATTTAAGCTTTGAACATTTGTGTGGCCGCTATTACGTTTCTGTCAAGATGGCGGCGATATAAAACATGACACTGAGGTGCCCTTTGCTAGTGCTACCTCTGTACCAAATTTCTTTCCATTCGGTTTCACCGTGTTCGAATTAACAGGGGTAATCGATTTTGACACAAAGATGGCCGCCATCCGCAAACTATTAGGCTAATGACCCATTAGATTTGTCAAAGGATGCTCCCTCCATCAAGGTATGTTGTTGCAAAATTTGGTAGAGATCGGATGATTAGGTTAGTCGTAATTTGATTTAAGCTTTGAACATTTGTGTGGGCGCCATTACGTTTCCGTCAAGATGGCGGCGATATAAAACATAACACTGAGGTGTCCTTTGCTATTGCTACCTTTGTACCAAATTTCGTTCAATTTGCGCTCACCGTGTTCGAATTAATAGGGGGGGACAGACATTCATAGTACACACACACACACACACACACACGCACAGTCACACACACACACATACACACAGACAGACACACCTTTTTTCGCCCTGTAGTTATCTCATAAGTCTACTTTCATTTTTTGCAAAAAATCGAAAGTAGGCTAAAAAACATGATTTCTTAAAATATAGGAGATCAGTTCATTATTGCAGAAACTCAGGTGACATTTATATTTATACAAGCTGTACCCGGCATGCGTTGCAATGCCAATCAAAAGAAGTGTTGACATTGTAATTTTGTTTCTTGAGGTGCTTTTGGATACACAATATTTTCTTCAATTTCCGTTTACTGCCTCTAAGCTATCGTAAAATGGATTTACTAATTTAGAAATATTTGTGAGAGCGTACGCAACAACTCACCAAAGTTTCATCGCAATCGGATAAATTGTATATGAACGCAGAAGGATCTTTGTTGAAACGCTTCGCGCATCGTCACTCATTTGTTGCATCTACTCGTGCGCTACCTATTGTAAAATGTATTTACTAAGTCGAAAATCTTCCTTGGCGTACACACAACAAATCATCAATGTTTCATCGCAATCGGATGAATGGCATATGCACGCATACGGGATTTTGTTTAAACGATTCGCGCGCCGTCACTCATTTGTTGAATCAACTCGTGCGCTACCTATTGTACAATGCATTTACTAATTCAGACCCCCTTACCTGTAGTGTGCACAACTACTCACCCTAGTTTCATCACAATCGGAGGAATTGTATATGAACGCAGATAGAACTTTGTTGAAACGATTCGCGCGCCGTCACTCATTTGTTGAAACTACTCGTGTGCTACCTGTTATACAATGGACTTACTAAATTAGAAACGTTCCCTGCAATGTACACAATAATTTACTCAAGTTTCATCGCATTCGGATGAATGGTATATGAACGCATAAGGGATTTTATTTACACTATTTGAACGCCGTCACACATTTGTTTAATCTACCCGTGCGCTACCTATTGTACAATGGATTCACTAAGTCAAAAACGAAAAGTTTCATCATAATTGGATGAATTGTATATGAACGCATACGGGACTTGGTTGAAACGCTTCGGGCGTCGTCACTCATTTGTTGAATCTACTCGCGCGCTATCAATTGTAAAATGGATTTACTAAGCCAGAAACCTTCCATGGAGTGTACACAACATTTCACCCAAGTTTCATCGCTATCGAATGAATGGTATATGAATGCATACGGGACTTTGTTAACGCTTTGCGTGTCGTCACTCATTTGTTGAATCTACCCGTGCGCCATTTACTGTGAAATGTATTTACTAAGTTAGAAAGCTTCACATAACTGTACACAACGTCTCACCCAAGTTTTATCGCTATCGGACGAATGGTATATGAACACATACGGGACTTTGTTGAAATGCTTCGCGCGTCGTCGTTCATTTGTTGAATCTACTCCTGCGCTACCTATTGTAAAATGGATTTACTAAGCCAGAAACCATCCTTGGAGTGTACTCAACATTTCACCCAAGTTTCAGCGCAATCGGATGAGTGGTATATGAACGCATAGGAGACATACCCACAGACAGACAAACTATCACGTAACATTGATTTTTATATATATAGATTATGTCCTTCTCTTTGAAAAGCAAGGCAGTCGAAAAGCAGGTGATGTAGGTCTACAGTTTGAGAGGATCCACAAAAACATGTACCGTATAGTGATGTGAAATCGTTCGAAGTATAACGTGAATTTCCCATGTCCAGATAAAAATTGAGTTAGCATAAAGTTCGGAACTAGTATTTTACTTTGAAGTCGATTTTAAATCTCAGGAAACAGATCCTCTCGAATGTTGAGGTCCAAATGTTATTCCTCTGGTGAGTTATGTAGTCTTTTTTTTTCAGATGACATATTGGAGTTCTGTCATATGAAACTTCCATTGTTGATTATGCAGCCTCTTTAGCTAGTTCATCTGCTCGATCATTCCCAATTGTTCCTGTATGTCTATGAATCCAGTCGAGACAGACATGTAAACCATGCTGAGTTATTGGCATTATGTCAGCAACTATTGGGCTCAAGTTGTACTGGTCGTTTATTGAGTTGAGTGCTGCCTGTGAATCACAATATTATTTTGCATTTTTGTTGTTGTCTCTACACCACTGTAGTTTTGTATTTAATGCCCAGAGTTCTGCTAGAAAAATTGAACACATTGACGAGAGCTTTTACTGAGCTGAGAATATTTCTATGTGGTTTTCATATACAGTACAACGAAGGCACATACAACCAGATTGTTTCTATCGTTATAACTTCATACCACCGACAGTAGTGGCTACGCTGGCTAAAGCGCAGCGTTAGGCCATGGGGCCAAGCCCTCTGCTGACTCGGTAGACGCGAGGGTTCGAGCCCCACCGTCGGCCGTCCGTGAAATGGTTTTCCGTGGTTTCCCATTTTCAACACCAGCCAAATGCTGGGACGGTAACTTCTGACAGGCCACGGCCGCTTCCTTCCTCATCCTTGCCCACTTTCATTCATTCATCTTCATCCATTCCATCTCTCATCCCGACGCGCATGTCGCCCACGGGCGTCGACTAGAAAGACCTGCACTTGGCCTCTCAGGAGGTCACACGACAAAAAAAAACTTCTTACCACTAACAAGTAGACGCACTTCACAAGCACACACACACACAAGCACTGGACATCAAGTTTACTAAATCAGAAATCTCAGTGGGCGTCAATTTGGCAGGTGAGAAGATAAAGTAGTAGTTTTCTGCTACTTAGTGAGCAAAATAACCAGTGATGGATGAAACAAAGAGGATACAAAAAGTAGGTTGGCTCAGGCAAGGAAAGCATTTCTACAGAAAAAATATTGACATCAAATGTAGATTTAGGTATTAGAATGTAATTTCTGGGAGAATAGAGGTATTTGAAATGTGGTGTTACAGGAGAATGATGAATATCAGATGGGTAGATAGAGTAACATATGAAGAGGTATTAAGACGAGTGGGCGAGGAGAGATGTTTCTGGTGACTGCTAATGAAGAGAAGGGTTTATTTATTTATTTATTTATTAATATTTAACGTGAAACGGTTCCGTTTCTCAATGAACATACATGGTTAGTAGCATGGCAAACTCTTGCTGATGGGCCATTACAAGGAGTCTAGCACTTGATCTATGGAATTCTTTGTGGTGGTCCAGAAATGGGTATCAGGGATCTTTGTTCTTCAATGAAGTTTCATGTCAATATATACAGTATATACAGTATATATTCTTTTTATGATGTCGGTTGTTCACATTCTTCTTGTTGAGAATGGTGACTGCAATGCTGTTGAGATTCTCTATGGAGAATAGTGATATAGAATCTATTTGTTGAAAGGAGAATATGATAGATGTTTTATGTTGATTTTTGTATGGTTATGAATGAAGAGGCTTGTAGTAGATTTTTTTATAAAACGTTTTCCCTTGTGTGCTATACACCCACCACCCCAAATACATAATTGGAGAAACGTTACAAGCGTATGGCTACATCACTAATTTCAAATTATTTCGTTTAGCTTACAAAACTAGTCACGAAACTAGTCTAAGTAGTCTAGAGATCTCTCCGTCATCACCAGGAACTCCATTGGATCACCAGGAAAAGCTCTCAGAGGACACTCCTGAATTATATGGCGAATAGTCTGTTTTCAACGCCACAATCACAACCCGGAGAAGGTCCTCTATTTCGTATGTGCAGAGAATCAGCTCATATGCCAGTGTTGGTTCTTATTCGATTAAGCACCAACCAGATCCTACGAGGCAAGTCAAATCCAGGTGGTTTGGACGATACACATGGCATATGTAGTTGTTCCGCAGTAGCGTAGGTCTACCATGTATGTCTCCAGCATTCTCAGAGAGTAAAACCGTTGCCAACCAATATCTTCGTAGTATCCAAGGGTGGATGGCGAGAACGTATCTTTCCTTTACTGATGGTTGGGATATCTGCATGGGAGGTGAGGATTGTCCCGGACCAGAGCACTCTCCAGCCACAGAGATGGAGGTGGTATGTGGCTAGGTACAAGTGTAGGTGTAGGTCAGAGTGTACCAGTTATAAGGCGCATGGTATGGTAGAGTTGAACGTCAACCAATCTTGTGTGAGAACTATTCATCCACGCTGGGGAACAATATTCCGCAACAGAGTAAACCAATACCAGAGCTGAAATACGAAGTGCCGATGCTGAGGAGCCCCATGTTGTGCCACAGAGTTTCTGCAGAATGTTATTTCTAGTTTTTAGTTTGGCAGCTGATAAGAAAAGGGATAGATTGGTTGGACGCATACTAGGGCCTAACGCCTAAGACACCCAAGAATAACGAACTTAGTTCTGGAAGGAAGGGTTAAAGACAAGAACTGTAGGGGTAGATCAAAGTTAGAGTATGTTAAACAGATTGCCTAGGATGTAGGATGTGGTAGCTATGTAGAAATGAAACGCTTAGATCAGGACAGGGAGGCATAGAGAGCAATATCAAACCAGTCTAAAGACTGAAGACTCAAACACAATTCATATCATACATTCTAGAACCACAAGACCTCTACAGGTCTTGAATGTAATCCCTTGCAAGATGTTGCACTCGTTGCTAGATGTACCGAAGAAGCAGAAAACCAATAGAAATCCTAATACTACATTCTATAATAAAACATTAACCTTACTGGAAACCGTCAAGGTGGCGAGAGCACTAACGCGCTACTTCATGCCTCACTGGTATCGAGAGAGCGTGGGTTCTAATCCCACCTCAGCCGTCCTGAAAAAGGTGTTCGTTGTTTACCATTTACACCACCAGGCAAATGCCGGGACGGCTTCTTTCAACAGGTCCACGACCGACTTCCTTTCAAAATCCCTTCCCTGACCCTTCCTTAATAAGACCCAAGTTAGTGGTTGCCTGTCACGATCCCCAGTTGTATCTGCTGACAACATGTGTTCAGCTCTCAGGCACCGTCCATGCGACGGCAGAGGAATGATTAGTACCAGAGTCCATAGACGAGCAGGGAGGATGAGCGAATTAAAAGAATACTGTTATTTTGTCCCTTATAACTACTGCAGATTATAGAGAACCCGGGATCCCGAAGGGGATCTTAAACGGGTCAGTAAATCTCCCTTAAATTCCAACTGACTGCGCCAAGATTCAATCCTTCAACCTTGAGTACAGCAAGCGAAAACGTTACCGCTGCGCCACGCAGCCAGTGATCGTCCCGGTGGTGTAGGGGTAGCGGGCCTGCACACCCGGAGATCCCGGGTTCAATTCCCGGCTCCGCCAGAGATTTTAGAAACTGACGTGAGGAATGGAACGGGGTGCACTCAGCCTCGTGAGATCAATTGAGTGGCTGTCTGTCAGTGAGACAGTGCCCCGGTCACTGAGACAAGATTAACGGCCGATGGGACCCGACGCACTGATCACTTGTCACCCCATCTGCCAAATGGCTGAGCAGCGCCAGCGGTTGCTTGGTGGGTCTAGGTTCTTTATGGGCTATAGCGCCACGGGTAGTACACATTCCTCCCCCCCCCCCCCCCCAGGGGCTCACATCTAGTGGGACGTGGGTTGGCGACCATGGGGCCCCAGCTGAGTCCGGCATTGCTTCCACTTACTTGTGCCGGGCTCTTCTCTGTCATCTTTCCTGTCGACCTCCCTTGGTCAACTCTTGTTCCCTTCCGACCCCGACGGTATTAGGTTATCCGAGGCCTAGGGAGTCTCTTCCTTTCCCGCCTTAATTGGCCCTTGTCTCATCTTTTCTGATACCCTCCTTCTGCGAGGGGTTAGCCTTCTTTTTATTATACTGTTATCTCCTGCCTTCTGCTCAAGGCCCTCAAGGAGGCAGGGTGTATGTAGCCCCACCACTTCTGGTGCACCCTAGATATTGCTAGACCCTCAGGGGCTCACGGCTTGTGAGTTCGGAAGTTGGTGACCCCGAGGGATTCCTGAGCTGGGTCCGGTTTTCCCCCTTTTACACTTTACCTCTGGGGCGGACCCTCTCCTCCTTCACATTCCTATCTGCCTTTCATGGCTCTCCTTCCTTCCAAGTCCCTCAAACCGCATCTTGTTTCTTCTTGATGAGTTCTCGTAGCAGGTCGTTGTAGGGTTCGGTCGCTGGCAGGAGTAGGTCTAGGAGAAGTTCTATGAAGAAGTTTTCCTTTGTTAGCACGTAGGTATGTAGGCTACTTCGATAGACTTAGTGCTCTTTTCAGGAAATGAGCTATGATATTTTCTAGGTCTTCTAGGTTTTTCGTTTGTAGGTTCTTCCATATCGCCGCTAGTTCGTAGGTCATAATAATTATGATCGCATCTTCTTCTGCTCCCAGAATCTCTTCATTCGTTTGCTGAGTCTCCTCCTTCTTTGTTCAGACCAGATGACCTTAGTTTTTGAGTTAGGTTTTTCCTGAAACCCTTTAAATTTATAGTTAAGTAGGCTACACTAACTACAAATGCGCACGTTATTCTCTCTTCAATGATCATAGTATCATGTTGATGAAATGAGCAATATCTTTCGGGATATTACAACTCATTTCCTAAAGGTAATGTGTGCTCATTACATTTTGCACCATCGTATTCAATCTAACGTATAACAGGATCACACATTATTTTAATACTTTCCTGGCAACAAGTGTTTACATAATAGCTGAAAACAATAATCTTTGCGCCGTTATTACAGGGTTGCTTGGCAACTTCCTTCCTCTTTCTGAATCGTACAATGATGTTAATTCAGTAGTTCCAATTTTCATATTTCCTGGTAACTTCCGGACATGGAAATGCTAGCTCAAGTGTTGCGATATTTCAAAGCGGCACGAAAGTTATGATCGGAGAGTAAACGTGCATCGCGAATGTAATTACAACCTGCTGTGCTGTTTGCCCAGACATGGTGCGGTATCAAAGTGGCTACGGTACATCACTCTCAATGTCCGGCTCTGAGGTTTAGAGGTTAGCATAATATGCTTTAGTCCGAAGGGTATCTGTTTCGATTCCCGGCTTGTCCATGGGAATTTCAATATCGTAAGGATAGTTCCCCTCAACTGGCTGCTTGGCGCAGCGGTAACGTTCTCGCCTTCTGGGCCTAAGGTTGCAGGATCTAATCTTAGCGCAGACAGTTTGCTTTTGAGGGTGCGCAAATGGGAAGGAGACGAGTCAGTAAATTTACTGGCACGTTAAAAATCCCCATTGGAACAAAATTCCGACACCCCGGCGTCTCTAACAGTAGTTGATACGGACGTAAAATCAATAACATTATTACGGTTAGTTCCCCTCGTCTAGAAACTGGATATTTTTAGAAACTACATCGCCCAGACTCTCACACTTCCATCACCGGCCTGTCTCCGCTCAACGGTGCAACCAAACGTCATAGTCGGTAATGGAAACACGCTCTGTCGTTTGATCGGACTAGGGGTCGTTTACATCAACTCTTAACTAACGATTAGTTAGTTAATTCATATTGAATTTAAATACGAGAGTTAATTCATGACTGTCGTTGATGCACTTCACAAGGTCAGTCGAATTCGTAATAACTTAAATACGCTTTAGGGCTCTCGCGCATGCGTCGACTCTGTTTCACCGTGCAGAAACATGGCGGACAGATCAAGAAGCGTGTAGCACTGATCGTTGTTTGCGATGGTTGGTTGGGATTTTCTGGAGCATAATTATAAAGAAAGGGAAAGATAGAAGACCTATTCATGGAAAATGCTTAAAATGATATGAACAAAGTATTTAAGAGAAAAGGCAGTCGTTGTATACATTGTTTACTTAGCTAAATAGGACACGCTCTCCCTATTGTATTCGTAGCGTAAGGGGTTGCGTTGCAGACTCGGAGTTCATTATGCAGAGCTGGAACTAGTTTGAATCCAACTTCGGATACGTTTCTTTAAAATTTCCGTATTCCTCTTTCTTAGTATTAGTAACATGTATGATCATTTATAATTTCATAGTCATAAACGTATGTTATATTCATATGGATGAATGTTCGTGTGAAACTCGGAAACAAACCAATTCTTCCGCCATTGCAAGATGCGCGATGTAGAGTTCAGCTGTTTCCTTCCACGTTAACGATGCTTTAGAGAGTTGAGTGGTCAGATTTGGCCATTTAACGTAATTCCTTGTTAGTGGTAAGTTATCGAACGTTTCTGTTGGATGAAATGCTCGTGCAAACTTAAATAACCTTTGATGGTGAATTAAGAGATAATTGACTTTGGTGAAAACGGCTCTAGGTGACGACGACCCAATGTCGATGATGCTTGCCCGCTTTCGATGGAGTGCAGTGAACCTTGTGGAGACGGCCGAGATACCCAACTGACAGTCACACGCGCTGCAGAGTGCTGTAAATGGTGTCCTGGTTACCACTGATGTACTGCGATAGTTCCACCCAGCTGGCGAGACAGTTCCAGGCCGCGAGACTGTTCTCTCTACGCCTAGACCTCTGTGAGTTACGCAAGGTCATTGACGTGCTAGACTACTGGATCATTCTGTTTGTAGAAACGGCTAGGCGAAAGCGAGTTACCTGATTGTTCGAGGGACAGTGACATCACCCAGTAGCTCTGGGAGTGGCCGAGAAGCTACGAGAGGTCCCTTACGAAGTGTTTTACAGACCAATGAAGTGAGTACCAAGGAGTTCAGTTCAGAGAGTCAAATCTGATCAGTGACTGGCAGCTGTGACAAGGGACAAATCCATGATAGTGTGTGCAGATACCCTGGGTTCGACGCGGTGCGGGAGGAACACGGACACTACGAACTGTGGACCTGGCAGCCTACTGCGCAAGAATTGTACAGTGTGTGTAAATAATTGTGTACAGAAGTTGTAATAAATTTATTGTTAATTAACGCACACTGCCAGTTGTGATATGTGCGGTCGCTCTGAACAATGCGTGCTAGCGTACTCAGATCTCTGGCATCATTGAGTCATTGCAACACGGCTGGATGACTAACTTGTCCTTGTTTTCCCAATGTTCCATCACTATCGATAAGTGCTTGAAACAGTAGCACGTGAGCAGTCCACTAGCCGTGACATTTAAAAGATGGTGCGATCAAGGCGACATTGCAATTGACCTCTATCGAACTCAAAGAGATGGTCTGCTTTTCCCATTCTGATGTCGGAGACACATATAACAATAAGCTTGTAGACCTGCTCTTTATATACCATGCTGCCAGGGTATTTCCGCTCTCCAGGTGATAAAATGATGCAGCCCGTTTAGGGTGGTAATAATGTATTGGCTCATTAGTGGATCGTTTCTTGAGATTACTGGATCCACTTCCTATCTGTGTAAAGCTTTTCATCTTCACCCTGTATTTACTAATGTTAAAAATTATATCAGTTACTTGTCGGCGTGAAATAGTCTGACAGCTCATTCTTTCGTTATTGGAAAATATCCAATATTGTTGTTAATCCTGCTCTTGTATCGTTCCAGTATTTGTTGCCAGTCGCTAACATGTTCAATATATGGAACATTAAACAAACAACCATGCAAGCAACTTTTCATTCCGATTTCGATCATAATCGCGTCATATGTAAACGGAGGTATTGTCGAATGCTATGACAATTACTGCTGGCGCGCACTGATACGGCAGCACACACACTATTACTAAACTGACTGATGCTTTATGACTCTATCAGATTTACTGCTTTTGCTCCCATATTTTAGAGCAGGTCAAGCCTATACAATAATTAATCGATAACCGATAAGTTTGGCAGCAACAATGAGACGCTGTGGAGCAATGCAATCATGCCATCAATAAACGCTTGGTCACTAATGGCAAATCAATGTTGTAACATTCCTGAAAGAAGCTATTGTACTACAACGTGACAAATGGGGTTATTTGTTGTTGTTACATGAAAATGAAGAAAGGAAGAGTTATGGTCCACTGGTATCAAACTTCCCTTTGCATATTGTTCATTTGACAAATAACAAACAGGGTATTGCACCTAAAACTTTTGCTTGATACTGTGAAAACTGCCATTAATGGAAACGAACGGGATTCACAATTTTTCCGTTAAACCAGGTTTCCGTTTAATGTCGTTAGGCCTGTGCTAAATAATTAAATCCTGAACATGCACATAATGGATACGGGTTAAAACCCGACCGAAGTCCTCGAATTTTTTAAGAACGTTAAAAATCCCTCAGTATGCCTTCTTTCGGAAGGGAAGTAAAACCGGCGGTCCCATGTCATATATTTATGGCATGAAAAAGAACCTTCCACTAACTACACCTTGAGGAAGTTAAAGTTGTAGGTTAGTTTGATAAGGCTTTATTAGTTCCAACGTTTGCCGTCAGATGGTGACTGCGATGGCATTTAGTAGCCATGTCCGCAGCTAGATGTCGTGGACGGTAGCATTTGGTAGCAAAAGTAGGAACTACTTGAAAAAAAATCGTCTGCAGTGCTACCTGAATCACAGATAACACAAACTAATACAGTCATCACAATTAACACCGTTTATCAGACAAATTCTACACACACCCAAAGTACACGGGGCTACATTACCGCGTTGTCTCAGCCCCTAAACTAAGGAACCAACCAACATAATGGACACACTGAGAAAAAATGAAATGGATTACATATCTTATTTAGTGTTGTATTTACATATTTCTGCTACGATTGATAGACCAATAGTAACTGTACAAGCAAAACTCTCATCGTTCATAAAGACAGCCATTTGTTGGTTAATAGCTCATTAAATCAAGTATTTGGTAAGGTTTGGGCACCAGGAAACAAGCAAATAATCGTGCACTTTGACGTGTAATTAGGAGAATAAAAGGAGGAAGACCTATTGTCACCTTTCTTGTTACCTACAGAATCGACTGTTACAGAAGAACGTGTAGACTTTCTCGGGGTGCCTGAAACACTGCATTCCGGAACTTGGAAATTTTACGTTAATATGCGTATTTTAATTTCCGATTTCCACTCTGTGTGTACCTTACCGTGGCATACACTCTCTTGTCTGCGAAGAACTGTCAAACTGCCTAACACCCTCTCCCTTGTTTACTGTGTTGACGGGCGTCAGTAGACCTCGTCATCCAGTTCATGAGGGAGAGTGGTTACTTCTTTAAGTTTTAATATACGGTAGTTAAAACTTTTAGTTTAGGTTTAGACTGTTATTGTTCTTCTTTCTCTTTCGTTTCACCCTCTTTGGGGTAGGCTACGTTGAATCAATCATTTCTCTGTGTGTTGTTCTTTCCTTAGTGCCTTCTTTCTCTTCGTACTTTCCTCTCATCTTCCAAGATGATGCGATTGGATTTTAGTGTGCTGTAGATTTGTCTTGGAATCTTCGTTGTTAGTTATTATGTAAGCTTTTCGATTGAGTTGGGAATTTTCTGTAATTTTAATTCTACTGGGTCTTGTTTAGTTTCTTAACACTATGTGAGTTATGTTTTGCCGTTACGGAAGAAATCAAAGAATTGTTTGGTTAATCTATTAGAGTTCATTCTGAGAAGATGACCGTATTAATTTATCCTCCTTTTCCGCATAGTGTCTTCAATTTCCTTTTATTGAGTCTCATTCTTGATTCTTATCTTATAACCCTGAAATTTTGGTCCTAAGATTTTTCTTACAATTTTCCTTTCCTTTAATTCGAGTTTCTCCATCTGGCCTTTGAAATCCATGTTGAGGGTTTCAGCTTCGTACAGTGCTTCTGGTTTAATCACTGTCTTATAATGTTTAATTTTGGACCCCCATGAAAGGGATTTCTTGTTGTATATATTTGTTGTTAAAGAAGCGTGATGGCGCAGTAGCTTAGCTGCTCGTCTTTCACTCGGACGGTCGGGGTTGGAATCCCGGTGACAGCGGGGTGGAATGTTCACCTGAAAAATCACGTGGCATCAGGAAGGGCATCAGGCCTTAAATCCCTGGCCAAAACCAAAATGAGCCTGGTTACATCCGGCGACCACAAGTAATTGGGAAAAGCCGAAGAAAGTTTATACATCTTTTGTTATTTTTTACTGTCTATATTTTCACATTAGGGTTGAATATGCCTTATTTGTTATATTTTTTTATCATCCGCATTTTTCTTCTTTTATCCAAATAAGGCATTAGGAACAATGTGTGAAAATGTAATTTGAATGAAAAAGAAACCACTTGAAATTTATCAAGTTACAGAGAAAATCACAGATACCATAAGGAAAGGGTGGTTACAGTTTTACGGACACCTGTATGGAATAGATAATAACAGGTTCAAAAAGAACATTTTCAACATAGCCTTGTCAATGAAACATCAAAACAGCTGGTTAAATAAATCAGTGAAGACATAAATGAAATTGGCTGCCATGAAGAAACCATTCAAGGCAGAAAAAATTCAGTACTTTAATTCACAAACACAAATTTTTTGAGAAGCCCACCCGTCAAAATACAGGATGAACAGAGCAGCGTAAAAGGGAACACATCGAGTAAATTAAGAAATATCGGGAAGGAAAGAAGAGAAAGTGCTAATAACTTCAAACTCACTCCTTAGTTGGGAGCAACGAACCAAAAAAAAAAGAAGAAAGGCATTATTGTTGGGGCTTAGTATTATTTTTATATACACTATTTTTGTTTTATTCCCCCTAGCATTGGGCTATTCTATCTTCATTTCATTTCATATCATTCTATAATTGGCCGATAACCTACTGTAGATATTTGGCCCTTAAAACAAGACTTATGACTATCATCATTCCGGTGTCCGTGTAACACTGTTTCTGTTTAATAAAGGGTCCGTTGAATAGAGGTTTTACTGTATATAGTACCGACAGTAGTGGCTACGCTGGCTAAAGCGCAGTGTTAGGTCATGGGGCCAAGCTCTCTGCTGACTCGGTAGACGCGTGGGTTCGAACCCCACCGTCGGCCGTCCTTGAAATGGTTTTCCGTGGTTTCCCCATTTTCAACACCAGGCAAATGCTGGGACGGTACCTTCTGACAGGCCACGGCCGCTTCCTTCCACATCCTTCTCCAATTTCATTCACCTTAATCAATTCCATCTCTCATCCCGACGCGCAGGTCGCCCACGGGCGTCGAATAAAAAGACCTGCACTAGGTCTCTGAGGAGACCACACGAAAAAAAAACTGTAAAACGTTTGACTCCTAGCGCGGTTAGTGATACGAAGACGCTTCAACTATTGCGTGAACTGAGTGCCCGGTGTTTGAATAAGCATGGAGCTAGTCGTACCAACTGCAGTTTTTTAATAACCATAGCGGTGTGCTATCAGTATGGAGGCTGGCTGCGTGGCTCAGCGGTAAGGTCCTCACTTGCTGTTCCCAAGGTTGCAGGATATAATTCTGGCAGTCAGCTGGCATTTGAGGGTGCGCAAATGTGGGGGAGCTGTGTCAGTAGATTTACTGGAATGTTAAGGAACCCCTAAGGGGCAAAATTCTGGCACCCTGGCGTCTCTGAAAGCCACAGTAGTTAAAACGGACGTAAAACCAATAACATTATTATTATTATAAATATGGGACGTAGAGCAAGTAAAGATTCAAGTAGTAACGTTTCAAGTAGAAATGATTTATTGGCTCGTTAAATATCCCCTTCGGGTCAAACTACCGGCACCCCGGCGTGTCTAAAAGCTGCAGTAGATAAAAGGGACATAAAACCAACGATTATTATTAGTCTCCTTCCCAATCCTCATCTGAAGTACAAATATACACACTAATACAGTCATCACAATAAGACAGATTATCATACAGATTACACACAGTCACACAAATACACGGGGCTGCATGACTACGATGGATCTGGAACACGATACGTCCATGGGCACAGGGATTGCTGTTCAGTTAACATTCGCAAACAAGTTAACCACAAAAATACCAGCAGCTAGCGTAAAGCATGACCGCAATACACGACCGGCAGTTCGAAATTGGCTCAATTTAACCATACATACGGTATGTATCCACGTGTTATCATTAATGAATAAATAAATATATGTAGACTGCAAAATGACAAGCTGCTGAAAAGCCATGCACTACACCCAAAATGCACGGTTGAGTCATTAGCAAGCAAAAGTGTATAGGTTCAAGTATATACCGCGATACGTACGTGTGAGGGGAAAATGTTTAGCGTACTCAACGACGTCACGGATGACGTGCGGACGTTCATGTTTGATGCTTTGCCGGAATTGCCGCCATATTGGTCACCTGTATCAGGTTTCAAACAGTGCGTCGTTAGATGTCGATGTAGGAACATGTGTTCGTGCGAGTGAGTCACGAATGTTCATAAATTACTTTTAGTTGTTCAATATAATTGAAAAAATTCAATGTACTCGTCTAAAGCCATGGTGAGGCAAATCCATTGGTCGCTACTTGGTTAGACGCCTGTCTGGACGAAGCCGTTGACCGCTACTTGGTTAGACGACTGTCTGGACGAAACTGTTGGCCGCTACTAGGTTAGACGGCTGTTTTGGACACAAATTACTGCTTGTACTACAAGCAAGGGTCTCCTCCATAGCGTAGCGGTCAGCATGGTTAACTGCCACCCCGGAGGTCCTGGGTTCGATTCTCGGCTCTGCCACGAAATTTGAAATGTGGTACGAGGACTGGAATGGGTCTACTCAGCCTTGGGTGGTCTAAATGAGTAGAGGGGGTTCGATTCCCACCTCATCCATCCTCGAAGTGGGTTTCCGTGGTTTTCCACTTCGTCTTCGGCCAAATGCCGGGATGGTGCCTACTGTAAGGCCACGGCCACCTCCTTTCCTCTTTCTTGCCCATCCATCCCAATCATCCCTTCCCATCCCTCATGAGAGGCCCCTGTTCACTTTGCAGGTGAGGCCGCCTGGGCAAAGAGCTGATCTACCTCCCCAGTTGTATCCAATCCGACCAAGTGTTCCCAGCTCTAGGACACTGCCTGGAAAGCGGTAGTGGTGAGTTCCCTCGCTGAGTCCGTGGGAAACATCAACCTGGAGGGTGAAATTGGTAAGCCCCAGGTTAGGTTAGGGCTGTGTTTGTACGAAAGCCTTATTAACACATGTACATTGACAATCCAACCACATTACAATAGGCAACCAGTTTAGGAACGTGTGAAATAACAAATTAGTGTGGACAACATCATTCCTGAAGTTCGTCACAATAATAAGGAAATAGATCACAGGTTAGCATACTTAAACTATATTAATAATAACGTAACAACTATAGAAATGCTTCAGACCAACTGAGCAATAATATCTGTAAATAAGATTGACACGTTCCACAAGTTTGTACAAACTTACTGTACATATAGACCTAAGTGTAATGCATCAACATCGTACCTTATCTAAGCCTAAGTGATGATATGATAATTGTTGTTTTAAGGGGCCTAACATCTAGGTTATCGGCCCCTAATTGCTTGGCTGATAGTGAAGGATGAGATGAGAATGAAAACAATAACTGATACTAACTACAGACTTACATACTAGAAGAAGAAATGGTAAACAAATAAAGGATAAGGAAAATTAAGGACAAGAATAAAAGAAACACCCTAAACCCTCGAAAATGAGGATTGAGGGACTTGGAAGGAAGGATAGCCATGAAAGGCAGATAGGAAAGGGAAAGAGGAGAGGGCCCGCCCCTATGTCGATGGAAAAAGGGGGAAAACGGACCCAGCTCAGGAATCCGTCGGTTTCGCCAACTCCCGAACTCACCAGCTGTGAGCCCCTGAGGGTGTAGCAATATCCAGGGTGCTCCAGAAGTGGTGGGGCTACAAACATCCTGCCTCCTCGAGGGCCTTGTGCAGAAGGCTGACTCCTCGCAGAAGGAGGGTATCAGAAACCATGAGACCAGGTCCAATTAAGGCGGGAAAGGAAGAGACTCCCTAGGCCTCGGATTTCCTAACACCGTCGGAATCGGAAGAGAACAAGAGTTGACCAAGAGAGGTCGACAGGAAAGAAGACGGAGAGGAGCCTGGCAGAAGTAAGTGGAGTCAATGCCGGACTCAGCTGGGGTCCCATGGTTGCCAACCCACGTCCCACAAGTTGTGAACCCTGGGGAAAAGCCTAAGTGAGCAGGATTGAATGATCGCGTGACGATCGAAACATGATATCCAATTAAGTAGCCTCCATGTTTTGTACAGGGGGCTACATGACCACGATGTCGCAAAGCCATTAAAAGAATCAACAACAACAACTCTTTAAGACTCAAAAATAAGTTTGTGACTAATGTAATTGTAATTGTAATTTCACCTATGCAAATAGTCCAAAGTATAGTGAGTACCGGAGCCTTTTTAGAATAAACTGCTAATTACTAAGATGCCCCAAATGAAACAATAACAGCAACTAATTTACGAAGATTAAGACCGAGGATTATCCAGCTAATCATGGTATTACCGTTCTTATTGCATTTCCACGCTGGAGCCAGTCGAGGCTAATGCATTCCCTTTTCCTCTCGGATCGCCATCGCTAGCAGAATAACGGCGTGTGAGGTAATCTAGCTTCACTTTGATACCGACAATACCCATTAAATTGGTAATAAGTACAACCTTGTCCCCCTAGTATTTGCTAAATGAACTGATTATTAATTTGGGTTGCTGCTGGAGTGAGTGTCAGGCGAGAGGTGAATGTCAGTGACCTGGTATTATTCACGAGGTCTGGCTTCTGTCACTATTCACTGGCTATTAATTTGTCCCCAGCCACGTTGCTTGACGTCTGTCTGCGCTCTTAGCCCTGTAAACGTGCGAGTATCGCTCATTATAAACACTTCAATATTTTAAACCTTGGTTAGATAGAAAGCTCTTGCACCACTAGAGTTTTTTGTTAATTACGAGCCAAACCATTTATTTATTTATCGTTTGCAGTATACATGCTAGATATGGTTACATGAACAAATATAAACCGATTATCAATAGAACGTCATGCATAAATAATAAAATGATCAAAACAAAGAATTATAGTATTGATAGGCTGGCTGAGTGACTCAGCGGTAACGTTCTCGCTTGCTGGGCCCAAGGTTGCAGGTTCGCATCCTGGTGCAGTCAGCTGGCATTTTAGGGTGCGCAAATGCAAGGGATCCGTATCAGTAGATTTACTGGCACGTTAAAGATCCGCTTCGGGATAAAATTCTGGCACTCAGGCGTCTCTAAAAGACAGAGTATTTAAAAGGGACGTAAAAACAATAACATTATTCTTATTATTAGATAGTATTAACATCCAGACCAGCTATGCACTCAAGATTCAATGATGTAACATTGAGAACGTCTTTCTGATCACCCAAGTTGACTTGATAATAGCCCTTTTGCCATCTCTTGATGAATTCAGTACATTTTCATTTGTCTGTTGGCACAGGCTAGAGTAAAATGTGCCTTTTCACTGATGTCTCAGTCTCACTCATGGCTGTGATTATATGGAAGCTACTGGGGTATGGGTGGTGCTTAGTAATGATATTCAGGGCACAGTCAGTGCCTGCGGATGTTGTGAAAGGTTCTACTCATAGGGTTAGTACTGCTGTTTTGACTCAGTGAGAAAAGCAATTGCAAACTACCTCACTCCCCTTCTTGCCTAGTACGCCTCAATATAACGCTGCCTTGGGTTTCTGTGGGTATCTACCCACATAACCTAACGGTGGTACTTTTTGAGGATCCAACCAGCCTTCGGGCTGACTACCTAACAGATAGACTCATTTGCTTGAACCTTCCTGTTGCGCTGACAAATCCTGAGGCTAGGTCCAATGTTCCTTGTCTTGCGGTCCTGATGTAAGTTTGATTCCATGCATATTATGGCCAGAAGATCTTCCAAGAAAATCAAACTGGCTGCCAGATCACTGTTGCTCGTTTAGCACCACCCAGGGTCCACGTGTAGGGTACTTTAAGGTTAAACCTACGGACGTGAGCAACTTCAACCCCCAGCCAAACCATGACAAATGTATAATGACAGCAAATTTATGTGTACATGTAATTTCTTTTATTTTCGCAGCGAAATATTTTCTGGTACCATATGAAATCACATGTCATAGTTGCGATGACAGTAAAATTGCGCGTATTTGGCAATGTTCTTCGTGATAATCATTTTCCTTATGGCTCCAAGCCAGTTTTGGATATTCAGTTATTAGCCTTTCAACATACGATTGCCTGTGGTCGAAGTTAGAACTATTCTCTGATTGCTAGTGTCACGCTGTCAGCCAGCTTGGTTGACAGGTAGCCTTAGTCAACGTTTAACTGTACTCTCCGTGTTGACACGTGCTCCTGTTGGGCTTAGCTGTGCTGTTGAGAAACAATTAGAAACGCGCCATTCATATTTCGCCCATTATTCATTTTTCCGTTCACAATTTGCAATAAAAGTTCCGTCAACACAAGTAGCGCGCGCAATACTGCTTTACTTATGTGCGGACTGTACTCCCTCCCCCTGCTAGTCCTGCAAGGCTCTTTGTGCTATCTTCAACAAACGCCGGCGCAGCTAAGTTCAGCGGTAAGCGCATCTTGAAAGGCTTATACACACAGTGATTTACGTGAAGCTCATTTTGCTCTGTAAACGACACTTGATCTATTGTAGGATTGAATATTTACATACTGATGAGGATGCTAACAAGACATAAGGAAACCAATGGAATAAATCATATTTTCAATGAAGTTGCAACGGCAACATACATAACATGCCTAGAAAAATTGCTGAGCTTTAATTCACGGGCCGTGAAAGCCAATACCATCTTTATGCCAGAGTATGTTTTACATGATGTGCATTTACGATCATTTAACGCTTACCCTCAACATTGGGTAAAAAATCAAAAGCCTTTTGATGTAAAACAGTCATTCGACTGTTTAATAGGCCTTTAGCCTATTGTGTATGTCTTACGGGACATACTGTTTAGAATTCACTACCGGTATACAATTCAGTTCTCTTCATATTGGCATACGAGTCACATTCCATCTCCTTGACAATGTTCTTGAGATACGATAGTCTTGGTCGTCCCGTTGGTTTTTCCTCCAATTTTTTCCTTCAAAAATTACCTGGAGGGGAGTGTCATCTTTGAGTATGTGTCCAATGAAGTTTGCTATCCTTTTCTTGATGGTGTTCAACAGGCATCGGTTCTCCTGAATTTGGTTCAGAACAAGCTCATTTGTCTTTCTTTCCATCCAACTTGTTCGGGTCATTCGCCTCCAAAACCACATTTCAGCTTGCCACAAGTTTTAATTCTTCTCTTTTCCCAAGTGTCCATCTTTCACAACCATAGGTCAACACACTCCAAACAAAGGTCTTGAGAAATGACTTCCTTATCTTCAGGTTGAGATGCTCATTGAGCAGCAAATTCTTCTTATTTTGAAAGGCTTAAAATTCCGTCATTTGCTCAATGGCACTATCATTTAACATTATATTAGCTAAAATTGGTTGTTTCTAATTATCCCCTAAGAATGAATGCAATTCTTCTAACAATATTCCAAATTTAGTTTTGCTTTTTTCTACATTTTGTCGGAACGAGATAGATAATTAGCATGTTGTTGTTGTTGTTGTTGTTTGAGTCTTCAGTCTTTTGACTGGTTTGATGCAGTTCTCCCTGCCTCCCTGTCCTGTTCTAATCATTTCATCTCTACATAGCTACCACACCCTACATCTGAGGCAATCTGTTTAACATATTCTAACCTTGGTCTACCCCTACAGTTCTTGTCCTCGACTCTTCTTTCCATAACTAAGCTTGCTATTCCTGGGTGTCTTAGTATGTGCCCTACCAACCTATCTCTTCTCCTAATTAGCAGACGCCAGAAGCATCTCTCCTCTCCCACTAGTCTTAATACCTCTTCGTTTGTAACCCAATCTACACATCTGATCTTCATAATTCTCCTGTAACACCACATTTCAAACCCTTCAATTCTCCTCTTTTCTGCTGCACCAACAGTCCAAGTTTCACATCCATAGAGCGCCACGCTCCAGACAAAGGCCTTCAAAAATTAGCATGTAACGTAATGATAAAATATTGAAGTATTAGAGTCATTTTTCAGTCGGTCGACACAAATTGTCCCCAATTACTTTAGGAGGGAAACAAGTATTTACACACCATAATCTGAAAGAAATATTACATACGGTAAGATATTTACAGTATCACAAAATACACGCTTTTGGTGGCGTAGTCGGCAGCCTGCTCAATTTCAAAGCCCAAGATCGTGGGTTCAAGCCCGGCTGAAGTCGTCAGATTTTTAAGAGCGTTACAATCCTTCAGTATGCCTTCTTTCGGAGGGTAAGTAAAGCCGTCGGGCTCATGTCATAGATTTATGTAAAAGAACCTACCACTGCAATTGGTAGCAAAATTTGTAGGTTATATTTGGCTGCTTAGAAATGCTCTATCAAGTTCCAACGTTCGTCGCTAGGTGTTAGTGAAAGTAGCATCTGATAGCCAAAGTTGGAACTACTTGAAATTAAACTTGTTAGGAGCCCTCGGGCGTTCAATCAAAAATGCCCAGCTATGGCCATTGGCTGCGATTCATATATCAAAACACGCTTTTATGTCCAAATACGTGGGAGGGGAGGTGGGGGATGCATTTAATTGTATGACATGTTTTGATCAAAAATACAGTATAAGCACATTCCTATTACCATTCCATTCAAATGAGAGATGCCATTCATGTTCCGCATAGTACCCCAGCGTTCAAATTTGATAAAGAACACTCGGTGTTGTTGTTACTTCATTCAGTTGCTAGGTACATTTTGATCAGCAGTTCCTATACTTGTTCATATGCCTGATGACCTGTATTATTATTGTGATTGATGCAACTGTGTGTAAATGGTAAATGTTGTTTTTAGATTAGGACAGGTGCCTTAGTAATCGAAACAAAGTATCATCCTGCCATTTGTTTGGATTTCATGTGGAATACCACATCAAAGAGGTCGCTTTCTGCACCGTGAATGCACCTTTGGATCTCCCAATCCAGTCATATTTAGGAATTCAATCATTTATTGGTCTCAACTACTAAGCTCGCTCGGCTAATGCAGATTTAACTTCCTGTACGAAAATTATTGCTCTACTTGTATACTTACTTATACTTGTTACTTGTTGAAAAACCATATAACTAATTACAGGTCAAACTGTGAAAAAGTTAGTTGAAAGCCAGACATTTTCCTTCGTCCTCATCGTTCATTTTTGCGTTATAATCAGATTCCTCTTCATTTTTGTGTTAAGATTGGAAAGCTAACGAGCACATTGTTCGTCGAGACAGCGATCTGTGTTTTAAAGACTCTAATGAGATAGCAGGCGAAGCTGCTCCAGCATAAATTGAAAAGAATGCAATTAAATCCCGAACACCCTTCACTCGAGTGGCTTAGTGTCTAGAGCACTTCTCACCTCGTGGGAGGTGTGCGGTGCGCCTGATGAAGTTACTCCTCTTATTAAGACGTTTCTTAGCTCTACCTCGCACTTCTTGATACATTTACAAGGTCATTGTCCGCATCACATTTCACCTTATAGTGATAGAACACATTTAGTAATGTCCAACTCGTGGTATAGCGGCTAGCGTTCTTGGCTACCACTCCAGAAGTCCGGGTTTGATTCCCAGCCCTGCTAAGAAATTCTGGTCAGAGGTCTGGAACGGAGTACACTTAGCCTCTTGAGACGAAACTGAGAAGAGGTGGTTCCGATTACCATCTTGGAAGTGGTTTGCCACTTCTACTCCAAGCAAATGTTGGGATCGTTTTTAACTTGAAGCCACGGTCGCCTCCTTCCTTATCTGAATTACAAAAATTACATGTTATTACAGTGAGCACAATAACACATGTAATCAGACAAATTCTGATGATAATGTTATTTGTTTTACGTCAATTTTAACTACTGCCGCTTTTAGAGGCGCTGGGATGACTGAATGTTGCCCCAAAGAGGATCTTTAACGTGCCAATAAATCTACTGTCACTGGTCCCTCGCACCCTCAAATGCCAATTGACTGCACCAGAATTTGATCTTACAACCTTCGGCACAGCAGGCGAGAACATTATCGCTGCGCTATGACACAAATTCTACTGACACCAAAGTACACGGGGCTAAATGACCACAATGTCTAGATGGTACCTAAATTAAGGCCACGACCACCTCCTACCCGAATCACAAATACATACACTAATAGAGCCATCAGGATGACACAGTTTCCATACACACCTAACCACACGGAGCTACATACTGTAAATGTGTTGACGCAAAGCTAGTAAATGAATCAACAACAATATATCCTCAAATAAATAAAGAGAAATGAGCTGACAGCAGGATAATTACAGTAGTCTATTATGCCACGACTAGAACATCAAGACCGAATCACTCTTGGGAGCAGTGAGAATTACAGTATATAACCCTAGTTATTTATGAATCACTGGATGCTTAATATTAGCCTCCTTGCTAGAATATTAATGCCCTGTCTCTCATGAAAGTTTTTATGGTAAACTTGAGAACAATATCCAATCTTGTGGCCAACCATGTCCAGTTTTAAGACGTATTACTCTAAAGTTTCTTTTACGATCCCACGGAAATTTCCCGAAGGTTTACTCGTTCTACAATTGCCCCAACCAGGATGATACATTATTAATATTGCAATACACACGTTGACACTCATAACGTCACATGAACATCTTAAGGATACATAAAACGTAGGTTGACTGACAATCTCCACCAGCTCGGACTTGTGGGCAACACAATGCAAGATCTTCTAATTTACAAACCGATCCAGTATTCGCTTGCCGAAAACTGTGTATCACGTCATTCTAAGAGGTTGGTTGGTTCCTCAGGTTAGGGGCTACGACAACGCGGTCATGTATCCCCGTGTACTTTGGGTGTGTGTAGAATCTGTCTGATAACCGGTGTTAATTTTGCTGTGTGTTATCTGTTAAGGACTGCAGACGATAATTTCAAGTAGTTCCTACTTTTGCTACCAAATGCTACCGTCCACGACACCTAGCTTGCGAATTTTGGTTACTAGATGGCATCGCAGTCATCACATCTGGCGGCGAACGTTGGAACTAATACAGCATTATCAATTCTAACCTTAAGATTTTGGCTTCACACAAGTGTAGTTTGAGGAAGGTTCTTTTTCTTGCCATTAATCTATGACATGGGACCACCGGTTTTACTTCCTCTACGAAGGAAGGCATACTGAGGGATTTTTAAAGCTCTTAAAATATCCGACGACTTCGGCCGGATTTGAACCCGTGACCATGGGCATAGAAGCTCAGCATGTTACCAACTACGCTACCGAAGCCGCTATTTTAAGAGGAATTTTGCTAAATATCACCGTGGAAGTTTTGAGCCCCCACCCCTCTCCCATACACAAACGAGAAAAGAATTATAACGTCAACACACACCCTCAAAAAATCATCAGCGAACTGAACATTCAACATCAGTAACTACGAGGGGTGATCAGAAACTGAGGCTACGAAGCCTGCAGTGAAACGTGTACATTTCATTTCTCAGTTCTGCCTCACGAGGCTGAGTGTATCCCTTCAACCCTCAGACCAGAATTAAATGCTTGGCAGAGCCGGATTTTATCTCGGACCTTCGGGAGGGAGGGGGCAGCTAAGAGTGCTAGTCACTATTTCACGAGTTGAATTTGCTGCTTTCACAGTCGTCAGCTGGGCACAGAGACTTATGATTAGATTTTTTAGCCCATTTTCAATTTTGAAAAAATAGGCTTATGAGATCACCTTCTGTCCGTGTGTGTGTGCGTGCGTGTGTGTGTGTGTGTGTGTGTGTGTGTGTGTGTGTGTGTGGTATGTGTGTGTCCCCCCTAATAACTTTAAACGGCTGGAGCGATTTCAATAAAAATCGGTAATTTCATAGCACTATTCCGGGTGACCCCGACCGTGCCCTTCAAATTTTGTTACGTCTCACCAATCCAACATGGCGGCTGTGGGAAATATTTCACCAGCATTCAATATCTTCGAAACTATTCCCGATATCACCCTGGAATTTATTACGGTGATAAAGGGAACTACTAGAAGTACAGCTATGTGACTTTTGAAAAACAGGTAACTACAAAACCAACATGGTGGCCACGCGAATTTGTGACTTTTAAATAGACGTTTCTGGCGATTTAACCAACCAAACGCAATAAAACTTGGTACAGTATATGTACATACACATTGTAATGCACCGATATCTAACTTCGTTCAATTGTTTACATAACCACAAGATGGCGGATGTGCGAAATATTTCACTGGCATTCTATATCTCTGAAACCATTAGCAATATCATCCTGAAATTTTGTACGGAGATAAAGGGCACTACTGAAAGTTCATCTATAAGACTTTCAAAAACCGGTTAACTACAAAACGTCATGGCGGCCAAGCGAATTTGAAAATTTTAAATAGACCTTTCTCACGATTTAATGTTCCAAACGCAATGAAATATGGTACAGGAAATGTTTATACACATTGTAATGCACTGGTAGCTAATTTAGTTCAATTGTTTACATAACTTCCAGATGGCGGCTGTGCGAATTTTCAAATTAAGTTTTTATTTCTTGTGTCGTAATCTTGCGTTCGAAGTGAAAGTTTGAATAATGAACCTACGCAATAATTTCCCTTTAATGGTACATGACTCTATGGCCTATATATTTAACAATCCAACATGGCGACCATCGGAAATATTTAGAAGGCTCTGAATATCTACGAATCTATTATAGCAATAAAAATGAATATTTTATGTTCATAGGGGCTATGAACATAAGTTCACCTATAGGACTTTAAATAACCTGGTGATCACAAATCCAACATGGCAGTGACGCGAAGTTTAAATATTTACATGGACGTTTCTCGCAATTTAACCATCCGAGTGCAGTGAAACTTGGTACAGTAAATCCTTATACGAATGTTAATCCACTGGCATCTGATTTATTTCAATTGTTTCCATAACCACAAGATGGCAGCTGTGCGAAATTTTAAAATATCCTTGTTACTTCTTGTGTCCTAATCGTGCGATTGAAGTTTGAATGCTACATGTACACAATAATCTTCATGTAACAGTACATAACTCTAGGACCTACATATATAAAATCCAACATGGCGACCATCCGAAATATTTAGACGGCTCTGAATATCTACGAATCTATTATAGCAATCAAACTGAATTTTTATGTTCATAGGGGCTATGAACATAAGTTCACCTATAGGACTTTATATAACCTGGTGGTCACAAATCCAACATGGCGGCGACGCGAAGTATAAATATTCACATGGACGTTTCTCGCAATTTAACCATCCGAGTGCAGTGAAACTTGGTACAGTAAATCCTTATACGAATGTTAATCCACTGGCATCTGATTTATTTCAATTGTTTTCATTACCACATGATGGCAGCTGTGCGAAATTTTAAAATCTCCTTGTTACTTCTTGTGTCCTAATCATGCGATTGAAGTTTGAATGCTACACGTACACAATAATCTTCATGTTACTGTACATAACTCTAGGACCTAAATTTATAAAATTCAACATGGCGACCATCCGAAATATTTAGTCGGTTCTCAATATCTACGAATCTATTACAGAAATCAAACTCAAATTTTGTATGTTGATAGTGGCAGTTAACATAAGTAGGATATATGCAAATAGGCTGTATAGTTCTTCACGGAACTACTTGTTAAAATTAATGTAGGCAAGTGCCATTTATTTTATTTTTAGGACGGGTCAGGGAAGGTATTTTGGGAGAAAATCGGCTGTGGACCTACTGAAAGGAACCATCCCGGCATTTGCCTGATGGTGAAAATGGGAAACCACGAAAACCTTTTTCAGGACGGCTGAGGTGGGATTCGAAGTCGCGCTCTCCCGATGACAGCGAGGCACGTGATACCGAAGTGTGTTAGCGTCCGGTTATGAAAAGATTTATCGATCTTAGCGAAGTGATACGGTGTGTTTGAATGCTTGGGTAACTATGCGAAAATATAGACGTGCTGATCCTGTACTTGATTTCTCTTTTAATCCCTCAAGACAGCTTAATAAGAAGGTTAATTATAGAACTTAGGAAAATAAAAGTTGATATCAAGAAAATAAACTGACATGTGCCATGTCTAGTTTCATATGAGAACATCACGGCAAAGAGAAAGCAAGCAGTGCTGAGCGAAGCTAAGAAAATCAACACAACACCCTCAATTGAAGGGTTCATTCCAAAATCCACGCAAGTCCAAAAAATGACTTTTTGAGATAAATACATCTTCTTCCTCTTCAAGGCCAGCTCTACGAATAGATATTATTGCTGTCTCCAAAAAGCAGACAGGTCGGGTTGGATACAAGTGTGAAATATTGGGGATTCTACAAAAATAAAACAAGTCCAATGCTTTCCAAAGCATTTTCATGATACAGTACAACCTGTCATATCCGAACCTGTGATATCCGAACCCTCCCATATCCGGACACATCTCCGAATGAATTTTAAAGTCGTCGTTGAGAGCGAGGGTACATTAGTGTGCTAGCCAGGGAAGACGAGTGAATGTTGCAGTGCTGGAAGCCTGTGTGCGTGCTTGACCGCGAGGGGTTGTGGCCTGACTCGGTCAACGACATCTTCCCGGAAACTCATCCCTTTGTGGGAATAAGCGATATTCCAATCACGGCTTCTGCTTGCCTGCCACCAACGTCAACACAATACTGCCTCTCTTTCTACCCTTCAGTCTGTGCGTGAGTCCTGAAGCGACAGTTTGTTTTGCGAGTGTGTTTCTGTTGTTACTGTTATTGTTTACCGTTGTTATCGTTATTGTTATCTTTTAACCTTGTTTTTTTTGCCAAAATGTCCGAAAAAAGGAAATAAAAACTGTTGTTACGATGGAAGAAAAGTTTCGTGCTCTGAAAAGGTTAAATGCTGGTGAAACAGCCAAGAAGATTGCCGCGGATATGGGAGTAGGAACAAGCACTATAAGTGACTGCAAAAAGGCTCGGAGTGATATTGAAAAGTGGTGCTCGTCACAAGCGTCAACAAGTGGTGTTAAAAAACTTAAAATGATGAAAAAGGCAGCTAACAACCAAGTTAATGAGGCATTGTTTCTTTGGTTTACCCAAAGAAGAGAGCAAGGGTTACCTATCTCAGGTCCTTTACTAAAAGAAAAGGCACTACACTTTAATAAGGAAATTGGAGGGGATGAATAGTTTAAAGCAAGTGAGGGGTGGTTGGAAAGCTGGAAAAATCGTCATGGTGTGCGGAAACTCCAGATCAGTGGTGAAAAGCTATCAGCTAACCAAGAAGACGTTGAAAAATTTAAAATATTTTTACACAGTCTAATTGATCAACATGGGATTACTGGAGAGCAGCTCTATAATTGCGACGAGACTGGGCTCAACTGTAAAATGCTTCCCACCTACACTTTGGCTTCCAAGAAAGAAGACAGTGCACCGGGGTAAAAGAAGAAAAAGGAGAGGGTCACCATTTTATCCTGCAGCAACGCTACAGGAGATCACAAGCTTCCATTAGGATTCATTGGAAAATCCAAAAAGCCAAGGGCTTTCAAGAACTTTAAAGACTTGTCTGTCCTACCAGTTTGGTAGAGAAACCAGCGCAGCGCATGGATGAACTGCGAAATATTTAGTGATTGGTTTCACAAGCAGTTTGTGCCACAAGTGGAAAAACATTTGTTGAAAAATATCTTGCCAAGAAAAGCAGTGCTCCTACTTGACAATGCACCCTCACATCCAAGTGAAGACGAACTTAAAGATGGAGATATAAAGGGTGTGTTCTTACCACATAACGTGACATCACTTTGTCAACCTATGGATCAAGGCGTGCTTGAGTCACTAAAGTGAACCTATCGCCGTAGGTTACTTTCTGTGTTGATTGCTGGAATGGACGAAAAAGAAAGTGTTACAGAGACGTTAAAGAAGGTGGACATGTTAGACGTGATAATGTGGGTATCCCAGTCTTGGGATGAAATAAAACCGTTGTCGCTGGTAAGGTCATGGAGGAAGCTCTTAGATCACAAAGCTACTGATAAATGGACGGGGGAGAAAACAGAAGACGATAATGAAACTTACGCCTGCAATGAAGAAAATCGTCAGATTGCTGAGCTTGTGCAATGCCTGCCTGGTTGTGAAAAAATCAACAACGAGGAAGCCATAAATTGGTTAGTAAATGAAGACGAAGTCAACGAAATTACAGACAGTGACATTATAGAAATGGTGTGCAATGATGAGGAAAAAATATTTGAACCCGAAGAAGAGGACAACGCCCCTATAATGAGTCACTCTGAGGCATTCAAGACCATAGAATCTTTAATCACTTATGTAGAAAATCAATGAAACGACTGTGACTGAAGTGATGCTTTTAAGAAGATTGAGGGACATGGCATCCAAAAAGCGTGTACAGTGCGTGAAGCAACAGAAAATCACAAACTTTTTCAAAAACTAATGTAGAAACAGTAGGAGAGTGAAGTGCGTGAAGCAACAGAAAATGACAAACATTTTCAAAAAATTATGTAGAAGCAGAATGTACAGTGTATTTATGTAAGTACATGTACTGTAAAGCACATTACTGTATTATAATTTAATTATTTTAATTTAGTTTAAAGCAATTCTATTTCTTAGCCTATGTACAGTATACAGTTAACAAAATGATACTAAACCGTTAAAAACATTAAAATTAATCAACAACAAACTCGTGAATTATTTCTGGTCACCTAGCTATTTGTAAAAATAGCCTTGTGATATCCGGATTTTTCCATATCCGGATCGGCCGGTCGCCACATTAGTCCGGATATGACAGGTTATACTGTAATCAATTACCTGGAATGTTTGGCATTCAATAATGATTTGAATAATAAATAATCGTATTTGAGGATTAAAATATTTTTCATTTTTGTATTCAACAAAGATTCGGCAAAAGCCAGACTACTGTCGACCAAAGTATTATGTGCACTCGAGTTTGAAGGTTTTTTGTGACGTAACCAATAGACCTACATAAAATCCAAAAACATCATCATTTTCGTCGTTCTATTTTACGTTAGTTCATGTACAGTAGGTATGGAATTTTTAATTTATATTTCAATATTTTTTTTATCGCAGTTGGAACACAAAACGTGCCCGTTTTTAAGCGTGTTTCAACCATGCGTCACATTTAAGAATTATTATCTCAAAAACCCGTCATCAGATCAAATCCAAATTTTAACACAATATACAGTACATTGGAATGTTGTATAACTGGTTTATTAATTTCAAAATTTTGTGTGTCCAAGAAATAAAGTTGTTATCATTTTTGTAAGGTAACTTTTTCTCGGCTCGGGGTGGTTGGAAAATGTAGTTCTTGGTCGCGTTGTAATCCTTATGCATCAAAACGTTATGCGGTATGACTGTGAAATACGTAAGTTAAGTTAATTCACTTATTTTATGTCGGCTTGTATTTGTACGAGGAAATAAGACATGGTTCACCAGCTAGCCGCTCCGCGGAAAGTTGTACAGCGTTGCTGAAATAGAGCCCATCACTTCGGAGCGAGGCGTGCCATGATGCGTGTTGGGCTCAATCTTGGCAACGCTGTACAGCTTTACCCGGAGCCGCTAGCTGGTGAACCATGTCTTATTTCCGAGTGCAAATACAAACCGATATAAAATAAGTGAATTAATTTACGTATTTCACAGTCATACAGTATAACGTTTTGATGTATAAGGATTACAACGCAACCAAGAATTATATTTTCCAACCACCCCGAGCCGAGAAAAAGTTGCCTTACAAAAATGATAATAACTTCGTTTCTTGGACTCACAAATTTTGGAAATTAATAAACCAGTTATATAACATTCCAATGTATATGTTAAAATTTGGATTTGATCTTATGACGGGTTTTTGTGATAATAATTCTTAAATGTGACGAATGGTTGAAACACGCTTAAAAACTGGCACGTATTGTGTTGCAACGGCGATAAAAAATATTAAAATATAAATTAAAAATTCCAAACCAACATGAACTAACGTAAAATAGATCGACGAAAATGATGATATTATTGGATTTTATGTACTGTAGGTGTATTCGTTACTTCACAAACAACCTTCAAACTCGAGTGCACATACTATTTTGGTCGACTATCCTCATAGAAATATATTTCCTTTATGTGCAATGTAGGCTGTAGTGAGACAATATTAGGTCTAAAAGCAATGTTTATTTCATTCAGCACAAATGAAGCTATTCATTGCTTTCTAGTTTCTGAACAATTTAATTTTTGGATTTGTCTGGTTCTTGGAATGAACCCTTCAATTCTACTTCATCAGGAATGTTGGTTGGTTGGTTCTTAAGTTTAGGGGCTGCGACAATGCGGTCATGTAGCCCCGTGTACTTTGGGTGTGTGTATAATCTGTCTGATAACCGGTGTTAATTGTGATGACTGTATTAGTGTGTGTTATCTGTTTTTTTTTTAAATTCAAGTAAGGACTGCAGAGTTTTTAATTTTTCAAATAGTTTCTACTTTTGCCGCCAAACGCCACCGTCAAAGACTACTAGTTCAGAACTTAGCTACCAGACGCCACCGCAGTCGGCTCTTGGCAACGAACGTAGGAACCTATGAGCGTTGTTTGTCATCAAATATATCAATGATAATTATTATGCTATTGGTTTTACGTTCCTATTTACTACTGAGGCTTTAAGAGACGTCGGGGTGTCGGCTCCTCGCATTTACGCACTCTCAAATGCTAACTGACTGCACTAGAATTCGATCCTGCAACGTTGGGAACATCAGGCGATAACGTTATCGCTGATCCACGCAGCCAGTCTCGTATATTTTTGTTTATTGCTTTATTAATATTAGACTGTTTCATATTTAGGAGTCACCTCTAAATATAAATTCAATTCAAATTTGTATAAATTTATCATTGTTAATATTGGAAGTTGACCTCACTGTTCCACTCGTTGAAACAACATTAACTAACTGTTCCTGTGTAATGTGTTCTTTTTAATTTTGGCGTCTGTGTAACACTCACTTGTGCTCAAGGTTGTACATTTAGATTCCAGTGGTGAAAGTTGGAACTCTTTAGGTGTTAGAAATTGGTGGCTTCGGTGGCGTAGTTGGTAGCATGCTGAGCTTCTATGCCCATGATCGCGGGTTCAAACCCAGCCTAAGCCGTCGGATTTTAAAAGAGCGTTAAAATCCCTCAGTATGCCTTCCTTCGGAGGGGAAGTAAAGCCGGCGGTCCCATGTCATAGATTTATGATATGTTAAAGAACCTTCCACTAATTGCACCTGTGTGAAGCTAAATTGGATAGGTTAAGAATGTAAACAACGCTCTTTGGTTTCTACGTTCGTGGCTAAGAGCCGACTGCAGTGGCGTCTAGTAGCTAAGTTCTGAACTTGGCCTAGTAGTCGTTGACGGTGGCGCCTGGCGGCAAAAGTAGGAACTATTTGAAAAATTCTAAGTTGCAGTACTTAAATTTAAGAAAAAACAGATAACACACACTAATACAGTCATCACAATTAACACCGGTTATCAGACAGATTTTACACACACCCAAAGTACACGGGGCTACATGACCGCGTTGTCGCAGCCCCTAAACTTAAGAACCAACCAACCAGAAATCCCTCTCGGCACGCTGAAGGCGGAGGTAGATTTCAACGGGCAAAGAAAAATATTTCAAATTCACTAAATTTTCCAATTGTGGTATACCTACAAAACGTCGATATTTTTAGCAAAAGAGAAGCACCATCTTATAATTCCGAAAACATTTTGCTCATTCCTTGGTGTAAGGGTGGGTGATATCAGATTTTTTTTCAGACAAAAGTTGTTGTTGTTTGAGTCTTCAGTCTTTTGACTGGTTAGATGCAGCTCTCCATGCCTCCCTGTCCTGAGCTAATCGTTTCATCTCTACATAGCTACCACACCCTACATACGAGGCAATCTGTTTAACATATTCTAACCTTGGTCTACCCCTACAGTTCTTGTCCTCGACCTTTCCCTCCATAACTAAGCTTGCTATTCCTGGGTGTCTTAGTATGTGTTCTACCAACCTATCTCTTCTCTTCATTAGCAGTCGCCAGAAACATCTCTCCTCTCCCACTCGTCTTAATACCTCTTTGTTTGTAATCCTATCTACCCATCTGATCATCCTAATTCTCCTGTAACACCACATTTCAAATGCTTCAATTCTCCTCTTTTCTGCTGCACCAATAGTCCAAGTTTCACTTCCATAGAGCGCCACGCTTCAGACAAGGCTTTCAAAAATGACTTCCTAATACCTAAATCTATATTCGATGTCAGCAGATTCCTTTTTTGTAGAAATGCTTTCTTTGCCTGAGCCAACCTACCTTTTATATCCTCTTTGCTTCGTCCATCACTGGTTATTCTGCTTCCTAAGTAACAGAAGTCTCCTACTTCCTTCAGCTTTTCACCTGCCAATTTGATCTCCATAGAGGTTTCTGATTTATTTCGGCTGCATTCCAGTATTTTTATTTTACATTTATTAATTTTCATCATGAATTCTTTCCGTAAGACGGAGTCCATACCATTCAAAAACTCATTCAAATCCTCAGGCTTGTCGGCCAAGATGACGATGTCATCAGCAAATCGCAGAGTTGAAATTATTTCTCCTTGAATCTTCACTCCCGCTGTAAATTTTTCTCTAATTTCCTTCATTGCTTGTTCAATGTAAAGATTGAAAAGTATGGGTGATAAGTTGCAGCCTTGCCTTACACCTTTCTGAATACCAGCTTCTCTCTCATGTCCTTCAACTCGAAAGACTGCTGTCTGGTTTCTCTGTAGATTGTATATCATCCTCCTATCCCTGTACTTTATTCCAATAGATTTCAAAATGTCAAACAATTTAGTCCAATCAACGTCATCAAAAGCCTTTTCTAAGTCTACAAAAGCCATGAACGTTCTTTTATCTTTCCTTATTCTACCTTCCAAAATCAGCCTAAGACTTAGTACAGCTTCCCTTGTTCCTACATTTCTCCTGAAACCAAACTGGTCTTCACCCAACTCCGTTTCTATCTGGCTTTCAATCCTCTTGTAAATTATTCTAGACAGGATCTTTGAAGCATGAGTAATCAAGCTGATTGTACGGTAATCTTCACATCTGTCAGCTCCCACTTTCTTTCGTATAGGGATGATTACATTCTTCTTGAAATCAGGGGGTACTTCACCTGTCTCATAAATCCTACACACCAAGTGAAATAACCTGATCAGACCTTCATCTCCTATGCACAAAAGTGTGAGGTAATATTTAGAGGACTATGAACCATTCTAATCGGATTTGATATTGTGCCTATTTCTGCTTCAGTGGCGTAGTCAGTAGCAAACTGAACTTCTATTCCCAAGATCGCGCGATAAAAAACAGCCGAGGTCATCACATTTCTAAGAGCGTTAAAATCCTTTAGTGTGTCTTCCTTTGGAGGAGACGCAAAGCCGGTGAGTGCATGTCAAGATATATGGCATGTAAAAGAACCTACCACTACAATTGGCAGTGTGTAGCCAAATTTTTAGGTTATATTTGGTTGGTTAGAAACGCTCTATCAAGTTCCAACGTTCGCCGTCAGGTGTCAGTGACAGTGGCTTCTGGTAGCCAAAGTTGGAACTACTTGAAATTGAACTTTTTGGGAACCCACGGCCTTTCAATTAGAATACTCTGCTATGGCCATTGGCTGCAATTCATATATAATGAGATTTTGCCTATTAAGAGGTGGGCTATGATTTATTTTTCTCTCAAATCTCCAATTTTCCCACCACTTTGGAAAATGTTTAGTGCTATCAAAAAACTTTACTGAGTAAAGTTTCAGTAAAGTTTCGGCCCTTATCCGACGAATAGTACGAATTTGAATGGATTCGATTTTTTCATATAACTTGTACTAAGAAAGTTACAGTGATATTCAACTTTTTCGAAAAAGACTCTCCATTTCCACCTCCTTGGTCCGATTTTGCCCATTAACGAACTCGACCGAGATTGTGAATGGTTATAGCCTACTTTATGTATATGTTACAGGAAAAGTCGATTCTCCAGTAAGAGTTGACTCTCCCTAGGTAAAGTCGACTCTTACTGATCTTTTCAGCAAAAGTTGATTAAAAGCGGTATGTGTTCAATTTCGATCAACATTTACTAGTCAGAGTTTACTAT
Source organism: Meconema thalassinum (assembly GCA_946902985.2). Classification (NCBI taxonomy): domain Eukaryota; kingdom Metazoa; phylum Arthropoda; class Insecta; order Orthoptera; family Tettigoniidae; genus Meconema; species Meconema thalassinum. The sequence goes on along the minus strand of OX336388.2, from coordinate 1,710,678,801 downwards.
ACCTAGGGAAAGTATACTCTCACTGTCTTGAGATAGTAACAGTTGACTATTTGCAAGGAAACGGTACTAGCTAATAAAAAAAAGCGAATAGGGAGGCAAAACCAATACATTAAGAGAGAGAAATGTTCAAGAGAAACTAATAAAAATAAAAAAATCGTTATAATACTGTACATAAAGAGATATAAATATTTATCATTTATTACAGCAAGGTAAAGATTTGTGACACTTTGAGTTGCAAAGTACACTTTTCTTCTTGCACATGCACATCATGGATTCGCATTTAGTGTTGCAAGGACATTTGAAAAAACCTTGTCCACTTCCAAGTGATTGTGAAGTTGCAACAGTCCTCACAGCTATTGTTTTATCCATAGAAACTTCATTTTCGTGGATAATGTTCGTAGGACATTACATTTACTGAATTGAGACCTGAAAAAATGTGATCATTGACATCTGAACAATTTAATACTATGGGCAGCGAGAGACAGGAGAGAGAGAGATATATATCTTTTATTTTAGCTTTGAAAACTTACCTTGGGAATAGCTGCTTTAGAATTCCATTTCTCGTTCCAATTCGATAAAAGCCATCTTCGACAACCTCCAGTACCACGCCAAGGATAGATCGAGCATCTCCTCTACCGCGGTCAACATCGGGGATAGGAATTCGAAGGTCAACATCGGGGATAGGAATTCGAACTGATGTTCCTTTTTCTACTGGCGGATGAATGTGATCTGATATTTTTTCATGTGTTTAGCTTGTTGTTCTAGACAGTAGAAAGCTTCAGTTCTCTGTATCTTGATGTCCTCAGTAGATTTGTCCAGACCAGTGAGGAGATAATCTCTATCATTTAAGAGCTTTTCACCACTTGATATATTTTGGTTTGTTTCATTTTCATTGGGATTTCCATTCCCGTTACTTCCAATTTCGTTTTCTTGTTGTTGCTGAATTTGATCAATTGCGCATTGAAGATCCTCTTCTGTTTCTAAATATGCCAGTACCTCAGTTGGTAGTTCTGAACTAGATAAGCCGTGTCTCGGGGGGCAACCGAACATTGCCTCATACGGGGATCGTTTTATCCCACTATGCAATGCACTGTTTTTCATAAGTTGAATAAACTTTAAGCCTTCACTCCATTTTGATGTTTTGTGGTCTTGCATCCAGGAGGTTATCATATTCTCTATGTCCTGGTTGGCTCTTTCGACGCTACCTTGACTCTGACTATGTCGTGGTTTGCCGTGCACCATTTTGAAGTTCGGCCATGTATTAACCAGACTGTCAATAATTTAATTAGCAAATTCTCTCGCATTGTCTGAATGTAAAATACAAAGAGCGCCTAACAAAGTAAAAATATCAACGATATTATTAAACACTTCGTCTGCAGTCTTTGATTTCAGTGGTCTTAGCACAACAAACTTTGTTAAATGGTCCCGGTACACCATTATAAATTTGAAGTCTTCATCATGTTGCGACTGAAAGTCAATCAAGTCCACTTGACACCGTGAATTCATTTCCTTGAATAACAAAGGCTTTACAACCAGTCCTTTCATCTTATGTCTCAATTTTTTATCTCAAGGTTCGCACGAGCTTAAAAATAGTAAAATGTCCTTTGTAATAACATTTTGAAATTTCCCTTTCAATTGCTGAATCATACGATCTCTTCCTCCGTGTCCAGTGGATTTGTATGCTTCATTAAGAAGTGCAAACAACTCTTCATCAAAAACATAATACCTTAGGCTGTCTTGGTCTGTGACAGGGTGTATTAGTTTTGAAATACCATTTACTTCAATAATGTCATATCGTCTTAAAAACCTGATATCGTTACTTTCTTATTTAATTGCAATTTTTAGATTTTTCAATTTTTGGATGCAGCTATCATATTTCAATTTGGTCAATGTCAGTGAATTTACCTTAGACATCGAGCGTTCCTGCTTCAGTTTTTCACGAAACAGTTCTGCCGTGGTGTCTGACATAATTATTACACACATAAACTAATTAGTTAAACGTAAATGAATCTTTTGTCACTATTGCACAGCAATAAAGAGCCGAGTAATGACGAATGGCAACTGCCTGTTGTGTGGTGGGGTAATAAAAACAGAGAATTGTTCTGATCTATAACGGCCGGTCCAATAATGGAAGTACGAGTCCAAACAATCGCAATATTTTAATAATCATAACAAAGGTTTGGCGCGCGCGGTTACATTTTCAGAAAAGCATCTGTGAATCAACTTTTACTAAACCACAGCAGGCATAGTTAACTCTCCCTGGGAAAAGTTGATCAGTGTGTTTTCAATCAACTGTTACTGATACTTTCAGTAAGAGTTGACTCTGCCTAGGGAGAGTCAACTCTTACTAAGAATCGACTTTCCCTGTAACATATATATTTGAAACTGATTGTTACAAAATGACGCTTGTTATCGTATCCATAAGAAAGTGATATATAGGCTACATAAATTATATATACATTTTGACTGACGGTAGTTTTGGGATATGGGGGATTTGAAACGCGAAGATATATCATAATTTTCCAAAATTCACAAAGTGGTGCCCATTGTAATAGTTAGCTTTATAAAGAAATCTACCTAAAAGTGAGTTATTAGTCATGTCAGCACGTTAGGGAACTCCTTCAGGGTACTTTTCAACGCCCCTGAATTTGCAAAACAAAAGCCTTTTTTGTAAACCGAATCTATTTTAATGGCCTTGATTTTATTATTTTCAGTCACCATTACGAATGCGACAGACAATTCATTTAATTCTGGTGATTTGTTAATGATGTGTAGATTCTGAAGGAGATTATGGTCAGCTAATATTGGCGCAGTGCTGATTGGTGTGTGAGTTGCGGGTGTCAACATCACAATCACATTACAGCGTGTCCCTCTTGGGGCGCTGTACGCAGCGAGGCGCGTCATAGCCGCTCTGTGCACGCAATTCATATTCATGTAGAGCGTGGTGAACTTCACATAGTGGCACATTCTGTTATAGGGGCTTAGGAAATCGTGGTCATCAGTCACTTGTACTCTTGGGACACTGAGTGCAGCCAGCCACGTCATAGCCGCACTGTGAATGCAATTGATATTCAAGGTGAGCGTCGTTAAGTTCACTTTCATTACGTCACATTCTATTACAGGCAGTTGCAGCTGATAATAATGTTGCAGTGTTGCACAACGACGAGATTGAAAATGAAAATCCACAGCCTGGGTCCAGTCGACTGACCGGGTCAGGGAATGGAATGAATGAAGCCCCCATCTAGCGGCGAGGATATGTACTGTGCCGGCTGCCGAAGCCTGTCGCACTCCCCTGGAGCAATGATTACATGAATGACAGATGAAATGAAATGATAGGGGAGGGTGTTGCTGGAATGAAATTGTGACAGGGAAAACCGGAGTACCCGGAGAAAAACCTGTCTGCCTCCGCTTTGTCCAGCACAAATCTCACATGGAGCAACCGGGATTCGAACCACGGACCCAGCGGTGAGAGGCCGGCGTGCTGCCGCCTAAGCCACGGAGGCTCCCACATCGACGAGATTAATTCAAGAGAAACAATTAATACCAAAATAATGTTTTTAGTAATAAAAGCTGTATGTTTCCTTTTATATGTATAGGAATTTATAATTCTGTTCTTTAATAATTCAGGAATTCTTATCGTAACTTACTGTGAACTGTCTGAGAAAGTGAAGCGCGCCAACAGTCTAGGAGCGCTCGTTGCCAGGCCCAAGCACCGACCAGATCTCAATAGTGAAGGGTATGCCAGAGATGCTAGACGAGTAAGTCCTCTCTCAACCGTTAACTCGTCTGGTCGTTGCCGCTGATTGCAACAAAGAAACCGAGGCTTGGACGGAGTCATCCGAGATGCACCGTAAACTGCCGATACTATGTCTTGTAATGTAATTTGCGCGTTCTTTCTCGCCCTCATATAGACGTAGCCTAACTTACGTAGTTTTGTTTTCGTGAAGGCTTTCATGTAGACTTACTTATAATCCGTTTAATCTTGTGGCAATGTGATGTTCTCGGAAATGTGGCATTCGTGATGAATGAGATACATTCGTTTTACCGCGCAATTGAATACAGTTTTCTCTGATATCGAGCAGTCTTTTACCCTATCACCGCCCTCTTAATGAAAATAGTGCAACACCCAGAACAATTAGCTGCCACTGATTATAGGGGCTTGGGACATCGAAGTCACAAGCCTAGTGCACTTCAGTGAGTGCGATATCTGTCTAATAATCTATGCTATTGTGGAGTCTGCACTAAGCGGGTTTGGATAGATAATCAGATGGCCAAGGCAACAAATTAGGTACCATTCCAACATTCTTCTAGAGTAGAAATGGGTTTGTCACGAATGTAGTACTTCTAGCAATGATGAGTTGGGAATCGAACTCATTTCCACTCAGTGGTCTTAACGAGTGTGAGTGTACTTTACCTCCTTAGACCATTAGACCAACTGTTTCTATAGAGCTATTAATCTAACCGAGGACCTTTGAATCAAATAAGGATCAATCGCTAAACGGAGGTAAGTACGGACCAATGTAACGTAGCGTAAACTTCTGTTATACTATGGAAGCACGTTGTCATACTTTCACCCCACGGCGAACCCGTGCGCGTTAAGTTGCGCATTATCGCCTTCTGTAGTTTTGGATTATTTATTGAGATTCCGACCGCAAAGTTTCTGGGTTCAATTCAATTCCAGGCCAAGAAATTTAATTTTGGTCTGAGGGTTGTAACGGGGTTCACTACTCCCGTAAGTTTCCCACCTCAACCATCCCAGAAGTGGTTTTCTGTGGTTGTCCATCTCCTACCCCAGACAAATAACGGATGGTAGGTCTACCTAATTTAAGGCCATGGCCACTTCCTACCCAATCCTCGCCTCAATTATAAATACACGCACTACTACAGACACCAGAATAACACAGGTTATAAGACAAATTATAAACACAGGTATAAATGCGTGAGACATTCATGGCCGGTCGTATGGATGTGAGAATTTTAGAGCGAGCCTACTGTACATACACACATCAAAAAAAGTTTTGCATCACCTCGGTTCCAAGAGTTCCGGAACCGTTAAATACAAAGGGAATAGAGATCAACACAAACAACATTTCAGCTCGTTTTATTGCTCATGAGACCCACACATTGCATGTTGTACCATCATACAGCTAGACTTTCAGCATTTGTGGTCCAGATTGCAGTACACACCACTACCTCTAATACCCAGTAGCACGTCCTCTTGCATTGATGCATGCCTGTATTCGCCGTGGCATACTATCCACAAGTTCATCAAGACACTGTTGGTCCAAATTGTCCCACTCCTCAACGACAATTCGGCGTAAATCTCTCAGAGTGGTTGGTGGGTCAAGACGTCCATAAACAGCCCTTTTCAACATATCCCAGGCATGTTCGATAGGGTTCATGTCTGGCGAACATGCTGGCCACTGTAGTCGAGCGATGTCGTTATCTTGAAGGAACGCATTCACAAGATGTGCACGATGAGGTCGAGAATTGTCGTCCATGAAGACAAATGCCTCTCCAATATTCTGCCGATATGGTTGCACTATGGGTCGGAGGATGTCATTCAGGTATCGTAAAGCCGTTTCGGAGCCTTCCATGACCACCAGTGGCGTACGTCGGCCCCACATAATGCCACCCCAAAACATCAGGGAACCACCACCTTGCTGCACTCGCTGGACAGTGTGTCTAAGACGTTCAGCCTGACCAGGGTGCCTCCAAACACGTCTCCGACGATTGTCTGGTTGAAGGCATATGCGACACTCATCGGTGAAGAGAACGTGATGCCAATTCCGTGGGGTCCATTCAGCATGTTGTTGGGCCCATCTGTACCGCGCTGCATGGTGTCGGGGTTGCAAAGCTGGACCTCGCCATGGACGTCGGGAGTGAAGTTGCGCATCATGCAGCCTATTGCGCACAGTTTGAGTTGAAACACGACGTCCTGTGGCTGAACGAAACGCATTATTCAACATGGTGGCATTGCTGTCAGGGTTCCTCCGAGCGGCAATCCGTAAGTAGCGGTCATCCACTACAGTAGTAGCCCTTGGGCGGCCTGAGCGAGGCCTGTCATCGACAGTTCCTGTATCTCTGTACCTCCTCCATGTCCGAACAACATCGCTTTGGTTCACTCTGAGACGCCTGGAAACTTCCCTTGTTGAGAGCCCTTCTTGACACAAAGTAACAATGCGGACGCGATCGAACTGCGGTATTGACCTTCTAGGCATGGTAGAACTACAGACAACATGAGCAGCGTACCTTCGTCCTGGTGGAATGACTGGAACTGATCGGCTGTCGTACCCCCTCCGTCTAGTAGGCTCTGCTCATGCATGGTTGTTTACATCTTTGAGCAGTTTTAGTGACATCTATGAACAGTCAAAGGGACTGTATCTTGGATACAATATACACAGTCAACGTCTATATGCCGGAGATCTGGGAACCGAGGTGATGCAAAACTTTTTTTGATGTGTGTAGTATCACGTGGCATCCTCTTGACAGTCGTATGGCATACCCGCCCAATACCTTGTTGGTCACCAACCTTGACGTCCACTCCTTGCTTTCTTGTCAGCACAGCCTGTCAGCTGACAGCTCGAGTAGAACATCGAGACTGAAATGAATATGCACATGGGTTGCTGGAAGAGACATTCTGCACTTCATTTGGCCTGGTCACAAACATATGAAAGCTTGCTATGCGCGGATACACCATTGGGTAGATTCTACCGGCCAAGAAGGGACGGTCCATTTATACATGTCGCTCGTCTCTAAAATCAATAATCAACAATAATAACAACTCTTGTATTTTAGCCACAGGTGTAAGAAATATGATTTCAGCGAAGGCTAAATGAGGTCTGAGGGTTGCAACGGGGCTTACCTGCTCGGGTCCAAGCTCTGTGAACTTGCGGGGTGAGGGGAAGGGGCAGGCGAGAAGAGAAGGGCCTGTCAACAGCCCTCCGTGATATCTGGTATACCTTTCTATTCCAATACTGATAACATAGGGCCATTGCTCAAACCAGTGTGGTGTTGCGAATGAGTGAGTGAGTCACCGACCAATGTATTTGGTTCTGTTACTTCACACGGACCGGGAAACCTAATCACTCGTCACCATCACTTCTTATAGTCCGCGATCCACATTCCTCTCAGGTTCGCGCAGCTTGGACCCGAGCAGTAATCTCGTAAGTTTTATTGACGGACGATACGACTTTCTCCTACAAAAGAACGCGGCTTCGGTGGCGTATTGGGTAATATGCTGAGTTTCCATGCCCAAAAACGCGGGGTAAAACCAGGCCGAAGTCGTCGGATTTTTAAGAGCGTTAAAAATCCACCAGTATGCCTTCCTTCGGAGGGGAAGTAAAGCCGGAGGGCCCATGTCATATATTTCTGGCATGTAAAAGAACCTTACACTAACTTCAATTGTGAGAAGGTAAAATTTGTAGGTTAGATTTGATTAATGCATTAAGTTGCAACGTTCGCCGCCAGGTGCCAGTTGCGGTGGCATCTAGTATCCACGTTTGCAGCTAGGTGTCGTTGACGGTAGCATTTGGTAGCAAAAATAGAAACTACTTGAAATTGATCGTCTACAGTCCTTACCTGAATTACAGATAACACACACTAATACAGCCATCACAATTAACACCGGTTATCAGACTTATTCATCACACACCCAAAGTACACGGGGCTACATGACCCCGTTGTCGCAGCTTATAAACTGAGGAACCAACCATCCTACAAATGATAAAAATGAGACAGCATAACAGTGTAACCCTTATTATTACCGTGATGAGGGCAAATGCATTTGTAATTGGCGAGTGTAATTTATGACTGGACGTCCTTTTTAACACCACTGTCATCAGAGAAGTAAATGAAAAACAAATTTATGAACGAATTAGAGTTAGAAAGAGGTAACTGTGAGCTCTTTGAAGATACCATCTTTATACATAGCTTTGAAGTCTTTGTCTTATAATTAATATTGTAACATTCTATCGTAGGTTTGGTAGTGTTTTGTAGTTATAGTTTAATTGTGTTAACCTGTGACCTATTGACTTAGTAATCTACTCATGTATGATGATGTTTACACTATTTTGTTATTTATAAATCTAATTCAACCGTTCCTATTTGAACTGGTGGCCTATTGTAATTTGGCTAGTTTGTCAATATAGCGAGCACACAAATAATACAATACACTAGAGTGGAATAAGGTTATGTAAACTTAGCTGGTATTTGAATCCAGAGTCCTATCCGGCTTCAGTTGTCGCACACTGATGATGCGTAGCAAATAACTTGGGCATTGCCACTAGCATTACATTCGTTGATGTACGTTGTACATATCTGAAAGTCATCAAATTGCTTGGAAGAATAAACATCGTGTTCTTTACTCGCTTAACATTTCGTAGTGATCAGTTCTATGTACTGTACCTCATCTATATAATAAAATGAATGTTACGTGACAGTTTGTATGTATGTATTGAACCCTTATTGATCTTCGATAAATAAGTATTCATATTTATTATTATTATTACTACGGCCCAGGCAGCACGTAAGGAAGTCGACTTGGATATTAGGGAGGCCAGCATTTCGTAACGATTGCAACAGAAGTTGAGCCAGTAGCTATTCCTGGGGGACGGCCAGAATTAGTCGAGTTCAAGGCTAAATTGTGCAACTACTGTACCAAAATTGGAGACATAAAGGAAGAATCACGAGGTCTTCTCAACGAACATACGATTGAATCAGCCAATCGCAAGAGACCAAGCCGTGACCACGAGGTGGACGGCGTCAGTAGTAAAAAGCCCGCGGAAGTGTGTATCTAAGGAACCGCCGAACGGATTAATTTCCGCTCGAGTAATTTGAGACGTTGGATTTATTTGGAGAAGAATGACACTAGTTACATCTTTGTGAGACAAAAACTCCGGAAGTTTTTATCCGACTTTGCCCCACTCCACCGCCCTTGTCAGTTTCTCATAAATAGCTTGGCCGGACGCCAATCTAAGTCTATTCTTTTGGAGCCTTCAGAGGCATACTCCACGTCAGTTCGAAGTGTGAATTTTAAAGTCTATTCTTGTGGAGCCTTGAGAGGCATACTCCACGTCAGTTTGGTTTGTGATTTTGACGCTCGAATTTATCTAAGTCATTATTTGGTGTAAAACGTGATTTTTACGCTCTAAATCAGTAAAGCTAATTCATTTTGTGAGCTTTGAGGAACTAAAGTCGCAGCGATCGCAGTATCAAATTTTAAAAGCTATAATACATTTTATTATAAAATCAACTTTGTTGTGTGATCTAAATATTTCACGGTAGCGCGTGATGAACAGTAACTTTCATTTCAAGACGACGAGTTCAACTTTAAGAGGGAAGTATCGTACCACCCTAATTAGCGCTTACCAGAACCGAAGTCCATAGTACAGACGGAAATACCGGACGAGATAGCGACTGCTAGTGCAGCCAGGATTGTGAACTTGTTAACGAGCCAGTGGCGCGGACTCGAGATGTATATTTTCTGTATAAATTGTGTGTATTTTATGTATGTTTTATAGTGCGTGTGTCTGATATAATTAGGGCCAGTCTTCGCTATTAATCGCAATAGGACAATTGTGGGTGAACTGAGTAGCCTGCAAGCGATTATAGATAGGCAAATATTTAATATTGAACTTTTCTGCCGAGGAGTCCAGACCAAGATGAACAGCACGTGGTGTGAAGTTGGGATGAGCTTCAAGAAATCAGCACAGACGACTACTATGGAGAGCTAAATTGTCCATAGGGCAATGGGTTGAGGAGGATGTCCTTGGTCTACATGCAGAAGCGGTGATGTACTAAAATTGGATTTATTTCAATTATGTAGTTAGATTTGGCCGGGGAACTTTGTATATAGTCATGTTTTTCTTTCTTGTTGTTTTAGAGTTTTTTCTTGTACCGACACTATGTGTTTAAATGTCCGTTGGCGTGTGGCCAAAGTGTTTGTTGATATTTTGTTTTCTTTCTTGAGTCAAGTGTAATGTACGCGGCGTGCGTGCGTAATTTTTACCCTTGCAATTTGCGGAACCCGTTACATTCGATAAATGGTGCTTTGTTAACGTTAATATTTGAAATAGGAATGGGAGGAAATTAGTGTAAAACATTTGTCTGAACAGGTTATTATTCATGTTAGGGTAGCCGAGTGCACCAACTTAAAAGTAATTGTAGAACACCTTCGTTCTAATTTTGATAGATTTTCTTGAGTCCTTTTCAGGTGACTAGTCACGGCATGAACGATGGCGCCAGCAGGTGGATATTATTTGTGTATTTTATTTCAGGGTCTGTCAAAACCCATACGTGTGATTCAGTGTGTGTTGATGTGTCTAATGTGTGTTGATTCTACGTGAGGAGGGGGTAGTTGTCCTACCGCCCTTATATATTTTTGCTGCTATTGTATTTTTTGAGATGGAAAGACAGAGTGCTCTTGGGAGACTGCTGATTCTTGTCCATATGGTTATTCTGACACACACATGTATTATTGTGCTTTGGGGCACATTTCTTCGAGGTTCGACCCCATGTTCTGGGAGGTCGAGGTATTTTGACACGTGGGTTGACAGACATGCAGTGTTCCACAAACCGCCCGTTTTGCCTGTGACTTATTTTGATAGGCAGTCCTTTTGTCCGACTGAACCCTGTAAGCTTTCATATAGCAAACCTGTTCATTGTGATGGTTAATTTTAAGCCATAATTAATTGGGGAGTTCGCCATGTTTGTAACGGATTGTTGTACCTTGTATGGATAAAATCTTGTGATTAACGTAAATGTTGGCTGTTTGCCTATTGCTTTGTTGATGACTCGATTCATGTAATTTATTTTGTGTGTCACACCCGTGTGGTGTAGTTGTAGAGTATTTGTAAATTTTGACAGCGGTCATTTGAGTATTTTTTCTATTGGTCACGTGTTAATGTACTTGTGTTGATTTGTGTGAGAAGACCTAAGTTTTTAGGCAGTAAATGTTGCTACGGCAATCTAAGTCCAATTTCACACGGAAATTTTGTGTTTGTTTATAGTAGATTTAGGAAGTGTCGGTTTAATTTAAGTAGTGTAGTTGTGTTTCCCCGTGTCGGTCTAGCTCTAGGAAATGCGGATTCGGTGTTTGAAGGGTCATTCCGGATGATAACGAATCGCGCATTCAAAGTACACATCGTGATGCATGTAGAACGGCATACGCACTTATATGGTTACTTTTGTATATTTTATTTAAGGACACTCGGTCCAGGTAATTAATCTTTCCAGAGATATCGCCTAGTTTTTGGCATTTTTATTAAATGGGAGTCAGTTGGGAGATTTTGTTGTTATTTGTTTATGTGTAAATATGGTGATTTGTTATTAAATTCAGTTGTTTTTAACCCTGGCTTCACTCTTTCCTGCATGTTATTTTGTTATATGTTACCCTGCAAGTTAATGAAGCGCCCTGACAGCAACTTACGAATATGACCTGTTACGCCCCGAATCTGAGTCTCATATGCTTCTTTGCAAGGGTTCATAAAACAAAAATGGCTGCCCAAGTGGGGATTGTTGTTGTTGTTGCTTCGCTGATCTCATATTTATTTCGTTGAGAAATGATGCCAGGTCAAGCGGACATGTAAATTCAGTAAATGGAGGCGATGTTGTACCGCCATGTGCATTAGTAAAATCACTGAGTTCCTAAAGTTAGAAATATTGAACAAGGTTAGAATTTGATTTGTATTTGTTATAAACTTGTTCTGGCGCCCACATTAAAATTAGAAATTTGCATTATTAAAGAACTCAGTCAAGCAGGAAGATGTTGCCTTATATTTGACATTTAATTGACTTCGGTTAATTGGTGTTTCGTAAATTCTGTTGGTTAGGAATTTAAAAGCAAATCACTAGGGGTTATTTTATTGTTTGGGAATAAGTGTCATTGTATTCAGTAAATTTTGTTACTGAAATTTTCATTAAATTAGAGCCAGTAATATTTAAATGTGTGACATATATGTGCGTATAGGGCTGAAACCTTAGCCCATAACCCTGTTTTTCTCTGAATATATTTTGTGTGTGATATGGCGCTTGTTGATGAGATAAAGGCATTGTTAGAACAGATGTCGATCCAAATGTCCGCGAAAACGGAAGAACAATTAGAACAGATGTCGATCCAAATGTCCGCGAAAACGGAAGAACAATTAGAACAGATGTCGATCCAAATGTCCGTAAAGACGGAGGAACAATTAAAAGAACAATTAGAAGCTCAGCGGGAGCGTAGTGAAAAACAATTACTTGATATGAGCGATAACATTTCGGTCCAGTTACAAGCGCAGAAGATAGACTGTGAAAAACAATTACTTGATATGAGCGATAATATTTCGGTCCAGTTACAAGCGCAGAAGATAGACTGTGAAAAACAATTACTTGATATGAGCGGTAACATTTCGGTCCAGTTAGAAGTCCAGAAATTAGACACCGACAAACAACTCAATGAATTAAACCACAAATTGTCACAACAGGCGGTAACACAAACCGAACAGTTAGGAAAAATCACAAATGATATCAATCAGAGCGTTCAAAAAGTCGAGAAACTGGCAGGCGAGGTTGCGGAAAACAACATCAGACAGTTAGGAGAAATGAAGAAATTGGAGGCAAAATTTGATAATAAATTAATGCAATTTGACGAGATGGCGGCGGATAAACTTAAGCAGATAGAGGCAGCATGTGTCAGTAACACCGCGGGAGTGAAGAAGACCCAAGAGAAACTACAACAGCAGATTAATTTGGTAGATAACAACGTGCTGGAATTAATAAAGGAAATAGATAAAGTCGAAATTAAGGCTGAAACTGAGCGGATACACTTGCGGGAGAATTTAGAGGAGCAATTAGGCAGAACGCAAGAGATCATAAGGAAAGAGATGGAAGGCCAGCTGATAAACACACGAGAGGTAATAAGACAAGAAGTAGGGGAGCAGCTCGTCAAAACTCAGGATAATTTGGAAGAACAACTAGTGAAAACGCAGGAACGGATACGTGAAGAGCTAGAGAAAAATCAGGAGAGGAACGAGGAGAAAATAAATAGCTTAAAAAGTAGGATCCGGCGAGATTGGGACCAGCAGGCTCAGGCGAATAAGGAAGACAGGCTGGCAGTTTTAAAGCGAATGCAGGCACTGGAGGAAAATATGAAGTCGAAATTGCAGGAACAATCAGAATTAATCATAAAGAACGAGATTAGATCATTAGAGAATGCGACATTATTTTCAAATGAAAATATTCCGGAAAAGCAAACAAGTATTGGAAGTCCGGCAGGTTCGAAGTTGGCTGAGGACACGAGTCGGGGTCAAAGTCCCAGACTAACGACTAATGCATTCCAGCACTACAGGGGGGAGACTTCAACTCCGCAACCGAACTTGGCACCAGCCCAAGTCATCCAAGTCATTCGGGGTAATGATTTTAAGCCCGATAAGTTCAAAGAAAATTCAGGAACCACTCCCAAAGCATTCTTACGGCAATTAACGGATTACTTTAATGACCAACACATCGGCCCAGAGAAACAATTAAGACTGGTGGAGAAATTTTTGGAAGGACCTAGCCTGACCTGGTTCTTAAGTTTCAAGTACACATTTACAGACATGGATCAATTCCGCGAGGCGTTTTTGAAGAAGTTTTGGAGTCCTTCGTTACAACAGGGGTTAAGAATGGACCTGTACACACGCAAATACCATAGTACCCATCCAACCCGTTTTTCAGAATTCTTTAGTCAGCAATTGGTAAAATTCAGGGATTTTGATGACCCGCCTAGCGAGCCGAATATGGTTCTAACCATCGGAAAACAACTCCCAATGCATATCCAACAATTGTTAGTCGCAGGAAACATTCAGACCGCAGTCCAAGCAGAAGAATTACTCAGACACTTAGATGAGACGAGTATGGTGAGCCCACAGACAGGAAGAAGGAATTTGGAATGTGTAAACACGGCAGAGGTAGTTCAGGGACCCCAAAATAACCACGGCCAGGGAAACCAAAGTAAGACACAGTCCACGGGAACACAGTTCACGCCAAGAAGACAAGATTTTGACGGCCGAAACCAGTTCCATCACAACAATCATAACTATCAGAATAACCGCGGGAGATATCATCAGAATAACCAACATCAAAATAATCAGTGGACGTACCAGCGGGAGTACACAAATTGGAGGGGAAACCAGAGACAAGGTAGACCTTACCAAAGAAATGGAGATGGTAGATGGAGTAACGGCAGGGACTATCGCCAAGAAAACAGAGGAGAATATAGGAATAACTGGGACGAGCGATATATTGAATCCCGTAAATACCTGGATCAATTAAGTAATGAAGAAGCGGAGAAGGAAAAGTGGGGGCGTGCCATGGCGAACAGACAGAGCCCAGACAATCATCAAGGAGAGGGGGCAGAGAGTTTACTGAGGCAACAGGAGCGACAGAATGATAACCGGCGAAACACATCTAATGGGGCCCGGGATAAAAAAAAAACCAAATGAATTGAAAGGAGATAGGCTAGAAACGGAGATCGCCAGGGAGCAAGAAGAGATGATAGTGGCCAACATAGAAGAGTGGGTAGCATTCCCAGACGACTGCCTGGAGGAAGTGGTGAAGAACCGTGAAAACGTTATCAGACAGCTACCAATTATTTACGCGCATATTGGAGGTATGAGGGTGAGATGTTTGATTGATACAGGTAGCCAGGTGAGCTTAGTCACTGAAATTTTAATAAAAGAAATAGCAAGATAACAGACTGTTCCTATTATGCCGATACCGCTAATGAAAGTCAGAGGTGTCATTCCTGACAAAACTATGAATTGTAAGCAGCAAGCATTCCTAGATCTGGAAATATTGAACCATACTTTTTCACAAACATTCATTGTTATTCCAAAGATGAACTACAATATAATTTTAGGAGCCAACTTCATCTGCGATTTTCATGCTGTAATTGATTTACATAACAACACTGTAAGCTTCAAACAAGTAGAAGGATTGGATCAGGTGGGTTTAAATATGGAAGAGAATCCGCTGGAGAGAGAGGCCAACACTTGGGTTGTTGAGGAATGCACTAATGAGACCGGAGATAAGATCTTGAGGGGAGAGCAAGTCAACCAGACAGCAGTGCTAGAAATGGACAGCCGAGATATTTCGCAGGAACTTTGGGTGCATTTGGCGGAAGAAGAAATGGGCGGAACCAAATTCGAAATTTTACTTCAGGAGCGACTTAAGGAAGCCATCGTAGGGGAATCTGATAGAAGAAGACTGGAAGAAATTTTAAGATCACATAAAGAAGCTTTTGACACCGTACCTGGGAAGGTTTTGAATTTTCAATATGCTATGCAGGTGACAGATTGGACCCCATTTAAAAGTAAATTGTACCCGATCCCAGAGAAGCATTTTTCTCAGGTGAAGGACATTATTACTAACTTATTAGATTCTGGCATGATAAGGAAAGCTGCAACTCCTTATCTGAACGCAATATTGGCTGTGACCAAGCCAAACGGATCAATTAGGCTATGCCTAGACGCGCGAGTTTTAAATAGTAAACTGCTAGTTGAGCACGACCAAGCACCGAGGATCAAAGATGTTTTGAAAGGCTTCCGTGGGAAGAAGATATACTCAAGTGTTGATTTGACGAATAGTTTCCACCATCTTGAACTTGAAGAAAAATCTCAACTGTTGACGGGATTTTTATTCGACAATCAAAGTTATATCTGGTGTCGAATGCCCTTTGGCGTGAAAACTGCGGGATGTGCACTCATTAGAGCACTCGACAGAAATCTGACTGAGGAGGTCAAGAACTTCACCACGAGATATGTCGATGACATATTAATCGCTTCTGAGACAATGGAAGAACACTTGATAAATTTAAATAAACTGTTGGATAACCTGAGAACCATGAACTTCAAGATCAACTTAAAAAAGTCACACTTTTGCCAGAGCGAAATTTTATATTTGGGACATATAATTGATGTCGAGGGCGTGCGGCCTAATCCAGCCAAGATTGATGCTATTAAGAAATTTCCCACACCTACCAAAGTCAAACATGTTAGAGCATTTTTGGGAGTGACCGGTTTCTTCAAAGAAAATTGCCCTGGTTACACAGAAACAGTAGCGCCGATGCAGGAGATGTTGAAGAAAGCGAATCGATGGTCGTGGAACGAGGAGTGCGACAGGTCTTTTAAAGCAACGAAGGATTTATTGGAAAACTGTGTGAAACTTGGATATCCGGATTTTGAGAAACAATTTATCATTCAAGCAGATGCTTCGTTAATTGGGATTGGTGCTATGCTGTACCAAGAGGACGCTGAAGAACCCAAGAAGAAATCCTATTTGGCATTTACGAGTCGTAAATTACGGAAACATGAGAGAAACTACACAGTCACGGAACTTGAGCTACTAGCAATTCTATATTCTCTACAACAGTGGCGCAAGATGATCTATGGTTATTCCATCATTGTTAGAACCGACCACCATGCACTGACGTTTTTATTTAAGACAACAATAGCAAGTGAGAGAGTAACGCGCTGGTCCATCTACATACAACAGTTTGACATCACAATAGAGCATTGTCCTGGGAAATTGAACGTCATACCAGATGCCTTGAGTAGAAACCCTGAGGACGGAAACGAAGTAATAGCGGAAGTTCACAATATTACCTTGACACCTAAGGCTCGTGAGTTTTTGGCAAGATTGAAGGATATTCGGAAGGAGCAAGAAGCTGACCCATGGATGATGATGATGATAACATTCTATAGGAAGGAGTTACAACCAAATTCACCAGAGTACCGGGAAGCTAGTGCTAAACAAGCGAGATTTCACTACTTGAATAACTTGTTACATAAGTACGTGGATGAGCATCATACTAAACTGCGGATCTTAGTTCCAGCATCACTACAGAGGGGATTAACTTGGCACGTTCACGAGAGCCTAGCACATATCGGCACGGATAAGACTGAAGCTACGATAGGGGAGACCTTTACTTGGCCCAAGATGAGATTCACCATTGTTGAAGTAATTAGAACGTGTGACGCTTGTCAGCGCACCAAGCCGAACAACTTTATTCTGAAACAACCTCCAATACCACTATTACCGCAGAAACCATGCGAGATGCTCGCGATTGATTGCTTTGGTCCTTTAGTAAAAGGAAAGCGTGGATGCCGACACCTCTTGGTGTGTGTCGATGTATTTTCAAAGATGGTCGTGCTATGTCCTATCCAGAAGACGACATCTAGACAAGTCCTCAGTAGAATTAAGAACAAAGTCATTCCGATGCTTGGGAAGCCGGAATCCATTCTATCAGATCACGGTACCTATTTCACAAGCAATGTTTTTAGGCAAGGTTTGGAGAGCCTAGGAATAAAACACATATTTTCAAGTATTCGTCATCCTTGTGGAAATCCGAGCGAAATAACAATTCGCTGTGTCGCTAAATACTACAGAGTAATGATTCCTAACGAACACAATAAATGGGTAGACAAAATAGGAGAAATTGAGATGTGCATGAACACTACTAAGCACGAGTCGACGGGTCAAGTCCCACTGATTGTACACCACAACAGATTGCCAGAAAGAACTTGGGATAAGATCATTCCTTGCCCAAGGGATCCATTATTAGCGCATGATTTGCGAATCCAGCGAACGAGGGAGCACATGAGGAACCAAGCGGACCGAAGGCTGAGACGGTACCGAGGAAAGAAGTTTCACCGAGAGTTACAAGAACAAGAATTAGTGCTGGTTCGTAGACCACCGATCTCCGACCCTAAGAACAAAGTCTTCGCCAAGTTCTGTCCAAGGTTCATTGGTCCGTTCCGGGTAATTAAGAATTTGGGTAACAATGCCTACAGATTAGAAGAAGTGAGCACTGGTGCAAAATCTGTTTTTAATAGCGCCAATTTGAAACCGTACTACAGAAGGGAACCATTTGATGAGTAGGAAAGATGACATGTGCAGAATCTGTATTGCAAAATTCACATTTATTTTTGAGAACAAACACTCAAATCCACGGGGAGCGCCTGAGTACGCACTTTGTTTGTAAACAACGAGCAGCTGAGACGACGGGAGTGGCAACTACTTGAGGAGAAGGGGAAACCTAGTGAAAATATGAATGACATTCCAGCGAGAAGGGAGCACACTAATTGAGTCAGAGGGGCATACACTCGAGCAGCTGAGTGAGATTTAAAGAGATGTGTTGTTACTACAGTGGATTTTGTTTTTGAAATCCAAACCAATAAATTGTTTCGAATTTCAAAACCTTGCTGAGGACAAATGAACCCTTATTGATCTTCGATAAATAAGTATTCATATTTATTATTATTATTACTACGGCCCAGGCAGCACGTAAGGAAGTCGACTTGGA
This sequence comes from Meconema thalassinum, assembly GCA_946902985.2. Classification (NCBI taxonomy): domain Eukaryota; kingdom Metazoa; phylum Arthropoda; class Insecta; order Orthoptera; family Tettigoniidae; genus Meconema; species Meconema thalassinum. Next base: position 1,710,660,479 of record OX336388.2, on the reverse strand, counting down.
TATTAGGGAGGCCAGCATTTCGTAACGATTGCAACAGAAGTTGAGCCAGTAGCTATTCCTGGGGGACGGCCAGAATTAGTCGAGTTCAAGGCTAAATTGTGCAACTACTGTACCAAAATTGGAGACATAAAGGAAGAATCACGAGGTCTTCTCAACGAACATACGATTGAATCAGCCAATCGCAAGAGACCAAGCCGTGACCACGAGGTGGACGGCGTCAGTAGTAAAAAGCCCGCGGAAGTGTGTATCTAAGGAACCGCCGAACGGATTAATTTCCGCTCGAGTAATTTGAGACGTTGGATTTATTTGGAGAAGAATGACACTAGTTACATCTTTGTGAGACAAAAACTCCGGAAGTTTTTATCCGACTTTGCCCCACTCCACCGCCCTTGTCAGTTTCTCATAAATAGCTTGGCCGGACGCCAATCTAAGTCTATTCTTTTGGAGCCTTCAGAGGCATACTCCACGTCAGTTCGAAGTGTGAATTTTAAAGTCTATTCTTGTGGAGCCTTGAGAGGCATACTCCACGTCAGTTTGGTTTGTGATTTTGACGCTCGAATTTATCTAAGTCATTATTTGGTGTAAAACGTGATTTTTACGCTCTAAATCAGTAAAGCTAATTCATTTTGTGAGCTTTGAGGAACTAAAGTCGCAGCGATCGCAGTATCAAATTTTAAAAGCTATAATACATTTTATTATAAAATCAACTTTGTTGTGTGATCTAAATATTTCACGGTAGCGCGTGATGAACAGTAACTTTCATTTCAAGACGACGAGTTCAACTTTAAGAGGGAAGTATCGTACCACCCTAATTAGCGCTTACCAGAACCGAAGTCCATAGTACAGACGGAAATACCGGACGAGATAGCGACTGCTAGTGCAGCCAGGATTGTGAACTTGTTAACGAGCCAGTGGCGCGGACTCGAGATGTATATTTTCTGTATAAATTGTGTGTATTTTATGTATGTTTTATAGTGCGTGTGTCTGATATAATTAGGGCCAGTCTTCGCTATTAATCGCAATAGGACAATTGTGGGTGAACTGAGTAGCCTGCAAGCGATTATAGATAGGCAAATATTTAATATTGAACTTTTCTGCCGAGGAGTCCAGACCAAGATGAACAGCACGTGGTGTGAAGTTGGGATGAGCTTCAAGAAATCAGCACAGACGACTACTATGGAGAGCTAAATTGTCCATAGGGCAATGGGTTGAGGAGGATGTCCTTGGTCTACATGCAGAAGCGGTGATGTACTAAAATTGGATTTATTTCAATTATGTAGTTAGATTTGGCCGGGGAACTTTGTATATAGTCATGTTTTTCTTTCTTGTTGTTTTAGAGTTTTTTCTTGTACCGACACTATGTGTTTAAATGTCCGTTGGCGCGTGGCCAAAGTGTTTGTTGATATTTTGTTTTCTTTCTTGAGTCAAGTGTAATGTACGCGGCGTGCGTGCGTAATTTTTACCCTTGCAATTTGCGGAACCCGTTACATTCGATAAATGGTGCTTTGTTAACGTTAATATTTGAAATAGGAATGGGAGGAAATTAGTGTAAAACATTTGTCTGAACAGGTTATTATTCATGTTAGGGTAGCCGAGTGCACCAACTTAAAAGTAATTGTAGAACACCTTCGTTCTAATTTTGATAGATTTTCTTGAGTCCTTTTCAGGTGACTAGTCACGGCATGAACGATGGCGCCAGCAGGTGGATATTATTTGTGTATTTTATTTCAGGGTCTGTCAAAACCCATACGTGTGATTCAGTGTGTGTTGATGTGTCTAATGTGTGTTGATTCTACGTGAGGAGGGGGTAGTTGTCCTACCGCCCTTATATATTTTTGCTGCTATTGTATTTTTTGAGATGGAAAGACAGAGTGCTCTTGGGAGACTGCTGATTCTTGTCCATATGGTTATTCTGACACACACATGTATTATTGTGCTTTGGGGCACATTTCTTCGAGGTTCGACCCCATGTTCTGGGAGGTCGAGGTATTTTGACACGTGGGTTGACAGACATGCAGTGTTCCACAAACCGCCCGTTTTGCCTGTGACTTATTTTGATAGGCAGTCCTTTTGTCCGACTGAACCCTGTAAGCTTTCATATAGCAAACCTGTTCATTGTGATGGTTAATTTTAAGCCATAATTAATTGGGGAGTTCGCCATGTTTGTAACGGATTGTTGTACCTTGTATGGATAAAATCTTGTGATTAACGTAAATGTTGGCTGTTTGCCTATTGCTTTGTTGATGACTCGATTCATGTAATTTATTTTGTGTGTCACACCCGTGTGGTGTAGTTGTAGAGTATTTGTAAATTTTGACAGCGGTCATTTGAGTATTTTTTCTATTGGTCACGTGTTAATGTACTTGTGTTGATTTGTGTGAGAAGACCTAAGTTTTTAGGCAGTAAATGTTGCTACGGCAATCTAAGTCCAATTTCACACGGAAATTTTGTGTTTGTTTATAGTAGATTTAGGAAGTGTCGGTTTAATTTAAGTAGTGTAGTTGTGTTTCCCCGTGTCGGTCTAGCTCTAGGAAATGCGGATTCGGTGTTTGAAGGGTCATTCCGGATGATAACGAATCGCGCATTCAAAGTACACATCGTGATGCATGTAGAACGGCATACGCACTTATATGGTTACTTTTGTATATTTTATTTAAGGACACTCGGTCCAGGTAATTAATCTCTCCAGAGATATCGCCTAGTTTTTGGCATTTTTATTAAATGGGAGTCAGTTGGGAGATTTTGTTGTTATTTGTTTATGTGTAAATATGGTGATTTGTTATTAAATTCAGTTGTTTTTAACCCTGGCTTCACTCTTTCCTGCATGTTATTTTGTTATATGTTACCCTGCAAGTTAATGAAGCGCCCTGACAGCAACTTACGAATATGACCTGTTACGCCCCGAATCTGAGTCTCATATGCTTCTTTGCAAGGGTTCAGTATGTATGTATGTTGTGTGTGTGTCCTATACAGGGTGATTCTTATTAACGCTTAAAACTCTCTGTAGCGACGTAGATGGCATTGAGACAAGCAATTTGATATAGGACACTTAGGGTCGCAAGTGTCCAGAAATACCTTAAAAGTGGACCACAACTGTTAAACATATGACGTCATCAGGTGACGGCTCAGCTCGAGCGGTCAGGTCCGTGCACTGTTACGCAAAACAAAGCATCCAAAGCAAACGTTGAATGTCATATCACTCTGGCGCCGTGTCTGGGTGGGCGTCTAAGGCACGTGGGGTTCGAGGATCAATTCCTTGTCCTACCCATCATCATTTTTTTCTCTCTCTTCGCCTTTCAAGTGGAAGCATCGCTTTTATTTTTGCTCATGTATCACCGAACTTTTTTGCTGTTAAACATTACAACCCACAAACGGCTGAGGGTCACGTGAGAAGGCAGAACGCGTTGGGGGAAATCCTTGTTGGTACAGCCGCCTTGCAGCAAGTGCGTTCGAATTTGCAGCACCATAACAAAGGTGCATGTCTGCAAGCTCATGGAATGTAAAGCGGTTCATTTGACGTACTGTATTGACCTGTGTGGCTGAGAACTATCAAACCGTTGTTATCTAGTACAGCAGTTCTTGTCGAATGACTAATTTCGCCCCATCCTATCGAATCCAGTGTAAAATTCCCGAACGTTTCCGATCACATTTGTAATACAAAGCGTTCTTAATGTCAACTAACAATCTGCTTCCACCTGAAAGGAGAAGAGAGAAAACAAAAAAGATGATGGATAGGCACCGGATTCGAACCTCGAACACCATGCGCCCAAGTCGCACATGCAGACACGGAGCCAGAGTGAGCTGACATTCAACGTTTGCTTTCGATAGTTTGGTGTGCGTATGAGTGCATGGGCCTGACCGCTCGAGCTGAGCCGTCACCTGATGACGTCATGTTTAACAGGTGTGGTTCACGTTTAAGGTGTTTCTGGACACTTGCGACCTTAAGTGTCCTATATCAAATTACTTGTCTCAATGCCATCTACGTCGCTACAGAGAGTTTTAAACGTTAATAAGAATCACCCTGTAGCCTATGTGTTCATATACCATTCATCCGATTGCGATGAAACTTGGGTGAATTGTTGTGTACACCCCAGGGAAGGTTTATGACTTAGTAAATCCATTTTATAATAGGTAGCGCACGAGTAGTTTCAACAAATGTGTGATGGCGCGCAAATCGTTTAAACAAAATCCCGTATGCGTTCATATACCATTCATCTGTTTGCGATGGAAATATGGTGAGTTGTTGTGCACGCTCCCACGAATGGTTCTGAATTAGTAAATGCATTTTACAATAGTTTAGAGGCAGTTAACGGAAAGAGAGAAACACATATTGCATATCCAAAAGCACTTCAACAAACAAAATAATAACGCCAACACTTTCTTTGATTGTCATTGGAACTCATGCCGTGTGCAGCTTGTTGTATATAAAATATGTTTGATATCATCGAAATGATGCTGATTCAACGAAATGTTTGAGAGAAAATCAATAAATTAAATAGATAGAATAAAAGAGTGGCTGCGTACGTTGACTAAGCATGTCTAACAAAGGGTTTTTCTGACAGATGAGACCAGTTGTCTGTACACAGTGCTGATGGCTTGTTGACCTTAGTCCCTCACAACGAAACCGCGCCAATAAAAGCTAATAACACCAACAATTTATCGTTGTGTACGAGGACCCTGTGAAAAGTGCCTCACAGTTGGGTGTGGGATATGAAGTGCACTTGAATGTAATTGTTTGTTACGTCATTAGTGCTGTGAGGGCTGATACTTGTTTGTGATTAAATTGAATGATAACTTGGTCAAGTATCCAACTGCTCTTCATCCACAAGCACACAAATAAAATAAATAGACTGTATAGCACAGCTTCAAGCCTTTATGATGAGTGCAGGGCATTACTTCGTGATGTCCGTAAATCAGCATGGCCGCAAATAACTTCAGTAAACGTTATACCTTCATTGGTGACCGAGTTACACCCCTTAATCTAAGATTGTGCTATCATCATAAATCGCTAAGGTGTAAGTTTCACCAACTCAAGCTGTTAAATCGGAGGAGGGAGTTAAAAGGTGCGATTTGTGCCAGAATCTTCCAAGTTGTCTCAATAGTACAGGAAAAATCTATTATTTCTTGAAAGGTCAACGGAAATACATTTATTTCATTATAAAGTGCGTTTAAACAAATAATCAAGACTATAGCCCCTGTCTGAGTGGTGTCGCCTTGAGCCCCCAAAACAGTTAATCAACGTGGGTGGTCTATACACATGGGGCGCTCACAAGTAAACGTTCGTAACAAAATGAGCATTCAAAAGAAAGAGAATTACCCGCCACAGTGATGAATTGCACTCTGATTTCATAAATATTGAGAATTTGTTTAAAAAGTGCGTTTAAACAAATAAACAAGACTATAGCCCCTGCGAGAGCTGTGTTGCGTCTAGCCCGCATAACATTAAAGCTGGCCGGGTGGTTTGACACATATGAGATTCTCGCACATGATTATCGCTCCAGAAAGTCCTACTTTTGAAGAGCGGGAATTATGCACGGCGTGGCAAATCATAGGACGTCGGCTTGTAAGAAAACCTCATATTTCTTTTGATTACAGATGAAAATAAATATAATATTTGGCTTAGCTTCATGTCACCCAATAGAGTTCATGTTTATCTGGTAGATGACAGTGCAAGCGGAACGTAAAATTTGTAAAATAGTGGCTTTAACTCAAGAGATCTACACTATCACTACGTTCCTTCTTCTTGTTTATACCTCGCAGCGTTACACCCCATGAAGGACCTTAGCCTGCACATTGCAGGAAGGAAGGAAATGTACCTAGTAGCGTAATCACTCAAGGCTACCCCAATCTTCGATCCTAATAGAGGGCGCCAGGAAATGTTCTCCGCAGTGCCTACATGAGTCTGCGAGAGCTATCATCAGTAGTTACGTTGGCAGCACTACAGTCGCTTGTATTAAAACAAACAAACAAACAAACAATAAACTTTGTACTCACCACAGCCATTCATAACAGATACTGGAAGTGTTGATGACACACACACTCGCTTATTGCAATACACACTGACGATTTCGACAGCCTACAGCCCACACGTGTGGGATTCACCCTGTCAAGGACACCGTGCTGCCAACTAAACTGCTGATGCTAGCTCTGGCAGAAGACGGCAGTCACTGCGGATAACATTTCCTGGCGCCCTGTATTTGCTTTTGTTGTGTGGCCTCCTGCGACGTCAAGTGCAGGTCTTTATATTCGACGCCCATGGGCGACCTGCGCGCTGGAATGAGGGATGAAATGAATGAATGAATGAAATGGGGCAAGGATGTTGAAGGAAGCGGCCATGGCCTGCCAGAAGGTACCGTCCCAGCATTTGCCTGGAGTTGAAAATGGTAAACCACGGAAAACCATTTCAAGGATGGCCGACAGCGGGACTCGAACCCATGTCTACCGAGTCAGAAGAGAGCTTGGCCCTATAGCCTAACGCTGTGTTTTAGTAAGCGTAGTCACCGCTGTTGGTGATCCTAATAATGATACCTACAAACACTATTACAGACAGCACATTGGTGTAGGCATAGATAAATACTGAATTAGAACACCGTTATGGTTACATTTCAAAGATTCGTTGATGGCAGGAATGTCTTGTTATTCCACGAGATGTATCAGCACATACGAAACTAGTGAGCGCTGCAGGGCATTAGTTATGTTGTAATATCAATACGGAACAACTTCTGGGAATGCGAGTGCGATTACATTAAGGGGAAAGTGGCTTGAGCAAATTGAAAATGTCAGTATGTATATTCTACAGTGTGATATTAAACTGTCATATCAACATCACAAGTAATATTTACGATCTTCTCAGCCAAGTAGCTATATTCCAAGTTCAAAGGTTATCGTATTAAAGGGAAAACTTTATCGTATATCATTGCGTGTAATATATTTAAGGGATAACATACGTGAACCACTGTTCCCCTCAAGGACTCACAACTAGTGGGACGTGGGTTGGCGACCACGGGATTACAGCTGAATCCGGCATTGCTTCCACTTACTAGTGCCGGGTTCTTCTCTATCATCCTTCCTGTCAACTATCCTTGGTCAACTCTTGCTCCCATCCGAACCAAACAATATTAGGGTATCCCAAGCCTAGGGAGTCTTTCTTTTTCCCACCTTAGTTGGTCCTTTGTCTGATCTTTCCTGATGCTCTCATTCTTCGAGGGATCAGATCTCTTCTTTTCTTTTTATATCTCCTGCCTTCTGCTCAAGGTCCTAAAGGATGCAGGGTGTGTGTAGCCTCACAACTTATACCACTTATGGTGCACCCTGGATAATGCTACACCCTCCAGGGCTCACGACTGGTGAGCTTGCGATTTGGTGACCCAGAGGGGTCACTGAGCTGGTTCCAGGTTTCCCCTTTTTCCATTGCCTTTGGGGCAGAGCCTCTCCTCTTTCTCTATCCGGTCGGCCTTTCATGGCGCCATTTCCTTCCAAATCCCTTAATCCATGTTCTTCGAGGGTTACGTGCATTTCATTTCCCTCTTTCCTGGTTAATGCGCTTCTTCTTCTGGTCTGTAGTTAGATGTAAGTCTGTAGTTAGTTCTCGCAGTAAGTAAGCCTAATGTTCATAATCATGTTCATTTTTATTCACATTATTAGGGACCGATAACCTACATGTTAGACCCATGAAAACTCCAATAATCATCATCATGTAAACCGCTGAATGGCAGTCAAATCATTTAACTATGCATATATTATGTTAATGCTTGGGAATACAACTGAAAACGTGCTTGAAAGGAAGTAGCCGTGCCCAGTTTTAAGACACAATCCAGCTACCATTTGTCAGGAATTGTAAAATGAGAACCACGGAATAGTACATTATGCAACAAGCCTATAATGGCAATAATTAAGACATGAGGATGCTTATAAAACGAGCGAAGCGAGTTATATAATTTCCATACGACTGTCGTAATTACCATTATAGGCGAGTTGCATACAACTGTTTATGATCAACGGTAATTATAACTTTATTTTATGTTCGAACATAAATATTCAAAAATATCTGTCTAGTTACCGCGAGTTGCATTTACTGAACAGAGAGCACGCGCTAGGTTCCCAGTTGTTTATTAAACAGAGCGTATGCGTGGATCAAAGATCTTGACAATGCCATATGTTTCCAGCCTCCATGACTTTCTAGTGCCGTTATATCAGCATTCACTTTAATTGTCGTCGAACTCCTACAAAAGCAATGCCCTGTGTAGAAATTGTAGTTGGGTATATCAAGGTACAGTGCTATTTCCTTCCCCATATTCCCCAGAATATTTATGCCATCATTTTGGACGGTGCTCTTCCCATGTCGGTAATTTATAAAGAAGGAAAGAGTGTTGCAAACTTCTGGACGTAGATTCATATATTTCTTGCATATTTGTACTATAATGGCTCGGCATGATCGAACATAAAGAATGTTATGGTATGTCAGAACTAACTCATAGAACCATGGATATGATTTTATTCATTTATTCGTACCACGCAGACCTCAACGAGTGGGAACTGGGTGTGCTTTCATGCGTTGCTATGTTAACTATGTGTAAATTTGTCCATGCTAATTCCAGATAGGCTCAAAACCCCAAAACATATCTAAATTAAGTACATCTGACTGTAGGTTCACAATCCACTCTTCTCCGAATCTGACTATAAACTGAAGCATTAATGTGAACAGCTTAACCAGTCGTTAAAATATTTCTCATGCACTCTTATAATACCATTTTTAGCCTATTTTCAATTTTGAAAAAATAGGCTTATGAGATCACCTTTTGTCCGTGTGTGTGTGCGCGTGTGTGTGTGTGTGTGTGTGAGGAGTGTGTGTGTGTGTGTCCCTAATAACTTTTAAACGGCTGGAGCGATTTCAATGAAACTCGGTTAGTTCATAGCACTATTCCGGACGACTCCGACCGTGCCCTTCAAATTTTGTTCCGTCTCACCAATCCAACATGGCGGCTGTGCGAATTATTTCACCAGCATTCAATATCTCCGAAACTATTCCCGATATCACCCTGGAATTTTGTATGGTGATAAAGGGAACTACTAGAAGTTCACCTATGTGACTTTTGAAAAACTGGTAATTACAAAACCAACATGGCGGCCACGCGAATTAGCGACTTTTAATAGATGTTTCTCGGGATTTAACCAAACAAACGCAATAAAACTTGGTACAGATTATGTTTATACACATTGTAATGCACCAACATCTAACTTGGTTCAATTGTTTACTTAACCACAAGATGGCGGATGTGCGAAATATATCACCGGCATTCTATATCTCTAAAACTATTAGCGGTATCACCCTGAAATTTTGTACGGAGATAAAGGGCACTACTGGAAGTTCTTCCATAAGATTTTCATAAACCGGTTAACTACAAAACGAACATGGTGGCCAAGCGAATTTGAAAATTTTAAATAGAACTTTCTCGCGATTTAATGTTCCGACCGCAATGAAATCTGGCACAGGAAATGTTTATACACATTGTAATACGCTGGTATCTAATTTAGTTCAATTGTTTACATAACCTCAAGATGGCGGCTTTGCGAATTTTGAAATTAAGTTTTTATTTCTTGTGTCGTAATCATGCGATCGATGTGAAAGTTAGAATAAAGAACCTACGCAATAATTTTACTTTAATGGTAGATGACTCTATGGCCTATACATTTAACAATCCAACATGGCGACCATCGGAAATATTTAGACGGCTCTGAATATCTACGAATCTATTATAGCAATCAAACTGAATTTTTTATGTTCATAGGGGCTATGAACTTAAGTTCACCCATAGGACTTTAAATAACCTGGTGATCACAAATCCAACATGGCGGCGACGTGAAGTATAAATATTCACATGGACGTTTCTCTCAATTTAACCATCCGAGTGCAGTGAAACTTGGTACAGTAAATCCTTATACGAATGTTAATCCACTGGCATCTAATTTATTTCAATTGTGTCCATAACCACAAGATGGCAGCTGTGCGAAATTTTAAAATCTCCTTGTTACTTCTTGTGTCGTAATCATGCGATTTAAGTTTGAACGCTACACGTACACAATAATCTTCATGTAACAGTACATAACTCTAGGACCTACAAATATAAAATCCAACATGGCGAGCATCCGAAGTATTTAGTCGGTTCTCAATATCTACGAAGCAATCAAACTGAAATTTTGTATGTAGATAGAGGCAATTGACATAAGTAGGATATATGAAAATAGGCTGTATAGTTCTATACGGAACTACTTGTTTATCCTATTTCAATCTTGTGAAACAATAGGCTTAATGGATCACCCTTTTGTCCGCTCGTGTGTGTGTGTGGCCGCCGCGAGAAATATTTCACCAGCATTCTACTGTATATCTCCGAAACTAATTCCTGTATCACCCTGACATTTTGTACGTTGATAACATGTACTACTCTAAGTTCAAGTATAGCTTGCCACGGTGGGCGTGTGGTTAACGCGTCGTTCTACTAACCCCAAGCATGCAGGTTTGCTCCTGGCCGTGGTAAGTGATTTTGAAAGGCGGCAAAAATTACGACATGCATGTCATACGATCTTGGCACGTCAAAGAATGCATTTGAATTCAGTAGGACGTGTTCATATTGGGAAAATTAATCTTGACTTGCATAGTGCTTCATGGAACAACGAAATTCGACATGCAAGCTACCTGGGGGTCAAATAACAAAACTTGCACCCAGCCTCCAAGGCCATACGATATTATTATTATTATTATTATTTGTAGTTCAAGTATGTAACTTTCAAAAACCTGTTAAGTACAAAACCAACATGGCGTCCAGGCGAATTCAAAATATTTAAATGGAAGTTTTTTGCGATTTATTCTAATCATCCAAGCGAAGTGAAACTTGGTACGGTAAATGGCTATAACGGATTTAATTTACTTGCATATCATATAGTTCAATTGTTTTTACAAACTCATGATGGTGGTGGAGCTAAATTTTAAAATCAATTTATTAATTTTGTGTCCTAATCATGCGATTTAAGTGAACGTTTGATTAATGAACATACGTAATAATCTTCTTCTAATGGTACTTAACTCTATGGTATATATATACAGTAGAAGAATAAAAAGTGGCGACCATCTGAAGTATTTAGACGGTTCTCAATATCTAGGAATGTATTACAGAAATCAAACAAATTTTGTATGTTGATAAGAGGCTATTTACATTAGTTCGCCTATGGAACTTGCAATAACCTGATGAACACAAAACCAACATAGTGCCAACGCGAAATTTAAATATTTAAAAGGATATTTCTCGTAATTTACTCATCCGAGCGATGTGAAACTTGGTGCTGTATATCGTCATACAAACATTAATATAGTAACGTCTAATATAATGGAATTTTATGGGTAGAAAAATGGCGGCTGTCAAAATCTTTTTAAATCACGTATTCGTTTCTCGTGTCGCATACAAGCAATATAAATGTAGGTTGGTATAATGGACTATCATTAGAATATTAATCTTTTGGCATATAATCTATATGTCTGTTAGGTAGTCAGCCCGAAGGCTGGTTGGATCCTCAAATAGTACCGCCATTAAGTTATGTGGGTAGATACCCACTAAAACCCCAGGTAGCGCTATATTGAGGCGTACTAGGCAAGATGAGGAGTGAGGTAGTTTGCCATTGCTTTCCTCACTGAGTCAGAACAGCGGTACTAACCCTATGAGTAGAACCTTTCACAGCATTCACAGGCACTGACTGTGCCCTGAATGTCATTACTAAGCACCACCCATACCTCAGTAGCTTCCATATAATCACAGCCATGAGTGAGACTGAGACATGGGTGAAAAGCCACATTTTACTCTAGCCTGTGCCAACAGACAAATGCAAATGTACTGCATTCATCAAGAGATGGCAAACAGGCCTATAATATATATAGGTACTATAAAATAACCCCTGGGACTAGAGCCCATGAAGGGCCTAGGCCTGCCAAGCGACCGCTGCCCAGCCATTTGGCCTGCAGGTATTAGGGTGACGCGTGTTCAGCGCATCGGGTCTCCTCGGCCGTTAATCTTGGTTTTCTTGATCGGGACGCTGCCTCACTGCCAGGCAGCTACTCAATTGTCCTCACGAGGCTGAGTGCACCCTGTTCCAGCTCTCACCTCAGTTTCTAAAATCTCTGATGGAGCCGGGAATTGATCCCGGGGCGTCCGGGTGAGAGCCAGGCGCACTACTCCAACACCACGGGGCCGGATGGCATATAATTCTACAGCCTTTAAAACAAGAGGCGTCCATAAAATATATTTAACCAGTTCAGAATATGTCCGAAACTATTTAACAAACAAATTTTTATCCTGTAGAGGACTATTAACTAACTAGATATTGTGTGACTTTCAAATCCTTGCCCTCTTGCTCTCTTCCTATTCTTCATCTTAAACTACTAGAATTCTAGCGAGTATCATTGCTTGCAGCAAGGCTTGTGAGGGATTCAAACCCATCTCTTCTGAGTTTTGTATTGCGAGGGTGAGTGTAGCTTGTTTCAGCCCTCATACCAGAATTAATTTTTTTGGCATAACTGGGAATCGAGTCCGGACCTCAGTGGTGACAACTACAAGGTGGGCACTCTAGAAAGCCAGACAACTCAGTTATAAATTATGATCTAACATCCAGGAAAATCTACGATTTCGTAAAAGAGTTTATCTTTGGAAACGTAAATGATGATGACCATCTCCTAAGGATATAGTAGTGTTTGCTTTTTTGGGGGGTCTGAGATATTGCGGCAATATAGTCTGGCGTATTAGTATGTGTGTGTAATGTGCGTGATAACCTGTGTTATTGAGATTGCTGTACTAGGCTGTGTGTTTAAAAATGTCGGATAGGATTGGGAAGCAGACGGCCGTGACCCTATGTTAGGAACCATCTCAGCATTCGCCTAGGGAAAAAGTGGGGAAAACACGGTAAACCACTTCCAGGTTGGCTAAGGTGGGAATAGAACCCCTCTCTACTCAGTTTTGCTTCACGAGGCTGAGTGTAACCCGTTCCAGCCCTAACGTCAGAAATAAAATTTCTTGGCAGAGCCGGGAATCAAACCTGGACCTCCGGGGTGGTAGCCATGTACGCTAGCCGCTGCATCACGAGGTGGTCAGACATAGCAGTGTAGTACTGGTAAATCACTAATCATTAATTACCAATGTATTCTAATAATGTGTTTCTCTTATTATAGGTAAGATGCTTACACATTCTGTCGAGGAATCAGCAACCACCGTCAAACATGGGACTGACGGTGAGTAATATTATTATAATTTCATTCCACTGTATGCTTTGGGGAGGGGGATCTATCCTATTGTTTAAGGCATGGGCCTTGAACAAAATGAAGGGATGGACATCACCGTACTTCTCACCGGAGGGAATCGTAGGAATGTCACGACACCCTAGTCCACTTCTGTATATTTAGCCTATTTTCAATTTTGAAAAAATAGGCTTATGAGATAACCTTTTGTCCGTGTGTGTGTGTGCGTGCGTGCGTGTGTGTGTGTGTGTGTGTGTGTGTGTGTGTGTGTGTGTGAGGAGTGTGTGTGTGTGTGTCCCTAATAACATCTAAACGGCTGGAGCGATTTCAATGAAACTCGGTAAGTTTATAGCACTATTCCGGATGACCCCGACCGTGTCCTTCAAATTTTGTTACGTCTCACCAATTCAACATGGCGGCTGTGCGAAATATTTCACCTGCATTCAATATCTCCGAAACTATTCCCGATATCACCCTGGAATTGTGTACGGTGATAAAAGACACTACTAGAAGTTCACCTATGTAACTTTTGAAAAACTGGTAACTTCAAAACCAACATGGTGGCCACGCGAATTTGCGACTTTTAAATAGACGTTTCTCGCGATTTAACCAACCAAACGCAATAAAACTTGGTACAGTATATGTTTATACACATTGTAATACACCGACATCTAACTTCGTTCAATTGTTTACATAACCACAAGATGGCGGATGTGCGAAATATTTAACCGGCATTCTATATCTCTGAAACTATTACCGGTATCACCCTAAAATTTTGTACGGAGATAAAGGGCACTACTGGAAGTTCATCTATAAGTCTTTCAAAAACCGGTTAACTACAAAACGAACATGGCGGCCAAGCGAATTTGAAAATTTAAATAGACCTTCCTCGCGATTTAATGTTCCAACCGCAATAAAATCTGGTACAGGAAATGTTCATACACATTGTAATTCACTGGTATCTAATTTAGTTCAATTGTTTACATAACCTCAAGATGGCGGCTGTGCGAATTTTAAAATTATTTTTTATGTCTTGTGTCGTAATCATGCGATAGAAGTGAAAGTTTGAATAATGAACCTACGCAATAATTTTCATTTAATGGTACATGACTCTTTGGCCTATGGTCTATCCAACATGGCGACCATCAAAAATATTTAGACGGCTCTGAATATCTACGAATCTATTATAGCAATCAAACTGAATTTTTTATGTTCATAGGGGCTATGAACTTATGTTCGTCTATAGGACTTTAAATAACCTGGTGATCACAAATCCAACATGGCGGCTACGCGAAGTATAAATACTGACATGGACGTTTCTCGCAATTTAACCATCCGAGTGCAGTGAAAGTTGGTACAGTAAATCCTTATACGAATGTTAATCCACTGGCATCTAATTTATTTCAATTGTTTCCATAACCACAAGATGGCAGCTGTGCGAACTTTTTAAATCTCGTTTTTACTTCTTGTGTCCTAATCATGCGATTGAAGTTTGAATGCTACACGTACACAATAATCTCCATGAAACAGTACATAACTCTAGGACCTACATATATAAAATACAACATGGCGACCATCCGAAATATTTAGTCGCTTCTCAATATCTACGAATCTATTACAGCAATCAAACTGAAATTTTGTATGTAGATAGAGGCAATTAACATAAGTAGGATATATGAAAATAGGCTGTATAGTTCTTCACGGAACTACTTGTTATCAGTGGGAATACCATGCTCATACGTAAAAAGAAATATCAGTACTAACCCCTACTCAAAGAAAGTGGCTGATACGACTTAGTATCATTATTATAAATAATAATAATAATAATAATAATAATAGCTAAAACATGGATTTCTCCAAATCCAATACTAGGTGAATTTCAACTGGATCATGTAGCTATATCCAAAAGAAACATGAAAGAAATTATGAATGTCACTCTGATCACTATTTGTCTAAAATTAAACTCAAATTCTTACCCAACAGATACCACAGAAGAGGGGAAAGAGTGAATAAATATAACACAAGTAGACTTCAAATTACACAAGAAACATTGGAAAAATGTCAGGAAGAAATAAAAGTAACTCATCATGGGATGTGGCAAGATTTATCTAAAGAAATAACCAACGCAGCTCAGAAGACGTTTGGGCTAGCCAAACCTAAGAAGAAACCTTGGTGGAATCAAATATGTGAAGATACGTTACAAGAGAGAACAAAACAATGGAAAAAGTGGAAATGCTCTGGAAGGACGGAAAATTATGACCAATTCAAACAGCAAAGGAAAGACACTGCCAGAATAATAAGGGGAGTTAAAAGATCATTCGAAAAATCACAACTTACTGACCTGCAAGACAGCTTTGTTAAAAATAACTCTCGAAACTTCTATCAGACTTTTAAGAGTCAATTAAAGGGGTATCAAGCGCCTAGCATATGCTTTAAAGATGAAAATGGTAGACTTGGCCTAAGCAATGTTGAGAACTGTGAAATACTTGCGAAGCACTTTGATCAACTTTTAAACTGCCCTGAACCAGATCATAAGTTGGAATTCTCACAAGCAACAGAAAATCTGGAAGAAGATATACCACCCAATGCTGAAGAAATTAAAGAAGCAATTAACAATCTATAAAATAATAAAGCTAGCGGAGAGGACTCTATAACGGCTGAACTTTTGAAATGGTCTCAATCAAAAATCATTGAAGAGCAGCAGTTAATCTTTGAAGATATTTGGAGAACAGAGAGGATTCCAGAGGAATGGAAAGTGGCTCTAATACACCCATTGCATAAAAAAGGGGACAAACAAAACGTTGATAACTATAGAGGCATCTCTCTTCTTCAAATTGCATACAAGGTATTTTCAAAAATATTGCTGAATAGAGTAGAAACATCACTTGACAAGCAACTGGGCGAGTATCAAGCTGGATTTCGAAAAGGTAGATCTTGTTCAGAACAAATATTTAACTTAAAATCCATAATTCGCCATAGGATACTGAATTCAAAGGACATAGTTGTGACTTTTGTAGATTTTAAAAAGGCATTTGACTCGGTTGATAGAGAAACCATAGATAAAACAATTCATGAATTTGGAGTGAAAACTAAATTCGCAAACCTAATACGTGAAACCCTTACTGACACGATTTCAAAAGTAAAATTTATGGGTGAGATATCAAAATCTATTAAGATAAATACAGGTGTGCGGCAGGGTGATGGTTTATCACCCCTTCTGTTCAACTGTGTTTTAGAGAAAATTGTAATAATTTGGAATTTAAAGCTAAAAGAACATAACATTTCGCCAGTAACTTTGGGGAGAAGAAACAAAGGCATTGAAATAAGTTGCCTAGCATTTGCAGACGATTTTGCTATATTGTCCGAAAACCTAACAAGTGCAACAACACAAATCAATCTCTTGGAAGAAATAGCCCACAAAACAGGGTTGAGAATCTCCGTAGAAAAAACTAAATTTATTACAAACATCAAGAACGCTTCAAAATATTTGGCAACAGATATTGGCCCAGTGGAAAAAGTGAAGAAATTCAAATATCTGGGAGAAATAATTCAAGAAAATGGTTTAGAAAAATCTTCGGTAGAAGAAAGGGTACACAAGATGGAAAGAGCATATGGTATCACTAAGAATTTTTATAACAAAAAGTTCTTATCTAAAAATCTTAAAATAAGGCACTACACTACAGTGGTGAAACCGGAATGCCTATACGCAAGTGAATGTCTGGTACTAAACTATAGATTAGATAAACTTGAAGTACTAGAAAGGAGAATCATGAGGAAAATTTTAGGCCCAGTGAAAACAGCAGAAGTATGGAAATTAAGATCTAATGATGAAATATACAGGAACATAGAAAATATAACAGAAACGATAAGAAAAAGGAGATTGCAATTTTTTGGACATATTTTCAGAATGGATGATTCCAGATTAACAAAAAGGATATTCAAGTACCTTTGGGAGAAAAGGGCAACAACTAGCTGGATTCAAGAAGTAAAGAAAGAGTTAGAAAGAAATAATATAAGTGAAGAAGAAACGGTGAACAGAGAGATCTTTAGAAAAAGGGTATTAAGTATGAAAGGATTCCAAGGAAGATTGCCAAAGAAACCTGGTGCGAAGTGGTCCGAGGACAGAAAGAAGCAGCATAGTGAACGGATGAAGGAGTACTGGAGTGAACGGAAGAGAAAACAACAAAGTGTGAAGAATTGAAATTGGCACGTGGTCCCTAGCAGGCCTCATCGGAAAGAATAATAATAATAATAATAATAATAATAATATTAAGACTTGTGGAACAACTGCAGGCTCTCAGAATGGCGCACAAGCTGGGACAGATCCTAGAGTCGGTGATCTTGGACACTTTGCCATACATTGCGACGATTCCTAAGTTATTGATGAATGAACTCTGAAGGTACTTGACTTATTTCCATATTTTCAGTCATTGTACCTTTGTTAAATGAGGATTTATGAATCTGTATAATATTAATAATAATAATAATAATAAAATAATAATAATTACTTCTAAGGACGGAAATATTCTGGGAAGAGCTTGAAGATATTCTATCCAAGTTTCCCAAGAACACATCATCGTCCTTCTCGGGGACTTCAATGCTCAGCTCGGTAAGGAAAATAAATTCAAGAATATTATCGGAGAATACCCGGCCCACAGAAGAACAAACCGCAATGTAGAAAGGTTAGTGGAGTTGTGCAAGGCGTTCATCCTAGTGATGAAGTCAACCACTTTCAAACGAATTGCTGCAAAACAGAAAACAAAGACATCCCCAAATCCCCATCTGGGCGAATTCCAAATTGACCACGCTGCTATTTCTCGTAAATCTCATAGAGAAATCCAGAATGTAAATTTCTTAAGAAGCGCGAATCTTGACTCTGATCACTATCTTTCAAACATAAAATTAAAACTTCTTCCATGATCCACCAAGAGATTTCAGGGAAGAAAGATCAACAGGTTTGATGTGGAAAAATTGAGAACACAAAGCGAATTCAGTAAGAAACTTGAAGTAATTGAGCCACAGAATTGCGAACAACTCAATGAAGCAATACTTGAAACGACACAGGAAACTATCCCACTGACAAAGTCGAAGAGGCAACCTTGGTGGACTAATGAATGTGACGATGCCATTCATTAAAGGAGGCTTGCCTGGCTGCGATGGAACAAACAGAAGAATGACGAAAACAGAGAGAGATTCCTTGTCGTGAGAAAGCAGACTGATAAAACCATACGCGGGATAAAACGAGCTTCCACAAAAATCTGTTGGCGCAGATAGACCAAGATTTCAAAAATAACAACACCCGTGATTTCTATAAAACCTTCAAGCAAAATCTCAGTAAATAAACTCCACCCAGTCTTCACTTGAGGAATCCCGATGGGAAAGTTGCTTACAATGACAAAGACAACTATCAGATCCTGGCGAAAAACTTTGAGTCCCTTCTCAATCGTGAGGCTCCAACTTCGAAATTTCCTTTCACAAAAATATGCTCGTCAATCCAGACTCAAGTCCATCAACTAGGGAAGAAATCAAGCAGATCATTCACTCACTTAAGAACAATAAAGCACCAGGTGATGATTCAATAGTTGCCGAACTCTGGAAATATGCAGGTGAAAAACCAGTCGACAAGTCAACGGATATCATCCGGGAGATTTGAGAAACCGAGAAACTGCCCAGTGATTGGACATCGGCACGGATTCACCCCCTGCACAAGAAAGGTGATAAAGCGGACGTAAACAACTATTGTGGCATATCACTCCTCTCGATAACATACAAGATTCTCGCGAAAGAGCTTCAAACGAGAGCGGAAGCACAACACGATCAAAAAACTGGACGAATACCAAGGTGGATTTCGAAAGGGGCGCTCTTGTGTTGAGCAAATCATGAATCTAAAATCAATTCTATCGTACATGCATCTGAAAAGTAAGATATTTGTTGTGACCTTTGTTGATTTCAAGAAGGCTTACGACTCGCTGGATCGAAGATCCCTGATACAGGTTTTAAGACAATTTGGTTTAGATAATAAGACAAGAGCAATCATTCACCAATCCCTGTTGGATACAGCTTCCAAAGTGAAATTCAGGGGAGAGATTTCTGAATCCTCCGCAATACGGACAGCGGTGAGACAGGTAGATGGGCTCTCGCCTCTGTTATTCAACAGTTTCCTTGAGAAAGTTATTCGAGAATGGCGTAAAGAATTGTGTAAGGATGGTGCAGAGAATGGGGTCAGACTAGGTTGTAAGAACAAGAACCTGACAATCGACCGTTTAGCTTTCGCAGACGATGTTGCAATTTTCTCTAATTCTCTTGACACGGCCACACAACAAATCAATCAATTACAAGTGCAAGCAGCAAAGACAGGTCTTCAGATTTAGTTTGAGAAAACCCAGTATATAACGAACATCAAGTCATAACCCAGAGAATTTATGGTGAATGGAGGAGAAATAACACAGGTAGAGAAATTCAAATACCTGGCTGAATGGTTTGAGCCCAACATTCGTGAAAAGGAAGCTTTCGTGTCACAGATTAACAAAATGGAAATGGCTTACCATTTAACCAAAGAATTTACAAAACACGATCAATGTCCTTCAAGGCCAAACTGCGTCACTACGTTACCGTTATTCGCCCGGAGGCGTTATATGCATCAGAATGCCTGGCGATGCATAAGAAAGGCCTGGCAGAACAACTCGAAGCCAAAGAGAGGAAGATTCTGAGAAAGATCTTGGGCTCGGTCAAGGAACGAGGAGAGTATAGAAGACGACACAACGATGAACTTTATCTACATGTGGAGAAAATAACGGACGCCATTTTCATTTCCTTTCATGGCCATCTAACACGAATAAACTCCGGAAGATTGTCCGTTCGAATCTGTGCCTACTTTGTGGGAAAGGAAACCAAAGGGATCTGCTTTACAGAGGTGGAAAAAGACCTACAAGAACTGGGGATATCACATGAGGACATCTTAGAACGTGACTCTTTGAAGAAGAAACTTGAGGAAGTACAGAGTTTTCAGCCAAAACCTATATTGAAAACCGGCAAGAAGTGGACCGAAGAACGAAAGAAAGCCAATGTGAAAGAACGAGGGAAAAGGCAGTTGGAATAACGTGGTCCATAGAAGACCGAAACGATTATAAAAGGGGGCCGATAACCTAGATGTTAGGCCCCTTAAAACAACAATTATCATCATCATCGATTATAAAAGAAAAAAATACATCTAAAATCTAAAAGAAATCAAAAAATCAAAACATTAAAAAAAAATCTAAAAATCTAAAAATTCCAAAATCTCTAAAATCTAAAATCACAACTACAACTATGGCCTAATAGTATAATAATAATAATAATGCTCGATTATTCCATCCCTTTCTGCTGCTTCGGGCCAGAAACCAGCTAGGTAGGATGCAAACTTGTAGTTTTACGTGGCATCTAAACCACTGAATGTGTCATTTCACCTCCAAAATGTGGGTGATAAACGTCTCAGTAACATGTCGGTTTAAGAGTTGTACAGTACGTTCACCTTGACGGTAACCTCGTCAAAGGAATCAATTTTACAAATGAGTTTAATGCATATGAATGAATCTGTATAGGTGCTTTGGAAAGGGTAGCCGTGGCCAGTCCCGATATTTTTCTGGAATGGAAAATTTAGAAATAACAGCAAGAACATATATTTTAGGGATGGATGGTAGACTGTGCGGTCATAACCCAGTCGTCTCATGAACCAAAATATAGCCTGGTCTGTTAACGCCCTCAACTCAACACCGTCGGTAAAATATTTCTTGATGTACTGCTATAAATCCATTGAAATTTAATACTTTTCAATCAGTCAATACGATTGCACCCAATTGTAATGGGTCTTAACCTAAACCTGAAATAATTACACGAGATTAATAAATTCATGAATTTTTCGATTATAAATTCATTAAGGTCATGTAAATGGATTCATGAATTTATGAATTAATTAATCTTATGTAAATGAATTTATCAATTCATGAATTCATTAATCTTATAGTATGTAAATGAATTTACCAATTTAAGAATTCATTAATCTCTTGTAAATATTTTCCAGGTTTAGGAAGCAGGCTGGTGTGTCAGCCACAAAGATTAAACATTCCTGTAATTCCGAGAAGAGTTACACCATTTGGACTCTGCACGGTTCATTTGGTGAAGACACAAATTATATTGTAATGTACAGGACTGATAAATTAAACTACAATAGGATAAATGTTGGTGAAAATGAAAACCCACAGCCTGCTAAATCGATCGACCGGGTCCGGGATGGAATTAATGAAGCCCCCATCTAGTGGCAAGGATATGAACTGTGCCGGCTGCCGAAGCCTGTCGCACTCCTCTGAGGCAATGATGACATGAATGACAGATGAAATGAAATGATAGTGGAAAGTGTAGCTGCAATTACATTTTTGACAGGGAAACCAGAGTACTCGGAGAAAAACCTGTCTACCTTCGTTTTGTCCAGCACAGATCTCACATGGAGTGACCGGGATTTGAACCACGGACCCAGGGGTGAGAGGCCGGCGCGGCGTGCTGTCACCTAAGCCACGGAGGCTTCTCTCGTTTCGTTTACGTGTATAATACCACCAATGTGTCTCCCTACGGTGTTTTGTGTCGTCTCCTGTCAAAAAACAAGAAAGTAACATAATTTGAAACCATTAGCTTATCTTCTTTGAATTCTTTGATGTTTCAAACTTGTTACTTAGTTATTCTTTTGCGTTTGCCTACCGGTACAGGTTACAGAATGTGACTACTCCACCAATCTCATTTATGGTAAATCTACGGCGTATCTGTACACGTTAAATCGCAAACCAACACTGCTATGGGGAGCATTAGAAAGTCCGCAGACCGGAGATTCGAATTTAGACACTGAGAGTGAATTCTTCCCACGGGATTTTACACACTCCCTAAGTGACAATGCCGGGATAGCATCTCATTTCACTTACCGGAGCACCTACCCCATCATCGAACTCTAATGATTACAGTTACACACACTACATAAGACAACAGAAAAATACAAGTGATCAGACGAATTCAACAAATGCCCAAGAACACGAGGCTAATGATCAATATGTCCAATCCCCAGCAACAATCATTTATGACTATTACAAATTTATCATACCTAGAATTAGGTATATGTATTTTATTTAATACACAAAGGAATTATGTTGAATAAGAATGTGTTGCAATAGTTTCAATTATCTTGAAATCATCGTCAGCTAAATGTTAAATGATATTGATATTTAAAAAGCAATAACATTTACTGTACCATCATATGTAATGCAAGAGATTTTCCGTATTGAATTATAGATTCTCCTTAAAAATATTAAGACTATCAATAACATTCATGAGACACACATGTACATGTTTCGATCCTTCGATGGAGTCTTCTTCAACTTATATCTAATGTAAAATAGGTTTTCCGTCCAAGGGTCAAAATATGTATTTCAATACAATCCATGAATTGTATATATATGCGTATTATTTAAAGGGGGAACATACGGCTCAAGGAGCCAATACTATCTAATACATAAAAGTGAAAGTCTGTGTGTATGTGGATTTGTTCCGTATACAAATCTACACCGTTCCACCAATCTCAACCAAATTTTGAATACCCATAGTTAAGGACCAAGAAGGAACGGCTGGCAACATGAATTTTTGATAGTCTTTCTCATTCTTCTGATTTCGACCCTTTTGCACTCGAGCAAAGGCTAATTAAGTCAAAAATAATCTCATGAAGAAATGGCAAGGCAGGTCGTTTCCATGGCAACAGTAGCTCAATACGAGACACGGCCGACTGGATGCGAGTTGCGCTCTCCACTACCGGTATAGAAAATGAGCTCTTTACATGAAATCCCGTTTATTACTCAACTGATCACACAGCACTGTCAACCCAGTATAGCGTAACAAAGACTTGACACTATTTGTCAATACAATTTCCTCAATATCAAAATGCAAATTATATCACAAAATACAATAGCGTGATATTAAATTATTAAAATAGAATTCCATTAGGTTCACTCGATTTTTATAAAACTTCATGAACTTTCATGCTGAGTGGTTAGTGCAGACGTTGTTTGGAAGCAACCGGTATTTCGGCTTCCGCAATAATATTTGCAATCGGTGATACTAATTTCTCGGCAATGACGCTGGCAAGACTGCTATTGCGGTCAGGTTAAAGAGTAGACAGGATTAGAGTTCTGAGGAATGCAATCCAAACATTTCATACAAGAAATTCTTTCCACTGTGAATACAACTTAAACCAGTCTTTCAGTTTTCATTGTCAGAAAATAAATTGCTGAAATTGTAATTTGATGATGATAGTTGATGTTAATGTGCCTAACATGGAGGTTATAGGCCTCTAATTATTTGGGTAGAAAATGAAAAATGATGATAAAATGAACAGTAGAACTAAAAATAACTACAACTTACAACCAAATTACGGATTTGGAGAACAAAAGGACAAAAAAGAAGGAATAAGGGAAATGAAATACAGGTAAAAGAAATGCTCTCAAATCTCATAAATGAGAATTGACGGATTTTGAAAGGTGTGACGTGAAAGGCAGATAGAATGGGAAATAGGAGAAAGTCCACCCTAGAATACTGGAAAAAGGAAAAAAAAGATACAGCTCAGGTATCATCCCAAATTCAACAGCCGTGAGCCCTTTAGGGAGTAGCACCTCCAGTGGTGGGGCTACAAACACCCTGCCTCCTTTATGACCATGTGCAGAAGGCAGGAGATATGATGAAGAGAAAAACAAGACTCATTCTTCAGTACATCCCCCAGGGGCTCCCGACTAATGGGATGTGGGTTTGGTGACCACGGGAACCCAGCTGTGTGCGGTATTGCTTCCACTTACTGTTGCAGGGCTCCCTTCTGTCATCTTTCGTGTCGACCACCCTTGGTCACCTCTCATTCACATCCGACATTACGACACTTACAGGGGCTTGCAACTTGTGGAACGCCGGTTAGCGATCAGGGGGCCCCGGCTGAGTTCGCGATTGCTTCCACTTAATTGTGCCGGGTTCCTCTCCAGCATATTTACTGTCGGCCTCCCTTGTTCAACTCTTGTTCTCCTCCGACCCTGACGGTATTAGGATAACCGAGGTCTAAGGAGTCTTTCAAATTCCCGCCTTAATTGGACCTTGTTTCATCTTTCCTGATACCGTCATTCTTCAAAGGGTCAGATCTCTTGTTTTTCTTTTCATGATATCTCCTGCCTCGTGCACAGGGTCATAAAGACGCACTGGAGGTGCTACACCATCAAGGGCTCACGGCTGTTGAGTTTGGCATGATACCTGAGCTGGATCTGTTTTTTCCCATTTTCCAGTGATTCTGGGGCGGACTCTCTCCTATTTCCCTTCCTATCTGCCTTTCATGGCACACCTTTCCAAATCCGTTAATTCTCATTTTCTGAGGGTTGAGTGCATTTGTTATATCAGCATTTTATTTCACTTATTCCTTCCTTTTTGTCCTTTTGTTCTCCTAATCCGTAATTTGGTTGTAAGGTGTAGTTAGGTCGATGTTTAGTTCTAATGTTAATTTTATCATAATTTTTCTTTTTCACCCACAAAGAATTAGAGACCTATAACCTCCATGTTAGGCACTTAAACATCAACTATCATCATCAAATTACAATTTCAGCAGTATAATTTCCGACAATGAATGAATGAATGAATGGATGGATGAACGAATGAATGAATGAATGAATGAATGAATGAAATGTTTATTGCAGCTAGAGAAAATACATAATACATCTGAAAATAATATAATTTGCCTATATCTAATCACTGCACAGTTTTGTTAGTGATATTAGTCTTCTTTTTGCACATATTCGCATGATATCGGGAATATTGACTATGACATAATTCACACACACAGTCCTCATTTGGGTAATGAAATCTTTTGTTGGTGCATAGCTTGTGGTGAAACACGTGTACTGCAAATCGTGTGATGGCGCGCCTCAGTTTATAGTTGGTCTGTCTTCAGTTTTGTGTCAGTATGACGTCTGTTGTATAAAACTCGGTCCAAATGTTTTTCCTTTTTCCAAGTAATATTTGAAAGGTTTTCTCATATGCCTTTGTGTTTGGAAGCTGCAACTGCAACCTCATATCTTCTATGAAGAAGTTCTCACTAAGCAAAATATAAGCCAGTCTTGATGGTGCTGTTATTCCTATTCCCAGCACTCTTTTCATGTAGCGGACCTAGATTTTTTCTAGTGTTAAGAGGTCTGTGACAGTTAGAGTATCCCATATAATGTTGAGACCGTAAGTAGCTATTGGCATTATTACAGTTTGGAAGAGAATCATTCCAGCAATACCACCGCAATATTGCGCCAATCACTTTTCCGACAATGAAAACTGAAAGTCTGGTTTAAGTTGCATTCACAGTGGAAAGAATTTCTTGTATTAAATATTTGGATTGCATTTCTCAGAACTCTAATCCTCTCTACTCATTAACCTGACCGCAGAAGCAGTCTTGCCAGCGTCATTGCAGATAAATCCGATTACGATTATTATTGCGAAAGCCGAAATACCCGTTGCTTCCAAATAACTTCTGTACTAAACACTCAGCAGGAAAGTTCATGTTGTTGTTGTTGTTTGCGTCTTCAGTCTTTCGACTGGTTTTATGCAGCACTAAATGCCTCCCTGTCCTGAGCTAATCTCATACATAGCTACCGTACCCTAGGTCCAAGACAATCTGTTTAACATATTCTAACCTTGGTCTACCCCTTGTCCTCGACCCTTCCTTCCATAACTAAGCCTGATATTCCTGGGTGTCTTAGTATGTGTCTTACCAACCTATCTCTTCTCTTCATTAGCAGTCGCCAGAAACATCTCTCCTCTCCCACTAGTCATAACACCTCATCGTTTTGTAACCCTAACTACCCATCTGATCTTCATCATTCTCCTGTAACACCACATTTCATACGCTTCAATTCTCCTCTTTTCTGCTGCACCAATAGTCCAAGTTTCAGTTCCATAGAGTGCCACGCTCCAGAGAAAGGCCTTCAATAATGACTTCCTAACACCTAAATCTATATTCGAACCGATTCCTTTTCTATAGAAATGCTTTCCTTGCCTGAGCTAACCTACTTTTTATATCCTCTTTGCTTCGTCCATCACTGGTTATGTTGCTTCCAAACTAACAGAAGTCTCCCTCTTCCTTTAGTTTGTCACCTGCCAATTTGATGTCCTTAGAGGATTCTGATTTATTTCGGCTGCATTCCAATATTTTTGTTTTACATTTATTAATTTTCATCAAGAATTCTTTCCTCAAGACGCAGCCCATAACATTCAAATCCTCAGGCGTGTCGGCCAAGATGACTATGTCATCATGAAGTTTTATAAAAATCAAGTGAACCTAATGGAATTCTATTTTAATAAGGTGCAAAGGTATGTTTAGTTTCTGTCATTTAATATCATGCTATTGTATTTTTCGATATAATTTGCATTTTGATATTGCGGAAATTATATTAACAAATAGTGTCAAGTCTTTGTTATGCTATACTGGGTTGACAGTGCTGTGTGAGCAGTTGAGTAACTAATGGGATTTCGTATTTTCTATACCGGTAGTGCAGAGCGCAACTCGCATCCAGTCGGCCGTGTCTCGACTTGAGCTATGTTGCCATGGAAACGATCTGCCTTGCCATTCCTTCATGAGTTAATTTATTTTCCTTTATTAGCCTTTGCTCGAGTGCAAAAGAACCGAAACCAGAAGAATGAGAAAGTCTATCGAAAATTCATGTTGCCAGCCGTTCGTTCTGGGTCCTAAACTATGTGTATGCAAAATTTGGTTGAGATTGGTGAAACGGTGTAGATTTGTATACGGAACAAACCCACCCACCCACATACCCACATACAGACTTTCACTTTTATATATAAGATTTTATTTAACCTTCAGGCTTTAGGTCACAGAATCCTATGTGACATTTTAGGTCTAATCTTATACTCTAATTCTGGTGCTGTTACGGGAGATTTTGAATCTTTACCTAATGACGAAAGGTATAACGCGTAATATATTGTATGTAATATCTACTAGAATCGAAGTTTTATACTCTCCGTTAAGGTGTGTTCTACTACTGATATGTTGACGTTTATATTCTATTAATCATAATGTCCTTATACTGAATTCTTTCATTGTTGACAGTGTCTACGTCTAGCAGCTGTCTTTTATATTACAAATCAGAAATACAGTCACTTTTACGTGATAATGCAGATTGTTCTATGAATAATATTTCCTTCTGATATTCAGGTTATATTGTAATTGGTAATTATCCTGCTCTATGACTTTGCTAATTTGTAATGGAACCGGATGTTAAATTATGAATTTAGTTGATAACATGTTAATAATATACGGTAATTAAACTACGAATATATATATTAGTATGCGATAATTTTCTACAAGAACCAAACAGTAAATAATGATACTTTGCCATAAGAATAGCGGACCCCGTTAAATAAAAAATAAACACTATCAGGAAAGTAATTGTGAGACTGAGCTCTCGAGGAATTGTGTGTATACATCCCTTTTTACTATTGTTGCATTCTCCGCTACGTTATTGTACTCCATAGTACTGTTCCTTTCGACTATTTACGGTGAGTTAATATTGAACTTGAGTATCATCAGAATCGAGGAGAACCATGTTCTAAACTCACTTAAGGGAAAAATGAATACACTCGGTGAAATATATTGGCATGTATCTTTCTAGTAGTAGTAGTTATTGTTGTTTTAAGGGGCGGAACTACGAGGTCATCTGCCCCTTGTATCATTCTATAACATACAGTATAAAGACACATCCCGGGCAACGCCGGGTACAATAGTTAGTAATATTATAACCGAGCTTGTCATAGATCTTGTACAACAATTATATATATTTCCAAGGAAACATACCAATGTTGCTATGAGGAGCAAAATTCAAATCATAACTATTTTATCTATTTTTAGACTATTTTCATTTATGAAAAAAAAGAAGGCTTATGAGATCACTTATTATCCGTGTTTGAGTGTATATGTGTGTGTCTGTGTTACCCCTAATAACTTCTAAACGGCTACAGCGATTTCAATGAAACTCGGTGAGGTCATAGTACTATTTTGGTCGACCCCGACCGTGATGCCCTTCAAATTTTATTACGTCTCACCAATCCAACACGATAACACACACTATTACAGTCATACCAATTAACACCGGTTATCAGACAGATTCTACACACACCCAAAGTACACGGGGCTACATGACCACGTTATCGCAGCCCCTAAACTTAAGAACCAACCAACCAATCCAATATGGCGGCAGTGCAAATTATTTCACATGTATTCTATATCTCCGCAACTATTACGGATATCACCCTGAAATGTTGTACGGTGATAAAGGGCACTACCAGAAGTTCACCTATGTAGCTTTCAAAAATCAGTTAACAACAAAACGAACATCGCGACAAAGCAAATTTGAAACATTTAAATAGATTTTTCTCGCGATTTAACCATCCGAACGCAGTGAAACTTGGTACAGAAAATTTCTACACAAATTGTAATGCACTGCCAACTAATTTACTTCGATTATTTACTTAACCTCATGATGGTGGCTGTATGAAATTTCAAAATTCAGTTTTCATTTCT
Organism: Meconema thalassinum; assembly: GCA_946902985.2. Lineage (NCBI taxonomy): Eukaryota > Metazoa > Arthropoda > Insecta > Orthoptera > Tettigoniidae > Meconema > Meconema thalassinum. Next base: position 1,710,631,581 of record OX336388.2, on the reverse strand, counting down.
TGTGTCCTAATCATGCGATCGAAGTCAGTGTTTGAATAATGAACCTACTCAATAACCGTCAGCTAATAGTATATACCTCCAGGGTTTACATTTATATTAATATCCAATATGGCGACCATCTGAAATATTTAGACGGTTCTTAATATCGATCAAACTATGACTGCAATCAAACTGACATTTTGTATGATGATAGAGGCTATAAACATAAGTTCACCTATGGGACTTTCAATAACCAGGTTAGCACAAATCAACATGGTGGCGACGCGAAATTTAAATATTTAAATAGACGTTTCTCGCGATTTAAATTCCGAGTGCAGTGAAACTTGGTACGTTATGTGCTTATATACATTTTAATCCACTGGAATCTAATTCATTTCAATTATTTTCATAACCACAAGATGGCGGCTGTGCGAACTTTTAGAAACTCGCTTTTATTTCTTGTGTCCTAATCATGTGATTGAAGTTTGAATTATACACCTACACAATAATCTTAATGTACTTATAATACTTAACTGTAAGGCCTATATATGAGTCGCCTAGATGCAAAAGTGTTCATGTCCTCCACAACTGGTTTTGAGAAAAAGTGGAAAATGTGTTTTTACTGGGTGGATTGGTATAAGCCTGCACTGTTTGTCATATTAATAAGTATGAATTAGTACAAATCTGCTTGAGCTATTGACAAAAAAACAGGAACGCAATGCTTGCAAGATATAAGCAAAATAAAACTGGACATGGACACTTTTGCATCTCATATTGCCGATGGTCACTTTTGCATGCAACTGTAATGGACATGTAGAGTTTTGAAACAGACTAGGGACTATGTGAAGAGAAGACATGTGATGATCATAAATCTAAATTTTTGTATTCAATTTTTATTTCTGAAGGTACATGTGAGGAGAGGATATGGAATGAACAGAAATCTAAATTTGTGCATTTTTTTAAAAGGTACATGGTGTAATATCTGACAATCTGCCACGCACTTAGTACATCATACCTGCAACAATGTCTTGATCCTCTCCTGCTAGCCTAATACGTTCATGTACTATAACAGAGAGTTAATCTCCCTCCAGGACTCACCATAGTATTTCTCTAGGAGATTTGAAACATCTTCCAGGTTTTTTTCATTAATGGTCACGGGAGAGTTTGTTATGCAGCCCGGATTTACCTCTTTATAGTGTATTCCCCGTTTGCATACACCCATTGGTTCATTGATGTCAGACCTATAATTAGGCTCCCCTTGGACGTGAATAACATTCTGTGAATTACGGATGATAATGACTCTTTTTACTCTTGTTATCTGGAAGGGGAATGATGCTGTGGATTTGATGACGTTTTGAATGCCTCCTTTCCAGTCAGCTATCTCCCAGTCTCTCCCAAGTTTGTGGAGGGTCCCATACTCTTCCAAGATGCTATGGTTGAAACTATTGTTTCTCGTTTCCGAAGTTGCCTTTTGATAAGCCCAATCATTCTATCGGAAGGCATGAATGAATATCCAGTAATGGGATAATTCACTTCTATTTTGTTGACGCTTGTTGCGTGTTTGTGCATCCAGTGACACCGCATCTAGACAACTATTGTGTTTTTATTTTTCCCAGGGCACCCACCGGCAATTAATCCCAAAGTTAGTATGTTGCTCATGTCTGTATGGAAAAAATAGTGGTAGAGAGCTGAGCATATTACATTTGACCCTTTCTTACCTTCGTTCTCAAGCCATGTGTACAAGAAGATATTATTAGTGGTTAACCTTTATTTTGAGGAATATACTACAATGGCAAGATTGTATAGGTATAATTGCATATTGTAATAGACACTCTGATCAGATATTTTAATTCCTTTGGCAGTCGAAAGACATGGGCAGAAAATTGTCTCGCATTTCCTTCAGCGATCAATAGAAACAATTTGCTTCACTGATCTTCACGGCGTACTCGCTTCCTAGAACGGTCAGGTGTTGTTTCCGCAATGCCTCGATCAACATTATTGACATGTTCCATATTTATTGTGACGAAAGCAGTGCGTATAACTTTCAGCATAAACGTTAACACACACACAAGGGCTCAATGTTTACATACATAAGACGGCCATCTTGTATTAATCATCTGACTTCAATCTTCATTGGGATTGGTGGAAAGGGACAAGGCAAGTTTTGAGCCTCACTTACGTATGGACATGGACAGTTTTGAATCCAACCACACATTTCGACAGCTAGTATTCATAGGACAAGGACAGTTTTGAGCATAAATAGCATTTCAGGCATGTGTAATAAGTCTAGCTCTACAATCCAGTGATGCCAACTCATTTTTTTTTGAAAAGTGGACATGGAACTGGTTTTGAGAAAAAGTGGAAAATGTGTTTTTACTGGGTGGATTGGTATAAGCCTACACTGTTTGTCATATAAATAAGTATGCATTAGTACAAATCTGCTTGAGCTATTGACAAAAAACCAGGAACGCAATGCTTGCAAGATATAAGCAAAATAAAAATGGACATGGACACTTTTGCATCTCATTTTGCCGATGGACACTTTTGCATGCAACTGTAATGGACATGGACAGTTTTGATACAGACTAGAGACTATGTGAAGAGAAGACATGTGATGATCATAAATCTAAATTTTTGTATTCAATTTTTAATTTATGGAATGAACATAAATCTACGTAAATTTGTGCAATTTTTAAAACGTACATGGTGTAATATCTGACAATCTGCCACTCACTTAGTACATAATACCTGGAACAATGTCTTGATCCTCTCCTGCTAGCCTAATAAGTTCTTGTACTATAACAGAGAGTTAATCTCCCTCCAGGACTCACCATAGTGTTTCTCGAGGAGATTTGAAACATTTTCCAGTTATTTTTCATTAATGGTCACGGGAGAGTTTGTTAAGCAGTCCGGGTTTACATGTTTATAGTGTATTCCCCGTTTGCATACACCCATTGGATCATTGATGTCAGACCAATAATTAGGCTCCCCTTGGACGTGAATTACATTCTGTGAATTACGGATGATGATGATGACTCTTTTCCTTTTGTTATCTGGAAGGGGAACGATGCTGCGGATTGGATGACGTTTTGAATGGCCCTTTCCAGTCAGCTATCTCCCAGTCTCTCCCTAGTTTGTGGGGGGGCCCATACTCTTCCAAGATGCTATGGTTGAAACTATCGTTTCTCGTTTCCGCAGTTTCCTTTTGATGAGCCTAATCATTCTATCGGAAGGTATGAATGAATATCCAGTAATGGGATAATTCACTTCTATTTTGTTGACGCTTGTTGCGTGTTTGTGCATCCAGTGACACCGCATCTAGACAACTATTGTGTTTTTATTTTTCCCAGGGCACCCACCGGCAATTAATCCCAAAGTTAGTATGTTGCTCATGTCTGTGTGGAAAAAATAGTGGTAGAGAGCTGAGCATATTTCATTTGACTCTTTCTTACCTTCGCTCTCAAGCCATGTGCACATGAATACATTATTAGTGGTTAACCTTGATTTGAAGAGAAACATACTATAATGGCAAGATTGTATAGGTATAATTGCCTGCTGTAATAGACACTCTGATCAGATATTTTAATTCCTTTGGCAGTCGAAAGATATGGTCAGAAATTGTCTCGCATTTCCTTCAGCGATGAATAGAAACAACTTGCTTCACTGATCTTCACGGCGTACTCGCTTCCTAGAACGGTCAGGTGTTGTTTCCGCAATGCCTAGATCAATATTACAGACATGTTTCATATTTATTGTGACGAAAACAGTGCGTATAACTTTCAGCATCAACGTTAAAACACACACAAGGGCTCAATGTTTACATACATAAGACGGCCATCTTGTATTAGTCATCTGACTTCAATCTTCATTGCGATTGGTGGAAAGGGACAAGGCAAGTTTTGAGCCTCACTTACATATGGACATGGACAGTTTTGAATCCAACCACACTTTTCGAGAGCTGGTATTCATAGGACATAGACAGTTTTAAGCATAAATAGCATTTCAGGCATGTGTAATAAGTCTAGCTCTACACTCCAGTGTTGCCAACTCGTTTTTTTGAAAAGTGGACATGGACAGTTTTGCATCTAGGCAACTCATATATATATATATATATATATATATATATATAACAATCCAACATGGTGACCATCCGAAATATCTAGACGGTTCTCAATATCTACGAATCTATTACAGCAATCAACTTAAAAATATGTATGTTGATAGAGGCAATTAATATAAGTAGGATATATGAAAATAGGCTAGGCTATATAGTTGTTAACATAGCTACTTTTTCTAAATATGATCCTTGTTTTGAACTGACCCTCGTTTCCCTCATATCTCTCGTGTTTGTAGGAATGTTTGGACTTCTATTCTTTTAAAGTGCGTGCTAAACTGCAGCTACAAAATGAATCACACATTTCCTCATTACTAATTAATTCATCGTTATCATTTTATTTTTATTCTGAGCAAACTCAAAAAAATATTTTAGCGTTTTAGAGAGAAGCTAATTAAAGCCACAAAGGTTTGTGCAAGACTCATTTTGTAGCTGCAGGTCTAACACTCACTTTAACAAAATGAGAGTCCAAATATTCTTATAAACATCTGAGATATAAGGGAAACGGTGATGATCAGCACAAAGAACGAACCAAATTTTGAAAAATTGATGAATATAGTTACGATTTGAATTTTGAAAATTTAAAACTTTGCTTTTAATAGCAAGATGTGTGTGTTTCCTTGGAAATGTATTTAATTGTTGTACAAGATTTATGACAGCCACGGTTATAATAATTATGGTTGGTTGGTTGGTTTCTTTGTTTAGGGGCTGCGACAACTCGGTCATGTAGCCCCGTGTACTTTGGGTGTGTGTAGAATCTCTCTGATAACCGGTGTTAATTGTGATGGCTGTATTAGTGTGTGCTATCTGTTTTAAATGAAGTAAGGGCTGCAGACGATAATTTCAAGTAGTTCCTACTTTCGATACCAAATGCTACTGTCCACGACACCTAGCTGTGAACCTGGCTACTACTAGATGCAATCGCAACCTGCGTCTGGTGACGAACATTGGAACTTAAGAGCATTAGTAAAACCCAACCTACAAATTTTGCATCACTCAAGATTAGTTAGTGGAAGGTTCTTGTACATGCTATAAATCTATTCCGTATTGTTTTAGGTTCTTAAGCTGTATGTTCCCCCTTAAAGGGAATATTGATATTTTTAACATTTAAGTAAAAATATAATTAAAAACGGCCAGCATCAATCCAATCTATAATAACAATTATGCACGAAAAGAAAATTGAAATCGAAATCAATGTTCTTCAGTAGGTCAAGAGGATTGTACCCAATTGTAATGGGTGGTCCTCAAATCCTGAAAAAAGTTAACATGAGATTAATACATATATTTCTCACACAAATGTAGCTACTATTGCTGTGATATACTTTAAGCAGCAAGCCCTGAACTACCCTAGACTTGTAAACTAATTCATCGTGATGATGATAAAAAGCTATAACAACACTATACAAAATTGTGTTCTTCTACTATTAATGTGTTGAAAGATCTGATGTGGAAACTTGAAAGTTACGATATGAATTGATCTTTATCGTACTAGCAAATCTACTGACACGGCTCCCTCGAATTTGTGCACCCTAAAATGTCAACTGACTGCACCCGGATTTGATCCTGCAACTTTGGAAACAGAAGGGGACAACTTTACCGCTGTCCCACGCAGCTAGTCAAAACTTGTAAATTTATACGTTTTGTAACGAGTAGTAATTCCACTGGGTAGAGTGGAGTAACATTTGATATATCCTTGGCAATATACTGCATTGCGTACTGCCCTTTGTAATCTATATCTGTGTGGCTCGGGGCGCCATGCTGCGACATGGTGTGTAGTCACAGCGATAATAAATCCTGTGAACAGAAAGGAACGTTCCTTCCTTCCTCTCTTCCGTGTGGCTGTAAACAATCACTCACTGTTCTTTCCAAATCAATTTTAGAAGTTGGCATAACTGTGGACCTAACTTTATTAGGATCAAGAATTAATGTAGCTTCTACCTCCATGACAATATCTCCAGTGGAACTATAAATAATAATAATAATAATAATAATAATAAATTAAAAATAATGAAATACTTGTGGTAATTTTGAATAATGGTCCAAAATGTATCTCTATCTAACATCTGAACTTCATGAATGTTGGACCTTCCTAGATCTTCCATGCCGTAGTTGTCTTCTTGTTCCATAGTTAGGACCAATTGTACGAACTCGAGTTTTCCATCGGAATAACTATACCTGGGCTAGCGTCTTCCTTGGTATATTTCTTGGGTGGGTTGTACGACAAAATTTTATTCCGGGGCTCGCTATTCCGTGTTTGTCTGAGAGACCAGCTAAGTTGGTAACAAATGGAGCTACCTTTGTGGACATATTGATACCAAATATGAACTTCTAGAAACAGATGAATATCGTATTAACCACTGCGATACTCACGATACCCATGAATGAGACATTGAGAATAACGAATAAGTTACATAATCCATGTGTTGGTTACGAGTCAGTAAATGATAATCTTATATATATATAAACTAGCTGTACCCGGCATGTGTTGCAAAGCCAATCAAAGAAAGTGTTAGCGTTGTAACTTTGTTTGTTGAAGTGCTTTTGGATTCCCAATATTTTTTCATTTTTCGTTCACCACCTAAACTATTGTAAAATGGATTTAATATCTCCAAAAAAATCCTAGGAGCGTGCTCCACGACTCACCAAAGTTTCATCGCAATGAAATGAATGGCATATGAACGCATACGGGACTTTGTTGAAACGATTCGAGCGCCGTCACCAATTTGTGGAATATACTCCTACGCTACCTATTGTAAAATGGATTTACTAATTCGAAAACCTTCCCTGGCGTGTGCACAACAACTCATCAAAGTTGCATCACAATCGAATGAATGACATATGAACGCATACGGGATTTTGTATAAACGATTCGCGCGCAGTTACTCGTTTGTTGAATCTACTTGTGCGCCACCCATTGAAAAACGGATTTACTAATTTATACACCTTCGCAGGACTGTACTCAACTCACCAAAGTTTTATCACAATTGGATGAATGGTATATGAACGCATACGGGACTTGGTTGAAACGATTCACGCGCTGTCGCTCATTAGTTGAATCTACTCGTGCGCTACCATATTGTAAAATGGATATACAAAATCAGAAATCTTCGCGGGAGTGGAAACAACATTTCAACAAATTTCATTGCAATCGCATGAATGGTATATGAACGCATACGGAACTTTTTTTAAACGATATGCGCGCCGTTACTCATTTGTTGAATCTACTCGTGCGCTACCTATTGTAAAAAGGATTTACTAAGTCAGAAACCTTTCCTGTAAGGTGCACAACAATTCACCAAAGTTCTTTTTTTTACTTTAAAAATATCTTTTAAAAAATGTACGAAGTGTGTGATTTGCAGATACTGTTGCTGTAGGAAAATAAACTCCGTAATTTCTGTCCACTTCACATTTTGGCCACTGTGACGCCTGTTTCGTGTCATTTTAAAATTCTGAGGTCTTTCCTTTATAGGTTTGCATGGATTTCAGAGACAGTACATCAAAGGAATGAGTTCTCAAATCGTATAATTTCATAAATAACGAATTACCGGTGAGCGTTATGATGATCCAATTTTCAGGGATTGCCTTCTTAAGTTAGGGAACGTAGAACTTGGAATTCTAACTGAAATGTAAATAGTGTTCTATAATCATTTGGTTGAAATAGAAACATAACAACCTTTCTCTTTAAGTCTCTCATTATAAACCTACTGAGGAAAGTGTGGTTTATGATTTCTCGCACGGTTCCACTAGTTATTATATAACTGGACTCCAGTTAATGAGTTGACCAACTGTAAGAAACCAAAGTACAGATGTAGATAGATGTCTTGGGTTTGAATCCCACAAAATGTTTCGTTTTGTTGTTTTGACTTTTCGACCTCCATCACTCTGTTTCTCTCCCATTGTCCATATTTAGATCAGTTAACACTGTTATAAAATATATTTCCCTAATCACATGACTTATTTGGTCACACCCTCAGAGGAACAGTACGAAGTGCGTCTTATATTATTTGAATTGAGACTAAGGGTGTTCAGTTTCTAAGAACTGCCTTAATAATTCAGAGAGTTTCTGCTCCCAAGGGCATTAAGAGCGAACCAATCGTGAACAGAGGTTTGTTCTCACGACCAGCTCGCAGTGAGCGGAGAAGCTAACTCATCGCCATGCAACCGCAATCCTCTTTCAACATCTGGAGTCAGGACAAGAGCTAAGATTCCAGGAACTTGGAACAAATAAAACGATTCAGAAGGGACTTTACAGTAACTAGTCCTGAGTTATGCGAAGAGGAAATGTTCGTGAGATGACGATGGGTGCCAGTATGTCCTGCTGAATACAACGAGTGGTGCAGGGGTGCAACGTACAGTCGCCAAAGCAGAAACTGGGCGTCTCCTGGAAGGTTGAAGGTCATCATGAACACCAACTGAATGCATGGTCTTGTCGAGATGTGTTCTACACTCGTAAAGAAAAAGGTGTGTCACTTTGTAAAGTTTATAAAGATCAGTGTAGAGCGTTGTCAAGAAAAGTTATATTGTATATTCCAAGTTAATCGTGTAATTCAATATTATGTAAGATAATGAAATTTTTCATAAATTACATCATTTTAGAAAAACAAAGATTAAGATAAATTAATACGCTTTTTTCTTAAATATATTTACAACAACCACATATTCACCCTAAACAAGCAAATTCAGTGAGGTAAATCACCACTTCCATTATCTCAACAAAACATCACATAGACCACGACTACCAACTATTGACGAGGGGCATTACCTCAACTAATACTGCAACTAGCCTAAATAAGTGTGAAAATCCGCAGCCTGTTTCCAGTCTCCGACCAGGTCAAGAATGGAATGAATGAAGCCCCCATCTAGCGGCAAGGATATGAACTGTGCCGGCTGCCGAGGCCTGACGCACTCATCTGGGGCAATGATTAAATGAATGACAGATGAAATGAAATGATAGGGGAGAGTGTTGCTGGAATGAAATTTTGACAGGGAAAACCGGAGTACCCGGAGAAAAACCTGTCTGCCTCCGTTTTGTCCAGCACAGATCTCACATGGAGTGACCGGGATTTGAACCACGGACCCAGCGGTGAGAGGCCGGCGTGCTGCCGCCTAAGCCACGGAGGCTTGCCCTAAATAAGTGTATATATTGTAAATATTTTCACCCATACTTTCAGACATAGATTTTATAGCCTAAGTGTAATGGATCTGATGATGATCGCTTGACGATCGATACTTGTCATCCAAGTGTATTTATTAATCTCATGTATTTTTTTAGGATTAAGGAATAACCCATCTCATTTGGGTACAATCATGTTGACCGACTGAAAAGCATCGAACTTTTGTTCTTAAATCTAAGTCACTGAAGTTTTTTTAAGGTTGAAAACTTTTTTTAAATGACGCTAAGAGCACTCAGACTTGGTGTATTGTTAGCAAAGACGTGAAATGTCCGTCCAGTGAACACGTTAGTCTCTGGTCCTGAGGTGGTGTGATGTTATCATGAACTAGCAGGCTCCATGAGATAAAAATTAGCTGATTATTATAAGTCATGACAACTACCGCTCTTCTGTGTCGAGTTTCGGTAGAACAACATATTTGTATTCCCGCCTTGGTTTATATGGTTTGTCACGTAACTTACTTTCATGTATTACTTGTAACCTCGTTGAGCGAGGATATTAGCTGAGCTTTCTATGGCGTGAAGACTGTCACTTGCCTTTGGAATCACGAATTCGAGTCTCGGTAGGACAGAACAATTTTATTCCAATCCTGAGATATATGTTTCGTAACGCAAATGCTTGGTGGTTGTATTATGGCATTATAGGCTGTGAGTAGGCTTATTTGTGGCCTTAAAAATGTTTGTTGGTTAGTGCTCTCTATAAGTAGACCGGACACCACCAATCTCGACGACCTCCTACAGGCGTGTGGCCAACCATGCGTTCAGGAGATAAGGTTCCGTGTTGTAGCCACCTGCCACTTAGTCACTAACCACAGTTACAGGAAAGCTTCGAAATTTTGATGCTTCTCAGTCGGTCAACACAAAGAAAGCTTCGTTCGTATTAGATGATAGGACGTGCTAGATCTTCACCATGGTCCTCACAGTCTTGTCCAATACGTTGTCGATGAGGCTAAAGTCTGGTCAACAAAGTGGCCAGTCGTGAAACTCGACCTGTCCTTGCCTTGTGAACCACATCAGGACTAATTAAACCGTGTGGACCGGAGATGATTCCTGCTGAAATTGTGGACAAACAATGGGATTAGGCATCCATATCATCTAGGCTTGCAGAATGGAGCCGGGCCGTGTATCGGTGATTGTTTCCCGTGGCTCCATCATGTAAGCCTAGATGATAAACTAGACACCAGTCGCGAAAGCCTACGATTTAAATATCTATATGAAAGGTTCATATTTCCTAAAATGTGCACTTTTGAACGGACCTTGGTCAATTCTGTACAACACTCTCATCCAAATTCAACATGCAATGTATGCTGAATTGTAATGGGTGACGAACGGTCGAAACTCGATTCATTGTTCGCCACTGAATAATTCACTCCTCGTCAAAGATGCCATTCGACCATGGACATAGCATGTTGTCCCTGGTATTTTCTAGGCAGTAAACCCTTTGTTCATCAGGCTGCTTATACACTCACCGAGCTTGTAATCCTGCTCCGCTCAGACGTCTCTTGACGGGAAAACGTACGGCATGCCTGAGCTGCATGATGTTCTTGAATGGGTTCGAATAGGCCTGGAAAACCAAACGATCCTTGAACTGAAATCATTACATAGGGTTACGCCTCCCGATTCTCGAAACTGTCTTATCTACCGTATTGCCGTACTCGTGGAGGATATCGTAGCACCATTCAGCTTCTGTTGTAGTTAGACCTTCCTGTTTCAAGGAACCAAAAACCCTCTGATGAATAACTTGTTAATGAAATGCCTCAGCTGACCTTAAAATACCAGCTCGCGTATCTACTTGACTGTGTATAATAAGCTTGGTGGAGATATCATTAAATTTGATTGGTTTGCTCGCTGGTATTGCCAGTGGATTAGAAAGAAACAATATCTCAGTGGATTTGAACTTGTTGCTTATAAGCTTTGAACCTGACTCCACCAACTGAGCCACAACTATGCAATAACAGGCATGCCGTACCACATCTACTGCACTGTCTGCTGCCCTCTATTTTGTCATTCACAGGAAACTGTTATCTTACTGCTCCCGAAACTCATATCTATTCTAGTTATAATGAAAACAAATATGAATGTTATCATATAACCACTGAGTATAAAATCATATCTCACGATTATAGCCATTCGTATATTCTAGCTAGTAGGGGCAGATGACCTCGCTGTTCCGTCCCTTTAAACAACAATAACTAACTTCAAGTTCTTTAGGACGCTCATTTCTTGTGGCTGTGAGTGTACAATTGGAACTATCCAAAAACCTTATGAACGGTATTCAGACGGTCTCAATACGTACCTGAGAACATGGGGCTAATGACCGTGATATCCCAAGTTATAAACAAAACAATGCAACATTTTAATATGTACTAATGACACGCAATGTTTGGTTGCTGTGATATTACCCTCTTGTCCTTCTTCACGATACAAGTTGCCGAACGTCAGATTAGTTTAGGCATTCTAAGTATTGTTGGCAGAAACCTTTAAAACCCCAGCACCAGGCGATGTGAAGAAAAGGATGTAAGAAGAGCTGCCAGAGGAGAGACTTGTAGGCAAATTGACATCACAAGAGTTATGGATGTGTAGGGGTGCGATAAAGTGAATAACGAGGACACGTTTACAAGGAGGGTGATGGGAGACGAAGGGGAAGAAAGTATAGACACTGGAGTCGATAACGAGGTTTTAGTCAATGCAAAACACACTAATGCTTTAACCGTGACTAAAAACTGGAACACCTTTTAAAATTAACTTGTAATTTTTGTAATTATACGTGCTTTTAAGTGATTTGATAGCAAATAGACCTTGTTATTGAGGGTTCTTTGTATTCTTTCCGTTCATATATTTGTTTGTAAACCGACGTTTCACTCTCTACTGTAGAGGTCATTTTCAAGGTATATTTAATGGTCAAGCTCACATTAGTCTCCCCATTCCTAGCTTCTTTTTAACATCATCAACTTGCGACAAGCCTTGAAAATGTCCTGCCCAGTATATGAAGAAACGTCAGTTTACAAATTAACTAATTTTATTAATGCAGCCAATGACCATTTATGTTATTTTCATGACGGATCAGGGGAGGGATTTTGGAAGGAAATCGGCGTTGACCGTACAAATGAATATATGAACAACAACAACAACAATACTTTGAAAGAACATCTATGAGGGAAGCGGTCGTTAAAGTCTGAAGGCTATCAGACTTTGTTGTATCATAGAAATCCACAATTCAAAAGAATCATGGGAACATGTTTCTGAAAACATGCCACACTGCATCGAATAATAAATGGCAATGATAATCAAAATTTTAAATGCTTTTCAGTTGGTCAATACGATGGTACACAATTGTAATTGGTGTCATTTCCTAAACATGAAGAAATACATGAATTTAATAAATCTATAAAAAATATAAACTTTATATATTTGGGATCTTATAAACGTGGCTGGCATTGACACAAATTAACATTATATAATAGATTATCAGTTTCATATCATGCCAAAGTATAAATAATTGACAAGTAGCAATGCTACCTGATATACCCGAATTATTTACTGATAAAGTGATCCAAATTATCATTGGATAATGTACGAGTGACTTTGAGGCTATTAAATCGAGATTTAATGCAAATAAACCAACGCGTTTCGGAACAACAGTTTGTCTCGTTATCAGGGTCAAAAAGAAAGTGATGGAATCACCTTCTTACATAGATAGGAGGCCATGTCGATACACAAATCATTATAAGAGGTATTGGTGTGTAGTATCCCAGACCAGTTGCAGGCATATATGGACCCATGTCTAAGCTGCGGCAGATGAGTTGAATGGCCTACAATAGTACTGACAATAGTTCCAGAATCCATAACATGCACCAGTTTTGTAGTCATTCTATCCTCAGTACTTTAAATCAGGTTGGTTACAACTTCGACCAACAGATACCGCGCGCAAGGATGTTCAGGGAGACGCACTTTGCAGTGAGTCAGTCGGGAGTAGGCATGTTTATAACGTACACCTGTACAACAAATGTGCTGCGAAACAGTTAAGTATCCATATGCATAATATAATTTAAGTGCATGTTTTAATTTTACTGTATAATGTTTGTTTTAACTGTATACACGTGCACGTAATTCACAAACCCTCTGAAACAAACCTATTATAACGATATTCAAATTGCGAATCGTAAAATGAACATCAATAGTTTCATTATGCTAAGAATAATAAGATCACACCGTTGATTATTTGTATATACATTTAAACCTCAATCCTAATAATCAGGATCTGATGATGACAGATTAACGGTTGAAACGCGTAATCCTAAATCGCCCATTATTAGGCTACTTATTTAATTGTTCATAATGCATTGTACCCCACCCAGTCACATGGGCAAATTTGTGTTGACCTACTGAATAGTTACAACTAACAATAATAAATCACTACTCCATGACCTCCCAAGTGAAAGAGGCAGTTGACAGCCATTATTTGCTCAATTGATAAACATGACGTGTACTAACGTGTTTAGGTTGCTTAGTTATTCTCATTGAACTATAGATACTATTGGAATAACTCCTCCCATGGTAACCCTCGCTGAAAACTGCTTCCTGGTCATCGCCTCCTTGACGTGCACTACCAGGCGTAACTAGTCGCATCAAAAACCGTCATACCATTGAACTCTAGGTTGCAAGTCAGCTGATATGTCGTGATTCTCATGAAAAGAGTTGAGTTTGCAAACTCTATGATGATAGCCATGCACAGCCATGGAGTTGACGAGGTACCTCTTTTACTTGTATCTCGCCGTACGTATACGTCACACTCGCCTCCTTGACGTGCACTACCAGGCGTAACTAGTCGCACCAAAAACCGCACTTTTCTCCCATACAGTTGGCATTCCAGTAGTATCTATAGTTCAATGGTTATTCTCATCGCCTCTTCAATGGTTATAAAATTTGATTCTCATTTATTTTTGCAATACAAACTTCAAAGTCGGAACAGTGCCAAAAATAAAGTGGTAAACCCCTCCCATCCAGTCATAAAGCACGGTTTACATCAGAACTGTAGACATTTAATTAGACCTATTGTGTATACGTCCGAATATGTCTGCGGAAGTCATCGTGTGACATCCTACTTACTCATCAAAGATCAGTGACTTCCTTACAACCTGGCACTCGCCTCCGTGATTTCACCATTTGAACACGCGGAAAGCAACAACAACATAAATAACAACATAAAGAATAGTTTCCCTCTTTGTGGTCTGGGTTCTGCAACGTAAAACAGTTCTGGAAGATCATGTTAACCAGAATTAGGATTTTTGATGTGTAACATCTTTCCGCTCGGTTGCTGGATAGTTTCGTGGGAGTGATTTTGAAAATTGGGGACGGAAGTGGATCGGAACGATCGAGCTGGCAGTGGTGGATCAAACGGAAGTATGCACTGCCCGCTCGATCGATCAAACGGAAGTGTACTAGCTGGCAGTGGTGGACAACGGAAGTATGCACTCCCCGCTCGATCGATCAAACGGAAGTGTACTAGCTGGCAGTGGTGGACAACGGAAGTATGCACTGCCCGCTCGATCGATCAAACAAGTGTACTAGCTGGCAGTGGTGGACAACGGAAGTATGCCCTGCCCGCTCGATCGATCGAATGGAAGTGTGCCCTAGCTGGCAGTGGTGGATCGAACGGAAGTATAAGACGCACTGCCAACTCGAACGATCGATCCAGCTGGCACTGGTAGGAGAAACAATCAGCGCGCGGTGTCGAAAATTGATACCATGACGCACTCTCGGCCATGTGGAATGTATATGACTTACTGAACGGAAAACGATCATGCGAACTCTGGTGTTAAGTGATTTAAACAAATGACCTGGTACATGTTCGAAGTCTTCGTATCAGTATTTAAATGGTAAAATGCCTTAATATCAAACATTGTAAGTAGTCGGCATTGCATTGGCATAAGGCATTTTATACTCAATGTCTCTCAGGATCATTATCGAAACAAGCAAAATATAAATGCAACTTAATTCCGTAATGCAGTATTATTGGAACGTGGAAATAAGTCACCATCTTGTGCAGAATATTTGCGTAGTCGAAATAGCCGTGGGGTTATTGCGTATGACTGTGAATCTAGAGATCTTGGGTTCGAATCCTGGGCGGTGCAGATACTTTTGCTACCAGATTATCATTTTAAACGATATTTATCATATCAATATGACTCATTTTAACAGAATCCATATGAAATTACGTGTTGGTCTGTGAATCAAGAGTACCTGTTTATAAGGAATTTAAGGTTATGAGCGGTGTCGCGTCTATTAATCTAGTTGATCCATATCGTGTTCTTTATTTAGGCTGGTGGAAGCTACAAATCATCTAATAAAATGAGTTCCGTATTACAAACTACAATATCTGTAAAACACTCCCTTTTACAATAGATTAATATTTGTGCCAATAATACTATAAAATACCGGTGTATCAACAATTTCACGTGAGGTTTCTTCTATGTCAGATGTTACACATCATATGCGACTACTGTAAGGCTCGTATTTTTTTTCTTTTGTCAATTACTTAAATCAGGTCCGTGCAGAAATCAGAAAATTTAGCAGGAGCAGACTCCCTTACTCACGAGCAAGCTGGGGAGCAAGCAGTCCGCTTCCCCTCCCTTTGTCTACTTCTCCCTAGTGCGCTGTGCCTCTCACCTCACGATACTCAAACTTTCCAAATGCGAGGAGGATGTGGTCTCGACCCCAACCTATCTCACTCACGAAAGACAGACAGAGTTGGGGAAAGGCTGCCTTTTTTGCTACAACAAGTAAGCAAGCGACTAGGGACTGCCTGTACGAGCATCCTTCACCAGCTGTTCACCTGCCTACCCCTAACGCTAACAATTCTTGTGATCATAATTTTAGAGTTGTACATTAGTTTACGTTCGACCATGGCGAAATGTAAATACTTCGTATTATATGTCAGAAAACTGAACTATAATGAGGATCATTATAGTACAAGTTTTCATTATGATTCAGTTTCTCCCAACAATCAGCGAAGAAACAGTTGTGTGACCAATTAGGTAAGGATAGCATCGCACCTGCGCTGACTTCCACGGCCTCCTATTTTAAATTTCACTGCGTGGCTCGTGTCATATTGGGGTTTCCGAGGAGGCCATGGTCGAATACAAGGTATTCTCTGCGTCCCATCCTCTCTGTTCAATACATAAAACTGGCGAAATCTCGACAGATATTTATGAATATTTATGTTCGAACATAAAATAGTTATAATTATCTTCTAACATAAACAGTCGTATGCAACTCGCCTATGATGGTAACTAAGACACTCGTATGGAAATTATAAAACGAGCGAAGTACTTGTTTCTTAATTATTGCCATTATAGGCTTGTTGCATAATGTACTATTAGCAACTACAATTAATTACTGATATGTCTACTAGTACTGTATGTTTTCAAAATTTGTGCTTTTAAGCCGATCAACGCGATTGTACCCGATTGTAATGGGTGTCTCCCTAAACCTGAAATAACTTTACAATACATAAATAAATAAATAAATAAATAAATAAATAAATAAATGAACAAACGAACGAACGGACAGACAGAGGGATGGACGGATAGACTCATAAATAAATAAAATCATTTGGACAACCAGTGTCGATCGTCAAGTGATCATTATGAGATCCTTTACAATTAGGCCGTTAAATCTACTGTATGTCTACAAGTACGTGGGTGTCGGTATTTACAATGTGTACACATATTAAGCTACAGAAGTTCTTATAACTTGCGCAACTTGTAAAGATTAATTTCAATTACTAGGGGAACACTGAACAAGTAGTTACGTGAAGAACTATATAGCCTATTTTCATATATCATACTTATGTTAATTGCCTCTACGACATACACAATATCAGTTTGATTGCTGTAATAGATTCGTTGATACAGAGAATCATCTAAATAATTCGGATGGTTGCCATGTTGGATTTTTCTATATGTAGGCCAGAGAGTTATGTACTATTGGATGATGATCTTTGCGTAGGTTCATTATTCAAACGTTGACTTCAATCGCATGGTAAGGACACAAGAAATGGAAACTTAATTTTCAAATTTCACACAGCCACCATCTTGAGGTTATGTAAACAATTGAACTAAATTAGATGACAGTGCATTACAATGTGTATAAACATTTGCTGTACCATGTTCCACTGTGCTCGGATGGTTAAATCGCGAGAAAAGTATATTTAAATGTTTGAATTTCACTTGGGCGCCATGTTTTTTTTTTGTAATAAATGGTTTCTAAAAGTCACATATGTGAACTTCCAGTGGGGGCATTTATTTCCGTAAAAATTCAGGGTGATATCAGTAATAGTTTCGGAGATATACAGGACGCCATGGAATGTTCTCCGCAGTGCCTAAAGGCTGTTGCGAGAGATAGCGTCACAGGTTACGTTGGCAGCACGGCTGTCGTTTGTATCAAAGCAAACAAACAGTAAATGTTATACTCACCACAGCCATTCATAACACACTGTTGTGCTCTTCCAATAATCTAACTATACACACTGACGATTTCGACAGCCCACAGCCCTTAGATGTGGCATTCGCCCTATCAAGGACACAGTGCTGCCAACTAAACTGATGACGCTACCTCTCGCAGCTGCACGTAGCCACTGTGGAGAACATTTCCTGGCACCCTGTAGAATGCCGGTGAAATATTTCGTACGGCCGTCATGTTGGATTGGTGAGAGGTAATAAAATTTGAAGGGTACTCTCGGGGTCGGATTGAATAGTACTATGACCTTACCGAGGTTCATTGAAATCGCTCCAGCCATTTAGAATTTATTAGGGGGGAGGGATGGGGGTCGGGGGTGGAAGGGGTGTGGGGGGAGGGAGACACACACACATAAGCACACACACACTCGGACAAAATGTGATCTCACAAGCTTGTTTTTTCATAACTGAAAATAGGCTAAAATGGCTTCCAACTCTATAATAAAAACCGCATGGTTGCTAAATAATCCAAATTAATAAGTGTAGTGCAGATGCTTCATAACATTTCGGCAAATTAGCAAACAATATACAATCATCATAATATTTGAATCGTATATTGGATTTCACGGCCAAGGAATTAAAACTCAGCAATTTATGTAGGCTTATGCCGTGGATTGTGTGGGGATTCGTCTAGGAACACCAAGATAGGCTCATCAGCGGGTTCTTGGTGTCCGTGCCTGAACCATCTTTTTGGAATCCTTTATAGGGAGGTGATAAGGCTGCTTGAGGTTTTAGTTCTCGCAGTAAATAAGCGCAGGTACGCTTCTTAAGAAGAGAGGCAGCGTGGAGTTCGCTACTCCTGTGGGAGTCCGGGCACGGACGCCAAGAGCCCACTGATGAGCCTAACTTTGTGATCCTAGGCGAAACCTCGCACAAGGCAC
Source organism: Meconema thalassinum (assembly GCA_946902985.2). NCBI lineage: Eukaryota > Metazoa > Arthropoda > Insecta > Orthoptera > Tettigoniidae > Meconema > Meconema thalassinum. The sequence goes on along the minus strand of OX336388.2, from coordinate 1,710,612,918 downwards.
GGCATAAACCTAGAAAAATTACTGAGTTATAATTTGAAACGTTGTGTAAAATAACTTGATCTCTATAAAGAGAAAACCCCGTGATTTCTCTCTATAGCTGCTGAACATCAATTCGGATAAAAAATACTAGAAAACATGGTATAAATTATGCATAACTTAATCTGTCACGATGAAGCGAGGCTGAAAATTGAAGTAAATTAGAATTGTGATTATAAATGTTAATTACATGTTAATAAATAAATATATGAAAACAAATACCAATTACATACTATAAAGCTAATTAAAACATATTTTGATACATTATGCTAATCGTTTATTCTTTTTTATAGAGTTATTTCATTGTTTGCAATGAGAAACAGATATTTTTTTTACAAACATTACATTAAATCTCCAAGGTTGTCACATCAAATCTCTAGCGAATAGAATCACGCAGGCATCCCAGGGATGATAAAAATGGCTCCCCTTTCAAGTGTGGAGGACATTTCAACCACACGAAGGTGGGAGGACCATGTAGTAAAATCAACCTGAACATCAGGCCTTCTTGCCATCGGATGTGTACAATCTGTGTGAGTGCGGGAATATTTAGTATCCGAACCACCTACCCACCTGTCCCCAACTAGGACGGAAGCTTCTAGTTTAATGTGACCGTTGATCTCACGATCATGAGCCACGGGACTTCCTTTTAACGTGGAATCAGAACCACAGGACATGGCATTTCACTATAGAAAATCTCACATGCATTGACCGGGAATCGAACCCGGTCCACCTTGGTGAGAGGCAAAGAGCTTGACCGCTGTGCCACCATGGGTGGGAACTAAGTGTACTTGTTGTCATGGTAACTTAATGATGTGTCGGAGATTTGTCACTGTAGGCTACACGCTTCAACGAGTGGTAACATCAGTGTGTTTGCTCTTGTTGTCATGGTAACTAACATGTCCATGCTCATTCCAGATAGACCTCCAGCCCAAAATCCGCCAGGAGCTCACAATTTGTGGGACGTTGGTTGGTAACCACAGGACTCCAGCATTGCTTCCACTTACTTGAGCCGGGCTACTTTCAGTTATCCTTCCTGTCGACCTCCCTTGGTCAACACTTGTTCTCTTCCGACCCCGACGGTATTAGGATATCCGAGGCCTAGGGAGTCTTTCACCTTTCCCGCCTTAATTGGCCCTTATCTCATCTTTCCTGATCCCTCATTATTTGAGGGGTCAGCCTTCTTTTTCTTTTCATGATATCTCCAGCCTTCTTTCCAAGGCTCTCAAGGAGGCAGGGTGTGCTTAACCCCCTCCACTTCTGGTGTACCCTGCATATTGCTACACCCTCAAGGGGTCACGGCTGGTGAGTTCGGGGGTTGGCAACCCCGAGGGATTCCAGAGCTGGGTCCAGTTTTCCCCCTCTTTCCAATGCCTTTGGTGCGGACCCTCTCCTCTTTCCCTTTCCTAGCTGCCTTTCATGGCTCTCCTTCCTTCGAAGTCCCTCAGTCCTCACTTATCGAAGGTTGAGGGCGTTTCCTTTCCTTCTATCTTTTATTTCCATTATTCCTTTCTTTTGTCCTTATCTTCTATTAGCTCGCAAGTTTTGTAGTTATAGTTGTAGTTTCACGATCACACAAACCATTAGGGGCCGATAACCTAGATGTAAGGCCCCTTAATAGTACATTATACAACGAGCCTACAATGGCAATAATTAAGACACTCGTAAGGAAATTATAAAACGAGTGTAGGCGAGTTGCATACGACTGTTTATGTTCGACGATAATTATAACTTTATTATATGTTTTAACATAAATATTCATAAATATCTGTGGGATTCAGTAACTTCAGTTAGTTAACAGAGCACGCTGGGTGATTTGCTGGCTGAACAGAGCGCATTCGTGGGTCAGAGAATTTCGAAAGCAGAGACCATTTACTTTGCTTGGCAATGCTATTGTTTACAGCCTGCATGATGTCTAGTGCCGATCAGAACTAGCATTCACTAATATTGTCACCGAAGTCGTTTGAAAGCAATGCGCTGTGTTGAAATTGGTATTGGGGATATTAAGGTACAGTGCTATTTCTTGTCTCATATTCGCCAGTTTATTTACGCGAACATAAGGGACGGTGCACTTTCCATGTCGGTAATTTATGTAGAAGGATGCTGTGTTGCTAACTTCTGGACGTAGATTCATAAATTTCGTGCATATGTCATAGTATTTTCTTGTTACCGTAAATATTCGTGCTGATTTTGTCGTTGTGTTTGGGATTGTAACTACAAATTGATGATCCGAAATCCAATTTGAACTTTCAAATCATGTAATTCATGTCCGACATGTAGGATTTTGAGCGCATGCGCGAAGCTATCCTTACCTTATTGTTCAATGAATGAGTTCTGATTGGCTGGAGAAACTGTTTCATAATGAAGAATAGTACTAAAATGACCCTCATTATGATACAGTTTTCTGACATATAATATGTTTATTTCGACATCGTCGAACATAAAACTACAATCATCATCATCATCATCATCATCATCATCCATAATGTTAAATTTTGGGCTTATGCCGTGTTTTATTATATTAATATTCGACGCGTTTCGAAAGAAACCATGTCTTTCTTCGTCAGGAATAATCTGGAATACGACAATGTTGCTAAGAGAAAGCAACGAAGAACATATAGAAGGTGCCCAAAGATGGACGCCATTATAGCCCCATGTTAGGGGCTCCATGTTAGGGGCTATAATGGCGTCCATCTTTGGGCACCTTCTATATGTTCTTCGTTGCTTTCTCTTAGCAACATTGTCGTATTCCAGATTATTCCTGACGAAGAAAGACATGGTTTCTTTCGAAACGCGTCGAATATTAATATAATAAAACACGACATAAGCCCAAAATTCAACATTATGAATAGTAACACGGGCCGTGAAAGTCTAAATGACAATATCATCATCATCATCATCAACAACCAGCCCCAAAAATATCCATGCCTGGCGCCTTTAAGACGGATGACACAGCCGGAAGTATGTGAATAGTATCTCGGGTGGTGAGCGTTCAACTCCCGGCCAGCGTGCTGCGTGAGACACGTCGACCATGCAAACAATCATTCTGTATGCAACAAATGTATAGAAATTGAATCAGGTTAAAAGTATTGGGAAAACTATGATATTGATGATCTCTTGGGCCGTGGATAGAATGTAAATTTGCGCGATGATTGACTCTTTAATAGGAAGTCATGGGTTCTATTCTTGACTCTGCCAGAAATTTAAGATCTGACATGAGATCTACAATGGAGTGTAATACTAGGTGGCCACTGACTAATCCTGCAGCACAGCTTTGCACTTTAAGTCTCGCACCATGAATGCTTAGAGGAGCTGAGGGTACGTCAAACGAAAGTTCAAATTCCACACTTCCTCTAGAAGAATGCCGGGTACTTACCCCAATATTAGACCCTAAAAATTATACTTACACACACTACTACTGTCAGCACAGAAACACAGTTCATCGAATTAATTCAACGCACCATCAAGTACTGGGGGCTGACGACTAAGATGTTCCAATAGCTTTATTAAACACAAAGTGTGCACTTTTTAATGAATATTCACATTACTTGTGTCGTGCAATAATCAATAATAGAGCATGTTTATTTTATTTTTATAGTGTATGGCTTTTAGTGCCGGGAGTGTCCGAGGACATGTTCGGTTCGCCAGAGTTTGTAGCTTCCTCTAAGCGGACACCCATGGGGAGAGCTACAAGTACCGTCGCGTGTGGTGTGGAAAGGAAAGTATTAATGTAAGGACGAGGAATTGAAAGGTAGCAGTTGTGGCCTATAGTTAGGGACCAACCCCGGCATATGCCTGGAAGGAAGATAGGAAACCACAGAAGACCATCTTCAAGGTTGCCGGTGGGGGGATTCAAACCTCCTCGCCTCCCGGATGTGAGTGACTGCCTGCAGCCACGCCGTAACGACCACGGCTAACTCGCCCGGTAATGGAGCATGGTCACTGCGCGCATTGTAAAACATTGTACCGGTCACAATGCTGATCACACAGTAGCCAAACACAATCGGCTGAAAGCTCATGATAGGAATTGTACTTGTAAACTTTATGATGATAGCCATGCCCGGCCATGGAGTTACCGAAGTGTCGAAGGTCCTGGTTCGCATCTGACCATGTCCTGTTCATCTTGGCTTCTGGCGAGTAGAACTGTAGCCACATGTCCTTCCGTTTATTTCCCTTTCTTACAATAATTTCTTCCAGTCATCCGTAGATGGGAGAGCAAACTTGAACCTAAAATCTTCTATGAGGAAAGGTTCTCCAGCAAGCTCATAGACTAGCCGTGATCGTGTATATCGAGATACGCCAGTGGTGACTTTTGAAAATCTCGCCTTGACTATTTACAAAGTGTGGAGGTCACTCTTAGTTAGTTTAGCCAATGTAAACTCTATCCTGGAAGCAACAATAGGTATTATTTTTGCATGAAATAATGTAATAGCAGAACAAGAACAATAACATCAGCAATTAAATATCGGCTTGATATGAAAAGTCACGTCGCATGGCTTCAAACCAAGGAATTGTGGCTCAAGGTGTCGTCATACTAGCCATGCGTCCCCCATAATTCACAGGCTATGAGCTGGCCAGCACTTATTGTTGGGTGTAGGCTAGCAGTCTTCTGAGGCCCAACCGGAGGGTTCGTTCACCTGATATTACGAGAAACGAGGGTGTCCGTTAGTCGTGCTGACGCGGGTGTTTTGGAGCACAAAAAGGAAAAGAGGTTGGATAAAGCTGTAATGCAATGCGCTACAAGTATGATAATTTGTTCTCACGCGAATAAAATATGGTATGTACATTAGAGTGACACGCACACATTAGTTTGGTTGGCTAACAGCTCTAATGTCATTCATTAGGACGTAATACTGCGCAGTAAACTGAGAGAGCAGGACTGACATATTATATCAAATCTGTAGTGTAGGATCCATCTTATTACACACACCAGGAACATTTTGTTCTTGTTAATTCTTTTTAGAGGCTTGGGACATCATAGCCACTGGCCCCATGTGCTGGCTTTGTCTGTTTTTGAGGTATAGACATTTTTGAAGCCCATTTTATCAGTGTTGCCTTCGTAATCTAGCAATTTTATTATTATTATTATTATTATTTAATTCTCACAGATTTTCACTAGTAATCTGCTAATGACTGGCTACAAATAGCAAAGTGCACAGTCTTTGATTTCACCTGTCTGTGTGTTTTTATAGTACTATGGTCCATTCCTTACACCAGTTAATTCACGGCTAAAACTTTCCGCCATTTCGAAACTTCCCCAAAATCGTCGTCTTCTGTAGTAGTAGGTACAGCAAGCCAAGCTCAGCGAGAGAGTTGTGGATCTTCCGTAGAACCTCGTCTTGTGCACCAATTACACTGGGGAACAAAAATAACATTTTTGTGTGGTGTCTGGAATTTAAAAACAGATTCTGGGCATAATTGTGCTGCTGATTCAAAAACTTATGTCCATTTTGTTCTATCAGCTCTATTTTTTTTTAAGATATTGATAATTTTGTGATAATGTATTACTGCAATTTATAAATTAGGATCACGGAAGAACTGTAGACTATTATGGACGATGGGATACGCATATGATGGCGGACATTTGTTGGAGCCTCCATCGAGAATGTACAGAAATATCACATCCCAGACAATCACAGAAAGGTGGATTTAGCGATGTGCCAAAATTGAAGGTGTCATGCTTGTGTTGATCTCCTTCTGCCAGGCATTACGTCTAGCGAACGAGAAATGGATAACGACTAACTACTAATTTGAAAAAAACTTTGTACGAAAACTAAGTGTAATCTTAATGAAGAACTGGTGTTTATTTGCCAATGATTTAGACTTACAGTAATTGAATAATCTAATGCGCATTATCGTGAGAAGGAGAGCTGATAAGCAAAAACTAAAACCTATATCAGAATCTACGACCCAAGAACATCACAGAAAGGGACTAACATCTTAGACACCAAAAATCGTGTTCTCCAATGTTATCACCGGGACAATTACGCCATTTTCCTGCTTCGATAGCCCTTTGAGCTTCTCAGCTAGTGGAAAAAAAAACATATTTCTCAACCCTCTCTCTTTGTTTCTTATCATGATTATGGGGCATAAGAATAGCAACATCAATGAGAAAGGTAGGTTGTTGTTTCCTCTTTCAGGACCAAGGAGATGTCTGTTCTGTTACTTCCTACAGGATGGTCAGTGGCTACTGTCCTTTGCAATGTTGTTCTATAAACTGCCTAAGGCTCATTTTGTTGTACGGCATTTTATCGCCAGCAAAACATAAACTGTTGAGTTCTTGATGAATGATTCTGGCGACGATATTATTACCATTCTTCTTCTTCTTTTTCTTTATTTGTTTCACCCAACTTTGGGGTATATGAAATCAATCACTTTTTATTGTTTTGAGCTTTCCTTTTAGCCCAGTATTGCCTCACCCTTTGAGATGTTGCTTCCCTTTCTCAGGCAGAGATGTGGATCGTATGCTTTTGTTTGATTTTAACTTGGAACCGTTGTTTCTTATCCTTGGTGACGGTTTTTGCAGTTTTGTCCATGAGCATGGTGTCTGTAATTTGGAGTTCCACGAAGTCTTTCTCAGTTTCCTTAAACCAAAGAGGTTTTGTTTTTTTATTACCATTATTAGGCTATTAGACTATTCTTCTTCTTCTTCTTCTTCTTCTTCGCGAATGGGTCGCTTAGGACCACGTGAAATCAACACTTTCTAGCCTTCCTGTTGGCCCAGTATTCCTTCATTCGCAACGAGTGGGTCTGTTTCCGCTACTCTGACCATTAATGTTGTGTAGTCTTCTTCTCTTCCTCCTCGAAACCTCGCGTCTGAGTGATTTTCCTGATTTCCTTCCGGTCATGTAAGTTTGGTGATCCTAATTCCTTTAAATCTCTCTCTGTAAATTTATACCAATTCGGTCTAGTAGCCTTGTTCTTTAAGAAAGTATGTATTTTGTGTGTCAGTCAGTTCGGGTCCATTCTTTCTATGTGTCCCATAAATTGGATTCTTCGCATTCGCATTGAGTCTGTGATTTTGGAAACTTTTTTTGTATATTTCTGTATTAGACTTTGGATAATGTACACCATCCATTGTTCTCGGTCCAAGGATTTTTCTCATTATTTTACGTTCTTTCACTTTTATTTGGTGTTTTAGTGTTTTGTGTAGGAGATTGAGTGTCTCTGAAGCATAGAGAGCTTCAGGTTTGATTACAGTTGTAAAGTGCTGAATTTTGCAGTTCCAGGAGAGACTCTTTTTGTTATAAATATATTTTGTTGATTGAAAAGCAGTTTCCATTTTCTGAAGCCTCGATTCAATTGCTTTCCTTTCGTTACAGTTTTCTGTAATCCATTCACCTAAATATTTAAATTCGTTTACTCGAAAGATTTTGTTGTTGCCAATTTGAAGTTCATTTGATGCGGTTTTGATGTCAGTCATAAATATTGTTTTTTTCAAACGAGATTCGCAATCCAATTTTCGCCGCTTGTTCTTGTAGTAGTTCAATTTGCTTTTGCGCGTCAGAGATATCTTGGGCAATTATTGCCATGTTATCAGCAAATACTAAGCAGTCTAATTCTATGCCTTTAATTTTTGGCCCCAGTCGGTGTGTTGGTGCATCAGCTTTTCTCCATTCCCGTACAACTTTCCCAAGAGGACAATTGAAGAGCAACGGGGACAGTCCATCGCCTTGTCGTACTCCTGTTTCTATTTGAAAGTCTGTGCTCAGTTCTCCCATTATTATTATTATTTATTTATTTATTCAGTTCACACGGTACATGCCTATTAGACCACGCGAAGCAATCATGACTACTTGTTCTTCCTGTTTTTCCAGTACTCTTTCATTCGTGCACTAAAGGCTCTCTTCCTTTCTTCGGTCCACTTCGGTCTTTGGGCTGTAGGCGCTATTTTCTCTGACATCACTTGCCACTTGTATACCTTGTGTCGAAATACGCCTTTGTCTTTGAAGTCTTCTGGGTCGGCCTGTGCTTTTTCCAAGTAATTTTTGACTTGCATCATCCAGAGTGTAGTAGTATTGAGCCGCTGCATGTATCTAAGAATTTTGTTGGCGAGTCTGGTTTGTGGGAGTTTGCTGATGTGGCCGTAACATTTTAGTCGGCTCTTTCTGATGTCTGCTGCGAGTTGGACAATTTCTGTGTGGTGTCTCTGGAGTGAAGCCTGTATCCTTCGTCTGTGTGCTTTGGTCCAATAATTTTCCTTATTATTTTTCTTTCCTCTGTGAGGATTTTTCCAAGTCACTCTTAGTGTGTAATGTCAATGTCTCACTGGCATAAAGCACCTCTGGTTTCATAAACATGTTGTCATGACGAAGTTTGGTGAATGTGCACAGATATTTTTTGTAGACACCCTGTGTCTATTATTATTAATATTATTATTATTGTTTTATAACAAGATTATTATGTATTTTTTCATAAACAGTGCTTATTTCTATATATTTATGCATTACTACCACGCATAGCCTAAATTCAATATTTTTTCGTAGTCCTTGTGTGATCTTGAATTTTAAGAAAAGTAGCCTTCTCAGTTTATAATAAACTTCTTTTGTGTCTATTGCAAGACGGGAAGGAGACTTATAGTTATTCATAATTACATTGGAGCTAGTAAATTTCATTTCCCGTACACCTTTCAAAACTTGTTAAGAAAGGCTAGACAGAAACGTTTATTTATGGCATCGCTGTGACGTGAATGTTATCGTTGCAAGATTTGTAAGTCTAAAATTTATGGGCTTCCAGTGCACTATCCTCAGTTGTACTTCAATCCTTAAATCATTTCTCTGGTAATGCAGGCAGTAATTTATGAGCACAGGAGCTGTTTTCAGAACGTCACATTCAAAATAGCTGTTTGTACTTTATGATGCAGTTATCTCACGCTGTGCTATAAATTCCTGGAGTTTACTAGCCCGCAAGTTAGGCAGAAGTGCATATATGGAAGTGTTTTGTAATAAAAACAGTAGTAATGACTGTAATCTGCAATGAAGCATAATGTACCATGAACGTTTATCTTTTGTGGAGTGTGAGGAGGTAAGGCTTCTAGTGAGGTTAACTATTCTTGATACGAGTATCTTCTGTGTATGCACGCCCAAGTACACGGGGATGACGGCCAAGATGTTCCAAGCCTCTGAAACGTATTATTAATCATAACAACCAGACATCCTGCTACGAGAAGAGCACAGTGGATGTGGAATTCAACTAAGAATATTTCATTATTTAGGTATTAGGAATATGAAATTAAACATGGATAGGTAAATTAGTATGCATCTGCCTTGCAGTAGCAATATATTAGAGATAATGTAGTATTGTCTCTTGAGTTAAGTCTAACACGACATATTGCAGGTCGGCACTCAACCCCCTCCTGTTTCTATTTAACATAATAGCGTCCAGCCGGACGTAAGACGGAAACATCCAGTAGCTCTCGGATTTCCTCTTGCAATGCATATTGCTTTGGAAGCCCTCAGGGGTCCTTACAAAGTGAAGCCTCCCCACACAAGACATGAGGGATATCGTGAAGGCTTAAAACCTTGCACGACCAAGCACTTGCTGAGAAATATAGGCACTCAAACTGTGAAAAGTAATACACTTAGCCTTATGAGAACTACTGAGAAAATGTGTGCTTCATTCTCAACGCAATCATGCTAGTTTGTATTACCATGGTTTTACCTTCTACTCCAGGCAAATGTGACCTTGGTCACACATTTATGACCCCTACAAGCTTCCTTCCTTTCATTATTTTGGAACCATTCATTCGAGCTCATTTTGTTCAGATCTCAGAAATTAGGCACAAAACGTATTAGATATTTTAGCCTACTCTTGAATTTGTAACACTTAACAGCTACAATGACGAAAATGCGTGACCAGGTAGAACCGTATATCCGTCCATGTATGGCCAAAAGACAAGAACAATCACTAGTTACGTTAAAGATGGCGACTGCGCAAAATATTAGAACATTTCATTCAACAACTCGGAATATAACTGCGTAATTAAGATGAGTTAAGACAATGACAAAACGCACCTCTCACATGAGAGGTTTTCTCGGCAGAAGGCACAAGATCAAAAATTCAATATATTCAAAATGGTGAATGGACGTACTTTTCTAATCTCGTAATTAATTCCACTACAGTAGATGCGAGAGCAACTGAACTTAGTAAACAAGGTGACATAGTGTGTAGGGTAGAACTCTTAACGTTCTTCACAAGAACATTCAATTATACTGCTCGATAAACACAAACCTACACATTTATGAGAAGTGGGCTATATTTTCTTTACTGAACATCTTCTTCTTGTTTTGATGCATACTAGGCTATCACCTCTTAAAATATTTTATACTTATTTTTTTATCACACTGTATATTTAGCTAACGTATTGCTTTAAAAATAATACAGTGTGGATGTGTCCCCACTGCCCACTACTGTTCCATACAATTAAGTAAACTGGGCTCTTAAGAAGATTAATGATAACTAGTGGACCCCTGTGAGAACTCTCGCATAATGGGTTGTGTGCGCCCCATGTGGTATAGACTACCCAACCGGCTCTGGTGCCATGCGGGCTTTACGCGACACAGCCTGGCAGGGCCTATCGTCTTGTTGATTTGTTTAAAAGCACTTAATAAACAAATAAATATATTTCTGTTGACTTATCAAGAAATTCATGATTTTACCTGTACTATTGAGACGATTTGGAATATTTTGGTACAAACCACACCTTCTAACTCCCTCTGGTTTAGGGGCTTGAGTTTTGTGAAACATACACCTTGGCGTATTATATAATAAGATCCTCTTTCTAGCTTATGACAATATACCTCGTGAAAGGTGAAGCTATTGTTTTATTTAGAGGCTTAAACATCGTGGTCATTTTAGCCCCGTAAATTTGGGTGTGTGTAGCATTTGTCTGATAACCTGTTTTGTAGGCATGTTTGTAGGATTGTGTGTATTTCTAATTAAAGCTAAAGATGCATAGACATTCAGAACGTCACAGCTCATGTTAAATAGAAATTTGATGTTTTTCAGTCGGTCAACACGATTGAACCCAATTGTAATGGGTGGTTCGATAATACTGAAAGAAAATTACATGAGATTAATAAATACACTTGGATGACCAGTTTCGATCGTCAAGTGATCATCATCAGATCCATTACACTTAGGCAGTGCAGGCAGTGACGCTGTCAACTGCTCGTATCCTGAAAGCGTACAACTCAAGCAGCTAAGTACACAATCCACTCTGACCTGACCATTTAATAACAATCACATAATCACACTAAACAAGCAAATTTGATGGTCAATCACCACTTTCACATATGGCAAATATTGACTAGTTGTGTTAATTTAACTACTACTGTAACCAAATAAGTGTACATATTGTAAATACAGGGTCATTATGTCTGTGCGCGCCGGGGGGGGGGGGGGATCGCGTGCTGCTACGATTCAAGGTCAGCTTTACCTCTTCCCACCTCCTCGCTCATGCATTCTCCCGGCAGATTTTCGGCGTTCAATATTGGCGTTCAAAATTGAAAGTGGCCCGTGCGGTTTTCACAACGTCATTGTACACCTTTTTAGGAATATTGTGTACTGAATTTCAACCAGATTAGAATTTTACACCGCAATCCATTCCCTTGTAAGCCGGCTGTGACTAGCACAGATCGTGGCAGTGCGCACCCGGTTCAGCCGGTGGTTGGTGTGCTCCGCTGACTCATATCGTTAGTTCACACGTGTTTTGTCATTCATATGGGCGTGTATTTGCAAAGCTTAGACGTTAGTGTTGCACATTTAGTGAGTATTGTGATTACTGTGATTGTTGGTCATGCCTAGACACCAATTCACATTGCGCGAACGTGTGTATATCCATAATTCGTATATAAAAAGCAGAAAATCTTGTTCTGAAACAAGACGAAAATTTTGAATCAAGTTTCCAGGAAGACCTGTGCCTAATGCCAGTACAATTAAGAGGCTCGCTAAACGATTCAAGGAAACAGGCTCCGCAAATAATAAAAGAGTTTAAAAACATTCTTTCATCAAACGATTTCAGGTGTGTGTTACAAGAGAGGGAGGTAATTTTCAGCATCGCCTATGAGCTCTGTAAGTACACATTATTGAACATGTTTGGTAAAAGTGTGATAGTGGGCGCCACCGCCGGCTGGACCGGGTGCGCGCGGCCTCGATCTGCGCTAGTCACAGCCGGCTTAGCTTGCCGTGTTCACTGGCGCGCACACACATAATGACCCTGTACTATCAGCCCTACTTTTAGACATAGATTTAATAGCCTAAGTTTAATGTATTTTCACGGAGATTACGAGACTGCACACATAAGATTATTATTCATACATTTGAAATGAAATTCTCGCTAAGTCTAGAGAAGAAGGATTTGTTTCAGCAAGTTCCGAGGGTAACTTTGCGGCAGTTGAATAAATAGGGGTACGTGCGTCGCCAAGAAATGTGTTCATTATTTGTGTAGTGGGGAGCTAGGAGATGTAATATCGTGAAACACAATACTGGGGGCATCAAATATTCAACGGCAGCTTGCTCATACAGTACATAGCGGCCGCAGTGCAACCCCTCTCATGGATATCGGTACGACTAGATCATTCAAAATTCATCACTTTACAAAAAGAAGTTTGGTTTCATTGTGAGCTGTGTTCAATTAGAGAGGATGGTAGGATATTTATTCACCAGCAGCACAGGTCAGTCCACGAATAATCGTAAGCCTTTGACGGGCAGACTCGACTGGTACTCGCCCAGTCACATGAGCTTTATTCTTCATGTTTTTGTTCAGGCATGGATGCAGTTGACCCATCAGGAGGAAGCAAACTTGCGGACTGCATAGCTCTTGAGGACAATAGTAATAATAATATGAAGAAAGTCAATACATGAAAGAATCCACTTGCTATCAAGATGGGAAACCTCTGAAGAGGCGGCTTCTTGCGTAGTTGGTAGCATGCTGAGCTTCTATGCCCAAGGTCGCGGGTTCAAACCCAGGCGAAGTCGTGGATTTTTTATGAGCGTTAAAAAATCCCTCAGTATGTCTTCCGTTGGAGGGGAAGTAAAGCCGGCGGTCTCATGTCATAGATTTATGGCATGTAAAAGAACCTTCCACTAATTATACTTGTGTGAAAGTAAATTATAGGTTATATTTGACTAACGCTCTTAGGTTTCAACGTTCATCGCCAGGAGCCGACTGCGATGGCATCTAGTAACCAAGTTCAGGACTAGTTGTCGTTGACGATGGCGTTTGGTAGCAAAAGTAGTAACTATTTGAAAATTAAAAGTCTGCAGTCCTTACGTGAATAAAAAACAGGTAACACACTAATACAGCCATCACAATTAATTAACACCGGTTATCAGACAGATTCTTCACACACCCAAAGTACACGGCTACATGACCCCGTTGTCGCAGCCCCTAAACTGAGGAACCAACCAACCAAACCTCTAAAGACTAAATTTTGTAAATTGCATCAAGTAAATACATTCAAGTACTTAGGAGAAATAATTGAGCCATCCGGATTGAATCGTGAGACAAAGATTTTTAAATAAGAAAAGGCCTGTAGAACGACCTAGAAGAGATATAATAAAATATCAATATCGGAAAACGCAAAATTAAGACACTATACCACAGTAATCAGACCTAATAGCGTCGGGAACGTTGATCATGGTATACAGATCTCTCATTAAATACGTTCCGAAACAAAAAGGAGAAACCTTGGTCCAGTCTGCTCAGAAGGAAACTGGGTGAAACGGAAGTCTTAGGAGCTTTATCAGTATGATGAAAAGATCACTGACACCTTCAAGAAAAGGAGATTTAAATTCTATGGCCACATTCTCAGAATGAACAATGACAGGTTCGCCAAGAATTCTCAGCCCTGCTCTCTTTGTGAAAGCCGAGAACAACTAGCTTATTGAAATAGAAAAAAGACCTTAAAGAAATTGGCATCACAGAATAAATTATATATGATCGACTCCAGTTCAAAACATTAATCAGCAACCATCATTTTGCTGAGAAATCAATACCAGGACCAATAAAATAGTAATGGTCTGTAGGACGGAGTAAGATTTTCAGTGCCCAGATGAAGAGATTTTGGGAGAAGTAAAAACCATCATTAGATAAATAAATTCTATCGCGCTCCACAGATTGGCATAACGATGTAAAATAATAATAATAATAGCAATAATAATATGTAAGAAGGTAAAATTGTGAGCTGTGTCCTCAAAATATCCTCGCCAGAATGTCATGTTCACTACTAATCAAACTTAAATTACATAAGTGTGGTTATGCCATGCGATTTTCTAAATCAATTTCTTAAACAATTTGAAACTTGAAAAATGAGCATTCTTCAGATGTATTTGTCACAAACACAGTCAGAAAATTTTGGGTGACCATTTCCGTATTTGCAAATGATGATAATACATTTTTACTTATATACAGTTTTTTATTCATTTCTTCCTTCCGCGTAGGCCTAATTTTTATTACCAGATATGTGATATTTTATATGTAATTCCGGCGACACTTCTCAATTTTACCTCTGATTTTCCTTATGTTTTGTTTTTGTTTACTTAAGATGAATATCTCCTTGTGATTTCGGGTACTTATTCTACTCGTTAATTTAGGGGTTGCCTATAATTTGATCATTAGTCAGTTTATTTTTCCGATCCGCAGCATTTAAAATACTGTTGTACTTTTCTTATTATTACATATTAACAAGAAAAGTACAACGGTATTTTAAATGCTACGGATCGCATAAATAAACTGACTAATGATCAAATAATAGACACTATAATTTATGTTCAGTATATTGACTTTATAATACTGATCTCTTCCAACATATCCTTCAAAGTATTTCTTATTAACATTCATACACGAAGCAAAGTGATGTAGGGTCCATGCCACTGACGTAAAACAGCCTTGAAAACCATTGTACTGCACGGAAATTCCACCCATAATCTTGAGTATTCCAAACCGATGTTTCACAATCTGAGCACCTCTGCCAATAAATTTAATTCTGGTCTGAGGGCTGTAATAAGGTATATTTACTCTTGTATGGCAAAACTGTGAAGAGGAGGGTTCAATTCCCACCTTAGATGTCCAGGAAGTGGTTTTACATGGTTTACAACTTCTTCTCCAGGCAGATGCCAGGATGGTTCTTAACTTAGGGCCTCGGGCGGATCCTTCCCAATCCTAGTCTTAATTACAAATATACACACTACTACAGATACCATTGGTTATGAGACAAATTGTATACACACACAAAATAAGCGGGGTTGAATTGACCACGATTTCCAAAGTCGTAAATGAAAGAAAAAACTATTTTCCAATTCCCTCTACTACAATGAGAAATGTGAATCATGGATAAGTTTCTGAGGCCTAGAGGATCATTACTTGCTGCCTTTGTGACCATATAGAAGGCCTAAATGACGCACACTTGTTACCAAGGTAAATAATTGTCGGAAATGTGTCCATGCTAATCACAGATAGACCCTTAGCCCTAAAACATAACTATCCTTGCTCAAAACCAATAGCAGAAGTAGCAACAACAACAACAATAACAGCAACAACAACAACAACAAAAACAACAACAACAACAACAACAACAAGAAAAACAACAAATTGCACTTCTCACCGCGACAAGGTATTTCAGTTGGCCCTCCACTGTTATTTTCGTATCTGTTATAGCCTACATATCATTCGGCAGTAGAGCCCATGGAGTAATTTAACTACAGTTGTTGTTTGAGTCTTCAGTCTTTTGACTGTTTTGATGCAGCCTTCCATGCCTCCCTGTCCTGAGCTAATCGTTTCATCTCTACATAGCTACCACACCCTACATCCGAGGCAATTTGTTTAACATATTCTAACCTTGGTCTACCCCTACAGATCTTGTCCTCGACCCTTCCTTCCATAACTAAGCTTGCTATTCCTGGGTATCTTAGTATGTGTCCTACCAACCTATCTCTTCTCTTCATTAGCAGTCGCCAGAAACATCTCTCCTCTCCCACTCGGCTTAATACCTCTTCGTTTGTAACCCTATCTACCCATCTAATCTTCATCAGTCTCCTGTAACACCACATTTCAAACGCTTCAATTCTCCTCTTTTCTGCTGCACCAATAGTCCAAGTTTCACTTCCATAGAGTGCCTCGCTCCAAACAAAGAATCTCAAAAATGACTTCTTAATACATAAACCTATATTCGAAGTCAACAGATTCCTTTTTTGTAGAAATGCTTTCCTTGCCTGAGCCAACCTAAATTTTATGTCCTCTTTGATTCGTCCATCACTGGTTATATTGCTTCCTAAGTAACAGAAGTCTCCTAGTTCCTTCAACTTTCCACCTGCCAATTTGATTTCCATAGAGGTTTCTGATTTATTTCGACTGCATTCCAATATTTTTGTTTTACATTTATTAATTAAACTACAGCAGTGTATGTACTTTCGTTCGACCTAACGCTTACTATGTAATGAGGTGGTTCCTTGTACATAAAATAACCTGTCATCCCAAACCACTAGATCATCGCGATTTCGCTAGCTTAATCGGAAACGTGGTCTAAGCTGCGGATCGCGTGATTCTATATCGGGAACGATGCATTAGGCTGGGTGAGATCCCAGTACATCATCCATCGCGTGTCATAGCATCCTGGGACTGATACTGCATGGTGGGATATTTTAATGTCGTCACTGACCTTGGAATAAACACACAAGGGTTACAAATATTACCTTTAGTAAACGAGCAACAAACTCAATGACTGTCGCTATCACCTCGCCAAACAAATGTTATAATTTATTACCACCAACTATCATACGTCAAGAAAACCTTCATATAATAACAAAACAAGTAGTTCCGTGAAGAACTATACAGCCTATTTTCATATATCCTACTCATGTTAATTGGCTCTATCAACATACAAAATTTCAGTTTGATTGTTATGATAGAAACGTAGATATTGAGAACCGTCTAAATATTTCAGATGGTCGCCAGGCTGGATTTTTATTTATGTACTAATACATGAAGATTATTGTGCTCGTGTGGTATTCAGACTTCAATCGCATGATTAGGACACGAGAAGTTAAAACGAGATTTTAAAATTTCGCACAACTGCCATCTTGTGGTTATGAATACAATTGATATAAATTAGATGCCAGTAGATTAACATTTGTATAAGCATTTAACGTGCAAAGTTTCACTGCCCTCGGATGGTTAAATCGTGTAAAACGTCCATTAAAATATTTATATTTCGCGTCGCCGCCATGTTGGATTTGTGCTCACCAGGTTACTGAAAGTGATATAGCTGAACTTATCTTTGTAGCCTCTACGAACACAAAAAGTTTCAGTTTGATTGCTGTAAAAGATTCGTAGATATTGAGAACCGTCTAAATATTTCGGATGCTCGCCATTTTGGATTGTTATATGTATAGGCCATAGAGTTATGTACTATTAAAGGAAAATTATTGCGTAGCCTCATTATTCAAACTTTCACTTTGATCGCATGATTACGACTCAAGAATTTCAAACTTAATTTTTAAATTTGGCACAGCCGCCATCTTGAGGTTATGTAAACAATTGAACTAAATTAGATGCCAGTACATTACAATATGTATAATCATTTATCAGCTATCTGCACTGCCATACAAACTATATCCGCATGGCGAAACATTTTTGTGGGTATCCGCATCCACGCAGTGCTTTATCTATAACCAGCCACGGCTTGTCCAAATGCCACTAGGGTTCTACGGCTGCATGTTGCAATGAGTAACGTTTCAGGTGGAATTGCAAGATCTCGCAAGCCACGATGCTGCCTGTGCCTTCCACTCTCTTCCTTGAAGCTAGTCACGACGCCTAGACGTACGTGGTTATACATTCCCGCCGAACATTGTATTGGTAGTTGAGTTTTCTACCGCCAAGTAAACCGACAATTACCGGCAGTTAGCTCTGCGTTTTCCCTCCCACTTCCCCGGTATACTACTGCAGCGTAAAACATTGGCCATGCTGAGTGTCTGTGTCTGATTGTGAGAACCTACTATCACGCGCGTCAATTTTCTCAGATAGGGAAGTATTCGGCCCACCCCCCGCACCGCTCTACATCCCACTCCTAATTCTGAGCTCTCAAGATCAAGTGCACAGCTAAACGCCGGTAAAAGTACAGAGAACATTGGAACTTATATATAAAATTTGGCGGGAGTGTATAAGTTATCCACTCAAAGTTAGGGGTTGCTTACTAGACACTATGAAGAAAATGGAAAGGAGCAAAAGACCAATATAATAATAATAATAATAATAATAATAATAATAATAATAATAATAATAATAATAATAATAATGCTATTAGTTTCACATCTCTTCTAACTGCTACGGGTTTCAGGGACCCTTCACCGGGGTGCCAGATTTTTTTCCCGAGGGGTATCTTCATCGTTCCTGAAAATCTACTGACATGGCTCCCTCGCATTTGCGTACCCTCAAATGCCAACTGACTGCCTATTCAGTAGCATTGTTAACAACTGCCTCGCAGAACCCCTTGCCTCATTTGGACGAGAATGAAAAGTACTTTTAAACCACGAGACAGCTTTGTGGTCTGTTTTTTGGTGACACAAATAATATGAATTGTCAAACTCTCGAACTGAATCTCTATCATATGCTAATACAAGATAGATGCACACAGTTTGGTTAAGTTCCACTTATCGTGTAACAAGTGAACATGAAGCACGCGCCTGAAGCGTGGCGTCATCTAACTAACATGTGACGGCTGACAGCAGCTGCCAATCGCAACTAACTTGCTTCCAGCGTGACAGTGACATGAGGTTACATCACCTGCAGTCTCTTGCTGCACTGAAGTTGATTGGAAGGTACAGTTCTAGCATTTGCCTTGAATTGATAATGGGGAAACCACGGAAAATCCTTTAAAGGACGGCCGACGTTGGAGATTGAATTCACTAATCTACCGTGTCCGGAGATAACCTGGCTCCATAGCCTCGCGCGTAAATACTCATAGCTATCGTGATCGGTAACACTAGGAGAGCCACACTGCAAGTGTATTCATTCACCTATCCCGTCTCCTCTCTCTCACTCTCTCTACATACTGAATATCTTATATTTTCATGGCAATAGATGTGTCTTTCACCTTCGTACTAGGTTGCGCATATCTAGCCACCCATTCCTACTACCTCGTGCTGTAGCACCTAGCGTTCTTGGCTGTCACCCCAGAAGTTCGGGTTCAATTTCCGGCTCTGACAAGAAATTTAATTCTGGTCTGAAGGCTGGAATGGGGTCCACTCAGCCTCGTGAGACAAAACTGATAATAGGTGGGTTGGATTCCCACCTCAGCCATCCATGAAGTGGCTTTCTGTGATTTCCCACTTGTACTTCAGACAAATGCCACGATAGTTCCTGACTAAAAGCCACGGCCACTTCCTTCCCAATCCTCACCTGAATTATACACACACTACTAGACTACAGACAACTTGTTAACACAAGTTATCAGTACACGGGCCTAAATGACCACGATGTCCAAGCTCCTCAAATGAAACACTTGACGACCAAAGACGTGTAGAAGTACTGTACAAATCCACCCATGACTGACGTCATTGTTCGTGCTGCCGTACGTTAGGAGCTGCCAAGAGCAAGGTCAAAGACTGCTGCATTATTTCAGTTTAGTTAGTTAGTTAGTTATTGTTGTTTTAAAGGGACGGAACTTTATTTTAGTTTGTTATAATGCCATTAAATGCTTTATTAATTAACCCTTAAAATGTATTTGACTTTGAAGTTATGAGCATAAGGGTACTAGAATGAACTTATAGTCACTTTGCTGTTCTCTTTTCGTGACATTTAATCATAAGGTCATTGTTGTCTCCAGGGCTGCGTTTACATTCGTGACCTTAGCTCTGCATTTGCCTCAGGGGATAGCAGCCCACTCAGTTCATCTCAACACACGATGGCTGGAATAGACGTCTCCTTTCATTAGCACCGGAGAGTTTCCACACAGGTGCGCGATTTATAAAGCTTCAATAATACCATCATAAACATAAACTTTAACTTGAAATTAAACTTAAATATGAACATAAACATAAACATAAATTTAAACGTAAACTTAAACAACTAAGTTCCCGGCTTAGGCTGGAAAACGGAAATTGATGATGACGATGACTACGTCTTGAGATGGGCACAGCCTCCTTAAACGACCACAGACTGAAAATGAATACCAAACTTGAATCACACAATCAGCTGATCAGGAAGTACAGTCACACTTGAATCGTAGCCACTCTGACTATTATAACACATTCATATTCGTCTCCACTTCCTCTCGTAACCAATCATGCTGTCTCGTCATGCTTACAGCCTCTTCACATCCGTGATTCCAGCTGCGTACGACGTATATTTTATGTGAATTTGTTTAAGCTGGTTATTGCTCTATTCTCTATTCTAATCATGGAGCATGGGCGAGAATTGGAGTGTCACGTCGAGGCTCTGCTGAATTTATCTTCAGAATAATTTCATTCTATAAATCAGTTCTCAGAGCGTTAGAATAAAACCTTAGAGGCAACTCCACGATCCAAGCTCTCTTAAATGGAACATGACTCAGGTGAAAAGCCTAAGCGATGACAAGTAATACTTCAATTTTTGATATACTCGTCATCTGCTGAACCACCCCCTGGTATATAATGTTATTGTCTGGTCCTACCGCGATCCCCAGTTCAATACCCAGATTCGCTATTAATTTAAAGGACTTGTTAGTGTAGCGATTTGAGGGGCGTGGGCATCGTAGTCATTTAGCTCCATGTGCTTTGGTGTGTGTGCGTGGATTGTTTTCTGATAACCTGCGATATTATAATAGCTCTATTAGTGTATGTCCTTCTGTTATTAGAAGCGGCTTTGGTGGCGTAGTTGGTAGCATGCTGAGCTTCTATGCCCAAGTTCGCGGATTCAAACCCGGCCGAAGTCGTCGGATTTTTAAGAGAGTTAAAATCACCCAGTATGCCTTTCCTCGGAGGGGAAGTAAAGCCATCGGTCCCATGTCATAGATGTATGGCATGTAAAAGAACCTTCCACTAATTACACTTGTGTGAAGCTAAATTATAGGTAAGATTTGACTAACGCTGTTAGGTTTCAACGTTCGTCGCCAGAAGCCGACTTCTAACCAAGTTCAGAACTAATTTTCGTTGACGGTGGCGTTTGGTAGCAAAAGTAGGAACTACTTGAAAATTGAATGTCTGTAGTCCTTACTTGAATTTTAATA
The DNA here is from genome assembly GCA_946902985.2 of Meconema thalassinum. Classification (NCBI taxonomy): domain Eukaryota; kingdom Metazoa; phylum Arthropoda; class Insecta; order Orthoptera; family Tettigoniidae; genus Meconema; species Meconema thalassinum. The sequence goes on along the minus strand of OX336388.2, from coordinate 1,710,591,682 downwards.
GTACATTAAGCAACGAGCCTATAATGACAATAATTAAGACACGAATATGTTTATAAAACGAGCGTACGCGAGTTTTATAATTTCCATACGAGTGTCTTAATTACCATTATAGGCGAGTTGCATACGACTGTTTAAGTTCGAGGAAAATTATTATAACTATTTTATGTTCGAAGATAAATATTCATAAGTATTTGTCAAGATTTCACCAGTTTTATGTACTGAACGGAGCGCATGGGACGCAGAGAATGCCATGTATTTGACCATGGCCTCCTCGATTACCCCACTATGACACTAGGCCACGCAGTGAAATTTAAATTAGAAGGCCTTGGAACTCAGCGTAGGTGCGATGCTAACCTTATCTAATTGGTCAAACAACTGTTTCTTGAGCTGTGATTGGTGGGAGGAACTGTTTCATAATGAACAAGAAGTTCCGTGAAGAACTATACAGCCTACTTTTCATGCCAATGATTATTCTACAGTATATGAACCTATCTAGAATAATGACGAAATTAAGTTGGTAATATCGAAATATCTAATTAGTTCAAAATATACCTGGTATAATGTAGCCTAATAGAGCACTACAGTTGGCAGCTCTGGCGACTGAATATATTCTTAGTTCAATCTCTTAAGGTACAGAATACAAAATTTGGTTGAAGTCCAATGGACGTTACATGCAGTTAGACACTGGATCTATCAGCACGCGTAAAAGCATGTTGCCAACAATACCATGCGTGTACTGGTCAGAAATAATCTGAAATATTATGATATCTTATTGTGCCAATTTTGGATGAAATCCATTTGTTAGTATAGAAGTTACATGTATTTTAAAATTGGACATATCAGCAGGCATAGAATCATGTTGGCAGCACTGCCTTGTATTAATTACTCCAAATTAATCTAGAATGTCAGGTGCTATACGTGTGCAAAGTATAGAGATGTTGGCTTGCATACTTTCTGGAATATTGATGTTAGTGTAAAATAAATACAGACATCATTTATTAACAGTTGGCAGCCCTGATTGCTCTTAACAATACTTATAGTCATATCTGTTATGGTACACATAGCACATACGAAATTTGGTTGAAATCCAACTGATAGTATAAAAGTTACATGTATTTAAAAATTGGTCGTATCAGCAGGCTTATGATCATGTTGGTAGAACTGACGTATATAAGTTACTCGAAATTAATCTAAAATGTCAGAATATACGTGTGCATAGTTTAAAGCTGTTGGCTTGCATACTTTCTGATATATTGGTATTTGGATAAAAACAAGTAGTTCCGTGAAGAACTATACAGCCTATTTTCATATATCCTGATCATGTTAATTGCCTCTATCAACATACAAAATTTCAGTTCAATTGCTGTAACAGATTCTTAGATATTGAGAACCGTCTAAATATTTCAGATTGTCGCCAGGTTGGATTTTTATTTTTGTACTATTACATTAAGATTATTGTGTACGTGTGGTATTCAAACTTCAATCGCATGATTAGAACACAAGAAGTAAAAAAGAGATTTTAAAATTACGCACAGCAGCCATCTTGTGATTATGCAAACAATTGAAATAAATTAGATGCCAGTGGATCAACATTTGTGTAAACATTTAACGTGCAACGTTTCACGGCACTCGGATAGTTAATTCGCGAGAAACGTCCATTTATATATTTATACTTCGCGTCGCCGCCATGTTGGATTTGTGCTCACCAGGTTACTGAAAGTCCTATAGGTGAACATATGTTCATACTCTCTATGTACATAAAAAAACAGTTTGGTTGCTGTAAAAGATTCATAGATATTGAGAACCGTCCAAATATTTCGGAAGCTCGCCATTTAGGATTGTTATATGTATAGGCCATGGAGTTATGTACCAGTCAAGGACAATTATTGCCTAGGTTCATTATTCAAACTTTCACTTCGATCGCATGATTACGACACAAGAAATAAAAACTTAATTTTAAAATTTCGCACAGCCGCCATCATGAGGTTATGTAAACAATTGAATTAAATTAGATGGCAGTGCATTACAATCTGCAAAATCATTTACTGTACCACATTTCACTGCGCTCAGAGAGTTAAATCACGACAAACGTCTATTAAAATATCTCAAATTCGCTTGGTCGCCTTGTTCGTTTTGTACTTTACAGGTTTATGAAATATACATAGGTAAACTTGTATCAGTACCCTTAATCACCGTACAAAATTGCAGGGTGATATCTGTAATAGTTTCGGAGATATAGAATGTCAGTGAAATATTTCGCACAGCCGCCATTTTGAGGTTATGTGAACAATTGAACTAAATTAGAATCCAGTGCATTACAATGTGGATAAACATTTGCTGTACCATGTGTCATTACGTTCGGATGGTTAAATCGAGAGAAAAGTCTATTTAAAAGTCTCAACTTCGCTTGACCGCCATGTTGGTTTTGTAGTCACCAGGTTTTTGAAAGTCTCATAGGTGAACATCTAGTAGTGCCCTTTATCACCGTACACAATTTCAGGGCGATACCGGTAATAGTTTCCGAGATATTGAATGCTAGTGAAATATTTCGCACAGCCGCCATGTTGGATTGGTGTGACGTAACAAAATTTGAAGGGCACGGTCGAGGTCGCCGAGAATAGTGCTATGAACTTACCGAGTTTCATTGAAATCGCTCCAGCCGTTTAGATTTTATTAGGGGGGGGGGCACACACACACCTCACACACACACACACACACACACGGACAAAAGGTGATCTCATAAGCCTATTTTTTCAAAATTGAAAATAGGCTAAAAATAAAGAGAGCAATTATTAACAGTTGGCAGCCCTAGTGGCTCTTAAGAATACGCTCAGTCATATCTGTTTATGTACAGATATTACATATAAAATTTGGTTGAAATCCAAGTGATAGTGTAGAAGTTATATGCATTTAAACATTGGACCTATCAGAAGGCTTAAAATTATTTTGGCAACACTGTCATGGTTGGCCTCCTGGAAATTAAACTAAAATAGTATTATCTACATGTGTGCCAATTTTGGAATAGCTCCCATGCATACCTTGCAAGATATCCAACATGGAGCTCAAATTACTAGTGCGTTTTTTCAGCAGTTGGTAGCACTGACATAATTTTCAAATATGGACGTGAGAAATTCCGGTGCAAATCTTTACTCATACTAAATTTGGTTTTGATTGCTGCAGCCGTTTGTGAGTTGATAGAGGGGGACACACACACAGCCAGACAGACCGACAGACAGTAGGACAGACAGACAGACAGACACACATTTTCCCGGATCGATCTCATAAGTCTACTTATTCCTCATTTTTGCAAAATGTTAAAAGTAGGCTAAAAATAGTGTTATAATAACCATCATTATGATACAGTTTTCTGACATATAATAGTTAGGGTCGAACATAAACAGATAACACACACTAATACAGCCATCACAATTAACACCGGTTATCAGACAGATTCTACACACACCCAAAGTAGCCTACGCGGGGCTACATGACCGCGTTGTCGCAGCCCCTAAACTGAGGAACCAACCACCATCTGTTATTAGTATGGACACATTTCTTACAGTTAGTTACCATGGTTACCAAGTGTACAATACCCAAGGGGTATGCACCCCTTAGAGATCATCCCCCCCATCATCTGTCTAAATCTCATAAAAGGCAACCCTTTAAAAGCCTACCCAATATCCATCAATACTATAAGGGCAGCTGGCTACTCCATAAAGCAGCTCAACCCTTGCGTAATTATGACACACAGCGACATACTACAAACTGGTTCAACTATGCCACAACGCGCTGACAGAACAGAGGCTAAAGGTATAAAAGGTGCCTTAAGTGGGTCACGAGAATCTCTCCATCACCAGTGCTTCGACGAGACAGCCGGAGGCTAACGACAGTGTCAACCGAGGTGAGTCAGTCAGTCAGTGTTCAGAATCCTATTTTTGTAACCTAACACCCACAGTTTGTACTCACATTATAACATCACAAGATCCCTTAAAAGGGACTAACAGTTACTCATTGCTGACCAATAAACACTTGGTCAGTCTCTTACACTTGCATTACTGATCTACACTCTTCTTCACGTCCCCACGTCCTTCCTTACTCCCGTCACGGTCAGACGTGACACACCGTAGTAATAACGCCAACTCAGACGTCCTTGTATTCCTCACAGCGGCTCGCGTGCTCAATTGAAGCGCGTGCCGAACCGCTGACACTAGCAAGGTGATTATATAATAAGTAGCCGGCTGGGCGACTAGTACACCGACCCGCGTGCTAAGGCTACATCCCTTAAACCACATTTACAGTCTTTATAGGAACGCCCCCTAGTTCCTAGCACACCACAACACACTACACTGGTCAGCTTGCCCTGTCAAGGGGGGCTACCCTTCTTTAGGCACAAACTCATAAATTAGTACAGCAACTCTCCCTTTTAGATCCACCCCCAAATAAGGGATCTAAAACACTGGTGGAGGCGGGGTCCTACGCATAGAGAAAAGGGACTCAACCAACGAGCCCTCGTAGGTAAAACGACCCCTTCCGTACCGCAAAAAGCCAAGCAAATTAGTGAGAAAATTTTTTCCCCAGACAAAAAGCACCATTTTTTTTTGTGTGTGCTCCAAATTAGCTACACAGGGGAACTTCTTAATAAACCAACCCCCTAACCCCATACAGAACCAGAGAGATATAGGAATACACTGGCAAACACGTACAGACTTTTTTTTATTCTTATTGTAGGCCCATACACTGCAGTCAGAATGGCACCTCATGCAGAGATTGCAAGCCATAGAGGCAATAGGGGTACGCCAATATTATTAACATTATTGTTTAGATGCCAAAGGCACATACAGATCAGGCAAACACAAATACGGGCACTCCAAACAAAAATCGGGGCAATACAGGGCAAACAGCCATACACCCCGTCAGAGGGTAGGACAGCGCGATTAAGATGCGCACATACACTCTTGAATCACATACATGAACACCTCAATAGGTTCCATATACAAAGACACAGAATATACCGACAATTAATCACCACACATGGTCCCGTAATAGATAATGCAACCCTCGAGAGAATGAGGGTGCACTACACAAGTTTACACGCCCAATACAGGGAGCTAATTCGCGTCCAAGCGCTTCTCCAACTAGCGGCCACAAAACAATACAGAGCACAGAAACATTAATACATTAGTACAGTAATTTGCAAGCAGGCCATGAGCCTCAATAAGGCAGTACACCCAAATTTGGGACGAATACCGTGAACTACAAGCCAATAAGGCCATTTTTGAGTTCATGGTAGGGCCATCAGCCCACCCGAGAGAGGACATAAGCGTGGATACGCTGACTCGACAATTTGCGAGGATGTCCCTCTCGCCACGTACTGCCACAGAATGGAAGGAGTTCACCGTGGCCACAGTCAAGAAGACGGTCAGGTTAGGCTCCAACATACTAAAGAATACATCCTACACAGACACACGTCCTCCAGCTCCGGATCGGAAGGCAATTTTGCCAAGCCGAGGGGAAGAGCCTAGAACAATCCCCTCGGACCGGATGAACGAGAGGGAGTTGAAGCCAGGACCTTCAATCACACATAATACGACAGAGGGACAACAGGAGGTAACCTCGTCATGGGCTAACGACGTAGAGCCTGACCTACCACATATAAAGCCTACATACACTCACACAGATAGGATAACACAGTGGCAGGAGTCTGCCGTGGCCACGGGCCAGAAAGCGGACAGGCTACACGACACCACATTGGCAGGACAAAAACAGGCACTTAAGCGGCCCTCACCGCCAGTTCATAGGGCAAATTTGCCAGAACGGAGGCGAACACCGGCATTAGTCCCTCAGGATGCACGGTACACCCACATACAGATTAAACAGGCATTACCATACAATACACGGGGATTAGGAAAGGTATTATTACCCACCCCACAAAACCTCGCAGTCAAACATACATGCACTCCCGTAAAATCTGCTAAGATAGCGCCAAGCGCAATAACGCCCTTAAATACAGGTACACTTAGACCTAGAAACACGCGCTACGGTGGAAGTAGGGCAAGGCTTACTTTGCTAGAAATTCCGCCGGAAAACAGCAAAGAAACACCTCAATGGATTTCAGAGGCCTATAATATCGTAACAGGGCAAAACCCTTCACCTTTCTGAGCACTGAAGCTCGAAAGACGATAACGACTTCCACCAAGGCCAAAGAAATAAAATAACATCACTTCCCCCATCATAAATGGCCACACAAGTTCTTTCACGCGGGAGATATAAGAAAATAGACCGACAATTACATAGTAAACATAAACTGCGCATTTTTTTTTCTTTCTCGTATTTTATGTATATACAGGGCAACATGGCCAAATTAGAAGTGAGTAATTTTAAATCCTTCTGTGTTTTTTTTTGGGAACCATGGCATCTTTCTATTAGGCCATCACTAAGCCAAGTGAAAGCCCATCAGGCTTAAGGCCGGAAAGAGATATTTTGAACACAACTTAGGCATAAAATCACAACATAGAGCTTAAGGGAGTCTTTCTAAGTAGAAATGACTAGACGTTCTACGTTATGGTTCCACAGTTTGACAGATTCTCCTGTTGCGGGCGAAAGCCGTAAGTGTGGCAAGAATTAAGAATCTCAAACTAGTTTCAAAAAAAAAAATTTTGGGAGGTGTGCTTTAACCAACTAAAAAGCCCAATTGCACACCGGGATGAGACACTGTCATTTTGGTGAGTTACAATTACTTTGATAGGCAGGTTTGACTCCCACAGTGCACTGGCTTTGCTCGTGACGTGGATACAAGGGTATCAGTTACGTCTGGCAATGGCCTTCCTAAGGTGTACTAGACAGTGTCGGTAGATTCCCCTGAGACGTAACCAGATTACGGTAGTACTCACGTTACCAAATTGGTAAATACTACACTCAGGTCCCAATCACCATTTTTTTTCAAAAACATAGTGCTCACGACATAATTTTTAGAGACTAACGCCACCTACTATTATTTTCTTTCAATGTGCTCTCTTAATGCAGAGCGGGGCATAAATAATTTTTTTTGTTTCACACATTTAGCCCAAGAAAGAAAAATGGCCAAATAAACTATATATATATTTTATACATAGGTATACATAACACAACACTCGGGGACACAAGTGTAGGCAATGGAAGGTTCTTTTGCAGACGGCCAATGCATATGAGATTTCCGAAGTGAAATGCCATGGCCTGTGGTTTGGATTCCAAGTAGAACGGAAATCCCGTGGCACACGATCTCTAGAAATGGTCACGTTAAACCACAAAATTCCCCTCTTGCCTTTTTATAATGCGAAGAGCACTAACAGAAAAGCAGGCTGATTAAGAACACATGTTCGGATACACAGCGTTATCGAAACAAGTAAACAAGCGACCGCGCAAGACATTGCAACCCGACACCCTCATACTCAGCATTAAAGCAGACGTCAGTGATAAACTGCGAGCCTTACAGACGACAGTTCCCAAAGCACACCTACACTTCTGCACGACGACACCCGTTCCATACGACGACGCTTACGACGCCACCACCAGAAGAGACGAGGGGGATTCAAAAACTACTACGACAACATCCCAACCCCAAGTGCCCTTCCCGGTCGCGAGGACGCGACCAAATGGAGGAAGAGGCTTGTACAATACCCAAGGGGTATGCACCCCTTAGAGATCATCCCCCCCATCATCTGTCTAAATCTCATAAAAGGCAACCCTTTAAAAGCCTACCCAATATCCATCAATACTATAAGGGCAGCTGGCTACTCCATAAAGCAGCTCAACCCTTGCGTAATTATGACACACAGCGACATACTACAAACTGGTTCAACTATGCCACAACGCGCTGACAGAACAGAGGCTAAAGGTATAAAAGGTGCCTTAAGTGGGTCACGAGAATCTCTCCATCACCAGTGCTTCGACGAGACAGCCGGAGGCTAACGACAGTGTCAACCGAGGTGAGTCAGTCAGTCAGTGTTCAGAATCCTATTTTTGTAACCTAACACCCACAGTTTGTACTCACATTATAACATCACAAGATCCCTTAAAAGGGACTAACAGTTACTCATTGCTGACCAATAAACACTTGGTCAGTCTCTTACACTTGCATTACTGATCTACACTCTTCTTCACGTCCCCACGTCCTTCCTTACTCCCGTCACGGTCAGACGTGACACACCGTAGTAATAACGCCAACTCAGACGTCCTTGTATTCCTCACAGCGGCTCGCGTGCTCAATTGAAGCGCGTGCCGAACCGCTGACACTAGCAAGGTGATTATATAATAAGTAGCCGGCTGGGCGACTAGTACACCGACCCGCGTGCTAAGGCTACATCCCTTAAACCACATTTACAGTCTTTATAGGAACGCCCCCTAGTTCCTAGCACACCACAACACACTACACTGGTCAGCTTGCCCTGTCAAGGGGGGCTACCCTTCTTTAGGCACAAACTCATAAATTAGTACAGCAACTCTCCCTTTTAGATCCACCCCCAAATAAGGGATCTAAAACACAAGGTAACAAGTATTCATCATCCAGCCTTCAAAAACATATCCGTGATTCATATTTCTCAGTGTACCAGAAGGACTTAAATAATAGCCTTTTCCATTTACAAATTTGGAAATCGTGGTCATTTCAACCCCATTTATTTTGTGTGTGTGTACAATTTGTCCGATAACCAGTGCTTTGTGGTATCTGCAGTAGTATGCATATTTAATATTTAGTCAAGAATTGGGAAGTATGCGTTCGAGACCCCAAGTTAGGAACCATCCTGGCGTTAATCTCTATATATATAAAAATTAAAGTTTGTCTGTTTTTTCTGAATTTCCACGGAAATTTGCGATATTTGCGCGTTTCAGGCTGTTTTATGACGGATGCGCGCAAAAATAATTTTTTTGTCTGTCTGTCTGTCTGTCTGTCTGTGTGTCTGTGGACAACTTCTACGAGTCCTTATAACTTGAGAACGGCTGGGTGGATCAACGTAAAATTTGATACAGATATCCATCAGAGGCACCACACTAATCATTGATGTAACTCTTCTCCGTACCTCTCATAAAAGGGGCCCTACCCCCTTAAAATACATGCTGAAATAGGCGTAGAAGGGTGAAACAAAGCTCATTTTCAGCCCCTCAATGTGAGAAACGAAACTCGGGGGCCCTAAAGGCCCCCCCCCGAAAACCACATTTTAAGGCCCTAAAACCAACAGTTTTTGAGATATTCCCAGAAAACTAATTTTACTTAATAAATTAATGAAAGAATGCATGGCGGTAACCATGGCAACTGAATCTCAGAGTTCCATCTATTTCTGTAAGACGCAATGCAATTCCATTTATTACATTACTGTGAAGGTTTGCAAACGGCTATAAGGTTATAATTGATCCAAATTAAGCTGAAATATTCATTAATACATACAATGCGCTTAAGGGGTCAAGGGGTACTCTAGAATTTTTTCACGCGATTTACACGTGCGGGTGTGGTACGGAAGGTCTATTATATCCCTTCTCTATTATATAAAAATGAATGTTTGTCTGATTTTGCGGCTTTTCTACGAAAATTTGACATATTTGCCCGTTTCAGACTGTTTTGTGACGGATGCACGCAAAAATATATTTTTGTCTGTCTGTCTGTGGACAATTGTTTGTGTCCTTATAACTCGAGAACGGCTGGGTGGATTAACGTAAAATTTGATACAGATATCCATCAGAGGCACGACACTAATCATTGATGTAACTCTTCTCCATACCTCTCATAACAGGGGGTCTACCCCCTTAAAATACATGCTGAAATAAGCGTGAGACAAAGCACATTTTCAGCCCCTCAATGTGAGAAACGAAACTCGGGGGCCCTAAAAGGACCCCGAAAACCACATTTTAAGGCCCTAAAACCAACAGTTTTTGAGATATTCCCAAAAAACTAATTTCACTTAATAAATTAATGAAGGAATGCATGCCGGTAACAATGGCAACAGAATCTCAGAGGTCCATCTATTTCTGTAAGACGCAATACAATTCCATTTTTTTACATTACTGTGAAGGTTTGAAAACGGCAATAAGGTTATAACGGATCCAAATTAAGCTGAAATATTCATCAATACATATAATACGGTTAAGGGGTAATCTAGAATTTTTTAACGCGATTTGCACGTGCGGGTATGGTCCGGAAGGTCTATTATATCCCTATCCCTATTTTGTTATATTATTATTATTATTATTAGTATTATTCTTTTAATTATTATCATTATTATGGCGTACAACGAAGAGACAAAACTCATTTTCAAACCCTTGGGGTCAGAAACAAAACTCGGGGCCCCTCAAGAGCCGTAAAGGGTCCCCGAAAACTATATTTTAAGGCTCTAAACCCAACAGTTTCTTAGATATTCCCAGAAAACTAATTTCATTTAATAAACTAAAGAAGGAATGCAAGCCACTAACCATGACAACAGTATCTCAAGAGGTGGCATCCAACTTTCCATCTATTTCTGGAATAAGTAATGCCACTCCATTTATTAAATTCTGTGAAAGGTTGCAAATGGAGTACCCTAGATTTTTTTCACACGACTTACACGTGTGATATGTCGTACAGAAGGTCTATTATATCTCCAAACATCAACATTATTTTCAAAAATTCCTGAATAGAAATAGTAGACTGTTTTTTGCTGATTTTAGGAATTTGCGCCATTGGAGGCTAAAAACATTGAATTTTCATGCACCACAAGCCTTTATAATTTATAAAAGGGGTCTTCCTGTAGTTGGGCACTTGACACAACGGTTAGGGTCAGTTCGTATGTGACGTGTATTGCGATTCTTCTACGAAGTTTTCAATTTTATTTTCACGCCAGGAAGAACACGTTAGGTAAATTTAGTTTGAGAGCACATTTTAACTAATAATTTTTCTTTGCCAACAAACAGGTTCCAATCCCCTAAACATTGCAACAGTAGCTCAATTGATAACATCTGGTTATTAATACCGAAGACCGTTCGAAGAATGGGTATTTCTGCTAGTCTGGAGTATAAGTTGGAAACCACGGAAAACCACTCAAGGGTGGCTGAGGTACGAATTGAACCCACTTCTTCTCAGATTTCCCAGATGAGGGTAAGAATACCCTATCCAGTCCTTAAACAAGAACTAAAGAAACGAATCGAACCCGGAGGTAAAACTCAGAAGAGGTGGGTTTGATTCCAAAATCAGCCGTCCTAGGGGTTGCTTTTCCGTAGTTTGTTACTTCTACTCCAGGCAAATACCGGAATGGTTCCTAACATAAGACCATGGTTTCCTCCTTCAAAAACGTCACCTATATTACAAATATACACACACTAGTACAGATACCATAATAAGACAGGTTATGTATTTATCTGATTATCAGTATTTCTGTGGTAACTAGTAGTGTGTGTAGTTGTAATTATTAAGGGTGGGGATGGGGTTGCTCACTTGGGAATTGGTATGAGGTCTAATACCGGCATTTTCCTGAAAGGAGTGTGGAAAAACGGGGGAAACACCACACTAAAAAGAGCTGATGTCAGCTCCTCGTCACAGTTGTGGTCTGTGATTGAACAGGCATGCGGGGTAATTAATTATTAATTAATTAATTAATTAATTAATTTATCGTATGGCTTTTAGTGCCGGGAGCGTCCGAGGACATGTTCGGTTCGCCAGAGGCTGTAGCTGCTTCAAGCGGACACCCATAGGGTGAGCTACAAGTTCCGTTCAATTTCAAGCAGTTCCAACTTTCGCTACGAGATGTCACTGTCACCTAATGGGGAACGTTGGAACTTTGATAGAGCGTTCCAACGAAATCTAACCTAGAAATTTAGCTTCACACAAGTTTAGTCTATGGAAGGATCTTTTAGCAAAGCAAAGCCAACTCGGTACAGGCCATGGAGGCCCTGGGAGTAGTGGAAGGTAGAGGCTTCCACTGTTTGTGACATCGGCACTAGATGGGATGGAGTTGTCAGCTCCATGACCGGCCGTCTTTGCTCCCAGGAATTACCCTGGCACTCATTTCTGGTGTAGGCTGAGTGAACCCCAGGGCTATTTGCGTTTCCGAAAGAGGTAGTTTTGCTTCCAAAATCCATTACCTGGGTGGGGATATAACCCACTCCCTTTCAGTTAGAAGCTCAGCGCCTCTACCGACTGCGCCACGTTGCCTCCTGGAAGGATCTTTTACTTGCCATAAATCTATGGCATGGGACCGCCGGCTTTACTTCCCCTCCGAAGGAAGGCATACTGAAGGAGTTTAACGCTCTTAAAATATCCGACGACTTCGGACGGGTTTGAACCCCCTATCTTGGGCACAGCAGTTCAGCATGCTACCAAATACGCCACCGAAGCTGCATGCGGGGTGAAGGGATTCAAACACAACTTAGTTCAACATAGGTAACCTGAAAACTTGCGGTGCTACTAAAGGGTTAATAGGGCTACTTTTCAATCTACAGTAGTTACTAGCGTACCGTAGTGGGGATACAAACCTGTTAGGGCCTGACTCAGATACTACTTGGAACAGAAATGGTTAAAAATACGCAATGCAAACCACATGTTTATTAATTCTGTTTATTCAATTACACTAGTGAGGTAATGCCAGGGACAAACGATGTATTTACTAGGACGAATAACTCTTCGAACACAAATAAAAGTTTTACGAACTGGCATACATCAATATTTAAACTGTGTGGTTTAGAGAGATGAATGTGCCGCTTCTATTCACACCAATATAATGTAATTACCAGCTTCTCTTTTTGTACATACTGCACATAGTTTCTCGGCACCAAAAACCATCGTACATTATTCGACTAGCCGACAGCTAAATTTGCGGTCGCACTGAATCGTGCATGAAATATTCAGCCAGTGTAAATAGCATTACTAGTATTAATATTGTGGCACATTGGAAGTGCTATATCTCGCAAAGTAATGCGCAATAATACAGGGCAGTGAAATAAAGGAACTAGTTAAATTATAACACACCATCCAGTCGGCAATTTTCGGAACGAAACAGCAGGAAAGAAAGAAAGAAAGAAAGAAAGGAAAAAGTGAAGAAAGATAGAAAGGAGGGAAGAAAAGAAAGAATGGAAGAAAGATAGAAAGGAAGAGAGAAAGAAAGAGAGAAGGAAACAAATATAGATATAAGAAAAATGAGATAGACAAAAAAAAGAAAGGAAGAAAAAAGAAAATGGAAGGAAAGAAAAATACAAGGAGAGAAATTTAGAAAGAAAGAAGGAAAGAAAGAAAGAAGGAAAGAAAGTAAGATGGAAGAAGAAAATAAATATAAAGAGAACGATAGAAGAGAGAAAGGAAGGAAGAAAGAAAGAAAGAATGAAAGAAATAAATAAAGAAAGAAAGACAGAAATAATAAAAAGGAAAGAGAAAAAGATAGAAGGGAAGAAAGATAGAACTAAAGAAAGAAGGATAGAAGGAAAGAAAGAAAGAATGAAAGAAAGAAAGAAAGAAAGAAAGGAAGGAAGGAAGAAAGATATATGAAAAGAGATAGAACGAAAGAATGATCGAAGGAGAGAAATATAGATAGAAGGAAAGAACTATAGGAGGAAAGAAAGATAGAAAGAATGAATGATAGAAGGAAAGACATATAGATAGAAGGAATGAACTATAGGAGGAGATAAAGATAGAAAGAATGAATGATAGAAGGAAAGAAAAAAGCGAGAAAGAAAGAAAGAAACTACGATGTAAGGAAAGATTGAAAGATAGTGAGAAATGTAGAATCAAAGAAGTTGGAAAGGAAGATAGATGCAAGGGAAGAAAGAAAGAAAGCAAGAAAGAAAGAAAGAAAACAAGATAGAAGGAAAATAAGAAAGAATGAAAGAAAGAATGAAAGAAAGAAAAAAGAGAGAAAGAAGGAAAGAAAGGACAGAAAACGGGAAATAGAATGTGGTTCTTGGCCTATTTTCACATTTGAAACGAGTAGAAAGACTGGAAAATGAGACCTCAATCGGGATTTGTAGCTGAACTAACATAATATTTCTTCTGCCTAAGGCCCTTAAGGAGGCAGGGTGTGTATAGCCCCACCATAAAGCTTTGTTGAGAACTACAATTGAAAACTGACTCATAACTGATTTTTAAATCCAACTTCAATACATTTTCCATAGGAAGACTACAATGGATTACGACATAACATTTTCTTTTATCACGGACCTTTAACATTTCGTATCACTGCAAAATACAGTACATATTTCAACCTTTATTCATCACATAGAAAAAACACTTCACTCCCTGTTGACCATCTCAAGATATTTTTGAAGATACATTTTAGACTGATTTATAGGAATATACAAATACCAACTATTTATAAATATGTCATTCTTGAAAAATTAATTTTATTAACATCAAATGAAAGTCCACATTTGTTACAGGTCTGTTTTAACTATTTTATAAAACTTTTCATAGAAAACCCAAGTAAAATATTACTATCAATGCTTTGTTCGTAATAACATTAGTTTATTTTCTTTATAACAAAATCGCTGAAGAAGGCCAACAAATGGCCAAAACTGGTACATTTTATTAAATAATGTATATTAATTTATTATTATTGACTAAGGTGTAATACATTTATTAAAACCCATTGGCATTTCAACTTGAAGCCGGCCCCGTGGTGTTGGGATAGCGCGCCTGCCTCTTACCTGGAGGCCCCGGGTTCGATTCCCTGCTCCGTCAGGAATTTTAGAAACTGACGTGGAACGGGGTGCACTCAGCCTCGTGAGGACAATTGAGTAGCTGTCTGACAGTGAAGTAGCGTCCCAATCACGAAAACCAAGATTAACGGCCGAGGGGAACCAATGCGCTGATCAACGCGTCTCCCCAATATCTGCAGGCCAAATGGCTGGGCAGCGGTCGCTTGGTAGGCCTAGGCCCTTCATGGGCTGTAGTGCCAGGGTTTATTGTTAATTCAACTTGAAAGCACAGAGTAAGACTATGCATTTATTTTTGTCAGATCAATACTTTCTATTATTTATAGAACGATACATATTTTTGATAACTGAATGTACACACTTGCAACAAATTCATAACTGTATTGTTGCCAAGTATACGAAACTTAAGATTCTCTTTCTCAGCTACAATGCACGAATGCTTGTTTTTTTCCTCCAAGAAGTTTGATTTTTTTAAGATTTGAGAATTACGAAATAAAAAAAGGAGACTACAACCGGCTTGCAATCAAATTAGTGAGAAGACTTATTGATCTAGTTCAGGATGATTTGTGAAAATGTAACTAACGGATTTCGCTGATGAACCAGTTTGATGCAATTAGTTATTCTAAGTGAACTTGTACTATGTATCTTTCCAGACTAAGCGTGCATATGTACGTATCTGTGTCACAATAGAATTAGTGAATTCCTTCTTTAAGTCCCCAGTGGAGCTTGTGAGATAACAGTTGGAGATAGATGCGCCCAGTAGAAGCCAGAGATAACATCTACACAAGGATAGTGTTCATGGTGTCGCGTGCTACGAGTGCAGAAAAGCTTCCCTGCAGTTTAACCTCCTGATAGACGAGCTAGGAAACTAGTTCACCACATGTGGCGCCTCAGATACCATCATCATTTCATGCTTACGTGGCCACCTTCATGTGTTCAAGAAGAAGAAAAAATAAACGAAGCACATTTCGGTGGAAGAGCTCTGGAGATATGAACAAATACCTCCACCACGAGAAGTAACTTGGAACTACAGCTGTGACCAGTTCTAGGAGCATGAGGTTGTCCATTGTTATTCTAGATGGACATACCTTCCGTGTTAACAGTAAATGTTCCAAGTAGCCTGTCTACCTAACTCTTATTGGCCTATTATTATTATTTATTTAAAAAATCACCTTTCGTCAGTGTGGGTATATGTGCGTTTGTGTGTGTCACTAATAAAATCAAAACGGATAAAGCGATTTCAATGAATTTTCGTAAGAAATTACTACTACCTAGAATAACCTTGACCTTGCCCTATTAATAAATGTCACCAATCCAAAATGGCTGCCTCGCGAATTATTTTACTGACATTCAATATCTCCGAAGCTATTACCGCTATCAAGCTCAAATTTCGTATGGTGATAGAGTATGCTAATGTACGTTTATCTATGCAACTTCCAGAAATCTAATATCCATAAAACCAACATGGCGGCCATTAAAATTTCAAATTTTAAAATTAACTTTTCTTGTGATTTAATCACCCGAGTGCAATGAAACCTGGCATGATAAATCTTTATATACTGGTATCCAATTTAATTCAGTTGTTTAGAGAATTTTAATGTGGTGACCGTGCACAAATTTAACAATATGATTTTATTATTTGTGCCCATATCAAGCGACCGAAGCGAAAGTTTGTACAATGAACTACCGTAATAACCTTCAAATACTGGTGCATAACTCAATGATGTAAATATAAACCACTCCAACATGGTGGCCAAGAGATATATTTCACCTGTTCTCAATATCTATGAATATTTTACAGCCTTGAAACTAAAATTCGGTATGATGATAGAGATCATTAATTGACTATAAGAATATCAATGTGATATTCAATAAGTTCATACATGTAACTTTAAATAACCTGATAATCAAAAATCAACATGGAGGACATGAGATATTCGAATATTTAAAGTGAATTTTCGGCCGATCTAATGATCCAAGATCAGAGAAATGTGGCGCAGTGAAACTATCTTCAGAGGCAACTAATGCTGTTCAATTGATTTCAAAAATTCAAGATGGCGTCAGTTCGAAATGTTAAAAACATTCTTTCTCTATGTCGTATCCTATTCAATCAATCGAAGAGAATCTTTGAGAAGGGTGTGGTGGTGCAGCGGGCAAGCTGCTTGCCTCTCACCAAGGCGGACTAGTTTAATTCCGAGTCAAATCATGTGAGATTTTCGAAGTAAAATATTACGTCTTGTGGTTCGGATTCCACGTAAGAATGGAGATCCCAAGGCTCATGATCGCTAGATTAACGGCCACGTAAAACTATAAGCTTAATTGGCTTGAAGGGAATCTTCTTATAATAAGCCATAATAATAATAATACTATGATGTAATTGAATTCTGTAGCTTAACTTCCATATACTGTAGAAGCCGTATATTTGACTTATATTAAACAAACGTTTGGTGCTTTTCAGTCGGTCAACACGATTGTACCCAAATGAGATGGTTTATTCCCTAATACTGAAAACAAATTACATGAGATTAATAAATACACTTGGATGACCAGTTTCAATCGTCAAGCGATCATCAGATCCATTACACCTTAGGCTATCTCTCTATATATAAAAATGAAAGTTTGTCTGTTTTTTCTGAATTTCTACGGAAATTTGCGTTATTTACGCGTTTCAGACTGTTTTATGACGGATGCGCGCGAAAATAAAATTTTTGTCTGTCAGTCTGTCTGTATGTTTGTCTGTCTGTGGACAAAGTTGTTCCTTTATAACTCGAGAACGGCACGGTGGATCAACGTAAAATTTGGTACAGATATCCTTCAGAGGCACGACACTAATCATTGATGTAACCCTTCTCTGTACCTCTCAAAAAAGGGGGCCTACCCCCTTAAAATACTTGCTGAAATAGGCGTAGACGGGCGAGACAAAGCTCATTTTCAACCCCTCAATGTGAGAAACGAAACTCGGGGGCCCTAACCACATTTTAAGGCCCTAAAACCAACAGTTTTTGAGATATTTCCAGAAAACTAATTTCATTTAATACAATAACGAAAGAATGCAAGGCGGTTACCATGGCAACGGAATCTCACAGGTCCATCTATTGCTCTAAGACGCAATACAATTCCATTTATTACATTACTGAGATAGTTTGCAAATGGCTATAAGGTTATAACGGAACCAAATTAAGCTGTAAAATTCATCAATGTCATAATGTGCTTAAGGGGGTCAAGGGGTACTCTAGATTTTTTTCACGCGATTTACACGTGCGGTGTGGTACGGAAGGTCTATTATATCCCTATCCCTATATTGTTATATTATTATTATAATAATAATTATTATTATACTACGGCCTACAACGACGAGACAAAGCTTATTTTCAGCCCCTTGGTGTCAGAAACAAAACTCGGTGCCCCTAAATAGCAGTAAAGGATCCCCGAAAAGTACATTTTAAGGCTCAACCAACAGTTTTTAAGATAGTCCCAGAAAACTAATTTCATTTAATAAACTAACGAAGGAATGCAAGCCAGTAACCATGACAACAATATCTGAAAAAAATGACATCCGACTTTCCATCAATTGCTGCAAGAAGTAAAGCCACTCTATTTATTAAATTTCTGTGAATGTTTGCAAATGGCTATAAGGTTATTACGGAATCAACAAAAACGGTAAAATTCATCAATGCGCTTAAGGGGGTCAAGGGGTACCCTAGATATTTTTCACACGACTTAAATGTGCGTTATGTCGTACAAAAGGTCTATTATATCTCCAAACACAAACATTATTTTCAAAATTTCCTGAATTGAAATACGATAGTGTTTTTTTTTCTTTTAGGAATTTGGGCCATTGGAGTCTAAAAAACCTGAATTTTCATGCCCCACAAACCTTTATAATTTATTAAAGGGGTCTTCCACTGGTTGGGGACTTGACTGAACAGTGAAGGTCAGTTTTATTTGACGTGTGTTGCGTTTCGTGTACGAGGTTTCCAATTTTTTTTTTCACGTCAGGAAGTACACGTTAGGTAAATTTAGTTTCAGAGCATATTTTAACTAATCATTTTTCCTTGCCAACAAACCGGTTCCAAGTCTCTAACCATTGCAACAGTAGCTAAATCGATTACGTCTGGTTATTAATACCGAAGACCGTTCGAAGAATGGGTACTTCTGCTAGTAAAATCTATGTCTGAAAGTATGGGTGGAAATATTTACAATATGTACACTTATTTAGTTGCATTATTAGTTCGGATAATGCAACTCGTCAGTATTTGCTAGTTGTAGTCTATGTGATGTTTTGTTGAGATACTGGAATTGGTGATTGACCTCCGGAATTTGCCTATTTGGAGTAAATATGTGGTTGTTGTAAATTGTCAATTCAGATTGTATTGTCCAGGCTACTTATCTGGTTGAGTCTTGCGCGGTCCTGTTGAGAGCAGTTCATTTGGTCACTTATTGCACTTTATTAAAATTAAGTGCTGTGACTCTTTACAGAAATATGTCATCTCGCGGGAGGAGTGATAATTAACCCTTAAGGTAGTTATATATTCTAGCATGTAAATTACCATTTGCAACCCATACTAATGATAACTGTAATGAAGAGTTGAAAACATATTTCATTTTTATCGTGTTGGATGCCATTTCTCAGTGTTGCCTTCCTAATCGAAATTTGATGATTTTCAGTCGACCAACATGATTGTAACCAATTGCAATGGGCGTTTGTTGACTCCTGCAAACAATACATAAGCTTTATATTTTATACACTTCGATGACCAGTTCGATCGTCAAACGATCATCATCAGATCCCTTATAATTAGGCTATTAAATCTATACGCCACGGCGGTTTGGAATCCATATCAAGTAGGGCTAATCAATGAATTGGAAATGTTACAAAGAAAGGCCGCTATATTTGTGTTCAGTGACTTAAATCCCAGGAGCAATGTGGGCGGTATATAAAAAAACTTGGGTGAGAATCATTGAAGGCTAGGAGGATGAAATCTAGACTCTGCGCTATGTACAACACGTATACAAATCAACCAGCATGGGGTGAGCTTTGCAAACGTATGGGGAAGCCCACTTACATGAATAGGAGTGATCATCCTTTCAAAGTTAAGGGCCGGCCACAGCGTACAAATTATGGTAGATATTCTTTCGTAAACCGTGCCATTGATAATTGGAACTCTCTACCTGCCGCAGTCTTAGAGCCTTTTCCCAAACATGTACTGTAGGTGTGTTTAAGAGAAGACTGGCGATTTGTGTAAATCCTCCAGTTTAATTGTTATTGAATTGTTATGTATAATTATTTACAGTATTTGTTTTATCCAATTTGCCACCGGGAGACACACCCCCAATTGCAAATAAATGAATGAATGAAAATTAATGTCTACAAGCATGGGTGATAATATTAACAATTTTCAACTTATTTAGTTGCAGTAGTTCTTAAACTAGCACAACTAGTCGAGATATGTTACTACCCTACCAGGGAATTGTTACCGTTAGAAGGAGAGCGCAGCTGTTGTGTATACATTACGTCATCACGCCTCGTTATGGCTGCAGCGAGCGGCTTGTGGGGCAAGGGGGGACTCATGTACAGTCATAGGCTACAATGAGAACACTCCGCACAGCGCACGGCCCAGCATGAATCAGGCACACAAATAACGTCCATCGCAGGCATGTGGCTGGGCGGAGCGCATTAGTTCCGATTTCCGCCACCGGTAACAATTCGCTGGTCGGGTAGTAATTATATGTGATATTTTGTTGAAATACTGAAAGTGGTGATTGACCTGCAAGTTTGCTTGCTTAGTGTAATTATGTGATTGTTGTTAAATGCTCAGGTGAGAGTGGTTTGTGAACTTATGTGCTTGAGTGATGTGCATTCTGATTCTCTCGTTACTGCCTGCACTGTTTCATTAAACATTATAATATTAACAGGTGTTTCTAAATTAACATATCTCACTTATGTTAACAGCCCTGGGGCTGGTTTGCATCAACTCGCCAAGCTTCTCTATTCTCCGCCATCTTCTTCAATTCACGATATGATTTTGTGTTCGTGTCTGTCATTAACTGTGTGATGTATGCAAGTGGTGGTCTTTCTCTTGTGTTTTTCCCTTCTAACATCCCTTCGATGACTCTTGCTAGCAGGCTGTTATGTCTGAGAATATGTCCCAACATATTTGCTCTTCTTGTATTCAGACTCTTCATAAAGCTTCTACTTTCTCCTGCTCTTCTGAATACCTCTTCTTTTTTCATATGTTGTATCCAACTGATCTTAAGCATTCTTCTCCAGCACCAAGCCTCAAAAGCCATCAACTTCCTCTCTTCCGACTTCCCTATTCTCCAGGTCTCGCTACCATACAAAGCCACACTCCACACGTATGTCTTCAACAGTCTTTTCCTTTTCTTAGGTCTATACTTCTGGATGTGAAGAGATTCTTCTTTCTATGAAAGGCGTTCTTTGCCTGAATAAACATAATTAATTGATAAACCAGCATCAAGAACTGTTACACAAATCCTTAGTGTACTGTAATACTCAAGCATTGATGTAAATCAGTAGGCTACCATGATATAACAGTTTGCTATTTTATATTGATGTTTTTGTTTCTTGCCTGAATTAATGACAACAGCGTTTGGATATTGAGTTTTGAGTTTGAAATCAATGCTCTATACTTTATCTAAATGTAGGTCACGTACCAGAAGCTATTTAGTACATCATATGGAAAATCCGTTTAAGAGTTAGGAGAGGTTTTAAATGAGAAAGACTTGTGGAATTTATGAAAATTGGCTTGTTTATATTCCCGTTTTTCTGGGTCATAGATGAAATGATGCAAACAACTTCTACGGCCAAATGTTCTTCTTATCGCCAACCTCATAATAGGAGTTGATGAGAAATGAAATGATGATGTTAAATCATTTATTCATTTACGTGCTTTGCGACGTCGTGGCCATTTATCCTCGTGTACTTGGGTGTGTATATATGCATATATCATATATATTACTTAAGTAGTATAAATCCCTCCTGCGGCGCTCACAAGCCACCGATCGTGACAAATGAGCATTCAAATGAATGAGAATAGCCATTAGCAGTGACGAATTGCAATCAAATTTCATAAATATCTATAATTTCTTTTAAAAAAATGACTTTAAAGAAAATGTACGAAGTGTGCGATTTGCAGATACTGTTGCTGTAGGAAAATACGCTCCATAATTGCTGTTCATTTCACTTGTTGGCCGCTGTGACGCCTGTTTCATGTCATTTTAACATTCTGAGGTATTTCCTTAACATTTAGCTTGGATTTCAGAAACAGTAAATCAAAGGAATGAGAACTCAAATCGTATAATTTCATAAATATCGAATAACTGGTGAGTGTTATGATGATCCAATTTTCAGTGATTGCCTTCTTAAGTTAGGGAACGTAGAACTTGGAATTCCCTGACTGAAATGTAAATAGTGTTCCATAATCATGGTTTGGTTGAAATAAAAACATAACAACCTTCCTCCTTAGCGTACGTCTCTCATTATAAACCTATTGGGGAAAGTGTGGTTTATGAACATGCGAGATTTCTCGCATGGGTCCGCTAGTGACTAGTAAAATTTGTCTGATAACCTGCAGTAATGCGAGTATTTGTAAGGCAGAAGAGGATTGGGAAGGAGGTGACCGTGGCCAATAGTTAGGAACAATTCCGTTACTTGGCCTGAGTAGAAGTGAGAAACCACTTCCATGATGGCCGAGATGGGAATCGAACCCACCTATTCTCAGATTTGCCTCACGAGGCTGAGCCCGTTCCACCCCTGAGACCAGAATTAAATTCCTTGGCAGAGCGGGGAATCGGACCCTGGCCGCGACGGTGAGAGCCGAGAATGTTATCCACTACGCAACGAGGTGGACGAAATGAAATTAAGATACTATAGATGCAATTGGGCAAGGAGACGTAATGAAGCACCCTAGGCCTATTGGCAACTCCAGCTATCTGATTTGACATCTAGCGGTAAAAATGAGAAACTTACCTAGTAAGGTACATTTGTCACGTGGTGACTGTTTGTATATGGTTTCTTGTATTGATAAGCAGATCGTGGTAAATTCTTCGTGACTTTATACATAAGTAATAAGTTTTACTCGTTGATAGAGTGCAAAATGAGTAAAAGCAAAGTATATTGCTTAGTTCACGGCTGTAAGTCGATGTATAAGAGGGCTGCGGATATAAGTTTTCATCACTTTCCAAAAGATGCAAATAGCAATAGCCGAAAAGTGACGATACCAAATAAATACGGTCAACAGGAGCGGGTTGGACCACTCACCACCAAACACACTGACGACAGGACGGGTTGTTCACTGTTACGCCGAGCCAAGCCGCGCCTCGACAGCCAAGTACAGTCTCGTCGATTCAAGCCGTACCAAGACAGCCAAGCTTCATCAGTCAGGTATCCTTCCCCGCTCCCTAGTTCATTTCCAATAACCCTACCAACCACCATCACCTCGCTCTGCAATATCCGAGCCATTCCACTACGAGTCATATAGGCCTAATTTGACTTCGCAGGGTAAATATTTACTCTGCAAGAACCTGCTACCAGTCCGATATTCAAGACCAAACCTACCTGCTAACCATCCAACAAATCAAGCAATTCCTGTCTCCCCCGAGCTTTAATACAAGTTAAACTCATCCCTTCGCCCTACCAAGCAGCAACTAATTTCTAGAGTCTATGGTACAGTGAGCAAACTCAAATATACGGTAGCTTTTGAACGTAACAGGCCCATGACTCCAACTGCTCAAAACCAAATACCAGCAGACAACCGATGCTTAATAATAAGCAATTGACACATAAAATCCAGTGGAACACACAAATTAGATCACGTGTATCGCACAGTTATACATATATACAATTAAAAATAACACTGTCATTATGTTAGGGTCCACATTTACTGATTTTAACCGAAAAATAAAAAGTGTTCCACATCAAACGCGTGTTATTGAGTATTTTTACCCTACTTATCCTGACCGACCGCAGCGCCCCAAGTGTTAGTTTGAGATGCCAATTAGGAGGAATCATCATGGCAAGGAAAACCATGGAATACCATATCAAGTGAATGTAAAGTGTTGAAGCCAATCTTTCAGTGATGCCTATACAAACGGTCATTTGTAACTCTTCAGTCGGTCAACACGAATTTGCCCATGGCTGGGCGGGGTACAATCTATATAATAATATATTGTAATGCAGCCAATGGCCATACAGTAAGTAGGATCATGTTACATAATATAGCAAACGTTCAGTCTTTTGCATAGTGGGACATAGGTAATGTTCTTTGTGTGCACTCAATCAAGTGATACGGTGGGCAGTGTGTAGACCGCAGATTACACACACACAGTCTGTGGATGGTTCATGAAAGCCTTTCCTGTTACAGATGCGATGATGAAACCCAGGTATTGCGCCTCTCGTGTAGATGTGGCGTAGCTCGAAGTTTGGTTCTTTCCATTCTTGGTTGATCATGGCCGAGGTTTGATTGAACTCCGGGTTTATTTCTTCAGTTTTCAGGAGTTGTTCCTCTAGGAATTTTGTGGAGGCTGGGGTTGATGCCAGGTTGTGGGTAGTCATTACATCTTCAATTAAAGATCTAGTACCTGCTAGCTGGTACGCAAGTCGGGTTGGCGCAATGTTGGGAATGCAGAGAGTTCCCTTTACGTATCTGAGTAGGGGAGTGATGATGGTTCTAACCCCCCCCACCACTACTCCCAATGCGAGCCGATAACTCCCGAACCCGTGGTCGGAGATTCACGAATGAAGTGTCGTTGGACTCGGGCTGACGGGGGCTTTGCTATGGACCACTCATTTCAACCCCTAAATAAAACCTACCCCTACTAGGGGGTGAAATTGTAATTTTTAGTGAAAGTCTCTTTTCAAATACGACATGTATAATGTGCGCTGCTAAAATGAACTTAAATGTTGTTGCTCATATTGCGCATGCGTTTTTCTGGCTGCCGCTATGGATGAACATTTTTGTTTTTGTTTTTTACGCATGCGCACTTGGGATTTTTGTAAGAGGGCGAGCTCTTTGAAAAAAATGATTGATAAGAAGGGGTTTTGGTGGTGAGGAGAGAGCCAGATAGTCGCCTACTTTCCTACGAAGTTTCCCGATATCTCTCGAACGCAAGGTCGGATTTGGACGTGTGACGTGTCAAATCGCTTGTCTCGAAGCCCTATACATGTTATTAATAGGTTAAAGTTTTGAGAATTGGGGAAGCAGGCTTTTTGGGGGTAAAACCGTGATTTTAGACATTTTCCGATATTTCACGAATGCATGGTCGGATTTGGTCCTATGACGTGTCAAATGGCTTGTCTCGAAACCCTGTGTATTTTGGTAATAGGTTTAAGTTTTTGAGAATGAGGGAAACAGAATATTTTGGGGTAAAACCGTGATTTTAAACTCTTTGCTATATCTCGCGAACCAAGCATGCTAGAGGCATGTTCGACAGGTCCAAGGACTCGGGGTGACGTCCTCTCTGCTATGGACCACTCGTTATAATTTTTAATAAAATTGGAAACTCGATTTTGGGGTAAACACGTGTTTTTGTGATTTTGCCGATATCTCGTGAACCAATCATGCTAGAGGTGTGTTCGACAGGTCCAAGTACTCAGGGTGATGTCCTCTTTGCTATGGACGACTCATTGTAATTTTAAAAAAATTTGGGAAACGCGAATTTGGGGTAAACACGTGTTTTTTGTGATTTTGCCGATATCTCGTGAACCAATCATGCTAGAGGTGTGTTCGACAGGTCCAAGTACTCAGGGTGATGTCCTCTTTGCTATGGACGACTCATTGTAATTTTAAAAAAATTTGGGAAACGCGATTTTGGGGTAAACACGTGTTTTTTGTGATTTTGCCGATATTTCACGAAGCAATAACGCTAGAGGCATGTACGATGGGTCCAAGGATTCGGTAAGACGTCCTCTTTGCTATGGACCACTCGTTGTAATTTTAAAAAAATTTGGAAACGCGATTTTGGGGGTAAACACGTGTTTTTTGTGATTTTTGCCGATATCTCACGAACCAATAACGCTAGAGACATGTACGAGGTGTCCTAGGACTCGGGCTAACGCCCCCCTTTCAAATGTGGTAGATATTTTTTTCCAAAAAATAATTCACAAAGGGCCTAACGCCGTACATGTTGAAAAAACGTTTTCTTTTTCTTTACTTGTTTATAATGTTTATAAAGCGTGGTGGTTGAGAGAGACGATACGGCTGAGTGTGTGTGTTTGACCAAATCTGTCGCTTAGCACAAGGACCATGCTTAATAGAACAATCGCTATTTCGGCTGGTCGGTGTATGACAGAACGAGCGTGCGTTTTTCTGATATTTTACCTTTGACGTGTAAACGGTAATGAGAACTTGGTTCTATGTTGGTCGAAGCGAGTACAGAAAACAAACTTACAGGAGGTGAAGGTCATTTGAGCTTATTGGAAGGCGTTGATCTGATTTGACAACAAGTGCAATGGAAAAAATGAGCAAGACGCTTGAAGGTGAAATAATCTGACCATCGTGGTGGCAGGGGAGTGTGAAAGGCATGCACACACATTTGTGAAACCACATGTAGGCTAAACCAGTGACATCCTGTCTTGCTTCGTACGTGACAAAATGCAAGTTCAGGTGAAATTTGATCTACCGCAGGTGTTCACTTGGGACGTTAGCTGTCCACGTGCACGATAACTGTTAACAAGTCACATCCTGTTTTGCTTTGTACGTGACAAAATGCAAGTTTATGTGAAATTTGATCTACCGCAGGTGTTCGCCTGGGACGTTAGCTGTCCACGTGCACGATAAGAGAATGTTCAAAGCGTGGAAAGAAAAAAAAGATTATACATGCAACGTAGCATATATAAAGACATGTCGTTATCATTTCCACACTCACTTAGGTGACTACCTTTGAACACACTGCGTTGCAAGAAACCCCTGGTCTTGTTTATCAGTTTTGGTGTTGGCGGAAAATACTTATCCTTGTTGTGAGGTAGGTATATATTTATTTATTTATATATTTATTGATTTTTATATAAATACATGCAATTATTTATTGATTAGGTAATTAATGATTTTTATTTATTTATTTGTTTGCAGATAACGTGTATAGCCTACCTGTCGTGTGTCTGTGGGAAATATATATTAAAGAAAGAGAAAGACAGACCGATAGAAGGGGAAACCATTTCCACACTAGCCCACGAGACGGGAATATAGCATAGCATTACACGTCAAGGTGAGATTTGTTTTATATATATATATATATATATATAACCTGTTTGATTTTGTTTTGTTTATGAAAGGCATAAACTATATGGAATGGATATACTTATGGTGGTTTATTTTATTTCTTTTTAGATATTTGGAAGAAAAAAAAAGGGTTCACTGCTATACAGTTGAAAACCAAGTGGCTTTAGAGTGGAACCATTGTCAAGCAGTCTACAGCTGAAAACTCAGGTGAGAGTGTTCTTTCAAAATAATGTATTTTACTGCTGCGGATACGTTAACTTGGGAGCCCCTTGAGTCTTGTTTCAAATCACGTGTGTGCTCTGGCCGCGTAGTGAATGTTAGAAAAAGTTTGATTCCCAAAGAATTTTTAGAATCTTGTTTTGAAATTTTTAAAATTGAAATTTGCACAGCGCAAAGGTTGCATACGGCTTTAAAGGTGAATACAGAACTGGTGTGCGATTTCATATATAAAAAGAAGGACGTAGAGCATAAAGAGACATTTTATATTTGTAGTAAAATACAAGAGCTTTTGATAGCCGATAATCTGAACGAGTGGTATCAAAGCCATGTGGTGAATGCCTTGCTATCAAAATTTGATAAACTGCAACAAGGACCGAGTGGCCTTGCCTTAGACAAAATTCATCATTTACAAATCAACATTTGTCATTTCAACCCGTTGAATGCTGGGTCTAGCTTTATTAAAACACCGCCAGCAATAGCTTCGAAAAAGGCTGTGGTGAATATTGAAAATTTTGATGATGAATGTTTTCTGTGGGCTGTGGCTGCGTATTTGCAGCCAGCACAACATCATGGTTGTCGACCAGGAATGTACAAGGCCAAGTTTGTCGAATTGAAACATACTTTAAATTTAACTCGAGTATCGTTCCCTATGGACTTAACCAAGATCCATAGGTTTGAACAAGATAACCAGGACTTTTCGTTCATGGTGTATGGCCTTAATGGTGATGAGATTGTGGGTCCTCTTTATGCCACAAAAGAACCGAAACGACACCACATTCATCTTTTATATCTGTCTTACGGAGAAGTGAATCACTATTGCCTCATTAAAAGCCTAAGTAGATTGCTAAGCAGACAAATGTCCAAACATGTGCGTGCAAAACATATTTGTGATCGTTGTCTGCAATATTTTACCACTCTTACGCTTTTGGAACGTCATAGGGTAGATTGTGTTACTCAGGAAGCGGTGAGATTGATATTGCCACAAGGGGACAAGGCTGTGTTAAAGTTTAAGGACATTCATAAGCGTGACACTGTTCCCTATGTGGTGTATGCAGATTTCGAAGCTCTCACCACACCCATGGCGGGATGTGAACCAGATCCCACCATCAGCTCAACCACACCCATTCAAAAACATGAGCCCTTTGCCATAGGATTTAATGTGGTGTGTGCTTATGACCCCACACAATCCGTATACAAATACCGTGAGGGGCCAGATTGTGCCAAATGGTTCTTGGATGAACTTGTCAAGTTGGCTCATGATGTACAGGAATTACTGGACCACCCAGTACCCATGAGCCTATCTCCAGAACAACAGCAGCAGTATGAGCATGCCACGACATGCCATATTTGCGAAAAGCCACTGATCAGTGCTGAAGACACCGTTCGTGATCACTCACACTTTACGGGGGAGTTTCGTGGAGCTGCGCATAGTAAATGCAACTTGAACTTTCCAGCTCCTCGTTTCATCAGTGTCTTTTTCCACAATCTGGCGAATTATGACATTCAGTTTTTGATTCGTGAATTGGGCCATGTCAACAAGGGCTCGTTTACCATTATTCCTCAAAACCATGAGCGTTTTACAGCCCTGACATGGAGGTTGGGCGACTTTAGCATTCGATTTTTGGATTCCTTTAAGTTTATGGCATCCTCGCTAGACAGCCTAGTGAATGGCTTGAATGAGGAGGAATTAAAAAATACTAGAATGCATTTTAATGATCCAGAGCAATTTCAATTGTGCATTCGGAAAGGTATATTCCCGTATGATTTCTGCAACAGCTGGGATGTGTTAAAGCAAAGAAAACTCCCACCACAAGAGAAATTTTACTCGAAACTAACACGCAGTACCGTTTCCGATGAAGACTATGCACATGCATGTCAAGTTTGGCGAGTGTTTGGCATGAACACGCTAAGTGAATATGCCTTGCATTACCTAAAACTGGATGTATTGCTGCTCACTGATGTGTTTGAAAAATTCCGTAACTTGTGTCAACACATTTACGGTCTTGACCCGGCTCACTATTACACGAGTCCTGGGCTCTCGTTTGATGCCGCTTTGAAATACACTCAAGTGGAATTGGATTTACTCACTGACGTAGACATGGTTCTATTTTTTGAAAAGGGCATTCGTGGCGGCTTTGTGTCACTTAACCAACGCCATGCCGAAGCGAACAATGTCTACATGCCTGATTATTCACCGGAAAAACAAGAATCGTTTTTAATGTACTATGACGTGAATAATTTGTACGGTTACGCCATGAGTCAGCCTTTGCCCTATGGGAAGTTTGCTTGGCTGACAGACAAACAAGTGTCAGAATTTGATGTGAACATGGCTAGCCAAGAAACAGGCCGTGGATATGTGCTAGAAGTGGATATTGAATATCCATCATCCTTGTATGATGAACATGCCGATTTCCCATTCTGCCTTGAGCAAATGGTTCCCCCTGACAGTAAAGTGAAAATTGAAAAACTCATGGGCACACTTTACAACAAAAATCGGTATGTGCTACATATCCAAATGTTGGTGCAATGCCTCGCCCAAGGCTTGGTGTTGAAGAAAATCCACAGGGGTATTTCTTTTGCTCAGAAAGCATGGCTTGAGCCATACATGAGACTCAACACAGAGCACCGACAAATGGCAACACAGCAGTTTGAAATTAATTTTTTTAAATTAATGAACAACTGCATCTATGGCAAGTCTATGGAGAATGTCCGCAAATACCGTGACATTAAATTGGTCAATGTCTGGGAGGGGCAGTGGGGTGCCCGGCGGTACATTGCCAAGCCAAATTTCAAATCGATCAAAATTATCGATGAGGATTTGGCTACTATTGAAATGAGTAAGACCAGCGTGACCATGGATAAGCCCATTTACTTGGGTCAAGTCATTTTAGACTTTTCTAAATCGGTCATGTATCGATTCCACTATGAGTTTGCCAAACGCCATTTTGAGGACGTCTCCCTTTTGTATATGGACACGGACTCATTCATTTACCACATTCGCCACTGCAACCCCTATGACGTCATGAGGCAACATAGTGACTGGTTCGACACCTCTTGCTATAGCGCTGACAACGTGTTTCAGCTGCCCATAAAGAACAAGAAGGAAATGGGCGTTTTAAAAGATGAATGCGGTGATTCCATTATGACGGAATTCGTAGGTTTGGCTTCGAAAATGTATGCTTATCGCACACTCGACTGTAAGGAAGCCAAAAGAGCAAAAGGTGTAGGTAGGGCAGTGGTAAAATCGCTACGTGTTGATGACTATCTAGCGGTTTTACGCACGGGCAAAGCTATGTCTCATACACAGTGCAGGATACAATCCAGCAACCATCATCTGTATCTTGTGGAACAGAGAAAACGCACCCTCGCCTCCATGGATAACAAACGTGTGTGGGCTGATGACCTGCTCACCAGCCTGCCCTGGGGTTATGATCGCAAGGAGGAGGAGGTGTGATTTCACTGTATAATCGTTTATGGGACATAGCTTTATGTAACTTGTAGATTTAGTATTTTGTAAATATTGGTTTCTGTCATTGTAAATAGTAGATTTTGTAAATAGTGACAACCCACTTGGACCTTTTGCTCTTTAAAAAGTTCTATGCAACCTTATTTTTTAAATTTTTTTTGATTGGTTAATAGTGTGATTATTTTAACGCTGTACAAAGTTGTGTTTTTTTGTAAATATGAAATAAGTAAGATTTTTAGTAACTTTAATAACTAGTATTTAATTATTTTTCGTAATGTAAATGATAAACTAAAAAGTTCTTTTGGGATGAGTGAGCATGTCGAGAATGTGCTTTTGGGAATAAATAAAGTGGTTGTGTTTGTTCCCAAAGACAGGTGTGAATGTATGAATGGAGAGAGAAAACTGGTGTGTATGATTGACCAGAGCAAACACGATGAGGTAGAGTGGGTGGGTGGGGAGGGGGTAAATGGTCACTTATATACTCATTTTGTTTTAAATAGTTTCGTTTTTCATTGAAATGTGGCAGACAATAGACATTATTTTTGCAAAAACAGTCTTACCTGCAGTAGTCGTAGACCTCGACGTTTCTCCAAACACGCATCAGCACATTGCAGTATTATCAAGGTCAAGCACTCGCATCAACATCATTGTCAAATCTCAACTTTCGACATACACCAAATGGAAAAAATGTGAAAACAGCAAAATGGAAAATCCATGTTTCCATATCACCAAAAACGCAAAACTTAAAACGGACATTTTTAAAAACTGGAAATGGCCATGTGTGAAATTTGAAAATTCAAAAAACTTCAAACAGACATTGTTTAAAAAGTGTCATCAACAAACTGGAAAAATCCATTTCATCATAATCATAAAACTTGAAACGAACATTTTTCACATATGTAAATTGCAAAATAACAAATGGCAATGTGTGAAATGTGTAAAATGAAAAAAATCAGCCATCAACATCACGATTTCTTAAAATTAAAAATAACAAATCATTGTGCTCTGGTAAACCTTTGTTTTTATTTCATAGTCATAGTGAATTGACAAAAGAAAAATAGAATACAAACAAATCCCAATTCCTCACTCCTCAATGTTTATGTCCATGCATCATCAACTTTCCTTTCATAGCACTCATGACAATTAGGGCTGCCATCCTTTCACCCACTGAGGCATCACTGGATGTGAAACGTTGTTTAGCTTTCTTTAATAACAATTTATCTGCCACATGTCTTAAACCAGGATGACTATGGCGATAAGAAAGGTCATGTTCCTTGCATGCTTGATCCAAAAGATTAATGGGTACATCACCACGTTGTAAACGTTTTTCGAGACGAGTTCCAGGGCCGCAAAAACGATAACCTGGAAGATGGATTTCGAAAGGTAGGTATTGAATCACTTTGTCAATGACGCCATTGCCAGTACAGGTCTGGCATATCCTTTTCCATCGATGGTAAAAAGGTTTGGTCTTCCTCCTCCTCTGTGGACGATGTTTGTGTTTGTTGTTGTTGTTGTTGTTGTTGCTTTTTCTCGCCATGACACCCATGGAATGATTCAACAAAGTCTTTACATGGACTTTTATGACCGTGATACAGTTTCACTAGCTGGCAAGTCGCACACTGACGCATAGACGGTATTTTTGCCATGGCCACTTGCTTATGGTGATCGTAATCCGTACAGGGTTGCAATTCACTCAACACAGGGTCTTGAGTCCATGATTTTGGTACATGTTGCCAGATTTCTTTCACTGCATTGGCGGCCACATAATAAATGAACGACTTGGGCAGCGCCAAGAGTTCCTCTTTGGTAAAACTGTCTAGTTTCTTTTTGCACACAAAGAACTTGCCGATGGCTTTGTCTGTAGCATTGCCTTTCTCCATGGTATCACGTGCTGTAGATGTTTACACGTCGCTTGTAGAAATCTCACTGACGTCATTCACAGGTAAATCTTGAGTTATAATTTTGTTCAACAACTCCCAGCAGGCATGAGTGGTTAACCAATGAAAGAGATGCCACGCATGCGATAGGGCTGTATGGGTAATGTTGCCACAGGAACAAGTATCCATGAGCGTTTGCAGGGAGGGGCAGCCCAACTCCATGAGGTCGATACATTGGCAGTAAGACGCCAAAAATGGTTGCAACCATTGACGTTTTTCATTACCTTTCACAAATACCACATTGGCCGAGGACAAGTGTGCTTTCATGACCACATCCAAATATTTATAGGAAATGGTTCCCTGATTCCAGTCTAGTTGCCTATGATTTTCAATCCACTGGGTTTGTTTACGGTCTTTTTCACACAACAAATCAAAAGCATGGGGTGGTTTAAATAGCAAATGCGTAGCTTGCGATATCCAAAACGTGGTACAATCGATCACGGCCACTTGTTTAAATATAAATTTGTTGTCACCAATTTTAAACCCTTGGCAATCCACAATGAGTGTGCGCAACATGTTGACGCTTGCCTGGACCAAGTTCAACTGACGACTGATGGACGATCAGGTGTGATCATGGCATGGACTTACCTGCCATGCTAGTTCCAAAAAATAAGGTTAGGGTAGGACAGAGGGACATGCAAAAATAAGAATTTAAGAATTACATCATTTTATTATCATTACACGTCTTACAGGCCTTTGTCATTTTGGGATAAGGACGATAGCAACTAATACAACAATATAGTCTCTTGTGTTTGTAACGTCCATAACACCGATGATGTCCCAATGTCTCTAAACTAGGTGTTTTTGATGGTGAGCTGCTCACCGAAGCACCATGGATACCATACGGTCCACACGTATCGTAACTTGTATTTTTTTCATCACCCAGTGACACAAGTGAGGGATAGCTTGAATGACAGGGTATATTTCCCACTTTCATTCTGCACAGGTAGGGGCAGGTGGGTGACCAGCGCTGATGTTCCTGCATGGGTTCATCGCCCTCCTGCCATTGGTCTATGATGATGGGACAAAAGGCACATTTCACTTCATCTCTTGTTTTTAAATAGTAGAATCCAGCGGCCGCCAAGGCTTGAGGGTTTATGAAAGGCACTGGCCACGTGGCAAAAGTCTTGAAACGTTGTTCCTCAGAGTTTAAATTCATGGATGAGACGTCTCTTGAGGCTTTAAAGCAAGACATGACTGAGCGACTTGACGTGGGTTGAGCTGTTATTTATACACTCGACACTTGGTTGGACAGTGGATAATAGTTGACTTGTTTGTGATGAATAATTAAACAGTAGGCTGTCGTATTGGCTGGTACATTGTCATGCGTTTCAAAATCTAGTCGAATGTCGATATTGGATGGCTTGACAGACTCTTCCAGGTAAGAACAGTCAAAGACAATCAGTGGCGCTCTTGCCTTAAACGCTTGGGGTAGTAGCATGGAGCCGTTCTCTTTTTGATAATACGACCATCGAAATTTAGAAAACAAGTCGTACAGGGGCCCAAATTTATTTTTTGAAAAATCCAAATCCAGTCCTTCATAGGGAAACACAGCTCCGTTGAGGAAAAGACGTGCATTTCTCAATTGCAGGTGATCAAATTGCGTGGCATCTTTGGTTTGTTGATACTTGCGATTCGTTTGAAAACCCACAATCAGGTAGAGAGGTCTCTCTGTATAGCGAGCTGTTTTTACAGACCAACTGTGTGTGTTGGTGGTGGGCAATAGCGGATACTCATGGAGTGCCCAGCTTCTAAATTCCATGGGTAGAGGCATATCTCTCTTTACCATTTTGAGTATGTCCAGTTTTTTGCTATCGTTAAGGGTCACATGAGGCACTTTCCATAGCAAGCGTTGTAGTTGAATTTTTGAATCGATGGGGGCATTGTCGGCCCCCTTGAGTGCATTGTTATCACTCCTGTCTCTCACTAGATAAAGCACTTGCCTTGCGTTAACCACAATGCGTTGGTGATCTTCGGCAAAGCCTAGAACCAGTTTAAGAGGTAAATATCCAGTAAAGGTCCCATCGGTGTGTACCATCCAGTCATTGGTCGAGTCAGGACACCAACCTGCCATGCAAAGTGTTTTACCTTCTTCCTCACTATAAGAGGGGTATAGTTTCATGACACTGGAAATGCCCACATTTCGAGTGCTATCCACCACGATATCGTTAATGACATACCGCACTTCAGAAAACAGAAAGGCTAAACCATGGTTGGCCAACTTGGATGTAGTGGGTGTAGAGCCATCGGCTTTGGTGAGCCGACCTTCAATCTGAATAACACTTCCATGCGGTAGGGTGTAAATATCTTGGTTGTTGATAACAAATTGAATTTCATCATTGTTATTGAGTCCAGGTGTTTGAGCTTGATAGGAATGGAGATCAATTCTTACCACTCCTGGTTGCTCCTCGATGTGGTTTGCTATCTCTAGGATAGAATTCATTATGAGGGTTGACGTGGTAACCCAAATGCTGTAAAATCTGCTTGCCTTGAGATGTTAACGTGTATTCACGTGGCAAACAACTAACACTATTCCTAGACGGTGTTGTTGCTTTATACACAAATTTCATAGTGGCTTTAGCACCAACTTGTAAGTCACTGGTGTGGTGGAATCTAGATCAATGAGTTGTTGATCTCTATTGATCAGTCTTAATGTTATATTACTAATACTATCAACAGCCACAGCATGAAAAAGCACCACTGGAGGGTTTTCACGAATAATATACCCATTGGGCGATGTCACAATAAAGTCATAAAGCGAATGCGATGGTTCTTGATTGGTGTACACTTGGCTAATAATATTACACGTCACCGACACATGATGGTCCTCAATGAATTTCACTTCATGGTCCGATTCATGTTTTTTGTTGGGCTCCAACACACGTGGTTTAAATCCGAGTAATGGGCCAATGGAATCGGGGTGTGTTTTAAAGTCAATGTTGAAGGTAGAGAAAATACTGCAGCGATGAGTGTTAGTATTGCCTACAAGTTCAAACTTGTGCGTTCCGTCGAGAAATGACTTTAAACCATACTGATTGATCAACACCACATAAATGTGTTCATAAATATCATCGATCGTGTATCCACCAGAGTTCAGGGTGAGCACAGAATCATCATAGTAAAACTTGTTGTTCACATTTTCACGTATGTTGTATATTCGATTGTACGTTTCAAGAGAAACAAGTCCTAAACCATAGGGTTTTTCACTCAATTCGATAGGCGGGTAAAAGTCTAGGCTGACTTCAGGTCCACGTCCATGCACTGTAAACGTTTTACTGTCTGTCGACATACTGGTGGCGTTTTTGCTTATGCTGCGTCTTATATAAAAAAATTAAACACAAACGTCCACACTGTTGGCTGTTAAACGTTTGCTCACGTTTCACATTATAATATATCTTGATCCTGTTTCCAAAATAGGTCACTAGTTCCATGGGCGGGGGCAAATTCCCAAAACTGTCAAAGTACCATACCGTGGATCCCTCTTTGACATAAGCTACATAATGCGTTCCTGGTCCTCGGTGATCATCCAAATTGACAACAGCACATTCCTGTTTCCAGGGTCGTGGGGGTAATTGGTTTCGCATAAACACACCTCGAAAATGAGAAAGCTTTAGTTGTTTAGCATAGCTTTCCACTTGTTGATGCGTCAGGGCATGTCTCGCTATGGCTGAGGTTAAATTTTTTTTTTTTTAATATTTCGAAATGGTGAAATCCCAAATCCTTGTTGATAAAAGGCTGGCTTTAAATTGGCATTTCTAGCCCCCATGGCAATCGCTTCCATCGTTTCATTGTGTCGCTGACTTTCTTTGAGTTGTTGCTTGCCCTGCTGCGCGGCTTTAATGGTTTTCGCCACTGCACTGGCACCGCCCAAAAGTGAGCCCAGAGCAGCCAAACCAGCAAATAATGCAGGTAAAAATCCCGCTCGTTTGGGAACGGGAATCACTCGCCCTTGGTTTGAAACCTGTCGCCGACGTTTTGGAATAACCTGTCTCTGTGTTGCTCGAAGGGCTTTCCTTATGGTCAATACATTATTTTTTCTTTTTTTCTTTCGCAAGGGCTTGTCCTCGAATGTTGTAAGCCCTGGCTTTGCCAAGGACAAAGTCCTTTTTTTAGTCTTTCTCACTGCATACCTTTGTTTCACCATGATGATAATGACCAACAACCTTTCACACGAAAGTTTAAATCACAACTAACGTCAGATGGTTATTTCATGGCTGTATATTCCAATTCCACATAAAGTGGGAAATCGTTTATGGTTTTCCCCGCTTGCTTTTCATCCCATGTCAACATGAGATAAAAGGATAATTCGTCACCTGCATTGACCATTTCATGGTCATGGATCAACATCCTATGACCATTTATCTTTATTTGTAAATGGTTCTCATCAGGTATGGCATATTTGATGTGAATGGTTCCATCATAGTGTAATCGATAGTGGCTTAAACCCGAAGCAAGCACATAGGTCAAGTGCTGATCATGGACTAGCGGTAAATGGTTTCTGTCATTCACAGGTTTTTCATTTGTCAGATACACTAAAAACACAGATGGGATAAATTTATAAAGCCTTTTCATTTCATGGGTCACGTAACGCTTGGTACAAACATCGTCTTCGTCTTGTGGGTCTTCCACGTGAATAATCCGATGGTGATTAGCGCTATAGCCATTCACCATAAGCTGGGGCACTTTGTCATAAAACTCATACACTTTGTTATCCACATACTTTTTCGTAGTAACGTCTGTAGACACTTGAGGATGTTTTACATGGGTTAACCGCTTTCCCTTAAAGTCATAATCTCCCTGTTTTGTGCGTGGCACTACTGACCTATCCACATAGTGTTTATTAGCAGGATCTGTTTCCTGTTTAGGATCATGTATGAGGACAGGCCTATCTTTGGCCATCAACGCACGTCCAAAGACATCCATCGTCAACCTGTAGTAGCAGTCTACTGTTTCTATGACAAGGTTCGGTGTCCTGTATATAGACAGCCGGCTAGCCTGTCTAAGCCTTAGTTGACATGAAGATTATTAAGCAGCAAGAGTCATTCCCCGTGGGGGACATGGTTTCCCATCTCTGTCCCACATCACGTGAACAACGCCATGGTTCACTGTTTCCATCTTCCATTCGCTGCATCATTGTGGGGCCTTCCGGCTGTGGAAAGACTAATCTTTTGCTAACGCTCATTACAGCGCCCAATGGTCTGCGTTTTCAAAATATTTATATTTTTGCAAAATCTCTCTACCAACCCCTCTACGTGTTTCTGGATCAAGTCATGTCTGGATTACAAAAAGAGAATATGGGTTATTTTACATTTTCCATGCAAGAAAATGTGATTTCACCGGATGAGGTAAAGCCTGATTCACTCATGATTTTCGATGATGTATCCACTGAACGTCAAGGCATCATTCAAAGCTATTTCAGCATGGGTCGACACAAACATATCGATTGCTTCTATCTTGGGCAAACGTATTCTAAAATGTCCAAACAGTTGATTCGTGACAATGCCAATGTCATTGTTTTATTTCGCCAGGATGAGAGGAACACTCGTCACATTTATAATGAACATGTGAATCCGGATATGACCTTTCAAATGTTTACAGAATTGTGTGCCAAGTGCTGGAACACTCAACGTCATGCCTGTTTAGTGATTGACAAACAAAGTGAACTCAACCAAGGACGGTATCGCTTAGGGTTTGATCATTTTATTGCTATTTAAGGCCTTGTCTCATTCCCCGGCAAGTCATTTGCCAAGACACCATGGCGTTAGCAGAGAGTCAATTGAAAAAGCATATTATTAGAGCAAAAAATACTATTCGCCAAAAGTTTCGTCAATTGAAACAATCACGTGCCAATCATGCTTTGTTTATTCAGCAACATTTAGCACCTCCACTAAAAGCCATGTTGAAACCCTCTTTCAAGCCATCTGAAACGCTACCCACCGTTTCACAAGCCACGCAGACGCTGCACGAGGACCCTGAGGAAGAGGAAGAGGAACAGGAAGATTTGACTAGTGTTAGTGAAGTTGAGGATGAGGAGGAACAAGTGTTTACGCCTCAAAAAAAGGCCGCACCCCTTGCAGAGTTTTTGAGAAAAAAGAAATCCTTGGCCATGGTCGAAACACCTTGCCCTTCCAGAGCGTCTCCGTTTTCACAACTCTTGGCCACCCCTCAACATAAAGCTCAACTGAAAACCATTTTAATAAAATATTATGGATCAACATTGGAACCCTATTTCACCGATCTATTTATTGGAAACACAGATACCACGTATGGTGTTCGCTATGAGGATGATAGTTTTAAAATTGGCGATTCATCCATTAAATTTGCTCGTACTAAAGCTGTCATTAAAAACATCAACTATAAATTAACGCCAGGACTGTTAAAACTGCTCTTTTCTCGGACCCCCTCTTTCCATGATTATACGTCAGAGGATCTTGACAAATATAAATCCATTTTATTGGATACCCATGCCCACAAAAGACAGTATGATCCCACGCAACAAGTGAATGCCAATATATCTCAAAAATATAAAACCATCATTGCAAAAATGTTTCCCACTAGTCAAAGTACTCGTCGTAAAGTGTCCGCTTCGGGAGTGACATTTAAACCATTAAAACCCCTTGTGGATGTTACCTACTGGCACAATCCCAATAAGCTCGTCCAGCGGCTACAGTTGTTGCATGCCTCACGTCAAGCTGGCCATACCGGTCACGATTGGGAAATTCAAGAAATTGAACAAGAACTTCGAAATGCCAAAATTATTGTTTAAGCCCTCACCCATTAAAATGGGTATTGCTCACGAGTTGCATCGCCCAGCTAGGCGTCACTATCCGCGACTCAAGGTGATTTCACGAGGTGTGGATGAACTTTGGCAGGCTGACTTGGTTGAAATGATACCCTATGCTGGCGTTAACGACGGTGTACGCTATATGTTGACCGTCATTGATGTCTATTCCAAAATGGCCTTTGTTGAACCTGTGCGTCGCAAGTCTGGCCCACTAGTTACCAAGGCCTTTCAACATATTATTCAACACTCCAAACGTCAACCTCAGCTGCTACAAACCGACCAGGGGAAAGAATTTTTCAACAAGGATTTCT
The DNA here is from genome assembly GCA_946902985.2 of Meconema thalassinum. Classification (NCBI taxonomy): domain Eukaryota; kingdom Metazoa; phylum Arthropoda; class Insecta; order Orthoptera; family Tettigoniidae; genus Meconema; species Meconema thalassinum. Next base: position 1,710,552,086 of record OX336388.2, on the reverse strand, counting down.
CCAGTTTTCTCAAATCTAAGGATATTCACCATTACACCACGTACAGCAATCTCAAAGCCAGTGTGGTCGAGCGGTTCAACCGAACATTGAAAACCCATATGTGGAAAGCGTTTACCGCTCAGGGCACGTATCGCTGGTTGGACATGTTACCTGAGCTAGTATCACGTTACAATGACACCAAACATAGAACGATTGGGACCAAGCCACGTCTCGTAACTAAAAATATTCAGCGATTGGATAAACTGTTTAACCCCATAAAAACAGCCGATCCTAAACGTCACCGACTGAACATTGGGGATTTTGTTCGTGTGAGCAAATTTAAGTCTGCCTTCAATAAGGGCTACACGCCTCAGTGGGGGACTGAACTATTTCGAATTCGTCGAGTCTACTTGGACACTCCAGTCACCTATTTACTCGAGGACCTCAACCATCAACCCATAAAAGGTAGATTTTATCTACATGAACTTCAGAAAACAGCATTTCCTCAGCACTATCTTGTGGAAAAAGTGTTGAAACAAAAAGGAAATAAACTCTACGTCAAATGGTTAGGGTTTAACTCTACGTTTAATTCCTGGATCAATAAATTACATGTTGTGTGAACCTGTGTACTTTTTATTTATTCACACATGTTGTACACCACCTATAGCTCTATGTATACAGCGCTCCGCGCTTCATGCATGTTCATACATGTTTGTCTTTCCCTTTCCTCCTGTGTTCTCTCATACATCACCCCCTCCCCTCTCCCTCCCTTTACCTCCCACCACTGCTGTTTGCAGCTCTTGCCTCTCTATTGGTTGTGACATCATTCCGACAAGTTGCATCATACTTTTTACTGATTCAGCGATTCCCACGCTTTGAACATTCTCTTATCGTGCACGTGGACAGCTAACGTCCCAGGCGAACACCTGCGGTAGATCAAATTTCACATAAACTTGCATTTTGTCACGTACAAAGCAAAACAGGATGTGACTTGTTAACAGTTATCGTGCACGTGGACAGCTAACGTCCCAAGTGAACACCTGCGGTAGATCAAATTTCACCTGAACTTGCATTTTGTCACGTACGAAGCAAGACAGGATGTCACTGGTTTAGCCTACATGTGGTTTCACAAATGTGTGTGCATGCCTTTCACACTCCCCTGCCACCACGATGGTCAGATTATTTCACTTTCAAGCGTCTTGCTCATTTTTTCCATTGCACTTGTTGTCAAATCAGATCAACGCCTTCCAATAAGCTCAAATGACCTTCACCTCCTGTAAGTTTGTTTTCTGTACTCGCTTCGACCAACATAGAACCAAGTTCTCATTACCGTTTACACGTCAAAGGTAAAATATCAGAAAAACGCACGCTCGTTCTGTCATACACCGACCAGCCGAAATAGCGATTGTTCTATTAAGCATGGTCCTTGTGCTAAGCGACAGATTTGGTCAAACACACACACTCAGCCGTATCGTCTCTCTCAACCACCACGCTTTATAAACATTATAAACAAGTAAAGAAAAAGAAAACGTTTTTTCAACATGTACGGCGTTAGGCCCTTTGTGAATTATTTTTTGGAAAAAAATATCTACCACATTTGAAAGGGGGGCGTTAGCCCGAGTCTTAGGACACCTCGTACATGTCTCTAGCGTTATTGGTTCGTGAGATATCGGCAAAAATCACAAAAAACACGTGTTTACCCCCAAAATCGCGTTTCCAAAATTTTTTAAAATTACAACGAGTGGTCCATAGCAAAGAGGACGTCTTCCCGAATCCTTGGACCCATCGTACATGCCTCTAGCGTTATTGCTTCGTGAAATATCGGCAAAATCACAAAAAACACGTGTTTACCCCAAAATCGCGTTTCCCAAATTTTTTTAAAATTACAATGAGTCGTCCATAGCAAAGAGGACATCACCCTGAGTACTTGGACCTGTCGAACACACCTCTAGCATGATTGGTTCACGAGATATCGGCAAAATCACAAAAAACACGTGTTTACCCCAAATTCGCGTTTCCCAATTTTTTTTAAAATTACAATGAGTCGTCCATAGCAAAGAGGACATCACCCTGAGTACTTGGACCTGTCGAACACACCTCTAGCATGATTGGTTCACGAGATATCGGCAAAATCACAAAAACACGTGTTTACCCCAAAATCGAGTTTCCAATTTTATTAAAAATTATAACGAGTGGTCCATAGCAGAGAGGACGTCACCCCGAGTCCTTGGACCTGTCGAACATGCCTCTAGCATGCTTGGTTCGCGAGATATAGCAAAAAGTTTAAAATCACGGTTTTACCCCAAAATATTCTGTTTCCCTCATTCTCAAAAACTTAAACCTATTACCAAAATACACAGGGTTTCGAGACAAGCCATTTGACACGTCATAGGACCAAATCCGACCATGCATTCGTGAAATATCGGAAAAAGTCTAAAATCACGGTTTTACCCCCAAAAAGCCTGCTTCCCCAATTCTCAAAACTTTAACCTATTAATAACATGTATAGGGCTTCGAGACAAGCGATTTGACACGTCACACGTCCAAATCCGACCTTGCGTTCGAGAGATATCGGGAAACTTCGTAGGAAAGTAGGCGACTATCTGGCTCTCTCCTCACCACCAAAACCCCTTCTTATCAATCATTTTTTTCAAAGAGCTCGCCCTCTTACAAAAATCCCAAGTGCGCATGCGTAAAAAACAAAAAAAAAAATGTTCATCCATAGCGGCAGCCAGAAAAACGCATGCGCAATATGAGCAACAACATTTAAGTTCATTTTAGCAGCGCACATTATACATGTCGTATTTGAAAAGAGACTTTCACTAAAAATTACAATTTCACCCCCTAGTAGGGGTAGGTTTTATTTAGGGGTTGAAATGAGTGGTCCATAGCAAAGCCCCCGTCAGCCCGAGTCCAACGACACTTCATTCGTGAATCTCCGACCACGGGTTCGGGAGTTATCGGCTCGCATTGGGAGTAGTGGTGGGGGGGGTTAGAACCATCATCACTCCCCTACTTATCTGGCCTTGGCTCTGTCGAAAGACTTTAGGTTTTTGTGGCTTAGGTGTGGCCATATCATCTCGATGGCATATGATACCACTGGGGCGACTTTTAGCTTAAATAGTTCCATTTCGCTTCTGAGGGAGAGGGTTTTCAGGTATTGGATCTCCATTGTGGCCTTTATCGCGGCAACGGTTTTGTCCTCTATGTGTCTGGTGAGAGTCAATCCGGACCTGTAGAGTCATTCCTAGGAATAATAGACTAATAATAGTAAATGACACTCCTGAAAAAATACATTTATTAGTTACGATCAGTATTATGAGGCAATTTTAGGATGAAGCGTTTTGAACATCAAGCGGTAATCATCAGATCCTGATCACTGTGTTGAGGTCTACATTTCTACACAATTATATTATCTAACTACAAAACAAGTAGTTCCGTGAAGAACTAAAGCCTATTTTCACATATCCTACTTATGTTAATTGTCTCTATCAACAAACAAAATTTCAATTTGATTGCTGTAATAGATTCGGAGATATTGAAAGTCGTTCAAATATTTCGGATGGTCGCCATGTTGGATTTTTATATATGTAGGCCTTAGAGTTATGTACTATTACATGAAGATTATTGTGTAGGTTTATCATTCTAATGTTGGCTTCGATTGCATGATTAGAACACAAGAAATGAAAACTTAATTTTAAAATTTTCCCAGCCACCGTCTTGTGCGTATGAAAACTATTGAAATAACTTAGATGACAGTGGATTCAAATTTGTACAAGCATTTACCACACCATGTTTCACTGCGCTCGGATGGTTATATCGCGATAAACGGCCATTAAAATATTTTAATTTCACGTTGCCGCCATGTTGGATTTGTGCTCACTAGGTCATTGAAAGTCCCGTAGGTGAACTTACGTTAATTTGACTCTATCAAAATACAAAATTTCAGTTTGATTGCTGTCATAGATTAAAAGATATTGAGAACCGTCTAAATATTTCGGATGGTCGCCATGTTGTATTTTTATATATGTAGGCCATATAGTTATATACTATTAGATGGCGAGTATTGCGGAGGTTCATTATCAAACGTTGACTTCGATCATCGCATGATTAGGGCACAAGAAATAAAAACTCAATTAAAAAATTTCGCACAGCCGCCATCTTGAGGTTATGTAAACAATTGAACTAAATTAGATGTCAGTGCATTGAGATGTGTATTCACATTTGCTGTACCGTGTATCACTGCGTTTGGATGGTTAAATCGCGAGAAAAGTCTATCTAATGTTTTAACTTCGCTTGGCCGCCATGTTCGTTTTGAAGCTAACAGGCTTCTGAATGTTACATAGGTGAACTTAAGTAGTGCCCTTTATCACCGTACAAAATTTCAGGGTGATACCAGTAATAGTTTCGGAGATATAGAATTCCCGCGAAATATTTCGCACAGCCACCATATTACATGGGTGAGTCGTAATAAAATTTGAAGGGCACGTTCGTGGTTGGCCAAAATAGTAGGCCTACTTTGACCTTACCGAGTTTCATTGAAATGGCTACAGCCGTTTAGACTTTATTAGGGGGGACATACACACACATGCACGCACACACATACACACGGACAATAGGTGATGTCATAAGACTATTATTTCATAAATGAAAATAGGCTTAAATAAGAATATAGTGCGTTTAATTGATGTTTATGGTATGAATCGCAGTTTGAATGTCGTTATTAGGTTAGATCATTTTGTTATAAGGGGAGGAGGCAGGCGGTAGTGTAACAACCGTACAGCCAACGGCTCCGCTAAGATAAGTAACCATATCACAGAATGCAAGTGCATGCCATCATTTTATTTTCATGTTGTTTATTGTATTGTGTTGTTCTAAATATTGTAAACTGGTACAAAATACCGGTACTCACAAGAAGACTGGAAATCCTTCTGCCTGTCGGACTCTCAGTCGGGTTAACGAATTATCAGTGTTAGCGATTGTTTGCCAATGATAAAGCAGGAGGTCTGTCACTGCCAATCTCTGGGCTGGGGCAGCGTAAGTTTATTACCCCTCGCTTCACGTGCCGGCTTATCAGACGCGCCAGTCAGCATGCGAGCTGAATTATTCGGGGATGAAGTCGTCGTGACGAGGGTCGGCTGTCATGGTGCACCTTGCCACGTGCTCTCATTGTACAGCTATCTCCACAACAGTGTATCTTTAATAATTGAAGCCAAAGTTTGAACGTAGAGGAGGGATTGAGAGGCATTTACTGTAGGAAGCGTGCACGTGGGCTTCTTGCATTTTAATTTGGTTTGTTTACCATCATCAGACACAACCGTTCTCAGCTTGGATACATTTCACCACCTCTCCTCGCTTCTCCTCCATGTGAGTGTTTATTCGCGCTCTATGAGAAGACTGAGAAGCGCAGGGTCTTTGGTTCGATTTCAAACCATAGTTGCTTTGGGAAGCAATTCTAAGTGTGACTGGCACTGGATGATTGTTGTTAATAATTGAGTTGCTGTTAATGATCCATTTAGGGGCTATGCGACATCATAGTCATGTAGCCCCGTGTATTTGGGTGTGTGTGGAATTTGTTTGACAACCTGTGTTATTGTGATGACTGTATTAGTATGTGTATTTGTAATTAGGGTGAGGATTGGAATGAAGCAACCGTGGCCTTAATTTACGAACCATCCCAGCATTTTCCTGGAGTAGAGGTGGGGTAACCACGGAAAACCACTTTTAGGATGCTGAGGTAGAAATCGAACCCGCATCTTTTCTGATTTGACTCATGAGGCTGAGTGAACCCGGTTCCAACCCTCAGACCGGAATTACATTTCTTGGCAGAGCCGTGAATCGAACCCGGACCTTCGCGCTGACAGCCAAGAATGTTAGTTTTGGGTAGCCATCCTAAGTATGACTATCATCGGATGTTTGTAGCTGTTGTTATCAATTCCCTTTAGGGGCTTGGGAATACTTGGTCATCAGTCCCATGTACTTGTATGTGTGTTAAACTTGTCTGATAACCTGTATCTGTATTAGAGACAGACATACGGTAGGGGCCCTGGGTCACGAGAACTTGGGAAACCACACTCAAGATAGCCGCTGTCATCACCGGGATTTGAACCTTCGATCTTCGGACTTGCTATAGCTCCTCATCGCAGTTGTGGTGAGTGATTTAACACGCACAGCTACACCGCGGGGTGATATTGTTTTGGCACTCATTCCAAACAAACCGTTGGATGTTAACATAACTAAAATTTTGGGATACATTTCCCGATTATAATAATAGATATATAGTATAATATAATATATAATCTATAATATTGTGTTTTTTCAGACAGTCAACGCGCGTGCAATCCCAATTATTGGAAAATGTGATACAACCTAAAAAATTTAAAAAAATACATGAGATTAAAAGTTAAAGCACAGATTACATGAGGGGGATTGGCCACAATGACCATAGCTCATAAAACCAAACAACAATAATTTTGCCTACAGAAGAGGAATAGCCTACATATATTCGCTCCAGATTGGGAGCTTGTGGCAGCCTATAGCGTATGGAGAAAGGTAAGCAGTCTAGATGGAATTAATTTACTGGCTGATACACAAAACTAATTATTATAGGAACGTGCGTCACCGTTAGATGTCTCTCTACAACATTCTGGGTAAGTCAGGACAAAGGAATGCCACCAGTGGCATGAAGCCACTTAGAACCTAATGTGACTACTGTCGCAAGCATACCACAGAACGAACTATCTCTGCTTTGTAAGCGTTTTTTTTACAGAAGAACTGATATTGATGCATGCCTAGAGGGTTAGAACACGAGTGCGTAAAAAGAGAATTCACACATACCAAGGAGTACCACAGGGATCCATTCTCTCCTCGGTACTCTACGTCTTATTCATAACCAACATGTCCCAACCATCACCTTCTCTGCAAATATTTCATTTAGCTGACGACAGTGCAATAAATGCTCCCTGCCTTATCCTCAAATCTCTCTAATTAACAAGCACGTCCAATCTTACCTCGATGAATTCACAACTTCATGTCTCAATCCTACCAAATTCATGCTATTTCTATCGCCCACACACACAAAATATTAAACCCACCAGGAATCCACTTAATCTTACACTGTTTCACCTTCCATCACCTACCTTGGTATCTTTTATCAACAATATTTCACCTTCATCCCCTACTTTAATACTCCCCAGGCTGCTAGAAAACGTGCATCGCTACTCCTCAGGTTGGCAGGCACAACTTTGGACCTCGACACTAACACTTAAATACATACTTATTAAGTGCTCACCCGTACATACCTGATAACATGGCCACCTTGCTTGAGCAGAGTTTCCTTAGAAACAGCTCAATCCATTCCACCAGATCCAGCGTCGTATCATGCGTGGAGAAGGAAAACCCAGTTGGTGGATCACTATTCGGCCAAGCGCTAGGCAAGCTCCTAATAACCAGACTTAGTATCAGCCATCTCAGGAGCCCTTTGCCAGCCCCTGATGAATACAAAAATAATCACCATTTCTTTTCAAAATGATCACAATTTCATTAGCTCTTTCTCTTTGATCATTCTCTCTTGGTTTCTGCTCATTATTCTTCGCCGAGTCATTCTGTTTTCTTCATATCCTGTTTCTTGGAACACGTATTAATAAAAACTTCATTTCTCTTTTTCTCCTAATAATTTTTACTTATCTCTTTCTATTGTCTCTTTCTTCTTCTCAGATCATTTTTAAACCATCTGTATCATTTCATCGCCACAGCTATATCTCTCCACATTCATTATTCTCGAACTTAATATGCCTGTGTATTTTCATATTGTTGAATAAATACATTAATTAATTATTACTCAAAATGAGAAATAAGGCACTCCCTCCCACCTTATTCTATCTATAACTTGCCACGGTGGGTGAGTGGTTATTGTGTCGGACTACCAACCCCAAGCTGGCCGTGATAAGTGATTTTTGAAAGGCGTCAAAAATCTCGGCACGCATGTCATACGTTGTTGGCATGTTAAAGCACCCATTTGAATTCAGTAGAACGTGTTCATAATGGCAAAATTAATCTCGGGATTTTCCGCCAACACAAAGTTCCTCCTTTCTCCACTAGAAAGCACTATACTGTCAAGGAACTTAGATATCTAACCTATCTAACCTCCTTGACTTTCATAGCGCTCCAAGGAACGACAAAAATTCAAAATGCAAGCTGCCTTCTGGGCGTCAAATAACAAAGCTTGCACCCGGCCCCCGAGGCCATACGATATTATATTATTATTATTATTATTATTATTATTATTATTAATATTGTTATTCTATCTATAATTTCACATCACCTATAAATATCATCACTTCATTTTATCCACACGGTCCTGGTAAAACACCAGAGAAATAAATTAGGCGGCACTCACCCAAAAGTCATACATTTTGTATCCTAATGAAATCAATTTAATTTAATTTTTCCCTAGATGCGATTTAAGTATGCATCAAGTTATAATTTTTCGTGTCTGCTGTCGAGCCTTTATTTTATAAAAAAAAAACTAATTTAACTTAAAATGAAATCTTACCCACTCACTAAAATTTAATCCGTCGATCAATTCTAATTATTTGTTCCGAAGGCACGGAGAAGCAGTCCGCCACCCCCCGGGCAATGTTCTGTGGTGAGGTGAAATGAAATGGCTGTAAACATACACAGGATGTTTTATTAATATAGGCAATAATTAAGGGTTAGGTCTATGGTCAAAATTTTTTACATAAACATGGGTCCGGTAGTGAATATTGGTTAAGATGTTAAACATCGAAGTAGATGCTGTCCTCTACCCGTTTTGCCGTGTTGTCAGTACACACCTGAATAAGTGATATCCTAATCACTGGATAGATAGAGGTGGACCAATTGATTGGCCTCCATAGACACCGGACTTCAACCGGTTGGACTTTTCTTTTTTTGTGGGAGAATTGGAAATCGATAGTAGAATAAACTGGCACGGAGGATGAAACAATACTTTATGCACGAATTGTGCAGGTTATTTTAGCTTGTTAGTACCTCAATTCTACGATTAGCAGAAGGTGGGTATTTTGAACACCTCGTGAAAGATACTGAATCTAGTACATTATCGTAAAAATAAACTGGAGCTACTAATGCATTTACAATATTTCCATGTCTGATATCATAGTAAATATTCCTATCCTAATCCATGTTTATGTTTTTTGATCCTTTACATGTGTGCAGTATTACACTGAAATTATGAAACACCTGTACATATGCCAACACGTGATATCTTCCATCTGTTGTTAAGTTAATCAAGTTTGAGAAATGTGAGGGTAAGTTGTCTATGAACTGTTCAGCGTGATCTATTAACCTCAACTTTAATAGACGATCAGACGATATCATGAATTCAAATGATTTTGGAGGATTTTTTTTTCTTCAGTATTCCGTACAAAGAACTCCATATTTAGAGTATCTTTGAAATTCACACTCATTAATTATTTTAATTCTTCCAATTAGCAGTGGGAAACCAATAATGCTTCCTGCTGGCGCACGCTCTCATTTGCATTAACAATACCTCTCATTCTTTCCGCTTTGTGCGATCTGTAACATCCCTTTGATAACTTCTGTTTCAAAGCGGAAAATCTATCCTATGAAATCTGTAGCGGTGAAGGCATTACATCGCAGAAAACTTTCTTCTGGTCCTAATACTAGCCTACTCCTTATTATTCCTGTTTCCAAAGGTATCGGGGATGAGATGCGATGAAATGCTATATGGCGGATGGTTTTTACGGCCGGATGCCCTTCCTGACACCAACCTCATGAGAAGAGTTAATGAGAGATGAAATGAATGAAGATCAATTAAACTGGGCAAGGATGTGGAAGGAAGCTACCATGGCCTGTTAGAAGTTACCGTCCCAGCATTTGCAGGAGTTGAAAATGGGAAACCACGGAAAACCATTTCAAGGGCGGCTGACGGTGGGGCTCGAACCCACGTCTACTGAGTCCGCAGAGAGCTTGGTCCTAGCGTAGCTACCGCTGTCGGTCTCTTCAGGTCCTATTTTCACCAAAATATTATACAGCAGAGCTAGAGAGCTAATGTGAACTTATGTGAATTCATTATATTCCGTTATTTCATTTGCCTAGAAATAACTTGAGCCCAACTACGGAGCAGTTTTCAGTAACTTCAGCGTGTAAAGCTGGGTTTTCCTAGGCGCGGAAGCGGAGAGTGGAGTCGGCTCTCCTCTGGTCATATGTAATTTTAATGGTACTGTTTTCCTAGAAGCGGTGAAGACCGCCGCTGGACGAGCGTAAATCGCTCCTCCGTGTTCCTCTGCTTCGAGAGCAGACGAGTCCACTGTCGGCTGCCGAAGTGGTTGGAGGTCTGTACAAGTTGTGTGTAGTTTTATTCAATTGTGTCCCTTGTGTGTTTAGTATAAAGTGTGTGCACCATGAGTGTGTGTCGGTTTACTGCTTCCGAAGATGAACAACTCATTGAGTTGGTTCATGGTCATCCTATAATATGGAATCTAATAGAGAAAGAATATAAGAATGTTGTGAAGAAAGATGTCATATGTCACTTGCACATTTTCGATCCTTCATTAAATGCAGTAGTAACTCTTCCTCCTTCTCCATTTCTTCCTTCTCCTCCTCTTCCAAGTGTAATAAAATAGAAAGTCTAGATTCCTCGTCCATATCGACCTCACCTTATCACTCCTATTGTAGTATACAAATGAGCAACCGTTCCACTCTCCGCCAGAGGACAAGTCCGCGTCTAGAAAAACACAATTCAGCTAGCTGATGACTTACGAGCGGAGAGCCGACTCCGTGCCTAGGAAAACCCAGCTTAACACGCCCTTGAAGGATTCCGCCTGCGAGAAACTTCTCAACACAGTCCTTTCTTCTACAGTTGCTAACATTTAGTATTTTTCAAAAATTGTAAAAAAAAGCCAATCAATAACTAAAACATATCTATTCATATATCAAAGGTAGGCCTACATGTTTCAATGTAGCAATGAGGTCTAATTCTGCCAATATCAAGAATATATAATTAAATATTAATGCTATATCTAAGTCTGTTTGGTTGGTTCCTCAGTAGCTCCGTGTACTTTGGGTGTGTATAGAATCTATCTGATAACCGGTGTTAGTTGTGATGGCTGTATTAGTGTGTGTTATCTGTAATTCAGGTAAGGACTGCAGACGATAGTTTCAAGTAGTTCCTACTTTTGCTACTAAATGGTACCGTCAACAACTCCTAGCCGCAAACTTGGCTACTAGATACCACCGCAACCGGCACTTGGCGACAAATTTTGCAACTTAATAGTGCGGTAATCAAATCTGACCTAAAAATTTAGCTTCACACAATTGTGCTTAGTGGAAGCTTCTTTTACGTGCCGTAAATCTATGACATGGGCGTGCTGGCTTTACTTCCCCTCCGAAGGAAGGCATACTGTGGATTTTTTTACGCACTTAAAAAATCCGACGACTTCGGCTGGGTATAAACCCACAATGTTGGGCGTAGAAGCTCTGTATGCTACCAACTACGCTACCAAAGTCGTTATTTATATCTAAGTCTACTAACTAATGTTCAATAAATAACAAAATCTACAATAAATGTAAATGAAATGGTTATCGTTATAAAATTATTTAAATATAATATCGGGTAACGCACGACATCTATCAATATCAAAATCAGTTAAGTTAGTGTAAAATATCTAATTTAGTTTATCATCCAAATTTGTTGCTATAGCTGCAAGTGGAAACTGAAAAATTTAGAATGTTTATGTAACTTTTTATGGACACGAAAAGTAAGGAAGCTTGTAGTTTTACGTGACTGTTAATGACGCGATCATGAACCACTGGGCCTCCATTAATACGTGAATCCGAACCACAGAAAAATCTCACATGCATTGACCGACAATCGAAACCTAACTCTTTAAGGCTGTCGCAATGTCTGACGTGTATACATTTTACATTCAGTAACATTTTATTAGTCAACCTCGTGGCTCAGTGACTAGCAATCGTGGCTGTCACCCCTAATGTTCGAGTTCGATTCCTGGTTCTGCCACGAATTATTTACTTCTGGTTTAAGGACTGGAATGGAGTACACTCATAAGGTAAAACTGAGCAGAGGTGGGTTCGATTCCCACCTCAGCCATCCTGGAAAAGGTATTCTGTAGTTTCCCACTTCTTCTCCAGGCAAATGCTAGGATGGTTCCTAACTTAAGGCCACGGCCGCCTTCTTCTCAATCCTCAACTGAATTTCAATTACCCCCCAGGGGCTCAGATCTAGTGGGACGTGGGTTGGCGACCACGGGACCCCAGCTGAGTCTGGCATTGCTTCCGCTTACTTGTGCCGGGCTCCTCTCTGTTCTCTTTCCTGTCAGGCTCCCTCGGTCAACTCTTGTTCTCTTCCGACCCCGACGGTATTCGGGTATCCGACGCCTAGGGAGTCTCTTCCTTTCCCGCCTTAATTGACCCTTCTCTCATATTTCCGGATGCCTCGTTCTTCTAGGGATCTGCCTTCTTTTTCTTTTGATTATAGTTCCTTTCCTCTTTACGATTCCCGCCCTTTTTATGAATTGGCTCCCCGTGTCTCTAAATTACATTTTGTGAGTATTTTGGGTCTCAACCACATTTTGTAAGTCTTTTAAATCTACATTTCACTTTGTAAGTATTTTCGATTTTAACTCCATTTTGTGAGTATTTTCGTTCTAAATTGCATTTTGTGAGTACAGTAATTTGAATCGCAGGCTTCCACAAATTGTGAGTATTTTGAATCTACCATACATTTTGTAAGTATTTTCAATTTCAATTGCATTTTGGAAGTATTTTGAATTTCAATTGCACTTTGTGAGTATTTTGAATCTGAACCGGCCATTTTCAATCAAACTTGCATTGTGTATTTTCAATTACAATTGCATTTTGTAAGTATTTTTTACATCAATTGCATTTTGTACGTATTTTCTATCTCAATTGTATTTTGTAAGTATTTTGAATTTCAATTACATTTTGTGAGTATTTAGAATCTCCATTGTATTTTGTAAGCATTTTGAATTTCAATTGCATTTTGTGCGTATTTTTCAATCACTTCCTTTTGTGGGTATTTTCCTTCAAAATTACCTTTTGTAATTATTCCATTCAACATTTTGTGAGCCGTTTCAATCTGAGTTCCCTTTAGTCAGTATTTTCAGTCTAACTTAATTTTCATTATGGTTCCGATTTCATTGTAATTTTCGCTATCAACCAGACCATTAGGGGCCGATAAACTAGAAGTTAGGCCCCTTAAAACAACAATTATCATCATCATCATCATCATATGAATTTCAAATACACACACAAACAGTCATTACAATAACATAGGTTATCAGGTAAATTACCCTCATACCCTAGTACACGGGGCTAAATAACCACCATGCCCAAGCCCCTCAAACGACAAAGCAACAACAAACTATAATGATAGAAAGTGTTCAGGAGGTTAGTTCTCCATTAAGGAAATATTTCTTCATGAAAGTAAACTACAAACAATCAACTAGCTGGGTTCAGTTTCAAGTCTTCACAGCTTCCATAATTTATTAACTCATTCTTACTTAGAAACATTCCCTAACGAGGAAGCTAACCTGCAGAGAAGTTGAGGAAGTTTCAACATACAGTAGTAGCACTTCTCCTTTAAGTGAGCTCCACGCTGAGCGTGGTTGCAGCAGAGCAAGGGGAAAGGAATATCGTAAAAGCACTGCATTGATCTAGAAGTCCACTCTCCCAGGAGTACATATGTTATTCGGATTATTTTACTCAATAAACGAAATATAAAACCTATTTCTTGTTTGCTACATAACATCGCTAGTGGACGCGGTACAGTATGCACAGAAAAGTTTGTAGCATACAGAGCTGTCTGTGAAGCATTTCAAAGTGCACGTCATAGTTACGTTGTTGATGTGGTTAATTCTTTTTAGGGGCTTGGTCACGTAGGCGGAACAAGGAGGTCATTTGACCCTAGAAACCAGTCATGTAAAATCATTTTTCATGAAAATTAATCCGATCAAGTATGTCCAGTAACCTTGCTTTACGTATCGAAACTGAGAAGAAAGTGTCGGTTTATCTTTTAAGCTCAGTCTTGATTTTAATGAAATCTTGTGTCTTCGTTATGTATTCTGCTATGCTCTGTTGATATTGCCATACCCAAAGTGAAAACCATAGATCTGTTAGTATTTATGTCACTGAATATAATTTCCTGCTTTACTTTCTGGCGTTTCTCCGTTCCATTATGGGGGAGACAACAGCAAGAATGGCGCCATTTATTATGAGTTCTCACCTTGTTTCCACATGCGCTCCTGAACCTTACATTCATGTCAAATTTCACAGCGCTTTTCTTTATGGCACATCATTTCAAGACAGCCCCATTATTGCTGACATTGAGCAGGTGATGGGAAATGATTGGCTGTTGATCATATGTAATATTTTGTCTCTTCCCATTGTTGCACTGCTACCTTGATGCAAACACAATGTTACGGTAAATATTAGTTTTGTAAACAATAATCTGATACATACGAAAGCGAATTGTGAGATAAGGTTCAGTAATTTCTTACTTAAGAGACAGAAAGGTTAATTTGGAAATTCATTACATTTTTAAAAGCTTAAACATAGTTCTATTTTCCAACGAACAGCCAATTCGATTCAAGCATTTTTGTAGACGCTGCTCCAGATTTCCTATGACCGTATCAAAGACGTTCACCGTCAACCAGTGCTAGGAAAAACATCAGGAATCCAAACAGTGAGGTCGTGGATAGTGATCCTTTAATCTTCGAGCAATATTTCTTGAATCTTATCGTCCGAAATCGACGGTCTTCCGCAAGTTCTGCATCATGACCGTCTGTTAAATCCTGATACCATTTACGGACGTGTTAAACGACCATACACCTCCGTCAATTGTGTATAAATGTCTATAGATTTTTCGTTTAAAAGTCGAATTACGGCACGAATTTTGCACTTGGTGGTAGCAGTAGCCAACAATTCGGGACTTAGGGAAACCGTGCAAAGTGGGATCGACCGTGTTGCCGGCTTTCGACTAAACCTTCCCCTGTCGCTCCAGCGCTGTGGGAATCTTATTTTACAATCCGCCCTGCACTTGTCTATAGCTCACTTTGAACTGAACACCCCAGCTGATGTAATAGCATGCATATTATCCAGCATTCTGGGCACGTTTAAATGTTCAATATTACATACCTTATTTCCATTTCCTATGTTTAATTAGCTCTTGCACTTAGTTTTTAGATCAGAAGAGCGCGTTGCGGACATGCGACTATCATTTTGCGATAGAGGAAGTATGTACATTTTATTTATAAATAATAATTACTAATTCTTTTCTTTCTTCGTTTTACCCATGTAGGGAGCACGTTTGAACTTGTTGACTTGTGTTGGTGGTGTTTTCTTCTTCTTCTCCTCCCAAAATCTCCTCATGAACTCACTGTGCCCCTTCTTACGTCCCTCCGTCCATTGTTTTCCAGAGGTCTTTTTAGCTTTTTCGGTGAAAGTGTGATTTCTAACTAGAGTTGCAAAAGTCTTTCGATTCATGATGATATCTTCTGTAATGTTTATTTCTTTTAAGTCCTGTTTGATTTCTTCTAACCAACTGAGTTTGACCTTCTTTGAATTAATTATATCAAGCAGTATCTTTGTATATCGGGTGTTGTACATTATGAAGATGTGACCATAACATTTCAATCGCCTTTTACGCACGGTATCAGTGAACTTATTGATTACTGTATACAAGTCTGTGGTTTTTATTTTAATCCATATACCATTAACATAAACGGGGCCATATAGTTTCCTGAGAATTTTACGTTCCTGGATTTCGATTTCACCAATTTGAGAGTGGCCTCCTAGAGATATAGTTTTGAGGCGTACAATGCTTCCGGAAGAACAACTGTCTGGTAGTGCCCTAGTTTTGCATTGTCCATTCTGCAGATGTGACCATAACATTTCAATCGCCTCTTACGCACGGTATCAGTGAACTTATTGATTAATGTGTACAAGTCTGTGGTTTTCCTTTTAATAATTACTAATTATTAATATTCTAGTTTTTAGTCGGTCAACACAAAAAATCCAATTACTGGAATATGTGAAAGATAACCTGAAATAAATTACATGTGAATAAGATTTATATGTATCGTTACGGACTATAATTGAAGAAGAAGAAAACTAAGGGTTGACATTTTGTCACATAACAACTGTAAACTCCCTTGTCATTCCTTCCTACTTCTTCGCGTTATCTTCATCATCTGGTGATAAATCTGCACAATCGTAATTACGTCCATAACCTGCCATTTCAACAGCTGTTGTAATAATGTACATGATGCCATTGAATAAGGGACTCATAGAGTTCATGCAGCCATATAGAAATGATTGCGCTGCCACCTGTTGTTTTACGACCGGAACTAGGACCTTTCCCATTATTACACACAAAGGACCGGAGAGGCAGAATTAGATGTCAACATAAAAATGGAGTAAACCCACTTACCCCATTATTGCAAATGGGTGCTCAATTATGACAATGTTAATTAACGGGATTTAAATTTAGAAAAACAAAACAAACCCCGCGGTTGGTTCGGTTGGCTCCTCAGTTTAGGAGCTGGGACAACGTGACCATGTAGCTCCGTGTACTTTGGGTGTGTGTAGAATCTGTCTGATAACCGGTGTTAAGTGTGATAGCTGTATTAGTGTGTGTTATAAGTAGCCTAATTCAGGCAAGGACTGCAGACAATCAATTTGAAGTAGATCCTACTTTAGCTACAAAATGCTACCGTTAACGACACCTAGCTGTGAACTTGGCTACTAGATGTCACCCCAATCGACACCTGGTGGCAAACGTTGGATCTTAATAGAGCGCTAATCAAATCTAATCAACAAATTTATCTTCACACAATTGATGTTAGTGGAAGGTTCTTTTACATGCCATAAGTCTATGATATGGGCCCGCTGGCTTTACTTCCCCTCCGAAGGAAGGCGTACTGAGGGATTTTAATGCGTTAAAATGCAAACCCCGTGGCATAAAATGATTTTAATCTTAGTCATAATTACACACCTGTGCTGATCACAGTAAAGGAGGTTATTCGATCCCCAACATCCAGTGCAGTGGGCTACCGACCATTATGGAGTCAAACTTGTAAATGAAGCAACAGCAAAAACAGTAAATAAACTGGCGCTTTAATTGTTTTCAGAGCACCGCGTGGCTCAGCAATAACGTTCTCGCTTGCTGTTCCCAAGGTTGTAGAGTCGAATCCAGGCACAGTTAGCTGGTATTTGAGGGTGCGCAAATGCGAGGGAGCCATGTTAGTAGATTTACTGGCACGTTAAAGATCCCCTTCGGGGTAAAATTCCGACACCCTGGCGTTTCTAATAGCCACAGTAGTTGAAAGGGACCGATAACAAATAACATTATTATTATTATTATTATTATTCATTCAATTTCGCTAATAGGCCAACTAAGGACCACGAAAAGCCTCATTTTACATTCTGGCATTTGTTCATATTTCGCTTGATCCACATTGTCTTCATGAGCTCACTGTGTTTAGCACGACGCTCTTCTGTCCATTTCGCACCAATTGTCCGTTTTCCGTCCCGGAAATTCCCAAACGTCTTGATGGCTGCTCTATAAAGATTTCGGTCTTGTGCATCTTCTGCTCGTATCCCCATTTCTTTAAGATCTTTCTGGACGTTAATGTATCATGGCATTGTCTGTTTTGAGTCAAAGATACTGAAGATACTTTTCGTCCATCAGGAGTCGGTTATCCGTCGTATATGACCGTAATTTTCAGAAGAGTTACTGCCTTCCAGAGTGCACCTGGTCCCGGTGGCATACAAACTGAGAAGTGGATGTCCGTGGCTCCCCAATTCTACTCGAAGCAAATACCGAGATGGTACATTGTAACAAGCCACGACCGGTTCCTTCCAACTCCTTATCCAGTTCACTCCCCTTTATTAATTTGATCTCTCATTAACTCCTCTCATGACGGGGAGGGTATCCAGTCATAAGAAATACCCTCTAAATAGAAATTAATCGCATGTCCTGGTCACTCCAGACATTTTAACTCTCTGGCTTGATGGCTTGTACTTCACCTCAAAGCGTGACCATGCAGCAAATTCGGAGATCTGAGGTTCGAATCCTGACGTTGACAGCGGCTAATCCGTGTGTGATATTTCCCCAGGAATTTTCCATACAACTCCTGGAAAATAAAGGGTTGGTACCTTAATCCAAATTCCGGGGCACCTACCCTACTCTGACCTGTATAACTACAATTACACTCACTACTAGAGTCACCACAGATACGCAGGTTATCAGACAAATTAAACACACACAAGTAGACGGGGCTGATTGTCAAGATCTCCCAACCCCCTGAAACGATTCAACAACAACATCTCTTGGGTGTCTCCAATTTGTTGTTGTTGTTGTTGTTGTGAATTCTTTTGGGGCTTTATGACATCATTGTCGTGTATCCCCGTGTACTTGAGTGTGTGTCTGATAACCTGTGCAACTGTGATGTCTGTACTAGTGTGTGTATTTGTAATTCAGCGTGAGTGTACCTCGTTCCAGACCTCAAACCAGAATTTAATTTCTTGGCAGAGCCGGTAATCGAAACCGGGCCTCCGCGATGACAGCCAAGAATGCTAGCCACTACGCAACAAGGCGGACGTGGCTCTAATTTGGGTGTGTCTATACCAATACAACTGTAAGCTTGCACTTTAACGTGACTGTTAATCTCGTGATCATGAGCCACGGGACCTCCTTTTACGTGGAATCCGAACCATAGGACATGCCATTACAATTAGATATTCTCACATGCATTGACCGGGAATCAAACCCGGTTCGCCTTGGTGAGAGGCCAACAGCTTGACCGCTTTGCCACCACACCCTCCAATACATCTGAAATACGGTATTTACTTACACTCGTCCGAAGCCTCCGTGGCTTAGGCGGCAGCACGCCGGCCTCTCACCGCTGGGTCCGTGGTTCAAATCCCGGTCACTCCATGTGAGATCTGTGCTGGACAAAACGGAGGCAGACAGGTTTTTCTCCGGGTACTCCGGTTTTCCCTGTCAAAATTTCATTCCAGCAACACTCTCTACTATCATTTCATTTCATCTGTCATTCATTTAATCATTGCCCCAGAGGAGTGCGTCAGGCCTCGGCAGCCGGCACAGTTCATATACTCGCTGCTAGAAGGGGGCTTCATTCATTCCATTCCTGACCCGGTTGGAGACTGGAAACAGGTTGTGGATTTTCATTTTCACTTACACTCGTCCATAATATTCTGCGTTGTACCATTCTCTCACCTACTCTGCAACTTTTACTTAATACGAAATCGTTACATGGACGTGGTTTGTTGGTGAAGTTATTCTTCCTCCAACAAACGCACTAATAATGGAGGTGTTTTTATAAAATGAACTGAGTAAGGCGAGGTTTTCCAATTAGAATTTAATACGAATACAAAGGAGAAAATAGAATTTATTTTACAGGCAATTCCACAATGAATGAAGTTATATTATTATACAATATTTTCATTGTGATTGTTCATTGCATGCAGTAGAGCGCGATGAGAAAATAATGGATTAAAACTTCAAGTGATTTCCCCCTCCCCCTCCCTCTCCCCCTACCGTCAGTAACTCGATTATTAGTGATGTTAAACACAAATTAAACGTGGAAATCAAATTTCTCCTTCGTGTACTTTCCACCTTATTAAACGTGTTACAGCAAGGTTGAATATTTTTAGAAACGTTCCCTACCCTCCTATCAATAGCATTTCGAATGGACAATTATCGCTGCAATTTAATTTTCATTGTTAGCCACTAATGGAATCACTGCCGGAGGAATAGAGAGAAAAAATACGAAATTCTGAGTATTAATGTAGGTAACTGCCTCGTAATCTAGTGGACTATAAATTGTTCTGGTTGGTGTTGGAGGGATTCTCGATGGAAGTGCTTTAGAAGTCCAAATTGCGAATCTCGTAGGGATTAAGTATTTAACATACAAATTGGGGTTTTTGTAATTGAATTGGGCGTCCAATTGGTTCTTTACGCTTGATATGTTCGTTGGCTTACGTATGTCTGTAATGAAAACATGGGGCCAGTTATTATGTCCACTTATACAAATGAAGTGGGATGTTTCATACTTGCTTGCTTTACAGTATTTGTAATGTTATTTGTGTAGTGGTGATGTACAAGTGCCCCGCACACCGTGGTTGGTACCCCTGTGCTTGGAGATCGATGCGACAGAGTGCGGAATGAAAGAGGAGGAGTGGTAAGAGTGAGGGGACCACGTGACGTCATGTACATGGGGTGGGTGGCTCAATGGCTATACAAATCATAGCAACCCTCTTGAGGCAGGTATTGAAAGTGAACATTGCAATGGGTTAACGGAACGTGCTATTCCATTGACCGAGGGAGAGTCATAATGCTCTTTTTACTAGCTCCGTATTTTAATATTATGTTATTATACGCCCCGAAACATAGTGTGTTTTGAAACTGTATGCCAGAAATGATACTTACTAGTGTACCCAAGCCAGAACTCTCGTATATGTATAAACCACCCGCTCGGCTGTTTTGTCATGCGGGCTCGACTCGACACAGTCTGGCAGGGGCTATCGTCTTGTTTATTTGTTCAAACGCATTTTATAAATAAATTGTCGATATTTATGATATCAAAGTGCAATTCATCACTGCTGTGCGTAATTCTCTATCTTTTGAATGCTCATTTGTTAAGATCGGTTACTTGTAGGTGATCCATGTGCATATACCACCCTTCTGGCTTTACTGTTATGCGGGATGGGTACGACATAGTTCTGGTAGGGGCTATCGTCTTGTTTATTGTTAAAATGCATATTTTAGACAAATAAATAGATTTCCAATGGATTTTTAAGAAATACAAGATTTTGCCTGAACTATTGAGACAATTTGGAAAATTTTGGCACAAACCGCACCTTCTAGGTCCCACTGGATTAAGAGTTTGGTTTTGTGCAACATACACCTTAGCGTTTTATACAAAAATGATGATTATAGATGAGATCAAAAGTGGTTTTAATAGGCCTACTAATATACAAGTATAAATTTAAAAAATGGTCTCTTTGTCTGTTTGTGTTTCCTTGAGGCAAAATCTACTCAGCTGATTGAGCTGGAATTTTCAATGGGCATCGCCTCCATGCTCAGCTAGCTCATAAGCCTACTGAGATTTTCATATAGTCAATTGTTCTACAATAGCGGTCATTGAAGTGAAGCTTCGTGTAATGAACCCCATAATAATATTTACCTGCTGGCACTGCATTTTCTTGCTTACTTTTCTTTTATTGTAGAAATCCTTCATTTGACGTTCCTTAAATATACGAGTGCCGGCCCCGTGGTGTTGGGGTAGAAAGTCCCGGCTCCGCCAGGGATTTTAGAAACTAACGTGAGGGCTGGAACGGGGTCCACTCAGCCTCGTGAGGACAATTGAGTAGCTGTCTGACAGTGAAGCAGCGCCCCGATCACGAAAACCAAGATTAATGGCCGAGGGGACCCGATGCGCTGACCACGCGTCACCTCAATATCTGCAGGCCAAATGGCTGGGCAGCGGTCGCTTGGTAGGCCTAGGTCCTTTATGGGCTGTAGTGCCTCATGTCAACTCATGTGACGCGGTCTAGAAGTCTGGTTCGGGGTAAACTCAGCCTCGTGAGGCAGAACTGAGAAGAGATGGGTTCAATTCCCTCCTCAGCTATCCTAGAATTGGTTTTCTGTGGTTTCCCCACTTCTATTCCCGACAAATGACGAGATGATATCCAAATGAAGGCCACGACCGTCTCCTACCCAAATCCTAGCACCCATTGCAATTACACACACACACACTCAAAGTGCACGGGGTTACATGACCATGATATCACTAAGTCCCTAAATGATACCACCACCACAACAACAACAACAACAACAACAACAACAACAAAAACAACGGAAGTGATGAAAAACTAATTTAACTTATACCTGGGGCCAGAATATCCAAGATTCCCCAACTTAGTGACACTGCAGATGTTCGAATCTTGATCTCTCATGGAGATTTGTGAACATCTATCTCAATTCTATGTCTGGTTCGTTATCGTTGTTGTTGCTGATATTGCTTATTTTAGGGGATTGAGTCATCACGGTCATCAGTTCAAGTGTTCCAAGTTTGTATAGATGGGCAGGTCATTCGTGACCGGTCATAATCGCGTGAGAATTCTTCTCAAAGCCCGAGTAGAACACTGAGACCTGTAAATATGCGCTGCCGAGGACACAATGCACACTTTATTTGCATTGATAACAAAGGTATGAAGGCTCACTCTGCGTGGAGATACCACTACTCACATAATATCTACTGGTCAATAAGGATAGGCCCACTTATAATAATAATAATAATAATAATAATAATAATAATAATAATAATGAAATGAAAATCCACAGCCTGCTTCCAGTCTCCGACCGGGTCAGGAATGGAATGAATGAAGCCCCCATCTAGCGGCGAGGATAGGAAGTGTGCCGGCTGCCGAAGCCTGTCGCACTCCTCTGGGGCAATGATTAAATGAATGACAGATGAAATGAAATGATAGTGGAGAGTGTTGCTGGAATGAAATTGGGACAGGGAAAACCGGAGTACCCGAAGAAAAACCTGTCTGCCTCCGTTTTGTCCAGCACAGATCTCACATGGAGTGACCGGGATTTGAACCACAGACCCAGCGGTGAGAGGCCGGCGTGCTGCCGCCTAAGCCACGGAGGCTCTAATAATAATAATAATCATATGAAATTTAAATATCTTGATGAATGGATAGACCCTACAATGTCCGAAAACGAGGCTTTTGTGTGACGCTTGAATAATATTGAAATCGCTTACCATCTAACCAAGAAAGTGTACAACAAAAGTTCTATATCCCCGAATGTAAAACTCAAGCACTAGAGCCGGTCATCCGGCCAGAAGCTTTGTATGCAGCAGAATGTCTCGCCATGAATAAAAAAAGGTATAATGGAATAACTGGAGACCAAGCAAAGGAAGATTTTGAGGAAAATCCTGGGTCCAGTCAACGAACACGGTGAGTTCCGAAGACGTCACAACCAAGAGTTCTACACACGCGTAGAGAAAATAACTGACGTGATGAAAAGGAGGATTTCTTTCTATGGACATACAGTATAACCCGAATTAAATCACACGGCTATCCAACCGAATTTTTGTTTTTCTCCATGGAAAAAAGACAAAGAGGGCCTGGTTCAGTGAAGTAGAGAAAGATCTGTTGGAGATTGGGATAACATGTGAAGATATCCAGGAGCGTGGCACACTTAGGGAAAAACTTCAAGATGATCGAAGTTTTCAACCTAAGCCGAAACTAAAAACCGGGAAGGCGTGGATGACGGAGAGAAAGGTACAACATCGATTGCGAATGAAAGAGTACTGGCCCAACATTAAAATGCAGAAGAAACAGTTGACATGACGTGGTCCTTAGTTGGCCGTAACGAAGCAAGAAGAAGAAGAAGAAGATGGAGAAGAATGTGTGGTTATTACCTGGAACAGATGTAATAAGAGATTTATATCACAAAACGCAAAATTACTACACTTATTGTAGTCAAACCAGAAGCACTTTACGCATCTGATACATTGATAATTGGGGACAGATCACAAATCAAAAACATTGAGAATCAAGAGAGAAAGATCCTCAGAAAAATCATAGGACCAAAATATGAAAACGGGATTTCGAAAAAAAATAACATAAAAAGGAGACCGAAAGTTTATGGTCACAAAATATAGGCGTACAGAATAGATGGCAATAGGCTAACAAAGAATATGTTAAACCTAGCACTATATCTGAAAAAAGAATTGGCTGGTAGAAATAACACAAGCCCTACAAGAAATTCCTATCAACGAAGAAATAATTTACAATAGCACAAATTTAAACCTCTAATAAACGGGTACAAATTTTGTCGAGAAACCTACACGGATGAATACAAGTTGGACAGAAGAAGGCAGAAGAGAACACAGTGAAAGGATGAAAAGATATTGGGAAGAAAACAGGAAACATTGATGATGATGATAATTGTTGTTTTAAGGGGCCTAACAACTAGGTAATCGGCCCCTAATGGTTTGTGTGATCGTGGAAGTGAAAGATGCCGTAAGCCCTTGAGGGTGTAGCACTATCCAGGTGCACCAGAAGTGGCGAGGCTCCTTGAGGACCTTGTGCAGAAGGCAGGAGATATCATGAAAAGGAAAAAAAGGCTGACCCCTCGAAGAATGAGGGATCAGGAATGATGAGAGAAGGGCCAATTAAGGTGGGAAAGTGAAAGACTCCTTAGGACTCAGATACTCTCATACCATCGGAGTAGGAAGAGAGCAAGTGTTGACCAAGAGAGGCCGACAAGAAGGGTAACTGAAAGGAGCCCGGCACAATTACGTGGAAGCTGGGATCCCGTGGTCGCCAACCCATGTCCCACAAGTCATGAGCCGCTGGGGGGAGGAAGCATTCTGCTCAATTATTTCTACTGCACTCCTTAGTTAGGCATAACGAATAAAAGAACAAAGTAATGTGTGTTTAACGTCATTTTAACTACTGTGGATGAGTGTACAGGGGTTACCGGAGGTAATCCACTGTTCTGAGACCCTCACATTAAGCACGCATGACTATGAGGATTCAATCCCGCAACCAATCTATTCTCTTCCAGTGTCTAGTTAGGCGTGCAGCAGGGCTGTGAATGATGCTAATTGTACCCTCAGGTCATTCCAACCACGTGCGGCGAGCCAGTAGTACCACTCAAAGTACTCTTCGGTCTGCTACCACGGCGCTACTCTCTGCACGGTTTAAATGGTGCGAGGTGAAAGCTTTTAACAGGATAGAAATCACAAGAGTCACACAGCAGTTTGATTGTAACGCCCTTCTCATTGCTCGGAAAGAACAACATAAACCCAAGATTTTGCTCGTACGCACAGTCCTGGTTCAAGTAGGTATCGTCGATAGGACAGGTCATTAAGTAAGCAACCGGCTATGATGCGTTTACAAGGAGCAGGATTGGACTCATCACTCTACATTTCCTTTCATATTTGCCATTAATGGCTGTACTTCCTTACAAGTTCCTTGATCCTCATTATTGGAGGGCTGAAGGCATTTTCTATTCCCTTTCTTGGATTTTTCTTATTCCAAATTGAATGTTTATCAGTCGGTCAACACAATTGTACCCAATTGTAATGGGTGGTTCCCTTATCCTGAAAAACTTTAACAAGAGATTAATAAATAACCCCTGGCACTACAGCCCATGAAGGGCCTAGGCCTACCAAGCGAGCGCTGCCCAGCCATTTGGCCTGCAGATATTGGGGTGGCACGTGATCAGCGCATCGGGTCCCCTCGGCCGTTAATCTTGGTTTTCGTGATCGGGGCGCTGCCTTGCTGTCAGACAGCTACTCAATTGTCCTCACGAGGCTGAGTGTTCCCCGTTCCAGCCCTCACGTCAGTTTATGAAATCCCTGACGGAGCCGGAAATCGAATGCGGGGCCTCCGGGTGAGAGGCAGGCACGCTACCCCAATATCACGAGACCAGCGAGATTAATAAATACATATACATTTTCTTTCAGGATTAGGGAAGCTCCCATTGCGATTGGGTACAATCGTGTTGACCGACTGAAAAACAATTAATTTAAATTACTCAGGCAATACTGAAAAATGCCTTCAAACACCATTATTTCTTATTCCTTTATTTTCTGTCGAATTCTTCTTTTAGCACATAAGCTAGGTGTACTCTAACTCATTGCTTAGTTTTAGTTAGATTTTTTAAAATTTCATTTTCATTATCATCCTTATCATGGTGTCTCTAACCCATAAGGGACTCCGGAATGCTGGAAATTTTCAAAATGTCATTGTTACGTCATATTAAGCTACGGACGTTAGGCTTTCTTACTGTAGATTTAATTTCTTCTATGTTCATTTTATGAGCGCTTGCGTCCTAGTAGCAAACCCATCATTTTTATCTTTTTCTCCATTTTCACGAGATTTATCTCCAGATTCTCAGTTTTCTCTCTATTCGACAATAGATATAAAGATATTTTTAAGAAAATAAACTGGACGTTGCTGTGTCAGAGCGTAACTCATCCTAAAATCAAAACTGTCACCGTTAGCAAGCGGAAAAATCATTGATTCCAGTTTCTTGCTAAAGTACATTAGTTATTATTATTATTATATTATTATACCGACTGGCTAAAGCGCAGTTTTAGGTCATGGGGCCAAGCTCTCTGCTGACTCGGTAGACGCGTGGGTTCGAGCCCCACCGTCGGCCGTCCTTGAAATGGTTTTCCGTGGTTTCCCATTTTCAACACCAGGCAAATGCTGGGACGGTACCTTCTGAAAGGCCACGGCCACTTCCTTCCACATCCTTCTCCAATTTCATTCACCTTCATCAATTCCATCTCTCATCCCGACGCGCAGGTCGCCCACAAGCGTCGAATAGAAAGACCTGCACTCGGTCTCTGAGGAGACCACACGACAAAAAAAAAATACTTATTATTAAAAAATGTTTTTTCTTTCACAACTTTTCATCACACAAAGCTGAAAGTTTTAGAATAATTCCTCGTTATATGTGTTTTATTTTAACACAGCCGTTTTCAAAATATATTTAAGTTAAAATTTGCCTGAAGGAAAAGTTCATAAAATGTTGTTAAAATTGCGCTATTTTTAAAAATCGACAAAAATATCTAAAATTCTTTCATTTTCAAAACACCAGTGTTAAAGTAAGGCGAGAGCATCAAGGAACATCGCTGAAGAAACGCAAATAGTTCGTGTTAATAGTTTCTGATAAAAGACAAGATGCTCAGCAAAGAACATATAGCCTACTTTCTCCTAAATGCATGGGCCCGGATGTTGATGCCGTAAAAAAGTTTAAAAAATGCACTTAAAATTTTCAAAAATGTCTGTAATAAATTACCTAAAAATTCGAAAAATTCACTATAAAATGGAGAAAATGATCTTATATTAATAAACTTAACAATATTTCAAAAATTCGAAAAATGCACTATGAAATGAAGAAAATGAACTGAGACAAGAATATACACCCCTTCCCCTTTCTACCAAGCCACAGCTGACCTTTGTCATGTTTTCGACGAAAACAAGAGCATCTGTAGACTTACGGCACCGTTCTTCTGCATCCAAGATATATATTTTTCTAATAATAGCAAACTGAAATATTTTACTTCAATATTTTAAATTATCTTGTATCAGCTACTAGCTTCTTCTTAACTCCTAGAGACGTAACTCCCTCATATAAAGCTGTGACATGACTAAATTGGGAGGAATATGCCTTAAAAGGCCGATTTCTCTAAAATATGACCTCAAAAATCTACCAAACTTAAAAAATGCTCTTAAAATGGAAAAATAGCAAATAATGAAAAAAGTTGCAGAATAAAAATGATATATTTGAAGACGGGGTGGCCCGTCCGGAGTTTCTATGTACTTCAGCATTGTTTTAGACAACTCAGTAAAAAGATGACATGTCATCAACAATCGGGCCCTACTTATAACTCTTTGTTCTTATCAAGGAGTAACTTAGACTATAATTGAAAGTTCGTTGTAGTAGCTTGTTGAAATGCAACTTGGTGTATTGTTACGTTATACTATGCTAATAATTTTCCTTATTTCCACTCAGTAAGGCACTTATTGGACCTATTACCCACTGCGTAACTCAATGTGGTAGTTTTGTCGAGTGTTCCAACGACACTGGGGCTAATTGGTTAGCATGCTAGGCTTTGGTCCTAAAGCCTGTATAACACGACATTAGTGGGCATGGAAGCCAGTACGCGTATACACTCTGGTAAAGACGCCAATATTTCCGTGCGAATTTTACCTTCTAGGCTGGATCCTGCCTTCCATGATAATTTTATGCAACTCACGGAATTGAACAGGTTCCATTTTTCTCGGCAGTTTTCATGGAAGATTGAGTATAACAATGAAATTACTTTTTTTGTTCGTCTAAATCCTAGCAGCAATATAACAAATAGATTTGTTATGTGGGTATTTCTATGATAAAAATACATCAGAATGAAACTTTATTTTCTTTAATTCAGTATTTGGCATGTTTTCAACTTTATTTGAAGCAAGTTTTCCACCCGCTTTGCGTTCATAATGCGAATCGACTGCAAATTACTTTCAAACGACAACACTTTCCATAGTTGGTTTCCTACACTTTTGCGAATAATATAATACATTTATTGCGCTCAATGTGCAAAGTATGTACATTACATCATACGTAAGTCAAGAAGAGCAAAATTGAGCTAGTGATGCTCTTCTATTTTTGCACTTCATCGCGTGGTAAATATCGCTCTGTTCACTGCATAGAACACATATACATTCCTGATTGGCTTAGTAAAAAGATTTCCTGGCACAAATATGATGATGAAAACCGTGTATCTCAAAGCATGCCATCAGGTGTCTCAACTCGTATTCATCATTCATCCTCACCTTACGTACCATAGCATCGGTAGTGCAGAACCTTTCCTCGATCAAGTCCCTTTTCTCATCTACTTCTCGTAATAGCCCGAGTTTGCTGCAGTTGAATTTGCATTCTTAAGTCCTCAATCAGAATGGTTTCCCTGGCTAGGACATACCTGACATAATATTGTGATTACTCTAGAATCTGGTAGAAGCCATTAGCAAGCAAGAATCGACTTCCGCGATTCGTATACAAGGAACTGCTCACTCTTCTTTACGTCACTTAAAGGTAATCGGAGCGCGGTCATGGCTAGAAGTTGAACTATTAAAAGATTGTAAAAATACTTTAGGTTATCAGGGATTTGCAAAGCGGAATGGTTGGAACAATTGCCCAGTTACCCGTAAGAGGACAGCACCGTATAGAAATATTGGGAATGCTGTGGATGACAACGTGTATTTTGTTTTTCTATTCTCCTTTTTCCTTTGTCATCTGTTTATGCGATGCTGCAGCCGCTATCATATTCTGGTTTCAATAGCCCGGACTTTAATATAACATATTTTTTCTATTGTAAATTGCACAATAAAACGCTTAATTTTATATCGTGTGAGTGGTTATAAGATAATAAATATAAAATAATTCAAGTACGCAAATTAACTCTAGTAGGTTTCGAACCACAGCCGACCACGTGAGAGACGAACACTTTACCACGGAGACAAACATGTCGGTGATTTAAAACATGACACTGAGGTACCATTTGCTAGTGCTACCTCTGTACCAAATTTCGTTCAATTCGGTTTCTTCGTGTTTGAATTGACAGGGGAGGGGACATATACAGGGTCTTTCATATAAAATAAGAGCGCCAAGCGGCGGCTTTGTTAACCGCGGCTGTGGTCACCTTGGCCGAGCTTTTGGCGTGCCAAGGCCCCCTGCTTTAAGCGTGTGTACAATCCTATATGATGCAGCGGCCTTGCTAGCGTGTATACAATGCTGAAATCTTACATTAGTTATTGTTGATGAAACCAAAACCCCTACTTGTGCTAATTTTGTGAGTGATTTGTTCGGAGACTGCTCAAGATTCTCGCCAATGTCATGTAGCTCATCCTCTGTTAAAACTGTTCGTGTGCGGGAATGTTTTTTATTGAGCACCGAGCCAGTAGTGTCAAACTTATTTGCAATTACGTGAATCTGTGCTAGTGATGGTGGCACTTCATAAGGAAATTGCTGAGCAAATGCATCACGTACCCGCCGAGCCGACTTGTACTTAAAATAAGTTTTACATAAGAAAATACGATGTTGCAATGATAACTGTCTCACCATGTTAGCACTTGAGGTTTAGACTGGCGACTGAGCAACTGCACGCTTATTGCAAGGTCAAGTTTGGTAAAGTCAATCTGTTATTTTTATACAATCCATCGGAACTAAAAAAGCAAAAAAAAAAAAAAACAGCCATCGTATGTACTGTGCGCGCGCTTTCAATACTATAGGGGTTTCGGTTTCATCAACAATAACTAACTAACTAAAGTAAGATTTCAGCATTGTACACACGCTAGCAAGGCCGCTGCATCATATATGATTGTACACACGCTTAAAGCACGGGCCTTGGTGCGCCAAAAGCTCGGCCAAGGTGACCGCAGCCGCGTTTAACAAAGGCGCCGCTTGGCGCTCTTATTTTATATGAAAGACCCTGTATATACACACTCACACACAGATAGAATGACAACTTTTGGCGCGTGTAGATCTCATAAGTCTAAAAATGAAAATTAACATGGAGAGCATATGAAATCCTGGCTCCCATCAGGATAACCACTGTCAGCACCGGGATTTGAACAAGCAATCTCAGGACTTGCCGCAGCTGCCCTCGCGGTCGTGGTGCACTTTTCAACGAACATGCCTACGCATGCCTAAACGTTCTGTTTAACACTGCTATTTGATAGTGATAATCAGAATTCTACTGGACGGCCTGTGGCAGAGATTTCATTAATTTCGTCTTGTTATCAGCAAATGTGATACGTGAGATCCTTTAAGAGCCGACATTGTACTACTCGGAGCACCGTGGTTTATTTTCCACCCTTGAAAATTCAGACTTCCTTGACCGGAAATCGTACCTTCGATCTTGGGATCATAAGATGGCTCAAAATTCCCCCTTGAATTCCCTAGATTTGAATGTCGGTGCGTTGTTGGAATAAGAGTACTACTACTAATAATAATACTATAAATGATAATAATAAAAATTACTAACAATAATAATAATTTTTTTTGGTCGTGAGGCCTCCTGAGAGAGCGAGTGCAGATCTTTTCAAGTCGACGCCCGTGGGCGATCTGCGCGTCTGGTTGAGAAAT
This sequence comes from Meconema thalassinum, assembly GCA_946902985.2. NCBI lineage: Eukaryota > Metazoa > Arthropoda > Insecta > Orthoptera > Tettigoniidae > Meconema > Meconema thalassinum. Next base: position 1,710,521,350 of record OX336388.2, on the reverse strand, counting down.
GGAAAGGATGACGATGAATGAAACTGGGCAAGGATGTGGAAGGAAGCGGCCGTGGCCTGTCAGAAGGTACCGTCCCAGCATTTGCCTGGTGTTGAAAATGGGAAACCACGGAAAACCATTTCACGAACGGCCGACGGTGGGGATCAAACCCACGCGTCTACCGAGTCAGCAGAGAGCTTGCCCCCATGACCAAACGCTGCGCTTTAGTCAGAGTAGCCACTGCTGTCGGTATAGTAATAATACTACTTATGATCGTGTTGGAAGCCATTTTACAGTGTTGCCTCAGTAATCGACATATGTTTTTCAGTCGGTCAACACGATTGCACCCAATTGTAATGGATGGTATTTTATTTTATTAATCTCATCCATTTTTTTTTCAGAATTAGGGAACCACCCACTACAATTGGGTACAATTGTGTTGGGCGACAAAAAATCATAATATTTCGAACAATTGGCTACTTATAATAATAATAATAATAATAATAATAATAATAATAAAGATACAAAAACATCATATTACATCTCAAAAACAACAAGGCACCAGGAGAAGACGGTGTAATCGCCGAAGTGCTCAAGATTGGAGGTGAACTCTTGACTGAAAGACTACAAAACATCATTGCTAATATATGGGAGAGTGACACCATACCGGTTGATTGGAAAACTGCTTTGATTCACCCACTACACAAAAAGGGCGACAAGACAGATCCGAATAATTACTGAGGCATTTCACTCCTGCCAATCGCCTACAACATACTCTCACGTGCCCTCCTCACCAGATTGGAGCAACAGACAGAGCACATGATCGGTGAATATCAGGCGGGATTTTGACCGCGTCGATCGTGTGCAGAACAGATCTGGAACCTCAAGATGGTACTCCAACATCGCCAGTCGAATCGCACAGTTGTCACCTTCGTAGATTTTAAGAAAGCATATGATTCAATCGACCGCGCAACTCTGTTTAATATACTTCGTGAATATGGTGTGGACAACTACATTAATCCAACAGACCTTGACAGATACAACTTCTAAAGTTAAATTTATGGGTGAAGTGTCCGAACCTTTTCACATTAGAACAGGCGTAAGACAGGGTGATGGGTTGTCCCCACTCCTATTCAACCTGGTACTAGATAAGATTATCAGAACATGGGAGAAAGAAATACCTGGAATAAGTATGGGAACAAAAGAACAACGAATCAACATAAAATGCTTCGCCTTTGCTGACGACCTAGCAATAATTACCCGGACTCCAGAAGAAGCCAGACATGCCATCGAGAAGCTTCATGAGATATCAATCAGAACCGGCCTCCATATCTCTTACGAGAAAACACAGTGCATGGATTCCAAGAGCACAAACCTGGCATCAATTACAACCAAATATGGCGACATCACACAAGTTACGCACTTCAAGTACCTAGGTGAAATTATCGGGAACACTGGTAACGAAAGAATTGCTAACAAAACACGTGCAGAAAAATTACGCAAAGCTTACACAATCACTTGGAATATTTACAACAAGAAATCACTTTCCACTAAAGCCAAACTCCATCACTACCACACAGTCATCCTCCCAGAGGCACTCTATGCGATTGAGACGTCATCGTTAACCATCAACATCAAATACATTGAGAAGATGGAACGACAAATACTGAGAAAAATCTTTGGACCAAAGCTTCAGGACGGAGGAAAAGCTCAGACGAACTGTATTCACGGACTGAACGATTCGCCTCACTCGCACGTAAAAGACGCATGAAATTCTACGGACATATAGCTCGAATGGACAACTCCCGACTGACCAAGAAAATCTTCCTTATAGTCAATGGAAACCGACAAATCAAAGTACGCTGGCTAGCAGACACCCAAAAGGACCTCACTGAAATCAATATTGACCCACTGACAACGACGCGGACTGCATATAGGCAAAAAGTAAATTCGTATAAGTTTCCACCCAAGATCCCTACGGGACAGAATTTGAAACTTAAAGCTGCATGGACACAAGAAAGAAGACAGGCACATAGCGAAAGGATGAGGAAGTTTTGGGAAGATAAGAAGAACAAGAAGACCAATGTTAACTAATGGTTCTACGCGCTCCTTAGAGGGCCAAACGCATTATATATATATAAAGATCACTAATAATACAGTAATACTAAGAATATGGAAATGTTCCCACCACTGATCCACCGATTGCAATGATTTCCGTCCAGTGCTTGCAAATATTGTCAATCAGGCATTGTCTGTCTTCAGTTGACATTCTCCACTGCTCGCATGCACACTTCACTACAAGCGCTTACCGGTGATTGGCAGCAGAGTGTCTGCTCTCTCCTACTCTTTGAAGCCTATTTCTAGCCTTCGCTTCTGAAAGGTCACACGATGGAGAATTAAAGTAGATAGCATGGCAATGAACTAAGAAGCACACCATTCAGAGAGCTTTGAAGCAGTTTGTCAGTGATGCCCTATTGATAATAATTGATATTACAACTTTTCAGTTGGTCAACAACAAAAAATACAGGTAATTAAAATATATATAAATTTGTTCTGGATTACAGAAGAGGGAGAAAACTAAGAAATAGCACGTTTCGCTCGTCAAGTGAGCATCATCAGATCCAAATCTGCACAAGATAAAATAGCTCTACAAAACACTACCAAATCTACAAAGATACCCAAAAAAAACAGTCACAGCCCTTGAAATACAAAGAACCCGTCAAATGCTTAGAAAGTGTGGCAACTAGTACTGATGAAATACTACAGCATTAGGCACAAGGAAAATAACTATTTACATTTACATACATAGAGTGACAGTGTTGCAAGACAGAGAAATGACAATCTCATCAACAAATAGTCACCCTCCACCAACTCATCTATAACATTATCAGTAGACAAACACTGTTTCTCTATGTTGCATTTCTATTCTTTTACTATCATCTCAGCAGAGTACTCCTAGGTCATTTCTGCATTAATTTGCAATTCTACAGTATTATATCACAGAAATAATAGCTATACCTTCATATAAATCCAAACGCTCACATGCAAAAAGTCGCACGGAGAGTATACATTCTGACTCAAAATAACACCACGAATTTCGTCCACAAATGCCAATACAACATTAAATCAAAGTATTTATCAAAAAGACGAAACATAAATAGGTTTATGAAGAAATAGTACTAAAAGGATGATCCACAGTTCTAGCTCTTCAGGCAAGCAACCGAAGCAACCGAAGAAATTCACGTCGTTGCATTGTTTAAACAACTCCACTCGCTTTTTATAAACGTTTATAACTTTCCTCTGGTTATAAGCTTTACGTTGTCGTTCCTTCGTCCGTGACACTATCTTCTGGTTGTCTGTCGATAACTACACTATTATATTTTCATCCGATTGCCGACTCGACTAAATCTTATTGTTGGTGCATTTATACGAAGGTGGTTCAAAAAGTTAGTTGCACTAACGCGCTGCATCAGCGCGCTGTGTGTCGCAAACGTGGGCATAGCGGAGAAAGGGACAGACCCTGCCCACACGTCTGTTAGGCAGGTCGCTGTGGTGTCTCGTCTGGTATGGTGTGAATAGCGGCCAAATTCAAGGGCGCGTTGACTGGACGTTCATTCCAAATAAAAGGTGCGTACGACAATCCGATTCCTATGGGCCAAAAGGAAGAATTGCACGATTAAAGAGAAGCGCCGGGGGAAATTGAGCGCTGGTGTGATATTGTTGCACGATAACGCAACACCTCACAAGGCCCGCCAAACGAGCGAACTGCTGCAGCGTTTCAAGTGGGAGGTCTTGAAAAATCCACCCTACAGTCCCGACCTAGCGCCATGTGACTTTCATCTGTTCGGTAAGCGCGAAAACGGATCTCGGTGGTCGACGTTTCCATACCGATGAGGAGGTGAAGGCCGCTGTCTCCGTGTGGTTGCAGAACGCTGCAGGAACTTTCTATGCATCCGTCATCGACAAGTTGGTTGTGCGTTCGCAGAAATGTTTCGAGTCTCTTCGAAACTATGTGGAAAAGTGACGATACATTGTATGTCGTTATAGGCGTGTTGCTGTTGTATAGGTGGTGTAATGAATGGCCATAATTGGGAAGTGCAACTTATATTTTGATCTGCCCTCGTAATTATTTTTCGTTGTTTTCTCCACTTTTACAAACGTAAAGGACACACTTAACGTGTTTCATGAGGTGCTGCCATGATGACAAGCGGTACACAGATGATTGTTCCCCGGAAACTCAACCATATCCAGGCGATTAGATTAGCAGCTTGCCTTTTCTACCATCACGAGTACTAGTGTGAGTCAATGAAACTAGACTAGATCCGATCTATTAGATGTGCAGTTTGCCTTTTCTATCACAACGAGTGCTAGTGTGAGTCAATGCAGATTTTCATTTACACACTTATAACTACTTCCGGGAGTTTAGTGCTTTTCAGTCGGTCAACACGAATGTACCCAAAAGAGCTGGGTTATGCCCTAATCCTGAAATAAATTACATGAGATTAATAAATACACTAAGATGACCAGTTTCGATCGTCAAGCGATCATCATCAGATCCATTACACTTAGGCTATAAAATCTATGTTTGAAAATACAGGTGAAAATATTTACAATATGTACAATTATTTAGTTGCATTATTGGTACTGCAACTGTCAGTGTATGCTAAATGCAGTATATGATGCTAGGTGAAATGCTAAATTGTGACAGATATCCGGAGTTTGTAATTTGGAGTGATTATTAGGTTGTAAAATCAACTATGGTTACAGGCTACTACTTATCTGGTTGTCTTCCTGGCTGGAGCTGCGCGCAGTTTTCGTGTTCACTCTTACTCCAGGTGTGGTCCGGTGTGAAGATTTCTCAAAAACAATTAATGAAAACACCTGAGGGTATTAAACCAAGGATCATAATAAAGAATGAATTATGTAAATAAGTTAATTTGGCTAGGATTTGAATAAAAAAATAATGAAAACACCTGAGGGTATTAAACCAAGGAACACAATAAAGAATGAATTATGTAAATAAGTTAATTTGGCTAGGATTTGAATAAAAAAGAAAACGAGCCAAAAACCAAGCAAATTTAGGCTGATTTTCAGGAACTGCATTTAGGCCGGGAGCGATTTTCAAAATTTGGGTTTTTAGTTTGATAGAGCTCTCCAAGACTCACAATTTGAAGCCATTTTGGGCCGTTTATATCTTCAACATTTGGCTATTGAGGAAATTGATTTATTTTATGTTTTTGCTGAAATGGGGAAATATTTATTTATTTAAACCAAATCTACTTGTTAATTGTCACTTTAACTCAGAGAGTCATATCGTGACATACAGATAATAAACACATAGATAACATAAATTTACAGTATGGCGTTAGATAATTAAACCAAATGTTCATTCGGCATTTCATAGCTTCCTCGTTATTTCAAAACTTAATAATGCTTTGCAGTAGTTATCTTCATTCACAATATCACTGGGCAACTTTTCTGATGGAGACTGCACAAAGTTCTTTCTTAATCATAAATGTGGACACAGTGTTCTTCTTTTTTTGACAGTTCTCCATGGGAGACACATCACAGAAAGAATTACTTTTATTTCCCTATCGAGCCCTTACTGACTGTAAGAGTCTGATAAGTTTTGTAGTAAGAAAAAAAAACATCAAACTCACAGGAAAAATCTACAGACAGCAATATGTGGCTGTACTGTAGTAATCGTATAGGCTGCCTAGTTAATACAGATATGCTCTCCTAGGCTTTAACAAGATTTATAGCTTAGGAAGCCATCTCCTGTACTTGAATGCTTAATTTACATGCATCTTTGTTCTGAATCTCATCCGAAGCTTTCTTATTCCACATTGCCCTGATGGTATTAAAATATTTTGCTAATTGACCTGCTTTCCCCCATTCACTTTTTAGTAATTTAATTAAAGTGTGATACTCATTTTCATTTTCTATTCTGTTTAGATCTGCATTGACTACAAACTTTGCTCTTATCATTTTAATTTCCTTGCATTCCCTGATCAGGTGCGCTGCACCCGTAACCTTCCCACAAAACAGGCAAATGTCCTCTTTTCCTACTTCTCTCAACGCTTTGTTCTTATACACCCCCATTAACCACCAAATTATCCCTCTCATTTCTCTTTTCATTAGGCATTGAGGCTTTATGCTCATAAAGTTCCTTATTTCGCAGAACTCCCTTAAGGTTCTCCTACTGGTGCACTCTTCTCTTAGCACCGAAATGGGGAAATATGTCCCTTATTCTGTGTCGTATGATAAAATAGCAATAGACATAAAATATCGAATGTATCGTTGCCTACATCGTTTGTTATTTTAAATATTATCATAAGATATTTAAGATTTAATTTCCATTCATCCTCTCCCCGTGAGGCTCATATGCTAAATAATTTGCAGCTCAGTTTTATTTCAGGGGTGCCTTCTACTTACATACGAATTTTCATGTGATTTGCTCCAGTACTTTCGACACTAATCCATGACAAACAGATGCACATACAACATTGAAACTGAGGGTGTACTAGGTCATTATTAGGGAATGGATTTTTAGGTTTTAAAATTTTCAATTGAGGTTTTCAAAAACATACAATAGTTTTTTTTTAGTTTTAAAATAGATGTTTATATTTAAAGTGTAGCAAAAATTAACATAAACTGCGCAAAGCAATTAATGCCTAATTATCAGTGCAATATCGGATTGCCACGAGTATGTATTTTTAGCCTACTTTTCACATTTTGCAAAAATGAGGAAAAAGTAGACTTATGAGATCCGGCAAATGTGTGTCTGTCTGTCTGTCTGTCCTTCTGTCTGTCTGTCTGGCTGTGTGTGTGTGTCCCCCTATCAACTCCTAAACGGCTGCAGCAATCGAAACAAAATTTGGTAGGAGTAAAGATCTATAACTGAATATCTCACAGCCATATTTGAAAATGATGTCAGTGCTACCAACTGCTAAAAAATCGCAATTGGAATTTGAGCTCCATGTTGGATATCTTGGAAAGTATGAATGGGAGCTATTTCAAAATTGGCACACGTACAGATCATAATATTTCAGTTTAATTTCCAGGAGGCTAAACATGGCAGTGTTGCCAAAATGATTATAAGCCTCTTGATAGGTCCAATTTTTAAATGCATATAACTTCTATACTATCAATTGGAATTCAACCAAATTTCGTATGTTGTATGTGTACTTAACCAGATATGACTGAGCGTATTCTTAAGACCTACCAGGGCTGCCAACTGTTAATAAATGCTCTTAATTTATTTTATCCAAATACCAATATATCAGAAAGTATGCAAGCCGACAGCTTTAAACTATGCACACGTATAGTACATGACATTCTATATTAATTTGGAGTAACTTATATACGTCAGTGCTACCAACATGATTCTAAGCCTGCTGACAGGTCCAACTTTAAATACATGTAACTTCCATACTATCATTTGGATTTCAACCAAATTTCGTATGTGCTATGTGTACCATAACAGATATGACTATGCGTATTCTAAGGAGCAACCAGTGCTACCAACTGTTAATATGTGCTGTCCCTATTTTTGTTACCCTAATATCAATATATCAGAAAGTATGCAAGCCAATAACTCTAAACTTTGCACACGTATAGTACCTGGCATTCTAGACGAATTTGGAGTAACTAATATACGTCAGTGCTGCCAACATGATTCTAAGCCTGCTGATAGGTCCAGTTTTAAAATGCATGTAAGTTCTATACTAACTAATGGATTTCATTCAAAATTGGCACAACAATAGATCATATTATTTCAGATTACTTATGACCAATACATGCATGACATTGTTGCCCACATGATTTTACGCGCGCTGTTGGATCCAATGTTTAACTGCATGTAACGTCCATGCTATTCATTGGACTTCAACCAAATTTTGTATTTTGTACCTTAAGAGACGGAACTAAGAATATATTCAGTCATCAGGGCTGCCAACTGTAGTGCTCTATTAGGATACATTATGCCAGGTATACAGTATTTCGAACTAATTGGAAATTTCGATATTAGCAACTTAATTTCGTCATTATTCTAGATAGGTTCATATTCTGTAGAATAATCATTGGCATGAAAAGTAGGCTGTATAGTTCTTCACGGAACTTCTTGTTCATAATGATACGTCTTTTATCTAATTATCACCGGGAACTTAACACTTTTAGGCAATATTTGCTCTTCTTAAATATGTTAATTATTCAAATTGAATAAAAGCAAGGATGTCAGGGGTGATTTTCACACTCTAACCCGTTTAATTAACTTCCTTTATTTAGAATAACAGCGAACTTGGAAACAATAAGAGATGCATCCCAATTTTCCTGACAGTAAATAACCAAACCGTAAGATATAGCCTACTGTGAGCTGTAAAGTGTTGAATGTATTTGCATTTTTGGCAGATATAAACACTGTCTTGTGGTATACTTTTAACATTTATGGACTACAAATTCAAATATATTACAGTAAATGAAACAAAACTGCAATTAGATATTTTGTGTTCGACCTTGACTATTATATGTCAGAAAACTGTACTATAATGAGGCTCATTATAACACTATTTTTCATTATGAAACAGTTTCTCCCACCAATCAGAGCTCAGAAACTGTTGTTTGTCTAATTAGATAATTAGATGCGCTGAGTTCCACGGCCTTCTAATATCAATTTCACTGCCTGGCCTAGTGTCATAGTAGGGTAATCGAGGAGGCCATGGTCAAATACAAGGCATTCTCTGCGTCTCATGCGCTCTGTTCAGTACATAAAACTGGCAAAATCACGACAGATATTTATGAATATTTATGTTTGAACATAAAATCGTTATAATTATTATCGTCGAACATAAACAGTCGTATATAACTCGCCTATAATGGTAATTAAGACACTCGTATGGAAATTATAAAACTCGCATACGCTCGTTTTATAAACATACTCGTGTCTTAATTATTGCCATTATAGGCTCGTTGCATAATGTATTATTAAGGTATAGGTGGGCCGTTCCTTCTTGGCCAATACGTATTACATGCACAGTGGTATCTCCACACACAGTGAGCCTTCATATCTTTGTGATCAATGCAAATAAAGTGTGCATTGTGTCCTTGGCAGCGCATATTCAGTTGTCTCAGTGTTCTACTCGGGCTTTAATAAGAATTCTCATGTGATTACGACCGGCCACGAAAGACCTGCCCATCTATATTCGTATATCATTTAGGTTGTTATAGGTACTACATAATTCAAGAATATATCTCTTTTGAGTGTGATTCGGAAAAGTATTGAAGTATATATTTACAAGTAAGGAAAAGAATATGTAGAAACCTAGGAAACCGGTCCCTAGTCATTACTCACCTCATCCGTGATAAATACAAAGCTTTAGCCATCAGTTTCCAAATGTTCACTAAGAAAGCTCACTTTATTTATAGAGAGTGGTAGTTTGTCTTAATGTTATTGTTCCGCTCACTATACGATATTGCATTGTCATGAATACGAATGGCTTCCATCGCTTTCTCCCGATATTTGAAGAAAGTCTAGCACAGCTGTCTACTGACGTATCTATCTCCTGTGAGCGGTGCTCTATAAATATGGAAACTAGGTATTAATACGGGATACACTTTATATTCTGGCTCAGTGGAAGGGTAGGGAAATGATTGCGCAATGGAATATAAGACCGTGCGCAGTGGGAACAATTCTCTCTCTACTTGACTGAAGAGGGTTTCATGTGGCAAGCACGAGATCCTCAAGTGCTAGAAGGAAGTCGCTCACCTCAGTTGGGTAGTCTCGCTATCATCGACAATATGATTCAGAGCACAGCTTTCTGTGAACTGCATGACACTGCAATTATGAGTTCGGAAAAGGTAAATTGATGTTCTTAATGACATCGAATATACAGGGGCATTATGTGTGTGCGTGCCAGTAAACACCGCAAGCTAAGCCGGCTGTGACTAGCGCAGATCGTCGCAGTGCGCACCCGGTTCAGCCGACGAGGGCGTGCTCCGCTGACTCATATCGTTAGTTCACACGTGTTTTGTCATTCATATGGGCGTGTATTTGCAAAGCTTAGACGTTAGTTTTGCACGTTTAGTGAGTATTGTGATTACTGTGATTGTTGGTCATGCCTAGACACCAATTCACATTGCGCGTACGTGTATATATCCATAATTCGTATATGAAAAGCAGAAAATCTTGTTCTGAAACAAGACGAAAATTTTGAATCAAATTCCTAATGCCAGTACAATTAGGAGGCTCGCTCAGCGATTCAAAGAAACATGCTCCGTAAATAATAAAAGAGTTGACAGACATTCTTTCATCAAAATATGTCAGGTGTGTTAGAAGAGAGGGAGGACATTTTCAGCATCGCCTATGAGCACTGTAAGTACACATTATTGAACATGTTTGGTAAAAGTGTGATAGTGCGCGCTGATCGCCGGTTGAACCGGGTGCACGCGGCCGCGATCTGCGCTAGTCACAGCCGGCTTAGCTTGCCGTGTTTACTGGCGCGCACACACATAATGATCCTGTAGATTTAGGTATTCGAAGGTCATCATTATTGAAAGCCTTTGTCTGGAGCGTGACACTCTATGGAAGTGAAACTTGAACTGTTGGTGCGGTAGAAAAGAGGAGATCAGAAGCATTTGAAATTAAGTTTTACCGGATAATGATGAAGGGCAGATGGATAGATAGAGTAACTAATGAAGAGGTATTAAGACGAGTGGGAGAGGAGAGATGTTTCTGGTGACTGCTAATGAAGAGAAGACATAGGTTGGTAGGACACATACTAAGACACCCGGGAATAGCAAACTTAGTTATAAGGGTTGAGGACAATAAATGTAGAGGTAGACCAAGTTTAGAATATAGAAAAGATTATCTCAGAAATAAGGTGTGGTAGCTATATAGAGATGAAACGATTAGGTCAAGACAGGGTGGCATGGACGGCTGCATCAAACCAGTCAAACAACTGAATACTCAAACAGCAACAATTCGTGTAGATGTTCGAGACAGATTGATCATCGGCCCTTTGTGTATGTGCTAAAATTATCTGGTGACTTGTGTTTCTGTGGTAACTGTACTATTGTGACTAACTGCTGTTGCTTATTTTAGGGGCTGGGACATCGTAGTCATATAGCCCCGTGTATTTTGGGTGTGTGTTCAACTTATTATTCTGTTGGCTTTACTAGTGTGTACTTCGGTGGCGTAGTTGGTAGTATGCTGAGCTTCTATGCCCAAGATTGCGGGGTCAAACCCGGTCGAAGTCGTCGGATTTTAGGAGCATTAAAACCCTTCAGTATGCCTTCATTCGGAGGGGAAGTAAAGCCGACTGTGTCAGTGACATCTGGTAATGAAAGTCGGAACTAGTTGAAATTGAACGGAACTTGTAGCTTACCCCATGGGTGTCCGCATTGAAGCAGCTACAGCCTCGGGCGAGCCGAACATATCCTCGGATACTCCCGGCACTAAAAGCCATACACTAAATAAATAAATAAATAAATAAATAAATAAATAAATAAATAAATAAATAACTTAAATAAAATTGTAAATTGGAAATAGGATTGGGAAGGAGGTGGCCGTGGCCATACCAGCATTTTCTTGGAATAGAAGTGGTGGTGGGGGGGGGGGGGGTGAAAGCACGGTAAACCACTTCCAGCATGGCTGAGATAGAAATCGAATGTACCTGGGTGAATTAAGACACCATTCATATGCTGGCTAAATTTGCGCTCTTTAAGAACAAACAATAGTTAGTTACTTGCTCCCACTCCAAAGGACAGGTCGCGATCTTCAAATACTGTTGCCAGGGAGCAAGGAGAGGAAAACCATAGATCTTCTCTTATCCGTATATAAACGGAAGCTGCAACACCGGACATTAACGTATGTATCATTTAACATTGTTTTTAAAGAGCGCAAATTTAGCCAGCATATGAATGGTGTCTTATTTCACCCATTTTCATTTCAAACGATCTACACCGAGATGATGAGTCCATACGAGGGTTTCTTTATTATTGCCTGTAGTGTACCGGCTGGAATTCTTGGCTCGATTTGGGTTGGGAAACTGAGAATACAAAACACATTACGGGTTGGCAACGATAAAATTCGAAATCACCTGTCTCCAAACCTGGAATTTGAATATAGTGGGCTATTGCAATCCATAGCCTGGACATATTCTACATTATTATGAATATTGTCAGCTGCATATGTTCGGAAAGTAGGTTTCTACCTGCTAATGGAGCTGACAAACAGATCCCAGCCAGCACCGTATTATTGTGCGTCACGCAGCCCGCGCACAGGACTGTTGAATGGGTTGCGTCTCGTACGCCTGTGACCCTAATTACAGCTACACGCGTGGCTCGTCAGGTCCCAGACAATAAACAATAGTCCCCTCACTCTCCGATGCCCACATCCATTAGAGCAACGAGAGAGGTCTACTCATATTTTATTACCAACACGTGAGAAAAATAATACCCAGGATGTTATTAAACTCTGTTGTTGATATTGTTTTTGTTGCGTTACTTAGATCAATGAGACGTATACTCATCAGGCCCTTGTGCGTGAGTGGGTGAAGTATGTCTGGACGATATACGCTATTTTGATGTCGGTATACGTATAACAATGACCATTGATCGGGTTGGTACCCCGAGATTTACATTGCTTTGCTGTTCTACCCAGCAATAATAATAATAATAATAATGGAATTTGGGTCAGGAGACCAACAAAGGAACTTTATCAAAATACAGACACCATTATAGATAAATTTAGGAAGAGATGTCTGCAGTTCTATGGACACATATATAGGATGCATGAGAACAGACTCACTAAGAAGATTTTCAATATCGTGAATGCAAGTAAATTAAAGATCAGTTGGATAAAAGACGTACATGATGACATGGAATTACTTCAAATCTCTGAAGACGACATTAAGGACAGAGAACAATTTAGAAATAAAATCAGAAACACGAAAATTGTACAAGTTTCAAGGAAGGACACATCAGGGAAAAAAAGGACAGGAAAGGAAGAAAAAGCACAGTGAACTAATGAAGAGGTTTTGGGAAGAAAAGAAGAGAGGAAAAGGAAGTGAAACTGTGATTGGCTCAAGTTCTCACGCTCTCCTGAAGGGGGATAATCGAAAATAATAACAATAACAATAATAATAACAATTAATTTATTTTGTGTTAAACTCCTGTAATATTGCAGACACTAGGATGCCAGAATTCTACCCATGAGTTGTTCCAAAAAGACAGTTTTGAAGCCATTTTTCAGTGTCGCCTTCTTAACAATTGATATATAACTTTCAGTCGGTCAACACAAAATAATTCACATTACTGGAATATGTGAAAAAAAATAACTTGAAATAAATTACATGTCCATGCTCTAATTGTATTATGGTGTAACTGAACTACTTACACATGCATAATGTACACCGCAAACATTATAATAGAACGTCATAAAATAGACTAACCATTTATAATAACGAGATTCACTGAGAATCATAAATACCAACCTTAACAAGACAAGCTATACAAAGTAGAGCAAAAACACATTTCTAAATGTTTGTAAACGCGTAATCAGTGAATAATATTAATACATTTAAATGGATTTCAAGAATAGTGTGTTATATACATATATATATATATATATATATATATATATATATACCTAACAGTAGTTATCCCACCTACTCTTAGGCAAGAGCGTGTTGACCGATTGAAAAGTATACATGAAATCGTTAACATTTGGAATTTCTTGAGAGTAATCTTAGTATTTTTCTGTTTCTCCTCCATTCTATATAGCCACTCATTAAGGCAAACAGGGTGTGCATGATTACAGTATATACACTAAAGACAGCAAGGAATGAGTGTCGAGCATTAGGTGCTGTACTGAAACTCCACCACCTACATCAGAAGGTGGAGAACTTCAAGCTTGTATTTTGCTGTTGCAATGAACTCTATTCGTTGACTCTTATCGACCACTCTTGAAGGACCATTGTGTTAGAGGCAATATTCTCAATTTATAACGTTCAGTTGCCATGTTTACTTTATGGGCCTACTGTCCGCCGTGCAGAAATGCCTGGGGCTTGCTCTGCGCTCCTCAGGGAAATCAGTTTTCGATTACATAGCGACCAGATCTCTTAAGACCAAGCTCTGCTTTTTTCCCTCCGCATGTTCGTACTTATCGGCTACGTGTGACGGAGAGCAAACCACTCTACTTCCTAACTACAATCATTGGTGTTCTTATTGCCGTGGATGTATGTGGGAACCAGGGACAAAATTGGTTATCATCCTTGCATTTGCCTACCAACAAAAGTGCACTGCTAGGCCATGGGACCAAGCTCTCTGTGGACTCGGTAGACGTGGGTTAGAGCCCCACCGTCGGCCTTCTTTGAAATGTTTTTCCGTGGTTTCCCATTTTCAACTCCAGGCAAATGCTTGGACGGCACCCTCTGACAGGTCACGGCCGCTTCCTTCCACATCTTTGCCCAGATTCATTCACCATCATTCATTTCATCTGTCATTAACTCCTCTCATTAGGTTGGCATCAGGAAGGGCATCCGGCCGTAAAAACCATCCGCCACAAATAATTTCATCGCATCTCATCCCCGACCCCGTTGGTAAACGGGAATAATAAGAGGTAGACGTACATACATCCTTGCATTTGCCTGTCTGATACCTATAGTACTTGATAATCATGATCACTGTGGTGCATATAGTCGGTATTTCTATCCCTTCTTATTCTCATTCTACGGGGTTGGGGACGAGGTGAGATTAATTTCTATGTGGCTCATGCTTTTACGGCCAGATGTCTATGCTGACTCCAATCTCACAAGGGGCTATCAATGAGCACATATCAAAACACCACCTCATTTTTCCCCGCACAGTATTTTGAAGTATTACAAGCCATATTTCAGTGTTGCCGTTATATACTGCTTTTCAGTTGGTCAACTAGATTATGCCCAATAATATTAGTCGGGGAATACATTTTTAAATACCCTTATCTGAAAGAAATGAATCAACTTATCACTTATTAGCACGCTAAAATGTATTAATTGGATGACATGTTTCGATCTTCAAGCGATCATCATCAGGTCTTGTTTCACATAGACGTAGATAATGTATAATTAGACACAGTTGAACGACTTAAAAGCATTCTATGACGCAAAGTGTTTGTTAAATGAAGCCTACATGCACAATTTAAGCTGCGATTGTTCATGGGAAGTCACTAAAAATATATTGTTACCTTCATACTGTGTTCGTGGTGTGTAAAGCAAGGACACACCTTCACCTAATTGGAGTAGTCTGTTGACTTGTCAGGTCGGACACATCAGCTGATGCGTAGAGCCTTGTATATCAAAGTGATCAAAGAAAAAGCGTATAATCTTATCTTATCTCTATATATAAGGGAAGATGTCCTGACTGACTGACTGATAATCTACGCACAGCAAAAACTACTGGAGATAATACATTCCTCTTGATATCAAAATGCAAATATAATAGTATTTTACATTACTTCTTTTGGAAACATTTCTTTGCCAGCTTTATGAATGGAATGAAATAATGAAATATCTAAGATATGAAAGAGCTTAATTAAATTGTCCTAATGTTGAAAATTAACTTTTAAATATGAAATCAAAATACCGAGTTAAAATACAAGTATTTGCTATCGAACTAAATTTTAATTTTAAAGATTTACAGAAACGTATTATAATTAACTATATCTTTAACCTAACCTTAAATAACTTAAATATATTTTGAAAACATGAACTTTATAAATGTACTGAGAAAATCACAGACGCAATGAAGAAGCGGAGGCTAAATGTTCTACGGACATTTACTACGAATGGATGAAGGCAGGCTGACCAAAAGGATCTTCAGCTACATCATGGATTAAAGGTCACATCTAAATGGGTAGTTGAGTTATGTCTCATTATATATTTTGTTATTTCCCATTTTCTTTTGCCACTGAACCGAGAGTTAGACGTTCATCGACTTTCGTCAGAAAGGAAAGACGTGGACGTAAATTATGTGTTTCCCGTCTGACTTCGGCCGCGGAATTGAAAAGTTTCACGTGTTATGTAACACTTATATCATAAATAGATATTCTATTTAAACCGATTATAATTCCGAGTTCGCTGTTAAATTTTATTTGATGAGTTATTGTGTACAAGCCAGGGAAGATTTTCGACTTAGCAACTCCATTTTTTAGTCTATTTTCAATTTTGAAAAAATAGGCTTATGAGATCACCTTTTGTCCGTGTGTGTGTGTGTGTGTGTGTGTGTGTCCTAATAACTTTTAAACGGCTGGAGCGATTTAAATGGAACTCTGTAAGTTCATAGTACTATTCCGGGCGACCTCGACCGTGCCCTTCAAATTTTGTAACGTCTCGCCAATCCAACATGGCGGCAGTGCGAATTATTTCACCAGAATTCAATATCTCCGAAATTATTACCGATATCACCCTGGAATTTATTACAGTGATAAAGGAAACTACTAGACGTTCACCTATGTGACGTTTGGAAAACTGGTAACTACAAATCCAACATGGCGACCACGCGAATTTGCGACTTTTAAATAGAAGTTTCTCGCGATTTAACCAACCAAACGCAATAAAACTTGGTACAGTATATGTTTATACACATTGTAATGCACCGACATCTAACTTGGTTCAATTGTTTATATAACCACAAGATGGCGGATGAGCGAAATATTTCACCGGCATTCTATATCTCTGAAACTATTAGTTGTATCACCCTGAAATTTTATACGGGGATAAAGAAGTTCACCTACAAGACTTTCAAAAAGCGGTTTACTACAAGACGAACATGGCGGCCAGGCTAATTTGAAAATTTTAACATTTCTCGTGATTTAATGTTCCAAACGCAATGAAATCTGGTACAGGAAATGTTTATACACATTGTAATGCACTGGTATTTAATTTATTTCAATTGTTTACATAACCTCAAGGTGGCGGCTTTGCGAATTTTAAAATTAAGTTTATATTTTTTGTGTCGTAATCAAGTGATCGAAGTGAAAGTTTGATTAATGAACCTACGCAATAATTTTCCTTCAATGGTACATGACTCTATGGGCTATAAATTTAACAATCCAACATGGCGACCATCCGAAATATTCAGACGACTCTGAATATCTACGAATCTATTATAGCAATCAAACTGTTTTTTATGTTCATAGGGGCTATGAACTTAAGTTCACCTATATGACTTTAAATAACCTGGTGATCACAAATCCAACATGGCGGCGACGCGAAGTATAAATATTCACATGGACGTTTCTCGCAATTTAACCATCCGAGTGCAGTGAAACTTGGCACAGTAAATCCTTTTACGTATGTTAATCCATTGGCATCTAATTTATTTCAATTGTTTCCATAACCACAAGAAGGCAGCTGTGCGAAAATTTAAAATCTCCTTGTTACTTTTTGTGTCCTAATCATGCGATTGAAGTTTGAATGCTACACGTACACAAGAATCTTTATGTAACATTACATAACTCTAGGACCTACATATATAAAATCCAACATGGCGACCATCCGAAATATTTAGTCGGTACTCAATATCTACGAATCTATTACAGCAATCAAACTGAAATTTTGTATGTTGATAGTGGCAGTTAATATAAGTAGGATATATGAAAATAGGCTGTACAATTATTCACAGAACTACTTGTTAATATTTTGCGCACAAGTAGATGCAACAAATGAGTGACGACGCGTGAAGCGTTTCAACAAATCCTGTATGCGTTCATATACCATTCATCGATTGCGATGAAATTTTGATGAGTTGTTACGCACACTCCCGGGATATTTATAGGCGTAGTTAATCCAATTTACAATAGATAGCGCGCGAATATTTTTAACAAATGGGTGTTGGCTTTGCGTTCATACACAATTCATCCGATTGGGATCAAATTTTGATGAGTTGTTGTGCACACTCCCGGGAATGTTATAGGCATAGTAAACCCAATTTACAATCGATAGCGCGCGAGTAGCTTCAACAAAATCGAGTGCGATTAGTTTCAAAAAATTCCCACATGCGTTCATATACCATTCATCCGATTGCGATGAAACTTTGTGGAAACGTTGAGTACACTGATTGACAATAGGTAGAGCATGAGTAGATTCAACAAATGAGTGACAGCACGCGAATCGTTTAAACAAAATCCTGTATGCGTTTATATGCCATTCATCCGATTGCGATGAAACTTTGATTTGTTGTTGTGTACACGCCAGCGAAGGTCTTCAACTTAGTAAATCCATTTTACAATATTGGTAGTGCACGAGTAGATTCAACAATTGAGCGACGACGTGCGAAGCGTTTCAACAAAGGCCCGTATGCGTTCATATACCATTCGTCCGATAGCGATGAAACTTGAGTGTACACGTCATGGAAGGTTTCTGACTTTGTACTAGCATTTTACAATAGGTAGCGCACGAGTAGATTCATCTAATGGGCGACAGCACGCTAATCGTTTCAACGAAGTCCCATATGCGTTCATATAACATTCATCCGATTGCGATGAAACTTTGAAGAATTGTTGTGTACACTCCAGGAAGGGTTTCTGGCTTAGTGCATGCACTTTACAAAAGGTAGCGTACGAGTAGATTCAACAAATGGGCGACGGCACGCGAATCGTTTCAACAAAGTCCCGTATGCGTTCATATACCATTCATCCAACTGCGATGAAACTTTGGTGGATCGGTGAGTACACTCCAGGGAAGGTTTCAGGCTTAGTAAATCCATTTTACTATAGGTAACGTACGAGTAGATTCAACAAATGAGTGATGGCATGCGAATTTTTTAAACAAAATCCCGTATGCGTTCATATGTCATTCATCCGATTGCGATGAAACTTTGATGAGTTATTGTGTACACGCCAGGGACGGGTTTTGACTTAGTAAATCCATTTTACAATATTTGGCGCACGAGTAGATGCAACAAATGAGTGACGACGCTTGAAGCGTTTCAACAAAATCCTGTATGCGTTCTCATACCATTCATCGATTTTGATGAAACTTTGATGAGTTGTTGTGTGCACTTACGTGTAGGCTTCTAACTTAGTAAATCCATTTCACAGTAGGTAGCGAACGAGTTGATTCAACAAATGAGTGACTGCACACGAACAGTATAAATTAAATTCCTTAAGTATTCATATGCCATTCATCCGATTGCAATGAAACTTTGGTGAGTTGTTGTGGACGTTCCCACGAATGTTTCTAAATAAGTTAATCCATTTCACGATAGTTTGGAGGCAGTCAGCGGAAATTGAAAAAATGAATTGTGTATCCAACAGCACTTCAAGAAACAAAATTACAATGCCAACACTTTCTTTGATTGGCGTTGCAACGCATGCATTATAGAATTATTTGTTCAGGATATTAAGGATAATATAGAGCCCAATATAAAATTATATCATAGAAAATAGTGTCTGAAGATGTTGGTATACAATAATAGAAGTTAACCTATGCAAGAATAAGTATCAGTCTTCGTGGTTGAGTGAGTAAAACGTCAACTGTCTGTTCACTTGACTTCTTATTTTTCCAACGTTGATCGAGGAAATAATTACATGTACATATACATTCCCTCCC
This sequence comes from Meconema thalassinum, assembly GCA_946902985.2. Lineage (NCBI taxonomy): Eukaryota > Metazoa > Arthropoda > Insecta > Orthoptera > Tettigoniidae > Meconema > Meconema thalassinum. Next base: position 1,710,501,782 of record OX336388.2, on the reverse strand, counting down.
CTGTTCTCTTTATACACATTTCTTGTAAAATTGTAAAGAAATATTCTGTAGTTATTTCTTAAGTTCTATAATTTGTACAAACACAGTCATTTTATGGGAAACCTTAGTTTTAAAAAAATGACAAACTCTTTACAAAATGTTTAATTATTTGGAAGTATTTGAGAAAGTACAGGGTAATTGCACATAACAATACTCCCAAATAATTAATAATTTTGTAATGTATCGGATTTCTTTAAATTCAGTTTGCGTACCTGTCATTTCCAGCTATTTACGTTAAAGAAGAAAATGAAAGATAAAGACCTTCAGATGGAGAGGAAACAGGAGGAAATATGCTTATCGGAAATTCCTTGTAGAGTAAGTAGCACAGATAACGTATTACAGTGCATTTTACTGTGTAATTTATAAAGAAACTAAAGATAAATATCTTATGATGGAGAGACAACACGAGGAAATATGGTTATTCTATATAGCAAAGCACTATCATGCCTTCACCACTATCAGTAATTTTGCATCACTGAGATCTGCTGACTACCGTATGCGACTGGAGGGACAATATGCTCATCTGTGTGGGAAGGGAGCATTGTCTGCTGATGGATCCATAGTGTTTAATCGCTGAACTGCACGTAATCCATTATGGGAGGAGTTTCTGACCACATCTAAGCTGAATGTTTCAATCAGAGTGATCGTTGATGTTCCACGCTGAGAAATTAGAAAGACATACTGTACATCAACAATAATGCAGTTATTTCAATACTAACTGAATCAAAATTGCTGATGTCTATTTCAAATTGCTAGGATTTCATGCAGAGGCCATACACTTTCCAATGTTATTTTTATTATTGTACTCAAATGAAAGGACAGCATGAGAATTTATTTTACGAATACTATACGCAAAATATATTATTTCTGCAGAGCCTGAACAAAAGTATAGACATAATAAGAAAGGGTTTTCTGATTTATAGTTAGGTTCGAATCCTCAAGGAGAATTTTTTTTACATCATATTGAGCTACGGACCCTTAGCTTTTCAAGACTGGCAGCATGGCTCAGCGGTAACATTCTCGCTTGCTGGGCCCAATGTTTGTATCCTGGCGCAGTCAGCTGGCATTTGAGGATGCACAAATGCGAAGGAGCCGTGTCGGTAGATTTACTGGCACGTTGAAGATCCAAAATTCCAGCACCCCGGCGTCTCTAAAAGCCAGAGTAGTTAAATGGGGCGTAAAACCATTAACATTATACAGGGTGTTTCGAAAAAAGTGTCCGATATTGCAATAGGGGTTGGAATTGGTCAAAACGAGAAGAAATGTTCCTATAAGCATATGTTCAGAAACAAATACCTGTTGAGATATGAACCATTTTACATATGTTGTGTATGTACACTTCAGACAATGGACGTCATCTTACCAGCTACTTCTAATGAACACTTGACTGTCACACACGTTTAACAGAACACGCGTTGGGCAAACATCCATCCACACCACCAACCAGGAGCTGTGATGATTTCAGCCAATCTGTCCACGGATACCATTTGCACGTTACAAGAGATGCTCCACATGGTTACCACATGCTTTGGTTCTTCTTCGCAAGGAATCCCCAACTCGTCCATTAACGCCTGACTGCTCGCAGATGTGAGCACTTTCATTGGTCACACGCTCTTGTAATATTTGCACATTGTCGATGGGTGTGGCATACACCAATGTCTTTAAATGTCACCATAGCCAGAAATCTAATGGATTAAGGTCCAGAGAACGGGGAGGCCTTGCTACTACCATTTTCGAATCCATAGCAAAAAACATGTTTGCCATTTCCCTCGAGGAATACTCCATCGCATTGTTTACGTCATCCACACAGCATGGGACCACCAGTCTGGTGCTACCCGCACTACACTGCCAGCACAACCACATACTATGACTGAACATCCGACTCATGCGAAGACCTTCAACGGAAGGACGCCTGCACCACCTAACACAACGCCTCCTCCATGCGGGTAAAATGGTGCATATCTCAACAGGTATTTGTTTCTGGACACATGTTTATAGGAACATTTCTTCTCGTTTTGACCAATCCCAACCTCTATTGCTATATGGGACACATTTTTCGAAACACCCTGAATTTACTGTTCTTAGCTTTTTAACGGTACATTTTTTCTTCGTGGCTCATTTATAAGACCAGTTTCCCATAAACGTGCATCCTCTCACCTAAAGGAGATATTTATTTTCTCTATATTATTAATCGTATGGTACACACTTATATCTTAATGAAATATTGAAAAAACAAACAGATAGTCTCATAATTGAACATCTAAATTCAAAATATAGTCCACTGATGCAGGAGTCACTGAGGTAATAGTACATTATGCAACGAGCCTATAATGGCAATAATTAAGTCACGAGTATGAATGTTTTCGAAGTAATTCCTCCTTATGTGTGTTACATTTTAACACAGCCTATTTTCAAAATGAACTTATCTTCAATTTTGCCACTTGGAAATGTTCATGAAAATGCTGTTAAAAATGCCCCATTTTAAAAAACTCACGAAAAAACCAAGCATTTTCTGATGTACAACACGCCTGTGTTGTAGTAAGACGAGAGCCTCATGGAACATCCCTGAAGAAATTGAACTAAGTCCATGGTAAATAAAAAGTTGAAAATCATCATGGACAGCTTATGACATTCCGGTTTCTCTCAAATTGTCCAGGTTTTTCAATCAATTTTGCCAGCGTTTCACCACTGTGCTCAGCAGCTTGTTTGGTACAACTTACCATTCTCTATAATTGAAACAAACAATAAGATACGATGCTTGATTGACGAATACAAAAATGACAATTAACTGTTTGTCCATGGGAAATTAATTTTCAGTTTGCTATTTATTTATGTGAGATGATGTGTACTACACCAACTCATGAGTCCAATACCACACCGGGATGAAACCTGGACAATTGCAGTTTCTTTGTGAACTGAATAAATATTAATCAGCACAATTGAGAAGCTTATTTCAAAAGGTACTAAATCCAAAATGTGAGAAATTGATATTATGATGAAACAAGAAGTTCCGTGACGAACTAAAGAGCCTACTTTTCTTAAAATTTAAGATTCATGCCAATGATTATTCTATATGGATCTATCTAGAATAATGACGAAATTAAGATGGTTATATCGAAATTTCTAATTAGTTCGAAATACTGTATACCTGGCATAATGTAGCCTAATAGAGAACAACAGTTGGCAGCCCTGGTGACTGAATATATTCTTAGTTCCATCGCTTAACGTACAGAATACAAAATTTGGTTGAAGTCCAATGGATAGCATGGACGTTACATGCAGTTAAACATTGGATCTAACAGCGCGCGTAAAATCATGTTGGCAACAATGACATACATGTATTGGTCAGAAATAGTCTGAAATAATATGATCTATTGTTGTGTCAATTTTGAATGAAATCCATTAGTTAGTATAGAAGTTACACGCATTTTAATATAGGAACTATCAGCAGGCTTAGAATCATGTTGGCAGCACTGGCGTATATAAGTTACTCCAAATTAATATAGAATGTCAGGTACTATACATGTGCAAAGTTTAGAGCTATTGGCTTGCATACTTTCTGTTATATTGATATTAGGGTAACAAAAATAGAGACAGTATTTATTAACAGTTGGCAGCCCTGGTTACTCTTAAGAATCGGCATAATCATATCTGTTATGGTACACATAGCACACACGAAATTTGGTTGAAATCCAAATGATAGTATAGAAGTTACATGTATTTAAAGTTGGACCTCTCAGCAGGCTTAGAATCATGTTGGCAGCACTGGCGTATATAAGTTACTCCAAATTAATATAGAATGTCAGGTACTATACGTGTGCATAGTTTAAAGCTGTTGGCTTGCATACTTTCTGATATATGGGTATTTGGATTTTAAAAAATTGAGAGCATTTATTAATAGTTGGCAGCTCTGGTGGCTCTTAAGAATACGCTCAGACATATCTGTTTATGTACACATTGCAAATACGAAATTTGGTTGAAATCCAATTGATAGTGTAGAAGTTATAAGCATTTAAAATTTGAACCTATCAGCAGGCTTATAATCATTTTGGCAACACTGCCATGTAGGGCCTCCTGGAAATTAAACTGCAATATTATTATTTATACATGTCCCAATTTTGAAATAGCTCCCATTCGTACCTTCCAAGGTATCCAACATGGAGCTCAAATTTCAATTGCGATTTTTCATCAGTTGGTAGCCCTGATATCATTTTCAAATATGGCCGTGAGATATTCGGGTATAGATCTTTACTCTTACCAAATTTTGTTTCGATTGCTGCAGCCGTTTAGGAGTTGATAGGGGGGGACACACACACAGCCAGCCAGACAGACAGACAGACAGACAGAAGGACAGACAGACACACATTTGCCCGATCTCATAAGTCTACTTTTTCCTCATTTTTGCAAAATGTGAAAAGTAGGCTAAAAAAGTACGTTGGTAGGAAGAAAAAAGAAATAGTCAAAATGCCCCAAAACCATGCCAAACCGGGTATTGAAAATCGCGGTACCAAATCTCACAGCGTGACAAAACAGTCCAAATTTAGATTGGTATTTTGAGAAACCAAATCTAATTAATTAATTAATTACCTCATATTGGCGTTGTATTTCCACGCTAGGTTTTCATTTTATTGTCAATAGCGGATTACTACTTAACAAATAACTTAATTTGATCATTGTTACATAAATAAAATTAGTTTTCTCCGATGATTGTAGAGAAATTTATACTTTTCACAGGCAATTATTTAGAATTATTATTTAGAGCCAAAACTACCAAAATCCGTCAAATTTTCTTAAATATTCCTTATGCTGCTAATGTTAAATTACCAGAAATACACCGTTTAATAATGTATTGTTTTCTATCTGAACGTAATAAAAGTACCGTACTAAAATTAATTTATAAATTCATATTTCATAATTATGTACAGTTTTTTCACTCGTGTAAAATTTTACGTTTGGATTTGGTACCTTTTGAAAAATAAGCTTTCAATTGGAGTATATAATCCCTACATTTCTTTGATATAATAGGCCATCAACTTTGTTGAATGATTCTACAGCTTCAATATTTATTAAACAGTGTTTGTAATGTGTGTGACATTGTGATTAACTTCAATAATAAACCAAATAATAAACGTATAGATAGTGGTTGACATATTTTAAGTAAGATTCCTGTGCTACAGTTTCAAAATTAGCGGTAGAGATAATTATTTGTCTTTGGTGATTCACAAAATATAATCAAACATTTGATATTTTGACGTCCATTTTCAGTAATGGTATTTGAACATAAAAATACTTTGTGCGGGACTTGAAATTGTGGAATAGAGTATGTATTCATTGCAATGTTAACATACAAATAGACCATCAACATTGATTAATTGTAAACCAATACAGATACTGTATATTCACAACAATGGCGTGTGCGAAATGTATATCAATAGCTTCTGGTAAGTAGCCATGTTCAAAATAAACATCGTTCCTTGTTAGAATTCATAATACAACATACCATACCTTTTTCATTCCCTAGAATGGAAACGAACTATTAGATATGATACTTGAATGACACATAAGAAAATAGTTATTAAACAGTTAGATTTCTTAGATCTAATTAATTTTAAGCTGCTATTTCTTGAAATATATACTTTTGAATTTGTATCAGTTCACGCTAACAAGGAAGTACAGATAGTAGGTAAATACTGATGTTATGAATGTCGTTCAACACCTCTAATTATTACGAATTGCAAAATTCAGTAGCCTACTGTACGAATTGAGGAAGAAAAGGCTGTGGAGGGAGCCCCGAGAGAGTGGTGGCAGCGTGTCAAGTGCCCGGTCCGGGATACTCGGGCTCTGTTTTGTTGCAAACGCTAATTGGATTGTGAAACTTTACAATAGTCCATTCTGTACACAGCTGCGGCAGAGTGGACAGGGCGTAATCTCTCTACAATGGTACAACATTACATATAAACATTGTACCTTGCAGACATCCTTGAGTCCAGTAGTTATCAAACTGTGAGGTGGCTACCACTACAATAGTACATTACACATAAACCGTGTACCGACCAGCAGTTCTCAAATAATGGTGTGTGTACCACCACAGTGATACAATGTTACATACTGTATGTGAAGCGGGAAGCTGAAATTTTTCAAGGTTATTTAGTTTCAAATTAAGCATTGAATTCTGAAAAATGTATAATTTAACCTTTAAAATTTAACATTATAACTCAACAATTCTTCTATCTTTTATCTTTTAACTTTTAACGTTTAACGTTTAACGTTTAACACTTAACTCTTAACTCTTCTAAACTCTTCTAGACTCTCCAAGACTCTTGACTCTTGGCTTTTGACTCTTGATTCTTGACTCGTGACTCCTGACTCTTGACTTCTGACTTATAACTTATAACTTTAAAGTTCAAACTCTTCACTCTTCATTCTCCACTCTCCACTCTTTACTCTTGACTCTTTACTCTACACGGGGCAGAAATATCCTTACAATATCGCAGTCCCTAAATGAAACAACAATTTACTTTTCCTCTTCCCTTACGATACATTTTTATGTTAACTTGATTTCCACATTTCAAAAATGTGGAAAATGTTTTTGATATCAATTAGGGAGTGAAATACGTGTCCTCGTCATAAATTTGAACGCTGGTGCAATTGTTTTGATTCTTAGTACAAATAAAGTATTCACTGTCAATATCTGATTAAAGTACCATTCATTTGTGTAAGCAACAGGTGATACCCACTTTTGAATGACTCTAATCGATCATCCAAATGTTACCAAACCTTCAACCAAAAAGGTTCCCACTACCAACATCTAACTTAATTCTTGCCAGGGTGACGATTGATTATCACACTTAGATTGTTCTCCTTATATTCTTATAGGCTATGTTATGTCGGTATATTTCTTCTAACCATGAATACTTGGTGATAATTGTGATAGTAGTAAGTTTCCCAGAGGTAACTGATCATCTCCATAGATGTAAATTATGAGCTTTGTCTGTATTGATGAAAATCATGATAAATATGACTTTTAGTATCGATCATGTTCAGTGGAGGTGGTAAATGTATTTTTAATCCTTATTTTTTGGCCGTGGTGTAAATTGTGAGCGTATTTCTATAGTTCTAACCCACCGATGTTAATGATGCTTGCAGAAATCGAATCCATTGCTTGCGAACTTTTACAAATCATTCCTAAAGTGACGCTTTATTAAAACCTGTTAAAGAGATGACTATTTCTAAACATTCGAGTGGGCTGATTTGAATAAGTATTTCGATAATTGAATCCTTCCTTTGTTTACTTTTGTCTACAATGTCTAAAGCGCGGGTTTATTCGACATTATTCTTTATTTTTTTGATTCGTTATGCCCAAGTAAAGAGCTTGCTAGAATTGATGTTGTGCACAATATTTCCTCTTTTATTTCCAATATCTCTTCATTCGTTCACTGTACTAACTTTTGCGTAGCTCTCTCCATCCTGTATTCTTTCGTGTAGGTTTCTCGAAATATTTGTGTCTGTTTATTAGCTTCCAAATTTTGGCCTATGGTGAGTGCTTTTTTATTTTATTATTATTGTTATTGTTGTGTTTTTAATTTTCAACAATAATTTTACCATTATTTCCTCAAGGACAGATTGCTATTTCTCTCTATATAAAAGTTATTCTTATGTTCAATTATAACATCACGACTATAGCTTACAACCTACCATAAGAATACGTTAATATTATTCCTTGTACACCGGTAAGATTTTTTCTTCAAGCTGTATGCAGTCTTTTGTATATAATGCTTCTATTATTATTATTATTATTATTTAAATAGCAACATGCCTCGGCTTCGCCCGGTATCTTTAACGGTTTACCCAGCAAAAGCTTAAAAGGTGCACGGACGGCAGGTCTCAGACGCAATTCAGAAAAGCCGAGGTGAACAGCGAAACTCCAAACACATCCTACTCTTCTCTGAAGTCTTAACTCGATACGACTCGACAGTTTGATGATGAACGAAGCTGGAGTGATAGACTCGATCACTATCTCGCAAACTCGCTCCGAAGCTAGTAATTTGAATTTCCACTGAATGGAGATTGTTGGAAGAAATGAAAACGTAAAAACACTTAGAGTGGACGATGAATTAAAGTTAGAGATATGCTGTCACGGACATTTTGTAGAACTTTTCATACTGAACAATTCTTACTCTATATAGATATGTTTAACGGTTTACCCAGCGAAATCTTAAAAGGAGCACGCACGACAGGGTTTTCTTCGACTCGATTCACTGAAATCGTTACCGCTCGACTTCCTTTGGTCATAAATGAATGTTTTTCTACAGAAACCTTACCCGAGAAATCCTTTACAGAATGGTGAAAACTGCATCAAAATCCCTCCAGTGGTTCTCGAGATTACCCGTTACATCCAAGAATCGGGGACTTTGTCGTATACTATGTAGGGATATTACCGTCCTATTGTTACTATCATTGTTAACTATTATTATTTACTGTATATTGTGAATGTAGTATTCAATGTATTTAATAAATTAATACAAATTCAACTAGTTGTTTATGATGTGACACGATATATCATATTATTTTAATTTTAACGAAATATACTATGTAGGGCATGTAGGGCACTACTGCAAAACTCGAAGTTTATCCTTGGAAGTAAAACCCATCAATCAATCAATCTCTCGATTGCCAGCATATATTTTGCGCACGCCGTACTGCTAATCGCACTGCGCAAGCGCTTTGAATGGAGCATTGAGTTAGTGCAATTTACTCCACTAATAGCGATTTAGAGGATAAGGCTGACCTTAATTTTTCTATTAAAGGAATGTTCTTCTTTTTCTTCGGCAAATGACCCTCAAAAGCATCCTTCCTTTACTCTACTGTTTGTACCCTCCAACAATGGTTAATCATTACCAGATTGATCTTCCGTATTTCTCTTCCCATGTATTGCCTCTCAGACAAAAGTTTGTCAATGCCCTGTAACAAAATTCCAGTCGGGTTCATGAAGCAGTTAAAGCTCCTCTGTCAAACAATTCTACTGGGAACGAAGTTTATCAGGCTCCTTTGTATTGCTTGTTCACTTTCTTATTTAGCTTCAGTCGACTGTGTTTTCTGGTACGGTTCATTATCGGAAGATTGACCTCTTTCTAGGAACTGCCTTGTTTTAAACAAGACCCTTAGACGTATACCCAGGTAAATGCTGATATTGTGAGATATGGAAGAATATAAAACCAGTGGAATATGACGGATCATTTGAAAAATTCTTTGGAACTTCTCTGTGTGGCAAGGGACAAAATATAATACACTGCCTGACAATTGCTAAAGGAACAGAGTCGTTGGTAGAAAGGAATAATCACAGGCACGGATGGAAGACATGCAACACAGTACATACGTAAGAGGTGGAGTGGTATATTTGTAACAAAAATGAGTACATATTTCATCTCATGGTATAGCAGGGTAACATATATAAAGAAATCAATACATGACGTTCTTGTTGGAAACGGTTCAGACTCACAAAATGAAGGTCGATAACAGTCTCTCAGTAAGGAATATGCCCTTCTCGGACACGAATGCACATTGTGCACCTGTTATTCATACTGTCAACTAAACTGCTGAGGAGTCCTTGGGGGATATTTTCCCACTCCTCTCTCAAGGCGATTTTAAAGTATTGCAAGGTTCGAGGAGGGAGTGTTTGTTGAGAAACACGTCTGCCTAGAGCATCCCAGGCATGCTCGATAGGATTCAAGTCCGGGAGTATGGAGGCCATTCCATATGTTCAATATTTTCACTTTCTAGCGAGTCTGCTACTGCAGTTGTCCTGTGTGGGCGGGCATTGTCGTCCATAAACAGAAAGTCAGCACCTACCGCACCCCTAAAAAGAATAACGTGGTCCAGAATAATCTCATTGCAATACCGCAGTGCTGTAAATGGACCTCGTTCGAAGATATGCAGCAGTGTTCGGCCATTGTGCATAATGCCTGCCCACACCATGACGCCGAGGCCATACCAATGACGCTCATGAACATTCTGTGGTGCGTAACGTGTTCCCCTCTCTCTCTCCACACTGACTGGTGGCCAGAATCACTTGTCACCGTGAAGCGGAATTCGTCGGAGAATATCACACTGGACCACTGTTGCTGACCCCAACCAACATGTTCCTTACACCAACTAACTAACTCTTGTTCGACGATGGCGTGGTTGAAGTGGGAGGCAATTAACATGCTTCCAAGCATACAAACAGCCTGATGAAATCGCCTTGAAATGGTTCTGGCAGATGCACGTGTACCGGTAGTGGTTGCAAGGTCTGCAGCTATCTGACGAGGAGTGAGATGTCTGTTCCTTTTCACTGCAGATAACACGTTCCGTCCACTCCAGTGCCTTTTACTCTCATTGTTAGGTTGTTCCTTCGCATTTGTCCGTCGTTCCTGGGCAATAGTCACTTGTTCCTTAGCAATTGTCAGGCAGTGTATTATATTATGCAGGTACCAACTAAATTCCGAATGAGTAGTTCAGTATGCAAACGTGGAGGCTATCTTCCGATTAGATAGACTACACAGGTGACCGCATCATTGAAATGAAAGCCCTTGATTTCCCATTTTCAACTCCAGGTAAAAGCTAGGATGGTAATTTCTAAAAGCTCATGGATGCTTCTTTCTACTTCCTTGCACTATTTCATTAATCTTCATTCATTTTTGTTCAACACCTCTGTTGAGGAAGTTGTTGAGTTTCATTTTAGGGGATTAGACATGGTGGTCATTTCAGCTACGTGTACTTGGGTGTGTGTTGAACTTATCTTATAACCTGTATTTATGTAATGACTTGGGCTCGGATCTTTAGGTAAATAAATATTTCTTTATGTAAATACATATTTTAAGCATTTTTAAATAAATACATAAATTCCTGCTTTTAACTTATTAGCACATAAAAATACATACTCTTAATAGCCTATTTACATTGTTTAAAATCAGGATACTACATTGCATTTTTGTTCGGTGTTACTTCAACGGGGAAGAATCTGTGAGCTATCTAATCTTCATGCAGAGCGTATGTAAGCTTGAAACTCTGTTATTCTTAATTTGCCGCCCCGTGCCACTCACTGTGGAAGCCGGGGATTTCCTTGTCCATAGCCATATTGCACCACGTGCTAGACCTCTCCCTCCCCCAGCTACCTGGAACCAGTGTCACTCACGTGCGCTTCATTTCTGGCACTGTGAAGTGTAAGGCAGTTCTACGATGCCTAAAGTAAAAACAACTACAAGTTATCGTCTGTTGTAGAATTTAAAGATAATTTTTCTTCTAATGGGGGCGTTCTGTTCTGCCAACCATGTGGGAAAGCAATCAAGACTGAGCAGCGATCTCAAGTTATACAACACCTCAAGGGCAAGAAACACATTGCCGCAGTTTCGCGCCTTCAGAATAAGTGTTTTGCGGTAACCGTCGGTCATTTTTGATGGACAAACAGAAAATGTATTGTAATGCTTCAGCAGTCAGTGAGACATAGAATAAATTGCACTCGTGAGTACTGCATATTAATACACTAAATTATAATTAAATATTTTTACTCTTTTATCAAATATTTCAGGTATTTTTAATACATAAAGAATAAATATTTTCCAGATTTTTAGCACCTAAAAAGCTGAGCCCTAGTAATGACTGTAGTAGTGTGTGTGTAGCTGTATTGGGGTCAGAGACGAGGTAAGTGCACCGGGACGTGAAGTACAAGTAAGGTACTATGCCGGCCTTTTATTTCTGGAGGGAGTGTGGAAAACACGAAAAAAAACACTTATGGAAATCGCTGTCAGCATCAGAATTCGATCCTAATATCTCTGAATTTGCTGCCCACGCGGCCGTGGTGCACTATATGACTTGCACGGCTTCACCGCGGGTATATTAAACTGATAGGCCTGACAATTGCGCTTTCCTCTCAAAATTGAATATTCATGAAATCATAAATCGTCGCAGCTCTTGAGACGTGAATTATTTCAAAGATCCACTTCGGGTGCTAATTAACAACAGAATAAGATAACAAATTAACATCTATTAGCTGTGGGATTTGAACTTACTTTATTTACGTGAATAAAGGCGACTTCGTGAGGTTGATATCCCGGAAGTTAACATTTGAGTTCCTTCCGATATTCAAGTTGTTGCTTTTTATTTTTACTAGCAACACGCCCCAGCTTCGCCCGGTACCTTTAACGGTTTACGCAGCCAGCATAATCTTAAAAGGCGCACGGACGGCAGGTCCCAGACGCAATTCAGAAAATCCGAGGTGAACAGCGAAACTCCAAACACATTTACTCTTCACTGAAGTCTTAACTCGACACGACTCGACAGTTTGATGTTGGCCGAAACTGGGGTGATAGGCTCACTTTCTAGCTCGTAAACTCACCCCGAAGCTAGTAATTTAAATTTCCACTGAATGGAGGTTGTTGGAAGAAATGGAAACGTTAAAACACTTATGGTGGGCGATGTATTGAAGATGGAGAAATGCTGTCCGGGACTTCTTTTGAAGAACTTTTCATGCTGAACAATTCTTACTTTCATAGTACGAGTATATAGATATTTTAAACGGTTTACCCAGCGTAATCTTACAAGACTCACGGACGGCTGGTTTTCTTTATCGATTCGATTTGCTGAAATCGTTACTGCTCGGCTTCCTTAGGTCACAGAGAAACGTTTTTCTACAGCAAACTTCCTCGAGAAATCCTTTACAGAATGGTGAAATCGCATCAAAATCCATCCAAAACATCCAAAGATCGGGGACTTTCTTTTATACTATTAGTAGAGATTAGGCGACAATTCAAACGATTGCATATTATCTAAATTGAGTCCAATTCATAGTTCAATATTGTGCAAAAGTTTTCTTTGAATTGATATAAATTAGTGATACGCCAAAAGTGGGCTGTTTCTTCCGGTCCCTTCAGTATGCCCGGGCCCCAGGGCAGCAGCCTTCCCTCTCGTCAGGCCTGCCTAGCAGGGAGCGTTAAATATATTTTCGTTCTTATCCAAAAACGATCAGTTAAATTTTAAAAAGTGAAATGAAAGATACGAAAAACTTACTTTTGAACATTTTGTTTCATCTTATTCGTCGTGATTTGCGCCCGAAAAGAAGTGATGAATTATTATTGCGCAACTGTACACTGCCCCTACATTTAGGCAGAGGTGGAGATCCTGTGACTCAACTGATGATCAGTACTGTGGGGAAAAGATCCACAACTCCTCAGAGTATGTTTTCGAACATTCCGTGGCTTAGGCGGCAACACGCCGGCCTCTCGCCGCTGGGTCCGTGGTTCATATCCCGGTCACTCCATGTGAGATTTGTGCTGGAAAAAGCGGAGGCAGACAGGTTTTTCTCCGGGTACTCCGGTTTTCCCTGTCACAATTTCATTCCAACAACACTCTCCACTATCATTTCATTTCATTTGTTATTCATTTAAGCATTGCCCTAGGGGAGTGCGACAGGTTTCGGCAGCCGGCATAGTTCCTATCCTCGCCGTTAGATGGGGGCTTCATCATTCCATTCCCTAACCCGGTCAGTCGACTGGAAGCAGGCTGTGGATTTTCATTTTCATTTGAACAGATCTGCTTATTTTATGGAGAGATATCCATCTTTAAAGTATTTTATTTAGGAAAGAAAAAGGTAAAAGCAGTCGGGAATTGAACCTGGGACCTTAAAGATATGAGTAACAATTCATACACCTAGCCACACAAGGTGGCCATGGAATGTTTCCAAGAATCCTACTTAGCAGTAACAATTCTTATTAATAAAATAATATTTCATACGATTTACTTTAAGGAAGGCAATTTGTAGGTCTAAGTGACCGTTTATCTCGCTATCATCATCCACACGACCTTCTTTTTACTTAAAATCCGATCCCACGACGTAAAATATCAGTTCGAAAATCTCATATGCACAAGCCCGATCCTCCCTGGTGAGGGGCAATCAGCTTGACCACTGCACCATCTTGCCCCCCTAAAAATTACTTTGACTTCTCATCAGGTTGCCTGTGTTTTCCAGTGCCACTTATATTTTATTTAAGCGTATGACGTTTAGTGCCGGGTGTGTCCGAGGACATGTTCGGCTTGACAGAGTTTGTAGCTGCTTCTATGCAACTCATGAGATTTCAAAGAAATGCTTATTAATACATAATTTGCTGTATGGCAATTATTTGTTCTGGGAGCCTAGAATTTTCATTTTATTTTACAGTTCCAAAACGGGTTATGTTGTGGCTGACGAATTGGTTTGTAAATGTATGAGATGGCAAGACAGATATATTCGTGGGAGTTTCATGACGTATGGGTTTACACTCACAGCACACAAACTCACACTGTGCCACTTAACGTGTAGACCACAAAGGGTAACATTATACCTCTTGCGTAGAAAGCTTATTATAGCACATGTTCGTGGGTTGTACCGTACATAATTATATCCATTGATCATTAGTTTGGGACGTGTCAAATACATCAAATGGATGAAAGGGATCAAACATTATATTTCAGGGATATTTGCTTTGATCGTACGATAATATCTCTGTCATCTGTCTGATCAAGTATTCTGCTCTGATGGTAGGAGTAGACGGTACAGCGTACTAACTGAACGTGCTAACTACCCACAACTCCTGCAAGCTTCACACAACAATGTCAGTAGTACAAAACAAATATATATATATATATAAAATAAATAATGAACTGATCACTATTAAATATATTAATTCATTTTTAATAATCTGAGGTGTAGTCATAGCAAAATATTAACTCAGTAATTAATAATTTATAGATTTGAGATAGCGATATCTTAATTAATATTCTTAATTGAACTTTTAGCTGAAAAAGGCTGTATTGCCAAGCACAACATGTAAAACAATTTAACAATTGAATACATTAAAACTCAGCAATTTTTCTAGGTTTATTCCGTGTTTTGTGTGGGCTTAATAATAGGATCAGCGGACTCTTGGTATCCGTACCAATATACCATCGTTTTGGAAGCCATTATAGGGAGATGAAAGCCTGCTTGAGCTTTTAGCTCTCCCAGTAAAGACGCCCACTTGTGCTACATAAGAGGGGAGGTAGCACTCAGTGCACTACTCCTCCGGGCACGGACACCAAGAGGACGCTGATGAGCCTATCTTGGTGTTCCTAGGCGAAACCCCGCACAAGACACGGCATAAACCTATATGAGTTTTAATTCCTTGGCTGTAAAAGCCAAAATACCATCTAATTGAATAGATGTTCAATATTTTATTAATTAAAATTCAGCAATTCTTCTAGGTTTATGCCGTGTCTTACGTGGGGTATCGCCTAGGAACACCAAGCTGCGAAAATAGTTACATCTTGCGCTGCTTATAAATTGCAGTCACGGGGAGTAATTAGTGCAAAAAGATTTCTTAGGCCCCTTAAAAGAGTTATCATCATGTGTAAGTGGGATGGTGTTGGTGCAGTATACTGAGGTTATCAGCTGCAATAAGCGTTGGTGCTTTCAAATTTACTTTCAATTATTCCTGTCCTTATCCTTGAGCGGTATGTGGAGATAAATGATACTATTGCTACCTCAGTAGCTCGGAACAGCCAAAGTTTTCCAAAGTGCTCTGATTATTTTTCCTACGGCGCTATGAGACAAAATACGACACTGTTGGTCTTTACTCTTCTAAAGGCCAATGAGATATAGGCCCTAGACAGTGTCTTTTATTTCACTCACTCCTCTTTCTAATCATAATTTTCAATTCGTTTGTAAATTGCATGTGGCAGTACTGTAGTTAGTAAATAGCCATTTTTCTGTTCATTATTATCATTATCATTACGGGAAAATTACCTGAATGTTACGTCCATTATACTATACTACTTATCACCCCCACAACCACCACAAAAAGTTATATTTTTAATTTTGTTTTCTCTTAGTTTAAGTATCATGTGCCAGTTCTGTAGTATGTAGTACTCATTATCATCCATAAAACAAATAAATCCACCGGGCGAAACCGGGCACTACTGCTAGTTGCTTTAATTGCGACATATCCTTGACAATGTTTACTGCCACGTTAAAAATACGCTTCTGAGCAAACCTCCGACACCCCAGAGTTGTTAAAGCAACTGCATTAAGAGGGACGTTAAACATAATTAACTCCGACAAAGCCAGGCACGACATTTCGTCGTCTAATAAAACAATACACTGATCTGTGTTTAAAGTTAGACTGTAAACGTAATGTAATGTCAACCTCTTTTCATAATTGCCATTAATGAGCTAAATATAATGGACTTCCCTAGTGGTCTAATTAGAGGGCGGGGTCACGTGATAAGAGATTATATCAGGGACATTAATTTTATATAAGTTGCAACGCTGGCCGTTGGGATAAATACCCGGGAGTCGGGAAACAAGGCCGGGTGTGTTCTCACCATCAGACTCTATAAGAAAGATTTTCTCTGTTACCCCCATTTCAACTTCAAACAATATCCTGCATATCTTCAGAGCTAGTGCTTCCTCTGTCTCCATACAAAATCTGTTAACACAACACAACTCAAGCAATACCTAATGTCAAGATTCCTGAAGGAATACGAAACACCTCAGTTGTTGAATTCTTGAACCACGTAATATAAATAGTTCATACAACATTTTTGAAATATATCCGTGCCAAACAGCTTTTTATTTTAATTTTAGTATCCAAGATACAACTTCCGTTGAATTGATAGTAGTTCGAGTAATCATGTTACTCGTGTACTTGTTTCAATAATAGATGATATCATAATTCACATAAAGAATGTAGTCCTTTTTAGCCTACTTTCGATTTTTGCAAAAAAATGAAAGTAGACTTATGAGATCACTACAGGGCGAAAAAAAGTGTGTCTGTCTGTGTGTGTGTATGTGTGTGTGAGAGTCTGTGTGTGTGAGGTGTGTACTCTGAATGTATGTCCCCCCCCCCCCCCCCTATCAATTCAAACACGGTGAAACCGAATTGAACGAAATTTGGTACAGAGGTAGCATTAGCAAAGGGCACCTCAGTGTCATACTTTATATCGCCGCCATCTTTACCAAAACAGAATGGCGGCCACTCAAACGTTCAAAACGTAAAATCAAATTACGGCTAAACTAATCATCCGATCTCTACCACATTTGGTGACAACATACCTTTATATAGGACGCGTCTTTCATCCAACATTCAAGGTCATCGGCCGTACCATTTCAGGATGGCGGCCGTGTGAATTATTCAACCATTTTAATCAATGGCTTAAGACCCACCAATTCCGATTATCGAGCCTAGGGTGGTTTAAGCTATCCTGAAGGTCGTGATCCGTTATTTATTATAATTTAATATTATAATATTATACTGTATGAGTGGCTTAAAAGAGCTGAGCTGTCTGTGTCACACGACAAGAAGGCAGCTGTCCTCATGTGCCTGTCTTATATTTCAATAGTTTTAGTATGTTGTATGTGATATACCCTACTGATACAATAATATAAACTTTGTATGAAATTATGTTTAATGAAGATGTACTGCTGTGAAGAAATCGTTTATTTAAAGTCATTATTTGCTAACAGGTTGTATCTAATATCAGTTAAGAACACCTTGATGTTGAGGATAGGATTAGCTCTGGGCTAGCGTGTTAGTCTGTCACGCAGTCGACTGGGGATCGAGTACTGCTGTAGTTAACTTTTTTTTCTTGAATTCTTTTACAAATGATGTGCACGTGCTCTTTCCACAGATACTGAATAAGATGTCATTTAGCTCAAAGGAGAGGCTAATGTATACACTCGTTTTTAATAAAATCACAGCCCCAGCATCGCAAATAAACAGAAGACATTAGGAAAAGGAGAATAGAAGAACTAGATACACGTTGTCATTAACCACAGCCTTATTAATGCCTCTGTACGGTGCTGTCCTCTTGTGGGTTATGTGGGTAATATTGTTCCAAACTTACCGCTGTGTAAATACCTGGCCTCCTGAAGTATGGCAATTTTGTAATACTGGTAGTTCAACTATTAGCCACGATCGCGCTCCGATTACCTTTAAACACTGCCTGCTGGATCGCCTCCCTCTTGGCTACTTTAAACTGTCTACTCATTCAACACCCTTAGGCCACTAGTACATTACGATGGCAGTGCATAGGCGTACAACATAAAGATTAATTCACTGATAGGTCGCAGCACCAACCTACTGTGATCGGCGTGGATTTTTAAAGGGGAAGATACCTAAAACGGAAGATTCTTAACTTAGCAGGCTGGCTTAATATAGAGATTAACGGACGTGAATGCATTACAATATGTTAGTAGTTTTGTTATTCAATCATCATAAAGTATACAATATTGATTTTGACACTTACTGGCTAATTATCAATATAAAAGAAAACAAACAATACATTGTGGTAGAGGTGATTGTGTTAGGGATGAGGACAAAGAGTCATAAATAGGCTATATGTTCTTTGCTGAACATCTTGTTTAACGTACTATCATTTTTATTTTTATTTTCAATAGATTTAATAATAAATTGGGTAGGTTATTTATTTAATTATTATATTATAATTTGCAATGTTCCTCTTGTATAAAATGTTTGCTCATTGGTTTGATTAATAATAAGTGTATTCTATATGTTGTTTTGTTAGTGTTGTTAAGCTAGGTTTAGTTTCTTATTACAAAATTTCAAGCCAGAACATTGTATACGCTAGATAAAGGGGCTCTTTAGCCTCAGTGGCAGTTCTTTATGAATAAATTCAATTCAAATTCATAATATACCCTTGCTGGCTGTCAAC
Organism: Meconema thalassinum; assembly: GCA_946902985.2. Lineage (NCBI taxonomy): Eukaryota > Metazoa > Arthropoda > Insecta > Orthoptera > Tettigoniidae > Meconema > Meconema thalassinum. Next base: position 1,710,483,023 of record OX336388.2, on the reverse strand, counting down.
ACAATACCACAGACCTTTCACATATGGTATCAGAATGTATCCAGGGCTGATGATCACGATGTCTAAAGCTTCTAAATGTAGAAAAATTTACAATATGTTTCATTATGGTGTTTGAAGCCATTTTCAGTATTGCGTTAGTAATCGAAATTTGAGTTCGAATATTAGTAACAGCTGCAGACGTCTATTGTAAAAGGGAGTGTTTTACAGATATTGTAGTTTATAGTACGGAACTCATTTTATTAGATGATTTGTAGCTTCCACCAGCACTAGCCTAAATAAAGAATACGATATGGATCAACTAGATTAATAGACGCGACACCACTCATAACCTTAAATTCCTTATAAACAACTCCTCTTCATTCACAGACCAACACGTAATTTCATATGGATTCTGTTAAAATGAGTCATTTTTATGTTTTTTATTTTTAGCCTACTATTCACATTTAGCAAAAATGAGAAAAAAGTAGACTTATGAGATCGGGCAATTGTGTGTCTGTCTGTCTGTCCTTCTGTCGGTCTGTCTGGCTGGCTGTGTGTGTGTCCCCCCCCCCTATCAACTCCTAAACGGCTGCAGCAATCGAAACAAAATTTGGTAGCAGTAAAGATCTATACTTGAATATCTCACGGCCATATTTGAAAATGATGCCAGTGCTACCAACTGATGAAAAATTGGAATTGAAATTTGAGCTCCATGTTGGATATCGTGGAAGATATGAATGGGAGCTATTTCAAAATTGGCACACGTATAGATAATAATATTGCAGTTTAATTTCCAGGAGGCCATACATGGAAGTGTTGCCAAAATGATTATAAGCCTGCTGATAGGTCCAAATTTTAAATGCATATAACATCTACACTAGCAATTGGATTTCAACCAAATTTCGTATGTGCTATGTATACATAAACAGATATGACTGAGCGTATTCTTAAGAGCCACCAGGGCTGCCAACTGTTAATAAATGCTCTCAACTGTTTTTATCCAAATACCCATATATCAGAAAGTATGTAAGCCGACAGCTTTAAACTATGCACATGTATAGCACCTGACATTCTATATTAATTTGGAGTAACTTATTACGTCAGTGCTACCAACATGATTCTAAGCCTGCTGAGAGGTCCAACTTTAAATACATGTAACTTCTATACTATCATTTGGATTTCAACCAAATTCCGTGTGCGCTATGTGTACGATAACAGATATGACTATGCCGATTCTTAAGAGTAACCAGGGCTGCCAACTATTAATAAATACTGTCTCTATTATTGTTACCCTAATATAAATATATCAGAATGTATGCAAGCCAATAGCTCTAAACTTTGCAGACGTATAGTACCTGGCATTCTAGATTGATTTGGAGTAACTAATATAGGCCTACGCCAGTGCTGCCAACATGATTCTAAGCCTGCTGATAGGTCCAATTTTAAAATGCATGTAAATTCTATACTAACTAATGTATTTCATTTAAAATAGACACAACAATAGATCATATTATCTTAGATTATTTCTGACCAATAAATTTATGTCATTGTTGCCAACATGATTTTACGCACGCTGTTAGATCCAATGTTTAACTGCACATAACGTCCATGTTAGCCATTGGACTTCAGCCATATTTTGTATTCTGTACCTTAAGAGATGGAACTAAGAATATATTCAGTCACCAGGGCTGCCAACTGCAGTTCTCTAATAGGCTACACTATGCTAAGTATACAGTATTTCGAACTAATTAGAAATTTCGATATTACCAACTTAATTTCGTCATTATTCTAGATAGATCCATATAGATTAATCTTGGCATGAATCTTAAATTTTATGAAAAGTAGGCTCTTTAGTTCGTCACGGAACTTCTTGTTTATTAATGCAGCCAATGGCTATGTATTTTTCTTTTCAGGATGGGTCTGGGAAGGGATTATGAAAGGAAATCGGCCATGGACCTATTGAAAGGAACCGTGCCGGCATTTGCCTGGTAGAGAAAATGGGAAACCATGAAAACCATTTTCAGGACGGCCGAGGTGGGATTCGAACCCACGCTCTCCCAATGCCAGCGAGACACGAGGTAGCGCGGTAGCGCTCTCGGCCACCGCAGCCGGTAAAATGAGTCCTATTAATATGATAAATATCGTTTAAAATGATAATCTGGTAGAAAAAATATCTACCCCGTCCGGGATTCGAACTCAAGATCTGTAGATTCACAGTCGTAAGGACTAACCCCACGAGCTATTTCGACTACGCAAATTTTGTCCACAAGATGGTGACTTATTTCCACGTTCCAATAATACTGCGTTACGGAATTAAGTTTCATTTATATTTTGCTTGTTTCGATAATGTTCCTGCGTGAAATTGAGTTTAAAATGCCTTATGAATAGGCCCTCTTGTGAGTAAAGAGAATGTATTCAGTAATAGTTCATGAAGGCTTGCTCAATTCTCGTATAACCACAACGATTATATTATATTGATGACTTTTTTTTTTTTTTTAGCGTATGGCTTTTAGTGCCGGGAGTGTCCGAGGACATGTTCGGCTCGCCAGTTTTGTAGCTGCTTCGAGACGGACACCCAATGGGTGAGCTACAAGTACCGTTGGGGAGGAATGTTGGATGGGAGGGTCGAGGAGTTGGAAGGTAGCGGCTGTGGCCTATAGTTAGGACCAACCCCGGCATTTGCCTGGAAGGAAGATGGGAAACCACAGAAGACCATCTTCAAGGTTGCCGGCGGGGGGATTCGAACCTCCTCGCCTCCCGGATGTGAGCGACTGCCAACAGTCATGCCGCAACGACCTCGGCTAACTCACCCGGTTATTGATGACTGAATTACCGTTATGTGTGTTAATATTTGAATAGCCATTGTGCAGAAACATAATACCGGCAATGCCGACTACTTACAATGTTTGATATTAAGGCATTTTACCATTTAAATACTGATACGAAGAGTTCGAACATGTACCATGTCATTTGTTTCAATCACTTGACACCAGAGTTCGCATGAGCGTTTTCCGTTCAGTATGTCATATACATTCCACATGGCCGAGAGTACGTCATGGTATCAATTTCCGACACCGCGCGCTCATTGTTTCTCGTACCACTGCCAGCTGGGTCTTACCATTGCCCGCGGGATCGATCGATCGAGCGGGCAGTGCATACTTCCGTTTTCCACCACTGCCAGCTAGTATACTTTCGTTCGACTGATCGAGCGGGCAGTGCATACTTCCGTTCGATCCACCACTGCCAGCTCGATCGTTCCAATCCACTTCCGTCCCCAATTTTCAAAATCACTCCCACAAAACTATCCATCAACCGAGCGGAAAGATGTTACACATCAAAAACACTGCGGTACAGCCCCAATCTCTGGACCCACAAGTTACAGAGCCAGCGCTCGAGGTCTGCAATTGCATTTCCCTCCTGTATGCTCCTCTTTCCTCCTCTTCAATGAGGCTCTACTAGAGTAATGGTTTGTGTACAACAAACGTGGCGTGAATGTTCAAACTAGCACTGCTGTATGTCTTTTATTCTATACACAGGCACAAATTGGTGATTTACTGCCACAATTGTGTCATAGTTTGTGAATACACATGGGATTGGTCGGCGATTTTCAAAGCAAGAAACGTGTGACCTGCATTCGTCACTATACATTGCAGCAAACTCTTAATAAATGGTTCCAGAGTAGTCTCTGCAGTGAGCGTGATGAGAAAGTAAATATGTTTTGGACGCAGAATAATAGAGCAAGGACTGATTGTCCATTGCGAATTACAGCACTTGCCGTGCTAAAGCAAGAGAGTCTAATGAGAAAAGACCTGAGAGGTATAGTGTTGTTAATAACACGTAGCTTATAGTCTTACTTGTCCCCAGAACATTATTTTCATCGACCAATCATCATATACACAAAACACTGCAATGTATATTTCACAAAATCCAAGTTCTAAAACCAGAGGGAGTTACAAGGTGTGGTTTGTACCCAAATCTTCCACACTGTCTCAAAAGTACAGGACAATTCTTGCATTTGATGAAATGTTAACGGAAATATATTTATTTGTTTATAAAGTGCGTTCGAACAAATAAACAAGACGATAGTCCCTGCCAGATCTGTGTAGCGTCGAGTCTTACTGTTGCGCGAGGCTAATGAACAAAGACCATGATGTTAAAATGCGAGATAACTCACATGGGCCCTCTAGTTAAGTTGACTTCAGCAGACTTATCTGATGTTTCATACTCTTAGAAAGATTGTCAATCGAATAATAATAATAATAATAATAATAATAATAATAGAAGGCTGTGACTTGGTGAGGCTGATCGGATCGAGGCTCCTCCTATTTATATAGTTTGTTTAGTTATTTAATGTCTACTTCAGTGTTTTATGGTTTGGAAGATGTTTTTGAGTGACTTACTGACAGTACACAGTGTTTAATAGTGATTGTGCGAGGTTTTTATAGTGATATTTGGATATCATATGTCTGTGCATGAAACTTGTTTACGTGGTTGCCTAGGAATTGCTGGTACAGGTTAGGTTAACATTACCACAAATATTCCGTTTAAAATAGTTTAATCTATGCCCTGTATTGTGTGTTTATTACTCCGTTTACTCAATTAGTCCAATTGGGCCCTTATAACAGATATTAATTGTGTAATGTCGTTTATTTAGTTAGAAATAAGGGTTAGGATTGAGTTAAATGGCATCAGTTGGATCACGTATTTACAAAGAATCTGCGTCGATCAGTCAAAATAACACACTGGCATTCACAGGAGTGTGGTATACCTTGCCATAGGTATCAAAGGCAATACCCAGGCAATACCTGGCTGAAGGTATAAAAAGCACACAGGAAAGGCAATAATACTAATTTGCTTTAAGAAATGTCACTGCCTGTGATACGGCAGGTTACCTCTAGAACCACCGCTAGAGGTGACAATACGCAAACCGGTGGCAGTGGGATGACAAGCTGCTGTCCACCCACCAGTAGACCCGAAGAAGCTCCAGCAGCTCAAGACGATATTGGCGGTACACAAAATCTCGAGTCTCGCACCGCACCTGACGGCAGTGCCTTTGTAATAAATACAACCACTCTCGCAGGTAAGCCCAGAAAACGCATGAAATGGGAATCTCATATGAATGAATATATCATGCGGGCATATTATCGAATAACTCGTCTTGAAACAGATATAACAAACTACCGCCAAGCCCTGCACACGGCTTTCAAGCAGCAGTATCCTCTGTTTAGCATCACTGAGCAACGAGTCGCGGATCAAAGAAGAGCAATTGTAAAGAATCATTTAGTTCCCGACCCTGTTCTGGATCGAATCAGACAGGAGATATCTCATGAACTATATCCCTCAGCTGCAAGTGGTGAAACTAGCCAAATAAATACTGATAATGAGGTCTCCATGAATGAAACGACTCACGTAAATGAACCTCATAATGGGGAAACAAGCCATCATTCCAAGCTCCAAGACGAATTTAATTCAGCTCTGTTTGAATATGCAGGTACTGACCCTACCCAACGTCCAATACTTCCGAGGCAGCAGTCTTCCCGCAAGTTTGCCATGGTGTTGAAAGAACTGAACGAAACCGTACTTCCCAACTATTTAGAAGAGCACCAATCTTTCATGGAGGTTCATACTGCTATCTATTGTGCAGCACTAGCTGCAGTACGAATTAATGGGGGTAGGCCACGCCGTCCAAACCAACGGTCTGCTGCAAGGAAACCCAGTGATCCACCATGGGCAAAACGCTTAAAACAACGCATTGAACAACTACGCCAGAATGTGAACAGACTGCAACAGTACAAGAATGGAGTGAGAAGTAGACGTCTGAACAACCGCATACGAAGGATCATGATGGACTCCTCACTAGAAGAATTTCAGGTCCCCGAGGACGCAGTGATAATAGAAGTACTTGATACTTATAAACAAAAACTTGCAGCCCTCTCTAAGCGTCTTAAGAGATACCAGAACACTACCGAACGGAAGAAACAGAACAATGACTTCAAGAGAAATGAGAGAAAGTTCTATGAAGACCTGAAAAAGACACCTCAAGTTCAGAATGATTCTCCAGAAGGACCCAGTGCGGAGAGTGTTACCGACTACTGGTCATCAATATGGTCTAGGCCGGAAGAACACAACAATGAAGCTCCGTGGTTTAAGGAAATAGAGAATGCTACCAGACGAATAAATCAAATGGCACATACAGACGTTGATGTTGAGGAACTACGCCAGGTCACCAGCAGCCTACAGAATTGGAAAGCACCTGGAATTGACCAGATCCATAATTACTACTATAAAAGGCTCACATGTACCCACCGTTTACTGGCTATTCACATACAGTGTTTTCTGGAAAATCCTGCTGCATTTCCAGTTTTCCTAGCCAGAGGGTTAACCTATCTCAAGCCAAAGGACTCTAAAATCACAAATCCATCTAAATATCGCCCCATCACCTGCTTGCCAAACTTTTATAAGATCATTACATCCATTATTGCAAATCGAATTCGTGCGCATTGTGAGGAAAACGCCATTCTCGCAGAGGAGCAAAAGGGTTGCAGAAGGAATTCTCAAGGATGTAAGGAACAGCTCACTATTGATGCCGTGGCATTAGAGCAGGCCTGTCGTAGATCACGAAATCTTTATGCCTGCTTTATTGATTACCAAAAAGCTTTCGATTCCGTGCCTCATACATGGCTTATACAGAGCTTGGAGATTTACAAGGTCAACTCTATTATAGTGAACTTCCTGAAGTGCGCAATGGTTTCATGGAGCACTGCTCTCCAACTTACAGTGGGTGGCACTCGTTTAACATCTTCATTAATACCAATTCGCCGAGGAATTTTTCAAGGAGACTCGCTAAGCCCACTCTGGTTTTGTCTGGCATTGAATCCTCTCTCGCAAATCCTGAACAGTAGCAACTACGGATTTAGTATTAAGGGTAATCATGGTGAAGCGTACAAGATGAACCATCTTCTTTACATGGATGACATTAAACTGTATGCATCATCTAAAGTGCACCTACAATATCTCATCTCTATCACTCAGAGCTTTTCTTCAGATATCCATATGCAGTTTGGTTTTGATAAGTGCAGAACACAGACTGTTATTAGAGGCTCGCACTCTGCACAAGGAATACATGTTGGAGAGGGACAAAGAAGTATTCAGCCGTTGGAGGAAGGCGCATTGTACAAATATCTTGGGTTCGCCCAGAGTACCCGTCTCAGACATGGTGATATCAAGAAGAACATAACTGAGCAGTTTACTTCACGACTTCGCAGCGTTCTCTCTTCAAAACTTAGCGCTAAACATATCATTAAGGCAGTTAACACATTTGCAATGCCCGTAGTTACATACTCCTTTGGTATAATCAGGTGGACTCAAACTGAACTGCACGATTTGCAACGAAAAACATCGATGCTTTTATCACGCCATCGTATGCACCATCCGAAATCAGCAACAGAGCGCCTGACTCTACCTCGGTCTGAAGGTGGTAGAGGACTGATAGACATCATGAACCTTCATACAAAACAAGTGACAACTCTGCGTGCATTTTTCCACAACAAAGGAGAAACATCCCCTCTCCATCACACTGTATCTTCAGCTGATGATAATTACACACCGCTCCATCTGTCATCTTTAGATCCACCAGTAAAAGAAATGAAAACTACTGAATACAAAATCGGGAATTGGAAACAGAAGGCGCTTCATGGGAAGTTTCCACATGAGTTGGACCAGCCTCACATCGACAAGTTAGCGTCGCACGCATGGCTGACCCACTCGGTCCTCTTTCCGGAAACAGAGGGATTTGTTCTAGCTATCCAAGACCAAGTTGTTGCTACTCGAAGCTATCGGAAATTTATCATAAAAGATCCAGCAACAGAGAGTGAGAAATGTCGCCGCTGTGGCAAATGTAGTGAGACCATTCAACACGTCATATCAGGTTGTTCCCACCTTGCCAACACTGACTACAAACATCGACACGATCAAGTTGCCAACATTATCCACCAGAAACTGGCATTGAAGTACAAACTTCTTCAAAGCTCCGTCCCCTATTGGAAATACACACCATCTGCAGTACTCGAAAATGCCACACACAAGCTCTATTGGGACAGAGGAGTTGTGACAGATGTCGCAGTCAGTAACAATCGGCCAGATATCATTGTCATCAATAAAGTACACAAAGATGCATTACTGATAGATGTCGCATGTCCCAACAATCAAAACATCCAAACAACAGCTGCTACTAAAATATCTAAGTACACAGAGCTGGCAATTGAGATAAAGCATATGTGGAAACTTGATTCGGTGACTACCATCCCAATAATTGTATCGTGTACTGGTGTAATACCGAAAACTCTCCATAGTAGTCTATCAATATTGAATCTGCACCCGCAGATATATATTGAACTTCAGAAGGCAGTTCTGTTAAACACATGCCATATTGTTAGGAAGTTCCTTGGTGACAATGCCCTGGCCGGATACTCAGCAAAGCTCGATGATCCAGATGGGAATTTAGCTCATCCTACAAATGAAGGAGACTCGTGAAGACTGCGGGCACGACATGGATGTGAGGTCTCTGAACAGTGTAATCGTAATTATTTCAGTACAGATGGTTCCTTGCTAAGGCCGAACCAGGCTGTAAAAGAAAATGTAGCCGGTATTTGCCGTGATAATGTTGTCAAACAATAAACTATAATAATAATAATAATGTCGCCTCCGTAGCGTAGCGGTCAGCATGGTTAGCTGCCGCCCCGGAGGTCCTGGGTTCGATTCCCGGCTCTGCCACGAAATTTGAAAAAGTGGTATGAGGACTGGAACGGGGTCTACTCAGCCTCGGGTGTTCCAAATGAGTAGAGGGGGTTCGATTCCCACCTCAGCCATCCTCGAAGTGGTTTTCCGTGGTTTCCCACTTCGTCTTCGGGTAAATGCCGGGATGGTACTGCCCCCGTAATTGAATTATGTAGAGACCACGGTGGCTATATTTGAAATTATGATTAGAGTTATGGCTGTCATAGTTATGACGTGGGTAGTCATGACGTAAGCACGGATGACGTAAATGTTATGCCAGCAAGCTACTTGAGCTGAGATTCTCAGTGACGTCAGCATTTTTGTCCAGAATGTTCCAAGATGTACGACGCAGTCGCAGGAAACGAGGAATTCTGCTGAGGAAGAAACTATGCTATTGGAGGAGAGGCATGAACCAATGAACGATAGTTTAAAGGAAGACGGAGATTGCTGAAACTATGGTATTTTTATGACTTTTTGAATGCAGAATTGTGGAAATACATTTGCAGTAAAAGCATTGATTTGGAATTTTGGTGAAATTTATTTTCAGTTTTTGAATTTTGAAAATCCGTCATGAATTAACGAAGTTGGAAGTTCTAGCGATGACGTAGTATCACGCTTTGGAAGGGATGGTAACGCCCCTCGAGAAGGTAATAAAAGGGCTTGCGCAGAAGAAAGGAGCCTCTTCTCTTCTCTTCTCTTTCGTTCGCTGATCAATCTGAGATCTAATGCTCAGATCATCGAAAGTCAGTTTCTTATACATTCAATATAGTGAAACATCAAAGTGAACAGCAAGTGAAAAGAATCGTTTTTATAACGCGTGGCGAGGCCACTATAGTAACGAGATACAGGTCAAACTAGGTGAAGTTGAAACGGACCTTAGAAAGCTTCTATAAGTTGAACTTCAAACAGTTAGCGGTCTACGATAACATAATTGTATTGTGCAGTACTACATGCAATTATAGAGAAAGGCTGAACAATTTCGACCGAGTACTTCAAAAGATATTTGCAGTTTTATATGACTGGCAAAAGTGATTATCTCGCCACTAGAGAAACACTTTTGTATAAGCCAGAATTAACGCAAGGCTAACGCTGTGAGTGGAGTAGAAAGACTTCAGATTGCTTGCTTACAGAACGATACAGTATAATGGAGCAATTGAATACGACAGTTTGTTCTTCTGACACTACAACTGAAGTGCAGATGGAAGGCTAAGAAGGCTTATTGCAATTGGGACATACTTCATTGGAGTAAGATAGCGACATGGAACTTCGCTAATTGCTATTCCACATAAGCGAACATGCGGTGAATACCATCTACACCCATGTTTCGTAAGTAATGGCTGAATATCATCGAACAGCCATAGAAACAATTTCATACTCTGAATATGAATAATTTCTTCGGAAATTTCTACAAAACGTCATGATGACTGTCTACTGGAACTTCAGGGAATTTTTCAAGAGAGGTCAGGGTAGTCCCGACTCACAATGAAGATTATTGCCGGAAGGATGTCTATTCGTATTCGAGGAGCAGAGTGATTCACGGAGAAGGAAGCAGTTCGATTATCCGAGGGTGCTATTTCCTATTTCGAGGATGGAGCTCAGCTTTAACGTGGTGAAATGGATCCATCAGCAGTCTTCTTTGGGGAATTTTCCTCTGGAACGTCAATCGGCAGATAAGGTAGTCGTGAACGTTTATTGTATTTGAGTAACCTAGTAATGTTTGAGCAACCATTTTTCCCATATTTTTACCCTCATGTATTTTGCCTTATTTTCTTGTTGAGATTCTTATTCTCAGTACACCTTGTTGAGTTTTGCATTTTTCGACGATTTATTAAGACATTGTTATGTCATGGGCATAGTTAACGATTTTGAATCAGTTGAGACTGATATTTAGATTTTTCAGTAATTAATATTTTTGTAGTCACGATTTGACTGTAAGTTAATGATTTTTATGGCAGATTTAAATTCAGACAGCGTGTCATTTTATTAAAGTAATTCAACCCCAGTTTAATTACTTTGAACAATTTTCTGTCATCATCAAGAAGGAAGAACAGTTAAATGATTTTAGAGCGTTAAAATCTTACGTTATCGACGATCTTGGAAATACTAGTCGTTATTTGTATTGATTGCAACACAGACATTTATCGTCAGTTATGAATGAACATTGCATCATAGACAATTTTGTGAAAGAGTAATGTTAATAATGAATTATTGAATGCATTAAAGTCAAGTACTTTTGTCAGGAGTTTTTCTCAATTAGAGAATTATATAACGATGTTTGCATTCCCCAGTCTAATTGGATTCTATTCGACTACTTTGCAGTTTAGTCGCACTTTATTTGAAGATAGTATTTTCATACTACAGTATTTCTTTTAAGATGTTAATCTTAAATTTTGATAGACCAGATAGGCGTATATAAGCGTATTCACTATTAAATTTGTTTGTGATTGGCAAGTTTTGACTTCATTTCAGTTCATGAATGAAATCTACGAAGGTTAAATAGAAAAACAGTTTTGAAACAAATTATGATTATAAAATTTTTAAGTGGAACTATGAATGTATAATCGCTAGTGCAGCGCGTGTTGAAAGTCGCTGAGATATAATGCCCTTGAATATGAAGGAAGTTCCCACAGGAATAAATGTTAAAGAATTATTTGTGGAAGTTTTGTAAGTGATGTGAAAGTTGTAAATGCCATATAGATTAATATATGATGATTTTGGGCATATTTTTAATGCAGATTGTGCATTAACTTGTTAGCGAAGGATTTTCCGCTGGAGTAAGATTGTTATAGTTCGTTGAAAATTAATCAAGTGATTTACTGTTATAATTAACACGAGTTTTGAAAGAATTTGAGACAAGATGTTGAATGAAGGTTGCCGTCACAAATCATTATTAAAAACTTTATTAAACCGGATTGTGACATTAACATGTATAACTAACCTTCATTGGTCGATTATATTAAACAGGATTATAAAATTACCAACCGAATGAACATGTGGCTAATGTATTTATTAAATTAATAATTTAAACAATTTAAATGTTAATATTGTAAATAATTGTTGTAAATATTTTTGAAAATAATGTGAAACGAGAGTGATGTTAAAGGCGTGCTTATAATATTTTTATTGTCTTTGACAAATTATTATAAACAATTTCTAATTGTTATAAATAATTTATGTGATTTTGTTATAAACATTTAAGAGCTAATTAAACATTTGGATTGAAGTTAACAAGTTTAAGAAATTTATGTAATGATCCATTAGGATGTGATCAAAGTACTTGAAACATTTGCGTAAATATAATGTTAAATGTCTTGTAAGACATTTAAAAGCTTGAGAGTGCAGGCTGGATTCTTACGTAACATAGCGTGTGAGAAGGGTGCGCATTTGACCGGTATGCAGCAGGCTGGAAGTTAGCCCGCAGCTGTGTCAACATATGGTTTTCAGAGAGTGAGGTCGTTCACTCCGGCCTTGCGACTATAAATATCATTCTCTTGTTTATTAAAAGGAAACAAATGCTCTATATATGTCACACCCTGACGTCCTTTTCCAATCCAATAGTGTTATGAATATTACGGTATTTGGAGCTCTTGGGAGTTAAATGTTTTATATCATGTTGTATAATAATTTTGCAAGTCCTACTGGAGGACGTAGTCAGATTGACTTGGGCTACTGATAGCCACGTATATTTTGTTGTGTTAGGAAAATCATTCCCTTTATTAGAAATAAAGCTTTTGTACAGTTCAAAGTTCTCGTCTTCGTTTCTGGTTCATTTTTAAATGTCATGGCGGAGATTATTGTGTGAACAGACTTTAGTGATCCTGTTGTCAACTCAAACCCCGAGATAATTAAGAGGTAAGCAACGGTAAGTATACACCCCCGTCTATTTTGGTGTGTTCCACAATGATTTCCTGTGAATTTCTGTGCTCTTATCTCGATAGTATCTGTCAGTGCCATTTTCATTGATGTAACTGTGCCGGTGCGATTGATAATTGGCAATCCGATTGAGGGGGCGGATATCTGACAGCCTACTATCCAGGTAAACGGGGACAGTACCTTATTCAAGGCCACGGCCGCCTCCTTCCCTCTTCCTTGCCTATCCATCCTGGCCTTCCATTCCCTTCCCTCATGAGGCCCCTGTTCGCTTTGCAGGTGAGGCCGCCTGGGCGAGGTGCCAATCACACCTCACCAGTTGTATCCCATCCGATTAGATGTTTCCAGCTCTAGGACACTGCCCATAGAGGCGGTAGTGGTAAGTTCCCTCGCTGAGTCCGTGGGTTCCACCAACCTGGAGGATAAACGACTAAGAGAGAAGAAGAGAGAAGATAATAATAATAATAATAATAATAATAATAATAATAATAATAATTGAATTCGGGCTGGAGAAATGTAAAACGCTGAACGTTATGAAAGGCAAGCAGCAGGAATGAATATATGAAACAGTTCAGGGCCAGCAGATTACAACAATGCTCACTGACGAGGCCTACAAGTATCTGGGAATGAAGCAAGCCCGACACATAAAACACTCAGTAGTGAAACAAGATCTGACGAAGGAATTTGACAGAAGTATAAAGCTTGTTTGTAACACCAGCCTCAACAGTAAAAACTTGGTTAAGGCAATCAACGCATATGCTGTCTCTATCCTTAGTTACTCGTTTGGGGTCATAAAGTGGAGTAAAACTGACATTGCAAGTCTAGAACAGAAAATTAGAACATCACTGACCAAATCACGAAAACACCATCCCAGGACATCTGTGGAACGAGTCATGTTACCGAGACAAATGGGTGGGAGAGGAATTGTTGATATAAAAAAACAAGTACCTCGACAGATCTATGAGCTAAGAAAATACTTCTGTTCTGTATCGAACCATTCGATACTGCACAAGGCTGTCACAGGAGCAGATGATTCAACTCCACTAGTCTTAAGTCAGGAAGAGACTCAAAATCAGGTGCGAAGTGATTTGGATAGATTCAATGCCTGGTTGTCCAAGCCACTGCACGGAAGTCATCCCAATGAAGTCATCCAAACTCACGTCGAACTTTTGGTTGATTTCTGGGCAGATGTTTCCTGAAACAAAAGGCTTTATGATGGCTATTCAGGACCAGGTTGTCCCCACGAGGAACTACCTTAAGTACATTATCAAGGATGCATCTGTGCAAGATGACCATTGCAGATACGGTTGCCCAACATCGGAGACTGTTCAGCATGTTATATCAGGTTGTCGCCATTTTGCAGGGACAGAATATTGGAAGAGACATGATTTTGTTGCCAAGATAGTTCATCAAGAACTGGATATACGCCTTCAACTGCTGAGCCAAGAGAAAGTACCGTACTACAAATATGCTCCTAAAAGTGTACTGGAAAATGACAGCTTTACATAGTACTGGGATCGTACTGTATTGACAGACCAGTCAGCTGTGCACAACAGTCCTGATTTGGTTCTTGTTGACAAATGCAAGAAGCACACTACCTTCATATATGTGGCAATCCCAAACGGTGGCAACATGCTAACAAAGCATGTTGAAAAGCTGTCCAAATACACAGAGCTTTCAGAACTGATAAGGAAGCAATGGCACATGGCACAAGTCAGGACAGTTCCTATTATCATCTCCAACACTGGCGTGATTCCCAACAACTTAAAGGAATCGCTCAGTGAGTTGAAATTAGACCCTGGCCTTTTCAAACTGATGCAGAAAACTGTCATACTTTCTACGTGTCGCGTAGTAAGGCTGTTCTTGGGCAATCAGGCCTGAAGGAGTGGGAGAAAAGCGTAATGCAACTAGCCTACTCAATGCAGTCACCAAGAATTTGCTCCTTATGATATATACGGTATCTGGGATTGTAAATGTTTTCTTTCCAGCAAATATGCTGAGAATTTTTAAGCGCAAGCGCAAAATAAATAATAATAATAATAATAATAATAATAATAATAACTATGAGGGTTTTAATGGAAACTGAGCCCAGCAGACGGAGAAAGCCTCTGCCAGAAGCACGAAAGAAGGCACTGCTCGACGGACTTTAAAAATACTGGGAGTATGTCAAGGCTGGTAGAAGATCAAGATCTACACACAAATCAAATTCATTGTTATCATGCAGTCCATAGAGGCTCAATTCAAATGTATAATAATAATAATAATAATAATAATAATAATAAGCAACATTGTGGGTTTGAAGCCATTTTTCAGTGTTGCCTTAGTAAACAAAAGTTTAGTGCTTTTCAGTCGGTCAACACGAATGTACCCAAAAGAGCTGGGTTATGCCCTAATCTTGAAAAAACTGCATTACATGTATTTATTAATCTGATGTAATTTTTTTTCAGGATTAGGGCATAACCCAGTTCTTTTGGTTACATTCGTATTGACCGACTGAATAGCACCAAACTTTTATTTTATTATAAGCAACAAAATATATGCTATGAAAGTGAATAAATACATGGAACTGGATGAAGAAATCTGACAAATAAGACGACTGGAATGCGTTGAAATATTGCCTATCATTATCTCTTCCTCTTGGATCATACCTACGCGACGTCTAGTTTTATCCCCGTTTTAACTACTGCAGTTCTAGAGACGCCATGTCGAAGGAATTTTAATATATCTTAAACGTGCTGGAAAATATACTGCCACGAATTTCTCATGTTTAATTATTGCTCTGAAATATCAACTGTTAGCGACGGGATTCGATCCCGCAATAATCTTGCCGCTGTGCTATGTAGCTGATCAAAATCACAACAAACTAGGGAACTAATGAGTACAAATCTGTTGAAAATATCAACAAAATAAATGTTTATATACTGCACAACTAACATGTACTGTAGAATGAAGATACACTCACACAGTGATGGCCATTCTCTGGGGAAACACATTTAATTTCAAGCTGAGGTTGGTAGAATTCGGCGCTCGATTAAGCTTTTTGCCGCCGTGACTTAGAATACTACCAGCAACACGCGGGGTAGAAGTGTTAAAGGAGAGGGACTACTCAGACTACGCAGCGCTTTGGAGGACTGTAAAACGTTCTACAAGCTGGTAATTGATAATTGCAGTTAATGGACATAGCGGGGTATTTTAATTGAACCTCCGTAAGCTCCCCATCAAGTTCAATTTCAAGTAGTTCCAACTTTGGATACCAGAGATGCCACTGTCACCTAGCGGCGAACGTTGGAACTTGATAGAGCGTCTCTAAATAACCTACCAATTGTAGTGGTATATTCTTTTACATGCCATAAATCTATGACATGGGCCCGCCGGTTTTTCTTCCCCTCAGAAGGAAGACATACTAAAGGATTCTAACGATCTTAAAAATCCGACGGCTAGGGCGGGTTTGAACCTGCGATCCTGGGCATAGCACTTCAGCATGCTACCAACTACACCTCCAAAACCGGTGGGTAATTGATAATGATAACCAATTTTAGTGCCAAATCTCAGGCGAATAGTGCCCACTCAACCTGCTTCAGTGGGTGTCATTTCAATACTTCCCGCTCGAACGTCATATTGCTGTCTACTACCATTCTGCGTTTCCTGATTGATTGATGAGCATCGTTAGTGGATTGTGGAGAGGAGAGGTTTTGTGATTTTAGTATATGGCTGATATAATTTCAGCAAGGGTACCACTCTCTTTTAGTGTCGTAAATATAGAGAAGGCTTTGCCAGTTTTCTTTAGAGGAAGCCTAATCCAGTCAAGATTCTTTATACAGTGCCCATAAGTCTTAAAGCAGCTCAGCCTTAATAGTCTTACGTCCGCCAAATGAAGTAATTTACTCTCTCGTGTTCAGAGATTCCCTGATATCTTTAAATGATGGAGGCTTTGGAGCGCACTCTCAGACTTTAATTATTTCCCTCCTAGCACATTCTTCCATCAGCACCAAGTTCATTAGTTTTATGTATTTAGACTGCATTCCCTGCAGCGTAGCCGTGCACGTTACGTATGGAACTAAAACTGCAAAGGGGAATCAAGCCTGGAGATCGGAGGTTCCAATCCTGGGTCAACCATCCTCAGTGTGATTTTGGCCCAGGTGTTTCCATATTTCCTCCAGGCAAATGCTGGGTTGGTACTTGATTTCAGATTGCGGAACACCTACCTCAATCTATGATACACTATTACAGACACAGCAGAAGCAGGGATTATATCAGACAAATTAAACACGTACCGAAGTATAAAGGGCTGATGACCCAATAATTAACATTTAAAGTACCCACACCTGTCACAATGATCCATATAATTTATAATTGAAATAAGTACACTGCAACATTTTCATTAACGTCTAATCTATCCTTCACTAATTTCCACCCCTTCTCGTAGTGGCTAGCATTCTTTATTGTTGTCGTGGAGGTCCAGGTTTGATTCCAGGCCAATAAATGTAATTATTGTCTGAGGGCTGGAATGGGGTTCACTCAACTTCGTGAGGCAAAATCGAGAAGAGATGGGATCAATTTCCTTCCCAGCCATCCTATAAGTGGTTTCCTGTTGGTTCTCATTTTTATTCCTGAGGAATGCAGGGATGGTGCCTTAATTAAAGCCACGGACGCCTCTAGTGCCAGTTACAACTACACACAAATTATTTCAGTCATTACAAGACACACGCACAAGTACAGCGGGCTACATGACCACGATGTCCCAAAGCCCCTAAATTAATCAACAGCAACTAATCACTGCATTGGATCAATTTAAGAAGTACCATCTCATGATCCCAGGGTTATGGATTCTATTTCCGGCTGAGGATGTTGACTTCATGCAGTTCGGTAAGAATGTATGACACACGGAAACATACGATATCAATTAGATATGCAGTAGATCTCTCTTTACACGAGGTGACCGTTGGAATAACTAGATATAAAACTCAGTAAGATGTACTTTAAGTATACGTCTGGTTGCCCTGCTAGACGGAAGAGGAAATGGAACGTCGATATGTGTGCATGATGGTAGAAAGTTCTGAAGCCAATTTTCAGTGTTGCCTTATTGATAGTTGATATTGCAACTCCTCAGTCGGTCAAATCAATGTAATTACAATTTCTGGAACATGCGAAAAATAACCCGAGTGAAATATGTCATCCCTTGGTTTTCTCTCTCTACTGCAATCCAAGACAAATAATTATATATTTTCATCATATATAAGTCGACGGCGATGACCTATTTCGAACGACAAAATTTAAGTATCTTGGCTCTACGATAACTGCTGAAGGTCGTCTCACCGAGGAGGTCAACGTAAGAATGATGCTGCGTGGATGAAGTGACGAACAACGACAGGTGTCATATGCGATCGCCAGATGAAACACCACCTAAAATCGAAGATTTACCGCACTGTCATTCGTCCCGTGGCGCTTTATGGTACTGAATGTTGGCCGATCACCAAGGAAGCAGAACGTCATCTAAGTGTCATGGAGACCAAGATGCTTAGATGGACAGCTGGCATTACTAGGTTGGATCACATCCCCAATGAAAGAATAAGGGAACGATTTGGTGTCGCGGCAATCAACAAGAAAATGCGTGAGGGTCATCTGCGATGGTTTGGGCATGGGCTACGGTCAGGAGCGGACACCATTGCAAAACAGGGCTACACACTAGAGGTCGCCTGGAAAAGATCAAAGGGGCGACCGAGACAACGTTGGGACGATACACTGCACAGGGATCTGAAAAGCGTCAACCTACATCCGAACATGGCCCATGACCGAGTAAAGTGGAGACAGCGGATTCACATAGCGGACCCTGCCACCAGGCGGGACAAACGCTAAAGCAAAAGAAGAAGAATCATATATAACTTTTCTGAGATTATTTTTCCGCATGTCCCAGTAATTGGGATTGCATGTTGTTGACCGCCTGAAAAGGTGATGCAGTCTTAATAATCTACACAAGTTAGTTAAGACCATATTGTGATAATTGGTGTTATCTTAAATCTTTGCCAAACTTTGAACATGTTTTTTCAACTTATATTTGTGTACTGCATTTGTATGATAACCTGTGGTACCACGTAACTGTGATAATGTCTATGAATACAACAAAGATGCAGGTGAAACTAGTATATGGGTACAGGAGATAGTATCCAAAACTATAAAACTTGATTAAAGTCTAGGTTAGCCTCTCTGTATCAATTAGGATAAGATTAAGTTAGTACATAATTAATAGGCATTATTAGTGTATCAATAATTGTTTATAACGTTTATAACAATGTAAATTTTTTGTAGGTTTGTGAATTATGTTTAAATTTATGTTCCGATTTATTAATCTTACTGAGAAGGATTTGTGTCTATTAGGCCATTTGGGAATCGCTGTAACTACTGTAATAATCACATGTATCAGGTGATGGTTGTAATAAAAAATACACTCGTCCCATTCTCTGGTTATCCAAGATTAGGAACAGAGGGTATTCTATACTACGAATAATGTCTAGGAATGTGTCTAAGTGTCCGTAGATTTAAAATAAGATACCATAAGCATCACCCAAGAGAGGGGGTAACCATACTCAGGATTATCGTTGTCAACACAGGGATTAGGAATTTTGATCTACAAACATGCAGCTCCTCAATAAAACTGTGGAACCAGAGTCAAAGCACTTGGCTATGGTGCTTGGTTTTCTCCATTTACCACAGTTTCTTAATATCACTTTTGTTTATGTACTGGCTGGCTGCGTGGTTGAGCGGTAACGTTGTCACTTGCTGTTCCCAAGATTACAGGATCGAATCCTGGCGCAGTCAGCTGGTATTTGAAGGGGCACAAATGCGAGGGAGCTGTTTCAGTAGATTTACTGGCACGGAAAAAAATCCTTTCGGGGAAAAATTCCGGCACCCTGGCGTCTCTAATAGCCGCAGTAGTTAAAAGGGACGTGAAACTAATAGCATTATTATTATCGTGTGGATTAAGACTTTCACGGCCTGGAATACTATTAAAATTATTTATATTTTTGGCATATTGCCGTGTGACAATAAAAAAATTACATTTCCTATAAGTTTCGATAGGTACCTTGCCTCCTATTTCAATGGAATTAAAACAAATAATGTGTGTCAATGAGCTAACAAACAAACTAGAGAAATTATTCTGTTCGTCACCAGATAGCAGCAACAAGCTATTTCTACCATGGTCCATACAGTGGCTTCTGGCTGCTATCTGGTGACGAACAGAGGAAATTCTCAGTTGTTTTTGTAAGATCATTGACACACATTCTTTGGCCACATTGTTTTAGATCTACGGTATTGAAAAAACAGGCCGAAGTCATCGGATTTGTGAGAGCGTTAAAATCCCTCAGTATGCCTTCCTTCGGAGGGGAAGTAAAGCCGGCGGTCCCATGTCATAGAACCTTCCACTAATTACACTTGTGTGAATCTAAATTATAGGTTAGATTTGACTAATGGTCTTAGGTTCCAACGTTCGAGGCCAGGAGTCGAATGCGGTCGTTGACGGTGGCGTTTGGTAGCAAAAGTAGGAACTACTTAAAAATTGAATGTCTGCCGTCCTTACTTGAATTAAAAACAGACAACACACACTAATACAGCCATCACAATTAACACTGGTTATCAGACGGGGCTACATGACCGCATTGTCGCAGTCCCTAAACTGAGGAACCAACCAACTTACCTATTCTTTTCCGAATTTTCTCATTTATCATAAAACATAATTCGGCGTATCGGCAAGCATTCATGCTGTCGCCCCAGGAGTCCGGGTTCGATTCCCAACTCTGCCAAGAAATTTAATTCTCGTCTGAGGGCTGGGACGGGGTACACTCAGGCTTGTGAGGCAAAACTGAGAAGAGGTGGGTTCTATTCCCACCTCAGCTACACTGGAAGTGGTTTACTGTGGTTTCCCACTTCTACTATAGGCAATAGTCGGGATGGTATCTAAGGTAAGGCCACGACCCCTTCCTATCCAAATCCAACGTCGATTACAAATACACACAATAGTACAGACATCACAGTGAAACAAGTTATCAGACAAGTTTGATATACACCCTAGTATACGGGGCTACATGAGTACGATGTCACAAAGCCCCGAAAAGATTGAACAACAACAATGCATGTGAAGTCAGCAAAGCACTGCGACCATAAATTATACAACAACAAGAACCTCAGCCAGTATCTCTGATACATCTGATGCCACAGTAGCTTCATTTCCCCTCTCTCACTCTCTCGCTTGTTCTGCTCTTCGTACCCCCTACTTGTGTGACCCCGTTGTCTTGCATACTTGATCTTCCTGGTTCTTATTCTCCTAATAAGATCCCGTCTTGTTGGCTTGCATACACGACAACTTGTGTGCCTACAGAATGAACGTTGTCCTCACTTCACATCCTCTTAACACAACAACACGAGACGACGAAGATTCAGTGCTAAGAAAACATTTCATAGTCTTATTTCTGTCGAAAATGTGGGGTAAGAGAACGTCTCAACTGCTTCTCTATGTTTAGAATACAAAATGTTATGATTTGAAGCCATTCCTTCAGTGTTGCTATACAAAATTGTCATGTGTAGCTCATCAGTCGGTCAACACTAGTATGCATAATGAATGGGCGGGATACAAGATATAAATATAAAAATACACTTCTGAAAAAAATACATGTATTAATTAATTGCGGCGGCTTCGGTGGCGTAGTTGGTGGCATGCTGAGCTTCTATGCCCAAGGTCGCAGGTTCAAACCTGACCGAAGTCGTCGGATATTTTAAAAGAGTTAAAAATCCCTCAGTATGCCTTCCATCGGAGGTGAAGTAAAGCCGGCGGGCTAATGTCATAGTTTTATGGTATGTAAAAGAACCTTCGACTAACTAAACTTGTATGAAGCAAATTTTTTAGGTTAGTTTTGATTAATGCTCTTGAGTTCCAACGTTCGTCACCAGGCACTGGTTGCGATGGCACCTAGTAGTAGCCAAGTTCACAGCAGGGTGTCGTGGACGGTAGCATTTGGTGGCGAAAGTAGGAACTACTTGAAATTATCGTCTGCAGTCCTTACTTGAATTAAGAACAGTTAATACCCACTAATACAGTCATTACAATTAACACCGGTTATCAGACAGATTCTACACACATACAAAGTATACGGGGCTACACGACCGCGTTGTCGCAGCCCCTAAACTAAGGAATCAATCAACCAACCAACCATTAGTTAATTGTCACTATTAAATGGGGCAATTTAGGATTACACGTTTCGACTCTCAAGTGGCCATCATCAGATACGAATCACTGTGCTAAAGTTTAATTTATTAAACTAAATACACTACTTTGAAGTTTTACATTCCAGAATTTTGTAAAACGTAACTGGCCATGTGTGATTTTGTTTCATTTGAGGGGCTTTGTTATCGTTGTCATTTACTCCCGTGTACTTGGGTGTGTGGAATTATGTATGATGACCTGTGTTGACTGTATTAGTGTATGTACAGAGGTGTGTAAATTATTCGAACCAATTAATACAGAATTTAAATCAGTCAGAATATTGTATTCAAAATCATTTTATTTCCCAACTGCTGACCTCATTTATCGCCCTACTTAGTATTGTTTTCTCCCCTGTAGACTTATAACTTTTCCCAATAGGAATTGCTTCAGGAAATTTTATGATTTGGGTATTCCCAGGGACACCTGATCTGGGTCGGTTTCTCTTGTTTCATTGACTTTGGAATTCACCCTCTAAATCAGGTTCTTTCAAACCATAGACCACGAATCTTTGAATAGTTCAAGAGTGGATGATCAGTAACTTTAAGTTCCTCTGTTCTGAACTTAAACAAAAAGTAGAATAAGTTAATCGAAATAAAATGTTTGCCATTTTGCATTAACAAGGCCCCTCTCTTAGTGCATATTCTATAATATCATTTTACTATGATTTCCTTAAAACAAAATTTTCCAGTGTACAATGACTCAACGACTTTTTCGTTTTTGAATGCTGAATTTCTTCCCGTAATTTTTGTTTACCGTACATCATAATTATTAGTTCTATTTAGTTTTTTGTTTCATTAATTTTCGGTCTTTTCAAATGTAGGTGTGCACCTCTAAATTTTTAATTCCATTCAAAATGTGTATAAGTTACTTTAATCTGTGTTAAGAGGGGAAGATGACCTCATAGTTCCACCCCTTAAACAACAATAACTAACTAACAAACTAACTGTTGGTTACATATTTTAAATAACTGCAGTGACTTGTAAACATGACAAGTATATATTACATTTTTAGAAACTGGCGTTGAGTCTAATAATAATTTGCACACCTCTGTATTTGTAATTAAGTTGAGGATTGGGAAGGAGGTGGCCGTCGCCATACGGTATTTTCCTGGAGTAGAATTGGGGAAACCACGGAAAACGACCTCCAGGATGGCTGAGGTGGGAATAGAACCCATCTCTTCACAGTTTTGCCTGATGATGCTGAGTGTGTCCCGTTCCAGCGCACAGACAAGAATAAAAATTTCTTGACGGAGCCGGGAATCGAACACAGACCCCCGGGGCTGCAGCCAAGAATGCATGCCACTACACCAGGTGGTCGTTCAAACTGTGTAGTCACCCAAGAGCAGTACCGGTGTGGAACCGTACTTTAAAGGAGGGTAGGTGTCTGGAAAATATAAGAATGTTGCAGTCTTACGTAGTTCTTAATATCAGAGTTAAATATCCCATGACCTCCATTTCACGGAGATCTGAACCACTGGACGTGATATATTATCTCAAAATTCTAACATGTATTAACCAGGACTCAAACACTGATCACCTTGGTGAGCGTCAAGAAGCTTAACTGGTGCACCTTCACGGTATTAAGTAGCTGTGTTCGGAAATACAGTCAAACCTGGTTACAAGAAAGTTGAAGGAGAAAGTGTTGTTATACTCATATTTTATAAAGAGGTTTTTGTTATACTCAGATTGTCTTTTACCCAAGTTTATCCTAGCCACTTTCTTGTTTGGAGATTGTGAGAGGTTGTTTCCACTTAGTAGGCATTGTAATGATACCGTAGCACGTTTACTCCTAAAAACAGACTGAACTCTGACAATAGAAACAAAAAATGAAGCAAGATTGTAGTTTTACGTGACCGTTAATCACGATGTCATGAGTCACAGGACCTCCTTTTTACGTGGAATATGAACCACAGAACATGGCTTTTCACTTTGAAAATCTTACATGCATCCACCGGGAATCGAACCCGATCCGCCGTAGTGAGATGCCAACAGATTGACCGCTGCGCCACCACACCCCCTGACAATAGAAATAATGCAATACAGTAAAATAGGTATGGATAGTACAGTACAGTACAGTACGTAGTCTGATGCAGAGAGTAAACAGGGAAAACAAGAGGAAAACAAGTAGTTCCTTGAATAACTATACAGCCTATTTTCATATATCCTACTAATATTAATTGCCTCTATCAACATACTAAATTTCAGTTTGATTGCTGTAATAGATTCGTATATATTGAAAACCGACTAAATATTGCGGATGGTCGCCTTGTTGGATCTTTATATATATGTAGGTCTTAGAGGTATGTACTGTTAAATGAAGATTATTGTGTACGTGTAGTACAGAAAACTTCAATCACAAGATTAGGACACAAGAAGTAAAAACGAGATTTTAAAATTTCGCACAGCTGCCATCTTGTGGTTATGGAAACAATTGAAATAAATTAGATGCCAGTGGATTAACATTATTGTATAAGGAATTACTGTACCAAGTTTCACTGCACTTGGATGATTAAATTGCGAGAAACGACCATGTGAATATTTATACTTCGCGTTGCCACCATGTTGGATTTGTGATCACCAGGTTATTAAAAAACCCTATAGGTGAACTTATGTTCATAACCCCTATGAACATAAAAACATTCAGTTTGATTGCTGTAGTAGATTCGTAGATATTTAGGACCGTCTAAATATTCCGGATGGTCGCCATGTTGGATTGTTATAAGTATAGGCCAAAGAGTCACGTACCTTTAAAGAAAAATTATTGCGTAGATTCATTATTCAAACTTTCACTTCGATCACATGATTACGACACAAGAAACAAAAACTTAATTTAAAAATTCGCACAGCTGCCATCTTGAGGTTATGTAAACAATTGAACTAAATTACATACCGGTGCAATACAATGTGTATAAACACTGGCTGTACCAAGTTTCATTGCGTTTAGATCATTAAATCGCGAGAAAAGTCTATTTAAACTATCAAATTCGCTTGGCCGCCATGTTAGTTTTCTAGTTAACCGGTTTTTTAAAGTCTCATAGATGATCTTTCAGTAGAGCCCTTTATCTCTGTGAAAAATTTCAGGTTGATACTGGTAATAGTTTCAGAGATATAGAATGCCGGTGAAATAATTCGCACAGCCGCCATATTGTGTTTATGTAACCAATTGAACGAAGTTAGACGTCGTAGCACTACAATGTATATAAACATATACTGTACCAAGTTTCATTGCGTTTGGTTGGTAAAATCGCGAGAAACGTCTATTTAAAAGTCGCAAATTCGCTTGGCCGCCATGTTGGTTTTGTAGTTACCCGGTTTTCAAAGGTCACATAAGTGAACTTCTAGTAGTTCCGTGTATCACCATACAAAATTACAGGGTGATATCGGGAATAGTTTCGGAGATATTGAATATTGGTGAAATATTTCGCACAGCCGCCATGTTGGATTGGTGAGATGTAACAAAATTTGAAGGGCACGGTCGGGGTCGCCCGGATTAGCGCTATGAACTTACCGAGTTTCATTGAAATCGCTCCAGCCGTTTAGATTTTATTAGGGGACACACACACACACACACCTCACACACACACACACGCACACACACACGGACAAAAGGTGATCTCATAAGCCTGTTTTTTCAAAATTGAAAATAGGCTAAAAATGAGGCGCCACTTCCTCTCCTTGGCTTCACTCTTTTTGCCCTCACACACTAGCTTACAGTAGAAGTCATGAACCTACATCCTTTCCTATACATAGGTAAACAAGTCCAACACAACTTTCTTATACAGAGGTACAAATGTTTCTTGTATATAGATTTTCACCGCAAAAATATCTGGACCAAGAAATTTCTTTCCAATACGGAGGTTTTTCTTGTACAGAGGTTCACTATAACCAAGTTTGACTGCATTCATGGTAATGAAATATACGTCAATATGCCTAACTTTTTGATCCTACCTCGTATTACGCTATGATAGAACGATTTTATTTTCTTGTTGCGTTGCAGGTAGTTTCCTCTCCTTGGCCTCACTCTTTTTGCCCTCACACACTAGCTTACAGTTGTTGTGTTTTGTTTTGTTTTGTTTAGAGAGCGCCAGGTTTTTGAGCCAATCGATTCTGTGAAAAATCGATGTCTCTCGTTCTATCCATTACATCGATAGACGGCTCAGATTTGTCAAGACAAGAGACAGGCAAGCAGAAGAGAGATGTAGTGGGCCGGAGGGAGCGACATGGCGCCTGCAGATACATCTCCGTCTCGCTCGTCTCACATATTACTCACATAACTTCATCCAGGCTGCTCATAGACAACTATTACTCCTCAGATGGGTCCGTTACTCTTCATCGGTACTGCGACATACATGTCGACCAACAACTCAGAATCGCATACTGGGGCTATTACTTCTAATCGATTATTTTCAGTTTTCGAATAATCGATTAATCGAAGTAGAAAATTTGATTAATCCTCCCTATATTATTCTGATAAGGTCCCATTCCGGCTTTGTACCGAAAATAAGGTCTTGTTAACACCAACATACACATATGGCGTACCTACAGGTTCCGCATAACTTCCCGAAACACACTCACTTCCTCTTTAAATGCCTCACAATTAAATAAATACCTTAAAAAAGTGACAGTCAGTCTGAAAGACTAGACTTTGTATCATTTTATATGCTACAAATGCTGAAAAATGCAGTGGACTTAAGTTTGGAACAATCCCAGCATTCACCTAGCCTATAAGTGGGGAAACAACGTAAAACACCTGCCTGAATGTCTTCGGGGGGGGGGGGGGGGGGGGGAATGGAACCCTTCTCTTCTCACTTTTGCTTCACGAGGCTGAGTGTACCTCGTTCCAACCCTGAGACCAGTATTTAAATTCTTGGTCAAGCCAGGAATCGAACTCTGTCTTCCGCCGTGACAGCCCTGAATATTAGCCACTACAGCACGAGGTGGTCGTACTGAGGAGAAGTTGGTTCGATTGCCACCTCAGTCTTCTTAGAGGTGGTTTTCCGTAGTTTTCCACTGGAACACTGTTGCCGTGATGAGTTGAATCTTCGCGGTAGAAATGGCATGCTCAGGCGTGATTGACAACATCACTACCTGCACCCGTTCTTTCATGGTTGGAGTACGCAGCCTAGCAGTGCTCGTTAAATCGAGCACCACGACCGGTTGGACATCTACAACAAGTCCGGAGATCGTAGGTGTGAATCCCGGCGCTGACAGCGGGTATCCTGAGTGTATATATTTTCCCGGGATTGACCACACTTTCTCCATGCAAATACCGAGACCAGGCTGTTCCAAATCCACGAGTTTGAGTATGCGTACACGCGAGTACTCAGCAGTATTGTTCGGAGCACGGTTGGAGAGGGACTGGGGGGATAGCCAATACGTCACTGGACGAAAGTCATAACACAAGTCCATGTGCTTCCTACCAGTCTTGACGTATCCACTGCGTATTGACGGCAGCCCCTACACCAGAGCTGTATTGCATGTTGCAGGTTTACTTACGCAAGGTGGCGAGTACTCACGTGCTCACTGGCGAGCTGAAACAGCCTGACCGAGATAGTACCTTATTTCAAGTCCCGTGGCACCTGCCCCATCCCTGTCCCTGATATAGCTACACACACTATTACAGTCACCACGTATATATACAGGTTATCCGACTAATTCAACACACACCCAACTACACGGGGCTGATGATCAAGATGTCCTAAGCCCCTAAATTGAATCACAGTTCTTGGTTGGGCAAACTCTGTCAAATAATGGGTTTCGTTGAATGTGTATTGCTCTATCTCAACTCTCCACTTATCTCCGCGAAATAGGCTCTGAA
This sequence comes from Meconema thalassinum, assembly GCA_946902985.2. Classification (NCBI taxonomy): domain Eukaryota; kingdom Metazoa; phylum Arthropoda; class Insecta; order Orthoptera; family Tettigoniidae; genus Meconema; species Meconema thalassinum. The sequence goes on along the minus strand of OX336388.2, from coordinate 1,710,455,326 downwards.
GTGTCTGGAGATAATGAGCAGTAATTTGGAGGAAACCTGTAAGTGATGTAATGCTGAAAGAGCAAATTTGCAGGTAGACTGGTATTAAATAAGCAAGGAAGGTGTAAAGCTGTTAAATTCTCTAGAGTTGATGGACTGTGTCTTGCCAGAGGTACGGCTGCCTGTCCCTGTGAGAATGGTTTGAATAATATAGTGCACCAGCCCAGTTCCATGAGCCATTACCAGCCAAGATGTTCCGGTCATGTAAACACAGCTACATGGCTCTCGGGGCCAGTTGGGTCTTGTAACGTCTTATTTACTGTTGGCTCAGATATCCCAGCACACCTCTGCATCACTTACCTCAATACATGCCAGGTGTAACAACCCATTCGTACACTTCAGGAACTATTATTAGCACTGTAGTTAGACACACTGATAAAGAGACTACAGCTAAGTTAGAAATGGACATGCTAGATGAACCATCTCTGATGGTGGGGTCATGTAAGACAATGAGGGTAAGCGAAGAAGAGTTGTTTTGAACGATTTCAGACTGAGAGGTGTAGAAGCAGTTGGTTGGTTGGTTCCTTAGTTTGGGAGCTGCGGCTAACGCGGTCATGTAGCCCCGTGTACTTTGGGTGTGTGTAGGAATCTGTCCGATAACTGGTGTTAATTGTGATGACTGGATTAGTGTGTGTAATCTGTTTTTAATTCAAGTAAGGACTGCAGACGATAATTTTAAGTAGTTCCGACTTTCGCTACCAAATGCTACCATCCACGACACCTAGTTGTGAACTTGGCTACTACTAAATGCCATCTCAACCAGCGCCCAGCGACGAACGTTGGAACTTAAGAGCATTAATCAAACCTAACCTACAAATTTTGCTTCACACAAGTTAAGTTAGTGGAAGGTTCTTTTACTTGCCATAAATCTATGACATGGACTTGTCTGCTTTACTTCCCCTCCGAAGGAAGGCATACTGAGGGATTTTAGCGCTTTTAAAAAATACAATTACTTCGACCGGGTTTGAACCCATGATGACCTTGGGCATAGAGGCTCAGCATGCTACCAACTACGTCACGGTAGCCGCGGTATAGAAGCGGAGGAGGCAATAATAGAGGATCATGGAGGCGACTTGTTCGCAAACAGAGGCTTGCTGAAATGACCTATTTAGCCTTCAATTTAGCTTTAATATTTTTTCAGTGTCTTCCAAGATGTTGAATGTATGTGAAATATATCACGCGAGTTCCTATTCGAATGGAAATGTTAATGATGAAAAAAAGCTATCATAGTCCAATCAGATTGTACTCAAGCTTCATTATAATGGATCCAACCGGTCACAAATTCCATAGGGACACACACACGAACAAGAGTGATCTCATGAATAAATCATATTCTATATGATGGAAGTAAGCAAAAAATATGAAAATTGCTGAGTGTTCCAAGTCTCCATTTCCTTCTGTAGAGCAGTGTCTGGTGTCTGAACCCCGTTCGCAGTGTCGAACAATATCGCTCTACTCCCACGAGAATGAGCAATACTTGGGACTCATAACTGAACATGCAAAGAGCATTATCATTGCACGAACAGCTGTAGTTCTGACAGAACATGTTTAATCTCACCGTGTTAATTACTCTGACATTTCTAGGCTGGCTGGATTTATGCTAGTAGCGCCATCACATAAGTCAAACTCTTCATGTCCATATCTTGATTATTCCAAGTGACATTGAAATGTTCAGGTTTGATATGATTTTAAAACACTAAACATGTCGTAGAAGATGGGCAACGTAATAAAATAGGGAATTGACTGTAGAGGTGAAGTACAGAGGGGACTTCGTGTGCCCCAAGACCACTACGGTAACAGTGAAGATCTCAATGGTAGAAGCGGTGGAGAAGGTGACCATTGGTACGGCGCATCTGGTGAACGATGGGGTGAAATAATTCCTTCGGATAAAGAAGGATATTTAAGTTTTTAAGTTACTTCTGCCTAATTAATGCGGCTAAAACATTTTATAGATGAAACTTTCCAGATAGTTTGTTCTCCCTTGTTATGCAAATATTTTGTTGAATTATTATAATCGATAGTATCTTCAACAACTTTCAGAAAATAGGTTATATTATTTAACGTTACATTTACTTATTTTAATACGTTTTAATTCTTATATTGATTTAATTAAGTTCATAAGATATAGCTTAGATCTTTTAGTTAATTTTCTAAGAGATTATGCTCGTGTTTGCATTTAGATTGGCGCTATATATTATGAACTGAAAAAGACCTTATTATAGTCGAAAAATATATTGAGTTTACCTTTCAATAAACTTGTATTGACTATGGTGGATAACTCTGTTTATATAATAGTTTATTGCATCCAATGGCCATGAAATACAAGTTAATTTATTTAGATAACAATTACACGATTACTATTACACCATTGTAAATTAGATCTGATCTCTGCTGTACTCCAACAGTGATTTCGTTCTTTTGGAACATTCACCAAAATGGTATCGTGAGCGCGATTTGTTACACAATTTGCATACGCATATTGGTAAAGGGTCGTGAAAGTCTGTCCTGTTGCAAAGTTTATGGTGATATCCATGTATCGCCAGTATCGTCACTGCCGCTGCGTATCGTGACGTTTGGTCCAGTCCTGTTTCCGTTCAGCATCGCGTCAGTTGTGTAAAATACTGTCGGTATATAATTCCTTTTCTGTTGTCTACTTTGCTTTACTTGTGATTCTTGTCGGGTAGCTGGAAGTAAGAGCTTAGTGCATAGGTCTTCCACGAGGAAAGTTTCATGCGCTAACTCATATGCAAATTTAGATCTAGCAAATTTCAAAATTCCTAGTGCTGCTTTTAAGAACCTTGCTTTCACACATTCTATAGTTAGAAGGTCGCTGTAGCTGAGATCATTCCAAATTATATGTATCCCATATGTGAGTATGGGTAATACTTTAGCCTCAAATAGTTTCATAGCTGTCGTTAGTGACAATTGCGTGATGTTTCGTATGTCATGTACTGTATTGCTATGATAGCAGCAGCCGCTCGCTCTTTTACGTGTATCCGAAAGGATTTGGCTGTTGTCTGAAGTGTTACTCCTAAATACTTGAAGGCATTAGTAATGTGCCGAATATTGTCCTGTAGATGGATATACAGTAATCGCTTACTGCGAGACGATCCCCCTTTCTGAAAACCATTCTGTTTATAATTACCCCTTTTTAAAGGATTTTAAGTTACAAAGTTTTAGCCAAAGAAATTATCTAAAGCTTATTTTATTTCTAAAGATTCTAGAAATTCGTGCGTGTTGTACAATTATTTAAAAGGAACACATGATGAGTATAAAGCAGGATTGACAGTTGCGTGGTTGATATTCAGCCACACGCCGAATATTCTTCTCTTCCTTGCAAAGACCTCCTCCTGGCGTCACGTAACCGACCCCAGCATTCACAATGAATGTGACGGGAGTGCAATAATCACAGCTGACCTCACACGTTACCCGAGTCTTTATATCGAGCTGCAGCTTCCACCCTCACATCTTTTGCAAGGGAGAACGCATATCTGCTACACACTCAGTATTGCCTTGTCTGCTTAATTTGAAGGACATATTCTTTAAGTTTACATTAATTAACTTTACAAGGAGACACCTGTTAATAATTTAATGTTTAATGAAATATGTTTTCAACTCTTCATGGGGGTTTTCATCAGCATGGGCTGTAAAAGATAACATACTTATATAATATACTAAAATGGTTAATTCCTATGAAAAATAATATAATAAAACTCGACTTTAAATGATCCAATTTAAAATATATATAAGCTTAGAAGAAATGGACGTTCATAAAAAATTAATTAAAAAAATAGTTGCACATGTATTTGAGATCTAATACAGGCTATTAATAGGAAAATGTTATCAAATATGGTGTTGTATAAATGTTTATTATTTGCATAATAGATTTTCTTATTTATGGGAAGGTGGAAGTGACATTTTCATATAATGCTTTTAGGTCGTAAAACATTCTTACTTTTGTTTGTTAATCAAATCCATTATTGTACGAACTTTGTGGAAGAATTATTTCCTTCTTCTTCTGGTTCCTATCCGTTCCGGATGTTAGCAACCATCTTGAATGTGCTGTTCCTATCACTTGCAGCTCGGAATAATTCAGTGGACGTTTTGGAGGTCCAGGCTGTGAGATATTTTAACCAAGTTACTCCTCTCCATCCAACACTTCTTTTCCCTGGTATTTTTCCTTGAAGAATAGACTGCAGGAGATGGTACTCATGATGTGTCCTAGGTATTGGAGTTTCCTTATTTTCACGGTGGTTAATACATCCTTGTTTTTTCTCATTTTTTGGAGAACCGCAACATTTGTGACATGGTCTGTCCATGGTATACACAATATTCTTCTGTACAGCCACATTTCAAAGGTCTCTTACCGTTTGCATAAAGACTCTGTCAGAGCCAATGTCTCAGCACCGTAAAAAGAGTAGAGAACACATAGCAACGCAAAAGCCCAATTTTTGTAGTCATCGTTATCCCATGATATTTGATCAAATTACGCATCTTATTGAATATTGTCCTGGCGTTTCCAATTCGAGACCTCACCTCATCAGGAGGATCACTTTGGTCATTTATGGTAGTTCCAATGTATATATACTTATGCACATGTTCAATGAGATTCTGGTCTATATTTAAGAATTATAAACACGTTTAATATTGCTTGAATAAGAAGTAATAGGTTGGTTTCAATTCTGGATAAATGTTGAGTCATAAATTCATAATATTTCATATTGGAGGAGTTGATTATAACGTGATGTAAAGTTTCTAAGCCATTCTTTCAGTGTTGCCTATACATAATGTCAGTTGTAGGGCTTCAGTTGGTCAAGAAAAATTGGCCCAATGAATGGGCAAGGTACAATGTATATAATATGTAAATAACACTCCTGGAAAAATGTACATACATTAGTTATGATCACTCTTATCATTATTTTTTATATTTATTTATCGTATGGCTTTTAGTGCCGGGAGTGTCCGAGGACATGTTCGGCTCACCTCAGTCTGTGGCTGCTTCCAGCGGACACCCTTAGGATGAGCTACAAGTTCCGTTCAATTTCAAGTAGTTCCAACTTTCGCTACCAGATATCAATGATACCTGGTGGTGAACGTTGGAACTTTGATAGAGCGTTCCGACGAAATTGAACCTAACAATTTATCTTCACACAAGTTTAGTCTGTGGAAAAATCTTTTACATGCTATATCTATGACATGGGACCGCCGGATTTACTTCCCCTCCGAAGGAAGGCATACTGAAGGATTTTTAACGCTCTTAAAAAATCCGACGACTTCGGCCAGGTTTGAACCTGCTATCTTGGGCACAGCAGTTCAGCATGCTACCAACTACGCCACCGAAGCACTATTATCATAAAATTGCCCTTTTATAATAGTAATCATAATTAATACATTCAATATTTTCCAGGCGTGTTATTTACATATTACATACTCATCTGAAATAGAAGTTGGAAACCACGGAAAACCACTTCCAGCATGGCTGAGGCTGAGTGTACCCCGTTTTAGCCCTCAGACTAGAATTAAATTTCTTGGCAGAGCCGGGAATGGAACCCGGAACTCCGGGATGACATCCAACAATGTTAGCCACTAAGCCACGAGGTAGTCTCTGTTCAGTAATGTCTATTGTCTTGACGAACAGTGGATGGTTGTAATAAGACTATAGGCAGCTTCAGGATGCCTGCAAGCAACTTTTTACTTGCCCTGGAGTAACAATTCATAGTTTATCTGTGGAAGTAATTGCGTACCACACTTGGCTAATGGGCCAAGTGATAATGAAAATAAACTGTCTACATTACATGCTGGTGGTTGTCCAGGCCATTACGGAATGGTTATATACACAACATTGATCTTGACTCATTTCATGGCTGAAAAATCACTGGTATTCAAAACAAAATTGCGAGAAGTCGTCAGAGACCGTCATTTGAAAACTAATTCTTGATTACATTAGGCCTACAACCTCTGTAATCTGTAACCTTTGGGACTGAGGGTGTGGTCGGAACGTAAAAAGGTCGGATTATCAGAAAGTACAGACAAATACGGATTTACATTAAAATAAACAATATCTGAACTTAAAAATGACTACTGTGTACATATTGTTGTCTATATCGCAATACAGTAAAATGTACAAAAGCTGTTAATACATATTGAAAAAGAGCAATGCTGTACAGTTTGTATTATATTTACAGTACGGTACTGTAAAAAATGCAGATAGCCTGTGCACTATACCCAGGGCATTTCTTCAGGGGGAACACGGGGGGTACGCGTACCCTTCCAACATTTGAAAACTGTCTAAGAAAAAATGTTGGTACATTATTTATTTATTTATTATTTATTTATCGTATGGCCTTTAGTGCCGGGAGTGTCCGAGGACATGTTCGGCTCGCCTGAGTCTGTAGATGCTTCTAGCGGACACCCTAAAGGGTGAGTTACAAGTTCCGTTCAATTTCAAGTAGTTCCAACTTTCGCCACCAGATATCAATGATACCTAGTGGTGAACGTTGGAACTTTGATAGAGCGTTCTGACGAAATCTAACCTAACAAATTTTGCTTTACACAAGTTTAGTCTGTGAAAGGATCTTTTACATGCCATAAATCTATGACATGGGACCGCCGGCTTTACTTCCCCTCCGAAGGAAGGCATACTGAAGGATTTTTAACGCTCTTAAAAAAATCCGACGACTTCGGCCGGGTTTGAACCCGCTATCTTGGGCACAGCAGTTCAGCATGCTACCGACTACGCCGACTACATTATTGTATCTAGTCCGGCAAATATAACTTCCGACTTGAAAGTTCATCGATCAGCTGTTGTCAACGCGCTGTTCACAACAGCTGGAGGAGATTTCGAGTAATCCTCGATTTAAATCGATCTATTGAATCAGATTGTTTTGGTCGGCTACTCGGCACTCAGCAACATAAACGAAACAATATGCCATATTATGCTCGACAAAAGCTTTGTGAAATTTCTGCATAATTCGAAGAAATTTGCTTGTTTAAGCAAACATAGGTAACATACATAAATGCTTACGTCAGCCTAATGTATGCATTAATGTGTTTAGCAAAATATCACGTTCTCACAACAAGAGTTCCAAATATAAACTACAAAACAATCTGTGTCAGTACAAAGGAATCAAATAAATGAGCACAATGAAAGCAAAAACAGTGCAGAAATAGGCATGTACAAACATAACAATCGTGAAAAGGAAGTTCTGTTCTTATAAGCACGCAGGCTAGTGTTTGGAGGTGGGATAGGTTGTTAGTTTGTGCGTGTGTGGTTAGTTTTGAGGGACGGAGAAAGTAACGAACTATTTTACATCCACCCAAGCATCAAACAAGTTAATGTATTAATGAGTTAATAGATAAACCCAATTCAACCTTTCATTTAACATGTCAGCCCATAAATAAAATAATAACCGGACTCTAAAAATTGCCGAAAATTGCAAGATCGTGATGTATTGTCGACTGCAACTGAGAGTACCCCTTAAATTTTGTTTAGAAAAAGAGCACTGATACCTCTTGTCACCTCAAGACCTAAGCGGTGCCTTTAATGTTTTGGTGTGTGAGGAGGCTAACGCGCCAGGAAATAGTTCCCACTTATCATTTCAAACGATCTTGTCGACTTCATCGTTATGCTTTGGTCTACCGTTATGCGTTACGGTTACGGAGAGGAAATGTACCAAGGCTGAACGTGAGCGTATGACATCATCATGTTGTTCAGTGCATATGCACCGAGTCTGAGTTTACTCCTGGGCTATAGCGTTATGCGATACGAAGACGGAGAGCGTATGACGTCATCATGATGTTCAGTGCATATGCACCGAGTCTGAGTTTACTCCTGGGCTATGGCGTTATGCGATACGGAGATGGAGAGCGTGTGACGTCATGCAGCAGAGTGCACCTCCCACTCTCCGTTCCCAGCGCGGGAAGCCTAAGTTAATGGGGAATGGAGTCTGTTGAAAGAGTCCTGGGGCTTCGAGCGAAGCGACATGTGTAGCATTTGTAGCTTGCGTCATTTGAAATGATATAAAGTCTAGTCTTTCAGACTGACCGTAACTTTTTTCTGCTTGCTTTTGGTGTACACGATTTTCCAGCACATGTTGCTATGTTTCCATAAGGTGGCTAGATTACTTTTCAGAATTCCCTTTGCAAACATCTATGAATGAATTTTTCATTGTATCGTTAATTAGGAGCTTTACCAACCTTGCTTTTCATGTCATGAATTGTGTGTGTGAATGTACTTCTTAGTGTTTTTTTTTACGATAGACTGCGTAATTCAGCACGAATTTGATATTATATTACATTTTGTTTTTTATAATCCTTCTTTGAGCGGCAAAAGGGCACCCGAGTAATTCGATTTTGTGGCGAATCAGGCTCAAAGGTTGGCAACACTGTTACGATTGCACAAAGTTCAACATGGCTTCCTCAAATACACAACGTGTTCAAACTGCAAATGTAAAGCTTGATTCACCAATAAAATACTTCAAAGCTAATAAACGTGGAGATAAGTTGAGAAAAGGTGCAGACAAATGATTTTAATAGTACATTATGCAACGAGCCTATAGTGGCAATAATTAAGACACAAGTATGTTTATAACACGAGCGTATGCGAGTTTTATAATTTCCATACGAGTGTCTTAATTACCATTATAGGCGAGTTGCATACGACTGTTTATGTTCGACGATAATTATTATAACTATTTTATGTTCGAACATAAATATTCATAAATATCTGTCGAGATTTTGCCAGTTTTATGTACTGAACAGAGCGCATGAGACGCAGGGAATGCCTTGTATTTGACCATGGCCTCCTTGATTACTCTACTGTGACACAAGGCCAGGCAGTGTGATTTACATTAGAAGGCCGTGGAACTCAGCGCATCTAATTATCTAATTGGTCAAACAACTATTTCGTGAGCTCTGATTGGTGGGGGAAATTGTTTCATAATGAAAAATAGTGTTATAATGAGCCTCATTATAGTACAATTTTCTGACAGATAATAGTCAGGGTCGAACATAAATGTATATAGGCTACAGTAGTAGCAGTAATAGTAGTGGAATCGCAAGGAGGGACAGAAGGAGATACGTGGAGGAATATTTTCCTCAGGTCATGACCTGACGTTTGGTATAGTAAAGTAGTTCTTAGGAAGAAGGTCAGCTATAGACTTTAATTTAGATGATGAAATTCTAGACTTACAGTTAGCTGTAGTGCCCCTCCATTTCTTGATCGACAAATCCAACGAACAGTAAGCACTAAAATTTTCTCAGTGCAGTACGTACTGTACAAAACACGGATGATGGTGCACTAAAACGGACAAGCGATAACAACAAGTACCTGTAAACAACAATGGCGCGACGGGTAGTGGCGAGTTCGGCTCGAGCACAGTCGTATCAACCGGAGCGGCGGACCAGCCGAGGGTGGACGAGAGAGATTCTACTGTATATACATTCCGGTGACAAATTCATCAGGTTATAAAATCGTCAATGTTATTGTTTGAGTCTTCAGTCTTTTGACTGGTTTGAGGCAGCTCTTCATGCCTGCCTGTCCTGAGGTAATCGTTTCATCTCTACATAGCAACCACACCGTACATACGAGGCAATCTATTTAACATATTCTAACCTTGGTCTCTCCCTACAATTATTGTCTTCAATCATTACTTCCATAACTAAGTTTGTTATTCCTGTGTGTCTTAGTATGTGTCCTACCAACCTATCTCTTAGCAGTCACCAGAAACATTCTCCTCTCCCACTCGCCTAATACCTCTTCTTTTGTTACTCTATCTACCCATCTGATCTTCATAATTCTCCTGTAGGACCATATTTCGAACGCTTCTATTCTCCTCTTTTCTACTGGTACAACAGTCCGAGTTTCAATTCCATAGAGCACTATGCTCCAGACAAAGGCTTTCAAAAATGATTTTCTAATACCTAAATCTATATTTTATGTTTAGTGATACGCATTACGTGAATAAACGTTGTAAAAAGATGATATAGACTATTTATTTGGTAGGAGGATAATGGGACTTGGAACAATCAACCGCTAATAGAAGATAAAGTCCAAACCATCCAATATAATATTATAGAAGCTATTAGCTATGTTTCTGTTGTTGTTTCATTTGAAGAGTTTAGACATTGTGGTCATTTTGCCCCATGTTGAATTTGTCTGATAATCTGTATTATTGTGGTATCTCTAGTAGCAAAACGATTTGATGATATCCGTATACTTAAAACTTAAAACTTTGGAATCTCTGGTAGAGCAATGTTTCTAATACTCTAATGGAATTAATGAATTTGAGGCAATCAGTTGCAGTTAATGGGACTTTTAGTCCTACTTGTCATCAACTGAAACAAATTACATTTCAAAATTCAATATTAAAATACCTTTAAAAATCTGTTTGACTTCTAAAATCGTGATTCGAGTTTATATTGCTTACATTAAGGTTATCAGATTCTTTTCTATGAATCCGGATATTTTTGAATTTTATGGCCATCATTATCGGCATATAATGGGCAACGCTATTACACTCCTCTTCTTACGATACTCAACAGATTATGTACCGTATTTGACGTAAAACCGCTAATAATAGACAATATTTCATTTAAAGTTTGAAATCAGTATAAGGTCAAATAGAATCTTGTCATTACTCCTAAATGGGTAAAAGAACTTAAATTAGCCTACAGTAGTTCACATGTGAAAAGGAATATAAATAAACATGCATGACCATTGCGACGTACGGAAAGTGGAAGTAACCGAACATTGGCAGCCTCTTACAGTTGGAATTCAAGAAAAAAGCCTCCACCTCTGAAGTTAAAACAATGACATTTACGTTACAAATTTAGCTTTTACGACGGATTTGTTAATGAGTTGTATACTTTCGTATTAATACCGTGGGATATACGGGAACATACCGGGGATACAAAGAGGGCATTCGGGGACTGAAAGAGGGGCACGTCTTGTAACCTTAGTTTACGTAGTAGGCTATTATCAAGGTAAATACTTGGCCTAATGTTATAGGCTTTACATCCCTTTCAACTATGGTGAATTTTGGAGAGCCGGGGTTCCGGAATTTTGCCACGAAGTGGATCTTTAACGTGCCAGTAGATCCACTGACACGGTTCCCTCGCACATGTGCACCTTCAAAAGCCAACTGACTATCCCAGGCAGGATTCGATCCTGCAACTTCAGGAACAGCAGGTGACAACGTGACTGCTGCACCACGCAGCCAGTAATATAATTAAGGGCTTGGGAACGCCACATATTTATATTCCACCCCACACAACAACTTAAGCGTCCTGTCTCACCCTCTGGTCACATCCATAGTAGCACACAAACCACAGCACCAGCTGAGAAGAGAATGAGCTCCCTTTGAAGCTCGCCTGCCGAGTTGGGGGAAAATAAACCTACTCTAGTGGATAAAAATAGGCGACAAATGCTCGTTACGGAGTCAAAAGAATCTTCCATGTTTTTTGTGCTCAATGATGTAAAGAACGTTGTAATATATTGCAGCCTCATGTCTTTGTGTTTGGAATAGGAACCTCGCGTGTTCAACTTGATTCTGCTGCTGCATTGTGCGCTCGGAACCGGTGTGGGTAATATATTAGTTTATTCGAGCGAAAACTTATCAGGGAAGTTGCGGCAGCACGTGGATTGGATTTTGCATCACCTGTGCAATAAGCGATATGCCATACGCACAGTGGTGAGAGAGCTCTCCTCTGGATCATCGATCTGTATAGAGCCCTGCGTGGATAAACAAAACTTTATCCGCATCCGCCCCGTATCCGCACGACTGTTATCCGCATCCGCATGTGTATTATCCGCATCCGCCCCTCATCAGCACGTTTGTTATCTGAATCGACTGACATTGCAATAATATTTTTATATAGATAAAGCATAAAATATTAAAGCCACCCTGTTCGCCATCTCTTGATGAATACAGTACTTTTCGATTTGTCAGTTGGCATAGGCTAGAGTAAAAGGTGGCTTTTCACCGATGTCTCAGTCTCACTCATGGCTGTGATTATATGGAAGCTACTGAGGTGTGGGTGGTGCTTAGTAATGGCATTCGGGGCACAGTCAGTGCCTGTGAATGCTGTGAAACGTTCAACTCACAGGGTTAGGACTACTGTTCTGACTCAGTGAGGAAAGCAATGGCAAACTACCTCACTCCTCTTCTTTCCTAGTACGCCTCACTATAGCGCTGCCTTGGGTTTTTGTGGGTATCTACTCACATAACGTAACGGCGGTACTTTTTGAGGATCCAACCAGCCTTCGGGCTGACTACCTAACAGACAGACATGTAGACTTTGAGGAGAAAGTCGCTCTCTTAGGCTATTGGCTATGGTTAAAATAATAATAATAATAATATTTATTTATTATTTATTTATCGTATGGCTTTTAGTGCCAGACATGTTCGGCTCGCCAGAGGCTGTAGCTGCTTCAAGCGGACACCCATAGGGTGAGCTACAAGTTCCGTTCATTTTCAAGTAGTTCCAACTTTCGCTACCAGATGGCACTGATACCTAGTGGTGAACTTTGGAACTTTGATAGAGCGTTCCAACGAAATCTAACCTAGAAATTTAGCTTCACACAAGTTTAGTCTGTGGAAGGATCTTGTACATGCCATAAATCTATGACACGGGACCTCCGGCTTTACTTCCTCTCCGAAGGAAGGCATACGGAAGGATTTTAATGCTCTTAAAAATCCGACGACTTCGGCCGGGTTTGAACCCGCTATCTTGGGCACAGTAATTCAGTATGCTAACAACTACGCCACCGAAGCCGCAATAATAATAATAATAATAATAATAATAATAATAATAATAATAATAATAGAAACCTTTTCTTTATTAGAATTAGGCAGCACTGAAAAACTGGCTTCTATCACTGCAACTATGTTTAAAATGAATGTTATAGGCTACAGCCAGAATTGCAACCCTTTTCAGTTTGGAGTGTTAATTATGCTTAATGACGTAATTTTAATGAGATTAGCTTAAATCATCATCTTACATTTGTCAAGAAAAGAAAAATATAACGGAAAAATATGTCATAAACATCCGGGTTCTAGTAATGATATTAAACAAATTCGCATTATAACTTATTCTAAAAACTATCCGCAAATTTATTCCAAACATTATCCGCAGCTTATCCGCTACCCGCACAGTTATGCAAACTATATCCGCATACGCGTAGGGCTTTGCCTATATGGGCAACCTTATTTACAGCACTGTATTTAGTCTTGGCCTGTCATAGCCATGATTTCCACGTCAATCTCCATGTAGCTGCATCACTGATCCTATTATACGCAATACCGATGTCGTGTTAGTTCAAGTGACCAGGTAGCTGTAAGGCTTCCTAAGTAAACAAGGTACAGTACATCTCTTCAGATGTTAACCCTCTTAGTGCCAAGCCGTTTCTTGAAAATACGATTTTCTTTCATTCATTATGCTTTGAATATTCATAAAGTACACATTCTCTATAAAAGGTTACTATTTTTCTTTTACAAAATTACTTTAATTTGACAATTGTTTATCAAGAGAGTATATTTTTCAACATTTTGGCCAAGTTTCTGAGAAATATGTAGGTCTCCCATATTATTTAAATACCATATCTGAAATCCTAATTTACAGTAGTTTTCAGCTTAAACTGGTTAATATATGTTTGATAATCATTAAACCATCCAAAATACAGTATTATTAATGATATCTTGCATTAATCACTTCCATCGGTAAAGTGCAGTGACCTGAAAACCCAGTGTACTCGGTCTGAAGTAACACTTCTCTTCAGACAAGCTTGATACATCAACTTTCCAAAACACTGAAGTAAAATATAACAAAACCATGGCACTCTTTCGTGCGAGGACTAAAAGCCGATCCAAATGGCGCGTGGCACTAAGATCCTTAAATAGGATAGACACAGCGGTGATTCAAATAACTTAACAAAAGGAACTGAGTAAAGTACTGGACGTGACCTAAAGAACTGGATGTGATTCTTTGCTTTTTGCTCCTGAGCAAAAATCGCTTTATTTCATAGAGGTGATAATAATATAAGAAATGATCAAAAAGTATCCGTTTGAAGACGGAAGTTGGTGCGACCACTGGGAACAACAACAACACTTCATACACGTGTGTTGCTACTTGTATAATATATATCATTTTCTTTGATCTTTCATACACGTTATTCAAGTATTATGATGCCACCATTATAATTTCTACTGCAGCCACATTTTTTTAATAGCCAGGACTCTCATTTGTTCGAGAATATTCATTGCTAGAGTTTCCTGGTCTGTCTTCTAGAGACTCTATACCCTATTATTATTGTTATTCTTCTTTTTGCGTTTTGCCCATTATAGAACGCGCTTGAACTTGTTTTTCGGCTTGGTGATATTCGCCTTTCTATCTTCCCAAAATCTCTTCATGAAGTCACTGTGCTGCTTCTTCCGTTCTTCTGTCCACTTGGTTCCAGTCCTGCCACTAGTTTTCACCCTAAACTTGTGCTTTGTTACTGCGGTCCTGAAGACTTTGCGGTTTCTCAGAATATTTTCTCCGATGTTAAACTCTTGCAGGTCCTCTCTTGATTCATCCAGCCAGGCTATCCTTGACTTCTGAGAATTTATTACATTGAATAACCTTTTTGTAGGTCTATAATCGTCCATCCTGAAGAGGTGTCCATAGTTAAACGTCTTCTTCGTACCATGTTGCTGAAACTATCTGTGTGACGGTATAGATCTGAATTTCGTATTTTAATCCAAGTTCCGTTTTCTTCTGTAGGGCCGAATATGTTTCTAAGAATTTTACGTTCTTGCTTTTCTATATTTGCAATTTTAGAATGACCTCCTAAAGCTATGGTTTCTGAAGCATATAGAGCTTCCGGTAGGACAACTGTTTTGTAGTGTTTCAGTTTTGCATTATGTGACATTACTCTTTTATTATAGTGATCCCATGTTAGTCTGAATGCTCTATGAAGTTTTGAGGCTCTTTCTGTGTTAGCCAAACTGTCCAATCCTGCAGGAAGAATTATTTATCCAAGGTATTTAAAAAATTCTACTTGTGATATTGCTCCATACGCTGTTTCTATTTTTTCTTTCTTGTTCTTTTGCTGAAAATTCTGCATGTACTTTTTTTTTCAAATGATATTTGAAGGCCTGCTTTTGATGCTATTCTGTATAATGTCTCAATAGCATGCTTAGTTTCTTCTTTGTTCCTAGTGATAATCGCTAGATCATCTGCGAAAGCCAAGCATTTCACATTGATTTTGTTTCTAGCAGTTCCTATGCTAACGCCTTTGATGTTCTTTCCCACTCTCTGATGACTTTATCTAGAACCAGGTTAAATAGAAGGGGTGAAAGTCCGTCTCCTTGGCGAACACCTGTTCGTACTTCAAAAGAGTCAGAAATTTCCCCAAGAAACTTCAACTTCGATGTTGTATTGGTGAGAGTCTGACGAATCAGTTCTCTGGCCTTCCTGTCCACTTGAAGTTCTTCTAGCGTCTCAAACAGGGTCTGCCTCTCCTCAGAATCATATGCTTTCTTCAGATCCACAAAGGTGACAATTGTGGGGTTGGATCTGCGGATCTTCAAAATTATCTTCAGATTCCATATCTGTTCAGCACATGAACGCCCTTTCCTAAAACCCGCTTGATATTCACCAATCAAATGATCTGATTGTTTCTCTAGTCTGTTCTGTTTATAGGCCACAGATAATTTAGGATAAACCTCTATAGTTGTTTGGATCAGTTTTGTTATTATTATATTAATAATTATTATTATTATCGGCGTTGGTGGCGTAATCGGCAGCAAGCTGAACTAATATACCCAAGATCGCGGGTCCAGACCAGGCCAAAGACGTCGGATTTTCGAGAGCGTTAAAATCTCTCAGTATGTATTCCTTCGGAGGGGAAGTTAAGGCGATGGCCCATATCATACTGTAGATTTATGGCATGAAAAAGAACCTACCGCTGCAAGTTGTAGTGTGTAGCTAAATGTGTTGGTCATTTGGCTAGAAACGCTCTATCAAGTTCCAACGTTCACCGCTGAGTGTCAGTGACGTCTGGTAGCCAAAGTTGGAACTACTTGAAATTGAACTTGCCCAGTTTTATTCATTTTCATTCATTTCCTCTCCCAGTAACTCCTCTCATGAGGTTGGCGTTAGGAAGGGCATCTGGCCGTAAAACTATTCGCCACATAGAATTTCATTGCATCTTATCCCCGACCCCGTTGGAAACAGGATTAAGAAGGGGTTGACATACATACAGTTGTGGTTATTATTATTATTATTATTATTATTATTACTATTCACTTTGTTATTAAAATTGTTCATTCAATATTCTCTCTTGCTTATGCTATTGGCTCAACGTACAAATCCTCCAAAACCTTGTCAGAAATACAGGTTACCGGACAAGCTTGACACGAACTTAAGTACACGGATTTGATGACTAAGGTGTCCAAATCCCCTTAAATGAATTAACAACAACAACTTCAGTGGATTAAAATAATTTCAGAACGCACAAGTATTCTATTATTTAAAGGGAATAGGGGCAGATGACCTCGTAGTTCCTCCCCGTAAAACAACAATAACTAACTTTAAAGGGAATGGAGATACCAAACATTGCATGAATTATACTCCTTTCTTGCAAAGGCTTTATAGAGGTCGTCATATTTCATTTTAAAGGAACATTTTTTCCGTTATTTTTGTCGAGAAATTAACTTCTCATCAAGAGACAACAACTTCCCTGTTTTTGTATCTCAATTTAAACAGTGTTCCTTCCCTGCTCACAACAAGTGGAATGTTTTTGTGCCAAGCATGAGGGTCCTTCTTGCACTCACTTCTCGATTATGTCATTTAGGAACGGTTGAATCTGTTGCTTCGTCGATGGACTGTTTCCATTCGACATAAACCGTCGTAAAGGTATGACAGGGACTTAATATTTAGGTCAACAATTCTATTGCATTGTACGTTCATTTAATTTCATCCACAGTACTGTAGCTGAATGTAATATAGTGTTGTGTGCTCCTCTTTACGAACGTCAACGATGAATTTAAGACAGAGAGCGAGTAAGTGAATAGGAAACAGACGGAATTATCAATTTATACAAAATAATACAACATAAAATTATCTTTCATTTCTATAATTAGGAATACAACTAATTATTAGCCTATTTTCAATTTTGAAAAAATAGGCTTATGAGATCACCTTTTGTCCGAGTGTGTGCGTGTGTGTGTGTGTGAGAGAGAGAGAGAGGTGTGTGTGTGTGTGTCCCTAATAACTTTTAAACGGCTGGAGCGATTTCAATGAAACTCGGTAAATTCATAGTACTATTCCGGGCGACCTCGACCGTGCCCTTCAAATTTTGTTACGTCCCACCAATCCAACATGGTGGCTGTGCGAAATATTTCATCAGCATTCAATATCTCCGAAACTATTCCCGATATCACCCTGGAATTTATTACGGTGATAAAGGGAACTACTAGAAGTTCACCTATGTGACTTTTGAAAACCTGCTAACTACAAAACCAACATGGCGGCCACGCGAATTTGCGACATTTAAATAGACGTTTCTCGCGATTTAACCAACCAAACACAATGAAACTTGGTACAGTATATGTTTATACACATTGTAATGCACCGACATCTAACTTGGTTCAATTGTTTATATAACCACAAGATGGAGGATATGCGAAATATTTCACCGGCATTCTATATCTCTGAAACTATTGGCTGTATCGTTCTGAAATTTTATACAGAGATAAAGGGCACTACTGGAAGTTCATCTATAAGACTTTCAAAAACCGGTTGACTACAAAACGAACATGGCGGCCAAGCGAATTTGAAAATTTTAGATAGACCTATCTCGCGATTTAATGTTCCAAACGCAATGAAATCTGGTACAGGAAATGTTTATCTACATTGTAATGCACTAGTATCTAATTTAGTTCAATTGTCTACATAACCTCAAGATGGCGGCTGTGCGAATTTTAAAATTAAGTTTTTATTTCTTGTATCGTAATCAAGCGATCGAAGTGAAAGTTTGAATAATGAACCTACGCAATAATTTTCCTTCAATGGTACATGACTCTATGGCCTATACATTTAACAATCAAACATGGCGACCATCCGAAATATTCAGACGACTCTGAATATCTACGAATCTATTATAGCAATCAAACTGATTTTTTATATATTCAAGGGGGCTATGAACTTAAGTTCACCTATAGGACTTTAAATAACCTGGTGATCACAAATCCAACATGGCGGCGACGCGAAGTGTAAATATTCACATCGACGTTTCTCGCAATTTAACCATCCGAGTGCAGTGAAACTTGGTACAGTAAATCCTTTTACGAATGTTAATCCACTGGCATCTAATTTATTTCAATTTTTTTCCATAACCACAAGATGGCAGCTGTGCGAAATTTTAAAATCTCCTTATTACTTCTTGTGTGCTAATCATGCGATTGAAGTTTGAATGCTACACGTACACAATAATCTTCATGTAACATTACATAACTCTAGGACCTACATATATAAATTCCAACATGGCGACCATCCGAAATATTTAGTCGGTACTCAATATCTACGAATCTATTACAGCAATCCAACTGAAATTTTGTATGTTGATATTGGCAGTTAACATATGTAGGATATATGAAAATAGGCTGTATAGTTCTTCACGGAACTACTTGTTTTTTAAAATTCACCAAAGTGGTTATGGCTGGGAAAATTGCTTTGTACAGAAAAAGTGTAATTTCTTTGTGCCATGCACTCGAATTCACACGTCATTACGTGAATACGTGATACATCTTTTTGTTACAAGTTCTTGTATATTCAAGGAGGTCATTGCCATCAGGAATGGTTTAATGCTATCTGTCAAAATGTTATAGCATTGAAACCTTATTACTTTTCTAACTACCTTGTGGTGTCCCGTTAGCATTCTTGACAGGTCTGGTTTCTATTCCCAGCTCTGCTAAGAAATTTAATTTTAATCTGACGGCAGGAACGGGATAAACTCAGACTCGTGAGGCAAAACTGAGAAGAGATGGGTTCGACCTTTTAATTACACAGGTTAACAGACACATTGTCTGTTCACACACACGCAAGTAACGGGACTGAAATGACCACGAAGTCCTTGCTCCTAAATGAAACAACAGCAACACCTATTTCTTTTCTTTGAAATTTGACAGGAGTCTGCATAAAAATGTTAAACTCGACTATCAACACACAGCATGTCATTATTGTTCAAACCATGCAAGCACTGACGGCTGTATGACGTACGAATGAATGACCCCTCGGACAAGTTAGCATCTGGAGTGGAGATGGAAAGAGTTACTGGTTGGTTGGTCATGTAGTCCCGTGTACTTTGGGTGTGCGTAAAATCTGTCTGATTACCGGTGCTAATTGTGATGACTGTATTAGTGTGTGTTATCTGTTTTTAATTCAACTAAGAATTGCAGACAATAATTTCAAGTAGTTCCTACTTTCGCTACCAAATGCTACTGTCCACGACACCTAGCTGTGAACTTGGCTTCTACTAGATGCCATCGCAACTGGCGCCCGGTGACGAACATTAATCAAGCCTAGCCTACAAATTTTGCTTCACAGTGGAAGGTTCTTTTGCATGCCATAAATCTATAACATGAGCCAGCCGTCTTTAATTCCCCTCCGAGAGAAGGCATACTGAGGGATTTTTAACGGTCTTAAAAATTCCGACGACTTCGGTCGGGTTTGAACCACGACCTTATGCATAGAAGCCCAGCATGCTACCAATTACACCACCGAAGCCGGCGGAAGAGTTACTAAGGGCATACGTTCTTACATAAACACAGCCACAGTGAAAGTTCGCAGTGGGATGGAGCACTGGACTGCCAATAGAGTAGGCCACAGACGGTTGTTGGAAAGATCTGGGGATACGGAATATATGACTATATTTTATGATAGTATTGCAAACTTGTGTTGAAGCATGTGTATTTGTAATTGAAATAACATATGAATGAAGTCCTACTATAACCCGAATTATCAACACGGCTATCCAAACGAATTTTTGCTTTCCTCCATGAGAAAAAGACAAAGTGGGCCCGATTCAGTGAATTGGGGAAAGATCTGTTGGAGATTGGGATAACGTATGAAGATATCCAGGAGCGTGGCCCACTTAGAGAATAACTTCAAGAACATCGAAATTTTCAACCTAAGCTGAAACTAAAAACCGGGAAGGCGTGGATGACGGAGAGAAAGGTGCAACATCGATTACGAATGAAAGATTACTGGGCCAACATTAAAATGCAGAAGAAACAGTTGACATGACGTGGTCCTTAGTTGGCCGTAACGAAGCAGGAAGAAGAAGAATGAAGTCCTACAATGTACTGTAGCTTTAGCACACGATTTTCTGGACACTATCCCGTGTCTCAAATAGACAACTAACAGGAAAATTAAATTCAGTTTAATTACTAATTTTGTTTGTAAAAGAAAGCTATAGAAGGACCGCTAACACGCAGCGCTAGGCCATGGTGCCAAGCTCTCTGCGGACTCGGTAGACGTGGGTTCGAGCCTAACCGTCGGCCGCCCTTGAAATAGTTTTCCATGGTTTCCTCATTTTCAATTCCAGGCAAATGTTGGAACGGTACCTTCTGACAGGCCACGGCCGTTACCTTCCACATCCTTGCCCAGTTTCATTAATCGTTATTCATTTCATCTCTCATTAATTCCTCTCATGAGGTTTGTGTCTATAAAAGACATACGCCAAATAGACTCTCACTGCATCTCATCCCCAACGCTGTTAAAAACGGGAATAATAAGGGGCAGACATACATGAAAAATATGGATAGCGCTGTATACCAAGTCATGGATTAATTGGAAGGAAAGATATTCATCCTCAAATAACAGGAAAACTTAATTACGTCCAAGTATTCATCTTTCTAGACTACAGTACAATTAAATGCAATGCCGGGACTTATCCATGTTTCGCAGAAATGTCCTACAGAGATGACTAAAGAGATATACGCAGCAGTTAATTTTTAGATGTTCATTATCTTTCATTCTGTGGGCCTCCTGCGTGGTATTGCAGGTAAGACCTGTTGTGCCCTGAGTTATGGAATCGAATCCTGGTGCAGGAGGTTGACATTTGAGTGTGCTTAAATGCGTGAGACACGTATCAACGATTTTACTGATGCGTTGAACATCCCCTTGTAGGTACAATTTCACCTTCTCTAAATTCATTCATTCATTCATTCATTCATTCATTCATTCATTCATTCATTTATATGCAATGGGGGTTGTGTCCCCCGGTGGCAAACTGGATATACATAACAAATAAATAATTATACATAACAATTCAATAACAATGACTGTATACAATAATTAAACTGGAGTATTTACACAAATAGTCAGTCTTTTCTTAAACACACCTATATGTTTGGGAAAAGGCTCTAAGACTGCGGCAGGTAGAGAGTTCCAGTTATCAATGGCACGGTTTACAAACGAATATTTACCATAATTTGTTCGCTGTGGTCAGCCCTTAACTTTGAAAGGATGATCGCTCCTACCCATGTAAGTGGGCTTTCCCAATCGTTTGCTAAGCTCACGCCACGCTGATTGATTTGTATACGTGTTGTACATAGCGCAGAGTCTAGATTTCATCCTCCTAGCCTCCAGTGATTCCCACCCAAGTTTCTTTAACATACGGCTCACACTGCTCCTGGGATTAAAGTCACTGAGCACAAATCTAGCGGCCTTTCTTTGTACCATTTCCAACTCATTGATGATCCCTACTTGATATGGTTCCCAAACCGCCGAGGCATGTTCCAGAATAGGTCTTACAAGTGACAAATAGCCAAATTCTTTAGCAGAGGTACTACTTCCTTTTAATACCCTCATTACAAAGTGCAGGGATTTGTAAGCTTTTGAAACTACACATCCTACATGACTACTCCATTTCATATCATTCCTTACGTGAACGCCCAAATATTTGCAAGAATCTTCTTCTACAAGTATTTTTGAGCCAATGTTATATTGAAAATACTGCCTTCGCACTTTCCCTATTTTTTAAGAGACTACATTTTCTTGTGTTTATTTTCATTTTATTTACAATCGCCCACTTATAGACCAGGTTCAGGTCCTCTTGAAGCACTGCATTGTCTTGTGAGTCATGTATCTTTCGATATATTACACAATCATCCGCAAACAATCGACAGTCACTGCGAATTCCATTTGGTAAGTCATTTATAAACGCCAAAAATAACAAAGTTCCGATTACGCTGCCCTGAGGGATACCTGACGTTACGGTAATTTCTTCCGAGAATATGCCTTCGACTTTCACTTTCTGGGAACGACCCGTCAAAAATTCTGGATCCATAAAATTACTCTTCTACCAATCTTCATCAAAGCTAATTTATGGAGTAGCATGTCATGCGGCACAACATCAAATGCCTTCGCAAAATCTATAACCACGGCGTCGACTGAAACTCCATGGTCTAACGATTCGTTAATGTCTTGAAAAGGTGATAGCATCTGACTCTCGCATGAGTAACCTTTCTGAAATCCATGTTGCCTATCATTAAACCATGATAATGTTTCCCACTGTTCCCTCAAGTATTCGCAAATGAGATGCTCCATCTGTTTACAAACGATGGACGTAAGGCTAACCGGCCTGTAGTTGCCCAATTCGAGTCTGCTCCCTCCCTTAAATATTGGGACTACCACAGCTCTTTTCCAGTCATCTGGGATTTGGGCATTGTTTATGGACACATTAAACATCACCTCCAAATATCGTGCCACGGCCCTACCTCCTATTTTAAGTACTTCACTAACAATATTATCAGGACCCTTTGATACATTGAAACGTAGTTTTTGTATTAGCTTTACAATTGCTGACTGGTTTATTTGGAACAGGGGAGCCCCTAATTCGTCGTTAAGGTCCAACACACAGCTATTGGATTTATTGAACACACTACCGTAAAAGACATTTAATTCATTAGCAATGGCCTGTTTCTCAGTAATTAATTTACCGTCACCGGACATTATCATCGACAAATTATTTGAATTTCTCTTTCTTCTCCTAACATAACTGTAATTTTTTTTCCACCCACGACCTCCCGAACCAAGTAAACCTTGCATATAACAGTTATGAGCAGCCCTCTTTTTTAAGACGAGCTCTCTTGATAAGGACTTAAATTTCAACATATACTTGTCACTATCATGTCTTTTATTGTATAATTTACTAATTTTCCGTTTTAGACTCCTAATTTCTCGTGTGTAATACTCAGGGTCTGGGTTTTGATTCAGCAATTTAAATGGGACAAATTTATCAACAGCGCTATTTGAAATTTTCAAAAAGTTACTCTACAGGATATTAATGTGATTTCCCTCCGATGCCCGTCCTACAAATAGCTCATTCAAATACCCCTGAAACTTGCCCTGATCCGCCCTGCGATACTGGAATATGATATTTTTTGCTACATCAGAGTCTAATTTTGTAATGTCACCATATCTAATATTTAATTCAACCCCAGAATGGTCACTAATTCCTGGTACTTTCAGACAGTTAATATACAGCTCTACAGGCCTTACGAGATAAACATCTAAGGTATTATTGTCTCTAGTTGGAATGTCAACTACTTGGGAAAATCCCCCCTCCCTTAAGAATTTATTTGCAGCGCTCTGAGCTTGACCACAGCTAGTTGACTCACCAGACCAGTCTACTTTGGGGAGGTTTAAATCTCCAGCAATTATTATGCTCTTTTTCATAGCATTACCCGTACAAGTTTTATCATACAGTGTTTCGAGGAGAGAAAAGTTATCTTTCGGTGCTCTATACGCCCCTATCACCTGAAGAGGGAATTTATTTCCTTTATCCGAAATTTGCACACATAACATTTCATGATCCATATCAGCCCACTTTAAGAAACTAGCTATATTTTTGCGCACACAAATAAATAGCCCACCACCTCGCTTCCCCCGATCCCTTCTGTACATTTCGTAGGTCCCTTGAATTATTTCGCAACTATTTATGTCCTCATATAACCAAGATTCAGTTGCAATGACAATGTCCGGAGAATACGTCTCTACAAGATTCCAAAATTCAATTAATTTATTTCCTAAACTCTGACAATTAACCTGCAGTAATCTTAGAGTCTTATCTCCGCAGCAAATGTCTCGAAGTAGCTCCTTCTGTTCCCATCGGCTGGCAACCTCTGGACCTGCTCCTCCTCACAAAAGCCGGCACGAACCGATGACCCTGTCATGTAGGCTCCCTAGGTTGTAAGCGCCCCGTCGATTTAGATGCAGCCCGTCTCGGGCGAAGTCACGGCCACCAATCCAGCAGTCAGCTTCTACGTACACTAATCACAGTTGTGCACATACCCAGTCCATGCGGTCATTTACAGTCTTAACTCGCCTTAACGGAACATCTCCCCGCCGAACAATGCCACTCATAATTTTTGCATTTCTAAACTTGCCTTTAGCTTTTCTGCCTAGTTCGTAGAGCTCCCCCATGATGTAATCAGCTGTAGCCCTCTTCTTCAAATCGTTCGTCCCAACATGGAGCAACAACACTTTAACTTTTTCACAGTCCTCTATATTTGCTTCTTCCACTTGTTGGGCAAGCTGGTCAATTTTAATCCCCGGATAACACCGCACTTTCGCACCTGATTTCCTCAAGATATTCGCACTCCATCGTATCATAGAATCACCCATTATGATAACGTCATCCTCAGTTTGCTCCTGCACGCCCTCTTCCACACTGATCCCAGTAGAAAGCCGTTCAGTCACATCCTTCACCGTTTCTTCTGATTCACGAAGCTTTGCTCTAAGTTCCTGTATTATTTGATCGCTTGCTTTGATTTGCACCCTCAAACAGTCCGGCGTATCACATACTTTACAAAACCTATTTCCGACATCACAATCCTCCTTCTTGACCTTAATACAGCCGAAGTGAAACCATTTCTCACATAGTCCACACTCAACACCATTCTTCAATGTTTTACCATGACGAATAGAAGGACCTAGTGTGAGGACTCCGCCTTTATAGCATGGTAGTTTGTGGTCCCGCCGCTACAAGCACTGCAAGCTATAATGTCCAACAACGTGTCTTGTTGTTGGGTCGAGCCGGTTCTTAGAAAAGTGTGGGAGAAGTTACTGTGTGAGATATTTGTGTGAATTAAATTGAATTGTCCTTGCTTTCAGTTCTTAAATTCAATTCATTGAGTCTTGTGTACATCAGCGTTTTGTGTTTTGTGAACTTCAAACATATTTCTTATGCGGCTTTGTTAATTTAATAGTTCAACATGTCGTACTATTTAGTGCCTGGCTGTAAGTCAGGGTATGGTAGAGTAGTTGTCGATATACGATTTTTTTCACCACCGAAGGATACAAATCAATTTGAAAAATGGGCCAGAGTTATTCCACGAAAGGATACGGAGTTAACGCGAAGTAGTAGAATTTGTCAAATTCATTTCTCTGATGATTTGATAGTATAATCAGATAATTGTATAGTGAATGTTGAAGAAGTGGAAATCTCTTGTGTGAGGTGGAAGTTACTTCCTGGAGCAGTGCCTCATTTCCCCCCTAATTTACCGAAGTACCTGACATGTGAGAATAAGTCCCGTAAAGCTCCCAACAGGAAAAAGAATCTCGACACCACCAGAAAAAGAAGAAAGAAGATGGGAGTGGAGCAACGAATCAGGCATTAAAAGGTCAGTCTAATGTTGATAAGAATTTGGGTTATTCTAGTGTACTTACTGATGCTGAAAAGACTATAATATTGCTCAAAAGGCACCTAAAGAATGCTAACCGTAATTTAATTCGCGTTAGATCCTGCCTCAACTCAGCAAAATCGAGAATTAATTTCCTGGATAAGCAGGTTCGAAATTCACAGGCATTTAATTACAAAGAAAACGAAGAAGGAAAAGATGATAATAGACACTATGCTCAAGAAATGCCAGGTAAAATCTCCCAATGGAATGAGGTACAGCAACGAATTCATTTTAGAGAGTTTATTGTTGAGAATAAAATCACCGAAAGGATTCCGTCATTGTCGGCGACATTATCTCTTGCCTCTGCCCTCAGAAAGTCACTTGAGAAAACTTTGTAAAGGACATAAGTGCCCTTATGGAGTTAATACGCATAGTATAAATGCTATTTCAGACTATTTTAAGGAAGAATGATAATTCACGTTACGGTGTTGTAATTTTCGATGAAGTGAAGCTAAGAGAAGAAATCCAGTTTAATAGTTTTTCTCATCAAGTAGATGGATTAGTAGATTTAGGTGAACACACACCTGACCTCCAGAAGAACGTACTAGCAAATCACGCTCTAGTGTTCAAGTTCGTACCATTCATGCATAATTGGGTGCAGCCAGTTCCTGTTTATGCAAGCAGAAATGCTACTTCAGGGGACATTCTCGCAAAAATTCTAATACAGGTGATTTTGCAGTTAGAAGAGGCTGGGGAGAGGGTGGTTGGGTTTACTTGTGATGGTAGTCAATCAAATAAAAAGGCCTTGAATTCGTTAGGAGTAGGTGGCAAGACAACCTCTCTACAACCTCACATCCTTAATCCTGCAGATGTTACGAGAAAGATCTGGGCTTTCTCCGACTTCGTTCATGTATTGAAATGCTTAAGAAACCACTTTCATGATAAAGTAGAACTTCACTATAATGAAAAAATTTTTGATTTCAATCTTTATAGGGAACTGTTCAAATAAGATCTCTCAGGGTATGCTGGGCTTAGAGCCTGCCCTAAACTGACAGTTGCTCATTTAGACCCATAATCTTTCCAGAGAATGAATGCTAGATTTGCATTCCAACTTTTCAGTGACAGTGTTGCCAAAGGTATTACATTTTATCGAGAAATGGGACTGGCGGGACTTCAAGGTAGTGAGGACACTGAGACATTTACCAGTAATATATAAATGTTGTTACTGATGCACTAAATGCATTCATTCCGTCTCAGGCTTTTCGTAAAGGTTCACCTTCTCATACAGCTGTTGTTAGATTTCTTCAGACCGTGAGATCTACCAATAACACCTTTGCCTCCAACAGAACCTTGGAATCACTAGTAGTAACCCTACAGAGTACTCTGGAGATGTGTGAATGGCTTTGGGAGAAAGGTTATAAGTATGTGTTGACAGGAAAGCTCACCCAGGATCCCTAGGAACGGCACTTCGGAATTATGCGATCTTTCAGTTCAGATGATCATCCATCAACAATAGATTTCCTTCATTTCAATGTATATACGTCCCTATAAAACAGGCTTTAAATGTTGGTGGAAATAGTGAACCTACACGGGAGCAGATCTTGACCTCGTATGTTAATCAGATGCGTATATTAGCCCGGAATATGGAGGTGCATAACAAGATAGTGAAGGAATCAGTGGAAACTTCCATTAAGAAAAAAATATGTGGTTCAAGATGCAGTAAATATCGAAGACTGGGGAAGCTCGGTACCTGAATTTGACAGCGCAGTTCGAAACTCTTCGATTGATAAGGGTCTAGTGTACTATTTGGCTGGCTATGTTGTTAAGCACTCTTCTAAATTTATTAAGTGTTCGCCCGGTGCTCATTCTCTACGTGAGAATAATCTAAGTAAATGTTCAGTTCTTGCCGAAATAAAGGACTACGGTTCAATGAACAATGAAGTGTTTCTAACACGTCCTTCGAGAAGTGTATGTGACATTTTTTCCAGGCCGAGAAAGTAATTACCGGAAAATTAACCTCAAAATCGATGTGGAGCGAAATATTTTTTGATTGTATCGATTCCACAGAAACAATTTCAGTTGATCCTTCAGGAGCCAGCTGCAGTCTTCAACATGTCATGGATATTATCCCCAGACTTGTTTATAATTATATGAAGTGCCGATTTTTCTTCAGAACGAAGGAAATCCGCCAAGATTTGCAATATAACAAAGGAGATTTGCAATCTTGAACATCCGCCAAGTCTTCACGCAAGCTTTCGAAAGTCCAGTAGCCAACAAAATGAATTGGTAAGTAGAGTGTTACTTTAAATAGTTTATATGTGCTTGTTTAATATGCTGGGGATTATGTTTTTTTTATCTGTGTCTGTATACTCCAGGAATCGGAGCGATCCGTAACATGTAATGAAGACCGTAGTTATTATTTCCGTGAATTATATTTTCCATTGTGCCCTGCCATGCTATTTTAATTGTAACCGCTAATTGCTTTTTAAAAGAGTATTACTCGTAGTTACAAAGTAATTCGTTTCCCTTAGCACCATCCCTAAGACCAGCTGACCCCGGCAGCGAGGAACTTGCCCACTCTAGCGCTGCCTGGCGGGGCGCGCTTGAACTTCAGTAGTCTCCTCACTTTCTCCTTCTATTCGTCATGGTTTTACTGCACGTCGAACACTTAAAAGCTGCCACTGGATCATTTGCCTGATTCACATTTGGAGTAACAGACCCTGGATTCACTTCCACTCCACCAATAACTAGCAATGCAGCTATCACTAGGGCTATGAACCACAAGTTGCTAGGTCCCGTACGCACACACAAACACCGGAAATCCCGATACCCTTCGCATACCACAGTCCGATCCTCGCCCGATAACACTCCTGAGAACAACCCATTTCATCACACCTGAGAGCTCGGGAAAAACACGGCCTTTCACTTTGACTGCCAACTGATAATCAACAGAAGTTTTTATTTTTTATATTTTTTATAATCGTTTCGGTCTTCTATGGACCACGTTATTTCAACTGCCTTTTCCCTCGTTCTTTCACATTGGCCCAGTATTCGCGCACTCTTATTCTTACGTTTATTATTACTATAATAATAATAATAATAATAATTATTATTATTATTAATTTATTTTGAGCATGCGCTTACACATTCTCAGCATTTGCTGGCAAGAAAACATTTACAATCCCAGATACCGTACATATTACAAGGAGCAAATTCTTGGTGACTGCATTGAGTAGTAGCTTCATATTTCCCTCACTGCCTCAGGCCTGATTGCCCAAGAACAGCCTTACTACGCGACAAGTAGAAAGTATGACTGTTTTCTGCATCAGTTTGAAAAAGCCTGGGTCTAATTTGAATGCCGTGAGCGATTCCTTTAAGTTGTTGGGAATCACGCCAGTGCTGGAGATAATAATAGGAACTGTCCTGACTTGTGCCATGTGCCATTGCTTCCTTATCAGTTCTGAAAGCTCTGTGTA
Source organism: Meconema thalassinum (assembly GCA_946902985.2). Lineage (NCBI taxonomy): Eukaryota > Metazoa > Arthropoda > Insecta > Orthoptera > Tettigoniidae > Meconema > Meconema thalassinum. Next base: position 1,710,426,141 of record OX336388.2, on the reverse strand, counting down.
TTTTGACAGTTTTCAACATGCTTTGTTAGCATGTTGCCATTGTTTGGGATCGCCACACCTGAATTTGAGTCTCTTGCTGACTTAAGAGTAGTGGAGTTGAATCATCTGCTTCTGTGACAGCCTTGTGCAGCATCGAATGGTTCGATACAGAACAGATGCATTTTCTTAGCTCATAGATCTGTCGAGCTACTTGGTTGTTTATATCAACAATTCCTCTCGGTAACATGACTCGTTCCACAGATGTCCTGGGATGGTGTTTTCGTTATTTGGTCAGTGATGTTCTAATTTTCTGTTCTAAACTTGCAATGTCAGATTTACTCCACTTGATGACCCCAAATGAGTAACTAAGGATAGGGACAGCATAAGCGTTGATTGCCTTAACCAAGTTTTTACTGTTGAGGCTGGTGTTAGAAACAAGCTTAATTCTTCTGACAAATTCCTTCGTCAGATCTTGTTTCACTACTGAGTGTTCTATGTGTCTGGCTTGCTTCATTCCCAGATACTTGTAGGTCTCGCTAGTGAGCATTGTTGCAATCTGCTGGCCCTGAGCTGTTTCATATACACCTTCCTGCAGCTTGCCTTTCATAACGTTCAGCGTTTTACATTTCTCCAACCTGAATTCTATTTTCACATCCTGTGAAAAGGTTTCCACTATCTTCAACAGAAACTCTAGTTGTGCTCTGGTGGCAGCATATAGCTTTAGGTCATCCATATACAAGAGATGGTTGAGCTTTGCAAGCTCCCTGGAGTTCTTCTTGATACTGAAGCCATATTTTGTTGAATTAAGTTGGTTTGGTAGTGGGTTCATCGCAAGACAGAACCATAATGGGCTCAAGGAGTCTCCTTGGAATATTCCCTTGTGGATTGTGATCATACATGTTGCAATACTGCCATTTGTAGTACTAAGGCACATCACTGTACGCCACGTTGTCATGGCGTGTTCCAGGAAATATATAATCTGAGGATCAATTTTATACACTGACAAAATATGGATCAACCAATCATGAGGCACGGAATCATAGGCCTTCTTGTAGTCAATATATGCCGTGAATAAATTTCTGTTATTGGTAAAGGCCTGGTTAGAAACCACTGAGTCAAATAAGTATTTCTTTACACCCTTTGGACCCTTTCGTGCATCCTTTTTGTTATGTTGCTATGATGTTATTTTTTTTACAGTGAGCATATATCCTCCTACTAAGACAGGACGTGATGATCTTATACATCGTGGGAAGGCATGTAATTGGACGGTATTTTCCAGGATTTTGCATATTTTTTGGATCTTTTGGGAGTAGGTGTGTTACACCTTGTGTAAGGAAATTTAGCATTTTCTGTGGAAGAGCAACAACTTCATTCACCAGAGTAGACAGAAGATCGTATACGCACCAGAATTTCTTATACCAGTAAATGTATCTGATCTAAACCAGGTGCTTTCCAGTTAGGAAGACCTTTAATGATGGAAGATATTTCAGTGGATGTTATTGGATCATATTGCATCGGATTAAATTCCTTAGAGATGTTTGTTACTTCCTGAACCCAATGGGAGTCTGAGTTAAAATTGGTGGCTTTGGACAGTTGATTGCCCCAAAACTCTTCAATTTCTTCTCTTGTTGGATAAGGAGCATTTAAGGATATATGGTTTTCGCTCAGTGCTCTGTAGAATTTCTTCTCGCCTTTGACAAATAAGTTGTTGTCCTGTCTCCATTTCCTACTGGCTCTGTATCTGGAAAGTCTGTTCGCTACCAACGTAAGTTTCTGTTTGAGTGTATCTAAACACTGTTCGGCTTTTGTGTTTGGATCATCTCGGTTGGTGTGGATTTTGGACCGCCTCATAATTGCCTTATTATTATTATTATTGCCGTTTGTTATGTAATTTGCTAATTGTATTTTTCTCTCGTTACAGGTAATTAACGAGCTTACCTTTCTCTAATCCTGCAACTACTAAGGTAAGAGGAAACAGTTTGATGTTCCAAACACATAGGAACTTCAAAAATTAAGGTAGCAGGAGATTTTCTTTCACCTAACACATTGTAGTAGGGCACTCATACACATAACTATTCAGCATAGTCACCATTCTTGTCAAGTAACTTGTTAGGCATCGAAACGGCATGGAAGAAATGTGCGTCCATTCTCTGAAGCCTTGATGAAGAAGCACCATAATGGTGTGTCCCAGCAACTAGCAGCATTCACTGTCAATCCCCAGGTCAGTAAATCAACCAAAAGCACGCCTTGTGGCTTTAACAGACTATCTTCGCGGCTGAAGCTATTTGGACTTCCTTGAGAGGTGGATACGAGGGATGTTTCCAAGGCATAGATACTCTAGTGTCATAAGATGCACCCACACTTCATCTTCTGTCACGATACGCAACACTATCCATTTCAACTTTTCCCCATATTTCCATGCCTGCATCCATCTTTCAACTGATATTGTAGTTTTTACACACCATCCTGTAACTACATGATACAGCAATGTTCTCTTGTCTCGTTCCTGGTAGAATACTCGAACTCGAGAGGAAACATGAGGCAGAGTATACCCCATTCCAGCGTTTATACCAGAATTAAATTTCTTTCCAGAGCCAGGATTCAAATTTCAACCTAAGTGCGACAACCAAGAATGCTAGCCACTGTACCAATAGGCGGATTCCTTAACACACATTCCTTACATACAAACACACGACTTCTCAGTCTGAAGACCGAATGGTACAACAAAATATAAACGTTTCAAAAATTAATCCGTCCCCCAATTTTTATAAAACGCCTGCCAAAATTATTGAACCTGATACCAGTGCTTCAACGACACTGGTAATTGTATTCAAAATATTTTTTTTAAAGAAGCATCTAACTGGTAATAATATATAATATCGTATGGCCTCGGGTGACGGGTGCATGCTTTGTTATTTGACTCCCAGAGGGTAGCTTGCATGTCGTTGTTCCTTGAAGAACTATGAAAGTCGAGGAGGTTAGGTATCTAAGCTCCTTGAACACTATAGCGCTTTCTAGTAGAGAAGTGAGGAACTTTGTGTTGGCGGAATCTCCCGAGATTAATTTTGCCATTATGAACAGGCCTATTGAATTCAAATGGGTTCTTTGATCTAACTGGTATGAAGATAGTAATTTAGTATATTAGAGGCCTCCATAATCTAGCATGTTAATATTATTATATTACATGTAGCGGTACACGCTTTATGAGCAATCTGACTATTATACCCTATGGTTTTAATATTTTTTCATGAAAGGTTCGCTGTGATCTGATATTGCAAAGAGGACAGCGTTAATTAAGTCCACATTTTTCTGTATTGTTTATCCTGATAAGCGCGGGAGATGAATAACGAATAATGCAATATATAGGTTTTAATATCGGGGAACGATAGAATGGGACCATTGTTACAGGCTGTTCCCGCGTTAAACAATGTCAGCTGCGTAACATCGCACTATGGGAAATATTTACAGGACATTTACAAAGCGCTTTACAGGTGGGCCGAGTATATCGGGAATACACAGTTTAATTTTTACACTCGAATGCGAGCAATCGACAAAGTTAATTGGTTACATCAAAGAGAGTTATTGCTGTAATTGATTCATTTTAGAGGCTAGGAGATATCTTCGTCATGAAAACAGCACAGCATTAGAATTGGAATCATTTCGATGTATTGTGATTGGTTATTGTTACTTTTGAGGGGCGGAACAGCGAGGTCATCTGCCCATTAGAATAATTCCTTCTTGTCATTAAACAACCTAGAGTTCAGGAGCTGGGAGGAGAAAGGGCGAATAGTGTATGTAATCTTATTGCTGATCCGCCCCTTCTCTTCCCAGCTGAAAGGGCGACCATTGTATATAAACTTATTGCTGATTCGCCCCTTCTCTTCCCAGCTGAAAGGGCGACTATTGTATGTAATTTTATTGCTGATTCGCCCCTTCTCTTCCCAGCTAAAAGGGCGACTATTGTATGTAATCTTATTGCTGATTCACTCCTTCTCTTCCCAGCTGAAAGGGCGAATAGTATATGTAATCTTATTGCTGATTCGCCCCTTCTCTTCCCAGCTGAAAGGGCGAATAGTGTATATAAACTTATTGCTGATTCGCCCCTTCTCTTCCCAGCTGAAAGGGCGACTATTGTATGTAATCTTATTGCTGATTCGCCCCTTCTCTTCCCAGCTGAAAGGGCGACTATTGTATGTAATCTTATTGCTGATTCGCCCCTTCTCTTCCCAGCTGAAAGGGCGACTATTGTATGTAATCTTATTGCTGATTCGCCCCTTTTCTTCCCAGCTAAAAGGGCGACTATTGTATGTAATCTTGTTGCCGATTCGCCTTTTCTCTTCCCAGCTGAAAGGGCGACTATTGTATATAATTTTGTTGCTGATTCGCCCTTTCTCTTCCCAGCTGAAAGGGTGACTATTGTATGTTATCTTATTGCTGATTCGCCCTTTCTCCTCCTGGTTTATACAATTTATGCTAATCATCATATACTGTACTGTATAACCACCCCTAGTAGCAACTAACCCCTCTAGGTAGTGCAAATAATGCAAATGCAGAGTGCTCTACCAGCCCCTTATAATTTGGCATATTTTCAATTATGAAAAAATAGGCTTAGGAGATCAACCTTTTCTCCGTGTGTGTGTGTATGCGTTTGTGTGTCCATCCCACCCCCCCCTAATAAAATCTAAATGGCTGGAGCGATTTCAATGAAACTCGGTAGGGATATAATACTATTTTGTGTGCGAAATATTTCACCGTCATTCTCTATCTCCGAAATTATTACTGATGTCACCTTGACATTTTGCACGTTGATAAAGGGCACTACTACAAGTTCATATATGTGAGGTTAAACACATGTTAAGTACAAAACGAACATGGCGCCAATCGAAGTTAAAACATTTGGTAGAGCAAATGTTTATACACATTGTAATGCACTGACATCTAAGTTAGTTGAATAGTTTACATAACCTCAAGATGGCGACTGTGCGACATTTTAAAATTAAGTTTTTATTTATTGTGTCCTAATCATGCGATCGAAGTCAACGTTTGAATAATGAACCTAGGCAATAATAATCATCTAATAGTACATAACTCTACGCATGGCCAAAATATATAAAAATCCAACATGGCGACCATCCGAAATATTAAGACAGTTCTCAATATCTACGAATCTATTACTGCAATCAAACAGATTTTTTTATGTTGATAGAGGCGATTAACATAAGTAGAGTATATGCAAATAGGCTATGTAGTTCTTCACGGAACTACTTGTTAAGAGATAGTTAACCCAACTAACGCGTATATCACTAATATTCTCCTCCTGCATACTACTGCAGCGTAATACATTAGCTAAGCTAAGTGGCACTGGCTGAGACTGGTTATGTTACTGTCGCACGCGTGTCAATGTTCTCAGACAGGGAAGTATTCGGGACGGTCCCCTCACCGCTTCACGCCCCTCTCCTGCCACTGAGCTCTCAAGGTCAAGTATGTAGCTAGATACCGGGATCTGTACTTCTAAGGTACTAATGTTTTCAGTTGCTGTACTATGCCCATATATCTATCAGTTCCAACGAGTAAATGTTTATTTGGTTCTAAATAGGATCACTTTTATCTAATGGTACGTAGACAGGTTGGACGAGAATATGATGGTCTGTTAGTAGGAAGCAGGGTACTCTGCATATTTCCCCCAGGGGCTCACATCCAGGGGACGTGGGTTGGCGACCACGGGGCCCCTGCTGAGTCCGGCATTGCTTCCACTTACTTGTGACGGGCTCCTCTCCGTCTTCTTTCCTGTCGACCTCACTTGGTCAATTCTTGTTCTCTTCCGACCCCGACGGTATTAGGGTATCCGAGGCCTAGGGAGTCTCTTCCTTTCCCGCCTTAATTGGCCCATGCCTCATCTTTTCTGATACCCTCCTTCTGTGAGGGGTCAGCCTTCTTTTTCTTTTCATGTTATCTCCTGCCTTCTGCTCAAGGTCCTTAAGGAGGCAGGGTGTATGTAGCCCCACCAGTTCTGGTGCACCCTAGATATTGCTACTCCCTCAGGGGCACACGGCTGGTGAGTTCGGAAGTTGGCGACCCCGAGGGATTCCTGAGCTGGTCAGGTTTTCCCCCTTTTATCCATTACCTCTGGGGTGGACCCTCTCCTCTTTCACTTTCCAATCTGCATTTCATGGCTTTCCTTCCTTCCAAGTCCCTCAACCCGCATTCATCGAGGGTTGAGGGCATTTCTTTTCCTCCTGTCCTTTATTTACTTTATTCTTCTTTTGTTTTCCATTTCTTCTTCTAGTATATATAAGTTAGTAGATAGTTTTAGTTATAGTTTACATTTCTTTTTCATCTTAACGATCACCCCAACTATTAGGGGCCGATAACCTGGATGTTGGGCCCCTTGAAACAACAATTAACATCATCATCATCATCATCAACTCTGCTTATTCAGCGTAGCAAGTGGTTTCAGCACGATATTGTAAAGACCGTGTTGCACGTTGTAACCTGTGATGTGTAACAGCTCGCCTTGCCTCGGTGATCAGTTGCCGAAGGTGACCAGGATCTTCAGGATCCTGTGCGTACACTACCTTCTTTATGTATGTTCACAGAAAGAATTCAAGTGGCGTAAGATTGGATGATATGGTGGCCAGCGAAAGGGTCACCCACGCGCAGTGGTACATTTTCCAGCAACTGTGGGAGTTCATTTTGCAGAAAATGAAGGTAACTTGCTCTCGTTATATGGCCGCCAAAAATATATGGTTCGATTAGATAGTCACCCAAGAGCACACACCAGACATTTACTCCCCACAGCGCTTGAAATGTGCCCTTTCTTACCCAATGGGGATTCTCAGCGCTTCAATAGTGCATGTTTTGCCGGTTCACGGTGCCATTGTTTTGAAATAGTGATTCGTCTGAAAACCGGACTGTTAACAAAGAAGAGTACATTATTGGACACATGGCGTAATAGACATTGAAAAAATGTTACTCTTGTATCCAGGGGCGGTTCGACCTCGTACATCTAGGGGGGGTGAGAATTTTAAAAATGCCGACTGGCTGTTTAACATTGCCGACTATACGATTAAAAACTGAGCAACGGGTGAGAAAGGGAGGGGGGGGGGGGGCATCGACGGTGGCAAACGATACACAATACAAATATACTTAATTAATGGCTTTCATTTAAAATGCATTTTATTAGTTCCAGAATTTCGAATCGCAGGAAAATTTGATAAAAGAACAAAATAAGTTTTTAAATATTACAAGAATAAAAAACTCTAATTATCTTTCTAAATCCCTACTCTACGATGTTTTAACAAGGACCACTTCTCCACTATCTCCGTAATTTCAATGTCGTCGACCTTATCTTTCGTTGAAAACAACATCATGAGGGAGTCTAAGTGGTCGTCACCCATCGATGTCCGCAAATGATTGAGAATGAGCTTCAACTTGCTGCAGGACCGTTCGGAAGTAGTAGAAGACACTGGGGATGTTAAAATCAGTCGAACTACTTGATAACCACACGGGATAATCCTCTTTAATTTAACAGCCACTTTTGCGATTTCTTTAAAAGATGAGCACTCTTTACTGCCATCAAGCAGGATTTCAAGCTTGAAGGATGATTTTCGGGTGTGATGCTTTATAGATCGGACCCGCTCGATGGTGCAGTTTTTTCTGTTAGCGGGTATCTTGAAAATTATGTGGAATGGTTCTAGCAAAGAAATTAGTCTTGCGAGATTGTCTTGCACGCTTGTAGTAAATACATCCACAAGTATTCGGAACTCCTTTCTGTAGAATGCAAGGAAAGAAATTTCTTCTGTCGTTTCAGCGTGCGAGTCATACTTCTTTGCAAGTCGCCGGGTCCTGTGGTGCTTTAAGAAGTCTTCCTCCGCATTTCCTTGCATACTTCTCGCAAATAGCGATGCACTCTTTATTAAAGCGTTCATCTTGCCGTCGTCGGTGATATCTTCAAAAGACTTCAAAGCGCTCTGAATCAGCTGAAACGCGTCTACTGCATTCAGCTCCTCCGTTTCTAAAAGCTCGGTAACGTTCTTAATTTTAAACATGATGTTTTTGGTAAAGTACATGCCGCAGATAAAATCAAAGTCTAGAAGCTTTCTGTGCAAGCCTGACGCAAAAGTTCGGGCTTTACTGTCCAATTTAGAATCAAATGAGGTTTTCATTGTTTCCAATGTTGTGACTATCTCTTCATAAGACGTAGAAACAGCTCTCACCGTTTCAGCGCGCGCAGTCCTCCTTGTTTTTAATAAATTCTTATGTTGAAGTGATTTTTCAAATTTATCCAGCTCTTTCTGCAAGCTTAAATGTCGTTTCGTGCTACCCGAAAATAAAACGTACAATGCTTCAAAAGTGTCAACAAACTCTCGGATAAGCGCGCTAGCATTGCAAGCTGTCTTTACGAAAATGTTTAACCTGTGAGATTTAGGCATGGAACGTACGGAATACCTATTTTGTTATTATTTCTAAGACACATACTCCATAACCGCGGAAAGTGAAAGTAGGTTTAGAGCTGTATGTAAAGGGGGCAAAATGTTTAAAAATAACAACACTTTTTAACAGGGGAAAAGTTTACTACAGTGAAATCTTAGTTGTACGACGATCCCGTTTATACGACGTTTTTAGCCTGTCCCTTCATCAAAATAAACTCAGTTATACGACGCCTATCAGAGAAGTGCTGCTTTTGCAAGACGTTCCCCAGATCTAAATCACATTAAGACTGAGAATGAATGCCTTATATGATAAAGACAGGTCAGAGTATGCACACATTAACTTATGCGACGCTCTCAACGACGTTTTGGCCAGTACCCTCCATTGGACGTCGTATAACCGAGCTTTCACCGCAATAAAGCGCGAAAAATGAATGACAAAAGGAAAAAATCTACCGGACCGGTATCAGGGTGCTGACAAAGATTTGTTAGAATTTAAGGTATAAGCGCTCAATAACGGCTTTGAAAGAAAGGAGGAGATAAAACATGAAAATATATAACACGTGCAACACACTAATATAACGATACATAACAGATAGAAAAATTAATGCACACTATACGAGGATACAAGGCAAAATAGCTCTCATATTAAGGTAGTCCGATTGGTACAGTTTGTTTTGAAAACTGTTCATTTTACACATTGGTTTGAAGTACGCAAAAATTATGTAGGCTGTTTACAGATGTCTAATCTACAATTCATTAACAAAATCAGTAAAGAGCAGGCCCGAGTTCGGCCGAATCGTTTTGGAGAGTACCGTATACAGTGCGTGACAAAACTCAGTGAAAAGAAAACCGGGTCGGGATGGAGGACACAATTCTAAGCCACTTAGTCTAAAAACTAAGGTTCAGAAATACTCCCCTACGACCCTGGACTTTGTGAAAGTGCGCAGATGGCTTAATTTGGTATCTGTCGGATAGCTTAAGTACTCATCAGATCAGATTATATCTTAGCGGAATGGATAAAGTACATAAATATGAGTAAACTTCATATGGAGAGATTTTCTGGTAACGTGTAAGGTTTATGCGCTAGTCACCAAAAATAATGTGTGTGCATTATTGCCTACCATACAGGGTAAAGGCATTTTCTTTAGAGATATTAAGCACCTAAACCTAACGAGATACAGCAAAAGTCGCCATAACGAAATTTACCAATGATATTCTGTCCATTCCGCTAAGATTTAATTTGATTTTAATTGTACCTTAGCTACCCGATGGGCATTAAGTTCAACCCTTTGAAGACGACGAGCGACGCAGGGGTGCTTCTCCGGATATTCGTTCCTTCGACAAAGTTACTTAGAGTTGTCTCCTCCACCTCGCCCCGGTTCTCTTGTCACTGAGTTTTAAAACACTCTGTAAGTATAAACAAAATTCCTCTCGGCACGCCGGAAGGTGGAGGTAGATTTCACCGGGCAAACTAGGGGATAGGCTATAATTGGCAAAATATGCAGGTTTTCGTAGGAGGATCAGACCTCATTTATTGCGAGAAAGTATTTTACAATTGGAGTTTAGTTAACATTTTTTCGTCTTTCTATGCATACTTTTAACATTATACTGTCTTATGGGGATGGTAACCTTCTTGTCATTTGGGGTTCATTTTTATACTTGTGATCACACTGTCCTTATGCAAGGTTTGGAACTAATGTGTAACTATCTAACAGTCTGTTACTTCTTCACGCAAAATTTTATCTCTTGCAGAGATGTTGGTTGGTTCCTCAGTTTAGGGGCTGCGACAAGGTGGTCATGTAACCCCGTGTACATTGGGTGTGTGTAGAATCTGTCTGATAAACGGTGTTATTGGTGATGACTGTATTATTCTGTAATTCAGGTAAGGTCTGCAGACGGTCAATTTTAAGTAGTAGTACCTAATTTTGTACCAAATACTAACGTCAACGACACCTAGCTGTGAACTTGGCTGCTAGATGCCACCGCAACCAGCAACGAATGTTGTAACTTCCCCTCCGAAGGAAAGCATGCTGACGGATTTTTAGCGCTCTTAGAAAATCCGGCGACTTTGGCCGGCTTTGAACCAGCACCTTGGGCATAGAAGTTCAGCATGCTACCAGTTAGCCGCTTCCCTCATAGTCAGATGGAACAAGAAGTTCCGTGACGAACTAAGGAGCCTACTTTTCTTAAAATTAAGATTCATGCCATAGATTAATCTACAGTATATGAACCTATCTAGAATAATGACGAAATTAAGTGGGTAATATCGAAAAGTCTTAATTAGTTCGAAATAAGGTATACTAGGCATAATGTAGCCTAATAGAGCAATACAGTTGGCAGCTCTGGTGACTGAATATATTCTTACTTCCATCTCCTAAGGTACAGAATACAAAATGAGGTTGAAGTCCAAAGGACGTTACATGGATTTAGACATTGGATCTATTAGTACACGTAAAAGCATGTTGGCAACAATGTCATGCGAGTGCTGGTCAGAAATAATCTGAAATATTATATATTTTTGTGCCAATTTTGGATTAAATCCATTTGTTGGTATAGAAGTTACATGTATTTAAAAATTGGTCCTATCAGCAGGCTTAGAATCATGTTGGTAGAACTGACGTATATAAGTTACTCCAAATTAATGTAAAATGTCGGGTAATTTACGTGTGCATAGTTTAAAGCTGTTGCATACTTTCTGATATATTTGGATACAAAATAGAGAGCAATTATTAACATTTGGCAGCCCTGGTGGCTCTTAAGAATACACTCAGTCATATATGTTTATGTACACATATTACATACAAAATTTGGTTGAAATCCAATTGATAGTGTAGAAGTTATACGCATTTAAAAATTGGACTTATCAGAAGGCTTAAAATTATTTTGGCAACGCTGTCATGTATGGCCACCTGGAAATTAAACTGAAATAGTATTATCTACATGTGTGCCAATTTTAGAATAGCTCCCATGTATACCTTCCAAGATATCCAACATGGAGCTCAAATTTCTAGTGCGTTTTTTTAGCAGTTGGTAGCACTGGCATCTTTTTCAAATATGGGCCTGAGATATTCCGGTATACATCTTTACTCATACTAAATTTGGTTTCGATTGCTGCAGCCGTTTAGGAGTTGATAGGGGACACACACACACACACACACACACAGCCAGACAGACAGAAGGACAGACAGACAGACAGACAGAAGGACAGACACATTTTCCCGGATATATCTTATAAGTCTACTTTTTCCTCATTTTTGAAAAGTGTGAAAAGTAGGCTAAAAATGAATGTGATCTCGTCAATGGCGTTGTCTTGGCAACCTCTGATAGATCATCCCTTATCAATTTAAAAGCGTTGTTATGGTAACCTCTGATGGCACTTGGCATTTTTTAAAATTCCGAAATCATTTTTCTCATCCCTTGGCGTAATGGTGGGTCATATCAAAAATTCTTTCAGACAAAAGTTTTAGGTAATTATTAGGGGAATATCTTCCATTTTGTACGGTTTTGATATTGTGCCTATTAAGAGAGATATGATTAATGTTTCCCGAAAAACCCACTTTTTTCCACCCCTTTGGTCAATGCTTGGTGCTATCAAAAAACTTATTTGACATAATTTTTTGGCACTTATCCGACACATATTATGAACTTTGAATGGATTCGATATTTCACGTATTAAGAGAGTTATAGCGAAATTTTACTTTTTCGAAAAAAGCCCCCCATTTTCACCCCCTTCGACCGATTTTGCCCATTAACGAACTCGACCGAGATTTTATAGGGACACATATTATGAAAAAAATGCAAAGTGATTGGTGCAAAATTACGGCAGTTATCGTGTCCTCAAGAAACTGATATATATATATATAGATAGATAGATAGATAAATATATACATAAATTATATATAAACTTTTGAACTGACGGTGGTTTTGGGGTCTGGGGGATGTGAAACGCGAAGATATGTCGAAATTTTCCGGAAGTCGAAACATGGTACCCATTGCAATAGTTAGCTTTCTAATGAAATCTATCTAAAAAGATGGTTTGAAAGAGAACAATCCCCCCCCCCCCCCCCACAAAGGTCGAATTTTATGGATTTATCGGGCATTTTTTCTTGTTAACACCATTAAACATAAATATGGCTGAAAATACGCATGTATTTATTGTATTATTAATATTATTATTACTAAAGTTTGATGGGTACGCGATGCTGCATGAAAATGTTCCGTGCCGGCGAAAACTCACGTCCCACTGCCACTGTATTTGCACCTAGTTATCAATGTAAAAATTACCGGTTCAGGAACGACTGCTTTCACTCATTCTCGGTGACCACTGAACTGACCATAGTGAGCACCCCACCCCTTGAGGAACCTTGGAACCATAAACCTATCAATTTTGTCACAATAGCGCGGATATCTGAGGACGCGCCGAGACCAGCGGTAATAGGTCATAAGTTATGACTCATAACATTCCTCCGACATCTCAATGAGTTGGCTTGAGTTTGCCGACTCTTCCTCTTGCCGCACTGGGCTATTGCCCGGCTGTACGAAATTATTGCAGCGTCCGTTTGTGCCGACTCTCGGTAAAAATGCCGACTGTCAGTATAATAATTAGTCTTAAAAAAAATCGGCTCAAATCGTATATGGCCACGCCCCGTTTTGCTTTTTTAAATGCTGTTTTGGGAAATATTACGACTTCTTCAGGATTTGCCGACTGCCGACTGATGTCGTATTTGCCGACTGAGAAAATACCTGAGGGGGGTGAGACACCCCCCCCCCAACCCCCCCCCCCCCCCCCCCCACTCAAACCGCCCCTGCTTGTATCGAAATCACGTCCGTGGAGATCCTATTGTATCTGAAAATGGTATGGATGAAATCTATTGTTATGCAGTATTTGCATGACAGATGGCCGGTTGATGTTGGTCTGTTGTGCAAGTGTCCATGTAGGCCTACTAATATGAGGATTAATTTGGACAGCATGCGAATCAGTCTTTCCGTTTGGACCAGAGGTTATTGGACAATCCTTTCAAGTATCCCTGTTGACCACAACTTTCGTTCAAGGTTACGGAACGCATTGGTAGTCAGGAAAACACTCGTTAAATTGTAGTTTTCAACTCGGGTAGTGGTGACGGTGATTGTTGTTTTAAGGGGTGGGATATCAAGGTCACTTATCCCCTTACTTTATGGTGTGTCTGACTCTTATTATGGCGGATGACTGCGCTGTTCTGCCTCAAAAACAACAACAACTAACTAACTACCTCGTATTATTCCCATTTCAACGGAGTCTTGGATATGTGTTGAATTTAAATTTGCTGGATTGTTTCTACGGCTCGATAACCTACCTGACGCTAAACTCATGAGAGGAGTCGATGAGAGATGAATGGAGACGAATGAAAATGGGCAAGGATTTGGTAGGACGGGGCTGTGGCTTATTAGATGGTACTGTTTCAGCATTTTGCCTGGAGTTAAAAGTGGAAAACAACGGGAAAACATTTCTAAGGCGGCTGATGGAGAGGTTTGAGCCCACTCTTCCGCTGAGTCCACAGATAGTTTGGCCGCATGGCCTAGTGCTGATCCTTAGTGAGCGTAGCTATCGCTGTCGATAGAGCTTCTCTTCAAATTGCACAATATAAAAAAGCAGTATTTGCAACGCCTAAATATTGACAATGGAGGTGGTTATATTGTATCCATTTATTTGTCGCATGGGCTATTTGCCAAACCTTCACCCATTCCCCGCTAGCGGTCTCTGATGAAAGCGATGTATGGAGATTAGTGCGTGCATTGTAATTTCCTTTGCTAAATGCATGGCTATTTACTTTGTTTTCTTTGACACTGCGGAAGGCTAATGCCCTCGTTTGCTCTTTCCCTCTGTCAAACGCGCAGTTCCATTAATTCGCAGAGCTCACGCTGGGAGCGCTCTTAAGGCCCCCAGCTGCGGTCGGCTAACATTTATATTTTATATTGGCAATCTGCGCGATCAGCTGTTTAACTCAACCAACCATACTAGCTTTGATACGAGCAATTGTTTGACACAAATATCAACCACTATTTCGATACTGTTTACAGTACGTACCGGCCAGGTAGAAGAACGGCTCAAAATGCTTATTTACATTTCTATAATCCATCATCCTTTGAAGCGTGTTGCAAATTAGACTGCCAACGGGAATCGAACCAGAATACTCTCCAACATATTAAACATATAGGCTAACCGATTGTATTACTAAAGAGCTCATGGATCTCTCTCTCTCTCTTTTAACCACCTCGTAGTGGCTAGCATACTTGGCTGTCACCCCAGAGGTCTGTGTTTGACACCCGGCTCTGCCAAGAAATTTAATTCTGGTCTGTGGCAAAACTGAAAAGAGGTGAGTTTGATTCCCACCTCAGCCATCTTGGAAGTGGTTTTCCCCATTTCTACTACAGACAAATGCTGGGATGGTTCCTCACTTAAGACCATGGCCGCTTCCTTCCCAATTTTCTCCTGTATTACAAATACACACACTAATACAGTCATCACAATAAGGCAGGTTATAAGACAAATTATACACACAACCAAGTACATGGGGATATATGACCACGATGTCGCAATAATAATAAATAAATAACCCCTGGCACTACAACCAGTGAAAGACCTAGGCCTACCAAGCGACTGCTGCCCAGCCATTTGGCCTGCAGATATTAGGGTGACGCGTGATCAGCGCATCGGATCCCGTCGGCCGTTAATCTTGGTTTTCGTTATCGGGGCGCTGCCTCACTGTCAGACAGCTACTCAATTGTTCTCACGAGGCTGAGTGCAGCCCGTTCCAGCCCTCACGCCAGTTTCTAAAATCCCTGACGGAGCCGGGAATCGACCTGGGGCCTCCGGGTGAGAGGCCGGCGCGCTACCCCAACACCACGGGGACGATGTCGCAAAGCCCCTGAATAAATTAAAAACAACAAGACATCTATTTTACGTAATGCCTGAAGCTGAGGGATGTTGTGTGGGCAACAAACAATGCTCTGAGTATTTGCTTGACGATACTGTCCCACGCTGGGAGCTGTTGTTCGAACTGTTGTCGTCGTTGTGTTGCTGTTTCATTTTGAGGCTTAGGCATCGTGGTTAATTCAGCTCCGTGTCTATCTGTACCACAGTAGCTTGTGTGTCTCAGCATCAGGAATGTATTGATAGTAAGGCAGTAAATAGTCTATTTACTTAAGCAGTGCTTCTTTGCCAGGTTCAGGTCTATTATATTAGCTACTTGGCCATGACTCTTCAAGTAATAAGTACATGAAATAATTGGACATCCCCCTGTGATATAGTGGATGGTCTATGATTCGCGATGGCATCTCGTACTTTTGTTATCTGGCATGTCTGCATTAATTATGTATTTTGGTTAGTTCTTTGTTGCCACTACTTGATCTTGTATCGCGACCATGAACCCCTCAGTCTCTGGAAATAAATCAGCATTATTATTATCTGTTATTGACTTATAAAGATTGCAGGTTGATTACCAATAGTTTGTTGATATTGCTTTCAAATTTATGAAATACTAGCAGAAGTACCCGTTCTTCGAACGGTGTTCGGTGTTTACACCAGACATTATAATAATAATAATAACAATGTTATTGGTGTTACATCCCTTTTAAGTACTTTTGCTTTTAGAGACGCACCAGACATTATCAATTGAGCTACTGTTGCAATGGTTAGCGGCTTGTAATTCCTTCATAAGTTTATCAGAACGAAGTTAATTTTCTGGGATTATCACACACACTGTTAATTTAAGGGCCTTATAATGTGGTTTTCGGAGATCCTTTATAGACTCGCGAATTTTTTGTCTGACATTGAGAAGTGCAACATATGCTTTGGTCGTCCTTCTAGGATAATTTTTATATTTCGCCTATTTTAGCATGTATTTTGAGAAGTTTTCCCCTATATCCACCCTTCTACTGTATGAAAAGTACGGTGAAGAGTTTTATAAATGATTGGTGTATTGACTCATGTTTGCCATACCTAATTTTACGTTGCACCAAGCATCCGAACATGAGTTATAGGCGTACATAAGGATACACAGAAAGACAGACAGACAATTCTATTGTCTACAACATATCACCCAGAAATCCAAATATGGGTATATCTACCACACAGTATCAAAGAAAATCATCCTTACGATGAACCCGTATGTCGACAAAAAAAAAAAGAAAAGAAAAAAGATTAGTTGAAATGTGCTTTCAAACTAAATTCACCTAACGTGTACTTCCTGACATGAAATAGAATTGAAAGTCTTGTAGATGAAACGCAATACACGTCACATAAAAACTTATCCTCTACGTTGTGTTGGGTCCCCATACACAGGAAGACCTCTATCATAAATTGTAAAAGCTTGTGGTGCAAGAAAATTCAGGTTCTTTAGTCTCAAATGGCCCAAATTCCTAAAAGCCGCAAAAAATGCTGATTCAATTCAGGAATTTTTTAAAATAATGTTGTTGTTTGGAGATATAATAGACCTTCTGTACTATATGTCGCACGAGAAAATTGCATGAAAATATCCTAGATTACCCCTTGACCCCCTTAATTGCATTGGTGAATTATACAGTCTACGTTGGTTCCGTGATAACCTTATATTTGCAAACTTTCACAGAAATGTAATAAATGTAATAAATTGCTTCTTACTGAAATAGATGGAAAGTTGGATGCCACCCCTTGAGATAATGTTGTCATGGTAACGGATTTGCATTCCTTCATTAGTTTGTTAAATTAAATTTAATTAGTTTTCTGGGAATGTTTCAGAAACTGTTGGTTTAAGAGCCTTATAATGTAGTTTTCTAGGACACTAGAGTTTTATTTCTGGCACCGAGGGGCTGTGTCTCGTCGTTGTACGCCATAATATAATACTACTAATAATAATATAATATAGGGATAGGAATATAATAGACCTGCCATACCACACCCGCAGGTGTAAATCGCGTGAAAAAATTCTAGACTATCCCTTGACCCCCTTAAGCGCATTTTACATATTGATGAAATGTACAGCTTAATTTGGTTCCATAATAACCATCTAGCCGTTTGCAAACTTTCACACTAATGTAATTAATGGAATTGCATTGCGTCGTACAGCAATAGATGGACCTCTGAGAATCTGTTGCCATGGTTATCGGCTTGCATTCGTTCAGTAGTTTATTAAATTAAATTAGTTTTCTGGGAATATCTCAAAAACGGTTGGACGTAGGACCTTAAAATGTGTTTTTAGGGCCCCCGAATGTTATCTCTCACATTGAGGGGCTGAAAATGGGCTTTGTATCGTGTTTCTACTCCTATTTCAGCATTTATTTTAAGGGGGTATGCCCCCTTTTATGATAGGTACAGAGAAGAGATACATCAATGATTAGTGTCGTTCCTCTGATGGATATCTGTACCAAATTTTGCGTTGATACACCCAGCCGTTCTCGATTTATAAGGGAACAAAGTTGTCCACAGTCAAACAAACAGACAGACCAAAACATTATTTTCGCGCGCATCTATCATAAAACAGTCTGAAACGTGTAAATAACTCAAATTTCCGTAGAAATTCAGAAAAAAAAACAGATAAATTTTCTATTTATATATGTAGAGATATACTGCACGGCTCGGTGTTGACCGTGTTTTATTGCACAAATTTAGGATTTACTCGCTAACCGTTGGAGATACACGAAAAGTGTTAAGGACCTTTTGGATAGAAAATTGAATGTTAAAGCTCATGTATGCCATCAAAAGGTTGCTATTTCTTAGCGTTCTCTTTTTATTTGAAATGGAAATATCAAATTTTGAAACCATAGGGTGTAGTGACGTCATAAATGTGGGTTTTACTCGCTAACCGTTGGAGATAAACGAAAAGTGAAGCTCGTATGTACCGTCAAAAGTTTGCTATTTCTTAGCGTTCTCTTTTTATTTGATAAGGAAATATGAAGTTTTGATTAAAGTGTGTAGTGACGTCACTAAAATGGTCGCCATTTTTAATAGTGCAAATTATCGAAATAAAATGTATCCTATATGTAAACCTGGTAAATCAGCTACATCCATGCAAAATTTCATTTAAATCGGACCAGTGGTTCTTGAGTTATTGAGTAGCACACAGACAGACAGAAAGACAGACACACACCATCTCATTTTTAGCCTACTTTTGATTTTTGCAAAAAATGAAAGTAGACTTATGAGATCAAAACAGGGCGAAAAAAAGTGTGTCTGTCTGTGTGTGTGTATGTGTGTGTGTGAGTCTGTGTGTGTGTGTGTGTGTGCGTGTGTGTGAGTCTGTGTGTGTGTGAGTGTGTGTACTCTGAATGTCTGCCCCCCCCCCCCTATCAATTCGAACACGGTGAATGCGAATTGAACGAAATTTGGTACAAAGGTAGCACTAGCAAAGGACACCTCAGTGTCATGTTTTATATCGCCGCCATCTTTACTAAAACTGAATGGCGGCCACTCAAACGTTCAAAACGTAAAATCAAATAACGACCAACCAAATCATCCGATCTCTACCAAATTTGGTCACAACATACCTTCGTATAGGATGCGTCTTGTGACCAAACTACAAGGTCGTCCGCCATACCATTTCAGGATGGCGGCCGTGCGAATTATGCAAACTTTATAATCCATATCATGGGACCCACCAGTTCCAATTATCGAGCCGAGAATCGTTTTAACTGTTCTAAAGGAAGAGGCACGTTCGAAATTAAAAGTTTATTTTGTAATACTATAGTGCAGACGTGATTTTAAAACGCTGAGCTGATTCAGTAATAAGACAAGATGGCAGCGGATATCTTGTGCCTGACTTATATTTCACTAATTTGAGTATTGCATGCAATATAGCGTACTGATACAAAATAAATAAACTTTGTATGAAATGCTTTATATATAAATAATATACTCCAGTGATGAAATCGTTTAGTATAAATCATTATTTGCTAACAAGTTCTATGTAAGTCATTTTATATAGAACGATATTCGTTGACACAATTAGCTCAGTGGTAGAGAGTTAGCCTATCGCTCAAATGCCTATGGTTCAAACCCGATCAGAGCTAGGTTTTCTGCTTGAAATGTTATATGTTTATTGTTTTGTAATGACTCAGATGTTTTAAAATTAAGCGTTATATTGTGCATATTATGGTGTAAAATATATATTTAATTAAAACATAATTCGCCATCAGATTTACTCGAGATATCTAGCTGCCAAAAAGTAACTGCACGACGAGCTACTTATTAACTTCCAGATTTTATTGAAAAGTTTCTTCTTCTGGCCGCTAGAATGCACTCGCTCTGTTAGGATTATATTGTTCGATATTTCACCACTAGATGTCACGACTAGTCTACGTGGGGTTCCATTGATTACTATACCATTGGCATTCTATGCGCATCGAAATTGAAGAATGACAAGATGATACTACGATACATTTTTACTTTTTATTTTAAAGGGTTTGTAACAGCCTATTTTGCGTTACTTGAAAATGTTATTTGAAGTAAAGAACAAAACGATTTCACATAGTAGCTGAATTCAAGCCGATGGTGTTAGTTCAGGTTATTAATTACTACTTTTATTTCAGGCAAATAGCAATCGAAAATATCCACATAGTTTGTATACACACGTCTCTGTAGGGTCATGGAAAGATTTGTTAATTCAATTAGGGTTGTGAAAGCCATGTACAACCAGACGTGTAAAGACATGCCTCAACTCAAAGTTGGATGTTGCCCACGGCAGGTCGTATATGTAATAATACTAATAATAATAATAATAATAGTAATAATAACAATAATAATAATAATAATAATTATTATAATAATAAATAATGTTATTGGTTTTACATCCCTTTTAACTACTGCTGCTTTTAGAGACACCGGGGTGCCAGAATTTTGGCCCGAAAGGGATCTTTAACGTGCCAGTAAATGTACTGACACGGCTCCCTCGCATTTGTGCACCCTCAAATGCCAGCTGAGTGCGCCAGGATACGAACCTGCAACTTAGGGCCCAGCAAGCGAGAACGTTACCGCTGAGCCACGCAGCCAGTCCGGTCGATTATGTCTCCAGATCCATAACATTCTTGATATACTTCTTATCTTTCTTTCTTCAATGATGGTAGCAGTTTTTATCTAGGTTGTGGCGTTTGGTAGAGGTAAATCGTTTCTAAGGTCTTCAACAAAGAATAATTCTATTATACTCTTTGATAATAACAACGAGTTATAACTATACTCATACATTTAGGAGAAAGTAGGCTATATGTACTTTACTGAACATCTTGTTATATATTAGTATAGCAGAAGTACCCGTCCTTCGAACGGTGTTATATATTAACACCAGACATTATCAATTGAGCTACTGTTGCAATGGTTAGCGGTTTTTCATTCCTTCATAAGTTTATCAGAACGAAGTTAGTTTTCAGGGAATACCACACACACTTAATTTAAGGGCCTTAAAATGTGGTTTTCGGAGACCCCTTATAGACTCGCGAATTTTGTGTCTCACATTGAGAAGCGCAACATATGCTTTGATCGTCCTTCTAGGATAATTTTTTATATTTCGCCTATTTTAGCATGTATTTTGAGAAGTTTTTCCCTATATCCACCCTTCTACTGTTTGAAAAGTACGGTGAGGAGTTTTATAAATGATTGGTGTATTGACTCATGTTTACCATACCTAATTTTACGATGCAACACGCCTACGAACACGATTTATAGGCGTACATAAAGATATACAGAAAGACAGACAGACAATTCTATTGTCTACAACATATCACCCAGATATCCAAATATGGGTATATCTGCCATACAGTATCAAACAAAATCATCCTTACGATGAACCCGTATGTCGACAAAAGAAAGATTAGTTAAAATTTGCTCTCAAACTAAATTCACCTAACTTGTACTTCTTGACGTGAAATAGAATTGAAAGGCTTGTAGACGAAACGCAATACACCTCACATAAAAAATGACCCTCTACGTTGTGTTAGGTCCACATACACAGGAAGACCTCTTTCGTAAATTATAAAGGCTTGTGGTGCATGAAAATTCAGGTTCTTTAGTCTCAAATGGCCCAAATTCCTAAAAGCCGCAAAAATGCTGATTCAATTCAGGAATTTTTGAAAATAATGTTGCTGTTTGGAGATATAAAGGATGATTGTAGTTTTACGTGACCATTAATCGCGAGATCATACGCCACGGGACCTCCATTTTACGTGGAATCTGAACCACAGGGCATGGCATTTCACTTTGCAAATGTTTGGAGATATAACAGTCCTTCTGTACTATATGTCGCACGTGAAAATTGCATGAAAAAATCTAGGTTACCCCTTGACCCCCTTAATTGCATTGATGAATTATACAGTCTACGTTGGTTCCGTGATAACCGTATAGCCATTTGCAAACTTTCACAGAAATGTAATAAATAGAGTGACATTACTTCTTACAGAAATAGAGGGAAAGTTGGATGCCACCCTTTGAGATAATGTTGTCATGGTTAGCCATTTCCATTCCTTCATTAGTTTGTTAAATTAAATTAGTTTTCTGGGAATATTTCAGATACTTTTGGTTTTAGGGCCTTATAATGTAGTTTTCGAGGACCCTTTAGGGCCCCCAAGTTTTGTTTCTGGCACCGAGGGGGCTTTGTCTCCTCGTTGTACGACATAATATAATAATAATAATATAATATAGGGATGACCTGGAGGTGTAAATCGCGTGAAAAAATTCTACTGTACCCCTTGACCCCCTTAAGCGCATTATACGTATTGATGAATTCTACAGCTTAATTTGGTTCCGTGATAACCTTTTAGCCGTTTGCAAATTTTCACACCAATGTAATTAATGGAATTGCATTGCGTCTTACAGCAATAGATGGACCTCTGAGAATCTGTTGCCATGGTTACCGGCTTGTATTCGTTCATTAGTTTATTAAATGAAATTAGTTTTCTGGGAATATCTCAAAAACGGTTGGTTTTAGGGCCTTAAAATGTGGATTTCGGGGACCCTTCAGAGCCCCCGAGTTTTGTCTCTCACATCGAGGGGCTGAAAATGATTTTTGTCTCGTCCTTCTACTCCTATTTCAGCATGCATTTTAAGGGGGTAGGCCCCCTTTTATGAGAGGTACGGAGAAGGGTTACATCAATGATTAGTGTCGTGCCTCTGATGGATATCTGTACCAAATTTTACGTTGATACACCCAGCCGTTCTCGAGTTATAAGGGAACAAAGTTGTCCACAGACAATCAAGCAAACAGACAGACAGACCAAAACATTATTTTCGCGCGCATCTATCATAAAACAGTCTGAAACGTGTAAATAACTCAAATTTCCGTAGAAATTCAGAAAAAAACAGACAAATTTTATTTTTTATATATGTAGAGATATACTGCACCGCTCGATGTGACCGTGTTTTATTGCACAAATTTAGGTTTTACTCGCTAACCGTCGGAGATACACGAAATGTGATAAGAACCTTTTGGATAGAAAATTAAATGCTAAAGCTCGCGTATACCATCAAAAGTTTGCTATTTCTTAGCGTTCTCTTTTTATTTGAAATGGAAATATGAAATTTTGAAACCAAAGGGTGTAGTGACGTCACAAAAGTAGGTTTTACTCGCTAACCGTTGGATATACACGAAAAGTGATAAGGACCTTTCGGATAGGAAATTAAATTTCAAAGCTCATATGTGCCATCAAAAGTTTGCTATTTCCTACCGTTCTCTTTTTATTTGATATGGAAATATGAAATTTTGAAACCAAAGGGTGTAGTGACGTCACTAAAATGGTCGCCATTTCTTAATAGTGCAAAATATTGAAATTAAAAGTATCTTATATGTAAACCTGGTATTTCAGCTACATTCATGCAAAATTTCATTTAAATCGGACCAGTGGTTCTTGCGTTATTAGGTAACAGACAGACAGACAGACAGAAAGACACACACCATCTCATTTTTAGCCTACTTTCGATTTTTGCAAAAAATGAAAGTAGACTTATGAGATCAACACAGGGCGAAAAAAGTGTGTCTGTCTGTGTGTGTGTATGTGTGTGTGTGAGTCTGTGTGTGTGTGTGTATGTGTGTGTGTGAGTCTGTGTGTGTGTGTGTGTGTGTGTGTGTGTGTCTGTGTGTGTGTGAGTGTGTGTACTCTGAATGTCTGTCCCCCCCTATCAATTCGAACACGGTGAATGCAAATTGAACGAAATTTGGTACAAAGGTAGCACTAGCAAAGGACACCTCAGTGTCATGTTTTATATCGCCGCCATCTTTACTAAAACTGAATGGCGGCCACTCAAACGTTCAAAACGTAAAATCAAATAACGACTAACCAAATCATCCAATCTCTACCAAATTTGGTAACAACATACCTTCGTATAGGATGCGTCTTGTGACCAAATTACAAGGTCGTCCGCCATACCATTTCAGGATGGCGGCCGTGCGAATTATGCAAACTTTATAATCCATATCATGGGACCCACCAGTTCCGATTATCGAGCCGAGAATCGTTTTAACTGTTCTAAAGGAAGAGGCACGTTCGAAATTAAAAGTTTATTTTGTAATACTATAGTGCAGACGTGATTTTAAAAAGCTGAACTGATTCAGTAATAAGACAAGATGACAGCGGATATCTTGTGCCGGACTTATATTTCACTAATTTGAGTATTGCATGCAATATAGCGTACTGATAAAAAAAAAATAAACTTTGTATGAAATGCTTTATATATAAACAATATACTCCAGTGATGAAATCGTTTAGTATAAATCATTATTTGCTAACAAGTTCTATGTAAGTCATTTTAAATAGAACGATATTCGTTGACACAATTAGCTCAGTGGTAGAGCGTTAGACTATCGCTCAAATGCCGATGGTTCAAACCCGATCAGAGCTAGGTTTTTTGCTTGAAATGTTATATGTTTATTGTTTTGTAATGACTCAGATGTTTTAAAATTAAGCGTTATATTGTGCACATTATGGTGTAAAATATATATTTAATTAAAACATAATTCGCCAGCAGATATACTCGGGACATCTAGCTGCCAAAAAGGTAACTTCCAGATTTTATTGAAAAGTTTCTTCTTCTGGCCGCTAGAATGCACTCGCTCTGTTAGGATTATATTGTTCGATATTTCACCAATAGATGTCACGACTAGTCTACGTGGGGATCCATTGATTACTATACCATTTTCATTCTATGCGCATCGAATTTGAAGAATGACAAGATGATACTACGATACATTTTAACTTTTTATTTTAAAGGGTTTGTAACAGCCTATTTTGCGTTACTTGAAAATGTTATTAAGCGTTATATTGTGCACATTATGGTGTAAAATATATATTTAATTAAAACATAATTCGCCAGCAGATTTACTCGAGACATCTAGCTGCCAAAAAGGTAACTTCCAGATTTTATTGAAAAGTTTCTTCTTCTGGCCGCTAGAATGCACTCGCTCTGTTAGGATTATATTATCGAAAATATCCACATAGTTTGTATACACACGTCTCTGTAGGGTCATGGAAAGATTTGTTAATTCAATTGGGGTTGTGAAAGCCATGCACAACCAGACGTGTAAAGACATGCCTCAACTCAAAGTTGGATGTTGCCCACGGCAGGTCGTAATAATAATAATAATAATAATGTTATTGGTTTTACATCCCTTTTAACTACTGCTGATTTTAGAGACACCGGGGTGCCGGAATTTTGGCCCGAAGGGGATCTTTAACGTGCCAGTAAATGTACTGACACGGCTCCCTCGCATTTGTGCACCCTCAAATGCCAGCTGACTGCGCCAGGATACGAACCTGCAACCTAGGGCCCAGCAAGCGAGAACGTTACCGCTGAGCCACGCAGCCAGTCCGGTCGATTATGTCTCCAGATCCATAACATTCTTGAGATACTTCTTATCTTTCTTTCTTCAATGATGGTAGCAGTTTTTATCTAGATTGTGGCGTTTGGTAGAGGAAAATCGTTTCTATGGCCTTCAACAAAGAATAGTTCTATTATACTCTTTGATAATAACAACGAGTTATAACTATACTCATACATTTAGGAGAAGGTAGGCTATATGTTCTTTACTGAACATCTTGTTATATATTAGTATGATTGCTGTAAAGGATTGATGCAGGGAATTTACAGAATTACTATCTGTAAGCTGGAAATGTAGTATAAACATTTCATTACCCTTCTCCCTGTATAAGCTAAGTGCACTGCAACACAAGTCTTGCCCCAAATTTCCTAGCACCATTTCTTGCGGAACCACAAAGTGAAATATCTTTTTCGTTTTGCTGAAAGACATTTTTGCCAATGCAATATATATAGCCTTTTAATTGGAGATATTTCTTTCGGTTATAGGGCAATAACTCACTGCGGGTCTGAGAGCGATTTCTTTCCAATATTGTGCACACTGAGCGGAGCAGAGCACAATTTAATTGATGGTGTAACTCGTGGTACTTGTGCCAGACAGCGTGGGACTGCAGTACGATCGAAATATGAATTTAGCAGCGTAGTCGAGCACGTTATCCTCCAGGGGCTCACACCTTGTGGGATGTGGGTTGGCAACCATGGGACCCCAGCTGAGTCCTGCATTGCTCCCACTTACTTGTGCTAGGCTACTTTCAGTCTTCGCTGTCGGCCTCCCTTGGCCAACACCTGTTTTTTTCCGACCCCGATGGTATTAGGGTTTCAGAGGCCTAGGAACTCTTTCGTTTCCCGCCTTAATTGGACCTTGTCTCATCATTCCTGATACCCTCATTGTTCTAGGGGTGAGACTTCCTTATCTTTTCATGATATCTCCTGCCTTCTGCAATAGGTCCTCAAGGAGCGCAGAGTGTATGTAGCCCCACACTTCTGCTGCAGTCTGGATAGTGATACACTCTGAAGGACTTACGGCTTGTGAGGTTGGGAGTTGGCGACCCTGGGGGATTCCTGTGCTGGGTACATTTTCCCCCTTTTTCCATTTACATTGAGGTTGGCCCTCTCCTCTGTTTCTTTCCTATCTGCCCTCTATGGCTCTCCTTCCTTCCAAGTCCCTCATTCCTAGTGGATTGAGGGCGTTTCTTTCCTCCTCTCCATACTCCCTTTCTATTCCTTTTTTATTTACTCATTTCTTCTTTTAGTATGTAAATTAGTTGTTAAGTCTGTAGATAGTTCTAGTTGTAGGTATCATGGTATTGTTATTCATTATCACTAGGGCCCGGATGTTGATGACATGTCATCTTTTTACTGAGTCGTCTAAAACAATGCTGAAGTACATAGAAACTCCAGACGGGCCACCCCATCTTCAAATATGTTATTTTTATTTTGCATCTTTTTGCATTTTTTTTGCTATTTTTCGATTTTAAGAGCATTTTTGTAAGTTTGCTTGAATTTTTTGGTCATATTTTAGAGAAATCGGCCTTTTAAGGTCTTTTTTTTTTAATTTAGTCATGTCACAGCTTTATATGAGAGTTTTACGTCTCTCAGAGTTAAGAAGAAGCTGGTAGCTGATACAAGATAATTAAAAATATTGAAATAAAATATTTCGGTATTGCTATTAGTAGAAAAATATATATATTGGATGCAGAAGAACGGTGCCGTTTTCGTCGCAAACCAGTTATCAGCGGAATGGAATGTTATCTGCTCTGTTGACCAAGGTCAGCTGTGGCGGGGTAGAAAAGGGAAGGGGTGTGTATTTTTGTCAAAGTTTCGCATAGTTCACGGCGAGAGAGATCGTTCATTGCCGCTTTCTCCTTTATAGTGCATTTTTCGAATTTTTAGGTCATTTATTACAGTCATTTTTGAAAATTATAAATGCATTTTTAATACTAAGATGGTATAGTGGCTTTCACGGCCGGTGAATTAAAACTCAGCAATTCTTCTTGGTTTGTGCCGTGTCTTTTTCTTTTTTTACGGCATCAACATCCGGGCCCTAATTATCACTATCACCCAAACCATTAGGGCCCATTAACCTAGATGTTAGGCCCCTCAAAACAACAATTATCATCATCATCAACATCATCGAGCACGTTAACTCTCTATTCGTCGCGCATTGAATCTGAAAGCTCCGTGGGTTTGTTTGCTATTTATATCATATACAGTAGTAGTTAACTACTGAGCTTGCAATGCTATTGACTACTGACAGCTTGAACCATTCCTTCGTTAGTGAAGTGGCAATCTCATCAGTCCAGTAAGAACACCTCAAGCATGGCAGAAGTCAGCTGATGTGATATTTGGGGCTCTTAGAGCCAGCACTACAGCTCATGTTATACATTGCCACAGTAACTAATTGCGGGCATCAGCTATGATGTAAGTAGTTCTTCATTTTAGTTGTCGTTGCTTCATTTGAGGGGCATGAATGCCACGGTAACTTAGCCCCGTGTACTCGTGTGTGTTTATAAATCAATAAATAAGTAAAGAAAGAAAGATATATAGAAAGAAAGAAACAAAGATATAAATAAAGAAAGAGAGAGAAAGAAAGATATAAAGAAAGAAAGATATAAAGAAGAAAAAAGAAAGATAAAGAAAGAAAGAAAGAATGAAAAAAGGAAGAAAGAGAGAGAAAGACTGAAAGATAGGAAGAAAGAAAGAAAGAAAGAAAGAAAGATATAAAGAAAGAAAGATATAAATAAATAAAGAAAGAGAGAGAAAGAAAGATATAAAGAAAGAAAGAAAGAAAGAGAGAGAAAAAAAGAAAGATATAAAGAAGAAAAAAGAAAGATATAAATAAAGAAAGAAAGAATGAAAAAAGAAAGAAAGAGAGAGAAAGACAGAAAGATAGGAAGAAAGAAAGAAAGAAAGAAAGAAAGAAAGAAAGATATAAAGAAAGAAAGAAAGAAAGAAAGAAAGAAAGAAAGAATGAAAAAAGAAAGGAAGAAAGAAAGAGAGAGAAAGACAGAAAGATAGGAAAAAAGAAAGATATAAAGAAAGAAAGAAAGATATAAAGGAAGAAAGAATGAAAGAAAGAAAGAAAGAAAGAAAGAAAGATATAAATAAATAATTTGTATGATAACCTGTGTTATTGTGATATCGGTTGTAGTAGTAGTAGTGTGAGCGTTTGTAATGAGGATTGAGAAGGAGGCGATCGTGGCCTTAAGTTAGCAACAATCCCGGCATTTCCCTGGAGTAGAATTGGAAAGCCGTGGAAAACACGGAAAGCCACTTCCGGGATGGCTGAGGTGGGAATTGAACCCACCCGTTTTCAGTTTTACCTCACGAGGCTGACTGTACCCCGTTTCATTTTTCAGACCAGAATTGCATTTCTTGGCAGAGTCGGAAATTGAACCTGGACCTCCTGGGCGACAGCGAAGAATGTTAGCCGTTGCACCATGAGGTGCATTTTCACTCTTTTCCTCATAGCTCGCATATTTATAGGAACTTTTGTCATTCCCTTTCTTAAGTGCGTGTTAAACCACCCGCAAAGAACTGAACCTTACTCATACTGTTAGTGATTAAATTATCATTTCTATGAAACGTTAAAGGGACACTTTATATCTCACTTGGCAATGGTACAACTATGACGCTGTCATGCGCCAGGACGAGTGTGTGGCCGTGATACGATGATAACTATTTTAGGTCCCTCTGACCTCAAATGTGGACGAAATTCAGTATATGCCAACCACGAGCTTCAGTATAGTGCGACTTCTTCAAGACATTAAGTCAATAAGGCGCTTGATCACTTCCTGAGGAATTGTAGTCAATGCTTGCTGCACTGCACGGATCAGTTGGTTCAGAGTTGTAGGTGGCTTAGGCAAGTTGGTTCCCTGTCGACCCATTATATTGTACATATGCTCAACAGGGTTAACGTCAGGAGATCTGGTGGGCCATTATAATGTTGTGATATCGTGGAGAGCTTCCCTGTAGATGCGTGCTGTGCGAACGCAGGCATTGTACTGCTGAAACAACTCGTTTAAAATTTTCGTCATCACTTGGACAACCACTCGATTCAGTACCCACTCAAAACACCGTGGACCAGTCATACCGCCTTCAATAACCTATAATTGTGATTTCACATTAAATCCAATAGCTCCCCTGACCATATTGCCTGGTGTTGGCCCTGTGTGCCTCACAGCAATAAGATCAGGGCGGTCCCTCTCCCCAGTTGGTCGTCGAGCAGGATTGCAGCGAACACTGCGAGGAACACAAAAGTGCGATTCATCTCTAAATACGTTGTTGTGGGATTAATGGAACTCCTTCTGCAAGGACACGGGCTCGTAAAACCATGCACCTGTTTGTTGTTTGACATTGGGTGCCTCTGTTGCTCGAATCTGCACCACTGTTACGTGGAGTCCGTTTGAACCATCTGAATGATGCAGCGATCCTCCCTCACAGCTGTCCGATGAGTTGGGTCTATGCTGGGTCTACGAGTGCGTGAACCTTCATTTCACCACTGCTGGCATATCCATTGAATCGTAGGTGCCTATCAGCCAACACGTGCAGCGAGAGTCAATTGGGATAACATATTCTCACACACACGAATTACCCGAGCTCTTTCAAATTTTCAACAAATTGTTGATAGCATGCGCTTTTCTGTCATTGAAGCATGCTTGATGAGGAACAGTTCATTGTTTCTACACTATGCCGTATAATGGACTCACCTATGGACCGGAGATAATCTGGGATATGCTAAGTCTTAGACTTAAGATCAATAGAGAAAATAAAAGCGAGATTTCTGAAGGCAACCCTCGGAACCTCAAAATACGCGTCCTCCCGACTTGCATATGGCAGAGAGGAAAGAAAAACAAGAAGACATATGGCCTGAGTTCTATAGCACGGAAGCAATCATCGACAGTGGATAGACTAAACCGAATCAAGAACTAAGACACCAGCTAACAAGGTTAGCTGTCCATGGCTACCATCACAAGATTTGCAGGAAGATACAATATCACACCCCTGATGATGACTGTGTTTGCACACTATGTGATAAGTTTTGTGACAGGTACCATATACTTGCATGCCAAAACCGACTGAAATCCTTAAAGGATTGACACATTATGTATGTACTACTATGCATGTTTATGCGCATTTCCTATAATAAATAACTGGAGGAGACCTGGTTAATTGAATTGGCCAGAAAATGTTATAGTTTACGCACCAACCTGGCACCTTTCCTGATCTTGGAAATCAAAACAAACAACCGATTCATTGGTAATTTGCAATTTTCATTTTCATGAGTGTAGATTTTGCACAATAACAATAAATACCGTGTGATTGCAGCTAGTGGTGGATTTGGTTTGGATTTCTGCTCACGTTTCACTACCCTTACGATTGAGTGAGAGAGCTTCAAACAGGACCACTTGTAGTGCTCTAATTAGATAACAAGCACCATACCGCTGAGCTCTTGTCACACGTTCCCTTGCCTTTACCGTGGTCCGTTTATTCACAAAGAGTACCGACGAAGGATTAGTGGTTTTATCCCCAGTTTTATTGATTTCTATATAGGCTTCCGTTGGCATAACATTTCGTCGTTCTTTTGTTGACAAACAAGTGCAACATAGGTGGTATGTCCCTGAATACCACACGGTAATGGTGCTTATAATTGAAATACTTTTGAAGTTTAATTTTAATATCGTATGGCCTCGGGTGCAAGGTGCAAGCTTGACGCCCAGAGGTCAATTTGCATGTCGACTTTCAGCGCTATGAAAGTCAAGGAGGTTAGATATCTAAGCTCCTTGACACTCTGGCGCTTTCTAGTAGAGAAATAAGGAACTTTGTGTTGGCGGAAAATCCCGAGATTAATTTTGCCATTATGAACACGGCCTACTGAATTCAAATTGATTCTTTTACATGCCAAAATCGTATGACATGCGTATCGTGATTTTGGTCACCTTTCGAAAATCATTTACCACGGCCAGGAGCGAACCTGACAGATTGGGGTTGGCAGTCCGACACGATAACCACTCACCCACTGTGGCAAGCTACTTTTGAATTGATTTAGCATTAATTTCAAAACTTTTCTTACGACTCTGATTATTTATTTGTCAACATATTATTATTATATACGTTCCGAAAATAGTATTCTAAACAACAGAGATGCAGAGAACCAACACGGTAACCGCGCGTATAATATTGAACTGCTGTCTCAAGTAACCTCCTCAACCACTCGTTAAAAAAATAATTATATCATTGAACCGTGCACCACGGCCGCGAGGGCAGGTGCAGCAGGTCCAGAGATCGGATGTTTGAATCCCGGCGCTTACAGCGGCTTTCTTGGGTGTGTTTTTTCTCCATTTTTATTTTCCTTCACGCCCTGCAGGTAAATGGCAGGATAGTACCTTCTTCAAGTCCCTACGTCATCAACTGTTCCTAATACAGTTACACAAATTACTACAGTCATCACATAAATATAGGTTATCAGACAAGTTCAACACACATTCAAATACACGGGGCTGATGACCAATATGTCCAAACCCCCTGAAATGAATTAACAAAAACAACAAAATGTTCAATTTGCCATGACGCATATATATTAGATATACTGTACAGTAAATTAATTCAGTTGTTCACATGATTGCGATATGGAGGTACCATGAAATTCATAATACATAATGCTGAAACTAACATTATTAAATGTAGTAGGCTACTTATTGGAACGGAAGTTACGATAATATGAGAATAGATCTCTTAAATGTAATATTCCATTACTAGATTTTTGCGACCAGCATTATAATTAATGGATAAGCAGTTGGCAACTCTTGGATCTTTATTTTGTTTGCTCACAGCTTGTGGAGAATCTGCAATAATGAGAAGACTGTTCCGGTATTTATAGCTGTCTACAGCAGCAACACTCCCAGCCACCAGGGTGTGCTGCAAGAGAGGTCGTGGAGATAAGAGCAGGGTGACAGTCGTGTTTATTTATAAGGTGCGTAGCGATAAGCATTACAGTAAGATGGATACGGAACATTTCACAGCTTACTACTCGAGATTCTACTGTACGGCAAACACTTCTTACAGCACTACATTTGAAATGATTCAAAATATCTGTATATGTGACTGACTGCAGAGATTTTCGCCCTATCATAACTAGAGATCACTAATCACGGGAATGATTAAAATGCGCAGTAAAATTATATCAAATAAAAGGCGATAATTCACTTGAAAACAAGATGTGCAGTAAAGAACATGTAGCCTTCTTGTTCCTTTTTTATTTTTTATTTTTTAGCGTATGGCATTTTTTGTGCCGGGAGTGTCCGTAGACATGTTCGGCTCGCTAGAGTTTGTAGCTGCTTCTATGCGGACACCCATGGGGTGAGCTACAAGTACCTTTGCGTGTGTAGCGTTGTCTGGGGAACTTGCTCCTAAATATATGAGTACTAGCAGGTACCCGCGGCTTCGCTCGCGTCATAGTCATGTCATATTGTTATTCAATGAAATGCAGGTTTAACCCCGTTAACACCCCTTTAGAACATGAGTATCCAAAAATCCCTCCTTAGTAGACGTTTTCGGCACACAACAAACATATCCCCAAAATATCATTCTTCTCACTTTAATAGTTTTGGTTGGACGATGAGAGTGAATATCCGAAAATTCTTCCTTAGTGGACGTTTTTCTTCCAGAATTTCACCCTCCCCATGGGCCCCTTAGTGGATTTATGAAAAAAAATCGATCGAACACCTATTTATATAATTATTTATTCATTTATTTTTAAGCTGATTGTTTTCCGCTGAGTTTGAAACTTCTCGCCTATGTCGTTTAAGAGATACATGCTTCGTTAGGAATCTTTCAACCCCCACTTTTCATCCCTTTCACCTCATAATCCACCACATCGAAAAACCATTAGACATGTGTCGGCTTATTTAATGATTGGTTTATATGCCAAGTATCACATCATCAAATGAAACCACTGGTGAGATATTGTTATTCAATGAAATGCACTTTTACCCCCTTAACACCCCTTTAGAACCTGAATATCCCAAATCCTTTCCTTAGTGAACGTTTTCGACATACAACGAATATATCCCCAAAATTTCATGTTTCTAACTTCAATAATTTTGGCTGGGCGATGATGATAACGTGAGTCAGTCAGGACATTTTCTTTAATTTTATTTTTGAGAATTTCACCCCTCCCCATGAAGTCCTTAAATTGGATTTATGAAAAAAAACTGTCGAACACATATTTACTTATTTTAAAGCTGTTTTTCCCCCTGAATTTGATGAGTGAGTAAGTGAGTCAATCAGTTAGGACACTTTCTTTCCTGTACTTCCCCCAGAATTTCACCCCTCCCTATGGGCCCCTTAAATTGGATTTATGAAATACGGTCGAACACCTATTTACTTATTTTTAAGCTGATTTTTTCCCCACTGAATTTCAAACTTCTCGCCTATGTCGTTTAAGAGATACACGCTCCGTTAAGAATCCTTCAACCCCCAATTTTCACCCCTTTCACCTCATAATATACACCATATCGATAACCCCTTAGAAATATGTCTGCATATTTTTAATGATTAGTTTATATACCGAATATCACATCCCCAAATGAAACAACTCTTGAGATATTGTTATTCAATGAAATGCAAGTTTAACACCCTTAACAGCCCTTCAGAACATGAATATTCAAAAATCCATCCTTAGTGGACGTTTTTGACATACAACAAACATATCCCCAAAATTTCAAGTTTCTAACTGCTATAGGTTTGGCTGGGGGATGATGAGTGAATATCCAAAAATCCTTCCTTAGTGGACTTCTTTCCCAGAACTTCACCCCTCCCCATTGGCCCCTTAAATTGGATTTATGAAAAAATGGTCGAACAGCTACTTACTTATTTTTCAAGCTGATTTTCCCCCCTGAGATTTACACTTTTTGCCTCTGTCTTTTAAGAGATACTTGCTCCGTTAGGAATCCTTCAACCCCCACTTTCCACCCCTTTCACCTCATAATATACACCACATCGAAAAACCCTCAGACATATGTCTTCTTATTCTTAATGATGAGTTTTTAAGCCGAGTATCACATCACCCAAAGAAACCTATCGGGAGATATTAATATTCAATTAAATGCTGGTCTACCCCCTTAACACCCCTTTAGAACCTGAATATCCGAAAATATTTCTTTAAGGGACGTTTTCGTCATACAATGAACATAACCCAAAAATTTCATGTTTCTAACTTCAATAATTTTGGCTGGGCGATAATGAGTGAGTGAGTAAGTCAGGACATTTTCTTTCATTTATTTTTCAGAATTTCACCTCTCTTATGAACCCCTTAAATTGGATGTATGAAAAAAAAACGGTCGAACACCTATTTACTTATTTTTAAGCTGTTCCCCCCCCCCCTGAGTTTGATGAGTCACTGTATTAATCAGTTAGAACACTTTTTTTTCCTGTTTTGTTCCCCCAGAATTTCACCCCTCTCCACGGGCCTATTAAATTGGATTCATGGAAAAAAAGTCGAACAGCTATTTACTTATATTTTAAGCTGTTTTTTTTTCGGTGAAATTCTTGCCTACGTCGTTTAAGAGATACGTGCTCCGTTAAGAATCCTTCATGTGCCAATTCTCACCCCTTTCAACTCATAATATATACCACATCGATAATCCCTTAGGCATATGTTGCGCCGATAAAGGTCTAGTAATAATAATAATAATGCGCGTCAGAGTAGCAGTGGAAGATAAAATCAACAAGGTCGCAAATGGATGGGGAAAAGACGTCTTGCTCGACCCGGTGCTGGGCCCAAGGTTTTCGGAGCGAGCAAAAGATGATTTCCAAAAAACCAAATGCAAACGAATAATTGTTTAATGCAATAATCAAAAGTGCATAAACGAGATTCCCATAAAATTAATTAAAGAAATCCCAGAGGCGTGTTAATCGTGTCTTTGTTACATCACAAAGACAAGATTGACGAAATCGAGATAAGGGTAAGGATAAGGAAGGGGAACTTAAATATAAGAAATGAAAAGGCAAGGGAGCTGTATTACTTAAAATATAAAAATGTATTAATGATAAAAGAAAGAGCGTGCACATGAAATAAACAAGTTACTTAAAACAAAGAAAAAAGGTAAGCTAAGATAAAATTGATAATACAAAATAAACCCAACACCAAGAATAAAGACTTAAAAACTAAAAAGCACGACAGAACCTGAGTAACAGCTCAACAATGTGAATCTAACGAAACGATACGAACATGAAAGAAAATAAAATGAAACTTACGAAAGCCAGAGAGAAACGCCAAACTTGCAAAAATTCAAAAATCGAACGTTAACGAGACGCGAAGCTTTTCATGATGTTATGTAAACATACCGGAGGGAAGGGGGAGGAGTGAGGGGAGTAAAACAAAGGGAAGAGAGATTTCACGGAGGTAGGAAGAAGGGGAGGAAAAGGGGGGATATCATTAAGTTATGTAATACGGCGAAAATCGAAAGAGAGAGAACAAAACAAAAGGAAAATGAGATATACGGAGATACATTACATTACAATTGACTTGGGACGAAAGAGACCGGTAAAAATCGAAAGCACGCTATAAAAAAATAGGCTTATACTCCAACATAATGCCGCAACAACGCGACATATAAAAAAAAAGAATAATATGACATCGGAGCTGGAGAAAATCCCAGTTAACCACCGTCACATATATTCTATAAACAAAGGGGACACGTATTAGTGGGACGTTGGACATCAGTCCCGTTACCTCACACATACTGTCCACAAACAAAGGTCCAATTGCTACCAATCAAATGAAACATTTGTGGTACAAAGAGACACCGACGCAAAAGACGAGCACTAAGGCCCGACAGGAAATATATATAAGCCAAGACGCAGAAACGCAATACTTTCGAATCTTACAGGTATTAACCAAAATAATAAAACTGTGAGAAGAGCACATAACAAAAGCAACAAAAAGAACTCCGCCGTATGACATTACGCAAGGTCCCGGAGATCTGGTTCAAGGATTAAAATACTAACAATAACATCTTGAAAAGGAAAGAGAATTAAGCAAAAGAAG
Organism: Meconema thalassinum; assembly: GCA_946902985.2. Classification (NCBI taxonomy): domain Eukaryota; kingdom Metazoa; phylum Arthropoda; class Insecta; order Orthoptera; family Tettigoniidae; genus Meconema; species Meconema thalassinum. The sequence continues at coordinate 1,710,389,873 of OX336388.2, read as the reverse complement.
GAACGTTTAACAAAAACAATTACATTGCGTTAGATAGAAATACATTGAGCCGTACTCACATTCCGCTGCGCCATGAGGGTGGGCCTCTGCCCGAATACACATGTTCGCCTTACATCTCGGCGCGTCTAAGACTGACTAAGCTTCTGTCCCCCAGAGGGGAGAGAAGCCTCCCAGAAAAATCAAATGCGTAGTTTGGGAGAGGCCCCAAACTCGCGTCAAATATTGTCAGAGCCAATGGCAGAACGAATTGCACAACAAAATGCAAGGTAGCAACAACACTAGCCAATACGAGAGAACATGGCAGTATGTAGCCAGGGGTTGCACAACGTTAGACAGAGAGATACATACAGACAAACTGCGCACTTTTAAACTCTCGAGGCGTAATATAGAGATGTCACAACACATGACAATAATAATAATAATAATAATAATGATGATACTAATAATAATTACAATAAATTCTGAAAAGTGGTTCAAATTCCACCGCTTTCTCCAAAAAAAAATTCTTTTACATAACAAAGGCATAAAAGAATTTTTCCTTTTCATAACAAAATTATATAAAATAACATTCTTCGATTAGATACATATTGAACAGGGTGAAGGAAAGAAGATTACATCATGTACACCAGATACAGACATGAAAAATATAGACATAATTAAAATGTTCTCAAATTTCTCTTTTTCATATGACGCAGCTTAATTAAATGTTCTTTGAACGTCATAACTTCCATAAAAGGCTTGACGAAACGCAAGTCTCTTTTCTCAAACACACATATATTTTCATACACACGTTTTCACGAAGATGTTCACTGATGAGGAAAATTATTCCTTTTTGGTACGAAAGAAAAAAAAAGACTTTAAAATGAAATTAAAACAACAAAAGGATCAGTACAGGCGTGAAATAAAGGCGGATCCTACCTCTACTGCACGTCAATACGTCACACATATTAAAAATGGATGTACCAAAAAGAAAATAATGATAATAAAACGGTCAATCTTGAGCTAGACTCTGCCAGATGACGTGGAGAAAGCGAAGTCTTCTTAATGGCGACCTTCTGGAAATCAGCCAATTTTCTAATAATAAAAGAAAGAAAAAGGTTAAATCATGATCACAAAAAAATATAAAGAGGAGCACCCTGTATACAAAATAAGGCTTGCGTCGGGGAAATATTTGGGGTTACATAAGCTGCGTGAGAGGGAAAGTGGATTCATTCTGCCAGCTGGAAAGTAAAAGTATGAATAGGCAGGGTCGTCAGACCAAATGAAAGAAGAGAAAACGAGCCGTGAACGGGGTCTAAAGGATACACCGGCCACTTCTCAGGTACTTGGAGACTAGCTATCGCTACCGGAAACACTCTCCAAATATATGACAGATACAGGAAAATAATACACATTATCTTAGAGAAAACATTAGTTTGAAATGATTTATAAAAACATGATATCACAAAAACGTAAAACAGAAGTTACGATAAACAGTAAACAACTATATCAATAAACAAATCACTGTCACTACAAGAAAAGAATGTAAGTCAACAGACCATCTCAGGCGCTGTCGAACAATAGCAAGTCGTGTCTGCAGCTCGGACTATGGGCCGGGCCGGCTCCCTACAACAAAAGCAGGCAGGTACTGGAAATTGCCTTAGGCAGAAGTATAGTTCAACACATCTTTCGAAATCCTCCGTGTAACTCAGGCGGCCACGGGTGTCTCCTGCCTAACTAGATACATAGAAGGAGTAAAGGGGCAAAATATACTAATAACCTTCATCAAAAGACATTAGGTACTAACAAATAAAAGGGAATAATAACTCAAAGAAGCTGTCAAAATAAAAAAATGCCATCCCGGACAGAGAACGAAAATCCAAATAATTACGTTACAAAATACCTTCCAAATAAAAGGAACAGACTGGAACCACGCATAAAACCAATCAAGACCAGACATACAATCAATCAAACTTGAAACCCAATAATAAATATTACCAACCCACAAAAATAAAATGGTTACTGCGTCAATATACGGGCCGTAGACCTCAGAGGTACCGCATAAAAAAAAATAAAGACAGAGAGGATATGGCCTATCCCATACTAATATAAGAAAATTGGGTAATGCACGCCAGAGTAGTTCACACGAACATCAATGTCCCATACCACGGAAGCCGTAGACCTAAAATGGTTGGTATCTCTGAGTAATACTTATCGTATATTTGGTTTGCCAATAAAAACGAATAAATAGTTCGTACGTAATATATATAGTTTAAATTGAATAGGGTATAAAATCAAAATTGAACTAAATTTGAAACCACCCACAAATACCTATTGATAAAAATTCATTAAACTCATAGACACACACATTCATCTCAAAATACAACCAACAACAACAACACTACATACATACTCCTTCCCATAAACAAATCAAAATTTCCCCATTACACCAGAATGCGAATGTGGGTCGTTGGAACACCATGGAAACGCAAACAATGGACTACAGGTCATCGTGACAAACTTCATCCCATACTAAAGATTGACGACTCGTGTAGAATCTATGTACACCCTAAGTGGGCGTCGAAGCCGTGGGACAGGTCCCAAACCCTAATCCCGACGGAGACCTCACCTAGCAGGTTTCCCAACGAAATACACACTGCCATACTGAACATATAGTAACATCAAGCTTACCGTATATAAACAATTTTAAATGAAAACCTACATTGAAAATCCCCTGACAAAAATAAAACAATCACCCTCCCTAATTATGAAACAAACTTAACTCCCAATCATAACACACATAATAGCTCAACAGACCATTCATTCATAACTGAAACAACAAACACTTTACTAACACCAAACGTTAGTATAATTACGCGAGGCTCAAGGTGGGTCGGGGCGACCGTAGGATTTAAAGAGTCGGTTCCCACAAGTGGGCCCACCTTCATTGGGGAAAACTTCGGAGAAAGAGGGGCGGGGGTTTTAGGCTGCACGGTAATGACAAGAAACCTGTCAGCAGCTGTTCCAGACTGAGACGTATGAAGGGGTGAGGCGAGTTCTGAGAAATATCACAGTTAACTAAGCGACTATTTACAACAAAGGTAAGGACTCAAACCCTTGAGAGAAATGCATTTCCTACTTCACAGAAAGTAAAATAAAAACGTCCACAACACTGACGAAATGAAAAGGAAGGGAAAGTAAACAAAATTTTCTGTCGCCTTAAAATCACCGTTAACTAAACAAATGTCTACTAGAGGAAGCAAATATATAAAAGCAGGTTACAATACCGTGATGTGTCGTGTTCCAGCGATGTGATGTACTCACTGATATGTTGCCACTGTTCACCTCGAAGCTGTGTCTTTTGGATGTCTTGTTTACTTGATGGACAAAACCACCTTTCCTTGGAGATGGGTTTCCTGGATGCCCGTAGTTCACACAGAAAGTAACTTCACCCTTTCTTCAGGGGTGGGGGAAAACAATTCACTGAATTCCTTAAACTCAAAGAAAAACAAATTTTTATACAATGTAAATGAAGATAAAAATAATAAAAGGTTAATAACTTGAGAGAGGAGAGGAGGGAACGATTTCGCACGCAACCATGCGATCTGCTACCATTGCGCCGATAAAGGTCTAGTAATAATAATAATAATGCGCGTCAGAGTAGCAGTGGAAGATAAAATCAACAAGGTCGCAAATGGATGGGGAAAAGACGTCTTGCTCGACCCGGTGCTGGGCCCAAGGTTTTCGGAGCGAGCAAAAGATGATTTCCAAAAAACCAAATGCAAACGAATAATTGTTTAATGCAATAATCAAAAGTGCAAAAACGAGATTCCCATAAAATTAATTAAAGAAATCCCAGAGGCGTGTTAATCGTGTCTTTGTTACATCACAAAGACAAGATTGACGAAATCGAGATAAGGGTAAGGATAAGGAAGGGGAACTTAAATATAAGAAATGAATAGGCAAGGGAGCTGTATTACTTAAAATATAAAAATGTATTAATGATAAAAGAAAGAGCGTGCACATGAAATAAACAAGTTACTTAAAACAAAGAAAAAAGGTAAGCTAAGATAAAATTGATAATACAAAATAAACCCAACACCAAGAATAAAGACTTAAAAACTAAAAAGCACGACAGAACCTGAGTAACAGCTCAACAATGTGAATCTAACGAAACGATACGAACATGAAAGAAAATAAAATGAAACTTACGAAAGCCAGAGAGAAACGCCAAACTTGCAAAAATTCAAAAATCGAACGTTAACGAGACGCGAAGCTTTTCATGATGTTATGTAAACATACCGGAGGGAAGGGGGAGGAGTGAGGGGAGTAAAACAAAGGGAAGAGAGATTTCACGGAGGTAGGAAGAAGGGGAGGAAAAGGGGGGATATCATTAAGTTATGTAATACGGCGAAAATCGAAAGAGAGAGAACAAAACAAAAGGAAAATGAGATATACGGAGATACATTACATTACAATTGACTTGGGACGAAAGAGACCGGTAAAAATCGAAAGCACGCTATAAAAAAAATAGGCTTATACTCCAACATAATGCCGCAACAACGCGACATATAAAAAAAAGAATAATATGACATCGGAGCTGGAGAAAATCCCAGTTAACCACCGTCATATATATTCTATAAACAAAGGGACACGTATTAGTGGGACGTTGGACATCAGTCCCGTTACCTCACACATACTGTCCACAAACAAAGGTCCAATTGCTACCAATCAAATGAAACATTTGTGGTACAAAGAGACACCGACGCAAAAGACGAGCACTAAGGCCCGACAGGAAATATATATAAGCCAAGACGCAGAAACGCAATACTTTCGAATCTTACAGGTATTAACCAAAATAATAAAACTGTGAGAAGAGCACATAACAAAAGCAACAAAAAGAACTCCGCCGTATGACATTACGCAAGGTCCCGGAGATCTGGTTCAAGGATTAAAATACTAACAATAACATCTTGAAAAGGAAAGAGAATTAAGCAAAAGAAGGAACGTTTAACAAAAACAATTACATTGCGTTAGATAGAAATACATTGAGCCGTACTCACATTCCGCTGCGCCATGAGGGTGGGCCTCTGCCCGAATACACACGTTCGCCTTACATCTCGGCGCGTCTAAGACTGACTAAGCTTCTGTCCCCCAGAGGGGAGAGAAGCCTCCCAGAAAAATCAAATGCGTAGTTTGGGAGAGGCCCCAAACTCGCGTCAAATATTGTCAGAGCCAATGGCAGAACGAATTGCACAACAAAATGCAAGGTAGCAACAACACTAGCCAATACGAGAGAACATGGCAGTATGTAGCCAGGGGTTGCACAACGTTAGACAGAGAGATACATACAGACAAACTGCGCACTTTTAAACTCTCGAGGCGTAATATAGAGATGTCACAACACATGACAATAATAATAATAATAATAATAATAATAATGATACTAATAATAATTACAATAAATTCTGAAAAGTGGTTCAATGTCTGCCTATTTTTAATGATTAGCTTATATGCCGAATATCACGTCTCCAAAGAAACAACTCATGAGATATAGTTATTCAATGAAATGCACGTTTACCCCCCCCCCTTAACACCCCTTTAGAACCCGTATAAACAAAAATCCTTCCTTAGTTGACGTTTTCGACATACAGCGAACATATTCCCAACATTTCATGTTTTCAACTTCAATAGTTTTCGCTGGGCGATGATAAGTGAGTCAGTCAGTCAGGACATAATCTTTACCAGAATTTCACTCCTCCCCATGGGTCGCTTAAATTCGATTTATGAAAAAACGCTCGAACACCTATTAATTTATTTTTTAAGCTGTCTTTTTCCCCGAGTTTGATGAGTGAGTGAGTTTGTCAGTCAGTTAGCACACTTTCTCTCCTTTTCTTTTCCAGAATTTCACCCCACCCCATTGGCCCCTCATATTGACTTTGTGAAAAAAAAGTCCTCTCGGCACGCCGGGAGGCGGAGGTAGATTTCACCGGACAATTTTGGGGATAGGCGAAAATAGGCAGAATATGCAGGTTTTCGTAGAAGGATCAGACCACATTTATTGCGTGAAAGTATTTTATAATTGGAGATTAATTAACTTTGTTTTTCGTCATTTTATGCATATTTTAAACATTCTATTGTCTTATGATGACGGTAACCTTCTTGTCATTTGGAGTCCATTTTTATACTTATGGTCACACTGTCCTTATGCAAGGTTTCGACACTGATGTGTAACTATGTAACGGTCTGTTACTTCTTCACGCAAAATTATATCTCCCGCAGAGATGTTGGTTGGTTCCTCAGTTTAGGGGCGGCGACAACGTGGTCATGTAACCCCGTGTACTTTGGGTGAGTGTAGAATCTGTCTGATAAACGGTGTGAATTGTGATGGCTGTATTAGTCTGTAATTCAGGTAAGGAATGCAGACGCTCAATTTCAAGCAGTAGTTCCTAATGTTGCTACAAGATAATACCGTCAACGACACCTAGCTGTGAACTTGGCTACTAGATGCCACCGCAATCAGCAACTCGCAACGAACGTTGGAACTTCCCCTCCAAAGGAAAGCATACTGAGGGATTTTTAGCGCTCTTAGAAAATCCGACGACTTTGGCCGACTTTGAACCCGCGACCTTGGGCATAGAAGTTCAGCATGCTACCAGTTACGTCACCGAAGCCGCTTCACACTTAGTCAGATGGAAATCTGAATCTGATCTCGCGCAAGTGCGTTGTCATGGCAACGTCTGATGGCTCATCCCTCATCAATTTAGTAGTGTTGCCATGGCAACCACTGATAGCTCTTGGCATTTTCTTATAATTCCGAAATAATTTTTCTCATCCCTTGGCGTAATGGTGGCTCATATCAAAAATTCTTTCAGACAAAAGTTTTAGGTAATTATTAGGGGAATATTGTCCATTTTGTACGGTATTGATATTGTGCCTATTAACAGAGATATGATTAATGTTTCCCGAAAAACCCACTTTTTCCCACCCCTTTGGTCAATGGTTGGTGCTATCAAAAAACGTCTCAAACATATATTTTTGAGCTTTATCCGACATATAGTATGAACTTTGAACGGATTCGATATTTCACATATTAAGAGAGTTATAGCAATATTTCATTTTTTCGAAAAAAGTCCCCCATTTTCATCCTCTTCGACCGATTTAGCCCAGTAACGAACTCGACCGAGATTTTATGGGTATACATATTCGGTAAAAAATTCAAAGTGATTGGTGCAAAATTACGGCAGTTATCGTATCCACAATAAACTGATATACATATATATAAACTTTTGAACTGACGGTCGTTTTGGGGTCTGGGGGATGTGAAACGCGAAGATATGTCGAAATTTTCCGGAAATCGAAACATGGTACCCGTTGCAATAGTTAGCTTTCTAATGAAATCTACCTAAAATACTACCATCAACGACACCTAGCTGTGAACTTGGCTACTAGATGCCACCGGAACCATCAACTCGCAACGAACGTTGGAACTTCCCCTCCTATGGAAAGCAAACTCAGGTTTTTTAGCGCTCTTAGTAAATCCGACGACTTTAGCCGGGTTTGAACCCGCGACCTTGGGCATAGAAGTTCAGCATGCTACCAGTTACGATACCGAAGTCGCTTCCCACAGACAGATGGAAATCTGAATGTTATCTCGTGCAGTGGCGTTGTCATAGCAACTGCTGATGGCTCATCCCTTATCAATTAAAAGTAAAGTTGTCATGGCAACCTCTCTTGGCACTTGGCATTATCTTATAATTTAAATCATTTTGCTCACCCCGTGGCGTAATGGTGGGTCATATCAAAAATTCTTTCAGACAAAAGTTTTAGGTAATTATTGGAGGAATATTGTCCATTTTGTACGGTTTTGATATTGTGCCTATTAACAGAGATATGATTAATGTTTCACGAAAAACCCACTTTTTCCCAACCCTTTGGTCAATGGTTGGTGCTATCAAAAAACGTTTCAAACATAAATTTTAGGGTCTTGTCCGACACATAGTATAAACTTTGAATGGATTCAATATTTCAGATATTAAGAGAGTTATAGCGATATTTCACTTTTTCGAAAAAAGCCTCCCATTTTCACCCCCTTTGACCGATTTTGCCCATTAACGAACTCGACCGAGATTTTAAGGGGATACATATTATGTAAAAATTCAAAGTGATTGGTGCAAAATTACGGCAGTTATCGTGTCCACAAGAAACTGATATACATATATACATATATTCATATATATCTTTATATACAGGGTGTATTTGATATGATGGAAGTCCTTTATACTGGTGATAGAAGATGGTATTCTAAGCAAATATCTTCATGAAATTAAGTCGGATCTTAATTAGTGTAGGTGGAATTAAATCACAAAAATCGTCGGTCAATGTCTTGGAAACGGGCTTTCACTTCGTTCCCCTCAGGAGCACAGCTTACTTCTCCCCGTCGCCCTCCCCTCCAGCGCTAAGGCATGTTGACAAGAGTCTGAAGTTGAGTGACCTCCTCGTCTTGTCTGCCAATGACATTGAAATACACAAACAAAGCCTATGAACAGCTGTTTCACACCTTCATGGGGAGTGGCTACGTGACTAGTGATGGTGGATCTGTCTAGGATTTTGCCAGCTTCATAGACTACGCATAGAAAATTGAAATCCTAAAGATTTGGTAAATTAATTTAAGGAACTGTTGGTCTATCTTTATGTGAAGATAGTGCAACAACTGTAATAAAAATATTAATAATACTAATAATAGTAATAGTAGGATTTTAGACACACTAACTTCTTTTATGTTTCTTTTTGGTATGTCGAGTTGCCAGACTTTAATGTACGTAGGATCTCTTGTATGTGCCATGAAATCCATGGACATGATCGTATTAGATCCCATTCATTTACTGTACTACATGACTGAACGTAGATCGCACCCTCGGGAAGGTTAGCACTCTACCACCTTAGCTACACATGCTGACTCTTATTATTAATATTATTATTATTATTATTATTATTATTATTATTATTATAACACTGTATTATAACAATGTATTTGTATTTTATTTTCATTTTCGTGTATTTTCATATGTATGTACATTGTTGATTGACCAATAAATCAACACCCCCACCCCCCACCCCCACCCCCTTCTCCAGTTTATGGCCACCCCAGGGCTGGAGATGGGATGGGACAATTCACAATATGTACATGTGGTACCGTACTAGTATTAAATCTTGGAAGTAGTTTTCCATGGGTTCCCACTTCTACCCCCAGGCAAATGCCGGGATTGTTCCTAACTTAAGGCCACGGCCGTCTTCTTCTCAATAACCATAACCGCTGACAGTGCAGCTCATGAAGGGCCTAGGCCTACCAAGCGACGGCTGCCTAGCCATTTGGCCTGCAGATATTAGGGTGACGCGTGGTCAGTGCATCGGATTAATCTTGATTTTCCTGACTGGGGCACTGCCTCACTGTCAGACAGCTACTCAATTGCGCTCACGAGGCTTAGTGCACCGCGTTCCAGCCCTCACGTCAGTTTCTAATATCCCTGATGGAGCCGGGAATCGAACCCAGGGCCTCCGGGTGAGAGGCAGTTGCACTGCCTCAACACCACAGGGCCGGCGCCTTCTTCCGAATCCTCACCTGAATTACAAATACCCACATTACTACAGAAACCACAAACACACAGGTTGTCACACAAATTCTACCCACACCCAGCTACATGGGGCTAAATGACCAAAATCGCCAAACCTCTCAAACAAAACATCAAGTATTTTACTTCCGTCTTAAATGCCTAGTTCTGAACAGACTACGGGATGGTGGAATTTTGTCACACTGTATTTTCATTAAGTGAATGTTTTTAGTATTTTCAGAAACTAGTCAACAGAAGGTCCGACACGGACGCCAATGATACACCAGGGCTGAGTATCGAAATTATTTTATACATGAACACTTACAAAGTAGGCTACACAATACTAACGGTCCTAACGTCCCAAGCCATTGCGTGCGTTGTCAACAACAAGAACAACGGCAATGCACATTTTCTTACGAGACGGTAGCGCGTATCCTCATAACAGCTGATAGCCTACCACCCCTCAAGTCAACCGGTAAGGTCAATGCTCCGATTACGTAACAACTTCCCCTTCGCGCGTCGTAACACCTGGCTCCGCCTCGTTTCCCCCAGCCTGCCGCACCACTTTCTGCCTGATTAGTTTCTGATAAAACTAAAATCATTGACTTTTTCATGATAAATTATCAATTTCAAGATAGGTGACAAATTTTTTACCTTGGAAGCTTAGAATAGTCTCTTCTATCACCAGTGTAACGGACTTCCATCATATCAATTACACCCTGTATATAATTCTTCGACACGTGTGTATATGACTGAACTCCTCCTAAACGACTGAACAGATTTTGATGGAATTTGGTATGTATATTAGGGTGGGTCCATGTATGGTTTAGATTCACAATCTGACCCGGTAGGTGGAATGAACACAATTTTAGAACCACAATTTACACACAATTTTAGAACCACAATATACAGTCAAAAACAGTCGTCATGGAAACCACTAGCCTTGGCCTTCGTGAAAGCTGATTGATGTCTTTGGACGGTTGGTCTCTGCACGTTAGAGCCACCTGGTCGCAACCTGTGCAACTACCGCCATTACATACACTCCGCCCGTGGCGGAAAGTTGTGTTTTATACCAAAGGTGGCAGTGATGTCGAATTCTACTGTTTGTCTCTGCACGTTAGAGCGTTTCAAAGTCCCGTATGCGTTCATACACCATTCATCCGATTGCCATGAAACTTGGGTGATATGTTGAGTGAGCTCCCGGGAAGGTGTTTGGCTTAGTAAATCCATTTTACAATAGATGGCGCACGAATAGATTCAACAAATGAGCGACGACACACGAAGCGTTTCAAAATGGTCCCGTATGCGTTCAAATACCATTCGTCCGATAGCGATGAAACTTGGGTGAGATGTTGTGTACACTCCAGGGAAGGCTTCTGGCTTAGTAAATCAATTTCACATTAGGTAGCGCACGACTAGATTCAACAAATGAGTGACGACGCGCGAAGCGTTTCAACAAAATCCCGTATAAGTTTATATTCCATTCATAGATTGAGATGAAACTTTGATGAGTTGTTGTGTACACTTAAGTGAAGGCTTCTAACTTAGTAATCCATTTCACAGGAGGTTGCGCACGAGTAGATTCAACAAATGAGGGGCGACGTGCGAAGCGTTTCAACAAAGTCCCGTATGCGTTCAAATACCATTCGTCCGATAGCGATGAAACATGGGTGAGATGTTGTGTACACTTACGTGAGGGTTTCTAACTTAGTAAATCCATTTCACAGGAGGTTTCGCACGAGTAGATTCAACAAATGAGCGACGACGCGCGAAGCGTTTCAATAAGGTTCCGTATGCGTTCAAATACCATTTATCCGATTGCGATGAAACTTTGGTGAATCGTTGTGTACACTCCAGGAAATGTTTCTGTCTTAGTATATCCAGTTTTTAATAAGTATCGCACGAGTAGATTCAACAAATGAGCGACGGCGCGCGAATCGTTTCCACAATGTCCTGTATGCGGTCATATCTCATTCATCCGATTGCGATCAAACCTTGGTGAATCATTGAGTACACGCCAGAGAAGGTTTCAGGCTTAGTAAATCTATTTTACAATAGGTAGCGCATGAGTAGATTCAACAAATGAGTGACGGCACGCGAATCGTTTAAAGAAAATCACTTATGCGTTCATATGTCATTCATCCGATTCCGGTGAAACTTTGATGAGTTGTTGTGTACACGCCATGGAAGGTGTTCTACTTGGTAAATCCATTTTACAATATTGGTAGCGCGCGAGTAGATGTAACAAATGAGTGACGACGCGCGAAGCGTTCCAATAAAATCCTGATTGCGTTCATATACTATTCATCGATTGCGATGAAACTTTGACGAGTTGTTGTGTACACATACGTGAAGCTTTCTAACTTAGTAAATCCATTTCACAGTTGGTAGAGCACGAGTAGATTCAACAAATGAGTGACAGCGCACGAATCATTTAAATCCAATCCCGTATGCGTTAAATACCATTTATCCGTTTGCGATGAAACTTTGGAGAGTTGTTGTGCACGCTCCAACGAATGTTTCTAAATTAGTTAATTCAATTTACGATAGTTTAGAGGCAGTTAACAGAAATTGAAAAAAATATTGTGTATCCTAAAGCACTTCAAGAAACAAAGTTACAACACTTTCTTTGATTGGCAGGACAACGTCTGCCGGGTCAGCTTGTATACATATATAAGGAAAGGAAGGAAGCTTGTAGTTTAACGTGACCGTTAATCTGTAGATCATAAGCCACGGGACCTCCTTTTTACGTGGAATCCGAACCACAGGACATGGCATTTCACTTCGAAAATCTCACATGCATTGACCGGGTATACATATATATATATATACATATATATATATATACATACATAAATTATGTATAAACTTTAGAAATGACGGTGGTTTTGGAGTCTGGGGGATGTGAAACGCGAAGATATGTCGAAATTTTCCGGAAGTCGAAACATGGGACCCATTGCAATAGTTAGCTTTCTAATGAAATCTACCTAAAACCAGTCGAACACCGATTTACTTATGTATTGAGCTGATTTTCTTCCGCTGAGTTTCAAACTTCTCGCCCATGTCGTTTAAAAGATACACGCTCCGTTAGGAATCCTTCAACCCTCACTTGTCACCCCTTTCACCTTATAATACACACCACATCGAAAAACCCTTAGACACATGTCTGCTTATTTTTAATGATTAGTTTATATGCTGAGTATCACATCCACAAATGAAACCACTCTTGAGATATTGTTATTCAATGAAAATCAAGTTTAAGCCCCTTAAGATCCCTTTAGAACCTGAATGTCCAAAAACCCTCCCTTAGTGCACGGTTTTGACACACAACGATCATATCCCCAAAATGTCATGTGTCTAACTTCAATAATTTTTTCTGGGCGATGATGAGTGAGTGAGTGAGTCAGTACATTTTCTTTCTGTTATTTTTTTCAGAATTTCACCCCTCCCCATGAACCCCTTAAATTTGATTTATGAAGAAAAACGGTCGAACACCTATTTACTCTTTTTTAAACTGATTTTTTTCCGATGAATTTCAAACTCCACGCCTATGTCGTTAAAGACATACACGCTCCGTTAGGATTTCTTCAACCCCCACTTTTCACCCCTTTCACCTCATAATATACACCACATCGAAAAACTCTCAGACACATGTCTTCCTATTTTTAATGGTGAGTTTATATGCCGAGTATCATATCCCCTAATGAAACCAATCGGGAGATATTGTTATTCAATTAAATGCAGGTTTAACCCCCTTAAGACCCTTTTAGAACCTGTATATCTGAAAATCCTCCCTTAGTGGACGGTTTTGAGATACAATGAACATATCCCCAAAATGTCATGTTTCTAACTTCAATAATTTTGGCTGGGCAATGAGTGAGTGAGTCAGGACATTTTCTTTGAATTTTGTTTTTTCAAAATTTCACCCCTCCCCATGAACCCCTTAAATTGCATTAATGAAAAAAAAACTGTCGAACAACTATTTACTTTTTTTAAGCATTTTTCCCCCTGAGTTTGATGAGTGAGTCAGTCAGTCAATGAGTTAGGACATTTTCTTTCCTGTTTTTCCCCCCCAGAATTTCACCCCTCCCCATGGACCCCTTAAATTGGATTTATGAAAAAACCGTGAAACATCTATTAACTTATTTTTTATGCTGATTTTTTTTGCTGAGTTTCAAATTGCTCACCTATGTCATTTAAGGGATACATGCTCCGTTGGGAATCCTTCAAACCCCACTTTTCACCCCTTTCACCTCATAATATACACCACATCGAAAAAACCTCACACACGTATCTTCTTATTTTAAATGATGAGTTTATATGCCGAGTATCAAATTCACCAATGAAACCAAGCCCGAGATATTGTTATTCAATGAAATGCAGGTGTACCCCCTTAACACCCCTTTAGGACCTGAATATCCAAAAATCCTTCCTTAGTGGGCGTTTTCGACTTACAACGAATATATCCCAAAAATTTGACGTTTCTAACTTTAATAGTTTTTGCTGGGCGATGATGAGTCAGTCAGTCAGTCAGTCAGTCTGTCAGGACACTTAGTTTTATATAATAGATAACTCTTTGCCCTTATCAAGGAGTATAATTCAATGTTCTTGCGATGAACGGTAAGAGTTGTATTTTTTTTTTATTTAGTCTTTTTACCCTGTAGGTTGGTGGTTCCCACGGACTCAGCGAGGGAACTCACCACTACCGCCTCTATGGGCAGTGTCCTGGAGCTTGGAACATCTGGTCGGGATGGATACAACTGGGGAGGTGTGATCAGCACTTCGCCCAGGCGGCCTCACCTGCAAAGCGAACAGGGGCCTCATGAGGGAGGGCAAGGGATGGAAGATAGGGATGGATAGGCTAGGAAGAGGGAAGGAGGCGGCCGTGGCCTTACAGTAGGTACCATCCCGGCATTTGCCCGAAGACGATGTGGGAAACCACGGAAAACCACTTCGAGGATGGCTGAGGTGGGAATCGAACCCCCTCTACTCATTTTGACCACCCGAGGCTGAGTAGACCCCGTTCCAGTCCTCATACCACTTTTCAAATTTCGTGGCAGAGCCGGGAATCGAACCCAGGACCTCCGGGGCGGCAGCTAACCATGCTGACCGCTACGCTACGGAGGCGACAGAGTAGTAACTTATCCTTTATAAAACTTTCCGTTTACTAAGTTTAGTTGTAATTCCGCTTTTGCATCCAGAGGAATTGATTGTAACATCCGAAAAGTGCATCCATCCACCCTCTCGAATATAGGGAATCGTTTATCTTGTACTTTCTACATATAAAACTTCTCTTCATTGTTCATTAACAACTACGAGGAAACTTGTTAGTCAGCTCTTTCCTGCAACGTAATTTGGAAATTGTAGCAAGTCTATTGTTCTTGATTATCTCAGAGTATATCTGTGGACAAGTTGTCAGTTTTTGAGATCACGTAACAAGGCTATTTATTGAGTCTACCGAGCCTGTGCTCTGCTTGACATAGAACTAACTGACCTAACAGTCGAAATACTTCCATTAGGCCTATATAATTATGACGTATACATAAATTAAATGAGTATAGACCTATAACAGACGATATGAAATAATGAAGATGATACACACAGTATAATAAAATGATAGAGCCTATGATTGATTGTGTATACATATCTCGAATTTGTGGGTTCAACCCCATGTAACCTGATAGATTACAATATTTTTTTTCAACTAGGGGCTTGGACATCGTGGTCATCAATCTGTGTGCTTTTGCGCATGTGTATAGTTATTGTGTAATAAACTGTGTGAATTTGTAATTGAGTCTACTATTGGGAAGGAGAAAGTCTTTGCTTTAATTTATATGGGACAGATGACTTCGCTGTTCCACCCCTTAAAGCAACAATATCTATAGCTAGTATTTGCCAGGGAAAACACTTATTTCATGACGAAATTGAAAATCACTCACTTCTCTTCTCAGTTTTTACAACACGAGCCAGGGTGTATCTCGTCCCAACTCTCGGAACAGAATTAAGTTATTAGGCAAAGCCGGGAATCGAAGCCAAGTTATTTGGGACTGGTGTCTCAATATGTATCCGGAGAGAGCTGAATGTTGCGAGGGGAAATCTCTCCAGCTGTGCCTGCATTTTGTATACATGATTCAGTTTCCAGTAGTAGTTTGCTGGCCACTTGTTCTACCCGAGGGTGCAGTGTATCACTAAAGCGTTGGTTATATGATACATATCAAGAGATAACACGTGCTTCTCAACATATATCCATGCTACGAGGCCCATGTGGGTGGAAAAGCTACAATATTCACGTTTGAGAAGAGCTTACATAAATGGATAGAGGTTGCGCTACTGGAATAGGAATGAGGTTTATGTGTACCTCAAAATAACATAGTCTTTCTTTCAATCTGACTCGCAAACAGAACATTGGTTATTTATTTATTTATTTATTATTGATGTATTAATGGCGTAAGAGTGAGGCCATCTGCCCCTCTTCAACCTTGGGATTCCACACAGTGATGTAAAGTGATAATAAACAATAAATTTGACTCTTGCTAGTTTGCTAATTATTCGTGAATTCCTGAATGGTGTTTAATTTCTACTACTCGTATGTCATGGAGGATCCAGCGACAGTGTTGTAAAAATGAACGTGCAGTAATTCTCGGACATTCGTATAATCGTAGCTTGCGTGTAATATAGGTAGCATGTAAACGTCATTTGGATTGATTTACGAGTATTCTGAACTTATTTATCGTTGTGGTTGTTGGTTTCTTTAGCGACTTTGTGACATCGTGGTCATGTAGCCCCATGTACCTGGGTGTATGTAGAATCTGTCTGATAACCTGTGTTTCTGTTACGGCTTTACTAGTCCTTTAAATATTATTTTGTAGTTTTCTTTTGCGAATTCCGGGTGAATGATGTGTATGTTCATTTATTTATTTACTTATTTATTTAATAATTAATTTGATGATGTATTAATGAATTAATTATTATCATTTAGTTATTTATTACCATTGCTGCATTGATGGACTAATATAGGAGTGTGGTTTCAATCCCGGTCGATTTTGTTAGAAACGTCAGAAAATTCACGTGCTGTATGTACCATGTGAAGAAGGGTGGAGAAGACGCCGTGAAAAATGATATTTTCACACATTTCCACCATGAAGAGTTCTGAAATATTTTATAAGTTTAGGCTGAGACCGAACTACGAAACTAAGGATTACAGTAGGTCACCAGATGGCGGTAATCTAATGTTGTTTATCCTTGGCTCTCGTTGTAGTTTTGTAGCCAACTGCACTTCATAAATAAATTGATTAATTGGTGTACATGCACTGGATTTCGGATATTGATTGAGAGCCTGGTTGAGAGACGTCATTTATCCAGGCTAAGCGCCTCGTACGAGTGTTCAACTGCCACATACAAATTACCTGTCTTTTGAGCCGTCAACATTCCATGAGAGTTCACACAACTGGGCTCTTTATATTGATGGCAAGTGGGAATTCCTATTATAACTTAACATATAATTCACTTCTTCCTTACGCTGAACACCAATTCTATTCCTCATTCCCATACCCATAAAACTTTCGGCGGAGTGAGGGGTTGTTTTACATTACTAACTTTTAACATAACAGTCTTGTGTGTTCTTTGGGTACATATTGAGACTTCAGTTCGAGAGGTTCCGTGATTGATTCATAGGTATGCCAATATTTTAATTCTGTTCTGAGGAATTAAATGTTTTTCAGTCGGTCAACACGAATGCACCTGATTGTAATGGGAGGTACCCTACTCCTGAAAAAAAAATACATGAAATTAATTGCTGAGGTTTGGAGTGGGGTATTCTGAGCCTCGTGAGACAAATTTGAGAAAATATGGGTTCGATTCACACCTCAGTTGTATTAGCAATGGCTTTTCCAGTGATGGTTCCTAACTTAAAACCTTTGCTTCTACTCCAGGCAAATGCCAAGATGGCACCTAAATTAAGGCCACGGCCGCCTCATATTCAAATACTTGCCCTGATTACAAGTACACATACTTTTACAGCCATCACAATGATACGGGGGGACAGCTGACCTCGTAGTTCCGCCCCTTAAAACAAGAATTACTAAGTAGACTACTATTACAAAGATACAGGTTATCAAACAGGTTCAATACACAAAGAAGTGCATGATGCTACGTGACCACGATGTTGCAAAGCCCCTAAATTAATCAACACCAACAATAACTTACGGCCACGCCAACCTCCTTTCGACTGTCCCTTTGAAATTTTAATACACTTCACCAATCCAACATAGTTCTGCTTTGAGTGGAAATATGATGTAGAAAGTGTAGTTCTCCATGGGGATTATATTAGCGTTCTTCCAGTGCTGGTAGCTAAAGTAACAGAGGAGTACGATGGTCCGCAGTGAGGCAATGATAGGAATCACTGCACGCAATAAGGTAATTACACGATTTAGTTTTCCAGGCGCTACGTCTGCAATGTGATACCGTTAATTTCCAAGCAGGATGATTATCATCTCCATACACAACACAGTGGAATTCAAATCAGAGCTTCTCTGCTGGCTTAGTTCACACATGGATACGTGCAAGAGCATAATGGAAGGGTTGTTGATTGGGAATTGCGGTTATCAACCCAGATCACTTATAACTAGAGCCCTGCGCGGATAAATAAAACGTTATCCGCACCGCCCCGCATCCGCACGACTGTTATCTGCAACCGCCCCGTATCCAGACGACTGTTATTCGCAATCGCCCCACATCCACACGACTTTTATCCGCATCCGCATTACTGTTATCTGCATCCACACGTTTGTTATCCGAATCTACTGGCATTACATTAACATTTTTAATTAGATAAAGCATAAGGCAACACCTTTAGACATTTGAGTAGAAAGTCGTTCGCTTAGGCTATGTATGTCATGTGCTATGTTTAAAATGAATGTTATTACAGCCAGAATTGCAACCCTTTCCAGTTCGGAGTATTAAATATGCTTAATGGCATAATTTGAATGATATAAGCTTAAATCATCACCATACATTTGTCATGAAACAACATAATGGAAAAGTATGTGTCTTAACATTCGGGTCCTACGTAGAAATGATATTAAACAAGTTCGGATTGCAATCCAAAAACTATCCGCAAATTTGCTCCAAACAATATCTGCAGTTTATCCACTATCCGCACAGCCATGGAAACTACAGCATATCCACATGGCAAACATATTTGCGGATATCCGCATCCACGTAGGGCTTTACTTATAACATGTGTGGTATGTCAGAAATCGTTTGATTCTGTGTATAAATATGTACAAGTGTTCATTTTTAATTTTTACTTGAATTAACATTTTTATAGGTTCCTCATACACGGTTACATTGTTAAATAGGCATTGCTGAATATCATGATACAACCAAAGGAACATTCAGACACAAAAACTGAAACAACATGGAAGTCCTGTTCGGGAGTAGACTATGTACAGTAGGCTACTTATATTATTAGGCTATCAGTCATTTTCGAGTAAGATTGTCTTCTAAAGGTGAGTTCTTAGTTGACTGTGTAGCCCAATCCTGGAAACACGATCTTTCACAGTAGCCACACACGTTGTTTGGAGCAGCCACTGGCTCTTGAGGGTTCATCCTCCTGTAATACTCGCATTGTACGTATCAGTTTCACGTCTTCTCCGATGTTGTTTGAAACATAGGGGCTCTAGGTGGACGAGATGAAGCCCTGCCAGACGATTTGAAGCCGTACTCTCTAATTTGTCCACGTCGATTTGACATTTCGTTAAATTGGATTTCAGAACGTCTTTGAAGCGTTTTCGTTGTCCTCCCTGCATCCTCCGTTCGACCTGCAATTGCGAGATGTGATTCAAGGACGCAGACAAAATGTTCTGACCATTGAGGCTGAAGCTTTAATATTGTAGTCTCAATGATGGTAGTATTAGATTCCTCCATGACACAAATCTTAGTGCGTCGGTCTTGCCATATAACTCCGAGAATTCTCATGGAGCAACGCTGATGGTACCTTTCCAAACTCCTCTCGAAACCATAGATCAGAGATGGTATTACAACAGCTTGGTTCACATTCAGATTGGTTGGAGTACTGATGTAATGGTTGTCAAACGCCCTTTTTTTTATCAGATGTTGAAACGCCGCGCTGGCATATTGAATTTCAACATCAATGTTAACAGTTGCTAAGAGTTGACTCCCCAGGTAAGGGAAGTGTTCAATGTAGTTTAAGTTGTTCCCTTTGTTCATATTGGGAGAAACAGCAGCATTACAGTCGGATGTAGCAGTTTGATGCATAATTTGCGTTCTACTGGTGCAATTATACGCGTCGTTAAAAGCATTCAGTGAAGCCTCAAGGGAGTACTTGACTAATATGGTAACTAAATTGAAGGGACTTATGAGAACCCAATTTTTGAGGAAAAGTATGGTGGAACAATTTCCACCATTAGACTGTGAAATATACGTGCAAACAAGAAAGACAGGAAATCCGAAAAAATAAATGTATTCAGTTCTTTTTCTATGCTTTTTTTATGGAATATTACTGCATTCCATCTAAATAATAAAGAAGCCCACACTAAGTGTCCTTTTTGATGGAATTGACGTATCCCATAACTACAATCCGATCCACATAGGAATCACTTTGAATCAGTGCTTGACATTCAAACAACATTGCAACAAATTACTGTATCTAAGAAACTTGGCTCAAGAGTAAATCTCCTTTGCAAGATTGCTGGAAGTAGTTGGGGAACGGACGTGAATAGCCCAGAGGAAACCAAGTGTTCCTTTTGATGGAATTGGCGTATCCCATAACTACAATCCAATCCACCTAGGAATCACTTTGGATTAGTTCTTGACATTCAAACAACATTGCAACAAATTATCTAAGAAACTTGGCTCAAGAGTGAATCTCCTTCGCAAGATTACTGAAAGTAGTTGGAGAACGGAAGCAAACACTTCCCGATCTGCGACACTCACTCTTGTGTATACTACTGGTGCATATCATTGCGCTCTTGTGTGGGACCACAGCGCCCACTCAACAAAGGCTGATGCACTGCTCAATGAAGCCATGTGAGTTTTCTACTCCCTTTCAGTGATTCCCTGCCCTAGCTAATATTGCCCCGCAAGATCGACGGAGGAAATCCGCTACAGTAAAACTACTTAAGAAGATAACTTCTCAAACAAACTCTCCCTTGTATAATGCACTACAGGATCCACCAACAACTCGTTTGAAATCACGCAAACAACCCTGGGATGATTTACAAAATATCCATACTTTTGATGTGGCCTCCAAGTAGTGGCAACGCTGGAACGAGTATCCACCCACCAATGCTCACCTGGTTCAGGATCCAGCAAAGAAGGTTGAGGAATTTCAACTCCCGCGACAAACCTGGTCGACGATAATCCGCATTAGGGCGGGGTGAGGTTACACCTTAAGGAAGTGGGGTTTCATCTGCTGACTGCGACTGCTCTGCGGAGGGGCATACAATAAGAAGGAAGATTGTAGTTTTCCGTGACCGTTAATCTCGAGGTCTTAAGCCACGGGACCTCCTTTTTACGTAGAATCCGAACCACATGACATGACATTTCACTTTAAAAATCTCACATGGATTGACCGGGAATCGATCCCAGTCCGTGGTGAGAGGCCAACAGCTTGACCGCTGCGCCACCACGCCCCTTGGCTGACAATAGAACACACTGTAAAGGAGTGCCCACTTCCAGCATTTAACTGTGGACTCGACACCAAGTGACACCGAGTGTTCTGGACTGGTTGTCAACCTGTCCATTTGATTATAGATATAGATTCGCTTTGTGTACTAGGGAAGCCATACGATATAATAATAAGGAACATGCTGTCAGCGCCGTGATTCAAACCCCGGTCAATGCATGTGAGTTTTTTGAAGTGAAATATTACGTCCTGTGGTTTGGATTCCACGTAAAATGGTGGTCCCATGGCTCCTGATTGCGAGATAAATGGTCACGTAAAACTACAAGCTTCCTTCATTAGGGGCCGATAACCTGGATGTTAGGTCCCTTAAAACAACAATTAACACCATCACCGACGGTCTGTATTGAACTGTGAGTGTTTTGAAATTCACCAAGCCATTGGAATATGCCCTGCTGCACGCAGTAGGAGCGCCTAAGGACACTTAATGCTGGAGGAGGGGCTGATATGCAAGGATTGCCGACAGGGCATTTCGCCACATAATGAGACTTGCCGGCAGGGGTGCTGATTCTCGGTCATAACTCGCGCCTAATTTATTACCCCCACGTTTGACTTCCGCCCTCCACACACTAAGTTGCTGGCCCGTGTCCGCAAAGTGACCAGCCAAGCCCGTCGAGTCGCTCTGGCCAAGAAGGAACATATATGTTGTTTTTGATTCTTTAGTGGCTTTGCGACATCGTGATCATGTAGCCCTAAGTACTTGGGTGTATGTAACCTGTGTCATTGTGATGTATGTGCTAGTGAGTGTAAATGTAATTGAGATGGATGGCATTGCAATAATGTTTTTTTTTTTTTTTTGCGACCAAGGATGTAGATCATTTGTTACAGGCAATTCAATATTATTCATGTGTGACCTAAAGGCTCCTTTTGGACATGTTAGGTTCTTTCCATTCACTAAGATACTTAATTTTTTCAACTCGATTGATTATTCCATGAGTCACATCTAGCTCTCTTGGCGCAGGTTTGACATTTGTAATAATTTGTAATCAATTTCTTTTTTTTTTACAAATGAGATCTGGAGCCCTGCCTTTGAAGCTTGTGCATGGATCCATTTGATCTGCTTCGTGATCATATCCAAGGAATCGGTAAAAACTGCAAGATCGTCTGCAAATGATAGACAGTCAATTGGGAGATTTATTACTATTATAATTAGACTATTGGACGAAGAAGAAAGCAACAACTTTACCGAAGAGTAGATACGAGCCCCGTGGTCCTAAGTAGGCCTAAATGACAAAGAAAGAAAGAACGAAAGAAAGAAAGAAAGAAAGAAAGAACGAAAGAAAGAAAGAAAGAAAGAAATTAGATTATTATTATTATTATTGTTATTATTATGATCAAAATAATAATAATAATACTTATTATTATTCGTATTTCTGTTAGGTAGTCAGCACAGAAGATGGTTGAATCCTCAAAACTTACCACCATACATTGTGTGGCTGGAAACCCACAAATCACAAGGAAGCGCTACATTAGTGAGTACTATTCAAGGTGAGGAGTGATGTAGTTTGCCATTGCCTTCCTCACTGAGTCAGGTAATAATAATAATAATAATAATATCGTATGGCCTCGGGTGCCGGGTGCAAACTTTGTAATTTGCACCCAGAGGGTAGCTTGCATGTCGAATTTCGTTGTTCCTTGAGTCACTATGAAAGTCAAGGAGGTTAGATAATAGATATCTAAGCTCCTTGAACACTATAGCGCTTTCTAGTAGAGAAATGAGGAACTTTGTGTTGGAGGAAACTCCCGAGATTAATTATGCCATTAGGTACTCGGTCTACTGAATTCAAATGGGTTCTTTGACATGCCAACATCGTATGACATGCGTATCGTATTTTTGCCGCCTTTCAAAAATCACTTACCACGGCCAGGGGCGAACCTGCAATCTTGGGGTTAGTAGACCGACACGCTATCCACTCACCCCCCGTGGCAAGCTACTGAGTCAGGTGAAGCAGTACCAACCATTGCGTATAATCCTTCACAGTATACACAGCACCACCACTCGTTGATGAAAGTTTAGTGACTTAACGACCTTGGTTAGCTCGCCTCCGCGCAACCTTGCGGACCGAGCTCGGTTGGCTGGTGGAAGGCGCACGCGCTCGGCAGCCGGCCCCGCTCTAGCAAAAGAATCTCAATGTATAATGACTGTGGTAGTGTGCGAAATTTTACAGTAATATTAGAATCTACTGAAGAATAGGTGTCCTAGTACATATAAATAAGATCGCGATGGGGAGGCGCAGCAGGATCGAATCCCGGCGCTGACAGTGGCTATCCTGAAGGTTGTTTTCCCTTAGGTTTTTCCACACTACCTCCAGGAAAATGCCGGGATACCACCTTATTTCAAGTCCCGGGGCACCTACCTCATTCTCGCCCCTGATAATTACAGTTACACTGTTACAGTGAAACCTAGGTTATCAAACAAATGGAAGACACCCCCAAGTACACGGGGCGAATGACCAAGATATCACAAGTCACTAAGACGAATCAACAATAACGTGAAATATACCAAAACTTCCGCAATCACCTGGAGTTAGGTTTTTTAGTCAATTTAGTCAATTTACCCTCTATGTTGGTGGTTCCCACGGACTCAGCGAGGGAACTCACCACTACCGCCTCTATGGGCAGTGTCCTGGAGCTTGGAACATCTGGTCGGGATGGATACAACTGGGGAGGTGTGATCAGCACTTCGCCCAGGAGGCCACACCTGCAAAGCGAACAGGGGCCCCATGAGGGATGGGAAGGGATGGAAGATTGGGATGGATAGGCTAGGAAGAGGAAAGGAGGCGGCCGTGGCCTTACAGTAGCTACTGTCCCCGATAATCCGGATAGTAGGCTGTCAGAAATCCGCCCCCCCCCCCCAATCGGATTGCCAATAATCAAACGCACCGGCACAGCTACATCAATGAAAATGGCACTGACAGATACTACCGAGATTAGAGCACAGTAGTTAACAAGAAATTATTGTGGAACACACCAAAATATACGGGGTTTCATACTTACCTTTTACTTACCTTTTCAATTTAATCTCGGGTCTGGGTTTTCAACTGGATCACTTAATAGTATGCCCTCACAATAACCTCCACCACGATATTTAAAATGAACCAAAACGGAAACAAGAAAATTTAAACTGCACAATAATTTATTTCACATAAAGAAAATAATTTAACAAAATTTAACAACAAAATATACGTGGCAATCAGAAGCCATTGTCCATGTAACCATGTCCTCCTATAGGACTTGTAGACTTCACATACAAAATTTCAGCTTTCTCTAGCTCAAAAGAACGTAATAATAATAATGCACTCTGGAATGGATAAGGGAGCTGGGACGAGACATATAGCAATTGTTTCCTTGTTTATGAACTTCACATTTTATTTATAACCGCAAGGCTGCTATGTAGATGACCTTGGCCTCTATCATACAGTTATCTGGCCACCTGCGATACACCCTGCACCGTGTCGCATGCTTGCATCGTCAAATGGACGCACCTGTCCATCCAATGTTAGCATATGCTAGTTACCTCAGAGCCTAGCTCCTTTTCAAAACACATTAAATGTTCACGTCTCAACTCAAATATTGTCACGCAAATCTTTTAAATGCTCCGTTCAAATATCAATGGATTACTCTAATAATCCCAAATCTTGTTTAATTGTATAATCCAATTGTTGAACTAGCGTTGTTTAGAGTATAATAACGAAAACGCTTAATGTTTATAACAAAATGTTCATTAATTATTTATAACATTTTAAATTGTTTATAACATTGTCAAACGACAAATGAAAAATTTATACACGCCTCTATTAATCCCGTTCGTTTTAAATTATTATTAAAGATATTTACATAGTTATTTACATTATTTATATTATTTATATTATAAATACATTAAACCACACGTTTATCCGGTTGATAATTACTTAAATCGTGGTGATATAATCGACCAATGAAGGTTAGTTATATTTAAATTTTAGATTCAGGTTTAATAAGATTTAATAATTATTATTATTTGTGACGGTAACCTCCATTCAAAATCGTTATCTCAAATTATTTAAACACTCTTGTTAATTTTAACAGTAACTTCACATGAATAAATTCAAAGGACCTGAACACTACACTCAGCGGAAAAAATACCTCGCTCAAAACGCACAAAATTGCACCAAAATTGGCCCATAATTCATCATATATCTCATTATATATGTCATCAAAATCTTCCACAATACATACAAAAAAACTCCACTTACAAATTCATCAACATCATCAATATTACTGTGGGAACCTCCTTCACTTATTACAGGGCATTATTCATCAGCGACTTTTACACGTCCACTGAGCTAACGATTATACATCCATAGTTCCTCTTTAAAAATTCTTATATTCATCAATTGTATCGAAAACTGTTATTATATTTAACCTTCGTGGGTTTCATTCATGAATCGATATGAAGTAAAAATTTGCCAATCACAAATAAATTTAATAGCAAATACGATTAGACACTCCTCCCTGGTCTATCAAAATTGAGATTAATATTATCAAAGTATCGCAGTATAAAAATACTATCTTCAATCAAAGTTCATCTAAACTGCATAAATAATCGAATAGAATACAATTAGACTTTGGAATGCAAACATTATTGTTCCAATCTAGAATTGAGAAAAACTCCTAACAAATGTTCATTACTATAGTGTATTCAATAAATCGTAATCAAAGTTCATATTTCATAAAATTGTCTATAATGCAATGGTATTTCAGAACTGACGATAAATGTCTATGTTGCAATCATGTTCATAAAACGACTAGTATTTCCAAGATCGTCGATAAAGTAGTAGATTTTAACGCTCTAAAATCTTTTAATCATTCTTCTTTCTTGAGGATGACATAAAATCGGGCAAAGTAATTTACTGAATAGAATTACTTTAATAAAATGACACGCTGTCTGAATTCAAATTTGCCATAGAAAATCGTTAACTTTACAGTCAAATCGTGACTACAAAAATATGCAAATTACTGAAAGAATATATAATATCAGTCTCAACTGATCCAAAATTATATAAATATGCCAATGACATAATAATGTCTCAATAAATCGTAGAAAAAGACATAAATCATCAAAGTGTACAGAGTACAGAAATATCAAGCAAGAATATGGGGCAAAATATATGGGACAGAAAATATGGGAAAAATGGTTGCTCAGATATCGCTAAATGGCTCAAATAAAACAAGAAACGTTCACGACTACCTTATCTGTTGATTGAAGTTCTAGAGGAAAATTTCCAAAGAAGACTGCTGTTGGTTCCATTTCACCACCGTAAAGATGTGCTCCGACCTCGAACCTGGAACCTGCGCCCTCGGAGAATAGAACTGCTTCCTCCTCCGGAAATTGCACTGCTCCGTGTAGACGATATACATCCTTCTGGCAAGACTCTTCTTTGTGAGCCGGGTCCACCCTGGCCTCTCTTGAAAATTCCCTGAAGTTCTGGTAGAAATTCGCCATGAAGTTTATTGCAATTATTTCCGCAGAAATGTTCATAATTGTGGAGTATGAAGATATTTCCACTGCCATTTGATGTAATTCAGCGATGGATTACGATGCATGAGTGTAGTTGGATGTTCACTACATGCTCGCTTTTGTAGAATGACGATTAACGAAGCTCCATGCTGCTATTTCACTCCATTGATGTATGTCCCAATTGCATTAAAGTTTTAGTCTTCCATCTCCACTTCCGTTACAATAATAGTCGAAAGTACTGCCAGATTATATAGTTCCATTGTAGAACGTAGCGTTGTATCACCAAACGTAATCTTCAGTATCACGGTTGCAATACAAGTGTCAGCCGTAGCGTAGAATGTGGTATTATAAAAGTGCTTCTCAGGTGTCGAGAAAATCACTTTTGTCTGCAGTCTTAAAATGCGAATATCTTCCAAAGTATAATAGTGAAAATGTTCAACTTTCTTACACGCCTCAATATTGTAATGCACAATTGAATTAGCATAAATGCAGTAGCTAACTCATGATAGATAATCTTGTAGACTCGTTTATGTGTGCGCTCCAACTTCGCCTAGTTTCAGTAACCGTAAAATTGTACTGCTGCACGCTCCGAGCTTGTTTGATGCTGTGGGCTCTACCACACGTGCTAATGACGACTTGCTTCACTGAATAACTCGAAGTCTGACAATATGAGAATCAGAAAAATCAGCCATGAGAGCCTCCTCTCTGCTGTGCAAGGCCTTTTATCAACTTCTTAAGGGGCGTATCCATCCCTTCCATAGCTTGTTCCTCCGTCATTGCCAGAAGTTCTAAGTTTGGCTATACTTGACGGATTTTCAAATTTCAAAAACTCATAATTAATTTCTTCAAAATTCCAAATCAATGCCATAACTGAAAATAGATTTCCACAATTCTGCATGCCAAAAGTAATTAAATATGGTAGTTTCAGTAATCTCCGTCTCCCTCCAAACTATCATTCATTGGTTCGAGCCTCTCCTCCAATAGCGTAACTTCTTCCTCAACACAATTCCTTGTGTGCCTGCGACTGCGTCGTAAATCTCAGATCCTTCTCGAACAAAATCATGACGTCACCAAGAATCTCAGCTCATCCAGCCTACTTGCATGAAGTCTGCGTCATCCGTACCTACGTCATGAATATACACGTCACAACTATGACAGCCATAACTTTATTCACATATGCCAATACAGCCACCGTGGTCTCAGTATAATTCAATTTACGGGGGCATTCTCCCTTCACCACGTTTTAAAAACAGTTGCAAATTGTTTTTATACTCTGTTATGAATATCTGAATTCACTTGAACACGAAATTGAATTATTATTGGCTTACTCTTGGATGATATTTCCTCTATGTTCCTTAATCATAAGTCTCTTCTTCTCTGGGTTGTGTGTGGCTAATGCATTCACTCCTTTTCTCTTCTGTCCTGTATTCCTGTTTTCCAAATTCTGCTGGCTTGTAGAAGGACCAGGATCGATCACTAAATCCTGTCTTTTCTTCTGGTTTTCAGCTTCCTTCTCTCGTAATTCCTTCAAATACTGCTGACTTTCTTTCTCTCTCTCTTGATACTTGTCCGGTGTCATAACCTGACCTTGAGAATTCTGATTCCGATTCTGGTACTGGTTATTTCTGTTGTAGTTCCTATTGTACCCATTGTTATTATAGTATCTACCTCTTTCGTTATTATAGTTCCCTCTATTGTTATTCCAGCCTCGTCTTTGCTGATATGGACGGTAACCTTGTGATCTGTTGTTGCGAAAATAATTGTTCCTGTGAGGACCTACATTTTCAGTTTTCTCTTCAGCAGGCGTATCAGTTTGCTGAACTTGATCCATGTAGACTGTATTAATGTCTTTGAATTCGTGCCTCTGACCTTTTTGAACCAAATTTGGCATTGGACTCATGTAGTCAAGCCTTCTCAATAGTTCGTCCATACTGGTCAAATCCCTGATATTTGACGATATAATAAGCCTTCTTACCTCCACAGGTAACATACGTGAAATAGCATCTATCAACTGCTCTGTCGACAATGGGGGTTGTAAGAATCTCAAGCGCGATAACTGGCTCGTGAAGAAATCAGCGTACCGTGTTGGAAGAGTACCCGAATACTTCCTCGAGTATACCTCAGCTCTTAATGAATTTTGTGCTTCTATTGACCAGAATCGTTTTATCAGTGCCTCTGCAAATTCATCGAAATTACTAAAAGTGTACCGAAATGCTCTGAACCATTCAAGGGGTCCTCCAGCTAGAAATCTTTCTACGATTCTCATCTCTCTTTCTCTAGGATATGGGCTTCAATAAAATAGTCTTTCAGGTTTCTGATATACTCTATCGGTGTTAGACTATCTGTATTACTAAATTTCTGAGGCTTGTCCTCAAAGTTTCGGATGACTGTCACATTTCTTGGATATGAATCCATGTAATTCTTCCCACTATCACGATATTTCCATTCAGGTTCAATATTCCTATCCTCTTCTTCTTCCCGGAATCTGAATATACGTTCCTCAGGACTAATATCTCTCTCTTCAGTAGCGAGGTTACATCTTCTCACGTAATTTCTATTATCTTCACAAGTCAATCCTTCTGGATCCTTATCTGTGATTTCCGTGATGACTTTCCTAATCAACTCTTCTTTATACGTTTCCATCATGCTAGCTTCTCCTAGTTTCAAATTCTGAAGTTTGCTCGTAGTTTCATTGACATTAGAGACAACCTTATGAATTTGTTCCTCTAACGCGGTTTTTAATGCTTGCACGTCCTGGCCTATTTGAGTTCTATCCTCTACCTGCTTTTCGGATAGCGAATCCATCCTTATACTCAAGTCCTTTTTAATTTGAACTACCTCATTATTTATATCTACTTGTGTACTGGCAAGTTTTCGTTCAATTCGCTCCTGAATCTGATTGACATGTTCCCCACTTGACCTGTTCCATTCATCTTTCCAAACTGTTACATTTGCAGTTAACATTTCAGCAATATCTACTTCAATGTCTTCCTTAAGTAAACGATTATGATCTAAGACTTGGGTCCTCATGACCTCTACATCATATTTTAATCCAGCTAGAGAAGCTGTTGTCCTAACAGACTCGTCAACCAATCTAGTTGTTAAAGCACTAATGTTACGAGTACAAAGCGTTTTTGAAGTTTCAATTTCTTCTCTAACCTTATTAACATCAGTTTGAACTTTGGCAATGTCTACAAAAACTGTATTAACTTGTATTTTTATCTTATTGATATCGCTTTGCATCTCATTTACATCAGAATGAATGTTATTTATGTCTACTTGAACGTTTGACACATCGGTTCGAACATTTCTAATCTCTCTTTGAACTTCTTCTTCCTTGTCTTGTACAGTAGCAACATCATTCCTAACAACGATTACTTCTGCTCTAGCACATGAAATATCACACCGGACATTAGCAACATCAAGATTCAACATAGTAAGGTTTTTCTGGACTGAATCAACCTTTCCCTGTACATTGGAAACATCAGTCTTAACATCTGAGACATCTTTATGGACATTGGATAAATCTACTTTAACATCTGAGACATCTTTATGGACATTGGATAAATCTACTTTAACATCTGAGACATCCTTGTGAATGTCACTCACGGCATTCTGGATTCCCTGGGTACTGGTCTGTAAACGCGACACATTATTTTCCAAGTTTGCAGAACTGGTCTGAAGAACTTTCAAAGTTTCATCCAGCCTACTAGCATTCTCCTCCATTCGACTAGTATTCCTAGCTTCCATCTCCCTCACACTTTCATCCAGCCTAATAGACAAATTACTAGCATTCTCCTCCATCATCTGCTTCATACTGTTATTCATGCTATCTTTCAAATTAGCAGACAAACTGTTGGACATCTCCTCCAACATCTTCCTAATACTCTCATCTGCCATCTCAATAATATTTCAATAATAGACTGCTTTAGGGACATACATCAAACAGAGCAAGATAACAACATCTGAGCAACATCTTTCACCATATATAAGTTTGAGCAATTTTCTGTTTTAAATCTAACTTATATAGCTTATCACTAACTTCATAAACACCTCATGTTGAAATAAACTCAAGCACATGTTCAAATTTCTTTGGTTCATTTTAAAATATCCTAACACAAATAATTTACATTTACAATCCAAATAGTTTAATTGTATCTTTAATATGACTAAACATGTCATAAGCCGGTCAAATAAAATAAGACTCCAGATCATAGGCGATTTTTCTAAGTTTCCAGCCTATTTAACCTCTCTCAGGTTGTATAAGATCTGATCTTTTCTGAGTGTAATTTTCCTAATACAACACAACATTTAATCCCTATATAATCACACTCTCAAATTCTACAATTGGCCATGACATCTAACAAAGAATCAACCTCTTTATTTGAGTCTTCACAATCCCATTGACATCGATAACTTGGTAATCCAATGTTATTCGAGCACTCCACACGTTGATTACACCAATCCAACTGGCGTTCAACCTGGTAATCCAGTTTTGTCGAGCCCCACGTTGGGCGCCAATCCTACTGTCCCCGATAATCCGGATAGTAGGCTGTCAGAAATCCGCCCCCCAATCGGACTGCCAATAATCAAACGCACCGGCACAGCTACATCAATGAAAATGGCACTGACAGATACTACCGAGATTAGAGCACAGTAGTTAACAAGAAATTATTGTGGAACACACCAAAATATACGGGGTTTCATACTTACCTTTTACTTACCTTTTCAATTTAATCTCGGGTCTGTGTTTTCAACTGGATCACTTAATAGTATGCCCTCACAATAACCTCCACCACGATATTTAAAATGAACCAAAACAGAAACAAGAAAATTTAAACAGCACAATAATTTATTTCACATAAAGAAAATAATTTAACAAAATTTAACAACAAAATATACGTGGCAATCAGAAGCCATTGTCCATGTAACCATGTCCTCCTGTAGGACTTGTAGACTTCACATACAAAATTTCAGCTTTCTCTAGCTCAAAAGAACGTAATAATAATAATGCACTCTGGAATGGATAAGGGAGCTGGGACGAGACATATAGCAATTGTTTCCTTGTTTATGAACTTCACATTTTATTTATAACCGCAAGGCTGCTATGTAGATGACCTTGGCCTCTATCATACAGTTATCTGGCCACCTGCGATACACCCTACACCGAGTCGCATGCTTGCATCGTCAAATGGACGCACCTGTCCATCCAATGTTAGCATATGCTAGTTACCTCAGAGCCTAGCTCCTTTTCAAAACACATTAAATGTTCACGTCTCAACTCAAATATTATCACGCAAATCTTTTAAATGCTCCGTTCAAATATCAATGGATTACTCTAATAATCCCAAATCTTGTTTAATTGTATAATCCAATTGTTGAACTAGCGTTGTTTAGAGTATAATAACGAAAACGCTTAATGTTTATAACAAAATGTTCATTAATTATTTATAACATTTTAAATTGTTTATAACATTGTCAAATGACAATTGAAAAATTTATACACGCCTCTATTAATCCCGTTCGTTTTAAATTATTATTAAAGATATTTACATAGTTATTTACATTATTTATATTATTTATATTATAAATACATTAAACCACACGTTTATCCGGTTGATAATTACTTAAATCGTGGTGATATAATCGACCAATGAGGTTAGTTATATTTAAATTTTAGATTCAGGTTTAATAAGATTTAATAATTATTATTATTTGTGACGGTAACCTCCATTCAAAATCGTTATCTCAAATTATTTAAACACTCTTGTTAATTTTAACAGTAACTTCACATGAATAAATTCAAAGGACCTGAACACTACACTCAGCGGAAAAATACCTCGCTCAAAACGCACAAAATTGCACCAAAATTGGCCCATAATTCATCATATATCTCATTATATATGTCATCAAAATCTTCCACAATACATACAAAAAACC
Source organism: Meconema thalassinum (assembly GCA_946902985.2). NCBI lineage: Eukaryota > Metazoa > Arthropoda > Insecta > Orthoptera > Tettigoniidae > Meconema > Meconema thalassinum. Next base: position 1,710,357,139 of record OX336388.2, on the reverse strand, counting down.
TCCACTTACAAATTCATCAACATCATCAATATTACTGTGGGAACCTCCTTCACTTATTACAGGGCATTATTCATCAGCGACTTTTACATGTCCACTGAACTAACGATTATACATCCATAGTTCCTCTTTAAAAATTCTTATATTCATCAATTGTATCGAAAACTGTTATTATATTTAACCTTCGTGGGTTTCATTCATGAATCGATATGAAGTAAAAATTCTGCCAATCACAAATAAATTTAATAGCAAATACGATTAGACACTCCTCCCTGGTCTATCAAAATTGAGATTAATATCATCAAAGTATCGCAGTATAAAAATACTATCTTCAATCAAAGTTCATCTAAACTGCATAAATAATCGAATAGAATACAATTAGACTTTGGAATGCAAACATTATTGTTCCAATCTAGAATTGAGAAAAACTCCTATCAAATGTTCATTACTATAGTGTATTCAATAAATCGTAATCAAAGTTCATATTTCATAAAATTGTCTATAATGCAATGGTATTTCAGAACTGACGATAAATGTCTATGTTGCAATCATGTTCATAAAACGACTAGTATTTCCAAGATCGTCGATAAAGTAGTAGATTTTAACGCTCTAAAATCTTTTAATCATTCTTCTTTCTTGAGGATGACAGAAAATTGGGCAAAGTAATTTACTGAATAGAATTACTTTAATAAAATGACACGCTGTCTGAATTCAAATTTGCCATAGAAAATCGTTAACTTTACAGTCAAATCGTGACTACAAAAATATGCAAATTACTGAAAGAATATATAATATCAGTCTCAACTGATCCAAAATTATATAAATATGCCAATGACATAATAATGTCTCAATAAATCGTAGAAAAAGACATAAATCATCAAAGTGTACAGAGTACAGAAATATCAAGCAAAAATATGGGGCAAAATATATGGGACAGAAAATATGGGAAAAATGGTTGCTCAGATATCGCTAAATGGCTCAAATAAAACAAGAAACGTTCACGACTACCTTATCTGTTGATTGAAGTTCTAGAGGAAAATTTCCAAAGAAGACTGCTGTTGGTTCCATTTCACCACCGTAAAGATGTGCTCCGACCTCGAACCTGGAACCTGCGCCCTCGGAGAATAGAACTGCTTCCTCCTCCGGAAATTGCACTGCTCCGTGTAGACGATAGACATCCTCCTGGCAAAACTCTTCTTTGTGAGCCGGGTCCACCCTGGCCTCTCTTGAAAATTCCCTGAAGTTCTGGTAGAAATTCGCCATGAAGTTTATTGCAATTATTTCCGCAGAAATGTTCATAATTGTGGAGTATGAAGATATTTCCACTGCCATTTGATGTAATTCAGCGATGGATTACGATGCATGAGTGTAGTTGGATGTTCACTACATGCTCGCTTTTGTAGAATGACGATTAACGAAGCTCCATGCTGCTATTTCACTCCATTGATGTATGTCCCAATTGCATTAAAGTTTTAGTCTTCCATCTCCACTTCCGTTACAATAATAGTCGAAAGTACTGCCAGATTATATAGTTCCATTGTAGAACGTAGCGTTGTATCACCAAACGTAATCTTCAGTATCACGGTTGCAATACAAGTGTCAGCCGTAGCGTAGAATGTGGTATTATAAAAGTGCTTCTCAGGTGTCGAGAAAATCACTTTTGTCTGCAGTCTTAAAATGCGAATATCTTCCAAAGTATAATAGTGAAAATGTTCAACTTTCTTACACGCCTCAATATTGTAAATCACAATTGAATTAGCATAAATGCAGTAGCTAACTCTTGATAGATAATCTTGTAGACTCGTTTATGTGTGCGCTCCAACTTCGCCTAGTTTTAGTAACCGTAAAATTGTACTGCTGCACGCTCCGAGCTTGTTCGATGCTGTGGGCTCTACCACACGTGCTAATGACGACTTGCTTCACTGAATAACTCGAAGTCTGACAATATGAGAATCAGAAAAATCAGCCATGAGAGCCTCCTCTCTGCTGTGCAAGGCCTTTTATCAACTTCTTAAGGGGCGTATCCATCCATTCCTTCCATAGCTTGTTCCTCCGTCATTGCTAGAAGTTCTAACTTTGGCTATACTTGACGGATTTTCAAATTTCAGAAACTCATAATTAATTTCTTCAAAATTCCAAATCAATGCCATAACTGAAAATAGATTTCCACAATTCTGCATGCCAAAAGTAATTAAATATGGTAGTTTCAGTAATCTCCGTCTCCCTCCAAACTATCATTCATTGGTTCGAGCCTCTCCTCCAATAGCGTAACTTCTTCCTCAGCACAATTCCTTGTTTCCCTGCGACTGCGTCGTAAATCTCAGATCCTTCTCGAACAAAATCATGACGTCACCAAGAATCTCAGCTCATCCAGCCTACTTGCATGAAGTCTGCGTCATCCGTGCCTACGTCATGAATATACACGTCACAACTATGACAGCCATAACTTTATTCACATATGCCAATACAGCCACCGTGGTCTCAGTATAATTCAATTTACGGGGGCAGTACCATCCCGGCATTTGCCCGAAGGCGAAGTGGGAAACCACGGAAAACTACTTCGAGGATGGCTGAGGTGGGAATCGAACCCCCTCTACTCATTTGGACCACCCGAGGCTGAGTAGACCCCGTTCCAGTCCTCATACCACTTTTCAAATTTCGTGGCAGAGCCGGGAATGGAACCCAGGACCTCCGGGGCGGCAGCTAACCATGCTGACCGCTACGCTACGGAGGCGACCCTGGAGTTAGTATGGAAGAATTAATGATATTACGGTTGCGATCAAATTATGGTGTTACAGAACTCATGGGTATGTTTTTATTCGTCTGCTTGATTCATAACTACCGAGAACGCATTAACGGGTAGGAACTAAGTGCACTTGCCCTTGTTGCCATTGTAACTACTCTAGGTCAATATTTATTCGCCGCAACACGCTTCAACGATGGGATCTAAGTGCACTTGCAGTTGTTGCCATGGCAACTACTGTTGGTGTTGAAATTTTGTTGCCACAACACGCTGCAACGATGGGATCGAAGCACACTTGCACTTGTTGCCATGGTAACTAGTTATTAGAAATTGTCCAAGCTAATTACAGATAGACCCCCAGTCCAGAAACATATAATGATTTTAAATCCCATCTAACGGAAGTCAACCCGTGGGGAGGAATTACAGTAAAAGTGTGTTCTGTTTTGTTTTACGAAACAATCTGTGGAGTTCTCTGAACAAAGTGGTGTATTCTGCGTTGGTCTATTATAATTTTAAGACATTAGAAATTGCCTTGGATGCATAGCCTAATTCCTATTTGACTATATTATTAAAAATTCCTGAAAAAATATATTTTCAAAACTATTTGGTGTAGAAACCTGGGGAGTTTTTGTTTTGTAGAAAACAAACTCCAATTTATAATATGTTAGTATAGCACAAATAGCGCCTTCAGAAGCATTAAGAAAGGGTAGCGTACATATTGTGTAAATAGGGACTAATTGAGGTAGAAAGTTGAAAGTTTCACCATTTGTTTGTCAGGCTCTGCGTGTTGGTTGGTAGCAAAATTGTACAACCAGGAGCAAAACACCACTCTTATAAATACCCTTTAATTGCAAAATATTTTCCCCAAATAATTAAGATAACTTGAATATATATACCGGCAAACTGTAGATTAATGATTACACTAGGGTGAATAGAAATAGATACTAAGGCCTGTAAAAAATAATTTTAATGTGTTTGTTAGTTGCTGAGATACGTTTTAACTTGGGCGGTAGAGGGATAGTTGACTCATCTTAAGGAATTCGGAAATTCCCAAATTCTTAAAAATGTTGCAAATTTTGTTTTATCACCATATTAATATACGAACCTTTATCTTTATAATGGTACATATTGTACAATATTTCCATATCCCATTCTTGAGCCTACTTTCCTTATAAGTTACTTTCCCACAATCGTGCATCCTATTCGTAGACCAAACAGAGTATATTATTATTATTCCTATTATATGATATATACAAAGAAAAACTTTTAAGAAAGAGGCCGCGTAAGAAGTAAGGACAAAGAGACATGGGACAACAACAACATGGTTACCAGTGCTTCAAATGGAAGAAGAGGAATCATATGGTACAAGCATGTTCTAGAAACCGGAAAAGAAACTTTCATTCCAATTTCTCGCTTAAGTATTTTTCTAGATCTAAAATTTTGGAACTTTTCAAAAGACAAAATGAAATTTGTAGATGTAAATCCTCCATATATGTGTCAAATTTTAAACACGCCCGTTCTTCAAAATTTACTTTAGTTTAATTAATTATTGCAGATGGAAATTTTCATGAAAGTGCTGTTAAAAAGATTCATTGGCGGCTTCGGTCGCGTAGTTGGTAGCATACTGAGCTTCTATGCCCATGATCGCGGGTTGAAACCCGGCCGAAGCCGTCGGATTTTTTAAGAGCGTTAAAAATCCCTCAGTATAGCCTTCCTTCGGAGGGGAAGTAAAACCGGCGGTCCCATGTCATAGATTAATGGCATGTTAAAGAACCTTCCACTAATTAAACCTGTGTGAAGCTAATTTGGATATGTTAAGAATGTAAACAACGCTCTTAAGTTTCTACGTTCGTTGCCAAGAGCCGACTGCGGTGGCGTCTGGTAGCTAAGTTCCGAACTAGGCCTAGTAGTCGTTGACGGTGGCGTTTGGCGGAAAAAGTAGGAACTATTTCAAAAATTCTAAGTTGCAGTCTGTACTTAAATTAAAAAAACAGATACACACACTAATACAGCCATCACAATTAACACCGGTTATCAGACAGATTCTACACACACCCAAAGTACACGGGGCTACATGACCGCGTTGTCGCAGCCCCTAAACTGATGAACCAACCAACCAAAATGATTCATGACAATTCAAATACCGTATACATTTTTTAAAATCAAAATGTAAGGACAGAGAATTGGAGAATATCCCTGAAAACATTCGATTAGTAGCATGCTGAGCTTCTATGCACAAGATCACGAGTTCAAACCTGGCCGAAGTCGTCGGATTTTTAAGAGCATTAAAATCCTTCAGTATGCCTTCCTTTGGAGGGGAAGAAAAGCCGGAGGTCCCATTTCATGGATTTATGGCATGTATAAGAACCTTCCACTAAATAAACTTGTGTGAAGCTAAATTTGCAGGTTAGATTTCGTTGAAACGCTCTATCAAATTTCCAACGTTCACCACTAGGTGTCAGGGACACCTGGTATTGAAAGTTGGAACTACTTGAAATTGAACGAAATTTGTAGCTCACCCCTCTGGCGAGCCGAACATGTACTCGGACACTCCCGGATCTAAAAGCCATACGCTAAATAAACAAATAAATAAATAAATAAATAGTTTGTGAGAAAAAAGGTGAATAACAAGAAGTTCCGTGAAGAACTATACAGCCTACTTTTCATGCCAATGATTATTCTACAGAATATGAACCTATCTAGAATAATGACGAAATTAAGTTGCTAATATCGAAATTTCCAATTAGTTCGAAATACTGTATACCTGGCATAATGTATCCTAATAGAGCACTACAGTTGGCAGCCCTGATGACTGAATATATTCTTAGTTCCGTCTCTTAAGGTACTAAATACAAAATTTGGTTGAAGTCCAATGAATAGCATGGACGTTACATGCAGTTAAACATTGGATCTAACAGCGCGCGTAAAATCATGTTGGCAACAATGTCATGCATGTATTGGTCAGAAATAATCTGAAATAATATGATCTATTGTTGTGCCAATTTTGAATGAAATCCATTAGTTAATATAGAAGTTACATGCATTTTAAAATTGAACCTATCAGCAGGCTTAGAATCATGTTGGCAGCACTGACGTATATTAGTTACTCCAAATTCGTCTAGAATGCCAGGTACTATACGTGTGCAAAGTTTAGAGCTATTGGCTTGCATACTTTCTGATATATTGATATTAGGGTAACAAAAATAGGGACAGCACATATTAACAGTTGGCAGCCCTGGTTGCTCCTTAGAATACGCATAGTCATATCTGTTATGGTACACATAGCACATACGAAATTTGGTTGAAATCCAAATGATAGTATGGAAGTTACATGTATTTAAAGTTGGACCTGTCAGCAGGCTTAGAATCATGTTGGTAGCACTGACGTATATAAGTTACTCCAAATTAATATAGAATGTCAGGTACTATACGTGTGCATAGTTTAAAGCTGTCGGCTTGCATACTTTCTGATATATTGGTATTTGGATAAAATAAATTAGGAGCATTTATTAACAGTTGGCAGCCCTGGTAGGTCTTAAGAATACGGTCAGTCATATCTGGTTATGTACACATACAACATACGAAATTTTGTTGAATTCCACTTGATAGTGTAGAAGTTATATGCATTTAAAAATTGGACCTATCAGGAGGCTTATAATCATTTTGGCAACACTGCCATGTTTGGCCTCCTGGAAATTAAACTGAAATATTATGATCTGTACGTGTGCTAATTTTGAAATAGCTCCCATTCATACTTTCCGAGATATCCAACATGGAGCTCAAATTTCAATTGCAATTTTTTAGCAGTTGGTAGCACTGACATCATTTTCAAATATGGCCGTGAAATATTCAGGTATAGATCTTTACTCCTACCAAATTTTGTTTCGATTGCTGCAGCCGTTTAGGAGTTGATAGGGGGGGACACACACACAGCCAGACAGACAGACAGACAGACAGACACACACACATTTGCCCGATCTCATAAGTCTACTTTTTCCTCATTTTTGCAAAATGTGAAAAGGAGGCTAAAAATGTTGGAATTTATCATGGGCAATGTACGACACTGTCATTGCTAGGATACCGCGCTCCATTGTGCAGTAGTTGTGTTTCTACGCCCTCACCCATGCTCATTGTTCTCTGAAGCACACACGCTGATGGAAATACAGCTGTGTCAGCTGCTAAGTTCCTACTGTTCAGGCGTAAACTCAATTCCATTGAGCAGTAATTGCTGGAGAATGGCAATATCGGCAAACCGTAAATGATATTGAGTACTTACCATATGTAAGCAACAGCAGTGGATAGTGAGGCTATGCACGGCTTTCTGTTGTAAGCTGTCTCTGCCAGCAGGGGACCAATAGAAAGGGCGTTCACAGCGTTGATTGGAAGTCAAATTAATGTTATTTTGGGGGAGATTCGATTCCACTCGTACTGCGGTCTGTTCTTTCGCGCGCCGCATCGCATCGCATCGCATCGCATCACGCCGAGTCGCACGTACTGTACTGTGGGCGGAGACCCAGGCAGGCGAGACCGCAACCCGCTTCTCAACATGGCACGGTGTCGAGAGCAAGTGCTCGCAATTTCTTTTTAATATTGAGAAAAGAGAGAGACGTTAACATGCATGTAAATAAAGATAGAATTGTTCTTGCTTAGTTATCGCTGTTTTAAGGGCCAGAACAGTGAGGTCATCTGTCCCTACTTAATTGTAACAGGTTATGTGCAACCTACCCCTCATTATTACAGTTTCTATAGGATCGGGAATGATGATGATAAACGTTATTGGTTTAATGTCCCTTTTAACTACGGAGGAATCTACAGGGTCTTTCATATAAAGTAAGAACGGCGAGCGGCGGTTTTGTCATTCGCTGCTGAAGCCGGCTTGACCGAGCTTATGACGCTCCACGGCCCCCTGCTGAAGTATTGAAAGCACGCGCATAGTACAAACTTGACCTTGCAATAAGCGTGCAGGTGTTGTCAGTCGCCAGTTAACCTCAGCTGCTAACATGTTGAGACAGTTATCATTGCAACATCGTATTTTTGTATGTAAAATTTATTTTAATTACGATTCGGCTCGGCGGGTACGTGATGCATTTGTTCAGCAATTTCTTGATGAAGTGCCACATTCACTAGCACAGATTCACGTAATTGTAAATAACTTTGACACTACTGGTTCAGTGCTCAATAAAAACACAAAATAAAAAAATAAAAACAGAAAAAATACTGTGGCATGACTCACTCGCGTCAGCCAAAATGTGGTTACCAGACACAATGCCTGTATAACCCTGGAAGGACGACACTTCCAGCAACTTTTATAAGGTAATATTTCATAGAGGATTGTACACACGCTTAGAGCAGGGGGCCACGGCTCACCACAAGCTCGGTCAAGGCCACCACACTAGCGGACAACAAACCCGCCGCTTGGCGTTCTTACTTTATATGAAAGACCCTGTAGAGAGGCCAAGATGCTGGAATTTGGCCCCGAGGGGGATCTTTAACGTGCTAGTAAATCTACTGACTTGGTTTAACGTCCCTTTTATTACTGAGGCTCTGAGAGACGCCAGGGTGCCGGGATTTTGCCCCGAAGGGGATCCTTAACGTGCTAGTAAATGTACTGACTTGGTTTAACGTCCCTTTTATTACTCAGGCTTTTAGAGACGCCGGGGTGCCGGAATTTTGCCCCGAAGGGGATCTTTAACGTGCCAGTAAATCTAATAATACGGCTGCCTCGCACTTTCACACGCTGAAATACCAGCTGAAGATTCGATTCTGCAACCTTGGGAACAGTAGGCATGTACGTTACCACAGCACCACGCAACCAGTCGGTCAGGAATGAAATGCTGTTGTCCTTAATTCGTTTTAGGTGCTTGGAAGAGCTTGGTCATGAGCCCTGTGTATTTGGATGTGCATTCATTTTGTCTGATAATCTGTGTTTCTGTGGCTACTGTAGTAATGTGTGTGACTGAATGGGGTAGCTTCCCCGGGTCTTGAAATAAGTTACTATTCCGGCATTCGCCTGGATGAAGTGTGGATTAACCGAACAACATTCAAGATAGCCACTGCAAGCGCCGGGTTTCAAAGCACCTATGTATGGACTTCCTGCAGCTACCCCATTGCAGTCGTGGTGAGCGATTTACCGCACACGGCTACGCCACCGGGTGGAATGAGATTCTCTGTGACAGGTAGTCTGTTCGGCCGCATTCCAACCTCATGGAACGACTTTATGGCAGATGAAAGAGAAACTGGCCAAGGGTTGGATGGAAGTGTTTGTGGCCCATTAGAGGTTACCGTCCCGGCATTTGCGTAGAGCTGAAAATGGGAAATCACGAAGAACAATCCAAGGAAGGTCGATGGTAGGGCTTGAACACTCTCGTTTGCTGAGTCCGCAGATAGCTTGGCCCCGTGGCTTAGCTCTACGTCTTTGGGAGCTTAGCTACCGCTGTCATTTAATACGTAATTTAATATGAGAGTTTAAAAGAACTATCCCCTGGACATTTTTGTGCCTTCAAGATACTGACGCCTCTGCACGTCAACGCTGAAGGTAAGCCATCTCCGGACATTTCTAGGACGTTCCTTTCCAATAGTCCTGGGTCGCTTCATTCTAATGCCTTGCCCAATTTCACTATACATCATTACATCTTTAACTCCTCATATGAGGTTGACGTCAGGAAGGACATTGTTTCGAGAAAACAAAATTCGCTACATAGATTCATCTCACCGTATTACCAAACCAATACAAATGGGAATAGGAAAGTGTAGAAACTTGTACATTGGTTTATGAGATAGCCTATTTTAATGTTTCGTTACAGAAAATTGCGTTGTTTACTGGGATCAAGATCATAGGTAAAATAGTGATAGTTCACGGGTTTTGATGCATTGTAGAAAATTAATTAATTTCTGAAGACTGCGTTCAGCATGTTCACAGGTTACATAGCCAGGTAAAACAAATAAACAGAAAATATATAAACAGTCAACAACCCACGCATAGAGGCTACCATAGCAACGGCGTACCACATAAATGTTATGCATCAAGGACAGCGCTGCTCCTCTGTTGCATCTACTCGTCTACGACGGTCAATGAGGGCAGGCTTGAGGGGATTAAGGACTGGAAGCCAAGCTCTGTTCACACGTTCTGCTTCCTCCTTAAGATTGAAGCTGTTAGTATTCTTCAGGATTTCAATGGCCTCCCTTTGTAGCCTGGCATGATAAGACACCATGATCGGCAGAACTTCGGTGTCTCCATATCTTATGTCGTGACCTGCGAGTAGCGAGTATGCTGCGACAGTGGATTTATCTGTTTGTCCCAGCCGGCTGTGTCGTTCGTGCTCGTTGATACGAGTGACAATACTTATTTTCGTTGTTCCAATGTATACTTGGCCACAATCACACGGGACTTTATAAACCCCTGCCGTGGTATGAGGATGTCGCTTATCTTTAGCGGACCTAAACATGTCCTTAATTTTTCGCATAGGCCTGTATATGGTCTTGATATCATGGGATTCGAGTAGCCTCCCTATTCTGTCCGTGGCCTTTTTTATGTATGGAAGGAAAGCTCTAGCCAGGGGCTGTTTGTCTCCAATTACCCTTGTAGTTGGACGTCTCGGATGGAGAGCTCGCTGGATATCTTTCTGGCTGTACCCATTGGCGCGTAGGATCGTTGAGGTGTTTAATTTCTTGTTTTAGGCACTGCTTTTCACAAATTCTTTTCGCGCGTTCAGCCAGTGTTATCGTGAAACGATCGGCCTGGTCAAGGTATCTTCGCTACATGAAAACGTAAAGAAGGGAACCACCAGAAGTGAAGCTTTATCACCAAGACTATATGGCTTACCTAAGATACACAAAGATAATGTTCCTCATCATCCTATCGTGAGTGCTATTGTATCACCAACTTATAGCATTGCCAAACCCTCAGCTACCATACTTCAACCACATATCGGCGGTACACAGTCGAACGTCAAAGATTCTGGCCATTTCATTGAAAAATTGAAAACTATTCAACTTGAAGCTGGTGACTTACTAATTAGTTTTGACGTGGTCTCTTTTTTTCAAGAAAGTACCTGTAAAGGCAGCCCTGGAGTACACCAGTATATATATCGGTTTGCGACGCTGATTACTAAGATCCTGTCCAAGTTATTCTAGCACGTACAGGTTTACCTGTACAGTGTATTACATGGTATGGCGGAAGGTGGCATTGAAATCCGTCACTCTGGTGCTGTATATCAAGGATATGAAATATGATGATAAACATACTTTCTGTTATTGAAATATAGTTGATTTCCTCTTCTTATTGTGCGTGATGTCTGGAACATCCTTGGATAATATCCAGCAGTGATCGCCCGTCATGGAATCATTCCAGAAACCTGGGTAACGCTGCTCCATTTACTTTATGTCCAGGTGGAACTGCTCTCCCTGATCATCACTTACATCACCAAGATTTTCTGGGAAGAAGTCCACATGGGAATGCAGAAAATGAATCTTTAGCGACATACGACACTCAAGCTCCTTGTATGCGTGCAGAAGTTTGTGGATAGCATTTTTTGAAATCAGGATCCTTCTTCATACCTAGGAAATTGCTGCAAATACATTTCAAACGTTTCCAAACGTATTATTTCTTTCAGTCTATTACAGGTCTAGGCCTGAACAGAAATCAAACTCGAACCTCAGAATGTTAGCCATTGCGTAACGAGATGATCTTCTCATAGTGTCTCGCGGTCACAACTGTGCTTATCATAGAATGTTTTTTAGTCAGTCAACAACGATTGTGCCCAATTATATTAAGAGGGGGTACAAATGAAGGGCATAGGAAAAGAAGCTGCTAAGTCATAATTTTTAAATGTTCAATTAATGATGTCTGAAGAATTTAGCTTTGTTTATTATTAAAAATGATAATCAGTTATGTTTGTTTCCTTTCCTATTATCAACGACTTTTGTTAAACAGTTTTAACTTCGCCACCAATAAAGGCATTGCCATTCTGTCTATCTATCTAACTTATATCTGGTGTAAAGAAAATCATTATATTGTTATTATTATTGGTATTATTTGAGAGCAGGAAAGAACCTCTCATTCACATAAAAAAAATATTTAGAAATGGACATAGCCCTTTCGTCCCCCGTACCCTTCAAGTATTTAAACTCCTTAACCTGATGAAATATTACACGAAAAATATATCACTTAATTATCACAAAAATAAAATAAAAAGAAATGAGTGGGGGGGGGGGTATTTACTTGGATGACATATTTCGATCGTCATGCGGTCATACACAGATCCTGTTTACCTAGGCAGGTATGTATTACCAATAAGTACATCAGTATTTACGATTATAAATGACGCCTTATTGTGTTTACCGGAGGAAAAGCATTCTATGATAGATTACTAAGTAACGCAGAACAATGGATTCTAATATTTGAACTGTGCTTATGACATCATGGCAGTTATTAATCCATCATATCTAAGAATGAATTGTTTGTAAAATACTGTTATTGTTGTTGTTAATTAATTGTAGGGGATTGCGACATTTTGGGCCTTCAGCCCCGTATAGTTTGGTGTGTGTTGAACGTGTCTGATAATCTGTATTTATATGATGACTGTAGTAGTGTGTGTAACTGTATCAGGGACAGGGATGAGTTAGGAGACCCGGGATTTGAAGTATGTACTATCCTAGCATTTTCCTGGATGGAGTGTGAAACACTCGGGTGAATCTCACACTCAGGTGAACCACTGACAGTGCCATAATTCGAACGTGAAATCTCCGGAGTCATTGCTGCTGCCCTCGCGACCGTGGTGCATGATTCAATGAGCATGTCAACGCCGCGAGACGATTGTAAATATGATCTACTGCTAACCTTTATAAGAAAGCACTCTGAGTCATATGGGTCTTTCACTAATGGGGACAGTTTATCAAATAAATACTACAATCAATAGTACTTTTACACGGTTTTTGTTGTTGTTGTTGTTGCGATTTTACCCTCTTGATATTCATCTGAATGGCATCAAACCATCACTAACACTGTTATTTGCTGTATGGCCATTACATTCGAAACACGTGATGCAGCAAGGCAAATGGCTCCTCAATATGAAAGAATAACCTGAGTGTTGAAGCCATAAAATAGCTAACATATACTTTTATCTCATACAAAGTCCTAAAAGACACATATATGCACGTTTTTATGTGAAAAGATTGAGAATTCTGGAGCCGATAACATGGATGGCCATATGTTGATAATGTATGTTATGGGCTCAAGCCTCCATTGTGGAACGACATCTTTAGAAAAGGGAAATCATAAATATTTCTCTTGTGTTGGCATGCATGAGCTTTGTAGGCCATGTTCCATTGTGAGTTGGGATGAATGGGCTACATTCTTACAGGGAGTTGTGGAGAAATCCAAGAGTGTTTCTAGTGCCAATAACGAAAGGGAAGCCTGGAACAGAATTGAGTTTGGAACGGCTGTTACCCGGAGTGAAGTTAACGCTCAGCAAGAGCTCTGATTTCTTGGTCAAACCAATCCACTTTATACGGCCGTATGTTATGACTAATACGACACGGCCTGCGTTAAAGTAATACATTTCTCTTCAGCACGTTCCCAATGGGAATAGCCTAGTAACATTTATTACATAGATAGGTGTAATAAAGCTGAATACAAACGCAAAACTGTTTCAAACTTTCATTTGGCAACAGATATATTGAGATTTAAGAAATTATTTTTCACAAGACTCACCCTAAAAAACGTTACCGTACCTTACTTTTGATGTACCCACAGTACGTATTCCTCAATGCAGCGTAGCCGTGCTCGTGAAATCGTGCACCACGGCTGATGTAAATCTGGAGATCAGAGGATCGAACCCAACGATGACAGTGCCTATTCTGTGCGTGGTTTTACCCCGAGTTTTTCCGCACTTCCTCCATGTAAACGCCGGAATAGTACCTTACTTTACGTCCTGAGGCACCTACCCCATCCCTGTCCCTAACACAGTTACACACGCTACTCCAGTCATCACATAAATACAGGTTATCAGACAAGTACAACACAAACCCAACTACACGGGGCATATGACGAAGATATTCCAAGCCCCTAAAATGAATTTACAAGACCAACTGTGCGTATTCTCTGACATTTGAAGGATGCAAAGAATGAAAGGTCAGAGTCACATAAAGAAAAGTTTTCAGGAGAGCAAATTGAAGTTCGTCGTCTCATATCGAACAAAATAACAGAACTATACAATTTATGTCCTGATAAGTAGACCGGTGGCCAAAACAACAAACGTAACACTTGGACATTTTCAACGAATAAACACAAATTTATTTTACTTGAATTATTTTGAAACCTATATGCAAGGGATATAAACAGCAACTTCATGTTAAGGGAAATACTCTTTTCACTTAGAAGTGTACTTTCAGATGCGTATATAATTCATGAAATTGAAGTTCTTTGATTTTTGGTAAATTTTCATGAACAGACGTCGCTACTTTATTTCCAATATATTGGGCTTAAACCAAAATCACTAACACTAAAACGTCACAGCACACCCTTCCTCATTTCAGTCTTCACTCATGTTTACTCCAACCAAACCTCTTGATGATCTACGAAGTACTGAATAACAGGTAATTATATGAGAGCCCGTAAGCCTCCGTGGCTTAGGCGGCAGCACGCCGGCCTCTCACCACTGGGTCCGTGGTTCAAATCCCGGTCACTCCATGTGAGATCTGTGCTGGACAAAACGGAGGCAGACAGGTTTTTCTCCGGGTACTCCGGTTTTCCCTGTCAAAATTTCATTCCAGCAACACTCTCCACTATCATTTCATTTCATCTGTCATTCATTTAATCATTGCCCCAGAGGAGTGCGTCAGGCCTCAGCAGCCGGCACAGTTCATATCCTCGCCGCTAGATGGGGGCTTCATTCATTCCATTCCTGACCCGGTCGAAGACTGGAAGCAGGCTGTGGATTTTCATTTTTCATATGAGAGCCCAACAATGCCGCAGCAAACCGCCACACTCACATCCCAATAATAGCGGAAGCACAAAGCTGTAAAGTTAATGCAGATACCGCCATAAATTTCCAAATCCAACTCTAGGTGACAGAATCCCTTTATAAACCGTACATTTTCATAATCTTGTTACTGAATGTACAACACATGATCCTTTACTCCGAGACTTGAAAGAAAACCATTATAATTAACGTAATTATGAAACATATTTTGACAACTTGCATTTTCCTAAACGTTGTGGTTTCTTTTGGCCGACAGTGTATCAAAGAAGCAAACATGCTCATAACATTTACTAGTTTTCAGTAAATATTGGTACGAATTAGTTAATATTATCACATCACGCAACGTGCCCTTATCGTTTTTTCCCCCTGGAATTAATAATAATAATGTTGTTATTATTATGTAACCAAAGGAAAACTACATATATACTATATAAATAATTTATGTTTTTTGGAGTAATGCCGTGTAAAATTAAATTAGAACCATACGTTTCGGAGAAACCTTGCCTCCTTTTTCAATGGAATCAAACAATGTGGCCAAAGAAAGTATATCAATGAGAAACGTACGTTTCTAATTTAATTTCACATAGCAATAGCCCAAAAAACATTAATTATTTATATAGTAATCCGGGCCGTGAAAGCCTTAATCTACATACATATATCTCTACTTAGTATAAAACAAAGTCCCCGATTCTTGGATGTTACGGCTAAACTCGAGAACCACTGGATGGATTTTGATGTGGTTTTCACCATTCTGTAAAGGATATCTCCAGATGGTTTTTGTAGAAAATAATTTAGTTATGATCAAAGGAAGCCAATCACTAACGATTTCAGTGGAAAAAGTCAAAAGAAAAACCTGGCGTCTCTGCGCTTTTTAAGCTTACGCTGGGCAAACCGTTAAAAAAATCAATATACTACAGTATGAGTGTAAGAATTGTTCAGCATGAAAAGTTCTACAAAAAATGCTGGGAGGGCATATCTCTATCTTCAATATATTGCCTACTATAAGTGTTTTTAGATTGGATGGAAGGTGGAATTGAGTTTCATGCACCTCGCCATTCTTAAATTACGTCTGACAAGAATTCGTTGCACATGCATCTCCATGATAATATGATTAATACAGTCAGTGATTTTAACCCATCATGCTGAGACGTAAAACGGATATAGGTCGTAGTTCATTGACATTGGAAATAAAGACGCTTATCACGTAATGCATTCATAACCGTTCACGGGCGAAGCCGAGGCGGGTTGCTAGTACTGTATATTGAAAGCATGTTATTTACACAATACATCATTAGAAAATGCTTACTTAGTTACTAACTTACTTACTCTCCTGACTCCACAAACCGCAGTCGGTTCTTGGCCTCGTCAAGTAGCCTCCTCCACCTCTTTCTGTCCTCGGCATCTTCCCCCTCGCGCTCCAAGTAGCTGGATGTCCATGGCAACCGGGTTCTCCATCTCATTTATGGTCTGCCTATAGGTCTTCGTCCGTCCGGCTTTTTCTCATACACATCTCGCAGTCTAGATCCATTTTCTCTTCTGTACACGTGGCCAGTCCATCTCAGCCGGGGCGGGTTGCTAGTACTGTATATTGAAAGCATGTTATTTACACAACAACATCGGATTCGTTATACAACTCCTTTAGTTCCTTGTTCTTTCTCCTTCGCCACTCACCTGCTTCACAAATTGATCCGAAAATCTTTCTGAGAATGTTATTTTCAAAACCTTTATCTTTCTCTCTGTGTATTTGCTTGATCTCCATGTTTCTGCACCATATAGTGTAGTAATACTGGCCTAATTATAGGTTTATATATTCGTATTTTGGTCCCTCTTGATAACAATTTGGATGTGAGTAGTTTGTTAACTGAATATGATGCTCTGGATGCAGCTTTAATCCTCACTTCTATGTCCTGTTCTTCTTCGTTCCTATTGTTTATTAGTGTCCCCAGGCATTTGAACTCGTCTACTTCTTCAAACACATGGTTATCAATTAGTAATGTTCCATGTCCTCTTGTCTTGTAATTTCTCTCTACCTTCATGAATTTTGTATTTTAGTTAACAATAAAATTTAACACTATTTACCGCGGTGTAACAATGACATTACTGTTTACAATTTTAAAGATAATAATAATAGTCAAAATGTAAACCAAAAATAATAGAATTCTGCCGCAATAAATCAGAAATACTTATTGACATCAAATTGGTAGGTGAAATGCTACAGGAAGTACGGGACTTCGCTACTCAGGAAGCAAATTAACCAGTGATGGACGAAGCAAAGAGGATGTAAAAATACATTGGCTCAGGCAAGGAAAGCACTTCTAAAGAAAGGAAATCAGTTGACATCAAATATTAGGTAAGAAAGTCTTTTTTGAAATCCTTTGTCTGGAGCGTGGCCCTCTATGGACTTTGACTGTTGGAGCAGCAGAAAAGAGGAGAATAGAAGCGTTTGAAATCCGATATTACAGGAGAATGATGAAGATCAGATGGGTGGATACAGTCAGAAATGAAGAGGTATTAAGACGAGTGGGAAAGGAGAGATGTTTCTGGTGGCTGCTTATGAAGAGAGGAGATAGGTTGGTACAACACATACCAAGACACCCAGGAGTAGCATACTTAGTCATGCAAGGAAGGGTCGAGCACAAGAACTGTAGGGGTAGACCAAGTTTAGAATATGTTGAACAGAATGCCTCGGAATTAAGGTGTGTGTGGTAGCTATGTAGAGATGAAACGATTAGCTCAGGAGAGGGAGGCATTGAGAGTTGCATCAAACCATTGAAGAGACTGAAAACTCAATCAACAACAACAACGACAAGTAAATAACAGTCCTGAAAATAATTAAATGTATTAGTTGTGATTACTATTTTAATGGGGCAATTTTAGAATTACGCGTTTCGACGTCAGATCCTGATCACTGGGTTGAAGTTTAATTTTTTTACGAATATTATCAAACTACAATAAGTGTTGTGCGTTTATTATGTGTTTTACGAGGGCTGTTTTTAGCCTATTTTAATTTTTGAAAAAATAGACTTATGAGATCACCTTTTGTCCGTGTGTCTGTCTGTGTGTGATGGTGTGTGTCCCCCCTCCTAATAACGTCTAAACGGCTGGAGCGATTTCAATGAAACTCGGTAAGTTCATAGCACAATTCCAGATGACCCCGATAGTGCCCTTCAAATTTTGTTACGTCTCACCATTCCAACATGGCGGCCGTGCGAAACATTTCACCAGCATTCAATATCTCCGAAACTATTCCCGATATCACCCTGGATTTTTTTACGGTGATAAAGGGAACTACTAGAAGTTCACCTATGTGGTAACTACAAAACAAGCATGGCGGCCAAGCGAAGTTGCGACATTTAAATAGACGTTTCTCGCGATTTAACCAGCCAAACGCAATAATACTTGATACAGTATATGCTTATACATATTGTAATGCACCGACATCTAACTTCGTTCAATTGTTTACATAACCTCAAGATGGCGGCTGTGCGAAATATTTCACCGGCATTCTATATCTCTGAAACTATTAGCAGTATCACCCTGAAACTTTGTACGGAGTTAAAGGGCACTACTGGAAGTTCATCTATAAGAATTTCAAAAACCGGTTAACTACAAAACGAATATGGCGGCCAGGCGAAGTTGAATAATGTTCAATACACCTTTCTCGCGATTTAATGATCCAAACGCAATGAAACTTGGTACAGGAAATATTTATAGACATTGTAATGCACTGGTATCCAATTTAGTTCAATTGTTTCCATAACCTCAAGATGGCGGTTGTAGGAATTTTAAAATTAAGTTTTTATTTCTTGTGTCGTAATCATGCGATCGAGTTAAAGTTTGAATAATGAACCTACGTAATCATTTTCTTCTATGTGACTCTATGGCCTATACGTATAACAATCCAACATGGCGACCATCCGAAATATTGAGATGGATCTCAATATCTACGAATCTATTACAGCAATCAAACTGAATTGTTTAATGTTCATAGGGGCTAAGAACATAAGTTCACCTATAGGACTTTCAATAACCTGGTGATCACAAATCCGACATGGCGGCGACGCAAAGTATAAATATTCACATGGTCGTTTTTCGCAAATTAACCATCCGAGTGCAGTGACACTTGGTACGGTAAATCCTTATAAAAATGTTAATCCACTAGTATCTATTTTTTTCAATTGTTCCAATAACCACAAGATGGCAGCTGTGCGAAATTTTAAAATGTCGTTATTACTTCTTGTGTCCTAATCATGCGATTGAAGTTTGAATACTACACGTACACAATAATCTTCATGTAACAGTACGTACCTCTAAGACCTACATATTTAAAAATCCATCATGGCGACCAACTGCAGTATTTATTCGGTTCTCAACAACTAAGAATCTATTACAGCAATCAAATTGAATTTTTGTATGTTGATAGAGGCAATTAACATAAGAAGGATATATGAAAATAGGCAGTATAGTTCTTCACGGAACTACTTGTTTTCTTCAAGTTCTGATGGACAGTACCAAAATAACAGATTGGCATACCAAACTGATTTTACTACTAAATGTTTGCTTGTTTTACCCTTATGTCTCAACATAATCACCAAAACGATTGAAACATTTGTCGTATCGTTACACCAGCTTTCCAATGCCCTCGGCATTGAGGTGGGTACGTCTGGATTGTCTCCTGTTTTTTTTCCTTTTTGGCGTGGCGTTGCCGCCCAACCATACCTTCAATTCTCGAAAAAGGTGAAAATCATTCACGACCGTACTGTGCCAACGTTACGATAGACCTTTTCAGAGAATTCAAGTGTGAAGTTTTGGACCATTTGCTGTTTAGTCCAAACCAGCACGGAATCGTATTACGATTCGCAGTTTGAATATCGTTATATAAGGTTAGTTTGTTTTATAACGGTTTGTGAATTACGTATGAGTATTACGCACGTGTGTACAGTTAGGACACCACAATACATTATATATTTCAATGTATATTTCATAAATTCGACCCCGCCCAGTCACTACGCAAGTTTGTGTTGAATGACTCTAATAAAATCATAATAATAATATCGTATGGCCTCGGATGCCGGTGCAAGCTTTGCAATTTGACACCCAGAGGGTAGCTTGCATGACGAATTTCGTTGTTCCTTGAATCACTATGCAAGTCAAGGAGGTTAGATATCTAAGCTCCTTGAACACTATAGCGCTTTCTAATAGAGAAATGATGAACTTTGTGTTGGCGGAAACTCCCGAGATTAATTTTGCCATTATGAACACGGCCTAATGAACTCAAATGGGTTCTTTGACATGCCTACATCGTATGTCATGCGTGTTGAATGACTGAAGAGTTACAGCTGACAAATAGTTTATGTTCAGTCTTCATTTATACAGATGTAAAAGTACAGCTTCATTCATAACAACTGCCACATTACTTACAAATATCGACATAATTCACTAGTTTTGTTTTCCATTGACATTGCAAGAAGCGTACGGCATGGGCGAGTGGTTCTCCCAAAATCCATGTTGTTGCAATCACTTTGATCGATGCCGTACTCTCTATTCAAGTGACACGCCTCAAGTGTCACGTGTCATGGAATGAAAATGTGGTTAGAGGGGTTCTCTCTCCCTCCAGGAAACCAGCCATCTCTTGGCCTGCCGTCGTGACCTTCACCTGGATATCAGCTGGATGTATGTCTGTTACGTGTTAACGCTTTTCATATTTGTTGATGTTAATGTACAAAATCAGTTTACCACGTTTCTTATTCCTGTTCACTTGTTAATTTTGGCAACACCGCTTGCAAGCCAACTAACGTGTTCACGCACATTAGTTGGCTTGCAAGCGGTTTTGTCAAATGTGAAGTATTTTTGTTCTGCTTTCTCCTAAACCACACATCATTTCCAATTTGTCTTTCACGTGTTTCGATGCGTCCTTATTCCTGGTTGTCTAGTAATATCCTCGCTTATCTTGGATAGACCTATGCTATAGGACAACTTACATAATTTCTAACATAGAAGAATTCGGAACAAAGAGAGAAAATGAAAACTCCTTTTATGATAAAACTCTCATGCCTATCTACTGTATATTCGCACCATCCCACCTAACATACAAGTTAACTAGGGAGTGATTCTTAATTGAAGAATTATTAAGAACGTTACTGATTTTACCAATTACTCCTGCCTATAAGGTGAAGAGTTCCGAACAAAGATCACTAATACTCTATAAGGTCGGAATTCTACGCTACGGATGCAGTGCTGAGCAACTACTCAACTATGAGTTGAGACATCGTGTGACGCGCTTTGCAGTTCATAGCTTTCCTTTCAAGGTGTGGAGAAACAAAACATATCACGCACCAAACGTTTAATGTGTTTGTGCTATTAGCAATGGAATCCATGATCGATTTCACGCAATGACTGTTGTCAAAGAAATGCTCTTTAAGAGTGCTCTGCAAATGAAAAGAGTAACACTTAGAAATATATCCTTTTTGAGTTTTCCGGTTATTTTGTAGGGCCATTGACTGCATTAGACATGTTATTAGAATTTCGAAGATAATGAACGCACTGAAAGTGGTAATAATGGCGTATATCAATATAGCCTTTTCTCATGTATTAAAGATTATTGAGCGGCTTCGGCGGCGTAGTTGGTAGCATGCTGAGTTTCTATGCCCAAGATCGCGGGTTCAAACCCGGCCAAAGTCGTTGTTTTTTAAGAGCGTTAAAAATTCCTCAGTATACCTTCCTTCGGAGAGGAAGTAAAGCCGGCGGTCCCATGTCATAGATTTATGGCATGAAAAAGAATCTTCCGCTAACTACACTTGTGGAAGCTAAAATTTGTAGGTTAGTTTGATAACGCTATATTAGTACCAAAGTTCGCCGCCAGGTGCTGACTGCGATGGCATATAGTAGCCACGTCCGTAGCTAGGTGTCGTGGACGGTAGCGTTTGGTAGCAAAAGTAGGAATTACTTGAAAAATTAGTCGTCTGCAGTCCTTCTACCTGAATCACAGATAAAACACGCTAATACAGCCATCACAATTAACACCGGTTTTCAGACAAATTCTACACACACCCTAAGTACACGGGGCAAAATGATCACGTTGTCGCAGCCACTAAACTAAGGAACCAACCAACCAATCTACATATTATTGAAGGGAAATTATAAAAGCTAGGCAAGCTTGTCAGGATCTATATAATTGTTCGTGATTTCGAAGAAATTCCTTTATTCGAAGGAGTTCAAAACTGGGTTCATTGGTCACTGGAGGACAATAAATACAGGATCCTTCATCATCTTAAAGTAGACCATAGCTTCTCCTATTTACTTCCTTGTAGCTTACTCTCTTCTCAGACCACCTCGTGGTGAAGTAGCTAACGTTCCTATCACCTCAGAGGCCCGGGTTCAATTCACGGTTCTGCCAAGTAATTTTAATTCTTGTGTGAGGACTGGAATAAGATGAGGCAAAACTGAGAAAAAATAAGTGTTCGATTCCCACCACAGCCATCCTGGAAATGGCTTTCCGTGGTTTCTCCACTTCTACTCGAGGTAAATGCTGGGATGGTTGCTAAATTAAGGCCACGGCCACCACCTTTCCTATCTGACCCCCCAATTTACAAATACTCACACTAGTGTAGCCATCACAGGTTATCACACAAATTCCACACACATATACACTGGGCTATATGGCCACGATCTTGCAGTCCCTAAAATAAGCAACAACAACTGATGTTGTGGAATTCTCTTAGAATTGTTACACAAAGTCTGGGTTATTAAGTATGCAATCACATCAGCGAAACAGTCTTACACGTGAACTGAATGTGTTTATTTAGCTCTGAAAACAGGCAGGAACACGCGAAATATCGGAGAGCTGTCATGAGCATGTGCTGGGTGCACATTAAGTCCAGTGGTGTGTCGTTCTGGCGTAGCGCTACTGCTTCCACACACCTGCATTGATACATACAGTACAGTACATGCAGTAAGAGAAGAAATAGATAATAACATTATCTGCAATTCAATAAATGTGTGACTGGTTGGTGAGATAATCATCTATATTTAGAAAATTAGGGTTCTATTCCCGGTTCCATCGGGGATTTCAGAGCTGTCATGGGGGCTAGAAAGGGTTGCACTCAGCCTTGTGAGGACAAATTAGTAGACTACCTGTCTGAAAGGCAGTGACCCTGTACAAGAACGCCAAGATTAACGGTCAAGGGGACACGTCGCTCTGACAACACTTGTCAATCCGTAATCTGTAGGCCATATTGCTGAGCAGCGGTTGCTTGGTGAGCCCATGGGCTACAAAACCACAGGGGTTTTTATTCGACGTTGGATTAGAACCAACTCCTCCCTGGAGTCCACATAGAGCCACATTTCATGGCCTTGTGTGCTGCCACGATCAGCTAAGAGCCAGTAGATTCACTGATACATTTGAAATGCCTCAATGGCAAATTTTAAAAACTCAAAAATCTCTCAAATCAAGGAAGTTAAAGATACATAAAAGATATATCATAATTCGTTTGGAACAGTATTTTAATACTAGCCTGTATCCCCCTACCAAATATTTAAGGGCACCTGAACACATGGTGATCAAGAAATTCGCTACCACAATATTTATTTTGTGATCATAGAGGGATCAATTCAAACATTGTCATGACAATTTTGTATAGACAACACTGGAAAATGGCTTCAAATCTCTGCTATTCGAACATGTAATTAGCCTATAGGAGTGGATGATGCTTGACCAAAGTGAGGTGACGTGAGTCTAATTGAATTTTGTTCACTTGTTTATTTTGTACGTATTTTAACCTATTTTCATTGTATGAAAAACAAGTAGAATAACTAAAGCCTATTTCCATGTATCTTATTTACGTTAATCACCTCTATCATCATACAAAATTTCAGTGTGATTACTGTAATAGATTCGTAGAAATTGAGAACCGTCTAATATTATGGATGGTCGCCATGTTGGATTTAAATATGTAGGTCTTAGAGTTATGTACTATTACATGAAGATTATTGTGTAGGTGTAGTATTCAAAGTTCAATCGCATGATTAGGACACAAGAAGTAAAAAACAGGTTTTAAAATTTCGCACAGCTGCCATCTTGTGGCTATGAAAACAATTGAAATAAATTAGATGCCAGTGGATTAAAATTTCTATAAGCATTTACCGTACCAAGATTTATTACACTCGGATGGTTAAATCGCGAGAAACGTTCATTTGAATATTTATACTTCGCGTAGCCACCATGTTGGATTTGTGCTCACCAGGTTATTGAACGTCCTATAGGTGAACGTGAATAGCTTCTATGAACCTAAAAAATGTCAGTTTGATTCCTGTAATAGATTCGTAGATATTGAGAACCGTCTAATTTATTCGGATGGTCACCATTTTGGATTGTTATATGTATAGGCCATACAGTTATGTACCATTAAAGGAAAATTATTGCGTAGGTTCATTATTCAAACTTTCACTTCGATCGCATGAATACTACACAATAAATGAAATCTTAATTTTAAAATTTCGCACAGCCGCCATCTTGAGGGTATGTAAACAATTGAACTAAATTTGATGCCAGTGCATTACAATGTGCATATACATTTACTGTACCTTATTTCATGGCGCTCAGATGGTTAAATCGTGAGAAAAATCTAATAAATATTTCACCTTCGCTTGGCCGCCATGTTTGTTTTGTATTTTACAGGTTTTTGAAAGTCTCATAGCTGAACGTCTATTAATACCCTTTATCGCCGTACAAAATTTCAGGGTGATATCAGTAATAATTTCGAAGATATAGGATGACGATTTCTAACGATGCCTTAGCTGACATTTTACGGAAACTTTATGAACGTTGAGTAAAGTGTGTTGTAGCATATGGTGATCCTCGAGGTCATTCAAATAGAATGCAGGTTTCCATGTGTGTTCTACGTATAAAATACCCACTTTCGCTGGTTCTTTCATATCCCTTACCTCTTGTACAACAATAAGCCAATAACGCCTCATTCATCGAAAATAACCCCTGAATGCAGCATTTTTTGAAATAATGGACTCATATTTAAAACACATGGTCAGTTTATCCAATTAGCGTAGTGAGTTTAACATTCTAATTGCAGCGACTTCTCGAGAGTACTTGATACCACTCATGTTGCAGCACTCTCCACGCGCTCTCTGGTTTCGTTTGGCTAATTCAATTATTGTTAAATGAATGCAGAATAATGCACAGTGAATGAATTAAAATATTTTAACAAACACTGTCAATGGGCGTGATTTTTCTGTATTATCGACATTCGTACTGCTGAAATTTGATGGCTTGGGCAGAAACTATAAGGGTCTTTGTAAGATATTATGAACAGTGACGTCATGAGAGGGAGGTGTCAGTAACGTAGCACAATTCTCGGAATCCCCCCGCGAAAACTAAGAGCTGACATTATACACAGCTTTTCATTAGATGAAATACTTCTTCACGAATCTGAAGTTTGTATTTTATTTTTTAAGAAATGATCATTTAACAACAAACTAGTTCTTCTCTGAGGAATCTAGACTCGGAATTTCACAAAATGACAGGTCCAGATGGTACAGATATGCCAATGGAAAATTGGGAGAAAAATGTTTGGTATCTACCTGAAAGGCAGAATGCGGAACTAGTTAAGAAGAAGGAGCAGTATGCTGCATGCAGCCACCAAAGCAAAGGTATCTCAAGTGGAACTGGAGAGATCACGTTATCAGGTGGGCCTACACCGTAGCGGTATGGGATCCAAAAATAGGTAAAAGAAGCACAGGACGTCCACGACAATGTAGAAAAATACCTGGGGCTTAGTGGTCAAGGACTGCAAGAGCCAAGGTCACAGTGACGTGTGGTGTCATTCTCAAACTTTAGTCATTTGTAATAGGATTGAATGGTAATAAGTGACCTTTTAATAAGAAGAAAGGATCATTATTAGGGTTAGGTTAGTTAGAATGAAAACAAAGAATATTTTGTTATCATTAAACAACTGAAGTGGACGAGGAGAAAAATCAAGTACACAATCCATCCATTCCCCTACTATTGATAAATAGAAGCTTAAGAATATTGAAGTTATTGGCCTAATGGTTGAATGGCCTCCACGATCCCCAGGTAACAGTAAAAAGGATTTTTCAGTCTGAAGTGTACTAAAAATGAAGATTATTCTGGCTAGATTCGTTTAGCATCGTGTATTTTAGGTGTTTATAAGCATATACAGGCTGGTCGATGCGCCAATTGTCACTAGAAATCCTTAACGGTACTCTCAATAATTCTGATAACTACCTAGATATGCTTCAAGAAGTGTTGTTAGAACTGGAAAATAGTCCACGTTATGAACATTTGAAGCTGGTTAAAGAAACGTTCATATGGAGTTAGACTATCTAAATAAAAATTTTGACGAATGGATTGGCCGACGGGGTACTATTGAATGGCCTCCACGGTCGCCAGATATCACACGAATGGTTTTTCAGTCTGGGGTATACTAAGAAATGAGGATTGTTTTGTCAAGATTCGTTATGTTGAGCACGAATCCAATCAGAATTTGAAAACCTTCAGTCCTAGAAGAGTTGTGACAAAATTTATAAATCATTGTTGAAAAGATGCACAGTTTGCTTAGAACTGCATGGAAATCACTTTGAGCATTTATTGTAGGTTCATTGAACTCTACGTGTATTTCTGTGTTGATAATAAATTTGTATTTTCATTTGTTTAGTCATTATTGCACCAAACGCATTTTTGACAACTGACTTATGGTCCACCCTGTATATACAACATGTATAGAGGTAGAAATTGTCGGGTAACTGTGTTATTGTGGTGTCTGTAAAAGTCTGTATTTATAATTGAGACGAGGATTAGGATGGAGGTGGGCGTGGCTCTAGGTTAGGAACCATCTCAGCATTTGCCTGGAGTAGAAGTGGGTAAACCACGGAAAACCACTCCTAGGATGGCCAAAGTGGCAATGGAACGCACCTCATCTCACAATCAGTGTTACCTCACGAGACTGAGTTCCAGCTCTCAGAGCAGAATTCAATTTCTTGGCAAAGCCCGGGAATTAAACCTGGAGCTCCGTGGCGACAGCCAAGAATACTAGTCACTACACCACGAGATGGTCCTCTGTGATAGGGGGACAATGTCCATCCACATGGCTTGCATTATTTGCGCGATCTACGACCTAATAGCTGAATTCCTTCATTAGTAAGGTGTGTTTTGTTGACAGTTCAATTATAGAATAAATAATGGCATTCGACTTACAATGTTTACAATCCGAAATGAGCCGAATAGTCCTTCCCTGTACAAGGAATTTTGGTACAATTTTCCCTGCATCAGACACATTGTTAGTTTCCGATTAATCGAATGTCATTCATTGGCAGCACAATCGATAGATCGGCATCACACAATGGACTAGAAAAGTGAGATGAATTGAAATTCAGGTGAGGGCTGTGTTTGCTGTGATGGTCCCGTGGCGCGTAATACATGTCACGATTCTCTGGGGACACGCCCCACTGTTCATTCAGTAATGCCACCATTTCGTAGTTAAATTCCACTGCTGTAACATGGGCTACTCGGCCTTAATGTGCGGCCTCACGCAAATAGCTTGCGCGAGCCACACAGCCCACCAAAATATAGGCTCTATAATTACTCTGGCGAATTTCACTCAAATCTCTTTAATGATACAACAACAAAGAGTAAATCTACTGAATTTGGTACAGAAGAGAATTTCTAATTATACCCGCTGTTTTGTTTATTTAATATTATCTAAAATACAATTATATCACTTAAATTGTACTTTTAATTCCTATGGAATGAAATTACTCTCCCTTTGAATAAAATAAATATTAGATGTGAATAGCTATAATTTTAATTTTAAGAAATCGCCTGGGCCTTCTTTCATCATAGTTGTAATTATTATATTAAACGTAAGTTAAATAAGAATTTACATCCAAATGAGGACTTGGAAAAATAGAACAGAATTGTATCATTTTTAAAACAAAACATTACCGTATCTCATTCTTCACGAAAGTTTAAAGAAATGTCCACCTCGTTAAAGAGTGACTAGCATTCTTAGGTGTCACTCCCTAGGTCAATTCCTAGCTCTGCAAATACATTAAATTCTAATCTGAGGGCTGGAACGGGGTACACAGCCTCGTGAAGTAAATGTGAGAAGACGTTGGCGCTTCCGTGGTTTCACCCACTTTTAATCCAGGAGAATAATTGGTACCTAAATGTTTTAAGAAAGTTTACATGACAAAGTAAGAAATTTATGATAAGATTTTAACAAAGCGTTACTTGTAGTGCTAAGATCTTCTAAATTTGTTTCAAAAGAGTGTGAATGTCGGTAGTAGACACGCGGTAGCGTAGCAACTGTACAACCAACGGCTCCTCTCAGATAAGTAACCATATACATAATAGAATTCAAGTGCATGCTCAAATTTTATTTTATTTATTATAATCTGTTGTTCCAATGCGAGTTTTATAATTTCCATACGAGTGTCTTAATTACCATTATAGGCGAGTTGCATACGACTGTTTATGTTCGACGATAATTATAACTTTATTCTATGTTTTAACATAAATATTCATAAATAACTGTTGAGATTGTCACTAGAATTTTGTGATCGGGTGCTGCGCTGGGAAGGATATCTCTGATTTCCAAGCTCTCTGACCGACCGACGCATGCGCTCTGTGTGCTTCAATGCCATATGTGCATATTGAGCACCAGTATTCAGTAAAAATGTCACCGAATTCGTTTGAAAACAACGCGCTGTGTAGAAATTGGATTTGGGGATATTAAGGTACAGTGCTATTTCTTGTCTCATATTCACCAGTTTATTTACGCGAACATATGGACGGTGCAATTTCGGTAATTTATATAGACATGTTGGATTTTGAGCACATGCGCGAAGGTATCCTTATCGAATTGGTCAAACAACTGTTTCTTGAGCTGTGATTGGTGGGAGAAACTGTTTCATAATGAAAAAATAGTGTTACAGTATAATGACCATCATTATGATACAGTTTTCAGACATATAATAGTCAGGGTCGAACATAAACTAACATTATATAACGAGATTCAAACTGCGATTCGTAATGTAAACACCAAATAAACGCAC
This sequence comes from Meconema thalassinum, assembly GCA_946902985.2. Classification (NCBI taxonomy): domain Eukaryota; kingdom Metazoa; phylum Arthropoda; class Insecta; order Orthoptera; family Tettigoniidae; genus Meconema; species Meconema thalassinum. Next base: position 1,710,328,333 of record OX336388.2, on the reverse strand, counting down.
TACACTTATTGTAGTTATTTCTACATAAATTTAAACTTCAACCCAGTGATGAGGTTTCATGATGAACGCTTGAAGGTCTAAACGCGTAATTCTGAATATTGCCCCATTATAACAGTGAGTTTACATGTATGTATTTCCAGGAGGGTTATATACTTATTATCCATATATTATATATCTTGTACCCCACCCAGTCATTGGGCAAATTCATGTTGACCGACTGAAGAGTTACAACTGGCGGTGTGTATTAATAGGACCAAAGAGTCAATAAATCCACAACGATGTTGTAAAAACTACGAAAATGACAATCAAAGAAAATTTTAATTTGAAGCAATTTCCAACAATATTTTTAGAAATAATTATGAACAAATTTTTAAAAGTAAGATTTTTTAAATTGTGGAAAGGTCTTTAGATTAAGTAATGTACATTACTGTAAGGCGTAAATTGTCTATTTCCTTTTTTTTTGCTGAGGATGAGTTATCTCTTTACTCGGAACATGACCAACTACTAAACTTTGAATATTTCAATAAAGTATTGACTAGGCGGAAAGTCTAAAAATAAGTGTTTTAATCATACCTTAATTAAGGTCTCGGCCGTCTTGTAACCAAATTCTAGACCCTATTAAAAATAGACACACTAGTAAAGCCATCACAATGACGCAGGTTATCAGACAGATTCAGTACACACACAAACACCGAGGTTACATAACCAAGATGTCACAAATTCCCTAAATGAGTCAACAACAACAATTAAAAAAACAACCGCTAAAGTAAACCAAACTGTATTGATTTGCAAATGTCCGAACCTTCTCGTTTTACTCTAAGTTCTCTGGAGTTAATTTAGATTTGGTGTACAGCATTTAGGCTAAGGACATCACTATTTATCACTGTAAGGTTAAGACAATATTCCGCTTAATTAATGGCGTGCGGCGACGGGAGGGTCCTGGTCCAGGTATTTTGAGTTGTATTGTGCACTTATCTAGAATTTAAATAATTGCTCAACAAGGATATGTTAGGAGTGAATGACGTACAGTATGTGATTGCAAGGATATGATGCATAAGTGATTAGTATATGAGGTGGTGTGATTGTTACATTAAAAGGCTCCAGAATGCCATGAATCCTACAATTTTCCGAAATTTTATTTTTGTGTAACGTAAGCTACGGGTCATTTGCTTTCCAACGGTATAATTGTTTCCCTCAGCTCATTTTTTCTAAGGCTACCTTTCTTACACTTAACCACAACTGCGTTCCTGATTAAAACCCACTGATGTCGAGTATTAGTACCACCACCCCTCTCTATAAGACAATAGACATTAATAAAACAGAACGCGAAAAGGTGGGGTTTTGTATTATTGATATGTTATGAATTATTTGACGTAAGAAGGAGGTGCCGGTGTTAACAGAAGTCGTGTTTAGTTTCCCAATCAATTGTATTAGCAAGCGCCACGCAACCAGCCTCAAAAGAAAGGAAAGTCTTTCATATGTGAGATTAGGACACGGAAATGGAAGAGAATTGGTATTCTGTTGTGTAATTTGTTGGCAGGCGAAGGATTTTATCTCTAATTTTAACCTCTATCATAGCATGTTTTATCCGTCAGGGTTGATGTACTCATTTACACTAAAAGCCAGTGTTCAGTGCACACAATGGAACTAGTCTCTACATTAAACATGCACCGGGTCAGGTAATAGCGGCTGTAATGTTACTCAATTCCAAGCCCTGCAGGTGTACATGGACATAATTTTAAAAAGGGATGACCTGTATTGCTGGCAGCCTGGAAAGAGTCAAGTGCTGCTTCTACATGCCAGCAATTGTTCTCACACTGTAGGTCAAGGGCGCAATCAAGAGTGCTTCCCTGCAGAGCCATAACTATAATAAATTCTAAAATCTTGTATGATCCTCTTACTTTGATCAAAACGCTATGGTTCTATGGTTATTATTACTGTTATTGTTTTTATTGTTAATAATAATAATAATCATCATCATCATATTTTTAATCGCTTATTCTCCCAGATCGGCTTCACCCACGGAATCTGCGAGGATCATACGCCTACCGTCGCAAGGACAGTGTCAGCGAGCTCAACACACTTTGTTGCACAGGCTGTTCCAAATCAACGAGTTTGAGTATGCGTACACGCGAGTACTCAGCAGTGATGCTCGGAGTACGGTTGGAGAGGGACTGGGGGTGATAGCCAATACGTCACTGGGCGAAGGTCATAACACAAACCCATTGGCTTTCTGCCAGTTTTGATATATCCACCGCGCAGTGACGGCAGCTCCCACAGCAGAGTTGTATTGCATGTTGCAGGTTTACTCACGCAAGGCGGCGAGTACTCTGCTGCTCACTGGCAAGCAGCTATGCTGGAACAGCCTGTTGTAGCAGATACAACTGGGGATGGTGATAGGTCGTTCACCCAGGTGACCGCTTACTTGGGTCTAATTAAGAAAGGGTCAGGGAAGGGATTATGAAAGAATGTCGACCGTGGACCTGCTGAAAGGAACCGTCCTGACATTTGCTTTGTGGTGAAAATGGGAAACAACGAAAAACATTTTCAGGACGGGCGAGGTGGGAATTGAACCCACGCTCTTTCGATGCCAGTGAGGCAAACGCTAGAGAGTTAGTGCTCTAGTTATATGGGAAATTGTATATCAAGGAGAAAATCAATTCCACTCCCACTCTGTTGGAGGTCAGAACTCGGGATATAAGGATGAATGGCCAAGGTTGACCAAGACATAAGCAAAACAAACAACTTGTCGTGAAGAACTATATAGCATATTTTCATATATCCTGCATATGTTAATTGCCTCTATCAACGTACGAAATTTCGGTTTGATTGCCGTGATAGATTCGTAGATATTCAGAATCGTCTAAATATTTCTTATGGTCGCCATGTTGGATTATTATATATGTAGATCTTAGAGTTATGTACTATTACATGATTAGGACACAAGAAACAAAAACGAGAATTTAAAATTTTGCACAGCTGCCATCTTGTAGTTATGAAAACGATTGAAACGAATTAGATGCCAGTGTATTAAAATGTATATAAGCATTTACTGTACCAAGTTTCACTGCACTCGGATGGTTACATCGCGAGAAACGTCCATTTAAATATTTATATTTCGCGTCGCCTCCATGTTGGATTTGAGCTCACCAGGTTATTGAAAGTCCCATAGGTGAACTTATGCTCATAGCCACCATGAACATAAAAAATAACAGTTTGATTGCTGTAATAGATTCGTAGATATTGAGAACCGTCTGAATATTTCGGATGGTCGCCATGTTGGATTGCTATATGTAAAGGCCATAGAGTTATGTATCATTAAATACAAATTATTGCGTAGGTTCATTATTCAAACTTTCACTTCCATCGCATGATTACGACGCAAGACATAGAAAATTAATTTTTGAATTTCGCACAGCCACCATCTTAAGGTTATGTAAACAATTGAACTAAATTAGATGCCGGTGCATTATAATGTGTACATTTGCTGTACCAAGTTTCATTGAGTTTGGATGGTTAAATCGCGTGAAAATTGTATTTAAAAGTTTCAACTTCGCTTGGCCACCATGCTCGTTTTGTAGTTAACAGGTTTTTGAGTGTCACATAGGTGAACTTCTACTAGTGCCCTTTATTACCGTACAAAATTTGAAGGTGATATCGTTAATAGTTTCGGAGATATAGAATGCCTGTGAAATAGTTTGCACAGCCGCCATGTTGGATTGGTAAAACGTAATAAAATTTGAAGGACACGGTCGGGATTGGCCATGACCGTACCGAGCTTCATTGAAATCACTCCAGCCGTTTACAAGTTATTAGGGACACACACACACACACACACACGCGAACAATTACACACACATACGCACACACACACACGGACAAAAGGTTATCTCTTATGCCTTTTTTTTTTCATAAATGAAAATGGCTGATGAAATAAAAATTATAATTTATTTAGTTCTTAAACATATTTTTCTTAGTAAAATTAAAATTAAATCTAGAGGTAGGATTATTCCTTGACAATGGTTTCATCACTCAATCTCTCTCCTAATAGAATCCACAGTTGTGTTAGGAGTGTCAGCTGGCCATAAATTATGCGGGTGTTGTTATTTTTCACTTCCGCTCTGAAAGTGTTTGAGTAACGTGCTTGATAATGTTTCTCGCCAATCTATTTGTGTGAAGGACGTGAGTGGATTGCAGCAGCTGTTGCCGCCAGGTATTTCTGTGCACGTCTGTGCCGTCAAATACACGTATTCATTCATACTGTATATCTGAGTGAGTGCTACGTGACGCAGCGCGCAGGCTGTGCAGTGTTGTGTACAGCTGCGTTTTACGATCTGCAGTTCTAACTTTTAATTGTGCCATTTCAACACGCTTCGCTTTTCGCGCTAAATCTTATCCAGTGTTATTGTTATGAAACTGTTAAATGCAACATTTCCAAGCACTCTGATAGCATCATTAGTGCCCTAATAACAATAAGGGCGATCATCTCGTGGTGTAGTAGCTTTCACCGTGGAGATCCGGGTTTGACTCCCGGCTCTGCCATAAATTTAATGGAACGGATTCACTCTGCCTCGTGAGGCAGAACTCAGAAAACAGGTGGTTGGTTCTTCAGTTTAGGGGATGCCAAAACGCGGTAATGTAGCCCCGTGTACTTTTGGGTGTGTGTAGAATCTGATTGATAACTGGTGTTTATTATGATGGCTGTATTAATGTGTGTTATGTGTAATTCAGGTAAGGACTGCAATTTCAAGTAGTTCCTACTTTTGATACCAAATACTACCGACAATGACACCTAGCTGTGAACGTGGCTACTAGATCCCACCGCAACTTGCACCTGGTGGGGAACGTTGGAACCAATAGAGCGTGAATAAAATCTAATCTACAAATTTTTGCTTCACACAATTGTCGTTAATGGAAGGTTATTTTACATGCCATCAATCTATTACATGGGACCGCCGGCTTTTCGTCCCCTCGGAAGGAAGACATACTGAGGGATTTCTAACGCTCTTAAAGAAACTGACAACTTTGGCCGGGTTTGAACCCGCGTTCTTGGGCATAGAAGCTCAGCATGCTACCAACTACGCCTCTGAAGCCGCCACACTCAGAAGACAATTCATATTACTTTTCAGTCATTCAACACAATATTAACACTGAAAGTGATAAAAATGTCCAGCATAACATCAACACATTGCTAGCATTTCGCCCCAGCGTGCCAATTGGGCTCTTCAGTTGGTAAAGGCACACCTACCAAGCCATTATAATTAACACTGAAAGCATAACGAATAGAATATAAAGTGTGATCTCTTCTCCCTCAATAGCATGTAATGAATACGTATCGGGTTGGCACTCGCCGCTACGCAGCGCTATAGTCGACCTGAGATTGTTGATTTCCACATATGTTTATGTGTTTATGTGCGATATATTAAGTATTTAATCGGTCGGAGTGTTTTGGTGGTGTTCTGTGCAAACGTTTATTGATATACAAGTGCTTACACTATTAATTCGTAGCTTTAATATCTGGAAATGCTATTGTAGGAAGCATTAACTGAAATGGAATTTAATTTCTTGTTGTGTGTTGACGTTATCTTCGTGTGTTAATTTTATTGTTATTTAATGTAAGTAAACAGCAGTTTAGCCCTTACATTTTCATGAGTGCTTAATGCGAGTAGTGAAGATGCCTTGCTGTTTTGTACCAGGTTGCAGATCTGGCTATGGGGACTGTAAAGAGGTCAGACGGTTTTTCAAACCTCCTAAAGATAAGGAACGTTTTATCAAGTGCAAAGGGGCCATACCAGGGATGGATAGGGAACTTACCGAAAAGTCCTACATCTGTGATGCTCACTTTTCAGAAGATTTAATTGTTAAATTTGACAAATTTGTGGTAGGAAGTAGTACTTCTCCCAAGAATCAACTGGCGATTGAAAGACTATTCTATTCCACATATATTTCCTAATTTGCCTAACTATTTGTCCAGTATGGTGTAAATAAAATGCTCTTGATGCCATTAAAAGACTACTTCTGTGAAGAAAGGGATGAGAATAAAACGACAATGAGTTTAAAAACATATATCTACCGTAATGCTGAAGGAGGCGTGATCAGTTTTAGGCAATAGCCTACTCTAAGAAGGGGTCATGACTATGCCTTCTATGTCTGTTTACTGTTAAGTTCTTCTGAAATGATGGTAGTTTACTGATTTTGGTGTTTGTGGAGTGAAATTTATGGTTATTATTGAATTTTATGGTAATCTACGATAAAGTTGAAAGTTCCGTTCGTACGTTGTTTTTTTCTATTTGGCTGTGTTGCAAGTCTGTTCAGGGAATTTAAAATGTGTAACAATGTGACGAAATCCTTTCTGATAGCTAGGTTAATTTTTCCGTTCTTTAAAAAAAAAAAATTACCGATAGCTGGCAAAACTAACTGCATTTTGAACTAGCTCTCTGTCTTCGCTTATTGTCGAAACTGGGCTATTACAGGAGACGACTTATTAAATTATAATTGGGCACAGTAAAGTAAGTGGAGATGTCGAACTTATTATCTTGCGGTGTTTTAACATGTAAAACAGGTCGCAAGGTTTTAAAAGGTTCGTAAGCGCCAATGCTAACTTACATCACAGATCGGAGCCAGCGCTGCGCTGCGGCGGACTAGGCGTACTAGACCAGTGATATCACTTCTTATTCTATTCGTTATGCTAAAAGTGATAAAATTGTCCGGCATAACTCAACACATTGCTACCGTTTCGCCCCAGCGTGCCAATTGGGCTCTTCAGTTGGTAAAGGCACACCTACCAACACTTTTAGTGTTAATTATAATGGCTCAACGGACAATACTCATTTTGTTTCTCTTTCGAGAACTTTTGATTGTATTCAATGCCAAAGCAAGGTTTATTGTTTTTGGAAGTGGAGTTTTTGACTCCGGTGGTGCACTGGCATGCTCGTGACGTGGCCACACATGTGGCGAGGCGTCTTGCATTGGCCTTCTCAGTGTGTACCTGCTACGCGTCTTGGTAGGTGTGCCTTTACCAACTGAAGAGCCCCATTGGCACGCTGGGGCGAAACGCTAGCAATGTGTTGAGTTATGCTGGACATATTTATCACTTTTAGTGTTAATTATAATGGCTCAACGGACAATACTCATTTTGTTTCTCTTTCGAGAACTTTTGATTAAACACAATATTATCCCAATTACTGGAAAATACAACCCCCCCTCCCAAAAAAGTACGTGATAAAAATTACCTGGGATTATAATGTAAAGTTTTGAAGCCATTCTTTCAGTGTTGCCTATGCAAACTGTCAGTTGTAACTCTTCAGTCGGTCAACATGAACTTTCCCAATACTGGGCGGGCTACAATGTACAGTATATCGCGAATTAAAAAGTAAGATACAATTCCCATTTATGGCCCTTTACTAAACCACTAATTTTTGCGACAAGGATACTAATTTTCACGTTATTTCGCGAATTAGATATTGCTGTATCGCTTTAATTTCGCTTTAATGATATTCGAAAATTAATCATTAAATGTCTCATTATTGTGGTTCTGAATTATTTATATGAATGGTAGATGTATAAATTACTAGTAAGCATCCAATATTATTTTATTATATTCCTGATTTTGTATTAATTTTATAGCTAGCAGTGACAGAATTATTTCAACTTGTTGAATCTTTATCTTTTCTTTCTTTTCATACATAATCTTGAAACAATATTTCAAGCTCGTTATTCACTACAGATTTCGCTGTAATATCGCGCTTATCGCAAAATAATTGAATTTGACTTTAAAATGGCCTTATCGCTTTAAGTCGCTTTAATTCGCGAATATAATATCCTTATCTTCTTAACCAGAAACATATGATTCGTAAAGATATCGCAAAATCGCTTTAGAATTTTTTTTTTTGTTGCGTTTATCATTAATGCGAAAAAATCATGCATCTAACCGTACATTATGTCAGCTCGCCCCGTTATGGCTGCCACGGGTGGGTGCGGAGCGGGGCGGGGGGAACGCATGTACAGGCATACAATGAGAACAGTACTAATAACCTACTTGACGTTACATTGTACTAGACGATGAAAGTTGAACGCACACCGCACAGCGCACGACCCAGCACGAACCATGCACACACACGACATTCGCTGAGGTTTCACTGGTGAAGACTGCACGTCTATCGCGGGCGTGTGGCTTGGCGGAGCACGTTAGTTCCGATTTCCGCCACCGTCAACAATTCGTTGGACGGGTAATACCATTCTTTCCTATAACCAGGCCTTGCCCATAGCAGAGCGGCAACGCCGCACCCACGTCTGTGTGTGGCGAGCAGTAAGCATGGTGATGAATGGTGCTGAACGTGCGAGTCCGCATGAAATTGGATATATTCCTTTATCGCTCGCTGTTTTTTCAATAGTGTTCAAGGTAGACCCGAGAGCGAAGGCTAATCATCTGGGAAACGTAAGTACAGCTCCTGACACAACGTCGTTATTTTATAATATTAAATGATAGTAAGCTCTCGAATTCTATCATACGTGTTTGCGCTTCTGTATTGTTTCGAAGCTTCATGCATTTTGATTTTTAAGCTTCATACACATGTTAATATGTAAATGTGTTGAAACAACAATCGTACGTTCACAGTAGCGGAGTCTTTATTCTCGTCAATAATCAGTAAGCCTACTTTCGATCGACCATGACCTACGATAGCTATTTTTCTCATGTCTTCGTTGGCATTTAAGCAGTGTAAGTTAAACAGATACACATACATCATTGATATGGGCGTACTAATTAGTTACTAAAACATAGATAGCGATTTATTGCGTGAGGAAGTTACCTTCGTCTATTTCTGTTTCGTATGACGTCAGAATAAGAACGCCTGCTGGAAATGATAGCCTACCGAGCTACCTACTGTAATTTATTAGCAGAGGCAAGTGATGTCTCAGAAGTCTAATGGTGCTTTATTATTATTATTATTATTATTATTATTATTATTATTATTATTTCCAACACATATTATTACCGTTTATACGGGGTTGGGGTTGAACTAAGATGACTTTTTTAAATGTGGCGAATGGCCGGGTGCCCTTCCTGATGCCAGCCTCATCAGAATGGTTAGAGGTACAATGACTGAAACTGGGAAAAGAATTGGATGAAAGCGTCAGTGACCGGCATTTGCTTGGAGCTAAAATTTGAAACCACGGAAACCCATTCCAAGAACGGTTGACGATGGGACCAATGGTCTCCCGATTCCAGTGATAGTCAGGTCCCAGGGCCTTGCGCCACAACGTGAGTGGCTACACCGGTCGATATTATTATTATTATTACCGGTACCAATTATTATTATTATTATTATTATAGACAGAGAATACTCATTTCGATTTCCTCAGTCTCCACTGTGGCTTTCTAGGATAAATTGTTTTTCAGCAACGTACCGGTATCAATGAAAAATCCACAGCCTGCTTCCAGTCTCCAACCGGGTCAGGAATGGAATGAATGAAGCCCCTATCTAGCGGCGAGGATATGAACTGTGCCGGCTGCCGAGGCCTGACGCACTCCTCTGGGGCAATGATTAAATGAATGACAGATGAAATGAAATGATAGTGGAGAGTGTTGCTGGAATGAAATTATGACAGGGAAAACCGGAGTACCCGGAGAAAAACCTGTCTGCCTCCGTTCGGTCCAGCACAGATCTCACATGGAGTGACCGGGATTTGAACCACGGACCCAGCGGTGAGAGGCCGGCGTGCTGCCGCCTAAGCCACGGAGGCTTACACCGGTATCAATATAAAAATAAAATATATTTCTTTCCTGCTACCTTTAGATGCCGGACAGATGTTTAGCTCCAGGGTGTAAGTCTAATTATGACAGCACTAAGAGTGAAGGTTATGTGCAATGTTTCATGTTCCCAAAAGACGAGGAATCACGAAAATTGTGGCTTCGATCTATTCCCGAGAAAACTGGGAACCATCCGAAAGGTCAGTTGTGTGTATTAAACACTTTCATCAAGGTGATTTAGAATTCACAAAAGAGTATGTGGACAAAAATGGAAACAGAAAGGAATTGAAACGAAAACCAATTTTGCGCAAAAATGCAGTACCCTCGGTATTTCCAAATGTGCCGCATTATCTTAGTAGACACACAGCACCCACTTCTAAACGTACTGACCCAGAGGAGAGAAGACGATGTGCAGAAGAGAGAAAGGAAGAAGCTGCAAGAATAATGCACGAGGAGCGAGAAAACGAAGATAAAATAGTAGATTTTAAGGTGTTAACAGATAATTTTAAGTCAAAATTGCAAGCTGTTGGTTGGTCAGTTCATGTATCAGAGGGTTCTTGTTTAGTTTTATATAAGTTAGATGCTACTAATGCACCAACTGTCCAATGCAGTTTAAAGATTGACAAAAACCTCGCAATACAAATGTATGCCCACCAACGAGTTGTTCATGTCTCTAAATATAAGTCCCTCCTTTGCAACGGCAAAGTAGTGCGCTGGAGTAATTTAAAGAGTCTTGTTGACTTTTGTGACAAGTATACTTGCCAAAATTTTGAAGACAAGCATGATTTGATATTACAAATAACAAATGATTTAACGGAACTGAAGGGGATGAAGATTTTTCCTGAGGGAAGTGTAAGTAAATTACAATTTTTAACAGAACAGTTTCAGCTGCTCGTTGTTAGAAAAACAAAATATTTATTTGATTCTTGACATGTTTTAGTTAAGTTAAATTTATGTGAAGTAATTTTATCATGTTTATCGTTTTATTGACTAATTATTAAATAACTTACAACAGAATCTACAGTACAGGCCTACGCACCTTACCCCGTCCATACATATTAGTGAACTTCTTTCCAATAACCCGATTTCAAATTAGAATATTGAGAGACAGCAATGTCTTCTCTGCCCTATGCGCACGGCCGGACCCGGACGCATGACGCCAGCGAAGCGGTGTTGCAATTCGTTGTGGCCAAGGCCTGGTTAAAGGAAGCCATGGTAATACACATAGGCAACACGGCTATGACAACATACCATGTAAGTTCACTTTTCCACATAGTCCTCAAGAGACTGCGAACATTTCTCGGAACGGGCAACCAACGCTTCGATTCCGGATGCGTAGAAATCACCTTCTGCACCACCTGGATGCAGCTGCTTTCACCTCCTCATCATCCACCACTTCACCCCTGAAACAAAGTGAGCATCGATGGAATGGGTGCACACCACATGACCACAGCGAACGAAGGCCAAGGTCCAACCTTCAGCAGGAAAGATAATGGCGACAATGTTCCTTGACATGGAGGGTGTGGTGTAAGTGGAATTTATGCCAAAAGGCACGATAATCAACTCTGTCTCGTATTGTCAAACGTTGAACCGGCAGGCACACTACCCCTATACCACGGGGTTGACTAAGCACCATATGCCGTATGTGATGTCACCGAGCCTTTAATAATTTCGTACAAGATTGTGTCTGTAATAGTTCTCTGCTGTTAAGCGTATGCATACTTAAGTTTATTGATGAGTAGTTTGCTGGAAATTAGAATTAAAGAGATAGCCGGAGCGCAGTGACTCTTGAGGCGGATGAAAATGGAGTTCCAGAAAGTTATTTCAATTACGTCGGCTGCATTGTTACTTAGAGTCATGACATTATTAGACTTGTCACTTAACTTGTGTCCTGACGCTACCAATTAATGCTCATGTAGGGTAAGTCATTCAGTTTTGTAGTGAGATAATATACCGGATATAATTCATTCAGTAGTGACGTATCAATAAATTCTGTACGGAAAATATCTTGCCACCTGGATATAACACCCTAATTCGATAAGTAGATTTCAAAAGAGGAATTTCTTTACAAACCACATTGGTGGTATGTGGGCGAGAAACACATTCACGTTAAATTATCCCTTCAAAATTAAACAACTGATCAGCAAGCAAAGAGGATTACTTCGTAAGTGTAGAAATTTGTGTTGGATGATTAATTAGTTTGGAAATTAAAGTGTCCAAAGTTAAGAATTAGCACGTTCGAATACATTCGTTTAAAATTCCATGGAAACTAGAGTGATAGAATGTTGGAAAGAGAACCAATGAGAAAGAATAGGGATGTTCTTTTGAAACTGCGTGTAGAAAAATGAGTATGTTTAGAGAGCTTCTTTTGGACATGGGACGTACACGCCAATATTTGTGAAAGAGTGAAATGGGAGATGCGTTGCAGTACGTGCAGGATTAGGTAGAATGGACCAGCTCAGTTGCAGGCTGTATTCCATGCCTCCCTCAGGTGGATCGTCGCTGTTTACTGTGGCTATGCTTACGACGCGTTGTCTATTCAGATCCCCATGATTGTCTCACTGAATCTACTAACTCTGTGGACATTCCCCCGAAGCTCACAATTGAACGTGCGAATACCAGAGGTTGGTGGGCTGGGCACACAACCTGCAGCATCTCATGCTCGAGATAGAGGGAGCATGTCATTGTTAACGGCGATATAATCACCGTCAGATCAGAGTGAAGATCTCTCTCTGTAACCGGAAAGTCCTGTAGGCCTATGTTGGATTTCCAATAATTAGTCAAATATAGGACAGAACTAACTTATTTCTTTTAATATTATAATTTGAAGGTCTTCATAGGGAGGTTAAGGCTGCTTGAGCTTTTAGTTCTCGCAGTAAAGTGCTGCAGTTGCACCCAATATAAAGGTAGGTAGCGCGCAGTTCGTTACTCCTGTGGGGGTCCGGGCGGGGACACCAAGAGCCCGCCGATGAGCCATCTTGGTGTCCTAGGCGAAACCCCACACAAGACAAGGCACAAACCTAGAAGAATTGCTGAGTTTTAATTATAATTTGTGAAAATGAAAATCCTCAGCCTGCTTCCAGTCTCCGACCGGGTCAGGAATGGAATGAATGAAGCCCCCATCTAGCGGCGAGGATATGAACTGTGCCGGCTGCCGAGGCCTGACGCACTTCTCTGGGGCAATGATTAAATGAATGACAGGTGAAAATAATGAAATGCTAGTGGAGAGTGTTGCTGGAATGAAATGTTGACAGGGAAAACCGGAGTATCCGGAGAAAAACCTGTCTGCCTCCGTTTTGTCCAGCACAGATCTCACATGGAGTGGCCGGGATTTGAACCACGGACTCAGCGGTGAGAGGCCAGCGTGCTGCCGCCTAAGCCTCGGAGGCCAATTATAATTTGTATTGGGATTAATTTCTTTTCGACTTAAATTTTATTGATGATAATTTATTAACGTTCTAATGCCATTTTTAGCCTACTTTTAACATTTTGTAAACACGAGGAAAAAGTAGACTTATGACATCGATCCGCGCAAATGTGTGTCTGGATGTGTGTCCCTATCAACTCCTAAACGGCTGCAGATATCGAAACCAAATTTCATCTCTTCATATCTACCACTCTCTACCTGAATATCTCACGGCCATATTTCGAATTAATTTCGGTGCAACCAACTGCTGAAAAATCGTAATTAAAATTTGAGCTCTGTGTTCGATATCTCGGAAGGTAGGCATGGGAACTGCTCCAAAATTGACACACATACAGATAATGTTATATCAGATTAATTTACAGCATCCCTTACATGACAGTTTTGCCAACATGATTCTATGTGTACTGACAAGTCTATTCTTTAAATGCATGTAACGTCCATATTACCAATTGGACTTCAACCAAATTTGGTACGTGATTTTCATACCGGAGTATATATGAATATGCGTTTTCGTTTGTGTCTTCAGAGCTGCCAACTGTTGAAAAATGTCTTGTATAAATGTTTATCCTAATCTCAATATACCATGAAGTATGCAGGCCAACAGTTATAACCTTTGCATTCATATAGTACCTATAAATGTAGATTGATTTTGAGTAACCTATAGACGACAGTGCTGTCAACATGATTCTAGGCGTGCTGATAGGTTTAATGTTTAATCACACGTAACTTCCACACCAATAAATTAATTTCTTTCAAAATTGGCACATACGGTATATAGATCATAATATTTCGATTTATCTTTAATGTCAACAGGACTGCAAACTGTTGGAAAATGCACTCCATAATCTCAATATATCAGAAAGTACGAAGGTCAATAGTTGTAAACTTTGCATACATATAGTACCTGCAAATATATATTAATTTTGAATAACCGATATACGACAGTGCTGAGTCTTAAGTCTTTTGACTGGTTTGATGCAGCTCTCAAATCCTCCCTCCTTCCCGTCCTGTGCTAATCGTTTCATCTCTTCATATCTACCACGCCCTACATCCGAGGCAAACTGTTTTACATATTCTAACCTTGGTCCTCCCTTATAGTTATTATCCTCTACCCTTCCTTCAGTAACAAAGGCTGGGCAGCGGTCGCTTGTTCGGCCTTAGCCCGTCATGGGCTGTATAGTGCCAGGGGTAGTAGTAGTAGTAGGGTATCTTATTATGTGCCCTTCCAATATATATCTTCTCTTAATTAGCAGTCGACAGAAACATATCTCCTCTCTCACTCGTCTTAATACCTCTTCATTCGTTACTCTACCCATCTGATGTTCATCATACTCCTGTAACACCACATTTCATATGCATCTATTTTCCTCTTTCTACTGCGTGAACAGTCCAAGTTTCACTCTTCGTATGGCAAGCCTTGCGCTAGTCTACTCTGTTGCCGAATATTGTGCACCGGTATGGTATAGAAGTATTCGTGTCCACAGAGTGGATACTCAGTTCAATGAGTCCTTAAGTATCATAACGGGAACATTAAGATCAACCCCTGTGCATTGGTGCTCGTCCTGGCAGGCATTCCTCCTCCACAACTGAGACTACAAGCTACCCACGTTTGGAAAACTTACATCTGTTCTGACTTCAAGCACCTTCCGGTTCACTCAGTACTGAGCAATACTGAAATTCAGTATTCCTATTTGGGGTGACGACATTATTAAGCGGCCAGGGCCTTACAACATCAACAAAATCGGGAAGGAATGGTGGAGAGATTTTTCTTCACCTCACCAAAGCCACTTAGATGATCCTTTCCAGCATATCGCAGGAACTGATCAACCAAGAGCTACGTGGTGCCAACTAAATCGCACTTGAACTGGTCATAGAAGGTGCAAAGCAATGCTACACAAATGGGGCTGGCTAGAATCACCAGCTTGTGACTGCGGCGTTCAAGAACTGACGATGAACCACATCATTCGGGATTGCCCACAGCCTGCCTTTACAGGCAATTGGGAAGCGTTCATGAACGTATCAGCTCCAGCGCTTTCCTGGTTGAAGAGCCTTGATGTTCATTTCTAATTATTATGCACATATTTGTTTGTTAATCACGTAGATCATTTGTACCATACGAAATAAATAAATAAATAACTTCCATAGAGCGCCAAGCTCCAGACAAAGGCTTTCAAAAATGACATTTTAATACTTAAATCTATATTTGCTGTCAACATACTTCTTTTCTGTAGAAATGCTTTCCTTACCTGAGCCAACCTAATTTTTATATCCTCATTGCTTCACAGATTATTTTGTTTCCTTAGTAGCAGAATTCTCCTACTTCCCTCAGCTTTTTGTCTGCCAATTTGACACTAATACTGTCGTCTGTTTTTATTCTGCTGCATTGCATTAAGTAGATTCATCAAATCTATGAACATCTAACGCGTAGCGAAGGGAATATGGAAAGAGGCGTATAGGGATGTAAATGGTAGGGCTTTGCATTTTGTTTGAGATCAGGTACGGAAGGAGAGAGCAGGGAAGGCATCACTGTTCCTAAACTGGTCCTGATATTCAGGCGATATGCTCTGACGGAAGGAATTCCTTTGGTACTTACATCTTTTACTGCTTGCCCAGCCAACAGGAAGCCTCCTGAACGTCGTAAAACACAACTAAAACTGTCGCTATAGAACCCAGTCGTTCCAGTTGGGAAGCTAACACTTTATCCGTTTAGCCATAATTTGTGAAGGGAAAACATGAGATGAGACACTTGTTAACCAGATTCTCAGTGCATGGATTCCAATTCAAAGTGTGTGCAAATAAAATCTATCATCAACCAGATTGCAAATGCGTGTGTGTCCTCTGCGGCAAAGCATGCGAAAGATTTCATGTAATGTGGTGTGATCAGAGGAAGTTATCTCTCTCACAGTTTTGTACTAGTGATAAGTAATGCTTATTTTAATGCATATTTTGTCCTCTAATAAATTTATTAATTCGTTTTTAGGGAAAAGTCTTTGTACCATCTAGTGAGACAGCCTCGTAAACTGTGCTTGAAAGGTAATCAGTAAAGTTCATCATCGGCATCAAATAACCACTAAATAATAAAAATATAATAATAACTATCATAATTATTATTTATAAAGTACATGCTTGTTAAAACGTTAAACCCACATCTGACATTCTACATTTGGATTGTGGTGGAGTGTAATGACGAGTGAGCTAAACAATACAAATATTATTAAATAATACTAATAACAACAACAATAGTAATAATAATTATAATAATGACGTGTGGACCCAGGAGAGACATGGTGCAGGTATTCCGATTTTGCTTCCATGCGGAACCAGCGCGTCGTAATGACGATGCAGTGAATTATGGAAACTTCACGAATAAATCGTTCTCTAACCAGAGATATTAACTATTGGAGTTAAATATCACCAGACCTTTACAGAAATCGCACCCGGACCAAATCCTAGCATGCTAACTACTTAGACAATGAGCCAAGATCCTAAGTTAAATGTACAAGTATTTTGATAATAATATTAATAATAATAATATCGTATGGCCTCGGGTGCCTGGTGCAAGCTTTGTTAATTGACACCCAGAGGGTAGCTTGCATGTCAAAATTCGTCGTTTTTTTGAACGCTATGAAAGTCAAGGAGGTTAGATATCTAAACTCCTTGACACTACAGCGCTTTCAAGTAGAGAATGGAGGAACTTTGTGTTGGCGGAAAATCCCGAGATTAATTTTTCCGTTGAACACGCCCTACTGAATTCAAATGGGTTCTTTAACATGCCAACTACGTATGACATGAGTATCGTGATTTTTGACGCCTTCAAAAATCACTTACCATGGCCAGGGGCGAACCTGCAATCTTGGGGTTGGTAGTCCGACACTATAACCACTCACCCACCGTGGCAAGCAGTATTTTGATGAAAATAAGGTACGAAGTTGAAATGTAATGTTCTGATTGGCGGAGACGGTACTTTTTTGTTAATGCCACGCAGTTAACTTTCTAACGTTGGACAATACACTGCTCATTGTGGGAACTTGAGCTCTGCAGGTTACAGGGCTCGCAGCCTGGTGCGTCTAAATGGCAGGGCTGACCGGGAAGGCAGAGCAATGAGCTGGACGGGCAAGTGTCCAGGACACAACTGGATGAAAAAATGTATTTTTTTAATTTATTTAATATAGTTACAATCCGTGTTTCACCTACAGTTATATCACGGGGTATTTACAGTTTTAAATGCAAAATTAACATGAATAATATTATTGAAGTGAGTGGAAGATTTTAGGTAGATTTCATTAGAAAGCTAACTATTGCAATGGGTCACATGTTTCGACTTCCGGAAAATTTCGACATATCTTCGCGTTTCACATCCCCCAGACCCCAAAACCACCGTCAGTTCAAAAGTTTATATATAATTTATGTATATATGTATCTATCTATCTATCTATCTATATATACACACATCAAAAAAAGTTTTGCATCACCTCGGTTCCAAGAGTTCCGGAACCGTTAAATACAAAGGGAATAGAGATCAACACAAACAACATTTCAGCTCGTTTTATTGCTCATGAGACCCACACATTGCATGTTGTACCATCATACAGCTAGACTTTCAGCATTTGTGGTCCAGATTGCAGTACACACCACTACCTCTAATACCCAGTAGCACGTCCTCTTGCATTGATGCATGCCTGTATTCGCCGTGGCATACTATCCACAAGTTCATCAAGACACTGTTGGTCCAAATTGTCCCACTCCTCAACGACAATTCGGCGTAAATCTCTCAGAGTGGTTGGTGGGTCAAGACGTCCATAAACAGCCCTTTTCAACATATCCCAGGCATGTTCGATAGGGTTCATGTCTGGCGAACATGCTGGCCACTGTAGTCGAGCGATGTCGTTATCTTGAAGGAACGCATTCACAAGATGTGCACGATGAGGTCGAGAATTGTCGTCCATGAAGACAAATGCCTCTCCAATATTCTGCCGATATGGTTGCACTATGGGTCGGAGGATGTCATTCAGGTATCGTAAAGCCGTTTCGGAGCCTTCCATGACCACCAGTGGCGTACGTCGGCCCCACATAATGCCACCCCAAAACATCAGGGAACCACCACCTTGCTGCACTCGCTGGACAGTGTGTCTAAGACGTTCAGCCTGACCAGGGTGCCTCCAAACACGTCTCCGACGATTGTCTGGTTGAAGGCATATGCGACACTCATCGGTGAAGAGAACGTGATGCCAATTCCGTGGGGTCCATTCAGCATGTTGTTGGGCCCATCTGTACCGCGCTGCATGGTGTCGGGGTTGCAAAGCTGGACCTCGCCATGGACGTCGGGAGTGAAGTTGCGCATCATGCAGCCTATTGCGCACAGTTTGAGTTGAAACACGACGTCCTGTGGCTGAACGAAACGCATTATTCAACATGGTGGCATTGCTGTCAGGGTTCCTCCGAGCGGCAATCCGTAAGTAGCGGTCATCCACTACAGTAGTAGCCCTTGGGCGGCCTGAGCGAGGCCTGTCATCGACAGTTCCTGTATCTCTGTGCCTCCTCCATGTCCGAACAACATCGCTTTGGTTCACTCTGAGACGCCTGGAAACTTCCCTTGTTGAGAGCCCTTCTTGACACAAAGTAACAATGCGGACGCGATCGAACTGCGGTATTGACCTTCTAGGCATGGTAGAACTACAGACAACATGAGCAGCGTACCTTCGTCCTGGTGGAATGACTGGAACTGATCGGCTGTCGTACCCCCTCCGTCTAATAGGCCCTGCTCATGCATGGTTGTTTACATCTTTGAGCAGTTTTAGTGACATCTATGAACAGTCAAAGGGACTGTATCTTGGATACAATATACACAGTCAACGTCTATATGCCGGAGATCTGGGAACCGAGGTGATGCAAAACTTTTTTTGATGTGTGTATATATATATCAGTTTCTTGTGGACACGATAACTGCCGTAATTTTGCACCAATCACTTTGAATTTTTTACATAACATGTATCCCTATAAAATCTCGGTCAAGTTCGTTAATGGGAAAAAATCGGTCGAAGGGGGTGAAAATGGGGGGCTTTTTTCGGAAAAGTGAAATTTCGCTATAACTCTCTTAATACGTGAAATATCGAATCCATTCAAAGTTCATAATATGTGTCGGATAAGTGCCAAAAATTTATGTCAAATAAGTTTTTTGATAGCACCAACCATTGACCAAAGGGGTGGAAAAAAGTGGGTTTTTCGGGAAACATTAATCATATCTCTCTTAATAGGCACGATATCAAAACCGTACAAAATGGAAAATATTCCCCTAATAATTACCTAAAACTTTTGTCTGAAAGAATTTTTGATATGACCCACCATTACGCCAAGGGATGAGAAAAATTATTTCGGAATTTAAAAAAACGCCAAGTGCAATCAGAGGTTACCATAACAACGCTTTTAAATTGATGAGGGATGAGCCGTTGCCATGACGACGCACTTGCACGAGATCAGATTCAGTATTTCCATCTGACTAAGCCGGCCCCGTGGTGTTGGGGTAGCGCGCCTGGCTCTCACCCGGAGGCCCCGGGTTCGATCCCCGGCTCCGTCAGGGATTTTAAAACTGACGTGAGGGTTGGAACGGGGTGCACTCAGCCTCGAGAGGACAATTGAGTAGCTGTCTGACAGTGAGACAGCACCCCGATCACGAATACCAAGATTAACGGCCGAGGGGACCCGACGCGCTGATCACGCGTCACCCCAATATCTGCAGGCCAAATGGCTGGGCAGTGGTCGCTTGGTCGGCCTTAGCCCGTCATGGGCTGGATGGTGCCAGGGGTTGACTTTGACATCTGACTAAGTGGGAAGCGGCTTCGGTGACGTAACTGGTAGCATGCAGAATGTCTATGCCCAAGGTCGCGGTTTCAAAGCCGGCCGAAGTCATCGGATTTTCTAAGAGCGCTAAAATCCCTCAGTATGATTTCCTTTGGAGGGGAAGTTCGAACGTTCGTTACGAGTTGCTGGTTGGGGTGGCATCTAGTAGCCAAGTTCACAGCTAGGTGTCATTGACGGTAGTACCTGGTAGCAACATTAGGAACTACTGCTTGAAATTGACCGTCTGCAGTCCTTACCTGAATTACAGACTAATACAGCCATTACAATTCACACCGTTTATCAGACAGATTCTACACTCACCCAAAGTACACGGGGTTAGATGACCGCGTTGTCGCAGCCCCTAAACTGAGGAACCAACCAGAGGTAGATTTCATTAGAAAGCTAAACATTGCAATGGGTACCATGTTTCGACTTCCGGAAAATTTCGACATATCTTCGCGTTTCACATCCCCCAGACCCCAAAACCACCGTCAGTTCAAAAGTTTATATATAATTTATGTATGTATATGTATATATATATCAGTTTCTTGTGGACACGATAACTGCCGTAATTTTGCACCAATCACTTTGAATTTTTTATCGACAATGTATACCTATAAAATCTCGGTCGAGTTCGTTACTGGGCTAAATCGGTAGAAGGGGGTGAAAATGGGAGGCTTTTTTCGAAAAAGTGAAATATTGCTATAACTCTCTTAATATGTGAAATATCGAATCCGTTCAACGTTCATACTATGTGTCGGATAAAGCCCAAAAATGTATGTTTGAAAAGTTTTTTATATCACCAACCATTGACCAAGAGGGTGGGAAAAGTGGGTTTTTCGGGAAACATTAATCATATCTCTCTTAATAGGCACAATATCAAAACCGTACGAAATGGACAATATTCCCCTAATAATTACCTAAAACTTTTGTCTGAAAGAATTTTTGATATGACCCACCATTATGCCAAGGGATGAGAAAAATGATTTCGGAATTATAAGAAAATGCCAAGAGCTATCAGAGGTTGCCATGGCAACACTACTAAATTGATGAGGGATGAGCCATCAGACGTTGCCATGACAACGCACTTGCACGAGATCAGATTCAGTATTTCCATCTGACTAAGTGGGAAGCGGCTTCGGTGACGTAACTGGTAGCATGCAGAATGTCTATGCCCAAGGTCGCGGTTTCAAAGCCGGCCGAAGTCGTCGGATTTTCTAAGAGAGCTAAAATCCCTCAGTATGCTTTCCTTTGGAGGGGATGTTCCAACGTTCGTTGCGAGTTGCTGGTTGGGGTGGCATCTAGTAGCCAAGTTCACAGCTAGGTGTCGTTGACGGTAGTACCTGGTAGCAACATTAGGAACTACTGCTTGAAATTGACCGTCTGCAGTCCTTACCTGAATTAAGACTACTACAGCCATTACAATTCACACCGTTTATCAGACAGATTCTACACTCACCCAAAGTACACGGGGTTAGATGACCGCGTTGTCGCAGTCCCTAAACTGAGGAACCAACCAGAGGTAGATTTCATTAGAAAACTAACTATTGCAATGGGTACCATGTTTCGACTTCCGGAAAATTTCGACATATCTTCGCGTTTCACATCCCCCAGACCCCAAAACCACCGTCAGTTCAAAAGTTTATATATAATTTATGTATGTATATGTGTATATACAGGGTGTTACAAAAAGGTACGACCAAACTTTCAGGAAACATTCCTCACACACAAAGAAATAAAATATGTTATGTGGACATGTGTCCGGAAACGCCTAATTTCCATGTTAGAGCTCATTTTAGTTTCGTTAGTATGTACTGTACTTCCTCGATTCACCGCCAGTTGGCCCATTTGAAGGAAGGTAATGTTGACGTCAGTGCTTGTGTTGACATGCGACTCATTGCTCTACAGTACGAGCATCAAGCACAAAAGTACGTAGCATCAACTGGTTAGTGTTCATCACGAACGTGGTTTTGCAGTCAGTGCAATTTTTACAATTGCGAAGTTGGCAGATGCCCATTTGATGTATGGATTAGCACGAGGCAATAGCCGTGGCGCGGTACGTTTGTATCGAGACAGATTTCCAGAACGAAGGTGTCCCGACAGGAAGACGTTCGAAGCAATTGATCGGCGTCTTAGGGAGCACGGAATATTCCAGCCTATAACTCGCGACTGGGGAAGACCTAGAACGACGAGGACACCTGCAATGGACGAGGCAATTCTTCGTGCAGTTGACGATAACCCTCATGTCAGCGTCAGAGAAGTTGCTGCTGTACAAGGTAACGTTGACCACGTCACTGTATGGAGAGTGCTACGGGAGAACCTGTTGTTCCCGTACCATGTACAGCGTGTGCAGGCACTTTCAGCAGCTGATTGGCCTCCACGGGTACACTTCTGTGAATGGTTCATCCAACAATGTGTCAATCCTCATTTCAGTGCAAATGTTCTCTTTACGGATGAGGCGTCATTCCAACGTGATCAAATTGTAAATTTTCACAATCAACATGTGTGGGCTGACGAGAATCCGCACGCAATTGTGCAATCACGTCATCAACACAGATTTTCTGTGAACGTTTGGGCAGGAATTGTTGGTGATGTCTTGATTGGGCCCCATGTTCTTCCACCTACGCTCAATGGAGCACGTTATCATGATTTCATACGGGATACTCTACCTGTGCTGCTAGAACATGTGCCATTACAAGTACGACACAACATGTGGTTCATGCACGATGGAGCTCCTGCACATTTCAGTCGAAGTGTTCGTACGCTTCTCAACAACAGATTCGGTGACCGATGGATTGGTAGAGGCGGACCAATTCCATGGCCTCCACGCTCTCCTGACCTCAACCCTCTTGACTTTCATTTATGGGGGCATTTGAAAGCTCTTGTCTACGCAACCCCGGTACCAAATGTAGAGAATCTTCGTGCTCGTATTGTGGACGGCTGTGATACAATACGCCATTCTCCAGGGCTGCATCAGCGCATCAGGGATTCGATGCGACGGAGGGTGGATGCATGTATCCTCGCTAACGGAGGACATTTTGAACATTTCCTGTAACAAAGTGTTTGAAGTCACGCTGGTACGTTCTGTTGCTGTGTGTTTCCATTCCATGATTAATGTGATTTGAAGAGAAGTAATAAAATGAGCTCTAACATGGAAATTAAGCGTTTCCGGACACATGTCCACATATCATATTTTCTTTCTTTGTGTGTGAGGAATGTTTCCTGAAAGTTTGGCCGTACCTTTTTGTAACACCCTGTATATATGCATATCAGTTTATTGTGGACACGATAACTGCCGTAATTTTTCACCAATCACTTTGAATTTTTTAGCGAATATGTATACCTATAAAATCTCGGTCGAGTTCGTTACTGGGCTAAATCGGTCGAAGAGGGTGAAAATGGGGGGCTTTTATCGAAAAAGTGAAATATTGCTATAACTCTCTTAATATGTGAAATATTGAATCCGTTCAACGTTCATACTATGTGTCGGATAAAGCCCAAAAATTTATGTTTGAAGAGTTTTTTTTATAGCACCAACCATTGACCAAAGGGGTGGGAAAAAGTGTTTTTTTTCGGGAAACATTAATCATATCTCTCTTAATAGGCACAATATCAAAACCGTACAAAATGGACAATATTCCCCTAATAATTACCTAAAATTTTGTCTGAAGGAATTTTTGATATGACCCACCATTATGCCAAGGGATGAGAAAAATGATTTCTGAATTATAAGAAAATGCCAAGAGCTATCAGTGGTTGCCATGGCAACACTACTAAATTGATGAGGGATGAGCCATCAGACGCCAAGATAACGCACTTGCACGAGATCAGATTCAGAATTCCATCTGACTAAGTGTGAAGCGGCATCGGTGACGTAACTGGTAGCAAGCATGCTGATTGTCTATGCCCAAGGTCGCGAGTTCAAAGCCGGCCGAAGTCGTCGGATTTTCTAAGAGCGCTAAAATCCCTCAGTATGCTTTCCTTTGGAGGGGAAGTTCCAACGTTCGTTGCGAGTTGCTGGTTGCGGTGGCATCTAGTAGCCAAGTTCATAGGTAGGTGTCGTTGACGGTAGTACCTGGTAGGAACATTAGGAACTACTGCTTGAAATTGACCGTCTGCAGTCCTTACCTGAATTACAGACTAATACAGCCATCCCTAAGTACACGGGGTTACATGACCGCGTTGTCGCAGCCCCTAAACTGAGGAACCAACCAAAATCTCTACGGGAGATATAATTTTGCGTGAAGAAGTAACTGACCGTTACATAGTTACACATCAGTGTCGAAACCTTGCATAAGGACAGTGTGACCACAAGTATAAAAATGGACCCCAAATGACAAGAAGGTTACCGTTCCCATATGACAATAAAATGTTTAAAATAAGCATAAAATGACGAAAAACAAAGTTAATTAAGCTCCAATTATAAAATACCTTCTCGCAATAAATGAGGTCTGATCCTTCTACGAAGACCTGTATATTCTGCCTATTTTCGCCTATCCCCAATTTTGTCCGGTGAAATCTACCTCCGCCTTCCGGCGTGCCGAGAGGACTTTTTTTTTAATAAATTCAGTTATTTCGACAGTATTTCAGTGGTGTTTCATAATGGTATGCAGTGGTAATGATCGTAGTACAGTTGGTCGTTCTCCCGAGTACGTAGTGCATTCAGTCAACATGTGACGAGCCGTCTGTTGAGTTTTTTTCCTGACAGCTGCAAATTGGTGAATCAATAATGTTCATTTTATGAAGATAGGATTTGAAGCGACCATGATTTGTGATAAACTGGGTGGTTATGAAGTTGGGCCAGAGAGATGAGGAAAGTCTGTGTGGTATATTAGGAAGGAATAATTTTGTATGTAAGGAGTCTTCTGAATTGGTCTGAATTGGTATATATGGAATTCCATATATTTGTATAATGCTCAGTTAGTACTTTTTTGCCTGGTTTAGAAAGGTCTTGGTGTTGTTGATTCTTTTACAGGCTGTACGATATCGTGGTCTTGTATCCCCATGTGTGTAGAAGTTGCTGATATCCTGTGTCACTCTGATGTCTCTACTAGTGTGTATATTTGTAATCGAGGTAGGATTTGATTAGGAAGCGGCCGTGGCCTTACGTTAGGTACTATACCGGCATTTGCCTGGTGTAGAAGTAGGAAACCGAGCCTCCGTGTCTTAGGCGGCAGCACGCCGGCCTCTCACCGCTGGGTCAGTGGTTCAAATCCCGGTCAATCCATGTGAGATTTGTGCTGGAGGCTGACAGGTTTTCTTACCGGATAGGCCTACTCCGGTTTTCCCTGTCACAAATTTAATTCCAGCAACACTCTCCACTATCATTTCATTTCATCTGTCTTCATTTAATCAGGATTCGGCAGCCGGCACAGTTCATATCCTCGCCGCTAGATGGAGGCTCCATTCATTCCATTCCCTGACCCGGTCGGTCGTCTGGAAACAGGCTGTGGATATTCATTTCAGAAGTAGGAAACCACGGAAAACTACGTCCAGGATGGCTGGGGGTAGTAATCGAAACCGCCTCTTCTCAGTTTTACCTCACGAGGCTGAATGTACCCCGTTCCAGCCCTTAGACCAGAATTACATTTCTTGGCAGAGCCGGCAATCGAACTCGGACGTCCCGGCTGAGAGCCAAGAATACTAGCCACTTCATCAGCAGGTGGTCACTTCCTTCACTAGATTTGTTTATATTCTGTCAGGTGTGGAAAGCCCAATTGTTACATGGGACGTGATGGCGTCTCCGTAGACGCTCTGTAGGCGGCGAATAACTTCTCGAAAACTAGCCCCACGCGTCTACTCATACCGCACGACAGCACGCTCTTCCAGTCGTGATCACAAATCCAGCACATGATTCTCTGCCATACTGGTTTGCACTCGAATGAACTCGGGCACGGCAATCTGCTGCTTCTCTTTCTCTCAGCTTCCCTTTGAAATAGAATACCGAAACTTATATTCATAACGCCCACCCCAGGTAAGAGATACGGGTGTTTTATAGTTCCTTACACTTCGGTTTCTCTTTCAGGCTGCCTTAATTCTGGTCTGAGGGTTGGAATGGGGTATACTCAACCTCGAGAGGCAAAAGTGAGAAGAGGTGGGTTCGATT
This sequence comes from Meconema thalassinum, assembly GCA_946902985.2. Lineage (NCBI taxonomy): Eukaryota > Metazoa > Arthropoda > Insecta > Orthoptera > Tettigoniidae > Meconema > Meconema thalassinum. The sequence continues at coordinate 1,710,302,212 of OX336388.2, read as the reverse complement.
CCCACTTCATCAATCTTGGAAGTGGTTTACCACTTCTGCTCCACGTGAATGCTACGATGGTGCCTAACTTAAGGCCACGGCCGCCACCTTCCTAATCCTCATCTGAGTTACAATTGCACACAATAATATAGCCATCACAATAACACAGGTTATCAGACAAATTACACACACATACACACACATTCAAGTGTACGGGACTACATGACAATTATGTCTCAAAGCCCCTAAATGAATCAACAATAACAACTCTCTTGTATCTACCGACACTAACAGTGTTACATCGTTATTAGCCTACTCTCGATTTTTGCAAAAAATGAAAGTAGACTTATGAGATCTACACAGGGCCAAAAATTGTGTGTCTGTGTGTGTGTGAATGTACCCCCCCCCCCTCCCACCTATCAATTCAAACACGGTGAGTCCAAATTGAACGAAATTTGGTACATAGGTAGCAATAGCAAAGGGCACCTCAGTGTCATGATTTGTATTGCCGCCATCTTTACCAAAACGTAATGGCGGCCACTCAAATGGTCAAAACATAAAATTAAATAACGACCAAACTAATCATCGGATCTGTACCAAATTTGGTAACAACATACAGTACCTCCATATGGGACGCGTCTTGTGCCCGAACTACAAGGTCATCCGCCCTACCATTTCAGGATGGTGGCCGTGTGAATTATGAAAACTTTATAATTCATAACATGGGACCCACCAGTTCCGATTATCGAACCGAGAATAGTTTAAACTGTTCTAAAGGGCGTGGCCCGTTCGAAATTAAAATTTATATTGTAATATGGTAGTGCATAAGTGGCTTTAAAAAGCTGAGCCGTCTCTGTTTCAGACAAGATGGCAGCTGATCTCTGGTTCTGGCCTATATTTCACTAATTTGAGTATGTTGAATGCAATACAGCCTATGGATGGAAGTAATTTGAACTTTGTATGAAATGAACTTTGTTTGAAATATACTCCAGTGAAGAAATCGTTTTATCAAAGTCATTGTTTGCTAAGGCGTTGTATCTAAACCGCTTGATAACTTTGAACTTTGGAAGATATATTTAGATGTGGTTATTGCGTTGGTCTCTCACCCGGCCAGATGGGATTCTAATCCAAACAGAGTTGTATTTTTTTGTTTGTCTTTTTATATTTATTGTTTTTTGAGTACTGAGGCGTTATACAATTGAAAGTTATACTGTGCATTTTAAATGGATAATATATCTATATATATAAAAGAAAGTCGTGTTAGTTACACTATATATAACTCAAGAACGGCTGAACCGATTTGGCTGAAAATTGGTGTGGAGGTAGCTTAGATCCAGGAGACGGACATAGGATACTTTTTCTTATCCCGCGACGTGACATAAAACAAAGAGAATACAAGTCACTATAAAACGTAACGCAAATGACAACTAAGGCAAGTCGTTTCCAGGCAACAGTAGCTCTTGACGAGACACGGCCGGCTGGATGCGAGTAGTGCTCTCCACTACCGCTATAGAAATAAACTGATAAAGTAATGGAAAGGCCGGCATCTCCATGGTAACAATAGCTCAAGACAACCAAGTTTCTATCTATCTCGGTAAGCATGCTACACCCACTGCCAGTTAGATCGCATCTCTCCAAGCTACTTTAAACTGCCTGTCCATTTAACACAAGATAGGTTGCAGCACCAACTGTGATCGCAGCGGCATTTTCACAGCCAGCTGGATCACATCCCTCCTGGTTGCTTTAAACTGCCTGCCCATTCAACACTCAGACGCGTACAGGTATACTGTATATTAATTCACCAATAGGTTGCAGGGTCAACGATACCTGAAACGAAGGGTTTTTAACTTTGGAGGCTTACTATCGAGATTGAAAAAAAAAACACGAAAACATGGCACTGAGTTAGTTCTTTTGTTATTCAATCAGCATAAACAATATGATATTAATTCAGACACATACTTACGGGCAAATTTTCAATTCAAACGAAAGCGAAATATACATGGTGGTGGAGGTGAATGTTTTCAAGGGGTGAAATGTCTAGCTCATTTTCCCGTAATTATACGGTACGGATGATAATAAAAATACAATTACTTCCAACTAATTTAAATCTAACTTACATACTAGACGAGATGAAAAGAAAATAAAAAGGGCAAGAAGAGACAGGGAAAAGAAATGCCTCCGGTCGCCGAACAATGGAATGTTGATAATTTAGGGGCTTTGGAACATCGTGCTCTTGTAGCCCCGTGTACTTGGCGGAGTGATAACCCGTCTTATTGTGATGAAACGATGATGATGATGATAATTAATGTTTTAAGGGGCCTAACATCTTGGTTATCGGCCCCTAATGATTTGGTTGATCGTGAAGATGATAATGAAATGTAAACTATAACTAAAACTAACGAAGAACTAACTAGAAGAAGAAATGGAAAACAAAAGGAGAATAAGGCAAATAAAGGACAAGAAATGCCCTCAACCCTCGAAGAATGCGGATTGAAGGACTTGGAAGAAATGAGATCCATGAAACGTGAAAGAGGAGAGGGTCCACCCCAGAGGTAATGGATAAAAGAGGGAACCCCGGACCCAGCTAAGGAATCTCTCGGGGTCCCCAACTCCCGAACTCACCATCCGTGAGCCCCTGAGGGTGTAGCAATATCCAGTGTGCACCAGAAGTTGTAGGGATATATACACCCTGCCTCCGTGTGGGCCTTGAGCAGAAGGCAGGAGATAACATGAAAAGAAAAAGAAGGTTGACCCCTCTCAGAAGGAGGGTTTCAGAAAAGATGGGACAAGAGCCAATTAAGGCGGGAAAGGAGGAGAGTACAATATGCCTCGGATACCCTAATACCGTCGGGGTCGGAAGAGAAGAAGAGTTGACCAAGTGAGATCGACAGGAAATGAGACGGAGAGGAGCCCGGCACAAGTAAGTGGAAGCAATGCCGGACTCGGCTGGGGCCCGTGGTCGCCAACCCACGTCCCACTAGATGTGAGCCCCTGGGGTGATTTGGAAACGAGTTTGTACGCATAAACCAATACTGTAATCGTTAAATGGTTATATGTAAATCAGAAAAGGACTACAGGCAGTCAGTTTTAAGTAGTTCCTACTTTTGCTACCAAATGATACCATCAACGACACCTGGCTGCAAACTTGGCTAATAGATACCGCCGCAATCAGAACCTGACGGTGAACGTTGGAACTTAATAGCGTTAATCAATTTTAACCTATAAATTTTACCTTCACACGAGTGTAGTTAATGGAAGGTTCCTTTACACCACATAAATCTATGATATGGGACCATCGGCTTTACCCTCCGAAGGAAAGCATACTGAGGGATTTTTAGCGCTCTTCAAAAATCCGATAACTTCGGCCGGGTTTGAACCCGCGACCTTGGGCATTGAAGCTCAGCGTGCTACCAAATACGCCACCAAAGCCGCCCAATATGAGATAATAGGCATGAAAATACAGCAATACTATTCCCTAATATGCGGCTAACTTATAGTAGCCTACACACTGACCTATGTACATGAATAAGCCATTTCTCATTAATCACACCATTTGTGCGGGGTTCAAAATCGTAAGTATATCTGAGTCCAGAATGATGACTTTATATTCCAAACATTGAATAATTTAAATATTGTTTCCTCTCAAGGGGGTAGATGCAACAATTTAAAAATTTAAGAGAACTATGTGAACAAAACGTCTAAATTACACCCATACAACAACATTAAAGACTAGGTCCTTGAGAAATGTGCATATACAGCCCTTCTTTCTTATTGATGCATTCTCTACTACGTTATTGTACTCTACAGTACCTTTCGCCTAGATTTACAGTGAGTTAATATTGCACTTTATGAACTTCAGAGCCCAGGTGAACTATGTTTTAAACTCACTTAGGGCCAAAGTGAATATATTTTGCAAACTATATTGGCATGTATCTTTCTATAACAAGTAAATACACCTCCCGGGCAACGCCGGGTAAAATAGCTAGTATTTAATTAAAACAAAGTTCTGCAATTGATCTACAGGAGTGACATCTATTAGAAACTAGTTGAACTACAGTATGCGGGAGCTATCCACTGCCTGCTAGATGTGAGCTGCGCTCTATACCGGCCAGTTAGTGAACCCATGCCAGCGGTGTTATTGAAAATGGCCTCTTGTTGCCGATAGAGCACACTGCCAAGTATAGGCGCGATTAAAAATTAGGTGTGTAGTAGGTATTGTACAATACCCAAGGGGTATGCACCCCTTAGAGATCATCCCCCCCATCATCTGTCTAAATCTCATAAAAGGCAACCCTTTAAAAGCCTACCCAATATCCATCAATACTATAAGGGCAGCTGGCTACTCCATAAAGCAGCTCAACCCTTGCGTAATTATGACACACAGCGACATACTACAAACTGGTTCAACTATGCCACAACGCGCTGACAGAACAGAGGCTAAAGGTATAAAAGGTGCCTTAAGTGGGTCACGAGGATCTCCCCATCACCAGTGCTTCGACGGGACAGCCGGAGGCTAACGACAGTGTCAACCGAGGTGAGTCAGTCAGTCAGTGTTCAGAATCCTATTTTTGTAACCTAACACCCACAGTTTGTACTCACATTATAACATCACAAGATCCCTTAAAAGGGACTAACAGTTACTCATTGCTGACCAATAAACACTTGGTCAGTCTCTTACACTTGCATTACTGATCTACACTCTTCTTCACGTCCCCACGTCCTTCCTTACTCCCGTCACGGTCAGACGTGACACACCGTAGTAATAACGCCAACTCAGACGTCCTTGTATTCCTCACAGCGGCTCGCGTGCTCAAAGGAAGCGCGTGCCGAACCGCTGACACTAGCAAGGTGATTATATAATAAGTAGCCGGCTGGGCGACTAGTACACCGACCCGCGTGCTAAGGCTACATCCCTTAAACCACATTTACAGTCTTTATAGGAACGCCCCCTAGTTCCTAGCACACCACAACACACTACACTGGTCAGCTTGCCCTGTCAAGGGGAGCTACCCTTATTTAGGCACAAACTCATAAATTAGTACAGCAACTCTCCCTTTTAGATCCACCCCCAAATAAGGGATCTAAAACAGTATATTAAATGTGTTTCTACCAGTGATACGTTTAGGCCAATGAAATTTCAATTATTGTTAGTATTCGGTGTTAATATACTGAATTCCTACGTTGGTCGGAGTGTTTGCTGATGAAATTGCAAAATACTGGAGTAAATTATAAACTATGGTTTGAATGTCACTGCTCAAATCCAGTGTGCTAATTTGCATTTCGAATAGAAAGAAAATAGGAGGTGATAAGGACAAAGAGTTATAACTATACCCATACATTTAGAAACTGGGCAAGGATGTGGAAGGAAGCGATCGTGGCCTGACAGAAGGTACTGTCCCAGCATTTGCCTGGTGTTGGCTGACGGTGGAGCTCAACCCACGAGTCTACCGATTCAGCAGAGAGCTTGGCCCCATGTCATAACGCTGCGCATTAGCGAGCGTAGTAACCGCTGTCGGTTCTATTTCAATAGCAACAAGGGAGGGGCACTGTGTTCGCTTTCTCAACGGTACTCAACGTTATGCATAAATTGATTTATAGAAGATTTATATAGAAAGAGAATGATAATTTCTGTAATATTTAGAAGTAATTGCCATATAATTGTCAAGTAAAATAGATCAGATTTTATATTTATTATGAAAGAATTTTTGATTCAGGTTGATATTACTGTTAAATATATATAGGTAAATTCGAGAATATATTGTGATAAATTACGTATAACTGATATTATTATAATTTGTAAATTACGACCTTACAAGACCGTTGCTTTGCCGAATGCCTTATCTGCCTCAGAAACACTATCTCTCGGTGGTCAAAATGGCGGCTTCGGTGGTATAGTTAATAGCATGCTGAGCTTCTATGCCCAAGGTCACGGGTTCAAACCCGGCCGAAGTCGTCGGATTTTATAAGTCCAATGGTTAGCATGGACGTTACATGCAGTTAAACATAGGATCTAACAGCGTGCGTAAAATCATGTTGGCAACAATATCATGCATGTATTGGTCAGAAATAATCTGAAATAATATGATCTATTGTTGTGCCAATTTTGAATGAAATCCATTAGTTAGTGTAGAAGTTAAATGCATTTTAAAATTGGACCTATCAGCAGGCTTAGAATCATGTTGGCAGCACTGACGTATATTAGTTAGTTCAAATGCATCTAGAATGCCAGGTACTATACGTGTGCAAAGTTTAGAGCTATTGGCTTGCATACTTTCTGATATATTGGTATTTGGATAAAATAAATTAGGAGCATTTATTAACAGTTGGCAGCCCTGGTGGGTCTTAAGAATACGCTCAGTCTTATCTGGTTATGTATGCATACAACATACGAAATTTGGTTGAATTCCAATTGATAGTGTAGAAGTTATGTGCTTTTAAAATTGGACCAATCAGCAGGCTTATAATCATTTTGGCAACACAGCGATGTATGGCCTCCTGGAAATTAAACTGCAATATTATTATCTATTCGTATGCCAATTTAGAAATAGCACCCATTCATACCTTCCAAGATATCCAACATGGAGCTCAAATTTCAATTGCGTTTTTTTAGCAGTTGGTAGCACTGACATCATTTTCAAATATGGCCGTGAGATATTCGGGTATAGACCTTTACTCCTACCAAATTTTGTTTTGATTGCTCCAGCCGTTTAGGAGTTGATAGGGGGGACACACACACAGCCAGACAGGCAGACAGAAGGACAGACAGACAGAAGGACAGACAGACAGACACACATTTGCCCGATCTCATAAGACTACTTTTTCCTCATTTTTGCAAAATGTGAAAAGTAGGCTAACAATATAGAGAGCAATTATTAACAGATGGCAGCCCTGGTGGCTCTTAAGAATACGCTCAGTCATATCTGCTTATGTACAGATATTACATACAAAATTTGGTTGAAATCCAATTGATAGTGTAGAAGTTATATGCATTTAAACATTGGACTTATCAGAAGGCTTAAAATTATTTTGGCAACACTGTCATGGTTGGCCTCCTGGAAATTAAACTGAAATAATATTATCTACGTGTGTGCCAATTTTGGAATAGCTCCCATGCATACCTTGCAAGATATCCAACATTGAGCTCAAATTTCTAGTGCGTTTTTTCAGCCGTTGGTAGCACTGACATCATTTTCAAATATGGACGTGAGATATTCCGGTGCACATCTTTACTCATACTAAATTTGGTTTTGATTGCTGCAGCCGTTTAGGAGTTGATAGCGGGGGGATACACACACAGCCAGACAGACAGACAGACAGACAGAAGGACAGACACACATTTTCCCGGAAGTTTCATTCATCTTCATCCATTCCATCTCTCATCCCGGCGCGGCTCGCAGGTTACCCACGGGCTGTACTCGAATTAGAAATTTCGATAATACCAATTTAATTTCGTCATTATTCTAGATAGGTCCATTTAGATTAATCATTGGCATGAATCTTAAATGTTAAGAAAAGTAGGTTATTTAGTTCGTCACAGAACTTCTTGTTTAAATGTTGGGTCATAAAAAATAGAACCATTCTAAATTCCATTAGGGTATGTCAAAGAATTTGGGATGTACGATAGATGGTGAAAGCTCGTCAGTAAAGTTAGTAGAATTTGCTAGGCCCTTGGCACAACCTATTAGGCCCCATCTAGAATATCGATTCAAGTTGTAATAATAATGTTTGTCACGTTCTTCCCCAGATGTTTTCACACCGTCTCACGAAAAAACAAGATGTTAAGGAAATAACATATACATGGCATAATGTAGCCTAATAGAGCACTACAGTTGGCAGCCCTGGTGACTGAATATATTCTTAGTTCCATCTCTTAAGGTACAGAATGCAAAATTTGGTTGAAGTCCAATGGATAGCATGGACGTTGCATGCAGTTAGACATTGGATCTAACTGCACGCGTAAAATCATGTTGGCAACAATGCCATGCATGTGTTGGTCAGAAATGATCTGAAATAATATGATCTATTGTTGTGCCAAGTTTGAATGAAACCCATTAGTTAGTATAGAAGATACATTTCTTTTAAAATTTGACCTATCAGCAGTCTTCGAATCATGTTGGCAGCACTGACGAATATTAGTTACTCCAAATTAATCTAGAATGCCAGGTACTATACGTGTGCAAAGTTTAGAGCTATTGGCTTGCATACTTCCTGATATATTGATATTAGGGTAACACAAATAGAGACAGCATTTATTAACAGTTGGCAGCCCTGGTTGCTCTTATGAAGACGCATAGTCATATCTGTTATGGTACCCATAGCACATACGAAATTTGGTTGAAATCCAAATGATAGTATAGAAGTAACATGCATTTAAAATTGGACCTATATGCAGGCTTAGAATCATGTTGGTAGCACTGACGCATATTAGTTACTCCAAATTAATATAGAATGTCAAGTACTATACGTGTGCATAGTTTAAAGCTGTCGGCTTGCACACTTTCTGATATATTAGTATTTTGATAAAATAAATTGAAACCATTTATTAACAGTTGGCAGCCCTGGTGGCTCTTAAGAATACGCTCATTCATATCTCTTTATGTACACATAGTACATACGAAGTTTGGTTGAATTCCATTTGATAGTGTAGAAGTTATATGCATTTAAAAATTGGACCTATCAGCAAACTTAGAATCATTAAGGCAACACTGTCTTATATGGCCGGGTCGATAACCTAGATGTTAGGCCCCTTAAAACAACAATTATCATCATCATCATCTTATATGGCCTCCTGGAAATTAAGCTGGAAATTTTGAAATTGCTCCCATGCATATCATGCAAGATATCCAACATGGAGCTCAAATTTCAATTGCGATTTTTCAGCAGTTGGTAGCACTGACGTCATTTTCAAATACGGCATTGAGATATTCAGGAATAGATCTTTACTCATACCAAATTTTGTTTCGATAGCTGCAGCCGTTTAGGAGTTGATAGGGGGGGGGGGGGGTATGGGGGGACAGACACACACAGCCAGACAGACAGAAGGACAGACAGACACACACACATTTGCCCATATCGAATTCACAAGTCTACTTTTTCCTAATTTTTGCAAAAGTAGGCTAAAAATGTATTCTTATGCTCTCAAAATCTCTTCATGAATGCGCTGTGGCTTCTAGCGTTCTGTGGACCACTTTCTTCCAGCTTTCTTTTTAGGTTGCTCCGTGAATTTATGCTTGTCTACTATAGTACGATTTTTCTATGATGTCATCTGTGATATTTATTTCTTGGAGGTCTGCCTTAGTTTCTTCAAGCTAGTTTATTTTGACCTCATTTGAGTTGTTTACTTTAAATAATCCTTTGGTTAATATGTCACTGTCCATTCTATAGATATGGCCATAGAATTGCAGACGTCTCTTGCGTATGGCATCAGTAAACCAGTCAGGTAAGGCATAGAGGTCCACTGTACTCCTCTTAATCCACACCCAGTTTTCTCTCGTGGGAGCATAGATTTTCCGGAAACATTTCCGTTCTTGCTTTTCAACTTCTATAATTCTAGATTGACCACCGCTGGTTGGTTCCTTAGCTTAGGGGCTGCGACAACGCGGTCATGTAGCCCCGTGTATTTTGGGTGTGTGTTGAATCTGTCTGATAACCGGTGTTAATTGTGATGACTGTATTAGTGTGTGTTCTCTGTTTTAATTCAAGTAAGGACTGCAGACGATCAATTTTCAAGTAGTTCCTACCTTTGCTACCAAAGGCTACCGTCCACGACACTTAGCTTGCGGACTTGCCTACCAGGTGGCATCGCAGTCAGCACCTGGCGGCGAACGTTGGCACTAATCGAGAGTTTATAATTCTAACCTACAAAGTTTGGCTTCACACAAGTGTAGTTAGTAGAAGGTTCTTTATCATGCCAATAATCTGACATGGGACCGCCGGCTTTACTTCCCCTCCAAAGGAAGGCATACTGAGGGATTTTTAACGCTCTTATAAAATCCGACGACTTCGGCCGGGTTTGAACCCGTGACCTTGGGCATAGAAGCTCAGCATGCTATTAACTATACCACCGAAGCCGCCATTTTGACCACCGAGAGATAGTGTTTCTGAGGCAGATAAGGCATTCGGCAAAGCAACGGTCTTGTAAGGTCGTAATTTACAAATTATAATAATATCAGTTATACGTAATTTATCACAATATATTCTCGAATTTACCTATATATATTTAACAGTAATATCAACCTGAATCAAAAATTCTTTCATAATAAATATAAAATCTGATCTATTTTACTTGACAATTATATGGCAATTACTTCTAAATATTACAGAAATTATCATTCTCTTTCTATATAAATCTTTTATAAATCAATTTATGCATAACGTTGAGTACCGTTGAGAAAGCGAACACAGTGCCCCTCCCTTGCTACTATTGAAATAGAACCGACAGCGGTGACTACGCTCGCTATTTTTTATTTATTTATCGTATGGCTTTTAGTGCCGGGAGTGTCCGAGGACATGTTCGGCTCGCCTGAGTCTGTAGCTAATGCGCAGCGTTATGTCATGGGGCCAAGCTCTCTGCTGAATCGGTAGACTCGTGGGTCGAGCTCCACCGTCAGCCGTCCTTGGAATGGTTTTCCGTTGTTTCCCCATTTTCAACACCAGGCAAATGCTGGGACAGTACCTTCTGTCAGGCCACGGTCGCTTCCTTCCACATCCTTGCCCAGTTTCATTCATCTTCATCCATTCCATCTCTCATCCCGGCGCGGCTCGCAGGTTACCCACGGGCTGTACTCGGCTTCCCAGGAAGCCACACGACAAAAAAAAAGCGTAGAGGGCGATTGCTATCGAAGAGCACAAAATCTCACATGCGTATAGTTCTCTCACTCTTCTCATCAACGACAGGTTCGCTCTTGAAACCTAGCTGGGCGGCCATGTTTACATTCCATGTCGCATGAGGTTCCCAAGGTTGCAGGATCGAATCTTGGCGTAGTAAGTTGGCATTTGAGGGTGCGTAAATGCGAGAGGGCCTTGCCAGTACATTTACTGGCATGTTAATGATCCCCTTCGGGGCAAAATTCTGGCACTCCGGCGTGTCTAAAAGCCGCAGTTGTTAAAAGGGACGTAAAACCAATAACAATTCCATGTCTGTGTGGAGCCAGGGCTTTCCAAACTCGAGGTACAGCATTATCAACTCTCCACCGTAGCCACTGAGACCAAGGATTGACACTGGAGACCTGACAAGTGACTGGACTCAGTACTCCACGTGGAGTGACAGAGCAAAAATTCTATTGGTCAAGAACCATCACCTATTAGAAATCAACGAATGATGGTTATTGTCGGGGCGTGCTTACTGCTTCAAGTTGCCGGTCGTTAACGCCTGGCTTCTCTTCACTGTACGTATTAACACGTAACAATGTATAATGTAGGTTTTTGCGATTTGTTACAAGTTTTGGCCTATAATTGCTTATGAAACATTGACTTTATACTAGCACAACTAAACTTGAGTTAACTAACTTTGAGACCAGGGTCTCTTCATGCAATTCTTGGCTGTTACCACGGCGGCCCGGCACTGCCAAGAAATTCATTTCTGGTCTGATTGCTGGAACGGTGTTCATTCAGCCTCGAGAGAAAAAACTAAGAAATGGCAGGTTTGATCCCTACCTCAGTCATCCTGGAAGTAGTTTTCCGTGGTTTCCCACTTCTACTCAAGACAAATGCCGGAATGGTTTCTATTGTAAGGCTACGGCTGCTTCCTACCCAACTCCTATCTTCAATTACAATACATACACTAGAACAGGCATCCCAGTAACATAGGTTATCAGACACGGAGCTACATGAACGCGTTGTCCCAAAGTCCCGTAAAAATTAAGAACAACATCATTTAATCACTCATTTCCTTTCATAGTAATTTCAATAAAACTTTGTTCCCTGCTGCTAAGTAAACAATACAATGAAATATTCTCTTTTTGCTTCTTCTTGTTCCATCATGTTGTGCCGCGAAAGGCTTCCTAGCTGTGACGCATGCTGATGCTCCTTACTGGCCACTTGGTCTAATTACTTTTGTCACCAGTGCTGACTGAAGTATAACTTTATTATCTACAGGATACAATCCACTCTAATCCATTTAATTTCTCATGAAGGCCCGGCAAGGAGCCCGCTTCTCGACAAGTTAAATTAAAGATTTTATCATCCACCGCGCCATTATGGAATTACTAAAGAAGCTAAAATTGCCACAGCGCGTGGTGCCTAGTTGCTCCCCTATACAGCCGGCGTACTAACGTGGCAGCCTCAAACATCGAAGGAAAATGGGTTTTGTCTGTCAGGTTGAATTATATTTGCTGCTCGGAATTTAAGCTACACACATCAAAAAAGTTTTGCATCACCTCGGTTCCCAGATCTCCGGCATATAGACGTTGACTGTGTATATTGTATCCAAGATACAGTCCCTTTGACTGTTCATAGATGTCACTAAAACTGCTCAAAGATGTAAACAACCATGCATGAGCAGGGCCTATTAGACGGAGGGGGTACGACAGCCGATCAGTTCCAGTCATTCCACCAGGACGAAGGTACGCTGCTCATGTTGTCTGTAGTTCTACCATGCCTAGAAGGTCAATACCGCAGTTCGATCGCGTCCGCATTGTTACTTTGTGTCAAGAAGGGCTCTCAACAAGGGAAGTTTCCAGGCGTCTCAGAGTGAACCAAAGCGATGTTGTTCGGACATGGAGGAGGTACAGAGATACAGGAACTGTCGATGACAGGCCTCGCTCAGGCCGCCCAAGGGCTACTACTGTAGTGGATGACCGCTACTTACGGATTGCCGCTCGGAGGAACCCTGACAGCAATGCCACCATGTTGAATAATGCGTTTCGTTCAGCCACAGGACGTCGTGTTTCAACTCAAACTGTGCGCAATAGGCTGCATGATGCGCAACTTCACTCCCGACGTCCATGGCGAGGTCCAGCTTTGCAACCCCGACACCATGCAGCGCGGTACAGATGGGCCCAACAACATGCTGAATGGACCCCACGGAATTGGCATCACGTTCTCTTCACCGATGAGTGTCGCATATGCCTTCAACCAGACAATCGTCGGAGACGTGTTTGGAGGCACCCTGGTCAGGCTGAACGTCTTAGACACACTGTCCAGCGAGTGCAGCAAGGTGGTGGTTCCCTGATGTTTTGGGGTGGCATTATGTGGGGCCGACGTACGCCACTGGTGGTCATGGAAGGCTCCGAAACGGCTTTACGATACCTGAATGACATCCTCCGACCCATAGTGCAACCATATCGGCAGAATATTGGAGAGGCATTTGTCTTCATGGACGACAATTCTCGACCTCATCGTGCACATCTTGTGAATGCGTTCCTTCAAGATAACGACATCGCTCGACTACAGTGGCCAGCATGTTCGCCAGACATGAACCCTATCGAACATGCCTGGGATATGTTGAAAAGGGCTGTTTATGGACGTCTTGACCCACCAACCACTCTGAGAGATTTACGCCGAATTGTCGTTGAGGAGTGGGACAATTTGGACCAACAGTGTCTTGATGAACTTGTGGATAATCTGCCACGGCGAATACAGGCATGCATCAATGCAAGAGGACGTGCTACTGGGTATTAGAGGTAGTGGTGTGTACTGCAATCTGGACCACAAATGCTGAAAGTCTAGCTGTATGATGGTACAACATGCAATGTGTGGGTCTCATGAGCAATAAAACGAGCTGAAATGTTGTTTGTGTTGATCTCTATTCCCTTTGTATTTAACGGTTCCGGAACTCTTGGAACCGAGGTGATGCAAAACTTTTTTTGATGTGTGTACATTTAAAGTAAAATGTTATTAGTAGGGAACAAACTTTGTTGAACAATTGGCAATCTCTTATATGTAAAAGTTATTGCCTGTAAGTGTGTTTGTTCTTTATACAATATTACACCACCAATCTGAATCAAATTTTCCATACAGGACCCTGAATAAATTGCTGGTGACATGAATAATCGACAACCTTTTCCATTGTTCCAAATTTGGCCTTTTGGCACTCGAGTATAGGAAAATTATCCAATTTGTCGTATAAAGACCGGACATAGCTCATTTTACACCCCTCGATGCGAGAAACGATGTCTACGTCCCTATAATAAAACAACGACAAAAACAAATTTTTACTAGAGAAGTTATTTTGTAACTTTGTGTGTGAATAAACCTCCTGTTGTACTTCGAAGGAAAAAATCGTTACGTTATGCATCATGAATGTAGGTTCGAAATGTAATTGTTAATCATGGTGGGTAAGTGAAACAAACATGGAGGCTATCAACGATCGACATCAGGGAAATTCCCATGCATACATTATCCTGATTTAGATGATTACACCATTAGAGCTTCATGGAAAACAAAATGTTAGTTTCCTTTATTTCTCTATAAGTTGTCAGTTCTGACATAGTTTATATTTCAGCAATATAGGGTATTTGAGATCTAACCAAGGTCTAGGGAAAACAAGCTCTTTGTTCAGAATTATTGCGTAGTTATTGTCAATTTGGCCGCTACTAGTCAATTTGTACATTGATCATTTACCGAATGAGCTAAATTGACAGGATGGAATGTAATTAGATAGCAAGTCTGGGTGATAGATGATGACAGATGGCATGGCTTGGTGTCTCACATTCAGAGTTGAGGCACAACATAGCTAGTTCAATGAGCTACCCGTTGACTGTCTACTAATTTCTTTTTACAAGAAGGAACTTATTTCTTAATCCTGTGTAGGAATAAACCTGTCCATGTAATTTTTAGTAATAATATGCCGGTGGATGAAAGCTGCTCATTTTAGGTAATGGAGGCAAAGCAGGGATGAAAATTGAAGGATAAATAATCTGGCAGATGAAAGAGCAGTATCAGTCAAATTTCCATTTCAATAATCAATAATAGCAACACAAAACTTTAGTTACTTATTGTTGTATTCAAGGCTGGAAAAACGATGCTCAGCTCTGTGCGCTACTACACTACCACACCACGCACCATGGCACACTACACTCACGTACACCTGGTGTAGCGACTAGCATTCTTGGCTGTTCCCTTGGTGGTCCGGTTCCATTGCCGGCTCTATCATGAAATTTAATTCTGGTCTGAGGGTTGGAACGGGGTGCACTCAGCCTTTTGATGGAAAACTAATAAGAGGTGGGATCGATTCTCATTCATATATCCTGGAAGTGGTTTTCCGTGGTTTCCCGCTTCTACTCCAGGCAAATGCCAAAATGGTTCCAAACTGAAGGACACTGCCACTTACTTCCCAATCCTCATCTGAAATACACACACTACTATAGACACCACTATGACCCAGGTTGTCAGACAAATTCTATTCACACCCAAGTAAACTGGGATAAATGACCACGATGTACAAGCCCCTCATATAAAACAACTCACTTACATGAGCGTACCGGCTTAATTCTCTGCACACTCTGTCACCGGTTGCTCACAGCTGGCAATCACTGATGACTTAACACCACTTTCCCTCACCTCGTGGGTCCTTTTACACCTGATAACGGAATATCTAGTAACTTCTCGCCCACCCCAGAGCTATTGGCCGTTGACCTGAGTCCCGAACTGTTTGGGACCTAGCATTCGTTCAGTTGCTTCCAGAAATAGACCAGCCTAGCAAAACCCAGCGTGTCAACGACCTACGTGACTCAACAGGGCTTTTGTTTGCGAGACAGCTCCGAGGCCAAATAGTGAGGGAGTGGTGCAGGAACTCCATCCTCTGTCCCCCAGCTGGGCAGAACTGTTGTACTATAATCAGAATAACTGAAAACACTCTGTAGATTCTTCACTCTTTTGACTGGTTTGATGCAGAACTCCATGCCTTCCTATCGTGAGCTAATCATTTCATCTCTACATAGCTACCGTATCCACAATTTGTATAGCATATTATAACCTTGGTCTATCCATACAGTTCTTGCCCTCAACCCTTACATCAATAACCAAGATTGCTATTCCTGGGTGCCTCAGTACCAATATGTCCTACCAATTCGTCTCATCTCTTAGCAGTTGACAGAATTATCTTTCCTCGTCCACTCGTCAATACTCCTTCATTTGTTACCCAATCTACCCATCTGATCTTCATATTTCTCCTCTAACACCACAATTCAAATGATTCTATTCTCCTATTTTCTGCCGCGCCAACAGTCTAATTTTCACTTCCATAGAGTGCCACACTCGAGATAAAGGTTTTCAAAAATGACTTTCTAATTCCCAAATAGATATATGAAGTCAACAGATTTCTCTTATGTAGAAATGATTTCCTGGTCTCTGCCAACCAACTTTTTTATCCTCTTTTCTTCGTCCGTCACTGGATATTTTGCTTCCTAAAAGCAGAAAATTGTTACTTCCTTTAGCTTTTCACCTGAAAATGTTATGTTAATAAGGAATTATGATATCTTTGGGCTGCATTCCAATATTTTTGTTTTACATTTTTTGATTTTCAGCATGAATTCTTTCCTCTAGACAGATTTCATACCATTTAAAAATTCATACAAATCCTTTGGTTAATCGGATAAGGTGACAAAGACATAAGAAATTCTCAGTGTTGAAATTATTCTTATATGCTATTTTTATTGACGCTTGTGGTTCCATTTATTATGTAATTTTTGTGACGCATTGTTTTGTGAAAAATACCCTCCTTCCACGTACCTCATATTATTGTTCATCAAATGACTCTCATATGCCATTGTCCACTAATAACAGAGCACGTGCAATACGGACTGTATATAGATGTTAATAATGAAATAAAATCAATAATACAATGACGTTACTTGGTGGACTCACGTAATTTCATGATTCCTGTCAAACTTTATCTATGAAGTATTAGAAGCTATTTTTCAGTGTTTCCTAGTTCTATGATAGAATTTAGTGAAGCTGTTTTCGTGTTAGTTTTCATCGGTATATACAGTATATTGAGGTTAAATTCAATTCTAAACACACTTTTTTGAACCAAATATTCTTGTCTAAGTTCATGATTTTAACATCAGTGTTATAAGTTTTTTGTTTCACTATTTGCCTGACTGGCAGTACATATTGATGTATTAGAAGCCATTGTGTTGACCGGCTGGAAAGCTTTCTGTAATAAAATTTATCGTGCAAATAAACAATGAGGACTGTGTTAACTTACATTTTATATATTTGGAAAGTATGAAGAGATTATTCTCAAGACTAATTTAGGGCTATTGGCAGTCTGCCTTTAAGTAAATATAATTTGAGAACGTCTGTATTCCATTCCATATACAGTATTTTATTATTTGGCATTGGCAATTCTATTTCTTGAAGCCCTCAGGAGTTAACTTATGACATAATACCGAGGATAGCACGCCATAAACCATCTGAACAGAGACTCAGGGACTGGATTACAACTGTAATCTGCTTTACCATTGTAGAGCAGCACTAAGTGTCCCGTTAGTTGCTGCCAATGCGACTAATGATTCCAAGCCATATGTTTCTCTGAAGCAATTTTTATGTTTGCTTATTGTAGGATACATGAATTGCAATTTTAGATTACAATATCATCATGTATATAAAGCGCTAAGATGTTTCACAAAACTTCAGCTCTTCAAATAAGGCTGTATGCCTCTCACCAAGGCGGTCCGGGTTCGATTCCCGGTAAATGCATGTGAGATTTTCGAAGTGAAATGCCATGTCCTGTGGTTCGGATTCCACGTAAAAAGGAGGTCCCGTGGCTCATGATCTCAAGATTAACGGTCACGTTAAACTACAAGCTTCCTTCCTTCCTTTCTTCAAATAAGAGGGAGTTAGAAGGTTCGATTTGTAAAAAAATATTCTAAAACCTCTCAATATCGCTGGAAACATCTTGTATATCAGTAAAAGTCAACACAAATATACTTATTAGTTTATATAGTACATCTAAACGAATAAACAAGACGATAGTCCTTGTCAGAACTGTACCCTGTCCCATACAACAATATAGCAGGTTGTTGTTGGAGTCTTCAGGACAGGTGGTATATACACCTGGGGCGATCACTAGGAACCAGTAATAATGTAATTGGTTTTACCACCCTCTTAACTGCTGAGATTATTAGAGACACCGGAGTGCCGGAATTTTGCTCCGAAGGGGATCTTTAACGTGCCAGTAAATCTACTCACACTGCTCCCTCACAGTTGCGTACCCTCAAATACCAATTGACTGCGCCAGGATTCGATCCTCTAATCCTGGTCACAGCAGGCGGTACCGTTACCGCTGCACCATTCAGCCAGTCTCACAAGTAATCGGTCGTAACAAATGTACATTCAAAAGAAAACAAGTAGTTCCGTGAAGAACTATACAGCCTATTTTCATATATCCTACTCATTTTAATTGTCTCTATGTACTACATACAAAATTTCAGTTTGAAGGTTGTGATAGATTCGTAGATATTGAGAAACGTCTAAATATTTCAGATTGTCACCAGGTTCGATTTTGATTTATATACTATTATATGAATATTATTATGTACGTGTGGTAATCAAACTTCAATCGCGTGATTAGAACACAAAAGTAAAAACGAGATTTTAAAATTTCGCACAGCTGCCATCTTGTGGTTATGAAAACAATTGAAATAAATTAAATGCCAGTGGATTAACATTTGTATAAGCATTTAACGTGCAAAGTTTCACTGCACTCGGATGGTTAAATCGCGAGAAACGTCCATTTAAATATTAATAATTCGCGTCGCCGCCATGTTGGATTTGTGATCACCAGATTACTGAAAGTCCTATAGGTGAACTTATATTCATAGCTTCTATGAACATAAAAAAAGTTCAGTTCGATTGCTGTAAAAGATTCGTAGATAGTGAGAACTGTCTAAATATTTCAGATGCTCGCCATTTTGGATTGATATCTGTATAGGCTATAGAGTTAGGAAAGTTAATGCGTAGCTTCATTATTCTAACTTTCACTTCGATCGCATGATTACGACACAAGAAATAAAAACTTAATTTTAAAATTTCTCACAGCCGCCATCTTGAGGTTATGTAAACAATTGAACTAAATTAGATGCCAGTGCATTACAATATGTATAACCATTTACTATACCACATTTCACTGCGCTCAGAGAGTTAAATCTCGAGAAAAGTCTATTAAAATGTTTCAAATTCGCTTGGCCGCCATGTTCGTTTTGTACTTTACAGGTTTATGAATGTTTCATAGATTAACTTGTAACAGTGCCTTTTATCAACGTACAAAATTTCAGGGTGATATCTGTAAAAGTTTCGGAGATATGGAATGCCAGTGAAATATTTCGCACAGTCGCCATCTTGAGGTTATGTAAACAATTGAACTAACTTACACGCCAGTGCATTACAATGTGTATAGAAATTTGCTGTACCAAGCTTAATTACGTTTGGATGTTTAAATCCCGAGAAAATTCTACTTAAAAATCTCAAATTCGCTTGACCGCCATGTTGGTTTTGTAGTTACCAGGTTTTTGAAAGTCTGATAAGTGAACTTCTAGTAGTATCCTTTATCACCCTACACAATTTCAGGGTGATATCGGTAATAGTTTCGGAGATACTGAATGCTGGTGAAATATTTTGCACAGCCGCCATGTTGGATTGGTGAGAGACAATAAAATTTGAAGGGCATGGTCGGGGTCGACCAAAATGGTGCTATGTTCTTACCGAATTTCATTGAAATCGCTCCAGCCGTGTAGAAGTTATTAGGGGGGACACACACACCATCACACACACACACGCACACACAGACACACGGACAAAAGGTGATCTCATCAGCCTATTTTTTTTTCATGAAATGAAAATATGCTAAAAACACTTGCAGCAGTGCCGAATTGCACTCTGATATCGTAAATATCGACAATTTGTTTATAACGTGCGATTAAACAAATAAAGAAGACAATAGCCTCTGCCAGAACTATGTCGCGTCCAACCTGTATAACAATAAAGCCAGGCAGATGGTTTTTACACATGCGAGAGTTCTCACATGGGTCCACTAGTTTATTATTGAAATATAAATAATTTATTTAATTGATAAACCACCCAGTCGGGATTCATATGTTATATATGATGAAACCATCGTAATAACATATACAGGCTGTAACTAAATATGTGGGAGATCTCCGGGGATTCGATCGAGGACCTGTCCACAAGCAAAACATGTCCTGTAAACATATGGAGTATTTGATTTCGTTCCCATGTTACAAGCATTGTTTGTGGAGTACATAACACAGACCTCTTCACTGTGCAGGTTGGTCATTTGTGTTGATAAAGTGTTCTCTACAGAAGGTGCTAAAATGGCTACCACCAGCTGTAATGCAAGCGAATATGTGCCGCATCATTGACTGTCTCACACGCTCCCATGTTCCCGGCGTCTGTCGTATCTGCTGACTTCCTTGCTCTATTCGCTGACGCAGCATGTCCACGTTGTGAATAAGTGTGACTTACACAAAGGCCTTTCAATGATCCCATAAATAGAAGTGTAATGAGTTTAGATTGGGAGAACGAGCAGGCCATGGTGTCGGTCCCTGACACCCTATACATTTGCCTGGACTTGAATAATGACGAAACGTACAAGAGGCCTGTGTGCCCTCCACAAATGACCAAGAAACATCGTCCCGCGGTCTGTGTTATGCACACCACAAACATTGCTTGTAACACGGCAACCAACGCATATACACCATATGTTTACTGGACATGTTTTGCTTGTTGTCACTGTCGAATATTCGGAGCTTTACACATATTTAGTTACACCCTGTATATAATACTTGTTGCACCAAGTACAGCCTTGTAAACATAATGCGGATATTATACTAGTCTAATAACCTCTGCTCTTGTAATGTCTGTAATTAATTAGTACTATAATTAGAGAAAGTGGTCCAGAACAAGAAATGAGTTCCAAGCACTAATAAGATGCACAGTGCACGTACAAAATGGACGTAATATAGTTAAACATTCAGCCTATCAACAAGCATATACTGTAATCGTTTTGACAACACTGTGGTATATGGGTTGCTCAAAATTAATTTGAAATATAATGATCTACTGTATATATGTACCAAGTGTGGAAGAAATCTATTTGATAGTATGTAAGTTAAATATTGAAGCAGACCGTATAATAAAGTAGGTGGCATTGTAGTATACGGGCTCGTGAAAATAAACTTCAAATATTATGTTCTGTATGTGTACCTATTTTGGAACGGTTCCCTTGCATACCTCATGAGATATGAAACTTAGAGTTCAAATTTCTATTAATAGTTTTCAGAAGTTGGTAGTACTGGAAGGTGTTTTCAAATATGGCTCTGAGACAGTCTGGTATATATATTCACTCATACCAAGTTTGGTTTTGATAGCTCCAGCCGCATGGAATTGATCGGGAATACATACAGCCAGACAGACAGACAGACAGACAGACACACAGACAGATACAAATCTGCCCGGGCGATCTCATAAGTGTACTTTTCCATATTTTTTGCAATATGTGTATTATAGGCTGAACATTCCATTTAGGATAACACATTCGTTGAATTTAATAGGACAGTCGTCAATGGTGGTATGATTCATATGTGCCATGTTAATTTCCCCAATGGAAGTAATATTATAGGCAGCATTTGATACCGGTATAGTATTTTGATCAGGGACTCGGGGAGACTACTGTGCCTCTGGTCAGCTTGACTGAATTGAAATTGGCAAATGCTGCGTCTCTGATTTTCTGTTCCCTCAACATAAATATTTTGTCATTTCAAATGAAATATAAAGCTACGAGGGCGTATTAAACCAAATAACCATTAATCTGGTTGGTGATTACAGTTTGTTCCTCAGTGTTTAATTAAAGAGCTATATAGACTAAGTAATCTTTTAGGTTCATCTGATCGGAGGCATCTTCTATCTGTACCAATTTTCATGCAAATAATTCTAGTAGTTCTCGTGTTATTTGTATTTCAATGAGAAGGTGTATGAGACCACCTCGTGGCGCAACGGTTAGCATTCTTGGCTGTTGTCCCAGGTGTCCGGGTTCGATTCCCGGCTCTGCCAAGAAATTCAATTCTGGTCTGAGGGTCACTCAGGCTCGTGTGGCAAAACTGAGAAGAGGTGGATTCGATTCTCACTTCAGCCATTCTGGAAGTGGATTTTCATGGTTTCCCCACTTCTACGCCAGGAAATAGCTGGGATGATTCCTAACTTAGGCCTTCCCATTGCTCACCTGAATTAAACAAATATACACACTACTACAGATACCACAATAATACAAGTAATCAACCACAATTGAACACGGATTCAAGTACACGGGGCTGAAATGACCAGGATGTCCAAGCCCCTCATTGAAACAACTAAACTTGGGTACTCAAGGGAGAACTCAAATGACGGCAACTGAAAGATCGAGAACTGTCGTATTGTCTTTTCTAGGTATTTAAATAATTATGGTGTTTGAAGCCATTTTTCAGTGTTGCCTTAGTAAAACATAAAGTTTGGTGCATTTCAGTCGGTCAATACGATTGTAGCCAAATTAGATGGGCTATTCCCTAATCCTGAAAATAAATTACATCAGATAAATAAATTGAATAAATAAATAAAATGCACTGTATTTATTAATCTCCTGTAATTTGTTTCTGGATTAGGGAATAACCCATCTAATTTGGGTACAATCGTGTTGACCGACTGAAAAGCACCAAACGTTTGTATTTAAATAAAATGAACTCAGTCAGAACTATTTCAGTTATCACCCAGTACGACCTGATGAAACAAATGTCATCCTCTAATTATTTGTTGTAATAAAATACGATGCCTATTAAACATATAAAATGTATTTTGTTTCAGGCAACCAAACGGCTTAATTGTACACTCAATTATTTTACGTGCAATATTCCATAATAATTGTTCGTAATTACTTCGCATTTTGTCACTCACATAATGTGTCACGGATGTATTGAAAATATATACCTAACAATGCAAACTTCTGCGTGAGGTGCTAAAGGATGTCCTCGCTAACTCAATAAATGCGTGAATCTATTACTAAACAGTGTATACATGTAGTAAAGTGAACGCCTCTTTGCGCTGGTATGATATTTTCAAATGACGTTATCAAACGAAACGCTTTGTGTGGGTGGAGTTTATGAATTTGTCACAAGGCGTTACATACTCTGTAATTTCTGTAATTTTTTAAAATGTTACCACAGATTTACTCAATCCAATTACCGAGTGCACTTCAGCATAAATGTAGTGCGTATCATCTCATATGTTCCGCCACGAGAGATACGGATGAATGCAAGTTAAACCCGTGATTTTAATTGCCTAATTCATTTCGTTTTCGTTTGGAGCGTGAGTATAGAATAGTAGAATAAATGTATATGTGCGTCAGATTTCTATAATTTGTGTATTACGATAAAAGTATTCAACTGAGTGGATCCCCTTTTTAAAAGGCGTATTGAATAGTACCTTGGGGAATCCAATTCTCCCTGAAGATTGTCAAATAATTGCATAACCTCAGAGTTTCAGAGAGAGTGCTGTGAAAATTTCCCTCTCCAGTGTGCTTTCTTCAAATTGAATAGCCGAGGCGTAGTGTAAGTTGCCTATCATTTAGGCGACAACTCTGAAGAATTAAGAATACGTAGCTTGGGAGAAGAAATTCTTATTGTTATTATTCTTTAATTCATTTCGTATCGGCCACCTATGAACCGCATCATTTCCTCTGTCTCATTCTTCGGGCTTTAATGTTTGACCAATACGCCCACATTCATTCTCGGTTGGTTACCTTCCTTTCCTGAGCTCAAATCTTTCCCGTTTTCATCTCGGCTTTTCTTAGAAACCTTAGCATGCTTGAAGTTTCCTCTTCAATGGGATGCGCTCCTAAATGTCAGGTGATGTAATCTCAACTTCTTTTAGATCTCTATCCAGTTCAATGAACCAGGCCCATTTGGTTTTCCTCTCTTGATAGTCAGTAATGGTGCGGTTGGTCTGTTTCGCTGGGCTCATTTGCTTCACATGTTAAGCCTTCTTTTCCAGATAGTGTCGTTTATCTTCACCACATCAGTATACAGTTAATAGTTGTGCAGTCTTCCATATTCCACATTGTCTTTGAATGACTCAGGATCTATCTCAAAACTTTCCTTCCTTTGACCTCTAGTTTTTCGAACAAACATTGTTTGTCGTCGTGAGGCATTTGGAAGCGTACAAGACCTCCGGATGGATGACACTGCTTTGCTTTGACGGATATTGACCGTTTGTTATAGACGCCTATACTTAAATTATTATTATCATTATTTATTTAGCGTATGGCCCATACAATCAAGTTATATATATATAATAATACGATCCTTGGGGGAATAAAATCTTATTGTTATTATTCTTTCATTCATAATAACATTTTCATAAGAAGAACAACGAACAATAAACCTCACCTTACAACTAAATGTCAAGATCATTGATCCACCGTACTGCCCCTGGAGCTGCCATCAAGAAATCCTCTTGGCAACCTGTGTACCCCCGCGTTTCACATTCGCTCACAATATGGTGGATGGTCTGTCGCGCAGCTCCGCAGTCACAGGCAGCTGTCGGCAACTTGTTCCATTTAAACAGCATGTCTCTGCACCTACCATGGCCTGTTCTTATTCTATTCAGGGCAGTGCATGTTTTACGTGGTAGCTGGAATCCACTTGGAATTTTGGCACCCGAGAACTTACTGTGTAGGTGCATCTCCGTTGCTGCTTCCCACTGTCTTTTCCACTCTGTAGTTGGATCGTAGTCACTAGCAACCATGCCAGAGGCGTTACGTAGAGCTGTATGGCGTGAACGTAAGCTGTTTTGACTCAGAGTGGGTAGATCTTCATGTACAAGTAGACCAGGATTGCTTAAGATTTCAGTTCATTCCTTGATAAGAGCGGTGGATCTGCGTAAATCAAATGGCATTATTCCAGACAAAAGCGGTAGCCAATGAATTGGTGTAGACCGAATTTTGCCAGATATTATTCGCATAGTGGAATTCAGTTGAGTATCAATAAGTCTTGTGTGATGACTGTTCATCCATACTGGAGCACAGTACTCAGCACTTGCGTGTTTTTAGTTTCTGTGTGGAATTCAGCAGTTGTTGCTTGTAGGACAGTGTTCGATCCAAGGTTACCCCGAGGTATTTAGGATTCCAGTTGTGGCGAAGTACCCTGCCGCAGAAACTCACGTTCAATTTATTACTTGCCAAATGATTGTATAAATGGAAACAAGACACCTCTGTTTTACTGGTGCTGGGTAGAAGTCTCCAGTTTTTTAAGTAAGTTTCCATTATGGGCAAATCCCTTGTCAGCATCTCTTCAGTTTTCTCCAGATCCTTGCTTTGTACAGCTAATGCTATATGGTCAGCATAGCAGAAATTTCGTGATTTAACTTCGGGAAGATCCGATATATATAAGCTGGCCAGGAGTGGCGATAGCACTGAACCTTGAGGCAAAACATTTTTAAGCTTCCTCTCTTTGCTCACATTGTTCCCGATGATAACCTGGAGCCTCCTTTCACTCATCATATTATTAATAAGCCTTGCTATCTTCCTACATGGTATGACCTGGAGAAGTTTATAGACCATACCTTCCCTCCACACGGTATCAAAAGCAGCAGTGAGATCAACAAAAGCTGCAGATATTTTGAGTTTTCTTTCGAACCCCATTTCTATGAAAGTTGTAAGTGCCATCACTTGATCACAACAGCTACGACCTGGTCTGAAGCCTGCCTGATCCATGGGGATGTGCTGTAGAATGGTACTGCTTATTCTGTTATATATATGAGTCTTTCAAAAAGTTGGTAACAACAACAAAGGAGGGATATGGGGCGATAATTGTGTAATTTGGTAACTAGAACATTCAAACTAGAGGCAATAGCACCTTAGATGTTTATCTCGTAAGACCTGTAGAGCTGTATATTAACTGTCTGAAAGTACCAGGAAATAGTGTCCATTCTGGGGTTGAATTAAATATTAGATACGGTGGCATTACAAAATTAGACTCTGATGTAGCAAATATGATCATATTCCAGTATCGCAGGGCGTATCAGGGCAAATTTCAGGGGTATTTGAATGAGCTATTTGTAGGATGGGCATCGGAAGGAAATCACACTAATATCCTGTGGACTAACTTTTTGAAAATTTTAAATAGCGCTATTGATAAATTTGTTCCATTTAAATTACTGAAACAAAACCCAGATCCTGAGTATTACACACGGGAAATCAGGAGTCTTAAACGGAAAATTAGGAAATTATACAATAAAAGACATGATAGTGACAAGTATATGTTCAAATTTAAGTCCTTATCAAGAGAGCTCGTCTTAAAAAGAGGGCTGCTCATGACAATTATATGCAAGGTTTACTTGGTTCGGGAGGTGATGGGTGGAAAACAAAATACAGTTATGTTAGGAGAAGAAAGGGAAATTCAAATAATTTGTGGATGATAATGTCCGGTGACGGTAAATTAATTACTGAGAAGCAGGCCATTGCTAATGAATTAAATGTATTTTATGGTAGTGTGTACAATAAATCCAATAGCTGTGTGTTGGACCTTAACGGTGAATCAGGGGCTCCACTTTTCCAAATAAACCAGTCGGCAATTTTAAAGCTAATACAAAAATTACGTTACAATATATCGAAGGATCCTGATAATATTGTTAGTGAAGTACTTAAACTAGGACGTAGGGCCGTGGCACGATACTTGGAGGTGATGTTTAATATGTCCATAAACAATGCGCAAATCCCGGATGACTGGAAAAGAGCTACTGTAGTCCCAATACTTAAGGGAGGGAGCAGACTTGAATTGGGGAACTACAGGCCGGTTAGTATACGTCCATCGTTTGTAAACAGATGGTGCATCTCATTTGCGACTACTTGAGGGAACAGTGGGAAACATTATCATGGTTTAATGATAGGCAACATGGATTTCGGAAAGGTTACTCATGCGAGAGTCAGATGCTATCACTTTTTCAAGATATTAGCGAATCGTTAGACGATGGAGTTTCAGTCGACGCCGTAGTTATAGACTTTGCGAAGGCATTTGATATCATGCCGCATGACATGCTACTCCATAAATTAGCTTCGACGAAGATTGATAGAAGAGTAATTTTATGGATCCAAGAATTTTTGACGGGTCGTTGCCAGAAAGTGAAAGTTGAAGGCCGATTCTCGGATGAAATTACCGTAACGTCGGGTATCCCTCAGGGCAGCGTAATCGGAACTTTGTTATTTTTGGCGTTTATAAATGACTTACCAAATGGGATTCGCAGTGACTGTCGATTGTTTGCGGATGATTGTGTAATACATCGAAAGATACATGACTCACAAGACAATGCAGTACTTCAAGATAACCTGAACTTGGTCTATAAGTGGGCGATTGAAAATAACATGAAAATAAACACAAGAAAATGTAGTCTAATAAAAATGGGGAAAGTGCGAAGGCAAGATTTTCAATATAACATTGGCTCGGAAATACTTGTAGAAGAAGATTCTTGCAAATATTTGGGCGTTCACGTAAGAAATGATATGAAATGGAGTAGTCATATAGGATGTGTAGTTTCTAAAGCTTACAAATCCCTGCACTTTGTAATGAGGGTATTAAAAGGAAGTAGTACCTCTGATAAAGAATTAGGATATTTGTCACTTGTAAGACGTATTCTGGAATACGCCTCGGCAGTTTGGGATCCATTTCAAGTAGGGCTCATAAATGAGTTGGAAATGGTACAAAGAAAGGCCGCTAGATTTGTGCTCAGTGACTTTAATCCCAGGAGCAGTGTGAGCCGTATGTTAAAGAAACTTGGGTGGGAATCACTTGAGGCTGGGAGGATGAAATCTAGACTCTGCGCTATGTACAACGAGTATACAAATCAAGCAGCATGAGGTGAGTTTAGCAAACGTATGGAAAAGCCTACTTACATGGGTAGGAGCGATCGTCCTTTCAAAGTTAAGGGCCGACCACAGCGAACAAATTATGGTAAATATTTTTTTCGTAAACCGTGCCATTGATAATTGGAACTCTCTACCTGCCGCAGTCTTAGAGCCTTTTTCCAAACATATAGGTGTGTTTTAGAAAAGACTGACTATTTGTGTAAATACTCCAGTTTAATTGTTAGTGAATTGTCATGTACAATTATTTATTTGTTATGTATATCTTATTTGCCACCGGGGGACACTCCCCCAATTGCAAATAAACGAATGAATGAATGAATATTATTTGAAGATCCCTTTCATCCTCAACTCCTACCCCCTCCACCTCCTAATCACCCACTACACCAATCATTCCCTGCGGCTTTCCCGAGATTTGTCTCTTGCTGTCATCACTGCCATTTTTACCTGTTATTGTTGTTGTTTTTGATAGTATCATTTAAAATTGTTAAGTTATTGGTGTAAAATGACCCTTTCGTGGTTGTATCTAATAATTATTAAATAAATAAATAAATCGAAAGAGAGACAAAGAGCTGCGGATATTTTCCGCCTTACAAGGCTGCTAATATACAAATCTTAACATCATAATAATGTGAAAGAAGAAAAAATTACAAATAAAATATCTACCGAATGAAAGCAAACTCCGAACTGTATCAACGGTTGGAAACGGCCAATACCAGCATGCGACGTTGCGGCTGAAGTTCTACGGGCACCTTCTATGAATAGACAACTACAGATTTATCAAGCGGATCTTCTCCTCGATTGAATGTTACAAGACTGGAAACCTGTGGCTCAATAAAGTCCAAAATGACTTGGATTCCACTGGGATTTCTAACCTTGATGTCCAACATCGCTCAAACTTTGCTGATATAGTTAACTGTTGGTCCCCACCACCCAAAGTACCTAAATGTATAAAACCCCTCTCGCAGGAGAGAAAGGGAAACCTAGCAGCCGGGTCCAAGAGATATTGGGAACGGAAGTGAACATCGAAGAAGAACTAGTCATAAGCGCTCCTTAGTGGGCTTAAATCAGTAAAAATAATAGCGCCTTCGGTGGCGTAGTTGGTAGCATGCTGAAATGCTGTGCCTAAGATAGCGGGTTCAAACCCGGCCGAAGTCGTCGGATTTTTAAGAGCGTTAAAATCCTTCAGTATACCTTCCTTCGGAAGGGAAGTAAAGCCGGCGGTCCCATGTCATACTGTAGATTTATGGCATGTAAATGATCCTTCCACAGACTAAGCTTGTGTGGAGCTTAATTTCTAGGTTAGATTTCGTTGAAACGCTCTATCAAAGTTCCAACGTTCACCACTAAGTATAGGTGACATCTGGTAGCGAAGGTTGGAATTACTTGAAATTGAACGGAACTTTTAGCTCACCCTATGGGTGTTCGCTTAAAGAAACTACAGCCACTGGCGAGCCGAACATGTCCTCGGGCACTCCCGGCACTAAAAACTATACGATAATAAAATAATATTAATAGTATTAGGCTATGAAATGTATCTCATAATATAAATAAAGTTGTTGAATTTTAGAGGCCTTGCGACAACGTGGTCATTTAGCCCCGTGTACTTGGGTGTGCTTATAAATTGTCTGATAACCTTTGTTACTGCGAGGTCTGTATTAATGCGTGTATTTGTAATCGAGGTAGGATTTGAGTAGGAAGTGGCCATGGCGTTACTTTAGACACCAACCCACCATATCCCTGGAGTAAATGTGTATAACCACGGAAAACCATCTCCAGAATGGCTGAGGTAGGAATAAAATACGCCTCTTCTCAGTTTTGCCTCACAAGGCCTCTTCCGGTCCTTAGTGTAGAAATAAATTTCTTGGCAGAGCCGGGAATTGAATCTGGACCTCCGCGGTGACAGCCAGGAATGCTAGCCACTACTCAACGAGTTAGTTATTTATTTATTGTTGTTTTAAGGGGCGGAACTACGAGGTCATCTGCCCCTTACTCAACGAGGTTATAAAGAGGAAATTAAGCTGGCTACAGTAGGACCAGTCGCGCTGTTGCAGGCAGAAGAGTACTGCATGTTTACCGTATCTTGTATAAAGACCACCGAGTTCCCTCCTCCATTAATGCTGAGAGGACTATTAATTATCCTGTAACTGATAACACCTCACAGATATTAGCGCTATGGTGGGGACTGAAGAAGAATGAAGAACACTGAACTCCTTACAGAGCTCTTTGTCTCGTAAACAGCCATTCATTCTCAAGATTGTTTTCTCTAATAGGCTACTATTATACAAGACCTCAAGGTTCATTTAAAACGACAATAGCAATTACAACAATTGTTATGGCTGCTATCAAATATATGATAATATTAACGAAATTAAATGCAGGAAGAGAATACAATGTGCCCCAGAGTTACAGCATGACAAGTCCCTCTATAACCCCGGAAAAGATATGAGGCAATAAGCTTCTCGTTGCTCCTTTAGTTCCAATGTTTTAAAATACACTGTGATTTGCTGTTGTAATAATAATGTTACTAGTTTCACGTCCCTTTGCACTACTGTGGCTTTTAAGGCCGCCGGGGTGCCGGAATTGTTCCCAGAAAGGGATCTTTAATGTGCCAACAAGAGGAAGGAACAAAGCGTTCAAGATAGCATTCCTGGAGAAAGACAAAGAAGTGGTTGACGATGAAAATTTTTGGCCTAAAGAGATTACTTTTCGCCCCTTCGAGTTTTAACACTGAAGGCCGGTTATCAAGAAAATCTACCATCGCAAGAGGCCATCCGGAGTGCAGATCACACAGCAACAAAATCATCAACAACAATATCACTGAGTGCGTCAGATTAATGACTTGGAATGTAGAAGGGTTAAAGAGTGTATTGGCCTTGACCCCACGACTCACACTTCTAGAGAATGACATCCTGCTTTTTACAGAAACTTTCAGCATGGAAGAAATAGGCATTAACGGTTTCTATGGTATTCACTCTCTAGCCAAGAAAGGCGACAGAGGCCGCCCCTCAGGCGGATTGAGCTGCTATATAAAGCCGCACCTTCAACCTAACAGCCAAATTATGAGCACATTCAACACCCTAACAGTAAACATTAGTAAGATGAACATAATTGGAGCGTACTTCACGCCCAATACAGATCCTGAGGTTATAATTGATGAGCTAGGGAAGGCACTGAAGAACACAGATAATGATAAACCAACCCTGTTACTTGGTGACCTGAATTGCCGCGTAGACAAATGGGATACAAAATCTCAAGCGGTCACAGACTTTCTTCTAGATTACCATCTAAGGCTACTAAACAGGAAGAGTGATTACACGTACATTGCCCCAAATGGATGGAGCACAATCGATTTAATCTTCTCAAATGCAGGAGGACAGGCACAAGTGAAGACCGAAAAAGTAGTAATCAGAAAACACCTCCCAGTAATAGCGGAAATCCAACTAAGTACTGGAACACAGCATCAGAAAGGAGAACCCCCTAGGCAGAGAGTCTCTAGACATATAGAGGAGGAAAGATGGCAAATGAACAGAGAGGATATACCGACAATCATGCATATGATAGGGCAGGGGAACCTGGATGGAGCGACAGCAGCACTGAATGACACAATTCTAAACGCCACCACTGTTATACCTACATATGATCGTATTGCAAAGCCATGGTTTGATGAGGAATGTTACGTCATGCGACAAACATCGATACATTTACTTCATTCCGCTAGGGTATTTGGTATGAACGCACTAACGAAATATGCTGAGGAGCGTCAGAAATATAAAAGTCTACCAAAGGAAAAGAAAACAAAGTACGATTTATACATAGAACAGAGGTTAATAGCCGAGGCGGAAGCGAAACCTTATAAAATCTTAAGGAACTCGAAGAAAAAGGCAGCAACTCCTCTCATAAACATGGCGCAATGGGAGACACATTCTAGTCATCTTCTCGGAGAAACTAATATAAGGACAAACGGCTTCACACCGCAGCTGGCAAACATCCAAGACACTCGCCCAATCACAACAGAGGAGGTCAGACAACTTATAAACAATGGGAAAAATAACAAAGCTGCTGGGCCAGATGGGATTTTTACAGAGCATCTAAAAGACACACTCCATGACCTGTTTGACCCGCGAACATGTCTATTTAACGAATGCCTAAAACGTAAATTAATCCCAGAACAATGGAGGAAGACACTCATAATTGTGATCTACAAAGGGAAAGGGAAGAAGGAGGATCCAAACTCTTACAGGGGAATTGCCCTGGAAAATGTTATGTTCAAAACCTTCTCTAAACTCCTTCTAATACGGGTGG
This sequence comes from Meconema thalassinum, assembly GCA_946902985.2. Taxonomy (NCBI): domain Eukaryota; kingdom Metazoa; phylum Arthropoda; class Insecta; order Orthoptera; family Tettigoniidae; genus Meconema; species Meconema thalassinum. The sequence continues at coordinate 1,710,270,081 of OX336388.2, read as the reverse complement.
AACATAGACTACGTGCTAGCATACCATCAAATCAATATGGCTTTACCCCGGGTAGATCAACTCTACGAACTGCACAGGAACTTGTGCAAGAAATAATAACGACCTTAGCCCAACCATGTAGATCGCTGTATGCAATCTACATAGACTATTCCAAGGAATTTGACAGTATCAACAGAAGGACACTTATCCACAAACTGGAAAACATATTAGGCACCTCCAATAGTGAATTAGAAACATTGAAATCGATTTTAAACGTGAACTATGTTACAATCCATGATGGCATCACCACATCGAGGAGTATCACTCAGACAAAAGGCGTTCTACAAGGAGATCCCATGAGTCCAGTCCTCTTCAACGTAATGACCTCAGACATTGGGCAAACACCGGGTGAGTTAGCCGAGGTCGTTACGGCATGACTAATGGCAGTCGCTCACATCCGGGAGGCGAGGAGGTTCGAATCCCCCCGCCGGCAACCTTGAAGATGGTCTTCTGTGGTTTCCCCATCTTCCTTCCAGGCAAATGCCGGGGTTGGTCCCTAACTATAGGCCACAGCCGCTACCTTCCAACTCCTCGCCCTTCCCTTCCAACTTTCCTCCCCAACGGTACTTGTAGCTCACCCATTGGGTGTCCGTCTCGAAGCAGCTACAAAACTGGCGAGTCGAACATGTCCTCGGACACTCCCGGCACTAAAAGCCATACGCTAAAAATAAAAATAAAAAAATTGGGCTAACATTAGACTCAAGAACAGTCAAATTACTCATGTACGCGGATGACATGGTCATCCTCTCAAGATGCCGAGATGACCTACAAAGAGCTATGGGGAACATTAGGGTATGGGCGGAAGAAAACTCTATGGAAATTAACAGCTCCAAAACAAAGGATATGAAATTTAGAAGGGGAGGAAGGATAGCTAAAATGGACCAACTCAAGTGTGGAGAAGAACTTTTAGAATTCGTACCCAACTTCAAATACCTGGGTGTCGTGCCACAAACTACTGGAACTGCTTTCTCCCTGCATGTACAGGAGCGAGCTGCGGCAGCAACGAAAGCCTCATACGACATTCCCAAACTCCAAAGCCTATCCCTGTCAACAGCGATAAAGCTATTCAAAATTAAAGTTATGCCGACGGCCACATATGGCATACAATTAATTTGGCCGTACTTGTCGGTGAATAACCTCAGGAAGCTAGAGAGCGTCAAAGCGAGATGTATTAAGTGAGCTCTATCTATATCAAAATTCTCAAGGAACAGCTACGCCTATAAAATAGCACAGGAATCCTTCTTTATAGAAGACGTAAAGCACTCTTTCGATCTACCGGAAACTCAAACGTATAAAACCATCATCGAGGAGAGACAAAAAAAAAGCCGACGAAATACCACAAGAAATAATGGAGACTGAAGCAATGAAGACAGATATCTGGAAGGGGCCAAATTTCAAACTTGGACATCTGTATACGCGATTCGCTGTCCATGGGTTCCATGGAAGGATCTGTCTGAATGAGACATTTCATGAGCCCAAGGAGGACTGCGTCTGCAAGAATTGCAATAATCCATGCCCCAAATACCACTTAGTGGAATGTGAAAGCAGGTCTCAATCTCTTATCGCAGAAATGTCAGAGTGGTGGAAACATGATTGTACACATTGTGTTTAATAAAATCATATAATGTGCCAACAAATCTACTGACATGGCTCCCTCGCATTTGAGTACCCTCAAATGTTAACTGGCTGCGCCAAGATTCGGTCCTGCAACCTTAAACACCTTGTGACTACCACAGGTACTTCATCACAAACGAATAAGAAGCGATTTCATCCAGCGTTGCCAAATATTGAATAATTGCCAATTCACTAGCGGTTGATACATGGTAAAGTTTGTAAGGCAAGCATTGTAATTTAACCACAGCCCAATTGATTCCAACAATGAACAATTTGAGAACAATGAAGTACTACAACTCTTCCCGTTGAGTTAGCCGTGGTCGTTGCGGCATGACTAATGGCAGTCGCTCACATCCGGAAGGCGAGGAGGTTTGAATCCCCCCACCGGCAACCTTGAAGATGGTCTTCTGTGGTTTCCCATCTTCCTTCCAGGCAAATGCCGGGGTTGGTCCATAACTATAGGCCACAGCCGCTACCTTCCAACTCCTCGCCCTTCCCTTCCAACTTTCCTCCCCAACGGTACTTGTAGCTCACCCATTGGGTGTCCGTCTCGAAGCAGCTGCAAAACTGGGGAGCCGAACATGTCGTCGGATACTCCCGGCACTAAAGCCATACGCAAAAAAAAGCTCTTCCCAACCGTCCACGTGCTCTCCAACCTGCACGCGGAGATAGTTTCGATAGCGCCAGCAGCTTATGATCATAGACTGAGTTGTCACGCTATTGTGCCCATGAACTACATCTTGTGATCCTTCACAAAAATGGAGACGAATATGTTCAATTTGTAGTCCTATAGATTCTCCTCAGTCCGAATCGTTGAGTAGTGGCTAGCATTCCTGCGTGTCACCTCGGAGGCCCGGGTTCGATTCCCTACTTTGCTAAGAAATTTAATTCTGCTCTGAGGGCTGGAACGGGGTACATTCGTTAGCGGCTTTGCGACATCGTGGTCATGTAGCCCCATGTACTTGGGTGTGTATATAAGTTGTCTGATAACCTGTGATTCTGGGATGTCTGTACTAGTCTGTAGGCCTATATAATCTAGGTAGCATTTGGGTAGGAAGCGGCCGTGGCGTTAATTTAGGAACCATCAAGGCATTCGCCCGCAGTAGAAATTGGAAACCATTAAAAGCCATTCCCAGGATGACTGAGGGGAGAACTTAACCCGCCTCCTCTCAGTTTTACCACACGAGGCGGAGTGTAATCCGTTTCAGCTTTCAGACCAGAAATACATTTCTTGGCAGAGCCAGGAATCGAACCTGGGCTTCCGCGGTGACAGCCAAGAGTGCTAGCCAACCTAGGATTGGGATTGTTTCGTAGGACCTTAAGTGAGGAGTAGCAATTAATTTCCTATTGCCTGAAATTAATACCTGAATTATTTATACCCTTAAAAATATATTTTCATTAATATACTCTCTGCATGCTTCACTATAGTCATAGTATTACAACATGCTCTTCACTAATTTCATTGTTTAACTATTATTATTATTGATACTGCCATCTATGGACTACAAATACACAACAACCGTTCTGGTTTTCTTCTTTAAAGTGTTTCTTCCTTGTCGTTTAGCTTCCAGCCTCTTTCAGTCTTTGGCTCCTTCTCAATCGTTCTTCGGCTGAAAGCGTGGGTCTTTCTTTGGGGGATCCTTCACACCTGCAATTTTGGTTCTGAATCCTGTCCTGTCCGAGACTTGGGCCAGTCCAATTTTTGCCCTTTTTAAGTCCTGATGGACTTCCTGAAGCCATGTAGGTTGCACCTTCCATTTCTCCTGAAGGTTGAGAAATTTATTACCAATCTCTTGGTTCCCAATCGTTTAATATGTCCATAGAACATCAACCTCCTCTTTCTCATGCTGACAGAAATCCCTTCAAACTTGTCATAGAGTTCTTGGATTGACCTCAGTTGAAATTTGTATTCATCTATGGGCAGGTTCTTGGGACCTAGGATTTTCCGGAAGATCTTTCTTTCCTTTTTCTCAGTTTCAACAGTTTTCATGCTTGATAACGTTTCTGCCGCATAGAGGCACTCTGGCTTCAGTACTGCGCAATAATGCCTGTACTTGGCCTGACATGAGAGGGAATAATAACACGGTACATTTTTTCCTATCCCGTATATTATTTGCTGAAGTGTGATGATCTTGATTTTCTTTCATTGCTGTTAAGTCCAAAGGGTTCACAAATTTTGAAAATGGCTTAAGAAATTTTCTGATTAAAAATTACTTATGAATCGGCCAGTATCCTACAATGGAAACACTGTTTAATAAAATGTTTATCTTGCTATTCACTGCACTACACTTAAATTGTATGGTCCACTGTTTGGGGTCCTTCGTTACAGGAACACTTGGGGTTGCGTACAATTTTAAGTCTTTGTAGATACGAGTTGATGTTTGCATGTCCTAATATTAATGTTGTCAAGTTTGGCGTGAGGTTCATTTTGGTTGTTAATCTGCTTTCTGCTGTTGGGAAGAATTCCTTTGTTTTGAAGATTCTTCCCATTTATGCTGCCATTATTTATGCACTTAATAAAACCTTTGTCATCGCTCAATTTAATTGGGAATACATGTGTTGACCGGCTGAATAGCGACTCTATTAAGATATTAATTTAGCATCACTAAACATTGTCTTCTAATATTGCAATACTCGGAATAAAGTAACATACTGGCATTTTCCAGGAGAAAGTGTGAGAACACCCGGGGAAGGTTCATACTCAGGATGGTCAGTCCCTGAAATGCAAGCTCTCACCCTTTCAGTTGGCTTCAAGCACACGGCTACGCTGCGTGATCTCACAAGTAGATAGACCGCAATAAATGAAACAACTAATTTGTATCATTGATCACTTTAGTCCTTCCGTGTATCTCATAATATACCACAACGATTTATCGAGTTAACTCTTCCATCCCCGCATCTGTTCTTCCAGTCAATAGTCAGGAACAGGGACGGATTCTGAAATATTTTTTAAATTAACTGGGAAGCCCTTCCTTCTCAATTTTCTCCTGTCCGCGCCTCCCGTTTGACTCACTGATTGGATAAATATTCATAGCGGTACGCTCGCTATATTGATTAAATCAGCGTTCGAACAATGATTGGGCTAACTCGTGGTGATGGTAAGGCATAAAGTGACTGTTGATAATCGATACGATAATGAAAGAATAACGTGAAACGATTTATCACTTGTTTCGCTCAGAGTTATGTCTTGCTATCTACACTCGCATGTCACCAGTGATGGGAAAAGTACCGTACCAGATGAAAATAATTGGGATCAATTAAAATTCCCTGAGGAGCATTTTAAGTAATTATAATTACAAATGACCTTTCCAAAAAGTAATCGTTAAAATTGCAATTGCAATTACAATTACTTCACAAAATGACAGAACTTAAATATCACTCTTTTATAATGAAGACTATCCATTAAACCAGTCATATAGTTCCGTAGTGGTTAGCAATCTTGGCTGTCACTTCGGAGTCCCGGGCTCGATTCCCGGCTGTCCTATAAATGTAATTCTAGTCTGAGGGCTGCAACGGGGTACACAGCCTCGAGAGGCAAAACTGAGAAGAGGTGGGTTAGAATCCTACCTGACCCATCCTGGAAGTGGTTTACCGTAGTTTCCCACTTCTACTCCAGGCAAATGCCGGGATGGTACCCATATAAAGGCCACGGCTGCTCCATACCCAAATTCTATCCCAAATACAATTACAGTGGAACTTGGATAATTCGAACCACAAGGGACTAGTACACAAATTCGAATTATCCAAACATTCGAATTAAGAAAGTTCTTTGAAAAGGGTAGAGAAAAGTTATTGTGTTACGTTTACATAATGATTTACGTTCAACAAAGCATATTAACCGACAACGGTACTTTATAGAGACTGTATCGTGAATAACCTCAAAACAAAACCAAAATGCACTATTCACCTATTTAACGACAGTAGTAATCCAGTAATCTAGTCAAGTCTTAGAAAAATCTACTGTTTTTCAAAATACTGTAGTTTGAGATTTTTACCTGTTTCCTACAATTAAGTTTCTCAGCCATCACAAAAGAATCTAACAAATTTGAGGAACGGAAAACAGAACCACTTACGTCATTTCTACTTTCAAAAAAAAACCTCCCAAGTTTGTTGCTTGGGCTGCACTCGAAACAGTTTCTTCGGTAACTGACCCAACTGTTTGGCTTCCGGTCGGCTTTTTACACTAAAAACTTCGAGTTATCCAAAATATAATTCGAATTAACCACGATTTTTTAGCATTGATTGTATATAAAATGCTAGGGACCAAGAGAAAAATTCGAATTAAAGAAGGAAGGAAGGAAGCTTGTAGTTTAACGTGACCGTTAATCTCGAGATCATGAGCCACGGGACCTCCTTTTTACGTGGAATCCGAACCACAGGACATGGCATTTCACTTCGAAAATCTCACATGCATTGACCGGGAATCGAACCCGGACAGCCTTGGTGAGAGGCATACATCGAATTAAAGGAGATTTCGAATTATAGAAGTTCGAATTAGCCACGTTCCACTGTACAAATATACACACTAGTACAGACATTGCAGCGGCAGAGTTTATCAAACGAATTCTGATCTGTTGATGATGATGTTGATTCCTTTTTGAGAGTTTTGAGACATCGTGGTCATTTAGCCCCGTGTACTTGAGTGTGTGTATAAACTAGTGTATTTATTCTGATTTGTGCCAATGAAAATACATGTATATAGAACGTTTCTATTAGACAAACACTACGGTATTCAAAACTAGGACGAGCGAGTATTTTGTGAAAGGATAAATGAGTAATAAGAGTGGGTCAAACTTCTCCGAATTCCCGCTTTGTTTACTCCATGACGGGTGCTGGGTTGTTTAATGCGAACATACTCCGAGTTAACAGGACAGCCAAAACTTCCCGCATTTGTGAGCTCGACGTGATGTCGTATATTCATTTACAAAATAAAAGAGCACGCACAAACACGAGGCAGTCCGATATTCGAGCTACTCATTCTAACTTTGTGGTCGCACAGAAGAATACTGTGACCGCAGAGGTCGGGTTGGACTGAAACTTGTAATGACTGGTCGTGGTCCACGCTAACAAACGAGGCTCGTATAAACAACTCGACTCTCTGCCATGGAGCCTTCGTCCACACACAAAGTTAGAGACGCAAAGACGAACAGTAGGTGAGGCTGTTGGGGACATAATGTAAACATTCTCGGCACTGACAGTGGCAATTCTGAGTGTGCTTTTCCTTGAGTTTTTCCACTCTCCCTTCAGGCAAATGCCAGGATAGTACTATATTTCAAGTCGCGGGACACCTACTTTATCCCTGTTCCTGCCTTAATACAGTTATACATACCCAACTACACGGGACTGATGACCATGATGTCCCAAGGCCCTGAAATGAATTAACAACAACATCAAAGTAAATATGATAAATTATCTGAAGTTGTAAGCATCCGTGGCTTAGGCGGCAGCATGCCGGCCTCTCACCGCTGGGTCCGTGGTTCAAATCCTGGTCACTCCATGTGAGATCTGTGCTGGACAAAACGGAGGCAGACAGGTTTTTCTTCGGGTACTCCGGTTTTCCCTGTCAAAATTTCATTCCAGCAACACTCTCCAGTATCATTTCATTTCATCTGTCATTCATTAAATCATTGCCCCAGAGGAGTGCGTCAGGCCTCGGCAGCCGGCACAGTCCATATCCTTGCCGCTAGATGGGGGCTTCATTCATTCCATTCCTGACCCGGTCGGAGACTGGAAGCAGGCTGTGGATTTTTTATCTGAAGTTGTGCCACAAGCAGGGTCAAATTCTGGACCGAATAATTGATGAGCACTTTGCTCTATGCATCATTGAATTCAAATAAATAAATAAATAGATAAACAAATAAATAAATAATTAATTAAATGAATAAATAAACCAACCAACCAACCAAACAAACAAACGAACGAACGAATGAATGAATGGAAAAATAAATTAAATAAAAAACATATTTTTTAATTTTTAATTTCTTAACTTGTTAATTTTTTAATTTTTAATTTATTGTTTAATTTCTTTAATTTGATTTTTCAAATCCATAGTATTTAACTTTAATTTTTAATTTTGAATTTATTAATATATTTTTAAATTGTTTAATATTGATTTAATTTTACAATTTTTAAAATATTTTAATATTTAAAATTTTAATTTTTAAATTTAATTTTTAATTAAATTGATTAAAAATTTTAAATAAAAGAAATGTATATAAAGGTGTACGCCAACGGGTGTTTGTGGCTACCCTGGTCTTCATGGACTGGAATGCTATTCCTAATCTCACCTTTGGGCATATGTCGTGTGAAACTGATTAAACTAATCAAACATAGACTAGACGTTTTACAAGGATCCGTGCTTTTTAGACTATTTAATGGATTTCACATGACTGAAGTCCAAAGAAATATCATAAATAAATAGTTATTTATTTACTTGCATTACCGCCTCGTTGTGTATAGCATTGTTGACTCCACACCCTTACATCCCGAATTTTATTCTCGACTCCAGGAACAGTATTCAAGTCTTGTTATGGCCTGGTAAGTGTTCTCCCAGCCTTTATGTTGCCAAATGGTAGCCTATCTGCCAGATGCCGAGGTAGGAGAAGGAGTGAAAAGTACTTACCGCACATTAACTCCACTCAGGATGCCAGATGCCGAATATATTTACGCACACTACTACAGTCATCACGTAAATACAGGTTATCAGACAAGTTCAACACACACCCAACTACATGGGTCTGATGATCATGAAGTCCCAAGCCCCTACACTGTATTAACAACAACAGAGCTATCTCTCATAGCTGCGCTCTGAAGAGAACATTAGGGTTGGGAAAGCAGCTACAGCAAGTAAGTTTATAAACAAACTCTACTGTATGTTATTATGCAGATAGTATTCTTGGACATTTTAACAAGGCAGTCTACGATACGATTTCATACGATTTTATTGGAATCCATTCTTATACAACACTCTTGCACAATTTAAGGTGGAAGCGTTCTAGCGATACAACAATGACCTCTTGGTACAGCATCACAGACCAGTGTTGTCATATTATTCAATACCCGTCTTCCGTTCCGCAGCTGTAATTGAGGAATTGTAAATAATACATTGTTGTTGCTATTTTTAGGGGCTGCGACATCGTGGTCATATAGCCCTGTGTGTTTTCTGTATGTGGATTTTTTGTGATAACCTGTGTTATTTTGATGTCTGTACTAGCGTATGTATTTGTAAATTGGGGCTTTAGGGTTGGGAAGGAAGCAGCCGTGGCATTAAGTTAATCTACCCCGTTCTAGCTCTCTCGCCAGAATTAAATTTTTTTGGAAGAGCTGGAAATCGAACCCGGACCTCTGGGACGATAGCACAGAACGCTAGCCGCTGCACCACGCACGAGATGGACATTGTAAATAATATTTCACTGAGATGAACTGTTTACGGAAGTGATAGCTTTACACCATCCTTATTAGCTACGATGTTGAATTTCCCCATCCGGCAGGCACCTATTTCTTTCACTCTCTGTAAAAATAAAAAAAAGGTCTCACACAAGAAAGAAATGTATTCTATGACTTAGTACAGTAGTTGAGAACCGTAGTTAAATTACTCAACTCGGCCAAGCGAGATTCCTGAAGAGACATCTCAGTTGAAATACCTCCAGTCTCCCAGCATTTCATTTCCTCATTCTTCCTTCCACCACTGGTCCATTATTTTTTCCTTCACATCCCAACTTTTTCTTTTGAGCAATTCCGTCCCTTTCTTCTCGCTTTCACTGTACGCCAACTTGTTCGTAGTTAATAAATAACTGAGAGAAATAATCGGGGATATGTTATTAGAAATTCAAACAATATTATCACAGAATAAAAGTAATTGAAGTTTTCGTGCTTGAAATTAGATTAATGTCTTAATAATAGCTTTTTATATCTAGCAGTTTGGTTATGTTGAAACACTGATCCAGAGTTAAACAAAATTGGGCGTGGTTAGAACTATGTCTACACTCAGCAAGTAGGAGGAGAGGAAGTGGTTCGACCTTCTTCAGCTGTATAGCGTAGTCCAGACCTGTCAAAGCTATCAACTATCAGTTTTATGTCACTGTGAGCTTTCCTCAATTCTGCTTGGCCTCGACTAGTGTACAAACATCCATCGTTCATACGGGAAACCTGTCACGTCAACAGTGGCTTGAGAGCTAGGGTTTCGCATAGTTTTTGTAGACAGTCGGAGCTGAGTGCTCGGGTAAGAAAGATAGCTTTGAAGCCGTTTTAATATTGTAGCATTTAGTCGGTCAGCAATTACCATAATATGCGAAATATAACCTGAATTAAATTACATGATTGTGATTAAGATTTATATTTTATGTTCGACCCTGACTATTATATGTCAGAAAACTGTATCATAATGTTGGTCATTATAACACTATTTTTCATTAAGAAACAGTTTCTCCCACCAATCAAAGCTCAAGAAACAGTTGTATAACCAATTAGATAACGATAGCATCGCACCTGCGCTGAGTGCCAAGGCCTTCTAATTTAAATTTCACTGCGTTGCCAAGTGTCATAGCGGGGTAATCGAGGAGGCCATGGTCAAATACAAGGCATTCTCTGCGTCGCATGCGCGCTGTTCAGTACATAAAACTGGCGAAATCTCGACAGATATTTATGAATATTTATGTTCGAACATAAAATAGTTATAATAATTATCGTCGAACATAAACAGTCGTATGCAACTCGCCTATAATGGTAATTAAGACACTCGTATGGAAATTATAAAACTCGCATATGCTCGTTTTATAAACATACTCGTGTCTTAATTATTGCCATTATAGGCTCGTTGCATAATGTACTATATATATTGTTATGATGTTTGAAGCCATTTTCAGCCTATTTTCATTTATGAAAAAAATAGGCTTATGAGATCATCTTTTGTCCGCGTGTGTATATGTGTATGTGTGTGTATGTGTCACTAATAACTTCTAAACGACTGATGCGATTTCAATGAAAGTCAGTAAGGTCATAGTACTATTTTGGGCGACCCCGACCGTGTCTTTTAAATTTTATTACGTCTCACCAATCTAACATTGTGGCTGTGCGAAATATTTCACCGGCATTCTATATCTACGGAACTATTACTCATATCACCCTTAGACGTTCACCTACGTAACTTTTAAAAACCTGTTAACTACAAAACGAACATGGCGGCCAAACGAATTTGAAACATTTAAATGGACTTTTCTCGTGATTTAACCAGCCGAACTCAGTGAAACTTGGTATGGTATATGCTTATATAAATTTTAATCCACTGGCATCTAATTCGAATAAATTATTTTCATAACTACAACATGGCGGCTGAGCGAAATTTTAAAACCTCGTATTTATTTCTTGTGTCCTAATCATGCGATTGAAGTTTGAATAAAACACCTACACAATAATCTTCATTTAATGGTACATAATTCTCTACACAATATTCTTCATGTAATAGTACATAAATCTAAGGCCTATATATATAAAAAACCAACATAGTGACCATCCGTAATATTTAGACAGTTCTCAATATCTACGAATCTATTACAGCAATCAAACTAAAATTTTGTATATTGATAGTGGCAGTTAACATAAGTAGGATATATGAAAATAGGCTACATAATTCTTCACGGAACTACTTGTTCAGTGTTGCCTTAGTAAACGTAGTTTGATGATTTTCAGTCATTCAACACGATTGTACCCAATTGTTAGTTATTTCCTACTCCCGAAAAAAAAAATGTACGTGAGATTATTAATACACTTGAATGACCAGTTTCGATCGTCATCAGATCCAATACACTTAGGCTATAAAATCTATGTCTGAAAGTATGGGTGAAAAGTATTTACAATATAAACACTTAGATTTTAGACAAAACGTTTATAGCCTAAGTGTAATGGATCTGATGATGATAGCTTGACGATCGAAACTGGTCATCCAAGTGTATTTATTAATCTCATGTTAATGTTTTCAGGATTAGGGAATAACCCATCACAGTTAGTTACAATCGTGTTGACCGACTGCAAAACATCAAACTATGAGATATTAGCTTTGTATTCGGACTCTGTTTATATATGGTTGTTTCGTCTTATTGTTACTATTATTCAGTAAATATTAATCACATGTAATTTATTTCAGGTAATCTTTCACTTATTCCAGTAATTGGAATATAATTTTAATTGGTTGTATAATGGTTTGTCAACGTTATAAAAATATAGAGCTGATTGTGCTATCTGTGAGGTCATGCGGGAATTTTGTGATTGTCTGTATGTGTGATTCCTGTATGGTGGTAGAGGTGGTTATTATTGTTCTAAGGGGTGAAACGTATAGGTCATCTGCCCCTAATGATAACGGTGATATGAATGTGAAATGATTATATCCATTCCTAGCTATTGATCGATAACAATAAACGGACGAACATAATAGGAAAGTCCATAATTATTGACATATGTTGTACAATAAGAGCCTTCTTTACAGAACGGAACTGGCATGCGCCGTGTGATGGCAGGGGCACTGTGGCTAGATACCTGTTGAGCAAGATTCTGGCGCTAGTAGCAGCGTAGAGCCCAACTAGTTTAACACATTTACACTTTTTATCGTATTTAATAATCATACACTACAATTGGTTGTATGTAGCCAAAATTTGTAGGTTATTTAGTTAGAAACGCTCTCTCAAGTTCCAACGTTCGCCGCTGGGTGTCAGTGACAGTGGCATCTCCCGCAGCCAAAGTTGTAACTACTTGAAATTGAACTTGTTGGGGAGCCTACGGGCGTTCGATTGAAATGGCCTGCTATGGCCATTGGCTGCAATTCAAATATAATATAATAATCATCATTACTTAATACCGACAGCAGTGGCTACGCTGGTTAAAGCGCAGCGTTAGGTCATGGGGCCACGCTCTCTGCTGACTCGGTAGACGCGTGGGTTCGAGCCCCACCGTCAGCCGTCCTTGAAATGGTTTTCCGTGGTTTCCCCATTTTCAACACCAGGCACATGCTGGGTCGGTACCTTCTGACAGGCCACGGCCGCTTCCTTCCACATCCGTGCCCAAATCTTCACCCATTCCATCTTTCATCCCGACGCGCAGGTCGCCCACGGGCGTCGCCTAGAAAGGCCTGCACTCGGCCTCTCAGGAGGCCACACGAAAAAAAAACCTTCATTACTTATTATGAATTTCAGAGTAATTCCTGGAAATGCTGTCCTTCATTCTCTTAACACACGTTGCACCAACATAGGAAGTTTTGGTACACTCACTGTAATTCATCCTCACTGGCATTTCGTAACAGAGCAGTTATTTTGTTCTCGTGAGCCTTCAGAGTACGCGGATTGTCTCAGTATGACTTTTGTTTGAGGTTCCCCTACAAGTAACAATCGCAAGATGCTGAAACATACGAACACATTTACAGTAATACTTCTTGAGAAAATTTGATGCTATGTTTTGTACCTAACCATGTTCACGGGATACGAGATAGGCTACAGTACACCACCACAAGTTTTAATTTTCTCAATTAAGGCATCTTGCCCGCTCCGTATGTGATAAATCACATGACAGCAACCGGTACTTCCCGACCCTCTCTTGTGTAATCCGCAAATGCTAGTCATCTAGCGCTGATTCAACGCTGTTAACCCGTCACACGGCCCTGGCAAGGCTCCGTTCTATAGAGAAGTCTCTCATGGTACATTTCTATAGTACATTAGGAACCTACAGCTATGAATATCTATATATATAAAGCACAAAATTTGTCTGTCTGTCTGTCTGTCTGTTTGTCTGTTATGTATACAAATCCACACCGTTTCACCAATCTGAACCAAAATTTTGTATACTTACCCTTTGGAACCCTGCGGGTAACCCTGTCAACTTTAAATTTCGGACAGACTACCCCATTTCCTGCATTTAGGCCCTTTTGCACAAATCTACACCGTTTCACCGATCTGAACCAACATTTGTGTACTTACCCTTTGGAACCCTGCGAGTAACACTGTCCACTTAACATTTCGGATAGACCACTCCTTTCCTTGCATTTAGGCCCTTTGGTCCAAATCTACACCGTTTCACCGATCAGAACCAAAATTCGTATTCTTACCCTTTGGTACCCTGCGAGTAACACTGTCAGCTTGAAATTGCGGACAGACCACTCCAATCCCTGCATTTAGGCCCTTTGGCACAAATCTACACCGTTTCACCGATCTGACCCAAAATTTGTATACTTACCCTTTCGAACCCTGCGAGTAACACTGTCTGCTTGAAATTGCGAACATACCTCTCCATTCCCTGCATTTAGGGCCTTTGGCCCAAATTTACACCGTTTCACCGATCTCAACCAAAATTTGTATATTTACCCTTTTAACACTGCGCCTAACACTGTCTGCTTGAAATTGCGAAGAGGCTACTCCATCCCCTGCATTTAGGCCCTTTGGCACAAATCTACACCGTTTCACCGATCTGACCCAAAATTTGTGTAGTTACCCTTTAGAAGCCTGCGGGTAACCCTGTCCATTTGAAATTTCGGACAGACCACCCCATTCCCTGCATTTAGGCCCTTTTGCACAAATCTACACCGTTTCACCGATCTGTACCAAAATTTGTATACTTACCCTCTGGAACCCTGCGAGTAACACTGTCCACTTAAAATTTCGGACAACCCACCCCATTCCCTGCATTTAGGCTCTTTGGTCCAAATCTATACCGTTTCACCGATCAGAACCAAAATGCGAGTAACACTTTCTGCTTGATATTGCGGACAGACCACTCCATTTCCTGTATTTAGGCCGTTTGGCACAAATCTACACCGTTTCACCGATCTGACCCAAATTTTACATACTTACCCTTTGGATCCCGACAAGTAACACTGTTCACTTTAAATTTCGGACAGACCACACTCTTCCCTGCTTTTTGGCCCTTTGGCTCAAAACTACACCGTTTCACCGATCTCAAACAGATTTTACATAATTACCCTTTGGAACTCGACGAGTAACACTGTCCACTCGAAATTTCGGACAGACCACTCCATTTCTTGCATTTAGGCCCTTTGGCACATATCTACATCGTTTCACCGATCTGAACCTAAATTTGTATACTTACCCTTTGGAACCCGACGAGTAACACTGTCTGCTTGAACTTTCGGACAGATCACTCCATTCCCTGTATTTAGACCCTTTGGCACAAATCTTCATCGTATACTTAGGCTACTCTTTGGAACCCAACGAGTATCACTGTCCTTTAAATTTTGGACAGACCACCCCCTTCCCTGCATTTAGGCCCTTTGGGACAAATCTACACTGTTTAACTGATCTGAACCAAATTTTGCATACTTACCCTTTGGAACCCGATGAGTAACACTGTCCACTTGAAATTACTGACATACCACTCCATTCCCTGCATTTAGCTCAGGAATCCCTCGGGGTTGCCAGCTTCCTAACTCACCAGCCATGAGCCCTTGAGGGTGTACCTGAAGTGGTGGGGCTACACACACCCTGCCACTTTGAGGGCCTTTAGCAGAAGACAGGAGATATTATGAAAAGGAAAAGAAGGCAGACCCCTCGAAGAATGAGGGCATCAGGAAAGATGAGACAACGGCCAATTAAGGCGGGAAATTGAAAGACTCTCTGGCCCTCTGATAACCTAATACAGTCGGGGTCGGAAGAGAACCAGAGTTACCAAGGGAGGCTGACAGGAAAGAGAACTGAAAGGAGCCCGGCACCAGGAAGTAGAAGCGATGCCAGACTCAGCTGGGGTCCCGTGGTCTCCAACCCACGTCCCACAAGTTGTGAGACTCTGGGGGGGAAGTTGTGAGAATAGCTTGCTGATTCAGCGCGAGGTGACATGAGAGGACTTTCCAGAGCCCGCAGTGTTATCTGCTGTCTTTGCTGATGCCAGCACAGGGCCGTTGCTCAAGCCACTGTTGTGTTGCGAAAGAGTGAGTGATTCCCTGGCCAATCTAATTAGGACGGGGAACCCCGAACGTGTGTCATCATATTTCGTCATCATCTGCGATCATCTCAGCTTCGTGCATCTTGGACCCATATTAATTGCCAAGCAGTACGCCATAAGCTCTTTCACTAGACGCATCGAGTACAGGCCTAAGCCAGAAAATAAGGTTGAGAATTTGGAAGACATCGAAGCTAGACATCTGAATTACCTAGCCTATATCAGTTTTAACCCTCTTAGTGCCAAGCGATTTCCTGAAATACTTGCCAAGAATGCCAAGCCATTTTCAATGGTCATGCAGACAATTCGAAAAAACAAATCATGAATACCATATCTCAAACAATAGAATCATTATTATTGCTTTGCATTATAACCAATACCTAATTATTTCATACATTATGTTCTTAAAAGTAAATATGGCATCAAAACCCTTTTAATTGAGTTTATTCTGATAATTGTTCAATTCTTCATTATTATTTTTTTAGAATCAGTTTTGAGCCTAAATTAAGTACACCTAAGTGTCATATTCGAAGAAAAACTACGTTTCCTGCTGCATAAAGTTCTTAGATACATCTGTAGGCAGAAAACTTCAACAAAAAGAAAACAACTGCACCGCAATTTTGGAGGGAACGCGCGTGATTAGGAGAGAGCAAAGGGAGGGCGTGAATACAAACTCAAACCTATCGCGTGACGGGCTTTGAAGGAAAAAAGTAAACACCGCACAGGCAAGCTTGAAACCTCGCCTTTCCAACCATATGAAATAATCACGGACATATGCCTACAGAAATCTACAAATATAAGATAAACTGTGCGCCGATTGAATCGGCTTTGGCACTTTTGGTGCGAGCTGCGAGAGCCGATCTGATCGGCGTGTGGCACTGACAGGGTTAAAATGTCACCATGTTCGTTTAGCAATCATTTTTAGCCTACTTTCGATTTTTGCAAAAAATGAAAGTAGACTTATGAGATCAACACAGGGCGAAAAAAGTGTGTCTGTCTGTGTGTGTGTATGTGTGTGTGTGAGTCTGTGTGTGTGTGTGTCTGTGTGTGTCTGTGTGTGTGTGAGTGTGTGTACTCCGAATGTCTTTCCCCCCCCCCTATCAATTCGAACACGGTGAATGCGAATTGAACGAAATTTGGTACAAAGGTAGCACTAGCAAAGGACACCTCAGTGTCATGTTTTATATCGCCGCCATCTTGACGGAAACGTAATGGCGGCCACACAAATGTTCAAAGCTTAAATCAAATTACGACTAACGTAATCATCCGATCTCTACCAAATTCTGCAACAACATACCAAACCAATAGGCCATCAGCGTAATAGTTTGCGGATGGCGGCCATCTTTGTGTGAAAATCGATTCCCCCTATTAATTCGAACACGGTGCAACCTAATGGAACGAAATTTGGTACAGGGGTAGTACTAACAAAAGGCACCTCAGTGTCATGTTTTATATCGCCGCCATCTTGACGGAAACGTAATGGCGGCCACACAAATGTTCAAAGCTTAAATCAAATTACGACTAACCTAATGATCCGATCTCTACCAAATTTTGCAACAACATACCTTTATAGAGGAAGCATCCTTTGACCAAATGACTAGGTCATTAGCCTAATAGTTTGCGGATGGCGGTCATCTTTGTGTGAAAATCAATTCCCCTATTAATTCAAACACGGTGAAACCGAATAGAACGAAATTTGGTACAGAGGTAGCACCAGCAAAGGGCATCTCAGTGTCATGTTTTATATCGCCGCCATATTGACAGAAACGTAATGGCAGCCACACAAATGTTCAAAGTTTAAGTTAAATTACGACTAACATAACCATCCGATCCCTACCAAACTTTGCAACAGCATACCTTTATGGAGGGAGCATCCTTTGACCAATCTAATAGGTTATTAGCCTAATAGTTTGTGGGTGGCGGCCATCATTATGTCAAAATTGATTCCCCCTATTAATTCGAACACGGTGGAACCGAATGGAACGAAATTTGGTACAGAGGTAGCACTAGCAAAGGGCACCTCAGTGTCATGTTTTATATCGCCGCCATCTTGACTGAATCGTAATGGCGGCGATACGAATGTTCAAAGCTTAAATCAAATTACGATTAACCTAATCATCCGATCTCTACCAAATTTTGCAACTACATACCTTTATGGAGGGAGCATCCTTTGACCAATCTAATAGGTCATTCGCCTAATAGTTTGCGGATGGCGGCCATCTTTGTGTCAAAATCGATTCCCCCTATTAATTCAAACACGGTGAAACCGAATGGAACGAAATTTGGTACAGAGATAGCACTAGCAAAGGGCATCTCAGTGTCATGATTTATATCGCCGCCATATTGACAGAAACGTAATGGCGGCCACACAAATGTTTAAAGCTTAAATCAAATTACGACTAACATAACCATCCGATCTCTACCAAACTTTGCAACAACATACCTTTATGGAGGGAGCATCCTTTGACCAATCTAATAGGCCATTAGCCTAATAGTTTGCGGATGGCGGCCATCTTTATGTCAAAATTGATTCCCCCTACTAATTCGAACACGGTGGAACCGAATGAACGAAATTTGGTACAGAGGTAGCACTAGCAAAGGGCACCTCAGTGTCATGTTTTATATCGCCGCCATCTTGACGGAAACGTAATGGCGGCCACCTAAATGTTCAAAGCTTAAATCAAATTACGATTAGCCTAATCATCCGATCTCTAGCAAATTTAGCAACAACATACCTTTATGGAGGGAGCATCCTTTGACCAAACTAATAGGTCATCAGCCTAATATTTTGCGGATGGTGGCCAAGTATGTGTGCAAATCGATTCCCCCTATCAATTCAAACACGGTGAAACCGAATTGAACGAAATTTGGTACAGAGGTAGCACTAGCAAAGGGCACCTCATATTCATGTTTAATATCCCTATAGCACGTTGTATTTCAACAAGCTACTACAACCAACATTCAATCATACTCCTTGAAAAGGACAAAGAGTTATAACAATACCCATGCATTTAGGAGAAAGTAGGCTATATGTTCTTTACTGAACATCTTGTTTCATTACCTTATTATCATCATAAGTGCAACTGACCTAGATGTTACGCGCATCATACCACTTATCACGCCGCATAAAGTCTTTCTCGGCTGTGATTTTTAAAATATTTATTTTTATTACAGTGCATTGTGTACAATATAAATTGAAGTATCAATTCAATACCGGTAGTAGTTTCCCTTATCATCCTCATCATAAGGGAAAATGACCTAGATGTTACGCCCATTACACCATTAATCACCACACACAATAAGTCTTCCTCGCCAGTGAATTTTGAAATATGTATTTCTATTGCGGTAGTTTGTAAGTTTGACGTGTCAATTCAACAGTAGTTCTCATTATCATCCTTATCAAAAGGGCAAATAACTTAGATATTACGTCCTCATTAACTTTGGGGGCAAATGACCTAGATTTTAAGTCCATTATATTTCTAAGGAGACTTTGAGACGTTATCATCTTTCCACCGGGCGAAGCCGGGTACTACTGCTAGTTGTTGATAAACAGTAAAACGTTTGACTTTCTAAAATGTCATAGATACCTAGGGATGAAGCTTTTACGTGACAGTTGCTTTGTTGGCTAATCTACACTTCCATGTTCCTTATCTTATACTTCTTCCTCTAACTTTGTATCCTGACTCTGTTTATTTATGGATAATTCTCGCAGATAGAGTGGAGCTGATTCCTGGCAATTGTTTCCACCTTAACAGTTCACAGCACACAAACTCAGTTATAGCAAGCACTACGAACAATAATTACGGTAGCGATATCTTGATGAAATTAATGTCCTAAATCTAATGCGTAAACAAAACAGCGCCTGGATCCACCCTCTCCACTTTAATATGCTCTATGCAATACAAATGTTAATGTGTTGCTAAAGTATTGTAGAAATGTATCTCACATTTGATATTATAGATGTTTTAAGAAAGATTTCTGAAAACTTGAAATTGATGTTGTTCCTTATTTTATGGATTGCGCCATCGCGGTCATACCGTATATCACCGTATATATCAGTGTGTATTTGGAATTTGTGTGTTAACCTGTGTTATTGTGATGGCTGTATTAGTGTGTGTATTTGTAATCCAGGTGAGGATTGGGAAGGAGACGGCCGTGGTCTTAAGTTAGTAACCATCCAGCTTGCTTTGTGAACCCCGTTCAGTTTTGTTTCAAGGAAATACTTGCGATATGTGTACAGAATGAAGTGTTGCAAGTTGCGCGTGGTGCAAACAGTCTCTTTGTATTGATCACTTGTTTGTAATCATCCACTACTGAAAGGATTACAAATAGTAAAAGAGGAAAGGAATGAAAGGTCGTTTTATTTATTTACAGTATGGCCAAGCGACTCATCACATTATGTTGCATTTTATACTCTAATCGAGAGGGTAGAAGAGTGAGGGAAACTGGTATGCTAGGGAAACCAACGCAGCACGACGCGACAGCTCGCTATCTGGTGGCCGGGAGCCATCGCGTGCTGCTAGGATTCAAGGTCAGCTTGACCGATTCCCACCTCCTCGCTCATGCCGTCGCCCGGCAGATTTTCGGCGTTCAATATTGGCATTCAGAATTGAAAGTGGCCCGAGCGGTCTTCACTACGTCATTGTACAACTTGTAGGAACATTGTGTACTAAATTTCAACCAGATAAGAATTTTACAACGCAATCCGTTCCCTTGTGAGTAGTGGTGGGTTAAAAGCGGTTTTCCGTGGTATTCCATTACTACTGCAGTAAATGCCGGCATGGTTCCTAACGTAAGGCCACGACCACCTCCTACCCATATCCTAGTCTTAATTACAAATACAGACATTCATCACAATGAGACAGGTTATCAGAAAGATTCATTACACACCCAAACACACAGGGCTACATGACCAAGATGTAACAAAGACACTAAATGGATCATCATCAACAACAACAACAGCTCCACTACTGAACTGGGTAGCTGGTTCTTGAAGATGTTCGAATCATGGCGATTACAGGTGCCATTCTGAATGTTAATTTACCTGTTGTTTATTATTAATATTATTATTATTATTATTATTATTATTATTATTATTATCATTATTATTATTATGATGTAACATTTGATGTAATTCATAGTATGGCCTAATTTGAGTAACTCGTTGTCTTCGTAACCACATAGGCTACCACTCGCGCACTTACAAAAATCTGTTCGAAGTATAATTTAGTACCTTTTAGGATCTTCTAGTTGACACTAACATTTTATGATGGTAGCATTGATTTAAAAACATTAGAATGACACTTGGATACGCTATATGAAAGAAATCAACATTTTGAACGACGTTTAGTAGCTTTAGTGACTTTAACTTCAACACTATGAGCTCGTACTCTTTCGCGACCGATAGGCGTACTAACATTCAATAAAAAGTAACTCAAATATACTTATAGCAACATATAGATATCTCTGTTGAGGTATAAGGTGTGGACCTAGATGTATAGACCTTGTTGCCATGGTAACCACCAGATATCCACGTCGGTGTTTTGTTCCATGTTGAAAGCAATAAAAGAATAATGGAAGTAAAGTAGAGGAAAAAGAAATGCCCTATCCTTCAAAGAATGAAGATTAAGGTACCGGTACTTGTAAAGAAAGAGAGACATGAAAGACAGAAAGGAAATGGAATGTGGAGAGGGTTTCCCCCAAAGTCACCAAAGAATGGGGAAACGGAAAATGATGATAATAATAATAATGTTATTGGTTTTATGTCCCAATTAAATACTTCGGCTTTTAGAGACGCCGGGGTGCCGGAATTTTGCTTTGAAGGGGATCTTTAACGTGCCAGTAAATCTACTAACACGGCTCCCTTGCATTTGTGGAGAGGGTTTCCCCAAAGTCACCAGAGAATGGGGATACGGAAAATGATGATAATAATAATAATAATGTTATTGGTTTTATGTCCCAATTAAATACTTCGGCTTTTAGAGACGCCGGCGAGCCGGAATTTTGCTTTGAAGGGGATCTTTAACGTGCCAGTAAATCTACTAACACGGCTCCCTCGCATTTGTGCACCCTCAATTGCCAGATGACTGAGCCAGGTTCGATCCTGCAACCTTGAGCCCAGGTGGCGAGAACGTTACCGCTGAGCCACGCAGCCATTCTGAAAGGGGAAAGGTTCACATATCAGGAATCTCTCTGGAATGCCACCTAGACGTGAGCCCTTGAGAGTATAACCTTTTTATCGTTGTCTTTGAAACTGCACATACCATGCCCGTAACTCACTTCTGAGCCCTCAAGAGAAATAAAGGGCCAATTAGACCACAAACCTAATACCGTCGCGGTTAATCAAGAGAGGAATGTTGGCTGAGAGCAGCTTGCTACAGGCAAGTAGAAGCAATGCTGTGCCCATCAGAGGTCCCATGATCACCAATCCACATGTCAATAGTGGTGAAACCCAGCTTCGCTGCACCTGAGAAGGCGTGATATGAAACAGAATTTCCCAGACTTGCTACGTATTATATATAGTAGACTGGTAATATGCGATGTTCGATTAATCGATTAATAATCGATCAATCGAATAATTTAAAATTAATCGAAAACGATTAATCGATTAATTGACTGGCCAATCTATCGATTCATCGACAAATCAAATATTTTTCAACTAACTGAGGAGTCAATTAATTGATTAGTAGACACGTGATAAGAAAATAAATGTAAATGAGAGGTCAAAGCTAAGTTGATTTACGGTTATTTTCGCAATGTATAGAAATCTACAAACGTTAATCTTTGTCTATATGCGCGGCTTCGGTGGCGTAGTTGGTAGCATGCTGAACTGCCGTGCCCAAGATAACGGGTTCAAACCCGGCCGAAGTCGTCGGATTTTTTAAGAGCGTTAAAAATCCTTCAGTATGCCTTCCTTCGGAGGGGAAGTAAAGCCGGCGGTCCCATGTCATAGATTTATGGCATGTAAAAGATCCTTCCACAGACTAAAGTTGTGTGAAGCAAAATTGTTAGGTTAGAATTCGTCGGAACGCTCTATCAAAGTTCCAACGTTCACGACTTGGTATCATTGATATCTGGTAGCAAAAGTTGGTACTACTTGAAATTGAACGGAACTTGTAGCTCACACTAAGAGTGTCCACTGGAAGCAGCTACAGATTGAGGCGAGCCGAACATGTCCTCGGACACTCCCGGCACTAAAAGCCATACGATAAATAAATAAATAAATAAATAAATTTGGCTATAGGCTATATGCAAAGTGTCAGTGACAGTGGAAGGACAAACGTCAAACGAATTGGGAAGGGTTTAGAAAAAAGAAAACGAAGAGTTTTCAGCAAAGATTTTGAATTCTTGTTCAACATTTACAATTTAGGACTGGGACATTTTTTGTTTTACTTGTGTTAGCCTTGTTCTTACAAAGAAGGTACATTAGTTGGTTATTGTTGTTTTAAGGGGCGGAACTACGAGGTCATCTACCCCAAGAAGGTACATTATTTACAAATAACTCATACGATATATTTTTATTAAATAATGCCTGTTTTCTTGTCAGAGCCTAGTGAAAGGAGCGAATTACATTGATTAATCGAAATAGTACATTGTGCAACGAGCCTATGGCAATAATTAAGATACGAGTATACGAGTGTCTTAATTACCATTATAGGCGAGTTGCATACGACTGTTTATGTTCGACGATAATTATAACTATTTAATGTTCGAACATAAATATTCATAAATACCTGTCGAGATTTCACCAGTTTTATGTACTGAATAGAGCGCATGGGACGCAGAGAATACCTTGTATTTGACCATTGCCTCCTGGAATACCTCACTATGACACACGCCACGCAGTGAAATTTAAAATAGGGGGGCCATGGAAGTGAGCGCAGGTGCGATGCTATTCTCAACTAATTGGTCACACAACTGACTCTTGAGCTCTGATTGGTGGGATAAACTCTATCATAATGAAAACTTGTATTATAATGACATATAATAATACATTTCACCAGGGTCGAACATAATAGTACATTATGCAACGAGCCTATAATGGCAATAATTAAAACACGAGTATGTTTATAAAACGAGTTTTATAATTTCCATACGAGTGTCTTAATTTCCATTATAGGCGAGTTGCATATGACTGTGTTCAACGATAATTATTATAACTATTTTATGTTCGAACATAAATATACATAAATATCTGTCGAGATTTCGCCAGTTTTATGTACTGAACAGAGCGCATGGGAAACAGAGAATGCCTCGTATTTGGCCATGGCCTCCTCGATTACCCTACTTTGGCACTAGGCCACGCAGTGAAATTTAAATTAGAAGGCCGTGGAACTCAGCGCAGGCGCGATGCTATCTTTATCTAATTGGTCAGAAACTGTTTCTTGAGCTCTGATTGGTGGGAGAAACTGTTTCATAATGAAAAATGGTGTTATAATGAGCCTCATTATAGTACAGTTTTCTGACATATAATAGACAGGGTCGAACAGAATAGTACATTATGCAACGAGCCTATAATGGCTATAATTAAGACACGAGTATGTTTATAAAACGAGCTTTAGCGAGTTTTATAATTTCCATACGAGTGTCTTAATTACCATTATAAGCGAGTTGCGTACGACTGTTTATGTTCGACGATAATTATAACTTTATTACATGTTTTAACATAAATATTCATAAATATCTGTTCAGTAACTAGAATTTTGTGATCGGGTGGTGCGCTAGGTAGCATATCTCCATGGTCCAAGCTCTCTGGCCGACCGACGCATGCGCTCTGTGTCCTTGCAATGCCATATGCAGGCCATATGTTTACATCTGCCGCCCCTCAGTAATATTGTCACCGGAGTCGTTTCAAGAAATGCGCTGTGTAGGAATTAGTGTTGGTGATTCTAAGGTACAGTGCTATTTCTTGTCTCATATTCGCCAGTTTATTTACGCGAACATATGGACGGAGCGTATTCCATGTCGGTAATTTATTATAGTTCGATGTTGAATTTATGTCCGACATGTTGGATTTTGAGCGCATGCGCGAAGGTATCGTTACCTAATTGGTCAATGAACGAGCTCTGATTGGCTGGAGAAACTGTATCATAATGGAAAACAGTGTTATAATGACCATCATTATGATACAGTTTTCTGACACATAATAGTGAGGGTCGAACATAAAGACAATTATGAAATTATTCGTCAAATCGATTAATCGATTAAAGGACCAATTGATTAATCGTAATTTGTAGCAATTAATCGATTTTCCTGCTTCAATTAATTGATTAAAATCACCAGCCCTAATACATAGCCCATACGTCAGTAATGGGTGTGCCCAGACTTGGAATTACCACACCTAAAGGCCTTTGTAATACAGTGAATAATGAGGGCTTCTAGCAATGTTGGCTTATAATAGATACATAGGCCGAATATCGTGCATCCATTAGATGACAAATTATCCCTTCGGGCTATGAGCGATCGTATTTCCCGAACTAACAGATATCAAGCTCAATTTAATGGGTTGAGGGTAATTGGAAAGGTATCGGCTTGTTAGAAAATTGAATTCCAACTCCTAAGTGCGCACTGCGTGAGTTATCTTTGGCCTTAGTTCAGGTTACACGCAGTGATGGTGAAGGCAAGGCTTTTTCGTTTCCGACCTCAATTAGAATCACGCTTGGCCACAACATTCATCTCGCGTTTCATCCACCAATTAAAATTAAAACAGATGATACGGAATAAAGCCACGTTGCACAGTTAATCTGTAAGTTCATTTTATCTACTGCACATGGTATTGAAGGAATAGATACCCGTTATATACCATGCCTACTTTTCACCTCTCAAAATTCATTTCTTTAATCGAACAAGGTAAACGTATTCTTACACCCGCTATGAGGCCTAGTTGTCTCAGGCGTTGCTTGCCACGGTGGGTGAGTGGTTAGTGTCGGACTACCAACCCCAAGATTGCAGGTTCGCCCCTGGTCGTGGTAAGTGATTTTTGAAGGCGACAAAAATCACGACACTCATACCATACGTTGTTGGCATGTTAAAGAACCCATTTGAATTCAGTAGGCCGTGTTCAATGGCAAAATTAATCTCGGGATTTTCCGCCAACACAAAGTTCCTCCATTCTCTACTTGAAAGCGCTGTAGTGTAAAGGAGTTTAGATATCTAACCTCCTTGACCTTCGTAGCGTTCAAAGGAATGACGAAATTCGACATGCAAGCTACCCTCTGTGTGTCAATTAACAAAGCTTGCACCAGGCACCCGAGGCCATACGATATTATTATTATTATTACCCCCTGTATCCAAAGTTGCGTGATAAAATCCCAATACTATCGTTTGTTATATGTGGACAATAACATTAACGTTAACCTGTTAAAGGAACCCCCTAGAGTACAATTTTGGTATCCGGGCGTATCTAAACCATAAGAAAATATTATTTTTATTATTTATAATATTATTATTTAAGTGAAAATTCCCCTACAGGAGAGCGATTTAACTTGATAACATGATGTCGTTTGGAGGTGTGTCTCCTCCGCTCCTCCCAAAATCTCTTCATTCTCGCGGAATGTTCCCGCTTCCTCTCATACGTCCTTTTTTACCCAGGTTGTCGTAATGATCTTGGTTCAAACTTAACATTCGCGATTTTCGTCTGGCACTCAGTTCGGTCTTCGAAATTGTCCATACAGATTAATTTTAAGTCTCTCTGTACCTCTTTAAGCCATTCTGTGCCGCATTTATTCTGTGTTATGATACCAAGTACCAAGTCTCTGTGGCAATCTCGAGGTGGCCATCCTGTGGATGTGAGTGTAAAATTTGGCTCTGCGTTTTCTAATTTCGTCTGTTATCTTATTGGTCTTTTGATAGAGTTCTGTACTAAGTCTCTTCATCCAAATGCCGTTTCTGTTGATTGCTCGGTAGATCTTCCGGAGAATTTTTCGTTCCTGATTTTCCAGTTCCCTAATCTTGGAATGACCATCTATTACTATTGTTTCAGCGGCATATGTTGCTTCTGGAAGAATAACTGTTTTATAATGTCGTAATTGGGCGTTCGCCGGAATGCATTTCTTGTTATTATTATTATTAATATTATTATTATTATTATTATAGCATTATTATAATCATTAGAGGAAGACCACACTTGACGTATATGGATCAAATCATGGAAGATGTGGGAAGCAAGACCTACGGAGAAATTAAGAGTAAACTGGAAAGGCTGAAGAGTGGAGATTTTCCACAAGCCAATCATCACAATGACCACTAGAGAAGAAGATTATCATCATATACCAGGTGATTGAGCAGCCACTTCCAATATCGTTTGCTGTAACCCAACCCTCGTAATTAATCTGTAGTCACATCGAGGGAAAAATAACACGGTCCAGTGTCGTTTGCAGGATATGCTTGCAATGCATTAGTACCAAATGGGATGCAAGCAGAGAATTATCAGCATTCCTGCCCACACGCGTTACTTGGGTTGCAGCAAACGATATTGGAAGGGGCTGCTAAATCACGCTAAGGTGTCTGTTGCATAGAACTCAAGCCCTCAAGCCTGAGGGTGCTGCAAGGTGCGGTTTGTGCAAACATCTTCCAAATAATCTCAATAGTACAGGAAAAATCCTGCGTTTCTTGAAACATCAACGGAGATATATTTATTTGTTTCTTCTTGTTGTTGTTTATTGCAAAGAAGAACTGTGTCACGTCCAGCCCGCATAACAGTAAAGTCGGGTGGGTGGTAAATACACATGGACACTCACAAGCAACCGATCTTAACAAATGAGCATTCAAAGGACGAGAATTACCCGCGGCAATGACGAATTGCACTCTGATTTCATAAATATGAACAATTTGTTTAAAAAGTGCGATTAATGAAAGAAACAATACGATAGTCCCTGCCAGAACTGTGTCGCATATCAATAATACAGGGTGGGTGGATTAACGTTGTTTCTCGCACATGCCTCTAATTATTATCGTTGTTAATATAATTATTGTTGTCATTAGAATGCGCGTGATGAGAGTACTAAGATCCAAAGTTGTTTGTGTCGGTTCTGGGCCACGTTGAATTTCACCAACCTCTCGGCGTTTTCCACATTCTCTCCAGGGAAATAACGGATTAACACCTTATTTAAGTTCCGGAGACCCCACCCCCATCCTAGACCCTAATCATAGCCTACACTTAGTCCTGTTCAAAACACGCGCAAATAGTACGTGTGACTGTTAACCGAGAGTTCCAAGACTCTTGAGTGAAACATAACAACTACTTACGGTACGAGTGAAAATATACAATACTGTTAGAAATATTCCACCCATTATAAACTGTTGCGATACTAAAGGAAGGAAGGAAGGAAGGAAGGAAGTGAGGAAAGAATGAAGTAAGGGAGGGAGAGGGATATGAAGGAAGAAGGACGTGAGGGCGGGAAGGAGGGAGGGAGGAAGGATAAATGGAAGTGATGGAGGGAGGGAGGGAGAGAAGAATGAAGTAAGGATGGAAGTGATTGAGGGAGGAAAGAAGGATGTGAGGAAGGTATGAAGTAAGGGAGGGAAAGAGATATGAAGGATGAAGGACGTGAGGGCGGGAGGGAGGAAGGAAAGATGGAAGTGAGGGAGGGAGGGAGAGAAGAATGAAGTGAAGATGGAAGTGAGTGAGGGAGGATAGAATGAAGTGAGGAAGGAAGGGAGGGAGGAATGAAGGAAGAATGGAAGTGAGGAATGAAGGAAGGAAGGAATGAAGGGAGGGAGGAGGAATAAAGGAAGGTTGGATGTGAGGAAGGAAGGAAGGAAGGGAGAGCGGAATGAA
Organism: Meconema thalassinum; assembly: GCA_946902985.2. Classification (NCBI taxonomy): domain Eukaryota; kingdom Metazoa; phylum Arthropoda; class Insecta; order Orthoptera; family Tettigoniidae; genus Meconema; species Meconema thalassinum. The sequence goes on along the minus strand of OX336388.2, from coordinate 1,710,241,718 downwards.
GGAAAAATGGAAGTGAGGAATGAAGGAAGGAAGGAAGGAAGGGAGAGCGGAATGAAGGAAAAATGGAAGTGAGGAATGAAGGAAGGAAGGGAGGGAGGAGGAATAAAGGAAGGTTCGAAGTGAGGAAGGAAGGAAGAGAGAGAGGAATGAAGGAAGGGAGTAAGGGAGAGCGGAATGAAGGAAAAATGGAAGCGAGGAATGAAGGAAGGAAGGAAGGAAGGAAGGGAGAGCGGAATGAAGGAAGAATGGAAGTGAGGAAGGAAGGAAGGGAGGGAGGAATAAAGGAAGGTTGGAAGTGAGGAAGGAAGAGAGAGAGGAATGAAGGAAGGGAGGAAGGGAGAGCGGAATGAAGGAAGGGAGGGATGGAGAGTGGAATGAAGGAAGAATGGAAGTGAGGAATGAAGGAAAGAAGGAAGGGAGAGTGGAATGAAGGAAGGGAGGAAGGGAGAGCGGAATGAAGGAAGAATGGAAGTGAGGAATGAAGGAAGGAAGGAAAGAAGGGAGATTGGAATGAAGGAAGAATGGAAGTGAGGAAGGAAGAGAGGGAGGAATAAAGGAAGGTTGGAAGTGAGGAAGGAAGAGAGAGTGGAATGAAGGAAGGGAGGAATGGAGAGCGGAATGAAGGAAGAATGGAAGTGAGGAATGAAGGAAGGAAGGAAGGGAGGGAGAGTGGAATTAAGGAAGAATGGAAGTGAGGAAGGAAGGGAGGGAGGAATAAAGGAAGGTTGGAAGTGAGGAAGGAAGAGAGAGAGGAATGAAGGAAGGGAGGAAGGGAGAGCGGAATGAAGGAAGAATGGAAGTGAGGAAGGAAGGAAGGGAGAGCGGAATGAAGGAAGGATGGAAGTGAGGAAGGAAGGAAGGAAGGGAGGGAGGAATAAAGGAAGGTTGGAAGTGAGGAAGGAAGAGAGAGAGGAATGAAGGAAGGGCGGAAGGGAGAGCGGAATGAAGGAAGATTGGAAGTGAGGAAGGAAGGGAGAGTGGAATGAAGGAAGGATGGAAGTGAGGAATGAAGGAAGGAAGGGAGGGAGGAATAAAGGAAGGTTGGAAGTGAGGAAGGAAGGAAGGGAGAGCGGAATGAAGGAAGGATGGAAGTGAGGAATGAAGGAAGGAAGGGAGGGAGGAATAAAGGAAGGTTGGAAGTGAGGAAGGAAGGAAGAGAGAGAGGAATGAAGGAAGGATGGAAGTGAGGAAGGAAGGAACGAAGGAGTAGTTTGATTGATGATTTATTATTGGATGGATTGTGTAACTTTTCTTTTTTTTATTAATTTGGGGTGGGGGGTGGTTGTGTAGCACAACAAGGTCAACATTTCATAACCATATATTTTCATAGTAACTCACAATAAGACATAATCAACATATGTCCTCTCTAATTATTCCAATCTATTCTGAACATATCACTATCATTCATTCCAACAAAAAGAAACACGACAACACTCTTCCATTCTCCATATAGAATCCCCATATCATTTAATCATCATTCTCAACAAGAAGCAGTTCAACAAGTGACAATCAAAAAAGGAATATATATTTAGACATGAAACTTCCTAGGGCAAAGCCCCCTATTACCTCACTGCTGGACCATCACAAAGAATCCCATAGCTCAAGCGCTAGACTCCTTGCAATGGCCCACCAGCAAGAGGTGGCCAATGGCCATGCTACTAACCAAATATTTTCCTTGAAGAGATGAACCGTTTCAATTGCTTGATTGTTTGAGTGAGTGAGCAAACTAGTTTATCTTGAGCTCATCAGCCATGTGACCTACTGTTTGCATGGAATCCGAACCACTTGTGGTGTTATTTCACACCCCTTATGCAATAACCGAGAATCGAACCCAGTCCTCGTTAATACGAGGCAAGCAGTTTGACCACTGCGCCATTACGCTCATACATTAGTACGCAGCGGTACCCAGAAAGCAGAAGAACTAATGTCATGAATATTTGCCTTGCACTCCAGAGTCACTCCGCCACTGCATGTTACATCACTGTGGGCTGTCAGAGCTCTGGTTCGATTCCCGATAACTGTCGTACAATGGCACGTCTCTGGGGTTGAGATCCCACATAAAACTCGTACTCTAGTCAGCGACGACCTAGATTTCCTTGCCACAAAGACAACAAGCTGCCAAATGAACCTGCAACTCCGTGGTAACTTTTGAAACAATCAATTCCTGGTCTCCGACGTAATTAAACTTCATGCCTGAAATGATTGGAACACATTTAAATCTATTGAATAAAATGGAAAAATAAAGTAATTTGGTAAACAGTTAATTTAAATATTACTGTTGTTTACGGAACACACTAAATTTTCTTTTCTTTGTTTGTTTTGTTTTGTTTTGTTTTGTTTTGTTTTGTTTTGTTTTGTTCAGTTTAGAAGCGTGGATATAAGAGATGTTGCATGGTCGTAACGTACAGGTTATCGTCTCGTTGCAGTTATTCAAAATAATAACACACGAGATATCACACAAAACGGCGGCTTCGGTGGCGTAGTCGGTAGCATGCTGAGCTTCAATGCCCAAGATAGCGGGTTCAAACCCGGCCGAAGTCGTCGGATTTTCCAAGAGCGTTAAAAATCCCTCAGTATGCCTTCCTTCGGGGGGAAGTAAAGCCGGCGGTCCCATGTCATAGATGTATGGCATGTTAAAGAACCTTTCACTAATTACACCTGTGTGAAGCTAAATTGTATAGGTTAAGAATGTAAACAACACTCTTAGGTTCCTACGTTAGTTACCAAGAGCCCACTGTGGTGGCGTCTAGTAGCTTAGTTCTGAACTAGTAGTCGTTTGGCGGCTAAAGTAGGAACTATTTGAAAAATCCAAAGTCTGCAGTCCTTACATGAATTAAACAAGATGTTCAGTAAAGAACATATAGCCTACTTTCTCCTAAATGTATGAGTATAGTTATAACTCGTTTTTATCAAAGAGTATAATAGAATCATTTCTTGGTTGAAGAACTTAAAAACTATTTACCTCTACCAAACACTACAACCTCGAAAACAACTGCTACCATCATTGAAGAGAGAAAGATAAGAAGTATCTAAAGAATGTTATGGATCTAGACATAATCGACCGGACTGGCTACGTGGCACAGCGGTAACGTTCTCGCTTGCTGGGTCCTATGTTGCAGGTTCGTATCCTGGCGCAGTCAGCTGGCATTTGAGGGTGCACAAATGCGAGGGAGCCGTGTTAGTAGATTTACTGGTATGTTAAAGATCCCCTTCGGGGCAAAATTCCGGCACCCCGGCGTCTCTAAATGCAACAGTAGTTAAAAGAGACGTAAAACCAATAACATTATTATTATTATTATTATTATTGTTATTATTATTATTATTATTGTTATTATTATTATTATTATTATTATTATTATTACATAATCGGCCTGACGCGGGCAACATCCAACTTTGAGTTGAGGCATGTCTCTTTACACGTCTGGCTGTGTATGGCTTTCACAACCCTAATTGAATTAACAAATGTTTCCATGATCCTACAGAGACGTGTGTATACCAACTATGTGGATATTTTCGATTGCTATTTGGCTGCAATAAAAGTATTAAGTAATATCCTGAACTAGCACCAACGGCTAGAATTCAGATACTATGTGAAATCGTGTTGTTCTTTACTTCAATTAACATTTTCAAATAACGCACAATAGGCTGTTACAAACCCATTAAAATAAAAAGTAAAAATGTATCGTAGTATTATCTTGTCATTCTTCAAATTCGGTGCGCATAGAATGCCGATGGTATACTAATAAATGGAGTCCCATGTAGACCAGTCGTGACATCTAATGGAGAAGTATCGAACAAGATAATCCTAACAGGGGAAGTGCATTCTAGCGGCCATAAACATAAACTTTTCAATAAAATCTGTAAGTTAATCTGTTGGCCGACGTGCAGTTCGCCATGATAATTCATTTTTTTGTTCCTAGATGTCTCGTACAAATCTGCTGGCGAATTTTGTTTTAATTATATATTTCCATCGTACTATGCACAATATAACGATTAATTTTAAAACGTCTGAGTCATTACAAAACAATAAATATAAAGAAATTCAAGCAAAAAACCTAACTCTGATAGGGTTTGAACCATAGCCATAAGATTGATAGGCTAATGCTTTACCACGGAGCCAAACGTGCGAACGGACATTAACTGATATCAAATGAGTTACATAGAACGTGTTAGCAATTAATGATTAACACTAAACGATTTCATCAGTGGAGTATATTATTCATATATGAAGCACTTCATACAAAATTTATTTATTTTGTATCAGTACGTTATATTGCATGCAATACATTTCTTTCCGTGTGGCCTCCTGAGAGGCCGAGTGCAGGTCTTTCTATTCGATGCCCGTGGGCGACCTGCGCGTCTGGATGAGAGATGGAATGGATGAAGTTGAATTAAACTGGGCAAGGATGTGGAAGGAAGCGTACGTGGCCTGTCAGAAGGTACTGTCCCAGCATTTGCCTGGTGTTGAAGATGGGAAGCCACGGAAAACCATTTCAAGGACAGCTGACGGTGGGGCTCGAACCCACGCGTCTACCGAGTAAGCAGAGAGCTTGGTCCCATGGCCTAACGCAGCGCTTTAGCCAGCGTAGCCACTACTATCGGTATGCAATACTCAAATTAGTGAAATATAAGTCAGGCACAAGATATCCGCTGCCATCTTGCCTTGTACTGAGACTGCTCAGTTTTTTTAATCACTTCTGCACTATAGTTTTACAAAATAAACTTTTAATTTCGAACGTGCCTCTTCCTTTAGAACAGTTAAAACGATTCTCGGCTCGATAATCGGAACTGGTGGGTCCCATGATATGGATTATAATGTTTGCATAATTCGCACAGCCGCCATCCTGAAATGGTACGGCGGATGACCTTGTAGTTTGGTCACAAGACGCGTCCTATATGAAGGTATGTTGTTACCAAATTTGGTAGAGGTCGGATGATTTGGTTAGTCGTTATTTGATTTTACGTTTTGAACGTTTGAGTAGCCGCCATTTAGTTTCGGTAAAGATGGCGGCGTATAAAACATGACACTGAGGTGCCCTTTTCTAGTTCTACCTATGTACCAAATTTCGTTCAATTCGGTTTCACCGTGTTAGAATTGATAGGGGGGACAGACATTCAGAGTACACACACTCACACACACACAGACTCACACACACACACACACATACACACACACAGACAAACACACAATTTTTCGCCCTGTGTAGATCTCATAAGTCTACTTTCATTTTTTCAAAAATCGAAAGTAGGCTAAAACAGATAACACACACTAATACAGTCATCACAATTAACACCGGTTATCAGACAGATTCTACACACACCCAAAGTACACGGGCTACATGCCCGCTTTGTCGCAGCCCCTAAACTGAGGAACCAACCAGCATCACACACAACCACTTGGTTTACTTATTGTTTTCTACAAAATTGGTCATCACAAATTCCAAATTTCCTATCTATCTTTTTCTAGTTAACTCACGACCTCAGTTTTTGTTTTGTTGTTTTCCATACAACTCCAAACTTCATCCAACGAGAGAATTCTTACAATCTAACCCTCTTATCTAATTGGAGAAATGGAACATAATCATTTTTCGATACATTTTTTTACAATTGCAAATCGTAGAACCTCCAAAGACATGTTAAAACTAGTCACCATGAATAATATTTACGGTGGAATGTATGTAATATTTAATAATTTCAAGGATTATTTAAATGTACTAAACATGTAAATAAGAAATTAATGGGTTCATTGCAGTTAGGTTAGGCTAGATATTGTATGCAAGGGTTTATTATAGTTAGGTTGGGCTAGATAGTGTATGAAAGGGTTTATTATAATTATGTTGGGCTAGATAATGTGTGCAAGAGTTTATTACAGCTCGGTTAAGCTAGATAGTACATGCAAGGAATTATTATAGTTAGTTTAGTTTAGATAGTTTATGAAAGGGTTTATTACAGTTAGGTTAGGTTATAAGGTGTATGGAAGGGTTTATTACAGTTAGATTAGGCTAGATAGTGTAAGAAGGGATTTATTATAGTTAGGTTAGGTTATCTAGTGTATACAAGGGTTCATTATAGTTAGGTGGGGAGAGGTCGTGTATGAAAGGGCTTATTACAGTTAGGTTAGGCTAGATAATTTATGCAAGGGTTTATTATAATTTGGTTAGGCTAGATAGTGCGTGCAAGGGCTTATTACAGTTAGGTTAGGCTAGATAGTGTATGCAAGGGTGTATTAGAGTTAGGTTAGGTTAGATAGTGTATGCAAGGGTTTATTATAGTTAGATTAGTCTTGATAGTGTATGCAAGGGTTTATTGTAGTTAGGTTAGGCTAGATAGTGTATGCAATGGTTTATTATAGTTAGATTAGTCTTGATAGTGTATGCAAGGGTTTATTATAGTTATATTAGTCTTTATAGTGTATGCAAGGGCTCATTATAGTTAGGTTAGGTTAGATAGTGTATGCAAGGGCTTATTATAGTTAAATTAGTCTTGATTGTGTATGCAAGGGTTTGTTATAGTTAGGATAGGCTAGATAGTGTATGCAAGGGCTTATTACAGTTAGGAAACTGTTGAGGAAGACCAATAACAGACCGAAGTGGAACACCAGCTCTTTATGTGATGAACTTAAGCGTATAGAATTCAGGGAAGCTATAACTAGGAAGCTTGGAGAAGACGATGATTTGGAAACAGGCACATCGTCACAGAATATCGATACCAAATGGTTTACAATAAAGAACTCCATCACAGAGGCTGCAGAAGAAGTACTCGGAAATCCATCAGTCACTCCCAGACAACCGTGGATAACACAGGATATTCTTTTGAAGATCCAAGAAAGGAGGAGACTGAAACAGGTCAATACAAATGAAGGGAGAATAGCATACAGAAAGCTTCAAAATGAAATAGATCGAGAATGTAGAAATGCCAAAGAAAAATGGCTTCATCAAAAATGCGAAGAAATCGAAGAACTGGAAAAACATGTAAAGGGCAGCTTGGCACAAAAAACAGCAAGGAAATTATGCCACTTACCAAAAAGAACTCTAACCTCAGCATTGCGTGACAACCAAGGTTCAATTATCACTGATGAAACACAAATAACGAACCACTGGGAAATGTACATTAAGACTCTGTACAATGAAGAAGTTGATTACGTACATACAAAGGAGTCACATACAAGTTTAGTTGCACCTTTATCTGTGACTAAAGGTGAATTTGAGTTGGCAATGAGGTCATTACCAAATAAGAAAGCTCCAGGCATCGATAACATCCCTAGTGAACTAATCAAGTCTGCTGGTGATATAATTAATGAAAAACTCTATGACTTAACGCAAACAATTTACGAAAAGGGTATTTGGCCATCTGAATTTCGAAACTCCATCATGGTCCCTTTACCAAAGAAAGCAAATGCGACCAACTGCAGTATGTAGAGAACAATTAGTTTGGTTCCTCATGCATCCAAAATTATGATCCAAATCACAAAGAAAAGAGTAGAAGGGGCAGTCTATGGCTACATCCAAGAAACACAGTTTGGTTTCCGTCGAGGAGTTGGTACCCGAGATGCCATTGGCATTCTTAGAGTCCTCGGAGAACGTATGATGAGCAGGAGCCGAAATCTGTATACCGTATATGCTTCATTGACTATGAAAAGGCATTTGATAGAGTTTCCTGGCATAAACTATTCCCATTATTAAGGAACGTAGGAGTCGAAGAACAACTCATAACACTCATATGGGACCTCTACAATGGTCAAAATGCAATTGTACGTTTAAGAGAAGGTCTTACTAATCCAGTTCCTATCAGAAAAGGAGTAAGACAAGGATGTCCTCTCTCCCCAATTTTGTTTAATGCTTTTGGTGAGTTGATGATGGCAGAAGCTTTAGAAGACACAGGTTTAGGTGTGAAGATCAATGGAATTCCCATAAATGTAATTAAGTTCGCAGATGATCAGGCCATTCTAGCTGGTAGTCCATCTACTTTGCAGGCAATGTTGTCAAGAGTTGCATCAACGGTGCAGAAATACGGCATGAAAATAAACACCTCAAAGACCAAATGCATGACAGTCTCAAAACTCCCTAAACCTCTTCGAATAAAGATTAATAACTCAGACATACAACAAGTCAAATCCTTCACTTACCTAGGTCAAAAGATTACAGAGGACGGAAAGTGCACCACTGAAGTTAAATGCCGCATTGCTCAGGCAAAACTTGCTTTTATGCAAAAGAGGAGATTACTGTGTACCAGTCGCCTTAAGCTTTCCCTCCGAATGAGAATGCTACATGCTTTTGTATGGACAAATGCGTTGTATGCCTGTGAAACGTGGACACTAAATAAAAATGAAAAGAACCGTCTTGAAGCCTTTGAGATGTGGTGCTATCGTAAGATGATAAATGTGACGTGGAGAGACAGGATATCGAACAAAAGGGTTCTCGACACCGTGAACCAACGGAGATCAATCCTATGCACAATCCGTAAACGTCGTCTCGCATGGTGGGGTCACACAATGCGCCACTCCAATTTAATGTGAACTGTGGCAGAAGGGTTCATTGAGGGGAAAAATCCACGAGGAAGACCTAGAAATACCTTCCTTAAACAAATGCTAAACGACACCCATGCACAGAATTATAATTCAATGATGGAAGCGGCAAATGACAGGACGATCTGGACATGTTTTTATGGCAACTGACCAGTCTTAGGACTGCAAACCAATGATGATGATGAGATAATTTATGCAAGGGTTTATTATAAGTTGGTTAGGCTAGATAGTGTATGCAAGGGTTTATTATAGTTAGATTAGTCTTGATAGTGTATGCAAGGATTTATTACAGATAGGTTAGGCTAGATCGTGTACGCAAGGCTTCATTATAGTTAGGTGGGGCTAGATTGTGTATGAAAGGGTTCATTACAGTTAGGTTACGTTATATAGTGAATGCAAGGTTTTATTATAGTTAGGTTAAGCTAGATAATACATGAAAGGAATTATTATAGTTAGTTTAGTTTAGATAGTTTATGAAAGGGTTTATTATAGTTAGGTTAGGTTATAAGGTGTATGGAAGGGTTTATTACAGTTAGATTAGGCTAGATAGTGTATGAAAGGCTTTATTATAGTTAGGTTAAGTTATCTAGTGTATACAAGGGTTCATTATAGTTAGGTGGGGCTAGATAGTGTATGAATGGGTTCATTACAGTTAGGTTACGTTATATAGTGTATGCAAGGGTTTATTATAGTTAGGTTAAGCTAGATAGTGTTTGCAAGGACTTAATAATGTTAGCTTAGGCTAGATAGTTCATGATCGGGTTTATTACTGTTATGTTAGACTAGTTAATGTATGAAAGGTTTATCATAGTTAGGTTAGGTTAGATAGTGTATGCAAGGGTTTATTATAGTTAGATTAGTCTTGATAGTGTATGCAAGGATTTATTACAGTTAGGTTAGGCTAGATAGTGTATGCAAGGGCTTATTACAGTTAGGTTAGGCTAGATAGTGTATGCAAGGCTTTATTATAGTTAGATTAGTCTTGATAGTGTAAGCAAGGGTTTATTACAGTTAGGTTAGGCTAGAGAGTGTATGCAAGGGTTTATTACAGTTAGGTTAGGCTAGATAGTGTATGCAAGGGTTTATTACAGTTAGGTTAGGCTAGAGAGTGTATGCAAGGGTTTATTACAGTTAGGTTAGGCTAGATAGTGTATGCAAGGGTTTATTAGAGTTAGGTTAGGCTAGATAGTGTATGCAAGGGCTTATTACAGTTAGGTTAGGCTAGATAGTGTATGCAAGGGTTTATTACAGTTAGGTTAGGCTAGAGAGTGTATGCAAGGGTTTATTACAGTTAGGTTAGGCTAGATAGTGTATGCAAGGGTTTATTATAGTTAGATTAGTCTTGATAGTGTATGCAAGGGTTTATTACAGTTAGGTTTGGCTAGAGAGTGTATGCAAGGGTTTATTACAGTTAGGTTAGGCTAGAGAGTGTATGCAAGTGTTTATTACAGTTAGGTTAGCCTAGAGAGTGTATGCAAGGGTTTATTACAGTTAGGTTAGGCTAGATAGTGTATGCAAGGGTTTATTAGAGTTAGGTTAGGCTAGATAGTGTATGCAAGGGCTTATTACAGTTAGGTTAGGCTAGATAGTGTATGCAAGGGTTTATTACAGTTAGGTTAGGCTAGAGAGTGTATGCAAGGGTTTATTACAGTTAGGTTAGGCTAGATAGTGTATGCAAGGGTTTATTATAGTTAGATTAGTCTTGATAGTGTATGCAAGGGTTTATTACAGTTAGGTTTGGCTAGAGAGTGTATGCAAGGGTTTATTACAGTTAGGTTAGGCTAGAGAGTGTATGCAAGTGTTTATTACAGTTAGGTTAGCCTAGAGAGTGTATGCAAGGGTTTATTACAGTTAGGTTAGGCTAGAGAGTGTATGCAAGGGTTTATTACAGTTAGGTTAGGCTAGATAGTGTATGCAAGGGTTTATTACAGTTAGGTTAGGCTAGATAGTGTATGCAAGGGCTTATTACAGTTAGGTTAGGATAGATAGTGTATGCAAGGGTTTATTACAGTTAGGTTAGGCTAGATAGTGTATGCAAGGGTTTATTATAGTTAGATTAGTCTTGATAGTGTATGCAAGGGTTTATTACAGTTAGGTTAGGCTAGATAGTGTATGCAAGGGTTTATTACAGTTAGGTTAGGCTAGATAGTGTATGCAAGGGCTTATTACAGTTAGGTTAGGCTAGATAGTGTATGCAAGGGTTTATTATAGTTAGATTAGTCTTGGTAGTGTATGCAAGGGTTTATTACAGTTAGGTTAGGCTAGATAGTGTATGCAAGGGTTTATTACAGTTAGGTTAGGCTAGAGAGTGTATGCAAGGGTTTATAACAGTTAGGTTAGGCTAGAGAGTGTATGCAAGGGTTTATTACAGTTAGGTTAGGCTAGAGAGTGTATGCAAGGGCTTATTACAGTTAGGTTAGGCTAGATAGTGTATGCAAGGGTTAATTACAGTTGGGTTAGGCTAGATAATGTATGCAAGGGTTTATTATAATTTGGTTAGGTTATATAGTGTAGGACACTAAAGACAAGTTTGGTACCATAATATTTGTACTGAACATAACTAGTTTGACTATAGAAATTTCTAACCGATAGATCTTTGCCCTACCCCCCACACTATAATTCCACGTACTCTAATGCCATCACCAATCGGAGGGCAGATAATTTCGCTGTTCCGCCACTTTTAACACCAATAACCAACTAGCAACCAACTCAAATGGTTGATACCCAGTCTAATGCTACGTCCGAAGATTTATTGCTATTAAATTATAATTTATCATCATTTAACCCTTCGAATACCATCCTTTTAGGTAGAACTCAATAGAAAGCTAACTATTGCAATGGGTACCATGTTTCGACTTCCGGAAAATTTCGACATATCTTCTCGTTTCACATCCCCCAGCCCAAAAACCACCGTCAGTTAAAAATTGTATATATAATTCATGTATATATATATATCACTTTCTTGTGGACACGGAACTACCTCAATTATACACCAATCACTTTCAACTTTATACAAAATACATATTCTTTTAAAATCTCGGTCGAGTTCGTTAATAGGCAAAATCGGTTGAAGGGGCTGAAATCGATAATGTGAAATATCTTAATATGTGAAATGTCGATTCCATTTAAAAAAAATCCTCTCGGCACGCCGGAAGGCGGAGGTAGATTTCACCGAGCAACCTAGGGGATAGGCTATAATAGGCAAAATATGCAGGTTTTCGTAGAAGGATCAGACCTCATTTATGGCAAGAAAGTATTTTACAATGTAATTGGAGCTCAATTAACTTTTCTTTCGTCTTACTATGCATATTTTTAACATTTTATTGTGTTAGGGGGACGGTGACCTTCTTGTCATTTGGGGTCCATTTTTAGCCTATTGTCAATTTTGAAAAAATAGGCTTATGAGATCACCTTTTGTCCGTGTGTGTGTGCGTGTGTGTGTGTGTGTGTGTGAGAGAGAGAGAGAGGTGTGTGTGTGTGTGTCCCTAATAAAATCTAAACGGCTGGAGCGATTTCAGTGAAACTCCGTAAGTTCATAGCACTATTCCCGGCGACCTCGACCGTGCCCTTCAAATTTTGTTACGCCTCACCAATCCAACATGGCGGCTGTGCGAATTATTTCACTAGCATTCAATATCTCCGAAACTATAATGGATATCGCGCTGAAATTGTGTACGGTGATAAAGGGTACTACTAGAAGTTCACCTATGAGACTTTCAAAAACCTGGTGACTACAAAACCAACATGGCGGCCAAGCGAAGTTGAGACTTTTAAATAGACTTTTCTCGCGATTTAACAATCCAAACATAATGAAACTTAGTACAGCAAATATTTATACACATTGCAATGCACTGGAGTTTAATTTTGTTCAATTGTTTACATAACCTCAAAATGGCGGCTGTGCGAAATATTTCACTGACATTCTATATCTCCGAAACTATTACAGATATCACCCTGCAATTTTGTACGGTGATAATGGGTACTGATACAAGTTTACTTATGTATAATTTATAGACCTGTAAAGTACAAAACGAACATGGCGACCAAGCGAATTTGAAATATTTTAATAGACTTTTCTCGTGAGTTAACTCTCTGGGCGCAGTGAAATGTGGTACAGTAAATGATTTTGCAGATTGTAATGTACTGCCATCTAATTTAATTCATTTGTTTACATAACCTCAAGATGGCGGCTGTGCGAAATTTTAAAATTAGGTTTTTATTTCTTGTGTCGTAATCATGCGATCGAAGTGAAAGTTTGAATAATGAACCTAGGCAATAAGTGTCCTTGAATGGTACATAACTCTATGGCCTATACATATAACAATCCTAAATGGCAAGCTTCCGAAATATTTAGACGGTTCTCAATATCTATGAATCTTTTACAGCACCCTAACTGAAATTTTTATGTTCATAGAGACTATGAACATATGTTCACCTATAGGACTTTCAGTAACCTGGTGAGCACGAATCCAACATGGCTGCGACGCGAATTATAAATATTGAAATGGACGTTTCTCGCGAATTAACTATCCGAGTGCCGTGAAACGTTGCACGTTAAATGCTTACACAAATGTTGATCCACTGGCATCTAATTTATTTCAATTGTTTGCATAATCACAAGATGGCTGCTGTGCGTAATTTTAAAATCTCGTTTTTACTTCTTGTGTTCTAATCATGCGATTGAAGTTTGAATACCACACGTACACAATAATCTTAATATAATAGTACAAAAATAAAAATCCAACCTGGCGACTATCTGAAATATTTAGACGGTTCTCAATATCTACGAATCTGTTGCAGCAATTAAACTGAAATTTTGTATGTTGATCGAGGCAATTAACATGAGCAGGATATACGAAAATAGGCTGTATAGTTCTTCACGGAACTACTTGTGAAACTTGTGGTCACACCGTCCTTATTCAAGTATTGTTTCAAAGGTGCCGTGGTGTGAACTGCGATATATATGCCTGCTTTATTGACTATCAAAAGGCTTTCGATAGAGTAAGACATCATAAGATGATAGAAATTTTACAAAATATTGGCTTAGATGATAAAGATTTACGAATAATTGTGAACTTGTTCTGGAATCAATCTGCTTATGTGAGGTTGGGTAACGAGAACACGGAAGATATAGATATTCTAAGAGGTGTAATACAAGGCTGTATATTGTCTCCATTGTTATTTAGCATCTATTCGGAATATATCTTTAAATAAGCTCTACAGGATGTTGAGATGGGAGTGCTCTTAAATGGTAACTGGATATATAACATTCGATATGCCGATGACACTGTGATTTTTGCGGATAGTCAAGAAAGCCTGCAACATATCATTGATAAAGTTATCCAAAATAGCCATGAATATGGTTTAGATATAAACCCTCAGAAGACAAAATTGATGGTCATTAGTAAAAACAAAGTCTCTGAATGCAAACTAAATATAGACCAGAAACCCATTGCACAATTGCATAAGTATATATACCTTGGCACTACCAAAAATGACCAATGGGACCCTTATGATGAGGTGAAGTCTCGAATTGAGAAAGCCCGGACAACTTTCAATAAGATGCGGAATTTGTTCAAACATCACGGGCTGACAATGACTACGAAAATCAGGCTTTTGCGTTGTTATGTGTTCTCTACTCTTTCTTACGTTGCTGAGACATGGACTCTGACAGAGTCTTTATGTAAACAGAGGCCTTTGAAATGTGGCTGTACAGAAGGATATTGCGGATACAATGGACAGACCATGTCACAAATGTTGAGGTTCTCCAAAAAATGAAAAAAACTAAGGAAGTATTAACCACCGTGAAAATCAGGAAAATCCAATACCTAGGACACATCATGAGGAATACCACCAAGTACCTTCTCCTACAGTCTATTCTTCAAGGAAAAATACCAGGGAAGAGAAGTGTTGGACGAAGAAGAATGTCCTAGTAAAAAAATCTCACAGCCTGGACCTCAAAAACATCTACTGAATTATTCCGAGCTGCAAGTGATAGGAACAGCACAGTCAAGATGGTAACCAACATCCGGAACGGATAGGAACCATAAGAAGAAGATCAATAGCTGACAGGCCAACATGTCGGTGAGGGCAACATCCAACATGGTGTTGGATATAATAAACAACTGATGAGGAATACGTTTATTACAGGCACTAAGAGCATTCGTATTCCTGCAATGGAATATACATAAAATAAACAGGTTTTCTTTTTCAAACTGGTGTACTACACACCAGTTCATTAGAAATCAATTCCCTACGATGTCGATGGTCAGCATGACTTTCTTCTTTTCATTAACTAAGAACGGAGCAGGTAATTGCTTTAGTGCGAGGACTTGCCATTGAAGTCGACAGTCGCAACGCTCTTCTAATTTTAAAAATACATATCTTGATAAATGTTATCAAAAATTTAAAAATCTGTAATGTAATTCTTCTTCTAATAATAAAAGGGCTGTGGAGTACAGTATGTATGCTGGGAGTGAAGCATTTCCAAGCGGATAGTACCAGTAATAGCAAAGATAACCGTACGGTTGCCAATTCTCGACTGACAAAACTTAATGGTTATGTATTACTGTAAAACAGACTTAAGCAATTCTTCGAAACTGATACATTTCAGTGACTTACATGACAATGAGACCATTCCAATACAGTACATACAACCAGATTTAAATATTTGGCAGAGCCTCCGCGGTGGCAGAGGACTTCGTATTGCAGTCGGTAGAGGCGGTGAGCTTTTAACGGGGAGCGGATTCGATCCCCATTCAGGTAGTGGATTTAAGAAACAAAACTACCACTCTCGGAAACGCAAATAGCCCTGGGGTTCACTCAGTCATCAACAGAAATGAGTAGCCTACCAGGGTTTATTATCCTTATGAGATCACCTTTCGTCCGTGTGTGTGTGCGTGTGTGTGATGTGTGTGTGTGTCTGCCCCCTAATAACGTCTAAACGGCTGGAGCGATTTCAATGAAACTCGGTACGTTCATAGCACTATTCCGGACGACCCCGACCATGCCCTTCAAATTCTGTTACGTCTCACCAATCCAACATGGCGGCTGTGCGAAATATTTCATCAGCATTCAATATCTCCGAAACTATTCCCGATAATACCCTGAAATTTTCTACGGTGATAAAGGGAACTACTAAAAGTTCATCTATGTGACTTTTGAAAAACTGGTAACTACAAAAAACAACATGGCGGCCACGCGAATTTGCGACTTTTAAATAGACGTTTCTCGCGATTTAATCAACCAAACGCAATAAAACTTGGTACAGTATATGTTTATACACATTGTAATGCACCAACATCTAACATGGTTCAATTGTTTACATAACCACAAGATGGCGGATGTGCGAATTTTAAAATTAAGTTTTTATTTCTTCTGTCGTAATCATGCGATCAAAGTGAAAGTTTGAATAATGAACCTACGCAATAATTTTCGTTTAATGGTACATGACCCTATGGCCTATACATTTAACAATCGAACATGGCGATCATCTAATATATTTAGAGGGCTCTGAATATCTACGAATCTATTATAGCAATCAAACTGAATGTTTTTATGTTCATAGGGGCTATGAACATAAGTTCACCTATAGGACTTTAAATAACCTGGTGATAACAAATCCAACATGGCGGTGACGCGAAGTATAAATATTCACATGGACGTTTCTCTCAATTTAACCATCCGAGTGCAGTGACACTTGATACAGTAAATCCTTATACGAATGTTAATCCACTGGCATCTAATTTTTTTCAATTGTTTCCATAACCACAAGAAGGCAGCTGTGCGAAATTTTAAAATCTTCTTGTACTTCTTGTGTTCTAATCATGCGATTTAATTTTGAATGCTACACGTACACAATAATCTTCATGTAACAGTACATAACTCTAGTACCTACATATATAAAATCCAACATGGCGACCATTCGAAAGATTTAGTCGCTTCTCAATATCTACGAATCTATTACAGCAATCTGAAATTTTGTATGTGGATAGTGGCAGTTATCATAAGTAGGATATATGAAAATAGGCTGTATAGTTCTTCAAGGAACTACTTGTTTAGTTTTAAATATGTATCTTATACCACGGATAAGGATTCCCTGAGTACTGAACGACGATATCTGCACCTTGTACGAATTACATAATTATGTGTAATGCGGTACAAACGAATGACTTAATGTATTTCGCCGTACCATGGTGAGGTATCTGCATCGTGACTAACTTGAACCTATTCCTTCGATCATGAGCGTTCTGTATACGGGAATACTGATTGTAGGGATATGGTGCGGACTTGTGTTGAACTATATTTGGGAGAGAGGTGGAAGGATAATGCCCTCCAATGATTTTAAAACTGATCTATTACTAAAATAATATTTATTAAACCTTTTGTTCCCGCACTTCCCCCATGTCCGCTTATAATGAAAGAAATGGTTGCGTAGCTCAGCGGTAACGTTATCGCCTGCTGTTTTTGGGCTTGGTCAATCAAAAATTTGCGTAATAAAACCTAAAAGTGTGACGACCATCAAGATCTCATTTATGGCTACCAAGTGCGCAAATGTGATAGAGTCGTGTCAGTAGATTTACTGGCACGTTAAAGATCACCTTAAGGGCAAAATTACAGCACCCCGGCGTCTTTAAATGCCGAAGCAGTAGAAAGGGACGTAATAACATTAACATTTTTATTATTATTATCAACATCATAATGAAGGTTATTCTATTTCGGTTGTTGTTGCTGTTGGTGTTATTAATTAATTTCAGGTATTTGGGACACCTTGATCATCAGCCCCGTGTGGTTGGATGTGTGTTTAACATGTCTGATGTCCTGTATTCCTGTGAAGACTGTAGTACTGTGTGTGTGTAACTGTAATCGGGACAGGGATGGGGTAGGCGCTTAGAGACTTGAAGTAAGATACTATCCCGACATTTGCCTGGAGGTAATGTGGAAAACCTTCTTCATTTGTGGGAACAGACTGCTAGACACACAGATAGCCTATAATGAACTATTAGGCCACTGCAGATAAAGTACAACTCGCTTGACAAATTGAACCTTGATGTAATTAGTTATCGGTTGTTGCAAAGAGGGCTGTTTAACAAGGCGACCCACTAACGAAGCAGTTCATGATTATTACGTATTGTGACTCAGTCCCTCTGCTGCCCTAATTACATTTCATATCTCGTGTCTCCAGTAATTCCTAAAGCAAACAGTCCTTCAGCTGAGTACGTTACATTTTATTCCAGATTCCCTAATTTCAGATTCAAATCATTATCTCGCCATTGTAGCCAAGTTGTCTTTCTTTCTGTAACCTAATTTTATGTAACCTATTTAATCTCCTTTTCCCCCCAATGGGTGGGGGGATCGAATACTGTACATCCTCGATTTCTTCCCTTGCATGTCGTACGAATTGACTACAGGGCAGGGTGTATGTGTGGTACACCTCACATAATGCTTGCCACGGTGGGAGAGTAGTTAACGTGTCGGTCTAATAACCCCGAGCTTGCAGATTCGCTCCTGCAAGCTCCTGGTAAGTGATTTTTGAAAGGCAGCAAAATTATGACACGCATGTCATACGATTTTGGCATATAGACCGTATTCATAATGGCAAAATTAATCTCGGGAGTTCCCGCCAACACAAAGTTCCTCATTTCTCTACCAGAAGGCGCTATAGTGTACAAGGATCTTAGATATCTAACCTCCTTAACTTTCAAGCGCTTCAAGGAACTATGAAATTTGGGTGTCAAATAAAAAAGCTAGTACCCGGCACCGAGGCCATACGATATTATGATTATTACCTATGTTTACAATCAATGGTCTACACACCTTCCTGGGCTTACGGCTGGAAAATACGCGACTTGGTAATCCCAAAAGTTTCCAGATCCTGAATCGTTCTCTGTTGGATATGTTTCTGGGCTTGGTCAACCAAAAATTTGCGTAATAAAATCTAAAAGTGTGACGACCATAAAGGCCTCATTTATGGTTACCAAGGCAACTCGTATTCATCATAACAATCTGAAGAACATATCAAATATTTTAGCCTATTTTTCATTTTATGAAAAAAAAAATAGACTTACCTGTATGTGATCACTCTTTGTCCGTGTGTGTGTGCGTAGGTGTGTCTGTGTGGATGTGTGTGTATCCCTCTAATAATTTCTTAACGGCTGAAGTGATTTTCAATGAAACTCGGTAAGGTCATAGCTCCATTTTGGCCAATCCCGTGCATAACCTTCAAATTTTTTTACGACTCGCCAATCCAACATGGCGGCTGTGAGATATATTTCACCAGCATTCAAAATCTCCGAAACAATTACCGATATCACCCTGAAATTTTGTACAGTGATAAAGGGAACTACTGGAAGTTCACCGATGAGACTTTCGAAAATCTGGTAACTAAAAAACTAACATGTGGCCAAGCGAAGTTGTGACTTTTAAATAGACGTTTCTCGCGATTTAACCAACCAAGCGCAATGAAATTTGGTACAGAATATGTTTATACCCATTGTAATGCACTGACATCTAATTTCCCTCAATTGTTTACATACCTCTAGATAGCGGCTGTGAGAAGTATTTCACCGGCATTCTCCGAAAACTATTACTGATATCACCCTGAAATTTTGTACGGACACAAAGGGCACTACTGAAAGTTCATCTAGGAGACTTTCAAAAACCTGTTAACTACAAAACGAACATGGTGGCCGAGCGAACATGAAAGTTTTAAATGGAGTTTTCTCGCGATTTAATAACCCAAACGCAATGAAACTTGGTACAGCAAATGTTTATACACATTGTAATGCACTGGCATCTAATTTAGTTCAATTGTTTGCATAGCCTCAAGATGGTGGCTGTGCGAATTTTAAAATTAAGTTTTTATTTCTTGTGTGTAATCATGCGATCGAAGTGAAAGTTTGAATAACGAATCTAAGCAATAATTTTCCTATAATGGTACATAACTCTATCATATCATACTAATATATAAAAATGAGATGGTGTGTGTCTGTCTGTCTGTCTGTCTGTTACTCAATAACGCAAGAACCACTGGTCCGATTTAAATGAAACTTTGCATGGATGTAGCTGATTTACCATGTTTACGTATAGGATACATTTATTTTCGATATTATGCACCATTAAAAATGGCGA
The DNA here is from genome assembly GCA_946902985.2 of Meconema thalassinum. Taxonomy (NCBI): domain Eukaryota; kingdom Metazoa; phylum Arthropoda; class Insecta; order Orthoptera; family Tettigoniidae; genus Meconema; species Meconema thalassinum. Next base: position 1,710,222,064 of record OX336388.2, on the reverse strand, counting down.
CCATTTTAGTGACGTCACTACACCATTTGATTTCAAAATTTCATATTTCCATATCAAATAAAAAGAGAACGCTAAGAAATAGCAAACTTTTGATGGCACTTCGAGCTTCAAAATTTAATTTCCTATCCGAAAGGTCCTTATCACTTTTCGTGTATCTCCAACGGTTAGCGATTAAAACCCACATATGTTACGTCACTACACCCTTTGGTTTCAAAATTTCATATTTCCATTTCAAATAAAACGAGAACGCTAAGAAATAGCAAACTTATGATGCATACACGATCTTATACATTTAATTTTCTATCCAAAAGGTCCTTATCACTTTTCGTTTATCTCCATTGGTTAGCGAGTAAAACCTAAATTTGTGCAATAAAACACGGTCAACACCGAGCGGTGCTGTATATCTCTACATATATAAAAATTCAAGTTTGTATGTTTTTTTCGCTATTTCTACGGAAATTTCAGTCATTTACGCGTTTCAGACTGTTTTATTATGGATGCGCTCGAAAATAATTTTTTGTCTGTCTGTCTGTTTGTTTGTTTGTCTGTGGACAACTTTGTTCCCTTATAACTCGAGAACGGCTGGGTGTATCAACGTAAAATTTGGTGCAGATATCCATCAGAGGCACGACACTAATCATTGATGTAACCCTTCGCTGTACCTCTCATAAAAGTGGGCCTACCCCTTTAAAATACATGCGGAAATAGGACTAGAAGGACGAGACAAAGATAATTTTCAGCCCCTCAATGTGAGAGACAAAACTCGGGAGCTCTAAATGAAATCCACATTTTAAGGCCCTAAAACCAACAGTTTTTGAGATATTCCCAGAAAACTAATTTCATTTAATAAGCTAATGAACGAATACAAGCCGGTAACCATGGCAACAGATTCTCAGAGGTCCATCTATTGCTGTAAGACGCAATGCAATTTCATTAATTACATTGGTGTGAAAGTTTGCAAACGGCTAGAAGTTATCACGGAACCAAATTAAGCTGTAAAATTCATCAATACGTATAATGCGCTTAAGGGGTTCAAGGGGTACACTAGAATTTTTTCACGCGATTTACACCTGCGGGTGTGGTACGGCAGGTATAGTATATTCCTATCCGTATATTATATTATTATTATTAGTATTATATTATGGCGTACAACGAGGAGACAAAGCCCCTCGGTGCCAGAAACAAAACTTGGGGGCCCTAAAGGGTCCTCGAAAACTACATTATAAGGCTCTAAAACCAACAGTATCTGAAATATTCCCAGAAAACTAATTTAATTTAATTTAACAAACTAATGAAGGAATGGAAATCGGTAACCATGACAACATTATCTCAAGGGGTGGCATCCAACTTTCCATCTATTTCTGTAAGAAGCAATGTCACTCCATTTATACCTTACCACGGTGGGTGAGTGGATAGCGTGTCGGTCTACTAACCCCAAGATTGCAGGTTCACTCCTGGCCGTGGTAAGTGATTTTTGAAAGGCGGCAAAAATACGACTCGCATGTCATACGATGTTGGCATGTCAAAGAACCCATTTGAATTCAGTAGGCCGTGTTCATAATGGCAAAATTAATCTCAGACGTTTCCGCCAACACAAAGTTCCTCATTTCTCTACTGGAAAGCGCTATAGTGTTCAAGGAACTTAGATATCTACCCTCCTTGACTTTCATAGTGATTCAAGGAACAACGAAATTTCGACATGCAAGCTACCCTCTGGGTGTCAAATTACGAAGCTTGCACTCGGCATCCGAGGCCATACAATATTATTATTAGGCTACTCCATTTATTACATTTCTGTGAAAGTTTGCAAATGGCTATAAGATTATCACGGAACCAAAGTAGACTGTATAATTCGTCAATGCAATTAAGGGGGTCAAGGGGTAACCTAGAATTTTTTCATGCAATTTCACGTGCGACATATAGTACAGAAAGTCTATTATATCTCCAAACAGCAACATTATTTTCAAAAATTCCTGAATTGAATCAGCATTTTTTGCGGCTTTTAGGAATTTGGGCCATTTGAGGCTAAAGAACCTGAATTTTCATACAGTAGAAGCGTGGATATAGGGAAGAACTTCTCAAAATACATGCTAAAATAGGCGAAATATAAAACTTATCCTAGAAGGACGATCAAAGCATATGTTGCGCTTCTCAATGTGAGACCCAAAATTCGCGAGTCTATAAGGGGTCTCCGAAAACCAAATTTTAAGGCCCTTAAATTAACAGTGTGTGTGATATTCCCAGAAAACTAACTTCGTTCTGTTAAACTTATGAAGGAATGACAAACCGCTAACCATTGGAACAGTAGCTCAATTGATAATGTCTGGTGTTAATATATCACACCGTTCGAAGAACGGGTACTTCTGCTAGTCACCTATACATATAACAATCCACCATGGCGATCATCCGAAATATTTAGACGGTTCTCATTATCTACGAATCTATTACAGCAATGAAACTGAATTGCTTTATGTTCATATGGCTTATGAACATAAATTCACCTATAGGACTTTCAATAACCTGGTGATCACAAATCCAACATGGCGGCGACGCGAAGTATACATATTCAAATGGTCGTTTCTCGCAATTTAACCATCCGAGTGCAGTGGAAGTTGGTACAGTAAATGCTGATACAAATGTTAATTCGCTGGCATCGAATTTATTTCAATTATTTCCATAACCACAAATGGCAGCTGTGCAAAATTTTAAAATCTCGTTTTTACTTCTTGTGTCCTAATCATGCGATTGAAGTTTGAATACTATACGTACACAATAATCTTCATGTAATATAGGACATAACTCTAAGACCTACATATATAAAAATCCAACATGGTGACCATCCGAAATATTAGACAGTTATCAATATTTACGAATCTATTACAGCAATCAAATTAAAATTTTGTATGTTGTGAGAGGCAATTAACATAAGTAGGATATTATGAAACTAGGCTTTAGTTCTTCAGGGAACTACTTGTTTAAGTATGTAAATACTGCAATTGTCTTGATAAAACATGTAAATATTGTAAAAACGTAATGTAGATGTAAGTTGTGCCAGTGGAGCATAAAATGTATCTATACTTCCAGTATAGAGGATTCAAACCCGGCTGAAGTCGTCATATTTTAAAGAGCGTTAAAAATCCTTCAGTATTCCTTCCTTCGGAGGGAAAGTAAAGCCGGCGGTCCTATGTCACAGATTTAAGGCATGTAGAAGATCCTCCCACTGACTAAACTTGTGTGGAGCTAAATTTCTAGGTTGGATTTCGTTGGAACGCTCTATAAAAGTTCCAACTTTCACCACTAGGTATCATTGGCATCTGGTAGCGAAAGTTGGCACTACTTGAAATTGAACTGATCGTGTAGCTCACCCACTGGGTGTCCGCTGGAAGCAGCTACAGACTCTGGCGAGCCGAACATGTCCTCGGACACTCCCGGCACTAAAAGCCATACGATAAATAAATATACTTTCAGTATGATTTTGGTAAATAAATAATAATAATAATAATAATAATAATAATAATAATAATAATGCGATGTTTCTCAGTGTAGTGTTGGTACATTAATTAAATGTTCTTTCCCCAGTGACTTTGGAGCGGACCGTTTCCTCGTTCCTTTCTACCTTTCATGACACTATAATTTTCCAAGTTCCATGCCACCCATGATTTGAGAATTGATAGTATTTCCTTTTCTGACTTTATCTCATCTCTCTCCAATTTATCCTATCCTATAAAGAACCAGTACTATCATATTTAACCACTGGCACACACGTCTATGTTTTATGATAAACAAATAAATAAATGGTACACATGTCAATTCTTCAGAGATGAAATCCACTGACAAGTCATGAAATGTGATACTTGTTAGAGTGGGCCCCTTTTATAGTCTAATCGTTCAGATAAATAAATCTATGTATCCATAAATATTATTTATGGCGCGCCTTTCAGTTCAATCTCTGGTATAGTGGACTACTTTGATGATCTATACCTACGGGAACACAAATCTGTAGTATAGGGTACGTAATTTGCAAACAGTGCGTATGTCTATTACTCAGATCCTCTCACAAGTCTTTGAATGAATCGATATTGTTGATGCTTAGTGTAATGGGTCAAGGCTTTTATATGATGGCATAGGACTATAGTTCCCTATTGAAGTTGTTTTCAATTAGTTGATTATCATGTTATTGTCTTTTACTCACAATCAGTATCAGTTGATCCTATCAAAGCGAATATCCGTAAAATAATCTAGTAGGATGAGCGAAATTAGTTGGAAATTTGCTTTTAAATATTGCATCTTTATAAAAGTCTTTATCGATAATTGATTGATATAATTAGACAACTCTCTAAACGGTTACAAAGCGTTCTATATTCGTTTTGCTTCGTGAATTATTGCTGGAAAAGTTGTGTAATACATACTTGCATAATCTTAATCTTCCTGGGCAGACTTTTGTAGCTTACAAACAAATTATATTGTCCCCCAATGAAAATGTTTTGGGCTTAAAAACAGCCGAATTCAAATTCATCGTAAAGTGATCCATTAGCTGTTGGTTTGGAGATATAGTGACATAGAGTCAGCACACCTGTCAAATTACAAAACAAAATGTTATGGATCTGTGTGTAGGCTATAAGCAAAAATACTGTTTCTGAGACCGTGAGTTTCATATTCTTTGTGTTGTAATAAGTGCAGAATTTATGGTTTTGGAGTGCTCTTTGTCAATTCAACATTCAATTGTGTGTAAATTCAATGTCGTTGGCATATGTAAATAAAATGTATCGTTTTCTCTTAATCCGTTAAAGTAAAACACTTCCACCTATTCGATATCACAGAACATAGCGCTAATACAAATTCTTCTTTGTCATATTTGTTTTATTCAATCCAAAATTAGTAATATTTGACTCATTATGTGAAGGAAACATTCACATTTGTTTTTTGTTGTTGCCAGTGTTCCAGATGCCGTACACATTACGACTGTCCCTAAAATGAACACCTATATCTCGTCACAGAAAGATGAGATCTCTACGGGAACGATTGAAATCTGAATACTTAAATGGAAAGAAACTTAAAACTCACGTGACCGTAAATCTCACGGTTACAAGCTACAGGACCTCCTTCTTACGCAAAATCTGTACCACAAGACGTGACATTTCATCTCAAAGATGCCAAATGCATCAATGTGGAATCGAATCTGGTCTGCCTTAGTGGGAGGCAAATAGCTTCCATTACCATATACTTACCTCTAAATGGGGATGGGGAACCGCAGCGGATATAAAAGTAAGAGTACATTCTAAAAGTTTTCTCGCAAACAATCGGTCTTGATTGAACTTAAGTTACCGCTAATGGTCCCAACACATGAAACACATGTTCCAAGTGACTAATAATAGAAAGCTAATTCAATTTCCATTCAGCTCTCACGTGGTGAAAGGAAAGCAAATTAGCTGTCTGCTACGGTTTCAGAATAGTTCCCTTGGTGTTCACATGAGCCCTATTTGTCTTCGCTGTCACGGCAGCCACTCGTCCAACTTCCAGCTGTATCAAGTTCCATTCTATGGCCGCTAAGCGAAACGTATGATTCCATATACCAAATTTAATGTACTTGAGCCTCATTACTGTGTCTTGATACAGATTTATTCAGCTTCACCCGGGTGAACAATCTCCTTGTCTCCTACTGGGTCCTTATATATCTCGGTTACACCCTAATTTAAGAAACAAACAGTTCACCCCGTTGTATAGTGGCTAGCATTCTTGGCTATTGTCCCGGAGGTCCGGGTTTGATTCCCGTCTCTGCTAAGAAATTTAATTCTGGTCTGAGCGTTCGAAGGGATATACTCAGCCTCATGGGTTTAATTCCCACCTCCCCATCCTGGAAGGGATTTTCCATGGTTTCCCATTTCTACTCCAGGCAAATGTTGGGATGGTTAATAATTTAAGACCACGGCCGCCGCCTTCTACCCAATGTTATCCCCAATTTACAAATACCCACACAAGTACAGCCATCACAATGACACAGGTCATCACACACAAATTACACACACACAAAATATACGGGGCTATATGACCACGATGTCACAGTTCCTAAAATAAGCAACAACAACAGCATTGAGTTGAAAATGTGAGTGTAGTATTTCTCATCTGCGGAAAACTGCTGTCCATAGATCTGAACAGTTTTATTAATACAAGTCTAAGGATATGAAACCTGAGATAAGGTAGTCTATAAACCGTTTGAAATTGGAATTTTATGAGTTGAAAATTATATTGTTTCGTTTGAAAACAGGAAAGATTTCAATAAAATTCAAAACGAGAAGACAATATTTTGTCTGATGATGATGATCATGACAAATATAATAATTATTGATTTATGGGTCCTAAGGTTTATCGTATTGGTCCAAGATTTATGTTGTGATCTTCAGTAAATAAAACATTACGTGAATCAACAAGTAGTTCCGTGAAGAACTAAAGCCTATTATCATATATCTTACTTATGTTTATTGACTCTATCAACAAACAAAATTTCAGTTTGATTGCTATCATAGATTCGTAGATATTGAGAACCGTCTAAATATTTCGGATGATCGCCATGTTGGATTTTTATATATGTAGGTCTTAGAGTTATGTACTATTACATGAAGATTATTGTGTATGTGTAGTATTCAAACTTCAATCGCATGATTAGGGCACATGAAGTAAAAACGAGATTTTAAAATTTCGCACAGCTGCCATCTTGTAATTATGAAAACAATTGAAATAAATTCGATGTCAGTGGATTAACATTTGTATAAGCATTTACAGTACCAAGTTACCCTGTAATTGGATGGTAAAATGGCGAGAAACTTCCATTTAAATATTTATACTTCGCGTCGCCGCCATGTTGGATTTGTGCGTTACCAGGTTATATAGACTCTATAAACATTAAAAAATTCAGTTTGATTTCTGTAAAAGATTCGTAGATATTGAGAACCGTTTACTATATCGGATGGTTGCCATGTTGGATTGTTATATGTATAGGCCATAGAGTTATGTAGGCTATCATTAATGGAAAATTATTGCGTAGGTTCATTATTCCAATTTTCACTTCAATCGCATGATTACGACACAAGAAATATGAACTCAATTTTAAAATTTCGCACAGCCACCATCTTGAAGTTATGTAAACAATTGAACTAAATTAGATGCCACTGCATTACAATATGTATAAACTTTTACCGTACCATATTTCACTGCGCTCAGATCGTTAAATCGCGAGAAACATCTATTAAAATGTTTCAAGTTCGCTTGGCCGCCATGTTCGTTTTGTACATTATAGGTTTTTGGACTTACACATATAAACTTGTAGTAGTGCTTTTTATCACCGTGCAAAATTTCAGGGTAATATCAGTAACAGTTTCGGAGATATAGAATGCCGGTGTAATATTTCGCACAGCCGCTATCTTGAGGTTATGTAAACAATTGAACTAAATTAGATGCCAGTGCATTGCAATATGCATAAGCCTTTGCCGTGCCAGGTTTCACTGCGTTTGGATGGTTAAATCGCGATAAATGTCTAATTAAACGATTCAAGTTCGCTTGGCCACCATGTTCGTTTTGTAGTTATTAGATTTTTGAAAGTGTCATAGGTGAACGTCTAGTAGTGCCCTTAATCACCGTACAAAATTCCAGGGTGATATCATTAACAGTTTCGGAGATATAAACTGCCGATGAAATATTTCGCACAGCCGCCATGTTGGATTGGTGAGACTTAATAAAATTTGAAGGGCATAGTCGGGGTCGGCAAAAATAGTATTATGGCATCACCAAATTTCATTGAAATCGCTCCAGCGGTTTAGAAGTTAATAGAGGGGGATACACACACATACGCACACACACACACACACACACACACACACGGACGAAAGGTGGTCTCATAAACCTATTTTTTTTTTCATAAAATGAAAATAGGCTAAAATCCAACATTAAATATGTCACAATCGGCGTTCTAATTTTGTCGCACTCGTATAGCGTACTTCGATTAATGAATGCCGTTATGTAGATTGCCGGCCCCGTGGTGTAGGGGTAGCGCGCCTGCCTCTCACCCGGAGGCCCCGGGTTCGATCCCCGGCTCCGTCAGGGATTTTAAAACTGACGTGAGGGTTGGAACGGGGTGCACTCAGCCTCGTGAGGACAATTGAGTAGCTGTCTGACAGTGAGACAGCGCCCCGATCACGAATACCAAGATTAACGGCCGAGGGGACCCGACGCGCTGATCACGCGTCACCCCAATATCTGCAGGCCAAATGGCTGGGCAGCGGTCGCTTGGTCGGCCTTAGCCCGTCATGGGCTGGATAGTGCCAGGGGTTGTTTTTTTTTTGACTTTTTTGTTATGTAGATTATTTCAGTATCATATGTCGGGACGTGGTTATGAAATTATTATATATTGTATCTTTCTTTCTTCAGGTAAATATTTGGAGATATTGGCTTCAGACATCTACATGCCCAGCCGAATCCTGAATTTTGGTAACATCGAGGCTGATAAATGTAAGTATGCATGTAAAACTGCAATCACAGCGATATCAACGCTAAATGCTTAAACTTGTCGTCTCCTTAAAGCATAGTTAATGAATCGTGGACTTTTATGGTACATGTGTGAGTGTAGGTGGAAATCGGAAGTGTTAACAAATATGTTATGGATAGCCGTTACTTGTAGTGTCCTTTGACATGAATAAGTCCATGTAAGTGCCATAATTTTTAGCCTAATTTCGATTTTTGCAAAAAATGAAAGTAGACTTATGAGATCAACACAGGGCGAACAAGTAGTTCCGTGAAGAACTATACAGCCTATTTTCATATATCCTTCTTATGTTAATTGCCACTATTTAACATACACAATTTCAGTTTGATTGCTGTAATAGATTCGTAGATATTGAGAACCGACTAAATATTTCGGATGGTCGCCATGTTGGATTTTATATATGTAGGTCCTAGAGTTATGTACTGTTACATGCAGATTATTGTGAACGTGTAGTATTCAAACTTCAATCGCATAATTAGGACACAAGAAAAAACAAGGAGATTTAAAAATTTTTCACAGCTGCCATCTTGAGGTTATGGAAACAATTGAAATAAATTAGATGCCAGTGGATTATCATTCGGATAAAGATTTACTGTACCAAATTTCACTGCACGCGGATGGTTAAATTGCGAGAAACGTCCATGTGAATATTTATAATTCGCGTCACCGCCATGTTGGATTTGTGATCACCGGGTTATTTAAAGTCCTATAGGTGAACTTAAGTTCATAGCCCCTATGAACATTAAAAAATGCAGTTTGATTGCTAAAATAGATTCGTAGATATTCAGTATCGTCCAAATATTTCGGATGGTCGCCATGTTGGATTGTTAAATGTACAGGCCATAGAGTCATGTACCATTAAAGGAAAATTATTGCGTAGGTTCATTATTCAAACTTTCACTTCGATCGCATGACTACAACACAAGAAATAAAAACTTAATTTTAAAATTCGCACTGCCGCCATCTTGAGGTTATGTAAACAATTGAACTAAATTAGATACTAGTGGATTACAATGTGTATAAATATTTCCTGTACCAGGTTTCAGTGCGCTTGGAACATTAAATCGCGAGAAAGGTCTATTTAAAATGTTCAAATTCGCTTGGCCGCCATGTTCGTTTTGTAGTTAACCGGTTTTTGAAAATCTTATAGATGGACTTCCAGTAGTGCCCTTTATCTCAGTACAAAATTTTAGGGAGATACCGCTAATAGTTTCAGAGATATAGAATGCCGGTGAAATATTTCGCACATCCGCCATCTTGTGATTATGTAAACAATTGAACGAAGTTAGATGTCGGTGCATTACAATGTATATAAACATATACTGTACCAAGTTTCATTGCGTTTGGTTGGTCAAATCGCGAGAAACGTCTATTTAAAAGTCGCAAATTCGCTTGGCCGCCATGTTCGTTTTGTAGTTACCAGGTTTTCAAAAGTCACATAAGTGAACTTATAGTAGTTCCCTCTATCACCATAGAAAATGTCAGGGTAATATCGGTAATAGTTTCGGAGATATTGAATGCTGGTGAAATACTTCGCACAGCCGCCATGTTGGATTGGTGAGTCGTAACACAATTTGAAGGGCACGGTCGAGGTCGCCGGGAATAGTGCTATGAACTTTCCGAGTTTCATTGAAATCGCTCCTGCCGTTTAGATTTTATTAGGGGGGGACACACACACGAATCACACACACACACACACACACACACACACACGCACACACACACGGACAAAAGGTGATCTCATAAGCCTATTTTTTCAAAATTGAAAATAGGCTAAAAATTGTCTGTCTGTCTGTGTGTGTGTGTGTGTGTGTGAGTGTGTGTACTCTGAATGTGTGTCCCCCCCCCCCTATCAATTCGAACACGGTGAAACCGAATTGAGCGAAATTTGGTACAGAGGTAGCACTAGCAAAGGGCACCTCAGTGTCATGTTTCATATCGCCGCCATCTTGACGGAAACGTAATGGCGGCCACCCAAATGTTCAAAGCTTAAATCAAATTACGAGTAACCTAATCATTCGATCTCTACCAAATTTGGCAACAACATATGTTTATATGGTGAGCGTCCTTTGACTAAACTCCAAGGTCATCAGCCCTACAGTTTGCAGTTGGCGGCCATGTATGTGTGCAAATCGAATCTCCCTATCAATTCAAACACGGTGAATCCGAATTGAACGATATTTGGTACAAAGGTAGCCCTAGCAAAGGGCACCTCAGTGTCATGTTTTATATCGCCACCATCTTGACGAAAACGTAATGGCGGTCACCCAAATGTTAAAAGCTTTAATCAAATTACGACCAACCTAATCATCTGATTTCTACCAATGTTTGCAATATTATACCTCTATGTACGAAGAATCGTTTTACCAATCTACAAGGTCATCAACCCAATAATTTGCGGATGGCGGCCATATATGTGTGCAAATCGATTCCCCTATCTATTCAAACACGGTGAAACCGAATTGAACGAAATTTGGTACAGAGGTAGCACTTGCAAAAGACAACTCAGTGCCATGTTTTATATCGCCGCCATCTTGACGGAAACGGAATGGCGGCCACCCAAATTTTAAAAGCTTAAATCAAATTTCGAGCAACCTAATTATTTGATCTCTACCAAATTTTGCAACAACATATCTTATTGTGGGAAGCATCTTTTGCTTGAACTACAAGGTCATCAGCTCAATAGTTTGCAGATTGCGGCCATGTTTGTGTGCAAATCGATTCACCATATCAATTCAAACATGGTAAAACAGAATTGAATGAAATTTTGTACAGAGGTAGCACTAACAAAGGGCACCTCATATTCATGTTTAATATCCATATAACACGTTGTATTTCAACAAGCTACTGCAACCAACATTCAATTATACTCCTTGAAAAGGACAAAGAGTTATAACAATATCCATGCATTTAGGAGAAAGTAGGCTATATGTTCTTTACCGAACATCTTGTTAAGAATACTGTAATCAAAATGTGGTTATTCTAAACCACTAGAAACTTAAAATTTGGCACCGTACGACGATCGGTAATAATATTATTAATAATAATAGTAATAATAATAATAATTATTTTCATTATTGTTATAATAATGACAAATCAAGGTTGAGGAGAAATTAGCAACGCTATGAAAATCTCTATTTGTACTCGTAACTAAGTGAGAATAATCTATTTTCCATAACATATAGGCTATTTGTCCCTCAGCAACGCATTCATGGTATATCTACAGTATATTAAAATACTAACTAAAGTTTCTTTTATCTGGACATGGGAAATTCACGTTATACTTTGAGCCATTTCACATCACTATTTTATATGACTATACGGTACATGCCTTTGTGGATACTCTCAAACTGTTCAACGCCTACATTTCGACTGCCCTCCTTTTGAAAGAGAAGGACATATTATAAAATGTCACTTGAGTTACTGGAATAATGAACTGACAAAACCTCGGTCTCCTAAATTGAAGAAAATCATGTTGTTATTCTTCTTTTCTTACATTCATCGAACACATTTTCCATGAGTTATTATAAGGTAATTATTATTATTATCATTAATCTTGATTGGTCACATTGGTCCACTTGAGTCGTTCCACAATCACATCTTCTTTGAAGGTAGTACTGCTTGGTTCTTGCGCTCTTTCCAGTACTTTTTTATTCTTTCAGATCGGGATTTTCTCAACTCATCTGAAATCTCAATAGGCTTTCTATGTGTCATTTCTGCAGAACATTTGTGAGTTTTAAGAATGGTGTTAATTTTATTTTTCCCATCGGCATCTGTTATCTTGAGTCCAACTGCTTTGAGATCTTGTTGGATTTCTTGGATCTATTTTCCTCCAGTTTTCTTTCCTCGATTTCTCATCACTATTTGGCGTACAATTCTGTTTTCTGGAAGCCGTAAGATGTGTAAAAAATATGAAATTATTTTCTTCTTCATTGTGCTGGTGATTGGATCGATCTCACGATAGACAGTTTCATTTGGAAGAATCCTCCAGACTTCCTCAACCTGATACTTTTTATTTATGCACGTTCTAATGTTTCTTTTTTCCGTATTGAGGAGCTGATCAGTTCTTTGTTCATATTTAATTTGGAACAGTGTTTCTCAACATAAGTGGCTTCAGGGAGATTTACAGTTTTATAATGTTGGTTCTTAGTTGCTATTGACAGGCATTTTTAGCCTATTTTCATTTTATGAAAAAAAAAATAGGCTTATGAGATCACCTTTTGTTCGTGTGTGTGTGTGCGTGTGTGATGGTGTGTGGGTGTCCCCTAATCTATATATATAAAAATCAATGTAACGTGATAGTTTGTCTGTGGGTATGTCTGTGGGTATGTCTGTGGGTATGTCTCCTATGCGTTCATATACCATTCGTCCGATTGCGATGAAACTTGGGTGAGATGTTGAGTACACTCCAAGGAAGGTTTCTGACTTAGTTAGTTAGTTAGTTATTGTTGTTTTAAGGGGCGGAACTACGAGGTCATCTGCCCCTTTCTGACTTAGTAAATCCATTTTACAATAGGTAGCGCACGCGTAGATTCAACAAATGAGCGACGATGCGCGAAGCATTTCAACAAAGTCCCGTATGTGTTCATATACCATTCGTCCGATAGCGATGAAACTTGGGTGAGATGTTGTGTACACTTACGTGAAGGTTTCAAAATTAGTGAATACATTTCACAGTAGATAGCGCACAAGTCGATTCAACAAATGAGCGACGACACGCAATGCGTTTCAACAAAGTCCCGTATGCATTCATATACCATTCGTCCGATAGCTATGAAACTTGCGTAAAATGTTGTGTACACTGCAGGGAAATTTTCTGGCTTAGTACATCCACTTTACAATAGGCAGCGCACGAGTAGATTCAACAAATGAGCTACGACGCGCGAAGCATTTCAACAAAGTCACGTTTGCGTTCATATACCATTCGTCCGATAGCGATGAAACTAGGCTGAGATTTTGTGTGCACTCCAGGGAAGGTTTCTAGCTTAGTAAATCCCTTTAGAAATAGGTAGAGCACGAGTAGAATCAACAAATGAGCAACGGCGCACGAAGCGTTTCAATAAAGTCCCATATAATTTCATATACCATTCATCCGATAGCGATGAAACGTGGGTGAGATGTTGTGTACACTCCAGGGAAGGTTTCTGGCTTAGTAAATACATTTTACAATAGGTATCGCACCAGTAGATTCAACAAATGAGCGATGACACGCGAAGCGTTTCAACAAAGTCCCGTATAAAGTCATATACCAGTCGTCTGATAGTGATAAATGTTTGGTGAATTGTTGTGTACACTCCAGGAAAGGTTTCTGGCTAAGCAAATCCATTTTACAATACGAAGCGCACGTTTATATTCAACAAATGAGTGACTACGCGCGAAGCGTTTCGACAACGTCCCGTATACGTTCACATACCATTCATCCGATTGCGATGAAACTTGGGTGAGATGTTGTGTACACTCCAGGGAAGGTTTCTGGCTGAGTACATCCATATTACAATATGTAGCGCGAGAGTAGAATCAACAAATGAGCGACGACACGCGAAGCGTTTCAACCAAGTCCCGTATGCATTCATGTACCATTCGTCCATAGCTATGAAACTTGGGTGAGATGTTGTGTACACGTCATGGAAAATTTCTGGCTTAGTAAATCCACTATACAATATGCAGTGCACAAGTTGATTCAACAAATGAGGGACGACGCGCGAAGCGTTTCAACAAAGTCCCGTATAAGGTCATATACCATTCTGCCATTAGCGGTGAAACTTGGGTGAAATATGGTGGACACTCCAAGGAACGTTTTTGGCTTAGTAAATACATTTCACAGTAGGTAGCACACGAGTAGATTCGGCAAATGAACGACGAAATGCGGAGCGTTTCAATACAATCCCCTATGTCTTCATATCCCATTAGTCCGATAGCGATGAAACTTGGGTGAGATGTTGTGGACACTTACGTGACGGTTTCTAACTTAGTAAATACATTTTACAGTAGGTAGCGCACGAGTAGATTCAACAAATGAGTGACGGAGCGCGAATCGTTTAAACAAAATCAGGTATGCGTTCATATACTATTCATCCGATTGCGATGAAACATTGATCAGTTATTGTGTACCCGCCAGGGAAGGGGACTTAGTAAATCCATTTCACAATAAGTAGCGCAAGAGTAGATGCAACAAATGGGTGACGACGCGCGAAGCGTTTCAACAAAATCCCCTATTGCGTTCATATAACATTCTTCGATTGCGATGAAACCTTGATGAGTTATTGTGTACACGCCAGGGAAGGGCTTCGACTTAGTAATTCATTTCTCAATAGGTAGTGCACGAGTAGATTCAACAAATGAGTGACAGCGCACGAATCGTTTAAACAAAACCCCGTATACGTGCATATACAATTCATCCGATTGCGATGAATCATTGATGAGTTATTGTGTACACGCCAGGGAAGGGTTTCGACTTAGTAAATCCATTTCACAACAGGTAGCGTACGAGTAGATTCAACAAATGAGTGACAGCGATGAAACTTTTGAAAGTTGTTGTGCACGCTTCCACGAATGGTTCTAAATTAGAAAATCCATTTTACGATAGCTTAGAGGCAGTTAACATGTTGTGTATCCAAAAGCACTTCAAGAAACAGAATTTCAACGCCAACACTTTCTTTGATTGGCATTGCAACGCAAGCCGGGTACAGTTTGTAACTTATAAATGGCTGGAGCGATTTCAATGAAACTCGGTAAGATCATAGCACCATTCTGGCCGACCCCGACCGTGCCCTTCAAATTTTATTGTGCCTCACCAATCGAACATGGCGGCTGTGTGAAATATTTCACTAGCATTCAGTATCTCCGAAACTATTACCGATATCACCCTGGAATTGTGTAAGGTGAAAAACGGCCATACTAGAAGTTCACCTATGAGGCTTTCAAAAACCTGGTAACTACAATACCAATATGGCGGCCTAGCGCAAATGAGACATTTAAATAGATTTTCTCCACCGATATAACCATTCAAACGTAATGAAACTTGGTGCAGCAAATGTTTATACACATTGTAATGCACTGGCATCTAATTTAGTTCAATTGTTTACATAATCTCAAAATGGCGGCTGTGCGAAATATTTCACCGGCATTCTATATCTCCGAAACTAATTCAGACATCACCTGAAATTTTGTACGGTGATAAAGGGCGCTGGTACTAGTTTATCTATAAAACTTTCAAACACCTGTAAAGTGCAAAACGAACATGGCGGCCAAGCGAATTTGAAACATTTTAATAGACTTTTCTCGTGATTTAACTCTCTGAGCACAGTGAAATACGGTGTGGGGAATTGAGACGTTGCAACTCTTGAGAGTTGCAATCTATGGATTGCGATTTATGATTGTATTTTGTTTTTATTGTTACTACTTGACTTGTGATATCTTGGTTAGATAATAAAGACCAGATTGTAGTGTTCCCGTTATCCATTTCTATTAACCACAACATTTGGTGCCGTAAACACTCGGTATATCGCATGATATCAAGTGCTTTTAAGGAATAATCTTGTTAGGTCCATACTGCAGGAATTGAAGCCTCTCGTAAGTTTTTACTCTGCAATTGCATTACGGAACCTCCAGACTGTGAGGGAAGACTTGCAATTATACTATACTGGACGGAAGGTTTCCAACTTCGCAACCGACTACAGATAAGTGACAAAGCTACACATTTGTAAACCGAATAACTGTTGAATAACTCAAATAACTTCTTGTTTGGTTATGTATGTGTGTAATAACAGTATGTTTCGTTCGTGCATATTGTAGTGTCACTTGGTGCTAAGCATAGATATTATAAATTTGGAGCGCAGGCCATAGATAATATAAAACTGACCATTGTAATTAACGCACAATCTAAGCGTCGACACTAGCGATCCTAGTAGCACCTGACCGAAAATCATTCGATACTTCAGATAACAGATTGACAACTCTTTTCCTTGCACATTTCCGTGAACACACGTACAACATGAGCAATAACGATCAAACAGATGGAATTTTACACAATCTAAGAAGAAAGTGAACCAGACAGAGGGCAAATACAACACGTTTTGTTACGGAAATTCACAGTTTCACTGATAATACTTCATTCGAAGACTGGGAGCACTACCGAGATAGACTACAGGAAACTCTCAACAACTTAACCACACTTGATGATTCTATACATGAGTTACTATCGGACACTGAATACGATACTGATGTTCAGAGTTGTGAAGAATATATAGACTCAGCGAAACGCGCTATCACAAGGGCATCGAGAACAATTGCAAGTAAATTGTCAAATTCAGCCGCTAATTTAAGTATCCCTGAATCACTGCCAACTACACCTACTATTCCAATTCTGGCTTCACACTCAGTTCGACTCCCGCCAATTAAGCTAGAATCCTTCGCTGGTGACATCGCAACTTGGCCACGTTTTTGGGAGCAATTCGAGTCATCCGTTGATAAAGACCCTTTCCTTCCTACCATAAATAAACACATATTTTTGCGCGGGTACTTGGAAGCCGATCCGAAGCGGCTAGTCGGTGGAATCGCTGTAATAGCAGATACATACGAGCAAACGAAACGGATTCTAAAAGCTCGCTATGGCGATAAAAACAGAATAATACAGGCGCACTTAGACTACTTAGAGGGGATCAGACATATTCAGCTCGCTACTCCTGAAGCACTCAACGACACGTTCATCGATTGCCATCGACACATACAAGCTCTTCGTGCGCTGGGAGAAGACGTAAACGGCTACGGGAGAGTTCTTGCTCCAAAAATACTTAGAACGTTTCCCGCTGATATTTGTCGCCGTTGGATAATTCAGACGAAGAGGGAAAATATCTCGGAAGGCGATATTCTCAAGCTCATGGAATTCTTGGGAGAAGAAGTAGATGGGGCTATGGTGACGCACAAAATTCGTGGATCTACATCTGCTTCGACTCATGTTCCCACGACAGCAGCACTGCACGTTGATTCAAATAAGAAACAATCCAATAGGAAGGTTGCACCGGAACCATTTTGTGTCTTTTGCGAATCCCGCGGACACTGGGCGCAAGAATGCAAGACAGTTTCTAACGTTAACGATAGGCTTACCAAACTCAGGAACACGAACCGCTGCTTTCTATGCCTGAACCGTGGACACTCCGTTAAGAACTGCAACCGAAAGGGTAAGGCATTCTGTTCTTCCTGCAAAGCCTTGCATCACAGATCTGTCTGCAGTAGAAACTTATCTACTAATGCAGCGGCAACCATTACGTCCGTTAACAAGATAGATTCTCTTCCATCCGACTTTACTTACCTGCAGACCGCGCGAGTTTGGGTTACGGGTCCCAATGGGCGAACTAAACAGACGCGTTGCATACTGGATGCTGGAAGTCAATCCAGTTTTATCCTTGAGTCTCTAGTTAACGAACTGAAACTCGAAGTTATTGGCCGCCAAGACTTAACTATTGGCGCCTTTGAATCGTCTCCAACCAATCGGAGTGTACGTAACCTTGTTAAGTTTTCCATAAAGAGCATCTGGACAAACTCGGCTACAAATATTACTGCATTTGAGAGTAGCCATGCCTTTTCAGCTCATCCGGTCGTTCCTGATGATGTTAATATGTTAGCACACACTCAAAAGCTACAGTTGGCTGACCCAAAGAATGAATCAGAGCCACCTTTGCCTATCGAAATACTTATTGGAGGAGATCGTTATTGGAAAATCGTAAAGGATACTTCACCAGTGCGCATTTCCACCTCCGTGGTACTCATACCAACCATGTTTGGATGGGTATTGACAGGAAATCGATCAGGCATCACCTTGAATTCATCACTGGTAAACCATATTCATTCTGAACAGATACCCTCACCTTTAGATGAGACACTCAGACAGTTCTGGGATCTGGAAACAATGGGAATCAGGGAAAGCCAGGATAAATATTTCAGTTCCAATAACTCTGCGATACTTAAGGAATTTCATGATTCTTACCGAATAGAAGACCATCGGCGTGTGGTCTCTCTTCCTAGAAAATCAGGTATCATCTTGCCCAACAACCATGCTAATGCGGTAAAACGATTCAACGCATTGCAAAAGAGACTAGAGGCGAATGAACCTTTGAAGGAGATTTATTATTCACAGATGATGGACAATATTATAAAACGCCATGTTGAACATGCTACTTCTGAAACAACTGGTGATACGTTCTACTTGCCTCACTATTTAGTTAAGAAGTGTAAATCTGGGAAAACGAAATGGAGGATTGTGTTTGATGCATCTTCTCGTCAAGGAGGTTGTCCGTCCCTTAACGAGGCCCTCGAAATGGGGCCAAATTTACTGCCTGAGATACTTTCTGTTCTCCTCAGATTCAGAAGCTATCCGGTAGCCATTATTGGTGATGTCTCTCAGGCATTCTTACAACTTGTACTCGACTCCAAGGATCGAGACTTGACCAGATTCTTCTGGTACGATGTGATTGACAAAGGCGAAGGGGTGTACGAAACAACAGATGAAGTCGTAATATACCGTTTTGCTCGCGTCCCCTTTGGTCTAACTTGCAGTCCATTTTTACTTTCAGCGACACTAAAGGAACTAACCAATATCCATGACTCTGCCTTCTCAAATGCTGCCGCCCTTATAGATTGTAGTACGTACTTGGATGACTTTGTAACCGGCGGTGAAACTGAGAACCAAGTGATCAAACTTTATTATGAACTCCCAGGACTGCTAAACACAATTCACATGCCCATGGCGAAATGGGCGACGAACTCTCAACAACTGAAGTGCATCTGGACGTCCGAAGGTCGGGTACTAGAGACCAATACGCAAGTATTAGGAGTGAAATGGTCCACTGAAACTGACACTTTCTACATAGACGACCATGATATCACCTATAATCTCAAGCAGGAACCCGCTAGTAAGAGATTACTGTTACAAACTACTTCCCGATTTTATGACCCCTTGGGACTTTTAACACCGGTATCGATTATTGGGAAAATACTGTTCCAAGAAACCTGGTGCAAAGGGATTGGATGGGACGAACTCTTACCACATGATATAGGCGTGCGTTGGCATAATTGGATTTCGAGTCTTTCACCGTTAGCGCAGCTACAGATTCCTCGATGGATCGGCATTTCCGAAAGAAGCAACAGTGAAATTCACATCTTCTGCGATGCAAGTGAAAGGGACTATGGCGCAGTATGTTATGTCAGGACAACTCAAGGGCATAGTGTTACTGTCCGTTTGGCTTGCAGCAAAAATCGACTCGCTCCCGTGAAAAGTGTCACGCTTCCGAGACTAGAACTGTTAGCTACTCTGGTGGGAGCGCGACTCTTAAATTATTTCTGCAAAGCAACTGACTTGAGCTCTTCATCAGCGACTTTATGGACAGATGCTAAAGTGACACTGGGTTGGGTACAGAGTGACCCAAATCGCTGGAAGACATTTGTGTCCAACCGGGTAACTGAAATCCAATCTTACACTACTCCATCTCAATGAAGGTACTGTCCAGGGGGAGAAAACCCAGCAGATCATTTGTCGAGAGGACTTTCAGTGGTACAGATAAAGTCACTTGTTGGATGGTGGCATGGGACTCCTTGGCTACAACAACAACCAGAACATTGGCCTAGCCAACTATCCTCCCGTGTACAACTGCCAGAAGAAGAGAAGACCATCTTCAATATCCTTAAATTTGAGAAAATTTCACCCCTATTAGATCCTTCCAGATATAGTTCCTACTGGAGGTTACTTCGCATCACAGCGTGGATACTTCGTTTCTTGCAACATGTTCGAAGAAAAGAACGGTTCTCTGGGGAGTTAACAGCACAAGAGCTTCAAAACTCACGCAAATATTGGATTCAAACTGTACAAAAGGAGTGTTTCCCTGCAGAATATCTGGCTCTAAAAGACGGTGTAGCTCTGCCAAAGGAATCAAGAATAGCCCGCTTCAACCCATTTCTGGAGAACGGACTCATTCGTTTAGGTGGTCGTCTACAACTTGCAGAGTTATCTAGAGAATTACAACACCCGTTACTCTTGGATGGCACCCATCACTTTGTAAAATTGCTCGTCAGACAAACGCACATCAGACTTCACCATTTGGGGGTTCGAATTGTGTTGTCAGAACTACGTACGGAATTTTGGGTGCTCAGAGCACGACAGGCAGTCAAGAAAGTGTTACGTACGTGCCTTCCTTGCAAAATGGCGCAAAATCACTTCGCCCAAGCAATCGAAGCTCCACAACCCAAATTAAGGGTAACACCAACGAAACCCTTTGAAGTCACGGGAATTGATTTCGCTGGACCCCTTTATGTGAAGGTGGTGACCACGAGCAAGAAATGTTACATAGCACTCTTTACCTGCGCTACGACCCGCGCGTTACACTTGGAATTGTGCTCAGACATTACTGCCGACACGTTCCTCTTGGCACTTCAGAGGTTCGTTGGAAGACGAGGGATACCACACACGATATATACTGATAATGCTCAGACATTTCACGCGACCAACAGCGAACTCGAGTCCATCTGGACTTCTCTCACAGCCCCTCCTACACATCAGTACTTCGCTCATCACATCACCTGGAGATTTATTGCTCCAAGGGCGGCTTGGTGGGGAGGATGGTGGGAGAGGATGGTAGGCACAACCAAGCGGTGTCTGCGAAAGATACTGGGGAAATCATTAATCGGCGAGGAAGCATTGAACACCACTTTGCTAAATATCGAAGCCGCCAATAATTTGAGGCCCATCACCCAAGACAGAGAAAATGCACTAATGCCGGCACACTTTCTGATTGGACAGCGCTTCACCACGATACCGACTGGACCTGCAAGTGCGGGGAATGAAGATCTGCCCAAAGTGCTGACTGCGCAACAGAAGGTATCGGATGATTTTTGGAAACGCTGGACGAAGGAGTATCTCCTGGAATTGAGAAATTTCCATGAAGTTCATCGACCACGGGGAAAAGTTCCGCAATTAAGGGTCGGTGACCTAGCACTTCTCCAGGAAGACAAGACGCCGAGGCACATGTGGGCAAGGCCCGCATTCAGGAGCTCCGTGTTGGTAGAGATGCAGTCGTCAGGACGGTGGTTCTTCGTACCCCTACTGGAGCCACAATAACCCGCCCCATTCAGCTGGTCATCCCCCTGGAGGTTGACCAGGGTGGGGAGGACGTGGGGAATTGAGACGTTGCAACTCTTGAGAGTTGCAATCTATGGATTGCGATTTATGATTGTATTTTGTTTTTATTGTTACTACTTGACTTGTGACATCTTGGTTAGATAATAAAGATCAGATTGTAGTGTTCCCGTTATCCATTTCTATTAACCACAACATGTGGTACAGTAAATGATTATACATATTGTAATGCACTGCCATCTAATTTAGTTCAATTGTTTACATAACCTCAAGATGGCGGCTGTGCGTAATTTTAAAATTAAGGTTTTTATTTCTTGTGTCGTAATCATGCAATCGAAGTGAAAGTTTGAATAATGAAGCTACGCAATAATTTTCCCTTAATGGTACATAACTCTATGGCCGATACATATAACAATCTAAAATGGCGAGCATCCGAAATATTTAGTCGGTACTCAATATCTACGAATCTTTTACAGCAATCAAACTGAATATGAACATAAGTTCACCTATAGGACTTTCAGTAACCTGGTGAGCACAAATCTAACATGGCGGCGACGCGAAATATACATATTTAAATGGATGTTTCTCGCAATTTAACCATCCGAGTGCAGTGGAACTTTGTACAGACAATGCTTATACAAATGTTAATCCACAGGCATCTAGTTTCTTTCAATTGTTTTCATAACCACGAGATGGCAGCTGTGCGAAATTTCAAAATTAAGTCTCTGTTTCTTGTGTCGTAATCATGCGATCGAAGTGAACATTTGAATATTGAAGCTACGCAATAATTTTTCTTTATGGTACATAAGTATATGACCTATACATACAACAATCCAAAATGGCGACCATCCGATATATTTAGACGGTTCTCAGTATCTATGAATCATTTACAGCAATCAAACTGATTTTTTTAATGTTCATAGAGGCTATTAACATAAGTTCTTCTATGGGACTTTCAATAACCTGGTGAGCACCAATCCAACATGGCGGTGACACGAAGTATACATATTTAAGTGGACGTTTCTCGCGATATAACCATCCGAGTGCAGTGGAACTTTTTATAGTAAATGCTTATACAAATGTTAATCCACTGGCATCTAGTTTATTTCAATTGTTTACATAACCACAAGATGGCAGCTGTGCGAAATTTTAAAATGTCGTTTTTACTTCATTTGTCCTAATCATGCGATTGACGTTTGAATACCACACGTACACAATAATCTTCATGTAATAGTACACACATAAAAATCCAACATTGCGACCATCTGAAATATTTAGACGGTGCTTATTATCTACGAATCTATTACAACAACCAAACTGAAATTTTGTATGTTGATAGCGGCAATTGACATGAGTAGGATATATGAAAATAGTTCCTCACGGAACTACTTGTTTTATTATATGATTACCAGGTTAGAGATTGTGCCTTTTTCATTTTATTTGTTCTATTTATCCAAGTTACTTTTCCGTTTAAGTTATGTGTGATTATTTATCCAAGATACTTAAATTGAGGAACTAGGTAATGCAAGTAAAACAAGTACTGATGTAAATATTTTGTAATTGTCGAACTATAACCCTAATATGCTAGGCAAAATAGGGTTATCCTATGTTTTTTGGAAAATCAATAAGTAAATAATAGATATTAAAAAGATGGAACATCTGGTAATTTTCCTTCATTTACGTCAAAACGCCTTACAATGTACCAAATTCATTATATCTTAAATTATTGCATATTAATGTAACTAATGTTCAACAGTTATTTCGAATTTCCTGTAGTCACAATAGAAGTGATGCTTTCAGTGCAGGTTGTATGTGCCAAATAACTAGTCTGGCGTTGGTATTTAAAACCCAAAATTGCGGGTCAAATCCCATGGCAACTCAGGGGCAGTAAATTAACTGGCACGTTAAGATCCCCCTCTAGGGAAAAAATCCTACACCCTGGTATTTCTAAAGCAGCTACAGCAGATGAAATAGACGTTAATCTCTTCATCAGATTATCCATTCGCCATCCTGCCATATCTTGCACTACTTCTTTCAGTTGTTCCATCCCATCTTGGTATCCGGGTTCATGGGCGTCCCGGTCTTCGTACACCGGCTGAGGCTCAGCGGTAACGTTTTTGCCTGCTGTTCCCATGGTTGGTATTTGAGGGAGCGTAAATGCAATGGAGCCGTGTCACCAGATTTACTGGCACGTAAAAGATTCCCTTCGAGGAAAAAGTTTGGCACCCCAGCGTGACTAAAAGCCTCAGTAGTTAGAAGGGACGTAAAACCAATACCATTATTATTTATGCGTATTACTTCGCACACCGCTTATATTCCCTACATGACTGACGACTCCAGCGGTTCAGCTCGCATTGCGTGTCCCAAATATGAGTGTTTCTGTTTGGTTATCTTGTCTTCCAAGGACTTTCCTATCCGTAAGCTACGACTCTGTTAGTGAATTCTGTGGTCCATGGTATGCGCAAACGTGTCCTTCATCAGCATAAATGAAGACGTCTATCTTCCTTCTGTCAGTTTCCATTACTTGTCCACGTTTCACACCCATGATATTGTGATAAGGAAGATAACTAATCATTATTATTATTAAAACTTATTTGCTTCCAAAACAGAAAGTAAACATTTTCTGTCACATACTTTTTTATCGGAGTAAGTTTCCTGTACCTATAACATTTTAAGTCTGTTTCTTAAGACACCAATATTAGTTTTATGAACGCAGTTTGAAAGTAATAGTTCATCTTTTTTCTACAAGAATGGATATTTCGTTCAGTCAGTATTTTTTAGAACAGTGCCCAGTTCACTGCGTGCCCTCTTAAAATATGCAAGCGCACATTCTTGCACTCTTTCTGACTGGATCCTGGCGAACTATTTCTCGCTGTAAGGGAGCGTGACACTTATTGCCGTCAGTGGACATTCCGAAGAGAGAGGAATGTTAGAATAGGGTTAATTACACCCACTTATACTAGGCCTACTTGCTCCTATTGACTGCTTTCAATAGGAGCTAGGGGTGTTGTGATTTTTATATCATTACTATTGAGCCCGAGTCGCCTAACGGGAACACTATTATTATTATTATATATTTATTGTTTTTTATTTTTATTACTTATTTTTTAATTTTATTAATTGTTATCTTTTATGGGCATGTGAAGCGGATGAGGCCAGAGAGACAGACCAAACAAATAAAAATAAAGTTAATTGATAAACGAATGGGTAAATAAATAAATAAACAAATAATACCAAGGTAGCAGAGGTATTGGAGAACTAATTATCAAGCAGTAGATAAAGCCCACGCTGTGAGCAGCCTGGATGGAGTTTAAAGGCTTACGCTAGGCTGTGAACAGCGCATTCCCGTACGCTGAGCACAAGATCACTCGACGGAAATAAAAAATAGAACTTACATACTACAAAGCTGTAAGGGCGAGAATGCGACACTTGCGTTAGTACATAAAGAGACTAGGTAACTGGGGAACGCAGAGGAAAATGCAGAGAATGACGACAAAGCATAAAGATCGATAAAGGGGTTTCACGGAGAGCCTGTGTACGTGTGCAAGGTCTTTGCCTGTTATGCTATTTACAAAGGTTACTGCATTATATAATGCCATGCCGTAAAGTTCAGTGAACGCTTTTGAAGTTCGGTGCCACAACCAAGTTCCCTTAACAAGACTCGTTGACTGACTCGAGACTGCTCTGCCGAGGTTCAACAAGAACACGGCCGTATCTTCACACTTTCACTCCACACTTTTCAGCACAATGATAAAGATATTAAGTTACTGTTCAACGCACTATCGAAAATTTAGGGTTTTTTTTTTCTTTTTTCTTTCCAGATTGATGCATCTTGCCTCCCACAGCTTCGATTTCCGATAAATGCATGCGGGATTTTCGAGGTGAAACGTCACATACTTTGGTTTGGATTTCAAGTAAGATAGATTGTTGGTTGGTTCCTTAGTTTAGGGACTGCGACAACGCGGTCATGTAGCCCCGTGTACTTTGGGTGTGTATAGAATCTGTCTGATAACCGATGTTAATTGTGATGACTCTATTAGTGTGTGTTATCTACTCGTATTTTAATTCAAGTAAGGAGTGCAGACGATAATTTCAAGTAGTTC
This sequence comes from Meconema thalassinum, assembly GCA_946902985.2. Lineage (NCBI taxonomy): Eukaryota > Metazoa > Arthropoda > Insecta > Orthoptera > Tettigoniidae > Meconema > Meconema thalassinum. The sequence continues at coordinate 1,710,196,299 of OX336388.2, read as the reverse complement.
TTACTTTCGGTACCAACGCTACCGTCCACGACACCTAGCTGTGAACTTGGCTACTGCGAGATGCCATCGCACCAGCCTCTGGTGACGAGCATTGCAACTTAAGAGCATTAATCACATCTCACCTACACATTTTGCTTCACACAAGTTTAGTTAGCGGAAGGTTCTTTTACATGCCATAAATCTATGACATGGGTCCGCCAATTTACTTCCCCTCCTGAGGAAGGCATATTGAGTGATATTTAACGCTCGTAAAATATCCGATGACTTCAGCCGAGTTTGAACCCTTTCTTTTTTCGTCATAATTATAAAAATGTCATCGAAAATTTTCAAAAAAACAATGTTTCAAATTACAGTGAAACCCCTCAAATCCGAACTAACTGGGGCTGTAGCCTGTTCAGATTTCAATTTATTCGGATTAGCCGAAAAATACCCATAACGTAATAACCAGCCCTTGTTACGGTATAGGACTGACAATATGACTTAGGCTATACTGAAGCTGCATCTGTTCTTATGCATTGCGCTTCATAGTACAAGACGCAGCAGCCACGCCAAACGATGTCATCTTCATGCGACGCTGGCGCGCAATTGCATCCACGGGAAGGTTTTCGTCACATCGACAATATTGAAGATAACCGATTTCAAGTGAACGATTAAGATGTATTTTGTGTGTTTCTAAAGTTATTTCATTGTTTTTGCAAAGTGATTAACCTAAGGATTACATTAAACATACTTTTCCGTTTTTCAATCCTGGATGAGATAAGTACAGTATGTAGGCACATTTACACATTGTTAGGAAGCGGCTTCGGTGGCGTAGTCGGTAGCATGCTGAGCTTCTATGCCCAAGATCGCGGGTTCAAACCCGGCCAAAGTCGTCGGATTTGTTAAGAGCGTCAAAAATCCCTCAGTATGCCTTCCTTTGGAGGAAGTAAAGCCGGCGGTCCCATGGCATAGATTTATGACATGTTAAAGATCCTTCCACTAATTACACCTGTGTGAAGTTAAATTTTAGGTTAAACATTTGAACAACGCTCATATGTTCCAACGTTCGTGACTAGGAGCCGATTGCGGTGTCATCTAGTAACCAAGTTCTGAACTAGTAGTCGTTGACAGTGGCGATTGGCGGCAAAAGTAGGAACTACTTGAAATTCAATGTCTGGAGTCCTTACTTGAATTTTTAAAAAAACCAACAGATTACACACACTAATACAGCCATCACAATTAACACCGGTTATCAGACAGATTCTACACACACCCAAAGTACACGGGGCTACATGACCGCGTTGTTGCAGCCCTTAAACTTAGGAACCAACCAAACACATTGTTAGGTATGCTAAATGTACTTCTTTGTTAATTTTTCAACTATTGATGTAAAATAAGGTCATAATGTAGAATATATAATATAGAATATAATATATCTCTTATATAAAAACAAGATGTTCAGTAAAGAACATATAGCCTACTTTCTCCTAAATGCATGGGTATTGTTATAACTCTTTGTCCTTTTCAAGGAGTATGATTGAATGTTGGTTGTAGTAGCTTGTTGAAATACAACGTGCTATAGGGATATTAAACATGAATATGAGGTGCCCTTTGCTAGTGCTACCTCTGTACCAAATTTCGTTCAATTCGGTTTCACCGTGTTTGAATTGATAGGGGGAATCGATTTGCACACATACTTGGCCACCATCTGCAAACTATTGGGCTGATGTTCTTGCAGTTTGGTCTGAATATGTTTCCCACATAAAGATATGGTGTTGCAAAATTTGGTAGAGACTAGATTATTAGGTTGGTCGTAATTACATTTTAGCTTTTAACATTTGTGTGGCCATTACGTCAAGATGGTGGCGATATAAAACATGACACTGAGGTGCCCTTTGCTAGTGCTACCTCTGTACCAAATTTCGTTCATTCGGTTCCACCGTGTTCGAATTATTAGGGGGAATCAATTTTGACATAAAGATGGCCGCCATCCGCAAACTATTAGGCTAATGGCCTATTAGATTGGTCAAAGGATGCTCCCTCCATAAAGGTATGTAGTTGCAAAATTTGGTAGAGGTCGGATGATTAGGTTAATCGTATTTGATTTAAGCTTTGAACATTCGTGTGGCCGCCATTACGTTTCAGTCAAGATGGCGGCGATATAAACCATGACACTTTTCTAGTGCTATCTCTGTACCAAATTCCGTTCCATTCGATTCCACCGTGTTCGAATTAATAGGGGGAATCAATTTTGACATAAAGATGGCCGCCACCCGCAATCTATTAGGCTAATAACCTATTAGATTGGTCAAAGGATGCTCCCTCCATAAAGGAATGTTGTTGCAAAGTTTGGTAGAGATCGGATGGTTATGTTAGTCGTAATTTAACTTAAGCTTTGAACATTTGTGTGGCCGCCATTACGTTTCTGTCAATATGGCGGCGATATAAAACATGTAACTGAGGTGCCTTTTGTTAGTACTACCTCTGTACCAAATTTCGTTCCATTCGGTTGCACCGTGTTCGAATTAATAGGGGGAATCGATTTTCACACAAATATGGCCGCCATCCGCAAACTATTACGCTGATGGCCAATTGGTTTGGTCAAAGGATGCTCCCCCTATAAGGGTATGTTGTTGCAAAATTTGGTAGAGATCGGATGATTAGGTTAGTCGTAATTTGATTTAAGCTTTGAACATTTGTGTTGCCGCCATTACGTTTCCGTCAAGATGGCGGCGATATAAAACATGACACTGAAGTGCCTTTTGTTAGTACTACCTCTGTACCAAATTTCGTTCAATTTGTTAGCACCGTGTTCGAATTAATAGGGGGAATCGATTTTCACACAAAGATGGCCGCCATCCGCAAACTATTAGGCTGATGACCTATTAGTTTGGTCAAAGGATGCTCCCCCCATAAAGGTATGTTGTTGCGAAATTTGGTAGAGATCGGATGATTAGGTTAGTCGTAATTTGATTTAAGCTTTGAACATTTGTGTGGCCGCCATTACGTATCCGTCAAGATGGCGGCGATATAAAACATGACACTGAGGTGTCCTTTGCTAGTGCTATCTTTGTACCAAATTTCGTTCAATTCGCATTCACCGTGTTCGAATTGATAGGGGGGACAGACATTCAGAGTACACACACTCACACACACACAGACACACACACACAGACTCACACACACACATACACACACACACACAGACTCACACACACACATACACACACACAGACAAACACACTTTTTTCGCCCTGTGTTGATCTCATAAGTTTACTTTCATTTTTTGCAAAAATCGAAAGTAGGCTAACAAGTGTCCTGACTGACTGACTGACTGACTGACTGACTGACTCATCATCGGCCAGCCAAAACTATTAAAGTTAGAAACATGAAATTTTGGGAATATGTTCGTTGTAAGTCGAAAACGCCCACTAAGGAAGGGTTTTTGGATATTCAGTTTCTAAAGGGGTGTTAAGGGGGTACACTTGCATTTCATTGAATAACAATATCTCCAGATTGCTTTCATTGGGGGATTTGATACTCGGCATATAAACTCATCATTAAAAATAAGAAGATACGTGTCTGAGGGTTTTTCGATGTGGTGTATATTTTGAGGTGAAAGGGGGGAAAAGTGGGGATTGAAGGTTTCCTAACCAAGCGTGTATCTCTTAAACGTCATAGGCGAGGAGTTTTGACCTCAGCGGAAAAAAATCAGCATAAAAAATAACAAAATAGGTGTTTGACCGTTTTTTCATAAATCCAATATAAGGGGCCCATGGGGAGGGGTGAAAATATGGGGAGGGGGGAGCAAACGTAATATGTCTGAGTGTAAAATTTTGCATGGCCTATGTTGTAGACAATAACACATTACATCTTTTTTGTCTCTTGCTATTTCATCATACGACGAATACTTAGGGAGTTATTAATGATTTTGTACTTTTTGGTCGGAATTTTCTAAGTCCCAGGAATGACATAAAAATTGATTCGAATGAAATTTCGAAAAATAGTTTTTTTAATACTTTTATTATATTTTTCACGTATTTTAGGGTCCGGAACCAACATGATATTTTGATGGTTTTTTTTCGTCCCATGCATTTTTGGTTTCAGGTGATTGAATTATTTTCCACTAGGACCGTTGCTTATCTCTTATATACAAACAAGTGTCCTGACTGACTGACTGACTGACTGACTCATCATCGGCCAGCCAAAACTATTAAAGTTAGAAACATGAAATTTTGGGAATATGTTCGTTGTAAGTCGAAAACGCCCACTAAGGAAGGGTTTTTGGATATTCAGTTTCTAAAGGGGTGTTAAGGGGGTACACTTGCATTTCATTGAATAACAATATCTCCAGATTGCTTTCATTGGGGGATTTGATACTCGGCATATAAACTCATCATTAAAAATAAGAAGATACGTGTCTGAGGGTTTTTCGATGTCGTGTATATTTTGAGGTGAAAGGGGTGAAAAGTGGGGGTTGAAGGTTTCCTAACCAAGCGTGTATCTCTTAAACGTCATAGGCGAGGAGTTTTGACCTCAGCGGAAAAAAATCAGCATAAAAAATAACAAAATAGGTGTTTGACCGTTTTTTCATAAATCCAATATAAGGGGCCCATGGGGAGGGGTGAAAATATGGGGATGGGGGAGGAAACGTAATATGTCTGAGTGTAAAATTTTGCATGGCCTATGTTGTAGACAATAACACATTACATCTTTTTTGTCTCTTGCTATTTCATCATACGACGAATACTTAGGGAGTTATTAATGATTTTGTACTTTTTGGCCGGAATTTTCTAAGTCCCAGGAATGGCATAAAAATTGATTCGAATGAAATTTCGAAAAATAGTTTTTTTAAATACTTTTATTATATTTTTCACGTCTTTTAGGGTCCGGAACCAATATGATATTTTGATGGTTTTTTTCGTCCCATGCATTTTTGGTTTCAGGTGATACAATTATTTTCCACTAGGACCGATGCTTATCTATTATATAAAACTAAGTGCCCTGACTGACTGACTGACTGACTCATCATCGCCCAGCCAAAACTATTATAGCTAGAAACATGAAATTTTGGGAATATGTTCGTTGTAAGTCGAAAACGTCCACTAAGGCAGGGTTTTTGGATATTCAGTTTCTAAAGGGGTGTTAAGGGGGTACACCTGCATTTCATTGAATAACAATATCTCCAGATTGCTTTCATTGGGGGATTTGATACTCGGCATATAAACTCATCATTAAAAATAAGAAGATACGTGTCTGAGGGTTTTTCGATGTGGTGTATATTTTGAGGTGAAAGGGGTGAAAAGTGGGGGTTGAAGGTTTCCTAACCGAGCGTGTATCTCTTAAACGACATATGCCAGGAGTTTGGAACTCAGCGGAAAAAAATCAGCATAAAAATAACAAAATAGGTGTTTGACCGCTTTTTCATAAATCCAATATAAGGGGCCCATGGGGAGGGGTGAAAATATGGGGGGGGGAACGTAATATGTCTGAGTGTAAAACTTTACATGGCCTATGTTGTAGACAATAACACATTACATCTTTTTTGTCTCTTGCTATTTCATCATACGACGAATACTTAGGGAGTTATTAATGATTTTGTACTTTTTGGCCGGAATTTTCTAAGTCCCAGGAATGACATAAAAATTGATTCGAATGAAATTTCGAAAAATAGTTTTTTTAATACTTTTATTATATTTTTCACGTCTTTTAGGGTCCGGAACCAACATGATATTTTGATGTTTTTTTTCGTCCCATGCATTTTTGGTTTCAGGTGATTGAATTATTTTCCACTAGGACCGTTGCTTATCTCTTATATACAAACAAGTGTCCTGACTGACTGACTGACTGACTGACTCATCATCGGCCAGCCAAAACTATTAAAGTTAGAAACATGAAATTTTGGGAATATGTTCGTTGTAAGTCGAAAACGCCCACTAAGGAAGGGTTTTTGGATATTCAGTTTCTAAAGGGGTGTTAAGGGGGTACACTTGCATTTCATTGAATAACAATATCTCCAGATTGCTTTCATTGGGGGATTTGATACTCGGCATATAAACTCATCATTAAAAATAAGAAGATACGTGTCTGAGGGTTTTTCGATGTCGTGTATATTTTGAGGTGAAAGGGGTGAAAAGTGGGGGTTGAAGGTTTCCTAACCAAGCGTGTATCTCTTAAACGTCATAGGCGAGGAGTTTTGACCTCAGCGGAAAAAAATCAGCATAAAAAATAACAAAATAGGTGTTTGACCGTTTTTTCATAAATCCAATATAAGGGGCCCATGGGGAGGGGTGAAAATATGGGGATGGGGGAGGAAACGTAATATGTCTGAGTGTAAAATTTTGCATGGCCTATGTTGTAGACAATAACACATTACATCTTTTTTGTCTCTTGCTATTTCATCATACGACGAATACTTAGGGAGTTATTAATGATTTTGTACTTTTTGGCCGGAATTTTCTAAGTCCCAGGAATGGCATAAAAATTGATTCGAATGAAATTTCGAAAAATAGTTTTTTTAAATACTTTTATTATATTTTTCACGTCTTTTAGGGTCCGGAACCAATATGATATTTTGATGGTTTTTTTCGTCCCATGCATTTTTGGTTTCAGGTGATACAATTATTTTCCACTAGGACCGATGCTTATCTATTATATAAAACTAAGTGCCCTGACTGACTGACTGACTGACTCATCATCGCCCAGCCAAAACTATTATAGCTAGAAACATGAAATTTTGGGAATATGTTCGTTGTAAGTCGAAAACGTCCACTAAGGCAGGGTTTTTGGATATTCAGTTTCTAAAGGGGTGTTAAGGGGGTACACCTGCATTTCATTGAATAACAATATCTCCAGATTGCTTTCATTGGGGGATTTGATACTCGGCATATAAACTCATCATTAAAAATAAGAAGATACGTGTCTGAGGGTTTTTCGATGTGGTGTATATTTTGAGGTGAAAGGGGTGAAAAGTGGGGGTTGAAGGTTTCCTAACCGAGCGTGTATCTCTTAAACGACATATGCCAGGAGTTTGGAACTCAGCGGAAAAAAATCAGCATAAAAATAACAAAATAGGTGTTTGACCGCTTTTTCATAAATCCAATATAAGGGGCCCATGGGGAGGGGTGAAAATATGGGGGGGGGGAACGTAATATGTCTGAGTGTAAAACTTTACATGGCCTATGTTGTAGACAATAACACATTACATCTTTTTTGTCTCTTGCTATTTCATCATACGACGAATACTTAGGGAGTTATTAATGATTTTGTACTTTTTGGCCGGAATTTTCTAAGTCCCAGGAATGACATAAAAATTGATTCGAATGAAATTTCGAAAAATAGTTTTTTTAATACTTTTATTATATTTTTCACGTCTTTTAGGGTCCGGAACCAACATGATATTTTGATGTTTTTTTTCGTCCCATGCATTTTTGGTTTCAGGTGATTGAATTATTTTCCACTAGGACCGTTGCTTATCTCTTATATACAAACAAGTGTCCTGACTGACTGACTGACTGACTGACTGACTCATCATCGGCCAGCCAAAACTATTAAAGTTAGAAACATGAAATTTTGGGAATATGTTCGTTGTAAGTCGAAAACGCCCACTAAGGAAGGGTTTTTGGATATTCAGTTTCTAAAGGGGTGTTAAGGGGGTACACTTGCATTTCATTGAATAACAATATCTCCAGATTGCTTTCATTAGGGGATTTGATACTCGGCATATAAACTCATCATTAAAAATAAGAAGATACGTGTCTGAGGGTTTTTCGATGTCGTGTATATTTTGAGGTGAAAGGGGTGAAAAGTGGGGGTTGAAGGTTTCCTAACCAAGCGTGTATCTCTTAAACGTCATAGGCGAGGAGTTTTGACCTCAGCGGAAAAAAATCAGCATAAAAAATAACAAAATAGGTTTTTGACCGTTTTTTCATAAATCCAATATAAGGGGCCCATGGGGAGGGGTGAAAATATGGGGAGGGGGGAGGAAACGTAATATGTCTGAGTGTAAAATTTTGCATGGCCCATGTTGTAGACAATAACACATTACATCTTTTTTGTCTCTTGCTATTTCATCATACGACGAATACTTAGGGAGTTATTAATGATTTTGTACTTTTTGGCCGGAATTTTCTAAGTCCCAGGAATGGCATAAAAATTGATTCGAATGAAATTTCGAAAAATAGTTTTTTTAATACTTTTATTATATTTTTCACGTCTTTTAGGGTCCGGAACCAATATGATATTTTGATGGTTTTTTTCGTCCCATGCATTTTTGGTTTCAGGTGTTAGAATTATTTTCCACTAGGACCGATGTTATCTATTATATAAAACTAAGTGCCCTGACTGACTGACTGACTCATCATCGCCCAGCCAAAACTATTATAGCTAGAAACATGAAATTTTGGGAATATGTTCGTTGTAAGTCGAAAACGTCTACTAAGGCAGGGTTTTTGGATATTCAGTTTCTAAAGGGGTGTTAAGGGGGTACACCTGCATTTCATTGAATAACAATATCTCCAGATTGCTTTCATTGGGGGATTTGATACTCGGCATAAAAATTCATCATTAAAAATAAGAAGATACGTGTCTGAGGGTTTTTCGATGTGGTGTATATTTTGAGGTGAAAGGGGTGAAAAGTGGGGGTTGAAGGTTTCCTAACCGAGCGTGTATCTCTTAAACGACATATGCCAGGAGTTTGGAACTCAGCGGAAAAAAATCAGCATAAAAATAACAAAATAGGTGTTTGACCGCTTTTTCATAAATCCAATATAAGGGGCCCATGGGGAGGGGTGAAAATATGGGGGGGGGGGGAACGTAATATGTCTGAGTGTAAAATTATACATGGCCTATGTTGTAGACAATAACACATTACATCTTTTTTTCTCTTGCTATTTCATCATACGACGAATACTTAGGGAGTTATTAATGATTTTGTACTTTTTGGCCGGAATTTTCTAAGTCCCAGGAATGACATAAAAATTGATTCGAATGAAATTTCGAAAAATAGTTTTTTTAATACTTTTATCATATTTTTCACGTCTTTTAGGGTCCGGAACCAACATGATATTTTGATGTTTTTTTTCGTCCCATGCATTTTTGGTTTCAGGTGATTGAATTATTTTCCACTAGGACCGTTGCTTATCTCTTATATAAAAACAAGTGTCCTGACTGACTGACTGACTGACTGACTGGCTGACTGACTGACTGACTGACTCATCATCGCCCAGCCAAAACTATTGAAGATAGAATCATGAAATTTTGGGGATATGTTTGTGGTAAGTCGAAAACGCGCACTAAGGAAGGATTTTAGGATATTCAGGTTCTAAAGGGGTGTTAAGGGGATAGACCTGCATTTCATTGAATAACAATATCTCCCGATCGGTTTCATTGGGAGATGTGATACTCGGCATATACACTCATCATTAAAAATAAGAAGACACGTGTCTGAGGGTTTTTCGATGTGAAGTATATTATGAGGTGAAAGGGGTGAAAAGTGGGGGTTGAAGGATTCCTAACGGTGCGTGTATCTCTTAAACGACATAGGCGAGGAGTTTGATACTCAGTGGAAAAAAATCAGCTTAAAAAATAAGTAAATAGGTGTTTGACCGTTTTTTCATAAATCCAATTTAAGGGGCCAATAGGGAGGGGTGAAATTCTGGGGGGGGAAAAACAGGAAAGAAAGTGTCCTAACTGATTGACTGACAGATTCACTCATCAAACTCAGGGGAAAAAAACTGCTTAAAAATAAGTAAATAGGTGTTCGACAGTCTTTTTCATAAACCCAATTTAAGGGGTTCTTGGGGAGGGGTGAAATTCTGAAAAAAGGAAATTGAGAGAAAAAGTCCTGACTCACTCACCATCGCCCAGCCAAAATTATTGAAGTTAGACACATGACATTTCGGGGAATATGATCATTGTATGTCGGAACCGTCCACTAAGGGAGGATTTTCGGATATTCAGGGGGTCTTAAGGGGGTTAAACCTGCATTTCATTGAATAACAATAACTCCCGATTGGTTTCATTGGGGGATGTGTTACTCGGCATATGAACACATAAAAAATAAGAAGACAAGTGTCTGAGGGTTTTTCGATGTGGTGTATATTATGAGGTGAAAGGGGTGAAAAGTGGGGGTTGAATGATTCCTAACGGAGCGTGTATCTCTTAAACGACATAGGCGAGGAGTTTGAAACTCAGCGAAAAAATCAGCTTATAAGATAAGTAAATAGATGTTCGTTTTTTTCCTAAATTCAATTTACGGGGCTCATGGGGAGGGGTGAAATTCTGGGGGGGGGGGGACCGGAAAGAAAGTGTCCTAACTGATTGACTCTCTCACTCACTCTTCAAACTCAGGGAGAGAAAACTGCTTAAATATAAGTAAATAAGTGTTTGACAGTTTATTTTTCATAAACAAATTTAAGGGGTTCATTGTGAGAGGACAAATTCTGAAAAAAAAAATGAATGAAAATGTCCTGACTCACTCACTCACTCACTCACTCACTCATCATCGTCCAGCCAAAATTATTGAAGTTAGAAACATGACATTTTTGGGATATGTTCGCTGTATGTCAAAACCGTACACTAAGGGAGGATTTTCGGATATTCAGGTTCTAAAGGTGTCTTAATGGGGTTAAACCTGCATTTTATTGAATAACAATATCTCGTGAGTGGTTGCATTTGTGGATGTGATACTCGGCATATAAACTAATCATTAAAAATAAGCAGACATGTGTCTAAGGGTTTTTCGATGTGGTGTATATTATAAGGTGAAAGGGGTGAAAAGTGGGGGTTGAAGGATTCCTAACGGAGCGTGTATCTCTTCAACGACATACGCGAGAAGTTTGAAACTCAGCGAAAAAAACCAGCTTAAAAATAAGTACATCGGTGTTCGACCGTTTTTTCATAAATTCAATTTAAGGGGCCAATGGGGTGGGGTGAAATTCTAGAAGAAAAAAAAGGAGAGAAAGTGTCCTGACTGACTGACTAACTCACTCACTCATCAAACTCAGGGGAAAAAGACAGCTTCAAATATAAGTTAATAGGTGTTCGAGCGATTCTTCATAAATCCAATAAATGGGGAGGGCGTAAAATTCAGGTAAAATAATTGAAAGAAAATGGCCTGACTGACTCACTCACTCATCATCGCCCAGCGAAAACTATTGAAGTAGGAAGAATTAAAATTTGGGAATATTTTCGCTCTATGTCGCAAACGTCAACTAATGAAGGAATTTTGTTTATTCGGGTTCTTAAGAGGTGTTAAGGGGGAAAACGTGTATTTCATTCATTAACGATATCTCATGAGTTGTTTCTTTGGGGATGTGATATTCGGCATATAAACTAATCATTAAAATTAAGCAGACATATGTCTAAGGGTTTATCGATGTGGTGTATATTATGAGGTGAAAGGGGTGAAAATTGGGGGTTGAAGGATTTTTAACGGAGCGTGTATCTCTTAAACGACATAGGCGAGAAGTTTGACATTCAGCGAAAAAAAAACAGCTTGAAATATAAGAAAATAGGTGTTCAACCTTTTTTTCATAAATCCAATTTAAGGGGCCCTTGGAGAGGGGTGAAATTCTGGGGAAAAAACAGGAAAGATAGTGTTCTAACTGATTAACTCACTCACTCATCAAACTCAGGGGGGAAGAACAGCTTAAAAAGAAGTAAATAGGTCTTCGACCGTTTTTTAAATCATAAATCCAATATAATGGATTCATGAGAGGGGTGAAATTCTGAAAAATAAATGAAAGAAAATGTCCTGACTTACTCACTCACTCATCATCGCCCAGCCAAAATTATTGAAGTTAGAAACATGAAATTTTGGGGTTGTGTTCGTTGTATGTCGAAAACGTCCACCAAGGGAGGATTTTTGGATATTCAGGTTCTAAAGGGGTGTTAAGGGGGTAGACCTGCATTTCATTGAATAGCAATATCTCCCGATTGGTTTCCTTGGGGGATGCGATACTCGGCATATAAACTCATCATTAAGAATAAGAAGACACATGTCTGAGGGTTTTTCGATGAACTGTATATTATGAGGTGTATGTGTGAAAAGTGGGGGTTGAAGGATTCCTAACGGAGCAAGTATCTCTTAAAAGACAGAGGCATAAAGTATGAAACTCAGGGGGAAGAATCAGCTTGAAAAATAAGTAAAAAGGTGGTCGATCGTTTTTATTTCATGAATCCAATTTAAGGGGCCCATGGGGAGGGCTGAAATTCTGGATGAAAAAGTCCACTAAGGAGGGATTTTTGGATATTCACTCTCATCGACCAACAAAAACTATTAAAGTTAGAAGAATGATATTTTGGGGATATGATTGTTGTGTGTCGAAAACGTCTACTAAGGAGGGATTTTTGGATATTCAGGTTCTAAAAGGGTGTTAACGGGGTTAAACCTGCATTTCATTGAATAAAAATATGACACAACTATGACGCGAGCGAAGCCGCGGGTACCTGCTAGTATAATATATAATTATGACTAAATAAATAAGTTTCTCTTTTTTTGCGTGTGTATTCCTGACTTGAAATTGGCAACAAAAAAAAGAAACTCGTTCGGATTATCCGGGATTTCGGATTTCCGGGGTTCGGATTTGAGGGGTTTTACTGTATGTACATAAAACACTGCAAACTAATAATAATAATAATAATATTTTTTTTTTGGGGGGGGGGGGGGGGCAAGAAATGCATTTACGCATAGAGTGTCGGGCTCCTGAGTAGCAGACTACCGACTAAAACTCCCCCGTTACTTCTGAACACTAGCCTGGAACCGTTTAGCACATTACTTCAGGCTAGAGTCATTTTATATTTGCCCGTAGGACATTCTTCCGTAATGAATCATCTTCAGTGGCGATCCAGATCCGTCTTCTTATTTCGGAGGATATCTTCAACAAAACTTGCTACAAGTTTCCAATGTTCTTCATTTTGTAGCATTACCGCAACAATATTGTCGGGAGATATCTCTACACCAATGTGATCTTGAAGAGACTGCCTATTTTGAACCCACCGTCCACAAGAGAAGAAGGTGTGATTAACATTATCTACCTCATTACAGTAGATACAATCTGGTGAATCCACTTTCCCCATCTTCATAAGATAAGAACAGAAGTATCCATGGCCAGTCAAGAACTGAGTGAGATAATAACCAACCTCACCATGTTTTCTCTCTGTCCAAACTTGCATCTGGGGTATCATTCTCCTAGTCCACTGGCTTCGGTGTTCTTGCTCCCATTTGATCTGCCAATTTTGAAAGGTTTGTGCCCTTGCTGTTCGTCTTGCATTTTGTAAACCTACTTCCGATTTCCTCCAGTAAATGTACTTGCGTTCTTTCGCTAGAAAAAAAATGGAATTATCCCAGCAATAACAAGAACTGCTTCTTCAGAGACCGTGCGATAAGCAGATGCCACGCGTAAAGCACCCCGCCTCTGCACTTGTGCTAGTGACTTCCTATAAATTTCCTTATCCAGGGCATCCGCCCATATTTCCGCTCCATACAACAGAACTGAATGGATGGCTGTCATCAGTAATCTCCTCTTACTAGATTTTGGCCCACCAACATAGGCCATTAGCCGACTGAGAGACGTTACTCCTCTTGCCGCCTTATCTGCAGTCCGTCTAATTTGTTCTCCAAAATTCAGTTTATTGTCGATCATGAGGCCCAGATATTTTGCTGCTGGCCGCGTCTCTACTTGTATGTCTCCTACCTGTATTGGGAGTATTGTCTGAATTCTCTTCTTTGTTAGGACTACAATTTCTGTCTTACTAAGTGCTAGAGATAGACCATGTTCTTCCATCCAACTATTGATTGTACGCATTACCATATTGAGTCGCAACTGTGCCTGCTCGACACTTCTTTCTGCTACAAGAGCAGCAACATCATCTGCATAACCTACTAGGATAGTTTCATCAGGGACTTCAGATCTCAGCAAGCTATCATATGTGATATTCCATAGATCTGGTCCTAAAATCTAACCCTGTGCTGCTCCGGCTGAGATCCCTACTTTGCGTTGTCCTTCTGTCGTGTTATAAAGCAACGAACGATCTTTCAAGTAGGAATTTATCATCCGTAAGATATAATTTGGAACATGAAATGTATTCTCCAACGCATTCAGCATGTCACTCCACTTGACAGAGTTGAATGCATTTCTTACGTCAAGAGTAACAAAGAGAACCACACGACGGGAGTGATGATTGTAATTCTCCGCCCGCTGGACAGCTGCAACAATTTCTTGTATTCCATCCAGGGTCGATCTTCCTGTTCGAAATCCATATTGTCTTGGTGATAAGTCGCCCGCTGCCATGATCGCTTGGCGCAACCTGACCCTCAGAAGCTTCTCAAAGAGCTTCCCTGTTGTATCAAGCATACTCAGAGGGCGGTATGATGATGGTAAATCCGGGTCTCCCTTTCCCTTATTAATGAGCGCCAGACGACAGACCTTCCAGCAGATGCTGAACACTCCTGCTTTTAGACACTCATTGAACATTCGTAATATTAATTGTGGATGTAACTCGATTATTAATTTGAGAATCTCATTTGAGATGCCGTCAGGACCAGGGGATTTTTTGCTTCGCAGAGACTGAGTAGCCCTACTCAACTCATCCTCAATAAAAAGAGGAATTTCAATATCTACATCGATATTATGCACTGGGATTGTTGGATGTGTTGGGAAAAGAGTTTGGACAATAATGGCCATACTGTTTGCATCCATGACGCTCGGTGTTCTTTGTGACCCAAGCTTCTTTCTGACAATTTTATAACCCAAACCCCATGGATCAGTGTTAATATCCTCACATAGCTTCCTCCAGCTCTCAGCTTTGCTTTGATTTATGGTTTTCCGAAGTAGCCTCTTTGCATCTCTATGTTCGGCTGATAAGGCATTGGCATCATCCAGATTTCTTGTCCGTTGTGCGGCACGTCGGAGTCTAAGGCAACTCCGCCTCAATTCTGCAATTTCATGTGTCCACCAGTATGCAGGGCTCTTCGATGGCGTGATCTTAAACTTGGCATTGAGGTATCACAAGCCAATGTAATAAGGTTCATAGTTGAGGAAACGAGAGTCTCAACATCAGCCTCTCCGTCAGGCTCCATATCCTCAATTAGTTCTACACCACTGGCTAACGCCTCCTTAAATGCATCAAGATGGATCTTATTCAAATTCCATCTCCGTTGTTTCTGAGTAGATAAGTTCTTCCCACTTATATTACTGCACACATCAAAATTAATATACTGATGATCACTACCAGTGTAGTCTTCTATAACCTTCCATTCCTTGATGTGTGGTACTAACGTCTCAGAAGCCATGGAGATATTCGGAATGGTCTCTGTGTAACCCGGACGCCGAAAATTTGACACTGCACCTACATTTAAGATCAAAAGCCCTGTCCTTGATGCCATTTCCAGAATGAACTTACCTCGGGAATTGGTATGTGGCATACCCCATTCCACTGCTCTGGCATTGAAATCCCCAGCTACAATGATTGTTCCAGTTGTATTAAGAATGGCATCTTCCAGAGAGTTGACTTTCTGACGAAATTGTCCCATTGTTTCATTTGGAGTAAGATAGACACTAAAATATGTGACTCCTCTACTCTTTAACCAAACGAATCCGTTCTCGCTCCCATGGTCTTCAATTGGAATTTTTCCAGGGTCTAAGATCCAAATAGCAGAGGTGCCTAATTGATCTCTAAGCCAGAGAGGTGACTCCTTATCTTGGTACTGTTCACTAACTAACAGCAGATCACTTTGTTTCTTGGCAGCTAGCTGGTACAACAGATGATGGGCTGTTCTACTCCTTTCTATATTAGCTTGTAGAACTCGGATCATTTTCGTTTCAGGTACGCGCTTTCTCCAGGGCCTCTCGGAACACCTTACATTGGCCCGATCCGGCCACATGACACAAATCCTGCTGCGTAACGCCAATCTCCTTGCATAAGACACACTTCTTTGGGTTGATGCAATCCTTGGCTTTGTGATCATTCTGTCCACAGTAGAAGCAAGGCTTGCTTCTGTCAGGGCCCTCACAAATTTTGGCTATATGACCATAACTAAGGCATCGGTAGCATCGAAGAACTGATATTCTCCGCCTCACTCAACAACTGACCCATCCTACTTGAACCAAGCCTTCCCTTAGATGATCATCTGCAGCTTTTCCCGGCAGAGTTATAACAGCCATTCTCTGTTTCCGACTGTTAGTCTGCGTTACCATAATCCTTAGACCATCCGAAGGTTCGTTAATAATATCCTTAATGGACTCTAAAACTTCATCTTTGGTCGTGAGAGCATCAAGATCTCTAATCTCAATTGTCACCTTTGGCTCAAGACTGCGGACTGTCGCATCTTGTCCCAGGATATTCTTCAATGAGTCGCTAAATGCCGCATTATCTCGATTGCTTTTCCCGAGAGTAACAAGAACTTCACCGGCTCTAGTCTGGGTTATAGACCTAACTTCCGTTCCTGTGTCAGCAGGATTTGCCTTCTGCCGAATCTCCCGTAACACATCGTCATACGACTTGCCTTCTACTGGCTTAATTAACACAGCTGGCAGTCGAGACTTTGTTAGTTGCTTCTTGAGCATTTGACTCTGTCTCTTGCCTGGAGAATCTTCCCGCTGCAATTCAACCTGCATTTGATTCCTTTTCTCTCGTGGTTTCTTTCTGGACACAACCTTAGTCCATGACTCTACTTCTCCTCTTTCCTTTTCTTCCATTTCTCTTTCGCCATTAAGAGACTTTGATGCTTGTGCTCGATCAGTTATTGTGGTTTCGTCGACTTGTTGTATCTCCTTGTACCTAGCATTCTTACAGAAGACAATGCTGTAAATGGCCTCCTCCATCTCCACAATACCATCCTTCACATCCTTGGACATGTTTTTCTGTTTCGCCGCAGCAAGCTTCATCTTTTGAATAATATTATAGCATTTCTGCAATGCCTCTTCTTCCGTTCTCCTCAGTTTGTCAAGATGTTGGGATGGGAGAAGTATTGTATCTTCCGCAACTGCCCCATCACTCGATGACTCTCCCGTTATATTCACCTTAGACAATCGAGGCCATATCTCATTTTTCCAGTTTGCATCTCTTTCTTGGCTCGTTAGAAGACGATTCATGTTCCGAAACTGGTAAAGTGTAGGTCAGGGCCATGGTGTGGGAAGAAAATAGCGCTGACTCCAAAGAGTCCAGACCCTCGCTCTATTATCAAGCTCGTACCCTAGGTAGTGGGGCTCTAATGGCCGCCGAAGTAGGCCAGACCTTCTTACTGCCCCCTGACGACGGAACCTATAGGCTCTGTTGAATATACTACTAATCTACGCTCAGATGGCTTTGGATAATACGATTAGATTACGTCACTTCCTGTCACAGAGGAAACTTCATGCTCTATGAGCTAATAGTACAAGATAAAACTTAACCCCAAAATCACGTAACAAATCCAGTCTACACTCGATCAAGTTGATTTTAGGAGTACAATTTAGTGAGCAACGTATGTTAAACTATGGACTACGATACACACTGACCTGTTCCCAAGCTGGAATAAAATTCTCACTTCCACAAATAACAATTTTTTTCGTTAAATACACCAGTACCGCACAAGCACACTGTATGTCAAACATGGTCATCACAACAATCAATAATAATAATAATAATAATAATAATAATAATAATTGATGGTAAGTATAAAGGGCTGATAAGTTGTTAAGGGAGGTCAGGAAGGATCTGGAAAAAATGGGTATGAACCGTAAATTCATTACCAACAGAATCAAGTACGGGCATTAGATCTATAACTTCAAGGGCTATCACGAGAAAACAAACTGAACAGGGGGTGGGCGGGAAAGAGAACTGTCAAGCAGAAACTACCAGGAACCGCTCACGTTTTGTGTTTATACGACAGCATTCAATTATCCCATGCACACTTCAGAGAATAATGAGATAATGAGAATAGTTCCAGAATCCATAACATACACCATTTTTATACAGTAAGTCATTCCAACCTCAGTTAGTTACAATTTCCGTCAACAGATGTTGTTTTTGTTGTTAATGTTGTTGATATCGTTGGTATTGTATCACCTGTTTACTCCTTAGATTCATTTTCGTTGATCTTTTCCCGGCTTTATTATGTCTCGCGAGTACAAAGTAAAATATCAGCTAAAAATGGCACGAGATTCAGCCTAGCTCGATACATTCGAGATTATTCTCAATTATATCGTAGTGTACAATTAAACTGTTTACTAAGTATTGTTATTTATCTTGCTGTAAACTGCCAATTACAAAGCATCAGATTGTTTTGAGTCATATCCCCAAGTATTTAAAAAGTGTGTTTTATATTCACGATATAGTCACACCATAATATTCAAGATTTATTAATATTATTATTGAATATCCAGTACAGCATGGAGCCCTATTTTACCTAAGTACATTAGGGCTGTAGATAATAAGCATATTTTAAAAAGAAAGATGAATTGCTCAATTTGCTATAGATGTGCTGAATGAATGTTAAAAATTGCTTATAACAACAAGGTTTCTTGAAAACTTCACACAATGGTTTATAAAATTCTAGATTACTGAGATAACAACATGAATTTATCTGATTTGGATAAAACAGCTGCATGAATTCGCTCTCCAGGCACATAATTTCTTGTGGTATAAATGTGAAAAACTTGTCCAAAGCCCACTACCTTGTTATTTCTAAGATTGGGTTCTCGTATACAGTACATAAAATGGATCTTTCATTGAGATCGTAGTTTAAGAGGAGTTCCTGCGTAGGTACAATAGATTTATGCAAGTTTTCTTGATAAATGCACAGATCAGCCATAGTTAATTTTCGATTTGACAATATCATATATTTTCTTGAATATCGGACAGGCAGTTGAACTAGCAGGATGTTGAGTATTTAGATTTTCCGAAAGGCATCTCACGATATTTCGTTGATTTTGTACTTTGCAATTACCACATTCAATCCTGGTTTTCGGACACTCAGTGATATTATGAGCATCTGAACACTCGGAGCAGCAGTAAACACGTCGAAATTATCTCCTAAAGCTTGTAAAGTTTAACTTGACATGCTTTTAGTCCATGCCGTCTTGTAATTTAGGTATTACAGTGGTGGTGTGTTTACACTGGGATGTAGCTAATGAAACACGTATTTTGCTAACGGAATGAAATGAAAGCGTTGTCAATGTACTTCTGCTGTAGATGGATACGTTTGTTTTAACTAAATAAAAAAAGTCACATTACCTCGTTAAAATGCTCTTGAGGTTTTTGTGAACGACACGTTTTTATTGGGAAACCGTAATGGAACCGAGAGCTTGGGCACAGAAGAGTTCGCCTCAGAAAGAATATTGTTTGTCGACCCCATTTCAACGGGTTTGGGGATGAGATGCGATAAATGCTTATACGGTGGGTGTTTTTAAGGGCGGATGCTCTTCCTGACGTCAACCTCTTGAGAGGAGCAAAGGATAGATGAAATATATGAAGACTAGCGGACCCGTGCTGGAAATCTCGCCTGTTCATAAACCATTCTTTCCCCAATAGGTTCATAATAAGAGAGTTAAGGAAAATGGTTGTTATGTTTTTATTTGAACCAAATGATAATAGAAGACTAACTACATTTCAGGCGTCCCTACGGCCAAAATGCGAGCTGAACAGCAATTATGCCACGTATTTTCCTACAGCAACAGTATTTGCAAATCGCTCACTTCTTACAAAAATTGATATTCATGAAATTAGAAATCAATTCGTCACTACTGCTAATGCCCTTTGTGTGCTGAGTCCATTGATTGACAGCTTAGCTGTGACACTCACCGGTTATTCGATATTTATGAAATTATACGATTTGGGTACTCATTCCTTTAAATTACTATTTCTGAAGTCCATGCAAAATGATAAAGGAAAGACCTCAGAATGTTAAAATGACATGAAATAGGCATCACTGCGGCCAAAATGTGAAGTGGACAGCAATTAAGGAGCCCATTTTCCTACATTAACAGTATTTGCAAATCGCACACTTAGTACATTTTTAAAAGTATTTTTTAAAGAAATTATAGATATTTATGAAATTAGAGTGCAATTCGTCACTGATAATGTCTATTCTCTTTCATTTGATTGCTCATTTGTCACGATCGGTCGCTTGTGAGCGCCGTAGGAGGGATCTATACAACTGAAATGATATAGATGATGAATGAAACTGGACAAGGAGATGGAAGAAAAAGGTCGTGGCCTATTAGAAGGCACCGTCGCAGTATTTGCCTGGAGTTTAAAATGGGAAACCGCGGAAAACCATTCCAAGGATGACCAACAGTGGAGTCAAACCCACATCTGTCGAATACGAAGTTTGGCCTCATGACCTAGCGCTGCACATTAGTGAGCGTAGCTACTGCTGTAAATTTCAGAAAGAATAATAGTTTGTTCGGCTATGCCAAGAAATTTAAATTCTGGTCTGAGGGCTGGAACGGGGTACACTCAGCCTCGTGAGGCAAAACTGAGAATAGGAAGTTTCGATTCTCTTCTCAGCCATCTAGGAAGTAGTTTTTCGTGGTTTCCAAATTCTACTGCAGGAAAATGCCGGTATTGTTTCTAACTTAAGGCCACGATGTTGCAAAGCCCCTAAATCAATCAACAACAACAAAACACAACACATAATAGTTTGTTATTTGTGACAGCTTGTTCTATCAGAAAACAGAATCGCAATGGATTACCATAGAATATGATGCGTATTTTGTAACATTATACGTTTGGTTCAATCAAGAGTGACATATTTTGGCATATGAACAAATTTTCAGTATGGAAAGGAAACGTATAGTAATGTATGCTAGAAAGTTGCCTTCTGTGGTCTCGGGGCACATAATGAGACTCTGGATGCAAAAGTCAAGTGTTCGATTCCCGGCTCTGCCAAGAAAGTTTGTCGGTTGGAATGGGGTACATTCTGCTTCGAGGCAAAACTGAGAGATATGGGCTCGCACTGCAATGCGGCTATCCTAGAGGTAGTTTTTTTTGTTGTTGTTATCCAATTCTTATCCAGGCAAATGCCACGATGGCTCTTAACTTAAGGCCACGGCTGCCTCATTCCCGAACCATCACCTGAATTGCAAATACACACTAATACAGCCATCACAATAGCACAGGTTATCAGACAAAATAAAGCGCGCACACACAAGCAAGTACACGGGGCTGAATGATCACGATGTCCAAGCCCATCAAATGAAATAACAACATTATTAATACTCAGCAATTTATCTAGGTTTATGCCATGTCATGTGTGGGGCTTAGCCTGGGAACACCAAGATAGGCTCATCAGCGGGCTCTTGGCATCCTTGACTGGGACCCCACAGGAGTAGCAAACTGCGCGCTACCTCCTTTCTCATGAAGCGCTTCTTTACTGCGGGAGCTAAGAGCTGCAGAAGCCTTTCACCTCCCTATAAAGACTTCCAAAAAGATTGTACAGTATATTGGACTTTATAGGGAAGTGAAAGGTTGATAGAGCTTTTAGCTCTCGCAGTAAAGAAGCGCTGGTGCGCTTCATAAGATGAGGGGTAGCGAGCGCGCTGTTTGCTACTCCTGTGGGGATCCGGGAACAGACGCCAGGATCACGCTGATGAGCCTATCTTGGTGTTTCTAGGCGAAACCCTGCATAAGACACGGCATAATCCTAGGAAACTTTCTGAGTTTTAAGCCAATATAACAACATTGTCGTTAACCAGCTTTGGACTCTTTATGGCAGCACTCAAGAATTCATCCTTGTGGCCATATGTCATATTGTGAAATATAGAAGCAGCGTAAATTATATTTTTAGCCTATTTTCATTTATGAAAAAAAAATAGGCTTATGAGATCACCTATTGTCCGTGTGTCTGCCTGTGTGTGCGTGTATGTGTGATGGTGTGTGTCCCCCCTAATAACTCCTAAACGGCTGGAGCGATTTCAATGAAACTCGGTAAGTTCATAGCACTATTCCGGGCGACCCCGACCGTGCCCTTCAAATTATATTACGTCTCACCAATCCAACATGGCGGCTGTGCGAAGTATTTCACCGGTATTCGATATCTCTGAAACTATTACCGGTATCACCATCAAATTTTGTACGCAGATAATGGTCACTACTGGAAGTTCATCCATGAGACTTTCAAAAACCGGTTAACTACAAAATGAACATGGAGGCCAATCGAAGTTCAAAGTTTTAAATGGACTTTTCTCGCAATTTAATGATGCAAACGCAATGAAACTTGGTACAGCAAATGATTATACTCATTGTAATGCAATGTTATCTAATTTAGTTCAATTGTTTATATAACCTCATGTTGGCGGCTGCGCGAATTTCGAAAATTAAGTTTTTATTTATTGTGTTCTAATCATGCGATCGAAATCAACATTAGCATAATGAACGTACCCAATAATCATCATCTAATAGTACATAACTCTATGGCCTACACATATTAAAATCCAACATGGCGACCATCAGAAATATTTAGACAGTTCTCAATATCTATTAATCTACTACAGCAATCAACTTGAAATTTTGTAAGTGTATAGAGGCTATAAGCATAAGTTCACCTATGGGACGTTCAATAACCCGGCGAGCACAAATTCAACATGGCGGCGACGCGAACTTTAAATATTCAAATGGACGTTTCTTGTGTTTTAACCATCCGAGAGCAGTGAAACTTGATACGGTAGGCCTACAGTATATGCTTATACAAATATTTATCGACTGTCATCTAATTCACTTAAATTATTTTCATAACCACAAGATGGCGGCTGAGCAAAGTTTTAAAATCCCGCTTTAATTTCTTATGTCCTAATCATGCGATTGAAGTTTGAATAAGACACCTACACAATAATCTTCATGTAATAGTACATAAATCTAAGGCCTATAATATAAAAATCCAACATGGTGACCATCCAAAATACTGTATTTAGACGGTTCTCAATAACTACGAATCTATTACAGCATTCAAACTGATAATTTGTATGTTGATAGATGCAATGGATATTAGTAGGATGTATGAAAATAGGCTGTTTAGTTCTTCACGGAACTACCTGTTCCTTATCCGGGTTTGATCCTTCGTAACCTATCCTTAAGGAACATTATTGCGTAACAGAAATAGCCATACTGATCCGTTAGTATCGACCTATAAGGAATCAAGGTCGATGATGAAGTATGTTCCATTTTTTGTATTTTGTTTGTGTGATTAAGGCAACTGTAGTGTATGTCTACCACTTATTATTCCCAATTTTAACAAGCTCGGGGATGAGACGGGATGAAATTCCATCGGGCGGATGTTTCTACGGCCGAATGCCCTTCATGACGCCAACCTCATGAGAGGAGTCAATGAGAGATGAAATTAATGAAAATGGACAAGGATGTGGAAGGAAGTGGCCGTGGCCTGTCAGAAGGTACTCTCCCAGCATTTGCCTGGAGTTAAAAATGGGGAAACAACGGAAAGTCATTTCAATGGCAGCTGATGTTAGGGTTCGAACCGACGTCTACCGAGTTCACAGAAAGCTTGGTCCCATGGCCTAGCGCAGCGCTTTAGCGAGCGTAGCTACCGCTGTCGGTATTATGGCAACTGTAGTAGTCTGTGAAATAGTAATGTTTAGGGTCTAAGATTGAGGTAGAGATCTTGGGACTTGAAACAAGCTACCATTGCGGCAGTTACCTTGAGGAAGTATGGAAATCTTGCACAAATACTCACTACTTCATATGTCAGTGGCGAAAGATCACATGGCCGCCAAGTAGCTGTGCAACTCCATCTAATTCGGACCAAAGACTCCGTAGTTGTTGTTGCTTGTATTAGGGGCTGCGACATTGTAGTCATACAGCCATGTGTATTTGGGTGAGTGTCAAGCTTGTCTGATAACTTGTGCTCTTGTGGTGGCTGTATTAGTGTGTGTATTTCAGATGAGGATGGGAAGTACTGCAGGCGGTGGAAGGGAGCAGCCATGACCTTAAGTTAGGAACCATCCCAACATTAACCTGGAGTAGAAGTGGGAAACCACGGAAACCCACTTCTAGGATGGCTGAGGTGGGAATCGAAACCTTCTCTTATCAGTTTTACCTCACGAGGCTTAGTGTAGCCCGTTCCAGCCCTCATTCCAGAATTGGAATTCCTTGCCAGAGCTGGGAATCGAACCCGGACCTCCGGGACGACAGCCAAGAGCCCTACTAGTGTACTCTTTTACGGGAACGACTAATATTTTGTTCGCTTAACTTTTTTCTTTATTTTCTTCTTCTTAATTTTCCTTTTATTTGCTAGAAATATCATTGTATTTACTTTTCCTTTAGTTTATCATACTGCCTGTTTGTCCGGGTGTTATTTACAATGTGTGTATCTGGACTGCCGTTTAATATCGCGAATTAATATCACCTCCAATCTAAATACTATGAAATATAATTGACAGTTTTTCAATACTTAAGTTACTAGTGACAATACTCGGAATAAATCTCCAGTAAAGGGGATTATGTTGTCCTACTAATGTATATTTACAACAGTAGGTCAGTAAATATCTATTATTGCTGAACCCTTTAATTTTCAGTTGATGATTATCAGGTAAAGCATTTCAGAGGGATTTAACGAAAATGATATATGGCATTGACCGAAAATGAAAATAGAAGAATTATATGGTCATAAAAAGTGGACTAGGCCTATTTACACAGCTTCATCTAAGTGACTGATTTCATGAGTCGATTATACTCAGGTCATGGAATATACAGGGTGTATCCGTAATGTGGTTACAAACTTTCAGCGATGATGGAGGAAGGCAAATGAATCAATGTGGGATAAGGACCATAGTTAGTTAGTTTGTTGGTTATTGTTGTTTAAAGGGGCGGAACTACGAGGTCAACTGCCCCGAACCATAGTTAAAGCCCTGCGTGGATGCTGATATCCGTGGATAAACCCGTAAAATGATTCGCCATGCAGATATGGTTTGCAAAACTTTGCGGATAGTGGATAAGCTGCGGATAATATTGAGAGTAAATTTGCGGATAGTTTTTAGAATAAAATGTTGAACTACATTATTAAATAAAAAAAAAAGTCCTCTCGGCACGCCGGAAGGCGGAGGTAGATTTCACCGGACAAACTTGGGGATAGGCGAAAATAGGCAGAATATGCAGATTTTCGTAGAAGGATCAGACCTCATTTAATGCGAGAAGGTATTTTATAATTGGAGCTTAATTAACTTTGTTTTTCGTCATTTTATGCTTATTTTAAACATTTTATTGTCTTATGGGAACGGTAACCTTCTTGTCATTTGGGGTCCATTTTTATACTTGTGGTCACACTGTCCTTATGCTAGGTTTCGACACTGATGTGCAACTATGTAACGGTCTGTTACTTCTTCACGCAAAATTATATCTACCGCAGAGATTTTGGTTGGTTCCTCAGTTTAGGGGCTGCGACAACGCGGTCATGTAACCCCGTGTACTTTGGGATGGCTGTATTAGTCTGTAATTCAGGTAAGGACTGCAGACGGTCAATTTCAAGCAGTAGTTACTAATGTTGCTACCAGGTACTACCGTCAACGACACCTAGCTGTGAACTTGGCTACTAGATGCCACCGCAACCAGCAACTCGCAACGAACGTTGGAACTTCCCCTCCAAAGGAAAGCATACTGAGGGATTTTTGGTGCTCTTAGAAAATCCGACGACTTCGGCCGGCTTTGAACTCGCGACCTTGGGCATAAACATTCAGCATGCTACCAGTTACGTCACCGAAGCCGCTTCACACTTAGATGGAAATCTGAATCTGATCTCGTGCAAGTGCGTTATCTTGGCAACGTCTGATGGCTCATCCCTCATCAATTTAGTAGTGTTGCCATGGCAACCACTGATAGGTCTTGGCATTTTCTTATAATTCCGAAATTATTTTTCTCATCCCTTGGCATAATGGTGGGTTATATCAAAAATTCTTTCAGACAAAAGTTTTAGGTAATTATTATGGGAATATTGTCCATTTTGTACGGTTTTGATATTGTGCCTATTTAGAGAGATTTGATTAATGTTTCCCGAAAAACCCACTTTTTCCCACCCCTTTGGTCAATGGTTGGTGCTATAAAAAAAACTCTTCAAACATACATTTTTGGGCTTTATCCGACACATAGTATGAATGTTGAACGGATTCGATATTTCACATATTAAGAGAGTTATAGCAATATTTCACTTTTTCGAAAAAAAAGCCCCCCATTTTCACCCCCCAACGACCGATTTAGCCCAGTAACGAACTCGACCGAGATTTTATAGGTATACGTATTCGGTAAAAAATTCAAAGTGATTGGTACAAAATTACGGCAGTTATCGTGTCCACAATAAACTGATATACATATACATACATAAATTATATATAACTTTTGAACTGACGGTGGTTTTGGGGCCTGGGGATGTGAAACGCGAAGATATGTCGAAATTTTCCGGAAGTCGAAACATGGTACCCATTGCAATAGTTAGCTTTCTAACGAAATCTACCTCTGGTTGGTTCCTCAGTTTAGGGGCTGCGACAACGCGGTCATCTAACCCCGTGTACTTTGGGTGAGTGTAGAATCTGTCTGATACACGGTGTGAATTGTAATGGCTGTATTAGTCTTAATTCATGTAAGTACTGCAGACGGTCAATTTCAAGCAGTAGTTCCTAATGTTGCTACCAGGTACAACCGTCAACGACACCTAGCTGTGAACTTGGCTACTAGATGCCACCCCAACCATCAACTCGCAACGAACGTTGGAACTTCCCCTCCAAAGGAAAGCATACTGAGGGATTCTAGTGCTCTTAGAAAATCCGACGACTTCGGCCGGCTTTGAAACCGCGACATTGGGCATAGACATTCAGCATGCTACCAGTTACGTCACCGAAGCCGCTTCCCACTTTATCAGGCGGCTTTGGTGGCGTAGTCGGTAACATGCTGAGCTTCTATGCCCAAGATACCGGGTTCAAACCCGGCCGAAGCCGTCGGATTTTTTAAGAGCGTTAAATATCCCTCAGTATGCCTTCCTTCGGAGGGGAAGTAAAGCCGGCGGTCCCATGTCATAGATTTATGGCATGTTAAAGATCCTTCCACTAATTGCACCTGTGTGAAGCTAAATTGGATAGGTTAAGAATGTATACAACGCTCTTAGGTTTCTATGTTCGTTGCCAAGAGCCGACTGCGGCGGCGTCTAGTAGCTCAGTTCTGAACTTGGCCTCGTAGTCGTTGACAGTGGCGCTTGGCGGCAAAAGTAGGAACTATCTGAAAAATTGTTAGTTGCAGTACTTAAATTAACAAACAGATAACACACACTAATACAGTCATCACAATTAACACCGGTTATCAGACAGATTCTACACACACCCAAAGTACACGGGGCTACATGACCGCGTTGTCGCAGCCCCTAAACTTAAGAACCAACCAACCAACCACTTAATCAGATGGAAATACTGAATCTGATCTCGTGCAAGTGCGTTGTCATGGCAACGTCTGATGGTCCATGCCTCATCAATTTAGTAGTGTTGCCATGGCAACCACTGATAGCTCTTGGCATTTTCTTATAATTCCGAAATCATTTTTCTCGTCCCTTGGCGTAATGGTGGGTCATATCAAAAATTCTTTCAGACAAAAGTTTTAGGTAATTATTAGGGGAATATTGTCCATTTTGTACGGTTTTGATATTGTGCCTATTAAGAGAGATATGATTAATGTTTCCCGAAAAACCCTCTTTTTTCCACCCCTTTGGTCAATGGTTGGTGCTATCAAAAATCTTATTTGACATAAATTTTTGGCACTTATCCGACACATATTATGAACTTTGAATGGATTCGATATTGCACGTATTAAGAGAGTTATAGCGAAATTTCACTTTTTCGAAAAAAGCCCCCCATTTTCACCCCCTTCGACCGATTTAGCCCAGTAACGAACTCGACCGAGATTTTATAGGTATACATCTTCGGTAAAAAATTCGAAGTAATTGGTGCAAAATTACGGCAGTTATCGTGTCCACAAGAAACTGATATACATATATATATACATATATATATACATAAATTATATATAAACTTTTGAACTGACGGTGGTTTTGGGGTCTGGGGGATGTGAAACGCGAAGATATGTCGAAATTTTCCGGAAGTCGAAACATGGGACCCATTGCAATAGTTAGCTTTCTAATGAAATCTACCTAATAGCTTTCTAATGAAATCTACCTAATTACGAGCCTTACGGTAGCCGCATATGATGTGTAACATCTGACTTAGAAGAAACCTCACGTGAAATTGTTGATACACCGATATTTTATAGTTGGCACAAATATTAATCTATTGTAAAAGGGAGTGTTTTACATATATTGTAGTTTATAATACGAATCTCATTTTATTAGATGATTTGTAGCTTCCACCAGCACTAGCCTAAATAAAGAATACGATATGTATTAACTAGATTTATAGACGCGACACCGCTCAAAACCTTCAATTCCTTATAAATAGGCCATCTTGCGAGTAAATGCAATGTGCACAACAGTAGATCATGAAAGGCTTGCCCAGTTCCCGGACCTCTTGATTCACAGACCAACACGTAATTTCATATGGATTCTGTTAAAATGAGTCATATTGATATGATAAATATCGTTTAAAATTATACAGTAGTCACTTCATAATGCTATTCTAATGGGAGACAACTTTGTTTTGCCCAACATCAGCTGATTTCATTTTGGCCCCACGGTCTGTCGGTAGAAGCATAGCGGGCGCACTCTCTATCCCATTGTATGCTCGAAGCATTCCACAGCAAATGTATAAAGGAGAATGTAATGGGAACTTACCAAAAAATACTGATATCAGAACAGTTCTGTAGGAATACTATGAAAACTTTTAATACCTGGGATATTCCGGCGCTGACATACACGTTTGCTCTACTAAGACGGTCGAAGACAGTACCGAATGACAATGATATAAATACAAGAATAACAAAGAAATCTACAATTGGGTCAGCGATATTTCCTCAATTTCAAGAAAGCAAATGCTGGATCTAGATCACTCACCTCCATAATAAACAGGTCTCTATGTGTTTCAATCACTTGACACCAGAGTTCGCATGAGCGTTTACCGTTCAGTATTTCATATACATTCCACATGGCCGAGAGTACGTCATGGTATCAATTTCCGACACCGCGCGCTCATTGTTTCCTATTTCCACTGCCAGCTGGATCGATGGATCCAGCTGGCAGTGCGTGTTACACACTTCCGTTCGATCTACCACTGCCAGCTGGATCGTTCCGGTCCACTTCCGTCCCATTTTTCAAAATCACTCCCACAAAAATATCCAGCAACCGAGTGGAAAGATGTTACATATCGATAAGTTTAGTTTTTGCTAAGATCTGCGTCTTTCACGTTTCTTTTTATTTCCCTACTTGCTTTCGCGTGGATTGTATGAGAATAATATAGAAGTGAGAGCAGCCAGTCATGGAAATACCCTCAATTAGTGTTGACTTCTGTCAAAAGAAAAGTCCTTTATACCTGCGCTTGCCTGAATGGGAAAATCCGACAACTACGTAAGCGCTATAATTAGCCACCCGCTGTTTTACCTGCCGTTACTCAGAGGGACACAACTCAGTCAACATTGTCTTGCGATTCACTTATAGCCTGTGGGAACGAATTTCTCCCTGAATGTCTAAATGTGTTGCTTTAATACTTTATCCTTTTTCTAATCAATTAAAAATATTATTAAGTGTCATCGGCTTCGGATATAAATGTGCGGATGCGGGATGGATGCGAATAACAATCGTGTGGATGCGGGGTGGATATGGATAACAATCGTACGGATGTGGGGTGGATGTGGATAACAATCGTACGGATGTGGGGTGGATGTGGATAAAAGTCGTACGGATGTGGGGTGGATGTGGATAAAAGTCGTGCGGATGCGGGGTGGATATGGATAACAATCGTACGGATGTGGGGTGGATGTCGATAACAATCGTACGGATATGGGGTGGATGTGGATAACAATCGTACGGATGTGGGGTGGATGTGGATAAAAGTCGTGCGGATGCGGGGTGGATATGGATAACAATCGTGCGGATGTGGGGTGGATGTGGATAACAATCGTACGGATGTGGGGTGGATGTGGATAAAAGTCGTACGGATGTGGGGTGGATGTGGATAAAAGTCGTGCGGATGCGGGGTGGATATGGATAACAATCGTACGGATGTGGGGTGGATGTGGATAACAATCGTACGGATGTGGGGTGGATGTGGATAACAATCGTACGGATGTGGGGTGGATGTGGATAAAAGTCGTGCGGATGCGGGGTGGATATGGATAACAATCGTGCGGATGTGGGGTGGATGTGGATAACAGTCGTGCGGATTCGGGGCAGATGCGGATGCAGGGTGGATGCGAATAACAATTGCACGGATGTTGGATGGATGTGGATAACAGTCGTACGGATGCGGATGTGGGGTGGATGTGGACAACGGGCGTGCGGATGCGGGGCGGATGCAGATAACGTTTCTTTATCCGCTCAGAGCTCTAACCCTAGTACGGTAACTATCGAGTCACAAGTTATAAGCAAAATGCTACTCATTGAATACCGATTACCTGCATACGTTAGTGGCTTTTACGGGTGTTTATACGTGCCAACACCATGTCGTTGGCTTTCGGCAGCTTTAGCCAAGGCATATTAAGTTTTAACCACAACAAAAATAATGTAAAGCTGAAATTTGGCGTAGATGTACCCTAGTACCCTAGTAAATAATCCTGAAAAGTCCCCATCTCTGCGTTGTCCGCGTCATAGTTTTTGGAAAGTTCAAAAGGGCTTATATGGAGCCTAAGTGCCAAAAACAGCATTTTTGCTTCCTGCGTTCAAAATATTGATCCAAAATCAGTTCTAATGAGCTTTGATAGTAATAAGAGAAGGACTGCGTTAAAAATAACGCTCTTATTGGTCGTAATTATTGCCATATAGTTAAACAGATGAGTAATCAAACATTTTCAGCTGAATTTTTCTCACGAAAATTTAGCTAATTTGTCATTAGCCGGGACTTATCGTGTAAACAGCTGCTGATAGCGACTAAAGACCCCAAGTAAAAGTTGTAAAGCACACTTGTAGCTTTAAAACGATACATTGCCCATGTTCATCCGACAAACAGCAGCAGAGATACAGTTACAAATATAAAAGTGCAAGTGTGGCAGTCGCTTTCCGAACGAACGCGCATTTACGCTTGTGTGCTCCATCTATTCACCTTTGCTGACCCCATTTTGCATCTTTGATCAAGAGCATTTGGGATGGTATTCCTTTGAATCCAGGTAAGCTAGCAGAAACAGTTTGCATAGAACAAAACGAGTTTAATGCAGTTAACAGTTAAACGTACATTCATAATATGCATAATGCAAATAATAACAATACAAAGCTTAAAAAGCTTTCTTTAGACAAAGAACACTTGCAAAACAAAGCTTACATCGGACTCAATCGTCCTCCTCGTCATCTGAGCCATCAAATGTGACGTGGCCACACGCTTTTCCACTGCAGTGCCCACACATTAAGGAGCATTCTAACCCGGAACGTACACACTCACACCGGCTGCCACAAGAGATCTTGCAGTTGCAGGACACCAAATGTGTCCTGGAGCAGCTGGAAGATGAGTTGTCAATGGTACTAAAGCTGAGTGTTGGATTTTCCATTCCCATTGGGTCGGGTCCAAAGAAAATCCTAACCATTCCTGAACTTGCAAATGTACCCGCAGTGAATGTTGTTTGCATGCCGCCGAAGTCGGCAGAAGTGAAGCCAGCTGAAATGATGCTGTGACCGGTTGTTTGGCAATTTTTAAGCTGTATTTCACTACCCGAAGTTCGTCGAGGCTCTTGCACTCCAATTTGGCACTATCGTAGAGCCAAATGGCGAACTTCTCTCCAGCTGATATTATGGCCTTTTCATCTGGAGCCGTAGAGACGAATACCTTCATTTCCTCGCGTAAAGATGCGAAATCTTTCAATATTTTCCAGGCTTGCTGTTTGATGTACTCTACCCACAGATTTCCTGTGTGATATTTCTGGCTCATTGAAGAAAATGTGTCATGAAGCGACTCTTTGAGACGTTGAAGGCGAGGATATGATAGCAAGTCAGTGCCTTCTTGGAATGCAGTAAGAAGCGCCTCTATTTCGTCCTTGTCATCCTTCATCCCGTCGTTCATGTTGAGTAACATTGTCCCGACAGCCTGTTTTGTCAGAAAATGCGCTCTGTGGGCCCTAGAACATGCACAGTTTCGCGTTATTGATGCATTTGAAATTGAAGGCATAACGTAATCATTAACAGCGAGCTAATTGCAAGCCTACCTAGAATATGCGTGTCCAGACATCATGTGAGTCACTGACGATTTAGCGTATATTTCCGCCCAGAGCTCCTCCGAACCGCATCCATTCATCACGTAGCCGATTGCCCCAAGAATCGACATCAGAATGTGAAATCCGCCTAGACGAACAACCACGTTTTTGAGTTCCTCTGAAGTGTCCGATGCGACTATCTCTGCAACTTTCGCGTATAGGGGCTGGTCAAAGGTTACGAAACAAGTGCTTTCTTTCAGTTCCGCGCACTCTCTTGCGGCAAACTTCAACGCGGAATATATAGTTGATGGATAGCTCGGTTCCAAGTTAATGAACGGCAAGGCATTAACTGACGTTGTCTGGGAGCATGAGCAGATAGTGACGTCTTCATAAAGACGTTCCACGAAGCGGGTAAATTAATATCTGACCACCGTCCAGATAACCACAAGGAGTTCATCATCGACGCAATAGCCACAGAGTTTGGGGCTTCCACAGTTAACTCCTTAATCTTGACGTCCTTGAACCAGGAGAAGAGGGTTTCCGATACCACGAAATGTTGAACTTTCCCATCGCCGCAATCACACCAGCATTAGGAACTTCTCGTGTACGTGGGAGTGGAGATATTTCACTGTCAGGCGCTGGACCTGTGCACTTGATGCCTCCCATGCAGTGAAATGTGTTTCGCCCGTCCAATGTCCTTATGTTATAGTCAGCGTTGTCAAAGCAAAACTGCGTGAACGCTCCAGCATTCGGGATGGGACGTTCTTCACGAAGCGCTGAAACTTCGTACCTGTGGACTTCCGCCACATTTACTGAAAATCCAAGACTGTTTAGAAGCTGAATTAATTGTTTCGAGTATTGTTGGCCTGCTCCGACAGGCCGAGCGCTGTCACCTAGAAACGCGATCGGGTGCCTTTTCAACAGCGGTTTTGCTTTGGGACCGTAACTCGGTAACCGTTTCTCGCATAGACATGGGTAATGTACCAATGTAAAGCTAAAAGTATGCTTTATAACTTTCATTCTGTGTCTTTAGTCAATATAAGCAGATGTTTAAAAATAATGACCTGCTAATGACAAATATCCAAATTTTCGTGTAAAAATTGTATTAAAAATGTTAAATTAGTCGTTTTTTTTCCTTCATCGTTAGCAATAATTAGGCCTGATAAGTTCGTTATACTACTGGTTCATTTTTATTAATTGCTTAAGCTCGCGAGAACTAAATTTGGATCAATATTTTGAACGCAGGAAGCAAAAATGCTGTTTTTGGCACTTACGCCCCATTTAAGCCCTTTTGAACCCTCCAAAAACTATGACGCGGACACCGCAGAGATGGGGACTTTTTAGGATTTGTTTCTAGGGTACTAGGGAACATCGATGCCAAATTTCATCTTTACATTATATTTTTTGAGGTTGGTCGTATTTTTTGTATACTTAAGGAACGCCTGCAAGACGAAATTCCGCCACCCCGGCGTCTGCTAAGAACTAGAATTGAGAATGGACGTTAAACAACTGCGATTTTTAATAACTGTTGACTCGATCCTTTCCGGAGTATGGGTCCTTATCTCAAATGGATCTACTTGTCTTCCTCCATCATCCCTGAAAGTTTGGTTGGTTGGTTCCTCAGTTTTGGGGCTGCGATAACGCGGTCATGTAGCCCCGTGTACTTTGGATGTGTGAAGAATCTGTCAGATAACCGATGTTAATTGTGTTGGCTGTATTAGTGGGTGTTATCTGGAATTCAGGTAAGGACTGCAGACGATCAATTTCAAGTGGTTCCTACTTTTAATACCAAATGCTACCGTCAAAGTCCCCTAGCTGTGAACTTGTCTACTAGATGCCACCAAAACTGGCACCTGGCGGCAAACGTTGGAACTCAATAGTGCGTTAATCAAATCTAATCTACTAATTTATCCCTGAAAGTTAGTAACCTAATCAGTGTAATCACGGATACACCCAGTAGACTATATATTTCCCTAATACTTTTGAAATAACAATAAAGAGAGTTGCGTGAAAACCATTTAACAGTTTGATTATGCTGATGATTTGGTTGTAATGCCAGACTCAGTAGAAACCTAACAATCCAACATGTTGAAAATTCTAATCCCTGAGGACCTAGTTCGACTCCTACGTCTGTCAGGAAATCTAATTCCTGCCTGAAGGCTGGAAATGAGTGCAGGCTGAACTGATAAGAAGTGGATTCACACTTCTACTTCAAGCAAATACTGGGATGATACCTAACGGAAGGCCATGGTCACCTCCTACCCAATTCTAGTCCAAATTACAAATTAACACAATTTTACACCCAACACAATAATCGCGAGATAGCGCGAAATCGTAGTATTGGACCCTAAAGTTTTTAAAAGTCGTTCAAAATTTGAGTTTTTAAATTCTAGCCTCTCCGAGAATCATTTAAAATTTTAAAAAATCAGTGCTACCTACATAATACAACAAAATCCCTAAAACATCACTAAATTCAAATTTCTTCGGAAGTGTAATTTTAATTGCCTGTAGGCACATGTAGTAACGAAGGCATCAAGGCTCTTGAAATGGGAGATTACTATGAATTATATCAAATGTTGCCTCATAAATATTCACTTGGAACAAATCCAACGTTCTCCTACTAATGTGGAAGAGATTAGCATTTTGACGGTGTCAATGCAATACCTCGTATCTGAGAATGGTCGTATTTGAGTTTCATTATGATCGGTGCAGCCTGCCAGCCGTGTGTGTATGTGCCGTCCAACATAACAATAATATTCACGTCAGATTTGCTTTCCTGTGGAGTTTTAAATTAACTGTATATCATAATAATACAAAAGATACGAGCCTTACAGTAGTTGCATATGATGTGTAACATCTGACATGTTATCCTACTCGTCACATCTTGGACATTCTTAAAATGTTAATTTACGCTCCGTTTTCATATCCTACTGGTGCTCTCATGAATGTATAGATTGAATTGGAGATATTTTACTGTCACACTTGTTTGAACAAACATCACATATTATATTGTAAATTAAGAGGAGGAATGAAACCATAGTCTCTAGCCTATCTATAGACTACTAGAAATAATGTTCAATACAATCAAATTTCCCAACTCCTGCTTGGTGCAAACTATTGTAATTAAAATTAGATAAATCTTAATTTCATGTAGATTTAGTTAAAATGATACATAATGTTATGATATATTGAACCCTTCAGAATAGCAGTGTTTTATGCAAGAATCTTGATCAAGGGGTCGCGCTCAGTTCATAGTGTGATGTTTACGTCCGCCAAACAACATGCTTTACTGAGGCAAGGGTCATAGGATAAAAACTGTAATTAAGAAAGTAAGGAGACAATAACAAGATTTAATAACTAATTGTGCATAAAAGAAAATAAACAAACAATAATAAAAAATATCCTCCCTGAATTTTTCCCTGACAGGAATATCTAACACTTTGAGGAGTCAGATGGATCTCCCCCTTTATAATAAAATTGTGGATCCTAATTCCACTACCTTGCATTTGAGTTTTATGTGCGCGTGATGACTAACTACGAGAAAATGAGTACTTGGATGACCGTTCGTTCACAACGGGTTAACAGCCACGGTGCTCACGAACAATCATCACGTAAATCAACGTTTATGGATATGGGCATGACATTAATAAAAACCCTTAAAAACTCTAGTGCTGACACACACTACAAATCTATTATTTACAGGAATCTCTCTGAGATCCTCATTAGCGCGAAGACGCACTTAACAACATGAGCTACCAACTGGCCAATTGCTCAATACACACAAGGAAAGACAGCATTACACGTGACTCACGGGTCACTGAAATGAAAATAAACCTGGAATAAACCAACAACAACAAAAGCCTGACCGGCTAAGATTACTTTATATGAACGAAACTGCATGTTAAGGTAACGCGTCGGAGATTATCGTGATTCGTAGGCAACTCCCATTTATTTCAACAATTCTTTTACCATTGATCAGTTCTTATCTGTAATTTAAGTAATTAGGGAGCTAACGAGCACTCCTCACTAATGACCATGCTTTGCACGTTCAGACAGCCTTGTGAAACATCTCCCCCCTTTCCTCAAATACTTGTCGTGTCCCAGTCCAGTGTATATAAATAGCTGACCAACTGTTCCGTTACCTCACGGAATCAACAGCAACAAAAATCTCATCCAACTCAACATATGGTCAGACATAATCACATATCCACAATTGCCCTCGCAAGAATACAATATGGACCGGGTACCAAGCTGACAGAAATCAGTCTCAGCTGAAATTCCCGCTTGTAATACCACAAAAATACACACATACACACATCTGGGACTGACATGACGCTTTTCACACAGGTCTGCTGAATAGGTGCTCACAAACATTAAACACAATATTTAAAACCTACGATAGAGCTGATTACTCTTCGTCACAAATTACATTGCTCCAATCGGCAATAGTCACACTGAATCTGATCAATAATAAATCTTAAACAATTTTAATTACCCTCCAATCTACTGTATAATTACATTAATTCAGTCCTACTTCTGAAACACAACAGATCTCCGAGAGACGTTTTTAACCGCATTGCGTAACATATGCAAACACGGCCGTTCACATAGCTACGTTAGTTAACACAATACAAAAACAAGAACCTTCCACTAACTACATTCGTGCGAGCTGCTTCCATACAAAAGTGTGTCAGACCCAAAACTAAGTATACTACGTTAATCACACAAGCAATGTATTTACAAAAATATGTCCCATAAACCATAAGTTAATTTATCAAATAATAAAGAATATTATTTTGTACTCATCTCTCTTGTAGTCACCCGTCAAAGAACGTCTGCTGCCATTTCCCAACTGAATGGTTCTATCTCATCTCAGCCATCTGGACGGAGAGTTGAGAATTCCAAACTTCCTCTGTAGTCGTCGGTGTCATCTCTGGCGCTGCTTCAAAAATTAGATTATTATACACTTGATATCTGACTACTAATTTCGCTGTTCTGGTACTACTTTCCCTGTCACAGTTCGTTGGCGAATTATCGACGATACTGCCCCTACAATATAGTACTGTGACTATCTATCACTGAATTTAACACTTTACAATAACAACCTGTGTCCACGACACACAAAATAGAAATCGTTCTGTCCGCAGACGAACAGTAATAAAACGACTACGCCCGTAGACGCACAGAATAATAGTCTACGTCCTCAGACGAACAGAATAGAAGTCAATGTCTTGGCTTTTCATGCCACTTATAAAAGAACTGGCCCTAGGTCTCGATGGGGGGGGATTTATGTAAAAATTTCTCGAAATAATTATGGTACAGGCATGAAATAGATATCACTGAACTCGTAACATTGCACAGGTCAAGAATATGCTCATTAATCCTAGAATCGATCGTAGAGATTTTGTCTAGGCGATTTCCCGCGTGAATGCTAGCCGAGCGTGCCCACGCTAGACCTGCCGCGTTAACTAGGCATTTTTCTCTCATTGGTTCTAACATTTTCTGTAATTTGGCGGTTCGTAGCAGATCTTGGCGTCGTAGGAGTGTCCAGCCTGCTCATCAGCCACTCACATTACTGCATCATTTCTTCTAGGCGCGAATATCACAATGAACATACTAGCAGCATGTCTCACTGCGCGTCGCTTCTATTTGAGGCGGCCCACCTGTCCTTCTGACACATCGCTATGCTATTTCCTTTCACAGCTAAGATATTTAGCCTATTGTCAACCTGCTTCAGGTATGTCCCCGCTGTCTCCAACCAATGCTTGAAATTTCCTCATCTCCGTCTGGCTACTTTCATGATGCTGGTTGAAATATTTATTAATTGGAGAAATAAAACATAGAATCATTTATCCAACAGAGGATAAAAGGGTTCACAACTCTCCCACTCACAAAATTTCGAACTTAGGAATAAAGTCGACAATTTTTAAAAGACTTCCGTAGGCCAAATTGTTTTATTTCAGAATCACCCCTTTTCTATTACTGGTCTAGTCGCTCCTGTCTTGAATGGCATTTACTCGTTTTCATTTCCTGCTCGTATCTCCCCCTCTCAGTCTGCTGCATGACGCTCTGGTGCCTGAGGCAACACTCTGCTCGTCTTGTTAATGTTTGTCAACAACAACACTACTTCCTCGTTTACGTGCCGTACTCAACTGCTCCTCGTGCACTTTGTTGATAATATGACGTCCATATATTCAAACTGCATCATTAATTTTGGCGCCCCCATGGCTCACTTCGACCATACTTTTTTAGGTTGGCAGCGTTGTAGACTGACATTGTTCCTGTGCTCAATTCTTTCACTCTGTAAGCATTGTTTCCAAGGTTTCTTACGATAGAATAGGGTCCTATGAACTTTTCGCAGAATTTACTGAAGATTTTCTTTTCTGGGTCCGATGTAGCAGGTCGTTTCACCAAAACGAGCTGGTTGATTTCAAGATCCCTGTGAAACCTCTTATTTCTCACTCGCCGTAATCTGCGGTCTGCTTGTTTTCTCATGTAGGCTCTCGTCCTCTCAATTCGCAAGTCAGGTGCTATCATTGGATCTTGTGGACAGTTAATGATGCTTTTCCACGTTCTTACTGGATACTCGTTCTTGTGTAGGACCATAGGGATTTGTCCTGTTGACTCGTGTCTGGTAGAATTCATACATGTCTCTACATCCTTAATTTTATCGACCCATTTGTGGTGTTCGTTCGGAATGAAGATCCTCAAATATGAAGTTACACACTTAATTGCTCTTTCACTTGGATTTGCTTCAGCATGTCGGATACTGCTTAAAACGTGTTTTATACCCATATCTTCCATACCTTTCTTGAATTCGGCGCTTGTGAAATAACTGCCATGGTCTGATAATATAAACTCTGGTTTTCCAAGGATTGGAATAACTCTATTTCGAATGCGACTGAGTACTTGCTTCGATGTAGTTTTCTGAATAGGGCATAGTACTACAAATTTAGAAAATACATCAATGCACACTAGCAAATGACGGCAACCTCGCCTTCCCTTCGGGATTGGACCGAAACAGTCGAGTGCCAGTAGCTCACATGGTTTCTGAGGTAGCAATGGTCTGGGATACTGCCTCATTAAGTAATTATTGGGCTTTGTCCTCTGACACGGATCACAAGTTGTAATGACGTCACATATAGTTGTTCTCATACGTGGCCATGTAAATGTCTCTCCTATAGTCCCTTCGCACTTATCTACGCCCACATGACCGTAACTTTCGTGCGTATGCCATGTCAATCCTCGTTGTAACGATGCAGGTACTAATATGCGTAACTTGGTGTGGTCATTATCTACCCATTTGTGCAGCAAATTGTTGACATAAACATATCTTCCTTCTTTGGCTTTCGCTTCTCGAAATAAAGGTGTTCCTGTAGGTAGTTGCTTTCTGAGGTATTGAATTAAAAGCATCATCCATGGTTCCGCTTCCTGTTCTCGCTGTATCTCACGTAACTCCTCCAAGAATTCCCGGTCCTTCGGTGTTAACTCCAAGTGTTGTACCATCGCTGTTTCTTCATTATCAGGCTCTGGGTTCCTGCTGAGTGCATCCGGTATCACGTTCATCTTCCCTGGACAATGTTCAATCTCAATGCTGAACTGCTGAATATATATAGACCAACGTGTCACACGTTCGCTTGCCATCGACGTCTTAAACAAGAATGTTAGTGCCTTGTGGTCGGTCCTGACAACAATAGGGTAGCCGTAAATTATTCGTTTCCATTGTTGTAACGCATGAAGTATGGCCAACAGTTCTAGTTCCGTTACCGTATAATTGCGCTCGTGCTTACGCAATTTTCGGCTGACAAATGCCAAATATGTTTTGTGCTGCAGGTTAGCTGGATCCTCTTGGTAAAGCATAGCACCTATACCAATTAGTGAAGCATCCGCTTGGATTATAAATTTGTGCTTGAAATCTGGATATCCTAATTTAATGCAGTTTTCCAATAGCTGCTTTGTTGCTTGGAATGCCTTCTCACACTCCGCATTCCATAACCATTTATTATTTTTCTTTAGCATTTCCTGCATTGGAGCTACAGTCTCCGTATAACCTGGACAGTTTTCCTTAAAGAATCCCGTTACGCCTAAGAAAGCCCGAATGTGCTTGACTCTCGTTGGTGTAGGGAAATTCTTCATCGCTTCGATCTTAGCTGGGTTTGGTTTCACTCCCTCCTTGTCAATGACGTGACCCAAATATAAGATCTCGCTCTTGAAGAAATGCGATTTCTTCAGGTTTACTTTGAAATTAGATGCATTCAGGTTGCCTAATACTTTATCTAAATTTTCCATGTGAGTTTCAATGTTGTCGGATGCCAGCAAAATGTCATCAATGTAGCGTACCGTCATCTCCTTAACTTCCTCGGTTAAATTCCGGTCCAGGGCTCGGATTAAAGCACAGCCCGCTGTTTTGACTCCAAAGGGCATTCGAACGAAGCAAAACGTCTGGTTATCGAATAAGAAGCCAGTTAGAAGCTGTGACTTCTCATCCAATTCAATATGGTGGAACGAACTCGTCAGATCGACAGATGAATAAATGCTCTTGTTTTTAAAGCCTTTTAGTACATCTCTGATGATTGGCGCTCTGTCATACTCAGGAAAAATGAGTCTTGTGTTGAGATTTCTGGCATCTAAACAAAGTCTAATAGATCCATTTGGTTTTGTGACTGCCAAAATCGCATTTAGATAAGGTGTCGGTGTCTTTCTTATCACTCCAGCTTGTAACATCTCATCTATAATGACCTTAACTTAACCACGATATTTTTCAGGAATTGGGTACAATCTGCTTTTGAAAGGTGACCAGTCCTCGACTTGCATAGAATATTTGAAATTTAATATTTTTCCAGGTACTGTATCAAATACTGTTTTGTGCTTCCTTAATATCTCTTCCAACTGTTTTCTGTGTTCACCCCCAAGTTGAATGTCATTGAGCCGCTCCTGTAGTAACTCTTCAAATTGTGCATCACTGTTATCTCCTTCTGTTAATAAAGACCATATCTCCTGGGATTCACTCTCCTCATCTAGTTCCACAACAGTTCCTTCTATGATGTTATCTTCTGCCTTTCGTACCTCCTCTTCCGTCTCTTCCGATATTGCTTCCAATGCCCAAGAATTTACATCTCTTCCGGTAGTGATTTCATCCATATGCAATCCCACATTTTTCAGTTGATCATACTCTCTAAAACTGACAGTATTTTTGTGCAAATCTATCACTGCTTGATAGTCACAAATAAAATTTGCACCAAGAATTATATTGAAATTCATCTTTGCCATGATAATGAATGTTTGCCCAAAAGTGTGTTCCAATATGTTCAGCTCTAAGTATGCCTGACGTTTACAGGTGACGGTGCGTTCAGGAATAACACCCCTCACTTTGAGCTGTGGTACCGGAATTACAGGAATATTCTGACTCCGTCCCAACTCTCGAACCAAGGCCTCCGATACCAAACTGATCTGTGACCCCGTATCCAATAAACATCTTATATTAATTCCACCAATCCTCGCGTAAATAATGGGTAACTGCCTAATTTCATCGTTCCGTGGTTTCACCGTCTCCTCCAGGCAGTCTTCTGGCAAAGCAATCCATTCTTGTATGTTCGCTACTATCCATCCATCTTCAACTTCCGACTGTTGTGTTTGTAGCCTGTCTCCTTTATCCAAATTTAACATTTTTTTTAGCTCCATTGCGACTCCCATCATCCTTCTGTCGCTCATGTCCTTGATATCCCTGTTGTCTCAGTAGACTTCCAGCTTCCTCAGTATGTGTATCAGGATTCTTCATGTTCCCAAAGGCCTTTTCCCATCTTCCTATCTCTCCACCTTGACTAGCGTGTAACTCCTCTAGGTAATTTTGCGATTGAGCGTGCCTATCATCCCAGTCATCTCGATAGTTACGTGGCTCTCCTTGATTTTGATCTCTTCTTCCTTTCCATCGTTGATTGGCATTGTAATCACCGTATCTTCCATAAGGCCTGTCATTCCTTCGATTTTCACGCCATTGCTGATATCCTCTCTGTTGGTATCTATTGTTACCTTGGTATGACCTATTGTTGTACTGATTTTCGTTACGCTGATATGGTCTGTTTTCTCCTTCTTCCTGGTTTCGCCTAGGTGTGGAAGTGCTTGTGTTAGTGCCCTGCGTTTTGGTGTTTGCCTGTTTTGGTTTTACGACCTCTGTAGTATTGACTAACTCCAGCTGCCTTCCTCCTCTATAATGACTATGAGATGTAGTCTCATCTATTTGCCGTAGTATCTGCTCTGCATGTAGGGCCGTACTAACGTTCGCTGCGACTAGTACTTGTTGTACGTTTACTGGCATTTGTCTCGCTATAGTCATCACCAGATCTGCTTCATTTAATGGGTAATCAAGGTCACGAAATTTTAACATTTGCATGTTAAAGAAATCTGAGTATTTTGTTTGCTGGGTGGTTTGGTACTTCCTAGAGTAAAGCTCCATCCTTAGACTCTGTTGTGTTGCGGGCGACCAGTATTTGCGCAGAAACGCTAAGTTGAAATCTGACATGTTTCCAAATGTATATTTGAAGCTTAAAAACCATGTGAGGACATTTCCCGATAAAAATCTCTCCATCATCCTTAATCTTCGTGCTTCAGGTACCCCAGTGTCATTGAAATGGTCTTCCATCTCTTTGATAAAGGCTTTAGGTGTCACCCCTGAATTTTCCGTGTATTTCTGCGGTTTGTAGTCATTTGAGCGAATTACTTGAATAAGTTGTGTGGCCTGATGACCGTCTTGTGGTGTCGAGCTCCTATCGACATTCTTACGAAATCCTTCCGTGTTTGTTTTAATGGGCTGTCTGCCTGAGTCTGACTTCCTGCTGTGCTGGACTCTGGACTATTTGAGTTATCCGGCTTGTCTTTCACTGTTCCCGTTCTAAATATAGATGATTGTTCTAATGAGCGGAGTTCGGCTTTAATGATCCTATCCGGCTGCTCTTTAAGTTTATTTTTCACCTCTTGCTCCAAAGCTTGAATACGCG
Source organism: Meconema thalassinum (assembly GCA_946902985.2). Lineage (NCBI taxonomy): Eukaryota > Metazoa > Arthropoda > Insecta > Orthoptera > Tettigoniidae > Meconema > Meconema thalassinum. The sequence goes on along the minus strand of OX336388.2, from coordinate 1,710,153,073 downwards.
TGTGATTTTCGCCTACTGTTTTTAGAATGGTGGATCTTTCCTCTTTAGAATCAATATTCATTTTCTTCCAATCTTTCCTTATTTGTTCTTTAATCGTGCTTACTTGCCCTTCGATCTGGCTTTTTGTGTCATCCTGATTACTTTCTATCTGGCTCAGCCTTTCGTCTAATGTAGTCTTAAATTGAACTTGCTCCGTTTTAAGGCTTTCCCATTGTTCCGCTGATTTTATCTCGAGACGGTCCATATCTTTAATTATGCCGGATATGTTTTCATCTACTGCTGATAATTGTTGTTGAATGACCCTGCCGCTTTTCTCCATCTCCTTAAATCGTCCTTCCAATTTATCCTGAGCTATTTTGACCTCGCTTGTATTCATTGTGCATGCTATTTCAATTTGTTCTAATTTAGCCAACACCGTTTCATCCAGAATGCTAAGTTTTTGATCAAAAATATCTTCCATTTTTTTAATCTGCTCTAATTGTTTCTCATTATTTTTGCTAACATCTAGGGCCTGTAATACCATCTGTTGATTAGTGTGATCTTTCATTTCTGCGGTTAACGAAGCTAATTGGTTCGTGTTTTTAATATTTTGCGCCTCTAACTGCGAATTGATAGTGTCATTAATTTCACTCTTTAATAACCTAGCTTGTTCCGCCTGATATTCATTTTGTTCAATTCTACTGTTATTTAATTGTGTCCGCAATGATTCACTTTGTTCAGATAATTTGTTTATAGACTCACTTTGTTCTAGCCTACTATTGTTTAATTGTGTCCGCAATGATTCACTTTGTTCTAACAGTTTAGTATTTAGCAATTCACTTTGTTCTGATAGTTTAGTGTTTATTTGTTCAGATAACTTCGTGTTTAGCGATACGCTTTGTTCCGCCAATTTAGTATCCAACAATTCCTGTGTTCTCCTCACCGCACTCTCAATGATCTCCTGGATCTGCTCCACCATTGCCATAATACACACTTTATATGAGACATAAGGGAAATGGCATAAAGCAATGCCCTTTGACACACACATAAAATCCAATGCACATTTACTTTCTTTATCCGACTCAGTTCATTTATTTTTACATTTATTCCCACTAGTCAATTGCATCTCTGAGTGGTTCTAGTTTTACTCAATTTAATTTTAAACCCAAGCACATATTTAGTCATTAAATTGTTATCCTGATCTGATATTAACACTGACTAATTAACAAAGTATTAATTGTCATTTTTAGGCTACAGCCTCCTAATATTTCCATGAGTTTGACTTTCTAACAAATCTAGTTTTAATTTTTTCATTGGGCGCCCGGTATCACATATTAATTTTACTTTAATTTGAAAGACAAAAACGTGAACCGTATTTTACTTTGCAAACTCCTGATTTTAATTTATCTTTTTCACACATTTGGCGGTATCCATTTCGCCTCAATTACTTTTAATAAAAATATCACTTCCCGGTGATTAAATACTGTCATATCTGCCTGCTCTTGCGGCATGTCAGTTTTACTCAAATACGCCACTATTGACATGTGTAATCTCTCCGTTACACCACAGTGAATGGCCCCACGCTTGGCCGCGCCAGTTTTATCCCTATGAACCCTTCAGAATAGCAGTGTTTTATGCAAGAATCTTGATCAAGGGGTCGCGCTCAGTTCATAGTGTGATGTTTACGTCCGCCAAACAACATGCTTTACTGAGGCAAGGGTCATAGGATAAAAACTGTAATTAAGAAAGTAAGGAGACAATAACAAGATTTAATAACTAATTGTGCATAAAAGAAAATAAACAAACAATAATAAAAAATATCCTCCCTGAATTTTTCCCTGACAGGAATATCTAACACTTTGAGGAGTCAGATGGATCTCCCCCTTTATAATAAAATTGTGGATCCTAATTCCACTACCTTGCATTTGAGTTTTATGTGCGCGTGATGCCTAACTACGAGAAAATGAGTACTTGGATGACCGTTCGTTCACAACGGGTTAACAGCCACGGTGCTCACGAAGAATCATCACGTAAATCAACGTTTATGGATATGGGCATGACATTAATAAAAACCCTTAAAAACTCTAGTGCTGACACACACTACAAATCTATTATTTACAGGAATCTCTCTGAGATCCTCATTAGCGCGAAGACGCACTTAACAACATGAGCTACCAACTGGCCAATTGCTCAATACACACAAGGAAAGACAGCATTACACGTGACTCACGGGTCACTGAAATGAAAATAAACCTGGAATAAACCAACAACAACAAAAGCCTGACCGGCTAAGATTACTTTATATGAACAAAACTGCATGTTAAGGTAACGCGTCGAAGATTATCGTGATTCGTAGGCAACTCCCATTTATTTCAACAATTCTTTTACCATTGATCAGTTCTTATCTGTAATTTAAGTAATTAGGGAGCCAACGAGCACTCCTCACTAATGACCATGCTTTGCACGTTCAGACAGCCTTGTGAAACATCTCCCCCCTTTCCTCAAATACTTGTCGTGTCCCAGTCCAGTGTATATAAATAGCTGACCAGCTGTTCCGTTACCTCACGGAATCAACAGCAACAAAAATCTCATCCAACTCAACATATGGTCAGACATAATCACATATCCACAATTGCCCTCGCAAGGATACAATATGGACCGGGTACCAAGCTGACAGAAATCAGTCTCAGCTGAAATTCCCGCTTGTAATACCACAAAAATACACACATACACACATCTGGGACTGACATGACGCTTTTCACACAGGTCTGCTGAATAGGTGCTCACAAACATTAAACACAATATTTAAAACCTACGATAGAGCTGATTACTCTTCGTCACAAATTACATTGCTCCAATCGGCAATAGTCACACTGAATCTGATCAATAATAAATCTTAAACAATTTTAATTACCCTCCAATCTACTGTATAATTACATTAATTCAGTCCTACTTCTGAAACACAACAGATCTCCGAGAGACGTTTTTAACCGCATTGCGTAACATATGCAAACACGGCCGTTCACATAGCTACGTTTGTTAACCCTTAGCTGACCAAGGATGTGCTAAACTATTTTTTCCACAGTTGGCTAATGAAAATTGGCAAGAAAGGAGGTACCTAAAGAAAATATCATACTTTTTTAAAATTACGTTTTCAAAATCGGTGTTTTTGAGACATGGTACTTCAGAGTACCGTTGGTCCCTACGTAGGCCGATTCAACATTTGGACTTAACTCTATTACATAATGAGAAACTTCCTCCCAGAAAATTATCAAATTACATTTTGCATTTTGTAGAACACGTTTTCGGTAAAAATAGCCTGACTGCATCTGACTTACCTGAGAAATAATACTGATGAAGAGTAACTCAAATATAATTAATTAAGCTTGTAATTTATTTACTATAACAAACTGTAATGCATGGTGAAGCATGTCATAAAATATTGCTCTGTTTAGGAACTGATTTCCCTCTTCAAAAATATTATAATAGAAAGCATGTAAAACATCATGAATTAATACATTCAGAAATAGAACAGGATATAGCCTACTGCATTCCATACTGTCAGCACAGACACTCCAAAACTCACAGAACTTGATGCCCTGAAAGCTACTGGGACTAACACTGTTTCATGCCACTAAGCATTTACATCATGCTAGGCAGTGAAGCAGTTATTTCGTTCATTGCCGCATAAATGTACATTACTGTAGGGACAAAGACTACAAAATTCACATCTACCCCGTACATCTGTGAAAACAGGCCAGTGGATGCTCTTGGTCCCCAGCCTGACATCTTTAGGGACAGAGAAGTTCTTCCCTAGTCTCTTGTTACTTATAAGTTTGCATTCCTCTTAGGAGTTGTTTTCTTTGGTTCAGTGAAAGCCAATTATCCAAGAGCAACATCCCTGTGAAACTGTTTCAGTGAAAGTTTCCCATTATTTCACAGAAAACCACATATGAATTGATGAATGATATTTCCAATAGCCCCCAAAAGAGCCTCTGCCACCAATTCTTACACCTTCGATCAAGTCCATACACTGTTCTAAGTCTGTCTGCCATATCAACACCTCCCATGTGTGTGTTTTAGTCAACAGCAATAACTGGACAAGTCACATCTTTCTTTGTGCCATCCTTTAGTCTCCTAGAAGGGAAGGCTTTTTCCGTGCCATGGTAGTTGGATGAAAAGTCTTCGTGTCTTTTCATTTGGAGAGTCCTAGGCCAGTATTTGAAATCCCAAAATCACTCTCCCCACGAGACAATTTTTATTGTCATTTGTCATAATCTGTGGAATACCTTTCCTGTTTTATTGTACCATATGCTAGAGTGTTTTCAGCCTTCAGCTTCTCTAACAGGTCAAGAGAAGTAAAATAATTGTCAAAACATATTATTCTTCCCTTACCTCATTCCTGGCTCATTTTCTCCTACTATCTGTCTAATTTTAGTGATTTCAGCATTAGAAACCAAATTGAAAATGTCAGGTGCCGGTTTATTTGCAAGTGGTAACAGATTCTGGTCAAATTCGTCATCATCCTGAATATCAGTGTCACGGTGATTATCCACTTCAATTTCTGTGCCTAGAAGTTCTAAAAGTTGGTAATCACTCAAAACATCTGCCACCCCAGGGGCTCACATCTAGTGGGTCGTGGGTTGGCGAGCACGGGGCCCCAGCTGAGTCCGGCATTGCTTCCACTTACTTGCTCCTCTCCGTCTTACTTCCTGTTGACCTCACTTGGTCAACTCTTGTTCTCTTCCGACCCCGACAGTATTAGGGTATCCGAGGCCTAGGGAGTCTCTTCCTCTCCCGCCTTATTTGGCACTTGTCTCATCTTTTCTGATACCCTCCTTCTGCGAGGGGTCAGCCTTATTTTTCTTTTCATGTTATCTCCTGCCTTCTGCTCAAGGCACTCAAGGAGGCAGGGTGTATGTAGCCCCACCAATTCCGGTGCACCCTCGATTATTCTACACCCTCAGGGGCTCACGGCTGATGAGTTCGGGAGTTGGTGGCCCGAGGGATTCCGGAGCTGGGTCCGGTTTTCCCCTTTTATCCATTACCTCTGGGGCGCACCCTCTCCTCTTTCACTTTCCTGACTTTCATGGCTCTCCTTCCTTCCAAGTCCCTCAATCCACATTCTTCGAGGGTTGAGGACATTTCTTTTCCTCCTGTCCTTTATTTGCCTTATTCTCCTTTTGTTTTCCATTTCTTCTTCTAGTATATAAGTAAGTAGTTAGTTTTAGTTATAGTTTACATTTTATCATCATCTTCACGATCACCCAAATCATTAGGGGCCGATAACCTAGATGTTAGGCCCCTTAAAACAACAATTATCATCATCATCATCGTAAAACATTTGCCATACCGAAAGAAAACACTAAAAAAATCCAATAAATTGTCTAGAGTTAGCAGGACAACACAGCTGATAGGAAGGTTATGTTGATATATAAGGTAGACCTTCTCGTAGACCGTCGGTACTCAGGAGTCCAGTTCAGTCAAAATCCATCCTCACAAAAATTAACCTCTCAATTCAGTTATAACGTATGTAAAACACAAGTAGAAAGGCCCACTTCAAGGCGAATCACTCATTCACAAAGTCTCGTGCAGTTATAAGTCACATAAACATCAATAACAATATCACATTTTCAAAGCATGTTGTAACCATGGAAACGGAAGTTTCTATCGCCTGCCTTGTCAACGGCAGGTTAGCCAACGGCAAAAAAATCACTTTTCTTTATGAAATTAGCATTCCTCTAATGTACTAAAGGTCTACAGAGGCGCTAGTCGTTAAACATCAGGGGCTATGTGATAAAGAAATAGGTCGTACTTGTAAGTACCGTCGGTCAGCTAAGGGTTAACACAATACAAAAACAAGAACCTTCCACTAACTACATTCGTGCGAGCTGCTTCCATACAAAAGTGTGTCAGACCCAAAACTAAGTATACTACGTTAATCACACAAGCAATGTATTTACAAAAATATGTCCCATAAACCATAAGTTAATTTATCAAATAATAAAGAATATTATTTTGTACTCATCTCTCTTGTAGTCACCCGTCAAAGAACGTCTGCTGCCATTTCCCAACTGAATGATTCTATCTCATCTCAGCCATCTGGACGGAGAGTGGAGAATTCCAAACTTCCTCTGTAGTCGTCGGTGTCATCTCTGGCGCTGCTTCAAAAATTAGATTATTATACACTTGATATCTGACTACTAAATTCGCTGTTCAGGTACTACTTTCCCTGTCACAGTTCGTTGGCGAATTATCGACGATACTGCCCCTACAATATAGTACTGTGACTATCTATCACTGAATTTAACACTTTACAATAACAACCTGTGTCCACGACACACAAAATAGAAATCGTTCTGTCCGCAGACGAACAGTAATAAAACGACTACGCCCGTAGACGCACAGAATAATAGTCTACGTCCTCAGACGAACAGAATAGAAGTCAATGTCTTGGCTCTTCATGCCACTTATAAAAGAACTGGCCCTAGGTCTCGATGGGGGGGGATTTATGTAAAAATTTCTCGAAATAATTGTGGTACAGGCATGAAATAGATATCACTGAACTCGTAACATTGCACAGGTCAAGAATATGCTCATTAATCCTAGAATCGATCGTAGAGATTTTGTCTAGGCGATTTCCCGCGTGAATGCTAGCCGAGCGTGCCCACGCTAGACCTGCCGCGTTAACTAGGCATTCTTCTCTCATTGGTTCTAACATTTTCTGTAATTTGGCGGTTCGTAGCAGATCTTGGCGTCGTAGGAGTGTCCAGCCTGCTCATCAGCCACTCACATTACTGCATCATTTCTTCTAGGCGCGAATATCACAATGAACATACTAGCAGCATGTCTCACTGCGCGTCGCTTCTATTTGAGGCGGCCCACCTGTCCTTCTGACACATCGCTATGCTATTTCCTTTCACAACTAAAATATTTAGCCTATTATCAACCTGCTTCAGGTATGTCCCCGCTGTCTCCAACCAATGCTTGAAATTTCCTCATCTCCGTCTGGCTACTTTCATGATGCTGGTTGAAATATTTATTAATTGGAGAAATAAAACATAGAATCATTTATCCAACAGAGGATAAAAGGGTTCAATATATCTCGTTTAAATCGATAATCAGGCAGCAAAAATAATTGCCGGGACTGGGGTTCGAACCTGTGACCTCATGATTCACAGACCAAGACGTTATCACAGACATTTGGAGTACAAGACAGGTAATCATTTGGACGTGCCGGTAATAATATGGAAGTACTTTTTACGCCCCATTAATATTTTGCTTTTTTTCGATAATCTTCCTGCGTGGAATTGAGTTTTAAATTAGTTATGAATACGCCTTCTTGACAGTAAAGGGAATTCCTATAGTGGTCTATGAAAGGCTAGCCCAGTACCCGTATAAAAACATCGACACATATTATATTGATCACTGCATTACCGCAATGTGGGTCAATATCTGAATAGCCATTGTGCACAAACATAATACCGTCGTTGCCGACTAGTTACAATGTTTCATATAAAAGCATATCGTCATTTAAATACTGATACGAAGACATGTGGTTTGTGTTTCAATGAGTTGACACCAGAGGGCGTGGTGGCTCAGCGGTCTAGCTGTATGCCTCTCACCAAGGCGGTCCGGGTTCGATTCCCGGTCAATGCATGTGAGATTTTCGAAGTGAAATGCCATGTCCTGTGGTTCGGATTCCACGTAAAAAGGAGGTCCCGTGGCTCATGATCTCAAGATTAACGGTCACGTTAAACTACAAGCTTCCTTTTTAGTTGACACCAGAGCTTGCATGAGCGTTTACCGTTCAGTAAGAAAGTGTTACTCGGCGAATGGATGCCCATCACTTTTATCCTGAAATTGAAAAACTGACTCTTAATAAATCATAATTGTTTTCAGCAAATATGATATTTTTACACCAAAGAACGACAACTTGATGGTGATTCATTGTAGAATTATCTGTAATGGCGCCTCCAAACCTTGAAGTAATCCGTATGTTATAGCAGCCAGGAGGGATGTGATCTAATTGGCAGTGCGTCTTACACACCTCCGTCCGATCCACTCCCGTCCCATTTTTCAAAATCACTCCCACAATAATATCCAGCAACCGAGTGGAAAGATGTTACACATCAATAATACTACTACTAATAATAATAATAATAACAATAATAATGATAATATTAATAATAATCTAGGAGGCAGTGACTCAGTAGGTCAGCTCGCAACGATGCTCCCGAATTTGTTCATTTTATATGGTTATTTTGCGCTACTAAGGTTATTTTACAGTTTAGATGTTAATTTTGGATGATTTACTACCGGTATACATGACTTCGGAATGTCTGAGAGTGTTTTATGATCATATTTGTCATATTTGAACAGCATGACATTTTGTTTACCTGGTTGCTTAGAAATAAGAAGGTCTACAACCAGGTTAGGTTATGTAAGTTGTCATAAGTACGTCGCTGTCGCTGTTAGATTTGAACCATATGTTGCGTGTTTATAACTTCTATCATCCAGTCTCTAACTGAATTTGGCACAGATATTGCTGCAAAATAAATTGTTGAATGGAGTTATGCTACATACCGCAAGTTGTGCAAATTAAGTGTCGGCTGGTGTGACATCAATGAAACCCAGGATCTATGAGTATAAATTGTAACCTTAGTTTACTAGCACAGCTAGTTGCATTCGCCCCTCCTGTCACAGTGAGTATTTATGCATTTCTGTACTGCTTGCATGTGCTCAACTTTGGTGAATTGCGTAAATATTTAACACGAAGGGGTCGAATAAGATCTGATAGTTCCAATGCAGGTTAAGGATAACTCGTCTCATACTCTTTCGATATCAGCTTCAAAAGCGTCGGCAAAATTTACAAGAAACGATTACTAGACTATTAATCGTTTAGGGTAGGTAGGACTCTTCAGCCGTAGTGAAGGCAACCTGCCTAGGGGATGAAAACCCCGAAATCAAACTCATTGCAGCAGCGTCTGTCCCGCAGCGGGCGGCTGCTAACGACGTCTGTTCCCCATGTTAGGGGCGGTCGAAATCATATCCTGGCCGTAGGTATAAAAGGCACAACATCATCATGATGAGATCAAATAAGAAAAGTGGAAATAAAAGGCCGCTACCCGAGGAGCGTCGGGGCACCCTTGGAGCCATCGCTGGGGGTGACAGCATACAAGCCGGTGGTGATCAGGAGCTGAACATGCGGGCCCTGATCGGGGAACACCCCGAACATGTTACAGCCGATGTTGATAGTAGCATCCTAACAGCATTCAACGCTACACCTGCTCCTAGCGTTTCTTCTGATACTCAGGAGACCACAAGAGCAGGCAAACCGAGAAAGCGCATGAAATGGACAAATGAAATGAATATGTACATCATGCGTTCATATTATCAGATAACGAATATGGAAACTGACACTACTGCATATAGACAGAAGTTGCACGCTGCATTCTGCCAGAAATTCCCTGATATTAATGTTACGGAACAGAGAATAGCAGATCAGCGCCGTGCTATAGTTTTGAAGAAACTTATCCCAGAACATCACCTCAAGCTGCTAATGGTTGACGTAGCTGCCGATAATACTCTTACCTCTGTAGACGAATCCATAGATCAGGAGAGTACACGTTTGGTCAATGAACAAAGGCACACCGATCATCGTTCAGATGACAAAGATGAAAGAATATCGCCGGAAGCACTCGGAGATCCAGTGCGGAAACAACTCGAAGATGAATTTGGGAAGGCTCTCATAGAATTTGAAGGGACTGATCCAATAGAGCGGCCCATGATAACAAACCACGTCTGTTCCCCATGATCGGGGCGGTCGAAATCATATCCTGGCTACCGCTGTTGTAACAATGAACGACATTCTCTCTCAGCATCTGTCCCAGAAATCATATTGTTTCAACCATGTTCAGACTGCAATTTACGCTGGAGCGATAGCTGTGATACGAGTGACAGGAGGTAGATTATGGCGACCTAAATATACGTCAGGTCGACAGTAGAAGATGCCAGCTTGGGAGATACGTTTACGAAAGTCTGTTGATGAACTGAGAGTAAATATCGGAAGAATGCATCAGTATGTTGCAGGCAATAGATGTAAGAAGGTTGTTCAATGTGTTAAAATGTTGAGCCATACGAAGAGAAAACATGCAAAGTATAATCCTCCGAACTGTAGCCCCCTTGAGATCCTAGACACATTAAAGCAACAACTTGAGGCAAAGGCACAGAGATTACGTCGATATAAAGAATCGAACGAACGAAAGCAACAGAACAAGCTATTTGTTACCAATGAGAAACGGTTCTATAGGAATCTTGACGATCCTGGAACTCAAATGGGCAGTTCACCGCTAAAAGAAGAGGTAGAGAATTTCTGGTCATCCCTATGGTCGAATGCTGGAGAATATAAGAGCAGCGCTAAATGGATTACGGACGAGGAGGAAAGAATGTCAGAAATTGACACGATGAGTGACTCTTCGGTATCAACTGAAGATGTGACCCGTGTGGTTAAGGAGACCCAAAATTGGAAAGCGGTAGGGCCAGACAACCTCCAAAACTTTTGGATCAAACGTTTCACTTGTACTCATGAGCATCTTGCCCGCTGCTACACAGATTTCATCCAAAATCCACAGCTTATCCCCTCTTACTTGATGCGAGGTAAAACATACCTTCTGCTAAAAGGTGATAGAACCAATGATCCTTCCAAATATCGACCTATCACCTGTCTGTGCACCCTGTATAAGATATTTACAGCTTGCATTGCACGTAAGATTTGTGAACACATAAATCATAATAACATCCTGGCTGAAGAGCACAAGGGGTGCATGAAGAAGTCTCAAGGTTGCAAAGAGCAACTTGTAATCGATGCAGTTACTATGGAACAAGCAGGAAAGATGATGCGTAACCTCTACATGACCTTTATTGATTACAAGAAAGCTTTTGATTCAGTGCCACATTCCTGGTTAATTCAAACCCTGAAGATATATAAAGTTGATCCTGCCATCATTATAAGTCTGCAACATATGATGTCCCATTGGGGGACCAATTTATTAATGTCTAATGGAGACACTTGTATGGAATCGGGATTTATTCAAATCAAAAGAGGTATCTTTCAGGGTGACAGCTTGAGCCCTCTATGGTTCTGTTTGGCGCTCAATCCACTACCATCATTGCTGAACAATGCTAAGTGTGGTTTTCCAAATAAGCACCATGGTATAGTCAAATACAAAATTTCTCATTTGATATATATGGATGACATTAAACTATATGCATCCTCTGAGAAACACATCGACAATCTAATTGCAATTACTGCTTCATTTTCTTCTGATATTGGAATGTCCTTCGGATTAGATAAGTGTCACACCCTCACCAATCGGGGTGGAAAATTAAAGGCCCGAGCATTTCAACTTGATGACGGTTGTTTCATAAAGCCTATGGAAGGTAATGAGACCTACTAATATCTTGGTCTCCTGCAATCTAATAGAATTGATCATAAAGGTATTAAAGATAGAACCGTAGCTATCTACAATCAACGCCTTAACAATATTTTAAAATCAAAGTTGAATGGAAAGAACACCTTTAAGGCTATTAATACCTATGCTATTCCTGCTCTGACATATACTTTCGGTATTATCAAATGGACGCAGACTGACTTGGAGAACATCCTAATTAGGACACGTACCATCTTAACAAAACACAGATGTCTCCACCCTAAGTCAGCTGTTGAGCGATTGACAATCCCGCGTCAAAGAGGTGGACGAGGGCTCACGGACATTATCCAATTGCATGCAAGGCAAGTGAGGAACCTTCAGAGATATTTTCTGGGAAGACATGACTCTCCCATACATCAAGCCGCTGTGAAGGCAGATGACAAGTGCACACCGTTGGATCTTCTTCACGCAAGGGATATACAGTTAGCCACTGATGAGGAATGTTCAGCCATCAAGCTTCAGCAGTGGACGTAGAAAGCTCTGCACGGTCGTCATCCGTATGATCTCAACCATAAACATGTCGACATTGATGCGTCGAACAGCTGGTTGACTCATGCGGTCCTATTCACTGAGACTGAAGGATTCATGGTTGCAATCCAGGATCAAGTTGTGGCTACCAAAAACTACCTTAAGGCAAATATTCAGGATGATAAATGCAGAAGATGCCAACTAGAACCGGAAACAATTTAACATATCACAGGAGGCTGCCAAGCAATCTCCTTTACTGATTACATGAAAAGGCACAACCAAGTGGCCAAAATAATGCACCAACACCTTGCTCAAAAGCATTTATTATCTGATAATATTTTGCCTTACTATCAGTATGTTCCTGACGCCGTTTTGGAAAATCCAAGTCACAAGTTGTTATGGGACCGATCAGTTATTACTGATAAAACCATACCAGCAAACCAGCCAGATATCGTTCTTGTGGACAAGGTGCAGAAGAGAACCTTCCTAATTGATACTGCAGTGCCCAATTCCCATAATCTGCAACAAACCTGCTGTGATAAGATCACCAAATATCTGCCTTTGGCTGAGGAAATACGGCAAATGTGGAGACAGGAAAGTGTAGTGGTGCTGCTCATAATAATTTCTTCTACCGGCATCATCCCCAAATTATTGGCTCGCAATCTACAAATATTGGGAATACATCCTGGTCTACATATCACCATGCAGAAGGCCGTCATCTTGGAGACCTGTTCCATTGTTCGCTCGTTTCTCAATGTGCCACCTTAAGAGAATTAGCCATACCGTCTTGCAAACAAGCCGACGATATGTTGATATGTCCCACTTATGTGGTGAAATGAATGTAGAAATAATAATAATAATAATAATAATTAACTGTCAAACGTCTATGTTTTACCGTAGGCCTACAGTTTGAAAATGTATACTCTATGCTTAAGTGTTACTTTACTCATTTTCTTGTAGGCAATGTACCGATATGAGTCATGTTACCAACTGTAAGGTGAGTAAATAAAGATACTAATAATAATAATAATGTTATTGGTTTCACGTCCCTTTTATATACTGCAGCTTTCAGAGATGCCACGCCCAGGTGCTAGAATTTCGCCCCGAAGGGGATCATTAATGTGCCAGTAAATCTACTGACACGGACGGCTCCCTCGCATTTGCGCACCCTCAAATACCAACTGACTGCGCCAGGATATCCTCCTGCAACCTTGGGTACAGGAGGCAAGAACGGTACCGCCGAGCCACGCAGCCAGTTAAAATGTATATTCCCGTGTAGTTATGCACTCCTACAATACAGTGTCTTTAAGGTTCATTTTCCTTTAGTTAAACACACAGGAAAATGATCCTCACGTCATTTGTTCTGTTGGACGGCACATACACCTACAGTACATTTATGGTAGTTATTGCTGTTTTAAAAGGCGGAACAGCGAGGTCATCTGCCCCTTACATACAGTTACGAGGCGTGACCAATCATAAGGAAGGAAGGAAGGAAGGAAGGAAGGAAGGAAGCTTGTAGTTTAACGTGACGGTTAATCTCGAGATCATGAGCCACGGGACCTCCTTTATACGTGGAATCCGAACCACAGGACATGGCATTTCACTTCGAAAATCTCGCATGCATTGACCGGGAATCGAACCCGGACCGCCCAATCATAAGGAAACTAATGGAAAAGAAGATTATTGTCAGATACGCGGTATTGCAAGCTCAGTGACGACATAAGTCAAGCACACGAATTATTTCCAGGTAAGCACCTTATTTCTAATCCCTGTGCACTTACAGCAACCCCAGGCCTAATATTTTCGATTAAACACACAGCTACAGTCACCCCAATAGCACAGGCTATCCGACAAACTCAACAATCACACATCCAATATGCCACCCCTGAAATATATCAACAACAATGCATTCATCAATGGTATTCACGTTCCTGGCTCTGCACTTAAGGTGTTCATACACGTTTTAAGAACATTTCCATAATCCTAAAAGCTTGCCACGGTGGGTGAGTGGTCAACGTGTTGGTCTACTAACCCCAAGCTTGCAAGTTCGCTCCTGGCCGTGGTAAGTGATTTTTGAAAGGCGGCAAAAATTACGACACTATGTCATTCGATGATGGCATGTCAAAGAACCCATTTGAATTCAGTAGGCCGTGTTCATGATGGCAATATTAATCTCGGGAGTTTCCGCCAACACAAAGTTCCTCATTTCTCTACTAGAAAGCGCTATAGTGTTCAAGGAGCTTTGATTTCTAACCTCCTTGACTTTCATAGTGCTTCAAGGAACAACGAAATTCGACATGCAAGCTACCCTTTGGGTGTCAAATAAAAAAACTTGCATCCGGAATCCGAGGCCATAATATATTATTACAGTATTATCTATTAATCTTATTCATTACATTTCTAATTAGCTCCTCTCATTAGGTTGAGTCATGAAGGGCATTTTCTTAGAGTAGAAGAATTATGCGTCACCTCCGTAGCGTAGCGGTCAGCATGGTTAGCTGCCGCCCCGGAGGTCCTGGGTTCAATTCCCGGCTCTGTTACGAACTTTGAAAAGTGGTATGAGGACTGGAACGGGGTCTACTCTGCCTCGGGTGGTCCGAATGAGTAGAGGGGGTTAGATTCCCACCTCAGCCATCCTCGAAGTGGTTTTCCGTGGTTTCCCACTTCATCTCTGGAAAATGCCGGGATGGTACCTACTGTGAGGCCACGGCCGTCTCCTTCCCTCTTCCATGCCTATCCATCCTAATCTTCCCCTCCCTTCCCTCATGAGGCTCCTGTTTGCTTTGCAGGTGAGGCCGTCTGGGCGAGGTGCTGATCACATCTCCCCAGTTGTATCCACTCCGACCAGATCTTCCTAGCTCTAGGACACTGCCCGCAGAAGTGGAAGTGGTGAGTTCCCTCGCTGAGTCCGTGGGACCCACCAACCTGGAGGGTAAAATCAATTAGAAAAAAAGAAAAGAAAATAAGAATTATGCTTTCATCTGAAAAGAAGACAAAGTGAATATTTCATCCAATTACACATGCTGCTTTTACTACTCAAGTTACAGGACTAGCAAGAGTTAAGCCATGGAGCTTCTCTCAACTTGACCCAGTAAATAGCCGTGGTACACCACACATACCGGCGCTTCTCCTGACGCTGGGTAGATAGGGTCGTGGTGTCCTTCAAGGCATCGATTTTATCAAACAATTCCATTGCTGGATTCCTCACTATACCACCCTGCACATTGCCGGCAGCTAATCGTTGCGTAGCTCTGAGAAGGCCTTTGGCTTCTCCTGTCTGACGACCACACTTGGGAATGTTAACCTTAAATATAAACTGGTGAAAGTTAGACTATTAAATAATCAACTGTTCAAAATTAAACTATTCAATAATTAACTCATCAAAGTTTAACTATTGAATAATTAACTGTTTAATGGTAAACTATTAATTAATTAACTGATCGAAGGGAACCTATTTAATAACTAACTGTTCGAAGGTAAACTATTGAATAATTAACTGATCGAAGGGAAACTATTAATTAATTAACTGATCGAAGATTAATTTTTAATTAATTAACTGATCAAAGGTAAACAATTAAATAATGAACTGTTCGAAGGTAAACTATGAAATAATTAAATTATTAAATAATTAACTGAACGAAGGTTAACTATTAATTAATTAACTGATCGAAGGTAAAATATAAAATAACTAACTGATCGAAGAAAAACTATTAATTAATTAACTGATGGAAGGTTAACTATTAATTAATTAACTGATCAAAATCAAACATTTAAATAATGAACTTTTCGAAGGTAAACTACTAAATAATTAAATCATTAAACAATTAACTGAGCGAAGGTAAACTATAAATTAATTAACTGATCGAAGGTAAAATATAAAATAATTAACTGATCGAAGGAAAACTATTAATTAATTAACTGATCGAAGGTTAACTATTAATTAATTAACTGATAAAGGCAAACAATTAAGTAATGAACTGTTCGAATGTAAACTATTAAATAATTAACTGATCGACGGTTGACTATTAATTAATTTCTGTTCGAAGGTAAACAATTAATTATCAAATCGAAAGTAAACTATTAAATAATTAACTGTCCATAGGTAAACTATTAATTAACTGATCAAAGTTAAACTATTGAATAATAAGCTGATAAAAGTTAATCTATTAAAAATAATTTACCCAATAAGCTAAAATAAAGAACATGGTACATCTACAAGGGCCGGGAGCATTATACTCCTCTCAAGATCTGATGGCCTTGTGGCACTCTTCCTTAGTCTAGCTGGAATTGCCACTTCTTGGTGTAGCAGCTAGCACTCTTGGTGGTCGCTTCGGAGGCCCGGATTCGATTCCTGGCTCTGCCAAACATTTTAATTCTGGTCTGAGGGCTGAAACGGGGTACACTCAGCCTTGTGAGGCTAGACTGAGAAGAAGTGGGTTTGATTCCCATATTAGTTATCTTGGAAATGGTTGTCCATGGTTTACCTACTTCAACTCCAGGCAAATGCCGCGTTGGTTCCTAACTTAAGACAACGGCCGCTTCCTTCTCAATCTTAGCCTCATTTACTCCTACAAATAAAGCATCCTACTACAGACAACACAATAACACTGGTTATTAGGCAAATTCTCTCTCTTTCTCTCTCTATATATATATACACACACAAAAGTACACGGTGCTAAATGAACACACTGCCCACGCCCCTTAAATGAAACAACAACAAAAGTATAGGTTCTCTCTGTTTAGTATCAGTTACCAAGATTAACATTGTGATATGTTGCTTGTAACCTTTGATCTTCATATTGCCAATCTGCTAAATATCATGTTCCGCACAAATTGCTTCCTAGATAATTAGCGACAACTCATGTTTGATCGACAATGGAATAGTTGAAATTGCAGCTATTTGCGAACGAGAATTGGGATAGATAGAGAAAAATGTCAACTCATACACTGAAATTTCCATGTTTGTTTTGCATCATACAGATAGGCCTATCTAATTGAAGTATTTGTGCATGCATTGTATTAATGCAAACTACACATTGTCTGTATATTGCAGCACATCTTTTGAAATTTGATGCTGTAAAACAACGGGTTCAAAACTATAATGCCACCATGAAGTGTACCGAATATAAAAACCGATTCGGTGTCCGTCGTACAAACAGGTTGAGTGAGGGGATATTTTTTGTAATATAGGCACTCTTCAACCATTATGACACATAATTGTAACAGGGAAAACCGGACACGATAACGCGAATAACCTAAATGAATCAACAACAACAGCGTAATAATAATGGTAATAATAATAATAATAATACTAATAATAATAATAAAAAAATGAACTTGACGTGTAGCCTCAGTGGCTTAGGCGGCAGCACGCCAGCCTCGCACCGCTGGGTCCGTGGTTCAAATCCCAGTCACTCCATATGAGATTTGTGCTGGACAAAGCGGAGGCAGACAGATTTTTCTCTGGGTACTCCGTCGAAAACGGGAATAAAAAGGGTCAGACATACATTATTAATTTAATTATATTATTATTATTATATGTCATGAAACTGATGTACTAAAGGACTTGGATTTGGCTAGAATTGCTGACCTTTATGTAGAAGATCGTTGTAAATTTTGTGCTATGGTAGAGTCTTGGACCCCACCACCTAGGGTCCCTAATCTCGGAAGCCCCTTTCGCAGGAGAGAAAGGAGAAATTATCAGCATGGCTCAATAGATATTGTGAACGGAAAAGAGTATCGAAGAAGAACTAGTCATAAGCGCTCCATAGTGGGCTTAAATCAATAATAATAATGTCATGAAACTAAAGGCTAGTACATTATTTCAAATTTGGCGCATACGTATCGATCTTAGCCAAATTTAATCCATATTATTATGGCCATCAAATCAGCATAAGCTGTGCAAATACACAGAGCTCATTACCCAGTTTCTGACTGAAGCTCTATGATCGTCTTACACGTCAAGAATTGGGAGCCCCACTGACCTCCTTCCGGCCATGACTCAGCGATAAACCCGGGAGGCGGTCGATAACAGGGAGCATGTTTTTAACCGTCGGACACCACGTTCCTCCAGTTTTTTTTCAAGGTCACGTACATTGCATTAACAACAGTTAATTAATTCTTCATTTAATTAATCTTGACAGGCTAACTGACGCAGTCTCTTTAGTGTACTTGCGTACTGGCTAGCATTCTTGGCTGTCACTGCTGAGGCCCGGGTTTGATTCCCGGCTCTGCAACCAAATTTAATTCTCATCTGGAGGCTGGAACGGGGTACACTTAGCCCCCTGAGGCAAAGATGAGTAGAGACAGGTTCGATTACCATCTCAGCCATTTTGGAAGTTGTTTTCTGTGGTTTCCCCATTTTTACTCCAGACATATGCAGGGATGGTTCCTAAATAAAGGCTACGGTCGCTTCCTTTACCAATCCTAGTCTCAATGACAAATACGCACATTAAGACAGCCATCACATTAACAGAAGTTTTCAGACATTTCTACACACATCCAAGTACACGGGGCTAAATGACATAAAGGCCCAAGCCTCTCAAATGAAACAACAACAACCATTTGTAGCTGAAGATTTAAGATGCACTTTAGGACAAGTTAAATGGTTGCTATGAACTGGTGGATATGAGCAAATCGGTGAAGGGCATTTCAAAGCAACGACAATTTGGAGAACTAATAGCAATAGTGCCGGTCCCTTGGTGTTGGGGTAGCACGTCTGTCTCTCAACCGGAGGCCGCGGGTTCGATTCCCGGCTCCGTCTGGGATTTTAGAAACTGACATGAGGCCAGGAACGGGGTGCACTCAGCCTCGTGAGGACAATTGAGTAGCTGTATGATAGTGAGGCAGTGTCCCGGTCTCGGAATCCAAGATTAACGGCCGAGAGAACCCGATGCGCTGACCAGGCGTCACCCCAATATCTGCAAGCCAAATGGCTGGGCAGCGGTCGCTTGGTAGGTCTAGGCCCTTCATAGGCCGTAGTGCCAGGGATTATTATTATTATTATATGAATATCAATAGTGAGCATTTCAAACTTTTAGAATTTAATGTCTTGAAATATTACGAGCAATTTATTAGTATTGCCTACGTGAAGCGGGCATCATTACAGGAACAGCCAATAATCAGCTGAGTCCAACCACAGTGTCAACTGAGTTACATTTAAGTGTCAATTTAACTAAACATGTTGTACAAAAGCTCACCAAGTAAATAAGAAATTTAAAAATTCATAGTATATAACAAAACAGTCTAGAACGCAATCACTTCAATACCTCGTCACAGTAGAATTTAATGACATACTTTCCACATACAAATCACTAACAATAAACGCAACACTATAGAAGTGTAAAGGACTAATGAATTAAAAAGTATAATCAATTAAAACATTCGATCGTTACAAGGTCTAATTAAGAACTTCTGTTGCTCAATAATTGTATATACTGTCTACATACAGTATGTGTTATATACGGTGAATCTAAATTAAGCCTAAGTGAGCAGGATCTGATGATGTTCACTTGACGAACGAAACCAGTCATCAAATTTAGCCTCCCATTTCTGTGAGAAGTATATGAATAATTCTTGTAATTTATTCTAGGCACTAGGAAATTAATTGTTACTCCCCGCCCCACATAATTGGGTACACTCATGTTGACCGACTGAAAACACTTCTAATAATACTAATAATTTAGTTTCTGGTAGCAATTATGCCTATGTTTCCTTGGAAATGTTTATAATTGTTGTACAAGATTCAGCAGAGGCACAGCTACAACATTAATACTGTTACCTCTATTTTGACTATTCAAGCTGTATCTAGCCCCTTAATGGGAGATGAAGTAACTAGAATTTACTTTCCGTGCAAATCACGAAAGTTGTTGTTGCTTACTATAGGAGCTGCGACATAGTGGTCATATAGCCCCGTGTATTTGTGGGTGTGTGTGGGTTGAAAGTTTGTGTGATAACCTGTGTTATTGCGAAGGCTGTAATAGTGTGTGAATTTGTAAATCGGGCATAGGATTGGGAAGGAGGCAACCGTGGCCTTAAGTTAGGAATCATCCCAGCATTTACCTGGAGTGGATGTCGGGTAAACCCTGAAGAGCCCCTTCCAGGATGGCTGAGGTGGGAATCTTCTCCGTTTTGCCTCACGAGGAAGAGTATACCCCGTTCCAGCCCTCACTCAAGAATTAAAATGTCTTGGCAGAGCCAAGATTCTAAACCCGGACCTCTTGTCTGACTGCCAAGAACATTAGCCACTACACCACGAGTGCTGAAACAGTTGTTACAGATATCACCAATGCGGTTAAACAACTGGTCTCTGTTATTGATCAGGCAGGACATTATCCCCATGAGGTTACCTAATGAGCATCAAGTGCGCTTCTCATGTATACCATTTAAACTTTTGCGGCTTTTGAAAGCATTTTAATATAAGAAACGAATATTGCTCGTAGGGAGTGTCATTAACGATATAGACATTACAGCTTCTAAATGTATCATCCATGTTAAGTAGAATTCAGATACGGAAAGGATATTTCAAAACGGTGAAAATCATTTTCAGTAGCTCGTATATTCAATATGGATGCGTTAACCGCTGTCAGTTCCGGGATTCAAACCTGCGATCTCTGGGCTTGCTCCAGTGGCATATCCGAAGATTAAGATTTTGCATGTATGTACAGGGTGCTGTTGATTTTACATTATTTCTGAAATTAATCAAATTAGCAAATCATATCTATCTAAATTTCATACATCTTTTATGGCCTCACTGGAGGCCATATGCCATTATTATTTGGCTCTGTCTGGCTAGATTAACACCTAAACAGCCCCAACACCAATTCGCCAACAGCAACTCACCAACATTTCATCGCAATCGGATGAATGGTATATGAATGCATATGAGAATTTGTTGAAACTATTTGTGCGCCATTACTCATTTGTTGAAACTACTCGTGCACTATCTATTGTTAAATGGATTTACTAAGTCAGAAACCTTCTTAGGGGTACACACAACAACTCAACAAAGATTCATCGCAATCGGATAAATGATATATGAACGCATACGGGACAAACTTACATACATACTTACAGACAGACAGACAGTCAGACAGACAGGCAAACTGTCACGTAACATTCATTCTTATAACGAGATATTTATTTATTCCTTTCTCCATGAAACTAGGAATCGTGGGAAGAATGTTTTTGATGGCTTTTCTCCAGGATAATACAAGAGGTAGAGTGTTGGTGCTACTAATAGGCTAAACGAAAATCACTACTCCAGGCGACCTTCAACATAAAGCGGAAGCTCATAATTTCAATAAAGATCTCAAAAACAACTCGTCAGAACGTTCGAATGGAGTGTTTCCCACATAAATGAAACCTGGATACTTGGAGTGGAGTGGAAGGGAAGAAACGATGCTTTGAGATGTGGTGCTAGCGACGGATAGGCTACTCAAGATTCCGTGGACAGCTAAGGTAACAAACAAAGAAGTGCTGTGTCGGATAGGGGCAGTGATACTGCTCGGGTCCAAGCTGCGTGAACCTGAGAGGAATATGCATCGCGGTCTATGACAAGTGGAGTTGGCGAGTGATGAGGTTTCTCGGTCCGTGCATAGTACAGAACCAAATACATTAGTCGGTGACCCACTCACTCATTCGTAACACCACAGTGGTTTGAGCAACGGCCCTATGTTAGCAGTATTGGAATAGAAAGTAATACCAGATATCACGGCGGACTGTTGACAGACTCTTCTCTTCTCGACTGACCTTCCCTGCTCTTTCTCCTCACCCCGCAAAATCACAGAGCTTGGACCCGAGCAGTACTCAGTGAAGCAACGACGTGACACATGGATGAGGTACATGATTCATCGTACGGGACTATTACACACTTTAAACCAAGGTTCAACGGAGGGTAGGAATGCTAGAGGCAGACAAAGAAGAGTGTATGTAGGTCAAATCAAGAATGACCTGGCTGTCCATCATACACTGAGCTAAGAAGAATGGCACAGGAAAGAAATGCGATGAGAAGATCTTCTGCAAACCAATCCCTGGTTTGAAACTAATGATGTTGTTGTAGTTGATTTCTTTAGGATCTTTGCGACATCTTGGTCATGCAGCCCCGTGTACTTGGGTGTGTGTATGTGTGTGTAGAATTTGTCTGATAACCTGTGTTATTGTGATGGCTTTATTAGTGTGTGTATTTGTAATTCAGATGAAGATTGGGAAGGAGGTGGCCATGGCCTTAAGTTGGGAACCATCCTGGCATTCGCCTGGAGTAGAGGTGCAAAACCTCGGAAAACTACCTCCAAGATTGCTGAAGTAGGAATAGAACCCATCTCTACGCACTTTTGCCTCACAAGGCAGATTAGCCTATACCCCGTTCCAGCATTCAGTCCAGAAGTAAATTTCTTGTCAGAATCGGGAATCAAACCCGGACCTCCGCGGTGACAGCAAAGAGTGCTAGCCACTACGCAACGGGGCGGACGAACAAAAATCGGCATGTATGAATAGGGGGCTGTCGTTTTTAAATTCTTTCTGAAATTAATCAAATTAGCAGGTCACATCTATCTAAATACAATTTCACACATATATATATGGCCTCACTGTAGGAAATATGCCATTATTATTATTATTATTTTTATTATTATTACTTGGCGTTGTCTGTTTGGCCGGGATTAACACCTAAACGTCCCCAACACCAACTCGCCAACATCAACTCTCCAAAGTTTCATCGCAATCGGATGAATGGTATTTGAATGCATACGGGACTTGGTTGAAACTATTTGCGCGCCATCACTCATTTGTTGAAACTACTCGAGCGCTATCTTTTGTTAAATTGATTTTCTAAGTCAGAAACCTTTCCAGGGGTGTACACAACAACTCAACAAAGAGTCATCGCAATCGGATGATTGGTATATGAACGCAGAGACAGCTGTATACTGTGTTATTCAGTCAGAGCAGCAGACTACGACGCTCCACAGGCGCCATGACGACTGCCACGCGATGCCAGCAGGGGGCACCATTAAAAGGTCCTCTCTCTCTCTTTGCGCTGAACGCATTACGCGCCACTTGGATGCGTCTTGTGAAATATGGGAGCCTCCTCCAAGTTAACGACATCACACGATTGGGTTAGTTTTATATTCTGTTATTTATAATGTTTCACAACATTTTTCAGACACGATGTAGTGCGTTCCCACAAGAGGGAGGAAGTCCATCCTTTGTAGCTGGACAAATGAATATTGTCTGACCTTTTGAATGGCTGCAGATGAAGGAGAGCAATACAGCATCGATATGTTTGGCTGAACTCAATAAGTATGCAGGTAATATTGTTAACCTGTTTTGAGTGTTCGACTCGTGTTTTAGTCATAAGCGTAATATCCTGCCACCTTAAGTCAGGAATCATCACAGTATTTGCTTGGAGTAGAAGTGAGAATCAAACTCTCCTCAAGAGGCTGAGTGTACCCCGTTCCAGCCCCCATACCAGAATTACTTATTAGCGTGCGTGTTCATCATTGCTTTTGCGGAATATCTTCCTATTATCTCACTCATCCTTCAGCAATGATCCCGTCAATTAGACTGCAACTTCAACAAGATAAAAGATAATTGCGCCCCTTCCATACCTCGGTCAAAGTCATGCATGATGAATCGATCAGCTCATCCCAGGAACGAACAGGAAAGTGATACCTGAGCTTCTCCTTACATATTGGACTGTGTATTCACACAATGTTCAGGCTAGTGAAAGGAGGCCATGAGCACTTAGAGACTCAATTCTCCTCATTCCTAACCCCGTAGAAATGGGAACAAAGAGAGAAGGATACTGTAAATAATAAGATGAATAACAATAATAATAGTAATAATAATAATAATAGCCTAATAGCATACATGTTCCAACACATCTTCGAGTAGAATCTTGAAACTGGAAAGATTCAAGTACGTCGGTTAATTGATTGAACCGAACAAATCTGAGAAGTTCGCCATCTTAACACTTGTCAAAAAGTTTGATACAGTATTTTGACTCACT
Source organism: Meconema thalassinum (assembly GCA_946902985.2). Taxonomy (NCBI): domain Eukaryota; kingdom Metazoa; phylum Arthropoda; class Insecta; order Orthoptera; family Tettigoniidae; genus Meconema; species Meconema thalassinum. The sequence continues at coordinate 1,710,129,130 of OX336388.2, read as the reverse complement.
CGGAATATGTACAGTACATATAACCAAACGTCGATCTCCAGAAGTGCAAAACTTAGACATTATCAAACTGTGATTAGACCAGATGCATTATATTCAGTAGAATGTTTAACACTTCGAACACATGGCGAACTTGTAAATCTGGCAACTACGGAAAGGAGGATTATCGTAATAATCTATGTCCCACCTACAATGACTTCGGGATAACTTAGAAATATACGCCCCCACTGAAAAGATATCATACGTAATCCAAAAACGAAGAATTATACGCTCATCTCTTCAGATTGCCAGCTGAAAGAATTGTTTAACTACAAAAAAGAACTTAAACAGGCTCAAGAAGAAATCATAACTCGAACGAACCCCATTACACTACTACTACTACTACTTTGAACACACTGCCACAATGAGTATACGGCTTATTTTACCCAAATATGCATTTATGCCACACTCCCAACACCGAGGTTTGACAGTTCTTCCCACAGGACTGGAAGGTGACAAAGTATGACGCCGCCTGTAAGATGTTAAGACTAGTCATGGCTGCAGTAGGGTACTGGCCATTAGCTCTACCGATTGTCCCCCAGGGATCTGTATTCCCCCTTGGGGTGTAATCCACTTTGTGCTACCCAGAGAGCGCCACTTAGTCTACTTGCGAACCTCTTGGATTTCACCTGTCAGTGTAACTTACAATTCAATGGTAACCGTCATCCAACACTCGGTACAAGAGTTCTTACAATATTATTGCAGTAGGAATAAAAGAAAGATAAAAGACACCTTAGGTGGAACTAATTGCAACATATGATTCTTGTTGTGAAAGGTAGGTAACACGCTCCTAATCAACATACTGAAAATAAATATCCGTACTGGCTCGAAAAAGGCAATTTTCTTGGCCGCCATCTTGAAGAAACATGGATATTATTTAAATCATAAAATATCATGAATCATATCAAATCATAGGAAAATTGATGCTGAAAATGAATATGATATTGGTTTAAAAATAAAAGTAAACAAAATGGTTGCCGGAAACTGAAAGCTTTTGCAGTGTTAAAATCATCTTTATGTTCGACGATGTCGAGATGTAAATATAACAGTATATGTCAGAAAACTGTATCATTATGAGGGTCATTAAAGTACTACTTTTCATTTTGATCCAGTTTCTCCAACCAATCAGAGCTCAATAATTTCATTCATTGACCAATTACGTAAGGATAGCTCCGCACATGCGCTCAAAATGCAACATGTCGGACATGAATTACATGATTTGAAAGTTGTCAAAGGATATCGGATCAATCATTGTAGTTACAATCCCAAACACAAAGACAAAATCAGCACGAAGATTTACAGTAACAAGACAATACTATGAAATATGCAATAAATTTAGGAATCTACGTCCAGACGTTTGCAGCACACCAACCTTCTATCCTAGCCTTTATAATTTACCGACATGGAAAGTGTGCACCGTCCGTAATGTTTGTATAAACAAATTGCGGAATATTACAAAATAAATAGCACTGTTCCTTAATATCCGCAACTCCAATTTCTACACAGGGCATTGCATTCGTACGATTTCAGCGACAATTTTAGTGAGTGCTGCTGTAAATGTAAACACACTAGAAAGTCATGGACGCAGCAATCATATGACATTTGATCTACGGAAATTATAACCCAACTCTATGTTCAGTAAAGGGATTTCTTATGCGAAACTTTACCACCAGATGTCATGACTGTTCTATTTGGTACTCCATTGATTTGCCTTCCGTTGACATTCGATACGCATCGAATTTGAAGAATAACTAGTTGATAATACCATACATTTTAATTTCAAAGCGTTTGTAACAGCCTATTTTGTGTTATATGACCAAAATAACAAAATTATCCCACAGAGTACTTGTGCTGTTGGTGCTTCTTGAGGATAAACAATGTTTTAAAGCTTCGGAATTCATTATTATGTAGAGTAAATGCTGAGCCCACACAATTCCCAAGAAATCAACGGACAGATAATTATGAATATTTATGTTAGAACATATAATAAAGTTATAATTATCGTCGAATATAAACAGTCGTATGCAACTCGCCTATAATGGTAATTAAGACACTTGTATGGAAATTATAAAACTCGTTTTGCTCGTTTTAGAAACATACTTGTGTCTTAATTATTGGCATTATAGACTCGTTGCATAATGTACTACTTTTATCTAAGTGGCTTAAAAGTTCTTAGTGTTTGTTCTTATTGTTTTTAAAGTTATATTTCAAAATAATTTGATTGTGTTAAGTTAAAATTTCACATCTAACATTATCTGAAATTTGAAAAAAGTTATACCATAAAATGATATAAAATCATATTTTTTTAAATCAAAATCAATTCTCTTCTTCATCTAAATCACAACTACACATTGAGTTTGTACAGTCCTTTCCACAGCAGGTTCTAATAACTGCTGAACATGGGAGTCCAATCGGCGACATGTACATTACATGATGTTACATGAATCTTCAACTGTAGTTTGGCAGGCACATATAATCGCATTAAAGAGTGTGTCTGGATCTGGGTGCACATCCGTTATTATCAACTGATATTATCCGTCAATCAACCGCCAACCCCATAGTGTAGGAACAAGGATTGCCATATTAAGATTTCCCCAAGTAAATTACTGCAAACGCACTCGAAGTAGCTGGTATTTTGCTGCAATTTTGAGTTGGATTCAAACGAGCTATATCAAATTACTTTTAGTCTGAAGCTATTTTCCTAGTGAATTGTTCATAATGAAGCACATTTATGTTTCTTGTGTCGATATTACCTCAATATAGCGACATAATAACATCAAAATTATGTCCGCCAATCACAGAGAGACACGTTCGCTGGGTGGTAACCAGTTCAGGACAGCGTTGCCATATCGCTAGAGCAATGAGTCTTGATACAGGCCTATGCGTCATTCGGAATAATCCTAACTCTGAATTTCCCATCCTGGAATAACACACTTGCTCAAGTTATATACTGTACCCGATACCTAGTTGATGCTATCGGCTACGCCAGCAGACATTAAGCCGTAGTTGAGGTTTTTGGGAAGAGTTAAGAAAGATAGCGCTCAGATCGAGTCAAGAGGAATGTCAGGATGACGTAGGAGGTCTAGGATCAAGAAGGCGCTGACCGCAGCTAAGCAGATGGAATTATAGATGGAATTATGAAGCTTTATTAAGATCTATGTGAAACATGGTATTTAAACATCTTAGAAGAGGAGATATAACATGCTTTATATGTGGTAATAATTTGAAGGAAGTCAGATAACCCTTAAGTTATTTTATAACTTAATAGTCGAGATGATGGGGGTTCGAGATTATATTTGTGACGCAAGACCACGGTGGTGGGGAGGACGCCACGTGACCGCACCAAGCAGGTAAGGGTCGAGACAGTGCAGGAACTGTCAGTCTAGCTCTGTGAGCCAAGCAAGGAAGTCAAGCTGAGTAACACACGCCAGGCGCATGGTATAGATCGTGCAGCGAACAGAAACTGTCACGGAAAGTGCAGGCGACAGTTTCGGCTTCTCCGAGCGGCGAGCGACAAGTAGGTCAGTGGGCCAGGCGGACTTGCGGAGCAAGCAAGCATAGACGGCCGGGATATTCTAAAACAGCATTGCGAGTAGTTGGAGAACTTTATTCCAAGCTGCATTTCAACGTAGAACGACATGGCGAGGCTAGCTTTATGCGGAGATTATTATGGCATAGCAGTAGGGCCGTGCGGGTTAATTCCCATTATTATACGCAAGCATTATAACAGAAGCTGAACTTCATTACCACGTTGAGTTGGAACGTTTATTCAGCACTTGAATTATAAAGACAAATAGTTACGTGATACTGCAACTTTGAACTTCGAAAGAACATAGTTTTTCTCAATGACATTACGACTATGCATTTCATAGCGCATTCCAAGTAACAGTAACCATTTTAAGCAAACGGAATGTTGTAAGCAAATGCACTTAGGAACATTAGCTCGTGCATTAATGCAAGTCATTCTTAAGAAGTGTTATGAATTACCGAGTATGAACACAGATACAGGGTGTATCATAAACTTAGACACTCTGATAAAATAATTTTATTTTCTACAAGTAAAACTAAACCGCTGTGGAAATTGAACTTTCAACACTCAAACTGAACATTGTATAGAACAGTGGCGTAACGTAGAAGAGGAATAGGGGGTCCGCTGTTTCTAAGAACTTTTTCGTGAGGATTTGGACAATATCCGCTATGGATAACCAGAAGTTTATCATGTCGGAGTAAACGCAGACAGAGACGCGATGGCACCACGGAGCGATGGATTCGATTCCTGACGAGAAGGAGGTCCACCAGCTGATTCACTTGGGAATTCGAAGGCAATCGTCATTGCATGGATGGAATGATATTCACGCCGATCTTTCGAGAAATTCATTACATAGGGAAAATCGACGATCTTTGAAATTTAATGACAGCTGATTATGAGAAGGTACTGTAAGAGTTATAACTTCCTGATACGATTATTTTCATGAATACAGGGCACACATGTATATTTTTCTAATAGGAGTGATACGATTGTTTAGACATGGCTTTGACTTTATATGCTTCGAATTTTGCTAGAATATGGCGTGACCATATGATATGGCAGGCATCATTATACGAAATTCTCACCATTGGTTGGCTTTATTAAGCAGATGTTTGGTCTTTTAGACATTTTTCCAGTAAGGATATTTTTCATGAAATTTTTTTTTGTGTAACGAGTATTTCGAACTCGTGATCTGCAATTGATTATCTAAAATTACTTCGTCAGTTCATTGCATACTAGCGAGTGTGTATTATTCATCAGTAGGGATTTTTTCCATTGGCTTGTTTGGAGATATTAAGATGTTATTCACTTTAGTGAATGAATATCGCTTTTATATGACAACTAGAGACTTGTTGATTCCTATCTGGTACATTCACTCATATAGTCTTCGAGATGGGGTCTTTCGTATTTATACGATTGTATGGTGGTTACTCATCTTACCCATCGCTTAGGGCACTATCATGATTAGTCGACGGGGCGAGGTCTTTCGTATTTATACGATTGTACGGTGGTTACTCATCTTACTTGCCATTGAGGGACTCATTTTTATCATCCGAGTGTACATGAGATTGTAAGTGAATCAAACAGGGAACTAACAGTCACATATCAGTCGAAATTTTGTTAAATAAAGTAACGATAAATGTCAACAGGGTTACATTTGTAATTCTTGTTTGCCAATCCAATATTTTGTTGCTATACTCTTTTGAGAGTAATTTCAGTTTAACAGCTGGTACAGCTGATGCTTTTGATGATTTTTATAATTGTGTTGGATACCTTCGAGAAGGATTTAAAGTAATTGAATCTTGTAAGATGAATCATTAATGGTCAGATTTATTTTAAGGCAGATCAGTATTGCAGATTTTGATATGAGAGATTATAGCACATTGGTGTTTTTCTGTGATGTGAATTATGAGAATTGTAAGAGAATTTATGCTATTTGAAAGCAAATCTTGAATTACTAAGGTAATATTTTTCCAATTGTTTAAGTAGTTGTCTAGATGTGATCAGATTAATTACAGATATTGGAGATTGTGTGCGTTGATAATTTGAAGCCAGTTATATTTTTTTGTAGATCATGCAACATGGTTAAGTGAAGTTTGTGATAGGCATTTTGTGGAAGTTGCCAAGTGATAGTTGCAATGTTGCTAATGCATTTTGAAGCAGACATGAGGTTGTCGAACCCAGTCTAGCGTAATTGTTGAGATTCATGCTGTATGTGCTGAATATTTATGGAGTTTTGTGGAATAATTGTTGTATTCAAATGTGATATTTGAAGAATTGAGGATACATAATGTAGTTGTGGATAGTCAGATCCAACGTGATGTCGTGAAGGCAATAATATTTTTGGCATGAAAATTAAATACGAGATATAACTTGGAAGTAATAAAACTGTAAGACAACGTTCTATAACCCATATTAAACAATTTGTTAGGAAATTAAACAAATAAATAAAGTTGATAATACAAGATTTTCTGAGAATAATAATTAATGAAATAATAATCTGAAAATTAAGCATATTAATGATCTGACCTAATGAAATAAAAATCAGAATGACTAGATTAAATAATAAAAATCTAAATAACCAGAAATAAATTGATAAATTAAATTTTGGAATAAATCAACGAATTAAATAAATGGATGAATTAAAGATTGGATGAATAAACTGATTTAAATAAATTAATAGATGATTGGATAGATGATGAATAACTGAATTAGAAGGTGATAATTAATTAAAGAAGCTGATGATTAATGAATTTATATGGAATTAAAATAAATTTAATTGAGATATAATTTGAGGAATTGCAACTTGAGTTGAGGAATTAAACAATTTGTATTGATGATTTAAGACGATTTAATCTGAGGAAGATGATAAAATAAGAGTGTGTGAATAATTAGAAAGCATAATGAAGTGATGATAATAATTTTCATTAAATGATTTAATGGTGATGAGTTAATGATTCTGACAGGAATATGTTGAATTTTGAAATGAGAATTAATGTGAGAAATATTTAATTTTGATGATGATGATAATGATGACCAATGAGAAGTGAATTTTCTGTAATTCACAAACAAGTAATTATGAATGACAATGTAAATAGTGTAAATTTATTATTCGATGTTTAGGAGCATTTGACTAACATGTTCAACATTTAAATTATGCCATGCAAGCCATAAAATACGTGATATTTAAAATATGTGATTATAATATGTGTATGTTTAGACAGATTAATAACTTTTTCAAATCCACATTCATGATGTTAAATTAAAGAGAAATTAGGTCTCAGGTATCACAGATGTCAGTGACGAAAGACATAGTGCTACAGTGATCCTGAGAACCCAAGAGAACTTTAGAGATTTTTCTGTTTTATGTGGATGGAATATTTTTGATTAGAAAAGAGATGGTTCGATTTTTGGACAATGACAATTTAACGTTGGCATTCGACCATACTCTCAGGTAGGAGGAATATTTAAAATGTCTGTCTGACTATCAAAGTGAAATAAATTTGTTTTTATCTTAGTTGTGATCTGATGATGATGTGATTTTCCTTTTTCTTTCCTTGTCTTGAGTAAGGCTTAACCGGAAAGGAGGTGGTATGCTAGGAATTCAGTTGATGGCGCCCATTTATATTTGCATTATATTTTATTAAACTTAAGCCCGTAACGACCCTAGAGATACTTTGTCTCGTGTTACCCACTGCTTTTTTCGATAACTCAGATGAATTTCCGACACATTCCTTATTTGACTAGAGGTTCATTTAACTCCGCTCTGTCCTGGAACTCCAGGAATGCGATGTAATAGCAGTTGGGTCATCGCATCCCCAGGACGAACGGGTACAATACTATCAGGCCCAAGGCACACTATAACGTTTCGCCTTAATTGTGCAATACCATCCTGAGTTACTAATTTGTATACTTCAATAGTAAGCCTAGCCACCATCCTGAATCTTTAGATTCACTGGCTTTTGCTTTGGACATACAAGTGACCTATAATGTTCTATTTAATTACTAAATTTTGCAATTATCACTCTAGGATTCCGAATGTTGTTACTGTAATTTTGTTTTGAAATTTCAAGATAGCCAATGTGCTGTATATTCAATGTGATACTATTCTGACTAACGCAAGTGAGAGCTCTAATGTGTTGATCATCGCTTGGTATGATTCGTCTTAATTACCCAATTTGATTTCGAGTTGTCGATTTTACTGTTATTATAGTTCACACAACCGCCATTTTAGATGTTTAGAGAGTCTGTTCTTCTGCCTTTGTCATGCAAGGTTAACTAATTGGTCCTACCTTGTCACTGACTTTCGTTACAGAAGCTCTTAAGTATTGAGAGTTATTTTTTAAATATTTTATAATTTCAAAATGGCGGCTGCACGTAACCTACAATCTAATGTCGTTGTCACTTTGGCAACAGATGGTAATTAAATATACTATCTGAATGCCAAATACTGCGAACATTGACTCATTGAATCATAAGTTATGGTTTATATTGCTTGTATTATTCACATGGCCGGATCTTGACGTTATTTGGCTGATGACCTTGAAGTTGGGGCGCCAGACACTTCCCACACGGAGTTTTTTTTTAAGTTTGGTAGGGATCCGATGATTAGTTTAGTCGTAATTTGATTAAAGCTTTGGATATTTGACTGGCTGCCATTTTCTTTTGGTTAAGATGGTGGCAATACAGGGTGAGCCAAAAACCAGGTTAACACTGTATGGGAGACTAAATAGGCTATCATTTTTGTTCGCAGATTAAAACATGGCGTTCCGATATTCCATTTTTCAGTGTTGTCTTATTAACAATTAATATTGTAGATTTCAGCTATAATATTAATTCCATTGAGGAATGAAGGAAGATAGCTGCCAGAATGGAGGTTTTTCAGTCCCTATGCATTGTAGAAGATACCAATAAGGCCTGGACCGAGCGAGATGCATCATCGCACCTGGCAATTGGTAGGATCTACGAGAAGTTTGTCCGAACGGGGTCCATTCGAGACGTTTGCACGGGGAACAGCGGTAGAAAGAGATATGCCCGAACTGAAGAGAATATCTTCGTCCAGGAAGAGATGGTAGCCAGTCCACACAAGTCCATGCGCAGACTTTTTCTAGAAAATAACATATCGCAAAGGTCACTAGTAATAATTTTGCATCTTTGCATCGAGTCTACGCCAGAAAACCATGCGACTTGACGACCTGAAACATCCCATCGCTTACCTCATCGCTGGAAATCCTGCATACTTGGCCCATGTAATGTTAACTTCTTTTTGATTCATCCTGTATATAGCATGACAGTAAGATGTCCTTTACTTGTGCTACATCTGTACCAATTTTGGTGCAATTCTGTTTCGGTCGTGTTTCAAAGGTAGGAGGGATCTGGAGGACAGTAATACTCACACAAACACATGGACATTTGACCCGTGGAGATCTCATAAGTCTACCTTCATTTTGTTTTTGCCAACAACAAAAGTAGTTTTATAATGACTCAAATTAATATAATTAAAGCGATATTCTCAGAACTGTCTTTTTTTTTGCGTATGGCTTTTAGTGCCGGGAGTATCCGAGGACATGTTCGGCTCGCTAGTGGTTTGTAGCTGCTTCGAGGCGGACACCCAATGGGTGAGCTACATGTACCGTCGCGTGTGGAGTGTTGTCTAGGGAGGAAAGTTTGAATGTAAGGACAAGGATTTGGAAGGTAGCGGCTGTGGCCTATAGTTAGGGACCAACCCCGGCATTTGCCTGGAAGGAAGATGGGAAACCACAGAAGACCATCTTCAAGGTTGCCGGCGGGGGGATTCAAATCTCCTCACCTCCCGGATATGAGCGACTGCCAGCAGTCATGCCGTAACGACCACGGCTAAATCACCCGGTTCTTGTTTAGTTCATCGATTAGAATGGAGAGAGCACCGTCGGAATGTAAATATATCTAAGTATAGGATTTTCTTTCCTTCATTAAGATAGTAAATTATGAATCCTGTCTATCTTTATTTCCCGACGTGCACTTAGGAATTTTCAATTTGTAGAAATGACTATTTATCCTGTATTTCATTTAGAACTGAAGTATACTTGAATCTTTGCAGTCTACTCGGATCTTCATTTGCAATCATCGTACCGTTGTCCTTCATGCATATGAATCACGAGAAACAGATCTCAAAGAGGGGGCATGCGTCTCTTCTTTTATTCATAGACACGATCCCTTCAATATGGAGAGCTAAGATGGTTTGTTTGATCACAGGATGAGTGAAATGAAGAAATGCTTGCTAATCATGGCTTTTCAAAGTCAACTAGGAATTTAAGATGAAGTTGTTCTGCTCTATTCACTGGGACATACTGCACTGTTGTATTTCCGAAATGTTTTCGAACTTCAAATCTGACTCTATACGATTTTTCTAAGTCTGTTGCCCATTAACATACCCAAGATGCACTACTGCACCGGGTAGTTTCATGCTCAGAGATCTGGGGTTCTAATACCGGCGCTGAACACGACAATCCTTAGTTTGAGTTAGCACCGGTTATTTTATAAGATGTTAAAGTATGCGCCATTGATACATATCTATTTTAAGTATTAATGATGATACGTGTTTCGACCTACGTTGAGGTCTTCTTCAGTCAGTAATAAAAATAGAAGATTGTTGATAAACTATGTTCTAATATGAATGTTGGGTAAGACAAACTATTTAGAAAAATTTATAATTGAAATAAATAATCAATCGAAATGGATACCCTAACAAACAGAAATAAAAATATTTTTATACAAATATAATATTGTGTTTCACAGTAAAACTCTCAATAATCGTCTGTAGAAAAACAGGGAATTTAGAATATCAAATCTCTACTTAGTATAAAACAAAGTCCCCGATTCTTGGATGTCACAGGTAATCTCGAGAACCTCTGTATGGATTTTGATGCGGTTTTCACCATTCTGTAAAGGATATCTCGAGGGTGATTTCTATAGAAAATTATTTATTTATGATCTAAAAAAACGAGCAGTAACGATTTCAGTAAAAAAGTCGAAAAAAAACCTGGCGTCCGAGCGCTTTGTAAGCTTACGCTGGGCAAACTGTTAATAATATCTAAGTACTATGCGTGTAAGAATTGTTCAGCATGAAAAGTTCTACAAACAAGTCCGGGAGAGCATGTCTCTATCTTCAATACATCGCCCACTATAAGTGTTTTTACGTTTTCATTTCTTCCAACCATGTCCATTCGATTACTGAGGCGACAGTTTACGAGCTAGGTAAGGGCGAGTCTATCACCCCTGTTACAGGCTACCTAGCGGACGAACCTATTACCCCAGATACAGCCAGCAGCAAACCGTCGGCATTTCTTCATTTTGCCTGTGAGCTTTTCGTTCCGCAAAATACACAGTCAATTTAAGATTGAACGGAGGGGGGATTTGTTTTCATGCACCTCGTTATTCTTAAATTACGTCTGACAAGAATTCGTTATAATTAATAGTCCAGTCAGTGATTTTAAGCCATAATGCCGAGATGTAAAACGTATATAGGTCATAGTTCATTGACATCGAAAAAAAAAGCGCTTAGCACGTAACAATGAAACAAAGCAACAAATAATTTCTCGATTGTCACAAGAGAAAGAAAGACTTCGTCCTCGGCTCCTTCAAACCGTTGCTCAAGAAGAACACCGTCTGAACCACGATCAGAAACAAGCTTATGGCACCATCATATCTAGCATCATTAAGAAGGAAGGTAATTTTTTTTCGACGCCCCTGGAGGCACAGGCAAAACGTTATTGATTAATTTTTTGCTCGCCAAAGTGAGGCCTGGTGGTAGTATTCTCTTGCCGTCGCATCATTTGGAATTGCAGCCACTCTTTTGGAAGGGGGAAGAACAGCACATGCAACAATTAAACTTCCTTTGAAAGTCAGCAGTAACGATGGAAGCAAAACAAAGTAATACTGCCAGTTTAATCCAAAATTGTTCTTTAGTTGTACGGGATGAGGCTACAATGTAGCACAAAACTTCCGTTAAAGCTGTAGACAGGACCTTGCGTGATCTAAGGAATCGGAACACACCTATGGGTGGCTGCACAGTTTTGTTCGCCGGAGATTTTCGTCAAATCTTACCAGTTGTTACCAGAGAAACGAGAGCCGACGAAGTGAACGCTTCATTAAAAAGATCTTATATCTGGCCGGATATAACAAAAATGGCACTTAAAACTAACATGAGAGTACTCTTATCTTCAGAAGATAATAGTATGTTTGCTAATATGTTACTTAGAGTCGGAATTGGAGATGTACCGGTCATTGACGGGAAAATTACCCTTAGTCACGATTTCTGTGTTTTAGTAAGCAGCATTCCAGAATTGATTGATAGCGTTTATCCTCAAATCCATGACCTATCTAACAAGGTTTAAAGAAAGAGCAATATTATCGCCGACAAATGAACAAGTTGTGAAAATTAATGACTTGGTGTTCTCCAAATTCACTGCCCAGGCTCAAGTATATTACTCAGTAGACGCAGTAGTCGATAGTGAAGAAGCTGTTCATACCCTATAGAATTCCTAAATTCTTTACTTCCTTCTGGCTTGCCACCACACAAGCTTATTTTAAAATTCGGAAAACTTTGAAAAACTGTTCCATTGAAGCAACTATCTTAACTAGCTGTGGTACAGGGGAAACTGTCTTAGTGCCCAGAATCCCTATGATTCCTTCAGATTTGCCTTATCATTTCAAACGAGTACAATTCCGAGTAAGAGTCTGCTTTGGTATGACTATAAACAAAGCACAGGGTCAAACACTGTAGCCTGACTGTAGTTGATCTCAGTGGAGAATGATTTTCTCATGGACAGCTGTACGTGGCTCTATCGCGTGTTACATCAATCCGAAATCTTTTCGTGTTCACTGCTGGAGGGAAAACGACTAATGCCGTATACAAGGAATTCTTATAAGACCTCGGTTAAAAGTAGCCTATCACTTTTCAATCATAATTGTTCCCGGGCGAAGCCGGGGTGGGTTCCTAGTAGTGTATAATATATACGTTAAGAATCTTGATGCTGACGCACTATGTAGCGTGCAAATTTACAAGGTAACACCCGATTGGTGGGTTATATCACCTTCAATATGTTTAAATTATCTTAATTACAATGAAATGTCTAACGAAGCTTCCTTGTTTGCAAGATGTGAAGCTGCAAGCGTAAATGGAGTGCAGAAAGTTCCATATATTGAATCCTTTGAAGTCACTGCCAGGTATCGTCGACATATTCAGTTGTTATCAATTAATTGGAAAATATTATATCATTATATCATTGTTTTGTGGATTGTAACTTGTAACTGACAGATCAAGTAACTGACTTCAGCGAAATCAATTGCATATACTGTACCATGATAGGTAATGTAATACATTTTTAGCCTATTTTCACATATGAAAAATAGGCTTATGGGATCACCTTTTGTCCGCTTGTGTGTTCCTAATAAAATCTAAACGGCTGGAGCGATTTTAATGAAACACGATGAGGTCGCAGTGTTATTTTGTCCAAAACCCGACCACGCCCTTAAAATTTTGTTACGCCTAAACAATCCAACATGGCGGCTGTCCGAAATATTTCGCCGGCATTCTATATCTCCGAAAATATTACTGATATCACCCTGAAATTTCGAACGGTGGAAAAGGGCACTACTAAAAGTTCACCTATGTGACCTTCAAAAACCTGCTAAACGAACATGGCAGCCAAGCGAAGTTGAAACATTTAAATAGACTTTTCTCCCGATTTAACCATCCGAGCGCTGTGAAACTTGGTACGGTAAATGCTTATACAAATTTCAGTCCTTTGACATCTTAGGTAATTCAATTGTTTTCAGAACCACAAGATGGAAGCTGTGCGAAATTTGAAATTCTTTTTTTAATTCTTGTGTCCTAATAATGCGATTGAAGTTTGAAAAATACACCTACGCAATAATCTATATATATTTATTTATCGTATGGCTTTAAGTGCCGGGAGTGTCCGAGGACATGTTCGGCTCGTCTGAGTCCGTAGCTACATCCAGCGGACAACCTTAGGGTGAGCTACAAGTTCCGTTCAATTCCAAGTAGTTCCAACTTTCGCTACCAGATATGAATGATATCTAGTGGTGAAAGTTGGAACTTTGATAGAGCGATCCGACGAAATCTAACCTAACAATTTAGCTTAACTTAAGTTTAGTCTGTGGAAGGATCTTTTACATGCCATTAATCTATGACATGGAACCACCGGCTTTACTTCCCCTCCGAAGGAAGACATAGCCTATTGAAGGATTTTTAACGCCCTTAAAAATCCGACGACTTTGGCCGGGTTTGAACCCACTATCTTGGGCACAGCAGTTCAGCATGCTACCAACTACGCCACCGAAGCCGCTAGTCTTTATGAAATAGTGCATAACTCTATTGCCTACTTACAGTATATAAACATGACGACCTTCTGAAATATTTAGGCGGTTCTCAATATCTACGAATCTATTACGAATATCAAATTTTGTATTTTGCTAGAGGCAATTAACATAAGTAGGATATATGAAAATAGGCTATTTAGTTTTTCCCGGAACTACTTGTTCGGTATTGATTTAAAAATAATACGTATATCAATACGAGTAATTGTACATACATGGAATTATATGCTGTTATGCAGGCTCAAGTATACACCACTCAAATAGGGGCTATCGTCTTGTTTATTTGTTTGAACGCACATTATAAACAAATAAATATATTTCCGTTGGCTTTTCAAGAAATGTAAGATTATTCCTCTACTGAGACGATTTTGAAGACTTTGGCACAAACCACACCTTCTAATTCCCTCTGATTTAAGAGCTTGAGTTTTTCGATACATACACCTTAACGTTTTATATATAATCTACATCATGATTCGACCTTTCGATTTTTTCCATATTGATAACTGGTGTAATTGGAACACCATTGGATCGACCAATTAAAAGTCTCCATTTTCAGAGAGAATTCTGAGTGAGTTCAGAATTAGTAAAGGTTGAGCTTTAAAGTATGTGGGATGGAACATGATAAGATCAAAGACAAAAATAAAGAAAGATAGAGAGCAAGTAGCTTTAACATAAATATATATTCAATGTAAAAAACAAGTTAACAATTTTCTTTACAAGATTGCGTCTAGCAATAAACAAGGTTCAGAATTAGTAAAGGTTAAGCTTTAAAGTATGTGGGATGGAACATGATAAGATCAAAGACAAAAATAAAGAAAGATAGAGAGCAAGTAGCTTTAACATAAATATATATTCAATGTAATAAACAAGTTAACAATTTTCTTTACAAGATTTCGTCTATCAATAAACAAGGTTAGTGCCTTAAACATAACTAAATTAAAGTTACAAATCTTAAGCATGGGTAAATGCCTGAAAACAAGAATTAAGTTACTTTTGCAAAAAAGAGAATTAGTGACGCGGATTTTGACTGGTTGACAGGGAGCAAATCCTGTCATACCGGGAAAGAAAAAAAGGGGGAACTAAAGAAGTTATCCAAAAAGACATGACCTATTAAGGGGGCCAGTAGCTGACAGGGGCCTAGTCTTGCAGTACCCTATAAGGATTGTAATATTGGAGCAGTTGCCAAGATGCAACAGAATAACTTGAAACTGAAGTAATGTAATGGCAGAAACATAATACGTGAACTGCATACAAGATTTACTGAGAAAGTGAAATGGCAGAAACAGGTGGGCAAGTAGCCTATAACCTGAAAGTGAACCATGAAAGAGAAGGTGCACAGGCAAAGTGCAATAAAAATTACAGATATGCATAAGCAATACTGAGATTGTTCTCACAAAAACATAAGAATGGCCAAAGTAAGCCGATATGTTATTCCGCCTAGTGGGGAAGGGAGAGAAGATCACACGGATATCAAAATTGAGGAATCTTCTAAACCATGCTTGTATGAGACTAACATGAAAACAGAAAGAACATGAAATACGTAGTGCATAAGAACAGCTTAATGGCAGATGCAGGTCAGCTTTAGAATAAACATGACAAAGTATGAAATACATAATACATCTTAGTACTTAACTTTGTAAGATAGTACGGGCGACAATCCACATTTGCGTAGCACAAGGAAGACATAGGTTATGTCTAGTTCGAGATTGCGTGCACAAAAGTACTTAACTTGAACGGGTGTGGTTAACATCCCACACGTGTGCGAAGATCACTTGAGAAAGTTCATTTCCAGATGTGGTTTCTTTCACAAAAGTATTTGACGAAGCTGAATAACACTCGCAGAATAGTAAGGTTGACCTTAGCTATTAGAAAGATGAAGTGACAATATTCACTTAAGTCGGAATAGATTTCCTTAGTACACGAAGATGTATACTTGAGTTCGTGTTGCAGGAACACGTTAAAGCTCAATCCAAGTTGGATTATTTGAAACATGTCTTTGAAGACATGGCGAACGTTAAAGTTAACACTTCTTGATGCAGAATTAAGATGCGAAGTTTATCCAAGCATGAAGTTTATCGTCCGGTGCTCAAGACGGGTGGTAGCGTAATGCTAACTCGGAAATCACACAGATGATGGGTCGGCCATCAGCTTAAAAAGCAGGCAGCACAAGAGTCCAGAATAATCGATGTAGGGCATTGGCGAGTCCCAAACAGGTAGCCAGGAAGAAGCGTGCTGTTTGGCAGAGAGCGGCCATGTCATGGAGACGGCCAATGAGTGCGTAGCAAACTGAGGTCGGCTGAACAGGCCATGATACCACGAGGTATGGGAAGGGTGACCTAATTAACACTTAGAAAAATGTCTTAAAGGCGAGATATATATTGTAACACAACAGGTGAGTATGAAAATAATTTTAAATATAATTGATTTAAACAAGAAAGTGAAATAAAGTATGTTTCGTCACTAACACGTGGTGACGAAAAATGACGTTATGAAATCAAATACTAGTCTGACTTTTGCCGTAACAAAAACCTACAAAAATTAACCAGTTAATCATTCGCAAATGCGGACAATAACAGGATGCACTTCATTTTGAAAATATTTGAAGAAATTTCTAGTTTTGATAACTGACTGCACGTATTCCATTTTTGAGAAGTTTTCATAAGCATTTGATATCTATAACAGAATTCAGAATGATGATGTTACAATTCAATTTATACAATCAATGTTTTCTAAGGATATTTATTTACTTATTTTTTATTTACTTATTTATTCATCTACTAGAGGAAGTACCCGTTCTTTGAACGGCTTTTAGTACTTGCTGGCCTAAATCATTAATATATATAATCACACATTCGTAATGTAGTTATGTTATTTCCATGTTACCAACTACATGTGTAGACTACATGCATTTTCACTCACCTAATTATTAATCAGAGGTAGGAAAGTGAAAATCCTCAGCCTGCTTTCAGTCGACCGACCGGGTCAGGAAATGGAATGATGAAACCCCCATCTAGCAGGGAGGATATGACTGTGCCGGCTGCCGAAGCCTGTCGCACTCCCCTGGGGAAATGATTAAATGAATGACAGATGAAATGAAACGATAGTGGAGATTGTTGCTGGAAAGAAATTGTGACAGGGAAAACCGGAGTACCCGGAGAAAATCCTGTCTTCCTCCGCCTTGTAGGTGAGAAAGTGCGTTTATATATTGGAAATAAATATCACCTTCTATGTAGTAAAAGTTAAATAACCTGTCTTAAATATTGAACACCTATCGTTTAACAACTTCATACTATATTTAAACATATTGTACAGCATCCCAGGGGTATGCACCCCTTGGAGTCCATCCCCCCGGCATCTGGCTAAATCCCCTAAAATGGCAACTCTTGGAAAGCCGGGGCAACATCCATTAATACTGTAAGGACAGCTTGCTACTCCATAAAGCAGCTCAAGCCTTACGTAATCATTACACTCAGCGACATAGTACTAACTGGGGCAGCATGCCAACACAATGCTGACAGCAGGGCGTCAGAAGGTATAAGAAGACGTCCTAATGAGGTCAGAGGATCTCTTCATTGTCAGTGCTTCATCGAGACGGCCGAGGCTACGCTGGTGTCAACCGAGGTGAGTCAGTCAATCGTGTTCAGAGTTCCTATTTTTGTAACCTGTAACCCACCACTTGTACACATTGTGAACATAATCTCATTCCCTACAAGGGAGTCCTACTCAAAACTACAGACCAATAAACACTTGGTCCACACTCTACACACGCTTTACTGTTTATACGCCTTTTTACATCCCAACGCCCTTCCTTACTCCCGTCACGGTAAGACGTGATAGACGGTAGTCTAATAGCGCTAACTCAGGTACCTTTGTGTTTCCCGAGCCGGCTCGGCTGCCAGTAAGCAGCACGTGCCACTCGGCTGATACGAGCAGATTCAATTACATAATAAGCAGTCAGCTGAGCGACCAGAACAGTGACCCTTGTGTTGGGTCCCATCCCTTCAAACACTACTACCTTATTCATAGGAACGCCCCCTAGTTCCTAGCACACCACAACACTCTACACTGGTCAGCTTACCCTGCCCAGGGAGGCTGCCCTTCTTTTAGGCACCACTTTATAAATTATTACAACTCTCTCTTTTAGATCCACCCCCAAATTAGGGATCTAAAACACTGGTGGAGGCGCGGTCCTACGCATAGAGAACAGGACTCAACCAACGAGCCCTCGTAGGAAAAACGACCCCTTCCGTACCGCAAAAAAGCCAAGCAAATAGTGAGAAAATTTTTCCCCCAGACAAAAAGCACCATTTTTTTTCGTGTGCTCCAAACTAGCTACACAGGGGAAATTCTTAATAAACCAACCCCCTAGCCCCATACAGAATCAGAGAAATATAAGAATACACTGTCAAACACGCACAGATTTTTTTTATTATTCTTATTGTAGGCCCATACACTTCAGTCAGAATGGCACCTCATGCAGAGATTGCAAGCCATAGAGGCAATAGGGGCACGCCAATATTATTGACATTATTGTTCAGATGCCAGGGGCACATACAAAGCCGGCAAACACAAATACGGGCACTCCAAACAAAAATCGGGGCAATACAGGGCAAACAGCCATACACCCCGTCAGAGGGTAGGACAGTGCGATTAAGATGCGCACATACACTCTTGAATAACATACATGAACACCTCAATAGGATCCATGTCCAAAGAAACAAAATATACCAACAATTAATCACCACACATGGTCCCGTAATAGATAATGCAACCCTCGAGAGAATGAGGGTGCACTACACAGGTTTACACGCCCAATACAGGGAGCTAATTCGCGTCCAAACGCTTCTCCAACTAGCGGCAACAAAACTATACAGAGCACAGAAACATTAATACAGTAATTTGCAAACGGGCCATGAGCCTCAATAGGCAGTACACCCAAATTTGGGACAAATACCGTGAGCTCCAAGCCAATAAGGCCATTTTTGAGTTCATGGTAGGGCCACCAGCCCAGACGAGAGAGGACATAAGCGTAGATACGCTAGCTCGACAATTTGCGAGGATGTCCCTCTCGCCATGTACTGCCACACAATGGAAGGAGTTCGCCGTGGCCACAGTCCAGGAGACGGCCAGGTTAGGCTCCAATAGGCTACAAATACAAGGTTACATAAACACATGTCCTTCAGCTCCGGATCGGAAGGCAATTTTGCCAAACCGAGGGGCAGAGCCTAGAACAACCCCCTCGGAACAATGGAACGAGAGGGAGTTGAAGCCAGGACTCTCAAATACACATAGCATGACAGAGAGACAACAGGACGTAACCACGTCATGGGCAGACGACATAGAACCCGTCCCACTACACATAAAGCCTACATACACCCACGCAGATAGGCTAGCGCAATGGCAGGAGTCTGCCGTGGCCACAGGCCGGAAAGCGGTCAGACTACACGCCACCACGTTGCTAGGCCAGACACAAGCCATTAAGCGACCTTTACCGCCAGTTCAAAGGGCAAATTTGCCAGAACGAAGGCGAACACCGGTATTAAGCCCTCAGGATGTACGACACACGCACGCACATTTTGACCAGGCATCACCACACACTACACGGGGATTAGAAAAGGTGTTCTCACCTACCCCACAAAACCACGCAGGCAAATATATACGCACTCCCGTAAAATCTACTAGGGCAGCGTCAAACACAATTAGGCCCTCGAATACAGGTACACTCCAACCTATAGACACGCGCTACGGTGGAAGTAGGCCAAAGCTTACTTTGCTACAAATTCCCCCGGAAGGTAGCAAAGGAACACCCCAGTGGATTTCAGAGGCCTATAATCTAATAACAGGGCAAAACCCTTCACCTTTCTGAGCACTGAAGCTCGAAAGAGGATAACGACTTCCACCAGGGCCACAGAAATAAACTAACATCGCTAACACCAACATTATAAGCCACATAAGTTCTTTTAAACGAGGGCGATAAGAAAATAGTCCAACAAGTACATCATAAACATAAAATTGCATATTTTTCTTTCTTATTTTATGTATATACAGTGCAACATAGCCAAATTAGAAGGAATAATTCTAAACCCTTCTTGTTTTTTGTTTTTTTTTTCTTTTCGAAACCATGGCATTTTTCTCGCAGGCCATCAATGGTTATTGGGCGAAGTGGTTAACGCCATAACGTAAAGTCTCTACTATGCAAGCCCAGTGGAAGCCAAGCAGGCTTCAGGCCGGAAAGAGATATTTTGAACACAGCTTAAGCATAAAATCACAGCATAAAGCTTAAGTGAGTCTTTCTAGGTAGGAATGACTAAACGTTCTATGTTATGGTTCCACAATTTGATAGATTCTCTTCTTGCGGGCGAAAGCCGTAAATGTGGCAGGAATTAAGAATCGCAAACCAATTTCAAAAATTTGATGAGGCGTGCTTTGACCAACTGAAAAGCCCAATTGCACACCGGGACGAGACACTGTCATTTTGGTGAGTTACAATTACTTTGATGGGCAGGTTTGACTCCCACAGTGCGCTGGCTTTGCTTGTGACGTGGATACAAGTGTATCAGTTACGTCTTGCAATGGCCTTCCTAATGTGTACTAGACAGTATCGGCAGATTCCCCTGAGACGTAACCAGATTACGGTAGTACTCACGTTACCAAATTGGTAAATACTACACTCAGGTCCCAAGCAAATTTTTTTTATTTTTTAAACATTTTTTATAGTGTTCACGACATAATTTTTAGAGACTATCGCCACCTGCTATTATTTTCTTTCAAAGTGCTCTCTTAATCCAGAGCGGGGCATAGCTCATTTTTTTTCTATGGCGCAGGCATTAGGCCCGATGAAAGAAAGGTGGCCAAGTTAGATATATATATATATTTAATACATAGGTACACGTAAAGACCGTGGAATACACACCCGGGCAATTGGTCATGGTCTCCAATTCTGCCCGTAAGAAGAACGTGTCCGAATTTCTCCTGCCACGCTGGTCAGGTCCCTTCAAAGTCTGCAGGAAGATATCTGACCTAAATTATATAGTGAGCGTGCGCCATGGGAGAAAACTCATAAAGGACACTATTCATGCCCGCCGGATGAAGGCATATCACACACGTAAAGATCACACACCTACACGTACAGGCGGGCACACTACTAAGAGAAAAGGAAACGGTCCCGCTGGCAGACGTGGGAAGAAAGCCAAGAAATAGCCCACTGACCGCACCGGGATACGATCCTAACACCCCACAGAACTGTCCCGGAGACACGCGGGCATAATGACATTTCGTACCATTGTAGGGACATAATCGAACCACGGCACAGTAACACAAAATCTGGGGACACAAATGTAGTCAATGGAAGGTTCTTCGACAGTACGGCCAAAGCATATGAGATTTCCGAAGTGAAATGCCATGGCCTGTGGTTTGGATTCCAAGTAAAACGGAAATCCCGTGGCTCATGATCTCCAGATACGGTCACGTTAAACCACAAATTCCCCTCTTTTCTTTCACAATGCGAAAAGCACTAATCACAGTCACAGAGAGTAAGCGATTACAAACACATGTGCCGGACACACAGCGTTATCAAAACAAGAAGCGAGCGCGCAAGACATTGTAATCCGATACCACCATACTCAGCAGGAACGCAGGCCTCAGTGATAACCTGCAAGCTTACAGACAACGGCTCTCGGAGCACAGCGCACGGCATCATTCACGCCCGTTTTAGAGACCCTATATCTTCCAAAATTACACTACAAGGGGAAATCAAAAATATACCAACTCTACACAGGTATGCATGCTTTCATTTGCGCATTGCGCATCCACGGGAACGTGCCATAATATATGCGGCACGGAAATGATCACACCAAATCTTTACAGACAACCGGATTCGAACCCACGACCACACACCACACTTGTACCAAAAACTAACTATCCAATGGTATTTTTGGTACACGGAACACAAGCAAAAAACAACACTGGGGAAGCCCCAAGCCCTGAAACACAACGCAAACATAAAACACAGAAAATGACATAAGGTCGCGGGTCTGAGTTCCAGTAAAAATTTAGACACAAAGGAAAACAGCTATTCAGGCGTCCAATCATAATGAAGGTGGCCCATACAAGTGCATGAACAGGGAATACTACATTTCCTCCCACCAAAAGCCAGACATAAAATTTCGAATTACACCAGACATGGCGAATACATTTCCCAGACGCAGGTAGTAAAATTTCGCAAGACACAAGTCTTAGGAAACAGTGGCCACACAATGTCATTACCTAACTAGGTCGAATTGCTACATTAGGCCGCTAGGAATCTAAAAACAATGACCACACTTGCACACGTGCAGAAAGGCACATACCAGCGGGCGACATACAATAACGTCCCAGCCTGATGTTACACATGCCCACTGCTGACTTGCAAACTATTTACACTGCAATACTGCGATGACTAGACGCTATTGCGTATCGCCAGTGACCGTGAAATTACAAACACATAACAATTATAACACCATACATTTTTTTCCACACTGCAAAAACATTTGGCAATGGACAAGACGTGACACAGCGGAACTTATCTTGGGCCTATAGGGCACGTTCGCAAAGACGTTGACAGGCCACGGGCGCCTCCCGCCCATACACAATATACACAGCAGGACTTAGCCTTATAACAGACCAACCGTCCGCGAGGTGTAGCGGAACGTAGTCACACACACACATACACACACGCGCTCACCAATTAGGAGCGAACACAGGGACTTTGAGGAAACAGGACCTCCCCTTAATAACTTCTTTTCGCGATTCTATTCCCGAAATAAATCATTCCAGGCGACTAGGACATGACCAGTCGCACCACGACCACTGGCCACATCTACACTGCAATTGGCCGACCAGATTAGGTCATGCAGCTCTACTATCCCAAGGCGCGGATAGAAAGCCAACATGGACCAAGGGAGGATGACAGGAGAACAGGCTACCAGCGTACCACCTTACTCCCTTCCCATAACCTCCTCACGCCCAACATAAACCACGCAGACATAGCTACACGACCAAAAACAGCTACACTACATACAAAGTACACACAAAGGGGTTGATGGACTTCATGCGTCTAAAAAGCAGGCATGCTACGCCTTGAGTCACGATGCTACCACCTGAGTATTAGGGGTGTGTCAGCAAACATTAAAGAAGCATAATGCGCCTCTCCAAATGAGAGAGGAGGCCATAGATATACATTAACCATTCTTTGGCACTTAAACACTCCCGCATGAAGGAACATACTGGTATTATGCCCCACCCCACACCTATCCGTACATGAAGGCAGTAACTTCATATCCAGACACATGCATGAGTATCCCATCCATTTACCAGGGATTTTAATATCAAACCTGCATGAATTTTCGTATCTTTGCGATCCCGGGAATTACCTCCCCACTCCACTCACTATAGGAGCATCCCAGCGGCATCACCGGTTCCAGGCCACCACTAACGTGGAACCCAAAGGTGCGCAAACCCTTCCTACCATACTTAAGCCCACTCAACAAGTAACTACCCCAAGATCCCAATAACAGGGTACCTGACATTACAGACCCTACTAACACCTCCATTAAGGTAAAGAAAGCATTATTGCTGGAAAGCTGACGTAGCGATGGTAGACCAGAAGTAGCCTATGTACTTAGAAGATCTACAACCCCGTAACACTGGAAATATTTTACATTTTACACAGATATTATACCATTTACACAGGTTACGCTACATTTTTTTTCTTACAAAGGAATCTGATACGATTTGATTGTTGACAACGGTGTAAGCCGAAGGTCAGGAGCACCACACCGGAGCAGAACTGGGGAAGGCGAGGTGGACCCTTCCCCCAGTTGGCTCGACAGCGCGGCGACCTCACTTAACTGACGACTAGACCAAACAGACGAACTACGTAAGGTCAAAGCATTCGGGACCGGACACGGGCAAACATCGAGATCTAGGGGTGCATATTAGCCCATCCCCCTTGTCGGAGAAGGTTACACCCACTATGTGTCCCGGTCATCGAAGCCGAGATCTGCAGGGTGACTTTCTGAGGATGGCGGGAGAAATAGCTCACTCAGCGCCGGCCTCGGGAACTATCCCTAGAGACGACCCATATAATGACTAGACTCCTAGTTAGAATTAGATAAGTACGGCTTCCATAGCGGGAAGCAAAACTCCTATGCGTTGGAGTGGAAGATAACTGCGAAATACATACTACTGCGGCCCATGGAGGCAAATTCATATATCAATGCGAAAAGCATACTACGGCGGCCCATAGAGGCAAATATTACTGCGAAAAGCAGACTGCGACGGCCGATAAAGGCGAAGACAATATTATGCCATTGGACCACACTGTCCAATGCCCACATAAATGGCGATGCATCGGGCACCCAAAGGGCATTAAGAGAGGGGCAGTGCGCGCACCTCACAGGAGCCAAGTGGGCGGCTCAACTACGATAAATCGGAACAGCAAAACGGTCATGAACAAGGAAGTTACAGCGGGCGAAACGGTTAGCTTAGTGGCACCGTAAGCCGCCTGCGAATAGATTAGTACTAGTAATAGACGTCGACACCTAGAATTAAGGGGACGGAATCCAGCGACCCTAGAGACAACCGGTGTTTCTGGGGCTCGTGCGGGTGGTGTCCTGGGGATTTAATTGCCCCAGGCGATCGTCCTGGTCCAAATTTTGCTATAAGACGGTTGCATTTGACACGCAACCTAGGATTAAGCAAATTTACTGAACGCTGTTGCAATGTAGCACAGCATCTTTCGGCAATAGATTAAGGCAACCCTCTCGGTTTAGATATAGCAATTTTTTTTTATATATACCATAAGTAAGGTAAGATAACGCCGTTCGGCGCCTGATAGCCCAGAAACCCGGCATCAGGGTAAGGCCGACGACTAATGATAAGGCATGACAATTCTTCGTAAACCTACATTTAAGACAATTTTTTTATATATAGATCATATAGAATATTTCGGCACCTGGTAACTAAAATTCGTTGCCAGGGTAAGCCCGATAATACATTAAGTTAAACTACATTAAGATAACAATACATTAGGATAAGTAAGATTAGGACGCCAAATTAAGCTAAGATAGAAATCTAGCCGGCATAGGATAAGAATTGAGTAAGGCGCCAAGGGCGACTGAAAGGTATACACAGGTGTGAATGACAACAATGCATTGGCCGATATAACCATTCCCATGCGTTCTCTTTCAGGATGGCAGAAAGGAAAACATGGATAGCAGCACACCCACTAACAAAGGATTTATTTATCACAGGTCAAGATCATTGTACTGTACATACACCCTGTAAATAATATCACGAATCACACACAAATGTAAAACACTGATGTCACACAAACATATACACTTTCCCACATTTTCAAGTCGCGCCGATAAGGTGACGGCGACGCGATCAGCAGCGTGAAGTGGTCGTGGGACACTGAACGCCACTGACGCAATCCTTAGCAAGCACTTGAATAATGAGTGACCTACGGCAGCCAGGGACAGCGCAAGGGTTGTAAGCGCTCACCTTTGCTTCCAAGGTGCAATTTTCTCACCCACGGGGGAAAATGCACGACAGGTGTGAATTAGCGGCACAGCCACTAAAACACAATAAAATGGCTTGGTAAATCAAATGGCCATGGATGAAAGGGTAGGACCAAGGCCAAATGAGAGCGCTGCAGAGTGATCACGTAATGAGAAATGAGTACAAAAGAATAACGGGCACGCAGGTACATTTAGGATACGGCCGTCTAGACATAAGTAGCCTAATAAATATAAATGTATAACAATGTAACAATGTAACATACAACAATGTAATAAGGTAACGTAATAATGCAACAATGTCACAGAAAATGCCACATATTTGTTCTCATACACGCACTGATTTTCATTTCTACCCTTCTAACTTAAAATTTGTCAGGGTGTTCCGTTTTTTCCCACACAAATAAACACTTTGATTATATCCCCTAAACTATACCCTGGAACACCCATTTTTTTTCTATTCTCTCCTATCTTTCTATTTGCAGGGAGCACTTTTTCCCCAAGGTAAAGCTAGACGACACAATTCCTCGTCTAGCTGGGTTTTTTTCCTCCCTGCACAACATGTAACGAATCAGCATCACAAACCATGTTTTTTTGAAGCTAGCAATATGCCAGCAATAGCAAGGGCAATTTTTTTATTATACATGTCAAATTTCTTTTAATGTCAAATTTTTCTCAAATATCAATTTTTTTTACCAATGTTAATTTTTCCTCGATATCAAATCCTTCGCAATGTCAATTTTTTTTGTTTTGTTTTTTCACAATGTCAATATCAGTGTATACATATATCTGTACATCCCATAACCCTCCCCTCTGAACACGGGCTGACCTCACACCCACACTTCGATACGACACCACCAGGAGATACGAGGGGGTTTCAAGGACCACTACGCCAACATCCCAACCTCCAGTTCCGTTCCCGTTCGCGAGGACGCGAACAAATGAAGGAAGACGCTTGTACAGCATCCCAGGGGTATGCACCCCTTGGAGTCCATCCCCCCGGCATCTGGCTAAATCCCCTAAAATGGCAACTCTTGGAAAGCCGGGGCAACATCCATTAATACTGTAAGGACAGCTTGCTACTCCATAAAGCAGCTCAAGCCTTACGTAATCATTACACTCAGCGACATAGTACTAACTGGGGCAGCATGCCAACACAATGCTGACAGCAGGGCGTCAGAAGGTATAAGAAGACGTCCTAATGAGGTCAGAGGATCTCTTCATTGTCAGTGCTTCATCGAGACGGCCGAGGCTACGCTGGTGTCAACCGAGGTGAGTCAGTCAATCGTGTTCAGAGTTCCTATTTTTGTAACCTGTAACCCACCACTTGTACACATTGTGAACATAATCTCATTCCCTACAAGGGAGTCCTACTCAAAACTACAGACCAATAAACACTTGGTCCACACTCTACACACGCTTTACTGTTTATACGCCTTTTTACATCCCAACGCCCTTCCTTACTCCCGTCACGGTAAGACGTGATAGACGGTAGTCTAATAGCGCTAACTCAGGTACCTTTGTGTTTCCCGAGCCGGCTCGGCTGCCAGTAAGCAGCACGTGCCACTCGGCTGATACGAGCAGATTCAATTACATAATAAGCAGTCAGCTGAGCGACCAGAACAGTGACCCTTGTGTTGGGTCCCATCCCTTCAAACACTACTACCTTATTAATAGGAACGCCCCCTAGTTCCTAGCACACCACAACACTCTACACTGGTCAGCTTACCCTGCCCAGGGAGGCTGCCCTTCTTTTAGGCACCACTTTATAAATTATTACAACAACTCTCTCTTTTAGATCCACCCCCAAATTAGGGATCTAAAACAATATAGACATTATGCTAAAAATACATCAAACTTGATAGCAATTATCATATCCGCAATAAGTAATATTACGGAAGCTACGTACCATGTCATGATAAAGAGTAACAGTAATGGAACAAACTTCAATCTTCCCAAGTGAGCCATGTTTAACATCTCTCATTTCTTTATTTTCTTTGGCGGCCGTCCCGGTAGACTCAGACGCCATGTGAGATACTTTCTGTCCGGACGTGCCTTGAGGCTCTCCGCCTTATTATTTAAAATGTAATGTTTTCCTTTTTATTTAACATTGTTATTATGCCGAAGCCTTCCATTTACTCATGTAAGTAATACATCTAACCTTGTGTCCACTATGCTCATTTCCTAAATTTAACCTTTCTTTTTGATCTTCGTCGTGTGCTTGGATTTGCTGTGGAACCAATCGTAATGGCGGTCTCCTGTTTTATTTTGTTTGAGTCTTCGTTTAACCTTTTATTTGTGCCGTGAAATATATCTGCGAGTGATTTTGTGAGTGTATGTTTTTCTTGCTGCCAGGTGCATTGATGCTGTTTTGATTGGGCATATCTTCGAATGGGTCTCCCGTGGTTTGTGGACGTTGGCGTTTCGACCATTCTCCCAACACGAGGCATGACACCATATATTTTAGCCCTTATGTTTTCCCTTCATTCCATGCTTCGGGCAACTGGATCACGGCGGTAACTTTAAGTAGGCCTTACCGTATTCAGCTCGAACTCGGAACGTAAGTTGGGGACCATATAGGTTTAGCATGTTTTGCTAGACTACCTACAAGCACGAGTTGCTTTGAGTTTTATTTCTGCATCGTCGGCTGGCATTTTGTGTGTTTGACTGCGTGTATGTATCTTGATATATTTCACGGACACCTGACGTCATTTGTTTCTTCTTATAGTATCTTTGGTTTTGCTTTTCTTTTCTCTGGGGACTGCCAGCTCGATCGCATCCCCATTGCTCGCCACAGCCTCTTGTTTTATCTTTGCTATGCTTGTTATTTGTGGTCGTCATGACAACCATCCATCTCTAGGCTGAGAAGTGATTGTTGTTGACCAGCGACCGGCTCGATTGCCTCTTGATCTTTTACTTCCTCCCTTTTTACATCGTTTTCACCGAAGTGAGCACAGGTATGAATTTAATTTGTTAACGTTATTTACTATCGTAAGTTATTTATTGTTATTTATATTTATCTTCCCCGTTTGAAAGTGACTTTATTTGACCCCTAGGTGAAGGGTATTCTTTTTTGTGTGTGTTATTCTGGCCGGGTTTCTTTGTGTGTTCGGTTTCAATTCATTAAATTTCCATTTCTTTACCCATGTGTCTCATTTAGTAGTGTTGGGCGATCGGGCTGCTCGCTCTCTCTCTCTCTCTCTCTTCAAACCTAGGCCTAACTTATTCTAGCTTTCTAGCACCAGGAGGGTATTCCTACCACTCGTCGTGGGACCACCTTCACGGAGTCTGGAGTCGCTCGGCACATCTGGCCTGCAAGTACGGGCCCAGCACAGGTCAGAAATTAACATCCATTTCCACTGCGTACTCCTTTCTTTTCTAGTTGGTTCCAGTGATGCAGCTAGGAGGCACGCCAAGAATATGTTTATTTCAATACGGCGGTGCAGATGGTATCAGTTGTGAGGTTAAGTCTCCTGGTCGCTTAGCCATATCCATTGGATTTTAATATTTCGCTGCATATTTTTCAATGTTGTTTTTATTCTGTTTCATGTTCCCTATTGCATACTATGCAAACAAATATTGAGAGTCAATGTGAACTTCCAAGGAGTATGGACCATAAAAATAACAAACTGTAAGGAGAGTGCAATGAGTTGGACCCTATCAACGAACCCCAGCATTGGTAATGTACTAACCAACCCTACTTCTTGTTTCGTACTCATTTCACGCGCAGGACGGAGGCAAGACATTTGTAGTTATTGTTTTGAATTGTAGCTAGCAGTACTTCTGTAGTTTAGCCATGTATTCTCTCCCAGGTTGTAACGTGAAGAAGGAGCTCATCCAGTCTGACGATGATCTGCTATCGTTTGAATGTGTCTGTGGGAAAGACACTAATCCATTGACTGAGGTGAAAGGCCATCGCAAGGGAGGCGTAGCCAATATAGTGTCCAAGTGGGGAATTTCATTTTCTGGTGAACTGGGAGTTTCGTCTGTATTTGAGTTCTTAGACAGGGTCAGTGAACTCTGCCATTGTTATGACCTCGAACCAGACGACATTGTTGTCTGCCTACCGTTATTGTTGAGTGGTTTAGCTTTAAAATGGTATCGACTTACCAACAGATCTTTCATCTCGTGGGTTGATTTCTGTAAGTCAATAAAGGAGCGGTTTACGACTTATGATTTTGAACATGACTTGAAGGCTGAAATTCATCGCCGTACCCAGGGTTTGGAAGAGCCTGTAGACGATTTTGTTACTGGGCTAATGACTTTAATAAGTAGGTTGTCGCAGCCCCTTCCCCTTATTGAAACTGTTGATATTGTGTATAGAAATCTAGCACCTGAGTACAAGTCTTTCATACGCCGGTCCAGTGTGTATAGTGTGGCTGACATTGTTGATCAAGGACGTGAATGCGAGTTCAATCGGCGCCTGCGCAAGTCATATGTACCCCCACCCCTCCCCTCTGACAGTTTGTTTCCAGAGACTGCATGCGCGCAATCCCAGATTCAGAGGACTGCGCACCCATCTTCAATATCTCGTCAGGAGGACCGGGCAGTTAACCGTCCCCACTCGCATATTGTCGGGAGTATTCCCAATGCTACTTCTTCTGCGAATCCCGCTCCTCAGGATCAACAGTTACCTCGAATCCCGAACATGTATAACCGTATAAAATGTTGGAATTGTGATCGTTTGGGGCATCATTTTAATTCCTGCCGTGCGCCCTCTCGTGTGTTTTGTCACACATGTGGTCTTCGTGACGTGACGCACATAGCCTGTCCTAGATGTGCTTCGCGTCAGGGAAACGAGCATGGGTCCCCGGTTTAGACCCGCCGGAGTGGCCATGCAATGAAGTTCGCCGGGAAATGAACATTTCCACGACTGGAAACTTCTGTCCTTGGGTCCCTGTAAGTGTTAAGAAATTGTCGATACCCGCTTTACTGGATTCTGGTGCTTCACGTTCATTTATTCAGCGCTCCATCGCGGAACAGCTTCCTGTTACTCAGATTTGTCCACAAGATGGGGGTTTGAAATTTTATTCTGCGGTGAAGTCATCTATTTCTGTTTCTAGCGTTGTAACATGTCATATTAAGATATGTGGTTATTCTTGGGATTGGAACTTCCATGTGGTGGATGACTTATCTACGCCTATGATCTTAGGTTCTGATATTATGCACAAAGCAGGGTTGAGGCTTGATTTTTCGGATCATTCCTTCAGTTTTTTGTTTAAATCCAAGGAGCGGTTTCATTTTAATACTTGTGAAGCGAGTGTTCCTTGTAATTTTTCTGGTATCTCTGCTGTTCTAATCCCTCCTACTTTATTCACGAGTCAACGTGACGCTTTATCTGATTTGGTGAATGAATTTCCAGATGTTCTCACGTCGGAACTGGGTTCCGCTATCGGCTACGAGTGTCATATTGATTTAACTGATGAGGTTCCAGTTAGGTCGGCGCCATTTTCGTGCTCGCCACCCAAACTCATTGCCATGAGAGAATATATTGATGATCTTAAGGCACGCGGTGTTGTGAGCCCTTCTAAGTCTTCTTATGGTAGTCCAGCATTTCTGGTGCCTAAGAAAGAGGGTACTTTTCGTTTAGTAGTTGATTATCGTCGACTCAATTCTAAGGTGGTGTTCGACAACTTTCCCCTTCCAACTCTGGAGAGCGCTTTGCAGCATTTTCACGGGGCGAAGTACTATTCCGTCCTAGATTTGAATTGTGCATATTATCAAATTCCTCTCGATCCCGAGAGCCGTAAGGTAACTGCGTTCTCCACTCCGTTCGGCCTTTTTGAGTTCAATAAGTTACCCATGGGCATTTCTATCGGCGGACAAGTATTGAGTAGGGTTTTGGACGAGTTATTTGGAGATTTAAAGTATTCATCTGTGTTTAACTATCTAGATGACCTCGTGATTTACAGTCAGTCTTTTGAGGATCACCTGATCCATTTACGTGAAGTCCTATGTCGTCTTCGCAGAGCCGGACTCACTGTTAACCCGGACAAAATCTCTTTGGCTTCGAAGCAAATCAAATTTTTAGGTCACATTCTTTCGGATGTGGGCATAGAAGTGAACCCTGAGCGTGTGCAATGTATCCAAGAGTTCCCTACTCCCACGAATGTGAAAGCAGTCCGACGTTTTTTGGGAATGGCAGGCTTTTACAGTAGGTTCATTAAGGGCTTTTCGGACATTTCAGCGCCCCTGAATTATTTGAAGAAGAAGAATGTACGATTCGTGTGGGGCCCCGACCAGTGTCTCGCCTTTGAGAAATTGAAAGAATGTCTTTCTTCTGCTCCCGTCCTTCGAACTCCGGATTTTGGGAAAGATTTTATGTTACATTGTGATGCGAGTGATGTCGCAGTTTCTTGTGTGCTTAGTCAGCAGGTGAATGGTAATTTGGCACCCATCGCTTTTGCCAGTCGGATGCTTAATGATTGCGAACGCCGGTATTCCACTTTCGAGAAAGAAAGTCTGGCTGTCGTATTCGGCTGTGAACGTTTCAGATCTTTTCTAGAACATCGGCATTTCATAGTGTATACCGACAATGAAGCTCTGTCCTGGATGCGCTCGCATGTCAAAAAATTGGGACGTATAAATCGTTGGATTCTTCGTCTATCCTCTTTCAGCTTTGACATCATTCACGTCAAAGGCAGTGAAAATGTTGTAGCGGATTGTTTGTCACGCATGTTTGAGGAACCTCCTCCCATTGTTGAGATCCCCGAGCCAGTGAATCTTCTCCAACACATTCCATGGTCTTTTACTGACATCCGTACGTACCAAGCAGATGACCCATTTTGTGTCACATTGCGTGAAAAAATTCTCGGGAAAGATCCTGGTGTATCTGAGTTTTCATTGCGCAATGATGTTATAGTGCATACCGCTCCTCGATCTTCGAAATGTAGGATTTTCGTGCCAGAGAATATACGAAGTATGCTCTTGGCGTATTTCCATGAATCCTGTTTTGGATTACATTTAGGTATGACGAAGACTTTCCATAAAATCTCTCAGGAATTCTTCTGGCCTCATTTGAAAGCGGATGCTTTTGCTTTCGTCCGAAAATGCGTTACGTGTCAACGTTCTAAGCCAGCAAAGAATTCTCGCATTGGACTTCACCACGCTGACACGATGTCATATCCTAATGAGCGCCTGTTTATAGATTATTTTGGTCCCCTAGTTAGGTCATCTTCTGGTTATCAAGCTATACTTACTGTCGTTGATGGATTTTCAAAATTTGTATGGTTATTTCCTGTCAGGGAAATCACGACACGTACCACTGTTAGGCTTTTGACCAATCATATTTTTGGTGTTTTTGGTCCTCCAAAGTTTTTAGTGTCCGATAACGCGAGCGTTTTCCGGTCCAAGTCTTTTAGATCAATGTGTTTTTCTTGGGGAATTGATCATGTCTTTTTGGCACCCTACCACCCTCAGCCAAATCACGTTGAAAGGTTTCATCGTAACTTGAAGGCTTGCTTGAGTGCGTTCCACAACGCAGATCAGTCACGTTGGGACGCAAATCTTCAGTTTTTCTCCTTAGGATTTAACACTGCTCTTCATGAATCGACGAATTCTACCCCTTCGGAATTGTTTTTAGGGAGGCGTATTGTTGATCCACTTCAGCTTCAGTGGAAAATAGATTATCTGGCTGCGCCATCCCGCCGTACCTCAGTCAAAGAAAAATGGGAAGTTGCTGTACGGCATCTGAAATGGGCACGAGATCGCGTGGCGTCTCGCTATAACAAGGGTAGGCAACCTGTTTGTTTTCAGGTGAATGACGACGTGCTAGTGCGCCTGCACCCACAGAGTTCGGCCAAGAATAAGGAGTCAGCTAAGCTAATGCTTCGCTGGAGCACGCCCAAAACTATCACTAGATTTTTAACACCTGTCACTGTTGAATTGATCTCCAAGGAGAATCCCACCGACGAATCCAGAGCTCACATATCTCAATTGAAACCATTTATTGTGTAACCTTCTTATTTGCTGTGATTAATGTTGTCCTTTTTCTGCGTAGGTTAGCCAATCATAATTTGCTTATGTTATCCAAGGAAGCTAGTATTCATATGGCGTCTCCTTGACCTGCCTATTATTGAACCAATTTTGACCGAGGCAGAGTC
Organism: Meconema thalassinum; assembly: GCA_946902985.2. Lineage (NCBI taxonomy): Eukaryota > Metazoa > Arthropoda > Insecta > Orthoptera > Tettigoniidae > Meconema > Meconema thalassinum. The sequence goes on along the minus strand of OX336388.2, from coordinate 1,710,095,522 downwards.
AAGTACAAATTTACGAGCTCAAGAAAGAAAATAATACAAGAAGAAATAGGCCTACATACTCTGTGTAACTTAATATTTATTGTAAAAATATGTATTTTTGCGAATTCGGCCAGTAGAGAATTTATATTCTATAAATAATGGACACATTATATCGCTTCTTTGTTATTTTAATACGTCACTTTCATGATGGGTATAAGGAGAATGGCAGACTTCGGCGTCAAAGGGCGAAAGTCTTTTGTTTATGATTTTCGTCCGTGTCTCTATCTACTTTTCTTGTCATTGTAACGCTCAGGCGAACCGTAATACCATTATGACAAGCCCAGGGATCGTCAAAGGAACGCGCGCCTTTGGGGACCCCGAAGGAGTTCTGTCCTGATATTGCGATCGCCGAAGCGATCTGATTATTTTTATATATTACTTCATTTTATAACTGTATTCTTTCTGATATGGCTCAATTGCTTAAGTGATTGTTATATCGATCACCCTCCCCCCTCATATTTTGTGTACTGTTATTGTTGTTGACAAACCACCTGTGTGATAAGGATGTTGTGTATTTTGGGACACTTGGGACATGATTGATTTCAAAGCGGTGGTGCTTAGTGATGTAAAAAGAAAAATCTTTTATTATTATAAATAATTTTTCTTTTGGGGGTTGGTGTGGATCCTGAGCCATGTTTAACATCTCTCATTTCTTTATTTTCTTTGGCGGCCGTCCCGGTAGACTCAGACGCCATGTGAGATACTTTCTGTCCGGACGTGCCTTGAGGCTCTCCGCCTTATTATTTAAAATGTAATGTTTTCCTTTTTATTTAACATTGTTATTATGCCGAAGCCTTCCATTTACTCATGTAAGTAATACATCTAACCTTGTGTCCACTATGCTCATTTCCTAAATTTAACCTTTCTTTTTGATCTTCGTCGTGTGCTTGGATTTGCTGTGGAACCAATCGTAATGGCGGTCTCCTGTTTTATTTTGTTTGAGTCTTCGTTTAACCTTTTATTTGTGCCGTGAAATATATCTGCGAGTGATTTTGTGAGTGTATGTTTTTCTTGCTGCCAGGTGCATTGATGCTGTTTTGATTGGGCATATCTTCGAATGGGTCTCCCGTGGTTTGTGGACGTTGGCGTTTCGACCATTCTCCCAACACGAGGCATGACACCATATATTTTAGCCCTTATGTTTTCCCTTCATTCCATGCTTCGGGCAACTGGATCACGGCGGTAACTTTAAGTAGGCCTTACCGTATTCAGCTCGAACTCGGAACGTAAGTTGGGGACCATATAGGTTTAGCATGTTTTGCTAGACTACCTACAAGCACGAGTTGCTTTGAGTTTTATTTCTGCATCGTCGGCTGGCATTTTGTGTGTTTGACTGCGTGTATGTATCTTGATATATTTCACGGACACCTGACGTCATTTGTTTCTTCTTATAGTATCTTTGGTTTTGCTTTTCTTTTCTCTGGGGACTGCCAGCTCGATCGCATCCCCATTGCTCGCCACAGCCTCTTGTTTTATCTTTGCTATGCTTGTTATTTGTGGTCGTCATGACAACCATCCATCTCTAGGCTGAGAAGTGATTGTTGTTGACCAGCGACCGGCTCGATTGCCTCTTGATCTTTTACTTCCTCCCTTTTTACATCGTTTTCACCGAAGTGAGCACAGGTATGAATTTAATTTGTTAACGTTATTTACTATCGTAAGTTATTTATTGTTATTTATATTTATCTTCCCCGTTTGAAAGTGACTTTATTTGACCCCTAGGTGAAGGGTATTCTTTTTTGTGTGTGTTATTCTGGCCGGGTTTCTTTGTGTGTTCGGTTTCAATTCATTAAATTTCCATTTCTTTACCCATGTGTCTCATTTAGTAGTGTTGGGCGATCGGGCTGCTCGCTCTCTCTCTCTCTCTCTCTCTTCAAACCTAGGCCTAACTTATTCTAGCTTTCTAGCACCAGGAGGGTATTCCTACCACTCGTCGTGGGACCACCTTCACGGAGTCTGGAGTCGCTCGGCACATCTGGCCTGCAAGTACGGGCCCAGCACAGGTGAGAAATTAACATCCATTTCCACTGCGTACTCCTTTCTTTTCTAGTTGGTTCCAGTGATGCAGCTAGGAGGCACGCCAAGAATATGTTTATTTCAATACGGCGGTGCACAAGTAATAATAACAAAAACAAATTAATCACAGAAACATTTTCTAACTTTATGCCGTGTCTTGTGCGAGATTACGCCTAGTAACTCCGTGATGGTTCGTCAGCGGGCTCTTCTGGTCTATTTGCGGACTACCAAAGGAGTAGCAGACTGCGCGATACCTCAATTCTTATTTAGAACACCTCCGCTACTTTACTGCGTGAGCTAAACGCTAAAACAGTCTTTCACTTCCCTATAAAGGCTTCCAGAATGATTGTGTATTGAATTTCAGGGCCAAGCAATTAAAACTCAGAAACTTTTCTAGGTTTTGTGCGGTTTTTTATTGGCCGTGAATGGCAAATTACCAACTTTATTGAAATAAATATGCCCAGTTCTGCAGTAAGATTAATACGAACACTAAATAACTAATGTGACAGTCGGTAGTCTTCGACACATTCGTCTGTGAATTTGGGTTTCTGTTCATGGTAAAAAATTATAACAAACAGATAAATATTGGCCAAGAGAAATAATCAGTTAACAAAAAACAAATCGATAAAAAGGATGAAAGCATACCGTGCAAAGTAGAAATCACTATAACATTGTGATACAGCGTAAAGATCCAAATACTCACATACAATAACCGGAACAAAGAGTATAAAATTAGACTCAAAAGCACGTCTAGTTTCGGACCCCACAAACTACCTCTATAAATAAAACAGTTCATGTAGAGACTAACATAGACTAACATCACTCGGCGTTGACCGTGTTTAATAGCACATATTTAGGTTTTACTCGCTAACCGTTGGAGATACACGAAAAGTGGTAAGCACCCATCGGATAGAAAATTAAATTTTAAAGCTCGTATATGCCATCAAAAGTTTGCTATTTCTTAGTGTTCTCTTTTTATTTGAAATGGAAATATGAAATTTTGAAACCAAAGAGTGTAGTGACGTCACTAAAATGGGCGCCATTTTTAAATAGTGCGACGTGTCTAAATCAAAAGTACCCTATGTGTAAACCTGGTAAATCAGCTACATCCATGCAAAATTTCATTTCAATCGGACCAATGGTTCTTGCGTGATTGAGTAATAGGACGACAGACATACAGACAAACATCATTTCTTTTTTTAGCCTACTTTTCACATTTTGCAAACATGAGGAAAAAGTAGACTTATGAGATCGATCCGGGAAAATGTGTGTCTGTCTGTCTGTCCTTATGTCTGTCTGGCTGGCTTTCTGTGTGCCCCCCCCCCCCTTATCAACTCCTAAACGGCTGCAGCAACCGAAACCAAATTTAGTATACGTAAAGATGTATACCGGAATATCTCACGCCCATTTGAAAATGATGTCTGAGCTACCAGCTGCTGAAAAAACGCACTAGAAATTTGAGCTCCACGTTGGATATCCTGGAAGGTTTGCATGGGAGCTATTCCAAAATTGGCAACCATGTAGATAATACTATTTCAGTTTAATTTCCAGGAGGCCATACATGGCAGTGTTGCCAAAATAATTTTAAGCCTTCTGATAGGTCCAATTTTTAAATGCATATAACTTCTACACTATCAATTGGATTTCAACCAAATTTTGAATGTAATATGTGTACATAAATCGACATGACTGAGCGTATTCTAAAGAGCCACCATGGCTGCCAACTGTTAATAATTGCTCTCTCTATTTTCTTTATCCAAATACCAATATATCTGAAAGTATGCAAGCCGACAGCTTTAAACTATGCACACGTATATTCTGACATTTTAGATTAATTTGGCGTAACTTATATACTTCAGTTCTACCAACATGATTCTAAACCTGCTGATAGGACCAATTTTCAAATACATGTAACTTCTATACTATCAGTTGGATTTCAACCACATTTTGTATGTGCTATGTGTAACATAACAGATAAGACTCTCGGTATTCTTAAGATCAATCAGGGCTGCCAACTGTTAATAAATGCTGTCTATAATTTGTTTACCCTAATATCAATATATCAGAAAGTATGCAAGCCAACAGCTCCATACATTACACACGTAAAGCACCTGACATTCTAGATGAATTCGGAGTAATTAATAGAAGTCAGTGCTGCCAACTTGATTCTATGCTTGCTGATAGGTCCAATTTTAAAATACATGTAACTTCTATACTAACAAATGGATTTCATCCAAAATTGGCACAACAAAATATCATAATATTTCAGATTATTTCTAACCAGCACACGCATGACTTTGTTGCCAACATCCTTTTTCGCGTGCTGATAGATCCAATGTCTAACTGCATGTAACGTCCATTAATTCAACCAAATTTTGTATTCTACACCATATGAGATGGAACTAAGAATATATTCAGTCACCAGGGCTGCCAACTGTAGTGCTCTATTAGGCTACATTATACCAGGAATTCTTGGAACTAACTAGACATTTCGATATTACCAACTTAATTTCGTCATTATTTTAGATAGGTTTCTACTCACATAACCTAACGGCGGTACTTTTTGAGGATCCAACCACCCTTCGGGCTGACTACCTAACACACAACTTTTAGTGTAGGTATTGCCTGAGATATAGGTTGAAGAGCACTCCATCGAAGGGTCGAAACATGTACTTTAATTCATTAATGTTTCATAAATTGTATTAATTTGCCTTGTTTTAAGAGGTACAGATACTTAATGAAACAGACTGGATGCTAAAATATTCTCCAATCTTATGAGAAACACGCAACTCTTTCGAAACTGGCATTTTTTTTCTGGTTCACGGGCAGTAGGCTGAGGTGGTTGTATACTGTACAGAAATTGAAACGGTTTTGACGTAGAGTGCTATTTAGGGCTATTACCGAGCGTTGAATTTGGGAACCGCTGTGCTGTAGAGTGGGCCTTCCAAGAGTGACTACGTGAACAATGAAACTCGGAAGGAAATGGTGGCAGTGGCTTCCCATGTATGTACAGTTGCGACGGCGCACGTATCTCCTGTTGCAAGCTCTTCATCCGCATAACCTGCCGCTCAGTCCCGCCCAACTAGTTATGAGGTTTCAGTGTCAACAACTCGTGATTCAAAGGTACTGTGGCTATAAATGTTTGTATTGGAATGAGCTAACTTCCGTTAAAAGCCCCTAACCGTCATAAAAATGTCAGATGCTTGGAGATAAACACTTTTAAAAGGCTAAGGATCAATCGCATGCTGATTCGTTTTGGAACTACCTGGGACTCTGTTGACCGTCACGACTATAATACATATTAATGGTAGTTATTATTGTATTGATAAACGCGGGATTCGAACCTACGATCTCCGGACTAGCTGAAGCTGTCCTCGCGGCCGTGATGCACGGCTACACTTTCTCTTACTAACACGCTAATGTTTCCCAGCATGAGCTGACCGTGTAATGTCCGTATTGCTAAATCAAGTTTACCTTACAAGGCCGACGCACGCTGGTGGACCGTGTGGCTTGGGATCGAATTACCCTCCGTGCAGTTGGAGGGGCAGTCCGCTGCTGATGGAGCTAGTTAATTAATTAATCTAGGGATTTGGCATTTGGAAACTTGGTCAATTAGCGTCACTTACTGAAATCAACTGACGTGCTTATGTACCAGCTTACAATTTACACCATGAATTATGGGCTTGTAATGTGGGAGAATAGGGGATAATTCCGAACACGGGGGACAGATGGAATACTCTTATCTGTAGCCACAGGCGATTTCCCACTGCTTGTGCTACTCTCCTTCCTAATAATTGTCAATAGAGGAGTCCGCCTCGTTGCGTAGTGGCTAGCATTCTTGGCTGTCACCACGGAGGCCCGGGTTCAATTTCCGGCTCTGACAAGAAATTTAATTCTGGTCTGTGGGCTGGAACGAAGAACACTCAGCCTCGTGAGGCGAAACTGAAAATAGGCGGGCTCGACCCCAACCTCAACCATTCTGGAAGTAGTTTTGCGTGGTTTCCTACTTCTACTCCAGCAGGCAAATGCCGGGATGGTAGCTGACTTAAGGCCACGGCTACTTCTTACCCAAATCAAACCTCCATTACAAGTACACACACTAATACAGACATGATAGTGGCACAGACAACGTCTACACACACCCAAGTACAAGGAGGAATTACATGACCACCATGCCGCAAAGTTCCTAAAGAATCTGCAACTCATTAGAGGAGAGATCGTACATTAGTTGTTGTTTGAGTGTTCAGATATCTGACTGGATTGATGCCGCTCTCCATGCATCTCTGCCCTGAGTTAATCGATCCAGCTCTACATAGTTAATACAACTTGCACCCCAGCAATCTGTTTAATATATTCTAACCTTGGTCCACCTATACAGTTCTTGTCATCAACCCATCTTTAGAACTTAAAAGGTTAATTCTGGTTCCGTATTGATAAATTATCTTGCCAAATATAAAACTTATGAATATCATAACTTCAAACTTGCAATGGCAGAGATTGGCAGCACAGTGTCTTCATTGGTTTTATCATCGTTATTTTGCTGGTGAAGTATTGAGGAATTAAGTATTCCTACTGCTGATTCCAAACATGTTTTATGGTGTTCTGAACTACAGCTGTCGTACTGGACCGGTACCGTGCATTTGTGCTTTCAATAGCGTCTGGGGACCACCGTGAGGCGTCTATTGAAACTGTTTATGGGCCTAGTTCATTAAGACTTTTGACATGCCTCATGTTGGGCGTGAGATGTTTTAATCTCGCTTTATGGTGCACCGTAAAAGATTGAATTTTGAGTGCTACCTGAGGAATAATATTGTATCGTTCTCTGTAGTGTTGGCTGATGAAGGGGTCAAAAATATGTATTAGGCCTCGAAACATGTCCCACTAGTGACCACACAGTGATCATAATTAATAAAAGTATTGATCAGGCGGAACCTTTATCCTGTTTATACTAATCAACCCATCTTTCCAAACTAAATTTGCTATTCCTGGGTGTTTTAGTATGTGTTTTACCAACGTATCTTTTCTCTTCATTGACAGACGCCAGAAACATCTATCTTCTCCCACTCATCTCAATACCTCATCATTCTTTACTCTATCTACCCATCTGATATTCATCATTCTCATATAACACCAGATTTCAAGCGATTCTCCTCTTTTCTGCTGCGCCAACAGTCCAAGTTTTACTACCATAGAGTGCTACGCTTAAAGCAGACTCTTTCAAAAATGACGTTCTAAATCCTAAATCTATATTCGATGTTAACAGATTTCTTTTCTGTAGAAATGATTTCCTTGCCTGAGCCAACCTACTATTTATATCCTCTTTACTTGTTCCATCACATCTGGCAAAATTCTGATCATACACGCTTCAACGACTGGGAACAATGTCTTCTTGCACTTGTTGGCATGTCTGAAATTAGTCAACGTAAAGCTGTCCACGTAATTCCAGGTATACTCCCAGCCCAAAGACATTAGGCTATGCGTGTTAAAAACATTATTTAAAACATGAATATTGTAAAATAAAACTGTTGTTGTTTGAGTCTTCAGACTTTCGACTGGTTTGATGCAGCTTTCCATGCCTCCCTGTCCTGAGCAAATCGTTTCATCTCTACATAGCTACCAAACCCTTCGTCTGAGGCAATCTGTTTAACATATTCTAACCTTGGTCTACCCCTACAATTCTTGTCCACGAACCTTCCTTCCATAACTAAGCTTGCTATTCCTAGGTGTCTTAGTATGTGTCCTACCAACCTATCTCTTCCCTTCATTAGCAGTCGCCAGAAACATCTCTCCACTCCCACTAGTCTTAATACCACTTCGTTTGTAACCCTATCTTCCCTTCTGATCTTCATCAATCTCCTGTAACACCACATTTCATACGCTTCAATTCTCCTCTTTTATGCTGCATCAATAGTCCAAGTTTCACTTCCATAGAGTACCACGCTCCAGACAAAGGCCTTCAAAAATGACTTCCTAACACGTAAATCTATATTCGATGTCAACAGATTCCTTTGCTGTAGAAATGCTTTCCTTGCCTGAGCTAAGATACTTTTTATATCCTCTTTGCTTCGTCCATCACTGGCTATTTTGCTTCCTAATTAACAGAATTCTCCTACTTCCTTAAGTTTTTCACCTGCCAATTTGATGTCCATAGAGGATTCTGATTTATTTCAGCTGCATTCCAATATTTTTGTTTTACATTTATTAATTTTCATCATGAATCCTTTCCTCAAGACGGAGTCCATACCATTCAAAATCTCATTCAAATCCTCAGGCGTGTCGGCCAAGATGACGATGTCATCAGCATATCTCAGAGTTGAAATTATTTCTCCTTGAATTTTCACTCCCACTTTAAATTTTACTACAATTTCCTTCATTGCTTGTTCAATGTAAAGATTGAAAAGTACGTATAATAACACATGGAATATGCAGGTACGCCTGAAATATTTGTAGCATTGAAGCAATTTATCAGTGTAGCCTTATTGACAATTAATTGAAATTAGAACTCTTCAATCGGCCAAAATAATATAATACCAATTACTGTGACATGTTAGGCTAAACCTGAAAAATATGCATGTGATATTTGTTTTTGACTACACAAGAGGGAGAAAACTAAGGGATGACATATTTCCCTCGTCAAGCGAACATCATCAGAAATCCATACAACACCAAATAGCTCTACAAAACACTACCAAACATACAATGACACCCACTAATAGTCACTGCCTTCCATTTTGACATTGTAGGTTTGGCAGTGTTTTGTAGAGCTATTTTGTCTTATAGGTTTTGATCTGATGATGCTTGCTTGACGAGCGAAACATTCCATCCGTTAGTTTTCACCCTCTTCCGTAGCCCCCTCAAAAAATTCTACATAAATATATATTTTAACGCATGTACTTTTTCAGGTCATTTTTCGCATGACCCAGTAATTAGGGATTAGCCTACATTGTGTTGACCGACTGAAAAGTTGTAATATCAAACATCTGAAATGTTCAGAAACAAGTAACTTACTCCTCTAATATGTGTTAATTCCTAAAATGCATTTGTACTGCTTATGTAAGGGATCGAATGAGCTATCCGAAATATGCATTTCCGTACAATTTCTGACTGTAATAAAAACTGATATCCATTCTGATCAGTTCTAACTTCTGCTGAACATATCCTACTTACGTTTGCCGTATTTTATTCATAGATCTTTATCTCCCCGACAGCAATTCCCCGTCCTATTGGTAACGAACGAGCTTGACATGTGATATATTCGCAGACTTGCATATCGATTCATCGGTATCATTGCTCTCTTTCCACCCAGTCGTCTTTCCCTTGCTTCTGTTTAAAACACACATCTTTTATTCATGGAGTTCTCAGAGAAACTCTGTGAGACAAAGAGGACTAAGACCTCTGTTGAGGTTCTTTGTGGGTAATGCTCAACGAACACTTTCTCTGGGCTAATGCGCCGTTTTACGTTTTGACCTGGCAGGCTAACTTCAATATGAAAGATAATATTATCTTGCCTTTGTTCACTTGCATTTTCTTTTAGATTATTGAGCTCGGGGTGATTCGTATATCCTGAGAGAAGACCAACCTTTAACCAGTTTGTGATGATAGTCTATGCGATTGCATGAAATGGTAAATACAAATGCTCCTCAGTTACCCATAGCAACCCATTAAACAAATATGAGTGACGGGTGCAGTATACTCAACAAGATCTACGGTAAAGTCATAGTACCATAAGTTAAGAGTTCCTGATATAATCTGAAACTTCTTCAACACGCATGTTGGCGAAGTGCAAAGCCCATGACTGTATTACCTAACAGTCCACTTAAGTTTTATGTCTCTGCGTACAATATCGCATTATACCTCTGCCGGTGAGTGACCGTTGCATTTCAAAGAATTCGAGCCATCAACTCCTCTATTCCTCTCTACAAGACATTCCCCCACATTGTGGAGTTTGGGAGTTCTGACGGCCCACTTAGCCTAATGCATTTGGCATACCCATTAGTGCTTGCCACACTATTGTCAGTGTGCCAATTTGAGAAATGTTTTTGCTGAGGCTAGTAATGTCGATATGCCTTTCCCGGAATTAATAACGTAGCTCACCGGCACAGTTATAGCGAGAGCACTGTACATTGCAGTACTATCTCCAATATGATAAACGTGATTTTCTACCTTAGGCCCTATCCAATCAAAGCCATTTATGTCTCTCAGTAGCGTTCAATACTTTTCATGGAATTATACAGTACTTTAGTGCGTAGGGGAAGAAAAACAAACTCTCAGGTACTGCCCCCGTAAATTGAATTATATTGAGACCACGATGGCTGTATTGGCAAATATGAATAAAGTTATGGCTGTCATAGTTGTGACGTGTATATTCATGACGTAGGCACGGATGACGTAGACTTCATGCAAGTAGGCTGGTTGAGCTGAGATTCTTGGTGACGTCATGATTTTGTTCGAGAAAGATCTGAGATTTACGACGCAGTCGCAGGAAACAAGGTATTGTGCTAAGGAAGAAGTTACGCTATTGGAGGAGAGACTCGAACCAATGAACGATAGTTTGGAAGGAAGACGGAGATTGCTGAAACTACGATATTTAATTACTTTTGGCATGCAGATTTGTGGAAATCTATTTTCAGTTATGGCATTGATTTGGAATTTTGAAGAAATTAATTTTGAGTTTTTGAAATTTGAAAATCCGTCAAGTATAGCCAAAGTTAAAACTTCTAGCAATGACGGAGCAACGAACTATGGAAGGGATGGATACGCCCCTTAAGAAGTTGATAAAAGGTCGTGCACAGGATAGAGGAGCTCTCATATCTCTCATACCGCTCAGATATTTCATATCTGATATTCTGATAACGCATATATATTTCAGATGTCATAGAGTCATTTTCGAGTGAATAAGTGAAGCAAGTTGTCTTTAGCGTGTGGTTAAAGCCCGGCGCATCGAACGAACACGGAGCAGTTCCATTTTACGCTGTTTGAAACTAGGTGAAGTTAAAACGCTCACATTAACGTTTCTACCAGATAAGATATCAAGAGTTAACTTCTGCCTTTATTATAATTCAATTGGGCAGTACAACATTGAGGTGTGTAGAACATTTGAACAATTTCACAGTTATACTTTGAAAGATATTGACACTTTAAGGCTGCAGACAAAAGTGATTTTCTCGCCACCTGAGAAGCACTTTTAAAATTCCACATTATACACTACGGCTGACACGTGGATTGCAACAGTGATATTGGAGTATACGTATGGTAATACAACGATACATTCTACTATGGAACATTATAATCTTGCAGTGCTTTCAATGATTATAACAGAAGTTGAGATGGAAGGCTAAGGCTTTAATGCAATTGGGACATATATCGATGGAGTGAAGTAACAGCATGGAACTTCGTTAATCGTCATTCTACAAAAGCGAGCATGTAGTGAACATCCAACTACACTCATGCATCGTGAATCCATCGCTGAATTATATCAAATGACAGTGGAAATATTTTCATACTCCAGGATTATGAATATTTCTGCGGAAATAACTGCAATAAACTTCATGGCGAATTACGACTGGAACTTCAGGGAACTTTCAAGAGAGGCCAGGGTGGACCCGGCTCATAAAGAAGAATTTTGCCAGAAGGATGTCTTTCGTATACATGGAGCAGTGCAATTTCCGGAGAAGGAAGCAGTTCGATTCTCCGAGGACGCTGATTCCAGGTTCGAGGTCGGAGCACATCTTCACGCTGGTGAAATGGAACCAACAGCAGTTTTCTTTGAAAACTTTCCTCTAGAACTTCAATCAACAGATAAGGTAGTCGTGAACGTTTCTTGTATTATTTGAGTCATGTAGCGATATCTGAGCAACCATTTTCCCATATTTTTGTCCTATCTTTTGCCCCATTTTCTTGATTGACATTTCTGTACTCAGTACACTTCGATGATTTATGCCTTTTTCTACGTTTTGTTGAGACATTGTTATGTCATTGGCATACTTAAATAATTTTGGATCAGTTGAGACTGATAATTAGATTCTTTCAGTAATTTGCATATTTTTGTAGTCACGATTTGACTGTAAAGTTAACGATTTTCTATGGCAGATTTGAATTCAGACAGCGTGTCATTTTATTAAAGTAATTCTATTCAGTAAATTACTTTGACCAATTTTCTGTCATCCTCAAGAAAGAAGAATGATTAAATGATTTTAGAGCGTTAAAATCTAATACGTTATCGACGATATTTGAAATACTAGTCGTCTTATGAACATGATTGCAACATAGACATTTATCATTGCATTATAGACAATTTTATGAAATATGAACTTTGATTACGATTTATTGAATACACTATAGTAATGAACATTTGATAGGAGTTTTTCTCAATTATAGATTGGAACAATAATGTTTGCATTCCACAGTCTAATTGTATTCTATTCGACTAGTTATGCAGTTTAGATGAACTTTGATTGAAGATAGTATTTTTATACTGCGTTACTTTGAAGATAGTAATCTCAATTTTGATAGACCAGGGAGGAGTGTCTAATCGTATTTACTATTAAATTTATTTGTGATTGGCAAATTTTTACTTCATATCGATTCATGAATGAAACCCACGAAGGTTAAATAATCTTCTTCTTCCTAGCATTAATCCCTTGCGGGGTCTGCTACTTTGCTACATCTCCTCCACTTATTTCGGTCGTTGACATCTTCTGGTGTTAGACCAACAGCGTGCATGTCAGCCCTGATGTTGTCAGTCCACCGCTTTGCAGGTCTTCCACGTGGTCTTGTTCCACCTGGGTTGATGTGGAGTGCTCTTTTGGCAACTGAGTTGTTCTGTCTTCTCATGACGTGACCGTACCAGCGTAGACGAGCCTCCCTCACCTTCTCGACAATTGGTGCAATACCAAATCTTCGCCGGACGTCTGTGTTCCTTGCGTGGTCAAATCGGGTCAGCCCCATCGACCATCGGAGCATCTTCATTTCCATCGTACTCAAAATTTGCTCATGTTGTTTGGTCATAGGCCGACATTCGGTCCCATAGATGGCTGCTGGGCGTACCACAGACTTATAGACCTTTGCCTTTAAATGCAGAGGCATCTTTTTATCACAGAGAACTCCAGTGACTTGTCTCCACTTGAGCCAGGCTGCGTTTACCCTCATCCGAGTATCAGGAGTGGCGTCACAATTTGAAGTGACAGTGGACCCTAAGTACTTAAAATGCATGGTCTTCTGCAGATTTTCTGTGCTGATACTGATGGTACCTCTAGTTTGGGGGCCACATTCCAGGTATTCTGTCTTCTGGATATTGAGGTGTAGTCCATTTTCAGCCAGTCTGTCGTTCCACGTTTGAACCCTGTGCTGGAGTTCAGGGCGGGTTTTTTGGGCAAGTACCACATCATCCGCATAGAGAAGGGTCCAGGGATGTGAGGTCTGTATGTCCGCCGTTGCTGTATCCACGCAGAGGATGAATAACAGTGGTGATAGAGCAGAACCCTGATGAACACCCACAGTGATTTCAAAAGGTGGGGAGACTCCAGCTGGACTCCGAACTACACTAGTGGCATTGCGATACAGAAGTTGCACCCAGCTTACATATTCCTCAGGGACTCCATGGCAACGAAGAGCTCGCCAAATAAGATCATGAGGGATACGGTCAAAAGCTTTCTCTAAATCGAGAAATGCCAGGTGTACACTCCGCTGCCTCTCTCTGTGCTTTTCCATTAAAAGGCGTGTGGCATGGACAGCATCGATGGTACTGCATCCCTTAACAAACCCACACTGGTTTGGTGTTACAGTGACAATATTTCTGAGTCTACAATCAAGCACACGCTCAAATATTTTAAACGTATGACAGAGGAGTCGAATAGGGCGATAAGTTGAGCAGTCACCCACATCACCTTTTCCCTTCCAGATTGGAACTGTTATGCTAGTTGTCCATGCATGGGGAAGTTGGTTCTCAGCAATGATCCGGTTAAAGAGTGTGGCAAGGAATTCTGAGGCAGGCCTTCCTAGAATTTTCCATATTTCCGTCGGTAAGTCATCTGGGCCAGTTGCTTTCCCACTCTTCATTTTGCTAATGGCAAGCATTACTTCCTCGGATGTAATTGGAGGAACGGGTCCTAAGGTAGGATCAGGACTTGCAATTGGTGGGTGTGGAAATTCTTCGTTGCAGATGCCAAAAAAGTAGTCTGCCCAACGTTGGAGGATAGATTGCTGTTCCCGTAGTAGCTTAGCGTTCGCATCCTTGATGTGCATGACATGTCCAATGTCCTGAGTTGAACGATTACGGGACTTAGCAAGACGATATACATTGTTTTCTCCTGATGGTGTGTCAAGCTGGTCGTACAGGTCTTGATAATAATTGTCCTTTGCAGCAGCTACTGCTCTTTTTGCTGCTGATTTCAGGTTACGGTATTGCTGGAGGTCAGTATCAAGACGCGAGTTCCACCAAGTCTTGTAGGCCATCTTTTTCTCCCTGATAACTTGCTTGACTTCATCACTCCACCACCAGGTCTGTTTATCAATGTATTTTCGTCCGGGTATGGTTAAATAATAACAGTCATTAATACAATTGATGAATATAAGAATTTTTGAAGAGGAACAATGGATGTATAATCGTTAGTTCAGTGGACCTGTAAAAGTCGCTGATGAGTAATGCCCTTGAATAATGAAGGAGGTTCCCACAGTAATAAATGAAGTTGTTGAATTTATGAGTGGAGGTTTTTGTATGTAATTTGGAAGATTTTGATGCCATATATATGAAGATATATGATGAATTCTGGGCCTATTGTTGAGCAATTTTGTGCGTTTTGAGCGAAGTATTTTTCCGCTGAATGTATTGTCCTGGTTCTTTGAAAGTTATTCATGTGAAGATACTGTTAAAGTTAACAAGAGTGTTAAATAATTTGAGATGAAGATTTTGAATGGAGGTTACCGTCACAAATATTAATAATAATTATTAAACCTTATTAAACCTGAATTTGACAGTTAAATATAACTAACCTTCATTGGTCGATTATATCACCACGATTTGAGTAATTATCAACCGGATAAACGTGTGGTTTAATGTATTTCTTATATAAATAATATAAACAATATAATATTGTAAATAATTTTGTAAATATCTTTGATAACAATTTGTAATGAAAGGGACTAATAGAGGCGTGTATAAAATTTTCAATTGTCGTTTGACATTGCTATAAACAATTTATTATTGTTATAAATAATTAATGAACTTTTGTTATTAACATTTAGAGTTTTGTTTTTATACTCTAAACAACGCTAATTAAGCAAGTGGTTTGAACAATTAAACATGATTTGGGATTGTTGGAGTAATCCACTGGTGTTTGGAGCATTTAAAACATTTGCGTGATAATATTTCAGTTGAGATGTGGACATTTAACGTGTTTTGAAGGAGAGCTAAGCTCTGATGTAACTCGCTTATGCTAGGGTTGAACGGACAGGTGAGTCCACTTTGACGATGCAGGTGCATTGCAGCTGGCCCGGACTACTGTATGATAGAGGCCAAGGACGTCTCCATAATAGCCTTGTGGCTATAAATAAAATGTGAAGTATATAAACACGCAAAACAATTGATATATGTGTATCGTCCCAAATCCCGTTTCCATTCCAAGTGCATTATTATTTTTACGTTATTTTGAGCTTGAGAAAGCTGAAACATTGTATGTAGAGTATACAAGTCCGACAGGAGGACATGGTTATGTGGTCGATGGCTTCTGATTGCCACGTGGATTTTGTTGTTTTATTTTTGTTAATTCATTCTTTTTGTGAAATAAATTATTGTGCAGTTTAAAGTTTCTCGTCTTCGTTATGGTTCATTTTTAATATCATGGTGAAGGTTATTGTGAGGGCATACTTTAAGTGATCCAGTTGACAACCCAGTCCCCGAGATAAATTTAAGAGGTAAGTAAAGGTAAGTATGAACCCCCGTATATTTTGGTCTGTTCCACAATAATTTCTTGTTAACTATTGTGCTCTAATCTCGATAGTATCTGTCAGTGCCATTTTCATTGATGTAGCTGTGCCGGTGCGTTTGATTATTGGCAATCCGATTGAGGGGGCGGATATCTGACAGCCTACTATCCGGATAACGGGGACAGTACCTGTGGTTAAGGTGGGTAATTTGAATTCAAAGCTTACTTTATTGAGAAAGTTGTCAAAATGAGTAAGTTAAGCCTAACTGTTGTTATAAATTGATGTATTCATAAACCCATAGAATCTTATCTGATGTAAATTAGATGTAGGCCTATATCATATTTCTTAAGAAAAAATTTAAATAGTCGAACATGTTGAGCCTTGTATATTATGTTGTTCTCAGTTGACTCAAAGGATACATTTTAAGCCATAATTTCCTATGCTCGGCCATAATCACAAATCACTATAGTCTCAAGAATCAAAGAAATAAAGTGGTTTTCAGTTGATTATTTCATATGAGGATGCAATGGAATTAAGACTTGAGGCTTCGTAGATAAATTAAGGGATAATATTTAGACTACGCACTCTTCAACATCTGCACAACCTGCAAGATCCCTTAATTTATCTACAAAGCCTCAAGTCTTACTTCCATTGCATCCTCATATGAAAGAATCAACTGAAAACCACTTTATTTCTTTGATTCTTCAGACTATAGTGATTTGTGATTATGGCCGAGCATAGGAAATTATAGCTTTAAAATGTATCCTTTGAGTCAACTGAGACCTACATAATATACCAGGCTCAAAATGTTCGACTATATAAATTTTCTCTTAAGAAATATGATATAGGCCTACATATAATTTACATCAGATACGATTCTATGGGTTTATGAATACATCAATTTATAACAACAGTTACGCTTAACTTACCCATTTTGACAACTTTCTCAATAAAGGAAGCTTTGAAATCAAATTACCCACCTTGTTGTTGTTGTTTGAGTCTTCAGTCTTTTGACTGGTTTGATGCAGCTCTCCATGCCTCCCTGTCCTGAGCTAATCGTTTCATCTCTACATAGCTCCGACACCCTACATCGGAGGCAATCTGTTTAACATATTCTAACCTTGGTCTACCCCTACAGTTTTTGTCCTCGACCCTTCCTTCCATAACTAAGCTTGCTATTCCTGGGTGTCTTAGTATGTGTCCTACCAACCTATCTCTTCTCTTCATTAGCAGTCGCCAGAAACATCTCTCCTCTCCCACTCGTCTTAATACCTCTTTGTTTGTAACCCTATCTACCCATCTGATCTTCATCATTCTCCTGTAACACCACATTTCAAATGCTTCAATTCTCCTCTTTTCTGCTGCACCAATAGTCCAAGTTTCACTTCCATAGAGCGCCACGCTCCAGACAAAGGCTTTCAAAAATGACTTCCTAATACCTAAATCTATATTCGATGTCAGCAGATACCTTTTTTTGTAGAAATGCTTTCTTTGCCTGAGCCAACCTACTTTTAATATCCTCTTTGCTTCGTCCATCACTGGTTATTCTGCTTCCTAAGTAACAGAAGTCTACTACTTCCTTCAGCTTTTCACCTGCCAATTTGATCTCCATAGAGGTTTCTGATTTATTTCGGCTGCATTCCAGTATTTTTGTTTTACATTTATTTATTTATTTATTTTCATCATGAATTCTTTCCGTAAGACGGAGTCCATACCATTCAAAAACTCATTCAAATCCTCAGGCTTGTCGGCCAAAATGACGATGTCATCAGCAAATCTCAGAGTTGAAATTATTTCTCCTTGAATCTTCACTCCCACTTTAAATTTTTCTCTAATTTCCTTCATTGCTTGTTCAATGTAAAGATTGAAAAGTATGGGTGATAAGTTGCAGCCTTGCCTTACACCTTTCTGAATACCAGCTTCTCTCTCATGTCCTTCAACTCGAATGACTGCTGTCTGGTTTCTGTACAGATTGTATATCACCCTCCTATCCCTGTACTTTATTCCAATCGATTTCAAAATGTCAAAAAATTTAGTCCAATCAACGTTATCAAAAGCCTTTTCTAAGTCTACAAAAGCCATGAACGTTCTCTTATCTTTCCTTATTCTACCTTCTAAAATCAGCCTAAGACTTAGTACAGCTTCCCTTGTTCCTACATTTCTCCTGAAACCAAACTGGTCTTCACCCAACTCCGTTTCTATCTGGCTTTCAATCCTCTTGTAAATTATTCTAGACAGGATCTTTGAAGCATGAGTAATCAAGCTGATTGTACGGTAATCTTCACATCTGTCAGCTCCCACTTTCTTTGGTATAGGTATCTGTGCAAGATAGACGAATACCATTTAGTATGTGCATAATACGTGTATTATTAAGGGCTTTAAATTTTCTTTTTGTGTGGTGTCTTTATACTTATTAATAGTCATATTCGTTAAACGTTTCTTGCATCTTACTTAAAATAAAACATCGAAAACATATGAGAAGAGAAGAAAGTGAGGCCTTCAACTAACCGTGCACACGATTACAGAGAAGCCCATCTCTATCGACTAAAATATTGAATCCTAGCTATTTAAAAGTCTATGGAGGCTTGAATACCTAAATTAATGAACATCACTTCCTTCAACGCCAAGCATTAGAGTCCCAAACTTCAGAAGTATAATAATACTTTCTGCTGTGTGTTGGAATTCTTGGAGCCTGTTGTACTGATTCCTCAAGCTTTGCAAATGAACGATCCTCGATCAAAAATTAACAAAAGTAAAACAATATATATATATATATTTCTTGCACCTGGAACACCGCGAAAGAAACAGCAAAACCTAGAAGATTTGCTTAATTGTAACTATGTAGGCTGTATAAGCTTTAAGAAAGATCATATTTTTTTTACTATTGTTTTGTTCCGTATTGACTTACAATTCTTTTGAAATTGATCTATATACTGTAGTTCCTCCTAGTCAATATTAAGAATTTAATAAATTTTAATTCTTAAGTAATTTATTGACTAGGGGAACTATACAGTTCAATGTATTTCTATATGGTGTCGTTATACGTATTAATTGTTATATTCGTTCAAAGTTTCTTTCATATAACTTAAACTATAACATCCAAAACAAGCAATCGGAGTGTCAAAAACTACCAGGTCACGATTCGTCTACCTACTGGCACGATAATCATTTCTTATTGAAGACCTTAGAAACTATTTACCTCTACCAAACACCCGAACCTCGGAGAAACTAACATCATTGAAGAATAAACTAGAAGACATGCCTCAAGAATTTTATGGAACCGGAGCCATGATCGACTGGACGTGGACAACAGCAAACTTTGAGTTGAGTCATGTGTTTACACGTCTGGCGGTCCATAGTTTTCACCACCTTATTTGCAATAGCAAATATTTCCAAGAACCTACAGTGACATGTGTATGCCAACTATGTGGAGAAGCATGTGATCGCTACCACTTAGAGATCTGTACGAAAAGGACAAAATCAATCAAATACTATTCAACTCAGAGTGCCAGAGCGAAATTTTAGTGTACGTGTTTACACTTTATTTTCGATGGCTGCAATAAAAGTATTATTAAACATATATGAAGAGTGGAAATTGATATATATAGTTCCTCCTAGTCAATAGCCTACTTGCGAATTTTTAGAAATTTTAATTCTTAAATATTGACTTGGTGGAACTATATAGATCAATTTCAAATTATAAAGACTATTGTGAGGGATTTTACAGGACACATTTACATATCGTACAAACAGAACAAATCCATGGAATGTATTAGGTATATTTCATTAGAAAGCTAACTATTGCAATGGGTACCATGTTTCGACTTCCGGAAAATTTCGACATATCTTCGCGTTTCACATCCCCCAGACCCCAAAACCACCGTCAGTTCAAAATTTTATATATAATTTATGTATATATGTATCTATATATATATATATATATATATATATATATATATATATATATATATATCAGTTTCTTGTGGACACGATAACTGCCGTAATTGTGCACCAATCACTTTGAATTTTTTACATAACATGTATCCCTATAAAATCTCGGTCGAGTTCGTTAATGGGCAAAATCGGTCGAAGGGGGTGAAAATGGGTTTTTTTTTTTCGAAAAAGTGAAATTTCGCTATAACTCTCTTAATACGTGAAATATCGAATCCATTCAAAGTTCATAATATGTGTCGTATAAGTGCCAAAAATTTGTGTCAAATAAGTTTTTTGATAGCACCAACCATTGACCAAAGGGGTGGAAAAAAGTGGGTTTTTCGGGAAACATTAATCATATCTCTCTTAACAGGCACAATATCAAAACCGTACAAAAAGGACAATATTCCTCCAATAATTACCTAAAACTTTTGTCTGAAAGAATTTTCGATATGCCCCACCATTACGCCACGGAGTGAGCAAAATGATTTAAATTATAAGAAAATTCCAAGTGCCAAGAGTGGTTGCCATGACAACTTTACTTTTAATTGATACGGGTTGAGCCATCAGCAGTTGCTATGACAACGCCACTGCACGAGATCACATTCTGTTTTCATATGTCTGTGGGAAGCGACTTCGGTATCGGAACTTGTAGCATGCTGAACTTCTATGCCCAAGGTCGCGGGTTCAAACCCGGCTGAAGTCGTCGGATTTACTAAGAGCGCCAAAAAACCCTGAGTATGCTTTCCTTCGGAGGGGAAGTTCCAACGTTCGTTGCGAGTTGATGGTTCCGGTGGCATCTAGTAGCCAAGTTCACAGCTAGGTGTCGTTGATGGTAGTATTTTAAATTATGTAGCCTATTTTAGGTAGATTTCATCAGAAAGCTAACTATTGCAATGGGTGCCATGTTTCGACTTCCGGAAAATTTCGACATATCTTCGTGTTTCACATCCCCCAAACCACCGTCAGTTCAAAAGTTTATATATATGTGTGTGTATATATATGCATATATATCAGTTTGTTGTGGACACGATAACTGCCGTAATTTTGCACCAATCACTTTAATGTTTTACATAATATGTAACCCCTTAAAAAATCGGTCGAGTTCGTTAATGGGCAAAATCAGTTAAAGGGGGTGAAAATGGAGGGGGGGGGGCTTTTTTTTTCTTCGAAAAAGTGAAATGTCGCTATAACTCTCTTAATACGTGAAATATCGAATCAATTCAAAGTTCATAATATTTGTCGGATAAGTGCCATAAATTTATGTCAAATAGGTTTTTTGATAGCACCAACCATTGACCAAAGGGGTGGAAAAAAGTTTTTTTTTTTCGGGAAACATTAATCATATCTCTCTTAATAGGCACAATATCAAACCCGTACATAATGGAAAATATTCCCCTAATAATTACCTAAAACTTTGTCTGAAAGAATTTTTGATCTGACCTACCATTACGCCAAGGGATGAGAAAAATGATTTCGGAATTAAAGAACATGCCAAGTGCCATCAGAGGTTACCGTGACAACGCTTCTAAATTGATGAGGGATGAGCTATCAGAGGTTGCCAAGACAACGCCATTGCACGAGATCACATTCATTTTTCCATCTGACTGTGGGAAGTGGCTAACTGGTAGCATGCTGAACTTATATGCCCAAGGTCGCTGGTTCAAAGCCGGCCAAAGTCGTCGGATTTTCTAAGAGCGCTAAAAAACCCTCAGCATTCTTTCCTTTGGAGGAGAAGTTCCAACGTTCGTTGCAAGTTGCTGGTTGCGGTGGCATCTAGTTGCCAAGTTCACAGCTAGGTGTCGTTCACGTTAGGATATGGTACAAAATTAGGAACTACTACTTAAAATTGACCGTCTGCAGACCTTACCTGAATTACACACTAAAACAGTCATCAAAATTAACACCGTTTATCAGATTCTACACACCCGGGGTTACATGACCACGTTGTCGCAGCCCCTAAACTGAGAAACCAACAAAAATCTCTGCGGGAGATAAAATTTTGCGAGAAGAAGTAACAGACTGTCAGATAGTTACACATCAGTTCCAAACCTTGCATGAGGACAGTGTGATCAGAAGTATAAAAATGAACCCCGAATGACAAGAAGGTTACCATCCCCATAGACAATAAAATGATAAAAATATGCATACAAAAACGAAAAAAAGTTGATTTTTAACCTCCAAATGTAAAATATTTTCTTGCAATCAATGAGGTCTGATCCTCCTACGAAAACCTGCATATTTTGCCTATTATAGCCAATCCCCTAGTTTGCCCGGTGAAATCTACCTCCGCCTTCCGGCGTGCCGAGAGGATTTTTTTTATGTTTAATGTAGTCATACGACTTACTTGGAAGGTCATTCCCAAATTACAAATATATATGTTCCATTTTGTGTGAGGACAAAATTCTTTTTTTAACTAATTGAAATTAGATAGGGTCAGTTTCCCATGGTTTTACAGATAAACTGGCAAATGATCGTGCTCTAAAACGGGCAAAGATTTACTCTATGATTTCCCACTAAAATTCTTCAGAAATATCAGCTTAGCAGGACTTTAAAAAGGCATAATTCGGTATATTCTCTGCTTCAATGAATATGTAACGTGATTGACTTGGGAGGTCAATAGAATGTGACATTATTAGAACCGTATCTTATCCATTAAATTATGACATTCGCAGTAGATAACAAAATGGTGGCATTTTAACTGAACATGATTACAAATCGCACACGCGATTTGGTAATTTGGGTCAGAAACCAAACTTTTGTTTGTTTTTTCTAAGCGCTAAGTAAAATGCTTTTATCAATCGGCATGAACGACTGTCACAAACTGGTATTTACTTAGATGATTGCGTTCCCCAAGTCCTGCAGTGGACTTGCGGACAGATATTTCGAGTCAGAGGATAAAAGGAAGTGAGCAGTAGAAAGTTACTTAAGCCCTAAGTCGAACGTTTCTCCAGACTGTCTTAGATGATGTGACCACGTCTGTAGTACATCGGTGACACACGCCTCACGCCGGGGTGATTGTAATAAGACACGATGGGAGGAAGCGGAGTGGATAAAACCTCACGTGACGCGTTCCCGTGGAGACCGTAGCTCGACTGGAGTGACAGATACCGTCCTTCCCGTACTAAATCTGACGGAACGTTTTGTTATACGTACTGTAATTTTAAAAAAATCAAATTTGAGTGCATCAGTTGGATGTAAGTATTATACCGTAGTATTCAATCGGTGGGCTCATTCCACATTTATTTGATTTGTATGTATCTCCAAAGTGTCCTCTTTAATCAAATTTTATTTCCTATGTGACTTTGTTTAGATCATAACTGACGAGTTAAAACAATCTATAGGGCCACAAAGGAAATAAAAAATCTATCGCACAGTCAACAGCCTCGCAAGATTTTAATTAGCCTTGCATAATATAGCTCTAGCATAGATTTAGGTAATAGGAAGTAATTTTAAAAGCCTTTGTCTGGAACGTGGCATTCTATGGAAGTGAAACTTGGACTGTTGGCGCAGCAGAAAAGAGGGGAATAGAAGGGTTTGAAATGTGGTGTTACAGGAGAATGATGAAGATCAGATGGGTAGATAAGATAACAAATGAAGAGGTATTAAGACGAGTGGGAGAGAACAGATGCTCCTGGCGACTGCTAATGAAGAGAATAGATAGGTTGTTAGGACACACACTAAGACACACAGGAATAGCAAACTTAGATGTGGAAGAAAGAGTAAAGGTCATGAATTGTAGGAGTAAACCAAGGTTAGAATATGTTAAACACAGTGCCTGGGATATAAGGTGAGGCAGAGGTAAAACGATTAGCTCAGGACTGGAAGACATGGAGCGCTGCATCAAACCAGTCAATAAACTGAAGATTAAAACAACAACAGCAACAACAACAGCAAGAACAACCCTTATTTTAGGTATGTGGCCCATATTTTGTTGGACCTAAGATGGCAACCCTATCATAAACATTTATGGTCACTTTGTGGTTGTCATATCAGAGTTTCTCCATCTGATCGATTTCCAGGCTACTGCTGTTTTCTTTCTTTTTTTTTTTTTTTTCAATTTTGTGACATTTTGTTTCCAGGTCACAGAGTAATTCAATATTTAATTTCTACTGGCTGCGTGGTTCAGAGGTAACTTTCTGGACCCAAAGTTGAAGGTTCGTATCCTGGCGCAGTCAGCTGGCATTTGAGGGAGCGCAAATGCGAGGGAGCCGTGTCAGTAAATTTACTGGCACGTTAAAGATTCCCTTCGGGGCAAAATTCCGGCACCCCGACGTCTCTAAAAGCAACAGTAGTTAGAAGGGACGTAAAACCAATAACATTATTATTATTGTTATAAGATTTATTTTCATGATTCTTGGTTGATTCGACGAGAATTATATTTCTGTGTTGATTCTTAGGTAAATTAAGTTCAATTGAAACAATTCTAAAATGACTAAATTTTGTGTTGTAGTAGTGATCCAGATTTTTTGAGAAATATCCCTATTTTTGTTTGCAATTGACCTATATTTTACTGGTCAAAAGATGGCAACCCTATGATAAATGGTTATGTTACTTAGCTTCCCGCAATCTGTAATATTACATGTTGATAGGCTAAGTCAACACACATTTCATAACAGCCGTGTTTTGAGCTTACACGTGCTCTATCATTGTTTGTTTCGGATATTGATTTTCAGTTATTGACGAGACGTGTGCTGCGGACCTGCCAATGGAAAGTTGCGCGTGATAAATGACTCCAAATGACTGCGACAACATGGGTGGAAGAAAGTTCGTTATTGCAGCTTGGAGTTTGGCTACGCGTTTTGTTATTCAATCCTCGCAATGTAATTTATTTACATATCACTTCGTTAGGTGCACTTCTAATAAAGGAGGTTCATTTTTAACGTTTGGTGACAGCTTTCTCTCTGTATACTGGCTTTCTTAGTACAATTGTACGTTTACTGTGTCACCAACAATGTTGCCAACTTGTATTTGTTGAAGTCACAAGGGAGCGGACAATATATTTGTATGTTTCAACAGAGAACGTGATATTTTCTTTATCACCAAAAGGGACTTTAAAATTTGCTAAAGCCCTACTTAAACAATACAAATATCTATATTATTAATATTGGCATTTTGTCTGTCTATCTGTCTTGTCTTTCTGTTGTCTTTTTGTCTGTATGTAATTTTATAACTTTAGAACGACTCAACATATTTCAGTAAAATTTTGGGATTTGCTATAAAATTAACCCTGTACCAACCTAGACTATAAAATTTGTCAATTCAATGAGCTTAAGGTAGCCTATAACTCAATTTACTCGAGTGATCTATCGTTCGAAATGTCGCTTATAGCTCCAAACAACTAAACTATTTTCAAAAATTGCTGCATTTACAATTCCGTTTCACTTTTGGTCATTAGAGGCTAAAAACTAAATTGTTCTAGCCTCACAAGGCTTATACATTTATTTAAGGGGATTTCTTGCGAATAGGACCTTTATACAACGGTGGGGAACCCTATCAAAATGAATATAACTGAAAAAGAGCATAATTATGCACTATAGAATATTTACATTGATTTTAGGTCTTAAAACTGAGGAGAGTTGGGTTTTATTCCCACCTCAGCCATCCCGGAAGTGGTTTTCTATGGTTTCGCACAGGCAAAAGCCAGGATGGTTCCTAACTTCAGACCCCGGCCGTTGCTTACTGTTCTTTGTATTCAGGAAACGAATGAGAGATCTAATCTAACAAGTGGTGGGATTTTCAATCAACTTCGCCATTCTATCCAAGCACTACAAAAGACAGCCATCTCAAAATGGTGTCCTCTCCTTCTCTTTGTCTCAGAGCAACTACCGTGCATGCACCGAACTCCGATTGCAGTGATGCTGAGTTAACGTATGAAATCGAAACTTATTTTCTGGACGTGGCTAGTATTGGACATTGCAATTGTACCTCTGATAATGCTTATCAATGGTGTTACGATATAAACAATATTACTTTCGTCGGCTTAGATTATCTCCTTCTCTGAAATAATGCTGAAAGTAAGAACTCCCTGTCTTCACGGAAGAAAAATACATACTAAGTACTCTAGATAGGAAAAGAGCCGGCCCATATTTCACAAAGGAAACTCGCTTGGCACAACCCCTCATGCTTTAAAGGCTGCCCGAGGAAGGATATATCTAGTTTTTTTCTTCTTCCAGTGAAGGGATGGGTTAAGAATGAGGGAAATAATTTTAAAAGAATGACAGGCAAGGAGATGAGACAGTGCGGGAATTGTTAACGCTTGGCGGGAAGTGCGGCGTGCCACGGGAAATTAAGTGCGATGCATGGCGGAGAGGAGGAGAAGCAGAAAGATGAGTGAGGAGGACAGAATCTTCTCTTCGTATCTAGTTAGAGAGTCAAGCACCACGACATTATACGAATAAGTTACACAATGCGAGAATGTCACCAACATTTACAAGAATGAGGAAGACTCCTACCCATTTATAATTTAAAAAAATAGGTAACTGGGATGAGATGTTGATGAGGATGTCGGAAGTAGATTCTTGTTATAATTTAAATGTGAAAGCACTGCAAAAGTGCTGTTCATAACTTACGTTGGTAATTGTTAATCTGACAGGTATCTCTTGAGCATACAGACCATGCCGCCATCCAAAAGATTAAAATCTTTAATGTAATAATAGTTTCACTGAAGTTTATGACCTGTTCACGTTTAATACGGTGTGCCTAAGACATCAAGTGGTAAGACCTGGATTTTATTAGGGCTGTACATATCAATCGCATATTTGATTAAGTTGACTACTTCGAAGTTCGAATAATTTATTTGAAAGTTTGAAAAATGCGGATGTCCGAATAATTTCGTTGTTATAATGATTGGAACATTCAAAGTACTCGAGTTTTTCAAATAGTCGATTGTAAAAATAAATCGAACAGTTCAAATATTTGAATTACTCGAAGCAATTTGTGCAAAGAAATATGGATGAGTTGTTGAAAACAGGGGCGAATCCAATCAGTCGGTTGGGGGTTAACTCCTTCCCCATTCTGCGTGATAGACCCTTATACATAAATATAATTCAAAACAAACACTTGTTATCTCTTTCTTTCTTTCTTTCTTTCTTTCTTTCTTTCTTTCTTTCTTTCTTTCTTTCATTATGGTGTTTAACGCAATTTTCAGTGTTGTCTTAGTAATCGAAATTTGATGTTCTTCAGTCGGTCAACACGACTGTACCCAATTGCAATGGGTTATCCCCTAATCCTGAAAAAAATTACTTGAAACTAATTAATGTATTAATTAATTTCATGTAAATATTTTTCAGGATTATGGAATAACAGAACACGATTGGGTACAATCGCGTTGACTGGCTGAAAAACATCGATTTTCGATTTTTTTCTTTCTTTCTTTCTTTCTTTCTTTCTTTCTCTTCCCCTGTACGCTTTTATCTCTTTGTTTCTATGTTTATTATAATTATTCGAACATATGAACGATTCGAATTGTGATTATTGTCTGAATAGTGGGGTTGTTTTACTAATGCGAATATTTCGAATGATAAAAATTGGAATAATTGCATAATTTGAATGTTTGAATGTGCGAATAATTCGAATGGTAAAGAATTATCATAGAAAAACTTGTCTGCATTAACAACAGGAATGGATTACAAAATGAAACTTATTTCTCCAGTGTCTTATTAGATTTTAATTCATTGGAAACTGGCTTAGTTGTTAGTGGGGTCTTTGGATATCTTTCCTCTTCACAAGCTTTACAATGTTGGGATTCACGATTGAAGTAACTAGAACTAGCATAGTTTTGAGATGCTGATCATTGAGTTCTTACTTATCACAAAGTTCACGATGGAAAAGTTTTTTCACATATACTAGTATATGTCGATCCCAAATTTGCAACAATATCGCAGGACCATGACGCATAGGGCAAAGAACTGAGATAGGGGAAGATCTTTCCGTTATGGCAGTTGAATTTCGAGCTTTAACTTAAGACTTAAGTGAATCGCCCGCTTGATTCTGTTTTAATAAACCTCTAAAATTGCAACAGCAACTCCTTCGTGCGTGCCACGTAGACGTCATTCACGTGCCATGGGTTTGTCACCCCTGGTTTGGTTTCTAGTGCGATATTGTGTATTTTGACGGTTAGAAATTGACATATTGCTGCGTACGTACAAACGAACTTAAATCAACGTCTGAAAAAGACTACAATTCATTGCTACGAAGATGTGTATGCAGCGCAAAGCAGTAAAATGTATAACAATACAGATTTCACTGCGCGGACGTCAACTTGAAGGTTGTATAGAAGGAAGCAAAACGACGCATTGTGTCGACTGTGAACTAAGTTATAAAATATTGAATAAATATTGCCCTCTCATAAATCACGTTACGCTTTACAATAAAATGGTCATCAAACGCGTTTGTAACAACTGTGTATTTTACTCAATTCTCAGCTGTTAACAGCAGTGAAGTAAAAATGTCATGTATGTGATCTCCCATGGCGTAAACCAGAATATCTACGGGACATAATTCAGACACTTTGAACAAGCCTGACACAATGCAATATTGTTTGAATGGAATCTTCTAGTATTTATATATTTATTTATTTAGCGTATGGCCCATACAATCAAGTGATATACAGAAATAAATTATATACATATTTGCATTACAAGAAAACAAAGAACAATAAAAGACACCTTACATTGATCCACCGTACTGCCCCTGGAGCTGCCATCAAGAAATCCTCTTGGCTGCCTGTGTACGCCCGCGTTTCACATTCGCTCACAATATGGTGGATGGTCTGTCGCGCAGCTCCGCAGTCACACGCAGCTGTCGGCAACTTGTTCCATTTAAACAGCAAGTCTCTGCACCTACCATGGCCTGTTCATGTTTTACGTGGTAGTTGGAATCCACTTGGAAGTTTGGCACCCGAGAACATACTGTGTAGGTGCATTTCCGTTGTTGCTTCCCACTGTCTTTCCCACTGTCTTTTCCACTCTGTAGTATGGCAGCTAGTAAGCCTCCGTGGCTTAGGCGGCAGCACGCCGGCCTCTCGCCGCTGGGTCCGTGGCTCAAATCCCGGTCACACCATGTGAGATCTGTGCTGGACAAAACGGAGGCAGACAGTTTTTTCTCCGGGTACTCCGGTTTTCCCTGTCAAAAATGTCATTCCAGCAACACTCTCCACTATCATTTCATTTCATCTGTCATTCATTTAATCATTGCCCCAGAGGAGTGCGTCAGGCCTCGGCAGGCGGCACAGTTCATATCCTCGCCGCTAGATGGGGGCTTCATTCATTCCATTCCTGACCCGGTCGGAGACTGGAAGCAGGCTGTGGATTTTCATTCAGTAAGGCCGCTTAACGGCATCAGAAATACCCATTTGCTTTTTTTTAATAAGAAAACTGCGCTAAAATGCAGCATTAATACACAAGACTAAACAATAATCACATTATAGTCTTTGCCAGTGCTTGATTTGTAAAAAGAGAGGTTCCGGTACTGTGGGTTACCGGGTGGTGAGGATGGGGGTTCTTATGGAATATTGGAGTTCTAAAAACGATATTTTCACGCTTTTCTGAACACCTTTAAAATTTAATCAGTGGACAAAATAGCAATCTAATTTTGATTGCAATTTTAAATTAAATTGAGACTTCTGTAGCAACATTTTTCTTACCATAGCCGTTGGCCTATAATAAATATTAATGTAGGCCAACTAGGCTACCATTAAAACAATGTACATTATTTCAATTGCATTTTTTACGTAAATTAAAAATTAAATATATTTGGTATGAAAATACACACATTTTCACCAACAATCATTTATTTCTTGTTCTATAATTTTGTCTTTACAGTTTTCTGAAATAATTATCCCGTCAAAGACCAAGTTGGCCTTGACTTACAACTTACGTTCTACAGTTTTAAAAATTCTTATATATTCGACTTTTCGCCCAATCATAGGTTTCAGTACGGCGTACTGGTGAGTACCGTCACAAATCTACGCCTGGTCTTTGCTATAATAGTCTGTTATAGATTTTGTTCTCTTTGCACATATTATAATGTGGTATTTTCTACATCATCGTTCACATAGCGTACATTGACATTCTTCAGTCGGTTCATGGAATCTCAGGTTCTCGCTTATTTTGTGAAATCCATTTAATTTGGAACCGGACAAGCACTTGATCCTACGTCAGCCGTTATTTCTAATTAATATGATCCAACAGACAAGGTTGGAATGAGAATTGCTCATTTATTTTCGTAAGACTTCACGTATATTTACTAGTCCCACGGAATGTCATGTTCCTTCTCTAAGGTAGTTGACAGCAACTTGTCATTAATATCAAGACGTATCAAAGCTGAGGTACAAGTGGCACCGCATATAGGAAAACTGAAATACGAACAGTAATTGAAGACAACAAAAATTAAACTTCTAGCGGCTTCGGTGGCGTAGTTGGTAGCATGCTGAACTGCTGTGCCCAAGATCGCGGGTTCAAACCCGGCCGAAGCCGTCGGATTTCTTAAAAGCGTTAAAAATCCCTCAGTATGCCTTCCTTCGGAGGGGAAGTAAAGCCAGCGGTCCCATGTCATAGATTTATCGCATGTTAAAGAACCTTCCACTAATTACACCTGTGTGAAGCTAAATTGTATAGGTTAAGAATGTGAACAACACTCTTAGGTTCCTACGTTTGTCGCCAGGAGCCGACTGCGGTGGCGTCTAGTAGCTAAGTTCTGAACTAGGCCTAGTAGTCGTTGACGGTGGCGTTTGGCGGCAAAAGTAGGAACTATTTGAAAAATTCAAAGTTGCAGTCTTTACTTGAATAAAAAACAGATACACACACTAATACAGCCATCACAATTAACACCGGTTATCAGACAGATTGTACACACACCCAAAGTACACGGGGCTACATGACCACGTTGTCGCAGCCCCTAAACTGAGGAACCAACCAACCAACCACCATCTACTAGTTCATCATGCTAAAATGACGGTATTTTATTCATTATTTGTTTGCGTGAACTCAGTGCTTTCGTTCCCTTCCCCAAATGCTACATCTGCTTTGTTATATAGCCCTTGTAGTAATTCATTTTTGCCAGTATATTAAGAATATAACGTCTTAGCTGTTGAAATAATAAATTCTCACTTTGTAACTTATGGTGGGTTATATTGGAGTACTTTCTAGCGCTCGGATTTATGAGCCCCAATTTCCTGCGTCTATCTTTACAGTATTTATCTTTTGAAATATTCACTCTGCTTTCTCTAGCCCCAACATGGCACAGTTTATCGTAATTCAAATGTTACTCCTTCACGATGCGGTGCTTTCTTAGCCATTCTCCCTTAGGAGCATAATTTACAATCAACGGACAAATTAATTTATGACGATGATGATTATTGCTTTAAGGGCCCTGACATCGAGGTTATCGGCGCCTAAAGGTTTGGATGATAGTCAAAATGAAATATAATAACAATAATAATAATAATAATAATAATAATAATAATAATAATAATAATTTTTCTTTCTTCGGCATTTCCAAATTAATTGGGGTCGCCGGAGCCAACCAGGCTCATTTTGGTTTTGGCCAGGGATTTTAATGCCAGATGCCCTTCCTGACGCCACGTGATTTTTCAGGTGAAAATTCCACACGGCTGTCACCGGGATTCGAACCCCGGCCGTCCGGGTGAAAGACGAGCAGCTAAGCCACTGCGCCATCACGCTCCCCAATAATAATAATAATAATAATAATAATAATAATAATAATAATAATAATGATAATATCGTATGGCCTCGGGTGCCGGATGCAAGCTTTGTAATTTGACACCCAGAGGGTAGCTTGCATGTCGAATGTCGTTGTTCCTTGAATCACTATGAAAGTCAAGGAGGTTAGATATCTAAGCTTCTTGAACACAATTTTAGCGCTTTTTAGTAGAGAAATGAGAAACTTTGTGTTGGCGGAAACTCCCGAGATTAATTTTGCCATTAAGAACACGGCCTACTGAATTCAAATGGGTTCTTTGACATGCCAACATTGTATGACATGCGTGTCGTATTTTTGCCCCCTTTCAAAAATCACTTACCACGGCCAGGAGCGAACCTGCAATCTTGGGGTTAGTAGACCAACACGCTATCCACTCACCCACCGTGGCAAGCTTAAAATGAAATATGATAACATGAAACATATAACCAGGGAACGGATTTATATGTGCTAATATGTGACAAATGTTCATTTATATATACTGTAGTTAGTTATTTTTTTAGAAATATGGAATTTTATATGGACTTAAAATTACAAAAGGCCATAATTACTATTTTAATATAAGTTCAAAGAAGCTAAACAAAGTAAATCTACTTAAAACATAGCGTTGCACTTCTCATTTTAATACCAATATGATCTTCGAAGAACATGCAATCTTTTATTCTCTGTTCCCAAAACAATGGATGACAAAATGTTCCTTTAAGTGCTGGAAAGTGAATGTTTTCCTATTGTCTCTAAGGACAGATTTATATTTACAAACTGCTTTCAAAATCAGATGAGGTAATGGGGGCATATTGTAACGTCACAATGCCTGCTGGGGTTAATTCCAACGTTAACTTTACACTTAAATCTCCACACAAAATTGCAGCAACCTTTCCCATCGCTTCACATCCAGGGTTCTTGAATAGTAAAGTGTCAATCATCATTTTCGCCCATCTACAAACATTACCTGTACCACGATTTAAATTTTTAAATATAGATCTTTAACTTTTTTCTCCATTATTGACAGGACTGCTACCTAACTAGAATTTAATACTTTCTAGCTGAAATATGGACTATATTGATTTTAATGACTAGGAATATGGAGCATGTGTGCTAAACTGCATATATGGAAAATAAGTACTCCACTTTTCAAATCCACAAGGCATGATTCGTAAAGATAATACAAAATATAATGGTTGATTGGTTCCTTAGTTTAGGGGCTGCGACAACGCGGTCATGTAGCCCCGTGTACTTTGGGTGTGTGTAGAATCTGTCTGATAAACCGGTGTTAATTGTGATGGCTGTATTAGTGTGTGTTATCTGTGATTCAGGTAGAAGGACTGCAGACGATTTATTCTTTCAAGTAGTTCCTACTTTTTCTACCAAATGCTACCGTTCACGACACCTAGCTGCGGACGAGGCTACTAAATGCCATCGCAGTCAGCACCTGGCGGCGAACGTCGGAACTAATATAGCGTTATCAAACTAACCTACAAATTTTAGCTTCCACAAGTGTAGTTAGTGGAAAGTTCCTTTTCATGCCATAAATCTATGACATGGGACCGCCAGCTTTACTTCCCCTTGGAAGGAAAGCATACTGAGGGATTTTTAACGCTCAAAAATCCGACGACTTCTGCCGGGTTTGAACACGTGATCTTGGGCATAGAAGCTACCAACTAAGCCACGGAGCCTGCTCAAAATATAATTACGTTTAGCTTCCTAAATAGATATATATTTACATAGAAATCCGTTCCCTGCTTATAACTAAAACTATCTACGTACTTAACATTATTGTGTTGGACCTCAGAACAGAATTACATTTCTTGGAAAAAAATCGGGAATCAAATCCGGTCCTTCGTGGTGACAGTCAAGAATGCTAGCAATTACGCAACGAGGTGGACAATAGTAATGAAGGAAGGTAGAATTGCGTTATTGAATACAATAAATACAGTTTGCACTTTCACTTTATATCTAAACTTTAATTCAGATCAGTTTTACCTTTCAGGATCGTCATGAGAAAAGAGTAACAAATAAACATAGGTAAAATAATTCATGTAATATATAGTACGGCCTTAGAGGGCTAAGACAAGTGGGAGGAGATGTTTGAATATCTAGGAAGTGGGGTGTAGTAGATCACTGAAATGAAACACACGTGAACAACCGATAGCGTAAGGAACAAGGTCAAGAGATAACAGAATGACTGCGGCGCTTAGGTGAGATTAACTTGGAGGAAATTAAATTTACTTTGTAGTTTAAAACACTTGGTTACATGGGACTACCTAACCACAAAGTCACATAGCCCGTAATTGAATCAACAACAGCAGCATAAACATATTTCCGCATACATTATCACCGGCTTATTCCTGCTGAAACGCTTAAGATCAACGAAATCAGTACTATTCTTTAGTAAGATGTTTGGTATTGCTGACCACAGTCTGTTGGCCGAAGAAAAGAAAAGAAAAGAAAAGAGCTGAGAGGAACTGCTCACCCTACCGCAAGTAAGAGTATCTCACATGAGAAACGCCCTGAAACCTCATTTCGTATATTCTCGAATATCCTTGCATGCTTCAAGCATTTTAGCCACAATCTTTCGGCAATGAGGAAATGCCAAGAAATGTTTCTTAATACAGCCATCTCATAACACAGGCCATCACCCAAATTGCACACACACATTCAAGTAGACGAGGCTACATGACCACTATGCCACAAAGTCACTAAATGTAACAACAACAAGCATCGGTGGCGTCTTGGAAGAGATCTCCGTACAGACCTCGAAGCTGCGTTGCAGAAGCACCAGAGTGGTAAATGTATCACAGTAACAGGCAGCATTCACTGTCACTCTTGACTGACTTGACTTAATTCCGGTTGCTCCGATGGGGAGCATAGGGCACTCACTAGAGTTCTCCATCTAACCCTGTTCGCACTGTTCGCTTGATGTTTGTCCAGGACCTCCCCACGGCTGCCACCTCTCCTTCTTCTCCAGGTTGTTCTTGTCTCCCCCCTCGCCTTCTTCCTTTGGCTTCCAGTTCAGCGTCTGCTTTGGGATGTGCTGTAGACCTCTTCTGAGTATATGGCCAATCCATTCCCAGTTCCTCTCCTTATAACTACCTAAGTCATCCATTGTTGGGTTTTCTGTCAGAGTTCTTCATTGGAGATAACCTTTGGCTACCATACTCCCAGAACAATTCTCAAACATCTATTGATGAAAGTCTGGACCTTCCGTGCAATCTCTTTCCTCACCTTCCACATCTCACAACCGTAGAAGAGGTTCACGTTCGAGTCAATGATCTTAAGCTTCATCCTCAACAACAATTCACGGGACTTCCATACTGGTCGCAGCTGAGCGAAGGCCCCTTTTCCCTTCTTGATCCTGTTATTGACATCCTCTCCTGCTTCTCCATTACTGGCCACAATGCTACCCAGGTAGCAAAATCTTCCTATCTGCTCTATTCCTCCTTTCAAGGAAAGTATGTTCCTTTTTTGGTATTCACCCGGAGGTCTTTGGTCTTAGCCACATTGACTTTAAGGCCAACTCTCCTGCACCTCTTCTGGTGAGGGAATCTACCAGAAATGGTCTCAAAAGACTGTCACTATAATAACTTCCTTTTGTGAATGGAGCTGTTTGGATGTTCTTGCGAGGTGGATATGAAGGGTGTTTCCACAACACGGTTGCTCGCTTCGTCTACGATGTTGCATGATGCACGCACGTCTTATCTGCTATTTGGATCCGCAAAAAACGGATAACACTACACGTGTGCACGTGTGAGCATGTCTCCATGCGCAGTCATCTTTCAGCTGATATTGCGAAGTTCTCACGCAATATATGCACTGTCTGAGGACTCCTGCTTAGACCCTGATGGAATATTTGATCACGGGGGGAGTACGAACCCATGAGAGATCTTATCATACTTTTTGAAACTACCGGTACTTTGTATATTACCAGATCATGGTAAGCATAATTGTATTTAGTAAGGGGGAGGACAAGAGTTTAGTGCTTTTCAGTCGGTCAACACGAATGTACCCAAAAGAGATGGGTTATGCCCTAATCCTGAAATAAATTACATGAGATTAATAAAACACTAGGATGACCAGTTTCGATCGTCAAGCGATCATCTTCAGATCCATTACACTTAGGCTACAAAATCTATGTTTGAAATACAGGTGAAGATATTTACAATATGTACAATTATTTAGTTGCAGTATTGGTACTGCAACTGTCAGTGTATGCTAAATGCAGTATATATGTTAGGTGAAATGCTAAATGGTGATAGCTATCCGTAGATTGTACTTTAGAGAGATTATATGGTTGTAAACTATGGTTAAACTATAAAATTTTAGGCTAACTACTTATCTGATTGTCTTCCGTATAACAGCTACTCGCAGTTTTCGTGCTCACTGGAACTCACTATGCGGTAGACTGCGGTGGTTATCTTAACGACTGGTTTTTCCCTGCTTTCTCCCCCCTGCTCCTACGTGCTGTGGGGAGTGATAGCGATGTGTTTATGTGAGGTGTTGCCAACCTAGATAAGATGTATGTTATTGAATGAGGTGTGTCTACAATTATTAAAGACCGTGGATTAGCCCTCGCCACGCGTGGAGCATAACCCATTCGAACTAAGCGTTGACGGTCTTATGAGGACGTCCCGGCACCTTTAATACTGCCGCGAATATGGGCCTTGGTTTATTGTAGAAGAAAAGTACATCGTACACCTGATCCAGATAACATTTACCTATTAATAACCCCCTAATTTCCCCCCTTTTTATCTAGCTAGGCTGTGTCGCTAAATTGTGTTTTGTTTCCGACAGGGTGTGTTTTTTAGTAGCGTGAAGAGGGGTGAGCTCTCCATGAACGTGTGTTCATTTAGATTGTTGGGATTGTTTCGTTTGGCTAGGTGTATCTCGATTGCTTCCTTTATGTCAAGAGCTCTGCCTTTCGATTCGTGATGGATTATTTTAAGGTCCGACTCTATGTTGGTAAAGCTGTGCCCTGCGTCACACATATGTTCGCACACGGCTGAATGTGTTCCGTATCTTATCGCATTCCTATGTTCATTATAACGTGTGTCTACTCGCCTTCCACTCTGCCCGATGTAATTAGCTTGACAATCGGTGTCTTGGCACGTTATAGAATATACCCCTGACCTTGAATATGGGTCACGTTTATTTAGATTACTATTTAGGAGGTGCCTAGCGGTTGTGTTTTTCGTCGTGAAAGATATCTTTATGCCTTGCTTTTTGAATAGGTTAGTGATTTTATATGTATTCGCATTCACATAGTTGAAACGCGCCCAAATTTTCTCATTATTGTCCGGTTTGGGAATCGTTTTATCTTTATTTTTATGTTTGGCTATAATGTGATTTATTTTGCTTGGCGAGAAGTTGTTTTCCTTTGCTATTTGCATAATAGTTATTTCCTTATTATAGTTGTCTTTTGACATGGGTATGTTTAAAGCTCTGTGCACCATTCAATTGAAACCCGCTAGTTTGTGCGTACTGGGGTGATTAGACTGATTGTCGATTGCATGCGAGGTTTGTGTTACTTTCCGGAATATGGAATATGAAAGGTCGTTGTCTTTACGTTCAATAGTTATATCGAGATAATTTATTTTCCGGTCTATTTCGGATTCCTTAGTGAATTTGATAGAGTGGTGAAGGCTATTAATGGATTGGAGAATTGTTTCTTCGCTTGTTAGTTCAGTATCGTAGATGCAAATTACATCATCTACGTATCTTTTCCATATTACTATTCCCTTTGTTGAAGTCTTTTCTAAGAACGCATTTTCTAGTGCATTGATGAAGATGTCAGCGATTAACCCACTTAGTGGCGATCCCATTGCTAGGCCTTCTCTCTGTGTGTATATTTTATTGTCGAATTGAAACACGTTTTGGGTGAGAACGACCCTCAGTAATCTCACAATCTCTTCAATTTCTTTTACCGAATTGTTGGATTTTAAGTTGTTTTCGATAGTGTTGATTGCTTCATTAATCGGAATATTGGAGTACATGTTAGTTACGTCGAAGGATACTAGCCTGAAGCTAGGTTTCATTTGTAGGGTGTTCAATGCTGTTACTAGTTCTGTTGTGTTCTTTACAGAGTTGTTTTTGTCGTTGGAAAGACGGCATTTTAAGATTTTTAGTAACTCTTTGCTGATTTTGTAATTAGGGGCATTCCTACAATTGACTATTGGTCTCATTGGGCATTCCTTTTTGTGTATTTTTGGTTGTCCCCTCAATGACGGTATTTTCGGGTTCATGTTTATTAGTTTTGATTTTTCGGCTTTGGTCAGTATGTATTCTGTTTCTTTTAGCGCACTTTTTATTTGTTTTTGGAATTTGTTGGTGGGGTCTTTTGTTAACGAAATCAAGGAATTAATTTCACTAAGGAATCCGAAATAGACCGGAAAAAAATTATCTCGATATAACTATTGAACGTAAGACAACGACCTTTCATATTCCATATTCCGGAAAGCAACACAAACCTCGCATGCAATCGACAATCAGTCTAATCACCCCAGTACGCACAAACTAGCGGGTTTCAATTGAATGGTGCACAGAGCTTTAAACATACCCATGTCAAAAGACAACTATAATAAGGAAATAAGAACTATTATGCAAATAGCAAAGGAAAACAACTTCTCGCCAAGCAAAATAAATCAAATTATAGCCAAACATAAAAATAAAGATAAAACGATTCCCAAACCGGACAATAATGAGAAAATTTGGGCGCGTTTCAACTATGTGAATGCGAATACATATAAAATCACTAACCTATTCAAAAATCAAGGCATAAAGATAGCTTTCACGACGAAAAAAACAACCGCTAGGCACCTCCTAAATAGTAATCTAAATAAACGTGACCCATATTCAAGGTCAGGGGTATATTCTATAACGTGCCAAGACACCGATTGTCAAGCTAATTACATCGGGCAGAGTGGAAGGCGAGTAGACACACGTTATAATGAACATAGGAATGCGATAAGATACGGAACACATTCAGCCGTGTGCGAACATATGTGTGACGCAGGGCACAGCTTTACCAACATAGAGTCGGACCTTAAAATAATCCATCACGAATCGAAAGGCAGAGCTCTTGACATAAAGGAAGCAATCGAGATACACCTAGCCAAACGAAACAATCCCAACAATCTAAATGAACACACGTTCATGGAGAGCTCACCCCTCTTCACGCTACTAAAAAACACACCCTGTCGGAAACAAAACACAATTTAGCGACACAGCCTAGCTAGATAAAAAGGGGGGAAATTAGGGGGTTATTAATAGGTAAATGTTATCTGGATCAGGTGTACGATGTACTTTTCTTCTACAATAAACCAAGGCCCATATTCGCGGCAGTATTAAAGGTGCCGGGACGTCCTCATAAGACCGTCAACGCTTAGTTCGAATGGGTTATGCTCCACGCGTGGCGAGGGCTAATCCACGGTCTTTAATAATTGTAGACCCACCTCATTCAATAACATACATCTTATCTAGGTTGGCAACACCTCACATAAACACATCGCTATCACTCCCCACAGCACGTTGGAGCAGGGGGGAGAAAGCAGGGAAAAACCAGTCGTTAAGATAACCACCGCAGTCTACCGCATAGTGAGTTCCAGTGAGCACGAAAACTGCGAGTAGCTGTTATACGGAAGACAATCAGATAAGTAGTTAGCCTAAAATTTTATAGTTTAACTATAGTTTACAACCATATAATCTCTCTAAAGTACAATCTACGGATAGCTATCACCATTTAGCATTTCACCTAACATATATACTGCATTTAGCATACACTGACAGTTGCAGTACCAATACTGCAACTAAATAATTGTACATATTGTAAATATCTTCACCTGTATTTCAAACATAGATTTTGTAGCCTAAGTGTAATGGATCTGATGATGATCGCTTGACGATCGAATCTGGTCATCCTAGTGTTTTATTAATCTCATGTAATTTATTTCAGGATTAGGGCATAACCCATCTCTTTTGGGTACATTCGTGTTGACCGACTGAAAAGCACTAAACTCTTGTTTACTAAGGCAACACTGAACATATGGTTTCAAACACCACAATAAGGGGGAGGACTCCGATCCTCCAACCATATGAAGGACACAGCGAAGAAAGGGGCTAAGGTACATTTCTACTACTCTGGGAAACATGGAAAACAGGGAACTCTTGGTAAATATTTGTGTTTTTTTGTTTAAGTCTTCAGTCTTTTGACTGGTTTGATGCAGCACTCCAAATCTCCCTGTCCTGAGCTAAGCGTTTAATCGTTACATAGCTACCACATCCTACATCCAAGGCAATATGTTTAACATATTTTAACCTTGGTCTACCCTTGCAGTTCTTGACCTCGACCCTCCCTTCCTCAACTAAGTTTGCAATTCCTGGGGTCATAGTATGTGTCCTTCCAACATCCTACCGCGCTCCAAACAAAGACTTTCAAAAATAACCTACAGTAAATCTATATTTGTTGTCAACAGATTTATTTTCTGTAGAAATGCTTTCCTTGCCTGTACCAACCTACCTT
The DNA here is from genome assembly GCA_946902985.2 of Meconema thalassinum. Taxonomy (NCBI): domain Eukaryota; kingdom Metazoa; phylum Arthropoda; class Insecta; order Orthoptera; family Tettigoniidae; genus Meconema; species Meconema thalassinum. The sequence continues at coordinate 1,710,055,378 of OX336388.2, read as the reverse complement.
TTATGTCCTCTTTGCCAATTTGACGCCAATAGGAGTACCTGATTTATTTCGGCTGCAATCCATTTTTTGTTTTGTTTTACATCTATTGATTTTCATTATGAGTTCTTTCTTTCTTTCTTTCTTTCTTTCTTTCTTTCTTTCTTCAAGACGGAGTCAACAACATTTAAAAAGTTATTCAAATTCTCTGGTGAATCGGCTAAGGTGGCATTGTCGTCAGCAAATGTCAGAGTTGAAATTATTTCTCCTTAAATATTTACTCCCACTTTCATATTAAAATACTGGAAAATTCATCGAATTCATTTTAACGTAGGGCTATATCCTGAGAAAGAAATATATAGTTGGAAAGTAAATTTCTAACTACATCCTGGCGTCCTGGATAGATGAAATGTCCCTTGCTAAGGTCCTTTTGTGTTGTGCAAATAATTTCCGTATTAGTCAAATTGGTTGGGAATAAGACATATTCTCAAAATGAACAAGATGGTGCTGAGATCGAAAGACATTGCGAGGTTTTGACCTACGCAACAGTCACAGAAAATTTCAATGTCTGTAATGTTCATGAGAAGGTGATTATAAAAATTATCATGCAATAAAGTCGCCTCCGTAGCGTAGCGGTCAGCATGGTTAGCTGCCGCCCCGGAGGTCCTGGGTTTGATTCCCGGCTCTGCCACGAAATGTGGAAAGTGGTACGAGGACTGGAACGGGGTCTACTCAGCCTCGGGTGGCCCAAATGAGTAGAGGGGGTTCGATTCCCCCTCAGCCATCCTCGAAGTGGTTTTCCGTGGTTTCCCACTTCGTCTTCGGGCAAATGCCGGTATGGTCCCTACCGTAAGGCCACGGCCGCCTCCTTCCCTCTTCCTTGCCTATCCATCCCAATCTTCCCCTCCCTTCCCTCATGAGGCCCCTGTTCGCTTTGCAGGCGAGGCCGCCTGGGCGAGGTGCTAATCCCACCTCACTAGTTGTATCCCTTCCGATTAGATGTTCCCAGCTCTAGGACACTGCCTGGATAGGCGGTAAGGGGTGAGTTCCCTCGCTGAGTCCCTGGGAGCCACCACCCTGGAGGGTAAACACGATTTAAAAAAAAATCATGCAATAAAGAACAAACCACGCCTCGGTGTATCTTCTCTCCAAATTCTGTACTGCTGTTTTAGAGTCAGTTTATTCCCTAACTCAATGGACAAGACCCTTTACATTACAGTGCTCTGTTTCTTGTTTCCCCGTATACTTGAACCTAACGCATTGTTTCCAAAACCACCGTTGGTATTGTTTAGGACTATGAAGGAAACTCTCATTTACCTAAAGAAAGAACAAATCAATATATAAAACAATGAACGTATTACCCATTTAAGATTTGATTGTCGCTGAGCGTGGCTGTGATTATTATTGTAGCAGGAGCCCCGCGGGGATAAAGGGGAGGACACAGTGAAGACAGAGTGCAGTATGTACATACGTCAAGCAGCATTGCGCGCGCTACCTGTCTTAGAAGCGCAGATAAGCGTCACAGGAGGTCATGTCACCGCGGACAGTTAAACGATGACTGAAGCTACTAGAGCTGAGTCATATCCTACTCACGCAACTGTACCTGTCAACGAAGCAGAGTGACGTGTGACACAAGTAAACAGAGAATAGTTTCCATCTCGACCGGCAATCAATTCGTGAAAAGGTTAATAGCACTATTTTTCCTCACACACTTCATATTTGTAGGACCACCTCGTGGTGTAGCAACTAGCATTCTTAGTTGTCACCCTTGAGGTCAGGATTCGATTCCCGGCTCTGCCAATAAATTTAAATTCAGGCCTGAGTGCTGGAATGGGATCCACTCAGTCTCGAGAGGCAAAATTGGGAAGACGTTGGTTCGATTCCCATCTCAGCCTTCCTGGAAGTGGTTTTCCATGGTTTCCCCACTTCTACATCGGGCAAATGCTGATGGTTCCTAACTTAAGGCCACGGCCGCCTGCTTCCAAATCCTCACTGGAATTAGAAGCACATACACTAATACAACCATCACAATAACACAGGTTATCAGACAAAATTCCATACACGCCAAATTGCAGGAGGTTGAATGACCACGATGTGCAAATCCTTCAAAATAAAAAAGATACGAGCCTTACAGTAGTCGCATATGATGTGTAACATCTGACATGTTATCCTACTATGAAATTGAGATTAAATGTATGTGAAGTCATCTGAGATACGAGTATTATCCTACTCGTATAGGCCTTCTACACAGCTTGGACATTCTTAAAATGTTAATTTACGCTCCGTTTTAATACTGGTACTATGATGAATGTATAGATTGAATTGAGATATGCTACTGTCACACTTGTTTGAATAAACATCACATATTATATTGTAAATTAAGAGGAGGAATGAAACCATAGTCACTAGCCTATCTATGGACTACTAGAAATAATGTTCAATACAATAAAATTTCCCAACTCTTGCTTTGTGCAACTATTGTAATTATAATTAGATAAATCGTAATTTCATGTAGATTCTGTTAAAATGATGCATAATGTTATGATAGATATCGTTTAAATCGATAGTCTGGTAGCAAAATCATTTGCCGGGACTGGGGTTCGAGCCCGAAACCTCATGATTCCCATACCAAGGAGCTATCCACGCAGCCATTACAAACATAGATATTTAGAGAACAGGACAGTTACTTATTTTCACGAGCCGGTAATAATATGAAAGTATTTTTATGCTCCATTAATATTTTGCTTTTTTTTAGATAATGTTCCTGCGTGGAATTGAGCTTTAAATTAGTTATGAATACGCCAACTTGACAGTAAAGGGAATTCCTATGAAAGGCTAGCCCAGTTCCCGTCTAAAAATCTATATATATTACAAGCTGGCCCGGCAGACGTTGTCCTGCCAATCAAAGAAAGTGTTGTAACTTTGTTTCTTGAAGTGCTTTTGGATGCACAATAATTTTTTCAATTTCTGTTAACTGCCTCTAAACTATCGTGAATTGAATCTAATTTAGAAACATTCGTTGGAGCGTGCACAACAACTCTACAAAGTTTCATCGCAAACGGATAAATGGCATTTAACGCATACGGGATTTGGTTTAAATGATTCGTACGCTGTCATTCATTTGTTGAATCTACTCGTGCTCTACCAACTGTGAAATGGGATTACTAAGTTAGAAAGCTTCACGTAAGTGTACACAACAACTCATCAAGTTTCATCGCTATCGATGAATAGTATATGAACGCATACAGGATTTTGTTGGAACGTTTCGCGCGTTGTCACTCATTTGTTACATCTACTCGTGCGCTACCAATATTGTAAAATGGATTTACCAAGCCTGAAACCTTCTCTGGCGTGTACTCAATGATTCACCAAGGTTTGATCGCAATCGGAGAATGATATATGACCGCATACGGGACATTGCGGAAACGATTCGCGCGCCGTCGCTCATTTGTTGAATCTACTCGTGCGCTACTTATTAAAAACTGTATTTACTAAGACTGAAACATTTCCTGGAGTGTACACAACAATTCACCAAAGTTTCATCGCAATCGGATAAATGGTGTATGGACGCATACGGTACTTTGTTGAAATGATTCGCGTGCCGTCACACATTTGTTGAATCTACTCGTGCGGTACCTATTGTAAAATGGATTTATTAAGCCAGAAACCTTCCGTAGGGTGTACACAACATCTCACCAAGTTTCATCGTAATCGGACGATTGGTATTTGAACGCATACGGGACCTTATTGAAACGCTTCGCGCGTCGTCGCTCATTTGTTGAATCTACTCGTGCGAAACCTCCTGTGAAATGGATTTACTAAGTTAGAAACCCTCACCTAAGTGTACACAACATCTCACCCAAGTTTCATTGCAATCGGATGAATGGTATATGAACGCATACGGGACTTTGATTAAAAGTTCGCGCGTCATTGCTACTCGTGAGCTACCTATTGTAAAATGGATTTACTAAGTTAGAAACCCTCACGTAAGTGTACACAACATCTCACCCAAGTTTCATCGCTATCGGACGAATGGCATTTGAACGCATACGGGACTTTGTTGAAACGCTTCGCACGTGCCACTCATTTGTTGAATCTACTCGTGCGCAACCTCCTGTGGAATGGATTACTAAGTTAGAAGCCTTCACTTAAGTGTACACAACAACTCATCAAAGTTTCATCTCAATCTATGAATGGAATATAAACTTATACGGGATTTTGTTGAAACGCTTCGCGCGTCGTCACTCATTTATTGAATCAGGTCGTGCGATACCTAATGTGAAATTGATTTACTAAGCCAGAAGCCTTCCCTGGAGTGTACACAACATCTCACCCAAGTTTCATCGCTATCGGACGAATGGTATTTGAACGCATACGGGACCGTTTTGAAACGCTTCGCGCGTCGTCGCTCATTTGTTGAATCTATTCGTGCGCTATCTATTGTAAAATGGATTTACTAAGCCAAACACCTTCCCTGGAGCTCACTCAACATATCACCCAAGTTTCATGGGAATCGGATGAATGGTATATGAACGCATACGGGACTTTGAAACGCTCTAACGTGCAGAGACAAACAGTAGAATTCGACATCACTGCCACCTTTGGTATAAAACACAACTTTTCGCCTCGGGCGGAGTGTATGTAATGGCGGTAGTTGCACAGGTTGCGACCAGGTGGCTCTAACGTGCAGAGACAAACCGTCCAAAGACATCAGCTTTCACGAAGGCCAAGGCTAGTGGTTTCCATGCCGACTGTTTTTGACTGTATATTGTGGTTCTAAAACTGTGTGTAAATTGTGGTTCAAAAATTGTGTTCATTCCACCTACCGGGTCAGATTGTGAATCTAAACCATACATGGACCCAACCTAATATACATACCAAATTCCATCAAAATCGGTTCAGTCGTTTAGGAAGAGTTCAGTCACATACACACGTGTCGAAGAATTATATATATAAAGATATTGATCACTGCATTACCGCAATGTGGTTTAATATCTGAAAAGCCATTGTGCAGAAACATAATACCGGCTTTGCCGACTAGTTACAATGTTTGAATATTAAAGCCAGTGGCGGTTCTAGAAGCTTAAATCTGGGGGGAGGGGGCAGACATTTTCCCGGATCGATCTCATTAGTCTACTTTTTCCTCATTTTTGCAAAATGAGAAAAGTAGGCTAAAAACTATCATTGGTAAAAAAATAGCATGTTTCACTGTCACATAAATTTATTCTTCTGTTTTTATTCTGGGTAAACTGGTTCACTATATCAGAAGGGTCGTGAAGTAATTTTCCACTTAATTCTCTTTCAATTGAAAGAATTGCGAGATTGGAAAGCCTCTGTTGCCATTGTTGCTCTTAAATAGGATTTTATTCGTTTCACAACAGAGAAACTGCGCTCAGCAGAAGCAGATGACACAGGAAGAGTCAGC